>OZ020510.1:33958373-36458373 GCA_963971375.1 Platycheirus rosarum | reverse complement strand
TGTTAGTGGCACACAGGTACAACTCAATTTGAGTTCCAAAGGAACCAAATTAAGTTTATAAAATCAAAATTAAAATCAAAAAAACGCGACGCTGCTTACCCACCAAACAAAAGGATCACTTTCATCAGGTTGTAAATTTGTGGAGCGATTTGCATTTGAATAGGAAAACAGCTTAGTTGGTCACTACTTTGTACTGTCAACAGGGCCTTGGGTCTGGCTTCAAGCCCTAAAGGGTGTATGGGGACCGAAAAAAGACTGACGATATAAAGAGAGGAGTATTAGCATAAAATAAGTACTTACGTGAAAAAATCTTAAGCGTGTGCTCATGGAACCATTGCGCTTTATGCTGTGTGGTCACAGGCGATAAATATCACCCGTGCGGGTTGGTGAATTAATTTTATGGTCTGCTATATGTGAGTCGGGATTTTGGTTCGAGTTTGAGTAGTTGAGGACGTTTAAGTTTGGCTTTATTGGGCTTCGACATGCAATAAGGACTTGAGGGCATACAAGTGTATAGCTGCTCACTTGCGCACAAGGATCAAATTCGTATTTATTTTTTTTTTGATTTCTAAATTATTATAATAAAATTTGATTTTGTTTTTTAAGAGTCACTGCGGAATTGGAAGCATATTTCGATTAATTATTCAAACAAAAATAGTCCTAAAAATCGTTGGTAATTTATGGAATAAAATGTCCATTTGTTCAGTTTAGCCTAACTTCACTTTGATGGAAATAGATTCAAATTCATTTGGATTTTAAATTGCGTTAATTGTGCTCAAGGCTGCTGTTAAGTTAAAGTATTGCAGCTGAATGTTCGGGGCTTAAATTGGGAGTAGATGAGTGCTGTGCTTTAAGTTGACATGCTCCAAATGAGTGGGCGAGTCGTTCTTGCTGGTTCTTAAAACGTGAAAAACTTTTCTTGAATGCCTCCTGTTCTTACGATTGTAGGTACAAATGGATGATCCAATAGCAATGCAAGTTTTGTCCAATTCTTACACCTAATTCAGCGGCTGTCAAAGTTACTAATGGTTCATCGTGAAGTTGGTCGTCACCCGTCATCATAGCTTCAGGTCGCACCGCGAAAAAGTTTAAGACTGAGTACACATTTTAGGACTTTAACTTACCATCAATGCAATGATTGTTTCCAAATCAAGAAACCACAGCGGCCGCGCCGTAGCGTCCAATATTAAATCAGACCTATAAATGTCGAATTTGCTTAGGTCAGCAGATTGGTCGAAGGAAGATTAATTGAGTTGAATTTGAAAAAATGCCAGAAACTTTAATATAATTGCAGCTTATTTTAAATAGCGAAATTTCAATGTCCGAAAACTTTTTAAAGAAATGAGAAGTTTATCGAGTGATGAGAATATTTGTTACCGTTCAAGGATTATTTTCAAAAAACCAAAATAGTTGATTCCATGTTATTTTCAAGAACTGGGCACCACCACATTTCAGCGAGTTTTGCGAAAGGATCTTGGCCCAGATCAGTGGCTGATCCAGGATTTGGTCATTGGGGGGGGGGGGGGGGGCAACGATTCAAAAGTTCAGCAGATTTTCATACGTTCAGTAATTTTCTTTTTCTTCTCGCCCGCACTCCAAAATAAATTGCACGATTGGTGTGCAAGTACTTGCTCCTATGCGCGGTGACATTGTCGAATAAAAATTGAAATAAGGTAATTTCAAAGTTTTTATTAGATTTTGTGAGTTCTGATTGTACGAAAAAAGTACCTAAAACAGTTGTCGGTAGAGAAATATAAATCCCATTCAATTTATCAAAGAAAACGTGGAAAAGCATATTTTTTTCAAAATTATAGGAACCGTTTAAGAAAACGGGTTTTTAACAACTTTTTAAAACTAATATTAATTAGTAATATTAATAATTAATATTTTAATGTAAAATTACCTTGGCTACCTACATTTTTTTGAATATCAATTTTGATTGTAATCGGTTAACCAGTTCTCGAGAAAGTCGAAGAAAAAAAGGTCTTATGGTAATTTATAATTTAATTTTTCCACAACTTCAATAGAATACTGAGTTTTTTCATAAAAATTCTTGTAGCCATTTCGGGGAAAAATAAGCTTTTTAATTAACAATTTTATTCCCACATTGCATTATGTAATCGAAAGTAAACATTTTAAGGTACGGTACCTCGTATAAGACGGTTTTTTTCCTCCGACTTTCTTGAAAACTGGTCAACCGATAACAATCAAAATGGATGTGTATAAACAAATTATTCAATTGCGATCCAGTGGTGCAATTTATTTTCATAAACATGGCCGTCGAGAGGGGGGGGGGGGGGTAACGGGTGGTTTACTTCCGGAACCGTAGTTCTTCAAGGGCCCGAAGTTAAAATTACATTTTTCTTTAAAAAAGGGGGCCCGTACCTGGTTACCAACGGTCTCGAATATTCTCTTGGGCGGCCCTGTTCATAAGCGATCGCATATCGATCGATCTTCTATACAAAACCCTCCTTTTATTCCTCTACTCTATGATACGTGTACGCTAACAATTAACGTCTCGTATTCTCCAATATGTGTGTTTGTCATTAGATCAAATTATTGGTCTTTGTTAATAAGCCAGCGTAATTAGTGTAAGAGAGCCGTTTTATTTCCTTAGAAAATGTGAAAAATTGTAATTTTTTGTAATCGTAGGAACGGTTTTTATGTAAAAAAAAACGCTTTTATTTACCAATTTTTTTTTAAAAAAAGTTAAAAACAAATTATTCAAGAATGCAAACTTAAACACAAAAATTACTTACATTTAAAAACAAAAATTCATCTACCCGTTTTCCCGTTTTGATTTTTGAAAAAAAAAATAAGAAAATTATTAAAAATACAAAAAAAAAGTTTTCCAAAATTAAAATAAAATAACTTAGGCTACCAACATCTTCCTGAATATCAATTTTTATTGAAATTGGATGACCAGTTTTCGAGAAAGTCGAAGAAAAAAAACGGTTCTATGGGAGATACCGTTTTTAGCCCACCAAACATGACATTACCATGATAGAGAAACATATTTGAGTTACTGGCAAAATTCTGTCTGTCTGCCTGTCATTCTGTCTCTACGTATGTATTTTAGACTACAGCCTGAACGGTAGGGCCAATCGTCTTCAAATTTAGAACTTAAGGTTATTTTGACATTCTACAGAGGAGTTTTTTTTCAATTTTTTTTTTAGCTAAACAATTAACGTTACCTGTCATATAACCGTTATTTATAAAGCGTATACAGCTTATTTTTCTCGAAAACGGTTCCAAGAATTTGTATGAAAAAAAATATGTGTACTACTGTAGTTAAGCATTATATTTTGGTGAAAAAAATGTATATAGTGGGCTAAAAACGATACCTCCCATAGGACTGGATTTTTTTTTCTTTGACTTTCTCGAAAACTGGTGATTCGATTACTATTAAAATTGATGTTTAAGAAGATGTTGGCAGTCTTAGTCATTTCGCGTTAATCTTTTTTCGTTTTTTTGTATTTTTAATAATTTTTTTTAATTTTTTTTTTTAATTATTTTTTTATTTTTTTTTAAGTTGTTAAAAATCAGGTATATTTAAAAACCGTTCCTACGATTTTGAAAAAAAAAATCACATTATCTTACATTTCTTAAAGAAATAAAATGGCGTTTAAATAATTAAACTCAATACAATTTAACTTTTTTACTTTATTCGAACAATCAAAAGTCACAAAAATCGAATAAATGCTTTAATGTTCACTTTAATTTTCTTAAATTTTATTCTACAATGTGACCGCACTTATGAGCAAGTAGTTGCGATTCAGTCTTCCAATTTTTTTTATTATTATTATATTTTTTAAGTGTTATGACAATATTGACAGATCTTTAAATTGAAGAAAATTATATAAAAAAAAACTAAAATAAAAAAAAGATTTAGAGGAAATTGATTATTTAATTTTTGATTTTTTTTCCTAAATTAATCTTGTTAATATGAGTTTTAACATTTTGTTTCATTTAATGTAAAATTTTTGAGTATATTCTAAGTAGGTACGATGGTGAGGGTGAGTTTAAAAGATTAACTGTGAAGTTGCTAATCGCAGGTGATTGACGTTTTCATTAATCGATTGGACATTTCCTTCTTTTTGTTTAATCAATAAGCATTTGCTGGTGTATAACAGTATGCATTTTAAAAGCTTTATTTATCAGTTTTAATAACTTTTATTAGGCAAGATCGTGTGATTTGTGGTCTTAGACAAATAATATAGGTACCGCCGGCGGGCGGGCCAGTTTTACATTTTTTTCAAGTCTTTATTAGAAAAACCGATATATCGTGATATCGAGGTCGATGTGCAAAGAGTGTAAGAAACGTTTTTTTTTTTTCAAAAAACCTCGCAGAATTAATTTATTACAAAATTACAACATAAGTAGAGTACGTTATATGACATTCTTAAATTTCCTTACTCGACGAAAAGAATTTCTTATTCTTTGATTGCTGGGCACGGACCTTGATTACCAAAATCTTTAAATACAAATAAAAGGAGATTTTAACGTTTCCTATACTAAAACCTAAATTATTTTCCAATCACAATGATTATTGTGAATATGGCAGCTTATAGGTTTTAATTATGAGATTGCTGTTTCTAAGCGCATTCAATTGTTTTGTCTTTAAAGAAGTATCGACTTCTGAACACTCAATTTGTTGCTTATTCAACAAGAAGGTGGACACATAATTTTAAGTTCAATTAAACAATTTTAATAGCTTGTGCAAAGGGCATCCCAAAGTAGATGTTTCTTATTTAACCATCAATAATGTGTATTGAATATTGAACGAAGAAATCTTCTATAGATCCATACACTGTGACGAAAATGTTTTCAATTGTAATAAAGAATAATCAAGAACATGATTCTGATGAAATGATGATCTGATGACTGATGGCATCATCAATGCTCTTCAATATTAATTTAATATTCTCTATGGAATTCTTTGTATAAGGTATAGAGAGACAATAAATAATAATTAAGAAATTTAAATTTCAAATTGAATCTTCATTACTTATTAAAAAAGTTCATAGAGTAACAAAAAACTAGAATAAAGGATATTATAAACGTAAAATTTGTTGTTTAGCTTTATAAAGATAATTTTTATTTATGTATGTTAATAAATCTGTATCTATAAAAAAACCCCTATTTGTTTACTAAAAATTGGTCCCATTTGTGAAAAAATTAATTTGGTTTGACTAATTCATTTCAAAATCCAGCTACATCGTTCCTCTAGTTTTGTTTTCGACGTTAGGTAGGTATGACAAGTTAAAGTTGACAAGCATTCACAGCCAAACAGCACGAATGTAGCAGTGTGGCGCACCTTTTTCTTTTTCTTATTAGATTATAAGGTGCCTTAAATACATATCTTCAAAATATTATGCGTAGGTTAGTAGGTAAATACCTATCTTTATATCTAATTTTTTTCTAATCTATGTAGGTATGTAAGTATTACTAAAAAAATATCCCGAAAAAAACTTTATTAAATCATCAAAATCTTAAAAATACATTTTCGCTCACCTTTATATCACCGACGATGTAAAAATAAAATCCGATAACTTTTTTATTTCTTTTATTCGGTTTTAAAGTTGTTAAACATCGATTAAATATTTTCTTCAACAACACAATCTGCTCATTTCACTAAAAAGTCACGGCTAATTTACAATAGAACTTAAAACAACCAAAGTTTTTAATGATTCATTTATCTAACAAATAACACCAAATCATTAACCGCGAATACGTATTTGATGGGTGAGCAACTTTTTACCGACAAAAGTTCAAAGTTCCTCTTCAAGTGCGCTCGAATTCGGTAGCCAAAAAGAAACGAAGAGAACGCGTGCTATGGCTTGACCACTACCAAAAACAAACTAACAACTGAAACCAAATCGAAACGGGGCCGTAGAAACGTTACGTTCCACTAACGTCATTCTTCGGTCGCGCTTTTTTCAGGTTTTTTTTTTTCTCTGTTGCCATTTCTATCTCGCTCTGACTTACGGTCTGTAAAATAACCATTTTCAACCGAAACCCATGGAGTCACAGAGAGTGGGAAGTTATAACACACCTTTTTTCCACGGATGATAGATAGATACAACGGCCACGGCCAGCGCCATCTACAGCTACTTATTACACAGAACTACCACCAACACTAGAGCCAGCGCCATTATCCAACCAGAAACGAGTACGGAGCATGACGCCACTGGACAAATGGAGTCATCCTATAGGCTGAATGCCACCAAGAGTTCATTTGTTCATCTTCGGTGTTCATTTCGTTTACAGTTGCGGTGAATTTGAAGGCGTTACCCGTAGCCCTTTTTGATGGTAGTAGTTAGCACTGGGGTGTAGCACGGCAGTGGCAAAATGTCGGCTCTTTGTTACGCATGCTGCATGCAAGGGGCGCAACACAAACTCAATGCCCACAATCCGAATCGAAATCCAAGAGATACTTTGTATCGGTGGGACTGTGTGTGACGAAGTGGAATAGCGATACGTTTTGCAGTTCATTTTGCCACAGTGAACGAGAAAGACGCGAAGACGTGGCGTAACCGTCACAGACACATTCTCGGTTTCCGGCCAATCGCAATGGCAATGGCACGCGAATGCAATCAAGAACCTCATCGGTGTTCGTTTAATTAAAATGAAGACTTCTCTGGATTAAATTGGTGAAGGAAGCGAAGGATGGTGGCATTGGTAAGATACAGTTCAATTGTTTTTCCGCATGGTTGGGGGGTTATAGGTCCATACGTAATTCAACAGAATCTGGGTGCTAAGCACACTGTTGTCAACATTTCAATATTAATTGAAATTTCCGAAAATTGAAATCGAATCGTGATAAGGAAAGGGCAAAAGGGAAGTAAAGATTCGCACCCTCTTTTGAGTGACTTTTTCGATGAAATGACTGCTGAGGTTTTCTAGATGAGAATTTAGGTGAAATAATCGCGTGGCATTTGAATGTGGGCCATAATCCCCTTAATACTTTGAGGGATGAAAACTAATTGCCAGTTTGTTTTCTGGATGATTAAATAAGAATCCTGAATATTAACCCGGCGCAAGTAGATAGGGTGGTGACGGCGAAGGAATATAAAATGTTTGTGAGTTTTCTATTTTCACACTTAGATTTATATTAAGGGTTTTTCAACTTCAAAAGGACTCAAAACCGTCTTAGATCATCTGATTTGTATTAAATACCTATACCTATTCCGATTCTCTGAAAAAAAATTGATTGAACTGGTTTCCTTGGTCTTCATCTTTTGTTAACAAAGAATTCTGCCTAATTTTAAAGGTCAGATAATAATAAAAAATATAATATATATCCTAAGAACCGTTTTTTTAATCGATATCCCCATTCACACCAATCTTTTTGTTTAAATATTTTTTTCTTTTTTGTACCAAACAAAAGAGCTGATCAGCGAACTTTAGAAAGTATTATTTTGGTATAAACTTAATTATTGTGAGAACTAATTCACGAATGAATAAAAAAAATAAATGTAAGCACAATTCCAGTATTTCTTTTAACTTTATCACCAAAGTAAGAGGCTTCTAGACCATGAGAAACCATTATATCGTTTGGCTCTCTTAATTGGTTTGTGATGTTCATATTCAAATTGCGTGAACGGAAACCATTGAAATTATTCACAAAATCAGTGGATTTTCAAGAAAAATATTAGTCCAATAGGTGATATTAAAAAAGAAATAAAATGAATAGACATATAGGTAGGTACCTACTTAATTAATAATGAAAGTAACCATTGAAATGTAGGAATATAAATTGTGATAGAAACCAATTTAAAATTGAGGTTTCAGGAGAAATGTCTATCTTCCTCTTCTTATTTAACAGCGATGATTGTAATGATCTCGAATGGTACAATAATTCTCCCGCTTTTCCGATCATACTTTAGGCTCCCTCTTTGGGCAGTAAGGTTCACCGTTTTGACCTCAGATAATGTCGCAGGACCCTATTTCAGATTGCTGCATGTCTGTGACCAAATACAAATGTAGTTAAAATGATTGCATTTGTTTGGTGCAGTAGTTCTCACACTTATCTTTTTTTTCGCGATAACTAGAACGTGGAACGCTATTCTGTCTTGAGCTGGGTTCTTAGACCTTCTTTTTTCAACGTGGCCAGTACCGCTTTAGTTGGTTCTAATTCCTAATTCATATTCCTGATATATGGGTTGTGGAACGTATGCCAGTGCCATTTTTACCATTTGGAAATTAGCGACTATTATCCAGAGCGGAAATTTTTGAAAAAGGCAAATTTTCAACAACGCTTTTTAAATCCGCCCTTTAAATTACGTCACTAATATTAACTCAATTTGAAATTTCTGGGCGTCCAGTTGAACGATTACTTAGTTTGTGTGTTGCAGTTTTATAGCTACATATCTAGAAGATGTAGTTATGACAACGCTTAAATTCTTAATATGGATATACAAAATTTAGAGGCCAGTGCTAAAATCTAAAGTCTACAAACCAAGGTTAAGCAGCAGAATAGCCTAGCTGTCTTTGTTCCCTGATGCGCAAGTCGTTCTCTTAATCTTGTGGGTTACTGTGCCGCTGAATCTTGTACCGATGCAGTTGACTATTTTTCCTATTTTTTAGTTCCTGATGTACAAGTCGATGGAAGATAATGAATGACAATTTGTGTCCTAACAGAATAAAACCACCAAGCCTAAAGAAAAATCCTGGTTTAACTCTGAGTGTAAAGAAGCTATCAGGCTCAAAGAAGTAAGTTACCCATCTTATAAAGCCAACCCTACAAAGGAAAATTGGAAAAAGCACAAACAAGCAAGGAACTTATGCAACTCCGTTATTGAAAGAACCAAATGTTTGCATGACCAAAAATTACGGTACAAAATTCTGCAATGTTTCAAAGGCAGTAAAAATGTTTGGTCATTTGTAAAAAATATTAAAAACTCCTTAACATTTTCTGTTCCAACGCTCATCGCTAATGACAAACTTATTGTCTACTCTTCAGAGAAAAGCAAACTTACTCGCAGCACATTTCGCTGCCAGACGCTCTACGCTGCCTCACAGCAACGTTGCCCCTCCTGTACTTGAGAATGTAAATTTTTCCATGGTACATATTTTTCCCGCACTCGTACTGTAGCAAGAGTTCTCAAAGATCTCGATATACACAAATCCGCTGACCCGGATGGTATAACCCCGATTCTTCTAAAGAGGTTTCTTCCAGCATTTGTCCAGCGAGCCTGTCCATAAGACAGGTGACCAATCTTCCCCCTCCTGCTACCAACCCATAGCACTTATGGCCCTTCTTTCTAAGGTCATGGAAACGCTAATTAACCGTCAGCTTATCTTGAATACCGAAAGCTTCTCCATGGCCGTCAGTATAGTTTTCGCAGTAATCGTTCATCTGGTGATCTGATGGCATATCTCACCAAACAGTGCGGAACAAATCCTTACATCGCTTCAATGAAAGTAAGATTATTGGTCTTGATATTTCCAAGCCATTTGATATAGTTTGGCATGAAGCTCTCTTATCGAAAATGCGTGCTTTTTAAGATCGATGACAATCTTGTTTGTTGGATTAGAAGCTATCTTCTGGACCGTTCAATATAAGTTGTATTGGATGGTTTGAAGTCTGATTCCCACAAAATAAAAGCTGGTGTTCCCCAGGGCTCCGTTCTGTCTCCGACTCTTTTAATAATCTTTTATAAATGATCTTCTGTCTGTTACTTCTAATTCACTTAACTGTTTTGCTGAAGACTCTAGTGAACATAACGCTCATAAAAAGTGATTCTACAGAACAGGTATAGAGCAGCTCATATGACAGAGTGCTAAGAGGTGTGAGACCAGCTAGGAGGGCCATCGGATACGACAATTAAGTGGAAATGTGGAAGAAGCTGCAGAAAGAGGGAACACAAGAGAGTAGTACTAAATAACGAGAACATCATTGGTAAAAAAAGTAGGTACTTAATAGCCAGATTAAGTAAAGAAATAAGAACAGCGAACTTCTAAAAAACAAAACAAGGCAGTTGGGCTTGAGATGTTTACTCGACAATTTTATTCTTACTGGTGATAGACGACGTGGTGACTGCATCGATGAGTCCAAGCAAAACTATTGGTAATAAAAGGAGACCGTTTGATAAACTAAGCTGACGATATTCTGTTTCTTGGCTCTGCTCACCTAATTTTTCAATCGCTACAGCAAAATGAAAGCGGCAGGCTTTAGGATTAATGCAGACAAAAATTATTCAAACTGGAGGGAACCAAGAGCCAACAGGTTAATTTTCAGCCTGCGACGCAGGTTCAACCAACTAGTTAGTGTTGTTAGTAGAACGGACATAGGCGTCAGTCGTATATAAATGTGAAATCCGAGTTTTTTACGCCAGTGGAACATATGCAAATGCTCCTCCAATGTTACAGGCTTCTGTAAATAGCTATCTGGAATACATCCTAAGATCCGGTGGACACAGTAAATTTCCAACTATATGAACTTTGGAGTAGGAATCCATAAACAAAAGTGGTTGTTGACATCAAGCTGCGAAAATGGCGCTGGATTGGTCCCACACTGAGGAAACCAGACGACACCTTAGGAAAGTAGAGCTTTGAGTGGAATTTGTAAGATTCACGGTCAGTTGTTAGGCCAAGGAGAACATGGAGGTCAACAGTTTTGAGCGACAACGCTTAGTTCTAAAATCTGTGATTGTGGCCACAACTTGGACATTCTGCTGCAAATAGAGAGAGATTGCGAGATTTAGTTGTTGCCTTGGATAATTCCAAGAGAAGTTAAAGTGTGGATGTAAATTCAATTTCCGGAATAAAAAAATAAAAAAATGGAAGTATGATAAGGGGAAGGTTCTTACTTCTTAGCCTCAAAGTTTGGCATATGTCTGTTATACTTTGCGCTGTTCGAACTTCGAAATTTATTTAAACTTGGAAATAACAATTTCTTTTGATAAACCCGAGCAAAGCCGGGCTTACAATCATTATAGACAGATATTATAGAGTTTTATTGTAATTTTGTTGGAAATTCCTTTTTTTAGATTTAGATAATTTCTGTCATAATAAACCTCAAAAAAGTATTATTTAGATTTTTTTTGTTGGAGACCTCCATTAAATTTGACAAATCCAATCATCTTTGTTACCTATTAATATAGGCTACGGGCCAATGAAGACAACAGCAATATATCTACAATAAATTGTATCAACTCAAAAAAAATTTTGCAATAAATTCATTTGAACATCATTTCAACTCGTAAACATCAAGATAATCTTTCGGAACATCAAGATCAAGTCAAATTGGGTAATTGTTTTCTCCGGACCCGTAAACATGACACAAGACATATAAGTCTGCTGGCTGATCCGACAAACGAAACTCCCTGAAGTGTGTGTTGACGATAACGTGCATGTCCTCTCTAAAGGTGCAGAGGGACACCTGAAGTCCGAAAACTGACATTAGAAACGTGACTTCTATAATAGCATCCAATCAACCTACCTACCTGTTCGTGTGCCAAAACTTCGTCATCCTCTATAATCGCATCGAAGTCATAAAGAAATCTCTAAACATTTCTAATTGTATCTGCGTATCTTTATCTCTGCAATCAGGTAATAGAGCGGCGCTTCGTCGTTTTTTTTTTTTTGTCAATTTGATGATGATCCACCCTAAACACCGTAGAGTCAAACTTCGGGCACCTGCTCTTACCCTAATGCTCACGAGACACAAGATTTCTATTCACCAAACAAACCTTCCTCCTTTTCAAATATAAATTATAGTCTTCCTTGGACACAACGCAATAGTTTCAAAATGAGACGAGATAAACAAAAAAAAAAAAATAACTTAGCGGAAATAATAGATGCAATTTGACGAAACGATGTTCGAGGGTTCATTGCTCCGACCAAGCCAGGCCAATTTAAATTCCCCTTTGCCCAAGTAGGTGGATCCGAGGAACACACAAAAAAGGACTTAAATCGGCGTGTGCCCCAGGCACACTGCAATCATTCCACCCACTTGTGCATTGCAAATCCACATAATGACCATGAAATGTTTGGCCATTCCGCACTGAGCCAGGACTCTCCACGCGCAGCCACAATCATCTCGCAAATTAAGCCACAAATTTCGGATTCACTATAAGAAAATCCGCATCTAATGCATTTTCGGTGCAGTAGCCCGCAGTGGCAATTGAAGAGCACACATCTCACACAAATGCGGGCAGAAAACAGAGTCCCGAATTTTAAGGAGACCATGGCTATGTAGGGAGCTCGCGTCTAATTGCATCAAATCACGCACGCGTACGTAAGCGTGCTCTAGGTAGCTGCCAGCGTGGCATAACATTAGGATTCGGGGCATTCTCGCCAGGATGCTTTTTTTTAGGTTCGGGTTCCAAATTCGTCGGTACTTCGGCGAGTAGGTAGGTATGGTTATGTGCATGCAAATTAGGGAGGTAATAGGACTTGGGGTATGATGTGATCGTTAGTCTGTGATTATCGAGAAAATGACAGGGTACAGGGTGTGTGCTCGGAGCCTCCAAACTTAAAGGTCCTGATGAAACATTGTTGTGGGGTAAATGGAAAGAGAAGGTTTCGAAAGTGATCAGAGAAGGCAAACCTGAATGGTTGAATGGCTGAGAAATCCCGAAGAACTATAAGTATCTGCATAAATTCATGCTAAGCTTTCGGAAATAAGTTACAAGGAGGATTTGTTTAATATTCCATCATACCAAAGCTTAGAGTAGGAAAATCCATAGAACTTAAAGCAAAATTCAGTGCAACGCCAGTATATACTTTGACATTTCAATTAAATAATGATGTACCACAAGGCTGTATCTTTTGGCCGATATATTTTCTTTATTCCGTTAGAAACCAATTTGGTACAATTTATCACTCCAACACGCAACACCATATGTTTAATCTTTTCCACAACTAATTGACTTTAGCTTATTAAATCTAAAGTAAATATCTTTTCTAAACATACCAACTCTGATAAATCTTTTTGCCATCCCTATAAGACCTAAGAGCAAACCATCAAAATGTAATTTGCCAATTATCACGCTCCACCGAGCACCAGTCATCTATTTTATGCGCACATTCAACTGTGACCATAAATCGCACATGTCAATGTTGGTAACACATTAACATGTCAACAAATATCAAGACAGGTGGCGGGGTTTAGAATCGATGCTTTGATGAATCGATGTCGTATGCTAATCAATGACACTTTATTGAAAGTCGTAAAACTAGAGTTATGAATCCACATCCACAGTCAAAAGCAAAAAAAAAAAAATAAAAATAAAGTAACTCTTAAAAAAATCTCAAAAAATTCACCAGAAAAAAATATAAAAATTTCAAGCTCTTTTTTTTATTTTTTCGAGATTAAAGCTTTTTTATCGTCTATATGCATTTTATTGAATTCAAGTCTTTTATTTGATTTAATTTGAATATTTTGTTGTTGTTAATTTATATAATTGAGATTGATGGACCATTGAATTTCAGTTTTACGGACACTAATTTTGTAGGTAAAAGTAAAACAAAGAGTTGGATGTTACGGGCAAGTTTTTTATTAATAAAACAAGTGAGTTTTTTGTGTGTAAGCGATGACACAAAATACGATAGCTAAATTGATCAGAATTAAAGAATAAAAAAATATTTTTAAAAAGACCAAGCAGCATGTCTCTGTATGAGTAAGTTTTTGTTCATACAAACTTATGGTTAAGTAATCAAAACGAAAATAAAAGTTAATAAAACGTAAGCCAATTGAGATATCTTGAAATTTGTATTATTGATTTGGGTGGTACAATCAAAACAACTAACAATGGGTAGCGGGGTCATAATTCCGGTTTTCAAACTTCTGTAAGACTAAAATTCTGTCTTTTACTTGCGATTATAGGATTCGTAAATATTAAAAAAAATGAGATCCCAATCAAACATGACATTAAGATTATAGAAAACTCTACAAAAGTTAGTGACAAAAAATGTCTGTCTGTCTGTTTGTCCGTCTGTATTAATAACGAGCTGCAGCCTAAACGGCTTAAGCGCTTACCTTCAAAATTGGTAATAGTGTATCTTATGGCATTCCTCAGAGGGGAAATTTAAATTTTATATGTTGGGCTTAAAATAACGGCACCTGCCATAAAACCGTGAAGGAAAAGTTTAATTTTTTTCAAAAACGGCTCCAAAGATTTTGATGAAATTTTTTGAGATTTTTTTTAGGTTAAGCTATCATTCTATAAAAACCAAATTTACGTGAAAGTCTATTAACGGTACATTACATATAACGGTTTTTTTATTTTCAAATTATTTCGGCATCCCAAAATTTTGAATTTATTTATTTTTTTCTATTTATAATTAATTTTCGAAACTTATTTTTTCAAAATTCAATATTTTAAAAACTAATCATAAAAAATAATTTTGAATTTTATATTAAGCTCTAAACTTTAAAAACCTGCATACCAAAATCTAAAAAAAAATCAAAAAAACTAAAACTATAACATGTTTGTAACATTATCAAAACGATTTTTGTTTAAGTACAGAATTTTAAAATACAGTATTTTGAAAACAGAATACAGAATTGTGTCTAACCAGAATTTTGAATTACAGTATTTTGAAAAGAGAATTTTGTTCAAACAATATTTCGACCCCAACCGCTAATAATGGGTACCAATTTTCCTACTTCGGTTAATGAATGAATAATGGTGCCGACATCGCTTCTGAATCTCAATGGGTTGACTATATTTTCCCATTTAACAAAATCCCGTTTCACGAAATCCGTAATATTTCCTACATTTTTATTATAATTACACACTACATAATTTTATTGTAATATAAATTTAGTTACACTAATTGATGAGAATCACCAAGAACAAATAATCTTAGTTTTTCAAGGCTGGTTTTTGTTATACAGAATTATATTATATATATAATATATATATATTCAAATAAATTGCACGACTGGACCGCACGTACTTGCTCATATGTGCGGCCACATCGTCGAATAAAATTTAAAAAATAAATAACATTAACAATAACACTATCTGAAATTTAAATAAGTGTCAAAACCACAACTCTTAACGGTTTTTAGAAAAAATAGGGTAAGCCATCACAGGTTTTTTTTTAAATTTTATGCAAAAAGTATTTCGAAAATTGTAGGACGGAATTTGATAAATCCTGTTTTTTATTTTTAGTTTAAAAAAAAATGTAATTTAAATTTGGTATGCAGTTTTTTGAAGTTTATTAATTTACATTTGATTATAAAATTTAATATATTTTGTTTCCATTATTTAAAACTAATGGAAAAAAAATATATTATTATATTGATTTTTCAAAAAAAAAATTCAAAATTAATTTTAATTAAAAAAAAAAGTTATTAAAAATTTTGATAAACAGAATTGATTTGGCTACTTAGATCTTCTCAAACATAAAATTTGGCAGAAATCCAAAGAGCCGTTGACGAGAAAGCTAAAAATTAAAAAAAAAAAACCGTTATATGAAAGGTAGACTTTTACCCATAAATTTGGTTCTGATCAA
The DNA here is from genome assembly GCA_963971375.1 of Platycheirus rosarum. Lineage (NCBI taxonomy): Eukaryota > Metazoa > Arthropoda > Insecta > Diptera > Syrphidae > Platycheirus > Platycheirus rosarum. The sequence continues at coordinate 36,442,902 of OZ020510.1, read as the reverse complement.
ATGATAGTCAATACCAACAAAAAACTTCTAAAAAAATTTCATCAAAATCGTTGGAGCCGTTTTCGTGAAAAATAAGCTTTTCCTAAACGGTGATATGACAGGTACCGTTATTTTTAGGCCTAAACATAAAATTTAAATTTCCCCTCTGGTGAATTCCAAAAGAACTAGACATGATGATATGATTAGTACCACATATACGGGAAAAGTCTATTAACGGAACTTTCATATAACGGTTTTTTTTAATTTTTGGCTTTCTCGGTTACGGCTCTTTGGATTTCTGTCAAATTTTATATTTAAGAAGATCTAGGTAGCCCAATTAATTTTGCATATCAAAATGTTTAATAACTTTTTTTTTCTAATTAAAATAAATTTTGGATTTTTTTTCTTCAAAAATCAGTATTTTGAAAACTTATTAAAAAAAATATTTTAAATTTTATAATCACATATATTTTAATAAATTCTAAAAAACTGCATACCAAAATTTAAAATATAGTTTTTTTTTCAAAAAAAACTAAAAATAAAAAACAGGATTTTATCAAAACCGGTCCTACAATTTTCGAAATATATTTTTCATAAATTCTTTGTTATTTAGAACGTGTGATGGCGTACTTCATTTTTACTAAAAACCGTTAAGTATTTTGAGTTTTAATACTTTTTTATAAGTTCAAACTGTGTTATTTTCAACGCAAATGTTACTTGTTTCTGCTAAAGATCTTGCTTTCCAATGGAATTAGGCACATAAGAGCAAGTACGTGTGACCCAGTCGTGCCGATTTTTTAGTTCTGAATCAAGTCGCAATGAGGCGTGCTGAACTTGGTAATTTGTGTGAATATAGAATAAGTAAAGACAACAAAAGTGTATTAAATACTGGTAAAATATCGGTTAAAGTTCTCGTCTTCACTATTTAGAGTTAGTTTCGAATCAACAAGGAAGATGGCCAGACGAAAATTGACCACCATGAGAATACTATAGAAAATGTATATACAATGACATGACCAAAAATTAAGTACAAAAATTAAACCAATGTTCCAAAGGTAGAAAGAATTATAGGTCGTTAGGAAAATATATGAAGAATTCCCCTTCGCCTCGATTCCAAAAGTGTTCATTATTTAAACTAAATTTGTTAGTTTTATGAGAAAGCTAACCTTTTTGCTAAATAGTTCGCCGCTGACTCTACGCTACCCAGAGAGCGTCAAGTCAAGGCCCAACCTGTACTTGAAACCGTAAATGATTCTATGGCATTTCGCTCTCGTAGAGTCTTGAATGAACTCGACATTTTTGTACATAAATCCGCTGGTGCAGATATTTCTCTGAAGAGGTGTTCTTTCTACCCTGGCAAAACCACTGCGTAAACTTTTCTAACTTTCAAACTCCACAGGGCTCGTTCCGAGAAAAAAAAAACAAATTTTATCCAACAAATACAAAAAAAAAATGGTTAATTCGTTCCTGCAAAACATCGATCCGTTGCACTTACGTCTCTTCTTTTCAAGGTCAAGCTATATGTCCACTGGTAACCGTTCCGGATAAAGTCAGATTATTGCATTCTAATAGAAAATGTGTTCTTTTGGGATCGGTGTTCCCTTCTTTGCTAGAATAGGAATAACCTTTCGGATCCTTTAACACAAGTTGTATTGGACGGGTTCAAATCCAACACCTTCAAAATAAATGCTGGTGTGCCCCAGGGTTCCCTTTTATCTCCGACTATCTTTCTCATTTTTAAAAATGATCTCCTGATGTCTGAAACTTTTAAAAATCCCACTGAACTGGTACATCAGTAAACATTTTTTTAACTCACAACCCTGCTCTTTGGATGTGAACTTATTACAGAAAAGTAAGCTAACATCAAATTCGGAATTTAACAGCATTATCAAATAATCGGGAATGGGGAATTTTATGCGTCGAAAACACAATGCAGTCTTCTGCCAATAAAGCGGAATATAGCCCCCCTAGTCATGCATGAGTGGCACTTGGATCATGGTTGGATCGTGCACCGTGGAAGCCGATCACCTCTCTCTCTCCACCTCTTGTGGAATTATCATAAATACGATGTCGCCAAAAAGGCCGCAAGAAGATGTAAGAAATTCTTTTCGCCTTACTTTCTTTATCGAGATTCGAGAAATATATATAATTTATTTATATAATTTATATTTGTAATGTTATATTTTAGTTATGTGGGGTTTTAGGTATTTGGTTCTTTTCTTTTAATTTTTTACAATTAGTTCCTTAATTTGCGTGATTGATATGAAAAACTGGGTATCCCATTTGGGCTTTCTTATTAGCATGTTTTCCCATTTTTCAAATCCCAATATTTCAACGCAAACATGACAAGTTAAGCCACTAACAATAAATAAAAAAAAAATAAAAATACAGAAAAATAAATCCTCGACTTGGTTAGCTGACAAATCCTCAGTAAATCGCAGATGTACGCATATGTAGTCTAAATCCAAAAAGAAGTAACATAACAACCCACAGAACTCTACTCTCGAGTTAAACATGTCACGCGTTTATTTTTCAACTTTTTCTTCTTAAATCTACCAGAAAAAAAAGGAGTAAAATAACACACACTGGAGCACAATCCTAACATATTCCACTTTAACCATAAAGCATTTGCATACATATTCCGTGAACCGCTTACCCAAAAAACCACAACGAACACCTCGTCCACCTCCTTCTGCCAAATACCCTTCTGAGCACACGGACTCACGCCTTGCCATGGACAATGCGAAAATGGAAAATTCTAGTCGACGGCCCGAGGAATCTCTGCAAAGTTAAGATAAAACTGTCGACAATAGGGCTTTCGCATCAGTAAGGACTTTTCCCATCCATCGAAGCGTCAAATAAGATCAAATTATGTCTCTCTTGTGCGCGCACATCTCTATGCCGCCTCCTGTCAGAAGTAAAGACTCAGCCTCAGCCTGTCAGAAAAGCCCATTCACCAGTTAAGGTGTACACACTCCGTTAACGTTGCCTTCATCGTCGTCGTCGTCGTCGTTCACTCTGCGAGTACAATACCAGTTAAGGCCAAACCAACTCGGAACTCTCCAGTTGACAATGGAATTATATTTTGACTTCTTTAAGCGCCCTTTATCGGATAAGGAAACAATTACCCACACCCAGTTTCATATCCCCCTCCGACCGACCGACGGAATCGGGATTCTGGAATGTTTATTATAACAGAGCGAAGCACCATCAACCCTCTTGCCTGGTATAGCACGCATCCCTTTTTCCCAGCTCTGAAGTGCTGGTAATCCCTGGTGTAATCGTTACATAATGGTCGTGTTGGCAAAACACTTTATAACTGGATTACAATGACAAAATTGAAACAGCAACCGTTAGCAGGCCATTTCCAGCCACAGATATACAGATAGAGCATTATGAGCTTATCAGATGAGGGTGACACAGGACACACGATTGGGACACAGGAGCGCACCAGGGCATTGATTTAATTTAATTTTACAATTGAATCGTTTTGGTATCAGTTCCAGAAAAGGTGCCGTTATGAGTTATGTGCGTTTATGGGTTATGTCATCCTAGAGGGGAGATTAAAATTCTTGTGATTAAATTGACAATTGCGAGTTTTCACTCGCTCCCACAAGTATTAAGGACTGCAAAATGAGATAAGCTAAGTGTATAGGAGATATTTGAAACAAAGTTGAGTAAAAAATATGATGGGGTATGACCTTTAGGGTTCTAGTGGTCAGCTACCAGAGAACTGTTTTTTAAATTTGGTGCATAGTCGGAGCGAGGTTACGAAATTCAAAACATTCGAAACAACAAAAAACTAAGTTCAAAATATGTACATTTTAGGATATTCATATGAATTTTTTAGACGAAAAGGCACATGTTTTTGAGAATTGATAACAAATGTTTGTATTTCTTGAGCTAAGGTTTAAGATTTAACCCTCTTCAGCATACGTGTAAAACAGGCGACGGTTACGAGGATTCGTGGTGAAGAGGATAGAGTTGTAGAGTTTCACAGGGAAGCTGGGAGGATTCGATGATTCAAGAGAATCCCTATGGCTATTAATTATTAGTTTCACGGAATTCAGGGTAATAAGTTGAAGGCGATTTTTAAGAAGGACAAGATAAATATAGTTCATTCTAGGACAGACCGCAAAGGGCAATTCTAAGAAACGAAGTTGAATGCTCTCGAGAGGAATCGGTGACGTAGGAGTCGGAGAATTCTTTGGACAAACGTTTCGCAAAACCGAGTAACGATTTGGCTTAAAGGATGATATTACTAAAAAAACTAGCGACATCTAGATGTATAAGGAAAAATGCAAGTGTCTAAAAAGTTGCCTTAAAAAACTAGGGATCATCGCAGCATAGAGTTAGAAGTGGAATTATTCGTGAACAATATCGTTAATATCCTACCTTATATGGCGCTACAGTCCGAGGTGGACCTGGGCCTCAACCAACAAGCTTCTCTAGCCAGCTCGGTCCCTAGCTAGCTGCCTCCAGTTTCGCACGTGGAGTCGGTTGAGGTCCTCTTCCACTTGTGTGCGCCACCTGGGTCTCGGTCTTCATCTACTGCGACGTCCCTATGGAGTGGAACCGAAGATTTTCCGACCGGAGCATTGATGTCCATCCGCTCTATATGACCGAGCAATCTCAGACGTTGAATTTTAACTCTTTTGGCTAGGTACAGTTCTCAGCATTGACTGCGATTCCACTACGATGTTTCCTTGATTGTCTTTGCAAGCTTCAGTTCGAGCTCTGTAGCTTTGACAGTTTCTTTTTAACTTTTGGTAAAACTTTCGAACTTCCTTCCTGCAATAACAGCTCTCCATTTCCTCGATCGCGCGCTTCGTATGATCCCTTTTTTACTTGCGATTATAGGTACTATAATGCAAGTTATGCATTCGTGCACATTTAAAATTTTGAGATAACAATCAAACATTACATTACGATGATAGAGTACATATTTGAGTTATTAAAAAAATTCTGTCCGTCTTTCTGTCTGTCTGTCTGTCTGTACGGATGTATTTTGGACTGTAGCCTAAACGGTTGGGTCAATCGTCTTCAAATTTAGAACTTAAGGTTATTTTAACATTCTACAGAGCAATTTTTTCAATTTTGTTTACCTCAAAAATTAACATAACCTGTCATATAACCGTTAAGTAAAAGCTTATTTTTCTCGAAAACGGCTCCAAGAACTTTTATGAAAAAAAATCAGTGCACTACTGAAGGTAATCATTATATTTTGGTGAACAAAATATTAATATGGTGAACTAAAAACGGTACCTCCCATAGAACCATTTTTTTTCTTCGACTTTCTCGAAAACTGGTGATCTGATTTCTATCAAAATTGATATTCAAGAAGGTATAAGTAGGCTAAGTAATTTCGCATTAACTTTTTTTTGAAACCTTTTTTTTGTATTTTTAATATTTTTTTTTTAATTGTTTTTTTTTTAAATCAATATTTTGAAAACGGTTAGATGAATTTTTTTAATTTTGTTTTTAAATGTATGTTATTTTTGTGCTTAATGCTTAAGTTTGTATTCTTGAATTATTTTTTTTAATTATTTCAAAAAAAAATTGTTAAGAAATAACCGCTTTATTTAAAAACCGCTTCTACGATTTTCATAAAAAAATCACACTTTTTTACATTTCTTAAAGAAGTAGAATGGCGTGTAAATTATTTCACTGAATAACATTTAACGTAAATTATTCGAACAATCAAAAGTCACAAAAATCGAATAAATGCTTTGATATTAACTTTAATTTTCTTACATTGTATTCTACAATGTGACCGCACATATGAGCAAGTACGTGCGTTTCAGTCGTGCAATTTATTTATTTCTGGAAAGCCGGTGTTCCTCTTTTCTCCTCTGCTCGTAGAGTGCACGGGCAGTTCTGGTCCTTCTTTACAGCGCCGCTTTGTATGCTTCTTGTTTAGCCGCGTGTGCCTGCTGACACTCATCATCAAACCAGGTGTTTCGTTGTGGTGGCCGTGTAAGACCTAACACTTCAGTGGCGGCTTCCCTGATGGCATTTTGCCAATGTTACCCTGGTTCTCAATACTTGGAGGTTTTTTCTTTAATAATTAGGATAAAAATGATGAGAGGACCTAAGGAACTGCCTTAGGGGACCCCGAAGGTCCAGAATATAGTGTGTAAGCCTTAATTTGGCGGTGAGCCGTTATATCACTATAGTGGCTCTCCAAACCACTCTAGTACCAATTCAATGTCAATGTTTTGGCAAAGACACTCCCCTTGCTTAGGAGCTAGGCCTATCATGCACCTCTGGTAAATCCCCTGATAAGCTTCACTCAAACCAACTTCTTCGAAGTCGGCGATGTGAATGCAAAGTACGCTCGCGCTTTGGGTCAACCATCATATACCAGGCAGCTGCTACCGAGCATATGCTCGTTTAATCAACCTGGGCTGTCCTGGTATCCCGTGGTACCCCACATTTATTCAGCAATGAGGGTGGCCTAGCACGCCTCCGGAGATTTGCACTTATAGGTTCGACCTCCAAAAACGGATCAGGGAAACCATCATCCGCTAAGTTGTCGCAAGAGATAAGAGTAGGTACGTCCCAAGATTTTGCCGCCTGATGATGGAATTTATTCCGAAACGCCTTGCTTCAAAGTAATCAAACTAATACTGTGTAAATTTTGTTTTTTTTTTTTTTTAATTTAAATTAAAATAATTTTTATCAAAATTATTGATTTTGTTTTTTATAATTAAAACAAATATTGGTGTCGCAAGAGTTCGTGAGACCAGCAATGAAATAGGATACTGGAAACCTTAGAATTGCCCGCCCAACTCGTATAGTCCTGAAGAAGGTACAACGAAGCTGCACATGTTGATTTTAGTTCGATCTAAAGTTCAACCAAGCCCCGCCCAGATTCGGATGATAGGCTCCGAATCTGAATTATTTTCACTCTTAGCCAAAGATCTACTAAACGAAAACTTAAGTATTTCTTCTAAGTTAGCGTCTTTCGAGCTTTTATTTCCATGGGCAGAGGGCACCACTGTTTTGATTGATGTGGCTATCATGAAGGCTTCTTGAGGAATACTTTGATAGTAAGCAACAAACAATACTGGACCAAGGAGAGTTCCTTGCGGAACACCAGTCTTTGTATCTTAAAATTCCCAAATTGCCCCTAATTTGTATCTCTTATAAAACCTTATGATTATACCAAGGTGGGGAAGTTGAAGATATTTTATTTCTAGACAAGGAAACTGGAAGAGAATAAGATTTTGGCATTTAACATTTAGATTTTCAAAATAAAAGGAGATTTTGTTAAGTCATTTATATTACGATATTTGACTCCAGAACTAATACCGAAGTTAGAAATTGAGTTTTCAGAACTTGCGTGCGAATTTATAAGATAAGTTTGGACCTAGATGTAGTATTAGTTGTTAGATTAACACGTTTACGCTGAGATTTTGAAGAAGTGAGTTGAATTTGAGAATCATAAGGGATACTTGAGAATTCGGATGCTAAGTAGGAATACTAAGAAATTGTACATTATTTTGGTTGTTTTGGAAGCCGGAGGGGTTAAAATTCCTTGTTATGTTCTGGAATCTAGAGCTAAGGAAGTCATAGGAAAAAACTCCAGTTGGATATAGGTTGGTGCGTATTGGCATTCTGCTCGTCGTCTATAATAGATCATGTAGTCTCAAATTTAATAATCTTGAGACGCCGTTTCATTTGGTTTTGTTATAGCAGGTGCATTAGGTACAGATTGAATTCTTCTGATGTGTTAGTGGATAGTAGGATAGTGCTTGCTTCATTATACGATTCGATGATCAATACCATGTCTATCAATCTGTCAACTTTTTCTGAGAACAATGGATCAATGGATAGGGTTGATCTTGATATAAAAGCTGGACTGGTTTATAAGGGGTGCTTTTGAGATGAATTTCCGATTATTTCTTTCCCTCTTTCCTACTTCTTTATTTAAAACTTTCAATATATTTCGCTACACCGTTAGCCGTTGCGTGCTTTTAAAGGGGTTTTTTCAACACAATTGCGATGGTCTCTTAATTAACTAGTCCGTAAAAAATCTTTATTACCTAACCAGTAGAACTTGGTCAGCTATCATATCAAATATACTTAACCAGCATGCATGACAGTTTATCGCCCCTTTCAAATCGATCATAATCACAATAACTCTCATTGTTTTGTCCTTGTAAAACCATATTTAATAAACGTCAATTTTGCATTAAAACAACAGTTCCGTTTCCATTGCTACACGCACTCCTCTCAAACTCGCTATCTCCGTGTTCGACTTCATTGCGTTGATTCCACACGAAATTCATTCCATAAATTCCACATGTCAAATTAATAAAATTTTACTGCACAACCATAATATTGAATCCAATTGTCATTGCAACAACCTGCCCATAGGCACTCTCTCAAGCCACCTGTACACACGTATATAATTCCTATACCATCGCCTTCGTCTTCCGGCTAATATTTATAATTGGTCAATGCGGATTCACCACTTCACTCTCCTAGATGGAAGCGCACTGATACCATCGCCTGTCAGTAATTACGACATTAAGGAATTTCTCACATTGGACCCCTAAAAAACAAAACCGGCAAAGGATATCCACATCAGCGCACGACATCGCCTTCACCATCACCATCGACTGAACAAAAAAAAACTGATACAATCTGTAAATAGGGATCTCTCATCCTTAATACATAATAGTCCTAATAGCGGTATTACAACAATGTGGCAGTATTGCTGTACGTCTTCCTGCGAACAAACCTCTAAACTACCCCCAACGGCTCTCGTGACCTTTTACTGTCTTACCGTTTGTATATGTATTATGACAACAAAAAAAGTAAGTTTGCGTGTTGCCGGTCTATTCTCATCCTCTTGACCCCCAGGCTGCGTTTGTCATCCTTGTTGTCGTCCTTTTTTCGCAGCAATATAAATTAAGCGACTGACATAATTATTATTAAATAAGAGCTCTGATGAGGATCACCATCGCCAGGGAATAGGCTAACGTCCGTCTTGGTCATCATCGTCGTAGAGAGTCCGAGACTTGGGGTCATATATGTTTCACATTATTTGAACAAACACGGGTAAATGGAGCCGACACGAAACAATGACGCACGAAAAGGAGTCGGAGTGTTCTTGGCAAAAAAAAAATGTTAACTCTAACCAAACAGAACCAAGGCAGGTTGATGAGTACGCGCCGCCGCCGCCGAAGGAGATTGGCAGTTTCGCGCAACCCGTCATTTACTCTGAGTGGATGGGTTGCTGGTGGCTGCCCTTTCATCATCTACATCGTCATCATTAGCCGTGATGGTATTACAGTGTAGCCGCTACAGCTTGGTGTTGACGGCCGCATGTCATTTTTTGGGCAGCATATCGGATCGTGGCTACGCGTTCCTCGCGTCTTCTCTGGCTTCTGCACCGAAAAAATGTGTTCGTGTATCGCGCACGACTGGGCAGCTCACAGGTCCAAGTAATTGCAGCCACACGACGATGACGAAGCCGACGACGACGGCGACGACATCCCATCGGCCGGCAGTGGGCTGACAGCAATTTCGGAGAGTTGCCCACTTGGACCGTCCATCGATCGAAATAAGGGTCTAATTGAAGGCAATTGCGCTTAATTAATCAGTGAACGACGTGAGGTGCAGCCGCTCAACACTTTATGTAATAATAATGCTCGCCTTTTAGTTGGACCCCTGGGCAGGCCGCAGGGGGCTGTCACTCCGAGGAGGAGCTTCTTGGACTTGGAAAGACTGATGGTTTTTTTTCTGTTGTTGAATTCGATATAGTCCATCGGCCTCGGTGTAAGCGTCAAAATCGATGCCACGAGTGTCAATCACTTTGGAGGCTCCGCAGTGTCTGTGATTCTGACCTAAAGGAGCATCCGCTAGGACCAAGGAATAAATAGCAAAACGGTTTTGTTGATGGTAAATTGCTCAACAGTAGCTGCAGATTTAATGGCTGCCATTAAATGGCTTGTAAAATAGCAAAAATTAATTTTACTGGAACGCTTGCAGGCGTCGTTAAGTTAAATGCGGATTCTTATGGCCCTGGTTGAGGAATGTTTATTGTTGTTGTTGTATTTTCGTAGTTCATGCTTACTGGGGATGCCACACAGAAGATTCATTTGAATGCGGGAAATGTATAGTTCGCACAGACACAAGCATTTTATTATATGCCACTTGAGGAATGATTAAAAGGGGTTTCACTTTGGTAGGTATTTTGGTCCAACTATACTAGCCAGTGTAGCTGCAAACAGTTTATACCGTTTTCTTGGTTGTAATACCAGAAGTGGGTAAAATATTTCCGCGTTTTTAGCTGACGAATGAAAAAAAAATTGTAAAACAAAAGGTTCAACTAGAATAGTAGCTTTGTGAAAGTAAGAAGATGCATTCTTTTGATGGACTTTGAAATAACTTAGATCTGCAGATTTTTTTTTTGTATTTTTAGTTGCTTTTTTTGTAATTTTGTGGTCAACGAAATCACCTTAAAAAAGGACTATAATGAAAACTTCATCCGATGAGCCAATAATAATAACATCTAAGCTCATTTTGGTAATAGTCTTATGAATTTGTTAATTTTCCTGAATCGTCCTAAATAAAATAAGGTTCATTGACGACTTCAATAAAACTAGATGTAATTTAACGTTTATTCGCCTTTTAGAAGAAGCAAGGAGGGGCTGCAGGAACATTGTATTGTACAAGAATATTCTTCTTCTCCCACATCTCTGACTGCCGGGCTGACTTCAGAAAACGTCGTAAAGCCTCTCGGTTCCTTAGTGTTTTGTTTGTCACGTTAATTTTATTTGCAGGTAATCCAATATAGTTCGATTGAATCGTTTAAACATGCCTTCCGATTTCCGAAGTTTTCATAAGGGTGTTAGCTTTTCAAAAGTCGTCTCTTAAACTGCTAACATATTTTTTTTTTATAATTAACGCGCGCACAAGGGACTATTTGTTTCCCTTTTAATGTAGAGCACACTGCGCGAACATTATTAAGATAGGAAGGGAAAAGATAGGAGGTGTCGATTAACATTGGTTTTGAATGGTTGCAGATCAAAATGGAAAGGGAAAATCTCGTCGGGTAAACTATTACAAATTCGTGTTGTTCGGCTAAAAATAGAATCCCTATATTTCACGGTACGTCCGAAATTGGGCTCAAGGTTGAACTGATGAGCATTCCTTGCGAGACCATATGAAAAGAATATGTTAGTGCATCCGCTAAGGTACGACAAATTCCAACTGCTCCAGAGCATCTTTAGCGAACAAACGTCGTTGTCTATGGTCGTTTACCTATAAATCCTGCCTTAATTTTGTAAGGCTGCAGGCCCTAGTCGTCGTCTGCGAAAGGCCGAGTTGTTGTAAGCGACATAAAATCGACTGCCTCAGATTATCTTGCCCATTTTGACGGATACAAAAAAATGTATCACCACACTGCGAATATTCCTCTGGTTAGGACGATTATGGCGACGCGATGGTGAAATGGGTGAAGCGCGGGGAACGTGGAACAACAACCGTTTTGATACAACACTTTAAACTTTTGCACGTGTTGTTGAACGCTATATCCGCTCATGGTGGTTGGTTAGGCAAAATAGACTGAATAAATGACAGCCAATTTGACAGATGTAGCTTTAACAATATGGCCGCTTTCAACTGTCAAAGTTCGAAAGGCTTTATTGGAAGCCTGGAATGTCACATTTCACATGACATAACCCAAACGCAAACGGCATTAAATTCTCCTGTGCTAAAAGCAGTTTTTTTTCGAAGCCTCATCTAACTCTACCTGCCATACCCTGATTTAAGGTCTAAAGTTGCAAATCATTTCGATCCCATCCAGTCAAGTGCTTCGGCTCTTCCTAAAATAGTCATCTTTTTAGACTGCGATGGTCGACGCAAGAACCGAACGTTTAATTTTTGCGATTATAGGAACCTACATACTATAATGCAAGTTATGCATTCGTTCAGATTAAACATTTTGAGATAACAATCAAACATGACATTACGATGATAGAGAAACATATTTGAGTTACTATAAAAAATTTGTCTGGCTGTATGTCGGTCTGTCTGTCTGGCTGTCTGTCGGTCTGTCTGTCTGTCTGTATGTCTGTCTATCGGTCTGTTCGTATGTATTTTAGACTACAGGCTAAACGGTTAAGTCAATTGTCTTCAAATTTATAATATTTAGGGTTATTTTAACATTCTACAGGGATTTTTTTTAATTTTTTCTTAGCTTAACGGTTACCTGTCATGTAAAGTTAAGTAAGTTAAGTAAGATAAGTTAAGTAAAAGCTTAATTTTCTCGAAAACGGCTCAAAGATTTTTTATGAAAAAAGATCTGTGTAGGTGGTATATGTTTTAGTGAAAAAAAATAAGTTAGGAGGTTTAAAACGGTACCCTTTTCCACTCCCTACAGGATATTTTTTTAGTCGACTTTCTCGAGAACTGGTAAACCGATTGCAAAATGTAGCAGAATATGTAAGTAGCCAAAGTAATTTTACATTAAAATATTTTCGAAAAACTTTTTTTTTTTTTGTATTTTTAATAATTTTTTTTAATTTTTTTTTATATTTTGAAAACAGTGAAAAAAGTGATTTTTTTATGTTTTTTTTAATGTATATTGTTTGTATGCTTATTAAAAAAAAGTTATTAAATAATATAGGTAACCGTTTTATATAAAGATCGTTCCTAAGATTTTGAAAAAAACATCAATTTTTTTTAATGAAAAAAATGGCATTTAAATTATATCGCGTAAAATATTTTACATACTTTTTTAATAAGTAGATAATAAAAATAAAAACTTTGAAGTTCCCTTAATATTTTTCAAATTTTATTCGACGCTGTGACCGCTAATAAGAGCAAATACGTGCGATCCAGTCGTGCAATTTATTTTAATTTCCAGAATCTGTAAGAATAACCAAGGACTATGCGACTTCTAAATAATGCCTTGTTGAGCCATATAAGAGACCAAGGATGTAGCTAGACCACCATGTTATAGGTTGGTAGGCACTTTTTGCAAATTTACCTGAGCTTTAAGCTGTGTATTCGGATATCATTTCTACCGAGGATGGAACAGAACAAGATATCAGCAGCCTAATCGGGGCAGCAACGGCTGCTTTCGGTGTGTTGAAAAATATATGGAGGAATAACTCTCTCAGCTTATGGACCAAACTACTACTTTTTAGCTCCAAAATTTAGAATCCGTGCTGGTATATGGATACAACACTTGAAAGTTACATCAGAGTTGTGTTTTGTATGTAAGTATTTTTAAATGGTAAGTGATTTTTGTGTCGTGTATTCAAATGTTCGTGGTTTAAGAAAGAATTTCTTTCACGTGTACGTCTACACTGTTCAACACAGGCCAGCTGTTTTGGCATTAAGTGAAACTCAGGTTGGAGCAAATACTGATTTATCAGAATTTGCTCTACATGGGTATAGCTTGGTGCCATTACTCTTTTCTCATCATGGTCTCGTGGTCTATGTTAGGAATGATATTGCTTGCCATAGCCTTCCCCAATATGGGCAATGTTCCAACACGGACTTTAACTTCTTATGGCTCAAATTCACTGTCCGCAAGCATGTCATTCATTATTGTTTTATTTACAGGAGTCCAAATCTTGACAGTAATTCGACTTGTAACGAGTTTGATGCACTGTCTGATTCCATCTCGAAAATTGTTTCCCTTTGTCCTCGCACTGAAATCGTTATTGCGGGCGATTTCAATGTACACAATTCCAACTGGCTCCGCTATTCTGGTCAGACAACACCCGAAGGAAGGTATGTCGAGCTCTTTGCCGGGTTACATCACCTTACCCAACTGATCGATGTGCCAACGCGTATACCGGATGTTGCTGGGCAAGCAGCCCATACTCTTGACTTGTTTCTTACTTCTCACCCTGATAAATATACCATTAGTGTAACTTCTCCATTTGGCACTTCAGACCATTGTATCATTTCAGCTAATTTCTCATCCCCCACCCATCCAGTTAAAGAAAAACTTCCCACCAGGACCGTTTGGCAATGGAGAAAGCCAACTGGGACGGCCTGAATTTCTTTTTCCGAAACTTTAACTGGTCACTATGCTTCCTCGATAGTGACATTGATGCCAGTGCTGAAATGATCACAAATGTGATTCTTCTAGGGATGCGTGCTTTTATTCCTAACAGAGTAAAAAGCATCAAACCTAAAGAAAAGTCTTGGTTTAATTCTGAGTGTAAAGAAGCTATCAGGCTCAAAGAAGTAAATTTCCGATCTTACAAAGCCAACCCTACAGAGGAAAATCGGAAAAAGCACAAACAAGCAAGGAATTCATGCAACTCCGTTATAGAAAGAACCAAATTTTTGCATGACCAAAAATTACGGCAAAAAATTCTGCAGTGTCCCAAAGGCAGTAAAAATTTTTGGTCATTTGTAAAAAATATAAAAAACTCCTCGACATCTTCGGTTCCAACGCTCATCGACAATAACAAACCAATTGTTTACTCTTCAGAGAAGGCAAACTTGCTCGCCGCCCATTTCGCTGCCAGCTCCACGCTGCCTCAAAGCAACGTTGCCCCTCCTGTACTTGAGAATGTAAATTTTTCCATGGGACACATTTTTTTCCGCACTCGTACAGTAGCAAGAGTTCTCAAAGATCTCGATATACACAAATCCGCTGGCCCGGATGGTATACCCCCGATTCTTCTGAAGAGGTGTTCTTCCACACTGGCAAAGCCACTGCGTAAGCTTTTCCATCGCTCCTACTCTTCTGGAATCTTTCCTAGAAGATGGAAAACAGCATTTGTCCAGCCTGTCCCTAAGAAAGGTGACCCATCCTCCCCCTCCTCCTACCGACCCATAGCACTGACATCCCTTCTTTCTAAGGTCATGGAAACACTGATTAACCGTCAGCTTAAGGAATATCTCGAAGATCGTAAGCTTCTCCATGACCGTCAGTATGGCTTCCGCAGCAACCGTTCCACTGGTGATCTGATGGCATATCTCACCGAACAGTGGAACAAATCTTTACATCGCTTTGGTGAAAGTAAGATTATTGCTCTTGATATCTCCAAGGCATTTGATAGAGTTTGGCATGAAGCTCTCTTATTGAAAATGCGTGCTTTTGGGATCGATAATACTCTTGTTCGTTGGATTAGAAGCTATCTTCTGGACCGTTCAATACAAGTGGTATTGGACGGATTCAAGTCTGATTCCCATAAAATAAATGCTGGTGTGCCCCAGGGCTCTGTTCTGTCTCCGACTCTTTTCCTCATTTTTATAAATGATCTTCTGTCTGTTACTTCTAATCCACTTAACTGTTTTGCTGACGACTCTACCCTCAGCTTTTCATATTCGTTCGATAATTCACGTCCTTCGCCTTCGGACGTACAATTGCAACGGTGCCGTATGTCAAGCTCATTAAACTCCGATTTATACAGCATTGTCAAATGGGGTAATAGAAATCGTGTGGAGTTTAATGCTTCGAAAACTCAATGCTGTCTTCTGTCGTTAAAGCTAAACATTCCCCCAATGCCATTGTCCATGAATGGCACTTACATCGAAGAAACCGAAAAGCTCTCAGTACTCGGTATGTGTGTCAACGACGACCTCCGTTGGAACGACCATATATTTGAGATCCCAAGAATGCTGCAAAGTGCTTAGGTTTTATGTATCGGTGTAAGAAGTACTTTTCCCCATCTGATCTGGCTACAATTTATAAAGCGTTTATACGCCCTAAACTCGAGTATAACTCCCATCTCTGGGCAGGTGCTTCGCAAACATCGCTTCACCTGCTTGATAGAATACAAAATCGAGCGTTAAGATTGATAGGTAATAGAACTGCCGCTGAAACAATTGCCCCACTCGAACACCGACGCAATGTTTCATGTCTTTCCTTATTTTATCGTTTCTTTTACAAAAAATGTTCACTCGAAGTAGCCAGTTGCATTCCTCCCCTTAAAAGTTTCTCCCGTAATACTCGTCTCGCAAGGAATGCTCATCAGTTCACCCTTGAGCCTAATTTCGGACGTACCGTGAAATATAGGGATTCTTTTTTTAGCCGAACGACTCGAATCTGGAATAGTTTACCCGGCGGGATTTTCCCTTGCCATTTTGATCTGCAAACATTCAAAACCAATGTTAATCGGCACCTCCTATCTCTCCCCTCCCTATCTATAATGCCCGCGCAGTGTGTTCTACATTAAAAGGGAAACACATAATCCCTTGTGCGCGCGTTAATTATAAAAAAAAAAAAAAAAAAGCTATCACGAGGAATTTGCAAACTTTCATTAATAAATGTCTACGAAACACATCCATAGGATTTTCTGACCAAATCAAATACCTGACGAAGATTTTCACAGGAGAAAAGACAACGACTTTATTGCAACTCAATCTATAGAAGGAAGAAGAGTTGGTTGGCCGAGAAGCACATGAAATGCCTTCAATTTAGTTTTTCAACCTCCCCCACCAGCAAACTGGTTGGTCTGTTGTTCGATCATCTTCGACAAGCTAGAAACTGGAATCAATACGCATAGGCTACAAATGTAATCAGGATTTACAGGAGCTTCACTCCACCATTTTTCGATATTTTTCCATGCATAAATACTATCGTCATATTTTACTTTCTCAGGTTCATTCTTTGGGTAATCATAGAAATAGTAATATCCTACTCCACTGCTTCAACCATCGATTATTGACCTGGTGTTAGCATCTAAGTAGTTCTATCTTCATTTGTAAGCAACACGCAGATGAATGTACTCTTCCGTTTCCTTTCATCTTCATCGGTCTTTATGCCAAACAATCATTCCTAATTCCAACCGCTTAACCGAATGTTACACAAACATATTTGATTATTTCACCGCTTTCTTGATTCATCAAAGATAAATGGAATTTCCGTCCACCCTAAGAATCTTTAATCATCCGATTTAAAAAAAATCTCCCACATCACATTCACTTTTATCAGGAATTCCAAACCAAAAGAGAGGAAGGATCCACGCTTTAATTGATAAACAGTATTGAAGAAAATACCTCCACTGAATGGCTATGTCGAATCAGAAGATCTTGGCACTTGACGAATTCGCTCTGCCATTTCCACCTGGCAACGACGAAATCATTAAGAAGCATTGTAAGAAACCAAAAATAAAATGATTAAGAACTCCCGCCATCAATTAAATCGCCCATCAACCAGGCCCACGATTCCATCGTCCTCCACATTATTAACTGACACAAATGGACTTAAGTGTCCCTAAAGACACAGCTTAATTCATGTTTACATTGCTGCTCGCGAAAGTGACGTACATCGCGCTACAAATTGCTTTGTGATTACCGGCGCGTGCCGTTGGTTTTTTTATCCTTCCGTCACAAGTCACTCGTTCCTGAACGCTTCTTTTGTCGTTCTGATCCAGAAGGACTTGTAAGTTTACACGAGTTGGCAATTTCCCTTTCGAATAATTGCACCGCGCACACACGATAATTGCACATGCACACATGAGATCATCGCCCAACCTCTGTCGCTGCTGCGCATGCGTGCTCTGCACTGAAAAAGGGTTGGTGGTGGTGTAATGACCACCTTTGGATTCCTGGGTGTGCGTTCCTCATCGTCATCATTGAGCCTTGTTCATTTTGGGCCGAAAAATCTGTCCTTCCGAAAAAAATCAACAGCACGAGCAAAAACCAGCAGATGATGTGTCGTAATTTCGGTGAGTTTTTAGGCGCGCGTCAAGTGCGAATTCCCGCACATCACGTATCTGTCATTTCGATAGCTTTGATTGCCGAGCTTCGAAGATTTGAGTATAGCTCAACCCATCGATAGGTCCGTCGTCTAAAGATATCTTTGGCCGATAAACAGAAGCAACAGCTATTAATCCATGAGAATCCTGCAGCAGCACCTGCGTCCATGGACTAGAACATTAGCGAAATCAACTGTTGAGAATTGAAATTGCAGTCGGGCAGGCCTCGGGATGCGTGCTCCCTTATGTAATTTTGCTTGCACACTGTGATGATGTATACCTGCCGAAATCTTTGTGTCGTGTCGGTGTCTTTGCACCTTTCGGCCAGAGTGCGCTCGCTTTGGTACTTGCCATTTGGATGAATTCCAGCGATGGGTGCGCACTGATGCACTTTTAATTATACGGATTTTAATGGGTTCGACGTGGGTCCCAATAATGAATAATGTGTTGTGTCCTGGGCGCAAAACCATCATCACCGTCGCCGTCGTCGGTCGACCGTCACTGTTACTTTCGTTGGTTAATTTGAATTTTATCAGCAATTTCTCAAAATTTTGATGAAATTTATTTTACCCAGGTTTGTCATCCATCATGTTGCAATCTTGTTTATAATGATGGTTCTGTGGCATGCTTTTTATCCGGTGAAGCTGCAGCGGCATGTGTACTTTGGTGGCGTTTAAATTTGCGCCTTATTAAGTAAATTGACGACGACACCAGAGATCTGAGATTTCGGTGTGTTCCGAAATTGATGATGACAAATAATTACAGTGCTATGCAAACAACCAAGTGCTGTGAAGTTCGCGCGCCGCGCCGCAGGAACAAGTGAATTTAGTGAATACACTTTCGGTGTAGTGGTCATCTGGAAGGGTCATTTTAATAAACGGATTCCAATTAGAATTCAATTTTATAGCTTAATACACTTTGGATGTGGACCATGGTAGGTTTGAAACGAGATTTTGCATTTGCATGGCTCACCACAAATTTCGACAAAAGGTTAAATGGGTAGGTAAACGTTCGTATGGAATGTAAGTACAGTGGGGTTCAAAAATTCACGGACAACTTTTTTTTTTTTTTTTTGGATGTCAACCGATATACGCCTTACATTTTTTATTTGAAAGATTAGTATATAAAGCTATTTATAACTTTGAACTGTTTTAATACAAATATCTGAACGATGGTATCCATTTCCAAGGTTTGAGGAGTTGTGTGATCGGTTGCATGGCTGTCATTTTTTTACGAAAGTTGATATATCGAATGCATATTTGCAAATCCCTTTGGAGTTAGGGCTATACCAAAGTACACTAATTAGGTTTCGATGAAGCATGCTCAACTGCTTCATTCTTACAGTATATCGATCAATTTATTGACTGATGATGGGTTAGATTGTTGTGGATCTTTTGTTGATGATATTATCATCTCGGGAAGAAACAATGCAGAAACTCTACAGAATCTTAAGAACTCGGCCATTTTATTGTTGTTGGCAACATTTTGGTGATCATTTATAAAGTGTTTTATTAAAAAATATTGTCTTGTATGTTGTTGATGCGTTGACCTACTTACTTGACAGTAATGTTGAAACAGGCTAAAAGTTAATTAAATTTTGCATTGTATCGTTTTTATATAAATTTAAATTTATCAGTTTGTGTTAATAGTGGGTTTTTCAACAGAGTATGCAATTTTGAGAGTGTGTACTCAACTTTACTGTACTACGGCCCATTGTTTTTCCTTGTCTAGATAAACTCTATTATCAAATTTGAGCTGGATAGTAACTCCACAGCATTTTCCGGTCATCTAGTTCTTACGTATGATTTTGGAAGGGTATTTGAATCAGAGGCGATCCTCTTATATTCTGCTCAACAAATTTTGTCAGTACAGGGAAAATAGGACGTTTTCCTCTCAGTATGGTTGCATTGGCTTGCATATTTCTCTTTCAAGTAAAAGCTCTAACAGGATTTCCGTACTTATCGTTATAAATAGTCGCAAGTGGGAGCGCAATGTGCGTTATGTAATGAGTATTTTGGGGTTACAAATTGATAATACCTGAATCTCTAAGGAAACAAGTTTTGTTCGAACTTCATCGGTCGCATCTGGGCATAGTGAAAATGAAGGGGTTAACTAGAGGATATTGTTGGTGGCCTTCTTGGGATAAGGACCCAGAGAACAAGTTTGAAAAAAATATACATTACCTTTTTAATAAAAAAAAAAATATAAGCATTTCACAGTTTAAAAACAATTCAAACCAATTTCAGTTCACTGCACGTAAAAATACTATATATATGTATTTTTATTAATTATAATTACAATACCACATCGCTCTTATTAAAACACAATTTCACGTCAAAATACTTTTCCGGATTAATATGAACACGCAATGCACTTGCAAACTTCGAGAAAATAACTTATTTCTACAAAAGTACCTAAAGCTAACAAAATTTAACTGCATTTGAAGAATTTGAACGATTTTTCAACTGTTAGAACTATTATTACACAAATACGAGAATAACTACCCTCTCACACTAATAAATTTGTTCTCAAAAGTTTCAAAACCGAAAGCCCAAAAAGCCCAAAATGATAACAACCAATGAAAAAGCTATGTAGAAGTGTTTTCAATTGGCAATGGTAATTCTGTTGTTGCAATACTTTGTCTTCATTTCACAGTTCACACGGAAATGGTAGGTAGAAGTGAGTAAACGATCATTATTTATTATTCAATCAAATCAACGTCGATCCCCATCGGTTATGGTGAAGTGTAAGAATTTTTTTTTTCTCAAAGATTCAAAACCGAAAGCCCAAAAAGCCCAAAATGATAACAACCAATGAAAAAGCTATGTAGAAGTGTTTTCAATTGGCAAAGGTAACTCTGTTGTTGCAATACCTTGTCTTCATTTCACACGGTAGGTTAGAACTGAGTAAACGATCATTATTCATTATTCCATCAAATCAAATCAAAGTCGGTTATGGTGAAGTGTAAGAATTTTTTTTAAGAAATACACAGAATTCATATACGTTTGTCAGTGGATTTGTATCTTTTTCAGTAGAAGTTTTTTCAATTCAGTGTAGTGACTCGTGATAATATACACCGGCACCACTGTTTTGAGAAATACAACAAATGGAAAAGAACTCGATTTACTAACTTCTATACCATGTATTCTTACTATAGAAAGTTGCTTAAACTAAATTGAGGACAACTTACAAGGCTAATATTATTAAAATCAAGTCTGACATATGGAAGAATCCAAAGAGTTTTTGGAAATATGTTCGTTCAAAAGGAAATACATAGTTCATCTTATAAATCATCTGTGCAATATAACGGTAAATCCTCAAGCTGTGATGAAGAAATAAGCAACATGTTTGCTGATTTCTTTCAACAAATATACAATTTTAACAATTTTAAGTACTGTGATAATTCTAGTTGGAATCGACTATCCTGTGATATACCTTTCCTAAAACTGTCGGAGGAGGAAGTTGTACAATATATTGACGATTCCGTCCATTTTTGTTAAAGCTAGTAAGACTTATATTTCTTTGACAATTACATATTTATTCAATTGTTCACTGTAAACTGGTGTATTCCCTGAATTATGGAAGTCGTCATTTATTATATATCTGTATCTTCATAAGAGCGGTAATAAAAATAAAATTCAAAACTATCGAGGAATTGCAAAACTTTCTTGTATATCGCTATTTGAAAAAATTGTCTCTAAACATATTCAATTTCACTGTCAAAAATTACTCGCTCCTGAACAACATTTTGTTTGAAGAAATCTGCCGTCACTAATCTTTTAGAATTTACTAACCACGTTAATATGCAAAATGGCCTCCAAACTGATGTTTTCTATGCTGACCTCAGTAAAGCATTTGATAAAGTATGCCATTGCATACTTCTACATAAATTAGAAAGATATGGTTTTCAAAAGTGGATAGTTTATTGGATAAGATCTTATTTTAAAAAAAATCGTACACAATTCGTAGTTTTTAAACACTGTTCATCTAAAATAATAAATATTTTAACCGGAGTTTTACCAGGAAGCCACATTGGTCCACTTTTAGTTCTTCTTTTTATTAATGGCATTACTTCGGATATTTCATATTGCAATATTTTGAAATTTACTGACGACTTCAAACTTTTCTAAGGCTTTATGGATCCGAATGGATACTTATTCCTACAACATGACATTGACAAAGTTTTTGCCTGGTGTTGCTCGAATGGAATGGAACTCAACCGAAGAAAGTGTAAGGTTATGACATATTCAAAATGTAGGGAACCATTTTTGTCATACTACTTTATTGAAGAAGACATTATTGAAAGAGTTGATGTTTTCAATGGCTTAGGAGTTTTATTTGACACAAAACTTTCCTTTAATCCCCACATTGACACAATAATAAGCAAAGCAAGGAGCCGCCTTGGCGTCATTATGAGATTCTCTAAAGAATTTGCTGTTTTATATTGTTCACTTGTCCGCCCTATTTTAGAGTACTGTTGCTGTATATGGTGCTTTGAAGTTGCCATAAATAAAATTGAAAGCGTCAAAAAAAATTTTTGTTGTTTGCTGTTCGTCGTCTTCCGTGGGACCCAAACCAACTTCTTCCACCCTATGTGAACCGTTTAAATCTTCTCAGTCTTTCGACGCTAAGGAAAAGAAGATAGGAAGGATAGGCTAGACATGTATATTCACTTTGTGATATTTTGGCCTGGGGTTCGACAAATAAAACTCAATCAAAATTCCACAATAATAAAACAAATCTCTTTATTTTATAAAACACAACGTCTTTCAGTTTAAATAACACCAATTTAACTTATTTCACTTATTCACAATTCAAATACGTTTTTATAATTCAACACTTTTTATTTAATCTCAATTCAATCACTTTTTACTAATACTTCCAGTTGTTAACAATTCCACTTTCGAAAATAAACTGAACTGTCAATGCAATCTTCTCTTGTATTTATACAACTTTAAAAGCTTCTGGAAGCTTCTGTCTGGTTCTGGCACAATCTAAGCTTTCGGTACTAATTCGAGTCTCGAATTGTTTCGTCAAGTTCGATTTAGTACTAAGTTAAAACATGTTGCAAATATGTAGCATACTTCTAGGGGCATGGTTGTTGTACACAATAAATGGTGGTTGTTGTACACAATAAATGTTGGTTGTTGTACACAATGAATCCAACAGATGGCGTTAATTTACAAAAATGTATCTAAACTTGTTGCCACATCACATTGTCCCCCTCTTAGTTTTGTTCGTCCGTGGTAACGATGCAGTCGATCCACATGGACAATTTTCATTTTTGCTCTTGGTCCTCGTTGGATTCGGAAAACGACGTCATTAATGCGCGTAACTATTTGGTAGGGACCTTCCCAGTCCTGCTGAAGCTTGGGCGATTTTCCCTTTCTGCGATGTGGGTTATAAAGCCATACCAGATCTCCCTCATTGAATTCAGGTGCTTCGCATCGTATCTGGTCTTCATGCGGTCACTCGCAATTTTTATGTTGTTTCTTGTTCTCTGGTGAATGTCGTTGATCCTTTCTCTAAGATCTAACACGTAGTCCTCTTCGCATTTTGGGTCTTCAATAGGAAATCCGAATTTTAGCTCACTTGGAAGCCGGGCAGTTCGTCCAAATAGAATTTCGGATGGAGTGTATCCAGTTGTACTATGAACCGCATTCCGGTAGGCCATAAGAAATAAAGGAATTCGCCGATCCCAATCCCGTTGGTTCTCGTTCACGACTTTGGACAGATGTTCCTTCAAGGTCTTGTTAAATCTTTCTACCATTCCATCAGACTGTGGATGAAGAGGTGTTGTCCTTGTTTTCTTTAACCCGAGTGATGCGCATACTTCCTGGAATACCTTCGACTCGAAGTTTCGCCCTTGGTCGGAATGCAATTCCATAGGCACCCCGAACCTGCAGACCCAGTGGTCCACTATCTGCTCGACAACGGTCTTAGCCTCTTGATTGGGTATCGCAAAAGCCTCCGGCCATTTGCTGAAGTAGTCCATGACAACAAGGATGTAACGGCTACCGTTTTCAGTTTCCGGGAACGGGCCTGTGATGTCAACGGCGATTCTTTCAAAAGGGGCGCTCACGTTGTACTGGTGCATTTTACCTCGTGTTTTGACTTTGGGTCCCTTGCTAGCTGCGCATGTTATGCACTTTCGACACCAGCTCTCTACATCGTTTCTCACGCTTAGCCAATAAAAGCGTTCCCGTACCTTTTCCAGTGTTTTGTTGATTCCCAAGTGCCCACCGGATATTCCAGCATGCATTTCTCGTAGGATCTCCTCTACTTTCGATCGTGGAACCACAAGCTGCATCTTAAAGGATCTTCCATCCGGCATTTCCCATTTTCTTCGCAAAACACCATCTTCCACATGGAGAGAGTCCCACTGCGCCCAGTATGCTTTTAAAGTAGGACTTCTGTCGGAGATATCTCTTGCGTTTGGTTTCTCCATAGATTCCTTCCATGCAAGGATTGGCTCGATGTCAGGGTCTTCTTTTTGTGCATTACGAATTTCTTCGGCACTCCAACCCTCTACAGGTTCGGCTCTTATTCTCTGGACAGATATACCTTCATCCTTTTCCTCTTTTCGCGCACAATGTTTGCAACTGGGCTCACATGGTCTGCGGGAAAGCGCGTCCGCATTGCAGTGCAGTCTTCCTTTGCGATGCTGTACTTCGAAGTCGTAAGTCTGCAATCGTTCGATCCATCTTGCTACCTGCCCCTCAGGATTTTTGAACTGTAGCAACCATTTTAAAGCGGCGTGATCGGTACGCAGGATGAATCTCTGTCCATACAGATATTTATGGAAATGTTTTGTCGCCAGTATCAGAGCAAGGAGTTCCCGTCTGGTTACACAGTAGTTTCTCTCTGGTCGCGACAGAACTTTGCTGAAATA
Organism: Platycheirus rosarum; assembly: GCA_963971375.1. Taxonomy (NCBI): domain Eukaryota; kingdom Metazoa; phylum Arthropoda; class Insecta; order Diptera; family Syrphidae; genus Platycheirus; species Platycheirus rosarum. Next base: position 36,418,344 of record OZ020510.1, on the reverse strand, counting down.
GGCTACCACTTTCTCCTGCCCATCTTGTATCTGCGATAGAACTGCTCCAACACCCACGTTACTAGCATCCGCGTCCACAATAAATGTTTTGCCAGGGGTGGGGTAAGCTAGTATTGGTGCCTCACAAAGTCGCTGTTTTAGATGTTGAAAGCTTCTTTCGCACTCACCTGACCATTTAAATTGTCTACCCTTCTCAGTTAGCTGGTGCAGACACTTTGCGATTCCGGCAAAATCTTTGACGAACCTCCTGTAATAAGTGGCGAGACCTAGAAAGCTCCTCAGCTGGTGTTTATCTTCGGGAACTGGCCAATTTCTCACGGTTTCGATTTTCTCCGGGTCAGTGTTTACTCCATTTGATGATATCACATGTCCCAAATATTTCACCTCAGCTTTGAACAGAGCACATTTCTTTGGATTTAGTTTCAAATGTGCAGTTCGAAGTCGTGTAAACACCTCCCTCAAGTTGTCGCGATGTTCAGCGAACGTCTTTCCCACAACGATGACGTCATCCAAGTACACCAGGCAGGTTTTCCATGTCAGACCCTGTAACACACGTTCCATTAAACGCTCAAAGGTGGCTGGAGCGTTACACAAGCCAAATGGCATAACGGTAAACTGCCATAGTCCATTTCCCGTTGTGAAAGCGGTCTTTTCTTTGTCTTCTGGATGGATCTGTACCTGCCAGTAACCACTTTTCAGATCGAGGGTGGAAAACCATTTCGCTCCAGAAAGGGTATCCAAGGTGTCATCTATTCGAGGCAAGGGGTAGCTGTCCTTCTTGGTGACATCGTTGAGCCTCCGGTAATCCACGCAGAATCGAGTGCTGCCGTCCTTCTTTTTCACTAGTACAACGGGTGATGCCCACGGACTTTTTGAGCTTTCGATTAGACCGTCTTTTTCCATGGTTGATATCATCTCATCGACTTCCGACTGTTTTGCCAATGGAAGTCTTCTAGCAGGTTGTCGGATCGGTCTGCTATCGCCGGTGTCTATTCGGTGCTGTACTAGGTGTGTTCGACCATAGTCTCCATCCTGCGATGCAAATATATCAGCAAACTCGCCAATGAGATTTTTGGCCAAGGTTTTCTGCTCCTGATTTAGCTCACAGTTTCCAAGGATAGCATTACATACCTCAGCCAATTTTGTTGCAGAAACAGGACTCGCAGAATCACTCCCAGATGTTGTCGATATGGCTGCAATGGGTACGCATCTTCCAATCACCTCTCCTTGTCTGAGCTTGACGGAGTGTTTGTTCGGATTCATCAGCCTTACCGGAACCATGTTTTTCTTTGGTTCCACTAAAATCTTTCCAACGATATAGCTTGGAAAGTCCTCTTTATTATCTGCTTCAATGAAATAGAATCGGTGGTTCCCAGGATCACCCTCCAAACGCGTCCAAAGAACTGTCTCTGAAGAAGGTGGTAGGACTTCATCTCTGCTTATAACCGCCCGAAGATTCACAGCGTTCTCGTTTCCGTATACCATAGGGATCTCAACGGTTCGATACCTTAATACTTGCATTCGAAGGTCTATGATTACCTCATGTGCCTTCATGAAATCCACTCCAATGATGCATTCGTCGCATATGTCGGCTACCAAGAATGCATGTGAGAAGGTCAACCCTGCCAGTTGTATCTTTAGAAATACCTCCCCGTATACTTTTACTGCTTCTCCCGTAGCTGTCTTCAGAGTGTAGCAGCTGGTGTTATGTAGCCATGATGTCTGAACAAGGTCTCTTCTGATTATGGAGGCTGTGGCACCCGTGTCGATAGTGGCCACACATTTTCTGTTTCTGATGACTGTCTCCACTGTCAAGCTCTTGCTGCAGCGTGTAGTTTGCGAAACTTGGATGATGGTCCTGGGGGCGTCGATTCCATCAACCAACTTCAGCCCCGCGAAGGCGTTTCCCGCCTGCTGTTGGTCAGAAGCTTGTCCAGCAGTGTGAGTGTTATTCCTGCCAGATGCTTCGTCATTCTGCCTCCTCCTTGCGCAATGTGGGCAGCTTACCTGTCTAGGCATAGATCTGCATTGTCGCTGTAGGTGTCCTAGCTTGTTGCAATTCCAGCATCTCATTTGACCTCGAACAGTGCTCGGGTTTTGTCTTTCAATGTCGTTTTCTTACCTGCCATTCTCACAGCCATTTGTAGTTTTCCATCTGCAATGGCATTAGTGAACGCATCGGTTGCCAGTTCGTTTATGATTTCCCTGCTGGTATTGGGATAAGACAAATTCGCCAAGCGCTCAATGTCAGCTTGCAATTGTTGTAGCGTTTCACCTCTTGCCTGGACCCTTCTGCGCAACTGGACTCGGTAAACTTGCTGCATGTGGTCGTCGCCAAACCTCATCTCGATTGCCTTGACCATGGCATCATAATCCTGATGTTTGTCTTCAGGAATGGTCTGCAGCAATTCGGCAGCTGTTCCTCTGAGAGCAAGCGTAAGAGCAATTGATTTGTCTTCGTTGTCCCAGTTGTTCGTCAAGGCGGCAGCTTCGAACTGCCTCTTATAAATTGGCCATGATGTTTGACCATCGAAGACAGGGGGCTGCATTTCCTTTCTTCGTGGACCGTCGCTCGAATATTCCCGAACCTTCTGCTTTTTCAAAGAATCAAATTCCTTAGCCAGATGTTCGTACTGTTGCTCTACACTTACGAACTTTTCTTCCAAGTTTTCTATTTTGGCTTCGAATTTCTGATCGATTGTTTGAAGTCTTTTGTCGAAGAGAACATTCTGTGCATCGAGTTTGTTTTCGAGACCATCAAATTTGCTTTCGAGAACGTTCTTTTGTTCTTCGAGAACGTTCTTTTGTTCTTCGAGAACGTTCTTTTGGTCGCTTAGTTGCTGCTGGAGAATTTCCAACGAATTCTTCTGCTCATTCTTTTGTTCTTCGAGAACGTTCTGTTGTTTTTCGAGAAAGTTCTTTTGTTCTTTCGAGGAACTTTCCAAAGCATCGAATTTCGACAGTAGCAACTTCATGAAAGCAGGCATTTCATCGGCTGTACTTACTGTGCATTCTCTCCCTTGTTCTTCAACATCGAACAACCTGGTATCGGGGTCTCCACCATCCTGAGTGATAGCATTCTGAAGTCGGAGCAATAGTTCCTTTTTCAGCCCCGAAGTCTGAAGATTTCGTTTTCCTAATTCTTCTTTCAACTCAGCTGTTGTCAATTGTTCTAATTTGCGACCCATTTTATGTAACTTAAACACTATTTTCGCAACACAGTCAGTTTTATTTTAATGTCTCTTCTAGAAAGATCTTTTTCCAACACTATTTTTAACAAAAATACTCGCTATTCACAGTTTTATAGCACAATCAGTTCAATAGTTTCTGGAAAATTCCACTTTCACAATTAAATGAGTCACCGAAACTGTTTTAGAAAATGTCACTATGGAATTTTATAGCACTTTACTGAGTTTTATCCCCAATTTCTGACACCAATGTGATATTTTGGCCTGGGGTTCGACAAATAAAACTCAATCAAAATTCCACAATAATAAAACAAATCTCTTTATTTTATAAAACACAACGTCTTTCAGTTTAAATAACACCAATTTAACTTATTTCACTTATTCACAATTCAAATACGTTTTTATAATTCAACACTTTTTATTTAATCTCAATTCAATCACATTTTACTAATACTTCCAGTTGTTAACAATTCCACTTTCGAAAATAAACTGAACTGTCAATGCAATCTACTCTTGTATTTATACAACTTTAAAAGCATCTGGAAGCTTCTGTCTGGTTCTGGCACAATCTAAGCTTTCGGTACTAATTCGAGTCTCGAATTGTTTCGTCAAGTTCGATTTAGTACTAAGTTAAAACATGTTGCAAATATGTAGCATAATTCTAGGGGCATGGTTGTTGTACACAATAAATGGTGGTTGTTGTACACAATAAATGTTGGTTGTTGTACACAATGAATCCAAGAGATGGCGTTAATTTACAAAATGTATCTAAACTTGTTGCCACATCACAACTTCAATAACTCTTTTCCTATAACTGACTTTAATTTATCAACAAATAATGTCAAGAAGAAATTATTAAATTGTTAACTTTTGTAGTAAAATTCAATTCATTTTCAACATCAACATCTCGCCACCTTTTAAACCTTTCTTTATTAATAATAGGATGTTTTGTTTTTATTTCTAATCTTAAACATTTATTGACCTAGTGTACTTATTTCAACTTTGTTATCCAATTCTGAAGTAAGAAGTGTGGTCATCAACAGCATATGATCCCAGTATTTTCGGCTTTAATATTCAGGTCAATTTTAAGGTCTAAAAGCGTCAACATTGTATATAGACTGCTCCTGCCTCACATTGCACATGCGCAGTATGCCAAGCACAAAGCATAACACTAAAAAACAAGCTCTTATTCTCTTTCTCACAAATAAAATATCTCTACACTATACTCTGTTCAATTTATATTTTCAGTACAGGGAAGATAGGATATTTGCCTTTCACTCTTACTGTTATTTTTTTCCTTAAAAAAATTAAAGGAGCAGGATTTTTTTCATAATCGTAGGAACGGTTTTTAAATATAATGTTTTTTTTTAAATATTTTGAAGTAACATTACCGACATCTTTCTAAATAACAATTTTGATTGTAATCGGATAGCCAGTTTTCGAGGTACCGTTTTTAGCCCGCCAACTTATATTTTTTTCGCCAAAAAATAAACCACACCTCCAAAAGTACACAGATTTTTTTTCATACAAATCCTTGGAGCCGAGAAAAATTTGCTTTGACTTAACTTTTAAATGAAAAAAATAAAATAAGGCCTTTGTAGAATGTCAAAATAATAAAATAATAATAATAAATAAAAAAATAGCAAACTGGAAACAAATATTGCTTTATGTATTTTTATTTTAACCGTTTTTTTATTATAAGCTAAATTAAAACGAAAAGATGTAAGCAAAAAAAACATAGCGACAACATCTACTTCTTTAAGCTTAAAATATGCTCTCATTCGCTCTAAGAAAGCTCCAATTCTGGAACTTTCATAACAATAACCAAAGAAAAAGGTATTATAATTTCTATTAATGACGAATGGTAACTATGCAGTAGTGCTTTTTTTTAAAAATAAACACAAAGCGAGAGGCATATTGATAATCAGTGAATCAGTCTAGTCTCTCTCTCCTCGCAGCCGGGTAGCAGACAGGTTTTGGTGGAATGCACGTGGGTTAAATGAAGTATTACAACAACAATTTCAATGTATTTCAGGGTTCTCTTTTATATTTAAGTGGCAATTTCTTAAGTGGAGTGCGATGCGAACACTTGTAGGTACCAGTGTGTTTGAAATCTCTCTTCCATAAGGTCTGTACTGAAAATATAAATTGAACAGAGTATAGCACTCCAAGCGGCAATGTGTGTTTATGATTTTTTCACGTCTCATGATAGTACTATAGGCAGTCTATATACAATGATGTGTTGTGAAAAAAATGTTTTTGTGTAATATAGCGCAGTTCCTGTGTCTAAGACTAAACTAAAATTGCAAGGCCAACAAAAATTAAAATGAAGCGGCGCTCATTGACGTCATCCGACGAAGAAAATCGTAAAACCGACGAGTCGGATGGAGACGAAGATTTCGGGGAGAAAATTAGCGCTGGATGTGAAGACCACTACAACCAAAAAGGACGAGTAGATGCAATGTGTCATTTGTGGAAAGTGGTCCCACGAATCCTGTACTGCATTTAAGAACACCTGCGATGTATGTGGGCGTTAAAATCGAAAATAAAAGCTCTCCGCCATATTGCCCTCACGGATGCGCCATATTGCCCACATGTAGGACAATAAGGTTTTTTTTTTAGACACTTTATTAATTAATTTATTTTTTGTCAAAGGCTTGAATTATCATTTGTATTTAATTTATTTATGTTACTTTTTTCTCTAATTTAATAAAAAAAATACTGAATTATAAAATGTTGTTCGTTGTAAAGTTATTTCAGATTGAAGTTAGGTGCGCCATAATGCCCGAACTAACCCTACATATGTCAAAAATATGAAATTTAAATGGCTTGACTGATTTTTAAAAGAATTCTTTGTGTGTATTAATTATGTTTCTGCTGGAAAAACTCTAAAATTATTATGTTGGTCACCTCAAAAGTTGCCGCAACCATTAATATTTTCACTTAAAAAAAGAGCGGCGCCGAATACCTGCTATAATAAAAAATAAAAATTAAATAACTTCAAAAAAATCCTAAAGTGGTACAATTTTTTTCGACAAGCATGTCCTTAACACATGCGACCATCACGCTGAAAGCTCAATTACTGGCAATTTGTTGGCAAGCATATCTTTTCTGATGGTCACCTCATAAAATTACAGGTGTACGTAGTTTGTGTTAGATTCCTCGATCAAAAAAAAAACCGATCCCTATGCACTCATGTATGTCTTTAATCACTGTTATTATTAAAGATTTTTCTCATAATTTCTTTCTGCTCGGGGTTGAGATACAATTTGCATCGACATGCATCAGCATCAGTCTATGTTTCTTTTCCAAAACACAATATTGTAGTCCTGCAGCCACAACAATACCCGGCGCGGCGTGCGCTTCAGTTTCGGTTAATGGTTATTGGCCAAAAATTTTGCCTTTAGCTAAGCCAAGACTGTATATTTACTTTGTTCATTTGCTGCTTCATTTATTCACTCACTAATTAGCTGATGAACTTTAATGGCGACAATCGATCTCATTTGCATGATAAATTAGTTTCTTCTGATTTATTCACTGCTGCTGCGCTGATGGTTTTTGGTGATGATGGTGTCTTGGTAGTTTGCTTCCCACAAGATTTCCAAACTGTTTTGGTTGGCTTTTTTTTTTGGTCAATTCTTTATCGATTGAAAGACTTAATTTGGGTTTTTATAAATAGGATGACATTAAAAATGCCGCTGGAACAGAAGAATACTCCATATCTTGGTATTTAAATTAATTTGTTAGTTTGTGGTCCACTATGTGATATAAGCTTTTATGGAAGGTTTTCTGTTATTCTTATCCAGTTTTTTTCTTAATTTTTTACAGTAGCGGTGGTTTTGAAATTTAGAATGACTATATGACGGTTTTTCTAGATTTATTTATATCTATTTGATGATGCTGATCATCTTTACGAGAGATTAGGTAACAGTCTCAGGAAACCACAACACTAAATTCTGGTTATTTTGAAATTGGAGAATATGTGACCTTAATTAAAAAAAAAATTGTAATCGGCCGATGCGTTTATTCACTTTTGTGCTGGCCTTACAGCCTTGCTTGTTAAACATAGAGCTCTACAATTCTTGTTGTCTATTTCTGCACTATTTTTCCACATAATAAGACAACGGCAAAATATTTCCAGGAAATTATATGGCAATTGAGATGAAGAAGCTTCACAGGACAGCAGGAATAGCATAACTTGGCAGAAAAAAGAAGAACATTTTTTACAAGATTTCATAATTCTGGCATTTTGATCAAATATTCTGCAATACAGTTTTTTAAAAGGTACACAAATTTATCAAAATTTTGAGAGTAGTTCTTGAGAAAAAATATAATTTTCTAACCATACCATTAAAAAAAATTTAAAAAATCCACTAATCTGTTTTGAAAGTATTGATTTTTCAAAAAAAAAAAATGTTTAGTTATTAAAACAACTAAATTAGGTAGGGGCAGCGCTCCCAATGAGCATCAAACTTGAAAAACATATTCGATATTTAAGAAGACGTCTAACGAAGGCTTTAATGTAGAACAGGACACTCTACAACTTGAAACGCCACAGTCGGGTTTCGGTCGAAATTGGCGACAATAAAGTTATACGGAAAGGTTTTGTTACATGCTAAGAAAAATGTCCTTTTAAGAACCCTACGCCCTTTTTAAAAAAAAAAGCGAAAAATTGCACAAACGGATGTGAGATAATTGAAATCCGTAGTGAATATATTACAAAAAATTAAATTGCGTATCCAAGAAATGTATTTTAACTTTGAAACCACTGAAATCTTTTTTTAGTTTTTGATTTTGTTTTCGTTTTATTTCAATATTTCCGTGACTTGTTTCGTAAGAATTGCACAAAACCGCTCTACGCAAGTCATGTGTTAGTGAGATTGAGTCTTAAACCGGATAAACTATATATGTCGTTTTAAAGGTAATAAACAGATCTATGAAACGTCTGGAGTAGATTTTTTATTTTTCATATAATTTTTTTGAAAATTCCGACCTTTAGAATTTATATTTTTGTATTATTTTCTAATGGTTTTTTTCTGCTTTAAATACCTAACAAATACAAACATAAAAAATAAAACTTCCTAAAAGACGATTTTTTTTTTCAATATAAGTAAAACGAATGAATGAAATTTTAAGGGTTGTTTTTCTTATTTTGGTTTCATTGCTCACCAAAATAACGAACTTGACTTGTTGTTTATGTCGTTCTGGATCATGGCGTAATTTTTTGTTGGTAGAAGAATTATTATTATATTTTTTTTTTTTGATAAGGTGATGCTGGTAATACATAAGGATGTACATAAGTAGGTAACATGTAATTCCATATCCACATATTTTGCGCAGGGTCAGAGTTTGAATATTTTTATTTTATTGCCGTTTGGCCACAGGTTGTGGTTGAAGTAGGGATAGGTTAGGTAGGTGCTTTAAAAGTAAATTGATAGGGAGCGTGTGAAATATTCCAACCTACACGTTTAAATGTTAAATGGATTGCTCTGATAACAATAATGTTTAGTTTAGTTTAGTTTATTCATTTAATGCATACACAGTAAGAAACAAATCTTATAAATAAGTGTTCTGCTAGTTTATACATTATAATAAATGGAAAACTACATCATTTAGAAAATGTATTATAATGTACTCATCTGTAACTACTAAAGTATCGGTATGTAACATTGCCTTTTTGATTTTGTAATCCTTATGTGTGTATGTATGTATGTAATAAAAACTTAAACAAATGTGTTTTTATATAATGATTGATCCAGGAACAGATGTAACTATCTCGTAAAAAGTATTTTCAAAATTGTAAGAAGGATTTCGTTGAAATCCTGTTTTGTTTTTTATTTTTATTTTTTTTTTAAGAAATTTTTTTCAGATTTTTTTAAAATATTTGATTAAAAATATTGATTTAAAAAAAATATAAATAGAAAAAGATTATGATCGATAAACAAAACTTTGGGTTCTTTTCGCCTATACAGAGCCAAGACCTATAATTGTATACACATACAAAATTGGAGCCGTTTCTGAGAAAAAAATAAGCGGTTAACGTTTAACAGTTACATGGCAGGTACTGTTGGTATTTGAGTTAAAATAAAAATTGAGAAATCATGTGTAGAATGCTAAAATAACGCAGATAGGGCCAAAAATCTTCCGAAGAATCTTACGCTCGAAACGACTAAGGATATCTTCATCCGCCTTAGATAGAGTCCATGCCTCGGCGCCATAGAGCAGGACTGGGATGATTAGGGTCTGATACAGAGTCTCCTTTGTCTTTCGACAGAGGGCTTTGCTACTCAATTGCCTTCCTAGCCCATAGAAACAGCGATTGGCAAGAGTAATTCTTCGCTTTATTTCTCACGAGTTGTTGTTGTCAGATGTTATAGCGGATCCGAGGTACACTACCTCAAAGTTGTACCTATTGTGATGTTTTGTCCAATCCGCCGGTGTTGTGTGTCCCTTTTTGTGGACAGCAGGTACTTCGTTTTGGCCTCATTGACTGCTAGTCCCATCTTAGCCGCTTCAGCTTCAATGCTAGCAAACGTTCCAGTGACAGCTCGCCAATGATGTCTATGTCGTCAGCGTATGCTAGCAATTGCACAGACTTGAAAAAAATTGTCCCACTACAATTGACTTGCGAGTTTCTTATAATTTTTTCAAGTATTGAGTTGAAGAAATCGCACGATAGCGCATCACCTTGTCGGAATCCTTTTTTGACGTCAAAAGCTTCTGTGAGGTCAGAACCAACCTTGACGGAGAAGCGAGAGTTCTCAATCGTCATCCTGCACAGTCGGACGAGTTTTGTGGAAATGCCAAAACCTGACATGGCTCTGTATAGCTCGTCTCTCTAAATGCTATCGTGCGCGGCTTTAAAATCGATAAAGAGGTGGTGGGTATCGATTTGGAATTCTTGGGTGGTTTCCAGGATCTGCCGTAGAGTGAACATTTGATCGATTGTGGACTTTCCTGGTCTGAAACCACACTGATAGGGGCCAATCAGGTTGCTGACGAAAGGTTTCAGGCGTTCACATAGTACGGCAGAGAGGATCTTGTAGGCGATATTCAGGAGACTTATTCCTCTATAGTTGGCGCAGTTTAGAGGGTCTCCTTTCTTGTGGATCGGGCAAACGATGCTAAGGTACCATTCATCAGGCATACTTTCTTCTGACCAAACTTTAGAGATGAGTTGGTGTATGCACTCCACCAGGTCATCTCCGGCCGCTTTAAAAAGTTCGGCGGGTAGCCCGTCGGGTCCAGCAGCTTTGTTGTTTTTGAGTTTAGATATTGCTATCCTCACTTCATTTTGGTCAGGTGGACGGAAGTTTTGTCATCATCCATGTTGAATGGTTCATTCTGCCTGACAGCGGGATTTTGGCCTTCATCGCCGTTTAACAGTCTGCAGAAATGGTCCTTCCATGTACTCAGCACCGACTGTGACTCTACTACGAGGTTTCCATTCCTATCTCTACAGGCTTCTGTGCGGGATTTTTTTCCTTTGCATGTTCTTTTTACCTGTTGGTAAAACTTCCGCACGTTGTTCCTGGAATAGCAATTCTCAATATCTTCGATCGCGCGCTTCTCATGCTCTCTCTTTTTCTTTTGGAGAAGCCGGTGTTCTTCCCGTCTTTTCTGCTCGTAAAGCTCGTGAGCAGCTCTCGTCTTTCTTTGCAGCGTCGCTTTATATGCCTCTTGTTTGGCTGCATGGGCCTGCCTGCATTCGTCATCAAACCAGAGGTTTCGTGGTGGTGGTCTGGTGAAACCTAGCACATCAGTTGCGGCATCTCTGAGATTTCTTGAGAGGTTACGGGATATTCGATCGGCATAGGTTCTGGCGGTTTCTTGCGATTGCCGCTTTCCGACGTCATACTTCCTCACAGTATTACTCCGTTATTGTGGAGTTCGGGTTATTCGCATTCTTACCTTTGCTGCAACAAGGTAGTGATCCGAGTCGATGTTAGCTGCTCGGAAGGTGCGAACATCCAAGATACTGGAGGCGTGTCTTGCATCGATCGCAACGTGATCAATCTGATTGACGGTTCTTTGATCTGAGGGTCGCCAAGTCCTTTTGTGTATATCGAGATGAGGAAACCGTGTGCTTGCAATGGTGACGTTATGTGCCGCTGCGAAGTCAATTAGCCTAAGTCCGTTTTCAGACGTTGTGTCGTGTAGGCTATGTTTTCCGACAGTCCTACCAAAGATTTCCTCTTTACCTATTTTGGCATTAAAATCGCCTAGTACGATCTTAACGTCGTATTTAGGGCATTGCTCATAGGTTTTGTCGAGAAGCTCATAGAAGTCATCCTTGGTGGCGTCATCTTTGTCCTCTGTGGGGGCATGAGCGCATATTAGGCTAATGTTGGCGAATTTAGCCTTGATACGGATTGTCACAAGTCGCTCACTTACGTGTCGAAAGCCCAAGACTTCTTGCCTAAGTCTACCGCTTATGACGAATCCGCACCCAAATAAACGCTGTGGTCTTCTTGCGCAATCACCGTAGTACATGTCACAGTTTTTCATCCTCCTTTTGCCCGGCCCATTCCATCGCACTTCCTGGATGGCAGTAATTCCTGCTCTGTAGCAGTCTAGGGCTCCGCTAGTTGTTTGGATGCACGTGGTCTGTTAAGAGTTCTAACATTCCACGTGCAGATCCGAAGGTCGTTGTCCTTGATTCGTTTTTCCGGGTCGTCAACAGTAAATCCGTCCTTTTCCGAGGCTATTGGTCGCTTCGCAACTTTTTCTTTTTTCCGTGGCAGGGTTGTTAACCACACGCACAACCCCCAACCTGGAGGGCCAGGTCCTTTGTTGGATTCCTTGGACAAAAGGAACCGGAGAATCCGGAGTCAGTAACCCACTTCGGGGATATGAGCGCTGCCGTTGGCCCATTAAGGGTTCATCCGCCACCATCTCTATTTCAATGCCCTGAATTGCATTGAATTGTCCTAATGACCTTATCTCCAAATACGTCGAAGTAGCTCATTAGGGCGTCTGCTTCGTTGACTGTTGACGCCACCGTTTGTCCAATTGGCTGGGCTCATCCGCCGTACGTCCTCTTTCTGAGGGGCTCGTGCAAGACTTCTGCGAATCGATCAGAACAGTCATTAAAGCAGAGCATTATAGTGTTGCTATTTTTTCTGTGTTCAACACTCGCGCTTATAAGTTTAGCAGGAATGTCCGGATGGACAGACCAGTACCCGGTGGTTACCGCGGGGAGGTAAAATAAGCACAATTGATGTGTACGATATAGTTGCAGCGACTGTGCATCACCAGTTTGAAATCTTTCAGTGCCTACCCTATTCATACAGCACCCATGCCAAGGAAAATAAATTGCACGACTGGATCGCAGGTTCTTGCTCTTATGTGTGGCCACAGCGTCGAATAAAATTTGAATAATATCAGGGAACTTTAAAGTTTTTAATAGATTTTTTTGAATTTTGATTGTTCAAAAAAAGTACGTAAAATAGTTTTCAGTGGAATGATTTAGACTCCATTTTACTTCTTTAAAAAATGATAAAATAAATAAGAAAATAAAAAAATTTCCATTTAAAAACATAATTAACAAAAAAATCCACTTACCCGTTTTCAAAAAATTGATTAAAAAAATTAGATTTTTGAATTTGTTTATGTTGAATTACTAAGGCTACGTAATTACGTACATATATCTTCTTGAATATACAATTTGATTGTAATCGGGTAACCAGTTGCAGTTCTCGAGAAAGTCGAAAAAACGATCCTATGGGGGTACCGTATTTAGCCCACCAAATCCTTTTTAAGATTTAAGATTTTGTTTGCTTGTTACGTTTCTTGGGGATACCATATTAAAAAAATCTTTTGGGCTGAAAGTCGATCTAAGGGTGATGTGGCAATAACTTCGCTGCAAGCTTAAAATATGAAACGATAAAAAGGACATTTATAAGCTTTTATCACGTTCAATTTCATTGCTTAGGTACCATGTAATACAAATATTTTAAATGTGTACTAGTTTGTCCCAAAAGAAGTTTTTCAATTTTTATCACCGTAAGTATCCGCGAATTATGTTAAAAAAGTGATTGCATCTTTTAAAAATGTCTGCCCATTTCTAGTGGTTCTTTTTATTTTTTTATTTATTTGTTTTTTCACCGGCACTAGAGCCATAACCAGATGATAGTGGCGAAAAAGTCCAGTGTCCTATTCTATGTTGTATTTATTCAAAGACGAAGGATATGATGTAATTATCGGGTCACAAAAATCTTGCAGAATTCTGTAAGCCTGCGTTTTACAAAGCCGAGTGCATAATAGGCCTTCTGGATTATTTCATCGATGTCTGTAAGGAAATTAAGCTCACGATAACATTAAAGACCAAGACCTCGAATTGAATCATTGGAGAGAATAGATTGATTGGAGAGAAAATAGTGACGAAGAGGCAATATTATGCGCCTACGTGTAAAGATTATCGATTGGTATCTGTCAACGTTCAACTCCAGGGAATTTTTGCTGGAATCACTTATGATATGGTTTTGAAAATCTTAGTATCGTCAGCATACAATGAGATTTTGGAATCCTTTATAACCAATTCAATGTCATTAATGGTAAGGATAAAAAGCAGAGGGCCTAAGTGACTTCCTTGGGGGACCCTCGAAGTAGAGAGACATTGAATAGAAAGTGCATTTCTGAAACGCACTCTGTGAGTTAGGAACATATCCATTTCAGAGAGATCAGTTAAAAGCCAAGTGCAACAAGTTTAAAAAGTATAAGAATATGTAAAATTTTATCAACGGCTTTACTAAAATAAGTCTTAATAACATTAACTTGAATCCAAGATGTCATATCACTATTTTAAAAGAAACGAAAGTTCAACTTTACGCCTATGAGTCTTAATTTGCTTCTACTTCAAGGTACAGTTAAAATTGGAATAAAAATACGATAGAACAATCAAATGCAATTAAAAAACTCACGCTAAGCTTCCATAAAAAAAAGTTCCTCAAAAACAATTTTATATTGTTTACATGATAATTAAAGGATTCGACTAAAACCCATACCAATAAATTGTTTATGTATATCACATTTCAAGAGATATTTGGGTTCTTTATTGGCCGTGCAATAAAAATACAACATTTTGGGTGCAATTCCAAATGCTCAACACACCCATCATGAAGAGGACGTCATTTGAAGGCGCATCATAGAAAATTTATTGGAAAACCCTTTTCCTTCAGATCAGGGCCTTAACCTGCAGAGAAGAGATACTAAAACAAAATTCTAAAGTTTCCCTTGGAACATGCTATACTTTTATTTATTTTTTTTATCAAATCTCACTATTAAACCGTGAAATTCGAGTCAAAAAATATTGATGGATCATCAAAAGTGACCACCAAATACGGTTCCGTAATTAATCAGTGTGTCAGATAAAAAAAAAACTCCCAAAATGTCAACCTTTTCCGGCGGCAGTGCTCCCTCTGGGACATATAACTCTTCCAAGATTCTATTAATTCTTTTATTATCGTTAATGGTCATTTAATTGGTTATCTACTATTTCGTTGTGGGTTTCAAGTTCCAAATAAAAGAAAATTTATCGAAAAATTTCCATAAAAGTGATAAATTTAAATCGACGAGAATAGATACATAGGACGACCGAAACAACTAAAGCGAAAACCTTGAGAAAATTTAAAAAAATCTCCATTTAACAACAAAATGGCGCCCAAATGAAGCTACCGCACATCTTTATTCGTTGAATTAATTACACGAATAACAGTTTGTTGACACAACGTTTACTCTATCATCGAATTGGAATTATTAACACGTCTTTTCGACCGAGAATGACAACATTTTGCGGCTTTTCATGGACGAATAGATTCTGGCAAGATCATGGACCATGACCAACACTGCCACATATGTTACAGTAATTACATTCGCCGAGATAAATTATTGCCACTTCTCTGGCTATTGTATGAAGTGGTGACTGGTGACAACAAGCTCAGCAGGAATCGTGGCATTTAAATCACAATCCCTAAGTTGTTCGGATACATTTCATTGTTCCAGGTCATAAGGGTTGATGTGGCTGTGAACGAGTCCCTGAGTTTTGTTTTGGTGTTACGCAACATTACCTTTCGTATGAAGACCCTTATTGCAGTATCTATGTGCCACACAGAAGTAGCATAAGCGTAGAGATAGATATACCTTTCCCTGGTATGTTTGGGTGATAAGATAACATTATTAAAAATAAATTTATTATAACTCATGAGTCTTGATAGTGAAATGATAATTTCGGGAAACAAATGTTGGAAACCCCTATGGAGTATTCGTCGATGACAAGTGGAAAGAAGAGCGCAAAACAGGAATAAATAGGTAGTTAATGGTGAAATGCTTGTGCGGTTAACGTGACCCTTTTTATATATGTAGTGTCAAAATAATTGTATTGGTTTTTTTCTTTGTCCATTCTGTTTTGGAAAAAAGGTGAAGAAAAGGGGGAAATAAACATAAGTATTCAAAATCTTGGAAAAGTCATCGGCTGATAATTGATTACTGATGAAAATTGAGTGATCATTTTTTCCTGAAAATTATATCTTTACATGAACTGGAGAGCTACAGAAAATTGTTATCTCAGGTACTTAGAAAAGGGAAGTTGTTTTACAGCCAGGCAAAGTGTGATCTCTTGACTTTTAGAAAACAAAAAACCAGTAAAGGTTCGTTCGTTCGTTCTAGCCTTAGTTAGTTTTAATTAAAATTTATATTAAATTAACTATCAAATAAATATGGCCGAAAGCATACCGGGCTTTGGAATTTTCTTTGTTATGAAGTTCTGTATATCGAAATGAAAAAGGAACAACGAAGACAAGCAAAGCATTTCACATTCGTGCGGTGCGACTAGGAAGAATGCATTATAGTGAGTTATGAGGCTTATGAATTGATTGATGTGCGTTCCTGATTAAATCGAAAAATAACGGAAGGTGAATAGCAATTTCGTTAGAACACTAATCAGTTCAGTTTGTGATCCTGATGAGAAATATTTAATTCTTTACAATGCTCGTAGTGATTGTGAGAGTGTGGTTGTCGATTCCCTAGCTGAGTTCGGGCTGAAACAGATAAATTGTTTTCCAAACATTTTAAATCGCTATCTTGATTTGGTTTTTACAGATGATTAATTTGGTGTGTGTATTGACAGCCCCATTCCTCCTCCTCTACCTAACTCTAATAACCATCGATTGCTTTGTTTGAGCTTTGAATTCTTTGAGTATAGAAAGCAATAATATGAAAATGGCTGTGACGCAAATGTAATTTTTCTATCATCTCTTCTTTCTTGAATATGGTGAATTGGTTTTCAATTTTTGATAATATAGACATTCAAGAGTCTCTAACCTTGTTTACGAATTTATTAAATAAGACTATTGATCTTAATACTAATAAAAATGAAGTATGTCATTGCACGTTTAAAATAACAAAGAATTTAAGAAAAAAGTATTGCAAAAATTGTGTTGTATTGTGATTTTTGATCAAATCCTGTTTTTTTATTTTTAGTTTTTTTTTTATTATATTTGAAATTTTGGTATGCAGTTTTCAAGAGTTTTTTAATTTACACCTGATTTTGAAATTTTAAATATTTGTGTTTGATAAGTTTTAAAAATATTGAATTTTCAAAAAAAAATTTCAAAAATTAATTAAAACTAGAAAAAAAATTTGTATGCAGAATTAATTTGGTTGCTTGGGTCTTTTCAAATACAATTTTTTATTGAAATCCATTGAGCCGTTACCGAGAAAGCCGAAAATTAAAAAAACACGTTGTATGAAAGGTACCGTTAATGGACTTTCCCGGTAAATTTGGTTCTAATTAGATGATAGCTATTACCAACAAATATATTTTCAAAAAATTTCATCAAAACCGTTGGAGCCGTTTACGAGAAAATTAAGCTTTTCCTTAACGGTTATATGGCAGGTACTGTTATTCTTAGCCCTTAAAATAAAATTTCAATTTTCCCTCTGAGGAATGCCAAGAGATATACACAAACCAAATTTGAAGGCAATGCTTGACCCGTTTTGGCAGCAGCTCGAAATACACCCACACAGACAGGCAGACAGACAGACGGACTGACATTGTTTGTCAATGACTTTTTTAGGCTTCTCTTTAATGGTAATGTCATGTTTAATTGTTATCTGAATTTGTACTTATTAAAATGGTTGGAAACCTATATAAGCGGCAGAATTCAATATAACTTCCCGCAAGGAAGGCATTTAGGACCCCTTCTCTTTCTGTTATTTATGAATGATATTCGGAGTGTTTTTATAAATAGTCCCGATGATATTAAATTATTCCTATGTATAAAAATATATTTGCGATTGCATAAACCCGCAAAAAGATCTTAATAGTCTATCTGTTTGGTGTTTTAATAATGACCTGCATTTAAATGTTTCTAAGTGCCATAGTATGATGTTTTACCGTGGTGTGTCCCCGACATTGTTTTCTTATGTTAATCTGGATTCTTCTTTTGATTTTGAAATTCTCTTTTTTAACCACTTTGACTATATGATTGCGATGGCCAGTTCAATGCTTGGATTTGTGTCTAGAAATGCTAAGGACTTCTCAGATCCATTTACTCTTAGATCATTAAATTTCTGTTATATTAGATCAGTATTATAATACTGTTCTACCATATGGAATCCTATCTATGCGGTTCATTCAATGAGAAAGAATACAGAAACGCTTCACTGAACAGCTACAAGAATCTTATGATGGAATGTGGATATGCCAATATCCATAAAACGATGTGTTTATTATTAGACATTCCCTTGGAAACACGCCGTCAATATTTTCATATAATGTTCGTTATGGATTTATTTAACTATAAAATAAATTGCTCCCATTTGCTTTCGTTAGTTGGTTTTCATGGTCCGAGTCGGGCCTTGTAAAACAATAGTTTATTTTGTGTACAATTGCATAGGGTGGACTATGGAACTAATGAACCCTTAACTCGCTGTTTTAGACAAGCTAATTCCTCATGTAATATAATTGATTTTAATTTACAC
Organism: Platycheirus rosarum; assembly: GCA_963971375.1. Lineage (NCBI taxonomy): Eukaryota > Metazoa > Arthropoda > Insecta > Diptera > Syrphidae > Platycheirus > Platycheirus rosarum. Next base: position 36,400,174 of record OZ020510.1, on the reverse strand, counting down.
CTAAGTAGAGATAGTTTTAAAAAGAAGTTGTTATTAAGTCTAAATTACCGTGGTTATAGTAAGTAATTATGTTGTTTTTTTAGTAATCCTTAAGAGCTGTTGTCTCAGCTTGACGAAAATAAATAAATAAATAAATAAATAAATTAAATAAAAATAAAAGAATTAGCAAAAAATAATAAAAAAAAAAAAACATAACGATGTGATGCTCTGCAGAAGAATGATGTTTTTCCTCTATTTCCTCTTTTCCTTGCACCGACGACGATTATTATGTTTTCGATTGGGGCTTTAACTCTTCCACTTCTTTTCTTCGCCATAAGGCTTAACTTATGAGGTTTGCCAGTTTGATGTCAGAAAACGTCGGCAGGTCTCCCGGTTTTGGATTGTTTCATGTCTGAGACCAACTTAATTCAGGAGTCGTTGCATTTGTTTCTGATCAGGGTGTTTTCGCTCCTGCCTTTTTTCCGCGATAGTTTTGAAACATGTCATGCTATTGCCTTTTGAATTATGTCCTCAGTGCATCTTCTGCCATGTAGAAGGTAGTAGAAGCTAGATAACATTCATAGAAAATGTGTGTATGTATTCAGTCTTTTTTGCGCTAATGCGATATCTATTTTCTTCTAAAATATCTACATCAAATTTTCGTCACAAGGATGTAGGATATTCAAGGACTCAAGACGCTTCCGTGTTGCACACCAATCCTTCGTTCGGCAACTCCTGCGGGGCATCTTAACTGGTGTTTTGACTTGTTCATACATTTCCATGATCATTCGCGAAAATGCGCGTTGCCTTTGGATAGTCATCATAGGTGGTAGTGGCTTTTCAAAATCAACCAAAAAAATTTCCGCCCAAACGATCTTCGTTGTCGTTTGGTCCTATTTGATAAGTTTGGAAATGACAATCTTGGGCTCGATGTTTGCAATTTTTTTCTAGAACTCTGCAGCACTAACTTCTTCAGTAAAGCCTAGGAAACTGCTTATTGTAGGGAACTCTTAACAATACCGTCACCCACTGTCAACAATTTTTTGGTCATCCACAAAAGGGCCTTGATAATTGTTAACTATTTTTGAACGAATCTTCTCATAATTTTTCCTTCTTTGAGCGGCAATTTAACAAAAAATGTCGTCTTTGTTTATTTGTCTACGTCGCAGTTCCTATATAGCATGGTTTGCATTATCCGCCGTTGCATTTTTTTCTTCCGACGCCATCTTCATACTCCTTTATTCTTGAAGTCAAGTATACTTCTTCTGTAAACCACTCCTTGGCAGGGCTGAGGAGAGGCGGGGGTAGCGGGTGATTATCACTCGGTCCGTAGTTTTTAGAGGGCCCGAAGTTCTTCGAATGGTCTCCTCTATTACTATTAATACTTTCATTTTTCTGCGAAAACTGAATTTGACCACTAAAACTCGCAGGGATCTTAATGGATGCATCAAATACATGTCCAAATTGAAATGTGTTTTAATGGTATCTAACGGGTGATTTTTTTGAGGTTAGGATTTTCATGCATTAGTATTTGACAGATCACGCGGGATTTCAGACATGGTGTCAAAGAGAAAGATGCTCAATATGCTTTGACATTTTATTATGAATAGACTTACCAACGAGCAACGCTTGCAAATCATTGAATTTTATTACCAAAGTCAGTGCTCTAGAAAAGTTGGCAGAAAATCCGCTTTTTTATCGACAAATTTTGTTCAGCGATGAGGCTCATTTCTGGTTGAATGGCTACGTAAATAAGCAAAATTGCCGCATTTGGAGTGAAGAGCAACCAGAAGCCGTTCAAGAACTGCCCATGCATCCCGAAAAATGCACTGTTTGGTGTGGTTTGTACGCTGGTGGAATCATTGGACCGTATTTTTTCAAAGATGCTGTTGGACGCAACGTTACGGTGAATGAACCGAACACTAATTTTGGTAATAAAATTCAATAATTTGCAACCGTTGCTCGTTAGTAAGTCTATTCATGATGAAATGTCAAAGCATACTGAGCATCTTTCTCTTTGACACCATGTCTGAAATCCCGCGTGATCTGTCAAATACTAATGCATGAAAATCCTAACCTCAAAAAAATCACCCGTTATATGCTTCAACGCCATCAATGGTAGAAGTCTTCTACTGCAGGCCAGAGGCGCGACCATTAAAATTGAAGTACAACATCACGTCAGCGTTCTCGAGGATTTGGAGCTTTTGCGAAATCAAACATCGAAGGCGTTACCTGCTCTTCAGAAAAAAAAACACTTGCGTGCTATACCCAAAATTGAAGACAAAGAAAATTCTGGAGAAGAAATCGGATTCAAGAGAGATATTTTTTAGGTGATAATTGCTTCAGTCATATCAGGAATCAATCAATCAATGAGGCCAAATACTTCTTGTGGCCCGACAGTTGTCGAGTTTTGACCATTTCTCGTTTGCGATTTTGAAGCAATTCTCGTGAGTTCTTTTTTTCTTATTTTCCACTGGCTCAAATACCCAAGGTACAGTTTGGCTTGGTTCCATAGATGAACCGTTTTTGGCTACTACGACAGTCACAGTGTCCGGGACCCATCGGAGGGTAACAAGTTTTTTTTGACTGGTTTGTCGCAAATCGTTGCAACAGCGGTCAATCAGTTCGGAGAAGTTTAGCAGCTTTATAGATCTTATTTATTGGTGGGTTTATCGAGATAATACCAGAATCTACACGTGCTTCCGTTTTTGAACCGTCTGTATAGACCTATATAGGATTTTCGTTTATGACCCGGTTTTCGTTCTAGCATTATCTTGCAGGAAAGTCTGCTACTACGGTACAGTACAGTCGGTTTGGGTTTCTATGTCTATGACATTTTCTCTGACCATAATTAAAAGCCCTATTTTCCGGTTTTGCATTAAAAAAAAAATCATCCATTTGTTGATTGACATTACTTCGAAGAAATTTTTAGCATACTTTTTCCAAACTTTTTAATAGCATTTCGCATATTCGGTACATTACCAATCTCAGTATCCATTGGTGACCGATTTGTTAGCGTACTTGTAAGGATCAAAAATTATCATCGTTCCTATCTGGCCCAAAAAGAGTATCAGGATTAGCAAAAGGCACTTTGGCTAGAATCGGAATTGGCTGGGAAATTAGATTTGAATTCCGCCATCAACCTTTTTCCCTCGGCCAAAGCGAAAAAACCTTGCATTGCATATGCACAGAAATAAACACAGAAAACACAGATATTTGTATTTACTGATTTGAATGATTTAACAAATTTTTCCTTTAATTATAAGATGGAGTCTTATTTTCAATTAGAAAGGACAGGCAGAGCGGCGTGCTCCTGCTCTATTGTCCATATATTAAAAGAAGAGAGTGGGGCATTTTGAAATATCTTCAAAAGCATTTTATCCAAGGTATGCCTTGGCTTTACCATTCCACTAACATATTTCCTTTTCGCGTTGGTAGTACAATTTGGCAGTTCACAACAGTGATTTCCCTTTCTGTAAGCGGAGTTAGTTACAGACTCCCACATATTTTGGGCTCCGCACTTCTCCTTTTCCAGAGGCCTTTCATTATTTGCTTACCTTTCTATTAACCAGAAATAATTCCCTTAGCAGAAGACGATGTTACTGAGTGAATGTTTCTCGTAAAATCACTTTGCAATCTTTCGCTCGCGGCTTTAAAAAATTGGCTACCAGTTTGAGTTGGAGAACAGAGTTTCGTTTCTACCACTTCTGAAAAGTCATAAAGTGCCTTTGCTGTTTGATGAACATAGTATAATAAACACTATATGACCCTATGAGCCAAGATGTTACCCAGTTATTCATTCATCCCTAAGGATGATGCAGATTCCATTTTTGCTGGTGTTTTTCTCCTAAGTAGAACACCTTCTATACCTTTGTAGTGCCCCGTGGCTTAGTGGTTAGTGTGTCGGACTGCTAAGCGAATAAGCCTGGGTTCAAATCCAGCTCATAGCCACCTTTTTTTCTGGGGTACTGCCTCTTGCGAGGAACTGACAAAACCTCCAAGAGTAAAATTTGTCTCGAAAAAGTGCATCTCATCTAGCCGTTCGGAATCGGCGGTAAATTGTAGGTCCCTTCCATTCTTGCAAATTAACAACACACACACAGGAATGGCTGAGAGTATAAGTCACTAGGCCTTGGCTCCTTAGGGAGCTGTCGCGCCAATAAATTTATTTATTTTTATTATTAACATGTAAGAAATTGATGAGTATTGTTTCCATATTTATTATTTATTAGGCGTTAGACAATTAATTTTTTGACGAAGCCTGTATTACTATACATTATAATTGTATCGCCTTCTCCATCAACTGTTTACGTTAGTTTTGCTGTTAAATTTTTTAAACGAATGTCAAAAAAACTGATGTAAATAGCTGAAAAATAAATTGCTGCATCAAGTCTTCTTCGTCTCTTCTGTCGTCCTTTTTAACAAATTTGTCATTTCGATTCTTTAGTGCTTAAAGCGAACACCTTTCAACCAAAATTAAGGTATAATCACTCCTGAGTTCTGGGTCTCAATTAAAGACGAAAAATCACATACAATTGGTAATCCAAATGCCTACTCTGACGCCCATCATGAGGCGCCCTGCGGCTCCAGTGTTATGCCCTAATTGCACCATGGTCTTCCACACATGCAAATACTACAATGCGTATAAAATTGACTACATTGTATTTCAGTTGAAACTCCCCATCGGCCAAACGAAAAGTTAAACAAATCAAATCACACGCCCGAGTCGTGTTCTAATTAGACATCTCGATGGCATTGATTATGTTCGGCACATCATCCACACTCCATTCTATATTGACCATCCATCCACAAGATGAAGCCGACTTATCGCCGAAGCCGAAAACAACGCTGGCTACCACGATGCAAGATGTTGGCGAATTTATTTAAACGAAATTGCAAGAAATTGTTCCTTGTATTTATTTGTAAAAAGCTGATAAATCAGCGATTAGGCTTCTTCCTCCGAGTTGTACGACTTGCACTCGTTTTTTTTTATTTCCCAAAAACACGCTAAGGTGCTGAGGCTATAATCTTTAAATATCAGTTTGCTGTTCATCCTTTGGATATCTTTGACTTTTTGCGAAAAAGTATAATCACAGCTGCTGATGATGATGCAGCCATGTATATTGGTAATATTACGTGTAATGTGCATAATAAGTGCACTGGATGGATCTAAGGGATATAATTATAGATTTTTAAGTTGGCTGGATTATGTCTGGTCATCATCGCTCAATTGACGTGGATCGATGGTGGATCGATCACGTAGATAAACATCGATCGATGGGCATGACATAATTAAAGGGGTTTTAAGTAAGTGAGACATATTTAAAAATACATTTGTTGGGCAATGTTAAGCGGTGTACAAGCTTGGATTTACGATAATGAGATAGCTTTAAAAGTAATGGGTTGATTCTGATTTCTTATGAGGAGATTGGAAAAAGTGCTGCTTTAACCTTGTCTTTTCTTATTCTGCTTCTTTAGACGATATTGTTATGATTTCGATGATCAAAACTTTCTAACTTCTCTTTTTGGCCGCAATGCTCAACTTTTGGGGTTTGCCGGGTTGAAAACGAAGACAGGCCCCTGCTGTGAACTGTTCCATGCCTGAGGGCAACCAAATGCAGGTGTTGCTGCAGTTGTTAAATCTAGAAGTTTTTTGTGCTTACCTTTCTTCCGCAATTCGTCATAGTCTAACTCCGCGATAGTACCATACTTTTTAAATCAATTAAATAATTTATTAAATTTGTGGCTCAATTTATTTTTTTTTTCAATTATTTTAAAAAGCTTCTGCCAAACTGGATTTTTTTTTTGAATAAAAAGAAGATTTTTATTCAAATCTTCATCATAATCTTTGAGTTAAAAAGGACCACTTTATCAACACGTAACCTACACTGGATGAATTGTGGAAAAAGTAGCAAAAATCTGTAATTTCACAGAAAGCATAGTGCAGTCTTAGGCGAGAATGATTAAAATGAACGTGCTACTAGTAGTATGCAACAGTTTTTAGTGCTAGCAATACATATGAAAATTCAGAATGGATTGCATGATTTCTGTCGCTTTCTCAAGAACCATTTTTAATTCAACAAAGAAAAATAACTAATGAAATTGTGTTGTTGAGCTAGGCAATATTTTCTTTCTGAAGATCTTAACTACTCAGAAGGACAATTGTGTTAGATTTTTTGTTCAAACTCGAAGGAAATAGATCTTTAGCACCCTGAATTCAACTTTATATAATCAATAGATGCTAATGGGATTTTTTAAATCTGTCAGGATCAGAATTTATTTTTTACTAGCTTAATACATGTACGTTGCTTTTCCATGACCTTGGAATGAAGAGATTTGCCTTTTTTCGATATATGTTGGCAAATCATGTTTTCCATCTAAAACGTTGCCTGCGAGGTAGAATTCACCGCCTTACAAAAATAGCGGAGATACTTTTTGGCTGTATCTCGGCTGATGTTGGGATTTGCAGTAAGGATTGTGGGCATTGAAATCACCCGGTTGAAATAATTATGTTTGTATTCCGACCCTAGTGTTCTATGGAGTCCACGAAAAGTCCTGGTTTAACTCTGAGTGTAAAGAAGCTATGAGGTTCGAAGAGGGAAAATAAGTTTCCGTTCGTAAAAACATATAGGAAAATCGGAAAAAGCACAACAAGTAAAGAACTCTTGCAATCCTGTTATTAATAGAACCAAATTCTTGCATGACCAACAATGTCGACAAAAAACTCTGCAATGTCCGAAAGGCAGTAAAAATTGCTGGTCATTTGTAAGAAATATTCAAAACTCTTCATCTTCTGTTCCAACGCTCATCGCTAATGACAAACCTATTGTATACTCTTCAGAGAAGACAAACTTGCTTGCAGCCTATTTCGTTGCTAGCTCAACGCCCTTACAGCAACGTTGCCCTTCCTGTGCTTGAGAATATAAATTTTTCCATGGGACAGATTTTTGTCCGAAATCGTACAGTACTAAGAGTTTTCAAAGATATCGATATACCCAAATTCGCTGGCCTAGATGAAATACCCCCTCATTCTTTTGAAGAGGCGTTCTTCCACAGTGAAAAGCCACTGCATAAGCTTTTCCATCGCTCGTACTCTTCTGGAATCTTTCCTAAAAGATAGAAAACAGCATTTGTTCAGCCTGTCCTTTAAAAAAGTGACCCATCCTCCCCCTCCTCCTACCGACCCATAGCACTAACATCTCTTCTTTCTAAGGTCATGAACACGCTGATTAACCGTCAGCTTAAGGAATATCTCGAAGATCGAAAGCTTCTCTTTACCGTCAGTATGTCTTCTGCAGCAACCGTTCCACAAGTGATCTAATGGCATATCTCACCGAACAGTGGAACAAATCTTTACATCGCTTTAGCGAAAGTAAGATTATTGCGCTTGATATTTCCAAGGCATTTGATAGAGTTTGACATGAAGCTCTCCTATCGAAAATGCGTGATTTTGGAATCGATGCTACAATTTTTCGTTGGATTAGAAGCTATCTTCTGGACTCAAGTCAGATTCCCACAAAATAAATACTGGCGTGCTCCAGGGCTCCGTTCTGTCTCCGACTCGTTCCCCCATTTTTTTATATGATCCTGTCTGTTACTTCAAGTCCATTTACCTGTTTTGCTGCCGACTCTACCCTCAGCTTTTCATATTCGTTCCACGATTCACATCCTTCGATTTCGGATGTGCAATCGCAACGGTACCGTATATGATAAGCTCATTAAACTCTGATTTACACAACAGTGTCAAGTAGGGTAATAGAAATCGTGTGGAGTTTGATGCTTCGAAAACTCAATGCTGCCTTCTGTCAGCAAAGCTAAACATACTCCAATGGATTGTCCATGAATGGCACTTGCATCGCAAAAATTGAAAAGCTTTCAGTACTGGGTATGTGTGCCACGACGACCTCCGTTGGAATGACCATATATTTGACATCGCCAAAAATGCTGCTAAGTGCTTAGGTTTTCTGTATCGATGCAAGAAGCTACAATTTATAAAACGTTTATACGGCCAAGACTCGAGTGCTTCTCAAACATCGCTACACCTATTCGATAGAATACAAAACAGAGCGTTCAGATTGATAGAAAATAGAACTGTTTCGGTAACAGTTGCTCCTCTCGAACATCGACGCAATGTATCAAGTCTTTCCTTATTTTATCGTTTCTTTTACAAAAAATGTTCCATTGAAGTAGCCAGTTGCATTCCTCAATTTAAAATTTTCTCCCGTAATACCTGTCTCTCGAGAAATGCTCATCAGTTCACCCTTGAGCCCAATTTCGGATATACCTTGATATATAGGGTTTCATTTTTTAGCCGAACAACACGAATTTAGAATAGTTTACCCGGTAAAGTTTTTCCTTGCCATTTCAATTTGAAAACATTCAAAAGCAATGTTAATCGACGCCTTCTGTTGCAAAAGTACGCCTGAATCTCTTCGATCTCCGATATAAGTTACCTTTATCCTTATAAGCTATAGACAAGTAAAACTCTTTGGTTCACTATTACAAAAAAAATACCATTGACCCCAAATAAGATGTTACATCACTATCGCTGTATTAGTTATTGAGACTTATACTCATGTAGTAAAAATTCTTATTTCCTCTAAGCTTGCTTATATAAATACTTATTGTGGTAATATAACACTCTTGAAACTTTCTATTGAACCAGTAATGCTGTTATTGCGAAAGATAAGGCCGTCTTTAAATTTGTTTTTTTTTTTTAGATCGCCAATAAAAAACCTTCTATCCCCTTTTTAGTCTATAAATCCTCATTTGCAATCCGTAGCTGATAATTTCAAAATTAAGTTAATTCAACAATTAAGTGCCTACCTAATCATTCCAAACAACTGCAAGATGCTTGTCTCAGGTCGTTAATTTCTCAAAAGCTTTTTCATAAAGACGAAACCACTGAGTAGTTCGTTCCGCACTTACAACTAACTAATTAATACTTCAACCGCAAAACTATAGTGTCTTGTGTGTTTAATCTGGCGCAACATTTTTTATTCATGCTCTGAATGCTTATATCTGTCAAAATCTACAAATTTCCTTCCCTTCCCCGTGGTAACTAAAAAAAAAAGTGAAATGTTGACCCCAACTTGCGGTAATATATTTCTCCATCGAAGCCTTTAAATTGCAAAAACAACAAACATTTGCAAAATGATTTGTCAATTTACATCTTGACATCTCTATTTAAAAATGACACTTTACTTAACTGTTTTGTTTTCGAAAAAACAACAACAAGATAGTGTCAAACTACGGACAATAAACCTGTCACACTATACCAGTAAGTTGTCAAAGACACCGTGATGGTGATGATGTGACGCAACCAGAATAATTAATCAACGTGTGCCGTGCCACTATCTTCTTCTCATTCCTCATTTAAATTACACCTAAGACCACAGACAACAACGTTAGTCTCACTCACTTTTCAGTTGCTGCTTCGCTGGGTTTCGTTAATCTTTTTGTTTTCGTTTTTTTTTTTCATCAATAAAACCATAATGAAACGCAAATCACCTCTAGCGGATTAAAATTGCATAATCGAAAATGAGAATAACCGCTGCATGGCTAGACCGGACTCTTGCCACAATTAATTGCAACTTTACGCTGCAGTGCAAGAGCGTTGTATTGACTTCCTTCATAGAGAGGGAAGATGGAGCGACCGAGGCGTCTATGTTTCAAACGTCATAAATTCGCTTTCACTCTTTTCGGAAAAGAGGAAAAAAACCCAACTTTGGATGCAAAAAAAACAAATAGCAACTCAATTGGAGTTGAAGTTGGCGATGCTTCCTGCTTTTGGACTGGTTTTTGTTTGTGGGGCACCACTGTATGTTGCAAAAAATTGCAAGTTGCATGTCAATTGACTTTTTGGCCTCGTTGCATAAAGATTGTTCATTTTTAAGCAGAGCTGATGTTTTATGAGAATGAAATATTATCATAGAATCAATAACTGTCAAAGTTTCGAAATAGAAAAAATGTAATGTTCGAAACAAATTGATATGTTCCGAAAGGTTACAAGAATGGCTGAAGTAATTTTTTGTCGTCGAACCAGTCATGTTTTATGCGTTTCCTTAGAAATGTCGAGCTGAAATAAAGAAGATTCGAACTCGAAATCTTTATTCGAAGAATTGCGAAATAGAAAATCGAAAGAATAAACAGTAGTTTTCCGAATTTCAATTGTTTAGGTTTTATCTTTATTCAATGGTTTAGAATATGGAAGTTATTAAAAAAGCTTATTTTTTTCGAGTTTGACGCATAAAAAGAAAAGAATGACCAACATTGTCAAATAAATTCGAAAACAGCGTTTTTGTTTCGAAAAGCAACTTTAATATAATCAATCCTATTAAACTGTTTCGAACAGTATTGTTGTTATATCAAGCAGCTTCTAGAAATTTTGTAATCCTGTTTCGAAACTTAAAACTGTTCGAAGATGAACTGTCATTTTTTCGAAGTTTCAAATGAATACTTACTTCCGGTTTCCTCCTTCTCTGATTAAGTTTAAAATAAAAAAATATTTATATAAATTTTTTTTCATAGTTTTTTTTTAATCTATACAAAAAATTATAACAATTTTTCATTAATTTATCATCTCGTTAAATACAATATAATATTTTATAAAAGTATAACACATTTGGTTTATAATACAAAGAGTGGTGTATTTGTTTTATAAAAAAAATCCTTTTTTTATAAAACAAAACCACTTTTTTTAAGTCAGCTCAACGTCGAATGGAAGTATCAACTACTGCGTGCACATCTAGTGCCCCACTTCCGGGACAGAATTTCATCATTCTTAATCGAATTAGGGTTTATGAGATAGGGTGGTGGTGGTGTATTAATGGTAATAGGAGGAATGAGAGTATGAAGGGCTAGATGGAGAAAAAAAAATGGGAGAAACAAAAAAAGACATTTTTGGAATTTTGGATTCTCAGGTGTTTTGTTCAGTCGCCTTCGCCTTGATTTTTTTTTTTTTTTTTTTTTTGGTAACTCACTATTCATGGTGTCCATGGGAATGATAGGAATGGTGTTCTTCTTTCTTGAAGATTGGCACTTCAACTGGGTATTTCTCAGCAATTGGGATCTCCTTGTGAATGGGGACCTTTACTTCTGAATAGACTGGATAGGGTTTATCGATTGGAACTTTGACTTCATATGGGACTGGCTTCTCGACAGTATATGGAACCTTCTTCTCGACGGCATATGGCTGTGGAACTGGAACCTTCACGTGAACTGGATATGGTTTCTCAACGTAGACCTTGTATGGCTTGTCAACGGGAACTTTCACCTCGTATGGTACCTTCTTTTCGACAACAACTGGATATGGTTTCTCAACCTCGACTGGGTATGGTTTTGGCACCTCAACGGGGTATGGCTTCTCGACGGCAACCTTCACTTCATATGGTACTTTCTTGATGACTTCATATGGTTTTGGTACTGGAACCTCTACTTTCACCTCATATGGGATTTTCTTGATCACTTCGTAGGGTTGTGGAACTGGTACTTTAACTTCATATGGAATCTTCTTGATCACTTCGTAGGGTTGGGGGACATGTACCTTGACTTCGTAGGGTTTGTCAACGGGATATTTGACTTCATAAGGCACTTTCTTCTCGACGATATATGGTTTTGGGACATGGACTGGAACCTTGACGTATTCCTTAACATGAACTGGCACCTTCTTTTCTACGTAGTAGGGTTGTGGAACATGAACTTTGACTTCATAGGGCACCTTCTTTTCCACAGTGTAAGGCACATGTTTGGTCACAGTGTATGGAACTGGAACCTTCTTTTCAATGGTGATGGTCTTAATGTGTTCATGGTGATCATGATGAGAGTGACCATAGGAATGACCATAGTCTCCGAGATATAATCCACGTTTTTCCACGTTCTTCGATTCCTCATTGGGAGCGGCTTCAGCGGCAGGTGCTGCAGCTGACTTTGTGTCAGCTTCGGGTGTGCTTGCAGCTGATTTATCAGCTGACCCGCTAGCCAATGCCACGCACAAGGCGAGACAAGGTAAGATGAACTGTAAAGATACAAAAGAAAAAAATTGTTAACTACACTCTCAAGTCGGGAAACAAAGACACTAATAATTATGTGGAGGCAACACGGAAAGAAAACAAGCAAGGAGGCACGCGTCAACTAATGGTATCCTTTCTACATTTTTTTTTTTGTTTTTGTTCAAACAAATTACAAAACTCTAAGCCGGTTGCATGATGCGGTAATCCAATTCATCATTCACTTTCACGTTTTGCAATTTCACTTTCGATTCATTGCACTTTTTGCTACAATTTTGTAAGTTGCATGCAACTTTGTAATTCGAACACTTCGAAGGAGAGTTAAACACGGTTAAAAGAAAAAACTGTTTTTTCCGTTCGAAACACTAGGCATATATTAAATCACTGAATTTGGCAAGAAACCAAGTTATTACCATTCTCATGTTGAGCTTTTGTGTGTTGCACGAGAGGTGGTTAGATCTTAAGGAAACTGTCTAAACCAAAACGAGATCCAAGTTGTTACTGATTCAATTTCCAAGACTCGGCTGCTATATATACAGATGGTTTTTTTTCCATTCTCCTACCATAATGGCTTGGATCAGTTGGCGCATTGTGGTAATGTGCCGCCGCCACTGCCGGTGGTAATAGTGGTGGTTGATGATGGTGGGAAAGAAGCGAGCAACAGTAACAAAAAAAAGCACACAAACCTCTGTTCAACGACTCCGAAGAAGCAAAAGAAGTTAATCATGGTAATGCGGAGGCCTGGTTTATTGATCTAGGAGGATGGTTCTGGTTCCTATTAAAGAAATAAATCATATTCAAGAGATCTTTTCAATTTTTCATACAAAAACAGCCCAAGGTAGGTATCTCCGGAGGCTTGTATGTTTTTTTTTTTTAATTTGAGAACTTATTACGATTAAAACCAAAGTGAGACTCGTTAGTATTTATCCAAACCAAACCAAAAAAAAAAAACTACTGATTATCGTTATGTAACTTGTTGGAAATAATAATAATTGAGTTTGAAATATAAAAGAAAAAAATCTAATCATTTTGGTGTCTAGAGGCGGTCAAGGTCGCAGTTGTTGGAAACAAATGCATCCCAATCGGTCAGACTTGTGCAGACATTTTTTGTCCGACCTTGACTTGACTATAAATGATGAAAAATAAAAAAAAAATATAAAAATAATAACACAGAAGTTGGTGTTTCATAAACGGGCACTCATTCAGATCGGAGTTTTGAAATTGGACAAAATAATTATTATTAGTGCATTCCCAGATTGAAAGGGCAAAATGGAGGTTTTCGGGGTTATTTAGGGTTAATGTAGTCTAAGTGATGTTTTTGAAACAAAATGTTTAGCAAGAAAAACAAATTGTTGTAACCATCCGTAGTGGAATTATAGGGAAAATTGTAAACTGTAATTTCGGTTAATTGACCATTACTACGCGAGCATTAGGCATTAATATTTTTTTTTGTTGCAACATTAAACAATTATCGTATAACAAAAAATTATCAAAGATACAAACCTATACAGTTTCGAATCATAAACGTTTCTTTAAAACTTGTGTTTGTGGCAAATATGGTCACTTCACTTAGTCGCTGTACAATTAGTCTAAATTTAGGAGATTCGTTCACCAAAATTTATTAACAACTGCTTAAAGGCATCTTGTGATTTCCCTTCCCAGTAAATGATGACTGTATTTTGATGAAGTTTGAAATGAACAGTTTTCTAGCCAGTACTTTCCAACAACCACATCTTTAAGAAGTCCCCGACATCATAGTTGAAGAATTTATTGCGGTGAATTTATTCCAAAAAAATGAAAGACATCGGATCTAGATGGCTCACGTCACGATTATCATCTCCAAACTAATAATCGGCGAACAAACTCCTTATATCAGTAAAGGAAATTACCTTCTTTCAATCTGCTCAGGAAAAGGGACACAAAGCTGATATTGCTAATGTTCAATCAAGGTGAAGATCTTAAGATGGGTATTGATTGACCGAACGCAAAGGATAATACAGTTTTCTTACGACCCGTTTTGGTATGTTTCGGATAAATAAATCAAAGATGCAATCCAGAATATAAGAATCAGAATGGAAAAACAGTAGGAAAACCATTCGATGGATATAACCAAGAGATCTGATATAGGTTACCCTTTAGGAAACGTCGAGTTCCAGACAGTAAAAACAAAACTAAGATGTCTCGCAGGAATAATTGAAGAGTTCAAAATTAAATGGTGTCCATGTTCACCAGGGAAGCGTCTTGAGTCATTTGCTCTATATAACAGTCCTTGACCCGAAATGTAATCTAATCAAATACTCTTGGCGATCGATGGACCCATTTTAAGTAAAGAATCCACATCCTTCCAACGAGCACTTGATGTATGGGTAGATGTTGGAAATGGATAACGCATTAGCGCGAAAAAGACTGAATACCTACGATCCGCATTTTTATTCGATCAACTACTACTAGATGTGCCCCCGGCTTTGCTTGCCTTAGCCTCGGAAACAAAAATCGTATTTTAATTTTTTTTTAACTTACGTGAAATATGTGCTTTTTATTTAATCTTCAATGTTAATATAAAGTCTTCACCAAAGAAATAAAAAAAAATAAAAGATCATAGTGACGTCAGGAAATACTAAAAGATGACGATTTGTATAAATCATACCTACATAGCAATTTTTTGTCTAGGCCAATTTAATTCAAATAGCTAAAGTTATTCCTTTCAAATTGAGCTCCTGGCCTGTGAAAATCATCTCAAAATCGGTCCATAAATAAGAATTTTCGAAAAAAAACACCAGCGCCACCTAGTGAGTAATTAACATAGCCCAAGTTACTTTTTAGGATGTCAGCTACCTGCCCGTCCCGTCAAAATCGGTGCAGCCGTTCCCGAGATTACCCGGAACAAACAGACAGACAGACAAAAATTTTGTATATGGTATTTTTGTTATAAGTACTGTATATCCTTCCGTATTCATCAAGTAAAAAGCTGTTATTTTGATTTTAAAAACAGACACTTCATTTCAATTTATGTGTATAGATGATAAGGCAAGTTTATGATTCGTAAATATAAAAAAATTGAGATAACAACTAAACATTGCATTACGATCATAAAAAAGTCTACTAATCTTTTACTTGTAAACGGTTGTTTTAATTTTTGTCTTTTTCAGTAACGGCTCATTCGATTTCTAATAAATTTTATATTTAAAAAGATCTACACACCGAAATTAATTCTGCATACCAATATTTTGATTTTTTTTCTAGTTTTAATTAATATTATTTTTTTCACTATTTTACAAACTAAAAATAAACTTTATTCTAATTTTTATGCTGTATATTAATAAACTCTCAGAAACTGCACACCTACCTAAAGAAAATCTAAAAAAAAAGATTTTTTTTCAAAAAACTAAAAATAAAAAACAGTATTTTATCGAAATCGTTTCTTCAATTTGCAAAAAAAAAAAATTCCTAAATTGATTATTATTTAGAACGTGTGATGGGGTACTCCAAAAAACCGTTTTGTGGTTTTGACATTTTTGTAAGTTCAAACCGTTGTTATTTGTTTATTTAATAATACCTGTTTTTTGTCTAAGATCTTGCCTTCCAATGATAAGATACATACGAGCAAGTACGTGCGACTTAGTCGTACCCATTTTTATCTATAAGAAAATAAGATATTATCGGACCCGCACTGATGAAGACAGTTATTTTATAATTTTTAAAAATTCAAAACTATTCCGATTTTCGTGTTTTTTTTTAAATGTTCATTTTGAAGGCGGATTTATTAAAAAAAATTGAAAATTTAATAAAATAAAATGTCATTAATACAAATTTTTTGATGCTAGCACTGATTTTATTTTAAGCTGGAAAAGTTGAAAATTCAACATTTTACTTTTTTCTGATAATTTGTTCGTTTTTGCTTAGATTACAATAAAAAAATTCTTGAATTCAATTGGGTGAGGTACAAATGAGTTATGAAGAATTGTTCATAAAAATTGATTTTGTATCAGCATTCAAAGCTAGAAAACTATCTGAAATCTTACATGGGGATAATTTAAACATTTCTTATCCAAAATTCGCCGTAAACGTGAACATTAAAAAAATCATCAAAATCGGTCCAGTTTTGATTTTTTTAACAGAAAAAAACCAGGTGACCGCGAAAGTAATATGTAATTACCGAAAAAAAGAATGTTTCCTATAAACTGTTCAACAAAAAATTGTAAGTACAGGCCTTATGAGGGAGCTTAATTTTTGCAAATAGTGCCAGTTGGTGGTTATACTCCCTGAAATTAAAATCTTAACTACTAACTTATCTACGACACATGTATACACGAATTGTTGTGCAAACCAACCTCTTCTTGTGCATTGGTTGGAAACCACGCTCAATGAAATTTGAAGCGAAACGTTCGGGGTGAGTAAGATATTTAACTCACTAAATATTCATTTATATATAACGCGGATCATCCGAATTTCCCAAAATGCTCTATGAAAACAACCGCCAAAACCTTAAAAGTTATACAATTTATGACTGTTCAAACTTGGAGCTTTTACTTTGTTTTAAAACGAAAACCAATCAAAGATTTAAAGAAACCAAAACCAGTATGGATTTTTATTGTTAAATATATGGAAATACTCATTAATAACTCTTTTACATAAGTCTGGTTCAAAAAGCTCAGCAGAAAAGTACTGATCTATCTCAAAACTTCAGTTTATTCAAAAAGTTTTAAAAGCAATAGTTAAAGATAAATTGTATATATTCTCTCAGAAGTTCTTGAAAGCAGTCATTTTGGCCCATTGCTGTTCAAAAATTGCTATTAGAAAGTTGTAGTATTACGTGAAATTTATATAATAATTCTAGTTTACAATGAATTAAGAAATTTTGTAAAAAAAAAAAAACTAGCTTCTACATGCGGCTTTGTCTGTGGGGTCTTAAGATTAAGAATTTTGTTTAAATTAGTTTTTTCTTCAAATTATAATTTATTTTTATTAAGATGTGAATACCGTTTTTCTAATCGAAGTGATATTCCTCTATAATTGTATATTTCTATATTTCTATATCTCTATATCTCTATTCTTATATCTCTATTTATCTTCATCTCTATATCTCTGGATCTTTATGTCTCTTTATTTTTATGTCTATATCTTTATGCCTCTATATCTCTATATCTCTATTTATCTATGTCTCTATATCTCTATATCTCTATATTGTTATAACTCTATTTCCCTTTATCTCAATATCTCTTAATAGTATAGTGAAGCCTGTAACTCTTCCGTCTACCAAACTACACAAATTCATGCTGTCGTTAAGGCACAGAAGTATATCAAACAAATCTCCAGATATACAGTATTTCACATTTAAGCCTCTCCCACAGAAACCGTGCATTTCTCCTTAAGAAAAAGTAGTCTATGTTTCAATCCAGTACATTAACCATCAACTATCAAATTTTATCCAAATCCGTTGATCCTTTGACGCGTGATTGGGGAACAAACATCCAAATATTCAAACATTCACCTTCAGTCGTACATCATTTCACATATAAGCCTCTCCCACAGGAACCGAACTTTTTTTCGGGATAAACAGTAGCTTATGTCTCAATCCAGCACATTATCCATCTACATACCAAATTTCATCCAAATCTGTTAAGCCGTTGAAGCATTATTAGGGAACAAACATCCAAACATTGATATTTATAATATAAGTAGGATAACTCGAACAATTTCTTGGAAATTTAAATGTTTCCTATTATGAAAACAAAGGTATTCTAATTGACGTTATATCTCCCTTTACCCGATTGATTTACTTTCAATCTGGTAATCTGATGGTATATCTCATCAAAAATTAGAATCTGCATATAGTTTTGGAGAAAGTAAGGTTATTGCACACTTGATAATTCAAAGGCATTTGATAGAGTTCCGCACTAATGCCTTTTTCGAAAATGCTTGCTGGGGAATAAGAAATCGATTGGAAAAAAATACTTCAAGAACCGAAATGTACCTGCTAGGCCACTTTGCCATTAGTGACACATACTTCGATGCATTCGAACAACTTTCACTTCATACACTCCATGAAGCATTATAAGCCACCTTCTTTATAGAATGACCACAATTTGGCAAACATCGCCAAGAATGCAACGATTTGTTTAGATTTCCTTCCTTGTTCAACCTTCTGGTCTCCAAAACTTACGCCTTCCTGCCCATCAGTTCACCCTTGAACCCAACTTAGGACTTATAGTCAAACAAAGAGATTCTTTCTTTAGCTGTACCACACGAATATGGAAGGCTTGTGGGCTCCAACATATTTTCCTTACTATTTTGAAATGTGGGGCTTTTAACCAAATTTTTTATCGGTACCTCCTTTTTATAGTGCGGCCGGATCACCTAAAGATCATCTAAAGTTTGTCTGAAACCGTCAATAAAATCAATCACGTCATGGAGACCATAGCAAACATACATACGTTGATTTTTTTATATAATATAATGGAGATAGTGAAATATTTCCAATAAAGGACCTCAAATTACTCTTAACATTCGCTAAGTTCCACCGATACGCTGATAATTTCAATAAATGCTTCTGTTTCATTTCCATGTTGAATTTATATGAATCATCATCTTTCCTATCAAATGAAAAAAACTATAATTTAATGACACCAAGGTTATGACTTATGAGTTAAATATGCACAAAAAACAAATATCTTTATTAAAAAAAAATTGACATGCCTATATCTATATGTATCTGCCAACGAAACATGGTTTGTATACACATCAGTCGACACTCTTGGGTCTTAATCTTAACCTTGTCATCGGTCGAAAGGTCAGCCGATCAAGAGTTATTAATGCACCCAATCGAAATTAAATATTTTGTTAAAAAAAAAACATAAAACATTGTTTTTTCATATAAGACGAAGATAAAAAGGAAATATACTGCAACAAAGACATAATATCTACAAAATATGCAAAGTGAACGTGAGCCTAATGACAGATATCACCGTTATTGTTATGGTAATTTTATTTATTATTGAAAAGATACATGACGTGAAGTTTTAAGATATTTTATACAAAGTTTAAAGACACCTTACTGGTCAAGGCTTCTTGCACGGTTTGAGATTTCAGATTTTACAATATAGTCTTATTCTTCTTACATATTAAACTGGATGTGTGTATGCGGCTATGTATGTTCCTTATGGACTCCAAAACGCCTTGATCAATTTTGTTGAAATTTTCTGGCATTCTTAACATTAGCTATGTGGGTGATCCTGTTAAGTTTGGACCCGAAAGGTGGCGCTGGGGTGAAGATCATTGTGGTTTATTCGGTTGCTTAAAACTTGAAAACGTTTGGATCAATTCCTTCATTTTCGTTTTTCACTTCAATTTAAACAAAAACATATTTATTTTTTTCTGTCCGTCTACGCTGGGTAGTGGTTTTTCGTAAATTCTTATTTATTGACCGATTTTGACGGAACTTTTACAGGTAGATTGTTGATGTTGAAGGGAGTAACTCAGGCTATTTCAATTACCTCTATTTGTTGTCGATTTGACTCAAAATCTCAAGAAAATATTAAATCGACAATTGGCATTTTTGAGTTTTTTTTTTAATATTGTATGTAGTTTATTTTAAGGAACAAGCTTCAATATAATTTTATTTATTAAATAAAGGTTGGATCAATAAAATAAAATTTAAATTTAATTGGGAATAATATCGATTTCTTACGCGAGAGCAATATTTAGCCTTAATCGATAAATTATAGGAAATAGATATGCAAAATACCTTGAGCACCGCATGGAGCGTTTCAAACTAATTGGAAGAAACGTTGTATTTATGTATATTTAAATGATTCAATACAAATTATCCGAAACGCTTGTTCCATATAATTTGTATTAATTTAATTATTTCTCGTAGTCACATTGCGTGCAATGGTGGCAGTCGAAAGCGTCCAACACTTATCTTAATAATAGCTAATTTGTTCGGGAAATTATGAGGCGAAGAATACCAAGTAGATGCAATTTATAAAAATAGATACTACTGGGTCGCACGTACTTGCTCTTATCTGCCTAATTACATTGAAAAGTAGGTTTTTAGGTTGAACAAGATTTTGGTCACCTGGCCCTGCCTACGTTGTTTTCGATTTACTTGGGAAGTTTTTTGGAGCTACCGCTGCCACCGCCTCTACGCTACAGTATCACTGTCACACACACAAACACACACACCTAAGCACAACACCAACGCTTCACACCTGATTTTAAAATTTTAAATATTTTTTTAATAAGTTTTAAAAAATATTGAATTTTCAAAAAAAAAAATCAAAAATTAATTATAAATAGAAAAAAATACCTAGATCTTTTCAAATATAAAATTTTATTGAAATCCATTGAGCCGTTACAGAGAAAGATACCGTTAATAGACTTTTTCGGTAAATTAGGTTCTGGTTATATGATAGCTAGTACGAATAAATAAAATTCTCAAAAATGTTCATTAAAATCGTTGGAGCCGTTTTGCAAAAAAAAAAGCTTTTCCTTAACCGTTATATGGCAGGTACCGTTATTTTAGCCCTTAAAATAAAATTTGGATTTCCCCGTTATACACCCGTAAAGAAAGACACACATTTTTTGTCAATGGCTTCTCTATGATCGTAATGTCATGTTTAATTGTTATCTCAATTTTTGTTTGTATATTCACCAATCATAAACTTGTCTCTTATAGTACCTATATAATTGCAAGTAACAACAAACTAAAATTGGATTGGTTCCTTAAAAAAGGAGGTAAAAGAAATACTTTACAAATAACAAACCAATTGTTGACAAAATTTAAAACAAATTTTAACAAAAATTAAATTTATATTTTTTTCTCACACCAGGTTAAATTGATGGCCAACTTTAGTTTTTAAAATACACAAATAGTTCTGTTTGGGTCTTATTTCTTAAAACCGCAAGTCAAAGAACGCAACCAAAAGTGTGAAAAAATACTGGCGCGGTTCTTTGAAAAAGTTCTTGGTTTTCTTGCAGAAGTAAAGCGATACCTCAATGTCATAAGCACATTGAAAACCATGACACATAGATCATGTTAAGTTCTCCGCTTACATTGGTTAACTTCTTTTACCCATTTTCTTCAATCCTTAATCTTATTTTCATCGTTAGATACAAAAAATATTTTGTGTCCTTGATTAATTGTTACTCATCATTTATTCAGAAAACCAAAGTAAAAATCGCCATTTAGTTTTTTAAATTAAACGAAAAAAACCGAATAGCATATTTGCGATCAAAACTGTCAGCAAGCAAGTCTGTTTTCAATCAGACATTAACCTTGAGATGTAAATGGAACTATTACATCAGTTGATCAATATATGTATGTACAATCATCAACATTATTATACAAATGAAGAAAATAATTATGTTAATGTCAGTAATTGACATGACGTACAAACATATGCACTCATTCGGCTTGGATTGGCTTGAAAATGCAGCAAAGCTGTCTGTGACAACTCATAGGAATCTAATATGGCGTTGCGTGTCGCTTCTTTAACTTTAAGTCAACCACCAGAGTGAAGTTGCAGCATTTTCAAAGCTATTCAGCTTTCCAAATATCCGTCACTGAAGTAGCATCGCTTTGCATTCAGTTACTTAATCAAAAATGGCCCACAGTGTGAACAATATTTTTGTTTCTCACGCGATTTGGAGCTTTGATTGCAATCAATTTAATTGCGATTCAGAACTGTCACACTGACAGTTTTAGCTAACAACGATCAATATTACAAGTTCTGTTTTTTTTTTTTTGTACATCGACATCGACGTTAGTTTCATCGTTAAAGTTGAAGTGGAGGTGCTGCTCTAATGGCAATTCCAGTGCAGTGATTCAAAACAAACCAGACTTCGTTCGAATTCAAAAGGAATACCTAACCTCAACATCTCGATGGTAGAATATATAATCGTTTATTGTAGTTTAATTTAAAACTTACATAACTGCAGCGGTATGGTATGCACATGCACATCACTGCAGTGCTGCACTCTGTAGCAATCGCATGCTTGTCTAGATTGCTGCTAAGCAGAAGGAAGCAAATGCAGCTAACTTGTGAGTAAACTTACATTTATTGATGTAAGAGTTAGTTTGAGTGTGTTAAACTTTTTTTTACACAATTAGTCAACATCTTTTAATTTTTTTTTGGTTTAATTTTTTTTTTTTGTATTTAGTTGAATTAATTTATTAGCAATATTTGGTGTGAAATAAAATCATGTATTTGTTGTGTGCTTAGCAGGAAGAATATTTACAATGTGGAATTAATTAATGAATTGACATCCTTGTGCCTTTATTTATTATGTAACTTGGAGTAAATTAAATTTAAATTTTAAATTAATTTATCAACAGAAAAATGAGCTCTTGTGAAATACATAAATTAGCCTTATATGGCACTAAATACAGTTCATGATGGACATGGTCTCAAACAACAATATTCTTTAGCAAACTCGGTCGCTAGCTAGTTGTTGCAGTTTCACACGAAATGTCTGGTTCATGTACCCCTATTTTTGCATGCCCCATCTGAGCCTTGATCTTTGAATAAAAGAATTTTCCGGGCGAAGAACGTATACTTCCTTCTACTCTATATAACCCATCTATCTGAGACGTTAGTCCTTCATTGTTTAGGATACATACGTATAATATTCACCGTTTATGCACTGGCGATTTTTTTGTCTCGAAGCATCCTCATCAACTTTTGAAAGGGTCCATGCCCTAGCACCATTAACATTTTTATCTTCAAAAGATAGTTTAATTAATGAACACTTTAGTTGCTTCAGAAATTTTAACGATTCTTTACTTAAAGCAGCAGCGGTTTGGAAAAAGTTATTTTACATTATTTCAAAAAAGACTTTGATATATCCCAAGACTTCATCATTTTGCCATTTCTGCACAAGATTAGAAAAAAATTTCTTTATATTGATAAAAAAGCTCAAAATAAAATATGTTACTAAAATAAATCATTTCGAAACCTGAAAACATACATTAAAAAATTAAAAACAAAACTACAAACAAAAGATTTGACCCACGAACTTGATTTTGTATATTCAAACATTCAAATGCTTGTGGTTTATTTAGATGCTTAAAACCATTGTATACATATTCTCTATACTACTTTCATGGATGTGATTTGGCCTCTGGCCATCTTTACGGTTGTGCAGTAACTAACTCTTAATACTGGAGACGAGAACATTTACCCACATTTTACCGGCATTGGATATTTTCTTCTTCGAGTTTGTTCGTAATTGCTTAACCAAGGTATCTGCCATATAACCGTTAAGGAAAAGCAAACTTTTCTCGAAAACGGCTCCAACGAATTCGATGAATTTTTTTGAGAATTTCTCAGTATAGGTATAAGATTAGCTATCATATTATTTAACCTAAATTACCAAAAAAAAGTCTAATAACGGTGCCTTTTATATAACGTTTTTTTTTATTTTTTCTCTGTTTCAGTAATAGCTCATTGGATTTCAATAAAATTTTATATTTAAAAAGATCTAAAAAGGCAGATTAATCCTGCATACCAAAGTTTTGAATAATTTAATTTCTCTATCTATAATTAGTTTTCGATTTTTTTTACTGTTAAAAAATTATTTTAAATTTTAACAAAACTCTTAAGAACTGCACACCAAAATATTTTCCAAAAAACTAAAAACAGATACAGTGGACCTTCCCTAAGTCAAATTTTCACGGGAAACCAAGATTTGTTCGAGTTAGGGGAGCTTTGGAAAAATTCGAGTTATAGAGAATTTTTTTTTGTTTAAAGCATTTATTAAAAGGAACAAGGTTATCAGTATATTATAAATTGCACGATTGGATCGCACGTACTTGCTCATATGTGGGGTCACATCGTCGAATAAAATTTAATAAAATCCACGACTGGGTCGCAAAAACTTGTCCTTATTCTAGATAATTGCTTAGTATGTATATATTAAAATAAAAAAAAAATATTTTTTTCGAATATTCTCTCATTTTTTTAATTAGTTTAAGAGTTTTCTCGGAAAAAGTAAGTTTGTAATAGTTTTTAAAGCTAAATGTCTATCGACAAAAAAAATATTGAAAATCGTTGGACCAGTTTTTTTTTAAAATTGTTTTTTTTTTAAACTTTCGAAAAAATATTTTAAATTTTTTCTTAGTGTGTCATTATAAGAAAATCTGTAGTTTTCATCTGGGAAAATTATTAAAAAAATTCAACCAACCAGTTTTCAAAATATTTCGAAAACCAATTTTTTTTAGAAAATTTTAAAGAATCGAAAAAAAAAGTTTTTGAAAATTTTGAAACGCAATATTAATTGAATTATAAATATTGCTGTGTGTAAAATTTTATTGAAATCGGTATAAAGGTTTACGACAAAACCGCATTTGAAAAAACCGGTTCTATGAGAGGTACCGTTATAGAAAAAAATTGGAAAAATTCATTCTAACTGAAAGATGTATTGTAAAAAAATAGCACCCTGAAAGTTTTATCAAAATCGTTAGAGTCGTTTTCCATAAAATCAAACTTTTTATTAAAAAATGTATGGCAGGTACGGCTATTTTTCGACCTAGATACCAAATAAATACTAAATACCAAGTTTAAGGCAAATCGGCCCATCAATTTAGTCTGAAGAGGGGCGAAAAGACAGACAGACAGACAGACGGACCGAATTTCTGGACATAATGTCATAATGTCATATTTGATTCTTGTTTTTTTTTTGCACGAATCCATAACTTTTTTTAACATTTTAGTACCTATAACCGCAAGTAAAAAGAATAGCTTCTTGCTTTATTTATATTAAATAAGGACACATTCATCAAAATAAAAAAAATAAAAACACCTTCTTATTAACATTATATTACTCAAAACAAATTGTAAATTTTGATTGGGTCATCACAGGTAGTGTTTGGCTTTTAAAAAAACGCTCTAGATTCAAAGGACAGTTTTGAACTTCGTCTCGTGCTAGATCAGTCAATTCTATTGCAGATTGCAGGACTCCAATCGCGTTCTCAATTTCAGTTTTTCCTGGCATTTCTAAACTAATCATCTTTGGTTCTTATTCTTTATCTTCACTTTTGTTTGCTTTATTCACAGCATGCATTATTTCCTCCAAAACAGAATCATTGTAAGATACTTCGGTAGCCTTGATTTCGTCTAAATTCGACTTATGGAATAAAAAATATGGTCAAAAATGGAGAGAATGTGTTCGAGTTAGTATCGACTAAGAGGAAGTTCGACTTAGAGAATGGTTTTTGTATGGAAAACTGAGAGGAGTGCTAAGATAGGGCGAAAAATGTCGAGTAAGAGAGAAATTCCACTTAGGGAGAGTTCGACTTATAGAGAGTCCACTGTAACATGATTTTATCAAAATCGGTCCTAAAGTTTTCGAACTACTTTGTTTCATTAATTTATTAATATTTATTGTTTTGGTTTTGGCACTTTTATATGATCGTTTGTGTCATTAAAGTTTCACCTGTGTGGGACATAAGTCCGAAAAGGTAAAGTGCGCCTTTCCGTACTGCCTTTTCTAGCACAATGTTCAAACAGCTGCATGACAGTGTGTTACATTGTTTTATACCATCTGGTGGTGTTAAAGCCCTCAATAGAATTCCTACCAAATTTTAATAGAACAGCGAGCATTCTCCAACATCATCCTCGTAGGACGTATCAGTTTAGCGGGAATTCCAAAACTGGATATGACACGAAATTTTGTACTATTCACCACTGTTTACACTTTCGTAAGCTGCTCTAAAATCAAAGAACATATGGTAAGCATCGTTTTTAAATTTATAAGTTTTCTCCATGATCTGGCATAATGTGAAGAACCGCCTTGAAAAGGACCTATTAAGACATCAGCAAATCACTTAAGACGTTCTTATAAATCATTGGAAAATATCTTAAAGGCGATGTTTGAAGCCTGATTCCTCTAGAGAGTAGTCGATGCAAGATAATCACATCGTCATACCTCCACGTGGTGCTCTGTGGATAACTGCAGGGTTAACTAAGGACAAGCGTTGGATCCATCGGATACATTGGTTGTAGATATATAGTTGCATGACGATTTAATGATTGGCTTTGATCTTTGGAGCTCCCAGTTCCTGAGAAGTTGACTCAGATATCTAAGACCCACTGGTCCGATCGGTCGTGACACATTCTTTTCTGTTTTCTACTTTTTACCTTCCAACTGAGAAATGCAACTGACAGGTTCACTTAATCAACTAATTGCATCGGATGTGTTATACAGCTATTATTACCCTCAATCTACAGATTTACCCAATCTGCATCCAAATAAATGCAAGTGTATCTTTTACTTACTCTGTTGTAACCATTAGTTCCTGAATGCTATTATTAATTGCAACAGTTGGCAAATAGATATTCAATCTAAGTATTCATTGCATTCAATTAATTTACTTCCTAACTTCGTCAAGCAAAAATCAATGCATGATTTCTCCTTATCCGTATCCGTGTCCGTATCTGTATCTGTATCTGCATCTTTTACATTCTCTCTTTCACGTCGCGTCGTTTATTGGTATTCGATGTTAAAACTCAGCAGACACTTTTATTCGAAATGCCAAAGAATACTTTGGAGGAAATGCGACATCTAGGTGACGGAAGCTGGGCAAATAAAACCACGACCATACCATGCAATGACCTAAAGTACAATGCCAGACAGGCTTATCACACTGCGATGTACTCTACTTGTGTCAGAGCCCTGGATTGAAACACAAAACCTTCTCCTAATAATTGCCAGTAATTCATTGTCTCACATATGGAGAAAGTATTGCGCAAGAATTTGTTGTTGTTGTTCTTGTAATTGCAATTATTGTAATTTTAATGAATTCAACCCAACAGAGTACAACAAGACGCATATATGAGTTATACCCTGCTATACGGTTCAAACTAACACTAAGACCTACAGTGTGTCCGTCTGTAGCTTTATTACCATTATTATACCACTTGCTACACAACACGTTTTTCGCAACACTCTTTTTGGTGCTTGGCGCGCAAATACAGTCCAAGAGCAGCCACCAGCTACTCTACCAACGCTTCCACCATCCAAGCAAAGAAACCATATTTCTTGTACCAGCTCACACCGGGGCACCCGTTCATCTTCATCCAAATGCTTTGGACTTGTTCAATACTACGAGCTTAGGCCACGCTTGGACTAGGTCTACTGCGCAGCAGCAGCAACACCAACTGGAAACATTCGGCCTTAGTCTTAACAACATACACGGAACCGATAAAATCGAATTTCATAACAATAAAACGATTGCTCCAAATAGTTTTCAATGTACTTAAATGGCTGGGAAACCTAGCTTGGCCAGATTTGGTACAAGTACAATGACGTTGATGATTGGTGGCCTAAGTGGATTTTCCTCATTATCGGAGTCCAGGGCTGACACTGTAAGAAAATTGTTTTGGATTTAGTTTTAAAATTCATTAAAAAAAAATATTTGAGTGAGGAACATGGCAAAGTGTTGTGGGCCAAACCCTATCATTGCTGCCAACACCGTAAAAATGTCAAACAAAGCCGAACATACATAATCCTAAGTTTAAATAAGCTCTTGCAACATGAAACGCTTGCCTGACTCTGTTTTCGGTGTGGACATATAATGAACGATTGGAAGTAATTAAACTTTTACGACGTGGTAGAGCAACTCATTTGGTTGATGGCGGCAGCTCTACTTTGCCAGTTAAAATGTCGGAATTGATTTATTGAGGTGACTATCAACAAGATTGAACTACTGGTTCAACTATGAGATGGTGTGTGTCCAAAGTGCATATGTGACAAAGTCATCTCATTACTGATGGAAAAAAAACAAATCGTGGTTCAAGAAAAACTCGATAGAGCCACTGACACGAATGCTGGAGACAGGTATCGCCAAACAGGTACCCTTACTGAGGAAAGTGAATGCATCAAGCCTGCAATAGTGCACTACTTCCTAACAAAAAGCCAACCATAGCCATAGATATATAGTCAGGTATTTGTTGTGGCTAGTCTACTTGATGGTCGATCTTTGGAACGTTTCGAGGTTTTTATTTTCGCTGAATATCTCCTTTTGCAGAAAAAAAAACAGAGATTCCAAGAGTGTATATGCGGTAATCTTACCAGCTGGTTAAAGGCTATGATTAAGCGATAGACTTCCGCAGCCGCACGGAGGGGATGTGTTCGTGTTGGTTTTTTTGTGTTAACTTTTGCTTAAAGATTAATGTTGAGTGTTAAACAATGTTTAATTGGTTGATTGAGGGTACGTAATGGAGTTATGGAATTATAAATGGTTGATAAAATGATAACAACATAAAAAGTATTTATATTGCTCAATGTGATTATCATACTTGGGCATTGTATAATTATTTAAATTTGAGGAAATGTCAACCGTTTAATAGCTGAATATTTTTTTTACATTAATTCAAGTAATCCGGCCATAACAAGCCTCTCCACTTACTTTTTGATGCTCTAAAGACCTATTTTTCTGATCAATAATTTGTAGTTACTTCTTAATTTAATAACATTTAATTAAAAAATGTTGAATTGCTTTTAAACTCTAATCTTGATTTAGTTAAACAATAATCAAGTTTGCTTATCAGCTCTTTTGTTTGTATTTTCACATATTCGTAGCCTACATTGTAAGACTATATATAGTACTGAGGTCTATGTTTTCACATCCCAACTTTCATCAAAGAACGTGCAAATCTAGTGATCAATCAACTGTCAACCAAATTGATCACCTTGCGATCGAAGTAAGGCAAATATTGACTCGGAAAAATTCCTCATTGCAAACCATATATGTCTGTAGATATATCAACCAACGACAAGAAGAAGTAATACTACAAGACAGTTTGACGTCCTTTCAAATTCCTGCTAAGCTGAATCATCTTATCAGGATGACGTTGGAGAATGCTCGCTGCTCCGTCAAAATTGGTAGGGATACTACAGAGACCTTCGACACCATCAGAAGGTTACGACAATATGACGAACGGTCGTGCAGCTGTTCAATATTGTGTTTGAAAATGGCATCCCAGGCACTAACCTTAATAAGTCTACATTGATACTTAGGTTTGCTGATGATACTGATGTGATAGGAAGAACTAAGCGGTGCTTTCACTTCCATGGAGTCAGCAGCAACCAAAACGGGCCTGACGCACGTCAAACAACATCAGCGGAAAAAACTAACTTTCTAATCGGTGTTTCTTCTGGCTAAGTAAGCAATTGAGCAATAAAGCCCCATTAAGAAGGATCAAGGAAACGCTATTTGAAACACTCATCATCCTGGTCCTGATATACAGTGCAGAAGCATGGATCCTTTCCCAGTCGGATAAAAGCATAATAGGGTATTCGAGAAAATTACCACGTGCGATTTATGACCCTGTTTGCGATTCGATAAGCAAAAGTGGCGAAGAAGAAACAACAACGAGTTGTACTTGCTGTACAGCGATACATAAGCCTAGCCCAAAATATCCATATTCAGCGGCTATGTAGAGCGGATGAACATCGAATCTACAGCACGCAAAGCAAGGAGTAAACGGGGAAGTTAGACTTCATCTTCGATGAAGCGAACAGGTAGAGGCTGCTTGGAGTGTGAAATTGGAGATAGCAGGCCGGAGATCGAACCGGCTGGAGAGGAATATTAGACCAGACCTAGGAGCACCACCACAATTTGAGTTAAAAATAGAAACAGCCAAAAGCTGCAGCAACCAAGTTATCAAGTTATTTCTTATTCTTAAATATTTTCAATGACATTTAAAAACTTTTTTAACAACATTAAAACATCGTTGGTACTAAAGGAGGAAAAGATCTATTTTATTCTACACAAAATGTATAACATTTTTTTTAAAGAAAACACAACAAATTCAATAAAATGAACAAAATTTTGGGATTATTGACTCACAGTTTTCATTTAATGTTTAAAAATAATTTGTGGCATATGGCCAACGCAACTGCCCCTTATGAACACCATCCTGTCGTCGGTCCAATTTTGCAACACTTTTTCGAGCATAAATGGTCTTATTTCGTCAATAGTGTGTCGAATGTTGGCTTCTTAATGATCAATCGTTGCTGGGTTATCAGCAGAGACCAGAAATTTGACATACCCCCACAAAAAGTATTTCTAAGGTGTCAAATCAAATTTCTCCTCCAAATGATTTCCAATGACATGAGGAATAAAGATGTCACGAATCATTTGCCTGCCAGTAGAGTTCGCCATTCACGGTAAATTTTGCCCCTTGTTTCGGAATTAAGGGCAAATGTAAACCTCACCAAACTGTGATTTTTTCGGGTTTAATGGAGTCTTAAGAGTCTCATATGCTCAATGCAAAAAACAACAATTCTGCTGGTTTACACACCCGTTAAGCCAGAAATAAGCATTATCACTGAAGATTATTTGACGATAAAAATCTGGTTGATTCTCAGACCATTCACCGGAGACAACTTGCATCAGTTGGATCTTATTTATATGTTTACCGAGGTCTTTCTTCATTTTTTTCCAAGTAGTGGACGGGAAGAGACCGAGTTGCCGACAACGCTGTCGTATCGATAAATTCGGGTTCTCTGTCACACTCACGTCTACAGCAGCGATGGATTCTTCTGTACAGCATCTCTTTCGGTGAATATCATCCAAAATAGTAAATGTGGTCATGAATCGATCCACAGTATTCCGTATTAT
Source organism: Platycheirus rosarum (assembly GCA_963971375.1). Taxonomy (NCBI): domain Eukaryota; kingdom Metazoa; phylum Arthropoda; class Insecta; order Diptera; family Syrphidae; genus Platycheirus; species Platycheirus rosarum. The sequence continues at coordinate 36,369,562 of OZ020510.1, read as the reverse complement.
CTGCTCAAATGGACGATTATGCGCACAGTAAACTTAACGAGGTGCTCTATAAGCTTGGCGAACAGACTGCCAATTTTGGAAGTAAATTTCTACGATTTTAAGATGTTGTTCTGTCTGGTGTAAATGTCCTTGCATGGTAATTTCCCAAAAAAAACTACTGAAAAGAAAAGTCAAACACACTTTATTAGTATAACAGCTAGTTTGACAGTTTTCCCTATCGAAAGTTCTATACCCCTAAATAAAACACCCTCATTTGAAGCTTATTATTAGGTCTGTTCGAATTGCTGTGTAAAACTGTTAAATTCGCCGAAAATCACCAAAAAACTGTAAAAAGATGTTCCACTGTCAATTTCGTATTTTTTTCGTTGTTTTTGACAGAAGACAGAGCTCACGAGAAAGTAAAAAATTCCCGCCCTATGAATGTCTGCTACAAAAATTTTTGTTCAAACATTTGACATTTCACTATTTCAGTTCTGCCTGTATTTCTGTGATTTTTTTCTGTCCAAAGTCGTTTTACCACTTTGTGCACAGCTTTTCTCTTTTTTTTTACTATTAAGTAGAATTGGTAACAATAGAGTTAATAAACAATTAATGTTAACTTTCAACCGAGAATTTAAATGCATGTTAACTAAATTGTTGATTTTTTATAACTACGCCGTCTTCCGTTGACTTAACTAAACATTAATTTTAACTAACTAATAGTTTTATTCAATTTTTTGTGTGTTTTTTTTCAGATCAATCATCAATCAACAATTTTGCCAAATCGAATTTGGCTACCAATGCCCGCATATGCAAACCTCACAAGTCAAACAATCAAGGTCAACAAACCAATCTTAAATGTGAAACCTTGAAACCTAACATGGTCCAAAAAAAAATCGAAAAAAGGTGTAAAAAATAACAAAAACGCAAATAAATCAATTAATTAGTTTCCATAAATCAAAGCTTAAAAAGACGTCAAGTACAAATTGTGCACGCGCATCACGTCACAGTGACAGCCAAAGGTTTGCCCCTTTCAAAGAAGTCGCTACTATCGGTCTTGCAGCCCTCTGAGTTGCAAACAGGTGCATTGTTTGTTTGCCCGCTAGCGAATGCAGATTATGTCAGAGTGACGCTTACACTGGCCGCAAGTGGATTACGAAATCGAATATTCAATTTGAAATAGACCATAGGTGCATGAGTGCTCTGCGCAGCACTAGTTAGCTTGGTCTGGCATGTACGTCGAAGACGAATAGCTAGCCATTTTTGCCACATATGGTGGAAAGATTGTGGATATTGTGTTGTCTTGCAAACTACTTCACGACTTTACTACTCCAGTTCTTGTGAGACATCGAGTTAGAGGATATTTTCAGTCGCGTGTAGGTTGCATTGTTTCGCTTGCTTTTGCCTTTCGACTTCTATAGTTATGTATGGATATGGATATGTAAGATACACGGCGCTGTATGTTACAGTGTTACCTGTCATCGTTTAATCGAATACAATGAAGTCGCAGCATTATTTTGCTTGTGCATGGAGGATTGAGATTCGTGGTTGATGCTTGGTCAAGATATGCGGTAATATCATGGACGTGAAGCGCATTGCAAAGAAAGTACAATCGGCGCGCACATTTGGTTGTTGCGGGAAATTGGCCAAAGTTGTATAAATAGACGCGGTGGCAGCTCAGATTCTTATCGATGTTGGTCGTCGATGTGGTGGTGCAGAAATGCTATTAGATTTGTTTTATGTTACGCGATCCAATTTTGTTTGGTATTTGAGTAGATATAATATAAAGTAAAGTACACACCTCAGTAGCATATGTGGTGAAGAAAGAGTGTTGCAAGTAAAAGATTAGCAAATGGATCAAAGAGGTGATTTGGCACATTGGCTGTAGTATTAGGTGAATATTTATTGTTGGTTAAAACTCCAATGCTGGAAACCTCATAGTTAATTTTGTGTTTGATAGCTTCTTAAAGAATGAAAAAAAATGAAAGAGTTTCTTTTTTAAAGGCGGTATCGAAAACTCATAAGTTATTAACCTATTCACCACAGTAGATTTATGAGCGCTCTTAGGATCAGGATCAGCGATCGCTGTCATTCAGTCTGTCACCATCTGGTTTTGACTGCGTCTTTTTATTTGGAAAACATTTAGTAAAAAGGCGAAGTTAATGTTAGTCAGACTGGCTTCCAAAATGTTTTAAACTACGCCGAATCCTTACGAATTCGCGTGTTCTACATATATGGCTCAGATCCAGCTATGAATCTTAATCAAGACAGATCACTGAAGTAGCTCGTACAAAAAAGGTAGTGTCAGAACCGCCAACAAATCCATCCCAGCATCAATCATCTTCAAACTCTGAAAACCCAGAATGCACTGAAGAACTACAGAGCAACGAGTTGTCCGAACAAATAAAACGAGTAGACTATAAACTTAACATCCTTCCAACGATTAAGTAAAGGTGTTTTTTTTTTGTCTGCAATCAATTTTACAAGACTTAGCTGTATAGCATTAAAAATAAGAAGAGAAGTCTCAGAACTTGCTTATTGTAAACGTGACAGTCGTCTATTTTTTTTTTTTTTTTTTTTTTTATAATTAACGCGCGCACAAGGGATTATGTGTTTCCCTTTTAATGTAGAACACACTGCGCGGGCATTACGAAGAAAGGGAGGGGAGAGATAGGAGGTGCCGATTAACATTGGTTTTGAATGTTTGCAGATCAAAATGGCAAGGGAAAATCCCGCCGGGTAAACTATTCCAAATTCGTGTCGTTCGGCTAAAAAAAGAATCCCTATATTTCACGGTACGTCCGAAATTGGGCTCAAGGGTGAACTGATGGGCATTCCTTGCGAGACGAGTATTACGGGAGAAACTTTTAAGGGGAGGAATGCAACTGGCTACTTCGAGTGAACATTTTTTGTAAAAGAAACGATAAAATAAGGAAAGACATGAAACATTGCGTCGGTGTACAAGTGGGGCAATTGTTTCAGCGGCAGTTCTATTTCCTATCAATCTTAACGCTCGATTTTGTATTCTATCAAGCAGGTGAAGCGATGTTTGCGAAGCACCTGCCCAGAGGTGGGAGTTATACTCGAGTTTAGGGCGTATAAACGCTTTATAAATTGTAGCCAGATCAGATGGGGAAAAATACTTCTTACACCGATACAGAAAACCTAAGCACTTTGCAGCATTCTTAGCGATCTCAAATATATGGTCGTTCCAACGGAGATCGTCGTTGACACACATACCGAGTACTGAGAGCTTTTCGGTTTCTTCGATGTAAGTGCCATTCCTGGACAATGGCATTGGGGGAATGTTTAGCTTTAACGACAGAAGACAGCATTGAGTTTTCGAAGCATTAAACTCCACACGATTTCTATTACCCCATTTGACAATGCTGTATAAATCGGAGTTTAATGAGCTTGACATACGGCACCGTTGCAATTGTACGTCCGAAGGCGAAGGACGTGAATTATCGAACGAATATGAAAAGCTGAGGGTAGAGTCGTCAGCAAAACAGTTAAGTGGATTAGAAGTAACAGACAGAAGATCATTTATAAAAATGAGGAAAAGAGTCGGAGACAGAACAGAGCCCTGGGGCACACCAGCATTTATTTTATGGGAATCAGACTTGAATCCGTCCAATACAACTTGTATTGTACGGTCCAGGAGATAGCTTCTAATCCAACGAACAAGAGTATTATCGATCCCAAAAGCACGCATTTTCGATAAGAGAGCTTCATGCCAAACTCTATCAAATGCCTTGGAGATATCAAGAGCAATAATCTTACTTTCACCAAAGCGATGTAAGGATTTGTTCCACTGTTCGGTGAGATATGCCATCAGATCACCAGTGGAACGGTTGCTGCGGAAGCCATACTGACGGTCCTGGAGAAGCTTACGATCTTCGAGATATTCCTTAAGCTGACGGTTAATCAGTGTTTCCATGACCTTAGAAAGAAGGGATGTCAGTGCTATGGGTCGGTAGGAGGAGGGGGAGGATGGGTCACCTTTCTTAGGGACAGGCTGGACAAATGCTGTTTTCCATCTTCTAGGAAAGATTCCAGAAGAATAGGAGCGATGGAAAAGCTTACGCAGTGGCTTTGCCAGTGTGGAAGAACACCTCTTCAGAAGAATCGGGGGTATACCATCCGGGCCAGCGGATTTGTGTATATCGAGATCTTTGAGAACTCTTGCTACTGTACGAGTGCGGAAAAAAATGTGTCCCATAGAAAAATTTACATTCTCAAGTACAGGAGGGGCAACGTTGCTTTGAGGCAGCAGTCTATACACATAAATAAAAATGAAGTGTCTGTTTTTAATTTTAAAATAACAATTTGAAAATAACAAGATGTATATGAAAGTACATACAGTACTTTTATAACAAAAACACAATTTTTTAAATGTTTATCTGTCTGTATGTCTTTCTGTCTGTTTGTTTGATAATCTAGGGAACGGCTGCACCGATTTTGAAGGGACTTTCACTGGCAGATTGCTTATGTTCTAGGTATTAACTTATTAAATTACCCATTAGTGGTGCTGGGGTGGTTTTTTATAAGAGGTAACTAAGGCTATTTTGATTACTAGGTGGCGCCACGCCAGGTTCGTTTTTTTTCGAAAATGTAGGGTTTACCCAAGCAACGGCGGGTGGGTTAGCTAGTGATAATATTTAAGTTATTTCTATACTTATATTTGTGAAATGGGCTTTAGGTCAATGAAACAAATCGAATCGGGTCACGACGTTTCGTTCATATCTACACTGAGTTACAAAAAAAGTGGCGCAGTCATAGTTTTTGATTTGTTGGTATCATTTTGATAATAAGCCACTATGTTTATGCAGAGCTTTATTTTTTTCAGTTTAACGGAATATTTGTGTGCTTTTTTGCATGATCTATTTTTATTTTCCTTGTGTTACATGCACATTATAGAGGAAAACCACATGTTAATCGTTTTTCATAGTAGACGCGGGTTTTACTAATTCTGGCTTTTCCGTGATACCGTTAATGTTTTAATGAGTTTGTTTTAATTTGTTTATTTATTAGTTTTTTAGTAATTTTTGTGAAAAAATATGCAAATAAAGGCAGAAGAAGTCGCCAGGGCGCTGGCTTATGTTGAGGATGGACGAAGTGTACTGTATGCCGCTATTATGATTAGAAAACCGGAGGCAACGCTAAGAAGAGCTATTAAAAGGTACAGGGACACCAATTCTTACACCTGACGTCAAGGCTCAGGTCGACCGAGAACAACATCTGCAAGGGATGACCGATTTTCGGAGCTTCAAAGCCTTCGAGATCGTCAACAAGCCGCGGTTGAGCTATTTCACAGACTTCGATCAGTGAGGGGGACAGCTGTAAATGCACAAACGGTGAGGCGGCGATTAGTAGAAAGTGTCCTGAGAGCAAGAAGACCCGCTGGCGTGCCGAGACTCACGGTGCAGCACAATCAACGTCAGATGGAATTTGCTCGCCTTTACCAAGATTGAACCGAGGCCGACTGGAGTATAGTTCTTTTCACTGATGAGTCAAGGTTTTGTCTGCGCTCACCAGATGGACGTAGCAGAATGTGGAGACGAACAGGTGAAAGATTTTCTTCGTGAACAGTTGCTCAGCGGGAGAATTTCTGGGGAGTTTCAGTCATGGTGTGGGCAGGAATTTCTGTGCGCGGGAAAACCGAGCTATGCATCGTGGAAGGATCCATGAACTCAAGTTATTAACTAAACAACATTCTGAAGGAATATGTGGTTCCATTTGCACCATTAATTGGCAATAACTTTTTGCTGATGCACAATGCTAGACCACACGTTGCTAGGTGCGTTACCGACTACGTGCAAGAAGCGGAAATCGAGGTGATGGCTTGGCCTATGATGAGCCCGTACATGAATCCCATCGAACACGTCTGGGACACGCTGGGAAAAATGATAAGGAGGCGACCTGCCCTCCCAGAGACACTCATTGGCTGAGATCTGCTCTGATCGAGGAATGGCACAATTTAGACGACACCAACCTTTTTCAAGGTATGCCCAGGCAAATTAAGGCTTCGCTAGATGTTCGGGGAGGTAATACTCAATATTAAAAGAACGAGATCTTGTTGAAATGAAATAAATAAATAATTTATGAAGTTTTGTACATTTTCTTTAAAATTTGTTTTATTTCTAAATTCTTGCAATTTTTTTTAGATTAATTACTTTTATTTTATGTTAATAAACATAACTGTGTTAAAAAATCAATTTTTTAATCACTTCAAAATTTTGCAAAATTATAAGGTGCGCCACTTTTTTGTAACTCAGTGTATATGAACATCATCAGGTGTCAATGAATCTATATTTAACATTGATAATTGGTTACTAATTTTAACATACACATAAAACAACAATAAATTACTTACACCTTTTACATTTATATAGTAAATACAAAAATTAAAAAAACAAAAATAAACGTTGTACAGTGAAGTCTGGTTTTACAGCTTATTTTATTGTTGTTTTTTAATTTTTGTATTTACTATATAAATGTAACAAGTGTAAACTTTGAATCTTGCCGGATGCAAACTTGATTCTGGAAATGTATTTATCTTTTTTCTAGGATGTCCTTATTTTTATTTTGAATTTTCTCACTCATTGCATTTGGTTTGATCATAACAGTACACACAATAAATAATAAGGACGCCTATGATAAACACATAATTATTTTTTTATAATTTTATTTATTATCTGGACCAATACAACCAAGATGCCTTATGTCTACGCCCATGATAGTCTCTCTTTTCTTTGATGTTCCGGAAGCTAGTTCTTCCAAGACAATGTAATTTCAAACAAATGGCATTTCCCTCTTTGTCAGCTACAACATAGATGTTGGAATCCTTTCCAACGCCGAATTGGGTGCCAAATGAAGACAATGTTCTTCGGAGGGTGAGTGATTTCAGAGCTAAGTAATCATAACCAGTGTTGGTTAGACGGAAGCCGTCATCTGAAAATAGATCGCTCATAAAAACAAATTTTTCATTTTAAATCGAAACAAGTTACATACATTTCTTTCCACTTCCATATCATATGTGCTTTGCCATTTCTCTAAGGAGCTTATGTACTCCACCTACACTCTGTTTTAGCACATTTTATCAAAAAAAATACAAATTACGAGTATTTTATAAAATTGCAGTCTTCTTCTTTCAAAATGACGTTGGCAACCGGCTTTGGCTTGGGCTTCTAGCATCTTCTTTCTCTTCGATGGCGTGGGTTTTGTTTCATTTTGTTCCGCTTTTGTTGTGAAAGGTTGGCTGCAGCGGCCAAATTACAGCAAAGGTAAGGCTGTGTTGTCGTCAATTTCTTAGATTGCATCGTCTTCGTCGGTAGCAACTGCGGTGGCAATAATTTTATTGTCTGCTTGTCTTTCGGAACAACAGACGAAACAAAAACAATACCTTCCAACAGTTGTTTATCTTGTGATTCTAATTGCTAGCGGCTCTCTATCATCAGCAAGGGATGTTGTGTTTGTAATGATGGAAGCATTATCAGTATTGTTTTTTCAGCGGGACAATATAGTATAAGAGCCCGCAACAGATTTTGTGCGTGAGAGGAAACCAGATGATATTGATTTTACAGTCCTCCTCAAGCCGATTACGCCATCAATCGTCTGCCAGCCCGCAGAGGCAGCATTACCGAGTAATGGTGGGTTAAAAGTACCATTTTTTTCTGAAAATAGACCTATAGAAGGAAACCATTTCAAATGCATCGCATCCCAAAGCCCTCGATACCCTGACCCTGAGTGCGAAAATGTTTGTTATAGACGTCTCCCAGGTGCCAAACCCCTAACAGACGCCGTCGAAAACGTGGTTTTTCGACGATTTTAGACTTTTGGGAAACCACCTCAAATTAGTCGCATCCGAAAGCTCTTGTTTCTCTGAGTGCGAAAATTTATGTGACAGACGCCTCCCAGGTGCCAAACGCTTGACAGACGACGTTGAAAACGCAGTTTTTTTTTTGACGTTTTTAGACTTTAGTCGCATCCGAAAGCTCTTGCTTCCCTGAGTTTTTTTTTTTTTTTTTTATAATTAACGCGCGCACAAGGGATTATGTGTTTCCCTTTTAATGTAGAACACACTGCGCGGGCATTACGAAGATAGGGAGGGGAGAGATAGGAGGTGCCGATTAACATTGGTTTTGAATGTTGAATGAGTGCGAAAATGTATGTGACAGACGTCTTACAGGCCGCCAAACCCCTAACAGACGCTATTTGTTTGGCTTTGTCACACTCAGCTTTTTGTTTTTTTTTATATAAACAAATTTAAGCTCGCGAAAGGCTTCTCAGTTAGCCAGTTCACATTTCTTGAGATTTTGGAGTGCTCAAGAAATTGCCCAACAGATGGTCAAAACAGATGTGCAGATAATTTCGTACAGGAAAAAAAATAACATAGGTTCTTATAAAGATGTAAACCCAAAATTCTGCAGGGTTGCAGATTCTGCATGATGTCTCTATTTGTGAAAACAGATGTGCAGTTGTTTCCGTGCAGTCAAAATAATTTACACAGGCTCTTATGGGACCGACCAACCCAGTTCCTGCAGGGGTTGCAGCGACTGCACGATGTCTCTGTTTCTAAATTGGCTGCCTAGTTTCGTTGCAGCCACAACAACAAACGAAAAAAAAAATTAAATAAAAGGTATCTTGCATTACTGATATATACCACACTTGTTAATCAGCGTTACCGCTGTGCCACTTTTGCCACCACTTTTAAGAAAACACTTCATCATAGTTTGTATGGTAATATTATGTATTTCGTTCACTTACATTAATGCGATACATAAAAAATCGATTTTTTGTCGGATTTGTTGGAATTTTTATTCTCTAAGTTCAATATTCACACAAGTTTGATTTTATTTACCTTATTATTGGCATTTTTTCTTCAGTATAACAATTTTTTGCAACTTTTTAATAATGTCCAGTGGTAACGCTGCATTTTGGCATTAATACAGCAATACATAAATTTCAAAAAATATGCACATCTGTTTTAGGTGCGCGACTGCATGCAGTCATGCGTGCAGCCCAGCTGCACATCTGTTTAGGACATAATACAGCCATACTTAAATGCCAAAAAGTATGCTCATCAGTTCACCCTTGAGCCCAATTTCGGACGTTCCGTGAAATATAGGGATTTTTTATTTAGCCGAAGACCACACGGCGCGATTTTCCCTTGCCATTTTGATCTGCTAGCATTCAAAACCAATGGTAATCGACACCTCCTATCTCTCCCCTCCCTATCTTCCTTATGCACGCGCAATGTGTTCTACATTAAAAGGGAAACAAATAGTCCCTTGTGCGCGCGTTAATTATAAAAAAAATTTATTTTTTCACAATAAATAATTATCACGAAGCCGCTGTACATTACCCAGTACGTGAACCATAACCGACTGAATGCATTGCTTGCTTGCCAAACTTGTTTTTTTTCTGCATGTTGGTCAGCATGTTAATAAACTATTGCCAGAACTTTGACAGCCGTCGGCGACACCAACAAGCAAAATCAGAAAAGTGTTTTGTCATTTACCTTCAGCGGAATTAACACAAATTTGCATTTAAAAAACCATACATATTATATTTATTTTAATTTAATGTAAGTTCGCCAAATAATTCATTAATTTTTTATTTTAAAAAGCGAAAGCCATAGTTACATGGAACTTGGAAACATTTTGCAAAATCATGTACATTAACCTCAAATTCGTTTTATTTCTTTGTACTTCCATAGAAAGATGTTTCTCACCCGGTCTGAATACGATAGAGGAGTGAATACATTCTCCCCAGAAGGACGTCTCTTCCAAGTAGAATATGCCATTGAAGCCATTAAATTGGGATCAACTGCAATCGGCATATCTACTCCTGAAGGTAAGAAAGCGCAACTTAGCTCTACGACGACGGCAGCTAATTGATTCTTCTTTTAGGAGTCGTTTTGGCTGTCGAAAAACGTATCACCTCTCCCTTGATGGAGCCAGGCACAGTGGAGAAAATCTCCGAGGTAGACAAACACATCGGATGCGCCACATCTGGCCTTATGGCCGACGCACGCACCCTCATCGAACGAGCTCGCGTAGAATGCCAGAATCATTGGTTTGTCTACAATGAACGAATGACCATTGAGTCGTGCGCCCAAGCTGTTTCGACTTTGGCCATTCAATTCGGTGATAGTGGTGATGGTGGTTCAGCCATGAGCCGACCATTCGGTGTGGCAATTCTTTTCGCCGGTATCGAAGATGGCAAACCCCAGTTGTGGCACATGGACCCATCTGGTACATACATTCGATATGGAGCCAAGGCAATCGGTTCGGGTAGCGAAGGAGCACAGCAGAATCTGCAAGACAACTACACCAAGGAGATGACCCTCAACGAAGCCATTGAATTGTCTTTGAATACACTCAAACAGGTCATGGAAGAGAAATTGAATTCAACGAATGTCGAAGTGATGACAATGACACCTGATGCACTCTTCCGCATGTATACACGCGAAGAGGTGGAAAAAGTGGTTACCAAGCTGGCTTAAGGGGGAATTTCTTTGGTGTATTTCATCTCGTGTTTTTTCGGCTGAGGACCTTTTTGATTAGAAATGAAAAAAACTGTTGATTCTCTGCTTATGGTATCCTTTTTTTATAAAAATATTAATAAAATGAAAATATCCAGTTTTTAATGGTTGGGAGTATTAATTTCCTCAAATTGTTTATTTACGGTGCAGATCGTGATTTGAATGGGTTTTCAGAATGCAACGTCCTATCGGAGCCAAGGCCGTTGAAGTCCTACGAAACTTTTCTGCTTCGAAAGACGGATATCTTGCCAATTCTTGGTCAGAAACCATGTTTCAGGATCAAACAAATTGCAACGATATCTGTTAAGATGTCAAGCTTGGAACAATCCAAACCCAGAGGTCTGCGGGCTTTTTCTCGACATCACCAAACTCGTCGAAAAAGAATTCACAGAGCTTACCAAAGAAAAGGAAAGAGACTTCATCCGCCTCTGACTCTTACACAAATCATTTTTGCATTTTCCTTATATGAACTCCCAATGAGTTGTTACCACTTAGAATCCAAAGAGGATCCTCTAAGCCAGGCAAAGTTTATATTCCTTTCGGTGGTCGTTGACCTTGACATATGCCTCTTAGATCATATGTCATTTGCTGTTATAAGCAACTTCTGATGGATTTTACTCTAGAGAGCTAGAAGTGAAAGCTTTATTTGAACTTTTCTAAGGTGTTCTTGTTTTATAATTAACGCGCACTCAAGGACTCAAGAGGTAAAGGTACCCTTCATGGGCCGTAGATACATGCATTGCGAGGATGAAGAAAGGCGGAGGGGATTTGAAAGGAGTGGTCGTTGTTCCTTGGTTCAGAATTTTTTAACAATCCGCGGAAAAAAACAGTTGCGTAGATCATTCCAGATTCGTATAGTACGACTAAAAAACCAATCTCTGTACTTGACTGTACGACCAAAATTTGACTCAAGGGTAAACTGATAAGCATTCCTAGAAAACCGAGTATTACGTTTCAATTGCTAAAGAGGAGGAATTCAGCTGGCTATTTCAATACAGCACTGACAGTAGATGTAACGGTAAAAAAGGGATAGGCAATAAACATTACAACGGTGTTCAAGTGACGAAAATGTATCTATTATACATATATTCCTGTCTCCAATCATTTTAAGGGCTCGTCTTTGAATACTATCCATGAGAATTAAGTAAATTAATGGAGCACCAGCCAATAAATGGGAGTTATACTCAACTTGGGTAGCTCAAGCTTTGGATGAATAAGTTTAATCGGTCTACCATAAAATCTCAAGACATCTAGAATCAAAAAATGTAGAACAATATGAATTATGACAGTGAGATAGGCATGGGGTTATGCTGCCCTTCTGCAATTCCCTGCTTAGGATCTATATTGGATTTGGAGCAGGTGCAAAGTTGGGTTTATGCAAATTACTTTTATTGAAGTTGTTTCCGATGCATTTGAAGTGCGACAGGGAGTGCGAAAAGGTGATGTACTGTCACCGATTCTACTCTTACTTGCGATCGATGATGTTATGACTGCCACGGTGGGTGAAAAAGAGCGATCATTTGGACTATGCTGACGACATCTGCTTAGTGGGAAATAGCGCCAAAACTCTTAACTAAATGTGTAACACGCTTCAACAAAATGGTGAGGCAGCTGGCTTAAGGATTAACGCCAAAGAGACAAAAATAATGCACACCAGCCGAAACCAAAACAGCAGGTTATAGTGAGACAGGAAACAATAGAGGAGGTCACTCAGTTTAAACTAACTTGGTAGTTGTCTGTCACTCGATGGTGGAACAGACCTGGACGTTAGTAATAGAATAAATAAAGCTTGTAGTGCTTTTGGAATGCTTTCTCCAGTTTGGAACTCAACAAAAATATCGCTTCGTACAAAGTTGAAAGTCTTTAAATCCAACGTGAAATCTGTGCTGCTATATGCCTGTGAGACGTGGAAATGCTCTGACAACATCTCGAGTAGGTTGAAAGCCTTTGTCCCAGAATTTGCAGTTGTGGTCACAGCTGAGGTATCGTGCCAAAAACTGGTGTTGCTGCCTACAGCAGTTTCCGGAAACTAAGAAGAAGAGAAGTTAAATCTCTTTAAATAGGTAAAACAAAAATCTCGAAAAAATTTTGCATTCAATTAAATTTAAAAAAAATTCAGTCGAGATTATGTCTGATCCCAAGCTAAATATATATAAAATAACAAGATCAGAAGGATAAGACAAACTTCGTGTCTCTGCGGCATACCGAAAGAGTTCGGATTTCATCGGCGGATGGGATGATCCGGCTCAATGATGTTTTATATAGTACATATTGTTATTGGGAGCATAACGGCCGCTTCTGTAGTTGTTACATTGTTTTGGTCGTAATACTCTTGTCAGCGCCCAATGGGGCTATTGCTAGAAACGTTGGGTAAAGCTATTCCTAGTCTTAGCTTTGAAAGAATTTTCCCTTGACTATCAGGATTAAACGATATAGCTTCTAATAACTGAATTCCGTCGAAAACACTGGCGAACTGCCACTTTTTAATTGTTCTAGTAAAAATATCTGAGATCAACAAAATTCAGTTTTTTGTATTTGTAGCATCCTGATCCCCAGATTAAGATTCAAGAAGGTAATAAAAGAGAGTAATAAAAAGCAATGGAATCGAAATAAATTAGCGACAAGCTAAACAAATCACGGGTACAGGAGTGTTGCGCTTCTCACAATCACCTCGGAGACCCCGAGAACTAGAACTAGAGCATCTTATAATGTCTACGCAGAGTAGTTTTAGCTGGAAAGAGGAGCGAACCTTCTACAAAAGAGTGAAACAGCCAACATCAGGATTCAGGAGCATAGCCGATGGTAACCATCTGGATACTTCGACCAATTATTTAATGGCAATCACGTACAGTCAATCCAGATGACAGCCAAGAATTATATCCCACCGACCAAAATTAAATCAAAGTTGCCATTGTCAAACCAAAAACGAACAAAGCAGTTGGAGATGACTTGGTTTGGTGTAGACACGAACTCAAAATATAAAAAAAATATGTTTAGATTGAAGTATGCCTGATGATTGGAATTTCAGTACAATTTGTCCAATCTACAAAAAAGAAGAACGAACTACCCTACACCAAGTAAAGAGGAATGAGCCTTTCAAACATTGCATTTAAGATCCTTTCTAGCGTTTTATATTAACGTATTAAGTCGCTTGCTGGCGAACTAATAGGTCTTTACCAAGCAGGTTTTAGACTTACGATCGATCAAATTTTGACATTACGCCAGATGCTAGAGGAAACCGATTAGTCGGTTTAAAATATTTAATCCTGTTAACGCTATGTAAAGGTTCGGTTTAGGTTAAGTCGGTTTATCGTCGTTAAAGGGGCAGCTCCGTTTAAAGTTTCATTTGAACGGGGTGAATATAACCGATTATTCTGTTAAACAATTTAAAACAGACTAGAAAATTTAAAACTCGATTTAAAGTGAAATTACGGCAGTAAGAATGTAACATCGAGACTTATTGCCTGTTCATCGATTTTAAAGCAGCTTACGACAGTGTAAACAGGGATGAACTATATCATGCCATGTCCGTCCATCTTTGGAATTTCTCTGAAACTGATGTCTTACCAAAATCCGTCAAATTTGTTAGGGATTCTACTCCGATTTTCGATACCACCAGGGGTTTAAGACAAGGTGACGCATTTTCATGCAGCTGCTTCAAAATTTGACTTGAAAAGTTAATACGCGCAACACCCAGATCAGTACAAAAGGCATTAGTTTTAATAAATCAACCTAAATACTTGGGTTACTGATGACATTGATTTGATGAGAAGAACTAAGCGAGCAGTAACTGGTGCTTTCACTTCAATGGAGTCAGCAGAAAGCAGAATGGGACTGATCATAAACGACGACAAGACGAAGTATTGTGTGATACAACGGTAGGTGGTTTTTCAACACTTACTAGCTGTGCAAATTTGTTTCCAAAATCAGCGCTCAGTTAAAAAAATTTAGAGCTCTACGACCACATTTTGGTGGTTATAGTTGTCCAACTAAATGGAATATTCATAAAATCATCATCAAAGTTAGACTATTGGACATTCATCCAAGAACCAGCCCATAATATTGAGAATATTGCTGCTGTATTAGAGTATTAGTGAAGACCGTTATCAATCAATTCGTTGCCATTCTCAATGTTTGGGCATCTCTTATAGAACGTTTTGGCGAATTTTGAAGCGTTAAAAAAATTAATTTATTGGCGCGACAGCTGCTTAAGGAGCCCAGGCCTAGTGACTTATACTCTCAACAATTCTTGTTGTGTGTTGTTAATCTGCAAGAATGTAAAGGAACCTGCAGTTTACCGCCGAGTCCGAACGGCTACATGAGATGCACTTTTTCGAGACAAATTTTACTCTTGGAGGTTTTGTCATTTCCTCGCAAGAGGCAGTACCCCGCGGAAAAGAAGGTAGCTATGAGCTGGATTCGAACCCAGGCTCATTCGCTTAGCAGTCCGACACACTAACCACTAAGCCAAGAATAACAGCTCATTCAAAAACTGAAGTTGACAAATTTTGGCTTACGTTTTAATTTCAGTTTGTTACGCCTTAAACCAGCTTCAAATTGATCCATTTTTGTTATCGATTATTATTAGCGACGAAACTCATTTTAAGTTAGGCGGCTAATAGCCTTATTTGATAAACAGAGGCAATCCAACAACTACATATGAAACACCAAAAATACATTGTTTAGTGCGGTTTATGGGCAGGTGGCATCATCGGACGGTATTTCTTTAAAAATGCGGAAAGAGTGCATGTTACTGTCAATGGATCATTGAAATTTTGTTGCCGCAAATTAGAGATTTTATTGGTGTAGCTCGTGAAATATAGGGATTCTTTTTTTAGCCGAACAACACGAATTTGGAATAGTTTACCCGGCGGGATTTTCCCTTGCCATTTTGATCTGCTAACATTCAAAACCAATGTTAATCGGCACCTCCTATCTCTTCCCTCCCTATCTTCGTAATGCCCGTGCAGTGTGTTCTACATTAAAACGGAAACACATAATCCCTTGTGCGCGCGTTAATTATAAAAAAAAAACTGAATAGCCCTACAAGCCATACATCTAACGACTCATTGGCTTTATTGAGGGAAACGTTCGATGAAAAAATTACTTCAAGAAATGGTCCAGTCAATTGACTACCAAGACCTTTTGATTCGACACCATTGAATTTCCTTCTATCGGGGTTTGTGAAATCATGAATGAGTGGTCGAAAATTTAATCCACAGGATAGACCATTTTTTAATAAATAGTTGTGGGCAAGATTTAAAAGAAATTAAGAAACCAAACTAACTCCTCAAATAATGATTTTCCTCAATACATTGATTTATATGTATTGTTTAACAAAAAAAAAACTACAACTAAAAGTTTTCAATCCCTCCCCGACTTTATTAAAGTCACCCAAACTTGTTTTCATCAGTTAGAACGCTCATACTCTTCCAAGACAGATAAACAGGCCTAGAATTACCGAGTCTAATACTTTAGCAACTTTACTATTTTGACTCGTAAAATTGGTGTCCTTTGCCATATATGTATACTTTTTCTATAAACATGTTTTTTTTCATTTGGTGTATTACGGAAGACTACATTTTTATTATAATAATATAAATTTTCTTTTTAATAATTCGTTAAATATGTCTTTAACAGATTACATCGTTTTAACTATATATTTTTGTTTAATGTATTGTTTATGTGTTTATATATATATAATTATAATAATATCAGCATATAAGACTAAGTAAAATTACTACTAATACAAAGTGGTAATTATAATATAATATAATGTATGCGATGCATAAAAAATGTGTTTTCTAAATTATGTGTGTAAACACGTGTCTTTCTTTTTCTTTTTCTAAGGAAACAAAAGGCACTAAGAAAAAAGAAATATATGTGCAATAAAATAATAAAAAAAATATATATATAAAAAGCATTTTAAGAGAAAAGAGAAAATTACTCCAAAAAAGAGGAAGAAAGCAAGAGATTGTGTAAAAAACCAAACGCAAACGACACCAACGATAAAATACGTTAAAAAATAAACAAATACACAAAAATAGGTTTTTTAAAGTTAATTTTCAATGAACAACTCTAATGATCACAGTAGTTTCGAAATTTTTCAATATTCGTATCCTCTTTTTCTCTTTTTTTTGTTTTTTTTTTGTTTTTGTTTTACTTCTTAAAAACTAAGGAATTCAAAAATTTAGATATATATGCTTCTATTTGTTCGTTTTTTGTTGTTGTTTTTGTTTTCTTCTTCTTTTTGTGTCTAATGATAAAATACGATTGTTAAAACACGGTTTTTGTTGTATTTTGTAAGCATCCGTTGAATCCCATGATTGGAGGCAACGAATAATGATAGAAGAATGGTGTTGTTAGTTTACAATTTAGTAAGGCACCTCATGGTAGACACATGAACGGGACTCTACCACTATGGAGGGTTTCTAATTTCGTTGAAGGTTTGGAAATTGTCGACGGTGCTGGCTGGTTAGTTGGAAGATTTTATCTCATAAATAAAAAACACAACTTGATAGGTTTAGGGCTCTTCTGCGTTGTTTCGCCTCCGCAGGAGTGTTAAACTCGCATTGGGATCACTGAGTGAATACGTCTCGGGTTCGAATACTGGTGGGCATTCCATGTTTGGGTATTCGGGAGACACCAATACTGCGGAAGTTGATGCGATCGGCTTTTCAGGCAGAATTAGAGGAGGTAGGGGTGCTGCTACAGCATGGTCAATCGAAGTCGATGGTCCTGGATATGGCTTATCACAAAAACAAAAACTTTTAAAATAATTCAGGAAAAACCCAAACCACTTAACTCACCTTATTACTGAACTCGACCGGCGAGAAGATCTCATGTTCATAGTCCTGCGACGAGTTATTGCTTCCAATTGCATTTCTTCCACCGAAAATGGCTCGATGCAACCTCGGCGACCCGAGTAGTTTTCTCTCTTTAGCCGTTTTGCTGGATGTAAAGCTTAATTTGGATAAAATTGGCATTGGAGCCGAGTTCTTTCGTGGTGCCTCGTACTTTTTGTCTTTGAATTCATTATTATAGGTGTGACTTTTCTTAATTCCACTGCTTGGTGATGATTGCTGATCAACTTTGCCCTGACTGTTGTAAATATGCGAAGATTTTTTATTCAATGGCAGCGTCATTGATGTCGTCAGACCTTTGGACTCGTTGTTCGAGTGCTTGAACTGAAACAGACGTTCACTTGATGTCTTGAATGCTTCGAGTTTGCCTTTTGTCTTTTTGAAGCTTCCGCCACGCTGACTTGTCGACTTTTCACTCTCACTAGTGGAATGCTTTTTCGCCTTTACTGCGGCTTGTTGCATTAGTTGGAGCTTCTGGAGTCTCAGCTGTTGCTGTCGCATCAGATCTGAAGCAGTTCTATTTGCACGATTGTCACAGATCGGTTCGTCTCCGGAAATCAGTTCATAGCCAAAATCTCGCAGTTTGAGGCCTTCTTTTGTGCGAGTTCTTCTAATATCCTCGTCGTCGGGCTTAAAACTCATTTCGTAGTCTGGAGTCTTGGGCAAACTACGACTTTGAATTTTCGACAGTTTACCTGTTTCTCCGGGCTGATGATTGTCTGTGCCTTGTTTTCCCTTTTGTTGGGCACTTTTCCCATTGCGATCGTCTTGTTTCTCCACCCCCAACAGCACTCGATTGTTGTACATCTCTTGAGCTTCCTCCTTCTGTTTCTGCAACATCAAATCTTTGAGGGTGAGAAATATTTGCAGATTGTTCGGAGCATCCCAAGAGTTTCCCGGATTGATCTTTGGCAGTGAGTAGTCCAAAGTTTTCGAAGTTTGAAAATCGAATTCAACTAAATTTGGGTTCGATGCATGGATGTAGTTGTAGGGAAATGTCTTTTTCACCATTTTACTGCCACTTTCAACAGAATAGCTTTTCGAGATGAGACTCGGTGGACTCTCTTGATCAATTTGTCGATTTTCTGGTGCTGGTGATGGGCGCACACTGCTCTCACTAACCGAACTTCGACTTGCCGATAGTGTCATATTTGAGGGTAACATAGGCGGTGTCGAGACTATTTGTTCTGGGGAAGAGTTGTGTTGGAATCGATGTAGGTTATTGGGGTCTGTGTAGCCGGGAGTGTTGGCTCCGATTTGAATTCCGAAACTTCCACCAGGCACCTTGCGATAGCTACGATATTGCTCTGTTGGCACTGGAATATCACTGGATGGCTTCTTATCGCCACTGTTGCTGTTGCTCTTGAAAGGCAACGAGCTTTTTGTGAATTTCCTTAGGGAGCAGAGGTATTTTTTATCATGCTTAACGCTTGTTGTTGGTGTCTGGTGTTGGAAGTTTTTTGAACACAAAAAATCTTTATTTCCACTACTGGGCGACGGAGTGCATAGGCTATTGCTCAGTGAATCACTCTCATCACCAGAACTTTCAGTCTCGGAAAAGAGTTCTTTGGATGTAACATCTATATCGGCTGAGTTTATTCCAAGTTTTTGTTGTTGCAGCGTTGCCTGGCGTATAAAATCCATCCATTGATTGAGTGCTTCTTGGGACTCGGCTGCAAAGTAGAACGTCTTCGACGGATGGTAGACTTTGAATGCGAATGGCTTCGAATGAACTTCCTAAAAAAAAAGAATAGAATGAACAGTTTTTTAAAGACATCAAACTATCATTACCTTAGCTAAGGAAACCGTGAATCCGGGCAGATAAACAAAACAATTTGCCTTGGAAGCCTCTTTTGTCCGAAAACCATACAGATTTGTGTCCATAAGAACGAAATACAGTTTAGCCCAGAATGTCACGCCTCGCTTGTCTTTCGTGCGTCGATACAAATGTCCCTGAATGTCACCAGTGCCAAGAATCTTCAGACTTATTTTCCTGCGTTTGGCAATCAGACTGTTTTTCTTCTTCAACGTGAGTGTCTTAGTCTTAGTCGGTGTGTGTAGTTCCGATTCTTCGACAGTTGGTGATGGAGGAATTACCACAGTTTCAACTATTTTCGGTTGCAATTTCTCTGGCGGCATCAGACTAGCTGGTTTAGGTGGTGGAGGGGGCACAACCAGGGGTGCTGCTTCACTCGGTTTTTTAGGCCTTGGTGGAGGTGCGGGTGGTGTTGTTAGAATAAACTCTTTTCTTGGTTCTATTGCCGGTGGAGTATCGGACTCCTCACCTGAGTTATCATACGCTGGAGTACTGTGGCTCTTATCCAATCTTCCTCGTCGAGCGATTGTCACTAAATTTACCGCTTGGACAAGTGGCTCTTTCATTACCAGAGGTGGAAGAGTCGGAGTTGGAGTGGGTGTGAGTTCTTCTTTACTCTCACTTGGACTTAAATCAGTCGTCACCACTTCGATCACACTCACAGGCGGCGAAGCATCTTCTTCGTCAACAAAAGGAATGGGTTCGAATGTCTCTAGGATGGTGTTGTCTACATTGCACGTGTATTTCTGGTCGACAGGATAGTCTTCGTATTTCATGTTGGCATCAAAACGCACAACTTTGCTGACGCCCGGCTTTGATTTCTCTACAGTTGCTGATTTTTTCGAGTCGCCACCGAGCTTAAGTTCCTGTGAAAAACTTCCAATGAGTTTTCCATTTGTGATTCCCAGGCATGTGGTTGGGCGTGGAGTTATTTCAAGTCCGAAACCAAAAGAAACCGATTTATCCCTCAAACTTGGCGACGATGGATCTCCATTCTGGGCACCATTCTTTCGTTCATGCCACAAAGGAGCACCACTTACATTCTTCAGAGAATACAGCTCATCTCCACAGATGGTATTCCTTCGCTGCAGTACCGCCCTCGGCTTCGGGTAATACAGACGAATCTCTTTCTCCACAGATTTCGAATCAGTAGGAGTTAGAATATCACTGCAGCTTGAATCCGTATCTGATGGATCAGTCTTTTCGCTTATCTTTAGCGGCAAATTAAACTCCGGCACTGCCAAGAACCCAGCCCGGGGACTCGGAAGATTCTCCCCCCAACGGGTTCCCATGGCTCGTTTTTTACTAGGCAGTCGATAGGGTTGCATGTATATCTGCCCGTAGATCTTGGTGTGTTTGGGGCGTTTTTTCAAAGTCAGCAGTACATCAGGCAGTGACTCTCTCAGTTGCATGATAACCGTTTTATATTGCCACCCCACTACAGTCTGATAGTTTATCTGAACTATCTCGTCTCCATCTTCTATCTTACCCGAATTATGTGCCGGCGAGTTGTATTTGATTTCGATGACCTTATGAATACCATGGTAACTCGGCTCAATACTGAATCCCAATTCGGATTCACGTTTCTTTAGGGTAACCAGGCTAAGGGATGCGGGTTGCAGTAGCATCGGATCAGTTATGTCTTGAATAATGTAGTCACCCAGTTTGGCCAGTGTTTCAGCAGTCACTTTTATCTGTTCGGCAGGATTCTCTACGAAACGATCGCGTTGGGCGCTCGTTGCCATCTCAAGGCCCAGCCGCAGCATATTCTTTCGAATTTCATTGAATTGCAACTGCCCGTGGAAGGGAGCCCGATCTAGCCAACTGATGATTGGCTTAATGGTCGCTATTGTCCTTGTAATGTCGTTTAGAATTTGGGTTTCTATCTTAGAGTTATCACAGTGTGTTGCCAATTGCCGGTAAAGGTTTCGCGCTGCTGTTGCCATATGCAGCGCTAAGAATTGCAGGTTTTCCTTATCTAAATTATAATGCTAAACAAAAACATAAATAAAAAGCCAAATACATAAGGTTAATCTCTGTTAGAATCTTTGAAAAGAAAAAGGAAGAAGATAATGAACCAAGTTTCTTCCAAAGAACGATTAAATCCGTTAAATTCCTTTCGTTTTTCTCACAACCGACACGCGGGCAAGACTATTCTACTCTTCTACAAGTGAGGTTCCCTAAACTGCTTCGGCAAACAAACTTGTCATGCAACATTCAACTTACAAAATTTCTAAGATTCTCCACAGCTTCCAGAACGATTTCTTGATGACCGATCGACACCATGCCTAGTTGCTCTAGTTCGTACGGTCGAATGTTGAGCAATTGTTGGCCGCCAACTTCGTTGTTAGTGAATGAGTAGACATAGTTGTACATGGAATCATCAAGTCCTGAAAATTCAAAATAAATCGTTAGTCAGTCAAAATTCTAAATTTGAAATTCTCTTTGGAAAAAAAAATATGAAAAATTCTATAAAAATTCCCGTCTACCCAAATCAATCGGACTTTGAACGAAACCTCCCCGAGACAGTGGAAATTCTAAAGACCGAAGAGGGTAACAAAGTGTTCGTAGTTGGGACAGTTCACTTCAGCCTTCGTTCGCAAGATGACGTTTCAACTGTGATAAGGAATACCAGGCCGTCTGTGGTGATGTTAGAACTTTGTCCTCTGAGAAAACATATTCTTGAAATTGATGAAGAAACTCTTCTGCAAGAAGCATCTACGATAGATGCATCAAAGATAAGGGATATCATCGCCAGCAAAGGCCTGATAAATGGAATTTTTCACTTGTCTGTTTTGAGAACAAATAGCAAGATAACCAAACAGCTAGGAGTGGCTCCAGGCGGTGAATGTCGTCGAGCAGTGAGCGAATGCAAAAAGTTAAAGGACTGCAAAATTCTCCTTGGAGATCGACCTATTGACTTAACAATGCAACGCGCTTTAAAACCCCTTAGCTGGTCCCAGAAACTAAAGCTTTCTAGCATTTTCAATGAACCAACTATCAGCCAAATGACCGCTGCCGACGTGGAAGCCTACAAGAACCGCGAAACTGATTATTTGCGCAATTTAAGAATCCACTTCCCATCGGTCTATCGATCGTTCGTGACCGAACGTGATCAAATACTTGCGCACAATCTGATGCTGGCAACCAAACTAAGCGGAAACAATTACTGCAATGTTGTTGGTGTAGTTGGGGTGGGTCACATGAATGGTATTTGTGCAAGTTTCGGCAAAACCAAACCAGAGGAAATAATGAAAATTATGAAAAAAGATTTGATACCATCGAAATCCAGTACAAAATTCATTCGAAATATATCAAAATTGTTTAAATACTTTAAATATAAATAGAAAAATTTCATGTTGAAAGTTTGTAATCTTTTAATTTTACCTTTTAACCAATCTGTCACTTGATCGGGCGTCCATTCTGCGACATTTATGTAAGCCATTGTTTATTTTTTCCACTTTAATTTCTTTTCTAGCACCCGATTGGAGTTGCAAGTATAGAAAATTTTCTTGGCACATCAGATATTCACATTTTCTTTATTTTCTTAATGGATTTGTGTTTGAGAATTTGCATAGTATTGTTTTTTTTTTTTTGTAAATTTTTATTTAGACTACGAAAAAATAATCAACACAAATTCCAGCGAAATGTTTTCCTACTGCTGTAACGCAACACTTGACGTGAGTCATTTTTGACAGCAGCGTTACGTTGGCCAAGGGAAATTTTCTCTGGCTTGTTATTTTATTACGTTACACGCCGGTAAAATATCTATAGAATAGACACGTTCAGATTTCATACCAGATTTCCAGTTTTGGAAAACCAAAATCTGGTTTACTTGTGTGTGAACGAACAAACCCAACTACATAGGGTACGTTCACGAGCGCATCCTTCGGATACGTTTAGATAGCATGGTTAAAAACAGCTGATTCACATATGATTGAAGAACATATGGAAACAGAGAGAAAATCCAAAGGTATCGTCAAACTTATTGGATACTTTTTCGTCTGCAGTTTTAGGGATACGAAACGTGTTGCTGATTGGCTGCTTTTCACACGAATCTCACACGTATTCACATTCACAAAATAAAATGTCAGGGTTTGTAGGGCTGGGTTATTTTGTGAACGAACAAATCCAACCAGATAGGTTTCCTTTCAAAATTCGAAGCAAAAGAGCACATTTTCGGATACCTTTGGAGATTCTCTCTTTTTCCATATGTTCTTCAATCAGCTGTAAAACAACTATTTCTAACCATGCTAATTACAACAAAAGCGAGGTAACCTATCTAAAAGTTACGTTCGTGAACGTACTCAATTACAACAAAAGCAAGGTAACCTATCCAAAAGTTACGTTCGTGAACGTACGCAATAGGATGTCGGTTTGCTGTTTCTTCCATACCTTCTCTCTGGAAATTTCCCTTAAATAAGTCCAATTAAGCCCAGAGCACATTGAAAAGATTAGTTTAATAATTTTTAGAAATTCGAAAACTAAAAACAAAAAGTTTTATTTCTGACTAAATTGACACATGAGCCAATATAAAGCAACATGAAATATATGAGTGCAAGAAATGTGTTATGTAATCAATATTTCTTCTGTCTGGATTTTCCTCTTAATTTCAGATATATATTTCTCAATTTATTTCTTGAATGAATAGAGAAATAAATTTGACATTTCATGGATGGTGCTCATTTTATGTAATTTTTATTTATGTCGAACTAGTTTTTAATTTTCAGATTTGATCTCAGATTTCAGATTTTTCTTTTAAAAACGAACATAAAACGAGATTGATGACAGTCTAAACGATATTGTAAACAAACAGAAAACAAGTTATAAGTACAAAAAAATTGTTTTCCATAGAAAATGTTATTGAAATATCACAATATGAACATTGAAGCAAATTGTTTAACGATGTGGTCTTCATCATTAATACAATGAATAAGCAGCATAATTTTGTAAAAAGGACACAACATCCTCAATGAAATAATTTACGGAGTTCCTTTGCTTCCACCAATTTGCTTGAAAAACAAACAAAATATCACAATCGGGAGACAACGACGACGTATGTAGATATCGTCTGATGAGAATGCTACAAAATTATATAATATTTTGTTCATTCTTATTATCAACACAAAACTTTCAAATCAATAACAAATGAAATGCAAAATTCAGTGACACATGCGAATTGTCATATAAAATAGTGTGTGTGCAAATCGGTGTAAATCTCGATAAAAATCTAGATTTCCAAAAAGTGATCTAGATCAAAAAAAAGATAGATCTTTTTTTAAAAACGAATTCGACTTTAATGTTATTTTTATTGCTTGGGTGTTTTGTAATCAAAACTTTAGGAAATTAAGTAAAAATAATAGATAAGAATGAGTAATAAATTAAAAAATGTTTGTTTCTCCTATTTTCCCATAAAATATGGCTTTCATATTTTTGTTTTGCAGTTTACTGGGAAAATTTAGCAAACAGATAAATTAATCACATTTATTCGATCTAAATTTTAACAGACCGTAGCTAAAAAGTGAAATAGTCGGGGTTTAATCCACGCAAAAAAATTGTTTAAAGGAATTTTATGTTATTTTGATTAGACACAAATATATGAAATATAATATATAGTATTAATCATATAAAAGAAATATTTTAAAGCGTCGTTTTTTACAAGAATAATCCTAAAGGACTTTGGCCTTATCACCCTCATTAAATGTATGTGACTACGTTCAGTTAAATAAGAGAACAGCTGTTTTTTTCTCCACAACACTCGTCTGTCAACATTTAGCTGGAATTTTAGCTAACGTTTGTAGAGACACATGTAAGCTGAATTTTAGCTCGAGCTGCGTACTATGCTTAAGGGTAAAATCTACAGAAAATTAGATGACGATATTTTAAACAATAAATTAGAAATGTAAAACAAATAATTTTAGGAGCATATAAAAAAAATTAACACTTACTTTTATTTTAATGTGCAAAATAAGCAATTCCTATAAATTTATAAACGAATCATAAAATAAACATAAAAGTAATACTAAATATATGTTTTAGAATAATCTGAATTTACAAGTCACCCGAACGAATTAAATGCTATATAATCAAGATGGCATGTTCGTCCTCATCATAATGTTGATAATGATTTCTCCTATAACTTATAAATTTGATTTCTCAAAATGTTATGCATATTTATCTTACCTTTCGATCGAATGAGTCTGATTTTTATATATTGTATCCTTTTTTTGTAGAATTCAAGATGCATTTACATGTATATTCACCCTTCGTTTAATTGTTACTATTATTTCTTTTCATCCCTAAACGCAAACTGAAATGACCCAAAATAAGGAACGCGTTTTCCATAGAAACTTCAGAATTGATCCCCGAAAACAGTGCTACCATCCTCTCTTTTCAACCAAATAGGCAAATGAAATTCCCCTCCTCACTTAAAGTCTATTTTTTTCTCTTTACAGCAGTGAAAAATGTCTTCGTTATCCCAGCACCAGATACCAAAACAAATTAAATACTATCCATGCAGCTCAGCCAGCTCGGACAGGTAAAACAGTTCAGATAACAGCACAACATCATCATAATCTCAATCATCAACATCCATTCACATCTCGACTGAAAAAAAAAAACTAAAGTAAAAACTGTGAAAAAAATATTCTACGTAGAATCTTCTGCCTGCACGCATTTCATACATCTTTTTTTAACTCGTGGAAAAGTGTATAAAAAAAGTGTTCAATTTTAAAAAGTATACATAATTATAAATAAAAAGTGTGAAGTATCGTGCAAAGTTTGCCGAGTAAAGTGAAAAATTACTCTATTGCTAGCGTGAACGTGATGCCGTCTTATGAAGCTGCTGGAACCAAGAAAACTCTCATGTAATGAAACCTTTCCTTCTCTAGTAAATTAAGCCTTTTTTTCTAATTTCATCTATTGCCCTACTTTTTATATCTTTTATTCGGACGTGTCTGCGAGCATCGTGTTTCGTTTGCTTTGGAAAATTTTGCTAGGTTAATGACCAGTCTGCCTGTCGCTCGCTGTCACTGTTCGAAAGTCCGTGGTGGACGTAATCAGCAGCGGCGGCAGTCAGCCATGTGCTGGGAGCTCCGGGGGCGTTAAGTGAAAAATAAAACAATGCATTGTCTCACGCACATGATGTGAGAGTCATTCTAACCATCTTCACCCGAAAACGTGGCTGAAACAGGCGACGGACAGCTTGGCTGAGATACAAAAGAATATTATTGTTCTAAAAATAAATTAATCTATGATGCACTTTATGCTGCTCATTCTTTTCAATCGTTTTTCGAAAATTGCCCATTACTCGTCTCACTTGGTATTTTTAAAACGTCCACTCATTTTCTCTGAATTGATCTCAATTGGGCATAACAAATCTATTGAACTATTCGCTTGTGGATTTAACGAATGATAAATGAGATTATGCAGTGTTTTCCTTTGAATGTCAACTTCTTATGAAATGTTGCTTCATCATGTGAGACAGCTCACCAGATTAACCGGTAGCTAGACCACATTCTATATATATATCATGAAGGCTCTGTACCGGGCTTCAACCACGTGCACTTGTATAAATTGTGAAGTTGTTCCTGCAACCACATAGTTGCTCTTTGTTTTTTCTTTTTTTATAATCGAATTCTTAAAGGGTGCCTCGCCTCTCCGTGGGTGTGTGATACTGATAATGCCACGATGTCGTTGCACAACATAACAAACATGAATGAATTGGCAAACGAAAACACCACAATCTTTTACTTCAACATACTCATTCAAGGTCAAATTAATTGTGAGATTAAAACTTGTTCGTCTGTACTTTTGCTGTTCTGAGAATGAGGTCCAAATTTGGAGTCGTTTTGTTTACAATTGATTTGTATTTATTGTGTTTTTTGTTTGTATTTTGTTTACAGTGATGATCGTCCTGACGTAACCGAACCTCTATATTTGGACACGGCTATAATAGATTTTGACAAAACAAATGGTCGAGATTATATGTGTTGCCCGGCATCGCCGACGACAGTGCCGGCTAAAACCAAAGCAAAGCGTTCTAGTTTGTCTGATTCGCCGGCAAAAGCATTACATCGACCAGCTAGGCAACCGCGTCAGCGGACGACATCGATGAATCAGAATTCGACGACAAATCCATCAGAGTGCATTATTCGGGCTAATAATCGGACAATTTATACTGCCGGACGTCCGCCATGGTACAATTGTGCTGGACAACAGGTGGAACCTTTTGTTATCGGTGAGTTTTGAAAAGTTATGAAATAAATGACAGTTTATTAACATTTGAAATATTTTTTTAGGTATTTGTGGAGGAAGTGCCTCTGGGAAGACAACTGTAGCTCAAAAAATCATTGAAAGCTTGGATGTGCCATGGGTGACCCTGTTGTCTATGGACTGTTTCTATAAGGTAAATATAATGTTTAACTACGTCTCAATAAGTGGAAGACTTTAGTGACCAGGCTTAACTAGGATTGTTGGTCTCTCTTGGTGTACAGTAAGGGGGCAAACCTGGCGCGACGAAGTTTCCTGGTGGATGACGACACTTGCTGGAATGTTCTCTTCCGATAATCGCAATAGGTGAACTCGGTCGCGCGTTGCCAGCATGGCAACGCCCTCGCCCTAGACATTCCTTCCTGCTTTTCCTGTTACATTCCATCTTTCTTGTTCAGTCCTAACTTCCTAATGATATCCAAAACCATTAAGGTATGCTAATTGGATAAAATACGATGAAAACGGAGACTTAATATTAGCTTTTCCTTCTATCTCTACCCCTAAATCATTGTAGCCAGATTGTTGTAGCCTGTGTATAAGGACAAATTCTGACAAACCAAGATGGTCTATCTTTTTTCAAGGAAAACGTGGTATCCACATTGAATATTCGTATTCATAGATAGCCAAGAGACCCTCAAATAACCCGGTTCTGTTTCCATAACTCTGTAACTACCTGAAGCTGGCGATCATCTCTCAAAAACAGTTTACTATTCACCTGCTTTAGAAGCTGAGACATAGACCCATTCTAGGAAACTGTAAAGCCGAAAAAACACCACGAATGGAGCTATAAAAGCAAATGTATTTGACAAGTGTTAAACAAACAAAAGATGGACGAGAATCAATATTTGCTGAGCGACCTAGCATATCTGGTCAGAGGTAGATCTGAAACTTTGTATAAGTTTCTTGACTCTGAGAAGATTGCATATGTACTAGTCCCTTAATGGTGTCATTACTAGACAATGCCTTATATACTAGACAATGTCCTAATGTGCTAACTCGAATACCGGATATTACTGGGCAAGCCGCCCATACTCCTGACTTGTTTCTCACCGTGATAAGTATACCATTAGAGTAACTTCTCCATTTGCCACTTCGGAATATTCGATTATTTCAACAAAATTTCTCTTCCTTCCTAACCTTACCTTAAGTGGCACTACAGTCCTGGGCCTCAACCAACAAGCTTCTCCAGCCAACTCGTTCCCTAGCTAGCTACCTCCAGTTTCGCACGTGGAGTCGGTTTAGGTCCTCTTTCCACTTGTGTGCGTCTCGGTCTTCCTCTACTGCGCCGTCCCTCTGTAGTTGAAGCGAAGATTTTCCGGGCCGGAGCATTGATGTCCATCCGCTCTATAAGACCCAGATATCTAAGACGTTGAATTTTTACTCTTTTCGCTAGGTCTGTGTCGATGTACATCCGGTACAGTTCTTCATTGTATCTTCTTCTCCACTCTCCGATGTTGCTGGGCAAGCCGCGAATACTCTTGAGTTGTTTCTTACTTCTCACCCTGATAAGTATACCATTAGTGTAACATTTCCATTTGTCACTTCGAACCATTGTGTCATTTCAGCAAATTTCTCGTCCTCCACTCATCCAGTTAAAGAAAGACGCAATGTTTCATGTCTTTTCTTATTTTATCGTGCAGCGGCACATAACGTCAACATTGCAAGCACACGGTTTCCTCACCTCGATACACACAAAGGGACTTGGCGACACCCAGATCAAAGAACCGTCAACCAGATTGATCACGTTGCGATCGATGCAAGCCACGCCTCCAATATCTTTGATGTTCGCACCTTCCGAGCAGCTAACATCGACTCGGATCACTTCTTTGTTGCAGCAAAGGTAAGAATGCGAATAACCCGAACTCCAAAACAACGGAGTAATACTGTGAGGAAGTATGACGTCGGAAAGCTGCAATCGCAAGAAACCAACAGAACCCGATCGAATATGCCATAACCTCTAAAGAAATCCAGTACCGCCAGCATCAAGTGCCGAAAACCAGTGGCAACACTGCCAACAAGCCATCAGAGATGCCGCAACTGATGTGCTAGGTTTCACCAGACCACCACCACGAAACCTCTAGTTCGATGACGAATGCAGGCAGGCCCATGCAGCCAAACAAGAGGCATATAAAGCGGCGCTGCAAAGAAGGACGAGAGCTGCTCGCGAGCTCTACGAGCAGAAAAGACGGGAAGAACACCGCCTTCTCCAAAAGAAAAAGAGAGAGCATGAGAAGCGCGCGATCAAAGATATTGAGAGATGTTACTACAGGAACAACGTGCGGAAGTTTTACCAACAGGTAAAAAGAACGTGCCAAGGAAAAAACCCCGCACAGAAGCCTATAGAGATAGGAATGGAAACTTCGTAGTAAAGTCACATTCGGTGCTGAGTACATGGAAGGACCATTTCTGCAGACTGTTAAACGGCGATGAAGACCAAAATCCCGCTGTCAGGCACAATGAACCATTCAACATGGACGATGACAGACAAAACTTCCGTCCACCTGACCAAAATGAAGTGAGGATAGCAATATCTAAACTAAAAAATAACAAAGCTGTTGGACCCGATGGACTACTCTCCGAACTTTTTAAAGCGGCCGGAGATGACCTAGTGGAGTGCATACACCAACTCATCTCTAAAGTTTGGTCAGAAGAAAGTATGCCTGATGAATGGAACCTCAGCATCGTTTGCCCAATCCACAAGAAAGGAGACCCTCTAAACTGCCAACTATAGAGGAATAAGTTTCCTGAATATCGCCTACAAGATCCTCTCTGCCGTACTATGTGAACGCCTGAAACCTTTCGTCAGCAACCTGATTTGCCCCTATCATCAGTGTGGTTTCAGACCAGGAAAGTCCACAATCGATCAAATGTTCAAGCTACGGCAGATCCTGGAAACTACCCAAGAATTCCAAATCGATACCCATCACCTCCATCGATTTTAAGGCCGCGTACGATAGTATTTATAGAGACGAGCTATACAGACTACTACTACATGTCAGGTTTTTGCATCCCCACAAAACTCGTTCGACTGTGCAGGATGACGATGGAGAACTCTCGCTGCTCCGTCAAGGTTGGTACTGACCTCACAGAATCTTTTGACGTCAAAAAAGGATTCCGACAAGGTGATGCGCTATCGTGCGATTTCTTCAACTCAATACTTGAAATAATTATAAGAAACTCGCAAGTCAATTGTAGTGGGACAATTTTTTTCAAGTCTGTGCAATTGCTAGCATACGCTGACGACATAGACATCATTGGCGAGCTGTCACTGGAACGTTTGCTAGCATTAAAGCTGAAGCGGCTAAGATGGGACTTGCAGTCAATGAGGCCAAAACGAAGTACCTGCTGTCCACAAAAAGGGACACACAACACCGGCGGATTGGACAAAACATCACAATAGGTACAACTTTGAGGTAGTGTACCTCGGATCCGCTATAACATCTGACAACAACATCTCGTGAGAAATAAAGCGAAGAATTACTCTTGCCAATCGCTGTTTCTAAGGGCTAGGAAGGCAATTGAGTAACAAAGCTCTCTCTCGAAAGATAAAGGAGACTCTGGATAAGACCCTAATCATCCCTGTCCTGCTCTATGGCGCTGAGGGATGGACTCTATCTAAGCGGGATGAAGATATCCTTAGTCGTTTCGAGCGTAAGATTCTTCGGAGGATTTTTGGCCCTATCTGCGTTAACGGGCTTTGGAGGAGAAGGTTCAACCAAGAACTATACGAGCTGTACAGCGACATTGACCTGGTCAAAAAAACACCCATATCACTTTTATGATGGCTAGGTCATGTAGAGCGAATGGACAACAATGCTCCGGCTCGCAGGATCTTCGATTCCATCCCAGAGGGTAGACGCAGTCAAGGAAGATCTCGCCTTAGGTGACGCGCTCAAGTGGAGGACGACCTCAACCAACTTGGAGTGCGAAACTGGAAGCAGCTAGCCAAAGACCGAGCTGGCTGGAGAGCCATTTTGGTTGAGGCCCAGGTTTGTCCCGAACTGAAGCGCCCCCTAAGTAAGTAAGTAAATAAATTTATTGGCGTGAAAGCTCCTTAGTGACTTATACTCTCAACCATTCCTGTGTGTGTGTTGTTAATCTGCAAGAATGGAAGGGACCTATAGTTTACCGCCGAGTCCGAACGGCTACATTAAATGCACTTTTTCGAGACAAATGTTACTCTTGGAGGTTTTGTCAGTTCCTCGCAAGAGGCAGTACCCCGGAAAAGAAGGTGGCAATGAACTGGATTCGAACCCAGCACACGGTTTCCTCATCTCGATACACACAAAGGGACTTGGCGACACCCAGATCAAAGAACCGTCAACCAGATTGATCACGTTGCGATCGATGCAAGCCACGCCTCCAATATCTTTGATGTTCGCACCTTCCGAGCAGCTAACATCGACTCGGATCACTTCTTTGTTGCAGCAAAGGTAAGAATGCGAATAACCCGAACTCCAAAACAACGGAGTAATACTGTGAGGAAGTATGACGTCGGAAAGCTGCAATCGCAAGAAACCAACAGAACCCGATCGAATATGCCATAACCTCTAAAGAAATCCAGTACCGCCAGCATCAAGTGCCGAAAATCAGTGGCAACACTGCCAACAAGCCATCAGAGATGCCGCAACTGATGTGCTAGGTTTCACCAGACCACCACCACGAAACCTCTAGTTCGATGACGAATGCAGGCAGGCCCATGCAGCCAAACAAGAGGCATATAAAGCGGCGCTGCAAAGAAGGACGAGAGCTGCTCGCGAGCTCTACGAGCAGAAAAGACGGGAAGAACACCGCCTTCTCCAAAAGAAAAAGAGAGAGCATGAGAAGCGCGCGATCAAAGATATTGAGAGATGTTACTACAGGAACAACGTGCGGAAGTTTTACCAACAGGTAAAAAGAACGTGCCAAGGAAAAAACCCCGCACAGAAGCCTATAGAGATAGGAATGGAAACTTCGTAGTAAAGTCACATTCGGTGCTGAGTACATGGAAGGACCATTTCTGCAGACTGTTAAACGGCGATGAAGACCAAAATCCCGCTGTCAGGCACAATGAACCATTCAACATGGACGATGACAGACAAAACTTCCGTCCACCTGACCAAAATGAAGTGAGGATAGCAATATCTAAACTAAAAAATAACAAAGCTGTTGGACCCGATGGACTACTCTCCGAACTTTTTAAAGCGGCCGGAGATGACCTAGTGGAGTGCATACACCAACTCATCTCTAAAGTTTGGTCAGAAGAAAGTATGCCTGATGAATGGAACCTCAGCATCGTTTGCCCAATCCACAAGAAAGGAGACCCTCTAAACTGCCAACTATAGAGGAATAAGTTTCCTGAATATCGCCTACAAGATCCTCTCTGCCGTACTATGTGAACGCCTGAAACCTTTCGTCAGCAACCTGATTTGCCCCTATCATCAGTGTGGTTTCAGACCAGGAAAGTCCACAATCGATCAAATGTTCAAGCTACGGCAGATCCTGGAAACTACCCAAGAATTCCAAATCGATACCCATCACCTCCATCGATTTTAAGGCCGCGTACGATAGTATTTATAGAGACGAGCTATACAGACTACTACTACATGTCAGGTTTTTGCATCCCCACAAAACTCGTTCGACTGTGCAGGATGACGATGGAGAACTCTCGCTGCTCCGTCAAGGTTGGTACTGACCTCACAGAATCTTTTGACGTCAAAAAAGGATTCCGACAAGGTGATGCGCTATCGTGCGATTTCTTCAACTCAATACTTGAAATAATTATAAGAAACTCGCAAGTCAATTGTAGTGGGACAATTTTTTTCAAGTCTGTGCAATTGCTAGCATACGCTGACGACATAGACATCATTGGCGAGCTGTCACTGGAACGTTTGCTAGCATTAAAGCTGAAGCGGCTAAGATGGGACTTGCAGTCAATGAGGCCAAAACGAAGTACCTGCTGTCCACAAAAAGGGACACACAACACCGGCGGATTGGACAAAACATCACAATAGGTACAACTTTGAGGTAGTGTACCTCGGATCCGCTATAACATCTGACAACAACATCTCGTGAGAAATAAAGCGAAGAATTACTCTTGCCAATCGCTGTTTCTAAGGGCTAGGAAGGCAATTGAGTAACAAAGCTCTCTCTCGAAAGATAAAGGAGACTCTGGATAAGACCCTAATCATCCCTGTCCTGCTCTATGGCGCTGAGGGATGGACTCTATCTAAGCGGGATGAAGATATCCTTAGTCGTTTCGAGCGTAAGATTCTTCGGAGGATTTTTGGCCCTATCTGCGTTAACGGGCTTTGGAGGAGAAGGTTCAACCAAGAACTATACGAGCTGTACAGCGACATTGACCTGGTCAAAAAAACACCCATATCACTTTTATGATGGCTAGGTCATGTAGAGCGAATGGACAACAATGCTCCGGCTCGCAGGATCTTCGATTCCATCCCAGAGGGTAGACGCAGTCAAGGAAGATCTCGCCTTAGGTGACGCGCTCAAGTGGAGGACGACCTCAACCAACTTGGAGTGCGAAACTGGAAGCAGCTAGCCAAAGACCGAGCTGGCTGGAGAGCCATTTTGGTTGAGGCCCAGGTTTGTCCCGAACTGAAGCGCCCCCTAAGTAAGTAAGTAAATAAATTTATTGGCGTGAAAGCTCCTTAGTGACTTATACTCTCAACCATTCCTGTGTGTGTGTTGTTAATCTGCAAGAATGGAAGGGACCTATAGTTTACCGCCGAGTCCGAACGGCTACATTAAATGCACTTTTTCGAGACAAATGTTACTCTTGGAGGTTTTGTCAGTTCCTCGCAAGAGGCAGTACCCCGGAAAAGAAGGTGGCAATGAACTGGATTCGAACCCAGGCTCATTCGCTTAGCAGCGACTACTAAGCCACGGGCACTACAGTTGTAAGTAAGTAAGTTATAAAAAAAATTCACACGATTAAGCTAGCTGCATTCCTCCCCTAAATAATTTCACCCGTAATACTCGTCTCGCTCGTCATCGGTCATCAGTTCACGCTTGAGCTAAATTTCGGAGAACTGTGAAATACAGAGATTCTTTTTTTAGCCGAACAACATGAATTTGGAACAGTTTACCGGTGAGATATTCTCTTGCCATTTCAATTTAAAAGCAACAAAAATGAATGTCAATCGATACCTTCTATCCCACCCTTCCTAATTGTCTCGTGCTCGCGCAGTGTGTCTCAACATTACAAGGTAATCCTATAATCTCTTGTGCGCGCTAAAAAGTAAGTTCGGAAAGAAAACTAAAGACTTGATTGATCATCCGATAATAATCCAATCAGTCAAAAAACTAACAACAGAGATAAGTTTTTTATACATTTGTTATAAATAATGTTTACCCGGCGTCGCGTCGTGAAGGTTACAAACACCATATTGCAGTCTATTTTTAATTTGTGTCCTCATAAGTGGACGTGTCTTAAAGAAAAGTTTGCAATTACTTGAAACATAAAAAAGCAGATCTGAAACACACAACCTCCTTCAACAACTTAAACAAACAAGCAATAAAAACAAACAGGCGTTCTTATCAATTTCTTTAAATTTTAATTATTTTCTGATATACGTATATATATGTACATATGTATGTATGTATACATATATAGGTCATTTAATTAAAAATATTGGTTGCAAAGCTTAACTGATAAAAGGCACGACTGGGTCGCACGCACTTGCTCATATGCTCTAATCCTTTTTAAGTGCAGGCGTCTTTTTGAAAAAGATTTAATTTTAATGTTTTTTTGACGTGCAACTTCTTTAGAATCGTTGTGATTTGAAGCTCGATGAAACGAAAAAGCGTCAAGGCTTGGTATAGGTACCTATAGGTACATTTAACAATAATTTACTTTTTGAAATCAAATGAAAGCTTAAATTATGTTTGATAGATCGATAAACGAATGGCGTGGGTTCATGAAATTTATTTAGAATATTATGCAGCTATAATAAGGTTGGAAGGAAGGTATTTTAAAAATTTTTTTGTGTGTGTTAATTTAAAAAAATAAAAACAAAAAATCTATCCATTCATTTTCAAAATATTCAAAAAACAAAAAAAAGTTTTTATAAATTAAAATTTAAATTATTAAAAAATCGAAAAAAATTGGTTTCGAAAATTTTAATAGGCGATATTATTTGACTCATAAAACACTACCTATATTTTGAAAATTTCATCAAAATCCGTTAAATAAAGGTTAAGGACTTGACAACTTTTTTTTTTTTAAAAAGCAAACAATTTGAGATATTTCAAAAACTTTATAATCGGCTAGAAGTACAATCAAAACATTTATGAATGGAACTCGACTTCGTTCATATGGCCACCGAGGGCACGTTTGCAGCGGTCGATTCGTAGGACCCAATTTTCAATGACTCGGCCATACATTTCGGCCGAAACGGCCGCTATTTCACGTCCAATGATTTCTCTGAGCCCTTCCAACGTCGTCGGGTTATTGGTATAAACCAATGACTTACGTAGCCCCAAAGAAAATAGTCTAGAGGCGTTAAATCCAACGAACGAGGCGGCCAATCGACTAGTCCATTTCTTGAGATAACACGCTCATCAAACTTACTCTTCAATAAATCGATTGTAAGGTGTGCTGTGTAGCATGTGGCACCATCCTAAAATCATGGCGCGATAACGCTGGCCATTCACAGTAACGTGATGATCGTTATCGTCGACGAAAAAATATGGCCCAATAACGCCGCCGGAAGCAAACCGCACCAAACTGTTATTTTTTGATGTAATGGTAATTCATGAAGCAAATGTGGATTTTCACCCGACCAATAACGCATATTTTGCTTATTGACAAACCCATTGAGCCAAAAATGAGCTTCGTCACTGAAGATGATTTTACGATAAAATTCAACAATTCAACGCTCTTAAAGTTGCGGTCACCGACTCGGAATTTCGGTAGAATTTTTTTATAATTTGCAAGATGAAAATGTTGAGTTTACTGAATAAATTGACAATGACAGTTTGATGATTAGTAAAAGGCGCGTTCACAAATTAAATTTAAAGTTGCCAAGTCCCTATTGGAAAACCCAGGAGATAGTCTGATTTTAAAAAAACCGGGCATATGGGAGGTACCGTTTTAAGATTTTCCTGAAAAATCCATTAAAAGCAAAAGATAGATATTGCATAGAAAACATCACTTAGAAAGTTTTATCAAAATTGTAGAAGCCGTTTTTGAGAAAAAACAAGTTTTTCATTAAAAATCATAAGGCAGGTGCGGTGAATTTTACAGCTAGAATGCTAATTCCAAAAACCCGTCATAATAATACTGTATACAAAGTTTGAAGCAAATCGGTCGAGTGTTTAGGCTCTAGGAGCCAATAGAGACAGACAGAATTGTCCGACCCACTTTTTTCGACTTCTCTATCATCGTAATGTCGTGTCTGATTGTTAGACTTTTTTTACGAATGCATAACTTGCCTTCTAGTCCCTATAATCGCAAGTAAAAATAAAACAAAAATAACGAGTAACACCTAAAAGTATCGCCCTTATCTCTTAACCTTTCAAAAGACAGCCTTACTTTAAATTCATCTTAATGTAATGACCGATTAAAGAAATTCACAAAAATTGTGCCAGCTTAATTGGCTTAAACCAGTTTAACAAATAAAATGTTTGCTGATAACAAAGGGTGTGTCTTCTGTTGAAAAGCTAATATCATCCTCTTAAAGTTCTTCCCCCAATGTCACGCAAAAGTTAAAAAAAAAAAAAACAAATTCAGTAAACATGATCAGATATAACAGATTCCATCGACTTTTTGTTTGACACCTCAACAACAAAGATTGTTTTTCAAAAGTCCAAAACACCGTCATACCCTTCAACACGATAAATGATCATCTCAACCAAATTCATCGCTCACAACAAAGTGTGGTTCATTTAAAAAACCAGGACAAACAAAACAATTAACACACATTTGGCCATGAGGAGCAAAGGAAAATCATTTTTAATTGAGACAAAAATAATTTCGACTTGAAAAAAAACACCTTTAAGTATGTAGCCAAGCATGTGTTTGTTGTTTCTTTGAGTTTATCATTCAATTGATGGCAATTTCAATTCAAAGTTTCAAGAAATAAACTTTTATGTTTACATTCAGCCATCAATTTTATTGTAAATTATGATTAAATGTGTACAACACTAACGTCGAATCGTAGCTCAATTAAAAAACACATGTGCCTTTGTGTGGTTTATAAATGAATTAATCTTATAAAATGTTGGTTAGTGTTGAACTCATTAAACATAAAATAAACGTGTCATTGATGTTTTTATTAACTTCACTTCGCGTGCTATCAAATGATGACATAGAGTAAACGAACGTTAAAGTTTCTATTTTTAAAACAAACACTTGAAGTTGACATGATACACGTGCATTGGAAGCATGACATGATTATTATCATCAAAGGGTTTGCTTGGGGGTAACAAGTAACAAGCGAGCTGGAAAATACAGGTGGTCCATGTAAAATGTATGAATTATGTCAATTAATGAAATGAATAGGCATTTCAAGAATTTTTAAATAATATCTATAAACGAGCGTAGCAATAACTTATTTTGGTATTCAAATAAAATTTCAGATTCTCAATGAAAAACAACATGAACAGGCCTTGTTGAATGAGTACAACTTTGATCATCCAGACGCATTCGACATAGACCTGCTGATTGATGTCCTAAAGAAGTTGAAAGAGGGCCGCAAGGTCGAAGTGCCCATTTATAATTTCATAACCCATGGCCGCGAAACACAAACCAAGACAATGTATGGTGCCAATGTTATCATATTCGAGGGAATTTTATGTTTCCACAGTCAGGAAGTCCTCAAGCTATTAGATATGAAAGTGTTTGTTGATACCGATGCAGATATTCGTCTAGCAAGACGTTTAAAGCGGTAAGAACATCACTTTTTTTCATTCTAATGAGTAAATTACAAAGTGTCGTTGTTTGATGACGTTTGTGTAGTGATATCTCACAACGTGGCCGTGATTTGGTGGGAGTTCTTAAGCAGTACTCGACCATGGTCAAACCTTCGTATGCCAACTATATTGCCCCAACAATGGTTCATGCCGACATCATAGTTCCTCGTGGTGGTGAGAATAAAGTTGCCATACATCTGATTGTACAACATGTCCACACACAATTGCAATTGGTAAGAAGTTTGACTTATATATGAACTAAATAGAGTTTTAATATGTTGATCCTTTCAGAGAGGTTTTAAGCTGCGAGAAACCCTTGCTCATTCGTATATCGACCAGCCAATGCCAGATTCATTAGAATTGCTGCCACCAACACCCCAAATCAAAGGGCTGCACACATTCATCCGATGCAGAAACACCTCCAGAGACGAGTTCATATTTTACTCGAAAAGACTTATCCGTTTAGTGATAGAATACGCATTAAGCTTATTTCCCTTTAAGAACACCACAGTGGAAACACCCCAGGGAGTGCATTACGAAGGCCAGCGCATGGCTAGTAAGAAAATTTGCGGTGTATCGATTCTGCGTGCCGGTGAGACTATGGAACAAGCTGTTTGTGACGTTTGCAAGGACATTCGTATTGGCAAAATTCTCATTCAAACGAATCAGAGTACCGGGGAGCCAGAGCTGTATTATCTCAGACTACCAAAGGACATTAAAGACTACAAAGTTATTTTAATGGATGCCACTGTTGCAACTGGAGCTGCTGCAATGATGGCAATAAGAGTTCTGCTCGATCACGATGTACCGGAAGATAATATTATATTGGCGTCGTTGTTGATGGCCGAGATTGGAGTGCATTCAATAGCTTACGCCTTCCCAAAGGTACAGTTTGTTGTGCAATATTTTATATTTCATCTAAATTAACTGTCATTAAATGAGTCTATTTACATTCACAGGTTAAAATAGTTACATCTGCCCTTGATCCAGAAATCAACGACAAGTTTTATGTTATACCTGGCATTGGAAACTTCGGTGACAGATATTTTGGAACCGAACCATCTGATGATTACGTGTAAACCAACAGCCGACAGTTTTAGTAGTTAACTAACACCGCTTCTATCGCTATAGCGCTCATAAGCTATTCAAACGAACAATCTAAACCAGTAAACCATCCTTTGAAGAATATAAAACTAAACAAAACAAAACAAAAATCCGAAACACATGAGGAGTTTCCGACAGCGCGTTTATAAGGTGTCATTGAATTGAGAAAATGGAAAATCTATTATCTTATCATCTCTATAAGCAAAATAGCCTGCACAGAGTTCATAAATGTAAAATGTCACAGAATTTAGCTTTGATGAATACTAACAGAAACTCGGATTCTTGAAGAATTTTTTTAAATGCTTTCGAGTCAGTAATACAATTTTGAACTCGACCTTGTCCGCGCAAAGTTGCTCTGATTTTTCGTTTTTTGTATGTTTTCCTCGCTATTTAAATGAGGTTTTTCTTCTTTAACTCTTCTTCGGCATGATATACTTAAACTATCTAATTTTTTATAATATATACTATTGTGTATGTCAACGTTACAACAATCTTTTATTTTAATATTGATATTGATATTGTTTTTTTTTTTTTTTTTTTTTTTTTGAAAAGTAATACTAGTATATAATATATCTCAAAAGTAAAATTGACTTTTATTTATAACATGTGACGGGTTAGTTTAAAAGTAGCTTCCGCCCAGGTCCTCCTAACCAAACTGAAGTAGTAATTGTCTTTTTTCTTTAACCGACGATTTTTATGATTTTAAATGGGACCACAACTCCCCTCGGGATACCCTCAGAAAATTACCGTCTTGAATTGTTTCTTTTCTGAATTTAACTAAACGCACGTGTCTTTGCATTTCCCGCCTCCTTTTCTAGGGTGGTAGTGTTGGAACGCATCAAACTATTGCCTTTTGAATTAGGTTCTCAGGAAATGTTCTTTCTACATGGCAGTACCAGCTAAGTTGATTAACCATTTGTCCGAAATGGTATTTTAGATGTGGATGCTTCCTTGGATTTTGCTCCATATTAAATCATTATTTGTTACCCCTGCTGTTATGCTAAACCTCTTCAAATAACTCTCACACGTCCTGTACATCTTCCAACATTTTGAACCGTTTGTAATCGCTGGACGAAAACAAGCTTGAAGGGCAAATTTCGACCACAGAAAATGGCTGGAGTTTTCATGTCAATCCTTCGCGATTGATCACATTGATCACTGGACTTAGGAAGAAATATTCGATTAACCGGCACAGAAATAACAAGGCCTCGGCAGCGGATGTCATTACTGCCGAGCTGTTCAAACATGGAGGGCCAACACTACAAGCAATTCATGAAATCATAGTTCACGTACGGAAACACCAAGACATTTATCTCCCATACATAATAAGGGAGATATCTCAAAGTGCAGCAATTATAGGGGCATATTTTCTATCCTGCAAGAACGCATAGCACCATACGTGAAGACCATAGTTGGCAACTATCAATGTGGTTTCATACCAGGCAAATCCACAATTGAACAGATCTTTACACTTAGGCAGGGGATGGGAAAAAGTCTGGAATTTAATATTCTCACATACCATCTATTTATAGACTTTAAAGCCACCTATGAAAGAATTCGGCATCCCAAATAAATTGATACGACTAAGTTGGCTGACCATGGGCCAACATTACAAGCCAAGTAAAAGTAGCCGGTTTGCTGTCCACACTACTCAACATCTTTTACTCCGAGAAGGGGATGGTCTGGCTTGCATCCTCTTCAACCTGGCATTGGAGAACGCAATCCGTGACTCTGGCACGTCAACAAGAGGGACTATAGTCACCAATCTAGCCAGTTATTGGTTTACGCAGAAGATATTTACATGATCGGTGCTTACAAAACGGTACTCCTGGATCTCTTATCTGTCTTATTGTCTTTTTTCTTTAACCGACGATTTTTATGATTTTAAATGGGACCACAACTCCCCTCGGGATACCCTCAGAAAATTACCGTCTTGAATTGTTTCTTTTCTGAATTTAACTAAACGCACGTGTCTTTGCATTTACCGCCTTCTTTTCTAGGGTGGTAGTGTTGGAACGCATCAAACTATTGCCTTTTGAATTAGGTTCTCAGGAAATGTTCTTTCTACATGGCAGTACCAGCTAAGTTGATTAACCATTTGTCCGAAATGGTATTTTAGATGTGGATGCTTCCTTGGATTTTGCTCCATATTAAATCATTATTTGTTACCCCTGCTGTTATGCTAAACCTCTTCAATTAACTCTCACACGTCCTGTACATCTTCCAACATTTTGAACCGTTTGTAATCGCTGGACGAAAACAAGCTTGAAGGGCAAATTTCGACCACAGAAAATGGCTGGAGTTTTCATGTCAATCCTTCGCGATTGATCACATTGATCACTGGACTTAGGAAGAAATATTCCAATCAAATAAATTTCCGGAATAGACATATCTGGATCAGGAAATGATCATCATAGGTATTCCTATTCCGTCTTTTTTGCACTAATGCCTAAGGATCGTTTCTAAGGATTTTCACTTATATTGGCTCTAATATCAGCAAAGAATAATTGATTTACTTTAAGGACACAAAACGCTCGCTGTTTCACTTGCTCCCATGCAAACTTCCGGAATTCCGCGTTGTTTTAGTGCGACCCATATCTGATCTAGTGGTTGTCTATCGATCATTTTCTGACGAAATAATAGGTCCTGACGAAGCCGGTCTTAGACCTGGAAAATCTACGATGGACCAAATCTTCACATTACGCTAGATGCTACAGAAAACATGAGAATTTAACATCAAGACCCACCACCTGTTCATCGATTTTTAAGACAGCCAACGACAGCACAAACAGGGATGAACTGTACCGAGCCATGTCTAACTTTGGAATTCCCTGGTAAACTGATACGTGTTATCAGGATGACGGTGGAGAATGCTCACTGCTCCGTCAAAATTGGTAGGGATGCCTTCCACACCACTAAGGGTTTACGGAAAAGTGACGCAATGTCGTGCAGCCGTTTTACCAATGTACTTGAAAATATCGTACGGAACAGCAGCACATCACTATCTTTAATAAATCAACACAATTAATTGGGTTCGATGTGATCGGCACCACGGAGTTGGTCAGAACGTGACAACTAATGAATATAACTGAGGAAGTCAGTGAATTTGTCTACCTGGGCACTGTTGTAAAGACGGGGAACAACATCAGCGCAGAAATCAAAGGTAGTCATTCTTCACTGTTTCTTTAGACTAAGCAAGCAATGAAGGAAAAAGCCCTATCGAGAAGAATTAAGGTGACACTATACAAAGCACTCACCATCCGGTTCCTGTAACCTTCTTTCTGTGGTAACATTCGATTGAATTGCACAGCGCAGACACAGTCAGAGAAGGTGTCGTATGCAGAGTTAAAAGAGTGGTTTATACAACTTGTAATGTGCAACTACAGCTAACTTTGGACCGCGGTAATAAGAGAAGCCTGATAGTTGACGCTCACGGAAGAAATGGAAACTCCACCATTTCAAGAGGAAGACCTCATACTGCAGTCACCAAGCATTGAGGGGGTGCAAAAGGCGATTAACCGGCACAGAAATAACAAGGCCTCGGCAGCGGATGTCATTACTGCCGAGCTGTTCAAACATGGAGGGCCAACACTACAAGCAATTCATGAAATCATAGTTCACGTACGGAAACACCAAGACATTTATCTCCCATACATAATAAGGGAGATATCTCAAAGTGCAGCAATTATAGGGGCATATTTTCTATCCTGCAAGAACGCATAGCACCATACGTGAAGACCATAGTTGGCAACTATCAATGTGGTTTCATACCAGGCAAATCCACAATTGAACAGATCTTTACACTTAGGCAGGGGATGGGAAAAAGTCTGGAATTTAATATTCTCACATACCATCTATTTATAGACTTTAAAGCCACCTATGAAAGAATTCGG
Organism: Platycheirus rosarum; assembly: GCA_963971375.1. Taxonomy (NCBI): domain Eukaryota; kingdom Metazoa; phylum Arthropoda; class Insecta; order Diptera; family Syrphidae; genus Platycheirus; species Platycheirus rosarum. The sequence goes on along the minus strand of OZ020510.1, from coordinate 36,326,176 downwards.
CATCCCAAATAAATTGATACGACTAAGTTGGCTGACCATGGGCCAACATTACAAGCCAAGTAAAAGTAGCCGGTTTGCTGTCCACACTACTCAACATCTTTTACTCCGAGAAGGGGATGGTCTGGCTTGCATCCTCTTCAACCTGGCATTGGAGAACGCAATCCGTGACTCTGGCACGTCAACAAGAGGGACTATAGTCACCAATCTAGCCAGTTATTGGTTTACGCAGAAGATATTTACATGATCGGTGCTTACAAAACGGTACTCCTGGATCTCTTATCTGCGTTCAAGAGAAAAGTGTGCGAGGAAGGACGATTCCAGAGAAGATACAATCAAGGTCGAGCGGATGTTGCGGAAAAACTAAAGCTCGTTAGACTGCAGTGGGCTGGGTACGTAGCTCTTATGAGCGAAGAGGAACCAGCCCGGAAAATCGTTTGTAGGTCTTTTTATGGTAAAAGACAATGTGACCGACCTTGCTTGCAAGGGAAGGATGTCTTAGACCAGCAGGACGCCAGAAGCCGTGTGGTGAGCAATTGGATGGCGTTGGCCAGCAATCGGGATGCATGAAAGAACTTGTTGAAAGAGACCCACAACCGGATACCGGTTGTTGCGCTGATGATGATGGGGGCAAATCCGGCCTTCAGATTTCTTAAGTCGTGCTTTATCATGGAACATGGTACTTGATCTTATTTTTTTTCCTTGTGTAGTGCCAACTCAGATGTTTGCTCGTAGATGCCACTTTAAAATAATTACCGTTGAATAAAAAAGCAACAAAAAAGAGTCCAAATTTGAATTTATTTTCTATAAAAACTTAATCAACATCTGTGCAACAAAAGCAATCAAAACACAAGCTAAAAAGTATCCAAGAGCCTTTTTACTAATCTTAGAATCCAATTCCAAATCGGTGTTGATTGCTTTGTGTCCATTCAGTATGATATCTTTCTTTTTACTGCATTTCTTCCAGTCGTCCTCATCGTCAATGATTTCAGCAGCCATGCTGAATTTACTAGTCGAAACAACTTTTACCCGTACAGATGTACCAAGGAGATTGTCCTTCATTGGCAGAAGAATTTGTTCGTAGTACTTGTTGTGTCCAACATAGTGCTTCTTATCGTGAGAGATTTCAGTCACTAGAACTGAATAGACTTCGCCAACGCGTCCCGTATATGGTTCGTAGCTGTTAAACAGATCCGTCAAACGTTTGGTCCTCTTTTTGACCAAGTTTGCTGGAATTCGAGTCATTCGAGCAGCTGGTGTTCCTGGCCGTGGAAAGAATTGGTTAATGAATAAACTTGGAAACTTATACTTCGCACACAGTGTCATGGTTTCCTCGAAGTCCTCTTCGGTTTCACTGGGAAAACCACAGATTATATCTGTTGCTATGGTGAGACCAGGAACTCGTTCTCTCAAGAAATTGACGACATGTTCGAATTCTTTGCGGCAATATTCACGCTTCATCTCTCCTAGGACACTATCGCTGCCACTTTGGACCGGCACATGAAGGAAAGAATACACGCGAGGATGGTTAAGGATTTTTGCAACTTCTTCTAGATGTTCAAGAATGTATGGTGGATTTGTCATACCAACACGCATCATACACGACTCGGGGATTACTTCAACTAGCTTCCACAGCAATTCGGGCAATGATGAATCAATATCTCTCCCATAGGCACCGGTGTCTTCGGAAGTTAACCAAATTTCACAGCAGCCTTCGTCGAATGCCTGTTTGGCCCGTTCTACTATCTCGTCTGGCGGATAGCTAGCCAGATCTCCTCTGGCGTGTTTGGTTTTGCAATAGGTGCACTGATTCAAGCAACCGGAATTGATTGCAATGATCTCGATTAGAGGATTTTTTCTTACTTTAGGAAGAGCAAGTTTGGCGCCTGCAACTCTTTTTCCATTTACTTTCTTGTTCTGCAGCAGACGAACACTGTGACCCTTCAATGTTTCTTCAACGACTTCTACAACCCGATCGATTTGTTGAACTCCAATAACTGACATGCCATCGAGGTATTCGGACTTGGGAGCTCCTTGTGGAACACATCCAGCTACCACTACGTGCTTACCAGTTTTCATTCCAAATTCGATTTCATTGCGAAACGTATCTTCTGAAGGATTTTTCACCGTGCAACTGTTTAGAAGCCACAAGTCTGCGTCTTCTTTTTTGTTGGTTAGATTGTATCCATAGGCGGCTAATTGACCAGCCATGTATTCCGAATCAGAATTGTTATGAGCACATCCCCATGTCTTGACGAAAACTGTCTGTGTTCCTGGAATTACACTTTCGTGGATCTTTTTCTCCCGCGGAGGTTCCGTTGAAGTTATGGTGATGCGTTTCTTTGCACGTACTGTGACGTTCTTTTTGTTTGCGTATCTTTCTTTTGGTTTTATATCTTCGGCTGATATAAGATCTTCGATGTCGTCGATGAATTGACCGTTTTCAAACATTTTGTTAACGTTTTTAAAGAGATTTTGTATTATGAAATTCAAAATACAACTACTCAGAAAGTTGGTCCAAAATCCACGAGAAAAATATCAAATGACAGATGTGACTGTCAACTGTCAAATTTATGGCAGAAGCAAGGCGAATTCATTTGTGGCAGCATTCAGCGATAGTTATAATTTTTTTAAGGTATTATATACCGTCGACATGGTTTTTTGGTCGTGTAAAAAATATCTATATGCTGACAATTTCAATTCAATTTCTGGAGGTCGACGTAGTGTGTCGACATGATGAAATGGCATGTAAAAAGGAACGAACTAGTTTTTTATATACAATTATACGTCGCATGTGCGTGTGAATGTCCATACAACAACGAACTACTTCGTCGACATAGGCGATTGATGTGGCGTGTAAAAAGGGTAATATTTATTAATTTGACTTAAAATTGGATTAGTTGCCACTTTCATAACATCAATAACTGACTTATGGAACAAATTAGGAGAAACCACAAATATTTAAAACCGTAGGAGAGAGAAGTGTTAAACCATGTAAAAACACAAATACAGCTTTGGCCTATTTTTTTCTGATGAGCTATAAAGCTGTAAAAAATTGAACAGCAAACAATTCGAATCTGTTCTAGTTTGTACCAGATGACAATTAGCAAGCACAAAAATTAAATTTTATCAGGAAAATAAATAAAGACCCAACCATAATTGAAGAATTGGAACGTACGGTTTCGTACGAAACAGTGCGAATACATGTGATTTGTATAACCAACCCGAAATGACGTTGATAAAGTTTCATTCAGTTTTATTTTCAAGCGTACACGGAATTTCAAAAATGCTTGTATTTTCTTAAGCCTATTATGGTCAACTTATGTATTGGACAGAACGAAAAGAAACTTTTCGTTCGGTTTTGTACCTTTCTATTTCTTGCGCGTATTATGGTTGGGCCTTTAATAAATATGTTTTAAATATAATTGAAAACTTTTAAAACAAAAGTTCTTTGAGTTGTTTGCCATCAATAATTATAGTAATTATTTTTCAAATCAAATATAAATATATATATATAATTATCCATATGAAATTTTGCCCTACTACGTTTTCCTGATCATTATATAGCACGCTCAAATTCTAATTGTGTGTATGTGAATACGTATCATCTGTTTGCATCACTCCCCATAAGAATTTTATAGGAAGCTGTCTCTTGAATCCATTTTATTGAAAAACGACTTCATACCTGACGTAAGAGTGCTAAAATATTAGAAAGAGGGACACACGCACACATCGCTTAGCATTGCATTGTTTTTAACCAATAGACTCTGGCAATATACATATCTTCGTCTCTATATTATTCATACTAGAAATTCTTCATTTTACTATGAATACTTCAACTTTGTTACGATGCATCAAAGTTGTTATCGTTAGTCTTAATTAAATATTATTAAATTAAAAACTATCTATTTGATTTCTTTATTTCATTTTTACAAACACTACAAACAATTCTCCTCTGCCTCCCCGAATCTCTTCTTGTAGGTGTTGAATGCGTTTTTGATGACGCCTGACAACAAGCAAATATACTTTTCAGAGGAACAGTTTCACCTTCTTCCAAAGTTTGTGGAAGATTTTTCCCTTTGGTTTCTGGCAGTAACAAAGTGGCAAGTCCTCCAATGACAAGCAGGACACCCATAACAATCAAAGGAAGCACCAGCATGTGTTCTCCCTGAAATATTAAACTCATAAAATATTCTTAAGCTCTCAAAATACATTTCTTGCCATATGATTAATAATCGGAATCAAAATCGGTCCAATCATGGCAACAACACCACTAAAGCTCATTCCCAGGCCACGTACAACTGTTGGATACAGCTCTGAAGCTAACAGCGGCAGCACAACATATGAAGATGAAATACCCATCTTTCCAATGCAATACAATATTATCATAACCAAATGATCCTTGGCATAAAGGAACGTTGTGATGCATGCAATACCACCAGTCAGCATAGAAATGCATAGAACCCAACGTCTTCCGAAAAAGTGAAGTCCCGGCCAAAGAAATAGATATGTTGGTAATTCGACAGCTCCAGCAAGAAAAAAGTTCCAAATTTCATCTCCGCCAAGTGCTGGTGCATAATAACTTAGGCCAACATACACACTTGTATTGGTAAACCATATAAACGTTATGATTATAGTTTTCTTTCTAAGATTTGGTGAACGGAAAAGATCCATGATTCCATGAGAAGAACCCTTTTTATGAGCCGTTGTAGACTGTGTGAGCTTTTGGGTCAGTTCATCAGTGTAACCTGTTGGTATTTCCTTACCGTTAACTCGGGCAATTGTTTTCAGTATGCTTGCAGCTTTTTTGGTCTTGCCAAATGCAGCTAACCATCTAGGAGATTCTGGAAGTACAAAGAAACAGGAAAACAAAAGCAAAAGTGGCAGGGATACAGCCAAGCTGAGAAATCGCCAATCACGCACTAGGTAAACGACACCGGCTAAAAATGTCAGACCAAATGAATAAGCGATATTTGAGGCAATTGTACAGAAAACTCTCTTTTCGGGGCCGACAAGCTCGATTGCTGAAAAAATACATAATGTATGTACATAAGTTCAAATTGTTTATTGGTTATATATGTAGTTAAATTAGTAATGTTTTCATATTTTAAACAAATTAAAATTATTAGCCTATTTAAGTATTCAAGTGAATGTGTTTTATTTCTTCACCGACTGCTTGAAAAGGAATTGTTATTGGAATTCATCAACTTTATATATGTACATATTTACATTTAGCCTTATTTATTAGAATCTCCACGTAAATAATTATATAGCCACTATACAAACATACAAAGTTGCATAAATATGTAATAAGTTTGTTTCAATTGCTGCGCAAAATTCTGAAATTCGCCGAAAATCACCGAAAAATTGTCCAAAGTTGTTCTATCTTGTGAATTTTTCGTAGGTTTTTACTGAAGAGAGTACAAAATTCCCCCACCTGTGAAATTTCTGTTACAAAAATTTTGGTACCCAGAAAACTGAAAACTGTCAAACGAACAAAAAAAGCATTTGATATTTCATTATTGGTAGCGTATCCACTTGGCTGATCGGAAGGAAACGCTTCATTTGATTTTGACACTTACTTTCGTTTGCTTCCGTCCATATAGTTAGTCCTTCAAACAATCTGTTTTTATTCAAAAAGAGATTAAGATACTCTCTTCACTTATACGTTTTACTGCGCGAAAATTAAATAATTAGCCAGTTCACGTTTCTAAGCATCTCAACACAAATATTTGGGATTCACTTGCTCAATTTAAGTTTGTCAAAGAGATCTCTATTAGAAGGAAAGAGATACAACGTTTTTTTAGCGTTTGCTAAAAAATTTTGTTCACATACATTTTCCAGCTCCATCAAAAGTGAGTGAGACAACTTCTTGAGCACTCCGAAATCTCAAGAAATGTGAATTGACTAAATGGGTACGTTTAATGCGTTGACTAAAATTCAGATATTGGTCCTAGAAGCAAGTTGACTTTAAGGCGCCAGTTATAGCGATCAGAAAAAAACGACCACGAAAAGTTAAAACAAATGGACAAAGAATCTTATCTTGATGAGCGTTTATACCAATGAGTTAAAATACGTCAGTTGATTTCGCAAAAAATAACTAATAACTAAGCTGTAAATTGAAAAAAGAAATTTGGTTAGAAAACGAAGAATTAATTATCTTACTTTATGACTAGTTGAATTTTTATTTCGGCTTTATCAATATTTTCTTCTTTTTTTTCTTTTTTAAACAAAATTTGTTTTACAAAAAATTGCAGCTCTATTGAAATCTTAACGCTACACACCAAAAGACACGAACAAAACAACAAATTGCCAAATAGTCGTATGAGAAAGTTAAAAGTTGGCCAATTCTAACTACTCCAATCCGATTCAATTGTATTGTATTCGTAAAATTGCAATTTCATATTTGTTTGACATCTATACATATTAACAATGACTTGTGTACATGGTTCCTTTTTTTCGGTTGTTTCTTCATTCTTCTTTGGATTACCCTGGATATATCCAATACTTTCCTACAAACTGTGCTGTTTTATTCTAAAGAAATTTGCAAATGTCTAAAAAAAGCAATTAAAACCATCCTTTACTACTAAAAAACATGATTGGGAATTGTTTTCAATTTTAAAAGTTTTTATTTTTAGTCCGTGCATAGCATTTACTTTCTCAAATGAGAAAAGTCAAAGCTTAACTACAAAAAATCTTAAAATTTTCATTCTTCCATTCGTTACTTCTTTCTCCTTACTTTCCTACACCCCTTACCAATTTGTCAAAAAGAAAAAAAGAAGAAACAACTGAAAAAAGGAATCATGTACACAAGGTCAATGTCTAAAAAAGTCAAAATGAAATTGTAACACGGAAAAAGCCTAAAAATGACACTGTTGACATAACAATAATAAACGAAATGACAATGAAAATTAACCAAAAAAAGTTCCTAAGCTTGGTTTATAATGTCAAGGAATTAATTACTGTGATAAGAAGAAAAAAGAGTAAATTATTTCTCATTTCGTGATCAGTTTGACCATTAAAATAAATTGCACGACTGTATCGCACGTACCTGCTCATATGTGCGGTCACATTGTAGAATAAAATTTAAGAAAATTAAAATGAACATCAAAGGATTTATTCGATTTTTGTGACTTTTGATTGTTCGAATAAAGTACGTTAAATTGTATTGAGTGAAATAATTTAAACGCCATTTTATTTCTTTAAGAAATGTTAAAAAGTGTGATTTTTTTTTAATCGAAGGAGTAGTAAAAAGGATTTTTTAGCAACTTTTTTTTTAAAAAAATGAAAAAAAAAACTCAGGAATACAAACTTAAGCACAAAAATAACATACATCTAGAAACAAAATTTAAAAAAAATTCAATGACCCGTTATCAATTTATTGATTTTTTTCAAAAAAAAAAAAATTAATAAAAAAAAAAAGTTTTCGAAAAAAAACATTAATGCAAAACTACTTAGGCTACATCTTCTTGAATATTAATTTTGATAGTAATCCGATCAACAGTTTTACAGAAAGTCGAAGAAAAAAAACCGTACCTATGGGAGGTACCGTTTTTAGCCTACATATACTATACAGGTACCGTACATTTTTGAGCTAAAAAAATTTGAAAAATTTTGTTGAATGTCAAAATAACCTTAAGTTCTAAATTTGAAGACGATTGGCCCAACCGTTCAGCCTACAGTCCAAAATACATCCGTAAAGACAGACAGACAGACGGAATTGTCTTAAACAGCCTATTTTAGTGTCATTATTGCCATAGTTTACTTTACCCTATAAAAAGGCACGTAAAACATTCGAGTTTGTGACATTAGGTACATAAATACTCAACATAGATGGCAAATAGGGAAAATAGATTTTATAATAAATTAATATCATCTCTCACGAACATTATCTCGAAATATTTACGTCGAGTTTTGCCTTGTAATAAAAACTTTGAATTATAAGAGGGCATATAGATATTTCAATGCGAAATCCTGATAGCCATTCTCGTAAATCGTCATTGGATTCTTTCGATTCTCACTGAATAAACCGCATATAAATTGAATTCCAAATTGTGCAACAGTACTCTAACACAGATCTAACATACGAGAAGATTTTAGAGTAAACGGTCTGAAAAATCTTTGGAATTTCTGTAAATGAACACCAGCATTGAATTCGCCTTAGCAACAATATAGTTGACGACTAGAAAACTAAACTAAATATCAAATACAACACCAAAATCTTTACAGCCGTTAGCTTTAGAACGGGAAGTTCCTCCTAAATTGTACTCAAAAGTAATCCATGCAATACTTCGGGTAAGTCATACTGACACTTTGAAACATTTAGGTGAAGATCGTTGTTATTACACCAAACAGATAAACTTGATAGATCTTTCTGTACGTTAATGCAATCTAATGCTTAAGAACAATTTCAAATCATCAGCGTACATCAAAAAAATACAATTCGTACGAAATCTTGGAATGTCATTTAGGAAAATTAAAAATAATAGGTGTCCTAAGTGACTACCTTGGGGAACAACGGAAGTCACTTCAATAGGATCCAAAAGAACTTTAATTATTCTTGCGAACTGAACTCTATCTGTAAGATATGATTTTAACCATTTTAATAAATTAGAGTAAAAACCTATTTATTCAGCTCGGGAACCAATATAGCGAATGTCTATCAAAGGTCTCTGAGAAATATGTGTAAAATGTGTCACATTGGAAACCTTCTTTAAGAGAACTTAACACAGAATTGCTAAAAACGTTGTGATTGGTTTGGTATTCCAAACCACCACCAATGAAACCATGCTACAAAGGTGAAATAACTTCTTTTAAAAGGAATACTAACTTATTATAAAAAATCTTTTCGAGTGGTTTTGGAATAGCAGATATCTTGCAAATAGGAGGGTAGTTCGTAACCTGGTCTTTTGATCCCGACTTAAATCATTCAGTTTTTCACGTAAACGTATAAAATCTTCGCCACGCATCAACCTTCTGCATAATCAACCACTATCTAATGTGGATTTGATTCACAACCTTGGCAAATTATGTGACCGGAAGTTCAAATTCATGGCACATATCGATAATATCAACTCTAAGGCCAACTCGACACTTGGCTTTGTGAAACATTGTCCCAAAGAATTTTTCTACCCCTACGTCACCTGATCCTTCAACAAAACCCTTGTACGCCTGCTACTTGAATACGTCTCCCAAGTATGTTCCCCATATCGGCAGGTTCACATCTCGAGAATCGAGAGCATTCAAAGTCGTTTTCTTAGATTTGTTCTTCGCGGTCTGTCCTGGAATGATCCATTTATCCACCCCTTTCCCTTAACAAAATCGCCATCAACTTATAAACCTGAATACCCCGAAAAAACGCAGAGAAACTGCAGAGATTCTTTTCATTCATCGACTCCTCGCAGGTTCCGTCGACTATGAAACTCTTTATAATTCTCTCAGCACCAAATTCCTGTAACCTAAGAACCTCTTATGGCTTCAACGAAGCAATGATGCAGAGGGTTAATTCGAATGAAAACTGTTTCAATTTAACCGCAGCTCCTACTGCCTTAAACTCCTTCTCCGGAATCATCATCCCAATCCATTAGTTTAAGTTAGTCGTAAGTTTCATAGTTTTAAGTTATATGAAGATATGAAGCTTGTATTAAGCCAAATAAATGGGGGTATTGCCCCCACCAAAATTAAAATTAAAAATTGGGGTAGTAAAAGAACTTTTCTATGCTTCAGAAAATCACCTTCTAGGAGAGAACGATTGAAGATAACTTCAATTGAATCTGCTAAGGCACAAGCAGATCTTTTGAAAATAATGGAAGCTAACCTCATGTTTGTGTGTCTTCTTTCATGTTTTTCATTTCTTCTACTATTTCACTTCTACTGATGATGGCTTTCACACTGAAGGTGCTATATTAATGACGTCCATAATAAAACAAAAAACATAGATTCACTTCCAATGAATGCGTTAATTGTAAACGAAATTTCCTTTTCAATTCGATTATTCCCGTTTAAAATCTCTAATGATTGTACATCAAAACTATGGTAAGTGCGGTGAAGAAATATAACGTTTTTTTTTAATCATTTGTTTGATCTTTGAATTTGTTTAGTTAATTCATAAAATAATAAAATACATATATCTACCTAAAACATACGGACTTGAAAGAATGGCTGGAACCGTTAGACCAACAATAAATCGCATTCCAAGCCACGAATAATAATCCCAGGCAAATGCACTGCCAGCACACGCCAATACTTCGATCAGCAGATACAAATAAAATGATGGCCTTCTGCCCCAGATATCTTGTAAATATCCAAAAATGTAGTTTCCTATAAGTCCAGCTATCCCGAAAACAGATAGTCCAAAAGTGACATAGAAATTGTTGTTGCAAACCAAATCCCACTATGGAATTAAACTCGCATATAATCCTCCATTAAGCTACAATTACAAACGATTACCTCAGAAACAACGGTATTGGGGTACATTTTGTTGTCATAATGCCAACCATTTTGGCAGCTTACTATATTTCCTCCACGAGGATCACCTATATCCCAGACCTTGTCCAAAGCCAAATCATAAGGTGTCCTGTATTCCAGATATCTTACAATTTCGCTATAATTCCGTGAGTACATCTTACACTCTGAATACTTCAAGAAGTTATCCACCAATTCCACGGGTATGCTGAGGTTTTTCACCAATTCTCCATAATCTTTGGTCCATGGTTCAAGTTCTGGAATCCTACACCAGTGCTCTGGTGTAGCAGCTATAAAAAGCTGGCTGCGTTAAAAATAAGTAAATTATATTCTAAAAACAACACACGATTTATTTTTTTCAAAGACCTGTAAGCATGAAACGCGCACGGTATCGCTGCTGGCAGGAGTACGGCACAAATAATTAACTTCTGATACAATCCAAAGGAACCGACCTCGTTAAGTACGTCGTCAAAATCCATATTACCGTTATTTTTACGTAAAACAAAGTAAAAAGCTAATACATTTGGAATTTTCTATAAATAGTATCGTTTTCGTCAAAGCACTCAGTTTCCTATCTATCACTTCCGTTTCCTGTAGAAAATTCAAATATTAATTTCGAATGTTTTTTCCGTTTTGACCATTTGAACCGTTGGACGTCTAACACGATACTGACTGCGTTTAAAATGGAACTACCTCGACACAAGGGTGCCCTCAGCCTCAATAGAATCTAATTCAACTGTAGTGGTGGTAAATGCGCCAAGTAAATGGTTTTCAAATGAAATCAACGCTTTTTCACAATAGGTGGTAGAACCCGCGCTAACCTATTCAAAATAAAAAAAAACTTACTAGAAACGGCCACTTCAAATGTTGTAGCAAGAAACATGATGAACGTAGTTCAGGTCAGGCGACATTTCAGATTGGCTACTTAATGCACTGAACTTCACATTGAGATTCATGGAATGGAGGAAATCAGAGCTGATGGCTGGACCTCTATAGATCGCAGCTTGTTGCAAATGGGACATAATTTCATTATGAGTGTTTAATTAAGCACACTAGTCCATGCGTCGTTGTGGTTGTTGGAGCGAAGGGGTGGAGGACAAGATACGGGCTAGGCACTCTCTCTCTTGAGGCAGGTACTTGCGATGTAAATATTTTTGCCTGCCATTGAATTAAATTGGCGATTTAATTACCAGGCGGGGACTTTACAAAGGCATATGATTTGGATGATCTGCTGCAGCAGATGTTTTGTTATTATGATTTTGTTTTATTCGGCACATTATGATGTCTAATTTTATATTCCATATTTAAGTCAATGTCCCATAGGCTTATTAGTTAATATAAATTGGCCGCAAAAAGCTGGTTTTTAGTTAAGCACGGACAAGAGCAAAGTGAATTCTAGATAAGGTGTCTAAGCATCCCAGAAGGGCGAATTTTCAACATCTTTTTGTCGATATCTTTTTTGAATACTGCGCCTTTGAGCTGTTTTTTCACCAAAGTAATTTTTTTCGGAGTACGCAATAGTGTATAGTATTAGTTGATTTGAACAAAAGAAAATTCATGAAATTGGGTGTCTAGTTTTTTGCTCATAACTCGAAAACTAAGTATTTTATAAGGGGAAATTTTTAACATCTTTTTGCCGATATCTTTTTTAAATACTGCACTTTTGAGCTGTTTTTTGCATTAAAGAAAATGCTTCGGAGTACTTTTCCAGCATTAGTTAGTTTGAGCAAAAACATTTTTCATGAATTTGGGTGTCTGGTTTTGTGCTTTTTATTCGAAAACTTAGCGTCCTAAAAGGACGAATTTTCAACACCTTTTTGTCAATTTCTTTTTAAATACTGCTTTGAGTTTTTTTTATAGCAATAATTACTTTCATCATTAAAAAATTCATACAATTTTTTTGTTTTTTGCTCATCTTAGATATTATTTTAAATACCGTATCTTTGGAGCTGTTTTTTGCACCAAGAAAATTTTTTCGGAGTACCTTTTCAACGGTGTGTAGCAGTAGTAAATTTGCGCAAAAACAATTTTTCACTAAATAAAGTATCTGGTTTTTGCTCATAACTCGAAATCTAAACGTCCTAGGGTGGCGAATTTTCATCACATTTGTCCCTATATCTTTTCAAATATTGCGTATTTTGAGCTGTTTTGTGCATTAAAGTAAATGTAACCCGATTTCCTTTCAAAGCACAAGTTAATTTGAGCAAAAAAAGTTTTCAGACTTTTCCAACAATTTATAGCATTCATTAATTTGAGCAAATTTGAAGGTTTCAGCTCATAACTCGAAAACTAAACGTCCTAGATCTTTTTAAATACTGCATGTTTGGAGCTGTTTCTTGTACCAAGCTAATTTTTTGGAGTACGTTTTCAACGGTGGATATGGCATTAGTAAATTCGAGCAAAAACTATTTTTCATCAAATAGGTTGTCTGATGTTTTTTTGCTTACAACTCGAAAACTAAAGCGTCCTAGAATGGCAAATTTTCATCGCCATTTTATCGATATCTTTTCGCACAAAAGTAAATGTTTTTAGAGTACGTTTTAAACGCGGTTTATATCATAAGTTAATGTAAGCAAACGAAACTACATTAAATTAAGTGTTTTTTTCTTAAATACTGAACCTTTTGAGCTGTTTAAGCATCAAAGAAAATCCTTTGCAGTACCTTTCCAACGGTGTATAACATAAGTTAATTTGAGCAACAAATTTTTTCATGAAATTGGGTTTCTGGTTTTTTGCTCATAACTCGAAAACTATGTTTCTCAGAAGGGGGAATTTTCAACACCTTTTTGTTAATTTCTTTTTAAATACTGCAACTTTGAGCAATTTTTTTACCAAAGTAAATGTTTTCAGAGTACCTTTCTAACGGTGTTCAGCTTCATTTGGACATTACACAGCAACAAAATAGGCTAGTTCAATGTTTCTGATCTCTCCGAGATCTCTTTTTTCTCAGATCCATTAAAAATGGCTGAGAAAATTCCTTGATCACTCCGAAATCTCAAGAAACTTGAACTAGCATGGAATTATTTATAGAGCTGGCATTGTACAAAGTGATCGCCGGGTCAATTATAAACTTTGTTTGTTTATAATTTTTGATTAAATGAGAGACAGTGGATCTTATATTGATAAATGTTTTATTTAATGTCGGCAATTATGTATGGAATACAATATCAGTTAAATGTCCGCCTCTGTTAGTCTCACAAATGCGAGCCCTTTTGAGCACATTTTTCATTACATTCTCACACATTTCACGCGGTATTTCATTAATTTTATCACGAATATTTTGTTTAAGTTGCTGAAGCGTTTCTGGTTGTTTGCATAAACCTTGATTTTCAGATATCCCCACAAAAGGAAGTCCGGAACAGTCAAATCAGGCGACCGTGGAGCCAATCAACATCACCATTTCTTGAAATAACTTGTTGTGGAAAGAGGTCTTGCAGTAAATCCATTGTAATCCTGGCTGTATGCGATGTGGCACCGTCTTGTTGATACCACATGTTAATCAAGCCCAAAGCATGCAGTTGTGGCGTTAAAAAGTTTTCAATAATATCACGATATCGCTCCCCATTCACAGTTAACGTTACGCCGTTTTAATTTTCAAAGAAGTAAGGTCCAATGATTCCTCCTGACCAAATTGCACACCAGACTGTAACTTTAACTAGATGGAAAGGTGACTGATGAATAATTTGAGGGTTTTCCATTGCCCAGAACCGACTATTCTGTTCATTCATATATCCATTCAAATGAAAATGTGCCTCACTCAATATGATTTTTTTCATGAAAATCGGGGTTGTCATGGGCTAGCTGTAACATCCTATTGGCATATGCACGGCGGCGTAAATGGTCTTGTGGAAGAAGCTCTTGTGTCAACTGAATCTTAAATGGAAACAAACACCTGCAGACCCTCTTTCTTCGAAATCTTTTATCATTCGTGTCTACTTCACGACTGTTAAATATGAACTGACTAATGTTTACCAAAATGGCGGCAAAGCAAAGTAGTATGCCTTCCCGGCGGACACCCTGTATATATATTATCTATAGTACTATCAAGATGGGTGTTTCACCTAGCGCCATCTAGTTTCGCTATTTCGCAATGTAGGCTTTTAGTCGGGGAAATGTATTCAACACATATGCAATGTTAGAAAAAGACAGAACGGGAAAGATGTATATATGTTAGCAGTCAGAAGGAAGCAAATAATCAAGACTTTTTCGTGTTATTTCTTTGTCATTTGCTTTAGAATAACTGCTAATGAGAGAATGAAAGATAGACATTTAGACTGAATGTGTATTGGGTTTCTTAAAGATACGGCAACAGGATGAAATTTACCGTTTGGTTTGGATTTTTTGTACAATTTTTAATGGTTAACATGTTTGATTATTATATAATTTTTTGTTAGTCTGCAAAACTTAAATTTGGGTTGAAGTATCTACCTAGTTACTTATTTTACAAATAGTAGTAGTAGAATGTGATTTTATTTGATAATTTACAAAAGTTTACATATATTTACAAACTCACAAGTATAGCATTGGCTTTTGCCGTCAGTCAGAAAAAAAAAGAATATTATTCAAATATTATGTATAATATAGATCAAAGTAAAATTGAAATTGAAAAGATTAGACTCCTTTAAGATGATCACAACAAAAAATAAAAATACATATTTTGTTTTTTTTTATTAAAAAGCTTCATTTTAAATTTGATTTCTGTAGTTTGAAATAAGCAATTTGGAGATATAGGAATAGGAGGTAAGAGGATGTAGTAGAAGGGGGTAATAGTAGGATAGGATAGGATAGGCTTGGGATAGGTACGAGGGAAGGATTCGGTAGGTACTGGATGTAGGAAGTGGGGTAGGACCAAGGAAGAGGGATCCGGGATGGGAAGGGTAGGATAAGACAAGGGAGGATAGGAATCGAGAAGGATACTGGGATAGGGAAGAGGAGAGAAAAGTAGGGGCTCTAGTGTTGGTAAGGAGGAAGGACCTGGATCTGGCAAATGGGATAATAACAAGGTAGGCTAGATATAGGATGAGTTAGTAGGAAGGGGTAGGGATGGAAAGAATGTCCACCGTGGAGGCGTAGGCACGCTGGCGTGCGCGGCTAAGCTCGCCGGATGTGGGGGGATCTTGCCCCCACGGATAGACCTCACCTATTTCAAAAAAAAACATATATCGTGCCATACTTTACCACACACATATATAGCAGTACCACACTCAGGATGCCCTGCTGGTGTTATCGCAGGAGGACCTTTTTCCCTCCCAACCTGGAATCCGTCGGTCCAAAACCAGATTTGTGGATTCCCCAATCTGGTCATCCAAAACGCTGTCAAGCCATTTCTTACCTTTAGGCCAAACTTACCTTACCGCACCCCCTTTTTGTTTCGATTCAAGTCTCCATGACGAAAATTCTACCTATCATTAGAACAAAAGATAAGTCAAGCGATTCATACCAAGACTGTCGAGATTCTCTCACACTTTTTATTGAATCAAATGCACTTTTTAGTGTCGAAAACATGAATGTATAAATTTACAAAAAAAATCAATCAATCTTTAAACAATCAAAAAAAAAACGACAATAATTAAATTAATAAATAATAATAAAAAAAATATATGACATTGAAACAGTATTCCATGAGGACCAAAAATGAATTAACTATTGGTTTTGGGTAAAAAGACCCCCCAAACCCCCCCACCAAACAAAAACTGCGACGGGAATGTCTCTTCCGTCTTTCTACTTTTCAACCCCTTGTTACCTACCGCCAGAGAGCTCTTTGATGGTATACTAAGGGGAGGTGCATCATATCGCCAACTGGGAGTGAGCCGCTTGGGAGCCTTTGTACACTAACCCAAAACCCCGATCACAAAATCAATTGTTGATCTGATCTTTACCCAGCACTAATAATGAAATTGCTTTAGTAATCTTAAATAGGTAACTAACATACAAAAATTCTCATAACAAAAAAAAAATCTCGCCAAAAATAATAAAGAAAACGCCAAGGTAGTATATGAAAATAAAAGGAAACAAATCTTCGATGCTGCGAATGTCCCCAGTTGTTCATGAGGAAAATCTCCTCCGCCTTCCAAAATCGGCTCCTATGGCTTGCCAACTTTCTTTTACACTCTTCAAATTTAATATAGGTAACCTTTTTATCTTAATTCAAAGACAT
This sequence comes from Platycheirus rosarum, assembly GCA_963971375.1. Lineage (NCBI taxonomy): Eukaryota > Metazoa > Arthropoda > Insecta > Diptera > Syrphidae > Platycheirus > Platycheirus rosarum. The sequence goes on along the minus strand of OZ020510.1, from coordinate 36,309,558 downwards.
ATATCTAGGCGTATTCTAGGGGGGTGAATTCCACCTCTCTCGCAAACAATTTCCCTTTTTTTTGCTATTCGCACAATATTACAAAAAAAAGGTTCAACATAACATTCCCTCCCGTTACTTGCAAACCCGGGTAGGTCACGGGTTTAAGCCTTTTTTTTGTGGCGGGCTTTTTCACATCCTCCGCTTTCGCACTCAGTTTGGTTTCAACAAATCGATAGACACAGGAAGTGCTTTGGTGGAATTCACCTATTAATTTCACCCTATTAATATCAACCTATCTATAATGATTTTTTCTTTCTTCTCACTTATCCCTTTTTTTATTGAATTATGAATAATAAAAAAAAACAGAAATTGATTTCTCCCAGATTTTTCTTCAACAAAATAGACGAAATTTGAGGATCCTTTCTTGCAGATACAAAATAAATGAAAATTAACTTCATTAAAAAAAAACTTCAAAAAAAATATGCTTGCACCTTTTTTATTTATTTGGCTAACTAAGTACCTTGTATTTTATTTATTTAATTTATCTCAAAATTATACCGCACTAACACGACTTCGGCGACGGTGGTTCAGTTTTTAAAACTCTCTTTCCAACTGGAAAATAGTTGGACTGCCGAAAAAGTTGATTTTTCCGTTTTAGCCTTCTTTGCCGTTTTTTCTTCTTTCTATATACCTGCAGTCCCTGGGTTCATTGACTTGACCTATATACAAATTCGCAATCAGCTGTTCGTCACATCGGTTTGTTCCTTTTCCGAAAATCGCACTTCGGCCTGCGAACACTATACCGACATATTTCGGAAAAGGAACTACTTTGCCTACCTTATACGCAAAACTTCAAATTGCCAAGATGGCTTCCAATTTTTTATCGATGTTCGCGTCTTTTCGTAAACTTTTTAATTTTTCGCGTATTTTCTTGTTAATTTTTCGTATAATTCTCGGTTCCGCGAATAAACCCAACTCCGCATTAATCGTCGCGTATACCCACATACCCGCTCCTTGGCTAAATTCGTCTCCATGGATCATGGACTCCGTTGCGGCGCAAACGCAACCTACCCTTTACTCGGGCGTGATTGTGTTTTTTTTTGTTTATTCAACAAAAAAAAAATATAAATAAAAGTGAATAAAAAAAACATTTTTTTTGTGTTTTGGGATTTGTTTGTGTGCCTACATGTCTGTTTTCGTGCTTCTTGCCCTTCCCTTTGATTGTCTTGTCCTACGACGCCAGTCGGAGCCGCATGTATCGCGTGTGCGACTGGCTTAATCGAAACAAAAGAATTTTTGTTATTATTGTTGGCAGTGGGCCGCAACAACACCCCGAGCCAGTCGGAGCCGCATGTATCGTGTGCCCGACTGGTTAATTGAGAAAAAAAAAACGTATTGTAATTCCGGCTGGCAGTGGGCCGCAACAAGTTAAGGGCTGTTTTAACGTAGCTTGATAACATTATCCAATCTTGACCATTCAAGACATTCGCAGCTTCATCAACAGCTAAATAGTTTTTCCCCAAGTGCTGTCTCCGTATTGCCTGCAGGATCGGACATGTTCCTATAAAATGGAGAACATTTTCTGTCGCACAAAGATTGCATAAACTGCATTCCGTACTTCTATCAGGTCCGTATGGTATGTAGTTCAGTCGTAGTTATTCTCCTCTGGTTTTGAAAATTAAAGAGATTGTTTCTATTGCATATCGGTCATTGAAGTAATTGTTAGGTCCAAGGTCTTATCTCAGGAGTTTATACATGTTTCGGGTATAACTCCGTTGAAGTAACCCCCATACTTGACCAGCATAGCACATCACTGACCTCATAACTGCTTGGAAAAGTTTATATTTACCACTCGGGGTTATCTGTTTTTTTCCCAAGGACCCCCCTCCAGTTGCAGTTGATGGCTTGTTTTGCTTTTATAAGATTTTCCTGCAGATGCTTTTTGAACGACATCTGGGGCGTAATGATGACTCCAAGATATTTATATTCCCTCACCAACTCAAGCTCCACATTTTCCCACATATATTTCTCCTCCCTTGCATATCGCCCTGTGCCATTTCGAAATATCATTACTTTGGATTTGTTAGTGTTAAATGTAAGACCCCAAATACGGTAGTACAATTGCAATTTATTAATCATTATTTGCATCATATTTGGAGTCTCCGCAAAAATGACAATGTCGTCCGCATACATCAAAGTTTTTATTACTGTACCAGCAAAACTAATACCTCCAGGCAAAAACGATTTAAAGTCATCCAAGAAAAGCGAAAACAGAAGTGGACTCAAAAGACAGCCCTGTTAGACCTCGGAAGAAGTATGAAACCAGGAAGATCCTTCTGGTTTCATACTGCTGTGATGTTTTGCTCATATAGCCCTCGTAATGTTTTAAGTATTTTCGACGATAAGCCTAGACAACAAAGTTTATAGAAAAGGGCATTTCTGTCGATTGAGTCGAAAGCAGCTTTGAAGTCAACGAAGAAGGCATATAACTTTTTCCCCTTGTCTGGGTATGATCTAGCAATGCAAGTTAGTGAAAATATGTTATCGACTGTTGAATATTCTTTTCTGAAGCCGGCTTGAAACTCGCTTAGAAGATTATTTTGTTGTATCCAGTTTAACAGTCTGTCTTGAATGACACCAGTAAAAATTTTCATAACAAAGTTCAAAAAGGATATGACTCTATAATTGTTAGGGTCGTTTACATCGCCTTTTTTAAACAGTGGGACGATAATATTCCTCCTAAAGCTTTCTGGAATTTTACCAGAATTGAAAATATAATTATAACTTTTAGTAAGCTTAATCAAAAAAGTTTCTGTAGCGTATTTGTAAAATTTGTACGGAACACGGTCATCCCCTGGAGCCTTGTTAAGATTAAATGTGTATAGGACTCTCATTACTTCTTGAACTGAGAATGCACGGTTGAGATCTTCATTTTCTACTAAAGGACTAGCATATAATATTTGACTTGGTCTTGGTGGTGCACCTAGAAGCTGTTCGAAATGGTGAGCAAGTATACTCGTACTTATTATTGTTTTCCTTGCAAAAGGTATACCGTTGAGTGTAGGTGCCAGCTTCCAAAAGGATCGACTGTCTCTTACTTCCGACAATCTTTGCATGAGGTATCGGGAGTATTGCTTTTGTTTTTCTTTGCAAAGATATTTGAAAGCTTTATTCGCCTCTTGATACATCCTTTTTGCGAAATTCGATTTTGTTGCCCTGAGAAGTCTCAAAAAACCAAACGACTTTTTTCTTGCTCTCTCACAATCTGCATCGAACCATGGATCTTTCCAGCTTTGCAAACGGACTGTTTGAAATGATTGTGCGGCCTGAGATACGCATGTAACTAATGTCTCAATACCATGGACCGATTCAATTTGCTCATTACTAACAGAATCAAGAAATTGGTTAAGATTTATTTGATAGAGTTCCAAAAAAGAATTCTTTCATTGAAGTTTTGGTAACAGCTTCATGTTTTCGTTGGTGTAACCCGGTTCTTCATCAAATCGACATTTAACATTCAGTGGCAATTGGTCAGAATAAATCAGCTCATCTACTTTTAAATCATCTACGTACTCGAACCATTTTCCACGTATGAGACAATAATCTATTCTGGAACAAGATGTTCCTCTTATAAATGTAAAATGACCTTCTCGGTCACTTTCAGTTCTCCCGTTGAACATTGTTAGACCAACCGATTCACACATTTCTATAAATCTTCTCCCATTTCCATCTATTTTCTCGTCCAGAGCAGATCTAATTATACTAATTGACGCTGGTGTAAAGTCTGGTTCCATCTGTCACATCGGAGAACTTCCTACCCTAGCGTTGCAGTCTCCGATCAGCATAATATTTTCTTTGCCAAGTTCCATTAGAAAGTCGTACAATCCAGCTAAGTCATCCATCCATTTATTACAGTTAATATAAACCGGAACGATATAAAATTGCTCATGTGTAATGGTCATTTCAATGACAATCCTGTTCATCTCCGTGACAAATCGGCATCTAGTACATTCCTTAAATGATTTTTTGATTCCAAATAGACATCCTTCATTTGCTCTTCCGTATACATAAGTTCTCGTGGCTGGGATCCATTTTAATATAATGTGATATTTTTGCCTGGGGTTCGACAAATAAAATTCAATCAAAATTCCAAAATAATACAATAAATCTCTTTATTTTATAAAACACAACGTCTTTCAGTTTAAATAACACCAATTTAACTTATTTCACTTATTCACAATTCAAATACGTTTTTATAATTCAACACTTTTTATTTAATCTCTATTCAATCACTTTTTACTAATGCTTCCAGTTGTTAACAATTCCACTTTCGAAAATAAACTGAACTTTCAATGCAATCTACTCTTGTATTTATACAAGTTTACAAGCTTCTGGAAGCTTCTGTCTGGTTCTGGCACAATCTAAGCTTTCGGTACTAATTCGAGTCTCGAATTAGTACTTCAAGTTCGATTTAGTACTCAGTTAAAACATATTGCAAATATGTAGCATACTTTTAGGCGCTCACAATGAATGTTGGTTGTTGTACACAATGAATCCAACAGATGTCGTTAATTTACAAAATGTATCCTCCGAATATCTAAACTTGTTGCCACATCACATTGTCCCCCTCTTAGTTTTGTTCGTCCTGAACAAGCACATCATCATTGTTTCCGTGGTAACGATGCAGTCGATCCAAATGGACAATTTTCATTTTTGCTCTTGGTCCTCGTTGGATTCGGAAAACGACGTCATTAATGCGCATAACTACTTGGTAGGGACCTTCCCAGTCCTGCTGAAGCTTGGGCGATTCTCCTTTTCTGCGATGTGGGTTGTAAAGCAATACCAGATCTCCCTCATTGAATTCAGGTGCTGTTGCTCGCGCATCGTATCTGGTCCTCAGGCGGTCTCTCGCAATGTTTATATTGCTTTGGGTTCTTTGGTGTGTGTCGTTGATCCTTTTAATCGGGGCGCTCACTTTGTTCTGGTGCATCTTAGCGCTTGCCTTGACTTTGGGTCCTCTACCAGCTTTGCACGTGGTGCACTTTCGACACCATCTCTCGACATCTTTTCTTACAGTTAACCAATAAAAACGTACCCGTACCTTTTTCCGTGTCTTGTTGATTCCTAAGTGCCCACCGGATTCTTCATCGTGCATTTCCCTTAAAATCTCCTACACTTTCGACCGTGGCACCACAAGCTGCATCTTAAAGGATCTTCCATTCGGCATTTCCCATTTTCTCCACAAAACACCATCTTTTACATGGAGAGAGTCCCACTGCGCCCAGTATGCCTTTAAGGTAGGACTTCTGTCGGAGATGTCTCTTGCATTCGGCTTATCCATAGATTCCTTCCATACAAGAATGGGCTCGATGTCAGGATTTTCCTTTTGTGCATTACGAAGTTCTTCCGCAGTCCAACCCTTTATAGGTTCAGCCCTTAGTCTCTGAACAGAAATACTTTCGTCCTTCTTACCGTTCAAACACCTAGGATGCGCTCTTTCTGAAGATGGCCGGAGAATTTCATCACTGCTTATGATCGTCCGAAGATTTACAGCATTCTCGTTTCCGTACACCATTGGAATCTCGACGATTGAATACCTTAACACCTGCCTTCGAAAGTCTAGTACTACTTCATGTGCCTTCATAAAATCCACACCTAGTATGCAGTCGTCGCATATGTCAGCTACCAAGAATGCATGTGCGAAGGTCAGCCCTGCCAGTTCTATCTTCAGAAGTACCTCTCCGTATACTTTTGCTACTTCTCCCGTAGCTGCCTTCAGACTGTTCCAGCTGGTGTTGTGCAGCCAGGACGTCTGGACAAGGCCTCTTCTAATTATGGAGGCCGTGGCACCCGTATCGATAGTGGCCACACATTTTCTGTTGGCGATGACGGTCTCCACCGTCAAACTCTGGTTGCATCGTTTCGTTTGCGCAACTTGGATAATGGTCCTGGGGGCGTTCATTTCATCAACCGACTTCTGCTCTGCAAAGTTGGTTCTTACGCGCTTTCCACACTGATGTATCCCCAAATCATGCCCGGTAGGGTAAGCGATATCCCTGTCAGTAAGCCTTTTTCTCGCGCTATGTGGGCAGCTTACCTGTGGAGATCTGCATTGTCGCTGTAGGTGTCCTAGCTTGTTGCAATTCCAGCATCTCATTTGACCTCGAGCAGTGTTCGGGTTTTGTCTTTCAATGTCGACACGTTGACATGAGCACTCTAGCGTAGCCATTTCCCTGACGCGATGGCTACCTTGTGAAGCTTGGTCTGCTGCTTCCATTGTCAGGGCAAATGCTAAAGCCTCAGCGAGCGTTTTCTTACCTGCCATTCTCACAGCCATTTGTAGTTTTCCATCTGCAATGGCATTAGTGAACGCATCGGTTGCCAGTTCGTTTATGATTTCCCTGCTGGTATTGGGATAAGACAAATTGGCCAAGCGCTCGATGTCAGCTTGCAATTGTTGTAGCGTTTCACCTCTTGTCTGGACCCTTCGGCGCAACTGGACTCGGTAGACTTGCTGCATGTGGTCGTCGCCAAACCTCATCTCGATTGCCTTGACCATGGCATCATAATCATGATGTTTGTCTTCAGGAATGGTCTGCAGCAATTCGGCAGCTGTTCCTCTGAGTGCAAGCGTAAGAGCAATTGATTTGTCTTCGTTGTCCCAGTTGTTCGTCAAGGCGGCAGCTTCAAATTGCCTCTTATAAATTGGCCATGATGTTTGACCATCGAAGACAGGGGGCTGCATTTCCTTTCTTCGTGGACCGTCGCTCGAATATTCCCGAACCTTCTGCTTTTTCAAAGAATCAAATTCCTTAGCCAGATGTTCGTACTGTTGCTCTACACTTACGAACTTTTCTTCCATGTTTTGTATTTTGGCTTCGAATTTCTGATCGATTGTTGAAGTCTTTTGTCGAAGAGAACATTCTGTGCATCGAGTTTGTTTTCGAGACCATCGAATTTACTTTCGAGAACGTTCCTTTGGTCTTCGAGAACGTTCCTTTGTTCGTTTAGTTTTTGCTGGAGAATTTCCAACGAATTCTTCTGCTCATTCTTTTGTTCGTCGAATTTCGACAGAAGCAACTTCATGAAAGCAGGCATTTCATCGGCTGTACTTACTGTGCATTCTCTCCCTTGTTCTTCAACATCAAACAACATGGTATCGGGGTCTCCACCATCCTGAGTGATAGCATTCTGAAGTCGGAGCAATAGTTCCTTTTTCAGCCCCGAAGTCTGAAGATTTCTTTTTCCTAATTCTTCCTTCAACTCAGCTGTTGTCAATTGTTCTAATTTGCGACCCATTTTATGTAACCGAAACACAATTTTCGCAACACAGTCAATTTTATTTTAATGTCTCTTCTAGAAAAATCTTTTTCAAACACTATTTTTAACAAAAATATTCGCTATTCACAGTTTTATAGCAAAAGTAGTTCACTTTCACAATAACATAAGTCACCGAAACTGTTTTAGAAAATGTCACTATGGAATTTTCCAGCACTTTATTGAGTTTTATCCCCAATTTCTGACACCAATGTGATATTTTTGCCTGGGGTTCGACAAATAAAACTCAATCAAAATTTCAAAATAATACAATAAATCTCTTTATTTTATAAAACACAACGTCTTTCAGTTTAAATAACACCAATTTAACTTATTTCACTTATTCACAATTCAAATACGTTTTTATAATTCAACACTTTTTATTTAATCTCAATTCAATCACTTTTTACTAATGCTTCCAGTTGTTAACAATTCCACTTTCGAAAATAAACTGAACTTTCAATGCAATCTACTCTTGTATTTATATAAGTTTACAAGCTTCTGGAAGCTTCTGTCTGGTTCTGGCACAATCTAAGCTTTCGGTTATTGTATTTCTCTTATTGTATTCTTAAAAACTAGTTTACTACCTAAACCTGATATATTATATGAAATAATTTTACAAGGAATACTATTATTTTTAATTTCATTTAAAAGACTGTGAACGTGGCTGACGGCATTTATGTTAAAAATGATTTGGCAGCACTTCTTGTCTTGCTGTTTGAGAATCTCTGGTATGATTTTCGTTTATAGACATCTCATCTAACAGGTGATCCAGAACGTCATTCCTCCGTCTTCGTCACATATCAAAACATTGTTTAGGTTATAATAAAATATTTTACCCTCGATTTGTAGTGTTTCTCCTTGAATAAATATTTTTATATTTCTATTTTTAGATGTTATTTTTGTTTTAATTTCGAATAGTTTTCGTCTTCTTTCTCTTGCCGTAGCGGGATAATCTTTATGGAGGGAAATACCGGTACCTCTCAGTTTTTTTGCTGATCTTATAATACGTCCCACATCTTCTCTGTTTTGTAATTCCACATTCACGTTTTCCCTTTCTCTCATTTCTTGAGCAAATAAGACGTGTATCTGAAATTACTCCTTGGTTTTGTTTTTCGAGCACATCCATACACAGTGCTTTCGCTTTTTCCACCGGCTGAACACCCATTTGAGCCGGAAAATGTAAAATTATATTTTTTTCTTTACCCTCTTTGACAGAGACACTACTTGTCGCTCAAAAGAGAGGCATCTGGTCTCCATTTTGTCAAGCTGAGCTTGAAGAAAAAGATTATCTTGTTTCAGAGATTTTATTTCTGTTCCAAGCATGTCCATATCGGATTTGGTGGGTAGATCTTTCAATTTCTCATCCAGAAGCGAAGCCATCGTGATTTTCACCAGGTTTAAAAGATCCGGGACTTGCATATTGCCAACGGACATATTAGTTGAATCCCTGGTTATTTTCTGCGGGGGGAATATAACAAATAAAACACATTATTTGCAGATTTTGTGTACCTATGTCAATGCTTTTGAGTGTCTTTACTTATCACGTCAAAAAAATCTAGTACTAATTGTACTACAAAGTACTAAATATACTATTAAACCTAGTACTAAATCTAGTACCAACAATACAATTGCACTAAATTCTGGTACTAAGTAAAAAATCAAGTACCAAAAACACAATTGTACAAACAACCTAGCACCATCTGATGTTCGCCTGGTGCTCAGAATACGGTTGCGATCGATTTTGGTTGAAAGAACCACAGTATCACAGTTAGCATCAGTCATGAGTTTTATCAGTATGAGTCATGTTATTTCGTACGTGTAGCCTGTCATCGATTTATAAGACGTTATCACGTCAAAAAAAATCAATTCCTTATTACGTTCGAAATTGAACAATATACTTTAAAACTTTAAACAGTCAAATCCGAATATGGCAACATGGGTATGTGACTTCAGTATAAGCTACAGAAATAACAACATTTCTTCAAAAATGCAAAATCCAACAATCTTGATTTGCTTACGAAAAATCAAAGGGAAATCCAATAATTTTCGTTTCCCTTTCTCTACCATACAATATGAGTGTCATTTGTTGAACCTTTCACTCTTACTTATTATTCATTATTCCTGCTTGTAATTATTCTAACTAATACGTTTCTGAAAATATAACATATACAACCTACTCTTTCACCATTATATTTCATTCTATTCTCCAAAACTCATACAAATGTATATCAAAAACTACTGCAGTGCTATCATGGCAGTATCTCGCTAAACTAGAAGCTGCCTCATAGTATTACTATAGACCTATAGACTATATATACAATGGAGCTGGTTAAAAAAAGAAAATATTTTATGGGATTTAACCAACCCCAACTATAATTGTGGAAGAATATTTCGATAGCATTTGGGATATTCAGCTACATTACTTAGCTTCAATTTTGACGTACATTTTTGCGCTTCATACTACAACTTCAGCTTCACCTCTGTGTTCTGTGTAAAGATGAACACCATTATTCTGACCTTTATTTCGCCCACATTCTTTTGATTTTAATTTTTCAAGGTGTATTTATATTTCGTATCCTTCTTTTTCGCAAGAAATCAAGGCAGATATGTAAATATGTAAATCCACCATAAAACTTCACATGAACACTGCCATAATTCAATAACGACACATGCTCCATGCTGATTTTGATGAGCGTAAAATGTGTATGCCGCTTAAGGAACGCCATAAAAGAGGTACTCAATTTCGGCACACAAATAACTCACATGGAAACTCTTCTTCCATCTTTTTTTCTGTTGATTATTCTTCTCGTTCGCACTTCATTAATGCGCCGCACTGTGTAATTCCAGACAAATATCCATTTGATTTGAATTTTTTTCCTGATCGCTATAACTGGCGCCGAATTGAAAAAGTACACAAAATACAAATAAAATAGTTTTCAAACCGCAAACAAAAAATAGATATAAAAATGGCCCAATTTAATTATTTAAACGAAATCAAAGGCGTCGCAATGGATGAAGAATTGAGTCGTGGTCCTGCGCCAAGATGGAAAAAGAAAATGGAATGTTCCACTGCTAACTTAAGTACAAGCTTCAATAACTCTCGATCGATGTTCTCAAATTCATATAGTGCTAGTATTTCTAATTCTATGATGCCAGTATTGACAAAAACTCCTCGAAAAACTGTTTGTTCTGGAGACGGAAAACGAACAACACCAAGTAAAACTCCAAATCAAACAAAAACTCCCTCAGGAGGAGATCGTTTTATACCAAACAGAAAGACAACAAATTTCGGACTAGGACACTTTTTGTTGAAAGAAGAACATGACAAAATATCGGACGACGAAAATAAGAAAAACAATACAAATTCCAAGAGCGATCTCCAGAAATTAATTTCAGAATCAATGCAAGTCGGCGATTTACATGGAACGAGAATACTTTCTTATCAAAACAAAGCACCGCCTGCACCGGAATCCCACCAGAACCCAAACAAAGTTGTTTATTCAATTAAAACACCAATTTCTGGAAAGAATGGATCGAGATACATTCCATCAACTTCGGACCGTATTCTCGATGCTCCGGATATTATAAATGACTATTATCTAAACCTTTTGGACTGGAGTGTTGATAATGTGGTCTGCGTTGCATTGGGAAATGCTGTTTATCTCTGGAACGCTAGTACTGGTAGCATTGAACAATTGGTTGAATTTGAAGAGGGTGATAGCGCCTGCTCACTGGCATGGATCCAAGGGGGTCATATTTTGGCAATTGGTAGCAGTACTGGAGCTGTTGAACTATGGGATTGCGCCAAATCAAAGCGTTTACGTGTTATGAATGGACAGACTGCACGTATTGGATCCTTGGCGTGGAACTCTTTCCTCCTATCGTCAGGAAGTCGAGATGGATCAATTATCCATCATGATGTTCGTCAAATGGATCACAAGGTCAGTACACTTCTCGGCCACACTCAAGAGGTTTGTGGTCTTAAGTGGTCAACGGACTTTAAATATCTAGCTAGTGGCGGAAATGACAATTTAGTTAATGTGTGGCCAGCGACTTCTGCTACGAGTTCAGGGACACCGGAACCCTTGCACATACTTAACCAGCATCAAGCTGCTGTCCGCGCTCTGGCCTGGTGTCCATGGTTGCCCAACGTACTAGCAACAGGTGGTGGAACCGCTGATAGATGCATAAAATTCTGGAACGTTAACAACGGCTCACTTTTGAATTCTATTGACTCAAAATCTCAAGTTTGCGCATTACTATGGTCAAAAACTTATAAGGAATTGATCTCAGCGCATGGATTTGCTAAAAACCAGTTAAGCATCTGGAAGTACCCTTCAATGCAAAAGCAAGCTGAGCTTACTGGACACACCTCAAGAGTTTTACAGCTGGCAATGTCACCGGATGGCAGTACTGTTATCAGTGCTGGAGCCGATGAAACACTTAGGCTTTGGAATTGTTTTGCACCGGATCCACATCAATCTAAGAAGACTACTTCTGTTGCTAGTAAAGCTAAGCAAAGTGTTTTTAGACAGAGCATCAGATGAGTTTTTATTCTTTCTCTTTTATAAGTTTTTTTTTAGATTTTTGATACCGTTTTAGTATTTTTCTATATTGATCTTTAAATAATAACAACTGCAACAAATAACAACAAATGTTTTAATTTTATTTTTCTAGATATGTGAAAACATTTGTCCACTTTTGCTCATCGAGTTATGTGTAGTTAGGTTTGGGTAAGGAGGGGTAATGATAGCGCAAACCGCATCACCTCAGTCGGATCTAAAAGGAGCCATTTGGGTCCCCAGGACCATTTGCGATGAATGTTAGGATGTTTTTTTAAGTGGCTTTTTTCCTGGTCTGGGCCTGGGCTAGAATGGGTCATTCACAGAGAAAATGATACGAGCCGTATTCCGCATCAAAGTCTTGACAACAACTGCATAAATCTGAAGTTCTAATGCCCACTACTAATGTGGGTCCCATTGAGTTTTGTCCTTTTAGAATACTAATTGTGAGCAACATTTGAGGTATGCTTCTCGGGAACGGACAATTGTTGATCATCGATCGTTTACGTCTTTAACGGACTTGGGCGTGAATTCTTCTTCCAGCGGAACAATTACCCAGGATAAGATTTTGCTGGTTAGTAGGGATGAACTGTTTTTGGGCAGCTTACCTGCCATTTCATTCCCGTATGTCAAAGTGTCTGAGGATCCTTCGAAGGACTACTAAGTGTGTTTCGCTGATTAGTCGCAGTTCGTTGCTACAGAGATCAACCCAGTTTGGAATTATAGATAATTGATAATTATGTGTCTATGAAAATGTCAAAATTGTTATTTTCCAGATTACACGACAAGTTGCTTTGCAGCTTCGCCTAGCGAGCACTTCTACCTGGAAAACACTACTGAAGTTTGGAAATTTTATTGATTTGTTTATTAGAAAATAACAGGCCCTATGCCTGCTTCCGTCTCAGAACCGTCTCTACAGACCGGAACATGATTTTCGTTTATTACCCGGTTTTCCTTTCAGCATTCTCTAATAAAAATGTGTGTTAGTGCGACTTAAGGTACTTTTGGGCCGCCAGCTTCTTTCTAGGGCTGCGGATGGTGAAGTCATTGTGGCACTTGTCGTACCAATAGACGCTAGTCTTTGAATCTTCGTCTTGGTTTTGAGATCGATTATTTTCTCTAGGGCTGGCCACGAAACTGCTTGCGCACGACATGATTAGCTAATGATGACGTAGTAACAGTAATTGGTTTTTGCGCTAGGACTCCATCGTTTACCAAAAATTCTACTGCAAATCTAGAAAGCTATTGAAGCTCTCTTTTCTCTTCCCTTAACACTTTCTTTACAGTCTCGTTAACAATCTATTACCATCGCCAGATATTTGGCTGTACCAGTAACCCGGAGTGGTTTCCCATTTATTTTGGGGCAATAATTGAGACGTTTTGTTTGGACTCCGCCAAGGCGTTGGTCTGGTCAACCTGGCGTTGGAGAAAGCAATCCGTGACTCTGGGACTATCGTCACCAAGTCCACCCAGATACTGGTTTACGCAGTCGACATCGACATCATCGGCAGACTTTTTATGGTAAAACTCAACGTGGCAGCCCTTGCTTACGTTGAAAGGATGGTGTGGGCCAGGAAGCCCGAACCCTTTGCTGCGCAATTGAATGTCGCCATCCAGAAATCGGGATGTATGGAAAAACTTGTTGAACGTGGCCCGGACTGGATCCCGGTTCTTTGACCGATGATGATGAAGATGAAATATTTTCCTGTGCAGGACGATGGGTATATTATTGCACACACACTCTTTCTCGAAAAGGTTAAAGAAGAAATCACATCAATACCGGGCCGGAGGTTTGATGTCCATCCGATCTATATGACCCAACCATTTGAGAAGTTCCTACTTCTTTTTGGCTAGGTCTGCGTCGCTGTACAGCCCATACAGTTCCTCGTTGTATCTCCTTCTCCACTCACCAGCACCGTTTATGGGTGTGGGGCCAAAAACCACTCGGAGAATTTTTCTCAAAGCACTGGTTATCAGTACTTGATGCTGGCGACAAAGGAAACCTTTCGAAGCTATTAGACTCGATCGGAAAGGACCTGGCGATTTCTTGTAATTGCAGCCGTCCGACGTCAAACTTCCTCACAGTATAAACCTTTTATTGGCGTTGGACTGGGTATCCATAGCCGTTCCTTGGCTATAAGGGAAATTTCGGAAATCCATGATACTGGAGCAGTGCCTTGCTTGGATTTCAGTGTGGTCAACTTGCCTCCACTCATCGATATACCACCAAAAATATCCTTTTTGTTAAGTTTTGGGGTTAAAGACTCCTTGGACAATTTAATGGCATAGCTGGGCTAGGCACTGCGATTCCACATCCAAATAAGAGCTGCTTTTTTTTGTCTTTAGCAATTACCATAGTGTAGTGCCCTTTGGCTTATTGGTTAGTGTGTCGGACTGCTAAGCGAAGGGCTGGGGTTCGACTCCAGCTCAGAGCAACCTTTCTTCCGAGGTACTGCCTCTTGCGAGGAACTGACAAAACCTCCAAGAGTAAAATTTGTCTCGAAAAAGTGCATCTCATGTAGCCGTTCGGTTTCGGCCATAAATTGTAGGTCCCTTTATTTTTTGCAGATTAACAACACAAACAAAGGAATGGTTGAGAGTATAATTCACTAGGCCTTGGCTCCTTAAGGAGCTGTCGCACCAGTAATTTTAGTTACCATAGTAAATATCGCAGTTTTTCATCTTTTTTCCGGCCCATCCTATCGCATTTCTTGGATGGCGCTTATGGCTATCTTAGAGCAGTCGAGGGCCTCCGCTAGTTATTCGGCTACACGTTCTCCGTTAAGAGACCTAACATTCCACGTACAGATCTGAAATTCATTGTCCTTATTTCGTCCGTATCCGAGGCCTGTGAAAATAAATGTTCTTCAGATGGTCGGTAAGTTACCCCGACACCCAACCTGGATCACCAGGCTCATAATATTTATAATTTCAAGGACTCCCCTTATAGGTCTGCACTCCGAAAACTTCGAAGTAGCCTATAAAAGGTAGATTGCATCCGGAGTAGTAGTCGAAACAATATTTGAAGAAGAAAAAACAATTATGTTCCTTGATGAATAACAAAAAATAATTTAAATCTGACAAAATATTTGAGTGAAAAAAAAAACTAAATTTATGTTGCATTATGAAAATATGTATTTTGGAAAATACAAAAAGCGTATTTGTCGTCTCCTTATCAGAAACAACTTTTTTTTTTGTAACTACCAATAAGTTATTAATTGATTATAAGAAAAATAAACACAGAAAAAACACCAAAACTTAAGGGTATATAATAACATAATATGTATAAGTTACGTGTAATGAGAATTCGTTAGCAAAGCTATTATCTATGTATATTTATATAAAGTATTCAAGCTGTAACATGTGTATTAATGTTGATGTAGCACTTTTGGCATTAAAATAAGAGAAAAATTGTTTACAAAAAAAATTGGAATGAAAAATACATGTGTGTAATTAAAAGAATTAAATACATTTATATTCAAGTATATATTTTGTTGAAACAATTAAGACACGAAAAATATTAGTTAAACAAATAAACGAAGAATCCATCTGATCACAGTATATACTTTGATTTTATCCTTGGAAAAATATGTTTTTTTTGAAATATTTGGAAAATAAAGAAATCAAAATGTGACATTTTAAAATTTGAAAAATGTCACTTCCACATCATGTATATTATCACAAAAATGCGAGAAACAACTTACACATACATTAAAAATCTTTAAAAACATAATAGACTACAAAACAATAAGCTACATCAACAGAAAAGACAAGAGAGATTATTCATTCGATTATTTGCATATTATCACTCCTTACTTCTTTGATCCAAGAATTCTCAAAATATACAAGAATAGATTGATTATATCTAAATAGAGATTAATTGAGGCAAAAATGTATTCCTCTGGACTAATAGAATATTTGTGTTCTCCGCCCATCATCAATTGGGTGTCGTAAATTAAATAGAAGGAAAATAATAATGCGCCGCAACAGGAGTACAACATATTCATGGTTTTGCTAGGGAAGAAAATGGATACCATACCGAACAGTATAAGGATTAACAATGCAGACAACAGCACACCGCCCATTGTAGTAAAGTCGTATTTCGATTGCAGGGCAAATAGTGTCAAAGCAAGGCATAGTGCTGTTGTTATTCCAACGGCCATCATAACCTGGAAAAGAGAAAACAAATTTATTTTGTATATTAAATATATGTTTAAAATAAAATCAATATAAGCTAAAAGTTGTGGAAAAGGCCATTTTACCAAGGCAATCTTTCTTCAAAAACGGTGACCTATAAGGAATAATTCGCGTTTTAAAGAAATTGCCTTAGATACATTCAGAAAACACACTCGCAATGATAAATTAAGTCAAGATTCACAACCATATAAATGTCTTTTCAAAGTTTCTTTCCATAGTTCAGAAATGCTTGATGTATTGGACCACTTCAAGAAACTCGAAAGCAGTAAACATTAATGAAATCTGGAGCTGACTTTGGTGGCTGGGAGCTGTACGAACAGGGTAGGCGCTGAAAGGCGTCAGCCAGGCGATGCACAGTGTTGTAACTATCTCATACGCATCAATTGTTCTTATTTTACCTTCCCGCAGTAACCAACGGGTACTGGTCTGTCCATCCGGACATTCCTGCTAAACTTATAATCGCGAGTGTTGAACACAGAATAAATAGCAACACTATAATGAACAAGGGCATTGAAATAGAGATGGTGGCGGATGAGCCCATAAAGGGACAACGTCAGCGCTCATATCCCCGAAGCGGCTCACCTTCCGAGCAGCTAGCATCGATTTGGATCACTACCTTGTTTTAGCACAACAACGGAGAAATAATGTGAGGAAGTATGACGTCAGAAAGCTGCAATCGCAAGAAACCGCCAGAACCTATGCCGATCGAATATCCCGTAACCTTTCAAGAAATCCATTACCGCCAGCATCAAGTGCCGAAGACCAGTGGCAACACTGCCAACAAGCCATCAGAGATGCCGCAACTGATGTGCTAGGTTTCACCAGACCACCACCACGAAACCTCTGGTTTGATGACGAATGCAGGCAGGCCCATGCAGCCAAACAAGAGGCATATAAAGCGACGCTGCAAAGAAGGACGAGAGCTGCTCGCGAGATCTACGAGCAGAAAAGATGGTAAGAACACCGGCTTCTCCAAAAGAAAAAGAAAGAGCATGAGAAGCGCGCGATCGAAGATATTGAGATGCTACTCCAGGAACAACGTGCGGAAGTTTTACCAACAGGTAAAAAGAACGTGTCAAGGGAAAAAAACCCGCACAGAAGCCTGTAGAGATAGGAATGGAAACCTCGTAGTAGAGTCACAGTCGGTGCTGAGTTCATGAAGGGACCATTTCTGCAGACTGTTAAACGGCGATGAAGACCAAAATCCCGCTGTCAGGCAGAATGAACCATGGACGATGAGGATGACAGACAAAACTTCCGTCGACCTGACCAAAATGAAGTAAGGATAGCAATATCTAAACTAAAAAACAACAAAGCTGCTGGTCCCTACGGACTACCCGCCGAACTTTTTAAAGCGGCCGGTGATGACCTGGTGGAGTGCATACACCAACTCATCTCTAAAGTTTGGTCAAAAGAAAATATGCCTGATGAATGGAACCTCAGCATCGTTTGCCCGATCCATAAGAAAGGAGACCCTCTAAACTGCGCCCACTATAGAGACTCTTGAATATCGCCTACGAGATCTTCTCTGCCGTACTATGTGAACGCCTGAAATCTTTCGTCAGCAACCTGATTGGCCAATATCCGTGTGGTTTCAGACCAGGAAAGTCTACAATCAATCAAATGTTCACGCTACGGCAGATTCTGGAAACTACCCAAGAATTCCAAATCGATACCCACCACCTCTTTATCGATTTTAAGGCCGCGTACGATAGCGTTTATAGAGACGAGCTATACAGAGCCATATCAGGTTTTGGCATCCCCACAAAACTCGTCCGACTGTGCAGGATAACGATGGAGAACTCTCGCTGCTCCGTCAAGGTTGGTACTGACCTCAAAGAAGCTTTTGACGTCAAAAAAGGATTCCGACAAGGTGATGCGCTATCGTGCGATTTCTTCAACTTAATACTTGAAAAATTTATAAGAAACTCGCAAGTCAATTGTAGTGGGACAATTTTTTTCAAGTCTGTGCAATTGTTAGCATACGCTGACGACATAGACACCATTGGCAGAACTCGGCGAACTGTCACTGGAACGTTTGCTAGCATTGAAGCTGAAGCGGCGGAGATAGGAGTAGCAGTAAATGAGGGCAAAACGAAGTACCTGCTGTCCACAAAATACACAAAATATACACCCCTGTCTAACAACTCCTACTTTACCTCCACGTGGTGAACATCGGGTGCCTACTACTAGTTGCGAAGCAACCACAAGCCTGATGACGAACCTTGCAAACGAAATAAGGACAACGAATTTCGAATATGTACGTGGAATGTTAGGTCCTTAACAGACCACGTGGAACCGAACAACTAGCTAAGCTAAGGCCCTTGGCGATGACTTGGCTATAAGTATGCATCAACTTATAAGCAAGATATGGTTAGAAGAAAGCATACCCGATGAATGGTATCTCAGCATAATTTACTCGATCCTTAAAAAGGATACCTCCTGAATTGCAATAACTACATGGGTATCAGTCGCCTCAACATCGCCGTATTGTGTGAACGCCTAAAGCCATTCGTCAACAACCTGATAGGTCTATATCAGTGCGGTTTTAGGCCAGGAAAGTCCACTATAGATCAAATATTCACATTACGGCAGATCTTGGAAAACACCCAAGAACTTCAAATCAATACACACCACCTTTTCATCGATTTCAAAGCCGTGTACGACAGCATTTATAGAGATGAGTTGTATAGAGGAATGTGCCGTTTTAACATCCCTGCCAAACTCATCCGCCTGTATAACGCACGCTATTCCGTCAAGGTCGGTAAAGAGCTCACCGACACCTTTGAAGTCAAAAAAGGATTTAGACAAGACTTGAAAGAATAGTGCAGAACTCTCACGCCAACACCAGAGGCATGATCTTTCAAAAGTCCGTCCAATTACTCGCATACGCCGACGATATTGACATAAACGGAAGAACACAGCGTGATGTCAGTAGCGCTTTGAGTATTGAGACGGAAGCGGCGAAGATGGGTTAAGCAGTCAATGAGGGCAAAACCAAGTCTATGCTGTCATGAAGAAGAGACACCCAACATCGACGTCTACCATAGACAGGTATAACTTTGAGGTAGTTGGGACTTTGTGTAGCTGGGCTCCGCTATTAACCGGACAACAACACCAGCGCTGAAATCAAACGAACCTCTTGCCAATCGCTGCGTCTTCGGGCTTAGAATTCAATTGAGTAGCAAGACCCTCATCATCCCAGTCCTGCTCTATTGTGCAGACGCATGGATGTTGTCAAAAGCGGATGAAAGCGTTTTAGTTTGCTTCGAGAGATAGTTTCTCCGATTGAGTATTGGTAGTAGCAGAGGAAGGCCGAGGTGCCGCACAAAAATGGAAGAAGACCACGACCGACTCCACGTGGGAAACCTGGGGCCTACATATTCCTGAATACGAGTCGAGTGAGATGTCACTCGAGAGCTCACAGTCGAGTCGAGTAAGAATCGGTATTCCACAACTCTAGTGTGAGCCAAAAACTTGACATGACTCCGAAAATGTTGAAAACACCCTTTGAATTGTAGCTAACTTCACCAAATGTTGACGTTTCACAAAAAAATCTTTTGATTTGAGAACTAATCGTTAAATGTAATTTGATAGTAAATTAATCAGTTTAAATCGTAAAAGTGCAAAAAAAAATTAATATGATAAGTACAGAGATGATTTATAAAACAATTTTTGTATATTTGCTGCAAGTAATGGAGCACAAATTTAAAACAAACCAGATCAAGCCAGATCGTCGTTTATGCCAAATACCTACCACCAAAATATATTTAAATTTTGTTTCAAACACTTCATTATTCATAACAATTAGATAATTAGTCTTTTTTTTTATTTTTACCTACATTCTTGCATCAATCACTGCTGCTCTCGAACACTTTTTAAACGATTGATTTCTCAGAGAAAAAATCGTCACTTTCGAGTTCAGGAATAGGTATGTATCATTTGAGTGTCATTCGACATTCGAGTTGGGGAATACCGATAATTATTGAGTCGTGTTCGAGAATACCAATTTGTCGATCTCACATGAAAACTTACTCGACTCGTATTCAGGAATAAGGCCCCTGGAGGTAGCAACTTAGGGACCGAGCTGGCTGGCTCGAGAAGCTTGTTGGTTGAGGCCCAGGTCTACTCCGGTGTTTCTAATTCAGAATTTCCCATAATCGCGATGACAAAATGCACAAGTTTCTTAATCTTTTTTTGTTTATTTAATTTATGGCTTTTTGATCGCATGCCCATTTATAATATAAATCTATACATATAAAGCAGGTTATAAACCAGAACCCTAGAAGTTTTCAGACAAAACTGCCGTTGATAATGTTATTACATTATACGCCCCTAAATTTCTTTCAACACTAAAAACTAAATCATTCTATTATTTTTACTTAATAAATAATGGAAAGAATATATTGGTTTGAGATTATCGAGGATTAAACAACATTAACTTACCACTTCAGGCTCATAGAGGGTTGTAACATATCCTACAAGTATCGATTCGCCTACAGTAAACCAGCCGAGGAAAATAAAGTTGTGAGGTGTCTTACGTAGAAGCTGTTCGCAGCAAGCCATACATAGAGTACTAACAAACACCATGACCAAGACTACAAAAAAAAGCCAAATATTTTGCATAGCCCATTCCTGTGTTGGCATGTGGTACACAAACAATGATACAACTCCAAACGTTAACAACAATTGGACCTGGTGAAATAGAATAATTATGTTTTTAATTTAAATGCGCATTAATATGCTTTGCCACTCACCATAAGTATACAATAGACTTTGCGAATGAATCCTTTGCGAATGGATTGGTCACTGAATGAGAAGTTTTTAACATTCAATGATTCAGGATCGGTTAGTTTATTATAATTTCCACCGGCTGACGTTGCTTCTCGGTCAAAGCCACCTGATGGTGTTGGATATACTCCATGTGGGCCTCCGTAGCTGTTAGCTGGAGGAGGTTCTACAAAACCAAAAACAGGAATTGCAGGTGCAAAGCCTTGTAGATTTTCTTTGTTAGTTGTTGGAGGTGCAGCTGCTGCTGCAGGAGCTTGGTTACCACCTTGAAATCCAATGTGGTGTTCTTGGTCTTTTGGGCCTCTTGGATCGGATTCCATTTTTTTGTTCTGATGGCTATAATTTAATTATTAGAGAGCGAAATTAAACTGAAATCACATAAGACGGGGTTATGAAAACGCTACGAATTCTGTTTTTTTTTTAACAATCGCAACGCAACACAATTCTGGAGAAAATTTAACAAAAAAATTAGGCTATTTTTAAATTAATTGCTTTGAGTTTCGTGGAAATGTACGTCAAAAGTGAAATCAAATATCAAAATGAGTAATTAATTAATTGCAAGAATATAATAAACAACGAATATTCCAATACACTTCCAGTACAAGAAAGAGGTACTACAATTTTGTTCCAGTCTGCAGAGATGATACATAAAGAGTGAGATCATGCGATGTTATATTAGTTGAATTCAAGTTGAACTACATATTATGTAAGATGAATTGCTTCATTTTGGTATATGTTTGTGTGCGTGCAAATTAGTGTATTTCATATAAAACTATGAAGTAATAAAAAATGGTATTTCAGTTTTCACAGATACTTTTCATTTTATCACTTTAGATATGATACTAGAAAGTACTAAGGGATAAGTGCTGTTCTTTTGTGAAATAAATATTCAGTTTTTTTTCGTAAATACTGTCCGAGATAATAATTCATTTAATTATTAACAATAGACACCGCATTGAACAAAGGTATTTTATTTTATTAAATAATTAGAGTGTTTTGAATAAGGAATAAACGATATTTATCAATATTTATCATATGGAAAGTTGTTTGTTTTCATAGTTTTTCACTAATCGAGATTCGAAGTTAGCGCAGACGTGATTTAATTTATCACATTACAGTTTTCACAGATAATTTTACCCGGCGTCCCTGCACAGGGATGTATTTGTGATGACGTGTAGTGATAAAAAATATAATTTCAGTTTTCTCAACACTTTTTACTTGCGATTATAGGTACTATAATGCAAGTCATGGATTCGTGCAAAAAAAAATCTTTTACTGTCGAAATTACCTCATTTGGAAATTTGCAGAAAAAGCATTTTCATCTATGTTTGCTAATTTCGTTTGACATTTTCTTACTCTTCGATGATAGGTACCTTTAAGACAAGTTTAGGATTCGTGAATATACAAAAATTGAGATAAAAGTCAAACATGAAATAACGATCATAAAGCAGCCTAAGAAAGTTGGTGACAAGAAATGTATGTCTGCCAGTCTATTATTTCTACGTAAATGTTTTGTTTTCTTTCAAATAACTAGCCTTCCACTGTGATTACGAACATAAAGCAAGTACGTGCGTCCCAGTCGTGCCCTCTTGCTTTTTTATTTTCTTCTTTGACTTTTGATAATGTCAACTTTGATGTTTTTTAAGAACCTTGTTCAATTGTGATTGAATTGATTTCAAATAAGGTGTGTTCGACTTTCACATAACATAATTTCGTCGAAATTAGGTGGAAATGAGATGATTTCGAAATGTGATTTTGTATGCGAAATGAGATGATTTTGAGTCAAATTTGGAAATTTGATACGAAATAAGCTCATTTGGCCTAATGAAAACGTAGTATTACAATCAAACATAGAATTACGATAATAGAGAAGTCGAAAAAATGGGTACGGACATTTCGTCCGTCTGTCTGTCTGTCTGTTTGCGCCTCTACAGCCTAAACGGATTGGCCCATTTTCTTCAAACTTGGTATTTAGTATTTATTAGGTAGTATCTCGGGGGTGTTTTTCATTTTTACTCTAGGTCGAAAAATAGTACCTGCCAAACAACTTTTAACAAAAAGTTAGATTTTCTCGAAAACGGCTCTAACGATTTTGATAAAACTTTCAGGGTGCTATTTTTTTTACAACAATACATCTGTCAGTTAGAATGAATTGTTCGAAAATTTGTTCTATAACGGCATCTCTCATAGAAAATTTAAATCGCTTTTATCGTAAACTATTATTCCGATTTCAATAAAAATTTGCACACAGGAAGTCATTTATAATTAAAATAATATTGCATTTAAAAAATTTCAAAAACTTATTTTTTCAATTTTTTTTTAATTTTCTAAAAACATTGGTTTTCGAAATATTTTGAAAACGGATTGATTGAATTTTGTTTAAATAATTTTCCCAGATGAAACTATAGATTTCCTTATAATGACATACATGTACTAAAAAAAAATAAAATATTTTTCGAAAAGTTTTTCAAAGGAAAAACTTTTAAAAAAAAACTGGTCGAACGTTTTTCAATATTTTTTTACCTCGATAGACATTTAGTTTTCAAATTGTATTGCATACTTAGTTTTTCCGAGAAAACTCTTAAACTAATTAAAAAAATGAAAGAATTTTGTTTGAGTTTTTTTTCAAAAACGGTTGGTTAAAAATATAAAAAAAAAATTGTTTTCTGATGATAACTACCAGCTGCTAGATGTTGGTTTACTTAAACAAAATTTGGAATATGTTTTCGAAAAGTTAAAAAAACGTTTTTTGAAAAAAAAAACTGGTCAAATAGTCCGGGATCCAGGTAAAAATTTGGTCAATCATTTCCTCTCGAGCAATAATTGGTGAAACTCATCAGGGAATAGTATTATAAAACCTTGTGAGCGTCAGCTGCTCATCTGTGGGTGGGATGAGCAGTCCAGAGCGTTTTAACATTCAAAGTATCAGCTGACGGTCTTTCCACCGAGATACAGCCAGCTGACATTTACGTATATATTCATTCAGTCTAAATTTTAGCTGAGAGGAAATCACTGAAAGTAAGTTTTTTTTGCAAGTTCATGTATGCAATTTACACATAATCCGCCTCGTTACAGCCAGCTGGCTATTTTTTTTTCTTGAAGATGATGGATAAGCTATGGTTTGACAAATTTTTAGTCGGGAGGAAATGACTAAACAAAAAAATTATACTATTCGTGCGTGGGAGGCTACCACGAACCATCCCACCAACGGAACCGCAGCTGACGTTCACGAGGTTTTATAATATTATTCCCTGGTGCTATTCAGTTATTCACCAATTATCGTTTGAGAGGAATTTGGTCATGGAAATCTGTTGCTGGCTCCCAGACTAAAACGATTTTGAAAAAATGTTTCCTTAAAATTCAAAACTGTAAAAGAAATTAAATAGCTTACTTCATTTTTTCTAAAAAAACGTTTTAACTAGTGATTTTTTATTGATTAACAGAATTTCAAGTGATTTTTTACCTCGTTCCTGGGCGTCAATTCAATCTGTAAAACTGTGAAATGATACAATTTTCTCTTTTATTTCTTTTTTATAATGCATTGCAAGTGTTTATTAAATCAATATTTATTAATTAAACATTCAAAAATTTTGTATAAGTATAAAAAAATTATTATTATGTAGATTGTAGATAAATAAAAAAATACCCGACTCTGCCGCAGAATTTAACGGTCCCCCACCATTTACCTCCACTATATGTACATGGTTTCTTGATCCGGAATAATCTCAAAATTGCGGTGCTCATCACGGGATGACTTGAGGGTGATAAAATATTTATTTATTCGATTGGAAATCGAATTTAGCGTTAAGATGTTTATATAACTTTAAATGTGTGTGTATGTGTAGATGTACATGTTTAAACTTTTGTTTTTATTTTGGAAACAGAACTTACATAATTAAAAATAAAATTTATGATGGTGAGCTATTTAAAGCAAGAGGTAACCCTATAGCACAAACCATCTTTTTGCATTTGCGAATTCTCCTCCTCAATGTATCTCTTTTATCCCCCAAAAAACATACCTACTGCCCTTTTTCTCTGTTTAATGTTTTTACCCAAATTTTGTTTCAGTTCAGTTCAGTTCAGACTTCAGAGTTGACACTTGAGAGTAGGTGTATTGGAGTACATACACAACATTTATTGGAATTATTAAATTTGTTTTATTTAATATTTCCTTAGTTTTTATTAAAGGTCCACAAAAATGGGAAAGGAAATGTATCCGCAGATAAACGAACAACCAGGCTTTACTGATGCTCCACCATCCTATAATCAAGCAATTAACCAGCAACCATTATATCCAACAGCTCCTTCTGCCCCCTCAGCACCACCTTCGGCATACATACCACCAATTCAAACACAACCAACTAATTCAAATGCAACAATAATTTTGGTCCAAAGTGAGTTGAATGTTTATAAAGTATATTAAAAAATATAGGTATATTAATTTATTTGTTCCGGTTCTAGCATTACAACCGTTAGGACCTCGTCCTGTCCATCTTGTCTGCCCTAGTTGTCATAAACAGCAGAAAACCAAGGTCCGAACAGAATCATCTCTGAAGACTCATCTTTTGGCCGCCATGTTATGTGTTTTGGGGTTTGTTTAATGCAGTTTCTTTTTTGCCGTTTAATTGATTTATCATTTTTTTAATTCAACAGGTTCTGCTGCTGTGCTTGTCTCCCCTATTGCATGGATACTTGTCAAAATACAAACCATTACTGCAGCAATTGCAATGCTTACATCGGAATGTATAACAAGTAAAATACGCTTTTCCCTGCATTAAAAAGACAATATAGCGAAATAGTCATCAAAATTAACGAATAAAAGCTTAACTAACGCTGACTTGGAGCCATTATTAAATATTTCCGACTCCAACTTTGATAACTACGTTGTTAATTGGTTTGGTATACATTTGTATCAATCATTGGAGTTGTCTCTTATGAATGAATTGGAGTTCCGACTTTCAAGCTCTTTGAATGAGGCCTTTTTGTCTATGAACTTCAAGCGAAAGCTCGCTCTCGAAAAAATGTTACTTATAATTAACATTTTTGAAATAAATGAAATGTAAAACAGAAAATCTGCTGTCATTTGTAGGGTTTGATTTCTTTTATAATAATGTTAATGTCGAAGTGAAGTCAAATTTAAATGATAAATGTTTAAAAATATTAAAAAATATTTTACTGAATTCACAATTTTAGTAATAAGCAAACTTCTTTTTTTTTACTATTAATCAAGTCATCGCAAACCATATCTGGCTGGATTGCTGAATTAACAAAACCAAACAAATTTGAAGTGATTTCAATTTGTAGTTTAAGTCAAGTTGTTTAAAAAAAAATAAAAATTGTTTTTGAAAACTTTTCATAATTTACTTAAAAAAATTATATGTTTAAAAAATAAAACAATCAGAAAAAAATTAATTTAAAATTTTCAAATCGGAATTTACCAACTCATATACCAAGTGTTGCCATAAGTTTTGTTACAAAACCAAAACGCTATAAAAGTGATGGCCACGTTGAACCCTTGGAACACCTTTTTTCGCTTCCTTTGACGAAGTGGCATAAATTTTGTCATTTGGTCTGTTGAAAACTTCTTCCACTCTAAACATTTTCTCATTCGTAAACAAAATGTTTTCATGGCCATTTTCCGCGTGCCAATACAAAAGTCGCTTGCATCTTTCCAGCCTAATTTTTTTAATTGAGGAGTTAGAAGATGACCCGTGGAGCGACGATAGACTTTCATGTGCAGATCATCCCGAATCAGCCTAGACATCGATCTGGTTGATATATCCAATTCCTTGGACATGGTCTTCTGCTTCCTAAGGCGATTCTTCCGAATTCGTTCACGCACTGCCTTTACTGCCGCAATCGTAAGGACGACGCGCGGGCGACCACTTCTTGGCTTGTCTCCTATTCCAAACAATTCGCCGAAGCGACCAATATCGGGATAAACGAATATTCTTGATATACCGAGCGGTTTTTCAAACTCAAAAATTTGGCCAGCACTCTTTCTGCACCTATGCAACGCTATTACCGCGACGTGACTCTCTTTAACGACCCACTCAATGTTACTAGTTTGCATTTTGCAAACTGAAACCAAAGTGACTAGTATTCTTTCTTGATCAGTGCATGTGTTCTGGAAAAAAGTTAACGGTTCTATTCCCGCAAGAAGTTTTAAAAGATAAGCGCTGGAAATTGTGTAACAGAACTTATGGCAGAACTAGGTATACAATTTATAAATCTGGCATAGCAGTCCGATACACTAACCGCACTAAACTACAGGGCACTATACATATATTTGATGTGTTTTATTATCTACAGATCTGGATCTGGATTAAGTTTTAACTCGTAATACAAAAACAATTTGGAATCTTTCTATTTCAAGATCCAAGAATTAGTTTTAATTCTGAAAAACAAATGGAAATTTTGCAGTATTTTAGTTGTAATTGAATACATTTAATTGCACGACTGGATCGCACGTATTTCCTCTTATGTCATAGCATCGAATAAAATTTTAAAAATATTAGAACTTCAAATTTTTTATTCGATTTTTGTGACTTTTGATTGTTTGAAAAAACCACATGAAATAGATTTCAGCAGAAAAACTTAAACGTCATTTTATTTCGTTAAAAAAATGTGTAGAAGTGTGATTTTTTTTCAAAATCATAGGAACGGTTTTTAAATAAAACGGTTTCTTAACATTTTTTCTTAAAAATTAAAAAAAAAAATTGCAAACTTGCAAAAAATAACACACTTTAAAAAAACGGTCCTATGGCAGGTACCAAAACATGTTTACCTACAAAAGCACACTGATTTTTTTTCACAAAAATTCTTGAAGCCGTTTTCGAGGAAAACAAGCTTTTACATAACGGTTATACGACAGGTACCGTTCGTTTTTTAGCTAAAACAAAAATTGAAAAAAGACCTCTGTATGTTCCCTCTTTTTTTATAATTAACGCGCGCACAAGGGACTATATCCTTCCCTTTTAATGTAGAGCACACTGCGCGGGTATTAGGAAGATAGGGAGGGGAAAGATATAGGTGGCGTCGATTAATATTGGTTTTGAACGCTTGCAGATCAAAATGGCAAGGGAAAATCCCGCCGGGTAAACCACTCGGCTAAAAAAAGAATCCCTATATTTCACGGTACGTCCGATATTGGGCTCAAGGGTAAACTGATGAGCATTCCTTGCGAGACGAGTATTGCGCGGGAGAAACTTTTAAGGAGAGGAATGCAGCTGGCTACTTCGAGTGAACATTTTTTTTATAAAAGAAACAATAAAATAAGGAAAGACATGAAACATTGCGTCGGTGTTCGAGAGGGGCAATTGCCAGATCAGATGGCGAAAAATACTTCTTACACCGATACAGAAAACCTAAGCACTTAGCAGCATTCTTAGCGATTTCAAATATATGGTCGTTCCAACGGAGGTCGTTGTTGACACCCATACCAAGTACTGAGAGCTTTTCGGTTTCTTCGATGTAAGTGCCAATCATTGACAATGGCATTGGGGATATGTTTAGCTTTAACGACCAAAGAGTGCATTGAGTTTTCGATGCATTAAACTCCACACGATTCCTATTACCCCATTCGACAATGCTGTATAAATCGGAGTTTAATGAGCTTCACATACGGTACCGTTGCTATTGTACGTCCGAAGGTGAAAGATGTGAATTATCGAACGAATATGAAAAGCTAAGGGTAGAGTCATCAGCAAAACAGTTAAGTGGATTAGAAGACATTTATAAAAATGAAGAAAAGAGTCGGAGATAGAACAGAGCCCTGGGGCATACCAGCATTTGAACGGTCCAGAAGATAGCTTCTAATCCAACGAACAAGAGTATCATCGATCCCAAAAGCACGCATTTTCGGTAAGAGAGCTTAATGCCAAACTCTATCAAATGCCTTGGAGATATCTAAAGCAATAATCTTACTTTCACCAAAGCGATGTAAAGATTTGTTCCACTGTTCAGTGAGATATGCCATCAGATCACCAGTGGAACGCTTGCTGCGGAAGCCATACTGACGGTCATGGAGAAGTTTACGATCTTCGAGATATTCCTTTAGCTGGCGGTTAATCAGCGTTTGCATGACCTTAGAAAGAAGGGATTTTAGTGCTATGGGTCGGTAGGAGGAGGGGGAGGATGGGTCACCTTTCTTAGGGACAGGCTGGACAAATGCTGTTTTCCATCTTCTAGGAAAGATTCCAGAAGAGTAGGAGCGACGGAAAAGCTTACGCAGTGGCTTTGCCAGTATGGAAGAACACCTCTTCAGAAGAAACGGGGGTATACCATCCGGGCCAGCGGATTTGTGTATATCGAGATCTTTGAGAACTCTTGCTACTGTACGAGTGCGGAAACAAATCTGTCCCATGGAAAAATTTACATTCTCAAGTACAGGAGGAGCAACGTTGCTTTGAGGTAGCGTGGAGCTGGCAGCGAAATGGGCGGCGAGCATGAGCGTCGATGAGCGTTGGAAACGAAGATGTTGAGGAGTTTTTAATATTTTTTACAAATGACCAAAAATTTTTACTGCCTTTGGGACACTGTAAAATTTTGGTTCTTTCAATAGCGGAGTTGCATGAGTTCCTTGCTTGTTTTCCTCTGTAGGGTTGGCTTTGTAGGATCGGAAACTTACTTCTTTGAGCCTGATAGCTTCTTTACACTCAGAATTGAACCAGGACTTTTCTTTGGGATTAATGCTTTTTACTCTGTTAGGAATAAAAGAACGCATCCCTAGAAGAATCACATTTGTGATCATTTCGGCACTGGCATCAATGTCACTATCGAGAAAGCATAGTGACCAGTTAAAGTTTCGGAAAAAAATATTCAGGCCCTCCCAGTTGGATTTCTCGTATTGCCAAACGGTCCTGGTGGAAAGTTTTTCTTTAATTGGATGGGTGGAGGATGAGAAATTAGCTGAAATGACACAATGGTCTGAAGTGCAAAATGGAGAAGTTACATTAATGGTATCTTTATCAGGGTGAGAAGTAAGAAACAAGTCAAGAGTATGGGCGGCTTGCCCAGCAACATCCGGTATACGCGTTGGCACATCGATCAGTTGGGTAAGGTAATGTAACCCGGCAAAGAGCTCGACATACCTTCCTTCGGAGCCACAAGAAGTTAAAGTCCGTATTGGGGAAGGTTCTGGCAAGCAATATCATTCCTAACTCATGTCACGAGACCATGATAAGAAAAGAGTAATGGCACCAAACTATACCCATGTAGAGCAAATTCTGATAAATCAGTATTTACTCCAACCTGAGTTTCACTTAATGCCAAGACAGCTGGCCTGTATTGAACAGTGTAAACGTACACATAAAAGCAACTCTTTCTTGAACCGTGAACGTTAAAATACACGACACAAAAATCACTTATGTTCCAAATTTGAAGACGATTGGCCCAACCGTTCGGGAAGTAGTCCAAAATACCTCCGTACAGTGAGACAGACAGAACTTTTCCAATAACTCGAATATGTTTCTCTATCATCGTAATGTCATTTTTGATTGTTATCTCAATTTTATTTCATCTGCACGTAGGCACCTATGCATGCCTTGCCTTATATTTAGTATCTGTCTACCTATAATCGCTTTTCGATCTAGCTAACTTCTCTGTTTATCGCTTTGATTGATTTGATTGTAGTAAGAAGCTTGGTGGTGGAGTGTTGGTTGCAGATTGAAGTTCGTTGCTCTTTAATTTCATCAGCTGTTGACGTGGACGTCGTCATGCCTCAATATAGAGCAAGTTTGCGTGAGTGTGTCGTTTGCTAGTACAAAACTTCTTCTCAGCTATATTCCCCCGGGAGTGCACGACATGTCAACAAAAAACACTTAGATAATATTGATAGGGTTGTCGCCTATGAACATTTTCACATTTGCGTTATAGGTGATTTTAATTTGTCATAATCTTACTTGGTATTAAAATTATGAAAATAAACTTGTTCCATTTTTAATTAATACAGAAAGTGAAGTCATACTAATTAATTACTTATTTTCTTTGAATTTAAACCAAATTAATCATGTTTTAAACAGTCTGAGTAGATTATTAAGTTTTGTTTTTATTTCTGATGATTTTTCTGGAAATCTTATACAAACAATTCCTTTAATAATTCTGTGCATCACACTGCTATTACCATTTGTTTATCAAATTATTTGTATGATAATTATAATATGTTTAAAACGTGAATTTCATTTTATCGCAAATTTAATTTGGTTACTTTAAATGTATTGAAATCTCATTTTATTTCTTTAAATTGAATATCTGAATTACAGAATAATAATCTTTCTGTGAATTTTAATAAATTTAATATAATTTTGTGTGATGCTTTGAATAATTCTGTGCCTTTGGTCCGTCTTGAGTCAAATTCTAGTCCAAAGTGGTATAACCACCGACTCAAAAAAACTAAAAAATGCTGCGCATAAACGTTATTACTTAAACTCGATCCTATAAAAGCGGGTTGGGTCAAAAATACTATATACTCAAAATTCTGTTTACAAAATACTGTATTTCAAAATTCTGGTTAAACAAAATTCTGTATGGAGAAAATTCTGTATTTCAAAATTCTGTTTTTCAAAATTCTGTATTTAAACATAAATGGTTTTGATAATGTAAAAAAGTGCGCAATCTTTTACATTATCAAATTATTTTTGTTTAAAAACAGAATTTTGAAAACAGAACATCAAAATTAATATGAACAATATCAACAACAACAAAAACAACAGCCACAGCTATGTACATGTTTACAATTTTTTTACTGAACTTTAACCCCAATATATAATATTGTGATATTTTTGCCTAGGGTTCGACAAATAAAACTCAATCAAAATTCCAAAATAATACAATAAATCTCTTTATTTTATAAAACACCACGTCTTTCAGTTTAAATAACACTTATAACTTATTTCACTTATTCACAATTCAAATACGTTTTTATAATTCAACACTTTTTATTTAATCTCAATTCAATCACTTTTTACTAATGCTTCTAGTTGTTAACAATTTCACTTTCGAAAATAAACTGAACTTTCAATGCAATCTACTCTTGTATTTATACAAGTTTACAAGCTTCTGGAAGCTTCTGTCTGGTTCTGGCACAATCTAAGCTTTTGGTACTAATTCGAGTCTCGAATTAGTACTTCAAGTTCGATTTAGTACTCAGTCAAAACATATTGCAAATATGTAGCATACTTTTAGGCGCTCACAATGAATGTTGGTTGTTGTACACAATGAATCCAACAGATGTCGTTAATTTACAAAATGTATCCTCCGAATATCGTAGTGCCCCGTGGTTTAGTGGTTAGTGTGTCGGACTGCTAAGCGAAAGAGCCTGGGTTCAAATCCCGCTCATAGCCACCTTTTTTTCTGGGGTACTGCCTCTTGCGAGGAATTGACAAAACCTCCAAAAGTAAAATTTGTCTCGAAAAAGTGCATCTCATGTAGCCGTTCGGACTCGGCGGTAAAACTGTAGGTCCCTTCCATTCTTGCAGATTAACAACACACACAGGAATGGTTGAGAGTATAAGTCACTAGGCCTTGGCTCCTTAAGGAGCTGTCGCGCTAATAAATTTTTTTATTTATAATCCTCCGAATATCTAAACTTGTTGCCACATCACATTGTCCCCCTCTTAGTTTTGTTCGTCCCGAACAAGCACATCATCATTGTTTCCGTGGTAACGATGCAGTCGATCCAAATGGACAATTTTCATTTTTGCTCTTGGTCCTCGTTGGATTCGGAAAACGACGTCATTAATGCGCGTAACTACTTGGTATGGACCTTCCCAGTCCTGCTGAAGTTTGGGCGATTTTCCCTTTCTGCGATGTGGGTTATAAAGCCATACCAGATCTCCCTCATTGAATTCAGGTGCTGTTGCTCTTGCATCGTATCTGGTCTTCATGCGGTCACTCGCAATTTTTATGTTGTTTCTTGTTCTCTGGTGAATGTCGTTGATCCTTTCTCTAAAATCTAACACGTAGTCCTCTTCGCATTTTGGGTCTTCAATAGGAAATCCGAATTTTAGCTCACTTGGAAGCCGGGCAGTTCGTCCAAATAGAATTTCGGATGGAGTGTATCCAGTTGTACTATGAACCGCATTCCGGTAGGCCATAAGAAATAAAGGAATTCGCCGATCCCAATCCCGTTGGTTCTCTCGTTCACGACTTTGGACAGATGTTCCTTCAAGGTCTTGTTAAATCGTTCTACCATTCCATCGGACTGTGGATGAAGAGGTGTTGTCCTTGTTTTCTTTAACCCGAGGGATGCGCATACTTCCTGGAATACCTTCGACTCGAAGTTTCGCCCTTGGTCGGAATGCAATTCCATAGGCACCCCGAACCTGCAGACCCAGTGGTCCACTATCTGCTCGACAACAGTCTTAGCTTCTTGATTGGGTATCGCAAAAGCCTCCGGCCACTTGCTGAAGTAGTCCATGATAACAAGGATGTAACGGCTACCGTTTTCAGTTTCCGGGAACGGACCTGTGATGTCAACAGCGATTCTTTCAAACGGGGCGCTCACGTTGTACTGGTGCATTTTACCTCGTGTTTTGACTTTGGGTCCCTTGCTAGCCGCGCATGTTGTGCACTTTCGACACCAGCTCTCTACATCGTTTCTTGCGCTTAGCCAATAAAAGCGTTCCCGTACCTTTTCCAGTGTTTTGTTGATTCCCAAGTGCCCACCGGATATTCCAGCATGCATTTCTCGTAGGATCTCCTCTACTTTCGATCGTGGAACCACAAGCTGCATCTTAAAGGATCTTCCATCCGGCATTTCCCATTTTCTTCGCAAAACACCATCTTCCACATGGAGAGAGTCCCACTGCGCCCAGTATGCCTTTTAAGTAGGACTTCTGTCGGAGATGTCTCTGGCATTTGGTTTTTCCATAGATTCCTTCCATGCAAGGAGTGGCTCGATGTCAGGGTCTTCTTTTTGTGCATTACGAAGTTCTTCGGCACTCCAACCCTCTACAGGTTCGGCTCTTATTCTCTGGACAGATATACCTTCATCCTTTTCCTCTTTTCGCGCACAATGTTTGCAACTGGGCTCACATGGTCTGCGGGAAAGCGCGTCCGCATTGCAGTGCAGTCTTCCTTTGCGATGCTGTACTTCGAAGTCGTAAGTCTGCAATCGTTCGATCCATCTTGCTACTTGCCCCTCAGGATTTTTGAACTGTAGCAACCATTTTAAAGCGGCGTGATCGGTACGCAGGATGAATCTCTGTCCATACAGATATTTATGGAAATATTTTGTCGCCAGTATCAGAGCAAGGAGTTCCCG
Source organism: Platycheirus rosarum (assembly GCA_963971375.1). Taxonomy (NCBI): domain Eukaryota; kingdom Metazoa; phylum Arthropoda; class Insecta; order Diptera; family Syrphidae; genus Platycheirus; species Platycheirus rosarum. Next base: position 36,275,442 of record OZ020510.1, on the reverse strand, counting down.
TCTGGTTACACAGTAGTTTCTCTCTGGTCGCGACAGAACTTTGCTGAAATAGGCTACCACTTTCTCTTGCCCATCGTGTATCTGCGACAGAACTGCTCCAACACCCACGTTACTAGCATGCGCGTCCACAATAAATGTTTTGCCAGGGGTGGGGTAAGCTAGTATTGGTGCCTCACAAAGCCGCTGTTTTAGATGTTGAAAGCTTCTTTCGCACTCACCTGACCATTTAAATTGTCTACCCTTCTCAGTTAGCTGGTGCAGACACTTTTCGATTCCGGCAAAATCTTTGACGAACCTCCTGTAATAAGTGGCGAGACCTAGAAAGCTCCTCAGCTGATGTTTATCTTCGGGAATGGTCTGCAGCAATTCGGCAGCTGTTCCTCTGAGAGCAAGCGTAAGAGCAATTGATTTGTCTTCGTTGTCCCAGTTGTTTGTCAAGGCGGCAGCTTCGAACTGCCTCTTATAAATTGGCCATGATGTTTGACCATCGAAGACAGGGGGCTGCATTTCCTTTCTTCGTGGACCGTCGCTCGAATATTCCCGAACCTTCTGCTTTTTCAAAGAATCAAATTCCTTAGCCAGATGTTCGTACTGTTGCTCTACACTTACGAACTTTTCTTCCAAGTTTTCTATATTTGCTTCGAATTTCTGATCGATTGTTTGAAGTCTTTTGTCGAAGAAAACATTCTGTGCATCGAGTTTGTTTTCGAGACCATCAAATTTGCTTTCGAGAACGTTCTTTTGTTCTTCGAATTTCGACAGAAGCAACTTCATGAAAGCAGGCATTTCATCGGCTGTACTTACTGTGCATTCTCTCCCTTGTTCTTCAACATCGAACAACATGGTATCGGGGTCTCCACCATCCTGAGTGATAGCATTCTGAAGTCGGAGCAATAGTTCCTTTTTCAGCCCCGAAGTCTGAAGATTTCGTTTTCCTAATTCTTCTTTCAACTCAGCTGTTGTCAATTGTTCTAATTTTCGACCCATTTTATGTAACTGAAACACTATTTTCGCAACACACTGAACTTTCAATGCAACCTTCTCTTGTATTTATACAAGTTTACAAGCTTCTGGAAGCTTCTGTCTGGTTCTGGCACAATCTAAGCTTTTGGTACTAATTCGAGTCTCGAATTAGTACTTCAAGTTCGATTAAGTACTCAGTCAAAACATATTGCAAATATGTAGCATACTTTTAGGCGCTCACAATGAATGTTGGTTGTTGTACACAATGAATCCAACAGATGTCGTTAATTTACAAAATGTATCCTCCGAATATCTAAACTTGTTGCCACATCACAATATATTTGATTTGATCATATTTCGATATGGATATAGCCAAAACCAAGCTTACAAATACGTCTCTTTCATTCATAAATATTTTGTACCTGTTGCCTACATACATATCTATATTAGTAATCATTCTAAAGGTGCGTGTCCATTTGAGAGTTAGAGGGCTGCGAGCAGCTCTCAAGCGATTCTCGAAAGCAAACTCGTAAATGGACACAGTCTTGAGAGGAGCTGTCGGAGAGTTGACTATTTACTCTCGACATTTCAACTTGTTGGGAGTCACTCGCCAATGGACATACGTCGAAACGAAATGTACCGTTAAAAGTCTTGTCCGGTAAATTTGGTTTTGACTAAATGATAGCCAATACCTACAAAAATACTCTCAATAATGTTCATCAAAAAATAAACTTTTTATTAACGGTTATATGGTAGTTATCGTTGTTTTAGCCCTAAAAATAAAATTTCAAAAGCTCCTTTGAGGAATACCAAAAGGTTCACACATACCAAATTGGAAAGCAATCGTTCAAGCCGTTTAGGCTGCAGCTAGTTATACACCCAGACAGAATGGCAGACAGACAGACACACATTTTTAGTCAATAACTTGTTTAGCCTTCTCTATGATCGTAGTGTCATGTTTGATTGTTATCTTATTTTTTTTATATTCACGCATGCTAAACTTGCGTTATAGCATTGTATATACATTTTCTATAGTACTCTCATGGTGGTCATTTTTCGTCTGGCCATCTTCCTGGTTGATTCAGAACTAACTCTAAATAGTGGAGACGAGAACCTTTACCGATATTTTACCAGTATTTAATAAACTTTTGTTGTCTGTACTTATTCTATATTCACACCAATTGGCAATTTCAGCACGCCTCATTGCGACTTCGTGCTAAGCAGTGAAATAATTGTAATAAATCTATTGTGTTTAAATATTTTTTGATTATTTTTTTTGTTATTGATTCAATATGAACATCTCAGTTTCTATGTCCAATAAGGCCGTGTCGGTGCGGTATCGGTAATCGGTATTTATAGCTTTACCGAATGCAAACCGATCTCATGTTCATCTCCTGACTTGTCGGTAAGCTTTCAGCACAGAATTATTCAAAACTTTAAATTCGAAGCAGTCTCGGATCTCATTTTCCTTCAAAAATTATTATTTTGTATCAACAAATATTTTCTTTTATTTTTGTTTATACAAAACTGTTGCCTAGACGACCGACGTCAAACACAAATTGCTTGCGGTAAATATAGAAACAATGCTGATACTCTATACCGACACTCGGTACACCGTTTTCTTACCGTACCGATTCCGCACATACCGCCCAAATCAGTAGGTGTTCATTAAAATATATGTATTCAGTGAAATATCAGTACGAATATGTACCGAGGAAACCGAGATTTACGATACCGCACCGACAAGTAAGGGAGCGGCCTAAAGAAACAAAAAATTACTTATCGACGGTTATTAATAAGCATAAGCAGAATTTTGAAAAACAGATTTTTTACATACAACATTTTGGATAACCAGATATTTGGGCATACAGAATTTTGAAAAACAGAATTATGTGATGCAGAATTTGATCATCTTTAAATCTGAAAAGAAAGATAACAAAACGTTCTGTCATTCCAAAGATGCTTGACGGTCTTGTTAGAGATATTTTGATGGGTCTGATAAAAGGTCACTTATGTAAATGATTTGCAGCATGGTTTTTGCAAGGGTAGGTCTGTGGTTACAAATTAGGTTGAGTTTATTAACTTCTATATTAACGCTTTAGAGAAGAAACATAAATTCATGTTATTTATTTGTAAAAAGCTTGATGCTTATGCAATTCCTTATCCTTTGCTTTGTTGGTTTAAATCCTATTTATATGGTCGTAAGCAAATCGTTGTTATCGACAATATCTCTTCCAAAGAAATACTTGTTACTTCAGGCGTTCCAGAAGGGTGTCTTTGGGCCCCTCCATCTTCTTATTATATATGTAAATAATGTTCCTGACACAAATTTTTTGTAAATGCCTCATATTTGCAGACGACAGAATTTTTTTGCAGTAGTATCAAACTTTGCTGATCGTTAACTCTTACAAAACGATCTTAATGCCTTTTCTAATTGGTGCAAACAAAATGTATTAAAACTATGTTGGTAAATGTACTTCTATGTGTTACAGCCGTTCTTTGTATCATATTATTCCATTGTATTCCTTAGACAATGTTGTTCTGAAAATTGTTCATGATGTTAAAGATCTTCGTGTTGTGTTTGATGAAAAACTCACGTTCCACTTACTTATTACTTCTGTTGTTTCAAAAACAAATTCTGTCTTGGGTTTCTTAAAAAGAAATTTGTATGAGTTTTCTGATTCTTACACGTTAAAATCAGTGTAGCATTGTATTGTAAGACTTATCTTGGAATACGCCTGTATTGTTTGGAATCCAACAACTCCAAGTGATATTATTACTAATACTGAGAATTTTTTTTTTGTTAATGTTAACTATGTTAGTGATTTTTCTTATCGTTCTAAATGTCTTTTGCTAGAAATACAATTTCTTGAATGTCGCAGGCGAATGTTCAGCATAATGTTTTTAAAGGATATTCTGTGTTGTTTTCTTGATTGTTCAACTTTGCTTGCTTTTATTAATGTATATGCTCCGTCAAAAGCAATATGACCAAGGCCTCTATTATTTGAAGCTAATTATGATGGTCTTCGAGAACCTTTATGTCATTGCAGTAGTTTGTTTAATGAAGCATATTATTGTCTAGATATAAGCTTTGAAAGAAATGTTTTTAAAAATTTGTTGTTAGCTTTTTTAACACATAAATCTAAAAGTATAAATTAAGAATGTTTATAATTTAATTTGTAATATGTATTATATGTATATGAATGAATACATAAATAAATAACTAAAACATTTTGTATAGTAGTGCATAATTAATATTAATTATATTAATAATTTGCTACCCACTGGCAGTGTTAAAAAAAACAACGATGATTCATAAAACGAGTAAGTATATAGGTAGGTATCTATAATCTGCACATAATTCCATTCTCTTTGCCACAAGAAATCATTCTACAATCAGCTCCAATCCTCCAATGACGCAAAAACCTTGCCCTTTTATTATACATATTTACCTAGCTTTATGGGCGAAACCTCTGGCCAAATCATATAGCATCAATCATCAATCGTTTACAAAAGATTACAACTTCAGAAAACGCAAAACAATATCTACGTACGTCACACATGCCCGAGATAAAGTAACCCGAAAAAGCTTTTTTCACTTTCTGTGTATTTAGGCAGCGTAGACTGTAGCATGTAGCTTCTCCACGTTGACTTCGAAACAGTTATTCTCAGTTCGAATAAATACTTCAAAGTATTAAGCAGTGTTTTCTTGGGATTACCGCGGCGTCATAAATATTTTTATATATATATATTTTTTTTAATAAATGGAAAAGGCAAACTTAAACAATACTCCAATGGACTTTACATCGCCACCATCTTACGATCAGGCAACAGGAAGCAACAGCAACATCAATCAACCGCCTCAGCAGCGATCTTATCCCAAACCACCCGAAGGGTACATCCCTGCCGACAATTACCCCTATATTCCACCAAATCAACAACAACAACAACCAATCTATCCGACAAGTTATCCCCAACAGCAAGGCCAAGCACAAACCCAACCTACCAGAGTTGTTATTATTCAAAGTGATTAAATGAAACTTATGTTATGTCTGGATGTGACTGTTATACATATTTTTCTATTTTTATTTTATAGATCACGTGCTACCACTTGGACCCAGGGAGTCCTACGTCACATGTCCTCACTGTCATATGCAGAAGCTGTCTCGCATTGAGCCTGAACCCAGCTCAAAAACACATCTTATGGCTGCACTGTTGTGTATTTTAGGGTGAGTCACCCAATTCCTGTGGTTTCCGATAGCAGTTATCTTATCGGGGAAAGTATATTTCATTACTTTGAATTTAATTTTAGATTCTGGTGCTGTGCCTGTTTACCATATTGCATGGAGAGTTGTATGAACGTCAATCATTACTGTGGAAACTGTAACAATTTCCTTGGAGCTTACACAGGAGACGGTGTGATGCGATGAAACCAAAAGCTGGAGTTTGGAACACCTCATTTGGGTTTTTTTTATATTTTTTTTATAAATATATTTCTTGGTAAACAGAATGTGTAGTTTACCTTTAAATATATAAATATCATATATCATTTGACTAAAATCATTTAGTAATACCTATTGCATGGTAGGTTTATCTTACTAGTGCTAGCTAGTCTTTTGATTACGAAGCTTAATCATAAATGTATTAAAATAATTTATATTTTCTTTGTACTGAAATGTTTAATAGTGGCCTTAATTATATATAAATATACTTGAATGAACATAATTGTTTCGAGTAAATATTTACAAAAGAAATTAATATCAAAGACAGACAGTAGAAGCCGGATGATAGCTTTTAAAGATATTTTTTTTTAAATACTGCGTAGATGTGACGTATTTTGTGCAACAAGAAATATTCTAAATAGTTAAAAAAGGTATCTGTGAAAAGTTTTGTCTAACATATAAGTTTGGTGGTCTGAGTTAATATCTAAATAAAGTCAGCTATTTCCATTCAATTAAACTTAATTTCAATTATAAATTCAATTTAAATTTTAGCTTGAATTTGCATTCTCTCACGGAATAAAAATACTCTTACCAGGGTCAGCTCGTTCACATAGTGCAATTAGACGATCACACAAGGCGCTGGGATTTGTGTTTGGATAAGAATTAAAAAAATTAATTAAAAAAAATTGTTTGTAGAGCTTATGCTATAGATTATAAACGATTTATACAAAAATCTTTTTTACATTTAATAGATACACTACGTACATTTTAATTTTCCTTGTTTAAGGACGGGGAAGAATATTTCTGCAGCCTTCTTTTCACTTGTACAAATCACTAAATGAGATCCAGGCAATCAACACTTAGCTGAATTTGAGTCTAGCTACACTTTAGCAATGCAGGGGTAAGTGATCTAGTAGATAGGGTCTTTGCTTGCTAGGCGAGACATAATGGGTTAAATAGCATTTTGTCCTCCTCAGATAGGTAACTATAGGTAATCGTAACAGCATTAAAAATACTGATAAGCATTAGACGATGAGAAAAACGAAGTAATACAACAAACAACAAAGTCAGAGGGTTCTTTTCAAGATCAATCTTTTCACAAAGCCGAGCATACCAACACTTTTGAAATGTATTCTATTAACGGGTACGCAACTTAATCCCACCACACAAAATATTAACTATATAACTCTTAATTTCTCTTGCGTCATAAAAATAAAGGCGTTGGGGTCAAAATTGAGTATGGGTCATAGTTCTGTTTTCAAAATTCAGCATGCCAAAATTCTGTTTTGTATAATTCTGGATGACCAAAATTCGGTACGTTCAAAATTCTGTTTTTAAAAAAATCTGTAAATATGTTGTAAAAGAGAAATCGTTTTGATAATGTAAAAACTGCGTACTTTTTTATACTATCAAAACGATTTCTTTGTTACAACATATTTTCAGAATTTTTAAAAACAGAATATTTGTAATGGAAATTACATAATATAAACATAATAAGAACATACATATGTATATATATATATATATAATATATATGTTTGTATATACTTGAAAGGATATTAATTTTACTACCCACTGACATGGTACTACACACTTTTCATATTGCAAAAGAGGGACAGAAAATAATTTTTTTGTAGACAGTTTTTCATTTTATTTGGAAAAAGTAACCAAAATTGGTACCTACAATTGGGCTTGTTGCATTGGCATTGCAAGGAATTTTCCCTAGAATGGGCAAACAGTATAAAAAAAATCACAAAAATGCGGATAGAGTAAATAAATTTTCGGTGCTAATGATTCTATATTTTGGCATTGAGCATTTATTTAATTCCCAAATTTGTTCAAAAGAGAACTAATGAATGAAACCTACAACGACGGTAAAAATGATGAAGCAAATCAACTTTCATTAGAACTCAACTCGGCAGCATCTTATTTGTATGTGATTATGTGTTTACAATGTTTTACAATGCATACTTTGAACATATGTATCGTCGTATATTGACAAAATCGGTTTCTGAAACTTCCTGGACAGTTGTTCAATCTTACTTCTTTGGTAGATATTAGAACCTGAAAAGTTTTTATTGTCGATTTTGCAAGGGTGAACAATTCTTTTCGCTCCCCTTCCTGCGTCTATGGCTTGTTGTAATTGCATAATAAACTCACAACAAATGTTTTTTCCGGAAATGATTATTTTTCTTAGACAGAATTGTGGGTAAACTTAATTTTGACCATACAGAATTCTTACATATAAAAAAACAGAACCAAACAGAATTTTGAAAAACAGAATTCCGACCAGCTCCTAAAATAAAGAAATCACAAAATACCACCTCTTAGGCTTTACTTTATACAAAATAGCATTATATTCTCTTGTTGATTCTCATAATTTAATATACAAAAAAATAATAAAATACAATGTCAATATTAAAAAAAATAAAAGGCACGACTGGTGGGTCGCACGTACTTGCTCCCGTGTGCTAATCCTTTTTAAGTGCAGGCGTCTTTTTGACAAAGATTTAATTTTAATGTTTTTTTGACGTGCAACTTCTTTAGAATCGTTGTGGTTTGAAGCTCGAACAAACATGCGTCACGATAAAGAGATAAACACATAAATATATAGGATTGTTAGCTTTTGCAGTCTTTTAGTGTATTATCTTTCCACTTGCTGCTTACTGTTTATAATATAATTTGCTAATAGAAAGATATAAAGGACTTTTTTCAGTTTAATTTTCATTTTGGTACGGAAAAAATTGAACAACTGGCATGAAATTTCGTCGGAATCAGCAGTAGGGCAATAATGCTAGTAAAGAGACCTATATAGGTCCCAATAACAATAATTTACTTTTTGAAATCAAATTAATTAAAATAGCTTAATTATGTTTGATGGATCGATAAACGTATGGTGTGGGTAGGTATTAATGGAATTTATTAAGAATATTAGGTACCTATAATGAGGTTGGAAGGAAGGTAGGTACTTAAATTAAGATACACGTTCCAACTACTGTTAAGCGAGTAGGTATAGAGACAATATTTAAAGTTAACACAGTGGTTTTGTTTATTTATAGGCAGGTGTAAGCTTTTGTTTTCTCGATTGAAATTTTTGCATTCAGCAGTAATCGAATAGTTTTTTTTATTTGTTAGTTGTTTTTGTGTGTTTATCATAGGCTCCTTATTATATTCTGTGTGCTTTTATGATGATGAAATGCTTTAAAATACGTAAGTATGTATGTAGTTTTTCACCTTCTTTTATTTGACTAATAGCTAGGGCTTAGCCGAGCAATATGAAATAAAATTTTGGGGAACATATTTTATGAAATCAAAAAAACACAATTCATAAGGTTTTTTGGAAAAAATTGTTGTTATTTCTTTTGCTGTTTTCTATTTTATGAATTTTTTATTTCAAAATCGTTCGACCAGTTTTTTCAAAAAAATGTTTTTTTTTTTTGAAAAAAACTTTTCGAAAACATATTTTAAAATTTGTTTGAGTATGTCAATTTTAAGAAATCTATAGTTTATACTAGGAGAAAAATTTAAAAAAAAATCTATAGATACGTTTTCAAAATATTCAAAAAACAAAATATTTTTTTTTTTTAAATTAAAAAAAATGTTTTTCAAAATTTTAGTATACAATATTATTTAAATCATAAAACACTACATATTTTGAAAATTTCATCAAAATCCGTCTATTAGTTAACGAGAAAGTCTGATTTTAAAAAACCGGTCATATGGGAGGTACCGTTATACAACTTTTTCTGAAAAATCCATTAAAACTAAAAGATAGATTTTGCATAGAAAACACCATTCTGAAGGTTTTATCAAAATCGTTGGAGCCGTTTTCGAGAAAAATAAGTTTTTTTATTATAAGTTATATGGCAGGTACCGTTAGTTTTGGAGCTAGAATGTCAATTCCAAAAACTGTCGGGTAGAGCACTCTAAAAATACTATATACCCAGTTTGAATCAAATCGGCTCAGCCGTTTAGGCTGTAGATATCGATACGGACAGAGAGACAGACAGACAGACAGACAGACAGACAGACGGACGGAATTTCCGGACCCACTTTTTTTGACTTCTCTATCATCGTAATGTCATGTTTGATTGTTCGAATTTTTTTTTTTACGAATGCATTACTTCCCTATAAATCGCAAGTAAAAAAATTAATTTTATGAAACATTTGAAAATTTTACTAGATTCTTGTTGTCATGATTTTATATTTACTACAAAGTAAAAAAAATTACAATTTCATAAAAAAATTCAAATTCAATTCTTAAAATCCAATAGAAACTGTATACAAATGCCCAATCGTGACTACAGACTACAATTTTAAGAAAAATTATGAATTTTTTCTAAAATCTTGTTGAAATACAAAAATACACAATTTAATGCAAAGGTGAATTTTAATAATTTTAGATATTTTTTTCCTTAAATTTTGTTGATTCTCATCATTTAATAACGAACAAGAAAAAAATACAATTCCTAGAAACTTGTTAATGCCCATGAATTAGTATACCATCATTTAAACAAAAGGACAGCTCAGGTAAGCGGTGTCTTCAGTAGACATTTTTGTTAGTATTTAAAAATTGTAGGACCGATTTTGATAAAATTCAATTTTTTATTTTCAGTATTTTGATATCGGAATGCAGTTTTTTAGAGTTTATTAATATACAACTATCATACAATTTTAAATAAAAATTATTGATTATTTTTAAAAATATTGAAAATTCCAAAAAAATATCCAAAAATTAATTATAAGTAGAAAAAAATTATTCAAAATGTTGGTATGCAGAATTAATTTTATTTGATAAGCCGTTACCGAGAAAGTCGAGAATTAAGGAGACCGTTAAATGAAAGATACCGTCAATAGACTTTTCCGGTAAATGATATCCAATACGGCAATACCTATACCAAAATACTCTCAAAAGTTCATCAGCAAAATCGTTGGATCCTTTCTCGAGAAAAATAAGCTATTTTTTAACCGTTATATGGCAGATACCATTATTTTTAGCCCTTAAAATAAAAAACCAAATCCCCTCCGAAAAATGCCAAAAGAACCACACATACTAAATTTAAAGGTAATATATTAAGCCGTCAGACAGACAAATAGATACATTTTGTCAATAACTTTCTTAGGCTTCTCTATTGATCGTATATTTATGTTTTATTGTAATCTCAATTTTTGTTCACAAGTAAAAATATAATCACGAAATAACAACGTTGTTACTACTATATATTTTTATTATTTTATATGTATGTCTTAATATTTATTTTTTTAATTTTTTTATTATTTATTATTATTTATATTTATTATAAAAAGTACGTGCTATATTCCTGGTTGATTTTCATGATTTGATATATGAACAATTTGGCACATAAAAGGGATATTCTAAGTATAGATTTGAAGTCAAAATTCATCCAAGAAGCAACTAATATACATAATTGAAATGTCAAATCGAAGTGTCAGCTTATAAATACAAAATAAATTGCACGACTAATCACATTGTAGAATAAAATTAAAGAAAATTAAAGTGAACATCAAAGCATTTATTCGATTGTTGGGACTTTTGATTATTAGAATAAAGTACGTTAAATTGTATTGGGTGAAATAATTTAAATGCCATTTTATTTCTTAAGGAAATGTAAAAAAGTGTGAATTTGTTTTCAAAATCGTAGGAGCCGTTTTTAAATAAGACAGTTTTTTACAACTTTTTTTAAAAAATTAAAAAAAAATGATTCAAGAATACAAACTTAAGCACAAAAAAAATAAAAAAAAATATTAAAAATACAAAAAAAAAGTTTTCGAAAAATAATAATGCATAACTACTTAGGCTACCTACATTTTCTTGAATATCAATTTTGATTGAAATCGGATCACCAGTTTTCGATAAAGTCGAAGAAAAAAAACCGGTCCTATGGGAGGTACCGTTTTTAGCCCCCCATATTAAGTTTTTTTTTCACCAAAATATAATGCATACCTACAGTAGTACGCTGATTTTTTTTTCTAATAAAAATTCTTGGAGCTGTTTCCGAGAAAAATAAGCTTTTACATAATGGTTATATGACAGGTACCGTTAATTTTTGATATAAAAAAAAGTGAAAAAACTCCTCTGTAGAATGTCAAAATAACCTTAAATTCTAAATTTGAAGACGATTGGCCCAACCGCTTAGGCTACAGTCCAAAATACATCCGTACAGACAGACAGACACACAGGCGGACAGATTTTTGCCAGTAACTCAATAATGTCATGTTTGATTGTTATCTCAATTTTTTTTTGCATGATTGCATAATTTGCTTTATTTGTAGTACCTTTAATTACAAGTAAAAATAAATAAAAATAAAACAGTTCAATTTCCGATTTTCCACTGGATTTCAGTTTCGGGAGCTCAGCGTTTGGAACAATTTTGAAACCGTTCCATTGGTACATAAATGGACCAATCTAAGAATAGATTTGAAGTCAAAATTCACTCAAGAAACAAATAATATTACAGCTAATATACATAATTGAAATGTCAAGACGAAGTGTCAGCTTATAAAAAAAAAGTTTAATGATTTTTGTTGTTATGTTTTTATTCACACATAAGCATAACGTCAAAACTGAGCGGAAACAAATTTTGCTATTTTCATATTTTCATAAGAGATTTCATAAGAGTGTTCTGTACATGTACATTCACTATTAACTCAAGTTCCCTCTTCTAAAACGAAAATTGGAATTTTACAAATGTACAGAAGTTACCTATTATATTAATCAAAAATCTTAAGTTAATTTTTTTTGTTTTAAATTTACAGTGTTATTTAAACACTCTCATTATTTACAATTGATTCAGGACCAAGTGTGGAGAAATAATTAAACAAAAAAAAAGGAAATGTTTATAGCCCTTAATTTTTTAACAAAAAAACGTACCCCTTTTGCGTCGTCGTAAACATTTTGTTTATTGTGCAATAGTCAGACTGCATTAATTAATTTGCAAATCCAATTTGTAAATGGGAAATATATGTAGATATGAGTCATTGGAATTATATTCGTGCGTGCTAACTTCTAACTTAGCCAATAATCATTTTAAAATTTAAATCGGCCTTGAACCCATAGACTTAATTTCATTTTTGGCAAAAAAAAAAGAATTGAAACAAGTTCTCCATTGCCACAATAGCTATTTTTTTTTTTTAATATTATTTTAAAAAAATGAGCTGATGAATTTGTACTTTGAAATCATATGCTATAGTTTTTTTTTTTAAGAAAATTTATCCATATTTTTTCTTGAATGCAAAGTCTGTATATTTTATGTTTACATTGTCTATCAGTCGCTCATGACATTTTAAGCCACTTCAGTTGTTGCGTCGCGTCGTAAAAGTCAACGTTCCTTTAGATATTTAAATGGCTAATAAGTTTCTAGCTCTAGCTTCATGTCTCTGCCTCAAATGTCACAATGTATGCATCTTAACCAAGATGTGTGTATAGTAATTAGTTGGATGAATTATGGAATCAAAGTCGTTTAAACTTAATCTAAAAATAATAATTTAATGCCATAGACATTCATTGTACTAATACGACTTTATATTGTTTGGTGTTTTCTACGTATGTATATGTACAAATGTTTTTATTTGTTGGTTTGGAAAACAAACAAATCTGTTTTGCTTCGCTTTGATTACTAAATTGTGAAGCTAATCTATTAAATTAAATTGTGAAACCGGGCCGCATTTTAAATAATGCATGTTTCTTAGATTTGGACCTACTAACCCGCAACACTAAAAAGAACACATAAATAACTTGTAAATTTTACCCGAATAAAGTGTACGATTGGGTCGCACGTAAATTGGTGTAATACTCAATCAAATTGTTATCAGAACTTTGGAAATAAAGTTGAAACTATGGGAAAACAAATTTGAAAAAAAACCGTAATGACTGATTATTTTGTTAATTTATTTTTCTTTACATGGTCGGGGTGTTTCCTTATTTAATGGAAACGATGTTCATACATATGTTCATGTTTTAATAGTAAGGGTGTTCCTCCAATTCGGATATAACTTACCGAGGATTTAAAAAAGAAGGCTCACGACTCACTCACGCAAATAGCTCTTCTTATGTTCTTGATAGGAATTTTGTTTGGACCTTCGTTTTAAGAAGTCATATTAGCTCTTGTAACTGCGCAAAACAATTTTTTTTGAGTCTTCAGATCTGTATAGTTTCTAGTTTCTTTTTTAAAAAAATTCTATACGTTAATTTGAAGTAAATGCACAGAAAATAAATTGCACGACTGGATCGCACGTACTTGCTCTTATATGCTGTCACAGCTTGGAATAAAATTTGAAAAAAATTAAAGGAACTTCAAAGATTATATTCGATTTTTCTGACTTTTGATTGCTTGAAAAAGTACGTAAAATAGTTTTCAGGACGCCATTTTATTTCTTTAAAAAAATTGAAAAAGAGGAATTTTTTTCAAAATCGTTAGAGCCGTTTTTAAATAAAACGGTTTTTTTAACAACTTTTTTTAAAAAAATTGAAAAAAAATAATTCAAGAACACAAACTTAAGCACAAAAATAACGTACATTTAAAAAGAAAATTTAAAAAAAAATTCACTTAAACGTTTTCAAAATATTGATTTTTCAAAAAAAAAAATTTTTTTAATTCTTAAAAATACAAAAAAAAAGTTTTCGAAAAAAATGTATCCAAAATTACTCAAGCTGCCTACATCTTCTTGAATATCAATTTTGATTGTAATCGGATCTCCAGTTTTTGAAAAAGTCGAAGAAAAAAAATATAATGCATACCTATGAGAACACTGCTTCTATTCGGATTCGTCGTACCATCAACGGACGGCAGACTTTGTTAGAAGAACACTGTTTTTTTTTTATAAAAATTCTTGGAGCCGTTTTCGAGAAAAATAAGCTTTTACATAACGGTTATATGACAGGTACCGTTAATTTTTGAGCTAAAAAAAAATTCAAAAAAGTCCTCTGTAGAATGTCAAAAGAACCTTAAGTTCAAAATTTAAAAACAATTGGCCCAACCGTTTAGGCTGCAGTCCAAAATACATCCGTACAGACAGACAGACAGACAGACAGACGGACAGAATTTTCCCAGTAACTAGAATATGTTTCTCTATCATAATAATGTCATGTTTGATTGTTATCTCAACATTTTTAATCTGCACGAATGCATAACTTGTATTATAGTAAAATAAAGTATATTACTGGGTCGAACCTACTTGCTCTGTAGGTTTCGGATGATAATAACATATATGTTTATCAGTTATTGATAGAAGTCATAATTCGACATTCATTGTAAGACATTAAGCTTTTAAACTAAGATTTTGTTTTTATGATAACCAGTTGAAATGCAAAATGAGACGCTGGATGTTTTTTTAGTGAAAGGAATACATAATATATGTACATGTCTTAAATAACTATTAAATTATGAAAAAAATTCTATATTCTTTGAATAGAAATGCATGGCAAAGTTACCCGAAAGATTCGGGACAAAAAGAATATCTTTTTGCCATGCAATTTTTGAATGAACCCAAGAAAGAAAAAATAATTCAAACAATCATGGTTAAAATTCGACGCTCAACTTTGACCAAGGGCATTTGCCGCATTGCCTTTCCGATGTATTTATTTTTAATATAGAATCTTTAACTACACTGTAAGATATTATCGATATTATAAAAGAAATCAAACTCTCATCAAATATTGCCATTATGTCCAATTTTGAAAGAATAAAGTGTTGATTTTAAGAAGACGGTATGTTTTTAACAAGGTGAAAATATTAAAACAAAAATATTACTCATACGCCACAGTGTCTTTTTACTTGCGATAGGCATAGATAACATAGCACTTATGGATTCGTGCAAAAAAAATAATTCTAACAATTAAACATGACATTACGATGATAGAGAAGTCAAAAAAAGTGGACCCGGAAATTCCGTCTGTCTGTCTGTCTCTCTGTCTGTTCGCACCTCAACAGCCTAAGCGGATGGGTCGATTTGCTTCAAACTTGGTATTTAGTATTTATTTCGTAGTATCTCGGAGGGTGTTTTTCATTTGTGCTCTAGGGCGAAAAATAACGGTACCTGCCGTACAATTTTTAACAAAAAGTTAGATTTTTTCGATAACAGCTCTAACGATTTTAATAAAACTTTCAGAGTGCTATTTGTTTATTACAATACATCTTTCAGTTAGAATGAATTTTTCGAAATTTGTTCTATAACGGTACCCCCATAGGACCTCTTCGACTTTCTCGAGAACTGCTAAACCGATTACAATTAAATTTGATATTCAGGATGATTTAGATAGTCAAACTAATTCGGCATACAAATATTTTCGAATAACTTATTTTTGTATTTTTAATAATTTTTTTAAATATTTTTTTTTGAAAATCGATATTTTGAAAACGTTTGTTTTAAAATGTAAGTAATTTTTGTGTTTAAGTTTGCATTCTTGCATTATTTTTCTTTAATTTTTAAAAAAGTTGTTAACTAAAAACAGTTTTATTTCAAAACCCTTGCTACGATTAAAAAAAACATATATACTTTTTAACATTTTCTAAAGAAATAAAATGTCGTTTAAATTTTTCCGCTGACAACTATTTTACGTACTTTTTTTTACGTGCAATTTATTTTTTAAAGAACTGTCTGTTCAGGTTCACCAACGCCCGCCGCCTTAAAGACCTAAAACAAAATTCATTAAGAGAGGAAGCGTTGAAAATTCTGAGATCACTCAGCGTATCAGCATACATGATGACATATTCGTTGCCTTTGGAGATCCAGTTTATTGACCGCCACACTAAGGAACATAATGTGCAGTAAATTGAACTGTTCACAGTCGATAGATGAATCGCATAAAATGAACAAGTTGAAAAGAACTAGATTTTGATTAATTTTTTGTTTTCTTTTTCAAAAGAAATAAATTAAAACAATAACCAATTTTAATGAATATGTTTATTTTATTTTAATAAATTAAAACTTAATTTTAGAATAAATTTTGTAAAAAAATTAACAAAAAAAAACAAACTGCTTTCAATATTTCAATATTTTGTTATTGCCACTCCTCTTCAATCATCTGAACAAAGTAATCAGCAAACTCTTTTTGCATCTTCTTGGTAGCAACTGTGGCCGCTAATTTCATGCAGACTGAAGCGGATATGAAGCATTAAATCAATTGTTTCAATTCGCCATTCTCCATGAACCAGGTTACTTTCGTTGTTGTAAAACTTAAAGAAGTATGCAGGTGCGTACGTCATTTATTTGTAGTCAGCATGTAATTGTTTTTTTTTTTTTTTTTATAATTAACGCGCGCACAAGGGATTATGTGTTTCCCTTTTAATGTAGAACACACTGCGCGGGCATTACGAAGATAGGGAGGGGAGAGATAGGAGGTGCCGATTAACATTGGTTTTGAATGTTTGCAGATCAAAATGGCAAGGGAAAATCCCGCCGGGTAAACTATTCCAGATTCGAGTCGTTCGGCTAAAAAAAGAATCCCTATATTTCACGGTACGTCCGAAATTAGGCTCAAGGGTGAACTGATGAGCATTCCTTGCGAGACGAGTATTACGGGAGAAACTTTTAAGGGGAGGAATGCAACTGGCTACTTCGAGTGAACATTTTTTGTAAAAGAAACGATAAAATAAGGAAAGACATGAAACATTGCGTCGGTGTTCGAGTGGGGCAATTGTTTCAGCGGCAGTTCTATTACCTATCAATCTTAACGCTCGATTTTGTATTCTATCAAGCAGGTGAAGCGATGTTTGCGAAGCACCTGCCCAGAGGTGGGAGTTATACTCGAGTTTAGGGCGTATAAACGCTTTATAAATTGTAGCCAGATCAGATGGGGAAAAGTACTTCTTACACCGATACAGAAAACCTAAGCACTTTGCAGCATTCTTAGCGATCTCAAATATATGGTCGTTCCAACGGAGGTCGTCGTTGACACACATACCGAGTACTGAGAGCTTTTCGGTTTCTTCGATGTAAGTGCCATTCATGGACAATGGCATTGGGGGAATGTTTAACTTTAACGACAGAAGACAGCATTGAGTTTTCGAAGCATTAAACTCCACACGATTTCTATTACCCCATTTGACAATGCTGTATAAATCGGAGTTTAATGAGCTTGACATACGGCACCGTTGCAATTGTACGTCCGAAGGCGAAGGACGTGAATTATCGAACGCATATGAAAAGCTGAGGGTAGAGTCGTCAGCAAAACAGTTAAGTGGATTAGAAGTAACAGACAGAAGATCATTTATAAAAATGAGGAAAAGAGTAGGAGACAAAACAGAGCCCTGGGGCACACCAGCATTTATTTTATGGGAATCAGACTTGAATCCGTCCAATACAACTTGTATTGAACGGTCCAGAAGATAGCTTCTAATCCAACGAACAAGAGTATTATCGATCCCAAAAGCACGCATTTTCGATAAGAGAGCTTCATGCCAAACTCTATCAAATGCCTTGGAGATATCAAGAGCAATAATCTTACTTTCACCAAAGCGATGTAAAGATTTGTTCCGCTGTTCGGTGAGATATGCCATCAGATCACCAGTGGAACGGTTGCTGCGGAAGCCATACTGACGGTCATGGAGAAGCTTACGATCTTCGAGATATTCCTTAAGCTGACGGTTAATCAGTGTTTCCATGACCTTAGAAAGAAGGGATGTCAGTGCTATGGGTCGGTAGGAGGAGGGGGAGGATGGGTCACCTTTCTTAGGGACAGGCTGGACAAATGCTGTTTTCCATCTTCTAGCAAAGATTCCAGAAGAGTAGGAGCGATGGAAAAGCTTACGCAGTGGCTTTGCCAGTGTGGAAGAACACCTCTTCAGAAGAATCGGGGGTATACCATCCGGGCCAGCGGATTTGTGTATATCGAGATCTTTGAGAACTCTTGCTACTGTACGAGTGCGGAAAAAAATGTGTCCCATGGAAAAATTTACATTCTCAAGTACAGGAGGGGCAACGTTGCTTTGAGGCAGCGTGGAGCTGGCAGCGAAATGGGCGGCGAGCAAGTTTGCCTTCTCTGAAGAGTAAACAATTGGTTTGTTATTGTCAATGAGCGTTGGAACCGAAGATGTCGAGGAGTTTTTTATATTTTTTACGAATGACCAAAAATGTTTACTGCCTTTGGGACACTGCAGAATTTTTTGCCGTAATTTTTGGTCATGCAAAAATTTGGTTCTTTCTATAACGGAGTTGCATGAGTTCCTTGCTTGTTTGTGCTTTTTCCGATTTTCCTCTGTAGGGTTGGCTTTGTAAGATCGGAAACTTACTTCTTTGAGCCTGATAGCTTCTTTACACTCAGAATTAAACCAAGACTTTTCTTTAGGTTTGATGCTTTTTACTCTGTTAGGAATAAAAGCACGCATCCCTAGAAGAATCACATTTGTGATCATTTCAGCACTGGCA
This sequence comes from Platycheirus rosarum, assembly GCA_963971375.1. Lineage (NCBI taxonomy): Eukaryota > Metazoa > Arthropoda > Insecta > Diptera > Syrphidae > Platycheirus > Platycheirus rosarum. Next base: position 36,256,651 of record OZ020510.1, on the reverse strand, counting down.
TCAATGTCACTATCGAGGAAGCATAGTGACCAGTTAAAGTTTCGGAAAAAGAAATTCAGGCCGTCCCAGTTGGCTTTCTCGTATTGCCAAACGGTCCTGGTGGGAATTTTTTCTTTAACTGGATGGGTGGGGGATGAGAAATTAGCTGAAATGATACAATGGTCTGAAGTGCCAAATGGAGAAGTTACACTAATGGTATATTTATCAGGGTGCGAAGTAAGAAACAAGTCAAGAGTATGGGCTGCTTGCCCAGCAACATCCGGTATACGCGTTGGCACATCGATCAATTGGGTAAGGTGATGTAACCCGGCAAAGAGCTCGACATACCTTCCTTCGGGTGTTGTCTGACCAGAATAGCGGAGCCAGTTGGAATTGTGTACATTGAAATCGCCCGCAATAACGATTTCAGTGCGAGGACAAAGGGAAACAATTTTCGAGATGGAATCAGACAGTGCATCAAACTCGTTACAAGTCGAATTACTGTCAAGATTTGGACTCCTGTAAATAAAACAATAATGAATGACATGCTTGCGGACAGTGAATTTGAGCCATAAGAAGTTAAAGTCCGTGTTGGAACATTGCCCATATTGGGGAAGGCTCTGGCAAGCAATATCATTCCTAACATAGACCACGAGACCATGATGAGAAAAGAGTAATGGCACCAAGCTATACCCATGTAGAGCAAATTCTGATAAATCAGTATTTGCTCCAACCTGAGTTTCACTTAATGCCAAAACAGCTGGCCTGTGTTGAACAGTGTAGACGTACACGTGAAAGAAATTCTTTCTTAAACCACGAACATTTGAATACACGACACAAAAATCACTTACCATTTAAAAATACTTACATACAAAACACAACTCTGATTAAGTCGAACTGCGCAGTGAAAATCAAAATTAACTTCTGTAATAATCAAACTGTCTTAGGTGTTATGCCCATAAGACAGCCTGTTTACAAAAAATCAATCCAAACATTCAGCACAATAAGACAAATTCAGATGCCCTTATCTATTTACCGCAAGCATTGTATGGTCATACGATGCCTACAGTAGATAAGAAAGAGGCAGTTAAGCACAAAGGTCTTGGGACAGAATAGAGGATAATTTGTTATGCGAATGCGTTTTATTTATTTTTTTTTTTTTTCTTCAGCGCGAGTGGGCATCTTTTTCATTCATCCTACGACGCGAGTGAACACTATTATTTTTTTTTTACAGCACACGCGAGGGTTTTTTTTCTAATTTCTCAACGAGCGTGTATTATTTGAAGCACCAGCATGCGAGTAACACGAAGAACGTGGAAACGTGCTGACCTGGCATAGAAATAATGCCGAATGCGATAGTGCGCATTTTCCACGGCTTCACGACGCAACGTTCGGCCGCAAAACAAATGCTGCCCAATTCTTTCGGTGGTCGCAAGTAAAGCTATTGCGAATTGTACATCGCTTGTCCAAAAATGCAACAGTTGAAAACGCCACCATCGATCGGAAAATCGACCATTTGCGACCAACTTCGATGTAAAGCAATCTGTAGTCGGCGTCTTTTTTAACCATTAATACTGTACTCTTGTTATTATTATATATAATAGGCACGACTGGGTCGCACAAAAAAAGAAAAAAAAGTTATTCAATGTTGGTGTGCCCAATTAATTTCGCTATCTAGATCTATTAAATATAAAATTTTAGAGAAATCCATGAGCCGTTCTCGAGAAAGCCAAAAATTATAACACCGTTATGTAAAAGCTACCGTTAGAATATGGCAGCAGCGCGGTGGTTTCCTCTGGCACATCGACGACGTTTTGTTGGCATTCGTCTTCTTCCGTAATCTCGATTTAATGTGCGGCCAAAATAACCACAACACGTATTTTCTTCTTCGACACATTATACAGTATATTTGTTTTTTAGTTTAATTTAATTTAATTAAATGTTGATTATTTTATTACTTTATTTGTGTATGTATTAAAACATTTACATACATATTTTTAATCAATAAACGTCAAAATTCGATTTATAAAAAATCACCTAAGCAAAAACACAAATTTATACACAAATTCAATTTGTGTAAGAATACACACATTTGTGAAAGAACGACAAATATTTATGGCTAACATAAATTGCATTTGTGTATGGATTTGTGTATGCCATTCATGAATGAAATTTGTGTATTTTCACTAATCATCTGATCTAAGCTGCATACAAACTAATGCTTAATAAATTTCAACCCACCCCTGGATGCTTCCTGAACAAAGGTTTGGCCTCATGTGGAGGTTAGGTTAGGTTAGGTTGAACGGGTTGATGATTCGATAGTCAACTCATCTCACTCGGATCTCAAGGATCCGTTGTTGTCCTCATTAATAGGAGGAATAGTTGAGGAATTTGGAGGAGAGTTAGTAATGGGGTGCCTCCTTAAACCATCCTGAGAATCTCAGAAAGTTTTTAAGTGACTTTTTTGAAACGTCGCCGAAATCGTCGAAAAAATATTCTCCGAGAGCTGTTTTCCTCATGTGGAAGAGTCCAAAACCTAGAGGTCTGGCGACGTTTCCAAGATAAACCCACATTTCATGTTGTTCATTAATTTCTAAGGTTGTTATAGGCTTACAACATTATCATTGTGCTACTCAAATTAAATTTTGTATTATTTTAATTTTAAATATGAATGTTTTAACATCTAATTATTTTTTTTTTCAAAGAGCAATGGCCTCCTATTTTTCTACCAAAATTAACATAGTTATATGTACATACATATACTTAACTATTTTGAAGTAACTTTTTTTACCAATACCTTGGGCACTTCAATTAAAATAATTGCGCTAGATACATCTACATTTATTACTAACTAACTCCATTAGATACTGTATCTAATGTCGTAAAAAAGAATTTGACATTCGAAATTGTTTACCCAAATTTGTTTAAGTGGAAGAGGTATACAGCCACTCCACCTACATTAAAAAAATAATTATTTATTTGAAAAATGAAAGCAAAACTAAAGAGGAAACGGAAAAATAAACAAGTTAGTGTCGAAAGAAATGAAAATAACCAACCAAAAATAAATAACACAATTTTTTGGAGTTGCTTTGGATTTCCTCCATTCCACAGACATTCACTGGGCAAACAGACAGAGAGATACAGATACTCATCTACCATAACTCGAAAGCCAGGTGAAGCCACTTGCAAGCTGAATACCTATAGTTTACTCGCAACCTTAGTGAAGTGCTGCACACGCTAAAGCTGATTCGAACTACACAGCACAAAAGTAATATTAATTTCAATATATACTAAGTACAAAGTGCAATTAAAACAAATACAAAAAAAATGGATCAAAAACATTCCATGATGTATCCGAGTTTAAATGGACGAAACGAAGCTTCATCTACATCGCATCACAATGACTCAACGCTGGAAGCACCACCATCCTATGATATAGCAATGGGTAGTGCTGCGACGGCTCCTTCGGCACCAGATCAAATCGGCTTTCAGAGTCCACCTCAACGTCCACCTACAATAAGTGCTGCTGTGGACAACTACAACGTTGTTCCCATACAACATCCGGTAACAGTGGAGCAAGCAGGTGAGACAAAAAAGATGAATTTGTAAACGCCCGCTTTATTATGCTAAATCTCTGAAGATTCGGAACCACTGAAGCTTGGCCCAAGACCTTCCAAAATAACATGTCCGGAATGTGGAGAACGCCGAAGAACCCGAATGCATTTTACGCCCAACAGAAGGACGCACATATTCGCTGTAATCCTTTGTCTTGTGGGGTAGGTTATAACCAATTTTTTCAAAGTTTTGCAATTAACCAAGTTAAACTTACACAACAGATGGTGCTGCTGTGCGTGTACTGTGCCTTATTGTATGAGGAGCTGCAAGACTGGTCACCATTACTGTGCCAAGTGTAACAGGTTCCTCGGTTCATACGACCGGAACGATTATTGAAACCGAAACTGAATCAGTTTTACCTTTGTGTTGTAAAAATGGTGGAACACAAACTGTTCGTAAATATGATGTGAAGAATGAGTGTAAATAAATTAATTTTAATTATGTTTAGTGATAAGAAAATAATTATTACAACGCAAATGTTCATAAATTAAAAAAAACTTCGAAATAGTTCATTTCTTTTGTTTGATATGTGTTATTTACATAGTTAAAGCTTTGAAATTGATCAAGAAAAAAGATGCAATCGTTAAGATTTAGACAAAGCAGTGTTGCCAGATATGGCGTTTTCGAAATTACCTAATTCTTCAAAATTGAATGAATATTAATTGTAAGAGAAGAAAACCTCAATTTTCGCAAAAACAAAGTTCTTTCGGTCTAAAAATAAAAAGAAAATAGGACTAACCATAGCACTGTGACCACTTTTTATCTATCTAGTTTCTAGTTCTATTCGAGCGTCCAAAATAGTTATCAGCAATGACCTTGGCCTATCGGCTTTCAGCAAACTATATAAACAACCTTGCCAGTCAACAAACTCATTCACTATCAACTGAATATCAAAACTAATAAGTTGAACTTTTACGAGTATCTTTATCTTCAAAAAAAAAAAAACATTCAAGCAATGGACAGTACTAAAGTGGTTATAGTTGGCGCAGGCCCATCGGGAATAGGTGCAGCAACAAAACTCTTGAAACTTGGTTTCAAAAAAGTCACCGTGCTCGAAGCTGAGAATCGTTTTGGAGGCCGAATCCACACTATTCCATTTGCCGATAACGTAGTAGACTTAGGAGCTCAGTGGTGCCATGGCGAAAAAGATAACGTTGTGTTTGAACTGGCCTATAAGGAGAATCTCTTGGAACACTCTCCACCGAACTTCATGAACTATGAGTGCATTCGTTCGAACAAAGAGGTGCTATCTGAAAAGATTACAACGCTTTTGAAAGCTATCTATAGTAACATGTCCGAAGCTGGGCCAACGGAACTTTCTAACTATAACTCTGTTGGTGCATACTTTAGAAATAAATTCTTCGAAGCTCTAAAACTACCAGAAAATTCCGAAGTTGATATGAAAATTGCTCTGGAGATGTTTGAAACAATCAAAAAATTGGAAAATTCACTAAATGCATCTGATTCTGTGGATGAATTGTCCCCAAAGAGCTTTACAGAATTTTGGGAATGTGAAGGTGATTTTAACTTGAATTGGAAAAATAAAGGTTACGTTCAGTTTTTGCGTTTGTTGATGAATTCGAGTGAAGACAATGAACTAGGAATGCTGGATCAGCATGTGAGATTGGGTAAAGCAGTGAAGAAAATCAACTGGAGTGAGAGCGGTCAAGCGGTACAGATCCTTTGCAAAGATGGTGAAATTATCGAAGCTGATCATGTCATAGTAACACCATCTTTGGGAGTGCTGAAGGAAAAACATCAGAGTCTTTTTGATCCAAAATTACCAGCTTACAAAATTCGTGCAATTGAAACCTTAGGCTTTGGAACTGTGGACAAGCTTTACATGGAGTTCTCTACACCATTTTGGCCCAAGAATTGGAATGGTTTTTCAATTCTTTGGCGTGATGAAGAGGTGGCAGAAATACGCGGTACGGATCGCGCCTGGTTGGAGGATGTTATGGGTTTCTTCCCAGTTCGACATCAACCCAATATTCTATGTGGTTGGATGGTTGGTGCTAATGCACGTCACATGGAAAGTTTACCACAAAATGAAATTCTTGCCGGAGTTATGTACGTTTTGAGGAAATTTCTTCAATGGGACATTCCAACACCGAAAAACTTCAAACCAACAACATGGTATAGCAACGAAAACTTTAGGGGATCATACTCATTTCCCTCAATTAAAGCTGATGAGGTCAATGCCAAAACAAGTGATTTGGCACTTCCTTTGTTGAGTTCTGAAAAGAAACCAGTCATTCTTTTTGCCGGAGAAGCTACTAATGATCATCACTTTTCGACTGTACATGGAGCTGTTGAAACTGGCTGGAGGGAAGCTGAAAGGATTGCTGATTTCTATAAAGCGCAGAACAAGTCAGAGTAGACAATCTCTAGGGATTGCTAATAATGATTTTTGAATCCTGTTAAATATCTAATATACTAGCTTCCTAAATGAATTTCTATTCGTTTTTCGTGCTATGTTCATATCCGATAATTTTAATAAATAAAAATTATATTCATGCTGAAATTCATTATTTTCTTTTGGAGTATTAACTGCGATATGATTTAAATCGAATTAATTTTTTGATACTCCTTGAAGTTTTAAGCCCTAGATAACTTAAAGGTCTTTTTTAGGGCATAAATGGTAAGCTTCTGCATCAACTTACACTATAACAGCTTTAAAATTAAGTGATTACTCGACGCTAATTTATCAAATAAGTTGATAAATGAGAAGATATCCCTATAAAATTTCTTTAGCGATGGTATCATCTTCGATAATTTCTGTATTTAGCTACATATCACTTAAGAGTCCATCAATTATTCTACGATACGGGAATATGTTCTTAAAGCACTTCTGGGGCCTATAACACAAAACAAAAAGTACTTGTTAACCAAGTGAAATAGGTTGATCAACTGTTTTGAATATTTCATTAATTTAAGCGGACGATTTCTAACTTATTCTTAGTTAACAAGTTACAATTTTTTTTCCATTCTGAACTGTCAGATTTCAATGGATTTTACTGCCGTTAAATGGAAATGTAAGGCAAGGGGGGTCATAAGCCCATAAGCCAAATGAAAAAAATAATAAAAATTTATAATAAAATAAATAATTTTGAAACATTCACTGTTTTAAAAAAAAGTTAAAATTTGTTTCTGAGAGCTATATAAATTAATTAAAAAAAAATTTCGCGATATTTTAAAATTTACTTTACAAAAGTAGATGTCAAACAAATTATTCAGAAAAAAAATTAATTTAAAATTTTCAAACGGAATTTACCAACAATAAACAATTTATTAAATGTTTTTAAATCAATTTTTTACTAATTTTTCAACATTAAAACAAATTTTAAAATTAAATTATTCTTAAGAAAATGCACTAATTTTGTGCATTCATCCAGAAACTATTTAATACTTGCAATAGAGGATCAGAGAAAGTTCCAAACAAAATCTATTTGTTTTCCTTAAAAAATACGTTCTTTTGAATAACAACAAAGTTTTTGTGAAATTAATGGAAATATTTGGAATAATAATTAAGATTGGTGATAAATTCGAGCCCTTTCGAATTTATGGCTGAAAAATATATTGTGCGTTTGTCAACGCATAAGAAGATAAGAAAAAAATTAAAATCGTACTAAAAACTTTCAAATTTAATTTTAACTAGTACAATGTTTTTTGTTTGTTTATATTTGAGAATAACTTAGTGCAGCTCTGAAAGTTTTAAGTAGTCTGAAGTAAATGGACTAAAAATAGGTTATCTATAATTTTGCGCCAGTAATTTTTTGACCTGAAATTAATATAGTTTTTCAATTATATCAGATTTTTTTCTTGAAAGTATTCTCGTTTCTTATATTTGCTTTAAAGTCTTAACCCTGACTATGGTTTTTTAGGGTTTCGTTATTTCTGCCGCTTTTTGCAGTTCTTAGTATTAAGATTGGTGATAAATTCGAGCCCTTTCGAATTTATGGCTGAAAAATATATTGTGCGTTTGTCAACGCATAAGAAGATAAGAAAAAATTTAAAATCGTACTAAAATCTTTCAAATTTAATTTTAACTAGTACAATGTTTTTTGTTTGTTTATATTTGAGAATAACTTAGTGCAGCTCTGAAAGTTTTAAGTAGTCTGAAGTAAATGGACTACAAATAGGTTATCTATAATTTTGCGCCAGTAATTTTTTGACCTGAAATTAATATAGTTTTTCAATTGTATCAGATTTTTTCTTGAAAGTATTCTCGTTTCTTATATTTGCTTTAAAGTCTTAACCCTGACTATGGTTTTTTAGGGTTTCGTTATTTCTGCCGCTTTTTTGCAGTTCTTAGTATGGGCCCTATTCACATATCGATGTTTACGAATGTGTCGAAAATGGATGATCGAATAGGATCGGGCACCTTTTTCAGTAAACCTATCGAATGCTTGCAGCGGCTTGAAGCACAGATTCATAGATACTTGGTGTATGTGTGGCTTGGTGAGCTCAGCCCTACTTCTGTTCATTATGGGGATCAAGAGACAATTATTTTTATGGGAATGAAATACCGGTAGAGTCAAATGTCTTTGATAGCTCCTTCCATTTTTACTTGCGATTATAGGTACTATAATGCAAGTTATGCATTCGTGCAGATTAAAAATTTTGAGATAACAATCAAACATGAGATTACGATGATAGAGAAACATATTTGAGTTTCTGCGAAAATTCTGTCCGTCTGTCTGTCTGTACGGATGTATTTTGGACTGCAGCCTTAACGGTTGGGCCAATCGTCTTCAAATTTTGAACTTAGGGTTAGTTTAACATTCTACAGAGTTTTTTCAATTTTTTTTTAGCTCAAAAATGAATGGTACCTGTCATATAACCGTTATATAAAAGCTTATTTTCCTCGAAAACGATCAGTGTACTACTGTAGATATGCATTATATTTTGGTGAAAAAAAAATTAATGTTGTGGGCTAAAAACGCTACCTCCGATAGGACCGGTTTTTTTTTCTTCGACTTTCTCGAAAACTGGTGATCCGATTACAATCAAAATTAATATTCAAGATGTAGGTGGCCTAAGTAATTTTGCATTAATTTTTTATCGAAAACTTTTATTTTGTATTTTTAATAACTTTTTTTATTTTTTATTTTTTGAAAAATCAATATTTTGAAAACGGGTAGGTGAATTTTTTTTTTAAATTTTGTTTTTAAATGTACGTTATTTTTGTGCTTAAGTTTGTGTTCTTGAATTGTTTTTTTTTTAATTTTTTTTAAAAAAAGCTATTAAAAACCCGTTTTATTTAAAAACGGCTCCTACAATTTTGAAAAATAATTCACACTCTTTTACAGTTCCTAAACAAATAAAATGGCGTTTAAATTATTTCACCCAATACAATTTAACGTACTTTATTCGAACAATTAAAAGTAAAAAAAATCGAATAAATGCTTTGATGTTCACTTTAATTTTCTTAAATTTTATTCTACAATGTGACCGCACATATGAGCAAGTACGTACGATCCAGTCGTGCAATTTATTTTTGTGAAATCTGTGAATTTTTTTTCGACGAGTTTGGTGATGTCGCTTAATTTAACAACCCTTATCTTACCTTATTTGGGTGGATCAGGGCCTCAATCAACCCTAGTCTCGGTCTTCCTTAACTGCGCCTTCCCTCTGGGATGGAATAGAAGATTTTCAGGGCCGAAAGATTGATTTCCATCAGATCTCTTTTGGCTAGGTTTTTGTCGCTGTACAGACCGTATAGTTCTTCGTTGTATCTCCTTCTTCACTCGCCGTTAGTGCATACGGGACTACAAATCACCAGAATTTTGCTCTTAGAAGCAACCTAAATCGTCCTCATACACTTTTGACAATGTCCACTATACAGCTAGATTGATAAGAATCTTATAAAGGAACAATTTATTTGCCCGAGAGAGGGCTTTGCTACTTAATTCCCTTCTTAGCCCGAAGAAACAACGATTAGCAAAAGTGATTTTTAGTTGGACCTCATCGCTGGTGTTGCTATCTGAATCAATAAAGTAATCCCTAACTACAAAGTTATAAGTGTCTTTTGTGATGTTTTGTCCAGAGGTCGACATCATATACTTGGTTTTACCCTCATTGACTGCTAAACCCATCTTCGCTGCTTCCATATCAAAGCTCACAAAAAGTGCTACTGATATCACGCTATTTTCTTCCGATTATATCAATACCGTCACCCTAATGCGAGTACTTGCATGGACTTTTAAATAATCCTGGCTCTGACAATTCAAAAATGTCAGTTTGATAAGTCTCATTTGCCTTTTTTAGTGCATTTATGTAAAAAATATAAAACAAATAATTTTTTAGACTTATTTGCTGAAAAGGAAAAATAAATACTTTATGTTTTACTTTTTCAAATGAAATAATAAATTAATTCATCCCATCTAGAACTACTAGCACTATTATAATAACAAACAAAAAATAATCTCAAACCCTAATCCATTCGCCATTGAAAAAATAAATTGTGTACATCAAAAATCCCAATCAAAAATTATTTTTATTACTCTTCAACTGAAAATTCGCTTTAAATTTAATTTGGCTAATTTTTTTTTGTGTTTCATGATTTAACATCTCGATTCAAAAAGTTGTTTCCTAAAAAACAAATCACTCAGACTGGCATTGCTGAACTTTCACTAAGCAAATATGGTTTCCTTTTGCTTCCGTTTTAATAATTTGAATTAGCTAAGACACAAACCAAACAATTCCAGTCAAATGTTTATGTATTATTATATGTTTCCGTATTAAGGTCGATAACGAAGTTCAAAAATTTTTAAATTTGAAGTTTTCCGTTACTTTTAAACCTAGATGCTGAGTACAGTTGATTTTTATTTAGGTAAGTAAATACATACAATAATTCCAAAAAAAATGTTCTTTTTTTTAGAAAAAGCTCAACATAACCAACATAAACATATGAGTAAATAATACATAACGTAAGCTCTGGCTAGTACGAACACATTTGCACAATCCGTCACGAGGGTAAACAAATATTGATTGACCTATTTCCCCTCGTAAGGGTGTCGCCCCAAGGCCCTTCCCAGCAACAACATTTTTCTGCTCCCCCAGACATGGCTTTGGAGATATTTCGTAACAGACTTCAAGTTCCGTAGCAAACTTTGTACTTACTAACACTGCCGTGTCGTACCGAAGAAAAGCTCTTAATCCATACAAAAGGACATCTGAAGGGTGTTCGTTTGTTTTGTTTTTATTTTCCTTCTTCTTTCTTATATACATTGTATATATCATTAAATATGTAGATGAAGATAGGGTGGAAATTGTTCTATTCCTTTATTATTTTCCTTCTTTCATTTACTGTAAAAGATGAGGCATAGTTGAAATAAATATAAAAAAATGGGGAGCTCTGGCTTCGTCAATAAAACATGTGATTTGGTAGTTTTACCTAGAATTCTGTTAGTTCAGTGTTTTTATGGGGCTTGTGTATGCTTCAACAAATTTAATTAAAGAAAACAAACTGAATGTACATATGTGATTAGGGGGAGGAATATAAAAACGGAAGCAATTACATATATCTGTACTGTACCCCTCTTTGTGTTGTAAAAACAAAACTTTTTTTGAAGAATATTACCGTCGATTAGGTAGTGTATACACTATTACAGTTACAGTCGCATACGGTCTGATGATGACATCACTAAACAAGAGAGAATTAAGTAATTTCCCAAAAACATGCTACATACAGCTTAATTTCACTATTTTTATATATGTACTAGATAGTTGGGCACTTACAGTACATAGGCAAGCTTGTAGTTTTAGGGAATCTTTATAAAGTAGGTAATTCAGAGAAAAATGATTTCAGACATTTTTCCATAAAAAATGAGGTACCTACATTTCCGGTCGATAATCGATGCTTTATTTCAAAATGGAAACATCGATAATCACTGTAAGAGGAATGACAAAATGAAAATGGGTCAAAAGGTTGATTTTAAAATAGGCAGATTTGGCGTTGCCACTTTTGAAAAAAATCGACGTAGAATCAGTGCTAAAAGTAAAGTGTTTTCATAAACGTCCAAAATATGTGCTAATACAATCGTAGGTATTTCTTTTATTATACATTATTGAACGAACTCACACTGCAGCTTATGAGCAGACCTGGTTTAGTAAAATATTCATGTTTCATTAAAGTCATTAATAATTTAAAAAAAAAACTCAGGGAAAAACATGTCATACAGCTAAGAGCCTTATAAAAGTAAATTTGCGCACATTACACAAGCTATTTAGCTGCTATAAGACTTTTTTGGACATGTGTTATAACAGTTTTCAATTAAATATAATTAGCTTATCTCAATAAGCCATTTTATGACAGCTAAATGCTAATAACTTGTTTTGGATTTATAAAAACGGTTTACCCAACCCTTCCACATGTTGTTTGCATGAACTTCTCGTGGAGAGCCTTATAGCAGCTATTTTTTTTCAGTAAACATCTTTGCAAGGCCATTTTGAACCTTTATTTATCAGCTTTGTATAGAGCTTGTGAAACTCACTTAAAAGTTTAAATTGTGAAGCTTATGAAAGTTTGCCTTATGCACGCTCTATACAAATATTACTTGCCAAATTCGAAAAAATTAGACTACGTTAGTTGGGAGCTGAGTTATGACAAAAACGCTTATATAACTTTCTGTGTATTCTTGCAACTGGACAGATTAGATTGTTGACAAAAAGTCAATATTTCTAAATGTATTTTTTTTGTTTAATAAATATTAGTTTTTTATCATTTAAATTATTAGAAATCTTTGATATTTGGTTTGAACTTAGAATTCACATTATTTTCCATGTTGGCTTCTTCAGATGCATTCAAATTTCGCATCAATGACATCGTGAATTGGTGGGGGATAAGATGATGAAATTAATCGTGTGGTTGAAGAAAGCTTGGAAGAAGACGTCTGAAATGTTTTTCCGGTATTCTGTCCATCACATTCTTGCTTAATGTAGTCTAGATCGTCATATTTTCCCAAGTCAGCTTCAAAAATTATGTTATTTATTGCTTGTTTAACAAAGGTGAGCGTCCTTGGATTATATTTTCGGAGTTCGTTTCCAATTTGTTGCCCATATGTAAAATATTGGTCACAGGACGTCGACGAAGAATCTTCAAGCATTTCAAAGAGTTTCCATCGTATTCTCTGTTATCGGTTGACCACTCTTTGATACTGATGATGCTTTCTCAAATTTGTTCTCCTCATGAACTTCAGTTACTGTCACAAAGTTATTATGTACCTATATTTAGACTTTTTTATTTTAATTGTTACAGGCATCAGGTTGTGAACAAGATCTCAAAACAAAATGGAATTTTCCACATGTACGATGGACGGCAAGCACGTCTGATCCAAGCATCAGCAAACAGTCGCACTGAATTCTATAATATTGTTTGCCCTTTTTTAGTGTTGTCTTAATTGCCTTAGTCGACGCTGGTTGTTGCTTTCGATACGTTGATATCGGTTGCCATGGAGGACTTTCCGATAAGGATGTTTTCAAGGGCATAAATTTATATAACAAACTAAAAGAAAAAAAAATGCAAACGCCCGAAAACCCACCATACTCAATTTAAGAAAAATCATAAAGATCGGTTTAGTTTTTAATTTTTTACAGCCAAAAAACCAGGTGACCGCGAACGTGTAAAATTACCCAAAATCGGTCCATAAATACCTATGATTTTTCGATAAAGAAAACCACACCAGCGCCATCTAGTGTGTAATTAAAATAGTCTTACGTATGAATTAAAAAACTTACTAGAGCCAGTAATATGGCTTTTAGCCTCTCTTGATTTTCCTTTTATGTACGTTGCAATTTCATCTTATTGACCGGAACTGGTATTTCCATTTCTCTAGCAATTTCTCTCCATGCATGTTCCCTGAGGGATTTATTGTGAAAATTCGGAGCCTTACTGTTCCACAAAAAATGTTGGGTGCCGTATAATATTATAAGGGCTCTGCATTTTTCGCCATTCATAATTTCAAAATTTGGTTCTTGATGTCGCGCAGATATTCAAACGGACAAAATAGTTATACCTACCGTCTCAACTGCGCGCTCGCACTAAGGACTTTACTTTGACACTCTGCCGCGCAATAAAAATCCATCGGAATAGCTTCTTTGCGCGACATGTTCGAGTGTGCAAATGGTATTAATTTTGGCGCGGATGCTACGCGTAACAATATTCGTGCGTTTGCCGCGCGCTTGAACATGTCGTACTAGGACGAAACTTATACAATTTTGTGACAAAACTTGTTCTTGTTGATTCTCAACACTTCAAGCGATCCTTCCATCAAATACGTACTCCATCAACAAATCCTATTGATAGGTTTATAAAACCCAATTCAAATTGTCTTTGTCTCCAAATAAAAATAAAAAACCTTTCAAATCTTAAATCTGCTAATAAAAAGATCGACGCAGAAACTAGGTTATAGAAGAGCATTGGTTCCCAACAAAGACGAACCCATAACGCAACCATCGCCCCGCGTATACATATGTAACTACATCTAGAGAAGCAGGTTTCTATTGCGTAGATAAATAACTATGAAATTTTCTTTAATTTGCTTCATCTTTGTTTTTATTCCACTCATTTCCTTTCCCAGTTTCCCATCGAGGCATCGACTTTTTCAAAAGAAACTCACTTAACCACATAACCTCTATAACCAGTTGTTTTTATTACTTTTTTTGTGTTTGTTGTATGTGTGTTTGTGTATTTTTCTATGGCACGTGCAATTGACCTACTTTCCCTCCATTATCATAATAATAATCAACTTCACTCAACGCAGAGTAACTAAACAAAGCATAATTTCACACAAATAATCAGAAAGCCCTGGCAGCATGCTATAGAGATGAACAACGTTTCGTTTGAATTTGGATTCGAACTCGGATTCTCTCATAGGAAATGTTCCCTACCATCTATACGAACTACCTTACCTCATCTAGACAGCCTAGTCTCTACAATCGTGCGTTCGATTCTCTTGCATCTCGCTGGTGTGACACGTATTTTGTTTGTGTTTCAAACAATATACAAATATCCATTAAAATGTAAAAGATACTTTTTCAGGGTATTGGTATATGACTTCCATTGTGTTGTATGAATAAAAAGAAATGACTTTAGCTTTCACGTAAATCCAAAAGTATATACTAGATCCATGTAGATACATATGTACCTATCTAATGACTTCAAATTCAAGCATTTTGGCTTATTTCATTATGTTAATACATAAACGCACCCAAAATTCACAATGTAGCTGTGCTTTTTCGTGCTCTACAATGTATACCGTAGGAAGGGGTTTTGGGGGCAATATTAGATTCAAACTCGGTAGCTCCTGGATACCTTCATCCAAAAATACATTTTATCCTCTATAAAAGCGAATTTTCTAAAGCTTGTTACTTCTAACCTGGTTGGCACCTACGGGCTAAGCTGTAACGTTTAACATCGTCAAGTAAGACAACGGGGCACCACCAGTATCTGCCAGTGTGTCATTCAAACAGAAACAGTTAAATACAACTTGGAAAAAAAAACACATAAAAACACACCTATAAAGATTCTTCTAATGGTGACCATGCTGGTTGGGGAAAGGGGAGTTAGACAGTGCCTGGTGCTGGTGATTTGAACAAAAAAAAAAAAGCTCGCACTGCCATGCCATCTAGCAAATGTGGGGTGTAATAATCTTCAAACAAAAGACTTGTGTGCACATAGGGCAGCAGATTGCTGGCACATGTGTGTGCACCTAGTCTTACATCAGCAAGTCGAGAATTTAGGACAACGCCATAGTGTTGGTGCTTCGAGTCGAGATAGAACGATAAAGTATATCTAAGAGCGAGTGGAGCCCCCTTTTAGTGTTTGTGTGTCTATGGCTATTTTTAGATGATTGCGAGTACTTAAGCTTGTTTGCTTGCTGCTTTTGCTTTGCGTGAAGAAAACTTACTATTTGAAAAAAAAAATATAAAATAGCGCGTTGGTTCCATGTTCAAAGTATCTCACACTATGTTTCCATTCCCCTTTCCAAACACCCATCCGCCCCTTACTAAACCATTTTTTGTGTCGGGGAATTTGAATATATTTTTTTGGGGGGACTCAACGCTTGCAACAAATAAATGCTTAATTCAAAATTTGTTTGGAAGATTGCCTTTA
Organism: Platycheirus rosarum; assembly: GCA_963971375.1. NCBI lineage: Eukaryota > Metazoa > Arthropoda > Insecta > Diptera > Syrphidae > Platycheirus > Platycheirus rosarum. The sequence continues at coordinate 36,240,939 of OZ020510.1, read as the reverse complement.
GGTCCACTAGGTTACGTAGATGTTTTAGTTTTGGTCGTTGTTTTTTATTTATTTTTTTTAATTATATTTTTTATTTAAGACGATTGGTAACTTTTGCTGGTAGAGTAGGTAGATGGTACGTACGTGTAGTATCTACGTAAATATTGCTTTTTAGTTTTTAGTCGATTTGGAAATAATTTTCTGGGAAATAATTTTGTGATGAGAGTTGAATAGAACTGTTGAGGAAACTTAACATGGAGACTTGAGGTTGGTGTAGCCAGTCAGAATAGAAAGGTGGCAATAACTTTGCATAAACAAGCATTTACACGTTTGTACCCAATTTTTATATTGGCAAGTCCTGGAATGAGTTTTTTACTTGCGATTATAGGGACTATAAAGCAAGTTTAGGATTCGTGAATATTAAAAAAATTGAGATAACAGTCAAACATGACATTACGATCATAGAGAAGTCTAAAAAAGTGATCGAGAAAAAATGTCTGTCAGTCAGAGGGGAAATTGAAATTTTATTTTAAACCCTAAAAATAACGGTACCTGCCATATGATAGTTTAGGAAAACCTTAATTTTCTCGAAAACGGCTCAAACGATTTTAATGAAAATTTTTGAGAATTTTTTTGTTGGTATTAGCTATCATTTGATTAGAACCACATATACGCGAAAAGTCTATTAACGGGACCTTTCATAAAACGTTTTTTTTTAATTTTTGGCTTTCTCGGTTACGGCTCAATGGATTTCTTTCAAATTTCATATTTAAGAAGATCTAGGTAGCCGAATTAATTCTGCATATCAAAATTTAGAATAATTTTTTTTTTCGAAATAAAATTAAATTTTGAATTTTTTTTTTTGAAAAATCAATATTTTGAAAACTTATCAACAATTTTTTTTTTGATTTTATAATCACGTGTATTTTAATAAATTCTAAAAAACTGTATACCAAAATTTTAAAAATAATTTTTTTTTCAAAAAACTAAAAATAAAAAACAGGATTTTATCAAAACCGGTAGGTACTACAATTTTCGAAATATATTTTTCATAAATTCCTTGATATTTAAGACGTGTGATGACATACTCTATTTTTAATAAAAAACTGTTAAGTATTGTGGTTTTTAACGCTTTTTATAAGTTCAAACTGAGTTATTTTCAACGCAAATGTTACTTGTTTTTGCCAAAGATCCTACTTTCCAATATAATTAGGCACATAAGAGCAAGTACGTGTGACCCAGTCGTGCCCATTTTTTTTTGTAAACTTTTGGATTCTTCCGTTGCAAATTCCTAACCTACTGAGAAAAACCCGGAAAAGTTTAAACAATACAGGAAATTGGACAAACATTTTACATGATCAAACATTATCTGGCTGAACACAATGGTATAGCTGAATCTGAAGTATGAAGAGCTGTCAAAGTTAAATATATGCAAACTCTATAAGGCGAACACAATGAGAAGCTGAAACTGAAGTTTGAAATTTAGCTGAAGAAGCGCAAGTTCACTCAACTTCAACTTGCGCTTTACGCTTCAGCTTCATCTTTGACAATGTTCCTGAACTATCCTTAATCTGTTTTTTCTCCGATCAATTGAATATGACTGAGAAAATTCTTTGATCACACCGAAATCTCAAGAAACTTGAACTAGCTTAATCAATTGAAAACAAAATGTGTGAGGGAAACACGGAATTATTTATAGAATTAGTTAAAAAAGAGATGTTTTATAGAATTTAACCAACCCCAACTATAAAAATATTGAAAAGAAGGCCCAAGTGTGGAGTAATATTTCGATAGCATTTAAGAATATATGTTTTATATTCTTGGCTGCAAAATTGACATTCCCTACTTCACCATTGTGTAAGCCTCATCACTTAGCTTCAATTTTGACGTGCTTCATACTTCAGCTTCAGTTTCACCATTGTGTTCAACCAGTACGTATAGCACAAAATACTACAATCTCCCGAAGGTAGAATGAATATTTCGTCGATTTGGGTAAAACTATGAGGAATTTCTCTTCGTTCTCGGTTCCAACGCTTGACCCTAACGATACTTCATTTGTAAGGTCTCAAGAGAAAACTAACCTCTTCTAATTCTTTAATTTTAGAGACATTTTCCTAAAATCTTGCTGATTTTCATGAGTTAGTATGACAAAAAAAAAATTGTATATCTGAATAAACCAACAATACAAGAACAACACGAACTTCGCCTCGAGAAAAAATACGATTTTTTTAAATTTCTCATAGATTAGCATAGAAAAATATATAATGCCAGCTTTTCCTGAAATAATGAAACAACATACATTTTTTTAGTTTAGTTTATTTATTTCAATGTATGCTTAACACATTAAGATAAAACATCTTTGTAACTAGTGCTAGCATTAAAAAGAATAAATACATAACTTGATCAAAGCTATAAATAGAGAAAATTAAAATACATTAATAATAGGAATATTTCATTGTTATGTAATTAATTAAAAACTGAGTACCTATTTAAAATAAAAAAAAAAGAGTTGGACTTTACAGACGATAATTTTACGTGATAACGTCATAAGAAAACATCGATGGTAGCAACACCAACATACAGCCCGTTAACAAACACCCACAAACCCTCTCGTTAAATCCACACACACACACCCCAATATCTACATCTACTACTACTACTCCGCCTATTTTGTATTTCTTTTTTATCTTCTTGTACTTTTTGAATTTAAGTGGAATTATTTTGGGAATTTGCGCCCATTCTTTTTCATGTTCGCCAGGTGCTTGCGATCGATTTTGGTTGAAAGAACCGCATTATACCAGCGTGCGTCACTTTTCTTATCAGCATTATCAGCATGAGTCTTATCAGCGTTATCAGCATGAGTCTTATCAGCATGAGTCATGTTATTTCGTATGTGTAGCCTGTCATCGATTTATAAGACGTTGTCACGTCAAAAAAAGATTATGCTGCAGTTATTATTATCAGTTAAACTAAATGGTAGAAAGAAACAACAACGTTGAATAATAATGTTTGAGTTTAGACTGAAATATTTTACTATTTGTAATGTTTCTTAGCTCACGTGATAGAGAATTCCAAAGGCATATGGCGTTGACAAAAAACTGACGCTCAGATGTTAGGCAATCATGTCGTTGAGAAGTGTTAGATCGTTTCGAAAAAGCAAACTACAGTCTAAAGTACAGCTGCTGTAATTGGTGCATCTGCTTGATGCTAAAAAGGAACGAGTGTTCTGTATTCAAGAAAGTATTTAAAATTCATGTTGTACAAAGCATTTGCATAGCCGGATAGGAATTTAAATTCAAACAGAAATTTCATATTAACTAGAAAATTCAAAAATTGTCTTGAAATCTTGTTGATTCTCATAATTTTGAATGACTATCCACAAAATACATTTTCCTGGAATTTTATCATGATTCTCATCATTTGGTATCCCAAAATTCGAGTACTAGTTATGTAAGTCTGTCGCAGCGCTGTCTTCTTCACATTGAAAATTAGCATTATAACCTATAATCGCAAGTAAAAATGGATCGGGCATGAGTGGAAAAAAATTAGCTACCACTCCATCGCGGAAGAAAGGCAGGCGCGAAAATCCCTGGATCAAAGAAATTCAACGACACCTGAATTTAGTTGGCCTCAGACATGGAACAATCCAAAACCGCGAGGCCAGTGGATGTTTTCTGAAGTTAACCCGGTGAACCACACGGGTGGAACCTTAGGGCGAAGCAGAGTAGTGGAAGAGTTGTCGTTCCAGTTGAGATAATAACAATCGTCGGTTAAACAAGTAGACGAAGATAAATGATCTCCTGCGTCTGGAACTTCTAATAAACTGCTTCGCTGACGACACACGACATTATAGGTATTTGGCTTTACATATTTAGTTTCGGATTTGTATTTCCAAATTACCCTTGAGCCCTATTTCGGTGGTAATGTTAAGTACATAGTTTCGTTTTTTTGCCGTGTAGGTAACTCAAATGTGAAATTGTGTTTCTTTTTGATACTCTTAATTGCTGCTGCCTATCGTATATAAAAATTAATATCGCTGTACAGTCTTTCAAAGCCCGTGCTATTGTAACATTAGCTTTAGACTTCAAATATTTGTTCAGTCCTGTATGTTGTTGACTTAAGACAGGTAATATCATAAGAGGTTTTATGTTTGCATCTGTCAAAATCAAAGTAAAATGGCGGCCGCCAGAGACCATTAGCTTGTTTATTTATTCTGAAAAATAGATCTCGTGGCTTAAGTATTTGTGGTAATTATTTTATAAAAAAGCTTTTTAATAAACAAGAAAATAAGAAAAATATAAATTAAATAAACGTGAGGTGAGTATTGTTGTTCATACCTGCCTATTAAGGCTTAATTCCACGGTGGGCCTACCCACTTATGGAGTTTCCTTGGGGCGGACAAGACCCCTAAAGTGGTTTACCAGACCACACTATCAACTAGAGTGGTCCGCTAAACCACTCTAGTAGCAAATGATGAATTTCTCATGGTAAATTCATCCTCCTTGCTAAGAAGCAGGGCCTATCCTGCACCCCTAGCATCAAGGTTAAATAAGACAATGAACACACGCTTCTTACGAAACCGTACCATCCTCCCAGAAACCAAAGATACCTTTTTGCTTCCGCATTTGGAGTAACCAACAGCCCCCATGAAGCGCCCACAAGGGGGCCTACCTCAATTTTAACAGGCAACTGCTACCAAGACAAGCTCACGTAATCAGCCGGGGCTACTGTTAACCCATGGTACCTACTTTTAGACCCTAGGTGAGGCCGTTTCTCATGAGACGCACTTGTGGTTCGACTCCATGAAGTCGCTAGCCCACCATCCAGTAAGACAACAGTTCAGTAATCCAGTCAACCAAGGTGAAGACTAGGACACTCCCTGAATACCCGCCTAGAAGCATGGTTACTACCTCTTTTCCTTACGGAATAAGTGGTGATTGCTTAACTAGACTAGGTATTGGAAGGCTCGTACTTCCGGCAACCTGACCATAGGCCAATTCTGCCCCCCGACCTATAGGGGAGGATGTTTTAGCAGACTCTTACTGCAGACACATCCGTGCCGTGGGCCTATTCTTACAACCGCGAACCCACAGGGGTGAATACAAAGTGACAGATCAGATTTTGACAACCTGCGCAATATACTACCTATCTCCAAGTTTATCGAAGCATGTACGTACTATTAAAGCCACAGCTGCAGCCGGGGAATGTATGGAAAACCTAAAAAAAAACATGAAATTAAAATTTTAAATTTTAATAAAGAAAACTTAAGTGATTTGCTCATATTTAGAATGTAATTATAGAAAGATGTTTGTTCCGCAATAACACCTTAACGACTTAACGGAATTTGATGATATTTCTGGATTGATGTTCTCGATTAAAAAAAAAACCTTTATTTTATACGGGGATAAAGCACGGTTCGTGTAGGAGGCTTAAATGTTAAGAATTGTTTGCTTGGAACGAGTTTGAACGAAATTTGGTAGATAGATGGATGGGACATCGGATTATCACATAGATATTATGTAGGTTATTTTATATCCTGAAAATATACACCGTTCCAGTGAGACAAGCTTAAATAACAAATATTGTATGTTTGTAGGCTGGAGTTATGATTTTGCTTTCACGCCTTAAGGACAGAAAGAATTGTGCAAAGTTTAATAGAAAATAGGGTGTCTGGCGGCAAATTTATGTTTTGAATAATAAATGGCGATTCTCACATGTTCGCTCTTTGTGGTTTTTAGCATAGTTGACCTGCAAGGACTCACGAAAACATTAAGTTGGTGGCACAGAATTTACGTTTTTGCGATGTGAATTGCAGTTTTGGGAGTGACAAGGTTCTATTTTTTCTTTAAATTGACACGTTTTTAAGCAGAACTGACGTTACTGGTCGCCAAAAGATCTGCCGCAAGACACTCTATATTAGATGAGTTATTTGATTAACTTGGAAAAAATCTGTAGGAGTGATTTGAATCATAATGCTTTTTCTACTTTGATTCAAATACAAACAAATATTAAACATATTTGGCACAGTCAATTGACACAACAAAATTAAAAAGGAAAAAGCCGTATAGCACCGCACGCCATTTGTATAGTTAATAAAACTTATATATAAGAAAATATTTTGTTATTTTTAAATGGTAACCTTAAACCCCCTTTATAATTATTGCAGAGTATTAAGAAGGTGAGGGAATAATCCTCTGATATAAATTTACAATCGATAATGTGTGGAGTTCAGATCAATTATCTTTATGTGGTTAATACTCGTAAGACCCTGTTCACAATGAAATTTCCTTTTATTGAAAACATATTAAAGATAGATAGGATAAAATTCAATGTTTGTTCAGAAGACATTTGGTAAGTCCTTCGATAACTGGTTCCAGGTTAATACATCGTGTACTTAAGAACAAATTATTTCCGTTTTAAAACGTGATTTCTTTCTTTTCCCACACATTACCTATGTATAAAATAGATCCATACCTCTATACATTCCTACATACATATAGTTATTTACTTTCGGAAGCCTACTAACTAAAATACAACAGTAATTTATGTGTTAATTGACCAAATTCATCTCCAAAAAGCCAAACAACACCCATTCAAGATTCAATGCAAATTGGATTTCTTTCTTTTTTTTTGATGGAACCTATATTTATGTCACAAAGTCGATGTCGAATTGTTTTCGATAAACTAACAATGAAAATTATACTGTCATTCGAAGAGATGAATGTTTCTTCGAACTTAATCGAAGAACAAGAAATCTCTTTGTCTGCCAAAGCAATAAAACACATCTATCTTCGCTTAAGTTTCATCTAATTTCATATTATTTACGACTGCAGTAAGTTTAACTCGATTACAAGAACAACTTTTTGACTTTCATAGCCATATGATGTAGTATCTATGTACATACGAACATTTTTCTCATCAGGGAAATTCTCTGGAAAACGAGGCCAAGTGCCCAACACTAAAAAGGGTGGGGTTTAAGTATGCTCCTACATTTTTCCACTACCAGTCCCCAATTTGTTTTTATCGATTAGATGCGCACGCAGAGCGGCCTATTTAAAGTTGGATTTTCCATATCACAACGTTTGTAGGTACCCAAGAGTGATAATTTCTTTGTTTCCCCTTCCCCTCACATGACAAAAAAAATTAAAGAAACTATTTTTTGTTTCTTGTAGAATTTATCCAATATACACATACATAATCAAATGTGTGGACATTTTACATATTTTGAGTTCCACAAACACAATTCGACATTAGAAATCTAAAAATGGAGAAAAAGTTTTGCTTCTTCTTTTATTTTTCTCTGCAAAGCTTTGTTGGCTTTTATTTATTTCTCGCTCTGTCCTTCTACCAGATTTTCCCCCATTTTTTTTGTATTTTTTGAAGGGTTTTCCGCTGTGCAGTGAAGTGGTGTTGAAGGTTCTTTTTTTTCACGCTTGAGCACACCGTAGTTGGAAAAATATGGGTCATATCAGTGGTATAAACAATGAAAAGAGAAGAGGAAAAATGAAAATTATTTATGCTCAATCTTCTAAACAAAGAAATTTGTTCATGGTTTATCTATTTTTTTTTGTTGTATTTTGTTGGTTTGTTTACATTGCTGCATAGGTATGTATGTACAAAAGAAGTTCTGGTTGAAAACTCATATAATAAGCTAGAGAGTGATTTGAAAATGTGAGCTGTCAAATTTGATGTTGGTTGACTTAAGTGAGGTGAGTGCATGCATGCATAAAGGTGCTTTCTGTCAGAATAATATACAATGATAGCTGTTGTCAAGTCATGGTACATCAGAAAATGGTGTCCATTCAACAAATTTTGAAAAAAGAAGAATGTAAGCGGTAGTTAAGAAATAGATTCATTTAAATGAAGGTTTGTTTGCAATCTATAACTGCATATATTCATTATGTGCAGTTTTAATCATGATTTGGAAACTACTATAGGTACATAACATAAGAAAACGAAAAGATATCCATGAACCTACAATACAAACATATTTTTTCTCCCATTAAAAATCAAATTGTGTTGAAAAATGTCAGCGAATGTCTGTAGTAACTATGAATAACCCTACCAAAGAAAAAAAAATATAATAAATTAAACACACCCTCTCTATAGTCAAGGTTGGGCGGTGGAGCTTTTCACAATTAAAATACAGAAGAAAGTTTTAACGAAACTGTAGTTAGTTTAAAATATAATATAAAAAACGATTGTTTTTTGTGGCAAATCTTAGAACTGCATCCCCGGAGAAATGAAATTCTTAAAGTCTAAATATAAAGAATCTTCCAATAGGGACTTCCGAACTTTGACAATTGGTAGCGGCCATATTTTTGAAGCAACATCTGCCAAATCGGGTGTTTTTATTCAGTCTATTTTGCCATGAACGAATATAACATATCTTACATAGGGGACTATTCGCAGTGTTGTGGATAAATTTGGTGCACCACTTCAGCAAACGATCAAGCGACACCTACATATACGGCGCTGAGACAAAGTGCCCGGGGCATAAGTTCCAACGTTTAGTTTTGGGACTTATGGCCCACAAATCGCGCAATTTTTAATAACTTTTCCGTTATTCGCTGATGATTTTTCAAATCAAGCCTTACATTACTAAGGTAGGATATAATATCACCCAAAACGTAAAACTGGGACTTATGTCCCTGCGCCTACTGAGCGACGAAACACAAAATTTGCCGATAACATTGCCGCTTGAGGTAAACAGTCTCTATTGCGCTAATACGGTATCCATTTATCTCCAGGAGTCAGTATATCCACCCATACATTAGGTGCTCGTTTGTAGGACGTAGGATCTTCACTAATAATGACTTTATCGTCGGCAAAGAATAATTGATTAACATACGCTTCCGTCAACTTCCGTCAGTGTCGATGTCGATCTTAAGCTCATAGAGGCCGGACGTCGAGGTGCGCGCACAAATAATTAAACAAAAGTCAAAAAAAAATAATTATTGCGCGTTTTTATCGCGAGTGTTTTAAAAAAATAATAATACACACTCGCTAGAGAAATTGAAAAAAAAACCCTCGCGTGTGCTGTAAAGAAAATAATAATATTCACTCGCGTCGTAGGATGAATGATAAAGATGCCCACTCGCGCTGAGGAAAAAAATAAATAAAACGCATTCGCATAGCAAATTATCCTCTTATCTGTCCCAAGACCTTTGTGCTTGGTTTGACCATACAATGCTTGCGGTAAATAGATAAGGGCATCTGAATTTGTCCTATTGTGCTGAATGTTTAAATTAATTTTTTGTAAACAAGCTGTCTTATGGGCATAACACCTAAGACAGTTTGATTATCACAGAAGTTAATTTGGATTTTCACTGCGCAGTTCGACTTAGTCAGAGTTGTGTTTTTGTATGTAAGTATTTTTTAAATGGTAAGTGATTTTTGTGTCGTGTATTCTAATACTCGTGGTTTAAGAAAGAATTTCTTTCACGTGTACGTCTACACTGTTCAATACAGGCCAGCTGTTTTGGCATTAAGTGAAACTCAATTTGGAGTAAATACTGATTTATCAGAATTTGCTCTACATGGGTATAGCTTGGTACCATTACTCTTTTCACATCATGGTCTCGTGGTCTATGTTAGGAATGATATTGCTTGCCAGAGCCTTCCCCAATATGGGCATTGTTCCAACACGAACTTTAACTTCTTGCGGCTCAAATTCACTCTCCGCAAGCATGTCATTCATTATTGTTTTATTTACAGGAGTCCAAATCTCGACAGTAATTCGACTTGTAACGAGTTTGATGCGCTGTCTGATTCCATCTTGAAAATTGTTTCCCTTTGTCCTCGCACTGAAATCGTTATTGCGGGCGATTTTAATGTACACAATTCCAATTGGCTCCGCTATTCTAGTCAGACAACACCCGAAGGAAGGTATGTCGAGCTCTTTGCCAGGTTACATCACCTTACCCAACTGATCGATGTGCCAACGCGTATACCGGATGTTGCTGGGCAAGCCACCCATACTCTTGACTTGTTTCTTACTTCTCACCCCGATAAATATACCATTAGTGTAACTTATCAATTTGGCACTTCAGACCATTAGGTCATTTCAGCTAATTTCTAATCCTCCACCCATCGAGTTAAAGAAAAACTTCCCACCAGGACCGTTTGGCAATACGAGAAAGCCAACTGGGACGGCCTAAATATTTTGTTCCGAAACTTTAACTGGTCACTATGCTTCCTCGATAGTGACATTGATGCCAGTGCTGAAATGATCAGGCTCAAAGAAGTAAGTTTTTGTTCTTACAAAGCCAACTCTACAGAGGAAAATCGGAAAAAGCACAAACAAGCAAGAAACTCATGCAACTCCGTTATTGAAAGAACCAAATTTTTGCATGACCAAAAATTACTGCAAAAAACTCTGCAGTGTCCCAAAGCAGTAAAAAATGTTGGTCAAATATGAAAAACTCCTCGACATTTTTCTATGGGACAGATTTTTTTCCGCACTCGTACAGTAGCAAGAGTTCTCAAAGATCTCGATATACACAAATCCGCTGGCCCGGATGGTATACCCCCGATTCTTCTGAAAATGTGTTCTTCCACACTGGCACAGCCACTGCGTAAGCTCTTCCATCACTCCTACTCTTCTGGAATCTTTCCTAGAAGATGGAAAACAGCATTTGTCCAGCCTTTCCCTAAGAAAGGTGACCCATCCTCCCCCTCCTCCTACCGACCCATAGCACTGACATCCCTTCTTTCTTTGGAAATACTAATTAACCGTCAGCTTAAGGAATATCTCGAAGATCGGAAGCTTCTCCATGACCGTCAGTATGGCTTCCGCAGAAACCGTTCCACTGGTGATCTGATGGCATATCTCACCGAACAGTAGAACAAATCTTTACATCGCTTTGGTGAAAGTAAGATTATTGCTCTTGATATCTCCAAGGCATTTGACAGAGTTTGGCATGAAGCTCCTTTATCGAAAATGCGTGCTTTTGAGATCGATGATACACTTGTTCGTTGGATTAGAAGCTATCTTCTGGACCGTTCAATACAAGTTGTATTGGACGGATTCAAGTCTGATTCGCACAAAATAAATGCTGGTGTGCCCCAGGGCTCTGTTCTGTCTCCGACTCTTTTCTTGATTTTTATAAACGATCTTCTGTCTGTTACTTCTAATCCACTTAACTGTTTTGCTGACGACTCTACCCTCAGCTTTTCATATTCGTTCGATAATTCACGTCCTTCGCCTTCGGACGTACAATTGGCGCGGTACCATATGTCAAGCTCATTAAACTCCGATTTATACAGCATTGTCAAATGGGGTAATAGAAATCGTGTGGAGTTTAATGCTTCGAAAACTCAATGCTGTCTTCTGTCGTTAAAGCTAAACATTCCCCCAATGCCATTGTCCATGGCACTTACATCGAAGAAACCGAAAAGCTCTCAGTACTCGGTATGTGTGTCAACGACGACCTCCGTTGGAACGACCATATATTTGAGATCGCTAAGAATGCTGCAAAGTGCTTAGGTTTTCTGTATCGGTGTAAGAAGTATTTTTCCTCATCTGATCTGGCTACAATTTATAAAGCGTTTATACGCCCTAAACTCGAGTATAACTCCCACCTCTGGGCAGGTGCTTCGCAAACATCGCTTCACCTGCTTGATAGAATACAAAATCGAGCGTTAAGATTGATAGGAAATAGAACTGCCGCTGAAACAATTGCCCCACTCGAACACCGAAGCAATGTTTCATGTCTTTCCTTATTTTATCGTTTCTTTTACAAAAAATGTTCACTCGAAGTAGTCAGTTGCATTCCTCCCCTTAAAAGTTTCTCCCGTAATACTCGTCTCGCAAGGAATGCTCATCAGTTCACCCTTGAGCCTAATTTCGGACGTACCGTGAAATATAGGGATTCTTTTTTTAGCCGAACGACACGAATTTGGAATAGCTTACCCGGCCGGATTTTGCCTTGCCATTTTGATCTACAAGCATTCAAAACCAATGTTAATCGGCACCTCCTATCTCTCCCCTCCCTATCTTCGTAATGCCCGCGCAGTGTGTTCTACATTAAAAGGGAAACACATAATCCCTTGTGCGCGCGTTAATTATAAAAAAAAAAGAAAATACTCTAGCTGAAAGTCAAGGAGTGTAAAAATGACCAAGGGACTCAACACACCAACACGGACTTGAAACTCTTCGGTGACTCCTGCGGGGCATCTTAGTTTAATTTTAACGTGTTCTTCTATACCCATAATATAATCGTCCGCACGTAGATTTCCGAAACTCCACGTTGCCCAAGGGCAAACTACCTATATAAGATCTCTTTGTTTTCTGTCCAACGTTTTTTTTTTTAAACAGATTGTGGAAATCTCTTGAGAAATGCGTCCAAAACTTACTCCATTCGTGGTCAACATTTTTTAAGAAATTTAAATTGTTAGAATTTTAAGTTTTTTTGAATAATTTTTTTTTTAATTTTTAAAACCGCTGTTATAAATTAATCGTTTTAGTAAAACAACCTCCCATGTTGCAAACTAAGAGCTGCATCACTCGCGTTTAGGAAAGCTATATCTTTATGTCCGGTTTTTAGAATGCAAATCATATTATTTTTGAGCGCAACCTCAGACACATTATTAGAAAAGAAATTCCTCATTTAGCCGTAAAGCAAGGATTTTAGTCCTTTTTATTTATTTCTTGCCTTTCTATGCCATTAACCATGTTAAGGTTGCCATAATTATAATAATACATATAAGATGCAACTTAAATGCAAATAAATATAAATATTTTTTATTTTTGTATTTAAAAACTTTTTTGTAGTGGGAATACCTAGGTATGTATATTATTTCAAAAAACCTTACAATGTTCTCCATACACCATACTCCATCTTACCTCTATAATGATCAGTGAATTGTATTGCTGACATTAACTGTTCCTCGATTGATGATCTCATTCATCTCAAAAAGGACTGATTATATACTTCTTTCGACAAAAAGAAAAAATATGCTAATTTCAGAACATAGAAAAAAGAACGAACAAATATAAAAGTTTTTTTCTATAATCAGAAAGATCAAGATAGGTACAACATATTCTAAAACATTCTACTAAAACCTCAAAGCTCAAAGAAATGGCGTCATGCCGACTTTATTGCGACGCGTTTTTCTAAAAATGCTTAAAATGTTTGACCTCCATTTGAAAAAAAATAAACTTGCCCCAAAAAAGTATTCCAAAGTTCCAAGCTTTGTACGTTCATGCAGCAAAGCGGCATTCTTTTCCTTTGATCATTTTGAAAAAAAAATATCTGTGTCACTCCATATTGTTACATTTGTGGGAGAATTTAGGTCTTAGATGTTTGGGGATAGGTTAACCTAACCTTAGTATACACATTTATAGACACGAAAAAGATTAGAACAACATTTTGGTTCTGAGAGTAAATCAAATTAAATTTCTTATCTTCTTATTTCCTAATTTATGTTCCGAAGTGTAAATGATCACTTTCTCAACTACTCTATCTAACTATTTGAATGGAAAAGTGCTTCCAGGTTCAATAAAACGTCTTTAATTAGACAATTACCCAACACAAATACAGTATTAAGTGTGAAATATTGGGGAACTTGACAACTTTGAATTTTCACTGTGAACGTACCCTTAAATCAATGACCTAATTGTCAATGTCAAAACTTAAGATAAAATAATATACAATTTTTGGAAATTAGTTGTTAGCTTTAGCTTATTTTTATGGTGATTTGAACACGTCTGTATAATTTTTAAGGCACGCACCTTGATTTTTTTTCTAGGCAATTACTCCAAATCGTATAGTGACCCTAGCAGGGGGTTGCAGGGGCAGCCTGCTATAGAAATTTTAATTTTGGAAAATTTTTGAAATTACGACTTCAGTGAAGATAATGTGCAAATGTGAAAAGTAAAAATCGAAAGAAAAAATGAAGGAGGTGCAAGCGCGCCTTTAAAATTACATAGACATGTTCATAATGGCACCAAAAATGACAAATGTAAGGGTCACCTCCTCTCTCGAGTTTTAAGCTAAAAGACATACTTACCCAATTTTGTTTAGCCCTAAAAATAAAATTACAAAAACACCAATAAAGAATGCTGAAAGCGGTCCACACATACTAAATTTAAAGGTATGTAATTGTTTCAGGAGTTAGTGTATTTAACGACACATTTTCTTAAGATATTGTATAGAAATGAAAACCAACATGTTTTCATCATAAAGCCATTTGCAAACATATGGTAGAGCAAACTACACAATTTTCAGTGCATAAACAACAACATTATTAAAACAAAATTAAAGAAAAATAAGAAATAGATATAAATTTAACGAGCTGCAGCCTAAACGGCTTAAGCGATTATCTTCAAACTTGGTGTGTGTGATTAATTTGGCATTACCCAGAGGGGTCATATGACCGTTTAGGAAAATCTTATTTTTCTCGAAAACGGCTCCAACGATTTTGATTACAATTTTTGAGAATTTTTTTGTTGGTATTGGCTATCATTTGATTAGAACCAAATTTACGGGAAAAGTCTATTAACGGTACCTTTCATATAATGGTTTTTTAAAATTAGGATTTTACGGTAACGCCTCTTTGGATTTCTGTCAAATTTTATATTTGAGAAGATCTTAGTAGTTTAATTAATTCTGCATATCAACATTTTTAATTACTTTTTTTCTATTAAAATAAATTTTTGAATTTTTTTTTATAAAAATCAATATTTTTAAAACTAATTAAAAGAAAATATTTTAAATTATAATCACATGTATATTAATGAAATCTACAAAACTTCATACCAAAATTTCAAAAAAAAAAATTCAAAATACTAAAAATAAAATACAGGATTTAATCAAAACCGGTTTTACAATTTTCGAAATACATTTTTCATAAATTCTTTGTTATTTAAGACGTGTGATGGCGTATTTCATTTTTACTAAAAACCGTTATATATTGTGGTTTTGATTCTTTTTATAAGTTCAAACTGTGTTATTTTTAACGTATATGTTACTTGTTTCTGTCAAAGATCTTGCTTTCAAATGTAATTAGGCACATAAGAGCAAGTACGTGCGACCCAGTCGTGCCTATTTTTTTATTAATTGTCAAAATGAACGCTATAATATAATAATAAAATAATAATTATTAAAATCGGTCCAGTTTTAAATTTTGTACAGCCAAAAAACCAGATGACCGCGAAATTGTATACAATTTATAAGTTTATCACTATCAAAAACCGTCTTTCGAAGTTTTATTGAAAAACACGGTTTTTCCATATTTTTCCCAAAGGTATTTTATCTGTCAAACAACACTTCGATTAATCGTGAGCTTATAGAGCGCGCTCTATACATACATTATACCATACAAAATTTTGTGTTAAATTGCACGACTGGATCGTACGTTTTTGATCTTATGTGCGGTCACAGCGTCAAATAAAATTTTGAAAATATTATGCTATTAAGGAAACTTCAAAGTTTTTTTTTCGATTTTTCAGACTTTTGATTGCTTAAACAAATACGTAAAATAGTTTTCAGCGGAAAAAATTAAACGCCATTTTGTTTCTTTAAAAAAAATGAAAAAATGTGATTTTTTTTTTCGTAGGAACGGTTTTATTTAACAACTTTTTTAAAAAAAATTAAAAAAAATAATTGTATTGTATTGTTCCAATATTGAAGGACCAACATTGTTAATAAGAGTAGATATGTAGGCTTATGAGCTGAGCTTCTGTAAGCTCTTTAAACCAGCTAATAGTGATAGGAAATTGTAGTTTAAGGCAGATACATGACCTGTCGTTTGTCCTACTTGTATATCTCGCCAATTTCTGGAAACGACAACATTTTCCTAGCCCTGGAATATAATCAAGAAATACACCATGTTGAAAGATCAAGAACAACATGGCAATCAGCGGTCTTAAGAGAAGAATTATCCTAGAGGGAAATAACAAAAACCGTAGTAAAAAAAACTGTCTCAAAGTGAAATCATTCGTTTCTTCAAGTGATCCTTCAAGAGTGTTTAAAACTCAAACGTTATAAATTCTTGGTTACGATAATTAAAGAAGTTTTATTGGGAGCAAGTAAATAGGAAAAATATTTCCTAATGCGGAAGGAAGTAATAAGTGGTTCTAAGGGAAGTGAGGAATGTCTGGATTCGAGAGACCCGCTTTGCATTCGGGAGAATTCTAAGCATGGCCAATGGACTTATACCTTAAGTGGAAAATTACCAAACAGCAACGTGATCATTAGTTCTTATTGAGTGATTTTCAACCTGATTTGTCTTTTTGTTGTTGCAATATTCAGCAATCCCAACTGACACATGACATGTATGACAAACGAAACATTCCTTTGTATTCCTGACATTATCTTTCAAAAAGATCAGTCAAGGTGAATATGGTAATATCGCTTACTGACTATCTACTCTACATCCACACTGTGCACCATATGTCGATTCACCCTTGGTTATGCAGATGCGTGAAATAATTTTTAGGCTTCTATCTAACTAAAAACCTCTTAAAACGCTGTGTAAGTATACCAAACACGGAATTATTATTAATTACTTCGCGTCGCGGTTTTTGTCTTCTTAACATTTTCTAATTTTGGTGGCACATAAGTACATTTAGGACAGCGCCTTATCTCTCTTATTGTTAACATTTGCCTTCACCAAAACAATTTACCCTCTTTTTCTGTTACGCATAAAAGCCTGCAGCCTGCAGGCAAGTTATGCCTTAAGAAGGAAAAATCCATATTCCACTCGACTGAGCAAACTATTACAACCAGTAGCCATTAGGCAAGGCAAGACATACCTACCGTTTTCATGACTGATGCAGCTTGACTTGAAACTTTTGGATAGGAAAGTAACGCAGGAACCAAGAAGATAAGATAAGGCTTAACCCTAACTGGTATTTCAAGTGACTTGAATCAATTTAATTTATTTCCTTTGGTATTTCAATGCAGTTGACTTGGTTTCACCTGGAAATAAAAACAACATTCTTTGTCTGTCGTTTTTTTTCGTTTCTAATCAAGTTGAAGGAAATATTCAGGAAAGGCTTATAGCGAGTTTCATTCAAATTTCAAGGATTTGATCTGAAAATCGAGATTTGCTCTTTTCAATGAAACTTGTTTCATCATTTAATCCTAGTGTTGGTCATTCACTGACGAGCATACACAGTTTTGATATCACACACAAAAATACCAGGCATGCACAGTTGATATATTCAAAATGCCATATTTGGTATTTTCTCACTTCAAAAACACCTTTATTTGTTATTTCGTATATTTAATGGATATTTATTATTTTTTTGGCTAAGCACCGGTTGGCACAAGTTCACAACAAATAACAAATAACAAAATATTTTCAATTTGACGTTTGACCGAAAGACTATTTATATGTATGTGTGCATTCAGATCAAATCTGCCAACCCATCAGAGATCAAATCTTTCGTGTTGAGATTTGATCTAGATTTGCTCTTTTTCTTGCAATGAAACTCTCGAAATTGAAAAAGATCAAATATTTTGACAGAAAGAGCAAATCTTTTCTTGAATGAAACTCGCTATTAGTAAATAAAAACTGTCAAAAATGATATTATAAAAACTGACGTTAGAACTATATTCTTTGAAATCAATTATGTAAATCCATGAACAGCTTTTGAGATGATTTTCTCAAGATTGCTAAGTGGTATAGGTTCCTACTGCATCCAGCTATAAGCCACCGAAGGTGAAGAGTGAAGGTAATGCGACAAGTCAACTTAATTTGCAACAAGAACAGAAAATGCAACACACTGAACTGGATGCACACGTGCTGCCAAGGCAGTCCGATACTCTGCACAGTGCTAGTGTCCCTGTATAACCTCGAGATACTCGCGTGCATCGACAGTTTAAAGTAGCTGGCTTGGTTTTTGTTGTTTTGGCATATATCCCGTTAGGGAATGTCATTCTTAAAAAAAAATAATAATCCCAAAACTGGAACAGAAACTTACACCATGAGGTTGGTTTGGTCTTATTAAAGACATTCCCATTCCCAGGTCGATAACCCTTGGGCACTGTACTCTGTTACACTGTAACTGTTCAGAGACTGTTGCTGTGTTCTGTGTTGTAACACGAGGCAACTTCCATGCAAGCAGGAGTATAGTAATTGGAGAGGGGTGCTTCTCCCTTCCTTCTTCAGTTCGTTCAACTGGATTCATGGGAAAATAATATTAAATGCAGCTCTAGTCGCGGGATTCCTTTTTTGTAATTCTTTTTGGGTTTGTTTCTTTTTGTTTAATACTGTCCCTCTTTTTAATTTCTTGTTTCTTTGTGAAAACAACAACAAAAACAGCTGTTGCAGACTGGTGGTAACTGGGTAAGCTATGCATCTTTTAAAATGTAGTGTAATTTGGATATTTGATATTTTCAATGCATCTAACTACCTACCTAAGGCGTCTCTTGCCTGTTGATCCTAGGCGCACGTGAATTTGGAACTTCGTTTGTCTAAATTCAATTTGAGTGTAATGTAAATTAAATGTAAATAAGTAATTTATATATACAGAACAGCTGAAAAAGAAAAAGAACTAGGTACCTACCTTATTTAAAATGCTAATGTCGATAAGGAAGTTTCGTCGATCAAATACGAAGAATTGCAATAACAGGAAGTGTATAGGTAGGTACTACTAAAAACAAAATAAGGGTCACCCGAATATTTTTGCTTATAGAGTATTTTTTGCCAATTTATTGTTCAGATATGTAACATTTTTTTATGAAAACCATTATGTTTTAAAGAATTGAGTTAATGGTAAAAGTAAAGTTTTAGGCGATACCAACGATCGTGAAAATGTTAATTTTTGATTTTGGAAGTTCGATGTGTAAATTAATCATTCAAATGTAAAATGCCAAAAACCCAAAGCCATTTTGACACTGATTATGTTGCTATAGCCGTAAGAATGATTATGGCTGCTCAGGGGCAACGTTCCGTGGCTTTACAGTTGGGATATTAATCACGCGCTATCCAAAACCTTTGGAACCGGTATCAGGAATGGGAGTGTATCCCGTCTTCGTGGGTCGGGAAGAGTTCGTGCTACCACCGCTCAGCAACTTATTGCGCGGCGTGATCGGACTGTGTACTGCGCCTGCACGCGTATTTCAAAACCTATAACTCCAGGATCCAGGTACTCTTGTTTGCCACCAGACCATTAGGAATTGTTTGAAAAAAGATCAACAACGTTCAAGGAGTCCTAAACTAAACGCTAACTGTGACTCATTATGCAAATCGTTTAAGATATGCAGGCCAACATCTTGCTTGGGATATGGAGGTATGCTTTTCATGGATGAGTGTAAAGAAAAGTGATTCCTTTTCGACTATTCTACACCATGTACTTGTCGGCCTCCAAAGTCTGCTTCCGTCTTGTGTTAGCGGATTCTACTCCATTTGCAATACTGTAGTTGCCTTTTCGAAGCGTTTATTCCAACCCACTACCAATTTCGCCGTCGCGTCGTATAATAGAACCGATGGATTCCTAACCCGTTCGCCTGTGGAGATCTTCGTTGGATACTCGATTGGGCCATAAAATTCTGAAGATATTTCGTAGAAATCTATTAACAAACGCTAGCAGCTTCCTCGTTATAGTTGATGTAACTTTCCAAATGCTTCATCTATATATTAGTACGGATTCAACATTGGAGCGAAACAGCCGTAGCTGGTAGCTGGGTTCTTAAGCTGAGAGAGTTATTCCTCTATATATTTCTTAACATACCGAAAACAGCTTTTGCTTTCCCAATACGGATGTTGATTTATTATTCGGTTCCGTCTTCGGTGGAGATGATACTTCCAATCCAAGATTTTGAAGGCTCTGTATTTTCTCTCCGGGCTCTTGAGAAATATTTATTAGAGAGAATGAGTGAGTTCCAAATCTGATCTTCTTTGTTTTGTTGCTATTTCAAACCGACGCAACGGTTGTAGCTCCTTTCTGCACCCTTCCTGTCATTTGATGAAAATCCATAATCTTTTGAGCGCGTTAGGATTCTTCGTCCGCATAATCAGTGTTTCAGGTAAAATGTTATCTTAGAGTCCATCGTATTCCTTATATTGGCAACAATACGTCCTATCTGCCTCCACTTTGAACTTCAAAGTTTAAACTGATCCCGACAACCTCCTACCATTATGTAATGCTTTCTCAAAATGGATGAACAGCATGTGTCTAGGGCTCATCTTTATTCAAAAATGTTTAATATTAATAGTGGCTCTAATTTTCTTTAATGAGTAGATATGTATTTGCAAAACCTTAGGCTGTGTTCACACACGGACAGGACCATGAAGACGATGGGGACAGGGCAGAACTACGCCACTTAACTTTTTTTACATTGTCCTAAATCAAACATGCATCTTTTTACCAAGCGATAAGTGTATATTATCCAACCCCACAGTACACATAACTAAGGTAATATATATTGCGCAGGTTGTCAAAATCTGATCTGTCACTTTGTATTAAAAATGGTACATCAAAAAAATGTATGCAAAAAATTGCACACATCACGTTTGTTTTATGTTTTTCTTATTTTCTTGTTTATTAAAAACCATTTTTTATAAATTAATTACCACAAATATTTTAAAATATAGCCACGAGATCTATTTTTCAGAACAAATAAACAAGCTAATGGTCTCTGGCGGCCGCCATTTTATTTTGATTTTGACAGATGTGCAGAAGATTGCAAAAATAAAACCTCTGATGATATTACCTTAGATATGTCTACTGTGATTCCAAACTCCTTCAAATCGCAGAATTGAATCCAATACAAACCTTAAGTTCACTTAAATATCACATAAATACCGATGATTACGTTACGTTTTCAGAATGAATTTCGTCGCATCAACGTCTATTATCCATCGAAGTCGTAAAAACACATTTCATTCAAGTGCTTTAAAATGGTGAAATTGAAGGCAGGGGGATGAATAGTCATCCCCTACTAATGCAGTCCTTGGCAATATAAATATAACAATAGCATTATGTTTCATGCATTTATATTCCCAAAATCCCTTAACTGCATGTCTTCATGTTGTTGTTGTACCGAAACCATACCGACACATCAACAAGCAAACCGCGAGACAAAAGCTAGAAATAAAATAAAGCCATTTTGTAGAGATGATGTTCTTCATTTTCTGGTTCGTATTTACGATCTCGTTTTCCCGCGCAATCAAATATGAATTACGTCATTCTGGTTTAGAAGGGGAATATTTAAGAGAAAAAAAAATAAAAACAAAATACCCAAACAAATGCGTAGAAAAGATGAAGTACGTATCTACATATTTACCTTTAAACTGTACGACTTTTATGCGTAGATTTGATGCTATGCATGCAGCCTTTGTGTGCATTGCGTTGTATAGATACGATTTCGAAATCGAAATAGACAACCTAGAAAGCACGCCATCTGGACGACACTCGCAACTGGTGTATTGGATAATGGGGACATTGATTTACGCAGTAGTTTTTGAGTTAAGTGTAATGGCGATGTTGGAGTTGGAACGAATTAAATATAAATTGTCAGTTTTCTGCCAAACTATTTCTGTATGTAGGTACCTATTATAAGATTTTTTAAAATAGATATATGTAGGTATTAGGTATATAGGTAAACTATTTGTTTTAAAGCGCAATAAATCAAAACCTTGTTTTTGTAACTTTTCGGCTTTTCTTTGCGCAAACATTAAAAATTCAATCAAGGATGCACACCGCCACCGAAGCACGGTTTTATGTTCTCCACAAAATGTCATTGTTGAAAAAAAAAGAATTTCTTGATGTCTCACCTCAAAACTTGCTCTATTCTATTTACCCGTCTGAATAAAAAATCACTTCCTGAAGTTGTTTTTTTTCAGCTACAGAATTCTCTAACCAAAGCTGACGCCTAATAGGAAGAAATCGGCAATTTACCCTTACCCTGTAGATGTCCAATCACACCCTTAAGATATTGATTGAATGAAATAAAAGTAAACCAATTAAGAAACAAATGCGGTCCAAGAATAGTTCCGTGTGGAACTCATTCATAGAGTCAAAGCTCTACCACAAAGCTAAGGTGTTATGTTATTTTTATCGAGTTCCTACTGTGTAATGCCAAACTTTTTGAAAACAAATGCATTGATTGCCCAGAATTATTGTATTGATTCATCGACAGCGAACTAAATGGTTTTTGTAGCGAATAGCGATGCATCGTTCTACATCGAAGAACTGAAAAGTTGGTGTATTCTACTCTAAACTAAAACCACCATTCCATGCAACCTACTCACAATTCTCCAAAATAAAGTTAGGTAAAGATTCCTTACTTTAATACTTACACGCCATAGATAGACACAGCAGTTTTTACCCCTTAGAAAATGTAATGAACAGGGAAACAATGATGTATAAAACATACACCCCAAAAAACTTCTGAACTAAAGAAAGCAGCAGCAACAGCAGGAAACAGCGCAAATAAAACAAATGCAGCAACGCGCAATCGCACTATTGTAAAGCAACGAGAAATCTATTGCGATTGCGATGAGAATATCAATTTAATGAAAAATCACATGACAAAGTGTGTTAAGTGTTCAAGTTCCTATATTTTCCAAACAAAGAAAGAAAATTCCATCCCTTAGCTACGGAAACAAAGAAAGTCCATTCCACAATAAAGAAACATCCCTTAACACATTTTCCTTGCCTCTGGGGAAGAAAGAAAAACGAGAAAATCGGGAAAAGAAATCGAAGAAGGAAAATATGCGCACCTCTGAACAAGAATAGATTCACCTCCCCTCAGTCACTTCCTTTTTTCATCCCTATACGAAGGAAAAATAGGATTTCTAAAGGCAAGATGTTCTGTAGTATTAAAACCAATCCAGCGCAATGGAAAATAATGCAGCATCCTAAACTCCATAGAACGAACGACTATTTCTATCGGTTGCATGCCACAGCAGCATACAGTTTGACCCCGACAATCGTTCCTGTTGGGTGCGCTTCATTTTATTGCTGTTGCGCTCCTGCTGCTGAGTGCCACTTCAACATCAGATACTTGCTGCTGCTCACCACTTTTACATTTGCTTGGATTTTATTCGTTTTTCTTCTTCTTTTTGCGTTAAATTATTTTTTCCGATATATTTTGTTAAAATAAAGTCGCGTCCAAAAGCTCATTTTGTCGCAGTACGACTTCGACGTGCTACTTGTGCAATAGTGCGGCTCTCGCTCTGCTGCTAGCCAGGGCAGGGCAGCCAACGCCAGCTGCCTTCTTCAGTTCGTTGTTTGGGGATAGTCTATCCTCAGTTCGCATCGGTATCGCTTGTCATTCGTGTTGAGCAAGCGGATTGACTAACATTACCGACTATAATTTACTTGTCGAGAATTTACATAACAAAAATAAACGGGTGAAGGTCCTAACATTATCTGACCCTTAATGTGTTTCTGAATGCTCTCTAAACATTTTAAAACAAATAAAAAAAAAAACAAAAGTGGAACACGTCTAATTAAACAAAAAAAATGTGAAAAAATAACGAAGTGGATAAAAATTAAAAATAATCCAAAAAAAATCAAACATTTCAAACAATAACGGTGCTGAAAAATAAGTATAAGTTAATGTTTTGACATTTAAAGTAAGTGAAATGACAACAATAATGTTGAAACTATTCTTCAACATTTAATTAAAAAAAAAATGGGAAAAGGCAGGCCACCACTCAATTAAAAAGGGTTTAAATCATATTGCAAAAGTTAATTGATTAAATGTATTAAGGTAGAACTAACACTTTCGAAAATCTTAACAAAATGTCAAAATTGTCTATCAATTCGAACTAAAGATTTAAGTTTGTATTCGTTGTTAAAATTAATTTACTGGTTAAGTAAAAACATTGCCCGGTTAAGTTTCGTAATTTTGTAAAAGTTTTGACATTTCAAGTACTAATTATGTCAGATTCATTAAATTGTTTCTAACTCAAGAAGTCAAGAGGAAGTCGAAGAAAGAAATCATTCCTAACTCTTATGGAAGGTTGCGAAGTAATGAGAAATGGAGTTCTAATTCTAGTTAGGATTTTATAAGATAACATAATTTGGAGGGATTAGAAATGTTAACTAAAAAGTATTTTTGACAGTTTGTTGGTCCAAATATTTTATATTCTGTTTCAAACAACTACCATTTTCACACAGAAAATATACTCAGTTATTAAAATCTATTCGAAAACATATCAATGGGTGGCGCCCAATTCGAACCCAAATAGAAATAGAATGCGTGTCTGTGGAATTAATCATTACTTTGGACTTTGTTTTTCTATGCCTTATCATTTTTATAATACATTTTATAGTTATGATTTCATAAAAAATAGATTTGTCAATCTGAAAAGTATAGGTATGTAATATTAAAAATGAAAAGCATAGTTCGTACTTTTTTATGGGTGAATGTTTAAGATTCAAAAAACTCTTGAAAAACCATGTTGACATAATACCTATCATTGTACCTACTTTTTTTCTTCCTGTTGTTGATGGTGATTGCTGATAACAGCACATTACGTCACACTTACATTCGTGAAAATCCATATGACGGAAACGGCCATTTCTTCGAAACATCATGACTTCATTTGGAAATTTGTAAATTAACAAAATGACTAATACGGGAATGACCCATCAAAACAATATATATTTTTAACATCTAGGTAAAACACAATTTGTATTTTTAACGATCTTGACAATCGTTAAAGTGGCTTTGCGTGTCAAAAGTGCTTAACAAAAAAATTATTAGCAATATTAAAACGTGACTAATTGGTAAAATAGCCACAACTGCGCGCAATTGCACAATAGTTTTCCTTGTATTTTTCTACCTTAACTATGGCCGCACCTATAAAATCACACATACACTTTACTTCTATACCTTCACACATTTTCCGAACCCCATTATTTCTGGCGTTCTACAAAGCTATCACAAATACATTTTAGAACTAGCGCATTTTAATAACTAATAGCATTTTTGCGTTTGTTCATTGCTTGTTGTGTGTCTACAAAACTAATTATTACAAAGCTATTGTGCGATGGAACGGCACAAAACAACAACTATAGAAAAAATGTGCAAAAAACCTTGAAAATGTAAAATAAACCACGCCATTTGAAACTCATTTGTACAAATGTATTTGTTTAGAGATATTGCAGATAAACAATAGAAAATTGTAACGAGCAAAGTGCAATCAAGCTCTCCGGAGTCAGGCATAGACATAACATTCTCGTTCAGTTGTTCGGCGTTCGCTTTGACAAGAAAGCTTAATTATTTTCATTAAAGTGATTTGACATGTTGTTTCTCTAATCAAATAGTGGAATTTAAATGACTTGCAAGCGTGTTTATGTTGCGTAAGTTTGCACATAGATAAATACTAATATGGAAACTGAGTTGCGACTTATATGGAAACTGAATTGTAGACAATATGAGTGCAATGGGAATTGTTTTTCATTATAGTTTTTCGTTGTTAAAATGTAATTACTTGGAAAGCTTGTTTATGTTCAAGTTATGCAATAATTTATGAACTAAATAAACATGCAAGGAAAGGAAATAACTTTACGTTAACATTATGGAATACATGTTAATTTACAGTGAAGTTAGTAAGGCACTGCAGTGAATATATTTATATATAAATGCAAGGTTATTTACCTAGGTTTACAAAATATAATTTAATTTAACTAGGTAGTATAAACTCAAAAATCAGGCATAAACAAATAATTTTAATTTATTACAATCCCAATAACATGTCAATCAATTCATTGTTTGGAAAACCTTGAAGCTACTTACATAACAATAGAACTAACTAAATCTAATTACCCACAACATGGTTTAGGTATAGCAATGTACAGAAATGTAGTTTTAACAAGTTTTTTAACAATAGGTAATTACAAAACCAGGATGCTTTTTTAAAGTGAGTTCCCTATTCCTTTCACTCTAGGTACCTATCTTGATTTGATAAAATTAGGTTTGATTTTACAACTGATCGTTGCTACATCAATTATTCTTGAGAAGAAAATTTATTAAATTTCATTTAAAAAACTCAAGAATCCGTCATACTTTAAAGTTCTTTCAGTTTCTAGTGCTGTATTAAACAAGTTTTGTCAAGATTTCGTTTGCGCTAACTTGAAATTGATGATCGCGACGCGGTTTATGGATGGTGTGGTGCTTGCTTAGAAAATATTGGTATGCTTTGGCGGGAATTGCATTTTCTTCAAACCAAATCTAACAATTTTTTTTTCACTGATACCAGACAATTTATTTGTTTTTCTTTACCGAACTCGTTCCTTTGGCCATCTGTTGTTTGAATGAAGAAGCTTACAAAACAAAATTTCTTCTACTTCAACACTTTAACATATTTTTTCATTTGAAAAATTCTTTTGTGGTGTTTCCATTCGTGTACCTATTCGTTTTTTTCTGTTTAAACAGTCTACAGCATTAGTAAAAGCTCTTCCCGTTAATATGTCATTCTGTCATTTGATATAAAAAGCTTCACTGTCAACCTCCATTGCGTTATCATCAAACGGAAACATTTGAAAGCTTGTAACCTACCTACAAATAAAACTTATAAAGCTTCCATTTTAAACATTAAAAATAAGTAAAAAAAAAGAAAAAAAATAACCTTAAAAGAAAGAAATAAGAACACAGGCCAAACGAGTATGCAAATTTCCTGTGTACACAACAGAAAACAAAAAAAAAACTCTCCACCTTTCTTTTTTTTTATATACATGAAATGACTGTTTTTAGGTTAGGTGGGTATGTTTCAAGAAAAAAAAGCTAACTCGTAGGTAAGCGCGATAAAAAAGGCGCAAAAATTGTTTATTTTAAGTTTTTTCTTGTATTTTTTACTTCAGTGTGTTCTTCTTTTTTGAGAGGCGAAAGGAACTTTCTGTAGTTGTAGTTAAGTTTTTTTAGTTACAAGTTAGAAGGATGAGTAGGGGAGGGGCAAGCAGAGGTATATAACAAATAGAAAAAAGAACTAGAAATGGATGATGTCATGTTTTTATATTAATTGTTTTTTTTCTTTGTTCATGTTCTCAAGTAGTAAGCATGATGGAATTTTTTGCTTTCTGTTTATCTGTACCTATGTACCTATCTTCACTATGTAGGTATCATCTATATGTGTCGAAACTTTCAATCTTAAATGATAGAGCATGTTTTATTTTAATCAAAAACAAGTGAACTGATATGTTAGAGTGACTTGTAGGCACTGCCAGGAGTACTTTTTTCTTAATTAATTTTGACAGATGACAAGTTGTTAGATAGCTACCTATGATGTCTACCTACATAGGTACCTATTTGAATTGTTAACCTAGTTTAGGAACTTCCTGATATAGACATTATATCTAACGACGTAAACTAATTAGGTCTATTCATCCATAAAGGTTTTTATTGCATTTTCCTTTACATTAAATGTGAAATTGCTTGTACATAAATCACTTTATTAAAATATAAGATAATATCTCAGAAGTAAGATAACAACTGTCAAATCTCTGAATTGTAAAACATGCGGTCATCTATCTAAACTATTTACGTCAAAGATTGAAGGGAATTTGATTGAACTTACAATGAGCTAAGCACGGTTGTGGGTGCTAGGATAACTTTCTTAATCTTAAGAAGTTTTTTT
Source organism: Platycheirus rosarum (assembly GCA_963971375.1). Lineage (NCBI taxonomy): Eukaryota > Metazoa > Arthropoda > Insecta > Diptera > Syrphidae > Platycheirus > Platycheirus rosarum. The sequence continues at coordinate 36,213,417 of OZ020510.1, read as the reverse complement.
TGACAGACAGTTCCCTTTTAGGTATTCACTTTGAAGTTTTTTCTCATTAAGGTGTGACCACACCAAATAAATATTTCAGGAAACATTGTTTTAAAAACGTTTCTGAAATGTTCCCATTTGCTTAAAAAACATTTGAAAATTGTTTCATGATATTTTCTCTACTTCAGACTTTTCGCGACATTTTTTTTTAAGTTCGTAAACAATCACTCTTTCTAGGTATGTATGTAAATGTTTGAGAGACAAATAAAATGTCCCGTTCGAAATGGTAAATAGTACATAAATATTTAAGAAATGTTTGCGAAGCGTTCAGACCAAAAAAAAAACATTTCAGAAATTTTTCTTTGTTTCTGAAATGTTTCAAAAATGTTTCGTTGGTGTGGACACACCCTTAAATGTTGTATTAAATTAATAATGTTCTACTAGAATTTTATTTAAAAATTTTGTTCCAACTTTGGCTAAAAAAAATGTCTCTCAAAAGGTACTTGAGTGAACCTCGTTACAAAAACAGAAGAGAATATACCTACTAACAAGATTAGGGTACACCTGGATAGACTACCTACATTCAATCCAGCTATTCTTGTTGTTTTTCATTTTTTCGTCAATTTAATTGGATTAATAGAATACCTAACGTTTTTATGTATGAATATTTTATTATGTAGGTACGGCTATAACTATTGGGTCATCCTTTGTTTTTTTATAGTTTAAGCCAACTTCTGTTCCTTAAAAATAACATTTTTCTGATTGTTTTCATGGAAATTAGTAACTGCTGCTGTTATGGAAGTTAATAATATGGCGGGTTTTAGATAGAAATTTATCCGTAGAGCCGTAGACCATAAAAAAAAACATTTCAATATAAAAACGAAGTCTTTATTGTTTCTGGGAGGGATTTTTGTTTCTAAAAACTAGCGGTTTTCATGCGGCATTCCCAGTGTTAGCTAGCCATTTCAGTATATTTAAGTACGTTTATTAATTAATTGTCAAAGTTTCACATTAAATTCCTTAAAATTTATGCAAATTAACATATTTTTGGCGCAAACTATTTTATAATTTTCATTGTTGTGTATTCATACCGGCGTAAAAATATTTAACCATATTTATTACAAATATTGTAAGCAATGAATTGACCAATTAATTAATTAATTGCCATCGGTATATGGAAAGCAATTAGTTCCTTCCATCGCGAAGTCAATTTTTTCTGACACTTCTCTCGTGTGAAAATGGTTGAAAATAATATTGATTGGAAAAACTACGTGCTTCTGGAATTAACAGCAATGAAAAGCCCATGCAAATTCAAAATTGCCCTCCTTATTGCTATTGCCATTGCCTCAAATATTGCCTATGGAGACACAGCATAAGGAAAAGCTGAGATATTTAGCCAGTTTAGGTGTCTTAAGATTTTGGAATTCTCAAGAAATTTCCAGCCACTTTTGATGAATCTGAAAAATATTTCCAGTAAACTTCAAAAAAAACTTTGTATAAGTATCTTTCCTTCTAACTGAGTTCTATTTGACAAACCAACAAATGTTAAGGATTATTTTGCAGGATGGTACCTACCTATTTGAATTAGTTTTGTTTTGCTGCCGTAGAAGTTCTTTTATTGGAAAGTTTTTCTTTTAACTTTTCCATAATTCCAGGTTTTAATTTCGTTACAAAAAAACATACCTACCTAATACCTTGCAATGTTTCATCTGGTAACACTTTTCCGCACATTATTTTTGAAATATTCTTTCATACGATCATATGAAGAATTAAAATAGTTTTCTATTTATTTTAAACTTTTCCATAATTTCAAAATTTTATTTCTTGAACAAAAAACTATAAATACCTAAAAATCATTAATCTGGTAACACTTTTCACAATACGGTGTTAGTAAAAATTCTATTCCAGTTTTCAAGAAACTAGGAAGCAAAATCCAAAATTATTAAAATGGTTGTTTTTTATGAAAAACTTTAATCTAATATATTGTAGGTATATACATACATAAAACATAACACACATAAGACACAACATAAAATAAAAAAAAACCTAAACGCAACAAAACAACAAAAAACTCAAAGAACATCATAAGTAGGAGCATACTTAGAAAAAAAACTAGGTTATTGGCGCAAATGTAGTAAAAAGGAGAACACGCCAAGAAGAAATATATGCGCGCATTGTTAACGGATTTCCAACTTGATTTTCCCCAACATCTATATATATGTTATCTATATGTTTCTTTTTCCTCAACTCCCCCTTTCGATTTAAAATGAATGATATACAATTCCAGCCTATTCTCTTCAAACTTTTATATAACCTCACAACAGCCATCCCACCATCAACAATTTATTATGTTGGAGAAAAGCTTTTGCAAAGAGCTTTTAAATTAGATGAAATCCCTGAAAATAGTTTCTGTTCAATTAAAAGGGGAAGAAAATAAAGTAAGCTCGCTTCTCCTCTTTTGTTGTATATATCTACTTGCCCTGCTAAGTATATAGGTGAGAATAAAAGAGCTTTTAACCATTTCAAACGCTTTTATATATAGTTCCCCATTTTTAGCATTTTACACACGATGAGATTTTCCTGGGTATTATTCGTTTGAAGTTTGCTGTAGTGTTCGGTCGGGTTTTCTAGAACTGTGTTCAACTGAGTGTTGTCTTATTTGGATTTTTTTTTTTATTTTAACTTATACATATAGTTTTCTAACAAATTTTGTGGTTAACCATATTACAAACTCGTCTTTCTAAAACTGCTTTTCTTTGCTTTTAAGTTAATTTCTAGTTTTTTTGAAAGAATTATTCTTCGATTTAGAAGTGGAGAGATTTTAAGCACTTTCTGTCTATTATGCAATCTCCCATCTTTATTTCGGAAATAAATTTCATATATCCTGTGATATTTTATTTTGATTTCTAGTTACATATGGAGGACCTGATTAAAAAAAAGATTTATTTTTAGGCATTGTGTATGCTGCGACCTAATTTTACACTTCCGCATGATGTGTAGAGATTTTTTCCTCGAACGCGATGATGATTTCACTTTGTGATCGCCATTTTGTCAAAGTGAGATGGAAATACTTGCCGAGTGCTTTTTTCGAATGTAAATTAGTATGTATTTTCGTAAGCTTTCTAACGCGCGCGTGCTTGAATTTATAGTGGAAAATTTTAGTCATTTTCGATTTCATTCGTATTTATTTTATGTACTTTCGTGTTCGTGTTGGCTGGATGGATGTCATTCGATCGTCGCGTGTAATGTCAAAATCGTTTTTGACACGTTCTGTGGTGGAAAAAGTGTTAAAACTTATATGCCAAAAAGTAATAGATTTGTGAACCAACGTTTATTGGCGTTTCATAACGTTCTGCAAAATATGTGGGAGCGAGATAAGGGCTTGCTGTTGTTATAATACGAGTCAGTCTTTTTCTCTCTCCTATACAAATTGCGGGCGTCCAACAGAAATGGCCATATTTTATAAAAAAAAATCAATTGTCCACGTTGTTATTTTTTTAGTATAAATACAATCTTATATGGAACTACACATGCATATAGTCATAAACGTGGTGCAAGAGTGAATTGGAAAAAAAAATACGCGCCTTTTTGTCTGCCCGCCAAAGAGTCTCCATCAAACTAAAAGTCTCCAACACGAGGGTGAACTGTAATTTTATGAACAAAATAGTATAGCAACAACGCAAGTAGAGAAATAGAAAATGAAAGAAAAAAATCTTAATCGCGCATTGCATCACTTTTCGACATACTAATACAAATACAAAACTATTTAATTATAATTTTTTTCTATCATGCTAGCGCTATGTATTAACTAGATCCCCTTTTCCTTATATACTTGCGCAGAATATAAAATAGTATCTACAAAGATGGGGTACATAGGTGTATATGTGATGAAAAAAAAACTAAACTTTCATAACAAGTTTAAGAGCTTGCACCACATTTACATGTGGCTGGCATGGCAGATTAGAAAAAAAGGTGGAAGCAGAAAAAACGCGTTTGTTGCTAGGCAAAACTTTGGAAACGAGTACAAAACAGAAGGGGAAAACTTTGTAGTCGTTTGAATTTCTCCAATTTGAATGAAGGAGTGTGAGGAGAGGAGTCTGAGTAGTGTGACCGATTGAAAACTTAAAAGCTGCACTTATTCATTTGAAAGATATAAGAAGGAGAAGATAGAATTCTCGGTTTCAAATTCAAATTTCAAATTGAAGAACTAGAACAAGAGTGAACGCAAAGGCAGAGTTTTTTACACATAGGTATATGTATTTATGTACATTGAAATGGAGCAATTTTTTATATACACAAATCAAAATCAATAGTTAAGTGGAGGGATTTTTTTCTGGATAAATTAATTGGCGCAATGAGAATGACGTTGAAGTTTTACTTTCAAGTTTCAACTAAAAGGGTGATACAAAGTAAAGTGTAGGGCTGACACAGAAAAATGTTAAAATTAAACAGGGTCACGTAAGGGTTTTGTCACAAAGTAGGGTAGATAAAGTTTACTTTGTTACGCACCTTGTAGGTTTGTCTGTAATTATATAGACAGACATACGACACACTTTTTTAAAAGCTTATGCTTAGCTAGAGTATTGTTGAAAAATTCCAATAAGTTTGAAAATCTACGAACGTAAGTAAGTAGGTACTTGCATTCCTCGCAACATTGCTACTTTCTAGATTGTTTAAATGTTCTGTTCTTGGTGATTCTCACTCCTTAAAGTCCGATCCCATTTGAACTAAATTGAGATCTATAATACTTTAACCATTACGGGGTTGATTGGATTGGAATGCGAAATGAAGACTTTGACATCTATTAATTTATGTAGTAGGTATTTAATGTTTTTTTTTAGATTTTTGTGGGAAATATAATTTTTTGTGCAATATAGGTTAAAACATAAGGTAAACGTGTTAGATACCTACACATTCGGGTTAAATTTTAAATCTATTTTTAAAGTACCTACATATGTAGAAAAGGAAGATTTTCCTTCAAATATTGAATGAACAAGGAAACGGAAATTGCTTGTGTAGGGGTTATCGTAAGTCTAGTCTAACTCTAAGTTGATAAAAATGATGAATAATAGTAACATTTAACATTTAAAATGTGGATCATTATATAATCCCGAAATTCAAAATCCTGATTTTCGAAATTTTGCCGTTTGACTATTAAACGGTTTTCAGTATTTTTATTAAAGCATTTAAGCATGTTGTTGCAGGGTGCAGCTTAGTTTAGTTGGCTTAGTTTACTTAACCGTACTAATTTATCTTTCTTTTTTACCAATACAAATTTGAATTATAAGACAAAGTTCAGACTTTTTCCTGTAATCTTATTAATTTTCCCCATTGAAAATGTTTGGTCTGTGGTAAAGAGTTACGTTAAAAGAGAGCTCTCAAGGATTCTTAACAGCAGAACCGATTAATCCATAAGAGAACAGAGAGTAAGAGCCTTATAGTAAGAAGGTTTGCAGACAATTACACCAACAACGTGTGCCACTTGCATCGCAAGCATTAAAAATAAATTTCCTGCAGTTCTTAACTTAGAAAATATGTTATATTAATATGTATTATTATTATTAATTATTTTAAATTAAATTTAAATAAAAAATCTCATATTGAAGTTCACTTTTCCACATTGAAGTTTACTATTCTCGTTTTGAAGTTTACTATTCTCATTTTTAAACTAAATACAAATAAAACTTACTCCAGTTTTTCTAGTTTTTTCGAAAAACAATCGTTTTAAAGACGTTGCTTTAAGGATTCTAAAAATAAAAAGTAGTATAAATTACGACAGGAATACATTCATCCAGGTGATTTTTCATGCATCCAATCGAAACTTCTCCAAATTTGTATTTGAACAATATCCTCAAAACATTTGTTCTAAATTTTGAATTCAGGAAACTTATATTCTTCAAAAACGTTTTCGGGGTATGGAATCACATATTCATACTCTGATACAAGATTGTTGTAAGACTTTAGGATCTAAATACCAATCTCAAAACATAATTTTTTTTATCATTGATATTAAATTTTGCAATATCTTCCTGGCAAGCTATTTTATAGTATTTTAGGAAATCAAGGTATTTGTTTTCATAAATATAACATCCGGCTATGAAATAATTTTCCTCGTTTCCTATATGCTTATATGTATATCACAATAATTTTGTATATTTTTTAATTCCATAAAATCAACTTCTTCAACCCAAAAATTTAATAAATATTCTTTTATTATAAAGTTTTTAAAAAATCACTGTCAAAATGCTTTTAAACGATTCTGTTAAAAAAAATATTTGAGAGGATTTCCTTTGGAAAGGTTTATTTAAATTGTTCATTATTTGTAATATAAATTTTAACAAATTTAAATAAACTAAAGGGTCCGCCAAATAACTACTTTTTTTTTTGAAAATGCTTCATCAACATCGAGTGTAGCTTCGGCTGTGTGGCATGTAGCGCCGTCCTGTTGAAACCAAATGTTGCCAATATCCTCCTCTTCAATTTTTGTAAAAAAAATTCGTTCAACATGGCCCGATAACGATCGCCATTGACTGTAACGGCCACTCCTTGCTCATTTTAGAAAAATGGCCCAATTATGCCTCTGGACCAAAATCCGCACCAAACAGTGACTCGTTTTGGGTGTATCGGCTTTTCAATGTATGCGTGCGGGTTTTCTGTGCCCCAAATGCGACAATTTTGTTTGTTTACATACCCGCTAAGATCAAAATGAGCTTCATCTGAAAAGATGATTTTTTTGGCAAAATCGTTAAGATCTTTTAAACCATCTTAGCTTTTTATCGCTGAATTTGATAAAATTAAAACACTTCTACATAATTCTTCCACATTGTTAGGAAGAGCTGGTGCAGCTGCTTGGTTAGTCAAATCAATGGAATGGCTTACGCAACCAATGTTGGCAAATATTTGATATTTCTTTTTTTTTTAAAAGGCGATGACCCCACTCTTTTCCCATCATTGTTTCAACAGAGGGGTATTTTTAGCTCTGAATTTTTCTATGATCTGAATGTCATATATCCTCACTTGTGTATGGATTTTCATTTTTCAACCAAGCAGTCGTTCGTTCTTCCGATTTTTTTTTGTCGAATAGTCAAACCACCATCTCCAAGCACAGTAGAAACTTCAGTCATTGCAACAATGATCAGCCTTAATACATATTTTCTCATATTTTGTCTAAGAAAACATTTTTTGTTTTTTCTACAAAGAGAGCTAACACAAAAAAAACTATAACATAAATACGTATCACAGGTCCGAAGCACGTCTCTTTTAAAAACATGGTTGCACCCCAAACTATTAAATAAATTCTGGTTTTATTTTTAGTTCGTTGTATTGAAATTTTGATGTAAATAGTTGCTTTTTTAAGTTGAGTAAACCAACATTTTAATCAGCGACTAAAAACTATTAGATTTGGGGTAAAAAAAGTGCATTATTTTTGAAAAAGTCGCAAAACGGCGACCGTGCTTGGAACTATGTATTTAACAATGCATTTTGGAATAGCGTTATTTTGAAAATCAGTCAGTCCTATCACTGATTCCATCGTAATCAAAAGTCATGAGTCACAATTATTTATTGCTCTCTATATAAAGGGTGATTTTTGACCAAAAAAGGATGAAAATACAAGATTCCACCCATTTGGTACAATATAAGACTCTTAAAAGAAGCCTCAATAGGTTTAAAAATAGTACTTTTCCACAAATCCAAAGACTTTTGCCGAAGTCAAAGAAATATTTTTGATGGAAAATGTTCGCCACCGTTATGGAATGTCTCGTTACAATAATAATAACACATTTTACAAAGGGACGGTTCTGGAAACAGACTTTTGCTACACCATTTTCATGGCAACAAAAATGTGTGAGGAAATTCAACTACTGCCCGAATCTGAGAGGAATTATTTTATTGATGGTACCTTCGGCGATCTTCCATTAGGCGAATGGAAGCAATTGGTAATTATTTGTGTAGCACATTCAGAACACGTAAATACTTAGTAGTTGTTGTTTTTATTAATATAATTAATTGATTATTGTTGTAATTATATTATTAATATAATCAATATAAAGATCGCGCGATATGGTCTTATGACACTTTTTAGAAGCGTCAAATAGCCATATGATCGAGTATGGCTTACCTTATCCTAATAGAGAGGGGGGTTGTAGGGGGGCAAAAGTCTTTGGGGATTGTGGTAAAGTACTACTGTTCTATAAAATTTTTACTTTTATTATGGACTTCTGACCCACTTCCCTATAAATATTATGAACTTGTGGCCCACTTCCTTGTATACTTTTGGCTCACTAGGATGGGTCAGAAGTCCACAATGTATTTATGGACTTCTGACCCATCCAAGTGGGTCAAAACTCCATTATGGACTTTTGGCTTCTGGACTTCTGACACTGCGCCAAATTTGGTTGCACTAATTGATGAGAATTAACGGGAGTTTCACGATTACATTAAATTTTCACAAAATGACAATTTAGAAAAATACAAACAATGTTGCAGTACAAAAGTCAGCTTCATTTTTTGTCTTTTTTTTTTTGAAAATTGACGATTTTTACTTTTCTTTTATGTCTTTATGTCATTAAGACATAATTTGCAAAATTTCTCCAAAATCAAAATTTCTAGCCCGTTAAACAGAAAAATGAGTTGTAAGCTGCATGAAATAAATTCCAAATTTATTCTTACCGTCCTCCACAAGAAGTTGGCCTTGAGCAATGTTAATGAATTTCAGTGATCGGATCTCCTGAGCATTTTTCCTTTATTGGCTCATACATATGTAGGTGCATCTGCATATGTTGCAGTTCTTGGGTTGCATCATCAGCCGGTGCATATATTTCTTTTAGCTTTTGAAAAATCCTCTCCGTCTGGGCAACATCTTGCAATATTTGACCTCTTTGATCTTATGTAATTATGATAGAGAGAAGCACACTATCCAACCGATCTCTTACTATCCCATATACTCATCTTTAAAATTTAGCCACGATATCTGTAAAAATAGCCAACTGATACCTGTATGCATAATCATCATGTGGTTTATTGGTGGTCAATTGGTCAAGTGTATCTGCAGTCACAACAAAGCTATATGTACTTGCTGGACAGAATAGCGTTTTCCGTGTTTAACGCCTACCAAAGAAAATATTTGTGTACCCTTAAAATGTTTGATATGCTTAAAGTAATAAATTGCACCAGTGTATCGACCGTCGAATAAAATTTGAGAAATATGAGGAAGAACTTCAAAGTTTTTATTCGATTTTTGTGACTTTTGATTGTTCGAAAAAGTACGTAAAAGAGTTTTCAGGGAAAAAAATTAAACACTTTTTTATTTCTTTAGGAAATATAAAACAGTGTGATTTTTTTCAAAATCGTAAAAATGTTTTTGAATAAAACGGTTTTTACTTAACAACTTTTATTAAAAATTAAAAAAAATATAATTAAAAAAATGCAAACTTTAGCACAAAAATAACTTTGTTTTAAAAAATTCTCTTACGCGTTTTCAAAATATGGATTTTTCAAAAAAAAAAAAAAAAAAAATTTAAACCAATTATTAAAAATACAAAAAAAAAATTTCGAAAGTATTTTAAATTGAAATTACTTAAGCTACCTACATCTTCCTGGATATTAATTTTGGTTGTAATCGGTTAACCAGTTCATGAGATTTTTTATCTACAAAAGCACAATGATTTTTTTTATAAAAAATCTTGGAGCCGTTTTCGAGAAAAATAAGCTTTTACATAACGGTTATATAACAGGTACCGTTAATTTTTGAGCTAAAAAAAAATCAAAAAACTCCTCTGTAAAATGTCAAAACAAAACAACCTTATGTTCCAAATTTGAAGACGAATTACATACGTACAGACAGACAGACATAATATTGCCAGTAACTCAAATATTTTTCTCTATGATCGTAATGTCATGTTTGATTGCTATCTCAAATTTTGTAATCTGCATGAATGCATAACTTGCATTATGAAAATGGAAGAATGTAAAAGAAGATATCGATGCACATTAGTTTATAAATTCTGTTTATCAAAATTAAAGGGAAAATAAGACCCACACAAAGCGTACCACATTCGTATAGTGTGAGTTAAGAAAGAATCTCAACACATAACAGTTTGTCTGAGGCTGGGCTTAAGGCCTATAATATTAGAGTGAAATTCTTTCATAGATGGATGCAACTAGTGGTGTAAAACTACTACTGTAAAAATAACAATTAAACAATGGAAGACACTATATTATTGTATATTGTACTTGCTCTTAAGCGCGGCTTTGTCTGCGTGGAGTTCAAATTAAATGATTTGTATTGCTTTAAACAAAATCCGTTGAAAATAATTATTCATATTTCTCCCACAAAAAAGTATCTTTCAGTTAGAATGAATTTTTGAAATTTGTTCTATAACGGTACCCCCATAGAACTGCTAAGCCGATTACAATCAAATTTGATGTTCGGGAAGATGTAGATAGTCAAACCAATTCGGCATACAAATATTTTCGAATTACTTTATTTTTGTATTTTGAATAATGTTTTTAATTATTTTTTTTTAAATCGATATTTTGAAAACGGGTATTTGAATATTTTTATTAGTTTTGTTTTTAAATGTAAGTAATTTTTGTGTTTAAGTTTGCATTCTTGAATTAATTTTTTTTTAATTTTTAGAAAAAGTTGTTACATAAAAACCCTTCATACGATTTAAAGAAAAAAATACACTTTTTCACATTTAAAAAAAAATATAAAAATATTTTATATACTTTTCTTAAACAATCAAGTCAGAAAAATCGAACAAAAACTTTCCTTTAATGTTTTTTCAAATTTTATTCGAAGCTTTTACCGCACTTAAGAGCAAGTACGTGCGATACAGTCGTGCAATTTATTTTTTTTAAGTATCTACCTACATAAATATTAAGGACCAATTTTTTTGATGAAATATTTTAAATTGTGGCAAGAACAACGATTTGAAAAATTCGAGTGCTATTGAAAAATTCGTCATGAAAATAAGCTAAGCTATTAACTTTATCTTAAACCACTATTAACCACTCAAAACCGTTAAAAAAATTTAAAGAAGTCAACCAGTTCTGATAACATTCAAAAATCTATAAAAGTCTCATACCACACTGGTAACGTTTTTGAAATACAAACATGACATATGAGTTTTGATGATATAACATGCTCCAGATATAACAAAGATCCTATAAAGTGTATCTTATACAGCCTTAACAGGACGCCCATTTTATTTATGTTTTCTAATAATAAAAAGGCGTTGCTGAGCGTACCGAGATACCAACTCGACGACTCTATTTATACTTGACATCTGTCATAAAGATCAGACATGATGAATGTCATTTAATGACTTAATGACAAGCGATATCTTGTAGATATAGTAATGTTGGCTCACCCACCAATTAATGGCTTGGATGTGAGTTGAAATGAAGGGCTCCCAGTCTTGGTCTCTATTCTATAAACACAAAAGCAATTTCATATGAACATGGCGGTAACGATAATGACGGATGACCTAATCGCTGCATTCTCAGCTTCTCAGCATAGTCCAGTCATGTGGCATTTGAAAACCAAACAACGCAACGCTATACATTCATAAAATAATTATTTTAATTAACGACACAACATTGTAGTATTGTTGAAGCCTGAAGTTGGCGTGGGGGTTTTGGATGTTCTAGCTAGAGATAGTGAGCTAGAGCTAGCAATGTTAATTAGCTATTCAGCGCACACCAGCCTGGCTTTGGTAGCTTTGTTTAGTCTCGGGGAATTACATTTATAGATTCAGTGTCGAGAGATGTTCCTACTTGGGGATCTGGGATACCTTGTTGTAGAATCATTATTTTGTGTAGAAATACTCCATAACCAAGCAATCAGAAATGACTATACGAACAAAAGTTGTTAGCCCTGACTGATGCTGAAAGCTCGTACAAATCCAATACTGCGTTGTTGTTTGGCTCGAAGGAGAATAGTATAGCTTTAGGTATTCTAAGCCAAGGTGAAATCAATTTGTCAACTGTTAGCAGATTAATACCTTTAAATAAAAAAATCAGATGACGGTCATTCGTTGTTCGTTCGTTCGTTTGTTGTTTGTTAGATGATGTTCCCCGCGTCTGACGCAATCAACCGCTTTTGGTATATAGTGTGGGTCTTTTAAAGTTGAATGTTGTTCCGATTGATCGTACCTCCAATTGTATCTGTAGGTATAGATTTTTTATTTAATAGTTTTTTTTGTTCGTTTTTTTCTCGACTGTGACTCAAGGTTGGTAAAAGATAAAACTTGAAACATCGTTGCTCAAATCATCGTGGTTATAGATTTTTGTATGCCGTCAAAACGAATGGTTAACTTTTTTTAAAGTAATATGTATATCAAAGCATATAATGTAAATACATTTGTCTGAATTGCTTGATTAGGGATCCTGAACATCTCGAAAAAGCTATTGAAAACGAAAGATTAACGAAACGAGCCTTTCCATGGTATTTGACGTAATGTTCCAAGACTAGACTCAAGTACATCTAGGCTACATTCTAGGTCTGGTGCCCGGTCCTTAAAGAAAAATTATTACCTGATCATTTGGTCACATTCATTGTACCAGTCCTAAGTTCATACCGTGTTGAAGTCAACATGAATGTAATAATTTTGAATGCTCTCCATTCATTGAAGTCACCTTGGAGTCACTAGCATTCAATGCATTCATTGAAGTCAGTAAAGTGTTTGAAGTAATTGAAAGCTTTAAAGTCATTGAAGTCATATGAAGTCATTGAAGTCTTTGAGGTCATTGAAATCATCTGAAGTTATTGGAGTCTTTGAAGTGATTCAAGTTATTGAATCTATTTCTTATTGTCGTCTACCATAAGAATAAATAAATAAAATAAAAACTTCAAAGACTTCAGATGACTTAAATGACTTCAAAGACTTCAATGACTTCAAATGACTTCAACATTCTTAAAAAGGGTGTTTTTACTTTCGATTATAGGTACTATAATGCTAGTTATGCATTCCTGCAGATTAAAAATTTTGAGATAACAATCAAACATGACATTACGATGATAGAGAAACATATTTGAGTTACTGGCAAAATCCTGTCCGTCTGTTTCTCTGTCTGTCTGTTTGGATGTATTTTGGACTGTAGCCTAAACGGTTGGGCCAACGTCTTCAAATTTAGAACTCAACGTTCTACAGAGGAGTTTTTTCAATTTTTTTTTGCTCAAAAATTAACGGTATCTGTCATATAACCGTTATGTAAAAGCTTATTTTTCTCGAAAACGGTTCCAAGAATTTTTATAAAAAAAAATCAGTGTACTGTAGGTATGCATTATATTTTGGTGAAAAAAAATTAATATGGTGGGCTAAAAACGGTACCTACCATAGGACCGTTTTTTTCGACTTTCTCGAAAACTATAAATCCGATTATCTACTATCCAATTTATTCAAGAAGTAAGTAATTTCGCGTCAATGTTTTTTCTAAAAAAATTTTTTTTGTATTTTTAATAATCAAAAAATATTTTTTTTTGAAAAATCAATATTTTGAAAACGGGTTAATGAATTTTTTTAAAATTCTGTTATTAAATATATGTTATTTTTGCGCTTAAGTATGTATTCGTCAATTATTTTGTTTATTTTTTTAAAAAAAGTTGTTAAAAAAATGGTTTTATTTAAAAACCTACAATTTTGAAAAAAATCACACTTTTTTACATTTCTTAAAGAAATAAAATGGCGTTTTAATAATTTCACTGAATACAACTTAACGTAGACTATTCGAACAATCAAAAGTCACAAAAATCGAATAAATACTTTGATGTTAAATTTAATTTTCTTAAATTTTATTCTGCAATGTGACCGCACATATGAGCAAGTATGTGCGATCCAGTCATGCAATTTATTTAGACCTCTCTATGATTGTAGTGTTGTTTGATTGTTAAATCAATTTTTTTATGTTCACGAATCCGAAACTTGCCTAGTAAAAAGAAACAAACCTCTCCATTGTTTTTGTAAAATTAAGATATTCCACTTTATGTTTCAAAGGCATTGATAGAGTTTGAAACAAAAAAAATCGTCCATTTAGACTCGACGAAATTATTCTTGGTTGGACTATAATAATTACTTTTCCAGCTGCTCAATTTAAGTTGTATCAAAATGGTATTTCAATTTAATTTCAGGACATTTATTGTGGATGTCATTATGGAACCTTAGAATAAGACTCTACCTCCAATACTTCTCAAGATTCATACCAACCAGAGTGTGTTGTAAATGCGAGACGCTGTTATGTCAGTGAATGACGTATATAAAGCGAATACAGTCATTGAAAGCAATTTAAAGATTTAGCACGATTAAATTTCATAGCATTATTGTTAGACCAAATAAGTATGTGGCTTAATCTTCATTTAACCTTACAATACAATCACCCATCAGACCAATTGTATGAAATTTAAACAGTACCACATCATCAGCATACAAAAATATTCGGCAGTTGTTTATTACATCGGGGAGATCATTAATAAATAATGAAAACAAAAGCGGACCCAAAACTGAGCCCTGTGGTATACATGTGTTGGTTACAATAGGTATAAACATCCGTTTTTGTCAGTTGCATTCAATTTTGCAGATAATTGTACAAAAGCTTTAGCGAGGCGCTATAAAAATTTAAAAATTAACTTAAGTTTAGACAGAATGATGGAATGATCTATTCTATTCAGTCGAATGCTTTAGAAAAAGATAGTAACAAAAACAACATGACACTAAAATTATCAGTATCGAGTGCAAATCAAATATCTGAAGTAACTTTTAATACAGCAGATTCACAAAAGGAACATATTCATCATACTGTCTAGTAATCATCATTATCACATTACTTAAAAGTGATACTTTGAAATTAATATCGGAAGAAAAATATATCTCATTCAATTCCGAATTCATAAAACTTGCGAGTTAAGGGGTATCTAGGCGGATACGATACCAAGGTAGGGTTCGTAGAGGGACATTTCCGCCGACGAATACTATCATCGTCATAAATCTGGCATGACACTTTTTGCTGTGCTCGGAGATGGATCAAGATCTCACTCCCTCCGACGAGCGTGAGGCCAGTCAAGCATGCCAGCAATGACCCCGTCGGCAACAAAGAAGCCCGCAGCAAAAATGGCCCTAGGGCTCCGTTTTATATCCGAAACTTTTTCTTATAATTATCAACAACTTGAATAATCCAAAAAAATCGTTTTGTTGAGGATAGTATACTTTGTCTACTTTTCCTAATTGTTTCAGGATTCACAATCATGTTCTTCGGATGCGAAACTGCAACGACATATTTGAATTCTGATGTCGACAGCATTGTCCAATGGGAATTAAGAAATCTTTTCGATGTAAATGCTTCAAAAACTCATGTTTCATGACGCTTTAGTGAAATAGACAGCTACAGTCCTCCTTTGGAATGATTTACCCGTAATATTCGCACTTTGTGCTTTCCTACCATTTTGAAATGCAGAATTTTAAAACTAATAAGCATCGGTACACTTTTTTATATCATTCCCTATTTTCCTATATTATAGGACATTTTATTTTATGCCGCCGCCCCATCACTATATTCCCTATCTTCCATTGACAATCCTCTGCCTAATAAGGACCATATGGGAAATTAGCCTCTACCCTGCTACAAAGGCGGATGCTATAAAACAATCTTCTTGTCAGGCCAAAAGCACCTCTAGTTAGAATATCCTCTATACATCAGTTTAAATAAAGAAACTGATCCAGCCAGATGCTTTTGGTTTTTGACTACGCCAGTGGATATGCCAAAGGGGTTTTGAGATCATTACCCTGCGTACGGTGATACCGAATTGATTAAGAGTGGTTTTAGCGTTAGGAATTTGTCCGTTAATGTCAAAAATATTAACTCTCAAATGGAAATTCACCCGAGAGTAACTCTCGAGATTTTATCAGCGAATGTAATCTCAAACGGACATGCACCTTTAAGCTTGTAGAATTGGCCTTTAAAAATGTCGTCAAGCTTAACGAAATTTCGTTCTATTTTATCAGAGACTTATGATTTAAAGGAAGACATATGATGGGTTGTTTACGTTAGGTAGAGGTAGGTAGAAAAACTCAAGAAAATTGTGACCAAATTGTGTAATGGGGATATTTCCTTGCTTTGGAAAGGGTTGAGGCAAACTCACTTCAAGTTAGTGTCGCCACCTGTTCTCCCTTTTGGATTACTTAGTAAGTTTGACTAACCAGAACGTGTCTAACAACAACAAAGATTGTTTGAAAGTGATATGTGCCTACTAGGCACAAGTCTCTCTGGTTTATGCAGGGGTGGAAATATTTTTAAACTACTGTTGCTTATAAATATTAAAGAAATAATTTTATATACATCCTTGATCTTCTTCCTCCAGAGCAATAAATTAAATAGATTAAAATTCAAAGATTGTGGATGCAACATTTTATAACAAACATTAACACAATGCACAATTAAGGAAGCTGGACCCCTGGCATATTGCTGTCATACTCCTGTTTCTTTCTTAACTTGAAGACCATTTACTCATGTGCATATGTAAAGTCTCTACATGAAGCAACACATGTTGGTGAAAGGTTAAAGGTTTCGTAGCGCCTACTCATAATTTTTTTCGTAAAGCTTATAGCTAATTCCCACAACAATCACGCATTTTGCATGGAAATCTCCTGTCATGCTGACATATGCTTGCATTGTCTACACTGCCTTACCATCATCAGTGGCTATTCGAGCCGGATTAATAGCCGGCGGGCAGCATTAACCAATGTGCGCCCACTATCATCTTTGCATACCAATTATACCAATACATCCGTCACCCCAACCCCGGACCTAAAAATGTGCTTTTCAACTAAGTTATTTGTTCGCAGATCAATTGAGAAAAATAAAAAAAAAAGAAAAGATCGATAATGAGGATAGGCCTGCCTGCGCGCTTGCTGCACAAAATGTCAACAGGTTTGCGTTCACATGCATCTGGTTAAAGGTGGATTTGGCTGGCTAGCAGGCGCAGCTCTATCCACCTGTGCAGGCCGTTAGTAACCTGCTTAAAAATGCTTTCAAGTATCAAGACTTGATTGCCACCTATACACATATTGTCCATACTACAGAGCCCATAGTCCAGAGCTGGGTGATCTAACGCCATGGAATTAGGAGTTTTTTGTTGCATTAACCTGGCGTTGTGGCTTTAGTTTATACAATTCCTCTGTCGTAAGGCTGCAGTTAATTTGCCCATTTCGCGTCCATCCGCCGCGCTGAGTAGTTTAACGACCATTGGAATGGATTTGAAAGTGAAACGACTGCCTGAGACTACAGAGAGTCGAGGAGGCTTGATGTTGCATATAAATAGGAATTTTCCATGTTGCACATATGCTAGCGCAGAACATGCAACTGGTGCAAAGCAATGACTAAAGTCTGCCATGCCACCAATCACTTCGGTGGATCGTACAATGTTGGAATCTGTTAGCCGCTGATCACCTCGTTCTGCTTTTGATTATGCAACTGCCACTGATCGCTTAGGTTTTCGCATTTTGTCGGTATTTCACTCCAAAGTGATTACAAAGGTTTTTTATTTTTTTTTTCACTCATTCTCGACAATCGGACTTCATGGTTAAGTAATGACAAAAGGCATTTAATTGTCACTTTTAATTTAGGTTGATGTCGAGCCTCAGGCCGACAGACGTTAGTGTGTCCAAATGGCGGATGATGCCATATATTATCGGCTAGAGATCTGTGATCTACAATTAATTGAGTTCAGTTAAAGAGTTCAAATTGGTGTTATTAAAGCGGAAATTGAGATGATTCGCACTTTGCCTTAGTAAAGACAAATAAAGACAGAAATTATAAAATATTCTAACACATATAGAAGTTGATTGATTTTTTATGAGATGATATCAGTAACATCTTTGAAGGTAAACTCTATAACTTATGCTGAAACTATTAATAAATAAAAGTTAAAAGCCAAGTAAGATGTTATAAAATCAATGAGGTCTCAAATTTTTTGGCGGAGTTGCTTTTAAAAAAAATCTCCTCTCCTTTTTGCTTTCTTTCTAAAAATGCCTATAAATTGTTAATGTACAAGTGTACACTACGTTCGTACTCTACTGAAAATGAAATGAAATTCACGATACGGAACGGTCCTGTTCCTGTATCATTGCAAAAGTGCAAGATTTTCTTGCACTTTAACAACAAATTACTGGCTATAATTTTGCTATACTCTGTTCAATTTATATTTTCAGTACAGGGAAGAAAGAATATTTGCCTTTCACTCTTACTGTTATGGATTTCAATAAGCTATCTCCATTTTAAAGCTCTCAAATGGTTGCCAAACTGGGCTTCATAAATTTGTATAATTCTCACACAAATGTAGGTATGGTTACCAACTGTTTATTAAAATTTTATGAAAACAGAAACATGTAGACCGTAAACAAAATCTAAAAATATGACAGAAACCGTTAATTTTTGAGCAAAAACAAAAAAAAAATAAAATAAGGCCTCTGTAGAATGTCAAAATAATCTTATGTTATAAATTTGAAGACGATCGACCAAGCCGTTCATGCTGTATTCCAAAACACATCCGTACTGACAGACAAACATAATTTTCCAGTAACTCAAATAAGTTTTTCAATCGTAATGTCATGTTTGACTATTATCTCAATTTATTTTTGTGTACAAATGCATAACTTGCATTAAAGTACCTATAATCGCAAGTAAAAACAAATTGCCAACAAATATTGCATTATGTATCTTTATTTTAACCGTTTTTTTAAGAAAAATAAAAACAAAAAGATGTAAGCAAAATAACATAGCGACAACACCTTCTTCTTTAAATTTTTAGGGTTCTCTTTTTATTTAAGTGGCAATTTCTTAAGTTGAGTGCGCAAACACTTGCAGGTACCAGTGTGTTTGAAAGCTCTCTTGCATAAGGTCTGTACTGAAAATATTAATTGAACAGAGTATACACGTTTGCACTTGACTATACCCCAACCCTATTACAACAGAAAAATACAAAGATGCAAAAAATTCTTTTATTTATTTGACTAGCATTTTAAAAAACGGCTGAGTTCACATTTTAACGGGATTAGGATACCCATAATCCGATTTTTTTTTGAACGAACAAATCCAACTCCATAAGTTACCTCTAAATATTCGAAACAAGAAAGAGAAACACAGTCAACTGTTTATCAAATGTTTCTTCAGATAGAAAAGTATCCAACAAATTTTAGGATACCTTTGGATTTTCTCTCTGTTTCCTAATGTTTTTCAATCAGCTGTCTTTATAGTTGTTTTAAACCATGCTCATTACAAGTACAACAAAAGCAATGAATCCAATCTGAAGGACACAAATCTGTGCATACCCAATGTGAATGCATCCAATAGCGGTGTTGTTAAATATTGGAAAAAGTGCGATCACGATCTACAAAACAAAAATAAAATTTCGCACTTTTACCAGACTTTTTGCACCGGATCGTGAATACCCCTTCTCATTTCCATAAACTTTCCATCACTTTCTGATCTTTTGCTGGTAACAATTTCATGATGAGTAGGTATACCAGAAATTTTGCGCAGCTTGGTTTGGATTTCGATATCATATGTTTTGTTCATCATCTGGGCGTCCGCTGTTATTTAACATGGGATTACAACAACACCGTAGGTAGAATCATAAAGTAATGTAATCTCGAACGTACCCATTTCAAGATGGTTTTCACTAAAAAAAAAAGATTTCACATGTCAAAATTTGGAGGGAGTTTGAAGCGTTTTCTCTGAGATGATATGCAATCATTTTATTGCCATTGTTACGCCTCCATTTTCCTGTATTATCCGATTAAAATATTGATAGATGAAAACTAAAAAAATTTGTTCCATTTGACAAAGTAGGATTTCTAAACAGATTTCCGCGAAATCTGACAATTCAGAATTCCAAAAACGTTAAAATATGTAAATGCAAGTTTTTCTTTGAGATTTAGGATTTTAGCCGAAATCTGTTCCGCTTCAGATAGTATTAAGACCAACTTTAAAAGGCATGATAAAGCATGACTTTCTGTCAAAATTAAACGAACTGTTTCTTCATGTTTTTGAGAACATGATGAATAACTGTAATGAACACGGCTATCTATAATTTTTTGTCTACTGCAGGGCACTGACCTGCAAAAAAAAATCTGTGTGTTTCTTTTTTAACTCGGAGCGCTCTGTCCACAAACAACTTATCAACTTTTCACTTTGCACCTATCAAATTACATTTTTTGGCAAAGTGATAAGTGTTTCTATTCCACAAATTGCAAATTTTTGCAAAGACTGCACTCTTTGCAAAGTCTTTGCACTCTTTGCAAAGTCTTTGCACTCTTCTGCCAAGTCTTTGCGCTCTCCTGCAAAGTGAGTGTGCAACTTGTTCCACAAAGCATTTAATCATCTTTGCATTTCTGCCTCATCACTTTTCACTTTGCATTGGTAAATAGAAGTCGTAAAAAAAAAATTATAAAAAAACAATATACATGTTTCGTTATTTTTTTTTTTTTGAAATTTTCAGAAATATTTTTTTTTTTTTTTTTGAGGATAAACTCCTGTCAATGGCCATCTCCCTGAGATTTTGCAGAGTTAATATGTCTTCTAGTGAAACTGATAGTTCTTCAGCCCGTATATATGTTCCTCAATGGAAAGTCATCCTCCTCATCCCACTCACTCTCAGAGCACATCAAAGACTTCCAGCACTTTTGTATAGCGGACGACTTATAAGTTTCACAAAGCGATTTAACAGATTCACCATCACTCAGTTTAGTTAAAATCTCAGCCTTCGGCTTAATTGACAGTTTAGGTACAAAAGGGTCAAATTAAAAAAAAAACCTGTAAAATAAGTGCCAGTTACGGTTTTACCAAATTCCAGAAAAAAAAGCGCAGAATGAGTCACACTTTTTTGAAAAGTTGCAATTACTGTGTCACTAATGGTAAAATGTCCAGTGTTACTTGATTCGAAGTTTCGCGTTTATCGAGGGTTGCTTTTATCGAGGGCGCACTGTATTACTATTTTCCTATTTAATATATTTGTTATTTTTTTTTAATTAATTTTATTTCTATATAAATAATAAGTGAATTTTATATTTTTACTTCTTTTATTATTTATTCACTGAGATCTTAACTTCACACCCCAAAAATGCCCCAAAAGAAACAACGCTTTTGCAGTGAAAAGGGGTCATAGCCAAGAAACCAATTTTATTTCAAAACAATTCTATAATAGTTGGTATTAGGAAAAGTATTGCAGCAGAGAAGTAAGCCTTTCCATTCCACTCGCATGATCTTTATAATTAAGGGCATCATTTTCTTTTTCATCATTTTCCAGATCCAATTCATCGATTTCATTGTCAGCGTCTTCAGTGGGTTGCATGTTTTCACTACTCCTTCCGAAGCTACAAGCAATATTGTGTAAGAAGGCACAAACAATAACTACCTTTCCTGCAAACTCAGGCCTCAGTCGCAAATAATTTAGACAAGGGAATCTTTCCTTAAAAATGCCAAAACTATTTTCAATTATGCGCCGTGTTTTTTTGTAGCAACGATTAAAAGCCTCTTCAGCAGGGTTATCGGGATGCTGGTATCAACCAGTTTTTCAGTCCGTAACCGCTATCACCCAACATAACAGCATCCAGAAATGGTCTCCATCCATTGTCTTTGACTTACAGCCGAATTTCGTAACACCTTTGAGTCATGAACGCTGCCCGGCTAACTGGCATTTACACTGTAAAATGTATAGTCTGGCCCGCATATCATCATCACATTCAATGAGTGGTTTCCATGCCAGTCCACATATCCTTCCTCGTGTAACGTAGGCGCATCAATTTTAATGATTGTGCACGCAACTACACACACAAAGGAATCCACCCATTATTAAAAAACTTTACAGCAATACCACTGGCGTCATCGGGCCACCGCACTGTGTTTTGAAATAAAACGTCTATTATAACGTCGACAACTCTATAGATAGTTCTGCAAACTGTTGATTTTGCAACACCATGCATAACTGCAAATCCATATTACTATAACCATTTCCGAGCCAATGCAAGCAGTAGCACTTTTCAGCCGACAAAGCATGACTGCCCTGTGTATTGTGCTCCAATTTTTCTCCAATTTTATATGTGTTTTAAAGCACTCTTTAAAATTAAAGTTTTGTAGTCCCGAAAAATTAATTCGGTCTCTATAATATCTTATTATAACCGTGTCTTCACAAAAACTCACGTCTTAACATTTTGAAAGCTTCACTAGTTATAAAAATATGAATTTGCAAAGCGATCGTTTACCTTGCAAACTTTTGACAAACTTATCAAAATTTGCTTTGCAAAAACTCAATTTACAGTTTTTGTGGAACGAAACCGCAAAAATATTTACACTTTTCAATATTAACTTTGCACTTTGCACAAGAGAACGTACGTGGAACAGATATTGCAAAGAGAATACAAAAATTGCAGACTTTTCAAATTACGCTTATCAATTTCAACTTATCACTTATCAAATTGTATAGTTCTGAGGAACACAAATTTGATAGGTGCAAAGTGAAAAGTTGATAAGTTGTTTTGTGGAATAGGGCCGAGGGCTCTATTTCAGCAAACACTTTTCACTTTGCATTTTGCAACTTTTCACTTATACCTTGCAAATTTCACCAAATGCCAATTTACAAATAGGAAATTAAGTTTTTGAAAAGTAAAAAAATGTACTTCTTTATAAATTTTGTTTCACCAAACACAAATCTGCAAAGTGAAAGCATTCGCCGAAGACATTTTCATAATTTCTCAGACTAAAAATAATAATAAAAGGAAAAGGCATATAAGTTTACTTTTCTTTTAAAATTAATTTAATTTCATTTAATTTTATTAAAAAGGGCGTTAGACTTGAGAGTAGCGGGAAGTTACGAAAATGGCCTGCGTAGTCAAACGTTTTTCTATTTATTTTTTTTTTAAATTTGTCATATCGACGAAAAGAATTTGAGAACATTTTTAAATTGTTTAACTTTGCAACTTTTCAAAATACGACTAAAAATAAAATGTGACCTTAGTTGTTCAAACACCCACACTTTTTACTTTGCAAAAAAACATGAAAAATTGCACAAAGCAAAGTCGTAGGACTATCTTTGGTGAAAAACTTTGCACTTTTACTTTGCAGGAAATTATTATTTTAGAAATTTGCTAAGTGGAAAGCGGAATCATGGGGCCCTATTTTTCGAAAATACCAGAGAACGGTGGATAAATGTGAACAGTGAAAATTATGCGAACATGATCAAAGATTATTTTTACCTCATTTGCGAACCACCATGAGTTTGTTACGTTAAAAGTTTTTAGGGACACTGATCAGCCAATTTGCAGATGTCCCGTGGCCAACTAGATCTCCAGGCCTAACCCCTTTAGATTTTTTTATGGTGCTACCTTAAAAGTAAAGTTTACAATAACTATGCAAGATCCCTAACCGAGCTCAAGGAAAATATCCGTGGCGAAATTATTGATATTGCGCCTAGCTTGCTGCAGCGTTTAGTATGAAATACGATGGACCGTTTCCAACAGTGTGCGACAGCATTTTGGGATAATTTTATTTTCAAAAAAAAAGTAAAATCTCTTTATAATAAAGTATAAAATAAAACAAAAAAAAGGTTTCTTATTATTCACGTTCGAAAAAATACATTTTCCACCGGACGCACTGTACATTTTTGTTTAAAATTTCTTGGCCACCACTGTTGTAGGTAGCAAACAATTTTCTTAAAAAAAATAAAAATAATAGTATTTATTTGAAAACAAACTTTTCAAGGTTTTTCAAGTTACGGAAAAAAGCATGATTTAAATTACATACATACACATAATTTAACGGTGCGTTCCTATTTCTCTGTCTTCAAAATGTCCGTGCTAATAATTAAAATCAGTTTGAATAATTTAAAAATATAAATTCTTGTCTAACATGCCTGACTGCACTTCATTCTAACCACAAAAAAAAATATTTAAATTAATTCTACTCCCGCTACGAGCTGATTGTGTATTCCAAGCCCCCAAGTTATAATATAAATAAAGCAAACGGAACTTTAAAATTGCTGGGTCTCAGTTTTTCTTCTGCTCAACTATCCATAGTACTTAGTACCTACTTTAATTTAGAGAGCCATGATTGTTTATACAAAAGAATGAGACAAATGCATTGATCACGTAGTCATAGTCACATACAATACTGTGAGCAATAAGCATGTTTGTGTTGCAAATTGATATTATTTATTATAAAAGTGGACACACAAGATAAAATATAATAAAAAATAATTGAACGCGAATGAATCACTCAGAACCAGAAACAACCCACTCACTGAATTTGTATATTCATAAATATTTATAGCGTGGTTTAACTCATAAGCAAATATCAGACGCAAAGTTTAACGGTAATGTGACAAGAGGCTAGACCAAATGCAATGGAACATATCCATAATAGTTTATTTGTTAACAGAAAATTAATTTTGTCTGTCATTTTTGACAGATAGGGGTAACATCTGAAAGCGGAAAGAGCAAAATATAAGATGATTTTTTTTTGTTTTAAGTTTCTAACGTGGCAATCCTGTTTTAAATGCACTTTTTTATTCTGGCATACCTAGCTTATGACTTTCTTTGTGAAAGTAAAAAATATTTTAATTAATAAACTGGTTAGCAGACAAAACTGATAATCTTCAAATGAATGATTTCAAACTCCTCATAAAAAAAATTCAAAATCATAGATAGGATAGTAAAAAAATCAACATGATATAAGTTATCTGGCTTAGAAGCCCCCATCTAGACGGCTTTAGTGGCCATTGGCCATTAGACACTGTTAGCTTCTTTATAAATGCAGGCTTTTCAATCTTATATCTATTAATTAATTAAAAAAATCCAATAAAAAACCGATGCCAACCTATTAAAAGTCAACAATCTAACTCACTGGTAGTCTTGCTGATTGGGTATCTTAACAGTTCACACGGTTTTGAGTCGAAGGCATTCCTTGGTAAATAAAATAAAAATACATATATGTACATATGTACGCAAACATACGTAAGTATTTTTTTTATATAATTTCCAAGCTACTAACATAGATATCATATGTGAAAGAGGTAAGAACCGTTTGAATTTAAAATCATGATCACCTTCAAAGTTGTTCCCAAGTTATTTGGCTGCCAGCAATATTTATTGAATGTTCCACTCTGAAATCACCTTTGAAAGCTTTGTTTCCTTTTCATATAATAGCCCATGTCGCCATTAAGCCAGAAGTACCTACTATAAAATTCAGGTAGAATTGGGATTTCATGACACCTTTTTTTGAACTTCAGCTAAGCAAATGTGATTAGAGGGAGAAGTTTATGGGGCATTGAAAAGATTTAAATTTCCGATAAAATTGTCATGTATACCTTTTATTCCAGTTTTTAGAATTTGAAAATTTTGCAGATGATTTGGAGATACATGTAGTTATGTCCTGAATCAGATAAATTCCAAAATTAAAGTATAATAATACTTTAAATTTGGTCTTCTTCCTTTGGCTTTTTTTGGTAACTGGTTATAGCAATGAAACAAAGTTTACATTAGCTTTTCGTTTCGACAGAGGTTTCTATCCTCTTCAGGGAATCTTTATTGAAACATAAAATAGCAAATCAGTAGAACATAAATTACAAAAGAATGCAAACAAGTAAGTGACTTACGTTACAAAAAACAAATAAAGTTATTGTGTGTTGAAAAACACAATTTCTCTGAAAATAAACAAAAAATTGAAAGTTGAAGAAGTTTGTCTAGTGATCGTGATGAGTCATTGTACTTTCTTCGAGGGAACTTTATTACATAAAAATACAAGATATAGTTATATGCACAATAAATAACAATAGTGAGAAACTTACATTTCAAAACAAAATTTTAAGATTTACAACAGTCATGACAATGGTTTTTTTATATATTTTTTAATATAAAAACACTTCTACTTAAGAAATTTAGTCTTTAGTCTAGTATGAGAAAAAAATCACAAGCATATTAAATGACAACGGCTACCCTACTGCGGTCATTCGCGGTTTGATTTTAAAACATACCTCCAAGAGATACACCCTCGAGACTCTTCATATATTAAAAAACAAAAACAATATGAACCGAAAGCAAGATACACAGAGTATATCATCAGTATACTGTTCTCTTGTTTCTACATAAAAACAAAATATCTCTTTTTCTCTTTCGCCTTCAATCAAAGACTAAATTTCTTAAGTAGAAGTGTTTTTTTTTTATTTTTTTAAATTCAAAAACTTTAAATTATATTAATTTATAAAAAAAAACCATTGTCATGACTGTGTTGTAAATTTTAAAATTTTGTTTTGAAATGTAAGTTTCTCACTATTGTTATTTATTGTGCATATAACTATATCTTGTTGTATTTTTATGTAATAAAGCAACAAAACAACCGTTGCCGAAACGTCGGGACCTGCCAAAGTTACTGTTTATGTTTCTTTGCTAAATTAAATGTGACCAAAAAAGCCGAAGGAAGATTCCACCTAATCATATCTAAAAAATTGGTCAATTCACACATTTTAATTTTTTCTAGGAAGCGAGAGAGCAGTATACGGCTGAGATGAGATGGTTTGTCTTTCCTGTTTTCTGTTCATGTTGTTTATAGTGTTAAATATGTGAGAAACAGTGAACAGAAAACAGGACACACAAAACATCTCAGCCGTCTACTGCTCTCTCTCTTCCTCGAAAAAAAGTACAATGCCTCATCACGATCACTAGACAAAACTTCTTGATATTCCGAAGTGCTTTATTATTTCTTTAAAATACATTTTTTTGTTTATTTTCAATAATATGTAATATTGGCGCAAAATTATAGACGCTTTAATAATGAACTAAAACAAATAAAATTTGGCCTTAACATTAATTCAATTATAGACGACTCAAAAAATTGAATTTCTTTTAGTGTGAAACTATCTGCATTATCTTTTGAGTGTGAAATAAAAATTCTCTAAGTCTAATTCTCACAAAATAAATGCTAGTGTGCCCCAGGGCTCTGTTCTGTCTCCGACTCTTTTCCTCATTTTTATAAATGATCTTCTGCCTGTTACTTCTAATCCACTTAACTGTTTTGCTGACGACTCTACCCTCAGCTTTTCATATTCGTTCGAAAATTCACGTCCTTCGCCTTCGGACGTACAATTGCAACCAAGCTTATTAAACTCCGATTTGTACAGCATTATCAAATGGGGTAATAGGAATCGTGTGGGGTTTAATGCTTCGAAAACTCAATGCTGTCTTCTGTCGTTAAAGCTAAACATACCCCCAATGCCATTGTCCATGAATGGCACTTGCATCGAAGAAACCGAAAAACTCTGAGTACTCGGTATGTGTCAAGGACGACCTCCGTTGGAACGACCATATATTTGAGACCGCCAAAAATGCTTCTAAGTGCTTAGGTTTTCTGTACCGATGCAAGAAGTTTTTTTCCCCTTCTGATCTGGCTACAATTTACAAAGGGTTTATACGGACAAAACTCGAGTATAACTCACACCTATGGACAGATGCTTTGCAAACATCGCTACTCCTGCTCGATAGAATACAAAATAAAAAGCACGACTGGGTCGCACGTACTTGCTCCTATGTGCTAATCTTTTTTAAGTGCAGGCGTCTTTTTGACAAAGATTTAATTTTAATGTTTTTTTTTTGCCGTGCAACTTCTTTAGAATCGTTGTGGTTTGAAGCTCGAACGAACATGCGTCACGACAAAGGGATAAACACATAAATATATAGGATTTTAGGTTTAGGATGTAGGAATCGATACGGACAGACAGACAGACAGACAGAATTTTCTGACCCACTTTTTTCGACTTCCCTACTATCGTAATGTCATGTTTGATTCTTAGAATTTTTTTTTACGGATGCATAACTTATCTTATAGTCCTTATAAATCATCGCAAGTAAAAAGGGAGTTAAGATTAACAGGAAATACAAATGTCTCTGAAACAATTGCCCCTCTCGATCACCGACGCAATGTTTCATGTCTTTACTTATTTTATGGTTTCTTTTATAAAAAAAATTTCACCCGAATTAGCCAGCTGCATTCCTCCCCTTAAATGTTTCTCTCGTATTACTCGTCTCGCAAGGAATGCTCATCAGTTTACCCTTGAGCCCAATTTCTTTTTTAGCCGAACAACAGGAATTTGGAATAGTTTACCCGGCAAGATTTTTCCTTGACATTTCGATTTACAAGCATTCGAAACCAATGTTAATCGCCACCTTCTGTCCTTCCACACCCTATTATCCTAATGCTCGCGCAGTGTACTTACATACATTAAAAGGGAAACAAATAGTTCCTTGTGCGCGCGTTAATTATAAAAAAATTCACATCGGAAGGCAAGCTTTTTGACAGAAATAAGTTAACATTTTCGTAGAAAATAACACGGTCTGAACCTATGTATAAAAAGTGCCAAAATGGTGTACGCCATCATACCTCTAAAATATAATAATGAATTATGAAAAAAAGATATTTCAAAAACTGTTGGATCGATTTTGATAAACTCCTGTTTTAATTTGTAGTTTTTTTTTAAATAATTTGTTTTTGAGATTTTGGTATGCAGGTTTTACGAGTTTATTAACATACAGCTTATGATAAAAATTAAATTTTTTGCTAAGTTTTTAACATATTGAATTTTCAAAAAAATTATTATAAATAGAAAAAAAATTACTCAAAATCTTGGTACGCAGAATTAATTTTGCTATTTAAATAGTAGAGTAAAAAAGCATAAAATTTCAAAGAAATAATCGAAAGAGCCGTTAGCGAGAAAAGTCAAAAAAAAAAACGTTAACGTTAAAAAAAAATATATTTAAACAACAACTATTGCTAGTGGTTTTTTGTTGTTTTTAAGTAGAGTTTATGGAATTAAATTCGAAATTAAAGGTTGAAGTGCCCGATGTCGAGCATGGTTGTTCCATGTAAACTCCCCTATTATCCAATATTTTTTTTGGAGCATACATTTCTAAACATTTTTTGACTGACTGACGGACATTGTTCCACAATACAATTGGCTGACTATTTTAATAATTATGTTTCAAAGTTTTATAAATAAATTGCACCTTATTTATTTTGTATGCAAACATTGTGGCTTGCGGCTGACTGACTAGCTCCATTATAACATTTAGGTGACTGACTCACATAACTGTTATTTGCAGTGTAAAGGGTGTTTTTTACTTGCGATTATAGGTACTATAATGCAAGTTATGCATTTGTGCAGATTAAAAAAAATTGAGATAACAATCAAACCTTACATTACGATGATAGAGAAACATATTTGAGTTACTGGCAAAATTCTGTCTGTCTGTCTGTCTGTCTGTACGGATGTGTTTTGGACTGCAGCCTAAACGGTTGAGCCAATTGTCTTCAAATTTTGAACTAAAGGTTATTTTTACAATTTTTTTAGCTCAAAAATTAACGGTACCTGTCATATAACCGTTATGTAAAAGCTTATTTTTTCTCGAAACCGTCTCCAAGAATTTTTATAAAAAACAATCAGTGTAATACTGTAGATATGCATTATATTTTGGTGAAAAAAATTAATATGGTGGGCTAAAAACGGTACCTCCCATAGGACCGGTTTTTTTCTTCGACTTTCTCGAAAACTGGTGATCCGATTACAATCAAATTGATATTCAAGAAGATGTACATAGGAAGCCTAAGTAATTTCGCATTCATTTTTTTCAAAATTTATTTTTTGTATTTTTAATGTTTAAATTTTTTTTTTTTTAAATCAATATTTTAAAAACAGGTAAGTGAATTTTTTTTAAATTTTGTTTTTAAATGAGCGTTATTTTTATGCTTAAGTTTGTATTTTTGAATTATTTTTTTTAATTTTTTAAAAAAATTTGTTAAAAAAACCGTTTTATTTAAAAACGGTTCCTACGATTTTGAAAAAAATCAAACTTTTTTAATATATACAATAAATTTATTTATTTATTTATTTATTAATAAATAAATAAATTTATTGGCGCGACAGCTCCTTAAGGAGCCAAGGCCTAGTGACTTATACTCTCAACCATTCCTGTGTGTGTGTTGTTACTCTGCAAGAATGGAAGGGACCTACATTTTACCACCGAGATGCACTTTTTCGAGACAAATTTTACTCTTGGAGGTTTTGTCAGTTCCTCGCAAGAGGCAGTACCCCAGAAAAAAAGGTGGCTATGAGCTGGATTTGAACCCAGGTTCTTTCGCTTAGCAGTCCGACAAACTAACCACTAAGCCACGGGGCACTACATTTTTTATATTTCCTAAAAAAATAAAATGGCGCTTAAATTATTTCACCTAATACAATTTAACGTACTTTATTCGAACAATCAGTCACAAAATCGAATAAATGCTTTGATGTTCACTTTCTTTTCTTTAATTTTATTTTACAATGTGACCGCACCGCTGCATGAGCACTTTCGATTTTTGGTTGTTGTCTATGGTTTGACAATTATTGAGAATGTCAAATTGTGTTGACATTTCTGTTCAGTAATATTTGGCAATTCATCATAGCCTTACTAAGGCCCGTTTGCTGTTACGATATTTAAATATATATGTTCAACTTAAGCGATTATGTTCTACTTTTTCCGCTGCATAAACTGTCACATAAGCGCTTAAGTTGAACATAAATATTTAAGTATCGTATCAGCAAACAGGACTTAATCCTTATAATATCAGCTTTCTGCCAGTGAACATTCCGTCAAAATCGGTCCATAAAAAAGAATTTTCCAAACAAAAAAACACCCCAAAATACTCCCTAGAACATCAACAATCACTAATAAGTCAGTGAAAGTCCCGTCAAAATCGGTGCAGCCGTTCCCGAGATTACCCGGGATAAAACGACAGAAAGACAGACACACAGACAAAATTTTAAAATGTGTGTTTCTGATACAAGTACTGTGTATACTTTCATATGCATCTTGTAAGAAGCTGTTATTTTGATATTAAAAACAGACACTTCATTTTTATTTATCTGTACATATAGATAAACTCATTGCAATACTACATCATTTTCTTGGACTTGGCTCTCCGTCCATTACCTATTTTTTCAAGCTTGTCATTCATACATAAAACTTCAGAAATTATGCATTCCTTGAAAAATCGATTTGGCTTGCAAACAATTTGAGGAACATCGTAAAATTTTCAAAGCTCAAAGCTTGATTTATGATAAAGTGCATAAATCAAAAAAAAAAAAACTCTGAAATAAAAATATTTTCAAAAAATCCACTAGAATAATAGCACTAAAAACGCCATCCAAATTGTTTTACGGATCAAATATTGGCAACCTCTCAACTCAGTAAAAGACAAAGAAAAGCACACATAAACTTCCGACTCCCGATGTCAAATTTGTTCAAAGTGTCGTCGTCGTCATCATCATCTGCATCGTATAGGACTTGGCTGGCAGTGAGCACACATTTCCTTTCCAATCTCCTAGAACAAATTTCTAGAATAATTTATAAACAAATGTTATGATGAAGACGACAAGCGACGACGTCGCGTCGTCGATGTGTCAGTATAGGTATAGTTGAAAACCCCGAAAATATTGCAGATATATTTCGAAGAAACTAGGTCATCAGAGGCAAGTCTCGGTCGGTGTAGCAAGCCAAACTATCGTTTCGCTCTACGACTCTTTTCGGTGCTATATAAGCTATAAGCGGGGGCAGCATGACCGCTGACCGCACCCCTTTTATTTTTTTGAAGCAAATAAATGAAATATCTTTAGATATATATCAACGTATTCTGAAAAACAAAAAAATAAAAAAAAAAAATAAAACTATTTTACTCGTGCACTCTACAGGGATTACAAAGGCTTCACAGCTTGTCCTGTGCTGCTTGAAAGTATATTTTATATGTTTAACTCAGGGCCTAACGAATCTAGGATAGTAGGTCAATCGATATTTTCTATGTATGCTACACGCGCCGCACCCTAATTTTTTTCCTCAGCTCCTCCTTCACCACCCACCCACCAGTAAGATTTCGTCCTATTTTACAGAACTTTTGTTTTATTCAAGAACATTTTTATGCAATTTTCAAAAAAAAAAAAAATATTTTAATCTAATCGCCAGGTTCTTTTCAAGTTCTCGACAATGTTACGAGGAAGGTTTAATGGGTTTTCTGCTCACGTTGGGATGTTGGGAATATTCTTAATCAATTTCGACAAGCTGTGTAACTTATGAGCTATTTGTCATGCTGCAGGCAGATCCACACTTGTGTGTAAAGTTTGGTAATAAATTGGAACTCGCAAGCTAGGGGCATTAGGAGTGAATTTATATCAAACAAAATCTTTAAATCAAAAATGAATATAGATTCCTATAATTTATAATCCTTTCATATAAAATTTATCGTCATCTTTGTGTTTTTTTTTTTATTTTTATTTGTATTCCTGCATGACTTTCTGTGACAGCATGTCCAAGAACAGCTCTAATGATTTTGATTATAACTTATCTTCAACATTCGACGGCTAACATCTCATTTTTCTCCTGCATAATGTTAACATAGGCCAGCTGTTTTGGCTCAGTAAAACTCAGATAGATAGGCTTCCGATCCGTGCGAATTCATCCTTGATAGGTATATCTGGCATTATTTCTTTCCAAATAGTGGAATTTTCCAAAGGTAGTTCAAGTTTTTGGTAATTTTTAAAAAAATGACGAATTCTTCCTCGTCCTTGGTTCAGTTGCTTTTGCAAAAGGATACTTAATTTGTTAGCCCTTAAGTGAACGCTTAGCTCTTAACTAGACAGTCCGTCAAAATGCAGCGATCACTGGACATTATTAAAAAGTTGCAAAAAAACTGAAAAAAATGTCACTTAATAATAATGTAAATAAAATCAAATTTTTGTGAATATTGAAAAAAAATTCCAACAAATCCGACAAAAATTCGATTTTTTAAGTATCGCATTAATGTAAGTGGACGAAATACATAATATTACCATAAAAAACTATGATGAAGTGTTTTCTTAAAAATGTTGGCAAAAGTGTCACAGCGGTAACGCTGATTAAGAAGAATGGTATATATCAGTAATGCCAGATACCTTTTATTTACAATTTTTTTCGTTTGTTGTTGTGGCTGCAATGAAACTAGGCAGCCAATTTAGAAAGAGAGACATCGTGCAGTCACTGCAACCCCTGCAGGAACTGGGTTTGTCGGTCCCATAAGAGCCTGTGTAAATTATTTTGACTGCACATCTGTTTTCACCATTAGGTGCGCGACTGCATGCAGTCATGCGTGCAGCCCAGCTGCACATCTGTTTAGGTCATTAGTTTTGAAGAGGTGTTCTTCTTCGCTGGCAAAGCAACTGGGTAAGCTTGTCCACCTATTCTACTCCCCAGGGATCGTTCCTAGCTGATGAATAGTTTATCTCATCGAAAAGTAGTACATTAGAACAAATCCTATAGGTTCAAGAGAGAACTTATTTTACTTGCGATTATAGGTACTATAAGGCAATTTTGAGATTCGTGAATATTACAAAATTTGAAATAACAATCAAACATGACATTACGATCAAAGAGAACCCTAAAAAAGTTGGTGACAAAAAATGTCTGTCTGTCTGTTAGTCTGTCCTCCTGTATGTATATACATAAGCTGCAGTATAAACGGCTCAAGCGATTGCTTTAAAATTTGTTATGTGTGATTATTTTGGCATTCCTCAGAGTGGAATTTGAAATTTTATTTTTAGGGCTAAGAATAACAGCAAGTGCCGTATAAACGTCAAGGAAAAGCTAAATTTTCTGAAATTTTTTGAAAAATTTTTTTTTAGGTATTGGCTATCCTTAGGTCAAAAATTATTTTCCAGAAAAGTCTATTAACGGTAGGTACTTTTCTTATAAGGGTTTATTTAATTTTCGACTTTCTAGGTTATAACTCGTTGGATTTGTGTCCAATTTTCATATTTGAAATCTAAGCAACCAAATTGATTTTGCCCCAAAATTTTGAATAATTTATTTATTTTTCTATTTATAATATTTATTTTGGAAATATTTTTTTTTTGAAAATTCAATTTTTTAAAACTAATTTAAATAAAAAACCTTAAATTTTATGATTAGCTGTATATAAATAAACTCTAAAAAATGCACAACAAATATTCAAACTAAGTTTTTTTTTTCAAAACACTAAAAATAAAAACAGGATTTCATCAAAATCCGTCTACAATTTTTTCATAAATTCATTATTATTTAAGACCTCTGATGGCCTACTTCATATTTACTAAAAACCGTTAAGTGTTTTGGTTTTGACACTTTTTATAAATTTATTTAATTGGGAAGTAGAATCCAACAACGCCCTAAAGATATGTTTTTCCCCATGGATATCTTGAAGCTCAACAACCGCTGTTGCAAGTATAACCTGGTCAGAATCGCGTATTTGAGCTATTGCCGAATGTAAAGCTGAGTTACCAATGATATTTGGCACTTTGACTGCTTCTGTGCCCGAATTAACGCTATCGTCTGTCCTTACTTCGTAGCGATGCAAGAGCATATGGTGCGGCCAACCACATACTGAGCACTTTGGTTTTGGGCACTGTCGGACCGAGTGCCCCGTGTCTAAGCAGTTAATGCAAAGTACTCGCTTCTTAGCCTCAACAAATCTTTCTCCGACTTTAAGGTTTTTGAAAGCTGAACAGCAATCGATTGCATGCCCAAATTTCTTACAAAAATTACATTTACCGCCAGTATTGCTACAACGAGAGTGGTTTGATTTTTACCGACATTTTTCGCACGATTCCTACCCGAGTGTTGTTGTTGATGTGAATAATGTGATGTCAATGGTTGATGTAATAGCGTAGCCTCCCTTACTTCCAAATTTTGACACCTACGCGAAAGCACCTCCTCACAACATTTCCATGAAAGTCGGTTTGAATAATCAATTGATTCTTCCCACTTTAACAAAGAATCTGCATCCAACTTTTCGCACACCACATGCAGTAGAAGTGCATTTGCAATGTCCTCCATTGTTACAATGGACTGCATTGCATTAAAGTGATTTGAAACTGCATCAACTAATGATCTGAGATGTGAGGCAATGTGATTTTTCTATATTAATGTTATTTGTTTCTGTTAAAGATATTGCCAATTTTACTAGGCACATAAGAGCAACTACGTGCGACCCGGTCGTGCCTAAAATAAATTGCACGACTGGGTCGCACGTACTTACTCTTATGTGCGGTCAGAGCTTGGAATAAAATTTTAAAAATATAAAAGGAACTTCAAAGTTTTTATTCGATTTGTCTGAATTTTGTTTGAAAATAGTACGTAAAATAGATTTCATTTTTTTTCTCTAGAAAATGTGGAAAAGTGTGATTTTTTATTAATTTTTTTTTCAAAAATTAAAAAAATCCATCTACCCGTTTTCAAAATATTGATTAAAAAAAAAATTAAGAAAATTATTAAAAATAAAAATAAAAAAATTCTAAATATTTTAAAATAAAATTGCTTAGGTTACCAACATCTTCCTGAATATCAATTTTGATTGAAATCGGCTGACCAGTTTTCGAGAAAGCTGAAGAAAAAATACTGTCCTATGGGTTCTATGGGAGGTACCGTTTTTATCCCATCATCTTGATTTTTTTTTTACCAAAACATAACCTACACCTACAAGTACACTGATTTGTTTTATAAAAATTCTTGCAGCCGTTTCCGAGAAAAATAAGTTTTTACATAACGGTTATATGACAGGTACCGTTAATATTTGGGCTAAGCAAACATTTTAAATTTTTAATAAATAATCTTATTTTCCAAATTTGAAGATTGGCCAAACCGTTTAAGCTGTAGTTCAATATACAACTGTACAGACGGACAGACAGACAGACAGAATTTTGCCAGTAACTCAAATATGTTTCTATATCATCGTAATGTTATGTCTGATGGGACCTATATATGTCCCTATACCTAGAATTATTGCCCTACTGCTGATTTCCAATCTTTTTGCTAGTTGTTCAAACTTTTCCGTACCAAAATGAAAATTAAACTGAAAAAAGTCCTTTATATCTTTCTATTAGCAAATTATATTATAAACAGTAAACAACAAGTGGAAAGATAATAAAAACTGCAAAAGCTAAGAATCCTATATATTTATGTGTTTATCCCTTTGTCGTGACGAATGTTGGTTCGAGCTTCAAACCACAACGATTCTAAAGAAGTTGCATGTCAAAAAAAAATATTAATATTAATTCTTTGTCAAAAAGACGCCGACACTTAAAAAGGATTAGCACATATGAGCAAGTACGTTGCGACCCAGTCGTGAATTTAATTTTTCAACTTTCTCGAAAACTGGTGATCCGATACAATCAAAATTGATATTCAGGAAGATGTAGGCAGCCTAAGAAATTTTACATTCTTTTTTTTGAAAACATTTTTAATATTTTTTTTTTTTAATTTTGTTTTTAAATGTATGTTATTTTTGTGCTTAAGTTTGTATTCTTGAATTATTTTTTTTTATTTTTTTAATAAAAGTTGTTAAAAAAACATTTTATTTAAAAACCGCTCCTACGATTTTGAAAAAAAAAATTCACACTTTTTTACATTTCTTAAAGAAATAAAATGGCGTTTAAATTATTTCACCCAATACAATTTAACGTACTTTATTCGAACAATCAAGTCACAAAAATCGAAGAAATCCTTTGATGTTCACTTTAATTTTCTTAATTTTTATTCTTAAATATGACTGCACATATGAGCAAGTACGTGCGATCCAGTCGTGCAATTTTTTTTTACGAATGCATAACTTGCCTTATAGTTCCTAAAAATCGCAAGTATAAACGCATATCCGTTTTAGAGTAGAGTAAAACTCCCATTGGGAGGGTGTTCCTTCAACTAACTTGATTCTTTTGGATAGTATTCAAAATGATTGGAGATTACGATATCTACCATTATTTCTACGGCCAAAAAAATCTCGGTTTCCTTCCTTTAAACAATTCCATCGTTATAATCGTAAAAAAAAGAACTGCAACCCATGGCCTGCAAACCCTGAAATTTCGCTTTGTGTATGTGAATACGTGTGTGATTCGTGTGAGAAGCAGCCAATCAGCCATACGTTTCGTGCCTACATAAATGCAAACGTATTAGTAATCCCATAAGAAATGTACACGCACCAGTACACATATGTCGCTGAACGGGGCATTTATCAGTTTGTAGGCTAAGAGAGAATTATCCTCTCAGTTGTCGTTCTTGTTTCTTTTTTCTACGGTTATAATTATAATCTTGCTTTCAAGAATGCCCACCAATGTACTCCCAAGCCTATTTCGGTCGTACTTTTAAGTACAACACGAATGTAGAATGTTTTGTCAAACTCTATTTTCCCTATCCCATTATGATGTTTAGGAGTTTAAAATTATTGTGCATCGGCATCTCCTTTTAAACCCCCAACTATTTTTCATAAACTCACGCGTGGATACAGGACTTCAAAAATACAGCCCAAAATCCTTTAGCGTGTGTGAATTATAAAAGAGAAAAGAAATTTAAATCTGAAATCTCAGAATGATGACGAGAAAACAAATCTTCAATTTAACTGTTTAGCCTTTAGGCTTCAATTGGGGGATTCACCGGGAATTTCTTTGATCCAGGAGTTCTTGTCCCTGCCTTTTTCTGCGATATTGTTGAAACGTTGTATGCTATTGCCCTTTTGACGTTTTTTGCTGCTATTTTTTGTCCAAAATGGTATTTTTCATTTGGAGGTTTACTCGGAGTTTTTTTTATTCGATCACACTTTGTATTGTTATGCTCCTGCTGTGATGCGAATGGTCTTCATTTCAGCTGCCGTCAATTTATTCTAATACGTCTTCTACATTGTCTGTACTGTGAACCGTATGTGAGCGCTGAATGAAGAACTACCACGTTGAAGTTTTACACTTCAGCATTTCTGCATCTATTATTCTGGAGACTTCTTCGTTGTTAGGTGCAGTTTTTGGATACTTAAATCTAAGAAACTCTTCATTCAGCAGTCCCTTTCGATGCTGTTTACCGGCGCTACCTCTGAAAAATGTTTCTCGTGGTCGGAAATAAATTACTCTTCAGATTTGTCAATGAATATAAGTGAAGGAATCTCCTGAGCAATCTTCCCTCTTTGTGCAGCCATTTTTAATCTTTGGCAAAAATTTTGAAAGCTATGATTTTTTAAACCTTAGAAATAATGTTTCCATTTCGGCTTTTGTTTAATTTAAACAAAACATCTTTCATAAATCCAAGTACCCACACTTGGGTATAGTTATCAGCTTTAATAGCTGAAACGTGCGACCCACTGAAGCATTTTCTTCTTCAAACTTTTAACACTTGCATTTTAATGAGCTTGTGCCATATTTCCACCGATGCTTGCGTGCTGGTCTGCCCACATAACAAAGCTTTAATTAATCATGACAGAGGGCTTCCGCGAAACCTTGGTAAACATTGTTGGCTTTTTTACCAAACCGTGACGGACAGACGGAACTTCAATCGTAATCTAACAACCCACTTCAAACTAAAAAAAAAAAAAACTCCATAACGTGTGCTTGCATCACGTTTTCACGTGCGCAATACTTCATCATCGCCATCATAAGATCGCATCATCACTTCGAAGTTGCATTTCAATATTTTCCAAATCAAAGAAAAATAAACAAATTTAAATAAAATTTTCTAAAAAAAGCCTTTTCCTTTGAAAATATAATTTTAGTTTTTGGTTGAAAACTGATTTGTATATTTTCGGAGATCAATGATCGAATTGCAGCAAAAGTATTCGATAAAACTTTAATTTATTAAATAAACTCGAAAAATCTTTTATTTATTTAAACAACCGCGTCGAAAGTATTTCATAGACTTTATGTTTGTGAAGGTTTTAGTGTTTTTGGTGTGGGAATACGAGCATGAGGAGGAATATTGAAAAATATATGGGGAAATGGGTTTCGGGGTCAAATGATTTGTTTTTATGAATAGGAACCGAAAAAAAAAGTTAATATATTTGTTTCGTTGTTTCTTTTTTGTTTATCACGGCGTGGAAGTTGAATACAAATTGATGTCAATGATTTACAATGGCAATTGTGTTTTGATTTATTCGAAATGGCTGTTTTGTGGCCCGGAAGTCGTAGCCATGAAGAACAAATGTAAATGGTCACAATCAGTGACTTTCTTTTGGGTATTAGCCGTCGGAAAATAGAAATTTAATCCAAATACTAAGTTGTTCGCTATATGCTATGCAATGCTGCAAGATTATCTTTGATATGTGGATTGATGTAATGACGACTTAATGAAGTTCATTCCTTAGAACAGTTTCCTGGGACGTAATTTTTTTTTATTTTAATAAAAGTTTTAAAATGAAATTTCAAAATAATTCCTCGCCAGATCGGTCTGATTAGCATGATGGGTTTGGAGGAGAAGGTCCAAAGCTAAACTTTACGAATTGTAAAACCGCAGCACAGTATGACAAAATTCAGTTAAAGAAAAAAACCCTTAAAAGGACCGTTTAGCAATATGAGAAATCCAACTTTGGAAATGTCAATAATTTCTTTATGTTCTTTTACTGGTCATTATGCTTCCTTGATAGTCACGTAAGCTCCAGTCAAGGTATGGTAACAAATATTACTCTTTTTGGAATGAAAAAATTCATCCGATTAGATCAAAAAGTATTAATCCTAAATAAGCCATGGTTCGATTTGTTTAATGAATTTTTTTGTTGTTAAAGACCAACACCACAATGGAAAACCGAAAAAAGTTGCAGCAAGCTAGAAAGATTTTTGGTGCTCTAATCCGTAGATCCATAGGCGATAAAATCGACTAAGTCTGGTCTGATACAGGATCGGTGAACCCGTTGATCTAAAGCGTCGGCCGAAAAACAGTGGATAGCCGGGTTCTTAACAATAAAGATATTATCGCAGGGAGCGGAGTAGAGGACCTTTGGTTATTCGGAAGTTTTTGATCAGGTTCATCATTTTCGGAGGCCTAATAAAAGTCAGTAGTTGCAGTCCACATTAATGTATGTCACCACATATTTTCTTGCAGAAAGTCAAGAATTTTACATTTCTCAGAAGAAAGGATGCAATATTTTTCCCGGTGCACACCAACTTTAATTGGAAACTCTTCGATGACTCATGAACTCCTGGATTGCGTTTGTGGTTGATTTGATTTAGCCGAAACAAAATTTCATTAGTCGTCTGAAAGCCGTATTATTATCCATAACAAGCCTTAAGGTACCAACAATCGCAAGGTAAGAAGATTGGCTTCCAATTACTTCATAATCTAACGTCACTTTGGAAAAAATGCGAAACAAAAGTGACCTCATTTTTCTTTGCATATTATCCATA
Organism: Platycheirus rosarum; assembly: GCA_963971375.1. Taxonomy (NCBI): domain Eukaryota; kingdom Metazoa; phylum Arthropoda; class Insecta; order Diptera; family Syrphidae; genus Platycheirus; species Platycheirus rosarum. Next base: position 36,173,210 of record OZ020510.1, on the reverse strand, counting down.
AATATTTTATCATCTACCTCTCTGCAAATCCCATATAAAAAGGAAGGGGGGGGGGGGTGTCCTATCCAGTAGATGTGGATATAAAGAACCCAAACTAGAAAATAGAACATCAATTATAGATTAATCCAGTCAAAGAGCTAAGCTTTTCAAATTTTATCACTCGTTGAGTTTGTAATTAAAATCAAAGCAGGAAATTGAAAATTAACTCTGATGTGCATGAAAAGGGGCGTCGTCGTCGTGTCGGTCGTTGTCGTTGTCGTCGACTCATACTCATCGTGGCGGGCGTTTGACAACGAAACATAGCCCTCTCCTGCACTTCGACTATGAATCCGATGGCACGTACTTCTCAATCTATTTAGGTTTGCAATTGGCATTCCGTACTCAGTAATGGCAGCATTGTTGTGCGCGCCAAGTACTTTTTTCAGAAAAAAAAACTTTCAGATAAAAACCTAATGGGACGTGGAAGTCATGGACTGTAAGCAAATTTTTCAAATTGCTCAACTATCACGGTGCGGCGGAGATACGGCCGGCGAGTGCTGTGATTGTGCTTTGTAGCTCGTTCCATGGAATTGGAACTAGTTCTATAATTTGTAATGGAAACTTACCTCGGACAGTTGTTGTTATTGTTGAAACATGATAAGCAGAAGCGAATGGGGTTTTTTGATAAAATGTACCCAACAGATACAAATTTACAAAAAAATATTTCGCTGACACTTTTTTCCTGGAAATTATCATATGATGATGATGCCTATACCTAGAAAATTCTGTTTCAAGTTAACAAGGTGCCGGTGATAAGGTTTGTGTTTTTAACTTTTTCTTCTTTAAGTTGCGATAAACGCTGTAAGTATAGTTATGGATTCATGACTTAAGATCCACATAAAATCAGGAACAATTATAGCATAGTTAAAGTTTTTAATTGATTTATAATTTAGGTTTTGGATTTAACGACAAAAAACATAAGATCTCATGCAGCAGATACCAAACATTTAAGAGATACAAAAGGCTTTTAACCGGCTTGAAAGTAACTAGACATGAGGAGCATACCTGCCAACTCAATAACACTCCATGCCCAGATAGTATCTTTACCATATCCTTTCTCTTGCCCTTTCTAAAATTTTCTAATCCGGGTTTCAAGCCGAATTTCGAAAAAGTACGGACCGACGCCTCCGGCACAAAATCAACACCAAACGTATAGGTAAACAATTTTGCTTGTTAGCAGAGTAATTAGTCGCTAAAGATGATTTTGGCATTGTTTATGGTTATGAACCTTGAGCTCCTGACTCAGTTGGATCTTGTACGGTTATAGGCCTAGCTCCCGACGCAAAATTCGCCAAGTTGAAGTCTGCAAAAGGCCGAGTTCTTATAAACGACAAGAAATCGAGTGCCTCAGGTTCTGCTGTACACTTTCAGGGACCGCGACGATGTTCTACCCTAACTTGCGTTCCTTTGACTTACGAATTATACGTACTGATTGATTATATATATTTTATATATATATAATAATATTATATATTATAACATTATATATATATATATATTATATATATTTTAATAATAATATTTAATTATTTGTACGTGCTTATTAATAGTGTTATTTGCACCCATGATTTGCCATCAATAAATGAATGATACATAATAGATTTGACAGATGTCACTAAAACAACATGGCCGCCACAGGTTTCAGTTTTAGGCATTTTTGACATATTATACTGGTTTGCAGAAAATCGCTGGCAACTTTTCGATAAAAAAGCTGTGTTGATTATTTTTTTTATTTTTACTATAAAAATAATACGTATACGCCCCCGAAAACATATAGTTAATTTACAATCATAGAATTATTTTGGCTAAAGCATGTTACCAAAATATCTCATGTATTAAAATGTTATTTTTGACTTATAATTTAAAAAAAAACTGATTTGGTATTCGTTTATGAGTTTAAAAGTATCTTTTCCTTGTTCAAATATAAAGTACCATATTACATTTGTAAGTATTAATTTACAGCAAGATACGGTTACAAAAGTGGAATAACTAAAAAATAACAATTTCACGGTCATCTGTTTTTTGGCTGTAAAAAAATTCAAAACTGGACCGATTTTCAGGATTATTTTTTTTTAATGTCCATTTTGACGGCGGATTTATTAAAAACAATTAATTTTTTTTTTTAAATAAATGTCATTTTTGTGGTTTTATTTTAAGCTGGAAAAGTTGAACAAAAATTGTTTGCTTTTTTTCTGCAATTTTTTTTTTGCCTAGATTGCGATAAAAAGTTATGAAGAATTTTTTTTTATAAAAATTGATTTTTTTCTGAGTTCAAAGCTTAAAAAATATCTGAAATCAGACATGGTGATAATTTAAAGAAACATTTATCGATAATCCGCCTTAAACAGGAACATTTTAAATATAATATAGTAAAATAATATAATAATAAAAATCGGTCCAGTTTTGAATTTTCTACAGCCAAAAAACCAGGTGATCGCGAATGTGTATAATTGAATATTTTTAACTTGCGATTATTATAGGTACTATAAGGCAAGTTTAGGATTCGTGTATATTCGTACCTATATCACCGTTAAGGAAAAGTTTATTTTTCTCGAAAACGGTTAGAACGATTTTGATAAAAAAAATTTGAGATTTTTTTAGGTATTGGCTATCATTTTACTAAATCGAAATTTCTAGGAAAATTCGTACCTTTCATGTAATGGCTTATTGGATTTCTGTCAAATTTTAAAATTAAACTAAATTTAAGCAGCCAAAATTTTGAATATTTATTTTTTTCTATTTATAATTATTTTTTTAAACTAGTTACAAAAAACTAAATTATTTAAAAAAAAAATTAAAATTAAATTATTTTAAATACTATATAGCTGTACATAAATAAACTCTAAAAATCTAACAAAATATCAAAAAAATATTTTATTCGAAAAACTAAAATTATAAAACGGGATTTTATCATAATCCGTCCTACAATTCTCGAAATAATTTTTTCATAAATTCATTATTATTTAAGACGCCTGATGGCGTACTCCATTTTCACTAAAACTGTTTTAAGTGTTGTGATTTTTTTTAAGTTTGTAGTTTCATATCGTGTGATTTTTCTTCGTAAATATTACTGTTTCTGTCAAAGATACTACTTTCCAATTTGACCAGATACATAAGAGCAAGGACGTGCGACCCAGTCGTGCCCATTTTTTCCCCTAGATATACAATTGCTTAGAAAATATTATTGCATAGGTATGTAGTTTCTTGGTTTTTTTCCAAGAAAACTCTCAAACCAATTAGAAAAATTAAAAGATTTTTCACAAATTTTTCTTAATATAAAATTTTAGTGTTTTTTTTCTTTCCTTAAAATGGCCGCCACCAAGCATTGAATTGAAATTAAAAAGTACTTTATTAAATAAATTTTCAAATTAACTAAATATGTTTCAAACTAAGTTAAGATTTTTATTCTCACGTAAATTTGTATTATAAGTTCTTGAATGAGTTTGCCCTACCTGGTTAAAATCCTGCGGACGGCCTTGCGAAATCACATTGGAAGTTTTAGCTCGGCCGGCGAATGGAAATTTATTGGAAAACATAGATGAGGTTAAAAGGAGCCGCAAGATCAATTTCGGAGGGAGTTCAGAAAAATAACTTAAAAAAAAGACTTTTTAGGAAAGATAAATAAAAATACCTTCTCGGGAACCAAATTAAAATAAAAGAAAAAGTTGTTTTACTTATTTCCTTTTCGGAATCTTTGTTCTAATACTAATACTAATGGTAAGTAAGAAATATAATTTTTGCGTTCACACTACATGAAATCTTTACTTTTGTTGACATTTTAAAAATCGTCGGCTAATACTAGAGAGGTAAACAAAAAGTCTCCAGAAAATCTGAAATTTTTTGAAAAATCCTGTTGATTTTAATGAGATTTTAATTTAGAATCTTTTAAATGCGGGATTTTAAAATATTCAAAACTACTTTTTAATTAAAGATTTAAAAACGGAAATAAGTTTCTACCGACATTTGTCTCTTCTAAACTAGAGCATCTGCACGTTATATACATACATTTGTACATAATATATTGAAACTTAGCATTGTATCTCTTGAACCAAGTTTAGCTACAAGCAATTGTAATTATAATTTCAAAATAAACAACTTATAATTGCCCACTGTAAGCTTTGCGAAGCTAATTAATATTTTCCCGGATCCACGCTTCCAGATGTAATAAAATGATTTAATTGCATTTCATACAACTGTCACATAAATTCATTGAAATTCTAAAAAAAAATAAATTAGATACACGCCACTATACGAGTCATACTGCAGTTCTGCATAATTGAGGGCAAATCTAATTTACCCAGAAACAAATAGCTCTTAACCCTACCATTAAATTTGTTTTATCTTCTTTGTCCTCAAAGCTCAAACCATGAACTGTTTCCATATTATATCTTTGTATTTATAAACCTTCATAGACCTAATTAAGATACATTTTTTTCTAGACTCTGGCCTTCTTTTCAACCACATTTTTTTGTTGTTATAGTCAAAGTTTTCCTTAGATGCATTCTTGTATCTTCTAAGTACATCATTCACAAAAAAAAAACTCATGACGTAAACATAAAGATAGATGTTCTAATCTGTACGAGTATGCATCCAAAAGATACTTTCACACATTCATGCATATATGTATCTATAGATACTCTTCTATGCAAGGACTTTATACCAGTTCGGATACGATTTTCTAATGCATTCAGGCGATATTGCAGTTTAATGAATTTGCACAAAAATAGCTGAGATGTTGAAAAATTCAAATATTGCACCTTCGGGCATGTTGTTGGTGCTGTGGCAGCAGCTGTCGAGATTTTTCTTTTGATGGTTTCGACAAATAAAGTCTTATGACTGAATGGGAATATTGAAAATGATTTAAATGAGTTATAGGTACACCGAAAAGAATAATGATGATGATGATGATGATGACGATGATGTAAGATATTTGTGCAAATTATAATGACAGCAGGTTTTGCAAATTGAATTTATTGATTTTCTATTTTTAGTTCATTGCAGTTTGCAGATAAATTATGCATTATGTGCACAGTTATTTCATTGGCTATTTCTGTTTGAAATAGACAGTGTAATTGTATCTGCAAATCAGAGAAAACAAGTTTTTTGTATATAAAATATCTTTTAAGTATCGTTAGATACTATTTGCAATGATAGTGGGTGTTTCTAAATCAATTTATTTTTCCTTTGATTGTCGGCAAAAAGGGGAGAGTACGATAACTTGGCCGACAAGATTTGATAACGGCTTTTGTAGGGTCAAAAACAAGCACTTTTTACTATGGGAGGGGGGGGTCTATCTCCCTCCTAGAAGGGGGCACTTTTAGAAAAAATTGTTTAAATTGAAAAAAAAATACTCGTGCCGGCAAAAAGGTTACACGTTGAGCGCCTGTTTTTAGGACTCAAAGAAATGTTTATTAATTTTATTCTATGATTACTTTTTTTTGATAATATAAATATTTAGTTTTTAAGAATATTTTCGAATCGGAGCCGAAGCTCAAAAGTTTTCATTCATCATATTTCCGTTTCGAAACAGTTAATCAGCCCTATCACAGATTCCTTCGTAAAAAATTTCCGAACGAAACGCTACGCCCCGAATAAGAAAAAAATCAAATCACTAACCTAGACCGGAATCAGCCATGATCCTAACCTCTTTTCGGGCTTTCGGAATCAGCTGATTTGTGTCAAAATGTGAAAAGCAAATCAAAATTCTCTTTTATTGTGTATATTTTAATTGTATTTTGAAAAAAAGTTACCTGAAAATGGATTGCGATAACTGTTTATGAAATAAATCAAGAAAACACGCGAAGAAAACGGAATTTAAAATTATAACGTAGGATTTAAAGACATACCGTCTTTCTTCACGAATCACAGAATGAAATACATGAGACACGATCCTTTTTATTTTTTCTACCTATTTGTTCAATAATAATGATATGACACAAAATTAATAAAAAATCAAAAAAAAAACAAATAAACACATAAACAAACAAAAAACACACAAACAAACAAAAAACCAACAAACAAACAAACTAACAAACAAAAGAGAAATAGAACTGCCGCTGAAACAATTGCCCCTCTCGAACACCGATTTTCATGTCTTCATGTCTTTCCTTATTTTATCATTTATTTTATAAATAAATTGCACGGCTGGATCCCACGTAATTGCTCATATGTGCGGTCAAATTGTAGAAAAAAAATTTAAAAAAATTAAAGTGGATATCAAAGCATGCATAATCAAGAACATAACTTGCGTTATAGTACCTATAATAATCGCAAGTAAAAATCAGTGTACTCTTGTAGGTGTGAATTATGTTTTGTTGAAAACTGTAATAACGAAGTTTGCTTTTATTAGACTAGTGGCTAGGGCTCAACCCAGTAATATAAAACAAATTTTTTTGGGAAAATATTAAACAAATAAAATTTTAATGAAATCAAAAAAAACACTATTCATAACATTTTTTTGGAAAAAAATGTTGTAAGTCATCTTATTTCTTTTGCTGTCTTCTATTTTATGAATAGAATTCTATTTTAAAATCGTTAGACCAGTTTTTTTTTCAAAAAAACGTTTTTTTGAAAATTAGATTCGTTTTCAAAATATTCAAAAAACAAAATAAATTTTTAAAAAATTATTAAAAATTAAAAAAAAATGTTTTTTGAAAATTTTAATAAGCAATATTATTTAAATCATAAAACACTACATATTTTGAAAATTTCATCAAAATCTGTCAATTAGTTAACGAGAAAGTCTGATTTAAAAAAACCGGTCATATGGGAGGTACCGTTATAATTTTTTTTCTGAAAAATCCATTGAAACCAAAAGATAGATTTTGCATAGAAAACACCATTCAGAAAGTTTTATCAAAATCGTACAGTCGAACAGTCGGATAGAGTACTCTAAAAATACTATATTATACCAAGTTTGAATCAAATCGGCCCAACCGTTTAGGCTGTAGGAATCGATACAAAGAGACAGACAGACAGAATTTTCCGACCCACTTTTTTCGACTTCCCTATTATCGTAACGTCATGTCTGATTCTTATAAATTTTTTTTACGAATGCATAACTTGCTATACCCTCTAAATCCCAAGTAAAAATTTTCACTCGAAGTAAAAGCTGAATTATTCCCCTTAAAAGTTTCTCCCGTCATACTCGTCTGGCCCAACTTCGGACGTACCGTGAAATATAAGGATTCTTTTTTAGCCGAACAACACGAATTTGGAATAGTTTACCCGGCGAGATTTTCCCTTGCCATTTTGATCTGCAAGCAATCAAAACCAGTGTTAATCGACACCTCATGTCCTTTTCCCTTTCTTCCTAATGCCCGCGAAGTGTCCATTGGTCCATTGTGTCCATTGTAATTATATAAAAAAAAAACTAACTGACAAACAAAACAAACGAAAAACAACAAACAAACAAACAGAAAAACAAACAAACAAAACATATAATACGTCCATTCCATCAAGAATGAAACCATAGCGTGGTCCGTGCATAGAGAAACAACAATTGCCTAGTTTTCATGTATGGTTGAACGGTCGAGTTTTCGTTGAGTTACTTTTTGAACAAGGTATAGTCACAATGGTTGAAATGTTGATTCGTTGATGTTGAGTTGAAATGACAAGAGCGTGTTGAGAGGGCTTAATATTAAAATTTATATTAAGCAGATGGTTTCTTTGGAGCCATATAGGACGTATGGACGTATATTAGATGAAAAGATAAAAGAGGCAAGAATATCCTATATTGAGAGGGTGAGGGTTGGGAAAGATAAAGTTGTTAAGGGTTATGCAATCAATGGTACCATTAAAGAATGAAATGAGGAAAGCGTAGTGACAAATATAAGGCAGTCTTGATAGAGAAGTAGGATCAAATGATGATTTTAAGGCAGAACTCGGAAGCGATATCAAGAAAACGAGGTGCGATTCAAGAACTGTGGATTTGTGAGTAAGGAGGCCACATTTGACAACCGGACAAACAAATCTTTAGAACAAGATATCGAGTTTCAGGGGTTCTTAGAACATAGTTTCATTATGCCGAGAGCTGAGTTGGCTTTGAAAAATTATACTGTCAATGTGCGGAAGAAAATTCAGCTCCTGGTTTCATATTATGCCAAGGCAACGAATTACCTGAACGGCAGAAATGAGTTGACTATTGAGGAAGTAGAAATTAAGTTGTCATTTCATGCGCTTATGTGAAAAGGTAATTGATTGGCACTTGGCACTTGTTTAGTTTCAAACAGTTTTTGGATCAACGGATAGAACAATTGTCGACATAATGTTAAAACTGGGAAAGTTCATCCGTTAGACAAATGAACTTGCAGAACTAAGTATCATCATCATCAAACACAAAAGTTTTGATCATTTCAATCTTATTAGTCGTAAGAATTGAAAGAAGGAAACCCATGTGGTTGGCTCGAGGAACACCAAAAGTAGTTATGGGAATGGGCTAAGGCAGGTCTAAAACGAAAACTATAAAATCGATTTTCTAGATCCATCTCAATAAAATATTAGTCTGTGGGAAAATGTATGAATGGCTTTACTGAAATCTATTAAAATAAGATCAACTTCTTTTATTTCTACAGGATTTCCCATTTCTGGTATTTTTGGACAACTTAGGAATAAATAAATCAGTAAATTGAAGCAGTGAAGTTTGAAGCTTTCTCTGATGGTAACCTGATCAAATAAATGCAGAAGATTTAAAAAAAGTTTAAAAAACGAAATATTAGGAAGCAATAATTTATTTTTAATATTTTGTAGATATTAAAAACTCCTTACAAACGATGTAATTCGTCAAAAATTGTGAATTTGCACATGTGTTAACCAACCAGCTAACAACTATTTTTTTACCACTTCCATGTCTATCACGCATAACCATTTGATTGGTATGAGCCAAGGACAGAAAATTGCATAATAACAATTGCTAACCCAGATTCCGCAGTAAGGTAAATATTCCTTCACATGAATACGTTAACAACGCGCAATTTATAAATACCTTTTGCAGTGTTTCGCATCTTAACACAAAGTTGTATGACAGACTATACAATGTGGCTCAAAACCAACAATTAAGGCTGATTAAGCTCTGATCCAAACCAAGCCCAATAAATCAACAATTGATGACCGAAATCTCTACAACTTCTTCATCATCTTAAAGATTTTAATTTAAGTTGGTTTTGACATAATAATCCTAAACAAAAGCTATTGTCGATACTAACATAACTCTGAGGTATTCTGAGAGCACAAAAGCCTCTTTCAAGCTCAATTGAGTAAAACATAAGCTTTAAGCAAATTGGTTTCTAATAAACCGACTTAACAAATCATTTCTTTTAAAGAATTTTAGTGTGGGTGTCCTTTTCAAATTAAGAATCTTTAAAAAAACTTCAAAAAAATTAAAAAATATTCTCCGAAAGCAGGTGTTTGACTTGCTTCTTTAAAAAAAATTCCTCCACTCAAAACCATTCATGCGCAGTAACCTAGGGGCAAACAAAGGCAACACAGAAATAACTAACTATGCTGCTTTATCAAGGATATAACTTACCTTTGTGGTACAAATCTAATGCTATGAATATGAAAACATTTTTGAATTACCATTTCCCCAAAGCTTTCCTAACGTGGCTGATGATGATAGCAAATTTCTTGATTTTAAGGAGTTCCTTCCGACAATGCAATTTAGAATTAAAAAAAGGATTAGTTCGTTTATTTTATATTTGTGTCCTGAAATATACATGGAAGGTGCTAAAAAGATAGAGCAAGTCGGATACCCGCATGCTGGTTTTTCAACCAAAGGGAAAACACTTGTGCTGTTCCTTTTTTTCATTCGAAAGCCATAGTTTCCGGTGCAGAAATCATCTTTAAAAGAAAACTTCAGAGGGAGAAAAGTTTTTTCAAATAAGCTTTTTCGGAGGATTTCCATTTTCCACAAAAGAAAATTCTGTCCACCGAAGCGTTATCAAGGAAATAGGTCGTCGTCATAGTTGTCGTCGTCGTTGTGGCGCACATATAAATTTACACAGATAACTATCGGGTTGCTATAGTCATTCGTGTGTGTCAGAAAGAGGAGGGTATAGAAAAAACGGAAGTCTTGTTGCCATGGCTTCAGAAATTTCTTCGTTCCTTTTCGACCAAAAACTACATATATACACATGATACTCCTACACATCAAAACCATTAAGGACGTATAAAACTTTTGGTAAAAAATTGCTGCTTGGTGGATTCTGGTATCTGGCAAAGTGAGTGAATCCTTTAGCACAGCAAAAACATGACTTTTATATTCAGTGAGGTTAGGCATCTATCTACCAGGAAATTCATAACATGTTGTTTAGGATTAAATGTAAGGGCAAGTCACAAGGAGTTTTTTTTTACCTTTAATAGTATGTAAAGGTACATCCCGAGGGTAGTTATTATCTTTCGAGTGACACGGCAAAATGTCCTTAACGCCACCTAAAGGATCCTCATGATGTCATTCATACATTATCCGTATAAAATAGTTTTAGATACTATTTGTATGTTTGGATGTTTAAATGGCCGTTGTATGTTATGATATGGGCTAAAGGTTCTCTCTTTTACTCTATACCTTTTCTACGATAAAGAAATTACATTGTATAACTTGGTTTTTAAAGTACTTTAGTCTTTAAGGTGTTTTTGTTTGTCTTTCCTGATCATAGTGAACATGCAGTGCCCTTAACTTCAGATTGTGTTCCATTTCCTTTGGAATGTTTTTTGTGGAAACTGGCAAAATTCGAGGAGTGAGTAAGGAGAGTTACTAATAAAGCACTTCTCCCTGCATCAAGGAGGCAACGGAAGAATTCTCTAGATGGAATCAGTCAGGCTTTGTATGGGCTACTACGAAGTTTTCGGAGAGGATAATTAAACTTGCTGCGGGGCAAATTATTGTAATAGCTAAAACACTGTTTTAATTCCCATAACTCAACATTGACGCACGGACATGGAGATCTACTAATCAATCAACTGTTAACCAAAGTGACCATTTTACGATGGAGGGAAGGCACTACTCCGGATGTCAGAACTTTCCGAAGGGGCAAACATTGATTCGAACTACTACTTCGTTGTAGACTGAGCAAGTTTCATGCCGCACGTCTACAATCGCAAGAAAATCATCAGGGGCCTGACTATTGAATTCGAAGTTTCTAGCTTTGACAGCTGCTTTCTATTTTTCTCTTTATTTCACATATTTTTGATTTTTTTTTATTAATAATGAATACAAAACGAAAGGGACGTTAGCAAAAACAATAATACAAAACATCAATTTCGCCACCAAAAACAATTCCCTCAAATTCCATAATCAGGCCTTAGTTCGTTTTCCGATCTAGTCTCTAATAAGCTTCAAGTAGAAAAATCAAGTATTGATAACCAGTGGAAACATTGCCAAACGCCTTCAAAAAGCCACCTCCAAAGTGCTGGATTTTACCCTTCTTTCAAAGAAACACCTGGAGGCCTATTCCTGAATACGAGTCGAGTGAGATGTCACTCTAGAGCTCACAGTCGAGTCGAGTAAGAATCGGTATTCCACAACTCCGAAAATGTTGAACACACCCTTTGAATTGTAGCTAACTTCACTCAATGTTGACTCGTCGTTTATGCCAAATACCTACCACCAAAAAATATTTAAATTTAGTTTCAAACACTTCATTATTCATAACAATTAGAAAATTAGTCTTTTTTTATTTTTACCTACATTTTTGCATCCATCACTGTTGCTCTCGAACACTTTTTTAACATGAATGCTTTCTCACAGAAAAAAGCGTCACTTTCGGGTTCAGGAATAGGTATGTATCATTCGAGTGTCATTTGACGTTCGACATTCGATTTGGGGAATACCGATAATTAGTGAGTCGTGTTCGAGGATACCCGTGGCTTAGTAGTTAGTGTGTCGGACTGCTAAGCGAATGATCCTGGGTTCAAATCCAGCTCATAGCCACCTTTTTTTCTGAGGTACTGCCTCTTGCGAGGAACTGACAAAACCTCCAAGAGTAAAATTTGTCTCGAAAAAGTGCATCTCATCTAGCCGTTCGGACTCGGCGGTAAACTGTAGGTCCCTTCCATTCTTGCAGATTAACAACACACACACAGGAATGGTTGAGAGTATAAGCCACTAGGCATTGGCACCTTAAGGAGCTGTCGCGCCAATTAATTTATTTTATTTAATTTATAATTTAGTTCGAGGATACCAATTTGTCGGTCTCACATGAAAACTTACTCGACTCGTATACAGGAATAAGGCTCCTGGTTCGAGGACGACTTCCGGCAAGCAGAAGACAGCTTCACAAAAGGAAAAAAAAAGAAGCATGAGAAGCAAGCGATTGAGGAAATAGAGAGCTTTTACAACATGAGGAATAAATCTCGAAAGTTATAAGCAAGACATGGTCGAAAGAAAGCTTGCCCGATGAATAGAATCTCAGCATTTCTAATTTTTAGTGTCAAGCCTTTTTGGTCACTTTAATTTGTTTAAAACAAGTTTACTTTATAATAATGGTTCCCAACATTTCGTCAGTATGCCCGACTTCTTCAGCATTATTCACCCGATCCTTGAGAAAGGAGACCTCCTGAAATTCACTATAAGCCATCAGTCTTTTGAAGATAGCTTATAAGTTCATCACCCCTATTACGAATGGCGTAACACTTGAATGACGATTGTCAATTTATTTGTCGAGTCACTTTTCAAGCTTTTAAGTATCGATATTACGTACCTTGAACGCGAATTACTTACAAACTCAGCTGTTGATGACAGATTGGGATTTCAATTAAAAAAATTGATTTTGTGTTGAAATTTAAAAAGTTTTGAATAAAAAAAAGATTTGGTAAAGTCGTTTAACGGACGATAATTTTACGTGATAACGTCATAAGAAAACATTGATGGCATCAACACCAACATACAGCCTGCTAACTCACACCCACAAACCTTCTCGTTAAATCTACACACACACCCCAATATCTACATCTGCTTTCTACTTAAATAAAACTCCGCCTATTTTGTATTTCTTTTTCTCTTCTTGTTCTTTTTGAATTTGAGTGGAATTATTTTGAGAATTTGCGCCTGTTCTTTTTCAAGTTCGCCTTGTGCTTGCGATCGATTTTGGTTGAAAGAACTACAGTATCGCGGTTTCGCGGTTAGCATGGGTCATGAGTCTTATTAGCATGAGTCATGTTATTTCGTACGTGTGTCTGTCTAGCCTGTCATCGATATATAAGATGTTATCACGTCAAAAACAAAAATGAAAAATGCCATTTTTTTTCTGTTCTAACCGGTCGGTGGCCCTAAGAAATTGAGCTAGTTATAAGATGCTACATTCTTTTTTCTGTCCTCCGTTTGTAGAACACCTCCCCGAAAATTTATTGCAAGCGAAGGATTTTGCTCCATCAGCTCAATTAGTGTTTTAAGTTGATCTCGGTTTGTTATCTTCTTAAGAAGTTTGTTTTTTATATTTATATTTTCAGCTATAAGAAAGCGAAAAATAATTGTTTTCTTCGAATTTAATATTCTTTTAACACAAACCAATAACTAAATAATAAAATCTACTAGTGTACGTACATTTTTGTTAGCAAGTGTACTTCAATCTCAACTCTGACGTTAAATGACTGTTTTCACGTTTATGTAATTTGTTTCTAAGGGGCGTTCATGCAAATGCTTTCGGAAGGATAGGATTTTCTACGGTGTATGATTTTTTCTCGTTGCATGGGACCCCTATAGTAAAATGAAAGTCTTGCAAAATTTCGACCCGTTACTGTTACAGTTATTGTTACTGTGACGCTGTTGTCGGGATCCAGAAAATGTATTGTAACATCGAACAACGCCGGGCGGGTCAGCTAGTATATTATATATGTTTGATTTAATTGAAACTTGAAAGATCTACTGCGATATATTGCAATCTACTGCGTTTTTATCATATATACTGCGCTTAATCAACTATAGGGTGGCAGCACTTGTGTGCGAGCGACTAACGGTTCGCGGCATCGGCCGAAGTACGACGTCGTCAGGCGAACTCGTCCGATCGAACCAAAACTTGTGCAAGTATACCAGTTTAGCTCCACAACGATGTCTCTACGCATCTCTGTAATTTCTGGTTTCTTTTAATTGCGTTTTTTTTGGTTTTACATCATTGTTATTAAACTAAGTAAATATGTTTATTTGAAGTATTAATTTAATTATTATTTAATAAAAAAGCGATTTCATATTTCAAAAGCGGTTCGCTTCCATCCTGCCATTTTGTTGAAAGCGAAATGAATTTTTTTGTAAAACCGCTGTCATCTCTATGGGAATTTTTGATATTTGCTTTGGAATTTTAAATGATTGTAAATAAGAATAGAAAAGTGGAAGATTTAAGCCCATGCTGGCTGTTAAGAAAGTATCGCTTTCAGAACGATTCGCAGCGATTTCTGTAATTTCTGGCTCCTTTTTAATTTTTTTTGTTTCAGTTGATTTTTTTAACTTTTAGGTATATGAGCAATGAAATGTTGTTATAATTATACTTTATTTTATATAAAATAAAGACAACAGCAATATTCACTTAAAATTCAAGAAGCACCCTGTAAAATGTAAAAGAGCGACAAAACTAATCACTAGATCGTTAATGACAGATGAGAACATAAAGAACATCGACCGCAGTTACAAACCAAAATGTGTAAGAAGTTAATAAATAAATTGCACGACTGGATCGCACGTACTTGCTCTTATGTGCAGTCACAGCAAAGAATAAAATTTGAAAAATATTAAGGGAATCAAAGTTTTTATTCGATTTTTATAACTTTTGATAGTTTGAAAAAAAGGACGTAAAATAGTTTTCTTTATTTCTTTGAAAAAATGTAAAAGTGTGATTTTTTTTAGAATCGTAGGAACGGTTTTTATTTAACAAACTTTTTTTTTTAAATAAAAAAAAAATATTTTAAGAATGCAAACTTAAGCACACAAATAACCTTTATTTATGACTAAAATTAAAAAAAATCACAAATGCGTTTTCAAAATATCGATTTTTCAAAAAAAAAAATTAAAATACAAACAATTTTTTTTCGAAAATATTTTAAATTGGAATTACTAAGGCTGCCTACATCTTCCTGAATATTAATTTTGGTTGTAATTGGTTGACTAGTTCTCGAGATAGTCAAAGAAAAAAAGGTCCTATGGGAGGTACCGTTTTTATCTTAATTTTTTTTTTTTTTGAGAAAAATAAGGTTTTACTTAACGGTATATTAATATTTGAGCTAAAAAAAATAAAAAAAATCGTGCTCCAGAATATCAAAATAATCCTATGTACTAAATTTGAAGATGTTTGACCGAACCGTTTAGAATATAGTCCAAAATACATACGAACAGACAGACAGAATTTTGCCAGTAACTCAAATATGTTTCTCTATCATCGTAATGTCATGTTTGATTGTTATCTCAATTTTTTTTTTCACGAATGCATAACTTGCATCATAGAACCTGTAATCGCAAATAAAAAACAAATATATTCATAAAAATTCAAAATTCTTTTATTCATAAGCCATTTCCAAAATTTCACGTTTTATTTTTAGTATGACGCACTTCTGGATAAATTATAGCCAAAACTCAAAGTTCACTAATTTCATCTGTAAATCTATTTATTTTTATCGAGATGTTTTAAAGCAACAACACAATTTATAAAGTGCACATATTGGTCGTACATTCCTGCTCTGCGGATGCTTATAACATTTATATACAAACATATGAAATGAATATCCTTGTTGGTATATTCTAAACCTGCCTAGGAACTCCCTGTTTAAATCGCAAAGGCAGGAAGGAGTATTTCCAAAATTCCGAGCAACCAGGAGAAATATAAAGTAAAAAAGGAATGTTGTTGACGACTCCTAAAGGTAAGTAAGTACAAATAAAACCCAAAGTACATGGTGTAGATTTAGGTCAGGATTGGTTTGAATTTCTTTTTTTTTTATAGCTCCATTTGCATTTGGAGCACTCCGACTCCACAAAGTCCCAAGTCAACTGACATCGTTAAAAATTCATTAAATTTAAATTTTCATATCAACATGTTCCGTTTACATTAAGGACGCAGGACGTATGTATTTATGTCGCACTTTATGAACAAACTATCAACTTGGGTATTGAAGTCATATCCATGCCATTCTGAGATTCTGCATAATTAATCATAATCAAAGCTTTCTCTTACAATTCCATAAAGATACTTCTCATTTATGCAAAAGTTATATTTTAACTGAAAGCTGACTACAGTCAAAATGCACTTTATCCTGTCTAGGATGAAAGAGAGTAGTGCAATCAAAGGATACAAATTATTATGGAAACAATAAAATTGCTTATCTTAATTGGATGTCAGTTTGTGTTGTGCAAATCCGTAATATCCTTTGGGAAATTCTTTGAAGTGTAAAATTACTTAGGTAAGAAGGATTTCAAATTATTTTGGTTTTGAGTGTTAAACGAAGTGATAAATAAAATCTAATGGGAGAAATATTTTATCTTCTATGGAGCTCTTTATACATAGGAATAGTATAGGATTGGAACTTTATAGGAAGACTCAACAAAATATCATTATAGTGATGGAATAACCAGAAACGATTAATATAACTAGTTTTGTACGAATTTATCAAAACAAAATTCTTTTTTTCCGACAAAATTAACGATTAAGTTTATGGCTAGACTCTATTCCAAGACTTTTTTAATTAATTTATAAAGTCAGTAAACAATAATTAGAGGTATATTGAGATATTGCGAAATTATACAATATTGGACCAAGAATAAAGCTTTGAGGCATTAAATTTAGGGCCCTATTATGACTCGTGAGTCGAACAATTTAGCGAATTACTCTTGTTGTGGTATTGCAAAAAGCGAACTCCGACGTTCGCCTGTCATAACAAAGCTACCAACATTAAAAACAAAATGTGACTTAGCACTTGTTGTTGAACGTCAAAAACTTCCATTTTTTATTAAAAAAGATTTCAGAAAATATAAAAAAAAAATAATAATAATTAAAATAGATTTGGTTTTTGGCGATGAGGGATGAAAAAAATATGATTTGTAGATTGAGGAGTTTTAGAAATACATAGTTCCAAGCCACTTGAACTACCTGACACTTTGTAAGGAACACATTACTTGTTCCCTTTGTTCAACTAATTGTCTTTTACATTATTTATTTATTTTATATTTTTGGATTAACAAACATGCGTTTGAGTAAGTTTTTCATACCATGTATTCATAGCTTCAAACAACTCAAAGTTTAGTAATTTCACCACATTGGAATTATCGCCTCGACTGAGTTTCAGCATCATTATTTAAATAGAAAACAAAAAAGAATTTTTGTTCTTAAAAAAAAACCCACGCCAAATATTTCTGGCGAATCGCGAGCCATAATAGGGGCCTTAACTAGCTAACCCACCCACGACACCGGTGTGGCGCCACCTAGTAATTAAATTAGCTTTAGTTACTTCTTACAACTTTAGCTATCTGCGCCACCTAGGGGTTTTTAAAATAGAGTAAGTACTCCCTGAGATATTTTTGACATTAAAAACAGACTCTTCAATTTTATTTATGTGTACACTACCTTTAAATTACATGGAATCAATGACCCTTTCCGTTTATTTTCCTTGGACTTTTGATATGCGAATAAATTTGTTTATCTTGGTGGTAAGTTCTATGAGTGAAGAAGTGGAACATGGCTTATGAACATGGATGCAACATTGTTGGCGATTTTAGAGTTAGTTACGAATCAGCCAGGAAGATGGCCAGACAAAAAATGACACCATGAAAGTGCTATAGAGCAAGGAATTCGTTCAAAAAACGGAACAAACCGAATTGCAGAACACCCATTTTCATTTTGGAAATTTCAATTCACAATAACGAATTGTGGAACACCTAAATTCACTTTCAGCATGTGAATTCATAATAATGGTGGTATCTATCGCGAAATTCTAAAAAAGAAAACGTTGTGCTGAAAGGTGCTGGCGCTGTGGCGACAAAGATGGATAAAGCTACCCTAGGTCATTTCGAGAGAACTTCTTTGCAACATACAGGGTGAGCTAAAAGAAGTCATCCATCCGATGTTGTTTGGCTCTTTTCTTTTTTTCTAAATGAACAACTTCGATTCTGTTTATTTGAACCTTTAGAATTGTATTGGCCAAGTCGAGAAGATGATATCGGCCAAATGGGCCCCGTCACAATTGATTGCCATACCTGCTCGTTTTATGGCATTTTTCATCAGCGAGAACTTCGGGCGACAGATTCTCGCACTCGTGTCGAATGTTGTCCTTGAGGGCTTACAGAGTCTCGGCCTTGTTCACGTAACGTAAACACGGGACTTCAAAAAACCCAAAAAAAAAATCTAAAACGGTTAAATCGGGCGATCTCGCGCGCTAGTGCAAATCGCCAAAACGAGAGATGAGGCGACCCGAGAACGACGTGTTCACTTGTATTCTGCATCTGACTAGTCCACAAATGTCAAAACAGATTTGACATTGGCGGCAATTTGCAAAAATGAGAGCATCTTCCAATAGGGTGATTTCTTTTTGCCCACCTTGTAGTTGGTATGAGGTATGGTACTGTTTAAAAAGTATAGATAACGTTTTAATTATATTCTGTTCAATGTATATATTCAGTACAGGGAGATAGGAGGTTTTAGGAGGATTTTAGTAAGCTCTAACATGGTTGCGGTAGTGAGCATTATAAATTGGCATAATTCTCACACAAATGTCGGTAGGGTTACCAGCTGTTTATTAAGTTTTCATTTCTCTTTTTCTACACCTTCATTTAAAAATATTGATTTTCCAAAAATAAAAAAAATTATTGAAAATTAAAAACGAAGTATTCGAAAATATTTTAAAGTGAAATTACTTTGGCTACCTACATCTATCTGAATATCAATTATAATTGTAATCGGATAACCAGTTTCCGAGAAAGTCGAAGAAAAACAACCGGTCCTATTGGAGGTACCGTTTTTAGCCCATGAACTAAAATTTTACTTTTACTTAACAGTGATATGGCATGTACCGTTAATATTTGAGGTACATTTTTTTTTAAAGACTGTAGAATGTTAAAATAACCTTAAGTTCTAAATTTGAAGACGATTGGCCCAACCGTTTAAGCTGTAGTGCAGACAGACGGACAGACAGGCCGACAGACAGATAGAATTTTGCCAAATTAAACTTAAACTTAAAATTAATCTATCTTTTTCGATACCGATAAGAGGTAAGGTAGTAGGCGCGTTTTTTTAAAAGTACTCCAGAATGCCAGGAAGTAATTTTTGTTGGCATCGTGTTGAATTTGAATGTGTTGTCAATGAAATGGCAAGAAAAAAACATCACAAAACAAAGAAATTAAAAAGAAATTAAAATTGTGTTTTAGAATTTATTGCATTAAAATGGAGTATTCTGAAGATCAAAAAAGCAAAAGAACGGAATCGAATTGCGTCATAGGCATTTTTCTTTAAAAAAAAAATTGCCTCTATATTGCAGAGCATAAAACCTCAAGAATCTGTGTCGGGGAGTCAGGTTTTTTTTTCTTTTTTTTAATTCCCTCCTCTCGTTCGGTCAGCTCCAATCTAAATTCCCACCATTTTATAAATGCAAGTGAAAAACTATGAATGCAACGCAAAACACATAGTCCGGAATCCAGGTGAAAATTTGGTCAATCATTTCCTCTCAAGCAATAAATTGGTGAAACTCATCAGGGAATAGTATTATAAGACCTTGTGAACGTCAGCTGCGGTGCCGTGGTTGGGATGAGCAGCCCAGAGCGTTTTAACATTCAAAGTATCAGCTGACGGTCTTTCCACCGAGATACAGCTGACACTTACTATATTCATTTATAGTTGCGTATAAGCTACCATCAATCTAAATTTTAGCTGAGGAAATCACTGAAAGTATTTTTTTTGCAAGTTCAAGCATGCAATTTACACATTATCTGTCTTGTTACAGCCAGCTGACTGTTTTTTTTCTTCAATATGATGGATAAGCTATGGTTTGACAATTTTTTAGTCGGGAGGAAATGACTAAACAAAAAAAATATATTCTTCGTGCGTGGGAGGCTCCCACGAACCATCATACCAACGGAACCGCAGCTGACGTTCATGAGGTTTTATAATACTATTCCCTGCTATTCACCAATTATCGTTTGAGAGGAACTTGGTCATGAAAATCTGTCGGTGGCTCCCGAACTAATAACATCGGAGCTTCGATGCAAATAATTTTTAGTGACAATATTACTGTCAGTTCAGAAATGGAAGTGCTAGTGGAAATAGCAATCATTGAGTTGACAAAATGATTTGTCAAAATTTCTTTATCAATGAAATGGCAAACTATTTTTTGACAGGAATTGACATAAGTGGAAATTAACACACACTGTATCAGAAATGGCAAGATTTTGAACTACCAAACAATGCCATTTCATTGACAAGTGGAAACCCAGCATAAGACAGTTAAAGGCTGATTGACAGTTCGGTAAAGAAAAAAATTAAAATTCTTCTTGAAAAAAAAAATTAAAGACAAAAAGAAATAAAAAATGGGCACGACTGAGTCGCACGTACTTGCAAGATCTTTGACAAAAACAAGTAACTTTTAATTTGAAAATAACAAAGTTGAACTTACAAAAAGTATCAAAACCACAATACTTAACGGTTTTTAGTAAAAATGAAGTACGCCATCACACGTCTTAAATAACAAAGAATTTATGAAAAATTTATTTCGAAAATTGTAGGACCGGTTTTGATAAAATCCTGTTTTTTATTTTTATTTTGATATTTTATTTTTTTCAAATTTTGGTATGCAGTTTTTTAAAGTTTATTAATAAACATGTGATTATAAAATTTAAAATATTTTTTTTAATTAGTTTTAAAAATATTGATTTTTCAATACAAACAATTTTAAAAATTAATTTTAATTAGAAAAAAAGTTATTATCCAAATTTATTTTGGCAACCTAGATCTTCTTAAACATAAAATTTGAGAGAAATCCAGAGCCGTTACCGAGAAAGCCCAAAATTAAAAAAAACTGTTATATGAAAGGTACCGTTAATAGACTTTTCCCGTAAATTTGGTTCTAATCAAATAAATACCAATACCAACAAAAAAAATTCTCAAAAATTTTCATCAAAATCGTTGGAGCCGTTTTCGAGAAAAATAAGCTTTTCCTTAACGGTCATATGGCAGGTGCCGTTATTATTAGGCCTAAAAAATAAAATTTCAATAATCACACTCACCAAATTTGAAGATAATTGCTTAAGTCGTTTAGGCTTCAGCTCGTTATTCATACTGACAGACAGACAGACATTTTTGTCGATCACTTTTTTAAGACTTCTCTATGACCGTAATGTCATGTTTCTTCTATGTTATCTCAATTTTTTTTATATTCACGAATCCTAAACTTGTCTCTATAATCGCAAGTAAAAATTGCTTCCTGTGGGTGTTCTAGATTTAAGAATTTTTCAAGTTTTTTTAATCTTACATGAAATAAAAAAAAATAAAACTGATTTTTTTTTCGCCGGGTAAGCTATTTCAAATTCGTGTTGTTCGGCTAGTAAGGATCTCTATATTTCACGTTACGTCCAGCGTAAACTGATGAGCTAGGCGAGTATGACGGTTGAAATTGTCAGAGTTGTAGTCAGTCGAACAGGTAAGGTGATGCTTGAGAAGCATATGCCCAAAGGTGGCAGTTATACTCGAGTTTTAAGGGTATAAACGCTTCGCGCATTAAACTCTGAGATTCCTTTTATTTTAACCAAACTTTTTCGATAAGAGTTTGATGCCAAACTCTATCAAATGTCTTAGAAATCAAGCGCAATAATCTTTCTTTTGCCAAAGCGAGGTAAGGATTTGTTCCACTATTCGGTTGATATGCCATCAGACCATCAGTAGAACGAAAGACGTACTGTCGGTCATGAAAAAGCTTTTGAAGTCTTCGATATTTCTTAAGCTGATTGTTAATCAGCGTCTCCATGACCTTAGAGAGAAGGGAAGAACTATGCTATGCTATGGATTGATCAGGAATATGGGAAGAAGGGCTCATCTTTCTTAGGGATATGCTGGAAAAAATATGCGGTTTTCCATATTCTGTACAAGATAGGCTTTGCCAGTTTGGAAGAACACCTTTTTAGAAATGCAATTGGCGAAAAAAATCTGTAATATGGAAAATTTTGCATTCTCAAGTACAGGAGAGGCAAGGATGCTGTAAGCGGGATGGGCTGCGAGCATGTTTCCTTTCACTGAAGAGTAAACAATTGGTTTGTCATTGGCAATGGTCGTTGGAACTGAAAATTATAGTTTCTTATGTATTTTTTTCAAATGACCAAAATTTTGGACTGTCTTTGGGAAATTGCAGATTTTTCGCCCTAATTTTTGGTCCTGCAAAAATTTGGTTCTAAAGCAGTTGTCGGTTGGATTGGAATCGCAAACTTCGGAGCCTAATCTAAGAAAGTTTTGGTTAAATGTCAGAAGGCCAAGATATAAGGCACACAGAATTCTCAAATTCTTTAATTACTTTAACATAACCGAATGTAAAAATACATTTTGTAATAGCAGCACCAAACGTTAGAAAATCTTAAGCCTTGAGTGGAAGTTCGGTATGTATATTGGAAAAGATTATTTCTTCGGATATAAGAGAAATCGTTCCTATTTAAAGATAATCTAAATATACCCTATATATATATACATATATATATATATATAATCTATAGATACCCAGATAGGAAAAAAACCTATAAAATGTATCTTTGCAAACCGACCTCAACCAACTGCCATTGCAGATACCCATAACAAGATACTTATCGGCAAAAAGTGCTTCATTAAGCTTTCCACTAAAACAAAAAGGACAACACAGTTCCTACCTATTTCCTACGAAAAATCGTTAACTGAATTTTTAATGCTATTTTCGTTACCATATATTCCCATAAAACACCCATTTTTCTGTTGAGATCAGAAAATTTTGGTTTCTCAGTAAATCATTTAATCGAATGTATCTATGTATATGCCTACGTATACCAGAAAAAACCATCTAACTAGGTACCTCCATAGATACAAAAAAAGAATTAACCAAAAATCCACATTATGGCTTATGGGGCATGCTTTAACTACATACATTCCGGTTGCCCATAGAGGAGCGCGTTGCTGGTGATAGAAAATCGCCTAGAAAACTGGGTCAGATGGATTTATTATGATGGAACAACTACTTGCACGTTTAATGGCTATGAATGGCGTTTGTGTTGGTGTGTTCGGTTGGCAGTGTGTGTGTGTATGTGTCATATTTAAATGGCATAATGCCAACAAAGCGTTTCGCTTCTCGTTCTCGGTTCTTGGTGTTTCCTCCTCGCGAGTGTTAGTTCGTTCCGTGGACAAACTATGTATATTATGTGAGTCAGAGTCAGAGTCAGAGTATCTACATTAGCTGAATATCGACCGGTTTTGGATGGGGGAGATGTGGGGCGGCGTGAGGTGGCGCACAGGCAGCATAAACTGTATCTAACAGATTCGAGTTGTGTATAACGAATGTATCACACATTGTGCGCCACTTCTAGGCATGCTCCACACAATGCCATGTTATGTATTTTCCTTTTTTTCCACTTCAACTTTTTCAATTTTATTTTGTATTTTTTTAAGTGGCAAGGTGGGGGCCTTTATGGTACGTATGTATGTATCTAGATTTTCAAAGTTCTGGTTATTTCTTTTTTGTTTGGTTTTCATCGTTTGATGTTAAGTTTCAACGGTTAGATACGTAGCTATGTACCAAGCAAAGCCCGCAAACGATGATGGGGCAAAGCTTGGTGTTTGGAGAGCTTTTTCATCTTATGTATCCCCATCTGAGTCAGTTGGTACCTATGTGGACTTGTATGTAAGGAGGGGTGGCCATTAGTTGGTAAGGTACATAGAAGAGATCCAGATACTGATGGTTTAGATGGGGGGCAGTATGTTGGAGCACAATAGGGATGGGAGGTAGGGGACTGGCACTTAGATACAAAAACGTGTCTTTCAGTAATTCTCTTCTTTTTTCAGTAGTGTAGTAGGTACCTATATACCAAACGAACGGTACATAGAGGGAAAAGTGTGTTAGATACCTACATTATGTTAAAGGTTTATGGGTTTGTGATGTGATTACTTATATGCAGTACCTACTTGTATATTATATACATTTATATCGACGAGATGGAGCTGTAGGTGGTTTTTTGGTCTGTCGGTCGGTCGGTTCGTTTGTTGGTTTATGGGTTCAAGAAGACGGGTTTGGTAGGGATGGGGATTGGGGATTTTTTTTTCTGTTTTTTGGTTGCTGCTGTGTTTTTTTTATTAGAACGGTCGGTACTTCAAGGGGAGGGATGGCCAGATAAACGATTTTTGTGCTGCATGCATTATGGTCGGGGTTTTTATTTGCAGATCACATAATAACTTGGAATAGAGCTAACAGTAGAAGCAATCATTTATTGAACACGAAATTATTTTTAAGCATTCCTACCTACCTTCCCACCTACAAAAATCAATACTTTGATTTCGCAATAAAATGGAGGTTTGTGTAGACCTCGCACAGTGAGTTGCATACAGTTGTTGGTTGCTATTGAACAAATCAGTTTCAATACGTAGTGATGGCATCTAACTGAGGATGGGCCCAATCTGGGCACACAGAAATAAAGGCCACAAGAACTTTGTCTTTGAAGGTAGGAATATGCTTAGTAAGAATTAGATACATATAAATATTTATGTATGTATGTATATATACATGAAGCAAATTATGGATGCTTGCTTATGCTTACACTTTTAAAAAAAGAAGTGCAAGCGACAGGAGCGTACTTGACAGGTCCAGGGCCTGTGAAACTTCCATAAACATACCTACCATACCTATAAATACATATATATTTTTACTTGCGATTAAAGGTACTATAATGCAAGTTATGCATTAGTGCAGATTAAAAATTTTGAGATAACAATCAAACATGACATTACGATGATAGAGAAATATATTTGAGTTACTGGCAAAATTCTGTTTGTCTGTATGTCTGTACGGATGTCTATTGAACTACAGGCTAAATGGTTGAACCAATCGTTTTCAAATTTACATTACATTACATATTGATCTGCTCCGTAGATAAATCTACGAAGTAGACACTTATGAGCACTGGCTACTGAGGCCATCGGCTCAGACAATTACAAGACAACACACAAGACGACATTGATACAGGACAAAACAGAAGATAGGAAGAGGACGGAAAACAGAAAACACATAACACATGTCAACAGCACGCAGTTGGTTTTCGGACGGTCCCCCATCTTTCCACTAACCACGCGCAACGATGCTTGATTTCGCTGATCTCACGGGAAGCGATGCTTTATCGGAGCCAAGGTCGATAATGTCAAAATATTTTACAGAGGACTTTTTTAAATTTGTTTAGCTCAAATATTAACGGCACCTGTCATATAAATGTTTGAAAAAATCAGGTATGGTATATGTACGGGTGAAAAAAAATGTAAGCTGGTGGGCTAAAAATGGAACCCCATAGTACGGTTTTTTTTTCTTGGACTTTCTCGAGAACTGCTTAACCGATTGCAATCAAATTTGATATTCAGGAAAATGTAGATAGCCAAAGAAATTCAACATAGAAAATATTTTAAGAATTACTTTTTTTTTTGTATTTTTAATAATTTTTTTTGGAAAAATCGATATTTTGAAAACGGGTAGGTGAAACGGAAACGGAAATACTTCCTTGATATACCAGACAAAATTTTGCTAATAACTTAACTATCATTCTGTATTAGCAGAATCATTTATCTGCACCAATTGATAACTTGCTTTATAACTAGTACCTACAATAATTGCAATCGCAAGTAAAAGGACAAGGAAATAGGAGAGTTGAAATCGGGCACTTTTGAGAGAACAACATTTCTGTGGATATTCGGTTCTTTTCTTTATGCGAAGAGAGTGAATAGAGAAAATTCTATAATACACTCGAGCGTTAAAACATAAACATTAATGCGGGGTTCACATGGGACAAGACAATCATTGTTCCATGTGAAAAATTGTTTCCAGGACAAGACTATTGTCATTATATTGTCCTCCGAGCTAGCCTGCCGAGTTGTCTCTGAGAACAATATCGACATCATCCAACCCCGTTCAAGAAGCTCGGTCAAGACAATTGAGTATTGTCCCATTGTCTTGTCTGCGTGTGAACGCTGCTTAAAGGTAAATGAACAACAGACTGTTTATGTTTTCCAAATTTACGCAGTTTGTTTGTAAGAAGCTTGAGGAAAGATAGAATTTTCTACACCGCATAACTTTATCTCGTTGCATGAATGAATACCCCAAATATATTTTTTACCGGCCTTTTTTCAATTATAATCTGTTCAATTGGGAAAAATATCAAAAAGATCGGTCAAAATACAGATTTTGACAGTTTTATGTTTCGTTGGGTAGTTACTACTGTGTCGCACGTATACTTGCTCTTATGTAGAAAAATAACATGGTCTGATCTTATCAAGTATTACAACCAGCACACTTAACGGTTTTAGTAAAAATGAAATCCCAACATCGACGTCTTGAACAAAACATCACGATATACAGCTATAACTTTGAGGTATTAAGACTTTGTCTACCTGGACTCCGCTATTAACTCAGAGAACAACACCAGAGCTGAAATCGAACTAATAATAACTCTTGCCAATCGATGCTTTTTCGGGCTTACAAGGCAATTCAGTTGCAAAGCCCTCTTTAGGTCAACTAAATTGTTCCTGAAAACTGGGTCCTATTATACAAAATGGGCACGACTGGGTCGCACGTACTTGCTCTTATGTGCCTAATTACATTGGAAATCAAGATCTTTGACAGAAACAAGTAACATTTACGTTGCAATTAACACAGTTTGAACTTATAAAAAGTATCAAAACCACAATACTAAGCGGTTTTTAGTAAAAATGAAGCACGCCATCACACGTCTTAAATAACAAAGAATTTATGAAAAATGTATTTCGAAAATTGAAGGACCGGTTTTGATAAAATTCTGTTTTTTTATTTTTAGCTTTTTGATTTTTTTTTTTTGAAATTTTTGGTATGCAGTTTTTTAGAATTTATTAATATACATGTGATTATAAAATTTAAAATATTTTTTAGTTTTAAAAATACTGATTTTTCAAAAAAAAATTAAAAAAATAATTTTAATTAGAAAAAAAATTATTCAAAATTTTGATATGCAGAATTAATTTGGCTACCTAGATCTTCTCAAATATACAATTTGACAGAAATCCAAGAAGCCGTTAATGAGAGCCATTATAGCCGTTATTTGAAAGGTAACGTTAGTAGACTTTTCCCTCAAATTTGGTTGTAATCAAATGATAGCCAATACGAACAAAAAATTCTCTAAAATTTTCATCAAAATCGTTGGAGCCGTTTTCGAGAAAAATAAGCTTTTCCTAAACGGTCATATGGCAGGTACCGTTCTTTCAATTTCCCGTCTGGGGAATGCCAAAAGAATAACGCACACCAAATTTGAAGATAATCACTTAAGCCTCTCGCTTAAGCTCGTTATACATACTGACAGACAAACATTTTTTGTCGATCACTTTTTTAAACTTCTCTATGATCGTAATGTCATGTTTGATTGTTATCGCAAGTTTTTTATATTCAAGAATCCCAAACTAAACCTATTTAAATCTGCAATTAATTGCATTTGCAAATACTTGCAAGAAGTTATGAAAAAACTGTTATTCGCAGTTTTTACTTGCAAGTCAAGGACAGACAGATTGTCAGACATTTCTTCCAGAAGTTTTCTTGCAAATGGAAACGCGGCCTTACATCAATCGATCAGTGGCATCGTTTTTTACATCTTCTTGATGCTTCTTTGTTTAAATTTTGCGCATCAGTTTACGAAATGTTGCAATAATGAACAATTGTCATGTTAAGTGATGCGAATTTTTTACGTTTGTAAACGTTTGACTTTATTGATTAAGCAGCAGTGATGCATTTATTTATGAATTCACCGTCCTTCTGATACTCCATCTGTTTCTACGGTAACTACCGTTGATGTTCCAAATGCGTCTCCTTTTTTGATAGAAGATACTTTTCGGTTCTCTTGCATGGACAGGTGACGTAGTTGAGTGCTTTTTGTCAATTAAACCGAATGCTGTTGGTATTGATGGCACACATCCTGTTTTCATTAAGGCAATCTTACCAATAATCTTGCCCTACGTTACACATGCCTTCAACACCATTATAATGACTGCAATTTTCCCTAGCCCCTGGAAGTTGGCAAAAATAATATATATTCCTAAAGATTGTAAAAATGAGGAGTTTAGACCTGTTTCCGTTCTTCCCTTTCTATCGAAAGTATTTGAAAGATATATTCAAAAACAATTAAAAGCATATTTAAGATTACATTAAATGTTATCCCCTATGCAGTCTGGTTTTCGCCAAAACCATAGCTGTATATCCGCCATTATTAATGGTGTTGACGATATAAGACAATCCCTGGATTAATGTCATGTCACATTTCTTGTTCTTGATTTTTCAAAAGTCTTCGACACTATAGAACATTCCATTCTTTGCGATAAGCTTTTGAACATCTATAACTTTTCAACTTTCTTTCCAATAAAAAACAAGCTGTTGTGGTA
Source organism: Platycheirus rosarum (assembly GCA_963971375.1). NCBI lineage: Eukaryota > Metazoa > Arthropoda > Insecta > Diptera > Syrphidae > Platycheirus > Platycheirus rosarum. Next base: position 36,144,612 of record OZ020510.1, on the reverse strand, counting down.
GGTTCAAAAATGTCGAGTGTCTTACCCATCGTAAATGGAGTCCCCCAAGGATCAATATTGGGACCTCTGCTTTTCTCCCTCTACATTAACGAGCTTCCATCTATTTTTGCATCCGCTTCTATTCAAATGTATGCCGATGATGTTCAGTTAAAAGCTGTCAACTTGGACTAATTGAAGACTGTGCTCATTCAAATCTAGAAAGAATCTCAAAATGGTCTTATAGAAATGGTATGATTCTTAATCCATCTAAGTCAAAATGCATTGTTATAAGCAAGAACCCTTTATGTCTTTTCTACTTCCCAATAATTACCCTCAACAATGCCCCCATTGAATATGTGGAAACTTTAAGAAATGTAGGAATTTTATTTAATAGAAGATTAACTTGGAATAATCATATCAATGCAGTCGTTGGCAACGTTTATGGGGTTATTCGCTTGTTATGGTCCTCACAATATTTCACCCCTCTAAAAACACGTCTAATGGTTGCCAAAACTTTAGTCATACCTATATTAACTTTCGGGTGCGAAGTTTTTAGTGATTGTGATGCGGCTAGCAGAAGAGAGCTCAACGTTGCATTCAACAATACTGCCCGTTATGTATATGGCTTGAGAAGATATGACCGAATCTCTTATTACTCAAGGCAAATGTTCAATATCTCTCTCGATTATCTTTTAAATTATAGAACGCTTATATTATTATTTAATGTTATTCAAACACATCAACCTGGTTATCTTTTTGCTACACTAAGATTTAGATCTTCGAATAGATCTCTAATACTTATACATCCGCGTTATAACTATTTGGTATCCAAGAGGCAGTTTTTTATCAATGCCATTCACCTATGGAACACTTACCGCAGAATGTTAGGGTGTTGAAAGGCGAAGCACAGTTTCGGAGTGAGTTACTGATTTACTTTTAGTCTATTTAAGACTGATGTGAACTTAAATAAATAAATAAAAATGGAGATAAATAAAATTCTTTTTTTTTAGTTTTTTTTTCTTTATGACTTTTTCCTAATCTTTTTTTTCTTTGGTTTTTTACTTCTGTTAATATTAAACTTAAAACGAAAATTAAATAATGTTAACTTTAAATTAAACATTAAGGATTAGAATATTAAATCCTTTTTAGCCATATTTTCTATTTTGATTTAATATACATTTAAAAGCTTTTAACTTCCTTATAAGATTTTGCATCTTACAGTTTAAGCAAATCAAATAAAATAAATAAATACTAAATATGTTTTTAATCTATTTGCTAGTAACGCCACTCTTTGATGAGGTTGTGAACAATTCAGCCTTACAGCCCTTTTATTGCTATCAAATATCGTTTATTTGATACACGATAACTTCTATGGAATTATTGATAATTTGGTATTATGAGTATCAATTGATAATTTTAAGTGAATATCGATCAAAACATAATTATGAATAGGTTTTGATTTGACGTCTCTAATTTGATTCTGGTTTTTGTGTTGTGGTTTATAAATAAGTAGGTTAAATAATTTAAGTTGTTATTTTATTAACAAAATTCGCTTTTTTTTCTTGACAATATTTTGTTTCTTTAGGAGCGGGATTGTAAGCAAGAGGAAGACCGGAAGAGTTGATGGGGAAAACCCAGAAGAAGCCAAATAATCTGTTTAAAGCCTGTCATTGCCAAAAAATGGGATTCCTCAGAATTGCCTTCAAACATTTGATTTTAAAGGAAATCTACTACCCGAATACTTGATATGTACCTATTAACAAAAATGTTTGCCTGCTTAAACGATTGATTGGTATCGATAGTTTATCAAAAGAACTATTCACAATAGATTTAAAATGTACACATGTACAATTCAGTTTATCAAATACCTACATATATCATCATGTATCGTATTGATATTTGTTAGCCATAATAGGATGTAGGATCGGCAATGCTTTTTCGATGGACAAATTTCCCATAAAAAGTTGTTTACGGGAATGAACTTTTTCCCATTAAATATTTCTGCCATTGTTTTGCTCTGGAAAATTAAATCAAAAATATAAATTTTATTTATTTTTAAGAATATGAAAAAAGACTGCCCAAACCCTACTCCATAATCCTTCCCAACTCCTTTTTGGCTTCCTCTATCTGCAAAGAAGATTAAGGGTGCACTAAGCTTCACAATTGGAGGAATACCAATTACTAAATCATTCATTTGATTCAGGAAGTGAGGCTGCTTAAATGTACAACAAACAAATAAACATTATATTGTGTGCGTTTGTTAACTTGTGAAAAATATAAATATCGGATTTTTCAACATGGACGCTACAAAAGTAGAGCGACAGATAGCGAAATTATTAAAATTTACTACCGAAATTCAGTCAGTGGCCTCAACGTTAAGAGCGCTACGTCCAATTTATGGTCGTCATAATCGCCTAGCAGATCAACAATTGAGCGTCTAGTGGAAAAATTTGAATCCACAGGCACAGTACAAAATGTTCCCGTGCCAGTGAGACAAAGAAGTGCCCGTTGTGTCGAGAATATTGCTGCCGCTGAGGCTTCAGTTGCAGAAAACCCAAATGTGCCTCTCACACGTCGTTCTCAAGCGTTGGGCATCTCTGTGATGTCGTTGTGGCGAATTTTGCGAAAAGATCTTGGCCTACATCCTTACAAGATTAAATTGACGCAAGAACTGAAGCCGCTTGACCACCAGAAGCGTCGTATGTTCGTGAATTGGGCTGAGCAACAACTTGAAAATGATTCGGATTTTCATCGAAAAGTCATCTTCAGCGGTGAGGCTCATTTCTGGCTGAATGGCTTCGTCAATAAACAAAGCATGCGCTATTGGGCAGGCAGCAATCCACACGTACTCCATGAGTCATTGCATCCCGAAAAAATTACGGTTTGGTGTGGTTTATGGGCCGGCGGCGTTATTGGGCCGTACTTCGTGCGTAATGATCAAGACCGGCACGTTACTATGAATGGGGATCGTACCGTTCAATGATAACCGAATATTTTTGGCCCCAATTGGATGATATGGTCTTGTAGGACATGTGGTTCCAACAGGACGGCGCCACAAGCCACACAACGAATGTCACAATTTATTGGAAACCAAGTTTGGAGAACGTGTTATCTCACGAAATGGTCAAGTCGCTTGGCCGCCTCGGTCGTGCGATTTGACGTCGTTAGACCATTTCCTGTGGGGCTACGTCAAGTCTATGGTCTATGCCAACAAACCAGCGACGATTGATGAACTTCGTACGAATATCGAACGTGAAATTGCAGCAGTATCGCCTGATTTATGCTTGAAAACTGTCGAAAATTGGGTTCAGCGTCTGGACTTCTGCAAGCGTGCCCGTGGTGGCCATGCAAAATAAATCGAGTTCCATATATAATGGCATCGAACGTACTTTCACAGGAATAAAGAATTTCATTGATAAACAAAAACTTTTGTAGCGCTCTTATTTTGAACAAATGGTCGACTCACGTACATTGCTTCTGGCAAATTGAGTGGGTTCGAATTGTACTAAGTTTTTTTAATTTTTTATTTTTAACATGTCCTTCTTCTTCAGTTAATATAATTATTGTGTTATTAAACATTTTAAATATGTACATATATTTACTTTTAGTTTCTGCAAATTTCATCTGTCAAACAATAAAATATTGTTCTTTTTTTCAAGTTGGCTATTCTTCAATTCAATTTCAATTAATTGTATACATAAAATAAACATTTGTGCATTAAGATCAATATCTTTTGTAGTACTTAGAGATAAGATATGTAGATATTACTGTTGAATATCGTTCCAACGCAATCGTTAATATTATACTTTGTAAATTCTACTTTTCTGTTTTAAATCAAGTTGCTGGTTGATTGTATATATTAATTTGTTCTGTTTGTCACTTTGAAGATCTTATAGTTTTTCTTTTCATTCTATCATTTGCCTTCATTTAATAAAGAAGTTTTTCTATTAAAATTTAATTCGAATTTTCTAATAGGTTATGGGCCCAGGTCATAACTAAAAGAAATAATAATTTGCATTTTGTTTAAAAGGTATCGTATGTCGAAATATTATTAAACGATGAGTTCGTTGTACAATATAGAAAAACTGAATGGGGAGAACTACAGCACTTGGACAATACAAATGAAGAGCGTACTGATACATGCTGATTTGTGGTCTTACATCGATGGATCAAATGTCCTGAAAGCAGAACCGACGCCGACGCAAGAAGAGATTTTGGCATGGACAACATTTGATGGCAAAGCATTAGCATCTATTTTACTAAGTGTGAATACGTCTGAACTAATTCACGTAAAGAACTGCACATCATCCAAAGAAGCATGGGACAAGTTGCGTGAAATTCATTCACCAAGAGGACCAGCTCGGATGGTGAGTTTATTTAAAAGGTTATTACAGTCTAGATTGCTCGATGGTCAGTCCATTGCAAGTCATGTTAATGAATTCAGCAATATAGCCGAAAAATTAAATGATGTTAATGTCAAGGTCGCGGATGAATTGTTGGCGATTATTTTGTTGTGTAGCCTCCCTGATTGCTATGAAAATTTTATTGTTGCCATTGAGAGTCGTGACACATTGCCTTCATTGGAAACTCTTAAGGTCAAATTGATAGAAGAGGAACGACGGAGGGCAGATAAGGATCCAAGCGTAGCTTCAGGTAATCAGCAGATTTTTGCAACTAAAACCCAGCAAAAGAAGACACATCTTAAAGTAACTAATTCAAAAGCACGAGGTAAATGTTATTCTTGTGGTAAAAAGGGGCACTTTGCGGTTGACTGCAGGGTTTCTAAGAACCGCCAAGCACATTCTTTTGGAATTTTCTCTGCCGATAGCACGGTACTTCAGAGATATGAATGGTGTTTAGATAGTGGTGCAACATCTCATATGTGCTGTGAAGAAAGATTCTTTGTAGATCTTCGAAAACAAAAGGGTGAGATGGTCCATTTAGCCAATGATAATTTTGTTTTCTCTAGCGGATTTGGATCTGTAAGTCTCAAAGTGGGTAATGAAAATATTTTGCTGAAAAATGTCTTGTTCATTCCCGAACTCCGTGGGAACTTTCTGTCTGTAAGCAAAATAACACAACACAATTTCACTGTTGATTTTGAAGGTAATGCGGCTATTGTAAGAAACATGCAGAGAAAATTTGTTCTGAGAGCTTACCAGAGGAACGACTTGTACATCGTTGAGTCAAAACCGGAAGCAGTTTCTTTAAATACAAATTCTAAGACTTATAGTTTGGGCATATGGCACAAACGTTTTGGCCATCTGAACAATGGTAGTTTACAGAAGCTCAAACAACAAAATATGGTAATTGGTCTGGACATGCAATTGTCGAATGAGAAGCAAGATTGTCAAATATGTGCCAAGGGAAAAATGACAGTTCAACCTTTTCATTGTCTAGAAGCCAGGACTTGCTTGAAGTAGTGCACACAGACGTATGTGGGCCTATGCGTGTTCAATCCGCTGGTGGAGCTCGTTACTTCGTTACCTTTATTGACGACAAATCAAGAAAGATAATCGTTTATTTCATTAAAACCAAAGACGAAGTATTTACTGTTTTTAGGAAATATAAAGCAATGGTAGAGCTCGAGACGGGTTGCAAAATAAGTGTTGCGTAGCGATAATGGACGAGAGTATGTAAATAAAATATTTAACGAGTATTTGGACACACATGGAATCAAAAGGCAGCTATCTATTGAGTACACCCCACAACAGAATGGAGTGGCGGAGAGATCGAACCGCACTCTTGTAGAAATGGCTAGGTGTATGCTATTAGACTCAAATCTTCCGGAATTCTTGTGGGCAGAGGCCATCAATACAGCTGCTTACATTCGTAACAGGTCCCCGACAAGAATTTTAGAAAATATTACACCAATTGAAACATGGTCTGGGAAGAAACCATTTATTTCTCACTTTAAAATATTTGGGTCAAAGGCCATTGTATTGGACAAAAAGCAAGGACGTTCTAAGTTCGCTGCGAAAGGTAAAGTTTTTTTTATGGTGGGGTATTCAGATGAGTCTAAGGGCTATAGGTTGTATGATCCTTCGACAAGGAAAATAGAAAAGGCTCGCGATGTACGTTTCTTTGAAAATTGTCTTGAAAGGGGAGACAATGATTATTTGCTAACAGAATCAAATTGTTCATGGCACCAAGAAATTAATGTCAACAAAAATAAGTCCCAGAAAGATGCATCAGAAAATGTAGCAACCAATACAGATCCTTTCGAAAACGAAAAAGACGTCAGTTCAAATGAAGTTTCACCGACGCCGACGACAGCAAAAGAAAATAGTTCCGATACAGAAAGCACTGTTCCCAATGCATCAAACATATTAGTTCTTGGACCTGGACGTCCAAAAATAATTCGAACTGGACAAAAAGGTCGCCCAAGAAAAGAATACAAAATGATTGAAGCTTTAAATACAGTTAAAAATAATTGTTTGGATACACCAATGACAATTTCTGAGGCTATGTCGAACAAAAACGCCGAAAACTGGAAATTGGCAATGCAAGAGGAGTTTAATGCTCTTTTGTCGAACAAAACTTGGGAACTAGTAGATTTGCCAAAGAACCAACCTGTAATAGGATGTAAATGGGTTTTTACTATCAAGAAAAATCCAGATGGAACAATTGCGCGCTATAAGTGCAGGCTCGTTGCAAAAGGCTTCGCTCAAAGGTATATGGTAAATTATTTCGAGACGTTTTCACCAGTGGTCCGTTATTCTACAATACGTTTGATCTTGGCAATCGCAGTGGAACATGAACTGTTTTTGCACCATCTAGATGTAAAGTCTGCATATCTAAATGGCGAATTGTGTGAAACAGTTTATATGAAGCAACCTGAATGTTTTACTGATCCTAAATATCCTGAGAAAGTATGCAAATTGAAAAAAGCACTTTACGGGCTGAAACAAGCCGGAAGGGAGTGGAACAAAAAGCTTAACACCGTGCTTCAAGGAATAGGATTTACCAAATGCAATGGTGATACTTGTGTCTATACAATGAAAAAACAAGAAAATTTCAACATCATTGCAGTGTATGTGGACGATATGATGATAGCGTGCTCAAATGAATCTTCAATGATTCACATAAAGGGATTGATTATGTCGGAGTTTGATTGCGAGGATAAAGGTCAAATCAGGTATTTTTTGGGAATTCAAATCGAGCGTTCTTTTCCCAAAGGTAAAATAGAGATTCATCAGCAACAATATATACTAGATTTTCTACAAAGGCATCGTATGGAAGATTGTAAGGCAGTATATACACCTCTTGATCCTGGAATGAAGTTGATTAAGTGTTCCAACTCAACGTGCGAAAATGAAAAGAAAAATCAAAATCATTATCAGTCTATAGTGGGAGCATTAATGTACCTTGCTGTATCGACAAGACCAGATATCATGCACACAATAAGCAAGTTGTCACAGTTCAACACAGATCCACATGAAGAACATTTCGTTGCTGTAAAACATCTTATACGTTACATCAAGACTACCAGTGCGGCGAAGTTGTCGTACAATAAATCGTCAGACCAAATTAAAGGCTACGTCGATGCAGATTGGGCAGGTAGTATGGATGATCGCAAATCTTACACTGGTTTTGTGTTTATGTTAGCTGGAGGAGCAGTGTCTTGGGAATCTAAGAAACAGACATCCGTTGCACTCAGCAGTACAGGCTGAATATATGGCCCTTTCTCAAGCTAGTAAAGAGGCTGTTTATTTACGAAATTTAACTCAGGAACTAAGTTTTGAATTATCTAACAACAAACCTATCGTTTTATACAATGATAATCTTAGCGCCCAACAACTGGTAAAGAATCCTGTTCATCATCCCAGAAGCAAGCACATCGATATACGTTACCATTATATCCGAGAACTTTTTGAAGATGGTATTATTCAACTCGAGTACCTTAGTACAAACAACATGGCAGCAGATATTTTTACTAAGAATCTTGCAAGAATTAAGCATCTAAAATTTGCTGCATTATGTGGTATACCAATCACATGATTTTATCTTTCAAGTCATACTGCGTTGAGGGAGAGTGTTGAATATCGTTCCAACGCAATCGTTAATATTATACTTTGTAAATTCTACTTTTCTGTTTTAAATCAAGTTGCTGGTTGATTGTATATATTAATTTGTTCTGTTTGTCACTTTGAAGATCTTATAGTTTTTCTTTTCATTCTATCATTTGCCTTCATTTAATAAAGAAGTTTTTCTATTAAAATTTAATTCGAATTTTCTAATAATTACTTTAACTTTTTATGTTAAAAAAATCTTCATTCTCAAAAAAAAAAAAAGAAATTCAGATTGAAGTTCCCGATCAAGAGAAAAGTTACAGGGAGGCAAAAGCTGCTGCCGGGGATTTTTTTCAAAAACTAGAAGACAGAACCATGCGGTTTTTTTATCAAAATTTGTAATTTAAATGCGAATTTCTCAAAAACCATTGACATGAGTAATTTAATTTAAATGCAGGGGGCCTATTCCTAAACACGAGTCGAGTGAGATGTCACTCGAGAGCTCATAGTCGAGTCGAGTAAGAATCGGTATTCCACAACTCTAGTGAGAGCCAAAAACATGACATGACTCCGAAAATGTTGAACACACCCTTTTAATTGTAGCTAACTTCATTAAATGTTGACTTGAAGTTTCACAAAAAAATCTTTTGATTTGAGAACTAATCGTAAAATGTAATTTGTTATTAAATTAATCAGTTTAAATCGTAAAAGTGCAACAAAAATTAATATGATAAGTACAGAGATGTTTTATAAAACAATTTTTGTATATTTTCTGCGAGTAATGTTGCACAAATTTAAAACAAACACCAGATCGTCGTCTATGCCAAATAGCTACCACCAAAAAATATTTAAATTTTGTTTCAAACACTTTATTATTCACAACAATTAGAAAATTACAACTTGAAGCCTTTTTTTATTTTTACCTACATTTTTGCACTATCACACCATCACCCTTTTTAAATATGAATGATTTCTCACAAAAAAAGAGTTCAGGAATAGGTATGTTTCATTCGAGTGTCATTTGACGTTCGACATTCAAGTTGGGGAATACCGATAATTAGTGAGTCGTGTTCGAGAATACCAATTTGTCGATCTCACATGAAAACTTACTCGACTCTTCTTCAGGAATAGGGCCCCAGGATTATAGAACAAACTTCTGGCTTTCAAATGCAGTATAGCACTATTGTAAGTGTTGCCGTTGTTTTTTAATATTTTTTTTTTTAATTTAAAACATTTTTTCTAAAAGTGCCCTTACCTCCTGAACGGGGGGAGATAGACCCCTCCTCCCATAGTAAAAAGTGCTTGTTTTTGACCCCTCTACAAAAACCCGTCATCAAATCTTGGCGGCCAAGTTATCGTACTCGTGCCAATTTAACGGACTTTATTCGAACAATCAAGTCACAAAAATCGAATAAATGCTTTGATGTTAACTTTAATTTTCTACAATGTGACCACACATATGAGCAAGTACGTGCGATCCAGTCGTGCAATTTATTATATAAGTGGTCTACATCTTCGCATTGTTGCCTACGGAGACCGTTTGTGCTTTGTGGCACATCAGTTGAATGGCTTCAAATCCTTTAACGAACATAGGTAGAAACAATATTTGTGTTTTACATATATAGATAAAATAGACAACAAGATGGGTGATCTCACCGATTGGGCCAATAAAGCTTAATGTATTTGAACTAAGGTTGCGCGTTCAGTAGTGCGACAAAGCGATGCGATGAGAGAAGAAACGATGCGCCTAATTCGAAAAAGTGGTCAGAAGAGTTTGCGAAGCGAGATGCTAGATACCTATCGCAACCATCTCGCTTCGCAAACTTTTCCGACCACTTTTTCAAGCGAGTTTGTGTTCATATCTCGAATGGTTTGTCGCATCGCATCGCTTTGTCGCACCACTGTACGCGCAGCCTAAGTGTTTGCCAATTTAATGGAGAATTCATATATCCAATCATAGCAAGGTTTTCGTGTTTTTTTCACTGGTTTACATCATTTGAGTTACATTAATCTATAATTTTTGCTTACCTAACATCAGCCGTTTTCGTGTCTTTTGAATGTTTGTATTTTATTCAATTGGCATATCAGTTAGCTGTATGTACAAATATGCACACAAATTCCCTGCAAATTCGTTGTTTATAAATTATTTTTATTTTTTTTTTAAGTTAATTTTCTTCGTAACTTTACTTACATTTTAAATCTTAATCCGTTTTGTTATTTGATACAGAATGTGCTGTTTTTGAATGCTTTTGTTATTTAACAACTTACTGCATGAGACAAAGATCCTCTTTAGAATGATAAACTTTTAGTAGATTCAATTTCAACTTAAAATTAATGAAAATTAATTTTGGAAAAAATAAAAATATAATGTACATACGTACAAAATGTCGCTGGAGTCGGCAGAAAACGAGGGTAGAATAAATTCCAATTAACTTCCTGAAACTTATCTCTGAATATTTCATCCTCAGGAGCGGACACAGAAACTGTATCATACATTTTATTTTTGCGATAATTTTTCTTTTTAGTTCAAGAGCAGAAAAAATATTAAATTTTGAATAAAGGTTTCTACGATTCCATCCCATTACTAGAAATTTCTTGTTTTCTACTTATGAAAAGTCTTCAGGAAGCAATATTTTTGTAAAACCAATCCGAATGCGAAGAAATAAAAGACAAATATTTTGAATATTTTTTTTGCTATTATTATTTTTTTGTTAGTAGATTAACTTAGAATATTTAAATTTCATCTGTTTTCCCATTTTTTTTCTTTGTTTTCTCTTTTTTTTTCTTTTACATCGTTTGTTTACCTTTGATTTTTTTTTACAATTACATTTTACAATCAAAAATTATCCTACAGCAAAGAATTCATCAATATTAAAAAAGTCTGACTTTTTTTCAATCACTCACTTAACAAAGTAAAAATTTACTGCAACAAAATTATATGCATGTATATACTATAAACGTGTTCGAATGGTAAATAGATTTTTTTAATTTAAAAAAACGAATAATAACAAACTGTGTGTACATTTGAAAAAAAAACTAAACAAAACTGGAGAAAATCTTCTTAAGATGCATAATGCTGTTGTTATCATTGTTTTTTTTATATTAGATCTATATTTTCTTCTTTTATATGAATATATATAAAATCTAACTCTCAAGGTAAATTTAAAGAGGAAGTTGTTTGTTTGTTTGTTTTTTTTAATTCCCCTTATTTTATTAATGAAATATGATTTTTTCTTCGAACTCACTAATTTATTTATGAACTAATGTAATATAACCAATCATTATAATTAATTACAGTAAAAAAGGCTGTATGAATTATTTAAATAAAAAAGAACAATATATGCATAAAATATAAAATAACATGAGGATTTGAAAATACATATTTTAGGAAAGAGAGAGAGATAGAAGCGTAAATAAAATCAAATCAATTGCAATTAATATATATGTAAATGTAATTGTAACGACTTTTCTAGTTAAATTATGTACCTTTTAAAATATTTACATACATTTTAATTTTTGTTTTTAATTCTGCTTGGATGATCAACGACAAAATTGTATTTGATTTTTTTTTCAAGTTTGTTGTTTTTTTATTAAAAATTGTTTATTACACTATTCTTGTAATTATCATATTATCCACTTTTATATTTTTACACAGTTATTTTGGGGGTTTCTCAGTTGTTCTTTTTGTTTTTGTTTAATTTTCTAATTTATTTATCATACACCAATTTATATATTTTTTTCTCATTACTACATAATTGTTACTTACAAAATTAAATAATGTAAAACAAAAAAAATAATTTCTGTTGTCATTTCCATTACTAATATATCATGATATCGGATAACCTATACCATGATAGTGGAATTTTAGCTTCGACTCGCAAGGGAAATTCGTGGTTAGTTAATTTCCTGAATTTCTCCATCTAAATTCGAGATCTGTTGTGGATGATTCGATTTGACCATGCAAGAACGAGCCACAGACTTAAAGAGACTGAAAGTGGAAAAGAAAAAAAAAATAATCATATTATACCAATAAAACCAAAAATAAAAAAATTATCTTTGTTGTCAAAACACCGGGAAAGAAGTATCAGTGTTCTCCTCTATTCAAGCGACAATATCTTCATCAGAATCAGGGATAATCTGATCCACGTGTTGGTTTAGAACTAGTAATTGGTCCAAAAATACTTACTTTTCAATTTCAGGTGCACAGTGCACAAAATCATGATCCCAGAACTTATAAATTGGGTTCTTAATCAGCTCAATGAATGTTATCAATAGACCCCATGGATGAGGACGATTCACAATCAATCGTTCGAGCAGCACCCGAGTGATTTGCTCTTGGATGGCTTCCGAGTTTGCTTCAGCAAACAAATGTAAGACAGCGCAGCTAAAATAGTGCGTATGACTGTTCGGGTAGCGCAATTGATTGGCAATTGCATTTAAGAACAAATAACGTCCTTCGGTGTCTAAATCAACGGCCAAATTCTGGAAAATATCCATATGAGCACTGTGTGCTATGTTGGAGGTGTTTGGAACGAAGTTTTTGCTCCTAAAAGATAAATAATTAAAAAAAAATCGTTGACAAAAAAACAACCATCAAATTCACCTTATGTGCGCAATAGCTTGTGTTCCTACATACAGCACAAGTGCATTCATCAGCGGGATGTTGTACCGTGAACCTGGCTCATTTGAGATTTGCAAATGACTCCTAAACTCTGACAAAAACGTTACTGGTGACCTTGCCTTCAGATATGAATCGAGATCCTTCTTGAAGTTGGCTGGTTGAATGTTGACCACATAGTTTGAGAATATCTTTGGAGCTGTTGCAGTATCGGGCAACATGTCGACTTTCAAGTTGGGTGTAAATGGGTCAGGTAGACGCATATTCCTTGGGAATGCTGCCAGAATGATGTTTCGCATTTGAATGCAATTTGGAGGAATGGCGTCACAGAATCCAAAGTGGTAGTCGCACAAGAATTCAGGGAAATCGTGTAGAAGTACTAGCAATACACGTAACGTTCCTTTGTACAGAACTTGGACGGGCTTAGCCAGCTCGGCATTACGCAGGAACGGGGCCAGGTATTTAAACAGATCCATCAGGAGTTGGGCATACAGAGGCCAACCTTTTTGTTGTGGAATTTGAGCTAAAATTCTTCCCAGGAATATACGGTGTGATATTAATTCCAGCCAGGCGTAGCAGAAACCTGCGGCACGTGATGGATTCAACAAGTGGTAGGTGTGCGAGAAGGCGGTTACAATACTCTGCATCAGTGACTCTAGAACTGCGTCGGGAGAGCTCAGTTCAAGGAAGAGCATAATGAAGAAACGATGATAGCCCAACTGTTGGAAGGAACTGCCATGGATTTCTTGGTCTTGCAACAAAATGCCTAGGACAATGCCCAAGACTTTGTTTAGCAAATTTATTTTCGTTGTTGGATTTCCCTGATCGCCAGAATGTCTAACCAAAAGCGCGATCAGATGGACGAATGCGTCAATCCAGTGGAAGATCTTTGTCTTTGCCACCGCCGGATTGTGTGTTGGATCATTGAGGATTCTGTAAACCAAGTCAATGCAGAACTGTGTTGCCTGGCGGAAGAAACGAGTTATCAAGTCATCTGTCTTTAGAATGCCGTACAAGTTCATCTTCTGAACGAAGGCTCCAAAGTTCTTGGTCTCTCGAGAGAGATTGTTCGATTGCGAGTAGATCGACACCCAGTCTTTGAGAAGGAATTCAGTTTTCTCCTGAAGACCTGGCGGATCATCGACTTCATTTGACTAAAAAAAAAAAATCAATATAAGAATTTTCATTCATTGTAGTTTTGTCTTACATGGGACAATCCAGTGTGAATGTATTGTGCTGCTCCAGCTGAGTACCGATCGGCCATAAAACTGCCCGAATCATGATTGCCCCACAGCATCTCAATCATGTGCGTGAGAGCTTCAGGATAGCGATGACGATGCTGTGGCAAACGAGCCAACATCTCGATGGTTCCAATGAATTCACTTTCTGGAACAATGTGACTCGGACGATCATCGACCAGTAGACGTTCCATCAGTTGCATTGCAAACGTAACAGCCATATAATTATTGCCACTATCCATGGCATCCCGAAGCAATATGTCTAGTTGTTGTACATTCACCATGTGGGAGGAGATTAAAAGCTTGATAGCTTCAACGTTCCAGCGAACGTCTTCGCGGATTTCAAATACACACTTGGTCACAGCGCGTTCGGTTGCCACAGTACCGAAAGCAGTCTGCAGCAAACTCAATATACGCAAATGCACGTCACGGTAAAGCTTCATATGAACTTCATGCTCGGGTATGTTTACTAAGCCCTCTATCAGGCCCTCTACCACACGAGTAAGCAAATTCAAAGCGCTTTCATTATCACGAATGCGTCGAGTGACCATAAGAGCTGTGAGGAGGGCATGCATTTTACTGGCCTGCACCTGGAGAGTGGACACATTGACGGTATTGTTAAGGAATCCTTCCATGCGGGTGGCCAACTCGGCGTACATCAGCCCCAATTCGTCATTTCCAAAAGGGACTTCTTGCTATAAGAAAAATAAAACAGTTTTGGACATCTACATTTAAGATATCAAAAGCATCAAAAGCTTACGTTGATACTCACCGGAATTATAGCTTTGGGAAGGAATAACGCTGCATCACGCTCGGACATTTGTTGGAAGCCTGGAATGTTTCTAGCGAACTCGGTGTAGACAGCAAATTGATTTGTTGGAATTCCGCCAACCTTCAAGCGCACTTGCTCAGGCATTCTTTCCGATTGATAAGCTAGAGTTTCAGCATCAACGTAGCGTCTAAAATGATGAACGAATGTGTTGTCATTAAAAAAATTGGTGAACAAGACTATATAACTCACCTTCCTTCATCGCGTGACATTTTCCTTGTTTCAAAGTCAGGCGCCAATCTGCGGTCAACCTCTGGGGCTGCCTTCTCTGCGGCAGTCTTTTGGACAAAAGCACAGGCCAGCTCCACATTATCATTTGTCAGTTGAATGGCTGCAGAATCGATATCCTGATACTGTGGTCCTTGTGGTGTTGTGATATTTGCCATGAAAGCCTTTCGAATGTTGACAGTTAGAGTTTGAGTAAGCTGATCCTTGCAGGTTATCATTGCCATTCCAGCGGATAAATTACGCACCATTTGATGGGCAGCTGTGCGCATTCTTGACTCATCCGCATCCAACGCGAAATCTTTTCGCACAATTTGTTCAGTGGTGCTGGTAGCAATGCGTACGCTTCTGTCGACCACGGGCTGGAGCCAGTCAGTTATTGTTCGCTCAATAGCAGTTAACACAATATGCTTCAAATTGGGATTTGTATGCAGAATGGCGATGTTTGGAGAGATCACCACATGCTGGGCGATAAGTGAGAAGTTTGATACATTGATGTCCACATAGTTGTAGCGGGGCTCTGGAGGGCTGATGTTTATGTGGCCGGCACTTTCATTGCTGATGCTAGGCGATGGATTCGTGGTTGAGGTGTTATTCATTACCATAGATTGATCGACGTCTATAGCGCTAGCTATCGCTTGTTGCTGCTGTTGTTGTTGATGCTGCTGTTGTTGTTGTTGTTGTTGTTGCTGCTGCTGTTGTTGTTGTTGTTGTTGTTGTTGCTGCTGCTGCTGCTGTTGTTGTTGTTGTTGTTGTTGTTGTTGTTGTTGTTGTTGTTGTTGCTGCTGCTGCTGCTGCTGCTGCTGTTGTTGTTGTTGCTGCTGCTGTTGTTGTTGCTGCTGCTGCTGTTGTACCTGCTGTTGTTGTTGGTGAGCCACACTTATTACTTCGATAGCCTTCACCTTAGGTTGTGACATTTGGTGTTCGATGTTCATGGAACGACCCGGATCTTTAAGGTATATGATTGGCTTCAACTTGGGTAATTCAATATTAAGAGTCTTGCAGAGAACCTCGATTTCGAACTTCAAGTTCAACTTGAGTTCGGGCTCTTGATGCAATTCACCAAGAACATTCATAATCGCCATGGTCCATGGGTTGGGAGTTTTAAAGACTTTCGACTTACCACTCGACTCGAGGATCTTTGCCACAAAAGGAACAACAAAGAGCAATTCTTGTTGACCCTTGTGATAAGCTTCGGCAAGCAGAGCTTTAAGGTCAAGATCAACTTGTAGAATAGGACGATTACGTCCGAGTGTCATCATTCCCAACCAATGGCCAAGGTTCTTCAACAAGCTCCGATCGGAGAAGTTTATCATGCCCTTGTCGGAGCGCAGTAATACTTTGATGTTGCGTAGTGTTTCTTTGGTCACGAATTTATTGATCTCAGGGTTCTTTAGAGCTTCCAGGAAATTGAAGTACAACGTGTGAAAGTTGAACTCCATCGAGGCACGCTTTAAGACCAAATATTGTGATAACCATTGCCAGTATTCTTTGATCATGAGGTCTTTGATTTCTTCGCACTTTTGCGGGATGTTCAGTTGGCTGAGATTATTGAAGATAAAGGCGGTTTTGTCTTGAACCGTCTCTGGAGGAACGGTGATTTTTTCTTCGTTTGCCTCAAGTAAAGTGTCAATGTTGGTGGCATTGGCGATTGACTTGACTCGTGTCACAACCATCGGCTTTTGTTGAGCTGGTGTGGTCACTATATTTCCGGTCACCGAGTTGCTACGGTAGAGGGAATCTGGCCCGGCTTGTTGTCCCGGCTGGTTTGGCATTATTTGAGACATTGAACCGGGTAGAACTTGGCCTTTGGTTGGCGGCTCTTGTTCCATGTATCCACACTCTACGTACTGCATGAGCAACGGGGGAAACTCTTGAAAATGCGGAATCGATCTGATGAACTCGCAGTATTTGTTGTAAGTACGGAGTCGTGTTTTGAATCTATCTAGAGCGGTGATTCCAAAGTAGTACATCTTAGAATTGACGGGCTTTCGAAGAGCATCTAATACACAACGAAGTGCCAATCCAAGTGTGAAGCATGTTGGAGCCAAATTGCGTTCTATTATACCACCGAACAGCTGAGCTGTAGTCTGCAGTTCTTTATCCGGGTACTGAGGAAAGAATCGATACTCCTCGAAGAGATTGCGCAACATACACTGATAAACCTCTTGTTCACGGCGAATATTCGACTCCTTGAAGCGTTGCAGCATGTCTAGAACCTCATCTATAGATAGTGTCGGATGCGGTGGATGGTTGTAAATCCGTTGGAAGTAACTGTTTGCTTCATCCTCGACCTCTTTTGAAACGGGCTGCCCTAAGTCGGCAATTACTCCTTGGTTGGCATTTGGAGTGGGCGGTATGCGACCTATATTGTTTGCATTAGGCGGTGCCTGTAATGCCATTGCCATGGGATATGGACTATTAGAGGGTGCAGCATTCATAAGCCTCGACGGTGATGCTGGTGTTGAGACAAGATTGCCGAGCACATTTCCAAAATTAAACGATCCATTGGGGCCGCCGAGGTTCAACCCAGCTATGTTTGTGCTAAGATTCGATAGGGTATCCACTGAGGGCCCAAACATCTGTTGGGCATTCAGATTTGCATTGAAGGGAGCCTGCTCGATGCCACGGTGAGTTCGAATCACTCCAGGCGGTGGTGGCTGTTGTTGGCGTGCCTTATTGGCGATCAAATTACAGTTGGACGTCATTTGAATAATTAGATCGCAGAGATCTTGTGACACATTGGCTGCACATGCTTGCAGGCAAGTTAACATTGTGGTCAGTGTTTCATGTGGGAGTTGAGCAGCTTTTGGTATCTGATCATCGGGTACTTTGGCTCCAGTTATCTGTGGGCATCGACGTTGAAGAAACTTGATGATAGCTTGGACAAAAGGTTCTCCATGCTCACGAATCTTGTCGCTCAACCATTTCTCGAGCTTGAGATATTCACGTCGCGAGGCTAAACAAGCCAAATCAATGACAAACAGAAAACTTCTGGCATTCAGTAGACTCGAGAGAGCTTTCAGGTCTTGTGCGACATCTAAAATCCGTGACAACCTTGACTGGTCATTCTCGCCCCTCATGTAGTAGTCAGACATTGCATGCATAATCGTTGGACGCAAGTGCATTGCAAAGTTTGCCGAGTTCCAGGCATGATGAAGAATCACACCCGAGTTCGGATGATTTGCTATAAACGATGGAATCAGGTTGTTGAATAGCTCCTGCCGAAAGCCTGTAATTGGTGTTGTGAGCTGAAGCAGGGATAAAAGTAATACATCCGGGCAATGTTGAGCCGGAAACTTGAAAATATCCGTGACCTGTGTATAAGGCCCGTTCTCGCCGAGGTACAGTAAGACTTCGACTAAATGCAATGATTTCCAAGTGGCAATTTCTTTGTTATCCGTCTCTGGAGGCGTTTTGAGTAGCTCCACCGGCACAGGAGTGAATATGTAGTCAGCAAAAGAGAACAAATCGGAATTCTTCAACATCATTGAAATCAGCGAAAATTGTCCTTCGACATTTTGCCAATGACGGTAGACACATTCTGCAGGGAACACACTGGACTGCGTTCCAAGGCGGAATATCGTCAGCAAAAGATTAAGACCAATACGGTCCTTAATTATGAACTCATGATGGTCGAGGGCAAAGCATACTTCCTTCCAAGGTAAATTCGGAACGATCTCCTTCAAGGACTGCACAAAGATGTCTGGTTTCCATGTCTGGGTGGTGTCGCTAGAGGTCTGCGAAACTTTAAGATCCTTCTTTGGATCATTGGCATTATTGACACCGCCTGCTGTTGTACTAACCGTCGTTTCATTATTATTACTGGCATTGTTGTTGCCAGTGTTCTGGCCGGGCCAAAAATTTGCTGGAGTTGGGAGATTTACATTGCAGTCTAAAAGGGATGTGTGGGTGCGGCACATCAATCCAATGATTTTTGCCACATCTTGGGTCTGAAGGTCTGCACGTCCGCAGCGAAGGTGATTCTTGCATTCATCGACAGTTGATGTGAATTCATAGCCGATTTCCAGGATTAAATTAATCCAGGATGTGTCCATAATATTATTCGCCTGCGTAAGCGTTTCAGCTAGATTTTCATAAACTTCTTCAATAGAAACCTCCTCTTGGTGATGTGTTTGGTACAAAAACGGCGACAAAATCAAGGGGACTCCTTCGTGAGGGAAATCTTCCCTCAACTTCTGTATGAATTTTAAGTAGATCTCTTCAGTCAGACCGTACTTGGAATACGTATCTTTTCGGAAGAGTGAGAGTATCAATTGCAAAATATTTGGTAGGATGTCGTTGAGGCTACGTTCAGTTGGAGTAGCTGATTCGTTATTGGTATATGATTCGATGAGTTTAGGAATCGTTCGTTTCAAGTGTTCGCTGGCATATATTTGAAGCTCAGCATTGGATGAGTGAGTTAGGGCGAGCGCAACGATAACTTCACTTAGTTTTGAGATGCCAGTTGCTAGAGTTATTTGGGATAGTAAATTTGGTGATGGTTTTAAAGTCTAAAAATAAGGAAGAGAAGTTTCATTAGAAAAAGTCCGTGTTATAAAGGGAGTGTTTATGGATTTACCTTTTGCGATGGGAAACAATGATCGACCGAAAAACAGATGTTCGATACGGCCGGGGTCTTATCTAGTTGTTTATTTAATTCGACACCAAGCAATTTACAATGAAACGGTGTGCATGATGGATCAGTAAAATTTATACTCGAGAACAGGCAACGCAGACAGTGGCGATCTGCTTCAAGGCCAAATTCGTCTATTAACTGAAATAAATAATTTTATATTGAAATATTGATTGGCAATGTTGATAGAAGAGAATTATTATTATTTACTTCAAAATTTTGTTTTTCAATCTACTAGAACCAAGTACGTTTTGATAACCTTTAATATGAAAACATTACGCGAGAATAGAGCAACACAGAACGAATGTGGTGGAATTGAAGATTCTACGGCCAAAGCGTAAGTCATATTTAACGTCCGATACTTATTTTTGTTTTTGTTAACTAGACCTGTCGTTTTGCAGCTCGTATAATCCGTGGTTAAACCTTCTCCAAGGCCCCTTAAAGTAGATAGGTCCGAAGAACTCATGTATAATCCTTTATTGCAACGATTAGATGTTATAGCTTTAAGAGTTAGCCAACGAGTTTATTAAAAAAAATCCAGTTTTAAGATAAAAATTGGGTAGATATTGCATTACAAAACTAATTTAAGATCTGTATTAACTATGGTTGGTGGTAAAGCAAGATTACTTCATTGTCATTCAATAGGTGGACGAGATTTGCAGGGAAGTTTCTATAATACAAACCTGAACATTGACCCCTTTGTCACAGATAACTCCAAGATCGGAGAGTTGAATAGTTACTTTAAAGCTATTTATAAGATACGACCTAGGCTTTTTCAGAAAACACATGTTGGTTTTTGGAAATAATACGTCTACAATGAAAAGGATAGGACGATAGTTAGAAACGTCCTTTTTTTTTTTTTTGTAAGTGATTCTTTAGAGATTAAAGGGAAAACACCCTGAGAAATCAATTTTTGGAATAAAATCGTCAGTTGTTTTATAAAGTGGGTACATTTTTCAGTATAGGAGCTGGAATTCCGTCGAATCCAGCAAAACAGTCATCCTTTAAGTTACTTGATTTATCACCAAAAGAAACGGGTGAATAGGGAGTAGCATAGCTCAGAGAAGGTGTAACAAGGGTTTTGATAATTATTAAAATCTTATTCAAACCCCGATTTCAGATATTTACGTCATAATTTAGTCCTTTTATTTCTCAATGATTGAAGCTCATAGTTATACCATGGATGGGATGAGGAAGTGTTTTATGTTGCTGAATAAGAGGAAGACAGAGCATTGTTTATATCAGAGCATAACAAATTGTTAAGTTACAAATCCTCGAAGACATTTGTCTCGAAAAAGTGCATCTCATGTAACTGTTCGGACTCGGTTGTAAATTGTAGGTCTTTTCCATTTTTCTAAAATTCAAGATTCAGGGTTGAGAGCATGGACCTAATAGATATGGACTGCCAGGAGCCAACTACACGTTTGTTTCTTATAGCGCTTATGTAAAGCCTTATGTAGTAACGAATTTATGAAAAAAGTATTTCGAAAATTGTAGGAACGATTTTGATAATATCCTGTTTTTTATTTAGTTTTTTGATTTTTTTTTTTTTTTAAATTTCAGTTCGCAGTTTTTTTTAGAGTTTATTAATATACATCTGATTGTAAAATTAAAAATAAAATTTATTAATCAGTTTTAAAAAAATATTTAATTTTCAAAAAAACAAAAATCAAAATAATACTAAATAGAAAAAAATGTTTTTCAAATTTTGGTACGCAATTTGGCTACCAAGATCTTTTCAAATATAAAATTTTATAGAAATCCAATAAGTTGTTACCGAGAAAGTCTAAAATTAAAAAAAAAAACTTATTAGAAAGGTACAGTTAATCTACTTTTCCCGGAAATTCTGTTTTAATAAAATGATAACCAATACCTACAAAAAACTAACAGAACTTTTTATCAAAATCGTTGGAGGCGTTTTCGAGAAAATTAAGCTTTTTCTTAACGATTATATGACATGTTAACACTTAAAAATATAATTTCAAAAAGCCCCCTGAGGAATGCGAACAGAACCATACATACCAAGTTTGAATTTGTACGTTTTTGACACTAACTTTTTTAGGCTTCTCTATGATCGCAATGTCATGTTTGATTGTTTTCTAAATTTTGTTTATATTCACGAATTTTAAACTTGCCTTATAGTACCTATGATCGCAAGTAAAAATGCATTTAAGTCGGAAAGGCTGTCAGTGAAAAGAAATTCTTTATCGTATGTAGGATTATCAACTGTATGTAGTGTTCCTTTTTTTTATAATAGGCACGCGCGAAAGGGGTTATTTTTCTACCCTTATAATGTTAAAACACCGTGCGAGCATTAGGGAAGAAGGAAAGGATGTAAAAGGAGATGTCGATGGACATTAGTTTTGAAATTCTGCATATCAAAATGGGAGGGAAAAACCGAACCAGGTAGAGCGTTCCACATCAGATCACCAGTGGACCTGTTGCTACGAAAGCCGTACTGACGGTCATTAAGTAGCTTTCGTTCCTTGAGATATTTCTTGAGCTGAAATCAGCGTTTCAATGACCTTAGAAAGAAAGGACGTTAGTGCAATGGGTCGATAGTTTGAGGATGAAGAAGATTCGCCTTTTTTTAGGGATGGGCTGGACAAATGCTGTTTTCCAATCCACTCGGAAAGAGCCCAGAAGAATAGGACTGATGGAAAAGCTTACACAGAGGTTTTGCCAGCGTTGAAGAACACCTCTTCAGAACAATAGCGGGGATACTATCTGGGCCAGCGGATTGATATATATTGAGATCTTTCAAGACTCTTGTGACTGCACGAGTGCGAAAGAAGATTGGTCCCATAAAATCATTAACGCTCTCAAGTACAGGAGGAGTTCTGACACCTGCTGGCAGCGTTGAGTTAGCCGTAAATTGGACTGCAAGCAGATCTGCCTTTTCTTGAGAACTGACAGCAGGAACATCATTGAAAACGAACATAGGAAACGATGATGACGAAGAATTTTGTTTACATTTTTTACAAATGTCCAAACATTTTTACTGCTTTTGGGACATTGCAGTATTTTTTGCCGAATTTTGTGTTCATAAAGAAATTTGGTTTTGCGAATATGAGCATTGCAGGCCTTTCTAGCTTGCTGAAACTTTTTCCGGTTTTCCTCGTTGGTGTTGGCTTTATAACGGAAACTTGCATTTTTTAACCTGATAACCTCTTTACAGCTCGAATCAAACCATGAGTTATCCTTTTTGATTTTGGTTTGATACTCTTCGATCTATTTGGGATAAAATTTCTCATCACTAAAAGAATTAAATTTGTAATCATGTCTGCGCTTGCATCAATGTCACTACCGAGAAAGCATAGTGACAAGTTAAAGGTCCTGAAAAAGTTATTAAGACCATCCCAATTGGCTTCTCGTATTGCCAAACGGTTCTCCGGGGGTTTTTTCCTTTAACTGGAAAGGGTTGGCACGAGAAATTAGCAGTCCGACACACTAACCGCTAAGCCACGGGACACTTGAATCAAAGCAATTGTTGATTGAAAAAAACTCTCTATCATTTAAATCCATTAATCCATTAAAGCAAAAAATATCGTTGGGAAGCTTTTGCGAGTCCAGAAAAAGAGTTAAGCTTTTAGATCGAAGGCACGGACGTTTTGATAGTAGATAGGTTAAAAATGTCTGTTTTATTAAAACTCGGGTTAGGATTCAAAAA
The DNA here is from genome assembly GCA_963971375.1 of Platycheirus rosarum. Lineage (NCBI taxonomy): Eukaryota > Metazoa > Arthropoda > Insecta > Diptera > Syrphidae > Platycheirus > Platycheirus rosarum. Next base: position 36,121,405 of record OZ020510.1, on the reverse strand, counting down.
AGCTCTTGAAATTCGAGCGACTTCTTTGTAAGTGGTAGGTAGAGAACTCTTGTTCAACATCGGAAGGGGGAAAGATTTAATGATTCATGGAATTGCACATAATTTTTTTTTTAATCAATTGTATTTATTTGTGGGTAAGCTTTCTTAATTGATCGAAGTTATTAAGTTTGTCCTTGTAATGCCGTTTATGCAAACATGATCTTTATTGAAAAGGATTACAACATAGGGTCGAACATTCTAATAAATCCGTTGGTCTCTTAGACAGGAAAGAACATAGCGTCTATAGGGCGAGCGGCAGTTTTGCAGTAGAAAAGGTGTTTGCTTGCTAACCTATCGAACCCAATTAATCTACGGCGCCGAAGAAAATTCTTTCCTATCTTTCTAATTCTACTAACGTCCAGTTGCATTCATAAAAAATGCAATATTCCATACAGACACATAATTGAAAATATTATTATATTATTATTATTGTGAATAGTTATTGTGTCAATTGGTTTCATGAAACATACTCGAAAAGAGAAGAACCAAGGAGACGCTATACACAATCATCATCACGGTCCTGTAGCCGATTTCATAGAACTACACAACTAATGTACAAATTTTCGTTTCATAAAGAATACCAATTGACTAATAACTACAAGTATGCCTGACTTGTAACTACATGTGAAACTACATGTTTCTTATAGCGCTTATGTAAAGCCTTATGTAGTAACGATTTTGATAATATCCTGTTTTTTATTTAGTTTTTTGATTTTTTTTTTTTTTTAAATTTCAGTTCGCAGTTTTTTTTAGAGTTTATTAATATACATCTGATTGTAAAATTAAAAATAAAATTTATTAATCAGTTTTAAAAAAATATTTAATTTTCAAAAAAACAAAAATCAAAATAATACTAAATAGAAAAAAATGTTTTTCAAATTTTGGTACGCAATTTGGCTACCAAGATCTTTTCAAATATAAAATTTTATAGAAATCCAATAAGTTGTTACCGAGAAAGTCTAAAATTAAAAAAAAAAACTTATTAGAAAGGTACAGTTAATCTACTTTTCCCGGAAATTCTGTTTTAATAAAATGATAACCAATACCTACAAAAAACTAACAGAACTTTTTATCAAAATCGTTGGAGGCGTTTTCGAGAAAATTAAGCTTTTTCTTAACGATTATATGACATGTTAACACTTAAAAATATAATTTCAAAAAGCCCCCTGAGGAATGCGAACAGAACCATACATACCAAGTTTGAATTTGTACGTTTTTGACACTAACTTTTTTAGGCTTCTCTATGATCGCAATGTCATGTTTGATTGTTTTCTAAATTTTGTTTATATTCACGAATTTTAAACTTGCCTTATAGTACCTATGATCGCAAGTAAAAATGCATTTAAGTCGGAAAGGCTGTCAGTGAAAAGAAATTCTTTATCGTATGTAGGATTATCAACTGTATGTAGTGTTCCTTTTTTTTATAATAGGCACGCGCGAAAGGGGTTATTTTTCTACCCTTATAATGTTAAAACACCGTGCGAGCATTAGGGAAGAAGGAAAGGATGTAAAAGGAGATGTCGATGGACATTAGTTTTGAAATTCTGCATATCAAAATGGGAGGGAAAAACCGAACCAGGTAGAGCGTTCCACATCAGATCACCAGTGGACCTGTTGCTACGAAAGCCGTACTGACGGTCATTAAGTAGCTTTCGTTCCTTGAGATATTTCTTGAGCTGAAATCAGCGTTTCAATGACCTTAGAAAGAAAGGACGTTAGTGCAATGGGTCGATAGTTTGAGGATGAAGAAGATTCGCCTTTTTTTAGGGATGGGCTGGACAAATGCTGTTTTCCAATCCACTCGGAAAGAGCCCAGAAGAATAGGACTGATGGAAAAGCTTACACAGAGGTTTTGCCAGCGTTGAAGAACACCTCTTCAGAACAATAGCGGGGATACTATCTGGGCCAGCGGATTGATATATATTGAGATCTTTCAAGACTCTTGTGACTGCACGAGTGCGAAAGAAGATTGGTCCCATAAAATCATTAACGCTCTCAAGTACAGGAGGAGTTCTGACACCTGCTGGCAGCGTTGAGTTAGCCGTAAATTGGACTGCAAGCAGATCTGCCTTTTCTTGAGAACTGACAGCAGGAACATCATTGAAAACGAACATAGGAAACGATGATGACGAAGAATTTTGTTTACATTTTTTACAAATGTCCAAACATTTTTACTGCTTTTGGGACATTGCAGTATTTTTTGCCGAATTTTGTGTTCATAAAGAAATTTGGTTTTGCGAATATGAGCATTGCAGGCCTTTCTAGCTTGCTGAAACTTTTTCCGGTTTTCCTCGTTGGTGTTGGCTTTATAACGGAAACTTGCATTTTTTAACCTGATAACCTCTTTACAGCTCGAATCAAACCATGAGTTATCCTTTTTGATTTTGGTTTGATACTCTTCGATCTATTTGGGATAAAATTTCTCATCACTAAAAGAATTAAATTTGTAATCATGTCTGCGCTTGCATCAATGTCACTACCGAGAAAGCATAGTGACAAGTTAAAGGTCCTGAAAAAGTTATTAAGACCATCCCAATTGGCTTCTCGTATTGCCAAACGGTTCTCCGGGGGTTTTTTCCTTTAACTGGAAAGGGTTGGCACGAGAAATTAGCAGTCCGACACACTAACCGCTAAGCCACGGGACACTTGAATCAAAGCAATTGTTGATTGAAAAAAACTCTCTATCATTTAAATCCATTAATCCATTAAAGCAAAAAATATCGTTGGGAAGCTTTTGCGAGTCCAGAAAAAGAGTTAAGCTTTTAGATCGAAGGCACGGACGTTTTGATAGTAGATAGGTTAAAAATGTCTGTTTTATTAAAACTCGGGTTAGGATTCAAAAAAGCTCTTGAAATTCGAGCGACTTCTTTGTAAGTGGTAGGTAGAGAACTCTTGTTCAACATCGGAAGGGGGAAAGATTTAATGATTCATGGAATTGCACATAATTTTTTTTTTAATCAATTGTATTTATTTGTGGGTAAGCTTTCTTAATTGATCGAAGTTATTAAGTTTGTCCTTGTAATGCCGTTTATGCAAACATGATCTTTATTGAAAAGGATTACAACATAGGGTCGAACATTCTAATAAATCCGTTGGTCTCTTAGACAGGAAAGAACATAGCGTCTATAGGGCGAGCGGCAGTTTTGCAGTAGAAAAGGTGTTTGCTTGCTAACCTATCGAACCCAATTAATCTACGGCGCCGAAGAAAATTCTTTCCTATCTTTCTAATTCTACTAACGTCCAGTTGCATTCATAAAAAATGCAATATTCCATACAGACACATAATTGAAAATATTATTATATTATTATTATTGTGAATAGTTATTGTGTCAATTGGTTTCATGAAACATACTCGAAAAGAGAAGAACCAAGGAGACGCTATACACAATCATCATCACGGTCCTGTAGCCGATTTCATAGAACTACACAACTAATGTACAAATTTTCGTTTCATAAAGAATACCAATTGACTAATAACTACAAGTATGCCTGACTTGTAACTACATGTGAAACTACATGTTTCTTATAGCGCTTATGTAAAGCCTTATGTAGTAACGATTTTGATAATATCCTGTTTTTTATTTAGTTTTTTGATTTTTTTTTTTTTTTAAATTTCAGTTCGCAGTTTTTTTTAGAGTTTATTAATATACATCTGATTGTAAAATTAAAAATAAAATTTATTAATCAGTTTTAAAAAAATATTTAATTTTCAAAAAAACAAAAATCAAAATAATACTAAATAGAAAAAAATGTTTTTCAAATTTTGGTACGCAATTTGGCTACCAAGATCTTTTCAAATATAAAATTTTATAGAAATCCAATAAGTTGTTACCGAGAAAGTCTAAAATTAAAAAAAAAAACTTATTAGAAAGGTACAGTTAATCTACTTTTCCCGGAAATTCTGTTTTAATAAAATGATAACCAATACCTACAAAAAACTAACAGAACTTTTTATCAAAATCGTTGGAGGCGTTTTCGAGAAAATTAAGCTTTTTCTTAACGATTATATGACATGTTAACACTTAAAAATATAATTTCAAAAAGCCCCCTGAGGAATGCGAACAGAACCATACATACCAAGTTTGAATTTGTACGTTTTTGACACTAACTTTTTTAGGCTTCTCTATGATCGCAATGTCATGTTTGATTGTTTTCTAAATTTTGTTTATATTCACGAATTTTAAACTTGCCTTATAGTACCTATGATCGCAAGTAAAAATGCATTTAAGTCGGAAAGGCTGTCAGTGAAAAGAAATTCTTTATCGTATGTAGGATTATCAACTGTATGTAGTGTTCCTTTTTTTTATAATAGGCACGCGCGAAAGGGGTTATTTTTCTACCCTTATAATGTTAAAACACCGTGCGAGCATTAGGGAAGAAGGAAAGGATGTAAAAGGAGATGTCGATGGACATTAGTTTTGAAATTCTGCATATCAAAATGGGAGGGAAAAACCGAACCAGGTAGAGCGTTCCACATCAGATCACCAGTGGACCTGTTGCTACGAAAGCCGTACTGACGGTCATTAAGTAGCTTTCGTTCCTTGAGATATTTCTTGAGCTGAAATCAGCGTTTCAATGACCTTAGAAAGAAAGGACGTTAGTGCAATGGGTCGATAGTTTGAGGATGAAGAAGATTCGCCTTTTTTTAGGGATGGGCTGGACAAATGCTGTTTTCCAATCCACTCGGAAAGAGCCCAGAAGAATAGGACTGATGGAAAAGCTTACACAGAGGTTTTGCCAGCGTTGAAGAACACCTCTTCAGAACAATAGCGGGGATACTATCTGGGCCAGCGGATTGATATATATTGAGATCTTTCAAGACTCTTGTGACTGCACGAGTGCGAAAGAAGATTGGTCCCATAAAATCATTAACGCTCTCAAGTACAGGAGGAGTTCTGACACCTGCTGGCAGCGTTGAGTTAGCCGTAAATTGGACTGCAAGCAGATCTGCCTTTTCTTGAGAACTGACAGCAGGAACATCATTGAAAACGAACATAGGAAACGATGATGACGAAGAATTTTGTTTACATTTTTTACAAATGTCCAAACATTTTTACTGCTTTTGGGACATTGCAGTATTTTTTGCCGAATTTTGTGTTCATAAAGAAATTTGGTTTTGCGAATATGAGCATTGCAGGCCTTTCTAGCTTGCTGAAACTTTTTCCGGTTTTCCTCGTTGGTGTTGGCTTTATAACGGAAACTTGCATTTTTTAACCTGATAACCTCTTTACAGCTCGAATCAAACCATGAGTTATCCTTTTTGATTTTGGTTTGATACTCTTCGATCTATTTGGGATAAAATTTCTCATCACTAAAAGAATTAAATTTGTAATCATGTCTGCGCTTGCATCAATGTCACTACCGAGAAAGCATAGTGACAAGTTAAAGGTCCTGAAAAAGTTATTAAGACCATCCCAATTGGCTTCTCGTATTGCCAAACGGTTCTCCGGGGGTTTTTTCCTTTAACTGGAAAGGGTTGGCACGAGAAATTAGCAGTCCGACACACTAACCGCTAAGCCACGGGACACTTGAATCAAAGCAATTGTTGATTGAAAAAAACTCTCTATCATTTAAATCCATTAATCCATTAAAGCAAAAAATATCGTTGGGAAGCTTTTGCGAGTCCAGAAAAAGAGTTAAGCTTTTAGATCGAAGGCACGGACGTTTTGATAGTAGATAGGTTAAAAATGTCTGTTTTATTAAAACTCGGGTTAGGATTCAAAAAAGCTCTTGAAATTCGAGCGACTTCTTTGTAAGTGGTAGGTAGAGAACTCTTGTTCAACATCGGAAGGGGGAAAGATTTAATGATTCATGGAATTGCACATAATTTTTTTTTTAATCAATTGTATTTATTTGTGGGTAAGCTTTCTTAATTGATCGAAGTTATTAAGTTTGTCCTTGTAATGCCGTTTATGCAAACATGATCTTTATTGAAAAGGATTACAACATAGGGTCGAACATTCTAATAAATCCGTTGGTCTCTTAGACAGGAAAGAACATAGCGTCTATAGGGCGAGCGGCAGTTTTGCAGTAGAAAAGGTGTTTGCTTGCTAACCTATCGAACCCAATTAATCTACGGCGCCGAAGAAAATTCTTTCCTATCTTTCTAATTCTACTAACGTTCAGTTGCATTCATAAAAAATGCAATATTCCATACAGACACATAATTGAAAATATTATTATATTATTATTATTGTGAATAGTTATTGTGTCAATTGGTTTCATGAAACATACTCGAAAAGAGAAGAACCAAGGAGACGCTATACACAATCATCATCACGGTCCTGTAGCCGATTTCATAGAACTACACAACTAATGTACAAATTTTCGTTTCATAAAGAATACCAATTGACTAATAACTACAAGTATGCCTGACTTGTAACTACATGTGAATTTACAACTGCGGCGAACTTTTCTGTTTCATAAAAGTATTTCCGCAAGAAGTTATTAGTGACGGACTTCTTACTACAAGTGAATTTATTACAAGACTAAAGAGAAATGAAGTACGGAGAAAATTTGACTTATTAGCAGTTAGAATTTAGTGTTTGGACAATGTGTGCTTAAAAAGGTTAAAATAAAATGATCTCAAGCAGTGATGATAGTAACTACGAAAACCATCGGACACGAGAACCGCGATTTTTTTATAGAGCGAATTAACTTTATTATTATAACATATACATTTAATGAATAACTTAGAATTAACTTCTCTGCTTCTGAGGAATTGCTTATTGCTAGAAGAAGAAACACGAGACATGCTAAAAGATCGCATAACTATGAAGTATAGCTGCAGACTTGTAGCAATTTATCGCTACACTTATAACTAATTTGAATCTGAAAAATCTTTATGGAACACAATACTATAACTCAATACTTTATTTACGCTTGTAGTTACAAGTTTACAAGTACAACAATAGTTTTATGACATTTGCCCTGGTATATGGTGCAGAAGCATGGACCATTTCCCATTCGAGTGAAAGCTGCCTTGGGGTATTCGAGAGAAAAGTATTAGGCGCGATTTATGGTCCTTCTTACGATCCGGTTACAAAGGAGTGGCAAAGAAGATGCAACAATGAGTAATAGGTACTGTACAGCGACATAAGCCTTGCCAAAAAAAAACATATCCAGCGGATCAGAATCCAGCGCTCTAGATTTTCGACGCTGTACCTGAGAGAGTCAGAAGTCAAGTTAGAATGAGACCTCCGACTGCTTGGATTGCGAAATTGTTAACGGCAGTCTAGATAGTGATCGAGTCAGCTGGAGGCGTATATTGAACCAGGCCCAGCAGCACTACGAACGGCTTCATGAGATACATATTTTAGAAAATAAAACTGGCTAACTGTGTCGGTACAAAATGGCGAATTTACCCAACAGCGCGAAAAAATGTTAAGTGACCTACATATATATTTTGATGCGGCGCACATAAAAGAAGAAGTAAAGATAAGCCTACTAATGCCACATTGCTGCCCGAGGACATGTCCAGGTAAAAAGTGGTGATTATGTGAACTCATCGATGTGTACTTCTGGCCAGGAAATGGATTTAAGTTACGTCGTTTGAAGCATTCCTGGTAAGACTGGGGCTCCTACGTTGCGTCGGCTGACGAACAACAACATTCAAAAGAAGTACATAATTCATAATTTAAAAACTATCATAAGTTTTCATATTGAGTTTTCCTGATTTATGAAGTACTCATCAACCAATTGCTTCTACTTCTTTGACCAAGAAAATGTATTATTTTTTTTCGTTTTATTTGCCTGAAATTTGGTTAATTACCACGATTGTGTCGCGAGTCATGGGGTTATTGGGACTAAAAAAAAACTCCCGGAACACGATAAGACTAAAATAAACTAATATGGCAGGCACCTGTGCACCGACTGAATTATAATATGAAAAGTCACACATTGCGGGCTAAGACTGATTAGAAATCTGTCCATTCATCAGTTTCTTTTGAAAAGCTCAATGTGCAGAGTCTAGGTGATGTTTAAGATTTTTATGTTCATGTCAGAGGCAATGAAGTTTAATTAAAACGCATGGTTTAAATATCATATGAACAGATAATTTTACGGTACTTCCCTGCATTTTATAATTTTCTTTCAAGGAAAAATAAGGGCTAAGATCTATCTTTGTAATAAATAGTTGAATAGTGTAATGCAATCCTATTTGGACGGTTATAAAGTTCAACAAGGCGAAACCTCAAATTTTGCGAAAAGGTCTGCCTCTTGATAATAGGCAAACAGAAAAATCTTCGGAGAATGTAAATTGGACTCAAGCGTGAATTGATGCGCGTTCTTTGTGAGAGACGAGGTTACCTCGCTGGTTACCTCGAGTGATAACTTTTTTTTATATACACAAAAAAAAGAAGAAAAAAATAGGGAGACATGAAACATTTCTTCGTTGTTCGAGAGGGGCAATTGTTTCAGAGATATGTAGTTCTATTTGCTCTCAACTTTAAGGCTCTGTTTTGTACTCTGTCGTGTGTAGCGATGCTTTTTCTTTCATCGATACAACAAACCTAAGAACCTAGCTGCAATTTTGATGATCTCAAATATATGGTCATTCCAACGCAGATCGTCGATGACATTCACACAGAGTACTGAAACTGAAAGCTTTTCGGTTTCTTCGATGCACTTCTTATACCTCACTCTCTTCCTCTTTTTTTTGATTAGTTTTAAAAATATTGATTTTTCAAAAAAAAAATTATTTTAATTAAAAAAAAGTGATTCGAAATTTTGATATGGAAAATTAATTTGGCTATCTAAATCTTTTCAAATATAAATTTGACAGAAATCCATTGAGCCGTTTTCGAGAACGCCAACAATTAAAAAAACCGTTACATGAAATGTCCCGTTAATATACTTTTCCCGTATATGTGGCTCTGATCAAATGATAGCCGATACCAACAAAAAAAATTCTCAAAAATGTTTATCAAAATCGTTGGAGCGTTTTCGAGAAAAATAACGGTCGTATGGCAAGTAACATTATTTTTAGCCCTAAAACTAAAATTTCAATTTCCCCTCTGAGGAATGCCAAAAGATACACACATACCAAATTTGAACGCAATCGCTTAACCCGTTTAGGCTGCAGATCGATATACACCCGACAGACAGACAGACGAACATTTTTTGTCAATGGCTTTTTTAGACTTCTCCATGATCATAATGTCATGTTTGATTGTTATCTCAATTTTTTTTATATTCAGGAATCCTAAACTTGCCTTATAGTCCCTATAATCGCAAGTAAAAAGAGGGTATGTTTAGCTTTAACGACAGAAGACAGCATTGAGGTTCGAAGCATTAAACTCCATACTATTCCTATTACCCTATTTGCTGTGTAAATTGGAGTTTAATGAACTTATACGGTACCGTTGCGACCGCATGTCTGAAGGTAAAAGACGTGAATCACTAAATGAATATGAAAAGCTGAGGGTAGTCTTCAGCAAATCAGTTAAGTGAATTAGAAGTAACAGACAGAAGATTATTTATAAAAATGAAGACAAGAGTAAGAGAGAACGGAGCCCTGGGGCACATCAGCATTTATTTTGTGGAAATCAGACTTGAATCCGTCCGTATTGAAGGGTCCAGAAGATAGCTTCTAATCCAACAAACAACAGTATTACGATCCCGAAAGTACGCATTTTCGATAAGAGAGCTTCATGCTAAACTCTATCAAATGCCTTGGAGATATCAAGCGAAATAATCTTAGATTAAATTAAATTAGATTGTTAATAGAGGTGGTCTAAATATATATATCCCAAATCACTGCAGCCTCATTGGGCCTATTGTGATATCCTCTTATTTAGAGCTCATCCATTATATTGTATTTGCTGACAAATGCAGCTAATTCTTAAGGTGGGCTGGCAGCTATGTCTGCTGCTTCAAGGTAGAATTTAACTAAACAATGATGACGTGTTTTTACGAGACAGTTACACTCACATTAGATGCGTTCCGCTAATTCTTCGTCTTTATTGCACATTCTACAGGTGCTATCTTGTGCTATTCCCATGGTCATCAATTGTTTTTTCACTCTACAGTGTACAGTGAGGAAGCCTGTGACCAGTCTTATCTAACTCCTGCTGATTTGCAGGATTGACTTGTTCTTTTGTGGGAAGTGTATGACATGAACTGTTTTGAGTTTCTGTTACCTTCGGTTTCCCTCTAGTAATGATATGTATAGTTCAGAAGCCATGTGTTCATTTTGTGTTTAATGATGGTGATTGGCAGACCACATAATGGAGTAGGCATCATAAATTGAGTTTCAGATCCTTTTCTGGCTAGTTCGCCTGCTTTCTCATTGCTTTCATGCCCACTGTGTCCAGGTACCCAATTGAGATAAACTCTGTTTGAGGTAGATATTGAAGGCAATAAGAGCGAGATCCGAATGCTCCAGCATCAAGGCTTTGATTTGTTTTGGAACCACCAGTGTACTATACATGAGGATTGTTACCAATTCTGTTCCCAGTTTTGGCGATCTGGGAATGCGACTTTGACGTTGTGCTTGAAGTTAAACCTTGGCAGACACTTATCTGTCAACTGAATTCCAAGTAGTTAATTTTTGTCGATTTCTTGTATATCACTGTGAACATTCTTTGAATTAGATTCATCTTCTGTGATGAAGAGGGTATTCTATTGTTTCACCAAAGAGCGTATCATTTCTGAGGTGTCCAACTTTTTTGCACCTGTCAGCAACTAGGTTTAACGCTCTCTCGAGTCGATCTGAGATTGTCTTCAAATTTTCCTCTGATTAGGATAGCTATATCATCAAATATCCTTGAACATAGAAACCATCATTACTGAGTATGTTAAGCAGTTCGTTAACTACAATGGACCATAGCAGAGGGGATCCTCTGCCTAGATGCCTCCTTGCGGGCATCCTTTTGTAGCCACTACGTTTTGTTTGTTGCTTCCTAGTGAAATTGTTTTGTCTTCTAGCATGCATTTTATCCATTTACATGTAGTATTATCTACTAACTCATGTTTTGGATTCCTCTGGTTGACAGGTAAATTGATTTTTATGAAAGGGACTTGTTTGGAGCGCTCCATCTCTGATATGCCTTTCAACATTTTTTTCAATAGTTTTTAGGAGGAAGGAAGTAAGACTTATGAGCCCATACGACTTCGGTAGTTCTGAAGTTCTGCGTCCTACTTTAGGTATGTATTTGACGATGACTTACCAAGTCGTTTTACCAGTGTGGAAGAACACTTCTTCATAAAATTAGGGTCTCTAAACCTATCAAGATCTTTGAGAACTCTTGCTTCTGTAGGAGTTCGGAAAAATAATCAGTACAAGGGCCAACTTTGCTGTGAGGCATTGTAGAGCTAGCAGAGAAATGGGCTGTAAAAAAGTTTGCCTTCTCTGAAGAGGAAACAATTATTTTGTAAGGAAAAGAAATCATATTTATGACTTTAAAGTTACGGGAGAATTTATTCAGGCTGTCCCAGAATAAAAATCATCTAGAGTCCAACTTCCAGTATTATTAGTTTTTTGTAATAAAATAAAAACAAAAAAGGCCCCAAATCTTCCAGAAGACCACAATACAGATGAAACTTCTTAGATATGTTGTCGACTTCCCCTTCCCATTACCGATAAACAAAGCTCCAAAAAGATCACTCATCTCCAACATTCGAGATTGAGTCTTTTGTTTCTACTGTCCCGATCATTATCTCTTGGCATAATGAGACCACATACATACATAATACATAATGCCCAGCATCGTCTAATCGAATTAAATTCACAAAAACTAAAGTCTAAGCACCATTTGGATACTCGTCCTTCATTTACCACTCAACAGTATTTTTTTCTCAACTACATATTCCAAGCCCAAAGGAAACCCAAAATGAATGCACAAAAAATAATAAATCATTCGTTCAGCAGCAGCTGCTGAAGTAAATAAGGAAAAAGAAAGCCAACCAGCAAGTGTTTTCAATTTTCTTCTTTTTTCTCTCAAATAGGTACTCCCATGTTGGTTTGAAAACGAACTGGATTAAACACGTCTCCAAGAGCCCCAGACGATAAATGAAAATTGTCTTTGGAGAGGAAAAAGACGGACTGGAAAACCAGCACCAGATGACCTGCAAATAAGTGGATCTTAAGAACCCCACCGACGACACCTTCGATAAAATTGGAAAAGAAATATACAAGATGAAAGGTTGAAGGTAATGAATTGGCGAAACCACTACGATGACGACTGCCGACGACGAAGACACAAAGACGATGGTAAGAGGAAGTAGAAACAAAAAACAAGTAAATTATCACAAAACAAAGTATACATACCCCCACGCACACAAAAACCTCATACGACGACGAGAAGAAAAAAAACATCAAAAATTCCATCTTACCTTCGCTTTTAATAGATTCGTTTACTTCGATTTTAATTCACAATTAATATGCGGATGGATTTATTGCAATTTAAAGTCTCCACTGAGGCAATGAATGCTAGTTTTGGAAAAGAAAATTAGCTGTTTTTTTTTTGCTTTCTACACTTGATACACTTTTTGCAGTAACAGCAGTTGTTGGTCTTGGTCGATACAAAAAAAATTCATGGAATAAAATAAAATGAAAATGTTGCTAATTTTAAACGTTTTTTGAAACATTTTCACTGAACTCAAATGCTTGGAATGCTAAGTGATTGTCTTGTGTTGATTAAAATCCATTTTGAAGTCTTTTGTATTAAATTTTTGAAATGAAAAACTCCCGACGACCAGTGGAAAAATCTTCAAACGAACATGGCGTCGGCGAAAAAAAACCAAGTGAAAGAAGACGGCATTTTGTGGAGGGGTTGGTAGTTCTCTTTCTACGGATATGTAGTTTTGGTTCGTTTTAGGGCACGGAAAATATGAATGAAGACAAGGACAGGTAGCATACCATGACCAAGTGCCAAAATGAAGTGATGCCAAAGTACTGATGTACAATTAATTCGAAATTTATTTGTCTTTATAATTTTTTTTTGGTCCCATTTTTTTTTTTTAAAGTCGGCGTTACATAAATATGCAGATAAGCATTTGCAAAATAAGAGGACCAAACATAAAAACATTAGGGGTATTCATGCAACGAGTTAAATTCATATACCGTAGAAAATCCTATTCTTTCGCAAGCATTTGCATGAACGCCACTTAGAAACGAATTGCGTAAATGTGAAAACAATCATTTAACCTGTTTTATGAGTTTCATTTTTTCACTTTATCCGGCAAAATCGTGAGATATCGCATAAATAAATTCTCATACAAATTTTGACAGTTCATTTACGAGAAGATAATTAATAATAATTCACGAGGTTTTTACGCTTTATCAGGGTTTTACTGGATTGCATGAATATATTATACTTTTTCCAATAGAGCGCGAAGGTCAAAAAGCAGATCTTTATGGGTGTAGATTATAGGAAATACGAGTCATGAAGATTGCAAAAAAAAGAATATATGTATGTTCATTATGTATTATTGTTTTCATCTACACTACACCATTATGATGGATTTACTTGCACCTGCATCTTGATTTCTTCAAAATATAAAAACCATACCCGTTCGATAGAGGGAAGATACAAATTCAGAATATTTTGGAAAAGATTATAGGAAGTAGGAGAAATCATGACTAAAACACAATCACGCTTCAGCTTTGAATAATATTTTCCAAATTTCGGTTTTTGTTTTTGTTTTTTGTACACGAACCAAACGTAACGTCAAAGCCAAAGCGACATTGTTGTAAGATGTATTGATTGTCTATGGTTGAACTTGTAAACGTCAGGCGAAACCGAAGCTATAGTGTGATTGTGTTTTAGCCAGCAAGGTCAGATGAATATGTTTATCTTGATTAAAGCATTTTGTCTGCATAATAGTTTTTATTCGTTCGAGTGACTAGTTTTCTTCAGGCAATTCTGAAAATCTACACACATAAATAAAATGGAAGTGTCTGTTTGTAATATCAAAATAACAGCTTTTTACAAAATGTATATGAAAGCATATATAGTACTTATATATAAAAAAAAAAAAAAAAAAATCCCTTCGCAAAATTTTGACCCGATAGGTAGCGCTGAGGTGGAAATATTAACAAACAATTTAATTTTCCATATATATTTTTAACAACATTAAATTTCATTTAAGCTTAGTCACTGTTGGACCCGATATATGACGCTGTTGCCGCGACCTTAAAATTTATGGTAGTTCTACTTATAAAATACTTAAATAGTACACATTTTAAATTTAATTTAAATTTAGTGATTGCATATTTGCGGGCGGCTCTGATTGGTCAAATGGCCCTAAAGGTTAATGCATTTTAAGTAAAAAAAGTTGGTGAGGATTTTTGACTAACTTTCAACGAGCCTTGCAAAGTTGGCTAAAAGTCAGCGTACGCATTGAAAGTGCCTATATGCTTCATCTTCTGACAGTTTCATAATACATATTTATTTATAAAATAAATGTTAGCCGATTTATCTTTCTTTACTTGGCTACATACTGCGATTTTGACTACAGCACCTATACCACCCACAGCCCATTTGCCATGGGAAATTACAAAAATTACCACTCTAAACGCCAAAGTCTTGAGGCATGTAGCATCAAAATTTTGAAAAAAAAACGTCAACACTTTTTGAATAGTTGACAAATGCTCATACTGTTTTACAGGTACTTTAATATCAAGTTAAAGATTTTTCTATTGGTTAGTTTGTTTAAACTACTATGCCAAAATGTTTGCTTGCGAATCCCGCCTGAAAAAAAGCTTTATTTATTCTAGGGTATTACTTTTGGTTAGGAAGCAATAAATGCCCCAAATATAACTTTGCTTCTTTAAAAAAATTTAAAATTTTATTAAGACCTCTCTACTGAAACTTAAGGCGTACAGTGGATACACTACACTGGCTGATTTCCTTTATTAAAGCCTAAAACGATTCTATACTGCTTCCTCGACATTGACGTAGACTTCACGGCAGATACTCATTCACAAGACTCATTCTTTAAGGAATGAGAATTTTTATGGTTTCATGGCTTAACTCGAGCTGCAAAAATGTTATCTAGGTCAAAGGTTTTTCCGCCAAACTTTCTAAGGGAAATCGAATAAGTTCAAAGAATTCAGAATGAAACGCCCGTATATGGCGGACCAAATTTTACATGACCGAAAATTGAGACAAAAAACAATTTCCCAAAGTTAATAAGAATTATTCTCGCATTCGACATTCTTAAGTCCGCTATTGTTCTGAAGAAGTGTTCTTCTACGTTGCGTAAACTCTTTCACTTAGCCTACTCCTCAGTGCACGTTCCGAGCAGATGGAAAACAAATTTTATCCAGCCTATAAACAAAAAAGACGAATCCTCCTCCCTGAAAACTGATGCCGTGAGTGAAATAACGCCGAATTTCAAAACTCGGTGTTATTTCGCTTTTACAAAGTGAATGTGATATATGAAAGGGGAGCATGCTGCCCTCCACAACACTCCTGCTTCGGGTCAATATAGGATTTGGAGTAGGTGCGATGTTAGGTACATATATGCAAAGATTTATTTATATCCGAAAGAATCCCTAAATACACAAAAGTAATATTATATATACCCAACCTCATAATTCTACTTCAAATCCAAGTGCTCCAAGCAGAGGGTTTGTTGGGGGCAAAATGCCCCTTTCCATTGGTTTTGAATGTTTGCAGGGAAAATCTCGCCGGGTAAACTATTCCAAATTCGTGTTGTTCGGCTAATAAAAGATTCCCTATATTTCCCGGTACGTCCGAAATTGGGCTCAAGGGTGAACTGATGGGCATCGCGAGACGAGTATTACGGGAAACTTTTAAGGGGAGGAATGCAGCTGGCCACTTCGAGTGAACATATTTTATAAAACAAACGATAAAACAAGGAAAGACATGAAACATTGCGTCGTTGTTCGAGAGGGGCAATTCTTTCAGTTGCAGTTCTATTTCCTATCAATCTTAACGCTCGATTTTGTATTCTATCAAGCAGGTTTGCGAAGCACCTGTCCAGAAGTGCAGTTATACTCGAGTTTACGGCGTATAAACGCTTTATAAATTGTAGCAGATCAGAAGGAGAAAAATACTTCTTACACCGATACAGAAAACCTAAGCACTTAGCAGCATTTTTAGCGATCTCAAATATATGGTCGTTCCAACGGAGGTCATCGTACATACCGAGTACTGAGACCTTTTCGGTTTCTTCGATGCAAGATGGGCAAAGGCATTGGGGTATGTTTAGGTTTAACGACAGAAGACAGCATTGAGTTTTCTTACTTCTTAAATGAAAAATTAACGCATTTTCGGGATGATTTTTTATTTATTTTATGTTTTTATCTGAATGTCTATGAATTAAAAGCGAAATAAGGCGAATCGGCTTCAATTTAGCAAAGTGAAATAAGACCGAATATGAAAAATCGGCGTTATTTCACTTTCATTAAGTGAAATAATGCCGAGTTTTTGAATTCAACCCTGCTCTCCAAACACTGAATAATTTATCAACTCAAGAAATATCTCGAGGAAGAAAAGCATCTTAATGTCCGGTAGTACGGTCCACTCGCGAATTGATGGTTTATTTCACAGAACAGTAGATTAAATCCTAACGTCAATTTGGAAAAAGAAAAATTATTGCAATTGCTATTTCAAAAGCATTTGACGAAGTCTATGGAAAATTCTTGCGTTTTTTCGATTTATCTCTCATTATTAGATAGATTAGAAATTACCTTTTAGACCGTTCAATACAAGTCATATTGGATGAGTTAAAGTGTGGCCCCTGATTCCGATTTTGACAGCATTATGGAATTGGTTGAAATCGTGTGAATTTTAAAGCGTCGAAAGCACAATGTTGAATTTTTGCCCCTATTCACAAGTGGCACTATCATGTCTCGTATCTCATTATGGAACCGATCGTCGTAAAATTCTAGACGTGTGCATCTCGAACCACCTATTGTTTATCGATCACATATACGATGTCGCCTAAAATTCTTTGAGATGTTTGGACTTCCTCCTACGATGTACAAAATTCGGGTGAAATCGGCTAAGGTGATATGTTACAGTCACATTTCTGATAGTCACGTGTGATCACTTTAAATTGTCACTCTGCGTAGTGATCACCAGTAAAATTACAAAATTCTGGTATCACCTTACGCAGACTGAATGTTTTGATTGTGACAATCACTTATCATAATAACCTTAGCCGATTCCACCCCTGGCTTCTATCTACAAAGCGTATACCCGTCCTGGGGTGGAATCGGATACCCTTGGATTTTCTATCTGTTTCCATAAATTTTCTGCAATCAGGTGCAAATTTGACCGCGGCCAATGACTACATAATACCTAACCTAAAATGTTAAAAAAACAACTGATGCCTGAAATAAAAATTTCGTTACATGGGACTATCAGCCGATTCCACCATCTGGCTTAATGCTTCTTCAAGTAACTTGAGTCTTTTGGAGAGTATTCAAAAACGAAGAGCATTCATTATTCAAAATAATTGGAGATGATATCATTCCTGGCGTTTAATGCGTCGACTAAGTCAGTCAATGTTCCTCTGATTGGTCAATTGGCCCGCCCTAAAAGTTAGTTGACATTCATTTATAGAATCTTCACTCGAATATCGATCTGAGTCTTTCATGTTAATGTTCCTACTTCTATAGTCAATGCCATGCTTCCAGAAATACAAACCGATTGGCAAGTGTATAAATAAATCTGGAAGTTTATTAAAATATAAAATGTAACCTCCGAGCTACATTTTTCTTCTTTAGTAATTATTTATCTCACAATTTAATTTCATTGCATAATAAATTTTGTTGCCTTCTGCGACATTAACAATATTTCATTAAAATTTAATAAAATTCATCAAAAAAATGTACTCTAATGAGAACGAATTTTGCTTTCTTTCATTCCCCAACGTGTGAACGTTCCTTTAGACTATTCCCAACTATTTTTGGCAGCACTTATTAATATCGTCGATCATATATCGTAATTGATTTCTTATTAGATTTCCAAAAAATATATGCGATCATCCATTAAAATACATTTCTTAACTAATTTCAAATAATAAAACACTGAAGAAAACTATTACATTACAACAATGCTTTTGAAATCTTCACAAAACAAACGCTACGGATATTCCGAAACAAAAGAAATGATCATCTCAGTCGTTGCTCGTCCCGATGACGACACATCAGTCGAGACATCGACTGACATGACGATATATATATACATGTTGTTATGAAATGAATAATCTTTTATTTTCTAGATAGAGAAACCATGAGGAAACTTACCTTGGTTAAACTTTCACAAGTCTGTGCGTAGTTCTTCTTGGTCAGATTCTTCACCAAAATACTAATCTGCGTTAGCGATAAATTTAGAGGCTCCAGGTACATAATTCTTCCATCAAATTCGTCGATTGCACTGGTGGGTTAAGGCTTCAATCAATGTTGAAGCTCCCACTGGCGCTCGAACAACAAAAGGATCAAAATAAAATCGAATTCAAAACAAAATCGTCAAAACAAATGGAAAAAAAGGAATATAAATCGTGTCCTTTGTGTCCTGTCGTGGCAGACAAATCTCTCTTAACTTTATCGTGTCAAAATAATGAAAAACTGATGATAAGTTACTTGGTTAAACAGACATTTTGCTGCTTTAATATATGACGATGATGACGATTCTGTTTCTTAGGATTGTTGCAGCCTTTTGGCCCCAGTTGTGGGGCCAAAATCTTTTCACTTTCTTTTGGTCCTCTAGAGCTCTCGCGGTGCTTTTTTGTTGGTGACTACTGCGTCTTATCGTTTCACTTATTTACTAGATAATTTACTTTATGTAGGATTTAAAGCAATCGATTTGAATGAATTCGTTTTAATTGTGTTTTATTATTATAATCGAACAATTTAAACCAAATGAAATGAAAAAGAAAAAAAGAATTCTTCGCGAAAATTCAATGGGAATGAGGGAAAAAAGTCTTCCTCTCGCCTTGAATGGCCGTTTTGTCTCCGTCACACTTTAATTCGAAAAATGATGTCGTCGACATTTCGTCAATTTATTTTTTTCGAATATAAAATTAAGGTAGATGTAGATGGGCGAGTGGATTTTCTATATTCAACGAGTTAGATGAAGTTAATATAATTCCAAAAAACGACTTTTGTAATTGTATTTGCGCTATTAATTATTTGTTTCATAATAAGGATAGTTTTGTATAGGAAAAAATGCACTTGACTTGTTGTGAAAGTTAAAAGTGGGCGGGAGCAGCTGTTGTCAAAACATTATATGCAACAGTACTATGTTTTCACCAAAATTAAATCCGAGTTTACGGCAAAAAGATTTCAAGAAGTCAAAATCGTGATAGCACCTAAAAACAATTCGTAATTATGTCTTTCAACTTACAACGCGAGAGGGCATGACTTGGCATATGTAATTTTTGGGATCATTCTAAACATTTCTATGTAATTTTTAGGGCACGTTTGCGAATGCTTTATATTTTGATCAATATAGGATTTGGACGACATACTATTTAAAGTTTACCACCCCTCTCAAATTGAAAGTTAAGAGACATCATTTCCGAAGATTTCATAAATATTATGCAATGAAAATGAAAAACAAGTGATGTGAAAAAATATTCACAGCTTAATGCTTAGTTTGATTCTCTTTCTGGAAAAAAGTGAAAACAAATGTCAAAGCCTCTTCACAATCCTAAACTATGTTCTACAAACGAAGTAGAGAAATAAAATTACAATAACTCAGTGCTATGTGATGTATTACATTTGGACATTCTGTAGTCCAATGACGCGTCCCGTCATATGCGCGTTATTACACTTCGACGTTTTTCTCATTTTTACAACAAGGAACAACCTTGACAGTTCTCTAGGAATGTGCGGAAGTATCTGTCAAATGTTCTTCATTACAACCACCATGTCAAATGTTCGTCCGTAGAATGCGCTCGTGAGCGCTGTTTATGTTCGTAAGCAAAACTCATCAAAACTTAACGAAACGGAGCAAACCGCGATTAAGGGCACAATATACGAATTACTTGTTCTCGCTCATTTACGGACGGACCCATCCGCACCAATACAACTATACAATTCTATTCAATTGAATAAAACCTTTGATCACTTTTCTAATTCTTTTTCCACAATTAAATTAACAGAATGCTAAAAATAAACAAAAAATATGTTGCGCTTGAGAAATGTCAAATTATTGTATTGAGTGTGCACATGTGTGTTAAATCTCGGTTGAAAATGAGATTTCATATTTGATCTGATATATGATCTGAGATAAAAAAGATTGATTTTTTGGTCTCAGAACATATTTCAGATCAAAAAAAAATATGATTTGACGTACCAAAAAAAAAATCAAGTTTCTTTGGTGTTGTAATACGTGTTAAATAACAGCTGACGACCATAATGACGAACAAAACATATGATTTCCAATGCATACGGTCACGTAATTATCCTTGGGATAGGTAACCCTTGCATTTGTTGTAATTAGCATAGTTAAAAACAGCATTTCCATATGTTCTTCAATCAGCTGGAAATTAGCTGTTTTTAACCATTCTAATTAGGTGACACATAGCTTTCCTGTGCAATACGTTCGTTATTGTTGTAATATGTGTTAAATAACAGCTGATTATCAGCTGACGACCATAACAACGAACAAAACATATGATTTCAAAATCGAAGCCAAGCTAGCGCTTAATTTCTGGTATACTTTGGTTTTGTGGAGAACAGCTGACCACGTAAGCAACTGGTTGGGCAAATGAAGTACGTTTTGACGGAAAGTGTTATCTATTGGGTTTTATGCGTTCAC
The DNA here is from genome assembly GCA_963971375.1 of Platycheirus rosarum. Classification (NCBI taxonomy): domain Eukaryota; kingdom Metazoa; phylum Arthropoda; class Insecta; order Diptera; family Syrphidae; genus Platycheirus; species Platycheirus rosarum. Next base: position 36,100,625 of record OZ020510.1, on the reverse strand, counting down.
AAACGCACAATAATTTTTTTTTAACAATTTATTAGAAATGTCAGTAACTTCGAACGTAAGGATTGTTACCTATTTGGTTTTATGGACCTCCGCATATGAGGCTAATTCTACCTGGGGTAGGAGTAGTTTATAGCGGTGAGAAGCGGAGTTTGCAGGCGGGACGCCAGAAAATCTTCTACCTGGTTTGGAGTGGAAGAACGAAGAAGAAAACTAATACAAATACAACTTTTCGTTTGGAGGCCTGCACAGAAATACAAATACATTGCAATATGGTTCATGTATACAAATTTTTTATCCAGCACAATTCATCCCGTGTGCGGAGGTGTTTGGGTTCACAAACGCACAGTTTTAAAGGTACGAACATAAACGTTTTAAAGGTATCCCAAAATTTTTTGGCTACTTTTATGACTGAAGGAACATATATGATGTTTGATGAACAACTGCTTCATTTTGATAGGCAACCTATGTGGTTGGGTTTTTTTTTGGTATTCAGAACTGCAAATCAGGTAAAAAACTTGAGCTCAAATGATACAAGTATGAATGCGGCCAAGGAATCCAATCCAAAGGATATAAATTTGAACGTGGCTTGCTAATGGGAAACCGTCAATAATTGAAAGTTAAAGAAATCATGACTAACTTCTTAATTAATTAGGTGTTTTTCTTTTTTAGCTCCGAGCGGGGGCCTGAGCTGTCAAAAAAAGAGCTGCGTTTCTTTTTTAAGGCTAGGTGCGCATGAACGATTTTTTACACGGCCGATTGCCGTTTTGTGCCCCGCTCGGCGTTAAAAAAAAACAACTAACGTCAACTCAAATTCTAATGTCCAATCAAAGGCGTAGATGAAGTAGATGAAGCTTAAAGGCGTTTTTCTTTATTCACTCACAAAGGTATCTGAACAGAGTCTGAAAAGTTTGAGCATACTCTGATAATTCTGTGAACCGAGTGTGATCTGAACGCTCAGATATAATTTTGAAATACGTTCTAATTCTTGGCTGTCACAAATCGACACTGCTCATATGGCTTGTTCACAGGCGGCAATATTATGCATATAATACTATTGTCTCTTTCGTTTTGGCATCTATTTTTCGAAAAGTGGTGCAGGCAATGTGCATGGTATAGAGTGAAATAGCCTCAAAATTTTAAAGTGACTTTAATTTCGTTCAGTATTTTCTCAGAATGTTCAGTCAATTTATTCTGAGCGCATATAGCCTTCTCAGAAAACGCTCTGATCATTCCCTGAACGAAAAAAACAAATACTATTTTAAAGATCTGAACGCTCTGAGCGAAAAAAGAAACTCAACTTCTTTTTTGACAACTCAGACTCTGCTCTGAACGGAAAAAGAAAAACGCCTAATGTGGCTAAGCGAACAACATTTTTGTGTAAAACTGTTCAAAATAGTCTGTTTTAGAGAGTAGACGAACAAAGCGTATGGTGTGTAAGCGAACGAGATTTGTCTAAAATAGTTGAAATTTGTAGAAATTCGTATCGTAGTTTTGGGAAGTAATCAGTAATCGAACACAGCTAGCTTATAAATCTAAAACCGCAAACATTTTTGTCAAAACAAAAGTAATTCATTTGCAAATTAATAAAAATGAAAAAAACAGCGTTAAATAAACTCATCAACAATTATGCTGGTGATGAAAGCAAGGAAACCAAATTTATAAATGAATTTACCACTATTTCCGAGATTCTTGCTTTGGAACAGACAATGTGCGGCACATTATAATTATTATTGTTTTTGTTAAACTTAAAGCAATATTTTTACAGGCAAGACATTTCCGAATGTGCTAATGAACTTACAAATAATCTGAAAAGTAAACCTTTGAAATCATGCTCGGAGTCTCAGAAACAACGAGAAGAAGGAAATCGTTTGTTCAAAGCGCACAAAAAGGGCAATGCGCTGGCAGCAAGTCGTTTCTACACAAATGCCATCTTTGCAGCTCCAGAGGGAAGTGTTGAACTTGCATTTGCTCATGGCAATAGAGCTGCTGCTCTATATGAATTTGGATATTACTTAGTAAGAATCTTTGTTTTCATACAATTTCGTAGGCTTTTCAATATCAATGCATTGGGCATTTAGTTTTTACTTAATTTCGTTAAAATCGAATTAGTTGTTAATGATCTCGGAATTCCTTACTTTTATTTTTAAGGAGGCCCACTCTGATTGTTGTCTCGCACTCAGCTTGGGATATCCAGAAGAAAAAAAGGACAAAATAGTTATACGGCAGGCTCATTGTTCTGTTAAATTAGAGGATTATTCCTTGCTAAATGAAGCTTTGGAAACCATCAAAAATATGCCTCACAGTACATCGTCCATAAAAGAAATAAAGGAGTTTGAAAAACAGTTGAAAATATTAAGAAACAAAACACCAAAACAGCGACCAGATGAGCCATGCGACTACAAAGTTCAAAACATGTAAGAACATAACATTTTGTAAACAAAGTAAATCTTAAATAATCTTTATTTAGCATACAACATCCAAAAAAAGGACGATGTATGACTGCTTTCGAGGATCACCAAAAAGATGAGTTGATTTTATCGGAAAAAGCTTGGTCTATGGTTCCTGTACAAAACGCCAAAATTTGCTACAACTGTGGTAATGATCAAATCATTCCTTTTCCATGTTACACTTGTTCCAAAGCCATATACTGTTCACTGAAATGCAAGGAAGCTCATAAAAGAATCCATGACTATGAGTGCTATGGCTATAAATGCGATTTATATGATGCCCTAGGAATCACTCATCTAGCTTTGAACACTCTCATCACCGGACTGCCTCAGATCATGCATGATCTGAAGGACTGCGCGTCTGCGGAACAAATCTGGGAAACAATTGAAATCATCTCAAAATCTGGCAAAAAGGGTTATCCTGATATCCTTGCTCTTTTTGTCAATATTAACGGAAACACTTCTAAAGACATTCGTTCGATCGCCTTGAGTGCAATCGTAGCTGCACACTACTTGATCCATTTTACGTTGTTTTTAGAAACATTCAACGAAAATCAAACCTGTACTCCTTCTGACTGGTTGCTAGTTTTGTCCGCATTGATTCTTCGCCATGCCGCTCAAACCGAGAAAAATGCCCAGGCGAGTATATCTATTGTCTTCGTGGACAAGTCTTATGACTATCTAGCACTCTCTGGCATATGGCAGAAGCCACAACATCTCAAAAGGCGGTTTTTGCACAGATTTCGTGATATCGATGCCACTTTTGCTGGTCTTTATCCATACCTTAGCTTGTGTAACCATTCGTGTGAACCCTCATTGAGGCTGCACTATAGTGGAAGATACATTATTGGTAAGTGCCGCCGTGATATGAGAAGAGGAGAAGAAATTTTCAACTCGTATATCTTGGACTGCAGAAACAACTCCATAGCTAATCGAAAAATGGAACTAGAGAGCGCTTATCGTTTCCAATGTGATTGCAAACATTGTTCACCAGAATCTAAGGACGAAGAATATGTAAGTTGATTTATAATTCTTGCTAACTTATCACTTATATTGATTTTTTGTTTGCAGCTTAAATTTCACAAATACCGCTGTTGTAATAAAGACTGCAACCAAATATTTTCCTTACCACCTAACCAAATCCGCTGGTGGGTAGAAGACCCAAGGACCAATAATTGTTTATTGAAATGTACCGTGTGTAATACAGCCCATAACCTTAATTGGTATATTAACTTCGATGATATGTTCACTGGCAAGATTTTGACTTTTCAAGCACTGATGACGACATTCGAATTGTTTAAATACTCCGCGACGATTGTACATGGCTACAGCGATCTGCGTCAACACATGGCTTGGTTAATTGTGACTTCGTTCTTCGATATGTGGGAAGGTAATTAAATACGAGAGAGAATTTTGTTTTGTGATGCTTATTTCGTTATATTTTCAGGCAATATTGTCAGCGATGAATTGTATAGCAATATCGCTGAGATTCTTAAATATCTGATGGACCATGTTGAAGAACAAAATGATGTTGAATCTGTTCTGTATGCAAGCACTTCGACTTTTGCTATTGAGCTAATGGCAGATGGAAAATACTATAATTTTGACACGAAAAAGATTCGGAGGTCTTTTGATGTATTATCAGATGAATTGAAAACTGTTTTCGAAAATTATATTAATGACTATGTTGAAGAACTGTTTGATGATTGAGCGAAGGAGCGTTACAATCGATTTTTTAGTTGAGCTGTGGATTCTATAAGAAATGAAAAATGCCGAAATTTCAGCTCAAATTCGGTTTTCAAAATAAAAAGTTCTTCTAAAGTAATTTTATAAAATAATAAAAATAATTAATTAAGAAAAAACTTTTGTGTATCGCTCGCTTTGGTATATATGTATGTATGTATTTAAAAATTTAAATGTTCAAATCATTAGCTGTTTTGAAGAATATTCCTGTTGGTTAGCTTAAAAACTATTAAAAGTAAATTAAGGTCAAAATTGTTTTTGTTATATTTTTCAAGGAAATTCACTTGATTCTCAAATTCCCGTAAAAAACTACCAAGATTTTCAAAAGCATTATGTCTTCTTTTCTTCTTTTGCTGGCTGTACATAGCGTCGTTCGCCCCTTCAGCTCCCTCGAATTCTAGCCTGCTTCACCAGTTTCGCACTTCAAGCATTCAGAAGTATCCCTCTACCTGGTCGTTCCGTCGTAGATGAGGTATGCCTTATCTTCTGACTCCCTTAGGTACGGGGTCGAAGATCTTGCGTCGATGTTCATCTGGATACGGATTTTGTTGGCTTGGCTTATTAGTCTAAGAGCCCGCGGCAGATTTTTGCGTGATATTGATGTTACAAACAGTCCTCCTCAAGGTAATAACGCCATCAATCGTCTGCTAGTCCGCAGAGGCAGCATTACCGAGTAATGGTGAGTTAAAAGTACCATTTTTTCCAACGCCCTCGATACCCTGAGTGCGAAAATGTTTGTGACAGACTTCTCCCAGGTGTCAAACCCCGGACAGACGCCGCCGAAAACGCGTTTTTTTACGTTTTTAGACTTTTGGGAACCACTTAAAATTAGTCGCATCCGAAAGCTCTTGCTTCCCTGAGTGCGAAAATGTATGTGACTGACAGACGTCTTACAGGCCGCCAAACCCCTGACAGACGCTATTCGTTACTCAGCTTTTTGTTTTTTGTTTATAAAAAAATTTTAAACTCGCGAAAGGCTTCTCAGTTAGCCAGTTCACATTTCTTGAGATTTCGGAGTGCTCAAGAAGTTTCAGAAAATGGTACTTTTAACCCACCATTACTCGGTAATGCTGCCTCTGCGGGCTGGCAGACGATTGATGGCGTTATCATCTTGAGGAGGACTGTTTGTAACATCAATATCATCTGGTTTCCTCTCACGCAAGAAATCAGTTGCTGGCTCTGGGTCTATATGTCGCTGTACAGCTCGTATCTTTCGTTGTTCACCTGATCGTAAACAAGATCATAAATCGCGCGTAGTACTTTTCTTTCGAATACTCAAAGTGAATTTTCACTCGAATGGAAAAGGGTCCATGCTTCTACACCATATAACAGGACCGGTGTGATGAGTGTTTAGTATAGCTTCTCCTTGGTTCTTCTAAATATATGTTGTTCGACTGCAAAGCAGCACTTCAACTCCTCCTGGAGCATAGGGCAGCATTTTCTGCTCTGATGCCTTTCCCTGTGTTCCCAGAAGTGCCCAGGTAGAAAAAATCCACTGGCTACCTCGAAGTTATTCTTGTCAATCGTGACGTTCTGACCAAATCGGTGGTGGGATTGGACTTTTGTTGATGAAAGCATATACTTCATCTTGTCCTCGCTCATAACCAGTCCCATTCTGCTAGCTGTGGAAATGAAAGGAAAGCACCAGTTACATGCTTGTTACTTCCTATCACATCAATGTCGTCAGCAAACCAAAGTAACTGGTCGATCGTAGATTTTTCAAGTGTAAAACCGCTTTGGGAAGGACCTATTATTCCGTAAGCAAACCGCTTAAGTTGTTTACAAAAAATGTAGATAGTATTTTGTAGGCGATGTTTAAAAGACTTATTCCTCTATATAGTTGGTGCAGAGTAGTCGATCTCCTTTTTTTTCGGCCAGATATTACTGAGATTTCAATTATCGGGCATATTTTCCGACCATATTTCGTAGCTGAGTTGGCGTATGCACTTGACCATATCAGCTCCAGCATGTCTAAAAAGTTCTGCTTGAAGCACATCGGCACTAACTGATTTGTTCATTTTTAGTCTGGCAATGTCTCTCCAAATAGTTCAAATCGACTGCGTATCTACTACCATCTTTGCAGGGCTCAGGACAGCTAGTGAAACCTGATGTAGAAAACCATTATGTATTACTTTATTTTCACTGCCAGTACCTAGTACAGTTCCTTTTTGTATCTCTTTTCTCGACTTGCCGTAAACGCAAACAGAATCAACATTTCACCCGGAGAATTTTCCGCTCGAAGCAAATTAAAGCGTCCTCATTAGCTTTTGACAATGTCGTTGCGTCTGTACCATACAGTAGGATTGGGATGATAAGGGTCTTACAAAGGGACAATTTACTTGCTCAAGAAGCAGCGATTGGCAAGACTTTGTTTGGTCTCAGCGCTGGTGTTGTTCTCTAAGTTGATAACCGAACCCAAGTACACAATTCCCTAACTAATTCAAAGTTATAGCTATCTATCGTCATGCTTTGCCCAAGACGTCGATGTTGGGTGTTGGGTCTTCTTGGTGACAACATAGCCCTCATTGACCGCTAATCCTATCTTCGCTGCTTCCGTCTCAATACTCACAAAACGCGCTACTGACATCACACTGTGTTCTTCGGGTTATGTCAATACCGTCGTCGTATGCGAGTATTTGGATGGACTTTTAAAAGATCGTTAAGTCTGGTGTTGGAGTGAGAGTTCCGTACCATTCTTTCAAATATGATGTTGAAGAAGTCGCATGACAGCGCATCGCCTTATCTAAATTCTTTTTTGACTTCAAAGGTGTCGGTGAGGTCTTTACCGAACTTGACCTTGACCTTGACGTCTTTTTGCACAGGCGGTCGAGCTTCCCATGAATTACAAAACTGCACATTGCTCTATGTAACTCCTCTATAAATGCTGTCGTACGCAGCTTTGAAATAGATGAAAAGGTGGTGGGTATCGATTTGAAGTATCTCTGGGTTCTTGTTCGGCTCCCGCGGCTTTATTGCTCTTAAGCTTTGATATAGCTAACTAGGAGTTGGCGGAATTGTTGCTCAACTTCGCCCAGATTGAATGGATCATTCAGCCTGACAGCGGAATTCGTTTTATCATCATCACATCGCATCGACAAAGATTTCGCTGTGGTGGCTGTGTAAAGCCCAGCAATGTTTTCACTGGTTCTCAATACTTGATGCTGGCGGTAAAGGACTCCTTTGGAGGTTATTAAAGACTCGATCGGAAAAGGACCTGGCGATTTCTTGTGATTCCAGCTGTCCGACGTTAAACTTCCTCACAGTATTACCACTTTTTGGCGTTGGATATCCGAGGTAGCGGTCCGAGGTCCGAGGTAGTGGTCCGAATCAATATTTTTCCCTTTAGAAAGTTCGGACATCCATAATACTGAATCAGTGCTTTGCATCGATCGTAATCTGGTCAATCTGGTTGGCAGTTGATCATAAATTCTCTGTCTCTTTGTGAATTTTGAGGAACTACGAACTAGCTAAATATTTCGCCCGCAGCAAAGTCAATAAGCCTGGATCCATGGGTGTCGTTCAGGCTGTGTTTTCCGACTGTACCACCAAAGATAGTTTCTCTCCCTAGCTTGGATTTAAAGGATAATTTTAATGTCATAACTAGGATATAGTTCTTCGGCTGCCGGCTGGAATAGTGCTTTAGTGGTAACACTTCTCAAGTCTCAATAATTATCTCAATATATAAATTTGCGGGCTAAACAGCTTGATGGATTTTGATAAAATGTTTTATGTTAAATTAATGTGGACTTTGATGGTTTGTGGCCTATCAAATATGGCACAGTTGTCACGATCCAAAAAATTGTTTGTATAGCCGAGCAAACGCCTGGTCAGTTGGAAAGTACTTCTATTAAAAAATACCACAACATTTATGCTATGATTATAGATTTGTATATATTTATTTATTGATATTTAATTTACCACAGTTTATCATTAAATACTATCTCGCGGAATATGCAGTCTTGCTTTGCAATACTCACCATCGCCTTCTTCGATTTCATTGCATCCTGCACCTTCTCCCTCACTTCGTTGGCCTTGACGTCGTTTCTAATGTAAAACAATCTTGCGATATGATCTTCACTCAATGAAGGACAACTGCCCAACAGGGTGTGCAGATCTAGCACCAACAATTCAATATCGCAAACAAGCAAATTGGACAGAGTTGATATAAGATCAATGGGTGACTCCGACATTGAGAGGTTTGGTGCTATTTTTTCAAAGAACATCTTGAAACGACGAGCTTCCTGATTGATCTTCTTCGTAACCGCTTCAACCTCTTGACGCGGCTTAGAGATACGCTTGGACAACAAGGCTTTGATATAACGCTTGGCCACCAAGTTTTGTGCTTCGTTTATTATCAACTCAAAGTTAACGGGGCGCAGATGATAGTAATCCTGGAAGTAATCGTCCAGAGTGGCGCATATGGTGTCCACGGAAATGGTACTTTGACACCATTTCAAAGTAAACAAGTCATTGAAGTGAACTTCCATGTCAAGGACGGCTTCTTCGAGCAGATAGCCAACTGCATGACTACGAATGCTTCTGAATGTTTGCAGGAGTTTCTCAAAGTCTTCGTAGTGTTCGGTGCGAGATTTGGGCCAGTACAGCTGTTTCATTTGCTGAGCTAACTCGATCATCTGCTGCGAGTTGTTTACAATGGTGATTATGTAGTGGGTGAAGAACTTGACCTGGTCTCGGTTGCGGAAATGGTGTTCCTTTAGTTCGATGACTCCCTGTAAATAGCTCTGGCCGAAAATCTCTACTTGTTGAATGCTCAGCACGAGGGCTTTGAAGGTTAGTTCAACGTGAATGGTGTTGGTAACTTGTAGATGTTGGTCTATCATCTGGAAGATGATGACCGGAGCTGAGCTCTGGTAGTATTGTTCGTCTTGGTCAGGTGGATAGTCGGAAATCCATTCTTGTTTTTCTGTTTCGCAGGCTTTGCTCATCCATTCCTGGTAGTTCTTGCGCATGTTGTTGAGATATTCTCCTTCGAGAGCTTTCAAATGCTCGGGACGCAGTAGAGGGCCAATCAAAGAGTTGACATCGACTTTCAGGTCTGGATGAGACATCAGTTCAGTTCCAGGATAGGTGTTCATCACCCAAGATAGCAGGGAGACATATTCATTGCCCTCTAGCCCACCTTTTGCAATACCATCTAACTGAAAGAAGCGGTTGAAACAAATGAACTTCCAAAAAAGAAAGGTTACCTACATAGTCAGACAGTCCCTGATGGTAAAGTCTCACGTATTCGTTGAAAATATCGTAGTGCGGTGGAAAGCATGGGATGCACAAGGATTTGACTACACGCAGGTCTTCCAGAATGATTTGTCTTGTGATTTCTAGATCCCTTACCAGCCAAAGTTTATTGTCAGCCCTCTCTTCGACCTTGGAACCTTCGATTCGAGTGACAACAGCTTCGCGTAAAACACTCATGGCCATATTGCGCCAGCTTTTGGGTCGTCCTGGTGGCAGAAATCCGGTTACTTTGTGCTGCTGCAAAGCAAATTGATCGCTCTTTTCTTCGCGCTCAATGATTCTTAAAGCAGTGACAATGACAACTGGTTCCTTGCGCACTGTGTTGAGCGTTCGATTCATAATCAATCGAATTTTCTTTTCCAATGCATGGGACACAGTCTCGACCTTCTCGAAATGCCTTTTTAAAGTGATTTTGTCGCTGGCATGTTGTTTGGATTGTTTGTGTAGTTCGTACAAGAGATCATCGCGAGAATTCTCTAAATCCGACAAGCATTGGTGGGCGTTGAGCAGCTTATCCTCGTCTATCAGTTGCATTGTTTTCGCTACACTTGATTGGACATTGAATATATGCTTTAGATTCTCCATTGCAGTGGCATATTGGGAATGTTTAGTGTTCTCTTCCCGGACCACTTCCAACGCATCGTAGATCTCGGGGACACCAGCGAGTAGATTGTCGACTTCTTTGACAATTACAACAACATCTTTGACATTATCTAAGCATGTCTCCAGTTGCCTTAGGCCAACACGAACTCCGTCTAGTTGGTTTTGCATTCCGGTCTTTAGCAAGGCTTCGACAGAAGCTTTTTTACGCCCAACTCGATGACGATATTGATCGACTTTTTCCAGCTGTCCTGGGCGTTGCAGCATATTTTTGACATCTTTAAGGGCGGCCTGGCGAGCTTCTTGCTCCAGTTGCTTTAAATCCATTTAGTTAGTGACGAGGTATTTGTAAAAATTAAATTTTTTTGGGAAGACGACATAAAAAAAATTGATAAAAAGAGTAAATATGCGAATGACATTTCTCGAATTTGGGTTTACATTTAATAGTAAATTGAGAAATGACGTTTTTTCTTATCGGCGCGTTCAGAAATACGTTTATATAATTTATTCACAATAGAAAGTAACTAACAGAAAATCGTATTTTTTAGCACGATTTTTAATAAAGTTAAAATAAACCGAGGAACATTTTTATTAAAAATGTGGGATTCATTTAAGCGGGGTTCACATGGCACAATCCAAAGGCTAAGACAATGGGAAAAGACAATCATTGTTCAGGACAAGACAATAATTGTCATTATATTGTCCTCCGAGCAAGCCTGCCGAGCTATCTCTGAGGACAATATCGACATCATCCAACCCCGTTCAAGAAGCTCTGACAAGACAATTGATTACTGCCCCATTGTCTTGTCATCGTATGAACGCTGCTTTCGTCAGATGTTTGTGTGTTTAAGGCTGAACTATACTGGTTGGAATGGCGCGGACGGGCCCGTCCGTAAATGAGCGAGAACAAGTAACTTGTATCTTGTGCCCCAAATGGCAGATTGCTTCGTTTCGTCAAGTTTCTATGAGCTTGACAGCTGGCTTCTGATGGTGTTTGTAATGAAGAAAATTTGACATATACTTCCGCGGCATTCCATCCATTATGAGTAGACGTGCTCATTTTACAAAACGTTTCGGTTGGTTTTGACACTAGCTTCCGTTTGCTTCCGAACATTATAGATAGCCCTTTAAACTTCAGAACAAGATTTCGTCTATTTTGACATTTCTTTTAAATGGATTTTTTGCACGTAACGATCAATCCGCAGGAAAACAAAAAGAGGGTGGCAAATAAAGTTTGGCCATAATGAATCAATTAAATAGCAATTCCCGAACAATTTTTTTTCTCAAATTTAACCTATTTTATAAATTAAAAAATCAAATTAAAGTATCTAAACATTAATATAGATTATATTTCCATCATTTGGTGTTGAGTTTCTATGAATTTATGTTAATAAGATATTTTAATTTACATTTTTTTCATTTATTCGTATTCGTTGACGTGATAACGTCTTATAAATCGATGACAGGCTACACGTACGAAATAACATGACTCATGCTGATAAGATTCATGCTGATAAGACTCATATCGATACTGTGGTTCTTTTAACCAAAATCGATCGCAAGCACCAGGCGAACATAAAAAAGAACAGGCCCAAATTTCCAAAATAATTCCACTCAAATTCAAAAAGAACAAGAAGAGAAAAAGAAATACTAAATAGGCGGAGTTTCCACCATGGAAACTTAAAACTGATTCTTTAAACACCGACCTGCAAGAGTTACCAAAAACAACAACAAGTAATGAGATGTACCAGCAAATGTATATGGAAATGGCTTCGAAACTAAAAAACACAGAATGGAACTTCCTTTTCACAGATGGTTCAAAAAAAGAAGACAGGGTTTCTTTTGCCGTTGTTGACAAATTCGGAAACACAAAAATCAAAGGCCTATTACCTAGTTCTACCTCCATATTTACTGCCGAAGCCTTCGCTATCCTCAAAGCTACCAACTTCGCAAACAAGAAAAAAACCGCAATTTTTTCCGACAGCCTTTCAACAATCAACGCTCTCAAAAATATAAATAACAAAACGAAAATAATAGATCAACTACGAGATCAAATAATAGGAAACAAAAACCTTAAAATAATATGGGTCCCCGGACATGCCGGTATTCCCGGAAACGAGTCGGCAGACAAAATAGCCAAAGCAGCTCTCAATGAACCACTCATACAATTCAACGTATTTAACAAAAAGGATGCAAACAAAAATCTTTTAAACATAGCCTGCCAAATCAAAAAAATAAATTGGACGGAATATACTCATCATTATTCCATGATTAACCCTCAAGCTGAAAAAGCTATTTACCCAACAAACCTACCTCAAAATATGATGAGATGCTATGTAAGACTCCGACTTGGTCACTCCAACATCACCCACAGCCACTACATAACAAAAGAACAACAACCACTCTGTCATCTCTGCAACAGAAACATTCCCCTCACCATTAATCATCTCATCCTCGATTGCGAACATGTCAAACTTATATCAAAAACAATAAATAAAACAAACACTCTGACAAACCTTCTAACTATTCCTTCAAAACAAAATATTACTGATGTTTATAAAATATTAACTCAAATCAAATTTGAAACACTCATCTAACTTTAATATCTTATATTAAGTATAAATATATTCTAAGTTCAAATCAAACTCTTCTATCGGCAGAAAGTCCTGGTAGCTATTGCCGAACAATTATTATTGATTGTGTAATTTATTTACCTGTTTAATAAAGTTATAATAATAATAATAATAATAGGCGGAGTTTTGTTAAAGTAGAAAGTAGATATTGGGGTGTGCGTGTGTGGATTTAAAGAGGGTTTGTGGGTGTGAGTTAAAGGGCTGTATGTTGGTGTTGCTGTCAATGTTGTTTTATGACGTTATCACGTAAAATTATCGTCCGTAAACCGACTTTATAGCAAGCAACTCTTTTTTGTATTCGATTTAAAGCAAGATTTATCAAATAAGTTGACTTTGCTGACAATCCATGTAGACTCGAATTTGATGGCTAAAACACAACACGCTTAAGATTCGGTTTCGCCTGAAGTTTAAAAGTTCAACCATAGGAAATCAAAAGGTACATCTTATCACAATGTCGCTTCGGTTAAAGTAGTTGACTTTTTGTTAAAAGTTAGTTTGCTTTTAGTTGATATTTAGTCAAGATTTTCTGAATAACAGACAGTTTTCCCTATACAATGTATTGGTGTCGTCAGAAATCACCAATATTACGATTACCTCATTAAGTTTCATTGAAAAGAGCAAATCTCAATTTTGAAGCAAATTTTTAAATTTTTTAATGAAACTTTCTATTAAGTATTATTCACATGAGAGCGACCAACGACCACCGGATAAAGGAACATTCGTCCTTTTTGACTTTTCTTTCACATGGTATTTTCTTATTCGTCACTATCAACTACCAAGGAAGAAAAAGCAAAGTCGAAGTGTGGATTGTATGTGGAACGCGAAAAGAAGTTTGCAGTTCGTAGCAATCAGATTTCAACTCGCGGCGAACAATTTGTTTTCTCAAAATTATCTTATTTTACAAAATAAGAAGCAAACTTTAGTATGTTAACATTAATATAAATTATATTTCCATCATTTTGTGTTGTGAATTTTGGTATATAAATGCTTAAAATTACAATTAAGCATTCATTCGTCGTTCGTTGGTCGCTCCCATGTGAATAGTCCTTTAGTGTCGCTGAGTTGCAGGTCCACTGCCGCGCTTATCGATGTATTGTAAGGGTAATTTATGGTTTCGTAAATTAAAAAAAGGGGGTACAAATCAAACCATTCGCCATCTTTATTTATGAGGCAGTTAGGGTAGGGGCTTTGTGTACTTGGTTATCAACTCAGAAAACAACACCAGTGCTGAGACCAAACAAAGATTAACACTTGCCAATCGCTGTTCTTCGGGCTAAGATTCCAATTGAGTAGCAAAACCATCAATGCTCCAACCCAGAAAATCTTCGATTCCACCCCCGAGGCATGGCGCAGTAGAACAAGACCGAGACTTATGTGTGGCACGTTACAGAAGAGGACCTCAAACCAACTTTACGTTTAAAACTCAAGGCAGCTAGCTAGGGACCGAGCTGGCTGGAGAAGCTAGATGGTTAAGGGCCATCAGGTCGACTCCGGATTGTAGTTTCACGGTAAGGTAATTTGAGCATTCGATATTGATGCTTATCAAGCTATCGATTTCCCTTTAACGTAAGCGTGTTGTGTTGTAGATATAAGATTGGGGTGTATGGCACTACGCAGATGAATATCGATTAATCTTCCTAAAGTTTAAAGAATGACTGATAATGGACGGATCTAAGATTCTTCGGATCTATGTACATTGTGCATGATATCTTTAAGCCACTTTTTTGAGTGTCGTTTAATTAAAGAAGGTGTTAAAAAACCCGAACCAATTACATGCAATTAATCTAAAGAAATTGTTTGCCAGTTCAAAGGGAATGCGGCAGCTCTAATATTGTTGTTATGATTTTCCGAATAGATTTTCCGAAAATGGATTCTGCGCAATAATATGATGCATACCTCGTGCCACGGAGAACTTTTCATAGCTATGTTGAAAACACCTATCAAGATACAAGAGGGTAGTGTTGTGGCAACATTTTTACCTACTAAATAAACACATTATTAAAAAAAACATACAGGAAAGCTAGATTTTTCCAAGAGTCCATTTGAAATTGATTTAAAGCATCATCTTCCAGCGAAGAGAAAGAAATTTTACAACCGGAAACAGTACTAACAACGAAATTCACATTTAGGATAAGACAAAATGGAGGAGAGTAAGGTTCGGAATTTTACTTGCACCAGCGGGTGATTCTGTAAAGTTTGACCCAATAGGTGGCACTGGGGTGGAGCTTTAATACGAAAATGTAGGTTTTCATATCAAGTGTATATTTTCGTATCAACAATATCAAATTTGTATGGGTTGACTGATTTCGACGACATCTCTTGTGTGTATTGACCCGAATACGCCGATATGTGGTGATGTTGTCGGGGTCCAGAAAAATGTATGGTATACTCGAACAACGCCGGGTGGGTCAAGTAGTTTAGTAGTATAATTGAAAGTCGAAAATTAACATAAACTATAGTTTACCCTATTTATCCCTTGAATCCATTGTTATCGTCATGGGGTGCGCGTGAAGATGGCGGTGCCTATGAACTAAGCAGCATCAGCTTTTTTCAAGGGGTGGACTATAGCTTAACGGTGTTTTCCCTTTTTACTTTCGCAACAAAAGCTCCCTTTGTTTAACAATTTTAAAAATATGAACAAAAAATATAGTTTTTCATCGATTGAATGGTCCACCACCATTGAGAGGGAAACTTATACCTTGTCGTTGAAAGCGCACACCCTTGCCGTCGAATCTTTGCGTCTTGCGAGCCATTCTCTCGGCATTCGGAGTTGTTTTCTATTTAGGAATTAGGACTAGGAGTTAGTTTAGTCTTAGCTCTTGGGCTGCTCGCAGTTCGCGTGCGTTGACGTTCTGCCTCGTCTGGTATCTGAATCATCAGTAAATTTGTTTGATACCAAAAAAATATTTTTTTAAAACAAATGGTGCAATTAATAGGCCGTTTCTTAGCCTGAGGATTAAAAAAAATTATTTTTTACAATAATAGATAAAAGGGTGAGTGGAGTGCATATAGGAAAGTGTTTTTTTGCTTTTATTTTGTGTTGAAAAAGTAAAAATTAATTGAAAATCACCAAGGGCAGGCTTTTGAGAATAATTAAATGAAAATGGGTTGAAGGGGTTCTTATAGTTGCAGGTTATTGTGGTTGGGGTGGTGTTGTTTTTTTCTTTAGAGAAAGGGTGGTTAAGGGGTGTAAACATTTTTTTTTTATTGAGTCACTGTTGTGTTGTTACAAGCCATTATAAATGCAAAACAGTTCACCAGGTATTCCTAGACACCTTTGCGTAAGCACGTGTTGGCGAATTCTTGGAAGACAACCGAAAGAAAAAAAAGACGAAAAATTTTTGTTTGTTGTTGTTGCAAACTTGATGTAATGAAGACAGTCTGACTGCTGGTGCTCTGGTGTATTATGTGTTATATTTGGATATTTATTTTTAGTTTTCTTTTTCGCGCTTAATTTTTGAAGCTAATACACATGGAACATTGATTTTGAGAATTTGTTTAAGTGTTTTTTTTTAGGTTTTTGTTTTTAAGTGTTTTACGTATTGCCCAAGGGACGTTGCATGACAATTCGCTGTTTGCTTACGTCCAGTCCAAATTTATTGAATTATGGTTTTAAAGTTATAATACCATTTTTAAATTTATAAGTGCTTATCTTAAATTTATTTTATTGAAGAGTTATCGTTTTAGAAGCGGCAAAGTCTAGAGTTTGCAATTTTGCTTTTAGGCCAGATAAACCGTCTAATCTAATTTTGTGAAAAACAAACTTAATCACTTATGCCCAAAAGAGGTATTTTAAGCTCTAAAATAAAAATGTCTTAAATCCCTCTGGTTGCTTTTTGAACCTTCCATGTCCAACTCAAAGTTAAATCAATTCTGGCGCTTAAGGCAAATTGTACCAGATTAATAAACAATGAAACCATTTCTTCACCGTAATGTTAAATTTGAGATCGTGTTCTTGTTTTTTTTTATATTTACGAATCCATACTATTTCATTAAAACGCAAGGGTTATTCTTTGTCTTGTTTGTGATCATCATTGTGGTTAATTCAAATAGATATTAAGTTTCGTATAAGCCAGCAAAACGGCGATTATAAATAAAAAAATAACTACAGTGGTGATCCAGTATAAAGGTAGTATCACACGTTCATCGAAATGGATCATCGCAATTACACTCAACTTCGGGCCATAAATGATAGTATTGCGTCATTCGTGTTATTGTCACTGTAGCTAGCGATAACACAAATTCAGATTGTAAGGGTTTGATCTCAAAATCGAGATTTGATCTTTTCAATGAAACTTCTTTTATGATTAAATTGTAGTATTGGTTAAGGACTGTCACTCTTCCTTTGTCATTTGCATTTAGGGATCGTTCATAAAAACATCGATATTATGATGATGATATCGATATTTTCGATGAGATGTTTAAGAAAAATGTTTATGAACTGATTTTTTGATGCTCAATAAGTGGTTACTTTTTAAGCTAGCATTAGACGGTCCTTGTAACTGGTCACTGCAGGGACACTGTGACGTCACAACAAAAAAAGGCCCTACCACCGTCACTGCCGCGACAAAGGTCATCGTGTCACAGCTAGCTACAGTGATTATCACATGAATGACCCATGCTTTTCCTTGTTGTTCCAAAATACAATGAACGTCAAAGTGTGTCCCTGTTGTCCCTGTATCTCGGTGTCACTGCAAGGACATGCAAAACAGTGACCATTACACGACGTGACAACTCTCAAACAGCTGACGTTGGTAGTGCCGAGTTGAATTCGACGCGGCATAAAAACGCGCTCTGTTTGACGAGGTCTTTAAACTTTGACGGAACACGTTTGTCGTCGTTTTGAGAATAAAAATTCTAGGAATGAGCTTGAAATATTTTTTAAAACTGATAGCACAATCAAAGCTATTGAATAAAAGTGTGTTCAACTCCGAACGCCCAACCGAGACCAACAGTGCCAACAGTGACCTGGTTATGTGTCACCGTGTCCCACCAACAGTGACAGGGCTATTACACGGTCCTTGTAATTTGTCACTCCAGGGACATAAAAGTCACGTGTCACTGTACCTGTCACTGTTTTGATCACTGCAAGGACATGCAAAACAATGACTATTACACGACGTGACACTTTTAGGACAGAAAACTACGTCATAGTGACGTCAGAATGTCACTGCAGTGACCATTTACAAGGTCTAATACTAGCTTTAAGCAAAAATACGAATAGTAATAAAATAAAAAAAAAAACATTTTTGAAGCTTCAGTTTGTGTTTCATTGCGTTTGTAAATCATCAAATGCGATTATAGTTAGCAAAACTAAATCGAAAGACCGTTTTTTGCCGATATCTCATAATATGCAAACTATTTTTCGATCAGAAACTAAACCCCACCCTCACACACCTCAAAAAAAATTACCCTGGAGTAGCTTGTGAAATTCCACTATCATTTCTTGTCATGTCATTTCTTTTTTGGAATTTGTGTTTATTTTGTTATTCTCTCCGGGAAATAAACAATCGGAATTTCATAACTCTTATATATGTATATAAAAATGGTGTGAAAAATGTATAGTAATTCATCAAGAACGTCTGAGCCGATTTGGCTCAATTTTTTTTCCATTGTTTGTAATTTCCAGGAAAATGTTTGTACGAAAGAAACTTTTGGGAAAACCCTCCGGAAAAGTCGGGAAATTAGAAAAATCGAAAATTGATTTTTGTATGGAATTTAAAATATTTTTATATAACCAACATTAAATTTGAAAGGCTTGGTGGATTTTTAAAACATTTTGTAACTAGGTTTATATTTGTGATTTTTGGCTATAATTGGACCGCTTTCGGTATCAAAAAAGCTAGGGTAAGCCCGAGCAACGCCGGGTGGGTAAGCTAGTTTAATATAGAAATGACATGTCACCATTGTATATAGAATCTATAGTACTATCAAGATGGGTGTTTCACCTAGCGCCATCTAGTTTCACTATCTCGCTTTTTCTCAGTGTAGACTTTTATTCGTGGAGATGAATTCAACACATATGCAACGTTAGAAATTGACAGAACGGGAAAGATGTATATAAAGTGTTAGCAGTCAGAGGGAAGCAAATTATAAAGACTTTTTCGTGTTATTTCTTTGTTATTTTGTGATAATGAGAGAATGGAAGATAGAAATTTAGACAGGTATGTGAGGAGTTTACATTTCTGCCTTGAAAATACACTGTTTTTGGTAGGATTTTTTTATAGATACGGCAACAGGATGAAAATTACCACTTTAAACGATTTTTGCTGAAATTGGATTATTGGTTTGGTTTTTTGTACAATTTTGAATTGTTACCATGTTTGATTATTATATTATTTTTTTTAAGTCTGCAAACATTTTATTTGAGTGAAAGTACCTACCTAGTTACTTATTTTACAAATAAAACACATTGTTTGCACCTATGTTATTGCTTTAAAGTATCTTCACTTATCAAGTCAAAAAATCTATTACTAAATCTACTACTAACTACTGAATATAGTACTAAATCTAGTACTACATATATTACTAAGTACTTAATCTAGTACTAAATATAGTACCCAAACTACGATATTACTAAATTCTAGTACTAAATTTTAAAAATCTAGTACGAAATATATTATTGTACCGACAACTTAGTACCAATCATCACCAGTTTTATATTTAACTAGCGTTCGAAATTAAACAATTAAACATTAAAACTCTAAACAGTCAAATCCGAATATGGCAACTTTGGTAATTGATTTCGGTATAAGAAATACAGAAATAACAAAATTTCTTGAAAAATGCAAAATCCAAAAAATATTTAAAGACGCACGATATTCGTTTGTTTACGAAAAATCAAAGGGAAACCCATTAATTTTTGTTTCCCTTACACTGCCATACCATATGGTCTAGTGTCACTTTTTGAACCTTTCCCTCGTACTTATTATTAATTATTCCTGCAAATGCTTGTAATCATTCCAACTCATACGTTTCTGAAAATATAACATATAACCTACTCTTTCATCACTATATTTCTTTCTACTCCCCAAAACTCATACAAATGCGTATTAAGAACTACTGCAGCGCTATTACGGCAGTATCTCGCTAAACTAGAAGCTGCCTCATGGTAGTACTATAGTTTTCATATACAATGATATCACTTTTAAATTTTTAAATTTTAAACTGCGTCCACAATGCTTGGTTTCGATTCCTTGAGAAAAAAATTGATTTTCTCTTCTTTTCAGACAAAAAACAGTTGTCATTTGCCCAATTCAGAACTGGTTTTGCATGAAATTTCAGTAACAAACATTAAATTTGAAATCACTACGTTTTCCCTTCCAGGGATCGGACCTTTCGACACAATGGCACTATTATCGTTCACCAAGTACGATGTATCGATGTTTGAGTGGGTTTCATCGATGTTGCGAAATCGATGTTTATGAATGATACATCGATTTCTTAAAACATCGATGTATCGCTTGTATGTTGCATCCCTAATGACATTGGCAGAAAAGATTATTTACATGTATGTGTGCTTCCAGATCAAATCTTCCACTCCATCAGAGATCAAATCTTTCATGTTGAGATTTGATCTAGATTTGCTCTTTTTCTTGCAATGAAACTCTCAAAATTCAAAAAGATCAAATCTTTTGACAGAAAAAGCTAATGTTTTCTTGAATGAAACTCGTTATTATATTGAAATATATAATTGTGTCGTCAAAATGTCATTGCATTTGACATTTTGATGACCGCGTAAAGTGTTATACTGTAATGTATCGAAGGTATTAGTTTTATCGAGAATTCGTTTCTTTTTAATCTGTATTCAGTCTGAATTCATAATTTTGTTCTATTCTTTTTCCCTATTTGTTATAGTTATTTGCACAATCAGTTTTTTATCATTTTCTGATTCGTTATTTGTTCGTCATATAGAATAACTAATGAACTTGAAACAAGTGTGCGCAATATCGAGTATAAGTTTTATCGGTATTCGTTATGCTGGAATACTACTGTACAATATAATTTTCTTTATTAGCTCTTCGTATTTGTCTAATTAATGATTTGGATTGTTGCAAATCAGTGTGAAAACTTATATTGTGGTTGGATAAAGTATAATCATAAAGAAGGCTTGCGGCTGCCTTGACTCTTAAGTAGGTTACCGCGATGTGACTGTAACTGTGGATTCGTTTATTTTAGCAATGGTACGTCATCTGTGAATGTTGTTAAAATTTACTATTTCTTTAAGGTTTCGGTTGGCAGAGGGGTGCGGATGATTAAATTAAATTAAATTTATTGGCGCGACAGCTCCTTAAGGAGCCAAGGCCTAGTGACTTATACTCTCAACCATTCCTGTGTGTGTGTTGTTACTCTGCAAGAATGGAAGGGACCTACAGTTTACCGCCGAGTCCGAACGGCTACATGAGATGCACTTTTTCGAGACAAATTTTACTCTTGGAGGTTTTGTCAGTTCCTCGCAAGAGGCAGTACCCCAGAAAAAAAGGTGGCTATGAGCTGGATTTGAACCCAGGTTCGTTCGCTTAGCAGTCCGACACACTAACCACTAAGCCACGGGGCACTACAGGGGTGCGGATGATATTCATATATAAATTTGGTAAATATAATTCTCAAGATTTGACATTTGTAAGACATACATATTTAAAAACAATACATGAAAATGGTAAAACTGTCAGTTGAAAGTTAGTCAAAATTTAACAATTACATATCACCTTACCTTTCCTTACCTTACCTCTGGGGTGGATTCGAAGATTTTCTGGGCCGGAGCATTGGTGTCCATCCGCTCTATATTACATATCAACCAATTAAAAAATTTAAAACTTATCAATGAACTTGAAATTCGATATTGTGCTAACCCTTTCCATTGTAAATGCATATAGATTGCGGTTGTCGATTTATTAATCGATACTCGACTCTTTTCGATTACCGGCCGTCGATTGCTGTTTTTCGTATTATGAAAGTCGATTTTTATCGACATTCTTCGCGCATAATTTTCTGATCGACAGAAGCGTTTGAGCGTCTTCTTATGGTTATAATCTTATTATTTTATTGAAATTGCCATTTTAATGTAAAATAGAAAAATAACATACCTTACAGGCCAAAAGAAATTAAATACAAAAAAATCAAATGAGCATTTCGGTAAGGTTAAAGGAAACAAATCAGAACATAGCAAAAGGCCTCTGTGTAAAGTCCCAGGCAAAGATAAGATGGGGAAAATTTTCTTTGGATTTTTTTTTTGGGATTACGATTTGACTCCTTTTTTGATTAAATTTAATTTTAAAAAACGCAAACTAAAACTAAAAATGCAAAATAAATGTCTACATTATTCACAATAACATACATATGTATTATTTTTTCGACCGTGGTCCACATATCAAACACACAACCTAATCGACAAAAGGCGAATCGATTGGTGTTCGACTACCGCAATCGGGGCCATAATTGATAATTGTGAATGACCACAATTTTTGACATTTCAAATTTCAAAGCAGAAATTGCTGGAGCAAATTATTAGCCAGTTCACGTTTCTAAGCCCTCTGTGATCTCCGTTTTCTCAGAAACGTGAACCGTGAACGCAATTTCTCAGAAAAAATATCAACTCATGATACACAGAAATTCAAGGTCAAGGACGTCACTATCATCTCTTATTATTACTTTATTTCTTAAGTGAAGACTTTATCTTAGAATTAGATTTAAGATTTAAACGATTTTTTGTATGATTTTTAGAGCTATAAACATACAAAAACAATAAACCGGCAAATTAATAAACTATAGATACAAAGCGTTTGCTGAGCAATTGTGTTCACATAAATATTTCAACTCCATCAAAAGTGACTAAAGACATTTCTTGAGCACTCCGAAATCTCAACTGAACTAGCTAAATTTCTTCGAATTCAAATAAAAAAAAATCAAGATTGTACATTTTTGGAAGTTTTTGGAGCAGAAGAAGGGAACTCGGGGATGCTTCAAAACAATTGAACGAAATATTTAATGAAAATAATAAAAATACATTTATATAAAACGCATTACTATTACTACTAATCGGTATTTATTTCATAGTCGTGCGGATTGCATTCATTTACTTTTTTCATCAATTTTGATCAAATACACTGCACCTTTCGGATTTTCCTCCATCAGATCCATACAAGTTTGGCCAATTGCTTTTGGTTGCTTATACTATTTTGTCCCTTTAACTTTTTTAAATTTATTTATGTATGTAAAATATAGAATTTTGGACCTTGTTAAGAAGTTAAATTATTGCAAAACTTATTTTTTGTTGGGGGCATCAAATAAAATTCTGTGATTGATAGAACAACGAACAAAGAAGTAAAAAAATTGACCGATTGACACTCGCAAATATGGCTTTATAATCTTCAATTGACTATCTTGTGCATTGATGCTTATTCAGAATAGGTTTTTGAAAAAGCACCATAAACCAGTATTGCACAGTGCTTCGTGAGGGATGCCTCTTTTCGAAGTTCCGTGTTCAATCATTGATCAATGATGCTCGTATTTATACTATACAGATGACTGCCAAGACCGATATTACTCCGTTCTTCGTGAGGCATTGTACTTCACGTTCGCATTTCATTAATTTATGCCTCACGATGCAGTGTATAAAGCGGGACTTACTCAAAGTGAGTCAAGCAGATTAAATTCATCTAAAACATTTAAATTAGTTTGTACATGTTTAGTTCAACCAGTATAGTGGTTTCACTAAGAACTTAAAAGAACAGAGATTCGAGTGGTAAATGTCAAAGTTAGTGAATTCGACTGAAATTAATTAAACTTATTTCTTTTCATTTTGGACTGCGTCTACACTTTTGTTGCTTCATCAATCAAAGGAATGACTCTTTCAACAAAAATAGTTTGGGGTGCTAATCTGTCAATATCTTTTATCGTTCACATTAAAAGTTCATTTAGGATGATCACTATCGATGATTCCTTAAAAGTACTAAGATATTTGTAAGAAACAAGAAATATGTATGTAAACGAATAAAAGGATCTAAATTTGTAAAAAGTGTCAACACTACAATACCAAAACAAAAAAATTATGTTTATCACCACATTTTAGCAAATAATTTATGGAGAAAGTGTTTCGAAAATTGTAGGATCAATTTTGATAAAACCATGTTTTTATCATTAGTTTAAAAAAAATATGGTTTCAAGATTTTGAACAGCTGTTCTTTTAGAGTGTGTTACGGCTGCCTGGAAGGAGAAAAGAAAAAATACTTATTTAAGTGAAATAAAAATAAACAAAGTAAAAAATTACCTGCATCTGTTCGACTTGGTGAAATCCTCCTTGATGCACACCTTGCATACGTGTGGCTGTTGTCTGGAAAACAATCTAATAAAAAGCAGAATAAGAATTTTTTTTTTGTTTACAATCGTATTAACAATAGTTATAAGGTTCAACATGGAACAATTATAATAACAAGTGTTTAAATATACAGTGCAACCTAAAGTAAAATAAAATTTAATTACAAAAAAAAAAAAAATATTGTTGGTGTTGGTATGCAGCATTTTGCAATTAATATCTTTTCAAATATTAATTCTTGTTGAAATCCAAAAAGCCACATCCACTAAAAAAGGTTTCTTTAGAGTGGAAACTCAAGGTGAAGCAGCGAAGTGGGGGTTGTGGTTTCCGTTGACATCTAATTGTCATCGATTTCAAGAAGAAGCAACTTCTTTTAAAAGCAATAAAGTTTTCTCATAAATGACCTATTCCTCCTAAGTTTCTTTTTCCAGACAATTCAAATTTGACTTTATAATCCACAGACTACTTTTTAATAATTTATAACTTCAAGTTTAAGTGGCCCCAACAATAGTTAGAGGCACCTAAACATACCCTCAAGCCAGTGTATCCTAACCCATTTGAATGCATACTTTTAAATACTTTCCAACATCCTTAATTATAAAGTAGGCGTTAAAAGGACTACAACCGCCTGTCGGTTCCGGAAGCTAAAAAACGCGCCACCTTCCTTGATTGTTATGACACTTCCTAAAGAAGTCCAGCACCAAAAGTAAAGCCTCCTCGAGCACATCTCAGATTAAGTCGCATATATAGTCGCTCTGGGAGCCATTAAACAGGCAGAGAGTAAACTTTTAAATTTGTTTGCTTAGTCGAGCAGTAAATTATGATTTTCTATTCAGGCGAATGGCTTTGAATGCAAGCGGTTGGATGTGGGTGGTTTCTGTTTTAGTGGTACTGGGGTAGGTATGCTACAATGCTCCCCAGGGGGTGGTGGTGGTGAATCAAGGGTTATATAGAAAACACTTAAAAAAATGCGACTGAGGTTGTTTACATTAGGAGGCTCTTTTTCAGCCACCCCACACCTCTTGTTCTATTGCTGAAGCTCTGTATATAAATTGGTAGGGTTGAGGCTTCTGTTGCACCATATTTGTTCGACCTCGACCCCTTGCAATATTTGTCTATCTTTTTCTCTCTCGTTTTCTCTTTAATTAACCTCCTTCTCTCTGGTTTCGTTCATCACAGTCTACTTCTGCCTGTTTCAGGACAACTTGGCTTTCATATTTTAGTCCTTTCAAGAGAACATTATCTGCTTTGCTTTGCAAAATAATGTGCTTTTTAACAATTTGAATATAAAATAGTTGATGGAAAAGACAGCGAGTGCACTTCTCTGGAGAATATTGTTTGTTTGTCTCGGCTGCATTTGAGATCATAAATTTTAAAGCACACAGTGGCAGTTGAAGCTGGAAGCCTTTTAAACGACATTGAAATGGGGAACAGGGACATATCTAAGTGGGTTTATAAAACGGCCGTTAGCAATTTCTGGAAAAGAGCATCAGGGTCGAAGGGCATTACTAAACTGCATAATTACAGCCTTGTAAACTGCTTTTCCACAATTTCCATATTTTTTTATTAGTTTTTCTACAAAAACAAGTCATTTCAGTAAATTTTTTTTTTATTTTTTCAGATCCGCTTCCTTCGAACCGAACTCGGCCATGAACACGGCGAAAGTGGTGGTGATTGGGGCAGGACCTTCCGGTATTGCAGCAGCCACAAAACTCCTAGAGCTTGGCTTCCAGAAAGTGATTGTTGTCGAAGCTGAAAACCGTATAGGTGGACGAATAGAAACAATTCCGTTCGGAGAAAACGTTATCGACTTAGGAGCCCAATGGTGCCATGGCGAAAAGGACAACATAGTCTATGAACTGGCTAGCAAGCACAACCTATTAGAATCCACTGGCGATGTCTACGAAAACTATGAATGCATTCGTTCGAACAAGGAAATTATACCGACAAAATGTAGCCAGCGACTGAAAGACATTGTAAATGATAGTTTAGTGACCCGTAAGGTGGATCTTATCGGGTATAATGGATCCTTAGGAAGCTATATTTCTAGGTTTTTCTTTGATGAACTACAAAGTCCTAAAAATTCGGATATCGATATAGAAATTGCAAAAGAGTTCTTCGAAAACTACCAAAAGTTTGAAAATTCAGTTGAAGCTTCTGATTGTCTGAGTGATGTGTCTGGAAAGGGCTATCTCGAGTATTGGGACTGTGAAGGTGATATACTTTTGAACTGGAAAGACAAAGGTTATTTGAAATTCTTGCAGCTGTTGATGAAGTCCGATGAAATGGGCACTGAATTGGGAGTACTTAATAAGCGAGTGGTTTTAAGCCAACCTGTGAAAAAAATCAGTTGGGGTGACGATGGTATTGAAGTGAAATGTCAAGATGGTAAAATCATTGAAGCAGATCATGTTATTGTGACGGTATCGTTGGGAGTCCTGAAAGAGAAACACTCAAAACTGTTCGATCCAAAGCTGCCAGCACAAAAAGTTCGTGCTATCGAAGGTATTGGCTTCGGAACTGTCAATAAGATCTTCATAGAGTTTCCCGAACAGTTTTGGCCAAATGATTGGACTGGTTTTGCATTGTTGTGGAGACAAGAAGATCTCGATGAGATTCGTGGAACGAATCGTGCTTGGTTAGAGAATGTCTTCGGCTTTTATGCAGTCAGCTATCAGCCTAAGATTCTAAGTGGTTGGGTAATTGGTGAGAGTGGACGGCATATGGAAGCTCTGCCCGAAGATGAAGTTTTAAGTGGTTGTATGTATCTTTTCCGGAAGTTCCTCAAATGGGAGGTTCCTATGCCTGTGAATTTCAAGACTTCTGCATGGTTTACAAATGAAAACTTTCGCGGTTCGTACTCGTTTCGGTCTATTCTCACCGAAGAGTTAGACACGTGGGCCAGTGATTTAGCGTGTCCTTTAAAGGATTCCAACCAAAAACCAATTGTCCAATTTGCTGGAGAAGCATCAAGTGATCACTACTATTCAACAGTTCATGGAGCAGTTGAAGCAGGATGGCGTGAAGCACTAAGATTAGCTGATTTCTATGATAATGATAAAACAAAATCACAGTTATAACACGATTAGGACTTTAAACGCTAAATTAACGACTATAGTATGAAATCCAAGAACAATTCCTTGAGTCTATAATTTTATTGGAGACCTGCCAAAAATGCTTTAAAAACGAGGTTCCATATTAGATGAGCTGTTTTATTCGACTTGCATTAAACGTTTTTAAATGCAAACTAACCTCAAGCTCCATTATAGATGCATAGCTTCTTAGATGCAAGGGCAAAAAAGCCAAGGAATGATTGGATAACATTGGCGTTTAAGGTCCTGATCATAAAAAGATTTATGTATAAACATTGAAAAATGTTTAGAATATAGTTATTACATTTTTGCATCTTTATTAGGAATCGAACAAATTGTATAATATTAACTGCAGTCTATTGCTCAATCAAAAAAAAAAATGTTTGCTATAATACTATTTTATTAAAAAAAACAATGACAAGCTGAAATAAAGACATTTTACTGTATTGCACAAAACAAAAAACCTGTTGTTTTAGTACTTTTTTTGAATTCCTTTCAGTTGTCATTTCGAGATGCTTATAATGTCCGGTATTACACATTCCGGCGTGAGGCGTGCATCAATTAAGTGCGAACGAGAAGAACAATCAAAATGCATTGAAGAAAATTTGACAGACATTTCTGTGTCCTTCCGTTCATTATGGGTCACGTGCAGTGGGGGATCCAGGAATTCCGTTGGGGGGGGGGGAAGGGGGCGTCACATTGCGCAATGGTTACCAATTTTAAATTGTGAAAAGTAGTGACTATGGAAAGATATGCAAAATTAAGTATGACCACTTTGACTTCGCCCCTGTTTCCCCCACTGGTAACGTGTCCATTTGACAGATCCGAAGGGAAAGTTTTGTTCGGTTTTGGCACAAACTTGAGTTTGCTCTCGTCTATTATAGTTAAGGCCCAACTATAATTGAAGAATTGGTATGTACATTGAATTACGAAATAGTCTAAACACATGTGGTTTTTATAGCCAATCCGAAATGACTTTGATAAGTTTCGACAAGTTTTCGTTTTTTTTGTTCTTAGTCGTACGAAAATCAAACAATTTGATATAATGCTTGTGATTTCTAAAGGCTATTATGGCCAATTTATTTGTATTTGACAGATCGACATCGATGCTCGGTCTTGATACTTGCTTCCTTTTTCTTTCGCGTATTACCAATCAGAAGCTAATTGGCTGACTTTAAGCCGATGCATTAAACGCTCTAGCATAAAAGGTATGTATTTACAAATTTTAGTTTTTTTTTATTTTATTTTCAGATTAAAACATAATAAGGCAACAAATCTTGACAAAAAGAAACCCTAAGGGATTTATATTGTTTTACTGGTATTTTGAATACTCAAAAAGGATCCAAAGGTAGTTGTAAAAGCCTCTTTACAAGAACTTCTACTCTAATTTGTTTTCCTTTTTATAGAAGTCTGCAATTCGCTTTGCTTCCCTCCATCCAGTTTCAATAGCACCATGAACAGTGGAAAAGTGATGATCATTAGTAGCTTCTCCGGCAAAAAGAACAACTGGTTTCTTGTCTGAATTCATCAGAGGACTTGCCAAATCACTCGGCTTGGCATTCACATCTTTCGCCTTCATCGATTGATAAGAATACGATCCTCTGAAGTTTTCATTAGAATGCCATGTTGATGGCCTGAAATTGATCGGTGTTGGAATTTCCCATTTCAAAAATTTCCTTAGAAGAAACATGCTTCCATCAAGAATTTCTTCCTTCGCAAGAGTCTCCATATGACGTGCACTTTTACTCACAATCCAACCACATAAAATCCTTGGCTGATGTACAACAGGGTAGAAACCCAAAATATCTTCCAACCAGGCCTTGTTTGTACCACGAATTTCTCCCAAGTCTTCTTCACGCCACACTATAGAAAAACCATTCCAATCACTCGGCCAGAATTGATTAGAAAATTCCATGTAAATTTTATTCAAGATTCCAAAGCCAATGTTTTCGATTGCAAGAATCTTCTCCGATGGTAGTTTCGGTTCGAAAAGATTATGATGTTTTTCCTTAAGTACCCCCAGTGAAACCGTTACTATGACATGATCAGCTTCAATAACCTCATCATCCTTGCAAAGAATCTTAACCTCTTGGCTACTCTCGCTCCAGTTGATTTTCTTCACAGGCTTTCCTAACCTCACACGCTGATCCAGCACTCCGAGTTCTTTTCCTTCGCTTGTCGATTTCATCAATAAACGCAGGATTTGCACGTAACCTTTGTCCTTCCAATTTAAGTTCAAATCACCTTCACAATCCCAATAATCGGTGAAACTCTTTGGAGCCAATTCATACAATGAGTCACATGCGTTAGCTGAGTGCTCCATTTTCTTAAAATATTCTAACATTTCCTTGGCAATTGTCGGATCGATTTCAGAGTTTTGTGGCATATTTAGACCTTCGTTGAATTTCTTGTCGAAATACACACCCACAGAATCCTGGTAATTTAAAAGTTCTGTTTCTCCGTCTTCCATTATTTTGTCATAGATGGCTTGTAAGCTTTGCGTTAGCTTATTAGGCAGCACCTCATTGTTGGAACGAATGCACTCATACTCCATGAAATTCTCATCGTGGTGTTCCAAGAGATTCTCCTTGCTTGCCAGCTCGTAAACAACATTATCCTTCTCTCCATGGCACCATTGAGCTCCTAGATCTACAACGTTATCGGCAAATGGAATAGTGTGCACGCGGCCTCCAATACGATTCTCAGCTTCGAGCAAGGTAACATTTTCGAAACCAAGTTCCAAGAGTTTTGTAGCTGCAGCTATGCCCGACGGGCCTGTACCGATGATAACTACTTTGGCGTTGTTCATAATGTAATTTTTTGATTTGATTTAACAAACTTGATACAAACTTGATGGTTCTGAAATTAAGTGGATAATGGATGGCTTCGTTGACTAGATAGGTGCTTTATATTGTCTTCTGGAAACCAAAAAAAAATGTCAAGGCCATTGATAAAACTAACAAAAGTCGTCAAAAAATAGTGTAGATAAAGAAAGTGGCCGCAAAACTATGGATAAGAATATTTATTTTGCCAAAACTAGTGGTCAGAAAAAGATTGGAAGCAGTCTCCATTATGCGTATACATATCTACGAATGTGCTTACAAAATCAACTACATGCAGTACATTGTAAAGATATATTCAAATCCAAACTTATAAGAAGAGGGTATAAGATTAGAGTAGTTACAGGAAGTGAATTAAATGATTATAATGGAAGCAATCGCTGTATTCGTATTTTTAACACTATTCAAGCAGATTATGTAAAAATGAATACAGGATTATCAAACTGCACGTTATTTCAAATTTGAATTTCAAATAAATAATTCAAAGAATTGCAGGTACACCGCTAGAGAGCGAATATTCATTCTCATTTTCTCTTTCTCATTCCTTGTCTCACCTTCAGACTCCCATCATATAAATTTTCAATTTAAAAGTCATAGAAATGGCCGCATCAATGAAATTGGTCGTTGCGAGTACCAGTCTTCCGCGTTAAGATATCTACAAAGCCACCTGATGTAGTCACTCGTAAATAAATTGACCGGTGTTGATAGATCATCGCCACTACTCGAGCCTGATGACGATATACGAACGTATCGAGGTGCCAATATTGACTCGGACAATTATCTTGTTGGTGTGGTGTACCCGGGGCGGATTGCTCTGCGAAGAAATATTGCATCCACCGGTCAGGCTCGAATCAACACGGATGTCGTAGAGCAATCTATACAGTCTGGCGATAAGGCTCGTCCTCGGAGAGCTCAATGAGGGAAGAGTAAGTCCTGCGCATAGAGTACCGGGCGGAGAGGAAAAATGGACACGTCTTAAGAACCAAGTCATTAGTAGTGGAGATACCGACTTATGCAGTAGTCGCAGAGATCGGAGCAACTGGTTTGATGATGAATTGAAACTAGCGTCTGAAGGTAAAAATGCTGCATACCAAGCAATACAGCAGTCTCATAGAAAGTGGGCAATCGAAGATGAATATAAAGAACTCAGAAGAATACATAAGAAAGGAGATATTACAAAGTGCAGCAATTATAGGGGTATAACATTGTTGAGAACATCCTAGTAGATATTCTCCTCTATCCTGCAAGAACGAATAGCCCCATACGCTAAGACCATAATCGGCAAATATCAATGTTGTTTCATACCAATCAATAATTGATCAGATCCTTATCCTTAAGCAGGTGATGGAAAAAAGTTTGGAATTTAATATTCTAAAATACCATATTTTTATTAAGTCGCCTTCGATAGCATAGACAGGATAGAGCTTTATAAGGCCATGAGAGAATTCAGCATCCCAAATAAATTGACACAACTATGTAGGCTGACCATGACCAACATAACAAGCCAAGTAAAAGTAGAGAGTTTGCTGTCCAGACCAATTAATATCTTTAATGGACTCCGACAAGGGGATGTTCTGGCTTGGATCCTCTTTAACCTGGCGTGTGCGAAAGCAATCCGTGACTCTGGCACGTCAATAAGAGGGACTATAGCCCGATATTGGCTTACGAAGACGACATCGACATCATCGTCAGAAGCTAACAAGCTTTAAAGACTCCTGTACCCAGGGGCAGATTAAGGCCAAGTGCCGCTGTGGGCACCAACATTTTTCCGCCCTTCTCTGTGAAAAAAGCAATACCCTAACCCAGTATACCAAAATGCAGTATTTAAACTAAAATTTTCAAAATTTCCTTTTTATGGTCAATATGGCAAAATTATAATTTATATATATAATATATATTTATATAATATAATAATATATAATTATATATGGAAACGGATCGTTCAGTGAAACAATTGGTGGCAAAAAGAGAAAGGTAGATTCTGAAGGCGATGTCTAGATTTGAAAAAATTGTCTACAAATTATTGATTGATATATCGGCATAAAGCTTGACATTTGAATCGTAATATTTTCATTACTGTGAGCAAGTCATCAGGATATTCATCTCTTAGATTTTTAGCGTTTTCCATAACATTAATGTTAAAAACGTCTTTGTCAGCTAAATTCTCCAAGACTTGGAACTTCGTAAAAATATTTTTTATAGGCGGTACCTCGTTCAATTGATTCTCCATTGATCTGATCAAGGATGACTGCGAATGTTTCTATTTTTAATTTTTGTCGTTCTTTCAGCTCAAAATATCCTTCTCTTGATTCGTCTGCTTGCAGCTTTCTTTTTCTTTGGCTAATGTTTAAATCATATTCTTTTTCTGAAGTAAAAGATATTTTGGCGGCCTCTTCTTCATAGAAATCAAATTTACTCACCCGACATCAATATCATAGAAAACGTGTGGAGTTGGCTGGTTCGTAAAGTTTACGAGTCTAGTAAACAATATTCCAACAAAGCGGAACTAATTGAAGGGATCAAGTGCGCTTGGTCAGCCATTTCTTTGGACTATATTGCAAAATTGGACGAGTCGCTTCGAATTTATGAGGCCATTCTCAACACGGAAGGTTCAACACATTATTAAATTTATTGAAAAATGTTTAGATTACCTATAATGTATGAGCAAAGAAATAAGTTAATGACGCAGAAACTTAACAAATATGAAATAAAATGATATATGTTAACCTGATGACCCAATTTGAATTTTTTTTTGTATTGTGTTATTTTCTAAAATAAATTATAAAAAAAACATTACAAAATGACAAAATAGTAGTTTTTGCTTTATTTTACTATGAATTGGATTGGCCATAAACCAACAAAAAATTAAAAAAAGGTAGTTCATTTAGTTTGGCTGAAATCATTAACGCAAGTGGATGTGCTAACCTGATAACGCGCAGTGTAATTTTGTCTTGGTTTTGCCTTATCTTGTCTATTTTTCGGTTTCGCTTTGAATCTACAATAATTTTTTTGGCAAATAATTATTGTTTGCCAAAATTTGTCGCCCCAAGAAAATTTGCCGCTCTGGGCAAGTGCCCTATAAGCCCCTATATGCAAATCCGCGATATCGAGCAGGCGGCACAAAACCTGGGGCTGCATATTAATAAAAGGAAGACTAAGTACAATTAACAGGACCTACTATAGTCTGTCAAGGCTCTTTAAATCCAGAAACCTTACCATAAAAACTAAGCATCTGCTGTACAAGACTAAGGTCTTATGACTTCTATGGTTCCGAGACTTGGGTACTTACAAAAAGGCACTCTGATCTCTTATCCGCGTTCGAGAGGAAAGTCTTGCGGAGAATCGTTGGCCCCGTGTGCGAGGAAGAACGATTCCTGAGAAGATACAATAAAAAAAATTATGAAACGAAGCAGATTTTGTGGAAAAAATAAAGCTCGGTAGACTCCGTTGGGCTGGGCACCTAGCTCGCATGAGCGTGGAGGAACCAGCTCTGAAAGTCTTTTGTAGTTCATTTTATGGTAGAACACAACGTAGCAGACCTTGCTTGCTTTCGAAGGATAGCGTTGACCAGGACGCCCGAAGCCTAGGGGTGCGCAATTGGATGGCGTCGGCCAACAATCGGGATGAATGGAAAAACTTGTTAAAGGAGGCCCGGACCGGATCCCGGTTGTTGCGCCGATGATGATGATGAGTAAATCAAAGAAAAACATTTCTTTGGTTTAACTATTTAAAAAAGTTCTTTGTTTTGTAATCATTATTGTTAAAAGTTTATATTTTATTTGGTAAAAGACGAATTCAAGAAGATTCTACGTCGTCAACGGTTCTAAAGCTTCTCTTTAGCGATACTCCTGTTATCTGCTTTCAGCTCTCAAGAAAATGTAATTTAATTGTAGCCCAATTTTCGGAAAAATTTACGCTGCCAGCAGGTGTTTTATTAAGTTCTCCTGTACGCGAGAGCGTAAATGATTTTTGGATCAATTCTCTCTGCTTTCGTTCAGTGGCAAGTTTATTATACGTAAATTTGCTGGTCCCTATAGTATCCCCGCTATTCTTCTAAAGAAATGTTCTCTTAAGTTGGTGAAACCACTACGTCAACTTTTCTATCTAGCTTATTCTTCTGGTGTTTTTCCGATTGAATGGAAAACAGCATTTGTCCAACCTTTCCCCCAAAAAGTGGAATGTTTTTCACCCTCTAATTATCGCCCAATTATACGCCCATGTTCCTGTTATCCAAGGTCATGAAAACGCTTATTAACTTCCACCTGAAGAATTACCAGCAGTACGGCTTTCGCAGCAATTTGTTCAATTGAGATCTGACCATATTGCAGAATCAATCTTTACATCGTTTAAGAGAAATATAGATTATCGCACTTGGTAATTCTAAAGTATTTGATAGATAATCGATAGCGTGTTGCCTCAAACCTTAAACGCATTAACAGTTTTTGCGCAGCTAGCTGCCAACTCTTTTTTAAACCGCATATAGTTTTGTGGTTCTTTATCAATTCAAGGCAACAACATTAGCATACTTTTTTGATTTATTTGTTTTTCAATAAAACTATAAAAAACTGCACTAATTTCCGATTCCTCCAGTTTGACATTTATTTTCTACAATGAACAGTGCTAAAGTGGTCATAATTGGAACAGGCCCTTCTGGGATAGCTGCAGCTACAAAACTCTTAGAGTTTGGTTTCGAAAAAGTCACCTTATTAGAAGCAGAAAACCGTATTGGAGGCCGCATCCATACAATCCCCTTTGCTGAGAACGTCTTAGACCTAGGAGCTCAGTGGTGTCATGGTGAGAAGGATAACGTTGTTTATGAGTTGGCAAGCAAGGAAAATCTGCTGGAACATACTGGCGAAGAGTTATTAAAGTTTGTGTGCATTCGTTCCAACAAGGAAGTAGTGCCGGAGAAATTGGCCCTTCGTTTAAAAGCCATTGTTCACCAAATAATGGAAACCGCGAAAACAGACCTTTTAAATTTCAAGTTATCTGTGGGAGATTATATTGCCACCAAATATTTCGAAGCTCTTAAAGCTCCCGAAAACTGTGATATTGACATGACAATTGCCAAAGAGTTGTTCGAAAACTTTAAAAGATACGAAAACTCAGTAGACGGGTGTGAATCAGTCTATGATTTGTCAGCTAAAGGTTTTCTTGAATACTGGGAGAGTGAGGGGGATTATTTGTTGACCTGGAAGGATAAGGGCTTTAATCAGATCTTGCGTTTATTGATGAAATCATCTGACGATAATGACCTGGGAGTACTAGATAAACGAGTCAAACTGGGGAAACAAGTAAAGAAGATCAGCTGGAGTGAGGGATGCCATTCAGGTGTACGAATTAGATGTAAAGACGATGAAATCATCGAAGCTGATCATGTCATAATAACAATATCCCTGGGAGTCCTCAAAGAAACACATTCGAAACTATTTGATCCAAAACTACCAGCAGAGAAAATTATTGCTATCGAAAATATTGGTTTTGGAACTGTGAATAAGATTTTCATAGAATTTCCCACTCAATTTTGGCCAAGCGACTGGGCTGGTTTCTCGATATTATGGCGGGAAGAAGATCTCGCCGAAATTCGTGGCACAAGCCGAGCTTGGTTGGAAGATTTATATGGTTTCTATCCAGTTAGCCAGCAGCCGAAGATATTAAGTGGTTGGATTGTTGGAGCCAATGCCCGTTACATGGAGACTTTGTCTGATGATGAAATACTCAGTGGAAGTTTGTACCTTCTTAAGAGGTTTCTTTATTGGGATATTCCCCATCCAGTGAATTTCAAGCCTACAGCATGGCATACAAATGAAAATTTTAGAGGTTCGTACTCATATCAATCAGTGAAGGCAGAGGAGCTTAATGTTAAGCCGAGTGATCTGGCGAGTCCTTTGTCAACTTCCGACAAGAAACTGGCTGTTCTTTTTGCTGGCGAAGCAACAAGTGATCATCGTTTTTCAACCGTACATGGAGCCGTGGAAACTGGATGGAGAGAAGCCAAACGTCTAAATGAATTCTATAAAAATAAGATTGTTTCATTAATATGTCTAATTGAAGTCGTCCAGTGAGAGAGGTATCAATAAATGTCTAAATAAAGTTATATTAGACAAATTTTCAGTTTCAAACAACTTTTATAAATTATTTTATTAAAAAAATTTTGGAATAATTATAATTTTAAAAAAGTACTTTTAGAAGGCTTTTCGATTTTTTTATTTTGAAAGCTCTTTTCTTTCTTTGTGTGATGGCACCTTAAGGATAACGAAACAGTTTTTCAAGAGCCTAAGCAATTTAGTTGTCAATATACTCGTAGAAGATTATCTGAACAGCTTTTCCAGATTCTTCAGCTGATCTTGATCTATAGTCTGTACCTACAGTAAAAATTGTCAGTACAGAGCTTATGGGCGAGCCTTTTTTAAAACAATGGCGCACTGAATTGAGAAAACGTTCATGAATTCTGTGTATCTCTTCAAAAACAAACTAGTACACTCCTTACTAAGAGTGATGTGGTATTGTGATTAATAAAAATAAATATATATATAACTAGCAGACCCGGCCACGCGTTGCTGTGGCTCATTTAATTTGCAATAAAACAATATTGAGTCCATTAATATAAAAAAAACAATCTTATGCCTCAAGTTGGACAAAATTACACACAGAATGGAAAATTTCATGAAAATCCGTTCAATAGTTTTGCAGTCTATTGTTTACAAATATCGGAATTGAAATACGTTTTCTGGATCCCAACAACGGCGTTTTTAATCGCACCCATTTAGAAACGGATTTAGCAGCTAACCGTGTTAATACACACACAGAATTTTTTTTAAAGATCGGTCAAGTCATTTTAATTTAATATTGTTGATATATACGAATTGTAAAGGTTCATGGAACCCCTCGTTCTCCAATATCTCCTGCCCAGTGTCAAGATATCAGGTAAATATTTTGCTAAAGGCTTTCTTAATTTTTATTTGAATTAAAAAAAGGTTACCCCACCCCCACCTAGGGGTAATGGTCTTAGTTACACCTTACAACATCAGCTATATGTCTGTGAAAGTCCCATCAAAATCTATGTAAAAATAAGAATTTGCGAAAAAAACCATCTCAGCGCCACCTGGTCTAAGTTATTCCCTAACATTGGAGCAGGCGTTCTCGAGAACATCTTCTTTTTATGGATAGACAATTTTTGTTTTTTTTTGAACATTTGTAATGAAATAAATAAATCTTTGAAATGGTCATAATTCTGCTTGTCAAAATTCTGTATGACCAGAATTCTGTTTTTTTTTTTTTTTTTTGGAAAATACTGTACGTACAAAAATCTGTATTTCATAATTCTGTTTTTCAGAATTCTGTACGCCCAAATGTCTGGTTATCCAAAATGCTGTATGTAATAATTCTGTTTTTCAAAATTCTGCTTATTCCCGCTTGCTCCAAACATATTCATATTGAATTAATAACAAAAAAAATATAAATAAAATATTTAAACAATTGATTTACTACAATTATTTCACTGCTTAGCACGTGCGAGAACAAGAAGAATTTTTTGTAATTAATTTTGCAATGGCTCATTTAAGAATGATTATTGATATGGATATGTAAAGAACAAGTTAACAATATTTATGAGAGAAAGAGACGTATTTGTAAGCTAACTTGGTTTTGTCTATGTATCCATATTGAAATATGATAAAATCAAATATGATATATATTACGGTTAAAGTTCAGTAAAATTTTTATGAACATCTGGCTGTGGCTGTTGTTTATGTTGTTGTTGATTTTGTTCATATTAATTTTGATGTTCTGTTTTCAAAATTCTGTATTTAAACAGAATTTTGACCATACAGAATTTTGAAAAACAGAATTTTGAAACACAGAATTTTCTACATACAGAATCTTGTGTAACCAGAATTTTGATATACAGTATTTTGTAAACAGAAAATACCATACAGTATTTCGACTCCAACCCCTTTGAAATACATTTCAATGGCAACGAAAACCATAGCAATAATCAGCTTGTAAAATTGGCTAATAATATTCGACTTCCGCGGGACGGATTTAAATATTTTTGTTTCTAAACCATTTACAAATGGTGCCCTTTCATTTAAAAAAAATGGGCACGACTGGGTCGCACGTACTTGTTCTTGTGTGCCTAATTACATTGGAAAGCAATATCTTTGACAGAAACAAGTAACATTTACGTTGCAAATAACACAGTTTGAACTTATAAAAAAGTATCGAAATCACAATAATTAACGGTTTCTAGTAAAAATGAAGTACGCCATCACACGTCTTAAATAAAAAGAATTTATGAAAAATGTATTTCGAAAATTGTAGGACAAAATCCTGCTTTTTATTTTTTAGTTTTTTGAAAAAAAAAAAATAGTTTTTGAAATTTTGGTATGCAGTTTTTTAGAGTTTATTAATATACATGTGATTGTAAAATTAATAAAAATTTTTTTTGATTAGTTTTAAAAATATTGTTTTTCAAAAAAAAATTCATAAAAAAATTTTAATTAGAAAAAAAAAGTTATTAATTATTTTTTATTATTTAATTAATTCTGATATGCAGAATTAATTAAGCTACCTAACCTAGGTCTTCTCAAATATAAAATTTGACAGAAATCCAAAGAGCCGTTTGCGAGAAAGACCAAAAATAAAAAAAACCGTTATATTAAAGGTACCGTTAATAGGCTTATCCCATAAATTTGGTTCTATACAAATGATAGCCAATACGAACAAAAAAACTTCTCAATAATGTTCATCAAAATCGTTCGAGCCGTTTTCGAGAAAAAATAAGCTTTTCCTAAACGGTCATATGGCAGGTACCGTTATTTTTAGAGTTAAAAATGAAATTTCAATGTCTCCTCTGGGGATTGCCAAAATAATCACACACACCAAGTTTGAAGATAATCGCTTAAGCCGTTTAGGCTGCAGCTCGTTATACATACTGACAGACAGACAGACTGACAGACAGACAGACATACATTTTTTCTCGATCACTTTTTTAGACTTCTCTTTGATCGTAATGTCATGTATCATTGTTATCTCAATTTTTTACTTGCGATTATAGGTACTATAATACAAGTTATGCATTCGTGCAGATTAAAAATTTTGAGATAACAATCAAACAAGACATGACGATGATAGAGAAACATATTTGAGTTACTGGCAAAATTCTGTCCGTCTGTCTGTCTGTCTATACGGATGTATACTGGACTGCAGCCTAAACGGTTGGGCCAATCGTCTTCAAATTTTGAGCTTAATGTTATTTTGACATTCTACTGAGGAGTTTTTAAATTTTTTTTTAGCTCAAAAATTAACGGTACCTGTCATATATCTGCTATGTAAAAGCTTATTTTTCTCGAACACGGCTCCAAGAATTTTTATAAAAAAAAAAAAATCAGTGTAATACTGTAGGTATGCATTTTATTCTAGTGAAACATAAATTTAATATGGTGGGCTAAAAACAGTACCGGTTTTAAAAAACCGTTTTTTTTTCTTCGACTTTCTCGAAAACTGGAGATCCGATTACAATTAAAATTGATATTCAAGAAGATGTAGGTAGCCTAAATAACTTGGCATTAATTTTTTTTTCGAAAACTTTTTTTTTTGTATTTGTAACAATTAAAAAAAAATGTTTGTTGAAAAATCAATATTTTGAAAACGGATAGATGATTTTTTTTATTTTGTTTTTAAATGTACGTTATTTTTGTGCTTAAGTTTGTATTCTTGAATTATTTTTTTTATTTTTTAAAAAAAGTTGTTAAAAAAACCGTTTTATTTAAAAACGGCACCTACAATTTTGAAAAAATAAATTCACACTTTTTACATTTCCTAGACAAATAAAATGGCGTTTAAATTATTTCGCCCAATACAATTTAACGTACTTTGTTCGAACAATCAAAAGTCACAAAAATCGAAAAAATGCTTTAATTTTCTTTAATTTTATTCTACAATGTGACCGCACATATGAGAAAGTACGTGCGATCCAGTCGTGCAATTTATTTATATTCACGAATCCTAAACTTGCCTCATAGTCCCTATAATCGCAAGTAAAAAAATGTTTAGATATCCACCTAGCCGGACCCTAGATATAAGGTCACACACAAAATTTAAACTTATTTTTATATATAGAGATTTCGCAGCAAGATTGCTTTTTGGCAAGAAAAGTGATTATTATAAAAAATAAGCATATTAAGCTCGATAAAATACACACGTTCTTATGAGAACCGACCTATACATGACGGACTTGACGGATACGGTTTAGAAAGAAAAGAAAAAGAGAATACGGGAGGAAAAACGAATATTCCATTTGGCCTTTCTTGAATCGATATATCTATGTGTGCGTGATTTTGAATATTTTTATCCTAAAAGTGCAGAAAATACAATTTTTCAAAAATTTAATCAAAAGAAACTGTAAATGAATTAATCATTTTGTTGCTATAATTTAATAAAAAAAAAATCCAAAAAAAAATATATATATATAAACAAATATTGGGCGCTGATTGTTTGTCGTTTGCTCACCAAAAAAATTGGTTTAGGCCATGCATTTTGAATTGTAGCGAATGTGTTGAAAAAAAAGATTTTGTTTGTCTTCAGCAGCTTTGCAAATAAGTTTATTTGATTTCAATACTTTTTATATATTAGAAGTTATACCTATCGTGTTTTGTGCGCGTAAGACTGCGTGTTCCTTCTTTTTTCATAGTTTCATAGTTTTCTGGATTTTTTAGAAAAAAATAAAGAAAAAATGAAAAAAATAAGAGTGTAATTAGTTCTGTTTTCCGTAATTATTATGTCTTTAAAAAGAAAATTAAGAAAAATAAAAAAATTAAATTTAGTATTTGTTCGGCTCAAATGTCTAACTAATTTTTTTTATTTTTTCATGCTTTTCGGCCGCAAAGAAATTTAATTTTTTTTTCATTTGTAACTCAAGTAACTCAATATTTATTTTTTGTTTGTTTCACTAAAATATTCAAAAAATCACTGAAGCTACAT
This sequence comes from Platycheirus rosarum, assembly GCA_963971375.1. Taxonomy (NCBI): domain Eukaryota; kingdom Metazoa; phylum Arthropoda; class Insecta; order Diptera; family Syrphidae; genus Platycheirus; species Platycheirus rosarum. The sequence goes on along the minus strand of OZ020510.1, from coordinate 36,059,717 downwards.
AGATTCCCGCGAAGGAGTTTTGAGTGTTTTTAACAAATCAAAGATATCTTTGGTAACTGTCGCATTGAAATCGAAGTTTTTTTGCTGTTCTTCAAATTTTCAAAGATTTTTCTGACAATGTTTCCAACCAAAGAAAATTATAAGTTTAAGTTATAAAGTCATAAAACGCTTTTATATATTTTAACAAATGTTTAATTTAAAATTGAAATAATGCAAAAGTTTTTGTAGTTGAAGTCTCATTCCCTTATCACCTGTGGCTTAAAATCTAATTGAGATGCCTTGGCCAATGACTCTGCATACAAAGGAAGTCTTTGAGTCATTCGGAATCCCCAAAAGTCCTTGACCTGTCTGCATAGATTCAAATCTATTTCTGCAATCAAAAGTCCATCACATTTCCTTGACAGACCCTTAAAAATAAAAAAAAAAATATGTTTTTTTTAAATATAAAATATAACAAAAAAAAAACTCCAAATTACCGGTGTCCTAGAGCCATCAGGAGCTGCAACATAAGTTGACCCATAAAACGGACCAAACTCCTTATGAGCATCTTTTCCATCACCAGATGTGAACTCATTAGGAAACACTTCGGTTCCAACCCGGTTTATAGCAACTGTAAAATAACTATTGGCAATTGCAGCATTTCGAGCTTCAATACCCCACAGAGGTTCACTTAGTTGACCAACCGTTGCCGAAGGATTAAATACAATTTCTGCACCATTTAGGCCAAACATCATCCAATTTTGCGGATGATGACGTCCATAACAAATATTAATGGCAATATTTCCAAATTCTGTATCGAAAACCGGATGACCTGTATTGCCCTCAAAGTAGTAAGTGGATTCATTAAAATCACCCACTCGGGGAATATGGTTCTTGCGATGTTTTCCCAAGTAACGGCCCTTGTTCGAGATTACAACAGCTGTATTCCAAATAGTGTCACCGTGATTGGAATCACGCTCGAGAATCGATGATATTATGACCATGTTATAGGCTTTGGCTAATCCAGATAGCAACATGGTTGTTGGCCCTGTAGCTGCATCTTCGGCAAACTCACACCAAGGGAACTTCTCTCGAGTGCAAAAGGCAAATGGCATTGCTTTGGGGGAAACAAAATCCTCGTTTTATTATAAAAAATCTCCAAAGCATTATTTACTTACTCCACGCCTCCTGAGTACACAAAACATTAACTCCCTCCTCCCCAGCAGCTTTGATAATCTGAATAACCTTGTCATGGATAGCTTTGCGTTGCTTTTCGATTGGATCAGTTGTCGGCAAAACAATACTATTTTGTATAGCTCCGATCCGCACCAAACGCGGGTGTCGAAGTTCTTCCTTTTTTGCGGGGAATGAGTATGCTTGGATTTGAAAGTTGTTCTGCTCTGCAATACGATGTGCTTTCTCAGACACTTGCAGTTGATGACTAAAGATAAAAAAAAAATAAAATAAAAAAAAAATAAACAAACTACTTGTATAAACTAAACTTACTCATCAGATCGTCCATAAATGATTCGTTTCACTTCTTTCAGCTCATTTTCTGGAATGTGCTTTCCCAAGGAGTGTTCGAGACTCATCAAACCATCGGCTGACATTTTAAATGCAAAAACTAAAAAGTATCTATACTATACTAGTATCTACAAGTTACCGCGGCGTTGTATAATATGTATCTAAAATGTCTAGCCCAACCGAAAATTATTTCCACTCTAACGCACTCTATGTTTATCTTCTTGGAGAAATTTTTATTAATCTATTGTGTTTATGTCTGGAATCTTTATTTGGTTATCAAAGATACGGATGAAATAAATTTGTTTGGTCTGACAGATGATAAGGGTGCAGTATAAAACTAATTTGTGTACTTTACTGCTAACGACTATACTCTCTAAGCACAAATTTATTTCTTTTCAAAAACACATATTTAGTTGTTGTATGGAGAGTGGGAGGGAATTGAAGCTTTTAGAGAAGCAATGGATTCATAGAAAACAGACAAAGATACTTTTAAGTGGTTCGCACTTGGTGATCAGCTGAATGATAATTAACAGCGAACTTGCGCTCACTATTTATTGAAAAGCTTTATGACGTGTGGATAGACGTTGGCAGTGATGAAAAAAGTATTTTTCAAAGTCAGAAAAATTGCACCGAAATAGTACTTTTCAAATGAACATAGATAAATACTTCAATGTTGGTTCGGCGCAAAAAAAAACATATATATATGTATATCGGGTTTTCTAATAAGGATTTTACAACTTCTTTTGACATGATAACGTCTTATAATCGATGACAGACTACACATACGAAAAAAACATGACTCATGCTGATAATGCAGATAAGACTCATGCTGATTATGCTGATAAGAAAAGTGACGCACGCTGCGATATTATGGTTCTTTCAACTAAAATCGATCGCAAGCACCAGGCGAACATGAAAAAGAACGCAAATTCCCAAAATAATTCAAAAAGAACAAGAATAAAAAAAGAAATACAAAATAGGCGGAGTTTTGTTAAAGTATAAAGTAGATGTAGATATTGGGGAGTATGTGTGTGGATTTAACGAGAACGTTTGTGGGTGTGAGTTAACGGTCTGTATGTTGGTGTTGCTGCAGTCAATGTTTTTTTATGACGTTATCACGTAAAATTATTTTCCGTATACCGACCTTACAGACAACCAACTTTTTTTTACTTGCGATTTAAAGGGACTATAAGGCAAGTTATGTAGTCGTAAAAAAAAATTCTAACAACTAAACATGACATTACGATGATAGAGAAGTCAAAAAAAGTGGGTCTGGAAATTCCGCCAGTCTGTCTGTCTGTCTGTCTGTCCGTATCGATTCCTACAGCCTAAACGGTTGGGCCAATTTGATTAAAACTTGGTATATAGTATTTTTAGAGTACTCTACCTGACAATTTTTCGAATTGGCATTCTAGCTCCAAAACTAACGGTACCTGCCATATAACTTTTAATGATAAATTTATTTTTCTCGAAAACAGCTCCTACGATTTTGATAAAACTTTCTGAATGGTGTTTTCTATACAAAAGCTATCTTTTAGTTTTAATGGATTTTTCAGAAAAAAAATATATAACTGTACCTCCCATAAGACCGGTTTTTTTTAAATCAGACTTTCTCGTTTACTAGTTTTGATGAAATTTTCAAAATATTTAGTGTTTTATGATTTAAATAATATTGCTTATTAAAATTTTCAAAATTTTTTTTTTAATTTTTAATATTTTTTAAAAAAAAACTTATTTTGTTTTTTGAATATTTTGAAAACGAATCTAAGATTTTTTTTTTTAAGTTTTCTCCTAGTATAAACTATAGATTTCTTTAAATTGTTAAAAGTTAAAAAAAAAACATTTTTTTGAAAAAAAACTGGTCGAAGGAAAAAATGAAAAATTCCTTAAATAGAAAACAGCAAAAGAAATAAGATGGCTTAAAACATTTTTTTCCAAAAAACGTTATGAATAGTGCTTTTTTGATTTCCTAAAAATTTTATTTCTTTAATATTTTCCCCCAAATTTTGTTTTATATTGCTCGGTTGAGCCTTAGCCACTAGTCTAATGAAAGCAAATTTCGTTATTTTTATTATTATTTATTTATCGTTATTTCATAATATCCGAAGTAAATTCCATGAATACCCCCAACATGAGTTCATCAATCCACCAAACATAATTAAGCTACCTATTTTAATTAATTTTATTTCAAAAAGTAAATTATTGTTAAATGTACCTTATAGGTTATATCTAGGTAGACCTATACCTAGCCTTGTTTCTTAAATTTTATTCGACGATGTGACCGCACATATGAGCAAGTACGTACGATCCAGTCGTGCAATTTATTTTTAAATAAAACAAATTATTGGTAAAATCTCAAAACCTCATCTCATAAATAGAAAAACAAATATTCAAAATGTTGGTATGCAGAATTATTTTGGCTACTTAGATCTTTTCAAATATAATTTTTTTGTTAAAATCAAACCATTATCGAGAAAGTCAAAAAAATAAAAAAAACGTTACATGAAAGGTACCGTTAATAGATTTTTTCGGTAAATTTGATTTCCATAAGATAGTAGCTAATACCTATGTACATACCAATTCTCAAAAAATTTCATTAAAATCGTTGGCGCCGTTTTCGAGAAAAATAAGCTTTTCTTTAACGGTCATATGGGAGTTACCGTTATTTTCAGCCCTAAAAATTAAATTTCAATATCACCTCTGAGGAATGCCAAACGAATCACACACACCAAATCTGAAGTTTAGGCCGCAGCTCGTTAGACATACAGACAGACAGACATTTTTTGCCACTAACTTTTTTAGACTTCTGATCGTAATGTCATGTTTGATTGCTATCGTAATTTTTCTATTATTCACGAATCCTAAACTTGCCTTATAGACCCTATAATCGCAAGTAAAAATGAAAAGGGAGTTGCTTTTGAAAAAAACAAAAACTTGATTCCTTTACTAGAAAGCCATCCACCTCGCGTAACCCAGTTGGTTCGATGCATAGCCCCAAAACCCATAGATCATCAGAAATTATAAGGGAGGGGGCGAAAGTTGAGTTCTCGGGTTCCTTTTATAGTGTGTAATTTTATCAAGAAAATAAATAAATTTTAAATGGCTAAACGTTTATATCAGACTATTTGCTTATGCACACAAATTTTGTGTATACATTTGTGTATTAATGTCAAAAGAAAAATTCACAAATCCACAAATTTGACAAAAACAAGTGGCATAAACAAATCAAATGTGTGCAAATAAACAAATCACCTGATAGGGTATATTCATTAATTTATGACTTTTTGTATAAAATTTGTATATTTGTGTAGTAGTCTAAAAATTGATGAATATGCACCTTTTATTTGCATACACCCATTTCTTTATAATAAAAACACAAAGTTTTTCGTTGGAGCTGTTAATACAAGAACGGCAATAGCAATTGGAAAATTTTTAAAAGTTGCGCTGAAGATCTGGGATAAACTGTATTATAATATAATATTTATACTTTATGATATTAAATTATTGTAGTGCCCCGGGGCTTAGTAATTAGTGTGTCGGACTGCTAAGCGAAGGGTCGTGGTTTGACTTCCAACATTTTTCCCTGGGTACTGCCTCTTACGAGGAATTGACAAAACCTCCAAGAGTAAAATTTGCTCCGACTCGGAGGTAAATTGTAGGTCCTTTCGATACTTGCAAGTTCACAACACACACACAGGAATGGTTGAGAGTATAAGTCACTAGGCCTTGGCTCTTTAAGGAGTTTTCGCTCCATTAAATTTATTTATTTTATTTATTTATGATATTATCTCATAGAAGGGATCAAACTCACATGAAACGGTAGGTATGTTTTTAACAATTTTAAAATATTTAAAAATATGTTACACATACGCCACAGTGTCTGTTTACCAACGCCGCGCTGCGCTGTAGCAAACACTAAGAACAAATTAAATGAGATAGGTAGCGTTTAATGTCCTAAGATAATTCAGTGCATTAAGACAAATTCGGTGCTTATGACCACTACATTGCCAGTGAATCGCATTTGTGTATAGATTTGTGTGAGCCATTCACAAATGCAATTTTTATATTTAGAAAACCTTCTTTTATCGAATTCGCTGATGATGTGAAGTTCTTCTTGAAAATTAAATCTGCATTCTGCAACCCGATAGAGGCAGGTTTGGTGTTTGGTCTGAATTATCTAAAAGTCTCTAATTAGCACAGAACCAGAAGAATCTACTGTTTGAATTTGAATGAACTTCACACGCGAATAAGTAAGCTTGCCAACAAGTATGATTGATCTCAAGGCAACTAATTTAAAATAAGTGTTTCGTAACGTACCAGTGATCTACTCGTATAGATTCGTATACTGTCCCTGCAAATGAAAATTCCTTCCCCTTTAAAATACTTATTTTTTCAAATTTTATATTTATTTGGCAAAAGAATAATAATTATAATCTTTAACGAACACTGTCTTGTTTCTTTTTAATATGACACTACTTACAAATTATAAAAAAAATCTGGCAAAATAATAAAACTTAAATTTAAATTAACATTATTAACAATAACAATTTTTAAACTTATTATTTTTTTTTAATATAAACTTATTGATTTAAATTACGTTTCATGTATTATAATTAAAATCATTAATGTCTTGTTTTATTTCAATATGAATGTTATTTTTTTTTGTTTTAATATTATTTATTGTATTTGAAGTTTTAAGGACGAAAGGGCTTAGAATGAGTTGTTATGTAGCTCAATTTTTTTTGTTAAAATTAATACATTTAATTTATGAAGATTCTTGTTTTAAAATTTATAAATATGAATTTAAGTTTATTACTAATGTTAAAGAATAATAAAATACTTTACATTGTTTTTTTATTGTTTCATTCAAAGGTACGTAATTTTTTCTCGTGTTTAATTTTTTTTTAAATTTTTTATGTAAAAAAATATCCAAAGCTTTTAAATGGTTTGGAATTTTTTATTTTATGGAGACACTGGATGCTTGGACAATGAGTTTTTTTATTTTTAATTAATGGAACAGTATATCTAAATAATGTTGATATACTTCTAAATATTTTGTTGGATTTTTTTTTAATTCATTATTTTAACATTTAAAACGGTTACAACAATCGGAGACAGTTTTGGTATATAACGACTTGAATGAGTGGCTTGTGAAGGGTCCAAATATTATTGTTTTTTAATGCCATTTTGATTATTTTTATTTTTAAGTTTATTATTGAACCCATGAAGCTGGTGCCCAAAGGGGTTCGTTTTCGGCACGTTGAACACAATTAACAAGTTTTTCCAAAGCAGTGGCTAAATCATCATTTAAGATTTCCTCGTCGAAATAATGGCCGTACAGGAAGTCAATACGTTCTCCATGTCTTACCATGTCTTGGAATTCTTCATCCTAAAAATAAAAAAAAATCCCAATTTACAGCAACAAGCCTAATAAAGATTGTCAACTCACCGTAAATCCTCTGGAGTTCGTCTCATCAAAGGTTGACTTTGCTCTGGAGGCTGTACGCGTTTCTTTCAAAACATCAAAGCTCGGAGGTTTTATGTGAATCATAAACGGTTTGAGTTGGACAGTTCGCAGAGCTTTGATGGCTTGGTAGTGTGGACTTAGAATGCAGACGCATCCGGCATTGACAATGGATTTAACACTTTCAGCGGATGTGCCGTAAAGATGGCCCTTGTATTCACCGTGTTCGACAAATTTCCCCGCTGCGACATCAGCTTCCATTTTTTCCCGTGAAATAAAAATGTATTCCCGTCCTGGTACTTCACCTTGGCGTATTGGACGTGTTGTATCTGCATGAGTTAAAAAATTATAGCGTAGAGTATAGAACTCAATTATCTATATGGTCTCATACAATTTTGAAAACCTTCTTTTCTAAAACTTTGGATTTTTCTTTAACTTACATGGCACTGGACTTCTAAACTTCTCCGGATCCCTCGCTGTTAGTCTTCGTTTCAGCTCATTCCTTCCAACTCCTGGTGCCCCGATCAGCACAACTGGTCGAAACACCCCGGGTCTGGGATACAATTTTGCAACTTCCTCATAGGTTGCAATCATTTCTCGGTCAAAGTCATCGTTCTCGGCTAAGTCATACATAATCTTTTTAGTTTTAGGCTGACGGCAGGAAGATGTACTACTACTAGAGTTAAGCATTGGAGAGCCAGGTGGGGTCGTGCAAATGGATGCACATGAGCCTTCTGCTGAGGTTTTATGCGTGAGTTGTGAGTTGCAAGGGATTTTTGGGGGACACAGTCAGATGATTTAAGTTACATAGTAGATGAGGTGAAACATTTTAGTTGGTGATAGTTGAAGTGTGTGAGAACATGCGTTAGAAATTTTTAGAGAAATTAGTGAAGGGGGTTGCCATCAAACAAATGACGGTGCTTATGGTTAAAGTTGAAGACTGTAAAACCTACTCTTTGATTCCCCATCAGTTGGGTCTCGTTGCGTTCGTTCGTGAATCACTCGACGCTCTTGCAGCGCTCTACTGGGGATCAGTCCTGCCCGAGCTGTACGCTCAGATTCCTTTCTTGCTTGCCACCAATATGCATCGTCCTTTGTAGAAAATAAGGAAAACATGAATATTTTTCTGGAAGATTCTCTGAATAAAAAAACTCACCTGCGAAACAATGTGCAGAATATCACCTCGCTGGAATGCCAATCCAGCTTCCTTGCACGGAATATAAGGATCATTTTCAGGGCTGTAATCAAAGTGAGCTCGCACTCGAACTTTGCTTTCCCTTTGGCCACCCTTGCCATCTGACGGAACCAGCTTAAATGTTATCGTACCTTCAGAGTTTTGCTATACGAAAATATACAAAGTTAACAAGTCTTTGGATCACAAAAGAAATTTTTTAAGTGACATTACAAGAATTTGCAACACATCTCCTGGTGTCTTGCCCTCAACATTAATGCCATTCACTTCGATAACTTCGTCACCAACATGAATCAGACCGGACCTGTCCGCAGCTCCACCGTGCATTATCCGGGCAATGATTATCTTTCCTGTGTCTTCGTCTGTTTTGATTGTTGCACCCTTAATGAATAAACAGAAATACATGATGTCATTTTATTTTAATCAGATACATGGAGCTGAGGATGGAAAACAATATTATGATTTCACAGACAAATAAACACCACAAAAACTGTGATGCGACATGGAAAGAAGAAAAAAATTGGAAAAACTCGTCTTTGGAAAAACATCGATTGTGAGGTAGATTAAAAAAATGGAACAATTTTGTGCGATCACATTTTATAAAAAAAGTCTAACGCATAACAAAATATTTAACTTAAATAGAGTTACGTCATAAAATCTATAAATCGTTAGAAAAAACAAACTTAAATTAATAATTAATTAGAGTGATCAAAATATTAATTTTAAATCCTACAAAATTAATATAAATCGGGAAGCGACGACACGTGACGAGAATAATAACTCTACCGATTGCACTGGTGTGTTGGTGACTAATACAAACACGAACGAACAAGGAATAATGTGAAAAGGGAAAAAGCGTTCCTTCAATCAACCAGAACCAGAACTGGAACCAGTTTCGCACTAAAGACAATCATATTTTCCATTTAAAAGTTCAGTCTTCAAACTCATCTGGTGAAGATTGGTGGCTCGCTAGAGATTAAAAGTAAAAATAGTGTCTTATGAATTTTATCAAAATAAACCCCATAGACCTTCATATTTAAATTAATTGGAAATCCTACATTAATATAGTTTTTGTGCAAATTAAGCAGTATGCAGCTATTTACTTTAAAAATCTCTATCTGTTATTATAACTAATATCTCTCAAACAACACATTCTTGTTATTGCGATATTACTTTTTACTAAAAACAAAAACACGTAATATATAAATAAGTTGATCACTCTTAGAAAAATTAAGTAATCATTACATTCATTTAGATTCTAAAAAATGACTTCACTTAAGTAAAAATTAAAAATAAATACAGTTTTTTTCCTAAACTTCTGAAGCATTAATAAGATTGTATATTTTTTTATTTTTTTTTCTATTCTAATTATTCATTTATAATATTATAAACAAAATACAGAAGCCATGTCAAAGCATTCATTTTATTCAATAAAGAAAAAAACACTAAAATAAAATTAAATAAATAAATATTTTAAAACATTTATACAAAAAACAAAATTTTAGAAAATCCAGGTGTAGAGAGGTTTATTGTGCATTTACAACTTTTAGAGACAATAAAATTGTTGATTCAAAAATCGAACTAATTCTAAGAAATTTAGATTTGTTCTTAAGTGACACATGAAAAATAATGTTTATTTACAATATTAGCAGGGGGATGGGACAATTACTTACAACAATAGGTTCCGCACTTTGTGCTCCTGCCTTTTTTAGTTTTTTTTTTTTTTTTTTTTAATATATATAGTTTTGTTTTGTATTGGTTTTGTTTATTATGAAAGAAATCACAATGTTAAGCAGCAGCAGAAACAACGATACACAATAATATCCATTTTTTAAACATTTTCACACATAAAATATGTTTTTTTTTATTTGTATGTATAATTCAGAATACAAAAGAGGAGATTGATTATACGATATTGTTTGTTGAAAATAAAAAGAAACGATGAATGAATAACGATGATGAATGTGAAAAGAATTTTCCTATTCGGTGTAAAAAATAAGAATTGTTCATATTTATACTTATAGGACTAGACTTTGCGCCATAGGAAATGAAGGAGTCAATTCATATTATTCGAAGTTTATCACCTCCATATGAATTACTGAAAGGAGAACTAGAGACGAGCGTTGGATCCTTCGGATCAATGGGTTTTAGATGGCTGAGTTACCTTCTCATGTCAACAATCGAACTTAAGAAAATGCAAGATTGTGCAATATAAAATACAGACTTTAGACCTATAGCATTGCATTAATATATTGTCCTCCTAAGTGCAGGATAGAGAAAACAGATTTCATAAATCTTTTTGAAGCTCTCGATACTAAGTTTAAAACGGGGGGTGACCATACGTTTTGGCGACCAAGATGTATTTCAACGAGAGGAATACAAGTTTTTAAAGCTTGCATGGCTTTTTATTGACCGGAAAACCAACGTACTAGCCTACCGACGCGACCGACATGGCTAAAACGCCAGATCTACTTGACTTTTTCTATCGCAAAAGGTTAAAAACTATACCAAGAACGAGGATAGCTTTGATCTCCCCAATGATCACTCACCTATCATGCTGACAGTAAGCGGAAGCCTATTATTAAAGGAAAATGCGCCATATCTTACAAACAACAAAACTAATTTCGAAATGTGTCGTGCAGATTGCGAAGAGACTATTACATTATTGAATTAAAAGAAGGAGTCGACAGATTTATTAAAGTCGTCCAAGTAGCCGCTTGGAAAAACATTCCGCAAAACAGCAGAAATTCAATTACGAGGAAAATATCTTATTGGAAGTTAAAGAACTTCTGCTCGAAAAGGAAAAGGAACCAAGAAATAGCAGCAATCCTTCACTCCTCAACTCAAAACTTCAACACAATCACCTTTTTCGGTAAACTCAAAAATGCAATCAGAAATTTTAAAGATCGTGAGATTTCTACTTATCTCGAAGGTCTATCTGCGGAAAAAGTATGAAATACGAGGATTTGGCTAACAAATAACAAATAAAACAATGCATACCATACCATTTGAATGCTAGGAGTTGTTGAATGTTGAATGAGACCAGTGATATTCAATGGACCTTTGAAAACATCAACTTCGGAATACCAGAATGTCACAATTTCAAAACCTTCCGGCGACATAAAAAGGCCATAAAAAGAAAAAAAACCGTTGGTTATGACTTGATAAATGCTCGCATTCTTAAAGAATTACCGAGAAAAACAATTTTTAAAATTCGACATCTGATTAATGCTACGATTAGGCCAAAATACGTTCCATATCATTGGAAAATAATTTTGGTCCCAAAACCAAGGAAAACTCTTAATGACAAGGAGTTCAATTTCGATATTACCAGTATTCTCTAAGGCCTACGAAAAAATTGTACTCAAGCGCCTACTTCCAAATATAGAAGAGAAACGGCTTATTCCTGAACAGCAAATTGGTTATAGAAATTAGAAGTAGCCACACAAAAATAGATCACGTAGAATATTTATAAAAAGGGTGTTTTTTAGACGTATGGTTTTCAGGAAGAAATAAAACGCATATAATTTAATATTATGACCAAAAAAGTATTGCCAGATTGAAAACCACCTGTCTAAAAAAAAAAAACACCTTTTATATACGGACATTTATTGTGTTTCTTGATATTTCCCAAGCTTTCAAAATGTTTGGCACGTCAGATTAAAATTTGAATTAAGACAGACTTTTCCGAAACAAATATATTACATTCTAGAATTCTACCTGGAAAATGGACTTTTCTGAGTAAAATAAGATACGGAATATTCAAGCGGGCGTTCTTGGACCAGTTTTATTCGTACTTTATACTCTTTATATACATACTTCAAGAAGAAGACGCCATGATAGCCATATTCGCTACGCTAATGATAAGCCACAAAAAACTCTTAAAATCGCAACAAACTGGACAAAGAAATAGCACTACAATGTTGCCAGAAAACCTGATTTATCGTATTTCTTGCGATTTTTGGGGCTATTTACGATTGCCCGATTTTTTGTATAAAAAAATTAATTTCCTCCCATTTTCAGTTCATAAAAGTAGGTGCCTGCCTTAATATAGTCAGTCTTTCTATTGATACATTTAAAATTTTATATCTTATTCTATTATGGCTTGCATTTCAAAATGGCTTTTAATAAAAATGATGCTAAAAAACAGTTATTTTTCTTAACGTTTTTAAATAACATCGTCTTCTTTACTGTTTGTCAGTTCGGTTGAACTTTTGAAATTGATTTTTATTAACTCAGAACTAATCGATTCCAAATGAACAAATGTTAACTTTACTTACACGAATGTAATGGTGTAAATCTTTTTTATTTATTAAATAACTAAAACACTAAGAATGTTAATAATCTGCTCAGTTAACTCGGTACAAATACCGTATGCTTAATGAAGCAAAGTATCTATGCATGACTCTTGATGCTTAGCTATTAAATTACGGGAATTAAACTGGCTTATTGGAAAATACTCCAATCTTAGTATGTACTTACAAAACAACTGCATATTTACAAATAAATTATAAATAAATAAATTTATTGGCGCGACAGCTCCTTAAGGAGCCAAGGCCTAGTGACTAATACTCTCAACCATTCCTGTGTGTGTGTTGTTAATCTGCAAGAATGGAAGAAGGAAGTTTACCGCCGAGTCCGAACTGCTACATGAGATGCACTTTTTCGAGACAAATTTTACTCTTGGAGGTTTTGTCAGTTCCTCGCAAGAGGCAGTATCGCGGAAAAGAAAATGGCTATGAGCTGGATTCGAACCCAGGCTCATTCGCGTAGCAGTCCGACACAGTAACCACTAAGCCACGGGGCACTACAAGCAAGTGCTTAAAACTGTACCAAACCAAGTAATAGACAAACACTGCAATCATATCAAAACAATATCTGCACTTAACAACATCGTCTATATTAAAAAAGTTAGTGCTACGGTGAAAATGTCCAAAAAGGAAAAAGGGGTTAGGCCATACGATATACCCTAAGAGTTCTGGAAAAAGGTTAAACACATCGGGGGTAGAGAGCTCACGATTCTCATATCCAAACTTATCATTGGTTACCAAATGGAGCGAAAGTTAACTTATCCAACCTACAAGGAGAAAGGTTATAAATGAAATTGCGATACTGATCTTTCAATCAAACAGATGTCAAACATGGTAGGTGACAAATCGTTCAGCGGGTATTGGATGACCGTTTTCGAAAAATAGAACGGCTTTCTCAGAATGGACAAATATCAGGATTCATCAAGAGTCTTCCAAATTGTGTTAGTTGATTTTGAAAAATCATCACGAGATCAGATTTGGGATGCCCTTCGAAAACGTGAAGTGTCGGAAATCTACACGCGGATAACCATGTACTCAAGCAAGTCAAATCCAAGGTAAGATGCCCGCAGAAGTCACCGAATTGTTCCCAATCAATCATTTGCATCAAGGAAGCGTCTTGATTTCTCTCTTCAGTCCTCTCCTTGACTTTCTGCTATATGTTATGGACCCATTCCAGGTCATAACAATCGTTGGTAAGAGAAGATGTACACTTTGAAATTGATAGGCGTTGTCACAATCCATCACATTGAATTAAGATTCATTCTTTGTATCGTCGCGTATAAGCATACTAGTTGTATTATAAGGCTATTTATTTAACTCTAATAAGTTTAAAGCGATGCTTTTGACCTAAGGAACCTTAGGATCTGTGATTCTCTTTAATAAAATACAAATACAAAATTTAAAGCAAAATGAAGACAGCTTGGCCAGGAATGACAGCAAAGATGTTGAATTGATAAGCCTTTGAAGTCGAAACAATTGTTTTATTCAAATGGGCCTACCCAAGGAACATCCTTGGACCATGATGGAATTTAATCTGTCTTCGTGCTATGCCGCCCACCATTATATCTTCATCCAACATTGTGTTCATCTTCATCTTACTACTCTAGCAGACCATAAAGCTGCAATTATTGCTCGTCCTCCCATCCTTCACAACCAGTGAATCAGCTCAGAAGCTAAGAAGGCAATCGCTGTTATCTCGACAGAGTGTTTTGGAATGGAGTTCTTCCACCTGAGAAATGTTTTTCGGCTTTTTTTTTTCCTCACATTCAACGAGTGGTCATTTATATTTAATGCATGAAATAATTTATGATTGTATGAATGAATGACTCCAAAGAAAAAGGAAGAACACAAAAAAAGAAACGGAACTGAACACCATACTATACAATTCAAAGGAATCCTTGTTCCTCGTAATCGCAACACAACCGACTTACCAATGGTTCATTACTTTTCACCAACTGAACGATTTTAATCGTTTCTTCATCCTCGTCCATCTCGATTGGCATCTCGGGCAGGTGTGGATAGAAATCCTTTTGGGCGATGGCATCGTGTGCATAGAGTAGACCCTGGAGGACGATATTGTTTTATTGAAAGTGGAAAAAGGAGGTTTTCTGTTTTTTTTCTTTTTATTGTTGGCTTTATACGCCTCTTACCTGTAAATGTGGATTCTGTAGGAGATAGAATGCCTCTTTGCAAAGTGGTGATATATGGCATCGCTGGGATAATTGTTCTAATACTTCTAACAGGATCTGGAAGTGTATTAAGAGCAATTGAATGTTTGTTCTTTTTTAAGTGCCCATAAAAATGTACTATATGCTATACATACCTGTGTTGATGTTGAAAGGAGAGGTGCTAATTTTTCATCTCTTCCAACTTTCGCCACTTTACTGTGAACATTGACTAAGGCATTTAGCTCTTTGGATTCAAGAAGATTCTTGAGGAAATCTAGTTCCTGTTCACTGGAAAGAGTTTCTGTTTCCTTGAGCGATGAAACTAATTTGGATAAAGCTAAAAATAAAAAAAGGAGATAAACTGTTTTACCAAGAATAAAAAACAAATGTTGAAAAGATACAGAATTAGTTAAAGAAGATACATAAAATGGAAGCTTACACATATTCTTTGTAATGCAAAAGCTTCTTAGGGTTTAACGATGCACAATAGTTGTTTAAACTGAAGTAAGTAGAAAAAAAAATCATGAAGGGGGTTCTACATTCAAGTGGTGCGATTTAATAAATAAACGCAGATATGGCGAAAATTCCAATTGAATCTCTTAAGGGGGGGGGGGGCAATTGGGTGTCCAAGCTTTCCAAGGAGCAAATAAAAAATCACCAGGTCTTCCTTTTCCGATCGAGTCTCTAAAAACCTCCAAAGAAGTCTTTAACCGCCAGCAATAAGTATATTATCGAATAGAAAGTTTTATGAACTTTTTTTCGATGTTCTTCTTTTTTTCTTCCTCTCTATATTTTTTTATGGAAAGAAAAAGAAACTCATTTGAGTTTAGTTTTTAGTATAGTTGTGACTCGTGGAAGGAAAGACTTTTTATATAGACGCAAAAGATTATTTAAAATAAATAATATTTATAGTGGCTTTTGCGACTGATTTTCCAAATACGCCGGTTGTTTATTTGGTATTATTTCTTAATATTTCATTTTGTTTGAGCTAAAAGGTTAGTATTGAGAACGTGGTAACATTGATAAAATGCATACAGAAAGACCACCTCTGAAGCGCTGGATCTTACACAATCACCACAACGATATCCATGCTTTGACGATGTGTGCCGGAAAGCACATATCTGCTAAACAGAAAGCATAAAAGGTGCGGGGTTGACTAGAAGGACCAGAATTGCTAGCGGGCTCTTCGAGCAGAAGAATAAAAAAGGAAAACCGGCTCCTCAGAAAAAAGAGATCATTAGAAGCGTGCGATTGAGGAACATTCTTACTGCCGGAATTAAGTTCGAAAGTTTTACTAAAAGGTAAAAAGAAACTGCTAAATCTACAGACATCGAACTGAAGCTTTCAAGGACGGATAAGGGAACATCATAAGCAAGATATGGTTAGAAGAAAGCATGACCGAATCTAAGCATTTTTTTGCCTGATTCCCGATCACCCCCTGAATGGTATTAAATGCAGAAAAATTAGTCTCCCCAACGTTGCCTATATCGTGTGAGCGCTTACAGCCATTCAACAATAACTGGTTCACATCAGCAGTGAGGTTTTAAGCCAGGAAAGTCCACCATCGACCAAATATTAACATTACGGCAGATCGTGGAAACAATCAAGAACTTCAATTCGGTACCCACCATCTTTTTATCGATTGGAAAGCCGCGTATGACAGCATTTTTGGATACGAGTTATGTAGATAAATCTGCAGTTTTGCATTACTGCCAAACTGGTCCATCTATGCACGTCAAGATTAGTAAAGATCGCACCGACATCTTTAAACTTAAAAAAGACTTAGAAAACGGTGGACTCTCATGCGACTTCTTCAACATCATACTTTAAATAATAGTGCCGAACTCTCACGCTAACATAAGAGGTTTGATCCTTCAAAAGTCCAAAACATTACTCGCATACTCCGACGATGTTGACATAATTAGAAGACACAACGTACTTTTACTGGAAAAACCAAGTACATGCTCTCTCAAGAAGAGATACCCAACATCGACGCCTTTGACAGAACATCACGATATTAAGCTATTATTTTGAGGTAGTTATATAGAGACTCATAGAACGCGGGTACGCGAAGATGAATATAAAGAGTTCCGATGAATAGAGACGAGTCTTCATAGACAAAAAGACAGCCTGGGAGAAAAACATTGTCTGTGAAATGGAGAGAAATAGAGAGCGAGGTCCGCCCAGGCCCGGAAGGTCTACTAATACGTCAGAAACATGTCGCATGTCGCTGCACATACTGTAAGGATGGATAAGAAAATCGGATCGCAGATCCTGAAGGCATTCTGGAGCGATGGGAAGTATACTTTAATAAATTGTTGAAAAGTCAGCTCAAAGAAGAAATGAAGACTTCAACATTTTAAGAGAAAGACCTCATGCTGCGAACGAATAGCCCCATACGCTAAAACCATAAATCGGCATATATGAATGTTGTTTCGAAACAGGTAAATCAATAATTAATCACATCGTTACCCTTAGACAGGTGATTGAAAAAAGTATGGAACTTAACATTCCAAAATACTATCTGTTTATAGACTTTAAAGCTAGGGTAGAACTTTACAAGGAGAATTTGGCATCCTAAATAAATTGACACGACTATGTAGGCTGACTCAGACCAACATCAGAAGCCAAGTAAAAGTAGCCGGTTTACTGTCTTTAGAGCAATCAACATCTTTAATGGACTCCGACAAGGGGATGGTCTGGCTTGCATCCCTTCAACCTGGCGTTACAGAAAGCAATTAATTAATCTGGCATCATCGGCAGAACCCAACAAGCTGTACAAGACTCCTTTACCCAGATCGACCAGGCCGCACAAAACCTGGGGCTGCATATTAATGAAGGGAAGACTAAGTACACTGACTACGTCTGCGAGAAGCGTTGGGTTGATCGAACTATCATCGTAGTGGAGCATGAATTTGAAGTAGTACAGTCCTACCTTGGGTCAAGAGTAGCAGCCGATAATAATATAGTGGAAGAAATACGGGGGCGGCTGCTAAAATCCAACAGAATCTACTTTAGCCCATCAAAAAAAAAAATAAAACTTGTGTTGGAAAGATGGCGTAGACCAGGACGCCTGAAGCCTTGGGGTGCGCAAATGTATGGCGTCGAACAGCTATCGGGATGGAAGAACTTGTTCGAGGAGGCCCGGTCCGGATTCCGATTGTTGCGCCGGTGATGATGATGATATAGAGACTTTGATCATCTATGCTCCGTTTTCAACTCAGAGGACAACAACGCTGAGATCATACGAGGAATAATTCTTGCTAATCTCTGCTTCTTTGGTGTAAGAAGGCAATCGAGTAACAAAGCCCTCTCTACGGCAACTAAAGTGTCCCTCAGGGCCGCCGAGAGTATATTCGGGAGATCATACGAGGAATAATTCTTGCTAATCTCTGCTTCTTTGGTGTAAGAAGGCAATCGAGTAACAAAGCCCTCTCTACGGCAACTAAAGTGTCCCTCAGGGCCGCCGAGAGTATATCCGGACCAGTTGAAAACCATGCTCGGGCCACCCTTAAGAAAAAAATAAGTATTTATAGTAATTTTCGTGGACCTCGAAGAACAACGGGCCTGAGGGTAATCTACCCTTTACCCCCCTGTCGATTAACATTGGTTAATGCGTGTTGTTCGGCTAAAAAAAGAATCCCTATATTTCAAGGTACGTCCGAAATTGGGCTCAAGTGTGAGCTGATGAGTATTCCTTGCGAGACGGGTATTGCGGAAGAAACTTTTACGGGGAGGAATGCAACTGGCTACTTCCGAGTGATATTGTAACTAAATGCAAAAATTTTAATTTGGAAATCCATTTATTTAATTTACAAAATATGTCAATTGTGAATATTTTCTTTGCTTGAACATTATAACACTGAAACCACTTTAATTGAAATAAGCTTAAAGTGCACTTTTCGTTTAGTTTGAACAACATGACAGATGTCACCGAACGCATGGTTTTTAAAACACAAATATGTTTTCTATGTATCATTAGCTTAGTTATTTATTTTAAAGTTAAATTTATGTACACTATGGCACGCGATTGCATACCTCATAGCACTAAATGAATAGCGAGGAGTTGGTAGGATGCTTGGGTACTGCCATGAAATGAGAAAGTTTACTATTTATAGAAGTAAAGAAAAAAATCCTAAAAATAATAAAAAAAAATTAAATAGTGAAAACAAAATTTGTTTTCAAAATATTATGCAAGAGATTGTAGACACGAATTTATTGTGTGTCTATCTGTCTGGCAAGTGGCGGTAGAATTATATTTTTGTATGCTAAACTGATGTGAGAATGTGTTGTTTTTTCAAATTAATGCCAATAGTTTGAGTTATTTTTTAAATGTATTATTTGCCAAATTAATATCTACTAATAAAGTTGCGGTTAAACTAATCGTTGCAATCAGTGTATAAAGTATAAATACACAAGTTAAGTCATAAAATACACAGCGCCATACATTTTGATAATGTGGTGTGTGTCTCGGCTATGTTGTACAAGCCGTTTTCCCTTGCCATTTTAATTTGAAAGCATTAAAAACCAATGTTAATTGACACCTTCTGACCACCCTCCCTAATTACTAGAGCACAAGTTCCAAACCTAACCCTAACCTAAAACCAAACCCTAAATTATTATCTGCAACAAAAAATTCGTTGTAACTTTTTAATGTGAAGAATGATTTTTACATATTTACTTAAAATATCCTTAAAATTAGGCTTTATGTCCGACAACTGGATGCAGAGGTCTGTCTGTTTCTGTACAGTCCCTACTTATATGTATTAATACACAAGTACAGTTGCGGTCAAAATATTAGTGCACTTACTAAATAAGTTTAAGGTCTCTTTTTGCCGTGATTTAACACTTTTTTCATTGCCATTATTTACCAGTTCAACTTTTGGTCACAGAGCAATTAAAATTGTACCGTTATGATTTCATAACAATTTTGTTGACTTTAGTTTTCTGTTAAGTTTTCATTTGAACATCGTTTTGGACCACTCAAAAATAATAGTGGTTATTGTAGAAATCTCGCTAAAAGCGAAATTTAAATATTATACATATTTCCTACAAAGTAAATACATAATATATGAATTTTCAATTGATTCTATATTTCATTTTGTGATAAAACATTTATTTAATTTTGGTCAATTATGGGTCACTGAAAGCACTGTTCTGCTTTTAGCCGTGCTCTTATAACAAAACTGATTTTATAAAATCTGCTCTAATGATACGAAAAACAATGGCTGCCCATATATTCGGCACAAAACTCATTTTTGTCAGCGGTTGACCTTAAAGTGGTATTTTTATTGGAGACGAACATTAATATGGTTCGTAGATATTTGCAACAAAAGCTTTTGCCTCCTGGCAGTACAAGAAAATTACCGTTTTCATCAACTTGAGTCTTTTGAAACGGGGGCGCTCTGGTTCGCTCCCTTCGACAAAGTTTCGGTCGTAAGGGAGCCTCCTATCCACAGTTTTCCGGCCGACATGGTAGATCAACGGGATTGCCGATCTATCCTGTATCAGCCCTCGACTATCTAAATAAAGGAAAGCCTCGGGCGGGATGAAACCGCTTGAACGTGTATTTTCAAAATATTCATCTTGGGGGAAGTAAGCCTCGAAGATTTGGCTATTAGTCGAGGTCATCGCTCTTCCAATGTGTCCGCGAATGAGCTTAATTAAGAAGTTATCTATCCTGTTTATATTGGCCCCGTTATATAGGACCCCGTCGGGAAAGTAGGGTTTGTACTCCGACTCTGGTGTTCTGTGTAATCCAAGACAGGTACGATGAGATTGTCTCTGAAACACCCGAAATCTTGTCCATTAGAGATGATGCAACGTTGAACCACACAGGGCATCCGTAGGCAATCATCGGCCTAATGAGGGCCATGTAGCAAATCACCTTTACCCTGCTATTAAGGCGGCTGCTATAAAACAACCGTCTTGTCAGGGCAAATGCTCCCTTAGCCCTGGCCAAAGCAGATACTATACTGATTCAAACATGGTACTTTACTACATCTTTATTCGCCAGTGGATGTCCATGTGACTCAGCGATCACTAGCATGCGCCAGTTCTTTCTCGTATCCCTAGAGGCCCCAGCCAAAGGGGTTCTTAACAGGATAGCTTCACATTTATGAAAGTTAATTGTCAGCTTCCAATCGTTACAATAATGTTGAATTTGATCGAAATCACGTTGCAAGAGAATTCTGATGACTTCAAATTTTGGACCTGTTCTGTACGCAACTAAATCGTCGGCGTACGCAATTGCATGAGGTAGACTCTCAATGAGATCGCTAATGTAAATACTAAAGAGAATCGGCGAGTTCACCGCTCCCAGTTGCAGACCGTTTTTAATATTAAAAGTTGTGGTAGATGTTACATTGCCACTCTTGAAAACAAACTTTCTACCATTAAGCGTGTCGTAAAGCTTATATAGCAGTGGTTTACTTATGCCCCATCTGGTTAACTTCAAATAAAGACCTTCTAACCATACGGTGTCGAAAGCCTTCTCCAAATCAACCAGGCAGGCACCCGTGCATTGATTCTTAGCATTGTTCCATTGGAAAGCAGATACTAGCTTGGATGCGGCATTAATTGTGTCATATCCCGCCTTAAAGCCTTATTGAGGACTTTTTCGAAGACTTTGCTGATACTCGGAAGAAGACTTATCGACCGAAGATTTGCCGGATTGGAGTTATCTTTTCCCTTTTTCGGGAGAGGATGTACAAGGCTGTCTTCCAACTCACTGGATAATATGAATTATTCAGCGCGTTGTTAAAAAGTGTTGTGTATATGTTTATTGCATCCTCAGGGAGATGTCGTAATACAATATTGGGTATACCAGCAACTCCTGCTGACTTCTTTTTCTTTAATGATGTGAAGATCATCTGGAGTTCGACGATGAGCAGGGAACATGGCCCATTTTGCTTGGCGATGGTGGCGTTTGCCAGATTGTCTTCATTGAACGCACTAAAACCAAGGTTCTCAGATCACCATTGCGTGATGCTATTTCGAAGGTTAAAGTGATTCAGCAGAGCTCTGTTCTCCAAGTCATGATTTAGGTGAATGGACTCATTCACCTTATACTTACTTACTTACTTAGGTGGCGCTACAGTTCGGGACGAACCTGGGCCTCAACCAACATGCCTCTCCAGCCAACTCGGTCTTTGGCTAGCTGCCTCCAGTTTTGCACTCCAAGTTGGTTGAGGTCGTCCTCCACTTGAGCGCGCCACCTAAGGCGAGGTCTTCCTTGACTGCGTCTACCCTCTGGGATGGAATCGAAGATCCTGCGAACCGGAGCATTGTTGTCCATTCGCTCTACATGACCTAGCCACCTTAAACGTGATATGCGTATTTTTTTGACCAGGTCAATGTCGCTGTACAGCTCGTATAGTTCTTGGTTGAACCTTCTCCTCCAAAGCCCGTTAACGCAGATAGGGCCAAAAATCTTCCGAAGAATCTTACGCTCGAAACGACTAAGGATATCTTCATCCGCTTTAGATAGAGTCCATGCCTCGGCGCCATAGAGCAGGACTGGGATGATTAGGGTCTTATACAGAGTGTCCTTTGTCTTTCGAAAAGAGAGCTTTGCTACTCAATTGCCTTCCTAGCTCATAGAAACAGCGATTGGCAAGAGTAATTCTTCGCTTTATTTCTGACGAGATGTTGTTGTCAGATGTTATAGCTGATCCGAGGTACACAAAGTCCCTAACTACCTCAAAGTTGTAACTGTCTATTGTGATGTTTTGTCCAATCCGCCGGTGTTGTGTGTCCCTTTTTGTGGACAGCAGGTACTTCGTTTTGGCCTCATTGACTGCTAGTCCCATCTTAGCCGCTTCAGCTTCAATGCTAGCAAACGTTCCAGTGACAGCTCGCCGAGTTCTGCCAATGATGTCTATGTCGTCAGCGTATGCTAGCAATTGCACAGACTTGAAAAAAATTGTCCCACTACAATTGACTTGCGAGTTTCTTATAATTTTTTCAAGTATTAAGTTGAAGAAATCGCACGATAGCGCATCACCTTGTCGGAATCCTTTTTTGACGTCAAAAGCTTCTGTGAGGTCGGAACCAACCTTGACGGAGCAGCGAGAGTTCTCCATCGTCATCCTGCACAGTCGGACGAGTTTTGTGGGAATGCCAAAACCTGACATGGCTCTGTATAGCTCGTCTCTATAAATGCTATCGTACGCGGCCTTAAAATCGATAAAGAGGTGGTGGGTATCGATTTGGAATTCTTGGGTGGTTTCCAGGATCTGCCGTAGCGTGAACATTTGATCGATTGTGGACTTTCCTGGTCTGAAACCACACTGATAGGGGCCAATCAGGTTGCTGACGAAAGGTTTCAGGCGTTCACATAGTACGGCAGAGAGGATCTTGTAGGCGATATTCAGGAGACTTATTCCTCTATAGTTGGCGCAGTTTAGAGGGTCTCCTTTCTTGTGAATCGGGCAAACGATGCTGAGGTTCCATTCATCAGGCATACTTTCTTCTGACCAAACTTTAGAGATGAGTTGGTGTATGCACTCCACCAGGTCATCTCCGGCCGCTTTAAAAAGTTCGGCGGGTAATCCGTCGGGTCCAGCAGCTTTGTTGTTTTTTAGTTTAGATATTGCTATCCTTACTTCATTTTGGTCAGGTGGAGGAAGTTTTGTCTGTCATCATCCATGTTGAATGGTTCATTCTGCCTGACAGCGGGATTTTGGCCTTCATCGCCGTTTAACAGTCTGCAGAAATGGTCCTTCCATGTACTCAGCACCGACTGTGACTCTACTACGAGGTTTCCATTCCTATCTCTACAGGCTTCTGTGCGGGATTTTTTTCCTTGGCATGTTCTTTTTACCTGTTGGTAAAACTTCCGCACGTTGTTCCTGGAGTAGCATCTCTCAATATCTTCGATCGCGCGCTTCTCATGCTCTCTTTTTTTCTTTTGGAGAAGCCGGTGTTCTTCCCGTCTTTTCTGCTCGTAAAGCTCGCGAGCAGCTCTCGTCTTTCTTTGCAGCGTCGCTTTATATGCCTCTTGTTTGGCTGCATGGGCCTGCCTGCATTCGTCATCAAACCAGAGGTTTCGTGGTGGTGGTCTGGTGAAACCTAGCACATCAGTTGCGGCATCTCTGATGGCTTGTTGGCAGTGTTGCCACTGATCTTCGGCACTTGATGCTGGCGGTACTGGATTTCTTGAGAGGTTACGGGATATTCGATCGGCATAGGTTCTGGCGGTTTCTTGCGATTGCAGCTTTCCGACGTCATACTTCCTCACAGTATTACTCCGTTGTTGTGGAGTTCGGGTTATTCGCATTCTTACCTTTGCTGCAACAAGGTAGTGATCCGAGTCGATGTTAGCTGCTCGGAAGGTGCGAACATCCAAGATACTGGAGGCGTGTCTTGCATCGATCGCAACGTGATCAATCTGATTGACGGTTCTTTGATCTGGGTGTCGCCAAGTCCCTTTGTGTATATCGAGATGAGGAAACCGTGTGCTTGCAATGGTGACGTTATGTGCCGCTGCGAAGTCAATTAGCCTAAGTCCGTTTTCAGACGTTGTGTCGTGTAGGCTATGTTTTCCGACAGTCCTACCAAAGATTTCCTCTTTACCTATTTTGGCATTAAAATCGCCTAGTACGATCTTAACGTCGTATTTAGGGCATTGCTCATAGGTTTTTTCGAGGAGCTCATAGAAGTCATCCTTGGTGGCGTCATCTTTGTCCTCTGTGGGGGCATGAGCGCATATTAGGCTAATGTTGGCGAATTTAGCCTTGATACGGATTGTCACAAGTCGCTCACTTACGTGTCGAAAGCCCAAGACTTCTTGCCTAAGTCTACCGCTTATGACGAATCCGCACCCAAATAAACGCTGTGGTCTTCTTGCGCAATCACCGTAGTACACGTCACAGTTTTTCATCCTCCTTTTGCCCGGCCCATTCCATCGCACTTCCTGGATGGCAGTAATTCCTGCTCTGTAGCAGTCTAGGGCCTCCGCTAGTTGTTTGGATGCACGTGGTCTGTTAAGAGTTCTAACATTCCACGTGCAGATCCGAAGGTCGTTGTCCTTGATTCGTTTTTCCGGGTCGTCAACAGTAAATCCGTCCTTTTCCGAGGCTATTGGTCGCTTCGCAACTTTTTCTTTTTTCCGTGGCAGGGTTGTTAACCCCACGCACAACCCCCAACCTGGAGGGCCAGGTCCTTTGTTGGATTCCTTGGACAAAAGGAACCGGAGAATCCGGAGTCAGTAACCCACTTCGGGGATATGAGCGCTGCCGTTGGCCCATTAAGGGTTCATCCGCCACCATCTCTATTTCAATGCCCTGAATTGCATTGAATTGTCCTAATGACCTTATCTCCAAATACGTCGAAGTAGCTCATTAGGGCGTCTGCTTCGTTGACTGTTGACGCCACCGTTGGTCCAATTGGTTGGGCTCATCCGCCGTACGTCCTCTTTCTGAGGGGCTCGTGCAAGACTTCTGCGAATCGATCAGAACAGTCATTAAAGCAGAGCATTATAGTGTTGCTATTTTTTCTGTGTTCAACACTCGCGCTTATAAGTTTAGCAGGAATGTCCGGATGGACAGACCAGTACCCGGTGGTTACCGCGGGGAGGTAAAATAAGCACAATTGATGTGTACGATATAGTTGCAGCGACTGTGCATCACCAGTTTGATGCCTTTCAGTGCCTACCCTATTCATACAGCACCCAACCACCTTATACACTTGCTGAAAAGCAGATCCTACTGTCTCAACCTT
Source organism: Platycheirus rosarum (assembly GCA_963971375.1). Classification (NCBI taxonomy): domain Eukaryota; kingdom Metazoa; phylum Arthropoda; class Insecta; order Diptera; family Syrphidae; genus Platycheirus; species Platycheirus rosarum. Next base: position 36,034,358 of record OZ020510.1, on the reverse strand, counting down.
CTCCAATGGATCTTCAATCATTGAGAAATCGACGTCCAAGACAGCGTTCCCCAGATCTATTCCTGCGGTCAGGAGTATGTTTTCGTTGTCTGTTGTTTTCTGAAGCTTAAGACACGGAAGATAATTTTGATTGTTCTTTCTTAAGAAGAGAAGTAACTTTATAATTCATTACAAACTTTTTTAAGAATAGGCATATGTAGTTGAAAATATACAGCTCCAATGGCTTGGCTCTTCGTATCTGCTTACTTTCAATAAATAAATATCACTCAATTCTCACGAAGAAATACTCAAACATCATTAAACATTAATCAAACACACCCCCCCTCATTTTTTGTTAACAAATACGCCCCTGCACAATGTAAAATGAACACCCATTGTTTCGCATTTGATAATAGATAGTTAAGAGAGTGCACTATCGCATTTTTGAAATATTGTGCACAGATACTTCAGGACATTTCTGCTTGTGTGCCTTATTTTTCATCCATAATTTGCTTCCTGCCTCAAGGATAATGCCTACGCTGTATTGTATAGTAATAAAATTGCGTTGAGTGTTTTAAGCTATAATCTGTGTCACAATATTTTTTTAATTAGATTTTTGTTTTGAAGTGCACTTGAACGACTCGGAAGGATGCTCATAAAATAGATTTTCATTGAATCTAATTACTGCTTGTAATCAAGCACTCTCTCAAGTTGTGTTTCTTCGCAACCTTATTATTACTTTTGATAGAATTTCTTCTATTAAGCGTGATTAGGATATACATAGTTCCACTTGTAAGTGTAAATGACATTTTCAACTCACCTGGGTCCCAATTCGCACCGGCAGCCATAACTACAGCTGTCATCCTTTGCAAGACAACTTCGTGTGGAATTTCAAATTATTCTGCAAAATAATAAAAAAATAAGAAACACGTTTATTTTTTGAATTAAACATTCTTTTAAAAATATCGAAAATTGTCTTTCTTCTGTCTGGCTTTCAGAGTTTTTTTAAGTGACCTAAATTGTTTTGAACATTCTATGCTTTTAACTCAAGCTCCTACTCCTAGTGCCTTTTATACCTTCACTTCGACTCTGTATTCTAATGAGAACCTTCTTAAGTGTCTTCATAGATTTTATGCTTGATTGTTCTTTGAGACGTCGCGTCGCCTTGCGGAATAAGTATCTTTAAAGATATATATGCCACGGCAGTACATAGATACAAGTGGAATAAGTATACATAGATACAAACGAGTATTTATTTTTAGAAAAATATTTACTACAAAAATATATGAATATTTATTGTTTCTCTACATTCTACAAATGATATTTCATGTAGAAACATTTTCGAAGACAACAAAATTGGAATAAAATATTTTGAAAGACGAGAATACGTAAACCTAAATCCGCATTTATAGTCACCGGAAACGTATTGAAATTATATCTTTTGAGTGGCACTTGGATGATTTTATTTAACAAATAATGTGTCAGCATAATTGTCAGTATATATGACAGCAATTCAATTGGTTTTTCCTTTCACATCGTATAATGCTTTTTATGGGACAAACTTCCGATGGATCAAGTGACAGATTTTTTTGTATCTTTGCGATAAATAAAAATACTGTTGGTGCGTTCTTCAAAAAACTAGAAGAAACATATTTACGAAGAATACGAAGGATTTACATTTTTTGTATTTACAATTTTTTAACAAAATAAATCTTACAAAAACATCAGCAGATGTCAAAACTTTTCAGACTGAACCAAAAAGTGGTTTGAAAGATTTTCACTATTCGTCGTCTACTCCCTAAAACAGACTATTTTACACAATTTTACACAAATGTTGTTCGTTTAGTTACATTTTCGAGAGTTTTCGGGAGAAGAGACATGTTGCGAGAGAAAAACATTTCCCCTTAATTCCCTATTTTAAACCAAAAAATTTCTTGGGGAGAAAAACTCAAAAGTACATTTGAAAAGTTAAATTTTAATTTTTTTGACGTTTAAAAAGTTTCCCTATTTTCCTCCACAAAGCGTTCTTTTTTTTTCTTTTGAGCGAATTTATTATTTTCTGAGAGATTTCATCCCCACTCTTCAAAGTTTGACAGTTTTTCTAAAACAACCAAAAAAGTAGACGAACACAACTATTATAAAATTGAAGTAGTTTCGCCTATACGCGCATCCCCCGAGAACAACAAAACGAATTTGAACAAATCTTTTTTTAATTAATAGGATATTTGCTCGAGTAAGATATAGGACACACTTTTTAAAGTTAACTAAAACTTTGTAAATAAGCCAAAGAAGAATTTGTTTACCACATCACACGGAACATACGTATAATTATTTTTCTTTTACCATCTACGCCATATATAGCGTTATTGCATACTTCTATTTTACTCCCTCATTTGTCGTTGCGGTATCGGTAATCGGTATTTACCGTCTTACCGAATACAAACCGATCTCATGTTCATCTCCTGACTTGTCGGTAAGCCTTCAGCACAGAATTATTCAAAACGTTAAATTCGAAGCAGTCTCGGATCTCATTTTCTGTCAAAAATTATTATTTTGTATCAGCAAATATTTTCTTATATTTTTGTTTATACAAAACAAACTGTTGCCTAGACGACCGACGTCAAACACAAATTCCTTGCGGTAAATAAAGAAACAATACTGATATTATAGAGTATCAGTACACTCGGTACACCGTTTTCTTACCGTACCGACTCCGCACATACCGCCCAAACCAGTAGGTGTTCATTAAAATGTTATGTATTTTGTATTCAGTGAAATATCGGTACCGAATGTGTACCGAGAAAACCGAGAGATACGATACCGCACCGACAAGTGAGGGAGCGGCCTAAGTTTTTATTTCACTCCTTAAAGCTACGTTAACCCCGAATCACTACGAGCTATATTTCATAGAGAAATATAATGATACACAGAAATACCAGGTATGCTGGTATGATGCATACAAAAACAAATCGCCATCTTTGTATTTCCTGACGTCACTATCATCTTCTTTTATTATTATTATTTTACTTCTTAAGTGAAGACTTTATCTTAAAATTGAAGATTATAGAAACGTATGTCACGTATGTTTAAGACATTAAAATACGATGTTTGTATCAATGGACTGAGGCTTACGCAAGAAAAGACGCGGGCCCAACTAGTATTAAATAAAGTACTTCTTCTACCTGGAATTATCAAAAAATCTTATCTATATATATAAAAATGGTGTGAAAAATTTATAGATAGTATCATCATCGAAAAAAACGTCTGCGTCGATTTGGCTCAATTTTTTTTCAGTGGTCCGTAATTATCAGGAGAAGGAAATTGCAAAAAGCGAAAATTGATTATTTGTATGGAATAGGTAGCGCTGTTTTCGGGATCCAGAGAATGCATGTTATACCCGAGCAACGCCGGGTGGGTCTTACAGTTAAATACAATAGTTCGGGACTTTTATATGTAAAATAAAATATTGTAGAAAATAATAAACGCAATTAGGTCATTTGGAACATTATAAAAACAAATTCAGAGGTAGAAGCATTATTGTAATGGAAACACTAGAATAAATTCATGCTTTTGTACATTCTTTTTCATTCAGCTACTGGTTCAAGGATAATGCCGTGGCTAGTAATTAAATTCCGTGGAGAATTAAAAATTGCATGTAATCTGTGTTAGGTAGGTATTTAATTTTATAATTAGAAAATTCCAGACTCAGAAAAATAGGTTGAGAGTATAACCCACCCCTATTTAAAAACATTACATGTTTAATAATTTAAATGCATTTTTGAATGTTAAACGACTTGATAACTTAACTTCCGTCAACTCGTTCTTTATATTTTCATAACAATATGCAAAGTAAATTAAATAAATAATCCTAAGCTGATTGTATACACCACCTAAGTTATTTTTTTACATAAAAAAAAAACGTGGAGTTTCTTATTTTGGAATGGAAGAAGCAGAAAACATAATGGTTGAAGTGTTGAGAGGAACCTTGTCCAATATCCACTAACCGCCTTCGAGAAGATTTAAAAACAATGAATTGAGTTTTTACTAAAATAATTGATAGAGTGATTTATTAATTAATAATTGTTTGTTAATCCTAACTATGTCAAAAGCAATGACATGTAAATAAAGAACTCCAGAAAATATATTGGTGAGTCTTACTTAAGACCCAATTTTGGAAATAGTTCAATAAACAATTTTCTGAATAAAAAATTATGGTGTTTCTTAATACCCAAAAATTATTATTTAAACTTATAATTAAAAAAATGTTTCAATTTCGTTGTACTTTTAATAATGTGTTTTGGGGAAAATATTTTCTTTCTTAATGTAGTTCATTATCTGCAGTTATTAGTAGACAAGAAATCATCAATATCGCTTTAGAACCGTTTTCATTAACTTTGGCGCCGCAAAATAATAACGAATTCTAATAGAGGAGCTAAATACAAACGTTTTTTTTTACTGTGGAGGGAGGGTCTATCTCCCCCCGTGGAAAAAAAATATATTGAAAAATAACGGCAATACTAACAACACTGTGCTATGCTTTTTTATGGCCAAAAGTCTGATCTATCATATAAATGGTTTTTTTTAGAGGTATAGAACTTTATGTAAGTTGGCAAAGCTATTTTAACTGGCGTCGGCTGTCAAGTAATTTGTTTTTATTTTGGTTTAGCATTTCAACATGAATAGACTGAAGCCTGAACAACGCTTCTGTTCGAAATATGTCCGTATCGCACACTACGTCTATTTTACGGTCAACATAATGGTCCATCAGAGCGATTAATTCGATTCACTATGGAACGTTTTGGCACTACGTTTACTCTAAATGATAATACGCATCCACAGAGACGTCGTTAAGTGTGTACAGAAGAAGTCATTGCTGCTGTAGAGCGTAGCGTAGACCGGAATCAGTCTATCCGCCATCGTGCACAGGAATTGGATATGTGTCACAGTCGGTGCTGAGTACATGGAAGGACCATTTCTGCAGACTGTTAAACGGCAATGAAGACCAAAATCTCGCTGTCAGGCAGAATGAACCATTCAACATGGACAAAACTTCCGTCCACCTGACCAAAATGAAGTAAGGATAGCAATATCTAAACTAAAAAACAACAAAGCTGCTGGACCCGACGAACTACCCGCCGAACTTCTTAAAGCGGCCGGAGATGACCTGGTGGAGTGCATGCACCAACTCATCTCTAAAGTTTGGTCAGAAGAAAGTATGCCTGATCCACAAGAAAGGAGACCCTCTAAACTGCGCCAATTATAGAGGAATAAGTCTCCCGAATATCGCCTACAAGATCCTCACTGCCGTACTATGTGAACGCCTGAAACCTTTCGTCAGCAACCTGATTGGCCCCTATCAGTGTGGTTTCAGACCAGGAAAGTCCACAATCGATCAAATGTTCACGCTACGGCAGATTCTGGAAAGGACCCAAGAATTCTAAATCGATACCCACCACCTCTTTATCGATTTTAAGGCCGCGTACGATAGCATTTATAGAGACGAGCTATACAGAGCGATGTCAGGTTTTGGCATCCCCGCAAAACTCGTCCGACTGTGCAGGATGACGATGGAGAACTCTCGCTGCTCCGTCAAGCTTGGTACTGACCTCACAGAAGCTTTTGACGTCAAAAAAGGATTCCGACAATGTGCGTTATCGTGCGGTTTCTTCAACTTAATACTTGAAAAAATTATAAGAAACTCGCAAGGACAATTTTTTTCAAGTCTATGCAATTGCTAGCATACGCTGACGACTAAGACATCATTGGAAGAACTCGGCGAGCTGTCACTGGAACGTTTGCCAGCATTGAAGCAGAAGCGGCTAAGATGGGACTAGCAGTCAATGAGGCCAAAACTAAGTACCTGTTGTCCACAAAAAGGGACACACAACACCGGCGGATTGGACAAAACATCACAATAGACAGTTACAACTTTGAGGTAGTTAGGGACTTTGTGTACCTCGGATCAGCTATAACATCTGACAACAACATCTCGTCAGAAATAAAGCGAAGAATTACTCTTGCCAATCGCTGTTTCTATGAGCTAGGAAGGCAATTGAGTAGCAAAGCTCTCTTTTCGAAAGACAAAGGACACTCTGTATAAGACCCTAATCATCCCAGTCCTGCTCTATGGCGCCGAAGCATGGATTGTGGACTCTATCTAAAGCGGATGAAGATATCCTTAGTCGTTTCGAGCGTAAAATTCTTCGGAGGATTTTTGGCCCTATCTGCGTTAACGGGCTTTGGAGGAGAAGGTTCAACCAAGAACTATACGAGCTGTACAGCGACATTGACCTGGTCAAAAAAATACGCATATTACGTTTAAGATGGCTTGGTCATGTAGAGCGAAGGAAGACCTCGCCTTAGGTGGCGCGCTCAAGTGGATGATAACCTCAACCAACTTGGAGTGCAAAACTGGAGGCAGCTAGCCAAAGACCGAGCTGGCTGGAGAGGCATGTTGGTTGAGGCCCAGGTTCGTCCCGAACTGTAGCGCCCCCTAAGTAAGAAAGTAGTTATTCAGGGATAGTTAATTAACATTTTCTCAAGTTTTGGACCTCCAACACCCTTTGCAAAAAAAGGAGAAGGGACAATTTTTTCGACCTTAGGTTAGGTTTTTTATTAATAACTTTTTTCCATTACGTCCCAGGGCAAAAACATTCCAGAATATTTAGTAGAACGTTAAATTTCTTACAATATAAACTAATTATACGTGTTTGGATGTCAATTTGTTACTCAGTTATAGCACTTTGAAAAAACGTATTTTTTCAAATTTCTCTAAAAAAATGTCAACAAATGTAGAATTTCATGTTATTACTTCCGTTATACCCGATTTATGGCGAAGTTTTGTTGTAATTATGATTTTTAGTATAAATCACAAACTTTTGACACTCCCTCCATACCCTCCATCACCCAACTTCAATTATCATGTTGGTATTGATATTAGTTACTTTTCGGATCGATATCCCCCTCCCTCAGCCATTTCACCTAAACAGTCTTTGTCACACCTTTCAACTAGACTAAAATTCTTGAGAATTAAAGAAAGTTTTTCGTTCGGAATTAAAAAACGAGAAACATTTATTAAACATTAATGAAGTGTTTCCTTGTTTCTGAAATATTAAAGAAATGTTTCTTTGATGTGGACTGTGGACACGCCTTCGGAGAAAATCTCCTTTTTTTTTAAATTGGTTCGCACGCAAGAGGTTATTACCCTTAATATAAATTCAAACAGTGAGAACATTCTCCTCGATCTCTATATATTTTTTTTTTGATAAAATTGATTTTAAATTAAAAATAAATAAATTTGCAATTACTAAATATTATCGACTCCTGCTTAACGTTGGTCAAATTTTCTTCATTTAACCAGGTAAATTCAAAAATTTCAGATCGTCGTCGTTGCGTGATGCTATTTCGAAGGCAAACATTATTCAGCAGATCTCTGTGTTTCAGGTTGCGATTCGGGCGAATTCACTTAATAACCTTATAAACGTGTTGAAAATCAGTCCCTACCGTCTCCACCTTCTACAAAGGATATTCGAACTAAAACACTAGGTTTACTGTTAATATGTGTAACGGCATGTTCAATTACCCGAAAACTGCCAACCAAGTAGGGATTTTTCAAGAACGATGAGTGAATAAAACCCAAATCCCAATTACATACAAAAACACACTATTGTCTTCAATACCTGGTTGTACCCATTTTCAAAAAAAAAAGTATACCTCATTTTACTTCTGTTGACATGTGTAGATACCATTACATTCAGCATTAACCTACGGCAATACGTACCCCAAAAAATACACATCACTTGCCTTCGCTAAGCTATAGAAATTGTAATGACTCGGCAAAACATAAAAGCCACCACCTAACCCCATTTTCGAAAGGTCTGATTCACCTAGCTAAGCCCTAACCACTCATTTCCCTAAGCCAATGCAAATGGAAACGTTAATTATACCGAACAATCGAGGACATCATTAGGACTACTTTATTATTTTTTTAAGCTTAGCTCGTGCAAGTAGGTAGTTGGTTTGAGGTTAACAACCTTTTGGAAGAGCACAACAACGTGAACGAGACACATGAACCACCAAGGAAATCCGTGCCAAATGAAAGTCTCTCTGTGTGTCCATGTCCATGTCGATGGTTCTGGTTGCCAACTACAACACAGGCTACAGGCTACAGGGTATATTGCATAAAACAGTTCCAAAGAGGAGCAAACAAAAATGCAAAGTTTGTACAATGCTGTTCGTGTGTGTGTGGGTAGGTCTATTATTTATGGACAGCGGATTATTGCTGTAGAAAAGGAGACACGGGGTTAATGCTACCTACACTCATGTTGGCCTGCCGAGATGAACTTATCTTTGGATGGAGGCCAAAATGTTTACTTCGGCAAAAAAAAACATACTCTAAATTTCCGATCCATGTATCCAGATTCCAGACCCCAGATCAGAGCATAAGAACGGTTTGCTAATAAAAGACTACTAAAAGGGTTCAGTTTCATTTGGGGTTTGGGGGGAAATGCCGAAGAGTGTTTAATATTGGAATGGATTTGTTTTGATTCAATTTGTCTGTGTTGAGCCCCCGTTTAACTTCTTGACATAATCTTGGCAGACAATAAGAAAATTGAATAAACGACTGGTTTGCGTGTATTCGCTTAATGGATTTGAGAGATTGATTATAACGGGTGATTCTTAAGAGCTTGAGAACTTTAAAAAAAAAAAACACATAAAATTTGCAACATCTCATCGGTTCTTTATTTGAAACGTTAGATTGGTCCATGACATTTACTTTTTGAAGATAATTTCGTTTAAATATTGACCGCGGCTGCGTCTTAGGTGGTCCATTCGGAAAGTCCAATTTTGGGCAACTTTTTCGAGCATTTCGGCCGGAATAGCCCGAATTTCTTCGGAAATGTTGTCTTCCAAAGCTGGAATAGTTGCTGGCTCATTTCTGTAGACTTTAGACTTGACGTAGCCCCACAAAAAATAATCTAAAGGCGTCAAATCGCATGATCTTGGTGGCCAACTTACCGGTCCATTTCTTGAGATGAATTGTTCTCCGAAGTTTTCCCTCAAAATGGCCATAGAATCGCGAGCTGTGTGGCATGTAGCGCCATCTTGTTGAAACCACATGTCAACCAAGTTCAGTTCTTCCATTTTTGGCAACAAAAAGTTTGTTAGCATCGAACGATAGCGATCGCCATTCACCGTAACGTTGCGTCCAACAGCATCTTTGAAAAAATACGGTCCAATGATTCCACCAGCGTACAAACCACACCAAACAGTGCATTTTTCGGGATGCATGGGCAGTTCTTGAACGGCTTCTGGTTGCTCTTCACTCCAAATGCGGCAATTTTGCTTATTTACGTAGCCATTCAACCAGAAATGAGCCTCATCGCTGAACAAAATTTGTCATTTTCGTCAATTTGTCACATTTCGAACCGAACACTGATTTTGGTAATAAAATTAAATGATTTGCAAGCGTTGCTCGTTAGTAAGTCTATTCATGATGAAATGTCAAAGCATACTGAGCATCTTTCTCTTTGACACCATGTCTGAAATCCCGCGTGATCTGTCAAATATTAATGCATGAAAATCCTAACCTCAAAAAAATCACCCGTTATCACGCAATATATGCTCAATTTAACCTGGAAAGAAACTTATGTTTTACCATCATGCTTGTCTTGATTTAGACTGATTTGGGATATTTGGTGATGGATGCCTCAAAATTTGGTTCTTTATTAATCAATCCCGCTTCTGAAAAACATTAAATTCAAGCTTTACTTGTTCTGGCCCACCATTTCAATTTTTAATTTGTAAAAAACTATATATTCATCGAAGAATACAAAAAACCAAAGAAATAAAAATACTTTTCATAATTCACATCTGAAAAACCATGGACACTAAATCCATAAAACTGAACACAAACAATTCATAAATATCTCGTTAAACTCATCTTTATTCGTTTAAATAGGTCACACTGTCGCGTCGTGTCGCCACTCAAGTCAATCATGTTAAATTAAATACCCGATAAATCGATACAAAAATTCCCGACACAGGAAAACTTAGGAACATCCTGCTACCAGACCAGAATACCGTTTGAAATTTGCTCAACTTCTGTAAAAAGTCATCAATCAATTGCCTCAATTGTTAAATGTACTGAGTGTACACTAAGACGGTAGGTTACGGGGTAAAGTAGTCAAAGGAAGGAGCACGAGTAGCATCCGGTACTGGTGCACTTGTATGATTCATTAGGCCGTGTCAACATGTTCTACATCCTACGAGCTGCAAAATTATCTACTTCACACTTTGTTGCATGAGTGACAATGTATCTTTTAAAAGGTACATAAATATGAGCAAACACAAAAAGGGGTGTAGAAACCCTACATAATATTTATAGAAAAAACTTAGGCCGTTAGTCCCTTTCGTCATTTTTTTTTGTATTTAATAAATAATATATTAGACGATAATACAGAAGGACACTCATGCACCCACCCACTTTCTGTTAACAGAAGGAGCCCAACGCCAGGCCAGTTTGACGTCATCAAAACCATCCAGAGTAGTAGTTCGAGGCCATGTTTTACGACAGTAGCCTTCCTACTTGCCAGGAATATGACATGTCTTTGGTGCGTGATTAAGCTTACTCTATATTTAAATGCGAAATACCAAAAAAGCCACAAAGGATCAAGATATCCCAAAATGCTTTTGAATTCATGGGTCGACAAGGACATAAATTATGTGCGAGGAGCCTACATTTCTAATATTATAACATCACGAAAGGTTAAGTAAAGTTTGGATGATTAGACACATTTTCTGAAATACATTTTACGGAATAAAATAAAGGACATTTTGTTATTGTTAAATGGCAAGGAAAACGTTTGTAGAGGTATTGGCTTGTTGAAGGAAAATCTCGTTGGCTAAGGTTTTGAATTCAAAAGGTATTTTATTTGCTCTAGAAACGGTTTTTATGAGGTGTTTTATGAGGGTCGGCGCGCCTAGCCTTGAGTTTGAGCAATAAAATGTTGTAAAACACTTTTTTTTTGGCAATCGAAAGGATTATGCTTTTTATTTCTTGCCGAAGTCGAAATCAAAAGCTGATGGAATTTCTAATTTTTTTTTTACATTTAACTTTTGTTGGTGTATTTTAACATTAGAGGGGATAATAAGACATGTTAGTGAATTTTGTGCTTTTTTACAAACAAACTGGGATTTGATATATGGTTCAATTTAAATGACATGAAATATGACAGGCTGTCGGTTTTTTTTTTGTATGAAACGTATAAACAACACTTCCAAATAAATTAATAAAGAATGTATGTATATGAAAAAGAAAGAAGGGAGAGACAAGAAAAAAGGCTGAATAGAGAGACTGCTGGCTACGGTTGAGAATGCTGTGTCCAGAAATTGAAGCAGATAATGAAAGAAATAAAATATAGAAGACAAACTGTTTATTTACATATTATTTAATACTAGCTGATCTACCCGCCGTTGCTCGGGTATTCCATAAATTTTCTGGCTGATGGATCACAACTACAGCGGTACCTATCCAATCCATAAGTAATCTAAATAAAAGGCACGACTGGTTCGCACGTACTTGCTCCCGTGTGCTAATCCTTTTTTTCTTTTTAATTTTCAGTTTAATTTTCATTTTGGTATGGACAAATTTGAACAACTGGCATAAAGATTCGTCGGAATCAGCAGTATGGCAATAATGCTAGGTAAAGGGACCTATATAGGTCCCAATAACAATAATTTACTTTTTGAAATCAAATAGCTTAATTATGTTTGATGGATCGATAAACGTATGGTGTGAGTAGGTATTAATGGAATTTACTAAGAATATTAGGTACCTCTACATATAATAAGGTTGGAAGGAAGGTGGGTACTGAAATTAAGATACACATTCCAACTAGTGCTAAGCGAGTCGGTATAGAGATAATATTAAAGAGTTAACACAGTGGTTTTGTTTATTTATAGGCAGGTGTAAACTTTTGAAATTTTTGCATTCAGTAGTAATCGAATAGTTTTTTGGCAAGGGAAAATCTCGCCGGGTAAACCATTCCAAAGTCGTGTTGTACGGCTAAAAAAAGAATCTCTATATTTCACGGTACGTCCGAAATTGGGCTCAAGGGTGAACTGATGGGCATTCCTAGTAAAACGAGTATTACGGGCGAAACTTTTAAGGGGAGGAATGCAGCTGGCTACCTCTAGTGAACATTTTTTTATAAAAGAAACGATAAAATAAGGAAAGACATGAAACATTGCGTCGGTGTTCGAGAGGGGCAATTTTTTATTTGTTAGTTGTTTTTGTGTGGTTATTATAGGCTCCTTATTTATTCTGTGTGCTTTTATGATGATGAAGTGCTTTAAAATACGTAAGTATGTACATATGTAGGTTGCCACCTTCTTTTATTTGACTAATGGCTAGGGCTTAGCCGAGCAATGTGAAATAAAATTTTGGGGAAAAAATTTTATGAAATCAAAAAAACACTATTCATAACGTTTTTTGGAAAAATGTTGCAAGCCATCTTATTTCTTTTGCTGTTTTCTATTTTGTGAATTTTTCATTTCAAAATCGTTTGACCACTATATATTTTGAAAATTTCATTAAAATCCGTCAATTAGTTAACGATAAAGTCTGATTTTAAAAAACTTTTTCTGAAAAATCCATTAAAACTATAAAATAGATTTTGCATAGAAAACATCATTCTGAAAGTTTTATCAAAATCGTAGGAGCCGTTTTCGAGAAAAAAAAGTTTTTCATTAAAAGTTATATGACAGGTACCGTTAGTTTTGAAGCTAGAATGCCAATTCTAAAAATACTATATACAAAGTTTGAATCAAATCGGCCCAACCGTTTAGGCTGTAGATATCGATACGGACAGACAGATAGACAGACAGACAGACAGACAGATAGACAGATGGACGGAATTTCCGGACCCACTTATTTTGACTTCTCTATCATCGTAATTGTTAGATTTTTTTTTTTACGAATGCATAACTTGCCTTATAGTCCCTATAAATCGCAAGTAAAAATACCAAGCTAAACATGTTAATACACACACAATTTTATTTTAAACGGTCAAGACTTATAAATTTAATATTGTTGGTTTGAAAATTATTTTCCTGAATATATCTTCACTCCAGCGCCAGCTATAGGGTAAAAATGTTCCCAAATCGTTCCAAAAATAAGAATTTTCATACAAGACCCCAGCGCCACCTTAAGGGTAATCAAAATAACCTATGTTACTCCATATAATCTTATCTGCTAAATCGGTCTAGCAATTTCCTAAATTAGCCGAAAGTGACAGCCAGAAAAGTGGCACACATTTTTTTATGTTAAAAGTACCGTATACTTTCAAACGCATTTCGTAAAAAAATTCAATTTTATTTGTGTGTATAGTTAAAATTATTATATCGAGTGACTTTGAGTCAAATCGATTCACAAATAAGAATACAAAAAAGAAAGATAAGAAAACGACCCAAGCATCACCTAGGGGTAATAAAAATAGTCTTTGTTGTTGGTTACAACTACAGCATCAACTATCTGTATGTGAAATTTTCTCCAAAATTGGTGCAATCGTTTTTGAGATTAGACGGAACAAACAGACAGAAAGACAGATCCACTAGGTGGGAGGGGTTGTTTTTTTCGAACATTATTGTTTATGGACCGATTTGACTTACAAGCCTTTCGCCAAGTTTTGACCCCATAGCTGTTGCTGAGGTGGAATTATTAACGAAAATGTGTATATAAAGGGTTTTTCAATAAGGGCGCTACAAAATTTTTTTAAATAAAACAAAACCGGTTTTGGATATCAATGAAATTCTTTATTCCTGTGAAAGTTTGATGCCATTATGTAGGGAACTCGATTTCTTTTGCATGGTCACCACGGGCACGCTTGCAGAAGTCAAGACGCTAAACCCAATTTTCAACGGTTTTCAAGCATAAATCAGCCGATACTGCTGCCATTTCACGTGCGATATTCGTACGAAGTTCATCAATCGTCGCTGGCTTGTTGGTATAGACCATAGACTTGACGTAGCACCTCAGGAAATAGTCTAACAGCGTCAAATCGCGGAACCGAGGCGGCCAAGCGACTGGACCATTTCGTGAGATAACACGTTCTCAAAAATTGGTTTCCAATAAATTGATTGTGACATTCGCTGTGTGGCTTGTGGCGCCGTCTTGTTGGAACCACATGTCCTCCAAGTCCATATCATCCAATTGGGGCAAAAATATTCGGTTATCATTGAACGGTAGCGATGCCCATTCACTCTAACGTGCCGGTCTTGATCATCATGGAAGAAGTACGGCCCAATGACGCCGCCGGCCCATAAACCACACCAAACCGTAATTTTTTCAGGATGCAATGATGACTCATGGAGTACGTGTGGATTGCTGCCTGCCCAATACCGCATGTTTTGTTTATTGACGAAACCATTCAGCCAGAAATGAGCCTCATCGCTGAAGATGATTTTTCGATGAAAATCCGAATTATTTTCAAGTTGTTGCTCAGCCCAATTCACGAACATACGACGCTTCTGGTGGTCAAGCGGCTTCAGTTCTTGCGTCAATTTAATCTTGTAAGGATGTAGCCCAAGATCTTTTAGCAAAATTCGCCACAACGACGTCACAGAGATGCCCAATGCTTGAAAACGACGTGTGGGAGACACATTTGGGCTTTCTGCAACTGAAGCCTCAGCGGCAGCAATATTCTCGACACTACGGGCACTTCCTTGTCTCACTGGCACGGGAACATTTTGTACTGTGCCTGTGGATTCAAATTTTTCCACTAGACGCTCAATTGTTGATCTGCTAGGACGATTATGACGACCATAAATTGGATGTAGCGCTCTTAACGTTGAGGCCACTGACTCCGAATTTCGGTAGTAAATTTTAATAATTTCGACTCGTTGTTGGCTCGTATATCTTTCTAGCATGATATGGCAAACCTTACTGAAGAGAAATGTCAAAAGGGCGGCAAGAAATATGGCGTCGTTTGCTGTCCCTGTCGTTCTACGCTTATAGCGTCCCTGTTGAAAAACCCGATATAATAGGTATATAGTTTCCATATCAATCAAGAATATTAAATTTAACCATGTTATTATTTTAAACACATAAATAAAATACGAGGAGAATTTAAGAAGTGAGAAACTATAATTCTGCAGAAAGAAACAGAGCGACAGCAAAGGGCTTGTTAACAACGAATGTAATAAATTTTTTTTATGAGTGCATTCAGATCAAGCAAGTGACTTTTTGGATACGTAAAAATGAAACAATACAAGACATTTGAAATGAAATTTGTATCGTTTCATAAAAACAAGTTAAAAGAAGTAGAATTAAGTTACTATTTACTTATTTATTTATTTCATCAATTGATTCGAAGATCTGCTGATTACAAAATTACAAAAAAATAAATAATAAAAGTAATAAGCGGTGAAGATTTAGATACATTAAAAATTTTACACTTCGAGTAATTAAGCTGAAGATGATTGTAGTCGCACCATTTAAGAAACTTGTTGATATCCAACTGCATTAACAAGCAGTCTTCAAGTGAAGATGTTGCTGTAAATAATTTCACATCATCAGCATCAAGCAGTTACAATATTGAAAAATAGAAGGTAAATCATTGATAAAGATTATAAATAGAAGTGGACCCAAATGACTGCCTTGTGGAAGACCCGACACCACATCTATAATATAACCACTGTAAAAATGAAACGTTCAATCCCAACATCTTAAGCTTTTGCAGGAGAAGACCATAATGTACGCGGTCAAAAGCTTTAACAAAATCAGTATACAGAACATCAACTTGTCTACCCTTTTCCACATGATTATTACAATAATTTGTAAATAGACTTAAATTAGTACAAGTTGATCTACCCTTTACAAAACCAAGTTGTTTTTGAGACAACGAATTCTTGGCAGCAAAATAAAGTCTTTGGGTGACAATTTTTTCAAAAAGTTTGGGTATAACTGAAAGTTTTGAGATTGGTCTATAGTTCTTCACTAAGTGCTTAAGACCACTCTTATAAACGGGATCTATATAAGATATTTTCCATTCTTTAAGAAAAACACCAGTTTGTAAAGATTTATTAAAAATAAGGGTCAAAACATCACAAAGTGAATACGAACATTTTGACAAAAGAATAGGAGAAATCATATCAAAGCCAGATTTTTTGAAACATCAATTTCTTTTAAGCATTTCAAAACATCTTGTTCTGAAAAACTTTGTAGTTTAAAATCTATGGAAGGAGTGATATCAGGATACAAGCCGTCGATATTTGTTAAAATATCACAATTATAAGAAGTTTGAAAAAACCGAGCAAAGAGGACTGAATATCATTGGATTTAACATCCTCGTACTCCATACATTGAGGGAAAGATGAACACTTTTTTTTTTACAATTTAAAAATACCAGAAAGATTTCGAATTATGTTTGATATTTGATTCAGTATTAATAATATATTGCCTATACAAAAACTTGTTAAGAAAATCAAATTCTTTTCGCAACTGAAAAAAATACTGCCGGATCTTCCGAAAAAAATTGTTACTTTAAAACGCTTAAACGCCCTACTACGTAGCAGATACATAAACTGGCGTGCGCCACCTAAATCTCGGTGTCTTCCTCTGCTTCACCACTCCTCCATAGTGGAATCGAAGATTTTCCAAGAGACCATTGGTATACTATACAACTTAAAACCAACCATAATACGCGAACGAAATAGGAAGCCAGTGTCAAAACCGAACGAAAAGTTTCTTTCCGTTCTGTCAAATACATCCTTACCTTACCTTAGGTGGCGCTACAGTCCGGGGTGAGCCTGGGCCTCAACCAACAAGCTTCTCCAGCCACCTCGGTTCATAGCTAGCAGTTGAGGTCGTCTTCCACTTGTGCGTGCCACATGAGTCTTGGTCTTCCTCTACTGCTCTCTTTTCCTTACCGGAGCATTGATATCCATCCGCTCTATATGTATGACCCAGCCATCTGAGACGTTGAATTTTTACTCTTTTGACAAGGTCTGTGTTGCTGTACAGCCGGTACATATGCATACGGTACCAAAAATCACCCGGAGAATCTTTCTCTCGAAGCAGCCTTAAGCGTCCTCATCCGCTTTTGACAGCGTCCTTGCGTCTGCACCATAGGGCAGGGCTTGGATGATGAGGGTCTTATAAAGGGACAATTGAGTTGCCCGAGAGAGACCTTTGCTACTCAATTGCCTTCTTAGCCCGAAGAAGCAGCGATTGGTAAGTTTGATTTCAGCGCTGGTGTTGTTTTCTGAGTTTATACCGGAGCCCAGGTAGACAAAGTCCCTAACTACCTCAAAGATATGGCTGTCTATGGTGATGTTTTGTCCAAGACGTCGATGTTGGAAGTGACCTTCTTGATACGATTATGTTGATATCGTCGGGGTATGCCACATCTGCGCATAATTATAAGCCGTCTGATGCGAGTAATTTGGAATCAAGTGATATCATATTTTACAGTGACAATAACTTAGAGACGTTTGTTCAAACTTTCGCCACAAATAATAAAGAACTAGTGCCTCTGGTGTTGGCGTGAGAATTCTAAACTATTCTTTCAAGTATGATGTTGAAAAAGTCGCATGACAGCAAATCACCTTGTCTAAATCCTTTTTTGACTTCAAAGGTGTCGGTGAGGTCTTTACCGACCTTAACGGAATAGCGTTTTCCATCGTCATTTTTCACAGGCGTACGGATGCCAAAACTGCACATTCTGGTAAAACTCGTCTCTCACGCGGCTTTGAAATCGATGAAAAGGTGGTGGATATTGATTTTAAGTTCCTGGATTTTTATCAATATCTGATATCTCTGTAATTAGTTCAGTTCAGAAGGTCTCCTTTCTTAAGGATCGGGCAAATAATGCTGAAATTCAAATCGTCAGTTCTCAGGAAAAAGCAGATCTGCTTGCAGCCCAATTCGCGGCAAAGTCCTTCTGTACTCAAGAGCGTACATAATTTTTGTGATCAATCTGCTTTCGCACTCGTTCAGTCGCAAGAGTCTTTAAAGATCTCAATATACAGAAATCGGCTGGCCCGGATAGTATCGCTGCTATTGTTCTGAAGAGGTTTTCTTCAACGCTGGCAAAACCTCTGCGTAAGCTTTTCTATCGATTTTATTCCTCTGGGTTCTTTCCGAGTGAACGGAAAACAGCATTTGTCAGCCTATCCCCAAAAAAGGCGAATCTTCCTCTCCCTCAAACTATCGACCAAATGCTGATGTACCCCAGGGCTCTGTTTTGTCTTCGACCCTTTTTCTTATATTTATCAAAGACTTACTATCCTCAATAGCTTATCCAATAAATTATTTTGCTGATGACAGTACTCTTAGCTTTTCACAATCGTTTCCAGATCTACAACCATGTTCTGCGGATGTGGAACTGCAACGCCAGTTAAAACTTGCCTTATAGTCCCTATAATCGCAAGTTAAAAGGCAAACACATACCAACGGCCAAGTTCCAACACCTTTGCGGAAAAACCCACGATCAAAGGATCAGTCCTCGGACCAATCTTATATATCTTATGTTTATACTTCTTTTAACTTTCGATCTTCGTATAAGAATGAATATTGAAAAGGTTTGATTTACAAATTAACTTACTGACCCGGCAAACGCTGTCCTGCCATAAAATTATTTCTATTGCCTCCTTTGGCGAGCGTCTGGTTGAGTGCTGCGCCACTTAAAACGTTTGGCATCTAAAAATTCTCAATCAAAGCTAAGTTTGCCTAAGTTTGTATACCAATAAAAGTGGTTATATCCTCTAAAAAAAAATCTAGAAAATTGCATTTGCTGCGTCGCAGTGATTGTCGTCTTCGAGCAAGCCGAGTGCAAAGCATGCATCTCTAGACGTGGGTTACTGTTATTTATTCACTTTGAGCAGGTATAACTTGAAATGACAATGGACCGGTGACATTAGCCAAAAATAATGGCCGCAGATAGAAGCACTCAGTCTGCTCGCATTGACTGTGTTCCATTATTTTCTTGATTGATATATTTTTGTGAATTAAAATAAATCGTGCAAAATTTTTCACGCACTGCACTGAATGAAGTGTCAAAGTGAGGCGACA
Organism: Platycheirus rosarum; assembly: GCA_963971375.1. Classification (NCBI taxonomy): domain Eukaryota; kingdom Metazoa; phylum Arthropoda; class Insecta; order Diptera; family Syrphidae; genus Platycheirus; species Platycheirus rosarum. Next base: position 36,015,307 of record OZ020510.1, on the reverse strand, counting down.
CTTCACGTCAATGACATGCCCATATGTAGATGTGTCGATGAGGCGAACGTACCGCCATCTGTCATTCAATAACATAAATTATTTCATTCTGTTTGGAAAACTTATGACTTTTATGCACTATCTTCTCAAAAGAACGTTATATGAAAGGTATCGTTAATAGACCTTTCCCGTAAATTTAGTTGTGATCAAATGATAACCAATACAAAAAAAAAAATTCGAAAAAATTTTCATCAAAATCGTTGGAGCCGTTTTCGAGAAAAATAAGTTTTCCTTAAACGGTCATATGACAGGTACCGTTAGGTACAAAATTTCAATTTCCCCTCTGGGGAATGCCAGAAGAATCACACACACCAAATTTAAAGATAATCGCTTCACTGGCTGAACACAATGACGACGGAACTGGAATACGCATACGGAACTGCAAAGATTGAATACACGCGAACTGTATTTTGCGAGCACAATGCTACGTTACTGCATACGGAACTACAATACGCATACGGAAAGGTTGGTTAACTTTTAACTTTTACTTACAGTAAATTTGACATTTCATCTGATGCAGAGAGAAATTATGAATGAGAGAACAATCTTTCTTACGTCTGTCCCTCCCGAACCTTTTTTTTAGTATAACTGAAATAACACCAGATGATTCTATTTTTTTTGGTGATATTTCAATTCTCTCTTTTATCATTTCTTTTTGGCATTTCATCCATTTTAAAACTCAAATGTCAAAGTTACTGTACCTACATTGTGTTCCGATTGAAATTGGTACGTACGACACATTTGACAGCTGTTCCGTACTCCGTCTCCGTAATGCAGTTCCGTTTTTGCATTGTGTTCAGCCAGTAAGCCGTTTAGGCTGCAGTTCTTTACACATACTGACAAACAGACATACAGACAACAGAAATTTTTTGCCACAAACTTTTTAGACTTCTCTAGGATCGTAATGTCATGTTTGATTGTTATCTCAATTTTTTATATTCACGAATCCTAAACTTGGCTTATAGTCCCTATAGTCCCGCAAGTAAAAAATACAAAAAAACAAATTTGATAAGAATCGAGTCGTTACGAAGGAGTGAGACCACAAACCCCGTGACACGAGATTTTTATATAGATAATAGATTATATGACTCTTCATATACAGATCTACTCATATATTTATTTATTGTATTTTATAATATATATATTTATTTATTTAAGCTTAATTTTTACATTTTAAATAATAAGTAAATTACGAATTCAGCTCTCAAATCAAAACAGTCGCCCCACATAACACAAATGCCTAATTAAAGCTTTGTTCAATGATGATAAGAACAGATGAGAGCAGAGCAGAACAGATCAGAACAGCTTTTATATGTCAGGGCAAGTAATGTACATATGTGTTAGAAAAAAAAACATTTTGTAAGTGCATTCCACTGCTACTGAATAGCCGTTATGAGAGGTATGCATTTTATACTCTCATTTTTAGAATCACAATTGTGTATTTTCTTTTGGCTTATTTGATCTAATTTATGTAGATTCGTCTTTCCAACATTTAATTCTAACAACCACACTTGATGAAAAAATTATTAAATAATAAATTGAAAACATCTGATTTTGACACTTTTACCACACTGTTCTCATTTGTTCTAGCTCAAAAGCAAGTGAAGAAAATACTCTAAAGTGCTCTTATTTGCTTTCAAAAAACAACAAGAAATAGTTTTTTTTCTGTCAGAACAAATTAAAAAAGGCTCATTGAAGATTAAACAGGCTTTATATTTTGGTTGGCCTTTCGGCTATCGTATTTCCAGTCCAACTGATTCAGTAAAAATTCGCTTCGGTTCGATACGGCTTTGTTTAACTGATTAAGACTGGTAATACAAATATTATAGTTAATAGAATATAAGTTAATAATTGTCAACAAAAGTTTTATTGTGGCTTTGCACTATTTATACATATTTTTTATACGCCGGTGGTGTTCAAAACTAATTTTTCAAAACGCATATTTTTTTTTTAGTTTAAGACTTCAAAAATGGGTAATATTACTTACTATCTACTTACTTCCCTTTGCTTTCAAATTAACGCTAAAAAAATGTGTTAATGGCACCTACCCAAGCATTTGTTTTTCAAATGTTTATAGATGTGTGTAGATAGTTATTCCTGTTAACTTAAGTGATACTAACAACCCAAATCCTCCTTTCTAAACCGCATTTGAAAGGAAAAGGTTTTTGAAAAGATTCCCTCACTTTACTTTTTCACAATTCGATGCACATAGTAGGTTTTCACTTAAAATTCCAATTCGACATGAATGTCTTTGGAAATGTGTAGGTACTGCAAATGGGCACTCATAAACACCATCAAGAAAATACAAAAAAAAACCTTCCCTTTTTCCCTTTCTACATGCAAGGGTATCCTTGCTCAAAAAAGAAATATTGAAAACAACAAGACATATGTAGCTATACGAAGGAACCTTGAACTAGTTAACATTCTCCTCCCGTTACCTTCACCATATAGTCCGGAAGTCCTTGCTTTCTCAATCTCTCTCCCTTTCTCATTTCTGATTGAATGTGGAAATATGATTTCCTGCAGCAATCCCTTGACAAACTTATTATCGTTGCTGTCATTTCATTTTGTCCATCGGGAACAAAAGACAAAATACAAAAGAGCCGAATACTTACAATTGCCACTGTGGTATGTAAGGCAACGTTTCGGTTCTTGTGTTTTTGAGAACAAGAGAAACAGGTTGAATTTTCCGGCGGAGGAAATTTCCGGCAGATACGACATCCCAACGCTATACTTGCATTGTTTCGTTCTAAGGGATGGAAATTGCATCTGTGCTGGATCTTAGATGTACTCGCAATCGGGAGGAAAATAATCATTTGAAAATTAAACCTAAAAAACTACAACAACAACAACAACTCCTGTCTCTCTGTGAGTTTTCCATTTCACCCTGATTTTTCTCTTTTTTTACTTTCAACGTCACGAAGAAGGCAGTTGCAAACGTTTGCGGAAAATCAATTTCCACGCAGATTTCCCATTTGATTTAGATGATTTTTTTAAATCTTTTTTTTTTATACTAAAAAACGATTTTTGAATTTTAATTAACACCAATACAAAAACTGTTAGCGCAAACTTACCTTTTCTTTTCACGGATTTCAGCACATTACGGTATTTTCTTCACTTTAAAGGGAAGTTCTTTACTTTTCTTCTTCACTTTACATCAAATATTTTCACTCAAAACACTTGAAAATCTCACACACGAGGGAATTTTCCTGCTTTGCATAAATATTTTCTTAAAAAAAAAGTTAAAAAAGATACAAAAATTAAGAAGGGGATAACAGAAATTATTGTGTTTTTGTTGTTGTTTGGTGTTATTTTAGGATAGGTTTGCACAGAGAAGTGTTTCACGGTTGGTAGATAATTTTTTTCAATTTTGTTTTATTTTTAGAAGAACATCTACTGTCTGATTGCGGTGTGGTATTTCTGACAACTGATTCCGGGGTAATATTCATCCCGATTCGGATGTGTCTAGTCTAGACATTGAAGGAGTAATTTTCTTGGCAAATTTGGACACATTTTTGTTGTGGAATGAAAGTGGTGAATAAGGTGAATATGGGTTTTCCGTGCAATACGCATGCGATGGATGAATGTGACAGCAAGCAGAGTGGAGTGTCAGTTCATGTTTTCATATTGATTTTGACATTTGGAATGAAGTGTTATTTAGAAGGTGTGTTTGTTTTGACATTTGTGTGGGAACTTGGTTTAAAATTGAACAGAATTACAATTAATGTGATTAATGAATTTAAATAATGACATATTTTTAGCCGAAAAAAGAATATAAATTAACATACACACAACTTTCATCAATAGTTGTCTCTAAGAAAATATAGTTATCTAAATAAAAAAATAAAAAATAAAAAAAAAATAAGGATAACTTTATATTTATTATGCTAAAAATTCCAAAAAAAAACACTTTTAAAATATACAAATAATTGATTTTTTAAGCCTTAATAGGAGGTGGCTGTAAGAACACCTACCCTAACGTGTCAATGAAAAATTTAGCCATAAATACATTTTTTTACCCAAAAAAAATTCAATTAAAAAAAAACTGTATCTGATCAGTGTTTTTTTTAACCTACCTTAAAGTTGCGTACTATTATTACTCTACAACAGATGGCGTATTGTATATTTTTAATTTAAAGTATGTTCAGAAACCAATCGTTTAAGGAAGGACTAATACTTACAAATACCGGCATCATTTCAGTTTTTAGCTGAATCTTTGTATATACACTGCTATCATAGAGCATCATATTTTAGTTCCGAATCAAGTCGCAATGAGGCGCTCTGAAATCGCCAATTGGTGTGGATATAGAATACAAATAAATAACAAAAGCGTGTGAAATACTGGTAAAATATCGGGAAATGTTCTCGTCTCCACTATTTAGAGTTGGTTCCGAATCAACCAGGAAGATGGCCAGACGAAAAATGACACCATGAGAGTACTATAGAGAATGTATGTATATACAATGGCTGAATTCAATCAAATTTATTATCAAAGTTATTAGAGTAGCCAAATTCCTTTTAAAAAGCAATTATCCGAAAACGTGTGCCATGGCTAGATGATTATTCGGCCAATATTAGGGTGCTCTTGCAAATGCTCTGAAGCACAGTCAACGATCAAATGGCGTTGTCTATGATCTTATCCGGGGCACTTAGACTTTTAGACAAAATATAACGAAAAATAGATCAACATCTAGTTTGTGAAACATATTTTGTGTGAAATTTAATTTGCCATATAATTTTTACTTGCGATTATAAGGACTATGAGGCAAGTTTAGGATTCGTGAATATAAAAAAAATAAGATAACAATTAGACATTACGATCATTTTGGCATTCACCAGAGCAGAAATTGAAATTTAATTTTTAGGCCTACACATAACGGTACCTGCCATATGACCGTTTAGGAAAACCTTATTTTTCTCAGAAACGGCTCCAACGATTTTGATTAACATTTTTGAGAATTTTTTTTGTTTGTATTGGCTATCATGATCAGAACCAAATTTACGTTAAAAGTTTATTAGCGCGATACCTTTCATGTAACGGCTTTTTTTTAATTTTTGGCTTTCTCGGTAACGGCTCTTTGGATTTCTGTCAAATTTTATATTTGAAATGATCTAGATAGCCAAATTAATTCTGCATATCAAAATTTTCAATAACTTTTTTTTTAATTAAAATTAATTTAAATTTTTTTTTTTGAAAAATAAATATTTTTAAAAACAAAAATAATTTTAAATTTTATAATCACATGTATATTAATATAAATATTAATATTAATAATCTCTAAAAAACTGCATACAAAAATTAAAAAAAAAATTCAAAAACAAAAATTAAAAACAGGATTTTATCAAATCCGTCTTACAATTTTCTAAATACTTTTTTCATAAATTCGTTATTATACAAGACAGATGGCATACTCTATTTTTAGTAAAAACCGTTAAGTGTTGTGGTTTTGACAATATTTATAAGTTTACAACGTGTTATTTTTGTACGTAAATGTTACGTGTTTCGATCAAAGATCTAGCCTTCCAATATCATTTAGCACATAAAAACAAGTACTTGCGATCGAGTCATGCAAGTTTTTTATTTCCTGAAATAAAAACTGCGAGAGTTACATGTGAAAATTGAAATAACTGTTAAAAAAAATGGCTGCATAATGACATCATGTGAAATCGTGGAAAATTTGGTTTTTCGCTAGAGCAAAAAATGTACGTTCCTGGACCTTACAAGGGTGTGGTATTTGAACGATATTTTTCTTGCTTTTATGTTATCTAGATAATCAAAATATTTATCCTTCTATAATGCTTTAATTTACACTGTTTTGAAGTTTAATATAAAGAAAATAATTTTACTCTAATTTTAGTCACCACTTTACAACTTGAAAATTCTAGAAATGAGTTCAATTTTCTTAGTCAAAAACGCCAAGAAAAACCACTAAAACTAAACGACTTATATTTCTTTAAAAAAACATTCTTATTTTTTTATTAACTCATTAATATTTAGGACAAAAAAGAAATAAACAAACAAAACAATACTTTCTATACAAGAATTCCAGCGCCTCCAATAATTCCAGCACCACCAAATCCGCCTCTGGATCTATAATGATAGCTCTCTCGATAGTGTCCCCTTTGTTTCAATCCACCAAATCCAATTGCGCCACCAGCTAGACCTCCACCAAGACCTCCTCCGTATCCTCCGCTATATCCTCCATATCCCCCATTTAATCCACCTCCACCATAACCATAATTGTTTGCATAGCCGATCGTCTGATAGTTGGAGACTACGGGAACATTCTGGACAGTTTGAAATGTTTGCACCACTGGCACCGAAGATATCACAGGCAAATTGTTTACATATGGAACTCCACCGCCGCCACCGCCACCAAGTCCACCAAATCCGAAACCTCCGCCTGTTGCTACACCGCCACCGATTAACGATCTTGTGGATCGTTGTGATCCAGATTCAGCTTGGTCAGCTGAATTTAACTCCAGATTTTTTACTGTCACGTCTGCAGATGCCGTGGACATTGCAAAGGCAAGAAATAATAAACACAACCGAGATAACATTGTGGGAGTTACTACTCCGGCAAATTTATCTGACACCTATTTATAAGAAAAAAAAACTTAAGACGATCCGCGAGAACAATTTAAAGTAACTCATCATACCATCATGTGTATATGTATATGTATTTTTACGCAATTTGGTAACACTGACCCTGGGTTTTTTTCATTGAAACGATAATTGATCAGACGCACTTAGTGATCGCACAAACATCTAAAACAAATATTTACTTCGGCCAGAAAATTGGGAACTTCGGTTGATCCATTCATATCATGTTTGGATACATGAGATGGTTAGATAAATATTGAATACAAGATCTGTATTTAATGGCGTTCCATTGGAAGATTTCTTGACACCCTACCATGAAGGGAAGTGATCTCTGATGCAATTTGAAGTTCAATCTTGACTTTACATTGGCAATAAGTTATAAAACGTATATAAACTGCCATGAGTTTCTCCATAGATATACAATACAATATCTGGATCAATGCATTTCCAGATCAAATGAACCGTTGCTTTAAGTCTTCCAGCGTTGTTTTTTTCTAAGCTGTTTTGTTTTAGAGCTTCATTAGATATCCTGAAGCAAATTTTGTGACCGACTAGGTAGTGTTCAGTTGGAGTCTACTGAGCCATGTTTCATATGGCCGTTTAGTATCGGGAAAGAAAAGTGAAATAACTTCTGTGTTTGTAAAAGAGGCAGTTTCTGAATCAATTTATTAAACATAACAACAAAATTAAGTATTTTGTATAAACCTTTAATGTTATTAATTTATAAAACACATTTCTTTTCCAACAACTCATTCCCAGAATAAATCATCAAATTCATTATGGTAAAACTTTTCATAAATTTCTTCACCTATTTCACCGTAGTTAGGCCATCCAAAATTAGGTTCCTCAAATAAATGTTCTTCAAATTCAGGTTCACCAAAAAGGGGTCGGATGAAACCATGCCCAAGCCGATGTCTCTCAAATAAAGGTCTACGATAGTGATGTGCTCGATATCTAGGTCTGCCATATCTTCGTAGGTAGTGTGGTCTTCTAAAGTGTGGTCTACCAAAGCGCGGTCTATGAAACCTTGGTCTACGAAAACGAGCTCTACCAAATCCAAGGCCGAAATTAAGAAATCCGAATTGACGAATTTTCCGCCCTAATGAATCACTGGGTGCTACGTGTCCTTGGCTTTCTTCAATGTCCATTAATGTTATTTGATGATTTGGACCTTCTTTGACACTGCCATTTCCATTTATTGGAAATAGGAGTAAAAGTAAGGTTAGTGTTGTGGATATTATAAGAATAAATCGCATAGTTTTAGAAATATTGCAAAGGGAAGTAATTATTTAAGACTGCAAGCTCTTTTAATAATTTTGTTGAATTTATATTAAACGGATGCCTATTTAGTGAATTGACATTGCACTTGAACGTTAGACGTTAGGCTGACATTGGTTGTATTTTGTAAGGTGTTTTCTTTAAAAAAAGCCATTAAAATAATACTTAAATGTTTTAAGTCATTTCTTAAGCATGGATACACAAGTACTTGAAAGCCATTTTGATGAATTAGCGGACATCGATTCGATTCTCAGTGAAGAGTAAAAGCCGTTGTTGGTTTTTGCATGAATTAGTACTACACAGAAGTCATTAGAAAACTACTTGCTAATCAATTAATAGCTCAATCAGCAGAGACAAGACAATCAAGTAATTTTTTGTTAATATGCACAAGAAATGCCGGGATTCTATATAATCACTCGGAATGTACAAATTATCAATCAAATAAAAGCTAATAAAATATATAATAAACAATTTATCTAATATTACTAACAAGAACTATTTTCTAGAATTAGTTCATCAATGAAACGCTGATTATACATGTCTTTGACAGGTTTTGGTCAATAGTTATGCTTACTCGTATTAGGCCCAATGCACACGGAACAACTGGAAATAAATTGCACGACTGGATCGCACGTACTTCCTCATATGTGCGGTCACATTGTAGAATAACATTGTAGAAATAAATTAAATTAAAGTGAACATCAAAGCATTTATTTGATTTGGTAGAATAAAGTACGTTAAATTGTATTGAGTGAAATAATTTAAACGTCATTTTACTTCTTTAAGTAATTTAAAAAATATGAATTTCTTTTCAAAATCGTAGGAACGGTTTTTTAAATAAAACGGTTTTTTACACCTTTTTTTATAAAATAAAAAAAATAATTCAAAAATACAAACTTAAGCACAAAAATAACATACATTTAAAAACAACATTTAAAGAAAAATTCACCTACCCGTCTTCAAAATGTTGATTTTTTCAAAAAAAAAAAATACAAAAAAAAAAAATTAATGCGAAATTAATATATATATTGATATTCTTGAATATCAATTTTGATAGTAATCTAATCACAAGTTTTCGAGAAAGACGAAGAAAAAAAAACCGGTCCTATGGGAGGTACCATATTAATTTTTTTTCACCAAAATATAATATTTACCTACAGTAAGTAGTACACTGATTTTCTTCATAAAAATTCTTGGTTAATTTTTGCGCTAAAAAAAAAATGAAAAAACTCCTCTGTAGAATGTCAAACCGTTTAGGCTAAAGTCCAAAATACATCCGTACAGACAGAAAGACAAACAAAAAGACAAAAAGAATTTTTCCAGTAACTCAAATATGTTTCTCTATTATAGTAATGTCATGTTTGATTGTTATCTCATTTTTTTATTTTACACGAATGCATAACTTGCATTATAGTATCTACCTATGATCGCAAGTAAAAAAACTGATCAGCGATGTGAATTGGCAACTAGTTTGCTTTGATTCATACAGTGTGTAATCAAATGGGATGACGCACCCAACGCTACTGGTTGAAAACTCGTTTTCGATTCACCAAAAAAAGTTTGTAACCAGTCGTCTGTTGATTTGCATATCTGATTGCCTATTGATTTCAATTTTTTTAGTTTGTCGAAGATGAGCGAACAACAGACCAACCTGTTGCTTTTAAGGGAGGTTTAAAAACTCTGTTTTGTTGAAAAAACTGAATGAACTAGAGATTTGGACTGGTAATAAGTTTTCTCGTATGGGAAGTCAAATCACCGCTGAGACCGTAACTGGTCTGTAACCCGAGTCGCCAACCGGTTTATTTTATTTAAGTTGCTCTGTATGCACCATATCTTAGAAGCAACGCATTTATTTTTCGCAGAATTGATTTAAAAGTTTTCGAGAAAATTCAATAAATATTTTTAAAGTATTATTGAAAACATTTTATTTTACTTGCAACCATACTAAATTAACACTACTTGAACTTTTAACAGCCTTTTAAACCAGGTTCATCCAAACCTTATGAGTTTTTTCTATATTCGATTTAAAGGAAGTGAAGTCTTCGAACAGAAGAAATTGATCCGAAAACAGATGCACGCTTACCTTAGTGTTTCAAAAGTCAACAATCGATGGGTTAGAAGTCCAAAAGAATTTTTATGTGAAATTTTGACTTACTTGGGTGACTTGCAAGTCCATAATTCAATTGTGGAATTATCGCACCCAAGTGAGTCAAAAATCCATTATGGACTTTTGGCCTGAATTTTTTAAAAAGTTCGTTAATTTATCTGGTCGAAATTTTGTCAAAGGTTTTCTTTTTATTCATATATAATTACATATTTGGTGAGAATTTTACTCAAATCAGTTCCTAACTAACAATTTATTTTAGAAGACAATCGATCGCCCCCTATCCTAGCCTTACCCAAATAAAAATACGAAGCACCATGCGAATATAAGATGGATGTTTCAGTCGTGATAGTCAGACAGAAAAACGCAAATTTTTGCATGACTAAAAATTACGCCAAACAAATCTGCAGTGTCCCAAAGGCAGTAAAAAATTTTGGTAATTTGTAAAAAACTATTAAAAACTCCTCAACATCTTCGGTTTCAAAGCTCATCGACAATAACAAACCAATTGCTTACTCTTCAGAGAAGGCAAACTTGCTCGCCGCCCATTTCGCTGCCAGCTCATGGAAACGCTAATTAACCGTCAGCTTAAGGAATATCTCGAAGATCGTAAGCTTCTCAATGACGGTCAGTATGGCAGGTAATGTTCCACTGGTGGTCTAATGGTATATCTCACCGAACAGTGGAACAAATCGCTTTGGTGAAAGTAAGATTATTGCTCTTGATATCTCCAAGGCATTTGACAGAGTTTGGCATGAAGCTCTCTTATCGAAAATGCGTGCTTTTGGGATCGATGATACTCTTGTTCGTTGGATTTGAAGCTATCTCCTGGACCGTTCAATACAAGTTGTATTTGACGGATTCAAGTCTGATTCCCACAAAATAAATGCTGGTGTGCCCCAGGGCTCCGTTCTGTCTCCGACTCTTATCCTCATTTTTATAAAAGATCTTCTGTCTGTTACTTCTAATCCACTTAACTGTTTTGCTGACGACTCTACTCTCAGCTTTTCATATTCGTTCGATAATTCAGGTCCTTCGCCTTTGGACGTACAATTGCAACGGTACCGTATGTCAAGCTCATTAAACTCCGATTTATACAGCATTGTTAAATGGGGTAATAGGAATCGTGTGGAGTTTAATGCTTCGAAAACTCAATGCTGTCTTCTGTCGTTAAAGCTAAACATACCCCAAATGCCATTGTCCATGAATGGCACTTACATCGAAGAAACCGAAAAGCTCGTACTCGGTATGTATGTCAACGACGACCTCCGTTGGAACGACCATATATTTGAAATCGCTAAGAATGCTGCTAGGTGCTTAGGTTTTCTGTATCGGTGTAAGAAGTATTTTTCCCCATCTGATCTGGCTACAATTTATAAGGCGTTTATACGCCATAAACTCGAGTATAACTCCCACCTCTGGGCAGGTGCTTCGCAAACACCGCTTCACCTGCTTGATATAATACAAAATAAGTCCTTCAGTGGACTAAGTTTTCTGAGAGTAAGTTCCCTTCACCGCTTTTTCATAATTTTAACTTTCTTGTCAATGATTTTGGTTAACATTGTGATAAGAGCAAGTTCCCACTTTACTTGGTTTTCTTATTGATGTTTCTTTCGTTTTGCCCTTTTTTTAATTAAAGCTTTTTTTGACTTTGCATTTCTAGTATAATATAGGGTAAATACAAGCTTATTCACTGATTCGCTCCAAGACCTAAAAACAAAACTGAATAAACGCCTTAGGGCATTAATTTTCATTTTCGATTTCCGCATTTCATGCCTTGAGTATCTTGCGTATAAAAAAATTATTATTAAAACGACTCTATTTTTGTAACACGTGCTTAAAATTTGGTGTGTCAACTCATTTACATAAAATGACAATAAAAATGCTTAATAACATCATTTGCATTTGAGACACCTCAGAGAGTGAGATTAATTTATTTAAAGAAATTATGGTTTGGTTATTAAAACCAAATTTGTTAAAAAAGATTTAGAAACTTTTTTCCTTTCTAAGAAATTATATGTAAAATTTATAGAAAATGTTCAATAGTTTTTTTTTAATTCATTTACTTATTTCAAATGTATTAAATGATATAAAACAGAACAGTTATTTTTTTTTTTTATTATTTATACTACACTACACTTATCTAAACATTATATGTATAAATTTCTTAAAAACTAAAATCACAATATTATAAGACTATTCTTGATACACCAACAGAATACTACCCAAAAATTCCTCTACCAAATCCTGGCCTCCCGAAACCGCCACCACCAAATCTTGGTCTGTCGAATCTGCCAAAAAATCCATCATTTTCAAAACCCCTACCATATCCAGGCTCAAAACCTCCTAGGCCTCCGAATCCTTCTCGTCCTCTGGGCCCTCCAAATCCTCCACCGAATCCTGGTCTTCCAAATCCGTTTCCACCAAAACCACCAAATCCGGGCCTGCCAAAGCCTCTACCAAACTGACGAACTTTCCGCCCAGATGTATTTTCATGGCCTTGAAGTTCTACATCTATCAGAATTTTTTCTTCTGTAATAGCTTTTGTACTTCCATGTGCCAATGTCACAACTAGAAGGATTGATAATCCTCCAACAACCAAGTTACTTAATATCATATTTTTGTTAAATTACAACTATGCACGGATGATTTTAAAGATTTTACGATGAAAATTCAAGAGATACTGCCTATTGGATCATCTTTGTCAAGGAATTTATACATAAGTTGATGTTTATTGAAAACAACATTGATCCAATACTTGTTTCGGTTAACTAATTGTTTTTTGTTTTTAAGTTTATACCTTATTTTGTATGATAATAATATTCGGTGGAATATTCTTACAATGTTCTTAATTAGTGCTACATCAATAGGCACGGCAGTGAACATGGGGAATTTTTGTGGTTCATATTTATTTTGTCGATGTTTGTCAACCTGAAAAAGTTGTTTTGTATTTAGTTTTAAGATACTGGACCAAAGTCTGCCGTAAATAATGTCTTCAATAAGTAAGCAGAATGTTATTTGTATTAAATCGGAGAATTGTCTTAACAAGAAAATAGTATTAGATCTTAGATCACTTGTTTTTGTTAACACTCTACGGCTGTTTGTCTAATTTCCTTTTAGAATTGCCAGTTTAACATTTTCCCCAAAACTAATGTCGTGTTTGATTGTTGCCTACTTTCTTAATCCACATGAATATGATCGCGAGCTGCTCAAAGTACTTGTACAAATAAAAATGGGCACAACTGGGTCGCACGTACTTGCTCTTATGTGCCTAATCACATTGGAAGGCTAACAGGAAAATTAACAGTTTTTGGTTAAAATGGAGTACGCCATCACACGTCTTAAATGTTAGTGAATTTATGAAAAAAGCATTTCGAAAATTGTAGGACGGATTTTTATAATATTCTGTTTTTTATTTTTATTTTTTTGAAAAAAAAAAATTTGTTTTGAAATTTCGGTATGCAGTTTGTAGATAATATACCTACTCTATTATTTTGACTAGTTTGAAAAATATTGAATTTTCAAAAAAAAATAATTTTAAATACAAAAATTGAATTATTCAAAATATTGGTATGCAGAATTATTTCTGCTTTTTACAGCTTTTCAAATATAAAATTTTATTGAAATCCAATCCAATCCAACGTGTACGTTAGCGAGAACGACGACAGTTGAAAAAACCGTTATATGAAAGGTACCGTTAATAGACTTTTCACGTAAATTTGGTTTCGATAAAATAATGTCTTATAATTATATAAAAAACTTCAAAAAATTTCATCAAAATCGTGGGAGACGTTTTCGAGAAAAACAGATTTTCCCTTAACGGTATATGGCAATGGCAGGTGTACCATTATATTTGTCAAAAGAAATGGTCCAAGAATTCTTATGCAAAAAAATCAGTGTACTAGTGTAGGTAAACATTATATTTAGCGAAAAAAAAATTTATTATTTGGGGGCTAAAAACGGTACCTCCCATAGGACCGGTTTTTTATCTTCGACTTTCTCGAAAACTGGTCATCCGATTACTATCAAAATTGATATTAAAGAAGGTGTAGGTAGCCTAAGTGATTTCGCGTTAATTTTTTTCGAAAACTTTTTTTTGTTTTTTTGAAAAATAAATATTTTGAAAACGGGTAAGTGAAGTTTTTTTTTTAATTTTGTTTGTTGTATGTTATTTTTGTGCTTAAGTTTGTATTTTTGAATTATTTTTTTTAATTTAAAAAAAAAGTTGTTTAAAAAGAGTTTTATTTAAAAAAACGATTTCTACAATTTTGAAAAAAAATCTCACTTTTTAACATTTGTTTAAGAAATAAAATGGCGTTGAAATTATTTCACTCAATACAATTAAACGTACTTAAATTGAATAAATGCTTTGATGTTCACTTTAATTTTCTTAAATTTTATTCTTCAATGTGACCGCACATATGAGCAAATACGTGCAATCCAGTCGTTCAATTTATTTTTTATATTCACGCATCCTAAACTTGCCTAAATTGCACGACTGGATCGCACGTATTTGCTCATATGTGCGGTCACATTGTCGAATAAATTTTAAATAAAATGCACGACTAAGTCGCACGAACTTGTTCTTATGCTAGATAATTGTTTAGTGGCTGCATACGTATATAATATTAAAATAAAAAAAAAAATTTTTCATTTTTTTAATTAGTTTCTCGTAAAACTAACTAAAACTATGCAATAAAATTTGAAAACTAAATGTCTATCGAGGAAAAAAATAAATATGGAAAATCGTTAGACCAGTTTTTTAAAAAAGTGTATTTTTTTTTGGGAAATTTTTTTTGAAAAAATATTTAATGTTTTTAGTATGTCATTTTAAGAAAATCTCTAGTTTTCACCTTGAAAATTATTAAAAAAAAATCAATCAACATGTTTTCTAAAAATTTCGAAAACCAATTTTTGTTTTTAGAAAATTTTAAAAAATCGAAAAAAAAAGTTTTTGAAAATTTTGAAATTTAATTATAAAAGATTTTATTGAAATCGGAATAATGGTTTACGATAAAACCACATTTGAAAAAAAAACGAGAGGTACCGTTATAGAACAAATTTCGAAAAAAAATCATTCTAACTTAAAGATGTATTGTTGTAAAAGAAATAGCACCCTGAAAATTGTACCAAAATCAAAAATTTATGGGAGTTACTTAGAGCAAATGAGATACTACCATAAATACTAAATACCAAGTTTGAAGCAAATCGGCCCATCCGTTTAGCTGTAGAGGTGCGAACAGACAGGAATTTCCAGACCCAGAATTTGCACGAATCCATAACTTGTATTACAGTATACAATCGCAATTAAAATAAACGATCTTTACCAAAAATCCTTTACTTGAGAAAAACGTTAACGGATCGTGTAAATTTATTTCCAAAATTCGTGCTCTGTTCACCAAACTTATAGAGCACTTCGTCAATTTAACGGTGCGCGTAATCGTCCATCAGATCATCCAATAGCAATACTATGTATCGATTCATGACTACATTTACTCTTTGGGATAATATTCATCTAAATCGAGCTCATACCGTGCGTACAGAAGAATCCATCGCCACTGTAGACGTGAGTGTGACAGAGGACCCGAATTTATCGATCCGACGCCGCTGTTGCCAGCAACTCAATCTCTGCCCGTCCACTACTTGGAAAATTTTGAGAAAGATCTTGGCCTACATCATTATACAAGATCCAAATGGTGTAAGAATTAAAGCCAGCGGACCATCAATGGTGCCGTGTGGTCGGTGAATGTACTGTGAATCAACTAGAATTTGAACCAGATTTGTATCGTCAAATCATCTTCAACGATGAGGCTCATTTCTGGCTTAACGGGTATTTAAACAAGCAGAATTTGATTTTAATTTTTTTATTCTTCACGTCTATATTCATAAACCAGCCAACATTCGACGTAGTATTGATGAAATAAGACCGGCTATGCTCGAAGATGTGGTGCAAATTATTTAAAAACATTAAATGCCATGAAGTTTGTGAGCTATTAAGCCAATTTTAGTAACTCTATTGAATTTGTTGTTTTATTTAAAAAAAGCGCTATACCTCTAAAAAAACACCCCTTATATAAAAAGAAGGTGTATATTACTAGATGACATTGGTTCAATTGTATTATTAGTTTGTTTTGAATATATTTTAAGAGAAAAGTAAAAAACATAATGAGTATGAGCCAAAGGTAGGAGAAAAAAAGAACAAAAGCATTAACCCATATTTTAGGCACACGATATTCTGAGAATCAACAAGAACAAACAAAACAACATTTTCTAATGGACTTGTATAGACAATTTTATTTTACATATGTGTAAATATGCAAATATTTACAGGTATATGTAAATATGCAAATGTGTATATTCTGTTCTCCCAAAGTCTTCCGGGACTTCATGTGAGATATTACTTGAAACTCTTCCTCAGGGAACTTTAGTTGTAAGAATTACAAAATGATTTTTTTGGCAAATACGTTAAGAGCGAAGCACGGTTGGCCAAAACTAACAATAAACAATTTCTTGTAAATCTAATGGTATGAATTTTGGTTAGTGCAACATAAAAATAATGTTAAAATAAAAAAAAACACTGTATGAATCACAACTTAATATAAGCAGTGGTTCTCTAAATGAATCCATAGTTTGATATTCATTTTGCTATCTTAGGCCATCTTAAGATTCTAACGATGTTTTAAAGTGTCTATGCGAGTTCAAAATTAGCAATTCAATTACCCAGAGCTTACCTTTTGAATCACCTCTATCGACTCATGTTTGATTCATTCAAAAAAAAAAAAAAAAAAAAAAAAAAAACAAATTTACATATACGTTTTGCAAAACTTTCTCTTGTTTGTTTAAATTGGCAATAAAATTTGATTATTTACTGAACAAACTGTAAGATTTTAACGATATGTGATAAAAATCTTTTTCTTGGTCCAAATTCTATAAAAGAACTTAAGTGTTCCATGGCGTTTTCTTGTTGTTTCTATTTAAGAAAAAAAAGAAACTAATTTCTCTTTCATATAGAAAAGGTAATATGGAAGAAAGATTGATGTATATAAATACTAGTCCAACAAAGAATTTAAGTTTATTTTGTAAGTGAGACTCAAAGCAAAGCTCTCCCAGAATGCGAGTCTTCCTAGGTTTAGTGCTTCTTTGCACAGTATTGGATGTCTCCATTGCTGAAGAAAGGGAAGACAATGATCAAAGTAAGTTGCTTATAAATTTAAAACTTAAAATGAATTTAATAATTTTTTTTGTTTGATTTTGCAGCAACAATAATTCGAGTAACACCTGGAATTTTGAGCAAAATCCTTGGATCGAAGCCAACCAGTATCAGTCTCGATGTAAATAAGAAACAAAAGCGACCACCATTGGTGTCCTACTATCCCATTCTGGCTGACAATCCTGAAAAATACCCTGAACAATTCCCAGAACAGTATCCTGGACCATATCCAGTAGGGTATCCGCAAAAGTATCCTGGACCATATCCAGTAGATTATCCACAAAAATATCCTGAGCCGTATCCAGGACAATATCCAGCAGAGTATCTACCACAAGTTCCACCACAATACCCACAACAATATCCACAACAGGAAAATAATCCAAATCCTTACATATTTTTACCTCAAAAACAGCGGCCATATCCACAACCATATCCTGTCCCAGTTCCAGTACCATATCCACAGCCACAGCCACAAATTCTACCATATCCATATCCCAGTTACCCACCGTACTATCCAGGTCCACACTTGTATCCACAATATCCACACTATCCAGTCTATCCTCCAAAATATCCCCATAAATACCCGTATTATGGTGGCTACCCATTCTATGCTGAACCTGGTGTTGATTCTGCTGCTCCAAATCCAAACGAAATAGGCGAAACTGTTACAAATCCTGAACTGGAAGATGGACCTGGTGAAGTCGGTGATGTAAACGGCTTCCTTCGACAACAGGCTGAGGCTGCGCATGTAGCTGTTTCTGCACCTGTTCCTGTACCTGTACAAGTACCTGAGCCTGTTACTCTAGGGCAGTAAAATGGGCATTAAAGATGCATCAACAAAGATTGAAAATGGCTTCGAAAATAAAAAGAAACAAAACTATTAATTTTTTTACATTATTTAGACATTTATTTATACATCCGTTTATTTAACAAAAGGTATCTTTACGCACTAGGTATAACTAAAATCTTCTATCTACAAGTTTCTTAACATTTAACTCTAGCTTAAGTATTTTTTTAAAACCCTCCATTAAACAAAAATGGTTTTTTGAAACTTAAAAGACTTCCACCTAGGCCACCTCCCAAGCCATGTCCAAATCCGCCAAGTCCACCTAGTCCACCGAATTTATTGCCAAGTCCTCCAAATCCACCAAAGCCCAATCCCAGCAGTCCGAGTGCTCTAGCTGATCGCTTTAGTTCGTCTTCAGATCCATCCCTTGATGCTGGATGATCAACAGCTAAAAGGCTTGTTTGTGTTGTTTTCAAATCCACCACTGGTATGGATATTTTAGGTATTTCCTGAGTGATGGTATCACTATTGTCGGGAGCTGGAAATGCGTTGCTGATGGCAATAATTGCCAAAATACAGAACACAGAAGCAAGAGTCCTCATCTTATTCAAAATAGAAAATCTAATTTTTCTGGAACTTATCTCGAGGGATGATCGATAATGTTTGTACTTGAACATAATCTAGCTCAGCCTTATATATCTAACAAAATCCATCGGAGGTCGTCAATGAGAGTTGTGAATTGTAGTGGCAAATATATGTTTTGTAACCCTTTTTTGGTTTACTTAGTTACAACTCAACATAGATATGCTCGATGACCTCCAATATCAACAATTGAAGCGTTTAGTGCTAATTGTATGAACATAGATGTAACACCTTTATTCTCAAACATACAAAATTTTATGTTGCGTTTTATGTTTGTTTTTTTTTTTTTTTTAATTCAGTGAGATAGGGAATGATTTTTGAAACCACTGCAGTGAAAAACAAATAAATTTATTTTGTCTAGGATTTCATTCATAAAATCTGAAGTTTCTTCAGCATTTGTGGACTGGTACGGATACCAGTCCACAAATGCTGTAAATTTTGGTACATTTTATCAACAAAAAATTACGAAATGGATCTATTAACTGTTTTTACTTGCGATTATAGGGACTATAAGGCAAGTTATGCATTCGTAAAAAAAAAAAAATTCTAACAATCAAACATGATATTACGATGATAGAGAAGTCAAAAAAAGTGGGTCCGGAAATTCCGTCCGTCTGTCTGTCTGTCTGTCTGTCTGTCTGTCCGTATCGATACCTACAGCCTAAACGGTTGGGCCGATTTGATTCAAACTTGGTATATAGTATTTTTAGAGTGCTCTACCCGACAGTTTTTGGAATTGGCATTCTAGCTCCAAAACTAACGGTACCTGCCATATAACTTTTATTAAAAAAACTTATTTTTCTCGAAAACGGCTCCTACGATTTTGATTAAACTTTCAGAATGATGTTTTCTGTGCAAAATCTATCTTTTAATTTTAATGGATTTTTCAGAAAAAGTTTTATAACGGTACCTCCCATATGACCGGTTTTTTAAAATCAGACTTTCTCGTTAACTAATTGACGGATTTTGATGAAATTTTCAAAATATGTAGTGTTTTATGATTTAAATAATATTGCTTATCAAAATTTTCAAAAATATTTTATTTTAAATTTTAATAATTTTTTTAAGAAAATATTTTGTTTTTTGAATATTTTGAAAACGGATCTATAGATTTTTTTTAAATTTTTTTCAAAAAAAACATTTTTTTGAAAAAAACTGGTCGAACCATTTTGAAATGAAAAATTCATAAAATAGAAAACAGCAAAAGAAATAAGATGGCTTACAACATTTTTTCCAAAAAACGTTATGAGTAGTGTTTTTTTGAATTCATAAATTTTTTTCCCCAACATTTTATTTCATATTGCTCGGCTAAGCCCTAGCCAAGCCATTAGTCAAATAAAAGAAAGTGACAACCTACATTACATACATACTTACGTATTTTAAAGTATTTTTCATCATCATAAAAGCACAGAATAAATAAGGAAGCCTTTGATAAACACAAAAACAACTAACAAATAAAAAAAACTATTCGATTACTACTGAATGCAAAAATTTCAATCGAGAAAACAAAAGATTACACCTTCCTATAAATAAACAAAACCACTGTGTTAACTTTTAATATTGTCTCTATACCTACTGGCTTAGCAGTAGTTGGAACACGTATCTTAATTTTAGTACCTACCTTCCTTCCAACCTTATTATAGGTACCTAAATCCTTTATAAATTCCATTGGTTCCATATTGGGACGTATAAAGGTCCCTTTACCTAGCATTATTGCCATACTGCTGATTCCGACGAATCTTTATGCCAGTTGTTCAAAATTTTTCCATACCAAAATGAAAATTTAACTGAAAAAAGTCCTTTGTATCTTTCTATTAGCAAATTATATTATAAACAGTAAGCAGCAAGTGGAAAGATAATACTACACTAAAAAACTGCAAAAGCTAACAATCCTATATATTTATGTGTTTATCCCTTTGTCGTAACGCATGTTCGTTCGAGCTTCACCCCAAAACGATTCTAAGGAAGTTGCACGTCATACAAAAAATATTAAAATAAAATCTTTGTCAAAAAGACGCCTGCACTTAAAAAGGATTAGCACATAAGAGCAAGTACGTGCGACCCAGTCGTGCCTTTTATTTTTTTCAAATTTCTTTGTAAAGGGTAGAAATCCAATCTACCAAATTTGAAAAGATTTATGTTTGACACAGAAATTCCTTTAACCAAAAACATTATTTTATCAAAATCGATCCTTCAGTTTTTGAAATACGTTTCACGTGTACTGCCGTTCTTTGTTTTAACTACATGCCGCGCCGTTACTTTTACAATGTGCGGTCATGCATATTATTTGTTTCTATCAAAGATATTAGCTTCCAGGGT
The DNA here is from genome assembly GCA_963971375.1 of Platycheirus rosarum. Taxonomy (NCBI): domain Eukaryota; kingdom Metazoa; phylum Arthropoda; class Insecta; order Diptera; family Syrphidae; genus Platycheirus; species Platycheirus rosarum. Next base: position 35,994,324 of record OZ020510.1, on the reverse strand, counting down.
GATTATATGCACATAAGGGCTAGTATGTGTAACTCAGTCGGATCCATTAATTATTATGCATAAATCCAAAACTTCCCCCTATAATTCCTATATCGCGAGCTAAAATACGAAGATGAAACAAAATGAAAGGCATGTCTGGGTCGCACGTACTTGCTCCTATGAGCTAATCCTTTTTAAGTGCAGGCTTCTTTTGGAAAAAGATTTAATTTAAATGTTTTTTGACGTGCAACTTTCTTAGAACCGTTGTGATTTGAAGCTCGATGAAACGAAACTGCGTCGCGACAAACATTATGCCGGCAAGAGAATGAGGTAGAATACATTACATATTGCTTTATATTCTAGGTCTCCTATCATTATCATATTTGAATAGTGGCTAGGGCTCAACCGCGCAATATTAAACAAAATTTGGGGGAAAACATTAAACAAAGAAATTTATATGAAATCAAAACACTATTCATAACGTTTTTTTGGAAAAAAATGTTGTGCCATCTGATTTCTTTGTTTTTATGAAAAAACTTTCCCAAAATTTCTTTGAGTATGTCAATTTGAAGAAATCTATAGTTTATACTAGGAATAAATAAAATAAAATCCATCGATTTATTTTCAAAATATATTAAAAAAACAAAAAAAAATGTTTTAACAAATTATTAAGGATTCAAAAAAATTGTGTTGGAAAATTTTAATAGGCAATATCATTTGAATCGTAAAACACTTACTATTTTGAAAATTTCATCAAAATCCGTCAAAAAGTTAAGGAGAAAGTCTGATTTTAAAAAAACCGGTCATATGGGAGGTACCTTTATAAGACTTTTCCTGAAAAATCCATTCAAACGAAAAGATAGATTTAGCATAGAAAACACCATTCAGAAAGTTTTATCAAAATCGTTTGGAGCCGTTTTTGAGAAAAATAAATTTTTCATTAAAAGTTATATGGCAGGTACCGTTAGTTTTGAGGCTAGAATGCTAATTCGAAAAACAGTCGGGTACAGTACTCTAAAAATACTAAATACTAAGTTTGATGCAAATTGCCCCAACCGTTTAGGCTGTAGGAATCGATACGGACAAACAGACAGACAGACATACAGACAGAATTGTCCGACCCACTTTTTCGACTTCTCTATCATCGTAATGTTATGTTTGATTGTTATCTACATTTTTTCACGAATGCATAACTTGCCTTATAGCACAGTCACAAGTAAAAATTAAGTGGCCTGAAAGAAAATTTGACAATAGTGAAACAATCGGAAATTAAAACCGTAAACTTTTCGGGGTTGGGTACCGTACTTGGGTATGGTACTTTTTAAAAACCCACCTTTTAAAATCCCGCTTTTAAAATTCCGTTGTTTTAAAATCCCGCAATCCGTGTTATTTATTTCTTTATTTTTCATAGTTTTTGATATTGCTTGCTCTTGATTTCAAAACATTAGTTTTTTTTTGAAAAAAACTCCATTTTAACTTGCGATTCATAGGTACTATAAGGCAAGATTAAGATTCGTGAATACACAAAAAAAATGAGGTAACAACCAAACATGACATTACGATCATAGAGAAGCCTAAAAAAGTGGGTCGGACAATTCTGTCTGTATGTCTGTATGTATAACGAACTGCAGCCTAAACGGCTTAAGCGATTATCTTCAAATTTGGTGTGGGTGTTTCTTTTGGCATTCCCTAGAGGGGACTAAAAATAACGGTACCTGCCATATGACCGTTTAGGAAAAGCTTATTTTTCTCGAAAACGCCTCCAACAATTATAATGAATACTTTTGAGAATTTTTTTTGGTATTGGCTATTATTTGATCAGAATCAAATTTATGGGAAAAGTCTATTAACGGTACCTTTCATATAATGTTTCTTTTTTTAATTTTTGGCTTTCTCGGTAACAGCTTCTGGGATTTCTGTCAAATTTTATATTTGAGAAGATTGAAGTACGCTAAATTAATTCTGCATATCAACATTTTGAATATATTTTTCTCTAATTTAAATTAATTTTTGATTTTTTTTTTTTTTTTTGAAAAATCAATATTTTTAAGACTAAACAGCAATACTACTACTAATGACTTTGTTCTTAAGACGTGACCATTTTTCCTCTACGCCCGCGGCACTCTGTCCCCAGGACCCACTCTTCCCTCAGCGACCTCTCTGTGGGCGAACCTTATCACGCGACTGTGTAGATTGCTTTTGTTTTCATCGCGTATATAAATTTAAATACCTATAACGCTTCATTCTAATTTGAATAACGAACATATTGACCATTTTTTACTGTCGCGGGCTCCCGGACTAGTACGACCCTCCGTATTGATTCGAGCCTGAGCGGCGGATGCAATACTTCTTCGGAGAGCAATCCGCCCTTGGAACACCATACCAACAAGATAGTGGTCCGAGTCATGTCAATGTTTACACCTCGATACGTTCGTTCACGTGGTCAATTTGGTTACGAATGACTCCATCAGACTGGTGCCGCAAGTCGCAACGACCAATTTCTTTGATGCTACCAATTCTATTTTTTTTTTTGGTTTCCAGAAGACAATATAAAGAACCTCTATACTCAACGAAACCATCCATTATGCACTTATTTTCAGAACTATCAAATTTGTATCAAGTTTTTTAAAACCAAAAAATTACATTATGAACAACCCCAAAGTAGTTATCACGGCACACTATTCCGTTTGCCGATAAAGTTGTAGATCTAGAAGCTCAGTGGTGCCATGGAGAAGAAGGATAATTTTGTTTACGAGCTGTCTGTCTGTCTGTCCCTCAGGGTGTATAACGTGCTGCAGCCTAAGCGGGTTAAGCGACTGCCTTCAAATTTGGTATGTGTGTATCTTTTGGCATTCCTCAGAGGGGAAATTGAAATTTTATTTTTAGGGCTAAAAATAACGGTACCTGCCATATAACGGTTAAGGAAAAGCTTGTTTTTCTCGAAATAGGCTCCACCGATTTTGATGAATTTTTTTGAATTTTTTTTGTTAGTACTAGCTTTTATCTTATCAGAACCAAATTTACCGAAAAAGTTTATTAACGGTATTTTCATATAAATAATTCCGTATTCTAAAATTGTGAATAATTATTTTTGTCTATTTATAATTCATTTTTGATTTTTTTTTTGAAAATTCAATATTTTTAAAACTTATCAAAAAAAAATATATACATTTTAAAATCAGATGTAAATTAATAAACTCTAAAAAACTGCATACCAAAAATAAACAAATTTTTTTTCAAAAAACTAAAAATAAAAAAACAGGATTTTATCGAAACCTGTCCTAAAATTTTTGAAATACTTTTTTCATTTGTGTCATAACTTGTTTCGAATACTGCTGTTGGACACACATCTTTCCGCGCTACAAATATTTGTTGCAGCACCTCTGCAAGTAGCGGTTTAATACGTTTTCGGTCAAAATAGAAATCGGAAAGTTAAAAATTTGTCGTAAAGATTTCCTAATACATTTTGACAGCTAGTTGAACATTCGTAATTTTTTTTAATAAAAAACAAAAATATGAATAAAATTACATCCACGTTTTTACTCAACAATTAATAAAAAAAAAACAAATAATAATAAATAAAACAGTTTATCTGAAAAAAGGCCAAAAACTATTTAAGTAATAAGTAATTGAAGAACCAACGTTCTTATAAGAAAATTGCCAGAAGAACAAGACTTTCTGAATCGTCTGATCGCATTAAGTATTTAAGAAAAAATAAGAGAACCCGTTGCTTTAACATTAATTTATGTCATTTTTAGCCCGAAAAGCATTTAATTATGATATTGAGTATGAGTAATTTAAAGCGCTCGCCAGTAATTAAATAAAGTTGATATTGAAGCTAGTTCTTATTATTTTTTGTCTAGCATTCAGCTAGTTATAAGTAAATAAATAATACAAATCTACAATAAAAACAGTAAACAGCATGTAAACAGTTTTCATTTCTGAATACGCACTACTTTACAGTCATCGCCTATGTCCGCTATCGCGTCGGTGTACACGACCCTTAATGCTTTCGTTTTCGTTTAATAGCCGAATAGGGAAATGGCTTATAGATAAGCCAAAAAAAAAACAATAATATTCAAATTCAGGAGCGGTTGGATGAAACCAAAGCGCCTTGGGCAAATACAACATTATTGTAACATTAAAAGAAGTTGGGCAAACGTGTAGAAAACTCAAACCTTTTTCTACGTTATTTTTAACAAAGATTATAGGAATTCTTGTTTTTTTTTAGTTGGTCCTATTAATCTATTTTTTTTTAAATTGGAGCTAACAAATAACGAATAAAAAATATTAAAATATGAAGTGAAAATTCAAAGAATATTCCGGCAAAATATTGACGTTTTTTGCTTAACTTATTTTAAGAAATAAAAAATTATGAACACTTTTTATGGGGCTACATTTGTTATTGCTTTAGTAACTGTTTTACAATATTTTTCGGAAGCAAAAGAAGAAGGAAGCAAATAAATGTATTCACTCATAAAATAATTTATTTTTGTTCATTATGTAGCTCAAAGTACAAATAAATTATTATTATCCTGAAATAACTCATCAAAACGCTGATATATAGAAACTACAGCGCCCTTATAGGTGGCCTTCTAAATGCACACAGGCCGAGCATGTAGCAAGTACGCTACATGTTCTAAGAGAGAAACACAATAAACAATATGATTCATCTAATTCTCGGCGACCTTTGATTCACTTAAATGAACAAAAAAAAAAACACAAATTTTTTTTCATAATTCTTAATAAAACAATTTTATTTTCTTAATAATCCGTTATTTAAAATATGTACAAATTTAATTAAAATACTATCTTTTATATCATTACTCCATTGTTTTCATCCAAAAAGTGTTTCCTTTCTCTTGGGTCGCCCTGCTCCACGCCATTTCTTTCTTCCCTGCTCCCTCGGTTTCAGTTTTCTAAATAAAACTCCACTATATCGAGCATTCCTTTGGACATTTTTGTCCAGTGTCCTTGGTTTTCGAATTATATTTTCACCAAATCCTAGTTGCCAATTCAGTGGATCCAAGCTATCGTCAGTTCTCCAATTGTACCAAGGTGAAGCTGTAACTGCGCTCACAATCAGCAGGGCCAAGAGTATAAATTTGACAGAACACATTTTGAGATTTTGACACAACAGCGTTTCGATTTGTACTGATTCCATCGATGATCGTTGAGTTCTATTTTATACAAGGAAAGGTCTAGGAAACTTTCCACTCTCTACAGGTAGCTGGCATCAATCCTTTCCAATGAAGAATGAACCATTTATGACGGATTAAACAAGGGTTCATTGATTTGGGATAAGAAAAGTAATAAAATACCGGAATTTAGAGCAGTGTTATTTAGTGAATGGGATTTTCTAAAGGAGGCGTCTTAATTATTTCACATTTCAATTTAAACAATTTTCTTTGTTAGAACATTTTACTATGGATTTGGGTCTATTTTTCCTTTTTGCTGTTGTGTCATCTCATATCATATCAATCCTTAGGGGTTTTATGATGGGCTTGGAATAAAATAGCACTTAGGGTTTTTACCTGAGTTTATTAAATAAAGGGATACAGTTTCACTATGGTTCTTGCCTACAGATAATGAGGTCTTATTTTTTTTTGGGAATTACGAAATATTTAATTTTCAATGATTTATGCTTTTCTGTACTCGATTTCCTTTTGTTTACAGGCCAAATGGAACTATCTTACGAGGACATTGCTGTGGTCACGTAATAGAGATGCTTAAGAAGTAAGAATGGGTTTCCCACTTGTGATACAAGGTCAAACAATAAAACACATAAACAAGGAAGAGGTTTTATGAGACATTTTTCGGGAATTTGAAGATATCTCCTGTCAGTGTAAGGATATTGGCGTCTGAAAAATAAAGATTGTACAATTTATTTTTAGGTTTTAGAGGTGATAAGTAATAGGGAAAAGTGTATATCCATTCAATAAAAATCAGCAATTTTGCCGATATAAATCTTTTTGTTGTGTCCCATTAACGGAACGATTTTGCACTCTAAAAATATCTCAACTACCTAAGTGAAAGAAATGTCTGTCTCTACATAGTTGATGAGAACTTTTTTCAAAAGTCTTACAGAATTTGGGTGACCAGATTTACGCTAAAGAGTAGCCAATTGATATTTTTCGACTTATAAATGGTGTTTTTTAAGACTTGTGATTTTCAAGAAGAAATAAAACGCATATAATTTAATGTTATTGCCAATAATTAAGCTTTATTATAAAGATAAACGTTTGCCATTATGTCTTGAAAATGATTTCGGGCAAGTGCGGCTTGCTTCAATAAATTCCAGCCGAGAGGCCCAATCTTCCCAATTTTGTGGAAATCGGGATCGGTGGCCATCTCGTTTTGGGCCCATTCACCGTGCTTGATGGTCGTTCGGCTTTAATTCATGCACGAGTTGGATTTTGTAAGCCTGCAAACTAAGATCCTTCCGCAAAATCTTACATAAAGTGCCGGATGGAATCATTCGGGTCCTCTTCGATAATCTGCTCCACCAAACCGAACCATTATTTTGGTAACAAATTTGCACGATTTGCAAACGTTGTTCAGGGGTAAGTCTATTTATTATGAAATGGCAAATCAAACTGAGCATAAATCAAGCTGTTAAAAATACCAAACGTCAAAAAAAAAAACACCCTTTACATACAGACTTATAGCCGTTCGAGTCGAGTTAAGAGTTTCGCATACCTTATTCTTTGCTTTAACCGACGATTGCTATGGTCTCTTATGTGACCACAACTCATCCATATCTCTGTTTCGCTCCATCTGTGATGGCGGCGGGCGGCCTAGTTTTGGATTATTCAATATAGTCTGATCCAAGAGTTCTTGCGCTGGACATTTATTTCGTGATCATCATCATTTTAGCTGCCATCAATTTACACTCATAAATCTTATACATAATTCAACATTATAGCGCTGCTGGTGGAACAAATTTTTGATCACAGAAGATGGAAGAGTTTTCCCAACTTAACGGCTTAAAGGATTTCAATGAAATTCGGTAGAGAGATAGACGAGATGTTGGATTGAAATATAGGCTATTTCTTAACACGTACAATTTTGAAATGGAAGAGTTACAGGATTAACTACGCCTTTATAACGGGTACTTTCATTTCGAAAAAATGGGCACGACTGGGTCGCACGTACTTGCTCTTATGTGCCTAATTACATTGGAAAGCAAGATCTTTGGCAGAAACAAGTAACATTTGCGTTGAAAATATCACAGTTTGAACTTATAAAAAGTATTAAAACCACAATACTTTATTTTTTTTATTTATTAAAATAAGTGTGATTATAAAATTTAAAATATTTTGTTATTAAAAGTGTTCATAATATTGATTTTTCAAAAAAAAAAAAAATCAAAAGTTAATTTTAATTAGAAAAAAATAGTTATTCAAAATTTTGATATGCAGAATTAATTCGGCTACTTAGATATTCTTAAATATAAAATTTGACAGAAATCCATTGAGCCGTTACCGAGAAAGACAAAAATTAAAAAAACCGTTATATGAAAGGTCCCGTTAATAGACTTTTCCCATGTATGTGGTTCTAATCAAATGATAGCCAATACCAACAAAAAAAATTCTCAAAAATGTTCATTAAAATCGTTGGAGCTGTTTTCGAGAAAAATAAGATTTTCCTAAACGGTCATATGGCAGGTACAGTTATTTTTAAAGCTAAAAATAAAATTTAAATTTCCCCTCTGAGGAATGTCAAAAGAATCACACACACCAAGTTTGAAGATAATCGCTTAAGCCGTTTAGGCTGCAGCTCGTTATACATACTGACAGACAAACAGACAGCCAGACAGACAGACAGACATTTTTTCTCGATCACTTTTTTAGACTTCTCTATGATCGTAATGTCATGTTTGATTTTTATCTCAATTTTCACGAATCCTAAACTTGCCTTATAGTCCCTATAATCGCAAGTAAAAATACACGTCTGTGGGAGACATTTGAATATTTTTTTTAACGGTTTTTGATTTTAATAAAATAAAATAATTTGAAATTCGCGCAGATGAAGTCTGCGTTGAACTCTTCGACTGAAATAAATGTCAGGAATAGGTCTGGATGAATCAGAAATCGAAAGGCATTTATGTATTCACTCTTTATCGCGCTAATGCCAATGCGGTATCCAATTTCCATCCAAAACATATTTGATTAAGAACTTTTTATTGACTACTCACTGACAACCTTTTTTGTTGACCGCTCGTTCTAGACTATCTGTTCTTTTTTTTTTAAATTAACTGCCACAATGTGCAAATCTCTTGAGGAATCCCGATATTTTTTTATTTTAATTTGTATACCCTTGATTGAATCCGTGTTTGATTCACCCGAAACCAACCCGTCACAAGCTGCTGATATCGAGGCTGGGTTGGGGGGCGAGGAACCCGAAAATCCAAAATTCGGAAAACCCAGAATTTTGGCTTTTGGAGATTTTGGTTTTCGGGATTGTGTCCGTCTCCTTCGGTTGCTTCATCATTGTTGTATGCAGCCTAGAGAATTGTTGATTTAAAGTCACACTGTCGCCATCTCTAAGGAATTTTGTCGTCTTCCGCAAAAAACTTGCCTTGAGCATTGTTTATGAATTCCGGTGATTGAATTATCCGAGCTTTTTCCTTCTTGGAGGAAACTGTAGCATGCTCATATTGGCATGCCGCAGTTCAGCAGCTTGCATCACCAGCCAGTGGAATCTTCATGCTCTTTTTACTCTCTGCTTAAATTTGGGAACTTCTAGTTTTTGCTGCTTTCGTGGTACGTTTGTAATCCACTCTGTGGCGTGTTTTGTACCCATTGACCAAGTTTTGAAAGCCAATTTTTTATAGTTCCCACTAGGCAGGCTTTATCAATCGACCACATTGTTTCTTTTTCATGTCCTTTGGTAGTTCCTAGAAGTGATTTCGCTTTTTTATAGACATAAGGTCGTTTCAGAGAGTTTTGAATGCTTTGTACTCTGGGCTCCTTCTATTTTTTTATTTTGTTCCATCTGATCTATAAGCATCACCCCGTTCATAGTCAGAACTGGAGGCAGATTTAGTTACCATTTGTTTTAGTCCTGAATCGTAAGATAAACAAAATCTCCGACCTACCCATAGCCATATACCAGGTAGTTTACAGCTGTTTACTAAAAGCTATTACTAACTTGTACCATTTCTTTCTTGCATAGCTATAATACAAGTACTTGACAAAGATCTTTAAGTAGGATAGCGTCATACATATATTTCGAAGTCAATTATCCATTTCCAATCATATCATATCACTGAATGCAATTCCAATAACCTTAACTTTTAGACTTTTTGCAATTTCAGGTTAAGTTGCCAACAAAGAACCGAGATACCATATCATCATCATCATCGGCGCAACAACCGGGATCCGGTCCGGGCCTCCTTCAACAAATTCTTCCATACATCCCGATTGCTGGCCGACGCCATCCAATTGCGCACCCCAAGGCTTCGGGCGTCCTGGTCTACGCCATCCTTCCAACGTAAGCAAGGTCTGCCACGTTGTCTTCTACCATAAAAAAGTACCGCAAAAGACTTTCCGAGTTGGTTCCTCTTCGCTCATGCGAGCTAGGTGTCCACCCCACCGGAGTCTACCGAGCTTTATTTTTTCAACAACATCTGCTTCGAGATAGATTTCATACAATTCATGATTGTATCTTCTCCGGAATCGTCAGGCAGCTATTACCCAGTAAACTCACGTCATTACCTGGATTTCATATAACCCGTGGCATTCAATTTATTAAATAAATAATAAATAATAAAAACATATACGGAACAACAAAAACCTCATCGCTGCTCCGCACTTGACTGCAAACATCCCAGCGGATGGTACATCGTTTACGAGAAACTGCATGCAATGCGTTGTTGCTTGAGAAGCAACCAAACCATTGACATATTGTATTCCCCCCAATCTATATTGAAGGTTCCGTTTAGGGCGAACCAAACCATGAGAAGGAATTTCCTCAAACTTCGAAATGAACGAGGAACTTTACCTGTTTTGATCGGCGAAGGTTTGTTTGCTTAATTTTCTTAATTGAAATCGATGAAAACAATATTCTAAGACCGCCATTGCGAAATGCTATTTTGAAGTAAAAAAAAAGAGTTGGTTCTCTAAAAAGTCGGTTTACGGAAGACAATTTTACGTGATAAAGTCATAAGATAACATTGATGGCAGCAACACCAACATAGAGCCCGTTAACTCACACCCATAAACCCTCTCGTTAAATCCACACACACACACCCCAATATCTACATCTACGTTCTACTTTAACAAAACTCCGCCTATTTTGTATTTCTTTTTCTCTTCTTGTTCTTTTTGAATTATTTTGGGAATGTGTGCCTGATCTTTTTTATATTCGCCTGGTGTTTGCGATCGATTTTGGTTGAAAGAACCACAGTATCGCGGTTAGCATGAGTCATGAGTCTTATCAGCATGAGTGATGTTATTTCGTACGTGTAGCCTGCCATCGATTTATAAGACGTTATCACGTCAAAAACAATTCGGCATCAGGGCTCTGTTCTCCTGTTCGTGAATCGGGCGAATGCTCTCATCCAACTTTTACACTTTCATTCCTAAGCTTAAGAAGCTCAAATCTATAAATTTAAGTGAATTTTGAAAGAAATTTGTAAAATTGTGTTCCACAAAATAAGATTCAGCGTTTCTGAGTATGGTCACTCAAAGTGACCATAAATTAGGTTCACTGAAAAAGGAGAAAACACCCTACATCTCTACAATGTATTACCATCAACAAGGTTTAACATCAACCCAATCTGATCTGAATTAATCAGCAACTTATATATAGTTAAAGACACTCATTATGCGAATGACATGTTTCATTCACGCAATTCAACCTGCTCGTTTATTTCTGGACATTCGTTGTCTCGGCCGTTTGAGCTAGTTTAGCTTGTTTCACGGATGATCAGCTATAAACATCTGGTTTCCCTTCGCAATGGTGTACTTCCTTCCCATATGAATTCAATTACTTATCGCAATTAATTGCTAATACCTGTAATGATGCACAAACTGGATGTGAAAAAGTATCTTCCAACTGAACATAATCATGAGTCTAGAAACAACATCCCACGGGATACAACGACAACACATCCACTAACGACCAGAATAGGCGTTAATAATCTTTTTATTCTTTTTAAATTTTATACTGGAACTGGTTACAGAATTATAGATGCCTAGATGACATTCCCAGCTAGAATTGATTTTGCATATAAATAGACGATCATCATTTCTTTTCGTCCATAGATTCCTCTATTCAGTCAAAGTGAAAAGTTGCATAGATATTCCTTGGTTGCATCATGAAAGCCAATGTAGTCCTAAGTGTTGTGGCAATTTTCTGCACTTTTGCCGCATCTGAGAATGCAGCCCGAAGCCCTAGGCAAGCAGGTCGATTTGGTCCAAACTATGCAAGTGGATCAGCAGGTCCTAATTATGGACCAGGACCAGGACCAGGTGGCAGACCGAGCAGCCAGAGTATTAATCCCGGTTTGGGACCTAATAATCGACCTGCAATAACATCGGGTTACAGTTTTGGAGGACAATCAGGAGCACAAGGAATACCAGGCGGACCAAATGGTAGACCATCAAGTTCATCAGTTTATGGAGTGAGCAGCATCAGCGGACGCAGACCAAGCATATCAGGTGAAGGACCGCGTCCAGGTTCAGGGTACAGAGGACCACAAATAAATGCTGGAGGAAGACCTGTCAACAGCTACAAAGGTTAATTAATCAATGAACGCTGTAGATCAATGAGGGCAATAAAATTTGAGATTATATCTTACAAGTAGTCAAATTCTTTGTAAATGAGATATCAAAGGGAATAAAAAAGTGATAAGATATAACCCATTTGAAGTTTGATTGTGGTGAAGGTTGATAATGATGTTAATTTAGTTGGAATTAGGTCTCTTTTTGCACTAAAAACAGTAAAAAAGGAGGTTTTAGTTTGTTGTACCACTTAGGAACATTAAAAGAGGAAAAGAGTCGTTTGTTCTTTTGTCTACATTTTGGGTGACCCGCGATACATCAAAACGATTATATTATAATTCGTAAATATTTATTTTCACAATAAACCTTTTTTTTTATCCACGATGTCCCCCATATCCATATCTGTGGCCATATACTCCACCATATCCTCGATTGCCATAACTATATCTTCCGTATCCTCGTCGGCCGTATCCGTAATTCGAGCGAACTTGCCTGGTTGACTCCTGAACATGTCCAGTATCTACGTCTGCATCGATCAATCGGTCCGGTTCCATTGGTTGCTTGGATACATCCTTTTCCGGTAAGGCCAGTACATCCTTTGCCAGAAGGGTCAGGATAAAATACACAAATGCGATGAGAAATCGCATCTTCGATTTTCTATGCTTTTTTTGTTAAATCTCGGTATAGTATCTTTGACTTCCAATGACAAACTGATAAAGTTGGGAAGATTTCCACTGCTTTTTATATTCTCTCAAGAGAGTGAGTTAGAAAAAATATTTTTTCGATTTGGTTGATAATAACTTCTACAATCGCTGGGGTGGAAATTAAGGGCTGTAAATGCATCATAAAAGCTGGGATTGCTGACATTCAGTCATTTTAGAATTCTGATGAATCACAATATCTTATAGGCTATTCGTATTCTGATTCTTACTGGAAAAAATGCAAGTGATGATGTTAGGTTTTAGGTTGTTTAGAATTTCTATTTTAATGACTCTTGATCACGAACCATTGGTAATTTGTAAATCTTTTCTGAATCGCGTTTTTGTGGTTGAATATGCAAAAGCGATTACGATGTAAGAAAGTAACTATTTGTTATTAGTTTTTATGTAAGCACGCCCTGAAATATTAATCCTAATAACTTGGAAATTTAGATATTTTTAAATAAATAGGATTGTGGAATGAATAAAAACGGTCCTGAAGCGTTTATCTAATGAAGGTTCTTAGGACATAAGATAAAGGTTAAAAGGGGTATGATAATGTCATTTCTTATATTAGGCATTCATTTAAGCTTAAGGGGATATGGCTAACCTAAATACGATATACTGTTGCACATTGGTTTGGAAGCTTTAAGTATTGAATAAGGCTAAAAAATGGAGCCAGAGATAGCCATCCACATTCGTTTTGTGCGACTAAAGAAGAAATATCTGTACTTCAAAGTACGTCAACAACAATGTCTCCACAGTTTTTTTTTCAGACATTCAAAGAATATTCGATTTTGATGTTTTATCACCAGAAACAATGAATAAAGGTTTTAAAGCCATTGAACGTCCGCAAAGAGTCCCTGAAATTCAAGTACTATTGATTTTGCTGACACCTCAACTGCTTTTAAATAAAAGTCGACCGGATCGATATAAGAACCCAACGGAAAAAAATATTCAGAAACAAAATGAACATCTGCAACCACAAGTATTGGAGCAATCTTCATCGTCATCATCTTTGTTGCAGCCTTGACTTCTTCGTTCAGGTCAGAAACCCCAAGTTGAGAACGCTAAATTGGTAGCCGTTTCAAAAAAGCAACCTACAATTCAATCCAACCGCCTACTGGCGGTTCACCGAATTCCTCAATTACGAATGAGAGGATTTCTGACCCGGCAGAATTATTATCTGATGGCATTGAACTGTTCCGCAGTTGTACATAGGAGACAGAATTGCAGAGGAATTTGATCTCGTTGGTATGGAAAGACCTTTGCTAATTTTTATTTAAGAATTTCCACAAACAACAAGTGAGTCAATGATACGGTCTTATATACTGAACAAATCACCAAATTTATACACATCTAGTCTTGTGAGTTATTTCTCAACGTTCTACCAAAATATTGGACGATTGAAGACAAAACTAAAATAAATTTTTGCTTCAAGTCTTTGGCTATGATGCAGTATCTACTTTTTACTGAAACATGGTTAGAAAAATCTATTCTGGAAAACGAAATACTTTGTAGTTCATACTAAATCTTTTTGGTGGATCGCTCTTCTTTAAGTAGCAGTAAAAAGTCTGTCGAAATGGTATGTGTTACAACTCTCCTCAAAAATGTCCAACTTTTTATTGTTTGTGTCTACATTCCACCAAAAATGCATTGGGAACTTTAAGATCAATGTATTTAAACATTAAGTACATCGTTTCCCTGATGAATCCCAACGATTGGTTACAAGTTGTTGGTGATTTTAATTTACCTGACATCTTCAAGAAGATGACCAATTTTTGTCAGTCAGCTACATCGTTGACCTCAGAAATGAGTATTTCATTTTTGGAATCTCTCTTTCGTCTTAAACCAAGTTAACCCTTTTCAAAATGAAAAAAAGGTACAAAGATCATGCCCTTTATTGTGATGTTAGATTTCAGACTTGGTTTGAAGTTTTAATGGAAATGCCGATCTCTGTTTGTACAAGTCAATACGACCATGGCTATGAATTTGACTTCAAGAAAACTGATTTCGAAAAATTCAATATGGAACTTTCTCAATTTCACTATGATAATGTGTAACGAAAGTTGGACCCATCGCACTAAGGGCGGTAGTCTGCCATTCTTACAGATACCCAGGAACACAGGAATCCCTGCAGGAATCTATAAGTAGTGCGATAGGGTGTTCGGCCGGCGATGCGCGGGTAGGCATGCTTGCGTAATGCACGAAATCTAGCTCGTCGGTAGGGTAGGATCTTGCGCAGGCTGCCGAACGTCCGTACCGTATACATATTTACATGCCAAAAAAAAAGAACTTTTAGAGTCTTGATCACATAAAAAAATTAGTACAAAAAGAAAGAACTAAAATCCAGAAAACCTAAATCTTCATCGCAGTACCAGGAAACAATATGGTGTTAAATGTTCCCTTTAGTGTTACCCTCCTACTATCCATGTCTTTTATGACAATGGATAATCCTTGGGCTTTCACTTCACTCCATATTTGTATGAAAACCCCCTACTTTAGAAAATGCTTGCTTATGTGCTCACATTTATCTCGGCTTCACCCATCTCTCCTTGCTTCACTATACCCACACTAACACAAACACACTTTACGCTCTCATCTTCTTATAAAAAAAACCCTATTCTAATAAAAACGATCAACACTCATGATGTTTTATTCACAGGATAGTAATTTAAAAAAAATCATTATTTTATCAAAAAAAAACTTACATAACTACTTTAATGTCATTATGTACTTGTTTGCCCATGAATTTTGTTAAAGCAACAAATCACCAGAATTTAAAAAAAATCTAATTCAAAATTCAAATATTACTTCTTTAGCTCTGCCTTAAACTCTTAAACGTAGAGCCTTTCTTTTTTTTGAACAAATTCTCTTATTTAATTCCAACTCAAATATATACATATGTGACACTCAAGAAAAATAATAATCTTTCACTAGTACGTTCAACGCACTTAATAAAATAGATAAAAAAAATTACTCACCAGGATTGATGTGTTGTATTGATTAAATTAATAATTTTCGCTGCAGCGGGGAAGTCTCAATTTGTTGTGCACAGCAGATTGGATGACCGATTCTCTAGCTAGAGATTTTTAAACAAAAAAAATTGGGAACGACAAATAATGCAATTGAACGATCTTTACAATTACTATTCCGAATGAAAGAATTTTACTTAGCTTTTCTAATTCGTGGCTGGTACTGATAAGAAAGATCAGATTGATTGAACAGGTTTATTTTATACAGTGGTGTACAAAAAAAAATTATTCTATTGATTTTGTTAATGATGATGACTTCGGGGATAGGTTTGGTTGTAGGGTTGGGGTATGGATCGAGTCCTTGATAAGCCTGGTTGAACTGAATACGCCTAGGTGAGGCTCGATGGGTACGGGTTTAGCTGCTTTGTGGAGCTTAAGAACAAAAAAAAATAGTTTTTTTTTCTAAGGCGCTGTGTGTTGTGCTGTTGCTGCACTCAGATGTAGGAACTTCGGAGCACTGCTTAGGGTCAAAGGTCGAAGCTTGCTAATTATGCACGTTCGATGTTTTATATGCAACAGGTTTTGGTATTTTAGTACAGTTTCGTAGAAACTGACTATGGAATGATTCTAGGTTTTCCTTCTTTGGCTTTTCCCTTGTTTTTCTCTCTAGTGTAAAGCACTAATGAAGGATTGTACATTCCATTAAATTATGGTTAACAAAAATAAAGTGACTACATTTACCTGGATACTCAGTTGGGTTGGTATAGTTGGTGGTCTTTAAAAAGGCCTTTTTCTGATTTTTTTTTTGTTCTTTTGTTGTTCGTAAATTCAACGAATTGATTAAAAGGATACTTATTCTTTTTGAATTTCTCTAAGTTATTTTATAACAAATTACACGGTTACCAAATTATTCCACCACCGGCAAATGTTCAGAAGAAATAGAATGATGCACTAAGTCAAGAAGAACCATCAGGCTTCCACGGGGTTCTAATTCACTCTTTTCCACGAAAGAGGAAATAGATTCGGTTTCGTTGTGTTTTATTTGACATTACGTGATCGTAAATCGAATTCGTATGGAATTCCGTGAGGGAGGTGTTCGTAAACTTAAACTTTTTTTTTTTTTATTTATTTTTATTTATTTTTTTGTGTGTGTTCATTTTGGTGGTGTAATTAATTTTGCGTGTAATAATAACGTTGGTATGGAGTGGTCCCCAACAAGTGTCTTTTGTAATGTGGATGCTAAAGTAAAGCAACTGATACTTTCTATGACATTTTACATAACAGCTTTTTGAGAAGAAAAGCAGTTCGTTGCATCAAAATTGTTGGTAGTTCGGTTCCTTGGGCCTTGGCTTACACCTTTCCTAAAAAGGCCTGACAATGTCCCGTCCGGTTTATTAATAAACTGCTGTCATTCCTTGGCCAGCGCTTTATGTTATTTGTTAAACCTGTTTTTATCGTCTTCCGTTTTCTCGCAAGCTGGGAAGTCTTTATTTATGATTCCATTTTTAAATCAGGAAACCGATGTAATATGCGTGACTATAGTGGAATTCCAAAAAAAAAAATCAACGTAATTCCAAAGATGATGGAATACATAATAGTCGATGGGTTGATTCATGGAGTAAAACCGCATCTAGTTGGAAATTACATCTTGTATAACAAAAGGATTCATGAATGATCTTCAAACGGATTTGGTATACACTGACTTCTCCAGAGCTTTCGATCAACTTAACCACCAGTTGCTTGTTAGAAAACTTTAACTTTTCGGTTGGTCCCGAAAACTTGTCCAATGGATTGCAAGTTATTTATTATCTCGTACTCAATATGTTGAATTTAAGTCTCAAAGTCTGAGGTGCCTCAAGGAAGCCACCTGGAACCACTATTATTCGTGATTTTCATAATTGATTTACCCTCTATGATAAAATACTGTGATATACATCTCTATGCTGACAATGCGAACGTTTCATTATTTGTTTTGTTTGTCTAGGAATGATTAAACGATGGTCAAACGACATGTGACAAGAGCCTATATGTTTGACTGGTTCGTTCGATCTTGGAATATGGCTGCCAAGTTTGGTGCCCATATATTATTCCTGTCACATTGCCCGCATAATCCATTCAAAAACAGTTTCTATTATTCACTCTTGGTCATCTTAACCTGGAATAATCATCTCCATCTTGCATCATATCATTCGGGACTTTTATTGATTGGTATTAATACGCTCGAGGACATGAGCTCATCACTAAATTCTGCATTCATATTTGAACTTTTGAACGGTGATATAAGTTCTCCTTATTTGCTTTCCTTAATAAAAATAAATGTGCCATTTCGTCAAAGTCGAAATTATAAAATTTTGCGAACAAACTTTAAACTACTTAGGTACTACTAGTAAGGTTCATTACTCTCTCATATATAAACAATTCAATAATTATAATTCTTTCGTAAATTTTAAAAAAGGGAGGCTTATGGATGCACAAGAAAAATATGAAATATACAAAGCAAACAAAACTAAATTCTTAACGAAAAAAGACAGATATGTATGTATAACAAAATATAAACCAATAATAGAGACCCAAAAAATAGAAAACAACACCGTAATACAAGACAAAAGAAAAAGAAAAGAACAAGCGCCAAATTTGCAATCATATAAGAACTAGCCTCCTGAAGATGAAATAATTATTCTGAAACGCGTCAGGCATAACATACAACATTATATTGTGAAATAATTTAATTAATAAAAATAATAATAAAAATCTAAATTAATAATTTTAAACTTTATTAATTTATTTATAACTTGTATAAAGTGGTAAATAAGCTATTTTCAGACTTCTATAGAAACAGTAAAAGGCGTTATATACATGTAATTTTATCGCGCTATTTAACTGCTGTAAGACCTTAGTTGAAAGGTGCTATAGCAGTAAATAGCTTTTAATGAAATCCGATTAGCTTGGCTCAGCAAGCCATTTTATGACAGCTAAATTCTAATAGCTTGCTTCGGATGTTATGAAAAGGCCAGCAATAAAAAAGCCTTTTATATAAGGCCTTTACAGGAATGCTCACATAAGTTGTCTGCATTCACATGTTTTGGAGAGCTTTTTTTTTAATTTTCAGTAAACAACTTTGGAAGCCCTAATACAGACCAATTTGAATGTACTTTATCTACACGCCTTGAATAAAAATTACCACACTAACTTTTAAAACTTTATTGGAGCTAATTTTTTAACGGTCAAAGTTAGAAATCTATACAAGTCATCGCTGGCCAAGCTCGAAAAATTGGACTTTATACAAGCTGATTTGTTAGTTGGGTCGTCATTATACCTTATTAAGTTTGTGGCTCAGCTCTTTTGTTTTGTTGATTTATTTTTTTTTGCATTTATAGGTGGGTTGCTGGTACTTTAAGTAGAAAACACGGAATGCCTGTATTCATTAGGATGAAACTATTTAAGAAATTTTCGAAAAAAATAATTGAAAATATTCAACGCCAGCTTCTTGCTATTGAATAAAAAACATTTCACAAGCGTCATGATTGACTTTTAATGCATATGTTCTTGGAGTGTAATTTGGAATGGCTCTGTGCTTATGGTAAGGGTTTGGTCCAAATTACAAGAATCATAAGAGATTCCTCAATAGATTCGTTTTGGTTATTCTGACTTTTTAACCTTGGAAAAGGTCGCTTGACCAAAGTGTGTGCTCTTGAAATAAAAAAATAAAATTAATTAAATTCTATCCTTTCAATATGCATAATTCTTTTTGTGGTCGATAGATTAATTCAGCAGCAATTTTAGTGGCACAAAGTTAAAGTCGAGGAATAGTTGTTTGATGAGATTATTCTTTTCTTGCGCTCCCATATAAGCTACTGCTTTATACACCTTCTCAGAAGCGTGGACAAAAAACATGAAATTCTATGAATCAATGGATTTATTGCAGTAACTTCAAGAAAGGTCACAAGGCCTTATAAAACAAGAAGTTCAAAGATCTAAAAAATACAACGCGTACTGCAATATTTAAGAATACAACTTGTATAGTTAAAAGATTCAATTAGCATTATTTGTTCTGAGACATGAAACTTGAGATACGAGAAAAAACATTCGCAATCTAGTGATCAGAGGACCACATTGACTTCTATTACTAAGTTAAAGTGCAGTACAAGTCTTTGGTATCTGGCTAAATCAATTTCTATAATTCAACCGACGCTTAGAGGATATTCTAATTTCGGAGAGTCTTTGCCCTAACAAGACGGCTTACAAAATCTGCATTGCTACATTCATTTGGACGATTGCATATGGATGCACTGCTGCTTGTCCGTTTCTCCTTTAGAGGATCTAAACAGAATAGATTGGCGGTACTGTTTTTTTTCAACATAACTCGGAATGCTTTGCATATGTGCCCCTTTGCAAACAAGAGGTTTCTGCAAGCAGCTGAGCTGAAGCCGAACACAAACAGCAATTATCAAAAGAAACCTTTGGTCGACTTACATAGGCTAATTCTTTTAGCTTAATATTAATCCTTAGCCTATTTATTGTGCAGTGTCAAAGAAAAAGCCGTGATGGCTGTTTATGATTTCAAATTGAATAAGCAAATGCAAAGTTTTCATCTTTGGAGACTTATCAATTAGGTTTTTTGCCTAAAATTATGCAATATCTTTTTTCTTATTTGCTCGGTAAATATCACATCCCAGTCGAGGTAAAACATTGAGTTTTCATAACTTTCTCAAAAGAATTTATACTACAGGTTGTTTATTTTGTTAATTGCAGATTATTGCTAAGCAAATAGTACTTAGAATAATCCTTACTACGAGGTCTGAATAACAATTTTTTAGAGCCATTAGTTATTATTTGTTGTTGTTATTTTCTTTTACCATTCGAACACTCATCTGTACTAATATGGCTGCTATGAGAATCACTGCACTAATAAATTAATTAAAACAATTAAAAACACACAAATTTAAAAATTACAAAAGTAGCCATTTATTTCCAAATTTCTTAAAACACTTTCCTTGCAATGCCTTATCCATAAAATCCTCCATGGTGTCCGTGACCATGGTGGCCATGGTGACCACCATGGCCTCCATAACCACCACCGTAGCCTCCACCATAGCCTCCACCATATCCGCCTCCATATCCTCCATATCCGCCATAACCTCCACCATAATTGCCATAACCACCATATCCGCCTCCATGATGTCTAGCCAGGCGCTCTGATTCGTTTTCATGTCCAGTTTCAGAATCGACATCAATAAGGGTTTGCACAGCTGAAAGTTCCTCTGGATTCTCAGCTGCCACCTGTACTTCCACAGGAATGGCCAAAACAGCTGTGGCAAAAATTGCCAGGCACACAAAAGCAACTAGGAAACGCATCCTTAATAAATTTTTCTTAAGGTTTATAGTATTCTCAAACTTATTTAAATCACTTCAACTTCAACTGAGGTTCTGATGAGATTTTCCAAGATTCTGTTCTTTTTATATATTTTTCTGACTTCCAATGTCTAAGCCAAGACGAATAACACTATAAACCGAGTGATTCCCTGGAGGCAGCTGACGCCTGTACTTTGAAGCAAACAATAATTAGTAAAAGCTCTAAGATGACTAAGTTAATTTGAAATCCATTGAAATCAGCTTCAAGCTTCGGATGGCTTGGCTGAAGAAATGAATCAGTATCTTGTGTCTCGCAGGTAAAGAGTAAATCATTCTTATCGAAGTCGCTTGTCCAATTGCCGTCGAAGAGGCAAGTATGTTTATTGCGTTCAACATTACTATGGATGTTGAATGGGGGGTTGCACGAATCGTTTTGGTGATTTATTTTACGTGTTATCCCATCGTCAGCCTTTGTTGTGTTTTTGGCAAATTGGCTAAATTAAGATTTAAGCACTTTTTTACGTATTTTTTTGTATTCTAACCACGAAAGACTATTTTGGTTTTTGGACACATGCTTTAATACAAAAAATCGTATATTACTATCTGACAGTTAAAGATTGATTTATTGTTGATCAAAAGATATTTTTATCGGTCTCTTATGATGATACAGGGAAATATCAAATTTTTTAAGGTTTCACGGAAAATAGTTGTTTAATGGGACACATGTGGGTAATTAACTAGTGAAAAAATAATGGTTAACTTTTTATTGAGAATCCATTGTTACTATATCCTTACAATGACAACTTTTGTTTTCGAATTGAACATCCAGTGCGAAGGTCAATTTCTCTAAGCTCAGGGTGGTGGTTCCGTGCCCTACGTTATGCGGCATTGTTGGTATTCCGGTTTGCATAGAGGATTCCTTGCAACTTCTCGTGTTTTTTCTCTACAAATCCCAAATCCAAATACCTCCTATCAGTACAAAGGAGCAAAAATAGAGATAAATAAAATCTTTAGAAAGAATAATCAAAACGATCTTCCGTGTCTTAAGCTTCAGAGAATGACATACGCCTGACCGCAGGAATAGATCTGGTGAACTCCGTCTTAGACGACGATTTCTTTATGATTGAAGGTCCATTGGAGAAGGTTGAGGTAGGAGGATCTGCTTTTCAGGAAGTGCATAAGGTGAATAAGTCCATTTTCCCGAATCCTGACCTGGAGAACAGAGCTCTGCTAAATCACGTTTACCTTCGAAATAGCATCACGCAATAGCGATCCGAGAAAATTGGTTTTACCGGGTTCAATGGAGATAACGTGGCAAACGCCACTATCGCCGAGCAAAATGGGCCAAGTTCCCTGTTCATCCCGAAGGTCGAATTCCAAATGATCTTCGCATCATGGTATATTACTGTTGTGT
Source organism: Platycheirus rosarum (assembly GCA_963971375.1). Classification (NCBI taxonomy): domain Eukaryota; kingdom Metazoa; phylum Arthropoda; class Insecta; order Diptera; family Syrphidae; genus Platycheirus; species Platycheirus rosarum. The sequence goes on along the minus strand of OZ020510.1, from coordinate 35,972,177 downwards.
CTGGAAGCTGATAATTAACTTTCAGAAATGTGAAACTATCCGGTTTAGAACCCCTTTGTCTTAGGGCTTCTAGGGATACGAGGAAGAACTGGTGATCGCTGGCGAGGAAAAGTGTAGTAAAGTACCTTGGCATTTGGCTGGATCAGTTTCTATTTATCAACCAGAGCTAGAGCAGCTTTTCCCTTGATGTGCCGAATTACATTGGAAACCAAGATCTTTGACATATAAAAAAGTATCAAAACCACAATACTTAACGGTTTTTAGTAAAAATGAAGTATGCCAACACACGTCTTAAATAACAGAGAATTTATAAATAAAGTATTTATTTCGAAAATTGCAAGACCGGTTTTGATAAAATCCTGTTTTTTTATTTTTAGGTAAAAAAAAGAAATTTTTTTTTTTTGAAATTTTGATATGCAGTTTTTTAGAGTTTATTAATTTACACCTGATTTTAAAAAATTAAATAATTTTTTTAATAAGTTTTAAAAAATTGAATTTTCAAAACAAAAAACCAATTTCAAAAATTAATTATAAATAGAAAAAAATAATAATTCTAAATTTCGGTATGCAAAATGAATTTGGCTACTAAGGTCTTTTCAAAATCTTATTGAAATTCATTAAGCCGAGAAAGTCGAAAATTAAAAAAAAACCGTTATATGAAGTAAATAGACTTTTCCGGTAAATTTGGTTCTGATGATAGCTAGTGCAAACGAAAAAATTCTCAAAAAATTTCATCAAAATCGCTGGAGCCGTTTTCAAGAAAAATAAGTTTTTCCTTAATCGTTATAATGTGAGGTACCATTATTTTTAGCCCTAAGAACAAAATTTTAATTTCCCCTCTGAGGTATGTAAAAAAGATACATACATACCAAATTTGAAGGCAATCGCTTAACCCGTTTAGAATACAGCTCATTATACACCCGGATAGATAGACAAACAGACAGACAGACAGACGGACATTTTTTGTCAATGATTTTTTAAGCTTCTCTATGACCGTAAGGTCATGTCTTATTGTTACCTTAATTTTTACTAGCGATTATAGGTACTATAATGCAAATTATGCATTTGTGCAGATTGAAAATTTTAGATAACAATCAAACATAAAAAAAAATTAAAAAAAAAATTCACTTACCCGTTTTCAAAATATTGATTTTTCAAAAAAAATTTTTTTTTAAATTATTAAAAATACAAAAAAAAAGTTTTCCAAAAAAATGTATGCAAAATTACTCAAGCTACCTACATCTTCTTGAATATTAATTTTGATTGTAATCGGATTACCAGTTTTCGAAAAAGTCGAAGAAAAAAACCGGTCCTATGGGAAGTAACATTTTTAGCCCACCATATTAAATATTTTTTTCATCAAAATATAATGTACACTGATTTTTTTTAATAAAAATTCTTGGAGCCGTTTTCGAGAAAAATAAGCTTTTAAATAACGGTTATATGACAGGTACCGTTAATTTTTGAGCTAAAAAAATTAAAAAAGTCCTCTGTAGAATGTCAAAAGAACCTTAGGTTCAAAATTTGAAGACGATTGGCCCAACCGTTAAAGCTGCAGTCCAAAATACATCCGTACAGACAGACAGACAGACAGACAGATGGACAGAATTTTGCCAGTAACTCAAATATGTTTCTCTATCATCGTAATGTCATGTTTGATTGTTATCTCAAAATTTTTAGTCTGCACGAATGCATAACTTGTATTATAGTACCTATATTCGCAAGTAAAAATGTGTGTTGTATTAACATTAACATGCTTAGCTTGGTAAATTTAACATATACTTTGATGTGATAGGAAGTACTGTTATTGGGATCCAGAAAACGATGGTACACCTGAGCAACGCCGAGTGGTTAAGCTAGTATTAAATAAAATGAACATAAATTCCTTTCTTGTTATAATTTTTATGTTCATTATCTACATATTTTGCAAATCTACTTGGTTTTTTTGGCGATCTGTTTCATTTTCTGGACTCAGCATTCTTATCCCTGGTTGTTAGTCTGTCTGTATGTATATTGATCTACAGCCTTAACAACTAAAGTGATTACCTTGAAATTTGGTATGTGTGGTTCTTATGATATTCTACAGTAACAGTACCTGCCTTATAACTTTTAAGGAAAAGCTTATTTTAGTCGAACACCGCTGCAACGATTTTGATCACATTTTTTTCGATTTTTTTTCAGCTACAATTTTATCCAAAGCAAATTTACTGGAAAAGTCCATTAACCGTACTTTTCATAATCTTTTTTTAATTTTTGGCTTTCTCGGTAACGGTAACAATAAAATTTTATAATTAAATTTTTTTATAAAGCGAAATTAATTCTGCATTCCAATATTTAAAAAAAAATAATTTTTGTATTTAAAATTAATTTTTGATATTTTTTTATTTTGAAAATTCAATATTTTTAAAACTATTCAAACAAAATTATTTTAAATTTTTTTAATTGGATTTAACTACAAACCTCCATCCAGTCTTAACGTCCTCAAGAACGTGTAAAATAAAAGACCAACATATTGGTGCAGGCCGTAACCACCTCCCCTCACCCGTTGGTGCAATTTGCAATCAAGTTATTGCTCAAAATCTTTAATTGAAAATGATACATTAAAAACGTTACATAAGACTTCTAATTTGATCATACAACACCAACACAAAAACTCCTCCAATCCCTGTCAAGCCATTTGGAAAAGCACCCTTGAAAAATGCAGACATCCCTTCGTTCTTTGCTATTGTCACCTAATAGTAAAGAGTGGTATCCTGTATCAAAGGGATACGACACAATAGCAACAACGGGGGTCACAACTTGTGCAGTTACCTATCTTATGAACAATTTGGTGCATAGAGTAAATATATTATATTATTATATATTATATATTATTATTATTATATTATATTATTATTATTATATTATAGTATAGTTACTCTATGATTTGGTGTTCTTCGGATCTGGAAGCATAGATATCTCGAGCTGTGTTTTGATTCTAGAAAGTATCTTAGGAAATTCTGTCATGTTTTATACAAGGATCTCCGCAGCAGTTTGTAATAAGACTAATAAGTTCTTCCATTGGAAATTTATACATACATACATACATATGTATGTTTTATATAACACAAGCTTCATAACACCTTGAAACATTATCCCTACTAACAATACGGGGATTCTTGAGGCATGAACTTACATACATTGCTATTGTCAAGAATCTTCAAACTTTGGGTCGATTTTCTGTCAATTCAGATGATTTTTGTAAACAAATAAATAAAAATCCCCAAATCTAATAGTTTGCAAACAAAACAAGACCCTAGACGGTTAAATGGTCATTCACTTTAAGCTCTGACAGACGATTCATCAAAGTGTCGGGAAATCCATCAAATTATCCTAATTATTAACAAAAAAGAAAAACAACCTCAAAACAGCAGATGCGCTTAACAAAAAATAAAAACTAATAACCAACATCCAATTTTCAGAATAAATTAAAGTCAAATCATTAATTTGGTGGTCTATTATTGTTTAGAGGTTTAGACTGATTCATGCCCCCAACTGACCATTTGAGGTTTCTTTTGTTGTTCCCATTTTTTTGTTTATTTAATTTAAAAATCATTAAATTTAATCCATTTTGGGATTAAACGTATACAGATATTTGGGGCCATAATTTAAACATGCGCTTAGCTGTGAAGTATCTAATTTTGAACTCTGGGAAGAACCCAGTTATGGGTTTTAGTTGAACAATTATTCATGAAATGATTAGTGTCGTAACAAATTGCGTACTTTTTTTATTAATCATAAAAGTAGATTTAGTAGGTAACTTCTCTGATTGCGGAACGAAACTTTTATGGTCACTTATTATTATTTGTCAAATGTAAATTTTGTTTGAAAGCATGGGTAATAGGTAGGCAATTGTGACTCAACAAACCTCGTGTTAAGATATTAAGGTAAACAATGACAAGCAAATAGTAAATCTTTAATTTACGCATGTGAATGTATAAAAATGAATACAATGAATATTTAATTTTGCGACAAAATAAGTGGTTTTTCAGTAGAAAAATAATTTCTTTGAGGTTTGGATAAGCAAATAAAAATTGTGAACAGAGTGCCGGAAATACCATTTTAATGTGATTTACTTGTCCGCGCACAAGTGTGGTGTGTATGGGCTGCTTAAGAAATGAGTGCTGGTGTATTTTTATTCATTGGTATCACTTAAACAGGGGCGTAATGAGGGGTCGAGCCGTGGGGGTGATTTTTATTGAAATGCCGACTTATTCAAGGAATTTGCCGACTCCATAGAATTCACATCCGTATTAAAAATAAATTGCACGACTGGATCGCACGTACTTGCTCTTATGTGCGGTCACAGCGTTCAATAAAATTTAATAAGTATTTATGTATAAGAAGAATTTCAAAGTTTTTATTGGATTTTTTGACTGTTAAAAAAAAGTACGTAAAAGAGTTTTCAGCGGAAAAATTTAAACGCCATTTTATTTCTATAAAAAATGTGAAATGGTGTGATTTTTTTTCAAAATCGTAGAAACGGTTTTTATTTAACAACTTTTGGTAAAAATTAAAAAAAAATAATAATAAAAGAATCCAAACTTTAGCACAAAAATAACTTTCACTTAAACAAAATTTTAATAAATTCACTTACGCGTTTTCAATTTCGATTTTTCAAAAAAAATTTTTTTTTAAATTATTAAAAATCCAAAAAAAAAGTTTTCGAAAATATTTTAAATTGATATTATTTAGGCTACCTACTTCTTCCTGAATATAAATTTTGGTTGTAATCGGTTAACCAGTTCACGAGAAAGTCGAATAAATTATTAAAACACGAAAAAACTAAAAGAATTTTAGTTAACTAATTTATGTTTTGTATCTTTTTAGAAAGTTAGAAACTTTATTAACAAAAAACTTAAATTTTAATAGACTTAATAAGACGAGGCTTAAAAACTTAAATTTGTATTGAAAAAGGGGCGGCCAAGATAATAGTAGTGTTGCTAGATATAGCCTGAGAGGTGTTAGAAAAATAGTCTATTTGCTTCAAGTTCTTTAATAGTACTACTAACTTATTTAAGCATTAATATTTGGTTGCATTGGCGTTGCATAGAATCAATCTGTTTTTGGCATATTTCTACGGATATCGATTTCCAAACATCCCAAAACTTTTACCCAAAAGTCGAGTTATTTGTTGGTTTGACCATTTTTTAAACGTTACACCACAAATACTCAATAGTATTAGGAGCAGGTAAATGCAGAGGCCATTCTAACACGTTGAAGCTGCCTTTGCCACCGTGTATTAAGATATTAAGATTAGTCTGACTATAAAATATTTGTCCATTTCTCAATAGACCACTTGAAATACTCTTTCGCAAACTCAAATTTTTTGGCTAATTTTTTTTTGAAGAAAACGGTACTTTTTTGGACTGCCAGGTGGCAGATGATTTTCTCCCAAATACGATCCATTTCAATGCTCGCCTCTAATAGAAATTCCGCTTTAAGGTCAACCGATGACAAAAATGGGTTTTCTGCCGAATATCTGGCCAGCCATTTTATTTCTTTTTGTCATAGAGGCAGAGTTCCTCGGGTTTGAGGCTAGAAAGGAGACTTTAATGCATTTTGTATCATCGAAGCAGAGCAACCAAATAAGTTCTGCACTTCTGTATAAGTTTTTTCTTTTGAAATCAACTATGTTATAAGAGCGCGCTTTTCAGCGGATTAGTGCTTTCAGCGATCCATAATTGACCAAAACTAAATCAAGGTTTTTTTAAAAAGTAAAATAGAATTAATTGATAATAAATAAATGTACTTCTTCTTCTATCCTATTGTTGCAAATATAATACTTAAATTTTGCTCTAGCAAGACTTTTGCAAACACTACTATTATTTCCACAGGTCCAAAACGGCGCGGCATGTAAATGAAAACTAACCATAAAACGAAATTCAACAAAATTGTTATGGAAGTCTAATTGTACAATTTTAATTGGTCATACACAAAACGTTGAACTGGTAAAGAAAATAAACCAAAAAAGTACCAAATCACTACAATAAGAGACTGTAAGCATATTTTTAGTAGTTGCTATTATTTTGACCGCAACTGTATGGCAGGTGTTATTTAAAGCCCTAAAATAAAATTTCAATTTACCCTCTGAGGAATGCCAAAAGAATCACACGTACACCAAATTCGAAGGTAATAGCTTAAGCCGTTTAGTCTGCAGCTCGTTATACATACAGACTGACAGATAGTCAGACAGAAATTTTTGTCACTAAATTTTTTAGGTTTCTCTAGGATCGTAATGACATGTTTTTTTAATGGAATTCGTGCGGAAAAAAAATTGAGACAACAATCAAACATGACATTATGATGATAGAGAAACATATTTGAGTTACTGGCTAAATTTTGTCTGTACGGATGTATGTGGGACTACAGCCTAAACGGTTGGGCCAGTCGTCTTCAAATTTAGAACTTAACGTTATTTTGACATTCTACATAGGACTATTTAAAATTTTTGTTAGCTCAAATAATAACGGTAACTGCCATATAACCGTTAAGTAAAAGCTTATTTTTGTCGAAAACGGCTCCAAGAATTTGTATGAACAAAAATCAATGTATGCAAGTACTATTGTAGATATTGTGTATGTTTCGGTGATCAAAAATAAGTTGGTGTGTTATAAACGGTACCCGCCATAGGACCATTATTTTTTTCTTCGACTTACTCAAGAATTGGATAAGCAATTTTGATGTAGGTAGCCAAAGTAATTTAGCAAAAAAAAATTTCAAATAACTTTTTTTTGGTATTTTTAACAATTTAAACAAAAAATTTTTTTTGATAAATTATCAATCAATATTTTAAAAACGGTTAAGTGGATTTTTTTTAGATTTTGTTATTAAATGTATATTTTTTTTTGCTTAATTTTGCATTTCGAATTTTTTTTTATATTTAAAAACCATTTTAATTTAAGAACAGTTCCAACGATTTTGGAAAAAAATTCTCAATTTTTCATATTTCCTAAAAAAATAAAATAGCGTTTAAATTTTTCCACTAAAAACTATTTTACGTACTTTTTTCAAAAAAAAAAAAATAAGTCACAAAAAATCGAATAAAACTTTTGAGGTTCCCTTAATATTTTTAAAATTTTATATGACGCTGTGACTGCTTATAAGGTCAAGTACGTGCGACCCAGTCGCGCAATTTATTTTTTTATATTCACAAAGCCTAAATTCAAGTGATGAAGAGGAATTTTCTATTAAAGCCTTGATTTAGTTTTCACCGTCGCTCATTTGCTGAAATGACACTGATGTGCTTTGGATCAACAATCAGTACATCGGTTATAATTTTGTATTTTTCATAATGCCGTCAAATGCCGTCTGGCATAAATTTATTAATTGGATTTGTTGATTGATCTCCTCGTATTTCACCGAGTTATTGATATTTAATTCCTTCTTTAATTTTTAATCAATTAGCTATTAATTAATTAGAATTTCGGAAAGTTAGACCTTTGAAAATGCCGACTTGCACACTTTCACGTTTGAAAACAAAAAAATATACCCATTTTCATTTCATTTTTTAACGTTTTGTTCCCAACTAATCTTTGAAAATGTCGGGTGTTGTTCATACTAGTCGTTAATTCTTAAACCCTCAGAATTATTAATGTAGCTTCCTTAATTTGCCGACTCGTAAAATTCAGTGGGGGGTGCACACTCCCCCACAACCCCCCTTCGGTACGTATCTGATTTCAAATAATAATTCTATCAAACGAAAATAGAGACGTGACGTATAAAACACAACTTGCCACTTTTCTTGTATGGTTGTGTTCATTTAAAAAATTATTGAATTTGAATGAAACACAAACATTTTCAATAAATAAAAATTCAATTATTTTATTTCGTAATTAATCTTAAAATTATATAAAATATTTGTACTCTTAGAACGTTTCTATCCTCTATGGTATGGCTGTGGGTATCCTCCACCGAACCCAGGACCACCATACCCCGGAGGACCTCCAAAGCCTACTCCATGACCACCATGGCCACCATGACCAGCATGACCTGCATGACCTACGTAATTAGGTCCATAATTTCCACCAACACCATGAGGAGCACCACCAAAACCACCTCCATGGCCCACGTAACCGCCTCCATAGCCTGGACTTCCTGGACCATAGCCGCCTACACCACCGAATCCTCCTGGTGCATAGCCTCCTGGTCCAAATCCACCTGGTCCAAAACCACCTGGTCCAAATCCACCGGCTCCAAATCCACCAGGTGCACCAAACTGTTTGGCTTTATTTTGACCGGGTACCGGAAACGCAGCTGCTAGTGCAAATGATATCGCCAAAACTTGCAAAACAACGAAAATCTTCTTCATCTTGACCAGAGTTCTTTTCTTCTTCTCTTACGGAAGCAACTACTTATTTCCAACGAAATTTACATTCCCTTTTATAGGTTTGCAAATACTATACTTTGTCGGAAGATACATATATCCATCAACCTTAATTTGGCGAAAGCAATTTACATTTTTTGATGAATAATTCAAAAACTTTCATTTTTTTGCTAAACTTTTATATTTTAGGTTTTAAATTACAATAAATAGAAACTAATTAACAGAAAAAGATATATAACTGAGTGACCGCCAGGTTAACCAAGTTGTCCAAGAATATCTGCGAGTTGATTCGCAGCGCTAGTGCCTCCAAGCCCAGCAGCTCCATTGCCTGCCAAAAGTGGCCTCAAAGACGCACCTAACGCTTGACCGAGTAGGGCAGCCTGGCTGGGGGTAAGGTTGCTCAGATTGGTAATTCCATTTGGGCGAATGCTGTTATTGTTGTCAGAGCCAGGTCGTGGAACTACAGAAGCTGAGCCACTAGATCCGCCTAAAGTACTAAACGGCCGGTTTCCTCCTTGATATCCAGGTCTTGAAGGATAACCTCCATAAAATCCACCAGGATAGCTGGACTGAAAAAAGCCTCCTGGACGATATGCACCTGAATAATATCCACCAAAACCTCCTGGATAGTAACCTCCAGGTCTGCCATAACGCCCTGGATATCCAAATCCGCCAAAGAAATTTCCAGGCCTAAATCCACCGTATCCGCCAAAAGGAGGAAAGAATCGACCTTGAGCTTGCGGCTGACTTGATCTCTCACTACCTTCTGCTTTCTCAGTTTTTGAAGTTTGACATGAGGCAAATGTGAACACCAAAGAGAGAATTAAAAGCTCTCGTAGTGACATATTGAATAGAATTGACAGCCCCAAAACAAAATGCAAACTATTCGGCTCACTAAGATTAAATGACCTGTCTGCCAGCTAACTGAGTCTTATAAACAACGGATTCCATCCGAAAATTACCTTGATGCAGAATGACCTTTAACGATGCGTGCATTCCTACTGATTCTTTGCGAAAAAAATAAATTAGAATCTTCCAAATTTGGTCAAAATATCAACATAATGCTAGCAAAACAAAAGCAAAGAAGTTTCTATATGGACGAGTGAGTACCAGGTTAATGACCTACCTCGAGTCGTGCTATTGAAACCGAAAGTGGGTTTTTCTGTTTTGGACTTTTTAGCAACGTCTTGGCATGAGTAAGTTGCTAAACGTGCTCATAAACTTATCGGACGAAGTATCAGGAAGTTACTTTATAGTTTTGTTTAGAGTTTACTATAAACAGCTTCAAGATGTCTCCATATAGTTTGAGTGGGTGTTAACATCGTGTGTCATCGTAAAGACAGACTTTTTTGCAGTGAACTTAAAGTTTTCGTTGGGCTGTCTTTATTGAGTCTAATTAATCTTTTATTATAGACCGGGACTTAACAACAAATTTCAATGACGTCCATATTAAAATAGTAGAAAAGATTTTCCACGTAAGTTTTAGCGGTCTTTCATAGACTCCAACAACCAAACGTTAGAGTTTAAATGTTGCTAGCAAATAAAAGGAGAATACAAGTTGAAACTGCATAGATGACGTTAAATGAGGTTCTAGGAAATAATTTTTAGATAAAGGTTGGCAAACATGACTTTGATTACTTATTTACAAACATCTTAAGAAAGAACCGCATGTTCTCCAAAAGAACTTAGATTCTTGATGACTTGGTTAACTAAAATTTTACTTGAGCTCAAAATGGGTAAGTGCCAATTCATGACTTTTCTTCCTAAGCGTCCGTCTCCCTTCCCCCGTTCTTATCATTTCTCCAATTAAACTATTCCAGTTGTGTCCCTTAAACATGTTCTTGGTATGATACTCTCTCTCGCAACAAAAACTTTATATCCTCCCCGCCTAGGTATAGCAAAGATTTGTGCAAACTGCGAAACAAACGTAATAAACTATGGAAAATCTACTTAATAACTAGGTCAGTAATTGATTACTCTAATTACATGTGCATTTATTATCGTTACTCCGAATTAAGTGAACTTCTTAATAATCAATACCTTTCTAAAGTTGGAAATAATTTTCTCTCCGATCCAAAATGCTTTTTTAATTTTATTAATTCTAAACGGAAATCCGATGGATTTCCTTCGAGTTTTACTTTCCTGATAGTGTCCCTTCGATTCTTTTATAAAAATGTCTCTCTCACAGAGTGTTTTTCCCGATTTTTGGAAAAACTCCTTTATATATCCAATTCATAAAAAAGGTCCCAAAAATTAAGTTGAAAATTATAGACCGATAGCTAAACTTTCTTGCATTCCTAAACTCTTTGAAAGTCTAGTCTATGATTCAGTCTATTTCCACTGCAAGTCTATATTTTCCCCCGCCCAACATGGCTTTCTTAAAGGTAGGTCAACAAATACAAACCTTATAGAATTAGTCTCCGAAGCTTTAAAAGTTATTGAAAAAGGGTATGAAGTTGACACAGTCTATTCAGACTTTACTAAAGCCTTTGATAAGGTCTCCCATAAAATCATTCGACTCAAGTTTGATGCTCTAGGGTTTCCACCTTGTTTTATTGAGTGGTTAATTTCATACTTGGAGAACCGAATCTATAGAGTTCTTTTCCGTTGTTCCCTCTCCAAGCCTATCTTTGCCACCTCAGTAGTTCCTCAAGGCAGTCACCTTGGACCGCTCATCTTTGTCCTTACAGTCAATGATGTGAGTCTTATTTTAAGAGACTCTTCTCTTTTAATGTTTGCAGATGATATGAAAATGTTTAAGATAATTTATACTCTTCCTGATCATATTCTCCTTCAAAACGACCTTAATCGATTTTTCAATTGGTGCACACAAAATTTTCTGGAATTAAATATTAGTAAATGCCATAAAATAACCTTTTTGCGAAAACGTTTAGTTGAAACCTCAAGAATTTACTCTTTTCAAAATGAACCCATCAATGTTATTGAATCCATATATGATTAAGGTGTTCTGTGTGATAAAACACTAAATTTTAACACCCATATTGACCAGATAATTAACAAAGCTAATCTTGGTTTAATTAAACGTTGGTCTAAAGAATTCAATAATCCCTATGTGACGAAGTCCCTTTATATAACGTACGTTCGACCCACTCTAAAATATTGTAGTCAGGTTTGGTCACCGTACTATGAATGTCATTCACGTAGAATTGAAGACGTTCAACGAAGATTTATCCGTTTTGCCCTTCGGGCTCTTCCATGGGACGACAGAACCAACTTACCTTCCTACCTTGACCGTCTGAAACTACTCGGGTTACAATTCTTAGGGCAACGGCGTCAAAAAGCTGGCATTACTTTCGCTCATCAGTTGATCCTTGGTAATATCGATTCTGCCGCCCTTCTATGCGAAGTCAATCTTAACACTAATCCCCGTAATATCCGTTCCCGACAATTTTGTTATCTCCCCCATCATCGAACCAATTATGGGCACTCTGAATAAATGTCCAGAATACTACGGTACTCGAATGATGCGATGCACTCTCTCGACCTTAATATAAACAAGTCCGCACTTAAACTAGCCCTTCGAAATACCCTTCAAAATTAATACCTCCTTTCTTTTACCTAGTTTGTACTTTGTTTTTTTTTATAAATATTTTATCTTTTTTTTGTTTTTTTTTTTTTGTAAAAAAGAGCCGTGGGTGGGCCCATTGACCCATTTCAAAAACCCCATTGCTCCGATAACAAGAACCAAAAAAAAAAAAATGTTAGCTCATAAGTCTTAGTTTTTTAAGTTAAAGCTTCTACTAAGCTAAATAAATAAATAAATAAGGAGCTTAATTTTTGTTCTCACTTTGGTGATATATGCTTTCATAAAAAGTTGGTTAAAAGAGTTCTCCGACCTTTACCTAATCTTGCCTTAGACGGAGCTACATTCCAGGTTGGATGACATGGGCCTCAACCAAAAAACTTTTCCAGCCATCTAGGTTACTGGTTCGATTCTCCAATTTCGCACGGGAGTTGGTCGAGGTCACTTGAGTGAGTGCGCCACCTTAATCTCGATCTTCCTCTACTGGGTGTCCACCAGGGTTGGAATCAAACATTTTCCGGGATCCCATCATGCTTAACTCTTTAAGGCATAGAGCACCAAGAAGATCCTTCCACATATCCCAATTCGCCGCAAATGGGCCTCAGCTGGCATGACTGGGTCGCACGTACTTGCTCTTATGTGCCTAATTACATTGGGAATCAAAATCTTTGACAGACACAAGTAACAATCTGTCACTATGTATAAGGAGCTGCAGCCTAAACGGCTTAAACGATTATCTTCAAATTTGGTGTGTGTGATTCTTTTGACATTCCACAGAGGGGAAATTTTATATGTGTGCGGTCACATTGTAGAATAAAATTTAAGAAAATTAAAGTTAACATCAAAGCATTTATTTGAATTTTGTAGCTTTTGATTGTTCGAATAAAGCACGTTAAATTGTATTGATTGAAATAATTTAAACGTCATTTTATTTCGTTAAGAACTGTTAAAAAATGTGATTTTTTTTCAAAATCGTAGAAAGGGTTTTTAAATAAAACGATTTTAATTTTTTTTTTAAAGTTGTTAAAAACTTTTTACAAAAAAAATTAAAAAAAATTATTTAAGAATACAAACTTACGCATAAAATAAACACATATTTAAAAACAAAATTAAAAAAAAATTACCACCCGTTTTCAAAATATTGATTGTTCAAAAAAAAAAAAAAAAAAATAAAAAAAATATATTAAAAAATACAAAAAAAAGTTTTGGAAAAAAAAATTAATGCGAAATTACTTAGGCTACCTTATACCTTCTTGAATATCAATTTTGGCAGTAATCAGATCACCAGTTTTCGAGAAAGTTGAAGAAAAAAATCGGTCCTATGGGAGGTACCGTTCTTAGTCCGCCATATTAATTCTTTTTTTTACCAAAATATAATGCTTAAATATAGTATTACACTGATTTTTTTCATAAAAATTCTTGAAGCTGTTTTCGAGAAAAATAAGCTTTTACATGACAGGTACCGTTAATTTTTGAGCTAAAAAAAATGGAAAAAACTCCTCTGTAGAATATCAAAATAACCTTAAGTTCTAAATTTGAAGAAGATTGGCCCAACCGTTTAGGCTACAGTCCAGAATACATCCGTACAGACAGACAGACGGACACAATTTTGCCAGTAATACAAATATGTTTTTCTGTCATCGTAATGTCATGTTTGATTGTTATCTCAAAATTTTTAATATGAACGTATGAGTTTGTCAGAAAGGTAAAAAAAATAAAAATCTAAAAATGTCCATTAACCTCAAGTTCTTTTTTTTTATTTATTTATTTATTATGTAGCATAAAATAATTGGTTACATTTTCTGAATTTGTAGCTAGAGATAAAGGACTAATAATTTCCTTTAAAACTATGATTCGGCAATGATACAATGAGATTATGATTTTATAAATAATATTAGTTTTTTTTCAAGGGAAAGCTACAAATAAAAACCTTTATATAACAATTATATCTTATATTGCAATAATTTTAGTAATATATTTAGTTATTTGATTTATTTATATAAAGCAATCATATATTCGTGTTTGTCTAAAGCTTAATTTGATAATAATAATTCTCTTATTAATTCATTTTCAGACCAATTATATTTATTATAGAACTTTTTCCGTAGATTTTTCTATAAGTATATCTAAAAGCTAGCTAATATCAACAGCTAGTTCATGAAGCCGGCGAGTAGAAAAATGCCATGGCAAACCAAGCATAATTTTAAAAATTTTGTTTTGGCAAATTCGAAGCTTGTTTTTGTGCGTTTTCGCACAACCGTACGGCTTGAAAAATTGATTTGTATAATATTAATTTGTTAGCTATAGACAGTTCAGAATTTTTATTTATAAGAGGATATAAGATTCTTATGTGTGAAACAGATTGAACCAGCAACAGCAACAGCACCAGCAACAGCGGCCGCCATTAATTTAGAACCAATGTATTTCAATGGCTCAAATTAGATTAGACCAGCACCGGCAACGTCACCAGCGTCGTTGGACCAAAGTCTTAAATTTGCTGTTGCTGTTCCATTACTACCAACTTTGAGCAAGTGAAATTCAGGGGCAAAAGAAAACTTCGTATACTTTTTTGTGACACAAAGTGTCAAACAGAAGTAGGAAGACGATGCTGGTGCTGGTAGCAATGTGTTTCAATTTATTTTGCTGGTCAGCGTGCTGTTTGCTGTTGACGGTGCTGGTGTTTTTGAAAATAAAATTTTTTATCTATCATAATGCCAAGATATCTGCAGTGCTCGGACCAATTAATACTAAATCCGCCCATTTGTAGTAGAACATCATTTGGCAAGAAACACTCTTTACGTCGACGTGTAAACCAAATAGCTTGTGTTTTTGTAGGATTAACTTTAATTTTACATTTAAAAAATTATTTTTCTAACATAGTTAGAGGTGCTTGAAGTTTACGATGTACGTTCAAGTAATATATTCTGATGTAAATATGGCGGTATCATCAGCAAACATGGCGAGTTTAACGTCACGCCCAAGGTCAGGCAGATCGAATGCATAACTTGCATTATAGTACTTATAATCGCAAGTAAAAATGGATTTATTAGTAGGTATAGTAAGTTTATCAGAAAGGTAAACAAAATAAAAATCTAAAAATGCCCATTAACGATTAACCTCAAGCTCTTTATTTAGAGAGAACCTACTGTATAACAATCTCCGAGCTTAATCCTTTACATTTGTTTAAAGCTCCATGCACTTCATATTTCTTCTAACTATCATTCACCGATTAACTCTTATCAATTTTGAAATATAATGACGAATTAAATAACATGGACAACATCAAGCCTGATAACGTTTTTCAAAAAAAAAGCATCAACATCAACAATCAGACCAAAAGGTCAACCCACCACCGATAAGAAACTATTTACTTGCATATTTTTGGCTCATCAATTCATACGTAGTATTCGGGTTTTTAGTTGAATTAATACCTTCATTGCCACCACAATGAATAAATCATTATTAATTATTTCAATTATTTCAATTTGCTTGCATTTGATAAATGCAGATCTTGACTCACCAAGTCAGCATATCACAACATCAAATGGCCAAAGAAGAGTTGCATCGATTCACAGCAGAATCATTGCAGTTCCAAGTGCTCGTGGGGGCCCATCGATAGCGTTAGAAAATAGTAAAGTTCCAATGATAGATCGGACAATACAAACTCTTCGACGATTCCGGAGAGGTAAATAATGTTTTTTCATGAACTTGTTCGCGGATAATTTGGCCATATTTTTTTTGATTTTTTTTAAGTGCGGAAATCAGTGACGGCTTATCCGAAACATCATCTCTTGCAACCAATCGATGTGCCATTGGACGCAGATCATCCTAAGGAAGGCTTGAACTCGACAACAGCTCCTTACACGGACAATCATCATTCATGGAAAAAGACGCAAGTCGTTATTTAATTAAGTGTTTTTGTTGTTGTCCTTGCTAAGTCGGTAATAAAAGATTTCTTTTAGCGTTTTGCATTTGATCTATGTGTGTGTGAGTGTTTATGTAAAATTCTACGGATAGCAAAACGACTTAACAATCCCAGGAAAGTAGGAGCAGCTTTTATAGCTTTTACTATAACAAAATGTTTTGGAATATTTCTACCATGAAAAAGAGAAACCAAAATAACTTGTTAGTTTACTGCATTCCGTGTCATAATTTTTTTTTCTCGTTTTCAGTACCGTTTTGAACGTTGTATGTTGAGTTCTTAAGAAATAAGTTGTGGGAACTTTGTTCCGTTTTGGATCGACCATCAATTATTCTAATTAATTTGGAACTTATCCACAATTTACAGAACTTTATAATACCCTTTACGATCTATATTTATTTTTAAACTAAAGTTAACCTTATTTAAAATCCCAAGACATTTTTTTCAATTTGCCTCTTTCCTTTCTTTTCCTTAACAGTGAAACGTTCAGTGATCCTTAATATTTTACAGATTTGTTTTCATCATTTTTAAGCAATTTTTTGGCTTGAAGATTCTTTTCAACTAGAAGAAGTTCACATCACAATTGATTTGAAATTGAATCACGTTAGAAATAAATTCAGTCAACTTGGTGAAGGATTTTCT
Organism: Platycheirus rosarum; assembly: GCA_963971375.1. Lineage (NCBI taxonomy): Eukaryota > Metazoa > Arthropoda > Insecta > Diptera > Syrphidae > Platycheirus > Platycheirus rosarum. The sequence continues at coordinate 35,955,704 of OZ020510.1, read as the reverse complement.
CTCGGGGTGGATAATATTCCTGCAATTCTTCTTAAGAAATGTTCTAAAGTGCTATTCTTCCTGCTTTCTCAAATTTCTAATTAATCTAATGTGTTTCTTTTGCCTTTTTCAGCGCTAGAAGCTGGGGTGTAAGTCGATGTGTTCTCCACTGTCTAAAATAAGGCCTTTGACAAAATTTAAGAAAGTGCATTTGGCTTTTGAACCGATCTCTTTGGAAAATATACATATCTTCAGAGTGGGTTTCAGAAATGCATTTTCCAGCCCATTGCTGGTTACTTTTGGGGTCCCTCAAGGAAGTCACTTAGGAACTTGTCTCTTTATCCTTATCATTTATCTCTCAAATTAATTCTTTCTCTCCCATCAGTGAATTGATCCGAGATCTTGAATTTGTATGTGATGGTGAGTTTAATATTATTGCTCTCCTCGATGAAATATTCCAGGAACTTGGCTTTGTATAACGATGGTTTAAAGAATTCTCTAAACCTTATGTGACTCGTTTGTCGTTCCCTATTGGAGACCATATATTTTTAAATTCCACATAATGAACAAAAAGAAAAAAAATAAGACCTGTTTTTATTATTTTTTTTGTTTTCAAAAATAACTCAATACAAAAAACATAACACAAGGATTCAGTCTTTTCTTTGGTTAATTAAAATTTTGTTTTAAACATTCTCTGAACTCGAAACTGAAAGTTAAATTTATTAATTAAAATTATTTTTTTTTCATTTAAAAAAAAAAAAACCTTTCTCTTTTGGAGCATTCTACCCAGACTCGGGTCTCAAATTTTACAATTTAATTCTTAAAATGTTTTTGAAATGTATGTCTTTTTCTATAAAATGTTTAAAAAATTTCCATCCATCTCTATTTATACAATTTTGAAAAGGTTTTGAATTGGTTATCTACATGGACCTAATAAGTATGTACTGCTAGGAGCCAACTTCACGTGGGTTCCATATAAGAGCATAAGGCAAACAAAGAATCAAATATGAAAACATTTATGCAAAGGCATACATTAGGCAGAAGGGCCAATGACCCCTCTTAGTTATAAAAATATATATCAAAAAGATATTCAATAATAAATGATAACAAAGTTTTAGTTGCGCCAAATTGTTTATTACTATATTTTTATTGCAAAACTTAGTGGGTCTGATAGGTTAGTTCCATACCTATCTGGCAGTGCAAAATTTTTTTAACCTCCCTTGAATATGCATCTCAAATTTCGTGCCCATAACCTCTTCGAGGCAAGATCCTTTTTACACTACCTCCATATCAAGACTGTTTCCAACTCATGAATTTGAAAATTCTAAAAGAACGAAAATGATCATTTACCGTCTTGTTTCTGGTTTCGTTGTATGCTCTACTCTTTATAACTTAATTTTTTCAACAATAACCTCCAAAATTCTAAACTTATATATCTGCCCCGCCACCGTTTCTATTGTGGCATTAACGAACCTCTTAAGGTGTGTCCACCCCAAAGAAACATTTGTTTAAAAAACATTTCTAAAACATTTCAGAAATGTTTCTGAAATTACTGAAACATTTCTTAAATGTTTATTTGTTTCCCATTTTATGTATCCAGTTTTGTACTTCAAGATTAATTGTAAAAAAAAGGAGGAATCATAGCGTCGCGTTTTGACATCATGAACAAAATACAAACAAATAAAAAACAGAAAACCTGTCAGACTAAAATGTTTGAAAAATAAAGAAAGATATCCGTTCGGAAGGGGAAACAGAGAGACATTTCATAAACATTTCAGAAATGTTTCGCGGAGCGTCCAGATCTAAATAAATATTAATTTTAGAACCATTTGAAAAACATTTTAGAAATAAGGAAACATTTCTGAAATGTTTTTTAAATGTTTCTGAAATGTTTAAAAAAATGTTTCTTTGGTGTGGACACACCTTTACACGCATGCCGCGAAGTGTAAATTCGAACGTAAAATATGTTGAATTTAAAATCATTATTTTTAACCTAAACTGTGCAAACTACTACGGTGAATTGGCATCAGTCACGAAATAATATACAATGTGAATATATTTGACAGGTGTCATAAGAACACCATGGCCACCATAGGCCGCCAACCCAAAATCTACCCAGGCGAATTAAAAAACCCTATAATTAGAAGAATGACACTATCCGAATTTATAAAAAGAACCAAAACTACAAAATGTAATGGTTTATAGTAAAACAAAGTATGCCATCACACGTACTAAGTAACAATGAATTTTTAAAAAAGATATTTTGAAAATTGTACGACCGATTTCAATGAACTCGCTTTTATATTTTTAGTTTTCTGTTTTTTTTTTCACATTTTGGTATGAAATTTTTTAGAGAATATTAATAAACAGCTGATTACAATATTTATAAATTATAATTTAAAAAAAGTTTTAAAAAAATTATTTTTTAATAGAAAAAACAATTTTTCTAAATTTTTGGTATGCGAAATTTATGGAACCATCATATATTTTCAAATATAAAATTTGGTAGAAATCTTATAAGCTGTTTCCGAGAATAAATATAAATACAAAATTCAAAACCTCTCCCTTTATGTATATATTAAATAATTTTTTTTCGAAAATTCTTTCATTTTTTTAACATGCTTAAGATTTTTCTCGGAAAAACTAAGTATACAATACAATTTGAAAACTAAATGTCTATTGAGAAAAAAAATATTGAAAATCGTTCAATCAGTTTTTTTAAAAGTCGTTTTTTAAGACTTTTCGAAAAACATGTTTAAAATTTTTTTTTAGTCTGTCATTATAAAAAAATCTGAAGTTTTCATTTAAAAAGAATTCAATCCACCCGTTTTCAAAATATTCCGATAACCATTTTTTTTAGAAAATTTAAAAAAAATCAAAAAAAAGTTTTTGAAAATTTTGAAATGCAATATTAATTGAATTATAAATGAATTCCTGTGTGCAAAATTTGATTGAAATCGGTATAATGGTTTACGATAAAACTGCATTTGAAAAAAACCGGTTCTATGAGAGGTAGCGTTATAGAACATATTTCGAAAAATTCATTCTGACTGAAAGATGTATTGTTGTAAAAAAATAGCACTCTTTGTTAGTGATTGTATGTAAGGTACCATTATTTTCAACCTAGAGCAAAAATGAAAAATCAAAAAATACTACCAAATTAATACTAAATACCAAGTTTGAAGCAAATCGGCTCATCCGTTTAGGCTGTAGAGGTGCGAACAGACATACAGACGGACGGAATTTCAGGACCTACTTTTTTCGACTTTTCTTTAATGGTAAGGTCGTGTTTGATCGTTAAAGAAACATTTTTTTTGCAGGAATCCATAACTTGCCTTATAGTATCTATAATCGCAAGTAAAAAAACAACTAAACTATATTAGCGGTACACGAAATTATGAGAATCACCAAGAACGAATGAAAGAACATGAAATTGATGAACATGAATATTGATTTTTTGAATGTTCATTACTTAAATATATAGTAAGCAATTTGGGATTTTGAGAATCGGAATTTTAAAAGTCAGGGCTTTGAGAGAAGGGCTTTTGAGTGTCGGGTTTCGGTCCTTATCCTTTTGAAAATAGTATACACAATGTCATTACATGAGGCAACGGAAAAAAGTATACTTTTGTTAGTTCACTGAAAGTATTAAACAAATTTATTTATAATTTGCACCGCATTCTGGCAGTGTTCAATGGTAGCATACTTATGTGCCATTCAATTAAACACAATTTGTACACATTTTGAAGTTTTAACATACACAAGCAGTCCGACAACGGATCGTTAAATTTCTTCATTGATTTTTTGAAGTAGTTTGATATCAAGTTTCATTTCATGGCATACCAAAAATGTTAACACGGATTTGCACATTAGCATGTTAAACTCTAAATATTTAATTATTTAAGGTAATGCTCTGTTTAAAATTCGAAGAGAAACTAGCCCTACCTATGTATATGTTTAAAGTATGTTTTCACAGTCATTTTTGTTATTTTGTTTATTTTTGATATTTTACAGTTTTAGGATAAATTATTAAAATTGGTGGGTTAATTATGTATATAATTTGATTTTTTCGCAATGATATTTTGCAATAGAACAAAAAACTTAGCAAATAATTTCCAGTCTAACAACATTTATTTTAAAACTAATCAATGCACTTTTGTGTTCTGACGGTTCTGAATTACCCTAGTTCTTTTCTATCTATTCTGATTTGAATTGAACTGATTTAAGGTTTCTATTTGAAATCCAAACTCTCGGTTTGAATTTAAAAAAGATAATAACTTTCGGTTGACTAAAGAGAAGACTTACCTTCAATCAAACCACAAATTTCTTGGTCAATATTGTTGACTCAAAACCATACCAAATAGTATTTTATCTTTCCAGTTCTTATTTTGTAATAAATTCAACAAGTTCTTGTCTTATAGTATGTTTACCTCTAAAAAACCACACAAAATTACCAACGGAAAGATTCCGAAATATTTATTAACTTTTTTTTATGAAATAAATTACAATTTTTTGTTTTGACAAAACAAACGAAGTTCTATATAAGGGGATGCAAATCTTTATAATATTATTAGTTGATTTAAAATTTACTCTTAGCTAAAAGATATTTTGTACAAATTTTGAAAAAAAGATGCGTATCTTTATTATCCTTTCTGTGCTGGCAGTTATCTTCGCGTATGTTCAAGCTGTGGATTTTGAAAGTGGAAACGAAGAAGATGCACAATTACGTGTGAAAAGACAGTTGTTAAATGGCGGTTTTGGAGGAGGCCAAGGCGGCTTTGGAGGAGGCAGAGGTGGCCAAGGCGGCTTTGGAGGAGGCAGAGGAGGCAGAGGAGGCCTAGGCGGCTTTGGAGGAGGCAGAGGTGGCCAAGGCGGCTTTGGAGGAGGCAGAGGTGGCCAAGGCGGCTTTGGAGGAGGCAGAGGAGGCAGAGGAGGCCTAGGTGGCTTTGGAGGAGGCAGAGGTGGCCAAGGTGGCTTTGGAGGTGGCAGAGGAGGATTTGGAGGAGGATTTGGAGGAGGGTTTGGAGGAGGCAGAGGCCAAGGTGGATTCGACGGAGGTAGAGGCGGAGGATTTGGTGGCCCTGGACAAAATGGAGGAGGTTTTGGAGGTTTTGGAGGATTTTAAGGCTAAGCGACTGTGATAATATTGAACTAAAATTAAGAATTATGTACGTAAGGAAAACTTTATTCAATAAAATGACAATTTAAGAATTTGATGATTTTCTGTATGTTCTGTCTTGCAAGGAACTAATCATCGAAGCCATCATAATTGTATCTGTATAAATGGCCAAAATCTCTAAACATTAATCAGGTAATGAACTATCCATAGTAGGGATGGTATTCAATTTTCAATCTATTCAATCTTCTTAACAAAGGTTTTTTTTTCAAATATTTAAAAAAATGTCTGGTATGCATTATTGTGAATGCTTAGAAATCGAGTGAAAGTTAAACCTTAAATGACAAATGTGTAAGCCGAGTGCCTAGCTTAGAAGTCGTATTGTTAATATTTTGTCAACAACAACAATACAATTAATTTATTACTACAAAATTAAAAACAAAAATAACAAACAAACAAATAATTATGTCATCACGAAATTTTTTTCTGTCTGATGTCTTTAAAAAAACGAAAACGTTCATAGTAATTGAATAGCGACTTCTTCCTCGTGTCTGGATCACCTATCATACTGAGGGTGTTAATGTATCTATATCTAGCATTATATTTGATATTTTTAAACAATAACCACTTGAAACATTGATTGAAATCATCAATTTATAGAATAAATTTTATTAAATCGCTTAAATTATACGCCACTTGAATGAATCAAATATTTAATGCTAACGATATGATGTATCTATTGCATGGTTAGCTGGCGAAAGAGTGCTTTTGGGATTTTCCCCAAAGTCAAAATCTCTGTATCTAGTCATAAACAAGTTAAAGGTGAGTAATAAGGCAGCTTAATAGTTCAACAGTATTAGGAGATACACCGATATTAGTAGGCAGTAGGGGCTATGATAGGAAATATTGTGTTTATTTCTGGGCGCTGCCCATTTCTTCCAAAAGATGGTGTAAGTATTTCTCAAAATTAAAGCTAAAGATTTTGTATACCGAAAAAATGGGCACGACTGAGTCGCACGTACTTGCTCTCATGTGTCTAATTATATGAGAAAGCAAGATCTTTGACAGAAACAAGTAACATATACGTCGAAAATAACACAGTTTGAACTTATGAAAAGTATCAAAACCACAATACTTAACGGTTTTTAGTAAAAATGAAGTACGCCATCACACGTCTTAAATAACAGGGAATTTATGAAAAATGTATTTCGAAAATAGTAGAACCGGTTTTGATAAAATCCTGTTTTTTATTTTTAGTTTTTTGAAAAGAATTTTTTTTTGGAAATTTTGATATGCAGTTTTTTCGACTTTATTAAAATACATGTGATTATAATTGATTATTTTTTAATAGTCTTAAAAATATTGATTTAACCAAAAGAAATCAAAAATTAATTTTAATTAGAAAAAAAGGTATTACATTTTTTTATACGCAAAATTAATTTGGCTACCTAGATCTTTTCAAATATAAAATTTGACCGAAATCCAAAGAGAAAGCCAAAAATTAAAAAAAAATTGTTATATGAAAGGTACCGTTAATAGACTTTTTTGCTTCTAATCAAATTGGCTATCATTATACCAACAAAAAAATTCTCAAAAATTTTCACCAAAATCGTTGAAGCCGTTTTCGAGAAAAATAAGCTTTTCCTTAACGGTCATATGGCAGGTACTGTTATTTTTAGGTCTAAAAATTAAATTTCAATTTTTCCTCTGGGGAATGCCAAAAGAATTACCATCACCAAATTTGAAGATAATCGCTTAAGCCGTTTAGGCTGCAGCTCGTTATACATACTGACAGTCAAACAGACAGACATTTTTTGTCAATACATTTTTTAAGCTTTTCTATCATCGTAATATCATGTTAGATTGCTATGTCATTTTTACTTGCGAGGTATGCAATATATCTTGGTGAAAAAAATTTAATATGGTGGTATTCTTCGACTTTTTCGAAAGCTGGTGATCCTATTGCAATCAAAATTGATATTCAAAAAGATGTAGGTAGCCTAAGTAATTTTGCATAAATTTTTTTTTCGAAAACTTTTTTTTTGGATTTTTAATAATTTAAAAAAAAAAATATTTTTTTTTTGAAAAATCAATATTTTGAAAATGGATACGTTAATTTTTTTTTTTTAATTTTGTTTTCAAATGTATGTTATTGTTGTGCTAAGTTTGTATTCTTGAATTATTTTTTTTAATTTAAAAAAAAAAGTTGTTAAAAAAACGGCTCCTACGATTTTTAAAAAAATCATTTTTTTTTTACATTTCTTAAGCAAATAAAAAGACGTTTAAATTATTTTGCCCAATACAATTTAACGTACTTTATTCGAACAATCAAGTCACAAAAATCGAATAAATGATTTGATATTCACTTTAATTTTCTTTAATTTTATTCTAGAATGTGACCGCACATATGAGCAAGTACGTGCGATTGAACGCACATTGGTGCTCCGATTTCCATGGTCCATCTGGAATTTTTGTCGATGAGATGATGTAATAGATCAGCTATGGTCGGCTTTACTCTTGCAAAACACCTGGAATATTTGGAAGAAATAACAAATTATTTCAATAAAAAATTTAATTATACGTGAAGCGGACGAAATTCCAAACTGCAGTAACTTCCCTTTGAAAGCAACTTAATAGATGAAGAAATGACGATGTGAAAGTTTGTAAAATGAAAAAAAGCTTATCCACCTCAAGCTGTTAGTATGCTTGAGCGAGTTCCAGTTTGGTAAAAGTGCTGCCTCCTTCTTCTTCAGCTAGAAGACAAAGTTAATTTCAAAGTTGTGGTTACAGTGTCTTATCTCTTTCTGTTTTAAAAATTGAAATTAAATTATTGAGTGTGCATTTCCATAAGTTTTGTAACTTTAAAACATAAGAACAACAGCATTTTCTTTGACCAAGTGGTTAACACAAACGTTTTCAAGTCTTCTTATAAAAGTTTGTTAACCTTATTATTTACTTTATTTTCCAATCCGATTTCGTAAATTCAAAGCAAACATGTTTTGTTAAATCACTTGGTGAGGTTTTTTGAAAGCGTTTTTGACATTTAAAGGTTGATTCTTTTAAATTTTCTGACCCACAATATTTTGATGTTTGTATCTTCCAATAGATGTTGCCTCCACCTTACATAATCCAATTATGTCAAAAGCTTTTTAACTCCGATATTTCCAAAAAGCCCCAAGCGGACCCTGTATTCATTCGAGTTTGCACAGATTGGTTTAACCATGCTGTCGGACATTGCTCGAAAATTATGGTCAGAAAACCTGGATGTACAAAAATCTGGAGTCGATTATTCAATTTGAAGAATTTGTTATTTCAAGAAAATGAAACATCTTTGATAAGCAAGAATATTCAAATTCCAAAAAATCCAGATCTTCTAAGTCCATCGAACTGTCAAGAATTGGCAGAAAATGTCATCAATGATTACATCAGTCTTATCCCTCATTACATGTCGGCGCTGAGAGAAAATGAAATTCTTTGGCTTCTGTTACGAAACATTCTAGAATCTGTTGTGATATTTGTATTTATCTTAATTGCCAAGCGATGGTTTCAAGGAAAAAAAAGCCAGGTCAATTCTATGATTTCGGAAACCCCATTTATTGAATTCCAAAACGCCCTTCGAAAGGACATAAAGAGGATTTTGTACGAAACGAAGTATTTGTCTGTTGTGTCTGTAGTTGATCCAAAGTTACTACAAATCGGTTGCCCAGTTGTAGGTTTGAAAATCAATGGAACGCAGTCGATTAACATTCAAAAAATTTTAGAAGAATCAGCGATTAAGGTGACGGAGAATCCTGCAGATGCGGACATAACTCTGATGCAGGCTTCGAAAAAGCTACAAGCATTCATGCAAAAGACTGGGAAGCATTTGATAATAATTGATCTGGAAATCTCTAAGATGAAGGAGGAACATTGTGAAACTAAGAAATCTCCTCGAGCTTCCTTCATCCCGGTACACAAAGCTGAAAAAAAGATCGGAATCCGAAGAAGACCCCAAGATATGTGTGAAACAAAATAGTCACTTTCAATTTGCAATCGTATTGCAGTTTTGCATAATTTATTTAAATTATTTTTTAACATCATAAATTGTTCTTAAAAATATATAAAAATAAAAAAATAATAATGAAAAAAAATATACAATCACAAAATAAAAGAAAGTAGAGGAGGACAGAGGGATAAAAAGGTGAGTGGATCAAAGTTTTTTTTTGAGGAGAAAAGCCTATTAATGCCTATCGGTTCGTATACATCTCGCTGTCTTCATATCTATTGCTGATGAAAATTGATGATAAAATTAAAATTCATTTCCTTGCTTTGCGAATGCTGATTATCTTAAATGTTTGATGATTTGTCTTTATATAAAAATGGCGGTTTATTTAAAGTTATATCTTGGTGGAGCGTTGATTGCTCGCACTGGCGGTGGAGTTGGAATGTGAGCTCCCTCGGCCCGGTAACCGTTTTCATCAGCAATGTATGTGATGGTGTAGACAACACCGTCGGGACCAGTATAGGAATAAGATCCTTGCATAACCTGAAAAATAGAAATTCTTTTTTAGAAATCATAAAAACTGGAGTAATTTTAAAGAGGCTTTTCCTATATTACTATTTAAATGGTCATTCCATGTTAAGGAACGATTGAAAATTGGAAGACAGATAAGTTTGAACCGGCTTGAAGACGGCTTTTTTTAAAAACATTTGAAAAGAACGGTAGATTGGTCGGAACTACATATGTACCTACCTAGCTATACCTTCTTCCATTCCAAATGAGAAAAACAAAGATTGTCAAAACGGTGTTAAATATGTGGGTTATCCAGCGCAGTAAGAAGAAACAGCTTGACAAATATTGGGTTTACTAAGTCTTGATCTATAGCATTTGATTTAATCGATAATATTTTCGAAACAATGTCTTCCTCTTGTAGTCTTATAAAACTGAAAGACTATTTACAACTGTTAATTCATATTCCATCAATAAACCATTGAGTTTTTTTTTGTATTATGCGCACAGTGCGCGCACGGTGGATTGTGGTTACCGTAATAATATGAAGACTCACTGCGCGATCATTGTAAATCTAGAGAAGGAGTGACAGAAGGTGTCGAATAACATTGGTTTTCATTATTTTCAAATTGAAAGGGCAAGGGAAAACCTCGCTAGGTAAACTTTTCCAAATTCATGTTGTTCGGTTAAAAAAAGTTTCTCTGTATTTCACCATACGTCCAAAATTGGGCTCAAGCGTGAACTGATGGACATTTATTGTGTGACAAGTATTACGGGTGAAATGAGTGAGGAGAGGAATGCAGCTGGCTACCTTGTGTGAAATTTTTTTATAAAAAAAAAACATAAAACAAGATAAGAAATATTGCGTCGGTGTTCGAGAAAGGCAATTGTTTCCGATACAGTTCTAATTCCTTGAATTTTTAACGCTCTGTATTTTATTGAGAAACTTGAGAAGCATATATGGTCGTTCCAACGGAGGTCGTCGCTGACAACATATCGAGTACTGAAAGCTTTTCGGTTTCTTCGATGCAAGTGCCATTCATGGACAATGGCATGGGGTATGTTTAGATTTCACGATAGAAGAAAGCATTGAGTTTTCGAAGCATTAAACTCCACACGATGTCTATTACCCTATTTGAAAATGCTGTGTAAATCGGAGTTTAATGAGCTCAACATACGGTATTGTTGCGATTGCTCGTCCGAAAGCGAAGGATGCGAATCACCGAACGAATATGAAAAGCTGAGAATAAAGTCGTCAGCAAAACAGTTTATTGGGTTAGAAGTAACAGGATGAATATTTATTAAAAAAAATAGTAAAAGAGTTGGTGCCGTGGAGCAGTAGCATTTATTTTGTGAACGAACAAAATTATCACCAAAAGCACGCATTTTCCATAAGAGAGCTTCATGCCAAACTTTATCAAGTGCTTTGAAAATATCAAGAGTAATAATCTTACTTTCACCAACGGGATGTAAAAATTTGTTCCACTATTCCATGAGATATGCCATAAGACCACCAACGGAAGGATTACTGCGAAAGCCCTCACTGTCGGTCATGGAGATGCTTTCGGTCTTCGAGATATTTCTTAAGCAAACGGTAAGTCAGCTTTTTCATTACCCTTAAAAGAAGGAACGTAATTGTTATGTTATGTAGGAAGATGGAGAGGAGGGGTCACTTTTATTAGGAACAGGCTGGACAGTTTTTCATCTCCTAGGAAAGATACCAGAAGAGCAGGAAAGGCTTATGCAGTACAGTGTGGCAGAACACCTATTTATAAGATTGGTGGTATACCATCAGCAGATTTGTGTACATATATCAAAATCTTTGAGAATTCTTGCTACTGTACGAGTGCGGAAAAAACCTCTGTCCATAGGACAGATATAATGGTAGAACTTTAAGATATTTTAGTTGGCAGCACTGTTTTAATTAACAGCCATTTTGTTATCTGTCCTGTGATCTATCTTTAATTTGGTTTGCGATTTCATCATGAATCGAACTGACGCTGTCGGTGGAGATTGCTAATCCCGATTTCCACAAGAAAACTTTGTTCAGCGACAATACTCATTTGTTGAATGACAACGAAATAAGCAAACATGCCGCATGCGGAGTGTAAATACCATAATACTCAAGCCATATTTGAGACGCGTACCGTTACACCCAGACAAAATTGACATTCTGGTTGTAACATTGGTGCTTACTTGTATAAAACAATGCCAGCCAGAGAGTTTCAGTCAACGGAGACCATTAAAGAGCCATGATCAAGACTTTGTCGTTCCTGAATTGAATAGCCTTAATGTGGGTAGATGTGGTTTCAACAAAGTGGCGCAACGCAACATGTCACACAGCGCGTGCCACATTTCGCGTTTTGGACCGTTGGCCTCCAAGATGGTTCGACTTAACACCGCTAGACGATTTTATAGGGGGTATGTGCAGTCGCTAAAGACGGCTGACGACTTGAAAAATAACATTCACCGCGTTATTGTCGATAAACGATCCCAAAAACATATTCAAATAAAAGGACAAAGAATTGTCTTTTGTTTTATTTCATTTTATAGTTATACGTCTAAAAACATTCTTTTTTAGGTAGAGTATTCATGATATTGCCAGTACAACTTTTGCAGCTACAAACGTAGAGCGAATAAAAAACAGTAGAAATAAAAGTGTAAACAAGTAGGGGTCGTTTGCTAAGCAAACATTAAAAAAAATATTTTTGGCAAAATCCTCAAAAAAAAAAAAAACACACATCCTAAAAGTATGCAGTATTTTATGAAGAAAAATACTGTTCACGGGAGTTATCAAATTTCTAATTATGCTCCTAAAGGTATATCTCAATATTTTATCGAACAATATACGATGTTATTTAAAATTTACGATATGATTCTGTTTTACCCTTTCCTAGGACAACAAAGAGTGAACCAAGCTTGAAACTATCTCTTGGATAAGATTGTGCCATTCTGGCTTCCTTCTCACTGATATATGACCAAGAATGCTGAAGAGGATGACCGACAACAATTAATTTTATCCATCAACACCATTCAATGGCATTCGCCTACTTAAAGTGCAATTTTCCGGTTAGATTGAACGTATCTAATTAACATTTTATAAAGAAGATAAGATTTCCCATCTATCTACAGACATAACTTTTTTTTTACGGTTGGATGTACCCTTAGATGGATGGATGGTAAACTCTTACTCACCTGAGCTTCCAATTGAGAGCCGGGATTCTTGAGATAACCAGTCTCGTCGGCCCGAATTCCATTGCTGGTTTCGAAACTGTAAAAAAGAAGAACTAAGTTAACAAACTGAAGACAACTACAGCACTCTGGTTTTTCTTTTGAGTTGTGTGGGAGGATTGAGGTGTCATTAAAGCTATAGACCCACCAAAAGTTCCATGAATGAGACTTAGCTTTTGGTTTTTTTTTCTATCTTTCCGTGTTATGAATGGGATCAGCGGTAGTTACACCCAGATTAAGTTACTCACTTGTATGCATATGAACCGTCTGGATTCAAGTCGTAGTTCTGTTTCAAGATGACTGCATCACGATCATACGTCGACCGAATTGGGACTCCTCCACGTAATTGGGCGGATGCTACTCCGGCGCAAATGGCAACAATCAATGCTGTGACCTTTTCCAAATGAGAAAAAAAGCAAGGTTTAGTATTATTTGTTAATAAATGTTAAGCCATGGCTTAGACTGTGTATAAGTAATCATTTGAAGTTAATTTGGGTGGCAGTGTGCGGATGGGTCATAACCGTATCTATGACTATGAGGCGTTGAGAAAAATTTACATTTTTTTTTTCTATTTTTAATTTATTTGCACAAAAGGTGCAGCGGAAGGCGCGATCTCAAACCTAAGCGAAACAGCTTTAATGACACGCATTCATATTCAAATTGGTTTGGTATTTTAGGGTTAAAGGGGGTTGTGGTTATGGTCGTTATTTTTGACTATCGTGTTGGCTAGGAATAAAAGAGTTAGGGGTTTTTAATTTTATTTGTGGTTAACACATCTAGTGGAAGAAGTAGATACCAAAGTGATGTCGAAATTCTGTTGACCTCGAATCAGGCTAAATGCGAACCTGGGTAATTTATATTAATAGTGGTAGGTTAATTGATTCAATTTTAAAGGCCTACAGAATATTCTTGTAATTTATTCAATAATGCGTTTAGGTGGGGTCAATTATTTATGATGACTTACTATCGAATTAAGTTTCTACGGAGCTGCATGATCTAAGGATTTTCGTGTCGAACTATTCCGAAAAGCGTTCAGGTAAGGTATGATCACACCTTGAATGTGAGGACGTTCCTCAACACAAGAGCGTAGGTCCACAGACTCTTCCAATTAGAGAAAGAATTATTGCGGTACGAGTTTGACATCTTTGGACTAATTCAAGTACGATAGTTGGAATTGAGGAAATTTATCACCAAAACGTAATATCATACACTATTACTTCCCAACAGATCTCGAATCTGACGAAGAGAAAGAATGCTTCTATGGTCGGTTAGTTTCCGTCTAAAACAATACACCGCGCGGAGTTATTATTATATTTATGGGAGACTTGTATGTTAAGGTTATGATGGGTAACCATGGAGTAAGCATTTGTAATGACAACAGGGAGATGTTCATTGATTTCTGTAACGCTAACGACCTTGTGATAGATGGCACCATGCTTGAACATAAGGCGTACCATAAAGTAAGCTATGTGACGATGGACGTAGAAACAAGCATAAGCATCTTCCAACAAATTTACTTCGCGATCAGCCGAAAATTTACGAACAGTCTCCTAGATGGTAGAAACAGAAAAGGTGCCGAGATTGGACTTGCCCGAGAGCCGAGACCAGCACGTACAGCTGACCAAGTTTAATGTCGATGGATTAAATAATCCCGCAACACGGCAAAAATTTAAAGACCACCTTTCTCACGGAATGAAAGCAATCAGCAGCATACAGCGACTATGTGCTATGAAAAAATGTTTTCATATCCGGTTCGGAAAAAATAGTCGGTAGGTCGCAGTGAAGCAACAGCACCTGGCTTTCTGAGGAATCTTGGGGATGGGTCATAATGAACGTAAGGAACTGAAAGCTCGCATAGGAAAATAAAGGTGCAAGCTGGAATCTTCGTACCGAATATAAAAGAGAGCGGTTCACCGTAGTGTCCGAGGTGGCAAGCGTTCTTACCATCAGTTTAGCACATCAACCCTGAATGGTGTTGGCAGCTCAAAACAGCAGCTGGTTAAAAAACATCCATAAGATTTTCTAGCCCAATCCCATATCCAACGAAGAATTTCACAGGAGAACGGTTCAGGAACCCATCGACTCCATTATGTGACGCAGCGGAATCCGCTCACGCAAGAAGTAAGAAGAGTTTGGTGGCCGAGAACCACATGGCATATAACAGTCGAGGAGGAATCAGCACAACTAGGCAAGAGTTAGAGGGAACTGAAAAAAATTTCTAGAAGTCATAAGAAAAAATAGTTGAGATTAACTTTGTGACATCAAAAGACGAAAATTTTCGGTTTTGGAAGAAAAAATGGAAGATCATTCATCCCAAAATAATAATTTCCATTTTCAAAAATTACTTCGGATTCAATGTTCCAATACTTTTGAAGGATGCAATTACTATATATGTAGTAAGACCTTAAAGTCACTTAAGTATTCTAATTCATAACACAGTGCTAATCAAAACTTCAGACTGATGAAGATGAATTCTTGTAAATGTTATAAACATTGATCGATTGTAATTAAGTTTGCTTACTACAACATAATTAACCACAGTTGAAGTTCTTTAACAATTTTTGTGAAACATAATCTAAAATAGTTGAGAATAATAATTACCAAGTTATTGTTAACTATCCGTGGTATTAAAATTAATTGTTTAATAATAGGAATTATTAAAAATGATAAATTGTGTTTTAACAAGAAGTCATAATTTAAATGTGATAATAATGTGAATGTAATTGTGCATAAGAAAATACAATAAGCTTTAGAAAATACATTTTCCGTTTGATTCTTATCTGTTAGTTGGCATTCACAGGGTTATCTATGGCTAAGTTTCGCGTAATACCCTTCTGCTTCTGATATGTGTGTTTAAAATTGAGTTACTAGGAATTGATTTACGTAAAATGTAAACAAAATTTAAATTGAACTAGAAATTAGAAAAAAACATTTTTTTATGTCAAAACTAATAGGCACATTTACGAGTACATGAGATACAAAATAAAACTACAAAATAATCTTTTTAACATTCCACGTTAAAATACAACTTCAAAAGTAATGCAGATTACAGATATAATTTTTTAAGTCGCACCGGATGAATGTGCAATAGTTTACTGGCTTTTTTTTTCTCTTATATTTTGGTATTCAGGACTCCAAAACTACAAATAAATTTTGTTGTTTAATGAGACTTTTGCTATTCTTGCTTTCAACTATGAAAATAAGAAATTTATGACAATTCATAAACCACAATGGCCAGGTGGATCATACGAACAAACTATAACCACTGCAGGTAAAAAACGTGATTCGAGAGTTAACTGTCAAAAGTTATAATTTGAAAATCGAAAATGTTTAAAATTACTTTTGAGTTATTATTAAAAAAATGGGCACGACTGGGTTGTAAATACTTGCTCCTATGTGCCTAATTACATTGTAAAGCAGGATCTTTGACAGAAACAAGTAACATTTATGTTTTGAAAATAACACAGTTTGAACTTATAAAAAGTATCAAAACCACAATACTTAACGGTTTTTTAGTGAATATTGATTACGCCATAACACTTCTTTAATAACAAAGAATTTATAAAAAAAATATTTACAAAATGTAAGACCGGTTTTGATAAAATCCTGTTTTTTATTTTTAGTTTTTTGAAATTTTTTTGTTGTGAAAATTTGGTATGCAGTTTTTTAGTGTTTGTTAAATTAATAAAAACAGATTCTAAGATCTTAAATATTTTTTTTTGATAAGTTTTAAAAATATTGAATTTTCAGAAAAAAATAATTAAAAAAATAATTTTAAATAGACAAAAATAATTATTCAAAATGTTGGTATGCAGAATTAATTTGGCTACTTAGATCTTTTCAAATATAAAATTTTATTGAAATCCATTTAGTCGTTACCGAAAAAGTCGAAAATTAAAAAAACTGTTATATCAAAGGTACCGCGTTGATAGACTTTTCCGGTAAATTTGGTTCTGATTATATAATAGCTAATACCAACAAAAAATCCTCAAAAAAATTTACTAAAATCGTTGAAGCCGTTTTCAAAAAACAAAGCTTTTCCTAAATGGTCATATGTTAGGTACCGTTATTTTTAGGCCTTCAAATAAATATTCAATTTCCCCTCACACAAACCAAATTTGAAGATAATCGCTTAAGCCGTTTAAGATGCAGCTCGTTATGCATACAGACAGACAGACAGACATTTTTTGCCACTAACTTTTTTAGAATTCTCTATGATCGTTATGTCTTGTTTGATTGTTATCTCAATTTTTTTATATTCACGAATCCTAAGCTTGGCTTATAGTAAAAATGGTGAATTTCGGTATTCAGATAAAAAAATACGTTTACAAAATGCAAAATGAAGTTGCAATAAGCGGTGGTTGATTATAAGCAGCACTTCTGTTTCCCTAAGGCAACACGCGCACCGAAGTAGAGACCGTGGAATTGCTAAAACTTACATACATATGTAAACATATAAAGACCCACTCATCAAAATGGAGTGGTGTTGGCGTGAGAAATTACAAGTGGTGTGGTGCCAATCTCATGCCATTTATCTCATAATCTCAGAGATTATGTTGAAGGAAAAGTAAAGCTTATGACTTATATTATTATTTAAGCCAAACAAAATATTAGTTCCAGCAATGGGATACATAAAATGACTTTTAATATTTCAATGATAATGTACATAGTTGGATCAGTGATTATTCAATGATCATTGAATTATTCAAAGTCATTTGATGTATCCCATTTGGCTGGAATGATTATGTTGATATTTTTGTTTGTTTCTGACTCCAGAAAATGAGACCGTTCGACGTAGAGTAACAAACCGGATAACCATGTGATAATGGCGATTGTGTAGGTCCTCTAGATCGAGAACTTCCTGCCAAACGTGATAAACGAAGAATAAACTACTTGATAAGACAATTTAGCAGATTGGAAAGAATATGTACTTGGCAGAAAACAGGGTGGCTGAAGATCTTTTTCGGCTGAAACCACTTCGGACTCCGTTATAATGAAATTTAATAATCATCCCATGGAATTGTTCCTACAAGTTTCATTTCCAATTATTAGAATTAATATTTTAAATGAAAAATACAACTGACTATATCGTATCACTCGCTGGCTTAATCAATTTTATGATTTAAAAAAATTTATACGATAAAGAATAAAATTGTCTTTAATATTAATAGCTTCAACTCCTGTCACCTAACAGACTTCATATTCAGCAAACACTTCTCTAGGAAAATTCAAACACTGTTGAAGTGCGTCAGGACAATCACATTAATCAAAACCTCGTATATCTTGCTCTAAGGACAAACAATCATAATAACTGTCATTAAAGTACATTTCTTAAGGACCCTAAACACAGGCGAATTGTTCCCAGAGAAAAAAACTCAAACTTCTCGTGGAATCCAATATTTTCAAAACGAAAATATAATTTTTTCACTTTAACTAACATTAAGTTGTCCAAATATTCTTGCAATTCACTTAATTGTCAACTTCAAATGCACTTAGAGTCCTTATTAACGCAACACCGTTAAATACACAATTACTTACGATTTTCATATTGTTGTAATTACAAAAAAAAACTTTTAATAAGAACAAAGTTAAATTAAAAAAATAAGGATATTTTCCGGAATTTGTAGAACTACTGGACGGTTTACTCGACTCGGATACTCTTGGAGAGATGCGATTTTGTGATGATGCTCTTTCAATAGATGGCATCCGTTTATATACCAATTTTAGTTTTTCACACCACCAACTATAAAGCAAAAGTTCAACTTGCAGGCAAAAGCAATGCACTTCTAGCACATGGCATGGCTTAACCTCCCCCCCAAAACATGCATGATGGGGCGTCGCGTCCGTCGTCGTGTAGAATTAGTTTTTTTGTTGTTTTATTTTTTGCGAATATTTACATCTCGGTTAGATGCAAAATGCGCCAAAACTAATACAAAGCTCAAAGATACATGGCAGCAAACATATACTTTCAGACAAAGCCGGGTGTACTTGCATCTTGATCCGATGACTGGGTAATCTTAATTTATTTAACTCTATTATAACAACAACAAGCGAAGTGACGTGGAAGAAGAGAGCAACTTGTTGCGGTAAACGATTGTTGCCGGCAAGCAGTGATGTTATATAATACAATTTCAAATTCAGGTCCTATAAAGGAATGTTTGTTGGTCATCATTGAAAAATAAAAAAAAGAAACAAAAAACTCAGTTAATCCGACCCGACTAATATAATAAACTTGAAGTTTGTATGCTTGGACATTTGGATGTTAGTTCCGCAATAAAGCCTAAACGACTGAATGGATTTTTATAAAAATCAGTAAGCAAAATGAATAAATTGGATTAAAAAAGGCTACTGTTTAGCTATGATTTGGCGATTTTAAAAATGTTGAATTAAAAAAATCGACCATCACAATGTCAACTTTCGAAAAATCGATTGGTTAAAGTACCGACTGATCAAAATGTCGGCTCTTATAAAGTCGATTTTGAAAATATCGTCTCGTAAAAGGTCGACCGTGACAAAGTGAATGATGTTCACATCACCACCATTCTCTTTGCCACTGGCGATCAACAAGCCACTCTCGGATAACTGTTAATGCTTACAATAACCCTTAAACCCTACACTTGGGTACAGCTTACAGAGCTACTGAAAACTAACTAGTCCATGCCGGCGAAACTCATAGTATTCTCATATTACTAGTGTAGACATCTAAAAATCAGCAATTTATTCATTAACAAACAAGTGGTTCAGTTGAAGATATTTAGACATCGGGGTCATTGGCCCGGGGTAGTGATTGTGAATGTTTTTGAATACAGTACAGTACATCGAGACGAACGAAAAGATGGCCTTGGAATCCTAAATATTGTGTATTTGTTTTTTTCCCGACCATTCGTACGCTTCCCTGCTAATTTTTAAAACTAATTAAGGGAAAGAGGGAGTAGTATAAGTTAAAATATTTGACTTTATATCGTTACAAAGAATCACAAAACACATTTCGAAAAGAGAAAACAAAAAGGTGGATCTAAAACCTACTATCTAACATAATCATTTTTTTTGTGATTTTCCATTAAAAAATTGTTCAAAATTTAAGTACCTATGTATGTACATTTTACAAGCCACTGATTTTATTCAAATAGACAATTTTAATTTTACATACAAAAAAATCACTGAATATAATTTTTCTTTCGCAATAAAACAAATTGCATTCAATTGTTAAGATATTCCTGTGTAAATAGCGGTATGAAGCACTTCTTATAAACTTAAGTTTGACGGAACTGAATTCAGATTTAAGCCCAAAATCGTTTAAATTTCAACGAATAGCCTAGTTGAAAATGACAACCTTTCTTTTTTTTGTATAGTTGGGCGGTAAGTTTACTTTAGAAATGGAAGCATTCAAAAACGGGATTCTTGTCGAAAAATAATTAATCTTGCGAAAAAGTTTACTGATAGTAAAAACAATTGATTAAATAAGCTTGAATCCACCAATTATTTTTGGTTGAATCCACCATCCATCCCAGCGATAATTCTATCGTCGCTGAAAACCCTAATGTAACTTTCTCTCAGGTTTGACTCGTTCATTTCTATACGAAAATGATAATAAATTTGTAGAAACTAAAAATTTGTGTTACTTTTTCCACAGGGCGGGCTTTGTAAGACTTAATAGTCTCATTAGCGGAATTATCTTGATTTTAGTTCCCAAATTTTGTATGTGGATTCAGAAGTAATGAGATTCTAATTTACTCTCTCATCGTTATATTGCTAAATCTGTTCCTATTTTCACGTCAGCAAAGATTTCACTTCATCACGATCTGGTATAACAGAAATCTCCGCAAGTAAGCTTTGGAAGATTGTATATGAAACGATAACTGATTCGTCGGTATATTTGTCCGTATATGGTGTTTCTCAGAACATGGTGCAAATGTCCATATAATCAGTAGCTTATATTATTACCTGGTCCAAAAAGATTTTTTTAAGTTCATTAATGTAATTAAATGAGCTCTAGCCTTGATGGTCTGCTATCAGTTTTACTTACCACATCTGGTTTTCCTCAAGGAATTTACCTAAGACCTTTGCTCTTTGCTCTTCCTGTTAATTATATTTGCCTTATCCTAAAAAATATCTTTTCATGTTTGCAAATTTAAATAACACCTGCTAGGTGATCCATTCCCATCCGAGTATATTCTCCTGTAAAACGAACTTAACAGATTTTAAACATGAACTTAAATGCAAATTTAAAAGGAAAACCCGCTAGATCATTTATTCCCCAAATGATTCCATTAGGCGATTTCGGTATCTTTTGAGAATTTCTGAATTTCAATTCTCCCATTGACCAAATAATAAGGAATGTCCCTTGGTTTCATATAAGCAATTGTCTGATCTAAGGAACTTTCCAATCCCTTTCTCATGAAATCTCTTGACATCACCTTAGTTCGACTTTGTCTTGAATAATAATCAAGACAAGAATGATCATCCTATTATGAGAACCATTCTCTTGGAATCGAAGAATATCAAAAACGGTTCTTTCGATGTGCCTTACAGGATATTTCTCAAGAAGACAATTCCAATTTACCTTTCTACGTTGACTGCCATAAGATTATTGGCGTGGATTTACGATTTGAGGCAACCCTACAAGAAGTCTTACGGGGTCTTTTTTCAAGATTTCTTACATGTACATTGTACAACAATCCTATTAAAACAATTCAGGGCAAACGAATTTTTTCTTCATCTACTGTAAAGCTCTACGTAGGTGGTAATAAGAATGAGATCGTCGATTTTGAAAAATTACGGATCTGTAATGCCCTTGGCTTACAGTCCACACAACAACAGTTAGCCTTTTGCGGATGCATTACATTACAAAAGTGTAGAAGTATTTAAGGTCAGTGTCCAAATGCTCCAGAACACTCTTACACTCTCACGAACAGAGGCAATGTTTTCGTCAGATATATTGCTTTTCGTTGGCGATTGTTCCCGGACCAGTGAAACTTCATTTCAAGCCCTCATGATAATTTGAAATCCTTAAAGATACAATTTCAGTAAGCCTTTAACATTTTCAAAAAAAATAACTTTAAATAAAAATTTTTAAATTGAGACAGTGCATTATATTTTGTTGCCCTACACTGTATAACATCACTGTCTAAATTCCGACAAAGAATCGTCTGATTTAGTTGGGCGCACCAAGCATTTTAACTTGTCTTAAGCTTCGGATGAAGAAGCTTTTCCGTATTATATGTTAACCTGCGGAAAATCCATTGACAGGTGGGGGATGTGAATGAATCGCGAAGATGCACTCTGATGGCAAACTTAGCTTGTAAGTTGTGTCTAACACACAAAGAGAGAGATACTATTTGACAAAAAGAGGTGGGACATTGCGCTGCAACGAGGTATGCAGGTTTGAGTGTCTAGCTCGTCGCATTTAGATGCCACAAACCGCCGCTGGCCAATTCTGGCATAGTCTATACTGGGTTTACCTATGGAATATCCCACACGGTCCTCCAAATAGGAGGGTGTCTACCAGCGATTCCAAACCAAAACCCACGGATATGAGCTCGGTTCGGTTATTAAATACGCCATTTAGATATTTTGCAAGAGGGAGCGCTCTGCGGTGCATTCTTCTGCAAATTTAGATTGAGAACACGGTAATTATCTCGCGCGTTCGCTACCACCATTACAATCGCCAATTCGCAAACAATGAAAAAATAGTATTTCGCAAAAATGTCCAAGGTGATCTTCATTTAATCATAGATCCTCAATTAATTATGATGTGAAGTTTCATAGAGTCGGATAAACTGGCCAATTGTTGGTGGTTTGTGGTCCGGGTGCAGGTGGCTAAGGAAATGACTTTGGTGAAGTGGTAGAGAACTGTGAAGTTGCATTTGTGGCTTACCCTTTGACATGAGGTAGGGTTTCATTATTGAGTATAAGTCGAAGCGGTCAGTTATGGTGGCTTGAAGATCAGTTAAGGATAGGCTTAACATTAAACTGTTTCCATAGATTTTACAAATAGTCTTTCAATAAGAGTAAGCTTTAGGAGATTTCAAAATACCATTTTGTATAACAAATGAAAATTTTCGACACTGTGAAAAGATGGCTTTAATTATGGAAATTTGACTGTTTCTTATTATTCAATAAATCAACTAAAGTCAACCTTGGCGGAACAGTGTGCGTTTTCGAAAGTAATTTTGCACAGACAGACGAGTTTATCAATGCCCTGAAGTGTTCTTGCAAAATTTTACACATAATCTAATTATGACTTAAAGAACTCACGTCCCAGTTGCATTCGAATTAATGTGTGCCTCATAAAACCTTTTTAACCCCAACTCCCTGCACAGCTTCTAAATTAATTACCTGTACTTGTTCTGCTATTTTTCAAGCCCTCATTAGTCATGCGTGCGTTATAATGAGCTTCACATGTCATGTCTCGTCAAATTTCTGATGTTTATCCACACTTCTTGAGGCACATTCATCATACATCATCGTTATGTCATTCTCAACATTATCGCTGCGGGAATCCCTGAGAAGTTAACATTTTCTGAGACTAAAAGTATCTCAAGTTAGATAACATTCTGTGATCTAATTTTATAACGCCAGACCGAAAAATCCGCCGAAAATGTCTCATGTCAATCACCGTCAAAGAGTCCATTTACACAGGTCATCACTGATCAACATAAAACTCAGCAATATTTATGAGTAAAGTGCTGAGTAAGCGTTAGTAAGTCATTTTCATGTGTCATTATAAAAATGTCTAGGGTTCGGAAAAACTATTGTATTTTATTGCCTCTAACTTGATGATGCTCTTTCGAATGGTGGTTAAGTTGCCATGATGCTTCTGCTGCAACAGATCATGGATGTCGGTCAAAACGGATGAAAAATACTTTTGTTTCATAAATTTGCAGGGCAACGGCACCAACCCACTATGATTATGTATATGAATGGATCGAGGTCTCTTGGTCTTGATGAAGGAGATTGAATAGTTTGGCTAGGAAAAAGGTGAACCAGAGGCACTCCCTTGTGGTGGCTGCCTCGAGGCCAATGTTGTGTGCGCTGTCGGTGTGCGCCTGTTTGGTCCATCATAAAACCCAGATTCCACGAATAGAAGACTTCAGTTCAGTGCGTTTTGACTTAGTAATGTGTGGGAAATGTCAGATCCATAAATGAAAATGATGTCTTAATTTTTTGTTACCTCTTCTCTAAAGTGGGTATTGGTAATGGACTTATTGTTTAGTGTACAGATTGAGTCATGTAAATCGTTTTAGATGGGAGCATCTTGATCGAATTCCCACAGAAAGTATCTACTCTACGGAGGTAATGTCGCGGGATGATGAACGATTGATTTACAAGTTAAATCGAATGTAAATATTATGATAATGGCAGCGAGAAAAACGTTTTCGATAAAACAGATCTTTTGGACATAAATCAAAGAGTATGCAACATCAAGATTCTTGAATATTGTTTTACAAGAAAGATTGCCGGAATAATTTTCTTTTTATTGCAACCATCAATTAAAATTTTCTGTTTAGCAGCAGAGGTGTGTCGCAGGACTCTATCCTTGGACCTCTTCTCTTTTTCATGGTATGTGAATGAGATTTCGTCTATTATGGACTCCTCAATACATATGTATGTATTTACGCCGATGACGTACAACTTTATAAAATCTGTTCCCTCAGTATGATAGAAGACTGTGCCAATGAAAAAAATAAGGACCTAGATGAGACAGAAGCTGGTTTGAAAATTCGATGAAAACAACATGTTTAGTAATTAGCGGAAAACCGTGCGACATTTCATATTTTCCGGATATCATTCTTCGTGGCTCAGAAATAGATTTCAGCGAAAAAACTCAAAAATCAGGAATTATCTTTAATAGGACGCTCGCATGGAATGACCATATCAATGCTACTGTAGGAAAATTTTATTATATAATACGTCAGCTCAGAGTCTCCCACCACTTTATTCCTTTAAACACATGTATCCTGCCAGGAAAAACACTCAACTAGTAGGAAGAAACTAAAAGTTGCGTTTAACACCATAGCGTATAATAATACTTTATGTTTTAATGTGAGACGTTTTGAAAGGATTTCTTATATCTATCGTTGTTCAAACTAATCAGCCTAGCTAACTTTTTAACAAATTGAAAATTTTGTACTTCAACAAGATCTCACCAACTTATTATATCTCGATTTTCGTGTTGCGTCGGAAAGACAATTTCTAATCAACACCTTATGTCTGTGGAATTATCTGCTAAGGTATGCTCCGGAGCTCGGGAGGTC
This sequence comes from Platycheirus rosarum, assembly GCA_963971375.1. Taxonomy (NCBI): domain Eukaryota; kingdom Metazoa; phylum Arthropoda; class Insecta; order Diptera; family Syrphidae; genus Platycheirus; species Platycheirus rosarum. Next base: position 35,930,632 of record OZ020510.1, on the reverse strand, counting down.
AGGTTGGTGGCACTGACAGTTTTCGGCGGGAACTTAAAACTTTGTTCACTCATTGCTCCTGGTATTCAATAAAATAAATTGTACGACTGGAACGCACATACTTGGTCATATGCGCGGTCACATTGTAGAATAAAATTTAAAAAAAATTAAGGTTAACATCAACGCATTTCTTCGATTTTTGTTACTTTTGATTGTTCGAACAAAGTACCTGAAATTGTATTGAGTGAAATAATTTAAACGCCAATTTATTTCTTTAAGAAATGTTAAAAAGCGTGATTTTTTTTTAATCGTAGGAACGGTTTTTAAATAAAACGGTTTTTTTAATAACTTTGTTTAAAAAAAAATAAAAAAAATATAATTTAAGAGTGCAAACTTAAGCAACAAAAATAACATACATTTAAAAACAAAATAAAAACAAATTCACCTACCCGTTTTCAAACTATTGATTTTTCCAAAAAAAATTAAAAAAATTGTTAAGAATAAAAAAAAAAGTTTTCGAAAAAAAAATTAATGCGAAATTACTTAAGCTACCTACATATTCTTGCATATCAATGGATCACCAGTTTTCGAGAAAGTCGAAGAAAAAAACCAGTTCTTTGGGAGGTACCGTTTTTAGCCCACCATATTAAATTTTTTGTCACCAAAATATAATGCTTGCCTACGGGAACATAGATTTTTTTCATAAAAATTCTTGGAGCCGTTGTATTATAACAGGTACCGTTAATTTTTGAGCTAAAAAAAAATTGAAAAAAAATCCTATGTAGAATGTCAAAATAACCTTAAGTTCTAAATTTGAAGACAATTGGCTTAACCGTTTATTTTAGATTCCAAAATACATCCGTACAGACAGACAGACAGATAGGCGAATAGAATTGTATCAGTAACTCAAATATGTGTCTCTATCATTGTAATGTCATGTTTGATTGTTATCTCAAAATTTTTTTTTCACGAATGCATAACTTGCATTTTATTACCTATAACCCAAATAAAAATTAACTTAATACCAAAAACGTATATTTCTATTTTGTAATATTTTTGTTTTCAACTCATTTGTTTTCAAATAATTTGTTGTTTTTGTTTTTGTTTTGTTTGTGTTATTACAATAACTTAATCAAATTAAACTTTCAATGTAAATCATCAATCTGGTTTTCGTCCCAAATATAGTTGTACTACCGTACTTTTGAACGTGGTAGAAGGCATAAGAGCGCAATTAGAAGACGACAATGCTACTTTTATTGTCTTACTGGACTATTCAAAAGCATTTGATATCGTCAATCAAATTATTGACAAGTTACGCGAATGGTGTAATATGTCTTCTTCAGCTGTTAAGTTACTGTCGTCGTATCTTAGAGAAAAAAAAACAGGCTATGTACATAGGGACAAATTCATCGGATTTTCTTTCTATAGTACAGGGCATTCCACAAGGATCGATTTTGGGTCCCCTCTTATTCTCGCTGCTCATCAACGATGTTCAAAATATAATTCTGAATTCATAGTATCAATTTTATGATATTTTAATTTATAAAAGCTGCTCCCTTGCTGTTATAGGAAACTGTGCCAATGATTTAAACGAAGATCTCAAAAGAATCTCGAAGTGGTCGCTAAACAATGGTCTTTCACTGAATCCGAAAAAATGCAAATGTTTGGTTAACTCAAAAAGGAAACTTGATCTTTCTTCTTTTTCATCGATCGCGCTTGATTGCTCACCAATGGAATTTGTAGATAGGTTACAAAATTAAGGATTGGTGTTCAAAAGAACAGAGATTGAGGGACATATGAGGTTGGCAAGACATATGGAGTTCTTCGCACTTTATGTACTACTCAAAAATTATTTTAATTCTTGCTAAGACTTCGTTTATTCCATTACGTATGGTTGTGAAATATGGGTTGGGTACGGCCAGTTTTTGAGAATATTGGTTTTTAAAATCCCGCCTTAAAAATCCAGTTTTCTTAATTAGCGTTTTTATAACCCCGCTTTTCGAATCAACACAATGTGTTTTATTTTAAAAATCACGCGATGTTGATTCGAAAAGCGGGATTGATATATTCTGCCATCCTGCGGGACAATTCTCGGGCTGTTGGGTGACATAATGTCCAAAGGACATAATGTTCATGGGCGTCAAGTCATAAGAAAAGAAAAAAAAATGCAAACAAATATTTGATCAAGAATTTTTTTTTAATTAACGAAAACAATAAAGAAACAAAGAACATAAAAAATAACAAAAAAGCTGGTATTAAAAAAGAACATACTTATTTTTGCCAAATAAGAAGTGACTTTCCCTATACTAAAGTTTGATATTGTGAGCTATACGGCGCAGAAAATCCGTTTTATTTATTGCTTTTCTATTTTTTATAAAATTTTAATATTGCTCTTCATTTCAAAACAGTGTTTTTGAAAAACTTTTCTTCTCCATTTTTTTATTATTTTTTCTATTTCAGATTTAACAACAATATTTTCTTTGCTTAAATCTTCAATGAGTTTATATACGCTTGCATACTTTTGCATCCAATACCTATGTAGTTAGAGTTATATTTATCTAATAACGAAACGGGCTAAGCGGGATTTTAAAAACGGCCTTCCGTTACGCTCCCGTGAAATATTTTATAATGTTGTATGCTAAAGAAAGTTTCAAGTAGCAATAGTATTTTTCGCTATATATATAATCTTAGAAGGCTTGAGAATATTTCACGGTATATTGGATATGTCTTTTTTTAATTTTATCAAGGTTTTATTATTTACAATTTAAAAACGTGGCAGCCGACATATCTTTCTGACAAAATCCGGTTTTCGGTATCCAACAGATCTGTTTGTTTGTCTTACACAATTTACTTGTCTTACATCCGAACGATATTTTTTTATTTCCGCTATACGTCTTTGGAATACACTTCCTTGCAACGTGGGAGAATTAAGTGACACACTACACAAATCGATTTAAGAACGAGTTACGGCTGTTCTTCGCTAACCAAGGTAACTAATTTTGATTTTACCCACCCCCTTTTCCCCCTTGAGCAAACTCAAAAAATACGTATTTATAACATTAATTCTTTGAAAATTGTAAGACTTCTTATGCTTATCGTCATTGTTTAATTCTGTTTATTATTATATTTTTTCTTATTGTTTAATTCTATGTATTATTTTGTTTTCTCATTTAAATACTTTTTTGTAAATTATATTGTTAGCTTTTCACAGACTTAAAAGTGTATTCTTATTGTGAATTAATATTAGCTATTATCACTCAAAAATTTATTCTATTACAGGCATATTAATAAATGTGGAATAGCGAAAGGTTAGCCCTCATTGCTTATTCCCTGTACTAAATGCAAAATGTTATTAATAAAACAAAATTCCACTAATCGACGCTTTCTAAGTTAGTCTACCGAAGTTGGTGGATTAGCGAAGGAATAAGAACCAGATGTATCAAATTTATTCTCAAATGAATTATTAGGTGCGTTCAATAAGAGCTTCATTATTATATTTTCATACAAAAATAATCTAAGTTTGAGAAACTTGAGGAAAATTTCAATTTACTGAACAGACATCTTGCTTATTGTAGTAAATTTTATTAAGGGATATCATTTTACTATTACTCGTACATTTTGTTTTTGTTAATGAGAAATTTTAGTCCGTAGGTTAAGCCTTATTCCATGGTTTAGTTATCTCGTCGAATAAAGGTGGAATAAGTTTTTTTTATTAATAGGGCTGTCGTGTTTAACTTCATAAATTCTCTTTTCATAAAATTTTTTGTCCACAAATCGGAGATATCAAATTTCAACCGGGAAAAATCTTACGGGAGAAACAGATTGACACACCAACATCAACTGCTTCTTTGACAATAATGAAAACTTTGACACCAAAAGTCCTGTCCAACAGATTATGACTAAAGCAGCGTTCACACGCAGACAAGACAATGGGACAATAATCAATTGTCTTGTTCGAGCTTCTTGAACGGAGTTGGATGATGTCGATATTGTCCTCAGAGATAGCTCGGCAGGCTAGCTCGGGGGACAATATAATGGCAATTGTCTTGTACTGAAAACAACTGTTCACATGGAACAATGATTGTCTTGTCCTCTGCATTGTCCCATGTGAACCCCGCTTAAGTAGCTATTTCTTGTGGATTTTAAATAACTGTATTGTAAGTTCTGTTTTAATTTAAGTGCAAACATAGAGGTTAAGAATGAGCATTACTTAAAAAACTACTTTTAAATTATTTTTTTTTCAAAACAAAATATGATGTTTTTTCCTAGCTCAGTTCTTTTTACTTGCGATTATAAGGACTATAATGCAAGTTTAGGATTCGTGAATATACAAAAATTGAGATATCAATCAAACATGACATTAGGATCAGTCTAAAAAAGTTAGTGGCAAAAAATGTCTGTCTGCCTGTCAATATGTATAACAAGCTGCAGCATAAACGGCTTGAGCAATAATCTTCAATTTTGGTGATTGTGATTCTTTTGGCATTCCCCAGAGGGGAAATTGAAAATTTATTTTCAGGCCTAAAAATAACGCCACCTGCCATATGCCCGTTTAGGAAAAGCTTATTTTTCTCGAAAACGGCTCCAACGATTTTGATGACAATTTTTGAGAATTTTTTTTGTTGGTATTTTGGCTATCAAATTTACGGTAAAGGTCTATTAACGGTACCTTTCATTTAACGGTTTTTTTATTTTTGGGTTTCTCGGTAACGCCTCTTTGGATTTCTTTGTCAAATTTTATATTTGATAAGAAATAGGTAGCCAAATTAATTTTACATATCAAAATTTTGAATAACTTTTTTTTTAATTAAAATAATTTTTGATTTTTTTTTTTGCATAATCGATATTTTTAAAACTAATCAAAAATATAATTTAAATTTTTTTAATCACATGTATATTAATAAACTCGAAATAATTTTTTCATAAATTCGTTGTTATACAACACGTGTGATATAGCGTACTCCATTTTTACTAAAAACCGTAGATTTTTTTTTTCAGTTCAGATAGTGATACGTTAACGTAACTTATTTTTTAAATTTTATTCGACGTTGTGACCTCACATATGAGCAATAACGTGCTATCCAGTCATGCAATCTAAAAAAAAAGTTTAATTTACTATTTTCATCAAAACCTATCTGGCAATCAGATTAGTAACTATTTTTTAAACTCTAAATATAAATCGTGATGGATGGCTTCAAGTCTTACGTTCATAACTGATTGTGGGAAAATACTAAATATTGAATTGACAGTATTTTAAGCTTAATATTTGGTTCAAAAATCCTATCTTAAAGCGAACAAACACAAATAAAGAAAAAAATTGTTGCCACAACAGCTACTGAAGAAACCAATGTCTAATGACCTTCAGTGTTGCCTTGTTAGCTTGCAGCAGCAGAATGTTGAGAGCTACAATTAACTACTTTTTTTTTTAGGAATGAGCGCAAGCATCAGTAAGTTCAAAAAATACTTTTCTTAAATAATTGATTTGAGCGAATCCCACGTTTAATGTTTTGATATACAATTTCCTATATTGAAATAGTCAGTTCCATTCATCTACTTAATCAATTCTACTGTAATATTTGCACTGTTAAGAATCTTTATCAGTTAACTCAGCAGCCCAAGGTAAAATTCTCACTTTAGCCAAACTTAACGAATGTGAAACGCTGGAACTAGAATTAATGCTTTCCAATTACCAAAACACATGACTCTTGTAGCAGCATAACACGGATTACAATCGTTTCCAAATCCTGACTTTGGTCGATGAAATATGAAGTCTTTCCTACTACTGACTACCACACCATCCTCAAAATACAAAAACTTTAAAAAAAAACTTTTTAGAAAAGTTCACAACCGTGAATCGTTGGTCTGAATCGTATAGGCTTCTAAGACTCGTTACTTATTCACATAAAACACTTTATTTCATAGAAATCATAAGACTGACGTAACATATTACGTCATGCACTCAAAAAAACATAAATCACTTCGAAATCATCAATTCACTTCATGGATATATCTACTTAAAAATTATATAAGAAGTTCTCAGTCCACTAATCAGTTTATTGCTTAGATGATTCAGTCTTAGAATCCTCCTCTTCTTCTTGTTCAGCCGATTCTATAGGCAATTTTGGCAAATCCTTAGCAGCCAGAGCAGCATCAGAGATTTCCTTGGCAATAATTGTGCCAACAGGAACAAATCCATTCTCATCAGCGGTATAAGTCACAAGAACTTCCTGACCATTAGCATCGATGTATTTGTATGATCCAGTGATTTTGATTGTCTCCTCATCAGTGCCTTGATTGATTATTTCAGCAGTTTCCTGTCTGAAGTTTCCATCACTTCCCTCATAAGCAAAATTGTATGATCCATCAGCGCTCTGACTTGACTCTGAATTAATGATGGCAATGATCTCTGGTATCACTGTAGTAACTTCATCTCTCTCAACTCGAACTGGAATAGCAGCAACAAACCCAATTACAGCAAAAATAAGGATCTATCCAAGGATGTCATCAGAAATTAAGATCACATATTTAAAAAATTAAAAATACAAACTTACAGATTGGAACATATTGGGGAATATTTTTCAACTTATCAATCAATGGATTAAGAAAGAACTAATAATAAATTCAAGAATGTTAAAGGCTTTTATAGAAGTTTCTTAGAAATTAACATATTTTTGTGACAAATAGTTATGTCACTAGGTTCTGCTATATTTAACCCATAAAACGTCTTCTTCTGCCTTCGATTTGATAAGAACTTGAATCCATCAGGCAATAGCAACTTGTTTGGTAAGTTTGACAATATTTTCCAAGAAGGTTTATGCCCGATTTATTGTTTGGTCAGCACAAATGCTTATTAGTAGTTTGGTAGTACGGTTGAAGGCCAAGCAAAGAAGTGCTAATTGAAGACGCTAACAATGTTTGGGAATTCCGATGTATCTTATAGTTTGGATGGGTAAGATTTCCTAAGAAAAAATTGATTATTTATTTTTAGTTCACTGTTTCACTGGTCTGAAAAAATTCGTGAGGGTGGTCTACTATAAGAAAATTAAATGCAGTTTAATTAGCTTTTGAAGTATGAAAACCGCCTCCTCACTTTATTTACCTTACCTACTGTCAAAGCTTTTCAGCAATTTAAGTCAGATTCAACCTGATTTATCTGTTTTCAAAGTTAGCACTTTCTTCAGGGAAATCATTAGCACCTTTTTATTTTTGCAAATTGTCTATAAGAGACGTGCAGATGCAATACTACTTCATAGTTGCTTTGCTATCTTTACGAATTCAATACCGAAAAAATGGAAAAATGGGTAAAAAATTAATAACATTTGCATCTTTCACAAATTGTTTTATTTATTTTTAGTTTCTGATTGTTAGTGTTGCGATTTTACTATCAATATTCAACCCGTCATCCTCCCAAGAAACGACTGCAACTGATCTGAACCATAACAGTGATTTCGGTGGTGATAATCTTAGTGATGATATTATAATTTCAGACTCTAAAAATGTATTTACGAGTGATGAAGAAGCTATAGTGGATTTTGATGCTATTGATGACAATGACAATTCATCGAATTCATATTCAGCACCAGAGGAAGAACAGAATGGCACAGAGATTCCTCAGGAGTCTTCCGAGGAATCGTAGTTTTAGAGTGTCTGGGTCTTCCAAAATATCAAAGTATTTACATGATTTTTAATAAAGGGAAAAATGTTATTTATTGAAATATTAAACATGTATATTTATTAACATTAAGATGTTAATGACTTGGATTTAAACTGGGCTCCCGCTGTATCTGTCCTTAGCAAGTAGAGGAAGCTATAGAAAATTCTTTAGTGTGAGTATTGAGTATCTATTACATCATTTCTAACACCTTAATTCATTGTTTATACAAAATCTTTAAGCCACATAGCAATAAGTTAATCTTCCAAAGCGATCTTCAAATAATAAGCGAATGTGTTAACAAAATTTAATTCTTGAATTGGGTATTCAAAAAACGACGTAGTTTATTGCATGATACATATAAGTTTAATTCTTAGAATTTGTATTCAAAAAAGTGAAATCATAAAACGTATTTTTGCTTAAAAGTTGTTTTTAATTTTTTTTTATTTTGTGTAAGATTACCTAACCTAACTCATGGTACTGTTGTCATTTAGATTTGGGTGATTTTAATCGATTCATAATTTTTCGGAATGGATTATTTATGAATGGTTTTGATAATCCAGGTAAATATGCAAAACGAAATAATATTTCATTTCAATACTGCTGTATCATGTTTTTAGTGTTAATTAAAATTGCTGCCACTGTCGAAATAAATCAAAATTTCAAGGTTGGCGAAGACTCGAAGAAAACAAATTAACTTAATTAACTGTTTATTAAAAATAGCTTTGCAAAAAATCTTAAATGTTCACATATGTTGTATAACCCTGGTCACGTCGTTTTGTAGTTCTTATTCTTTCGAATAGGTACTCATGTTTTTAAACATAAGGATCAAGATGGGGCCTTGCAAATGAAATGTTTTTTTTTATTTTCGAACACTGAATCATGAGAATCAACCAGTAGTGTCCATTCGATAGGTCGAAAAAGGTGGGGTTAGGTGGAAAAAGTTAATGAAACTTTGTGATGTTGTTTAAAGATGGCAAGTTAAACTTTGCTCTCGGTTTTTCCATATAGGGATTTGGTTTCCACCTAGTGAAAAGTATATCCACTTAAGTGAAGTGGACTTAGTTCCAATCCTACGGCAAAGAACATACCTGCAGCAACTGTACAAATATGAAATATGTCAATTCGTTACCTAAATAAGACGCTTCGAAAAAAGGTCACTATTAAGTTCGTCGTTATCTTTGTTAACTATTTTCTGAATCCAGGCATAAATAGTGGTTGCTGATCATAAGTAAATCCTGAGTGAGTGTGCCACAGTGTTTAAGGTACAACAATGTAAAATTGAATGCTTTGCTGCCTTTACACGTTGTGGATATGATATGCATACAAAGTTCCTTCTATTTAAGACGTTAATGCAGGTGAGTGCTCATATCACTTCTTTGGTGAATGCCCCAGACTAGCTCAGACAAGAAAAACAGCTTTCAGAGAATACATACTTCTTTGACGAACTGGGCGACGTTTCAAAAAACATTCTGAAATTCATCAACATCTCAGTTGGTTTAGGGATGCACCCCACAACTGATTCGCCCCCAAATTTTCTCCGCACCTTGTTCCTCTTACTCCTGAGAACCGCAATGGATTCTTGAGATCCGAGAGATGATTCGGCTGCCGAATCATCATCCCATCAAACCTTACCTTTTTTAAACGTAGAAGCGGTTTTAAATAAAACGATTTTATCTTAATAACTTTTTTCAAATATTAAAAAAAATAATTGAAGAATGAAAACTTAAGCAAAAAAATAATCTACATCTAAAAAAACACAATTAAAAAAAATCCATCCCTCCGTTATCAACAAATTGATTTTTGAAAAAAAAAATTAAGAAAATTATTAAAAATACAAAAAAAAAAGTTTTCGAAAATATTTCAAAACTGAATTACTAAGGTTACCAACATGTTCCTGAATATAAATTTTGATTGAAATCGGATGAGCAGTTTTTGAGAAAGTCGAAAAAAACGGTTCTATGGGAGGTACCTTTTTTAGCTCACCATCTTAAGTTTTTTTTTCACCTAAACATAACCTACACCTACAATTCTAGGTACACTAATTTTTTCATAAAAATTCTTGGAGCCGTTTGCAGAAAAAATAAGTTAAGTAACTGCTATATGACAGATACCGTTAATATTTGAGCTAAAAAAAATTAAAAAAACCTCTGTAGAATGTCAAAATAACCTTATGTTCCAAATTTGAAGACGATTGGCCAACCCGTTTCGGCTGTAGTTCAACATACATCCATACAGACGGACAGACAGACAGACAGAATTTTGCCAGTAACTCAAATAGGTTTCTCTATCATCGTAATGTCATGTCTGATTGTTAGAATTGTTTTCTTTTTTTACAAATGCATAACTTGCCTTATAGTCCCTATAAATTTTACTTGCGATTATAGGGACTATAAGGCAAGTTATGCATTCGTAAAAAAAAAAAAAAAAATTCTAACAATCAAACATGATATTACGATGATAGAGAAGTCAAAAAAAGTGGGTCCGGAAATTCCGTCCGTCTGTCTGTCTGTCTGTCTGTCTGTCTGTCTGTCTGTCTGTCCGTATCGATATCTACAGCCTAAACGGTTGGGCCGATTTGATTCAAACTTGGGATATAGTATTTTTAGAGTGCTCTACCCGACAGTTTTTGGAATTGGCATTCTAGCTCCAAAACTAACGGTACCTGCCATATAACTTTTATTAAAAAACTTATTTTTCTCGAAAACGGCTCCTACGATTTTGATTAAACTTTCAGAATGATGTTTTCTGTGCAAAATCTATCTTTTAATTTTAATGGATTTTTCAGAAAAAGTTTTATAACGGTACCTCCCATATGACCGGTTTTTAAAAATCAGACTTTCTCGTTAACTAATTGACGGATTTTGATGAAATTTTCAAAATATGTAGTGTTTTATGATTTAAATAATATTGCTTATCAAAATTGTCAAAAACATTTTTTTTTTTAAATTTTAATAATTTTTTTAAAAAAATATTTTGTTTTTTGAATATTTTGAAAACGGATCTATAGATTTTTTTTAAATTTTTCTCCTAGTATAAACTATAGATTTCTTAAAATTGACATACTAAAAAAAATTTTAAAATATGTTTTCGAAAAGTTTTTCAAAAAAAACATTTTTTTGAAAAAACTGGTCGAACGATTTTGAAATGAAAAATTCATAAAATAGAAAACAGCAAAAGAAATAAGATGGCTTACAACATTTTTTCCAAAAAACGTTATGAGTAGTGTTTTTTTGAATTCATAAATTTTTTTCCCCAACATTTTATTTCATATTGCTCGGCTAAGCCCTAGCCAAGCCATTAGTCAAATAAAAGAAAGTGACAACCTACATTACATACATACTTACGTATTTTAAAGTATTTTTCATCATCATAAAAGCACAGAATAAATAAGGAAGCCTTTGATAAACACACAAAAACAACTAACAAATAAAAAAAAACTATTCGATTACTACTGAATGCAAAAATTTCAATCGAGAAAACAAAAGTTTACACCTTCCTATAAATAAACAAAACCACTGTGTTAACTTTTAATATTGTCTCTATACCTACTGGCTTAACAGTAGTTGGAACACGTATCTTAATTTTAGTACCTACCTTCCTTCCAACCTTATTATAGGTACCTAAATCCTTTATAAATTCCATTGGTCCCATATTGGGACGTATAAAGGTCCCTTTACCTAGCATTATTGCCATACTGCTGATTCCGACGAATCTTTATGCCAGTTGTTCAAATTTTTCCATACCAAAATGAAAATTTAACTGAAAAAAGTCCTTTGTATCTTTCTATTAGCAAATTATATTATAAACAGTAAGCAGCAAGTGGAAAGATAATACTACACTAAAAAACTGCAAAAGCTAACAATCCTATATATTTATGTGTTTATCCCTTTGTCGTGACGCATGTTCGTTCGAGCTTCACCCCAAAACGATTCTAAGGAAGTTGCACGTCATACAAAAAATATTAAAATAAAATCTTTGTCAAAAAGACGCCTGCACTTAAAAAGGATTAGCACATAAGAGCAAGTACGTGCGACCCAGTCGTGCACTTGCCTTATAGTCCCTATAAATTTTTTACTTGCGGTTATAGGTACTATAAGGCAAGTTATGGATTTCATTTTTGCTCTAGTCGAAAAATGACGGTACCTGCCATACCATCTTTAACAAAAAGTTTGATTTTCTCGAAAACGGCTCTAATGATTTTGATAAAACTTGCAAGTTGCTAATTTTTTACGAAAATACACCTTTCAGTTATAATGCATTTTTCGAAATTTGTTCTATAACAGTACCTCTCATATAACCAGTTTTATCGTAAACCATTATCCCGATTTCAACACAACACAGGAAGTTATTTATAATTCAGTTAATATTGCATTTTAAAATTTTCAGAAACTTTTTTTCAATTTTTTAAATTTTCAAAAAAAATTGATTTTTGAAATATTTTGAAAACGGGTTGCTTGAATTTTTTTAAATAATTTTCCCAGATGAAACCTACAGATTTTCTTATAATGACATACTAAAAAAATATTTAAAATATTTTTTCAAAAAGTTTTCCAATAAAAAACTTTTTAAAAAAATGGTCGAACGATTTTCAATATTTTTTTTCCTCGATAGACATTTAGTTTTCAAATTTTATTGCATAGTTAGTTTTTGGAGAAAACTCTTAAACTAATAAAAAACATGAAAGATTTTTCAAAAAAAAATTATTTTTTCATTTCAAAATATTATACGTACATATGCAGCCACTAAGAAATTATCTGGCATAAGAACAAGTTCGTTCGACGCAGTCTATGCATTCTGTAACATATTAGCAAGAACGTGCGATCCAGTCTTGCAATTTTTTTAGTACTGGACTTATGACCATGTTTGTTATGTTTTTTATCTTTACCGGCTTGTGGCCGCGACTCACAGAGTAATTCTTCTAGTCGGATAAAAATAAATATCGAATGCGGGCATTTTACAACTTCTGTAAGTTTGTTTCGGGTAATCAACTACTTAATCAAGCAATCCAGGGATTACGAATTAGAATTGAAAAATATCGAGATTACTCGAGATTTTAATTTAGTTTTGGTTAATTTTGATATTTTAATATTCGATTCGATAGTTAAGTACATGATTGGAGGTGCGGTTTGTCCTAATGTAATGTGGAGTTGCAAGAGTATACATAAGTGCGAACGTTTACTAATTGAAGTTGGTGTGCTACAGAGAGTCCCTTGGTTCTACTACAGTCCTTGATTTCTTCCTAGAGTCATCGCAGAATTTTGGAAACTGGCGTGCTAATGCATTGACATAAGACAACAATACCATCAAGACGACATCCTTCAATAAAAAAAAACTAACCTGATAGGTATACTGGCGACTCTAAATATAAAACGAGCGTTGGTTCAAGTACTATTTGTGAATCGTGTCTCAAACTTTAAAACTAATTTCGCCGTTAAGTCTTCTAATTATATTCCAGACAAAGGCCAGTACGATAAAACAACTACTTCTACGAAAAACTAAGGAAAAAATCATTATTTATCATTTCAGCCAACCAAAGGGAATTTAAAAAATTAGAGTCATCTGATCCAAACTTGTATTATGTTTTCTTTAGAATTTGTAGAAGTATCTTTAAAATGGTATATCGGATTCCAGCTCATGAATGATACGTTGACCAATAAATGCTGTTCTGTTGAACTTCATTAATCGCAAACCCTAATTTTCAACAACAATATTAAAAATAAGAGGAAGCTTGAACAATTTCATTCGCAACACATACATTTAAGAATATTAAAACACTTCTTTTCCAATTCGCCTCACTTCTTTAATTAAAATTACACATTTGCCTCGCCTTCTTAAACTTAAATCTACATTATTTATTGTTTTGGTGCAGTTAGAGCATCCTCTGGCTCGTACTGTTCCGGAAGATCCTTGGCAGCTGAGGCTACTTCGGAAATTTCCTTAGCAATGTTCGATCCAATTGGAACAAATCCGTTTTTATCGGCGGTGTAAGTGACCACAACTTCTTCACCATTAGCATCGATATACCTGTATGATCCGGTGATACTGAGAGCCTCATCATCGGTATCCTTGTTGACTATGTCAGCAGATTCCTCCCGAGCTGTTCCGTCGCTTGCCTCATAGCCGAAGTTATATGAACCATCTTCACTTTGTGTTTGCTCCGATCGCAAGATGGCGATAGTTTCTTTATCTTTTTTATTTTCAATTTCTTCAGAAACTGGAACAGCACTTGCAAAAGCCACCAAAGCGAACAGAATGATCTAGAAAAAAAAAATCCAAAAGTCAAAAAAAAAAAAAAACAAAACACAAAAAAAATCTTACAAATTTCTTCATAATGATTTGCTTGACGGTATCCAGGAATATAGAGACACTAGTGCTGTCCTCGGCATGTTGCAGTCTTTTATATCACATTTCATTTGATTTATAAAAACACCAAATTCAATATAAAATTCAATGTTGTATCTTAAACTTGATATTCGTGATGCCATGTGTATTCGTCCACTAAAAAACTTTTATGAGCACCTATATTTGTTAAACATTTAAATGAATCTTTCGGAATTCGGATTTGTGTTCCTGCCCGCCTGCATTGTTAAGCGTAGAGGCGTTTATGTTAAAATTGATATTTTCATACTTTTTTTTCTCAAAAATCTGCAAAAGCTTTAACTGGTTTTCGAAAAAAAAGAAGAAATTTGCATTTATTAGCAAATTTTGAATCTTGGGTGGTGACAAGTTTCGAGAAACGAAAACAAAATTATTTGGCAGTGCAGTTCGACTTCATGGCTACTTGAGCCATTAGTTACCCAAAGCAGGTAACTAATAAACATTATTGTGATTCAACAATAGCAAAACGATATTAAAAATAAAAATGCTATCGTCGTTAACCTGGATTGTTCTTAGGTTGTGAATTTAATTTTAATTGATCAGTTGTTATTGTTCTGGCACTAAATAGTGTTTTCCAAGAAACTGCAAGTGATTTTGGTATTAAAAGCGCCATTTACCCAGTTAAATTTAATGTAAATTTATGTATGTAAATAACTTTAGTACGTGTATATTTTTATTGTTATCGAAACCTGTTGAATTCATTCAAGTTTTAGTTTTAAGTTAACAGGAACTGTTCTTCAAGTGATTTGGGATTTTTGTCGGTATAGACGAGGATTGTTTTGACTAGAAGAAGAAAGCTATTGATTAAAATAAAGTTAGGCTTAGTACTTAACTTTAAAACTTTACATTATCGGGTTCCTGCAAAAGAGAGTGATATTATATTTAAGTCTGATTTTTGTGGGATGGTTTCTTGACTTGGTTCCTCGCTAATCTTTTTAAGGTAATTACAAGAAATTTCCTTTTTTCCAAACCCACGATATAAGGACCTTTGACATTCTTTATTGATTGAAACACTTTGTCAGTCCTAAGACATCAAAATACTTACCTTTAATGTTAAAAAAAGAACAAAATTTTAAAGAACATTTTATAAAGCAATGAACCAAATAAAATTAAAACTAAGAACGTATGAAAAAAAGAGCACGACTGGTTGCACTAGTTTGCAGTTATAACCAGTCGCTTTTGTCGATACAATCTTTTACGGAGCCTATAAAAATGAGAATTTGTCCTACCCTACAGTTGCGCCACCCCGGATCATATTCTATGTACGGATGATTCACTTGTGCAGCAAAAGGTGTGTCCAGAACAAAGAAACATTTCAGGAAACCTTGTTTTAAAAAAACGTTTTCAAAATGTTTCCGAAATGTTTCACATTTGTTTAAAAAACATTTCACAAACATTTCAGAAACTTTTCTGATATTTGTTTTAGGTGTGGATGCTTCGAAAAATATTTCTGATATGTTTTTTGTTTCCCATTTTTCATGGCAATGATAGTCTCGTGTTTCATCATCATGAACAAAAAAACAAGATAGTGGCAAAGAAATATTTCTAAAGTAGAAATATTATATTCCTTTCAAGTTTGCCATTAGTCAGGGGTACACTTGCATTAACTCCCAGAAAGATGAAAATTGGCATGGACGTTAAGAACACAATTTTATTGAAACTGTTAAAAAAAATGGTATGTAAGGTCGAAGGTCACAAAAATGAGTTTTTTTGGTTTTTATAGCGAAATAGTTAGTTTTATTATTAAAATAGCTCAAATTTTATATTTGATACGATCTAGGTATTCAAATTAATTCTGCATATAAACATTTTGAATAACTTTTTTTCTAATTAAAATGAATTTTTGATTTTTTTTAAATTTATGTTTTTTTTAAATTTATCAAAAAAAAATATTTTAAATTTTATAATAACATGTTTATTAATAAACTCTAAAAAACTGCATACCAAAATCTCAAAAATTTTTTTTTCAAAAAACTAAAAATAAAAAAACAGGATTTTATTAAAACCCGTCCTACAATTTTTCATATTCTTTTTTTATAAATTATATAAAGACGTGTGATGGCGTACTCCATTTTCACTAAAAACCGTTAAGTGTGTTCGTTTTGACACATTTTATAAGTTCAGATAGTGTTATTTTTCTACCTTAATGTTACTTATTTCCTTCAAGGTTTAGCCTTTCAATGTGATTAGTTTGCCAAGCACATAAGAGAGCAAGTACGTACGACCCAGTCGTGCTCATTTTTACTTGCGATTATAGGTTGCTTTAAATTTTGAGATAACAATCAAACATAGCATTACGATGATAGAGAAAGATATTTGAGTTACTGGCAATATTCTGTCTGTCTGTCTGTCCGTCTGTCTGTCTATCTGTTCGTATGTATTTTGGACTACAGCCTAAACGGTTTGGCTAATCTTCTCAATTTTGTTAATTTATAAGTTTGTTTTGACATTCAACAGAGGACTTTTTTCAATTTTTTTTTAGCTCAAATAACGGCACCTGTCATATACCCGTTAAGTAAAAGCTTATTTTTCTCGAAAATGGCTCGGAGAATTTTTATGAAAAAATTCAGTGTTCTTTTCTAGGTGTGTTTTTTTCTTCAACTTTCTCGAGAACTACTTAGCCGATTATAATCAAATTTGATATTCAGGAATAGACGAAGAGCTAGCGACCGATTTATTAACCTCATTTTGGCAAGGCTAAAACTTTGGTCATAGAAAGATTGTGGGCCGACAGTTATAAAAATGCCCGTTTTACACTCCGGTGCCCTCCATTAGGCCTTAAGTTCAAGGCATGAAAAAATTCAAGTGTAAGACGTTTATTCGGTCAATAACCCTAATTCGGTAATTTTTTGTACATACATATACACGAGCGTCTTACAGCATGTCATGGAGGGCTAAAACGTCTTATATTGTTATTTTCGTGTATATATTGAATCAATGAACGATATATTAAAAGATGAGCCTTGCGAAATAAGGTGAATGGGCACTTTTTCTCACACCTTCATGCCTTGAACTTAAGGCCTCATGGAGGGTATCGGAGTGTAAGACGGGCATTTTTAAAACTGTTGGACCTCAATCTTCTTATGACCAAAGTTTTAGCCTTGCCAAAATGAGGTGAGGAAATCGGTCGCTAGCTTTCCGTCTAGAAGATGTACATAGGTAGCCAAAGTAATTTCACATTAAAATATTTTTAAATAATTTTTTTTTTATTTAAAAAAAATAATGTTGTTTTTGAAAGATCAATGTTTTGAAAACGGGTTTGCAATATTGAAAAAAATTTTTTATTTTTTAAAAATAGTTGGTAGATAAAAACCGCTTTATTTAAAAACCGTTACTACAATTTTGAAAAAAATATCACACTTTTTAACATTTTTTAGAGAAATATCGAAATATATCGTACAATCAAAAGTAAAAAAAAATGGAATAAAAAGTTTGAGGTTCCCTTAATATTTTTCAAATTTTATTCGACGCTGTGACCGCACATAAGAGCAAGTACGTGCGATTCAGTCGTGCAATTTATTTGGATGATATTATTACGCATTGTTACAGTTAGCGAAAAAAAATCTCGCCAAAAAAATTAATATAAAAAACTTAGCAAAACAAATACAGTGGATCCTCCAATGCTCTGTGGGTAGGTTCCACTGTCATAGATGTTTATAACAAACTATTTCTTTTCCCTTACTTCTCAAACCCAAAGGTTGCAATCAAGTTTTCGGATTTTCCAGTCGTTATTATCTCTCACCAGCCAGCGGAATCTTCCATGGAACTTACAAATTCACTCAAATTCACATTATTTAAAAAATAAAAAATAAAAAAATAAATAAATTTCACTAAAGAGGCATTCCGTCTTGGGCCACACGCAACTTTACATAAGAAAATCCTATTTAAATCTTGAAGGAATATTACGTTACCTTGTAGGCACTTCTTTCACCAGTGGTGTAGCGGTGTTTCGAATTCAAATTTTCTTTTAAGGAATGAGGTATCTAGGCCGCTACATAAAACCACTATTCCATTATTTTTTTGTTTCCGGCTCTCCTCGAGTTCAATGATTTCACGACCTTTTTTAGCAGGAATCAGTTGTTTCCTCTAATTACCTGATTTCTTTTAGAAATATGTACCTACCGATCTGACAGAACTCATCTCCTGAAACGAACCTACTCATTTCTAAAAAAAGGATTGCTTGTTGTTATTTCTTCCCTTGGGAGCACATTGATGCGTTTTTAATATGAGTCTTAAGACACTTTTATTCTGCAAAACGTTTCGTCTTTAATATATTTCTTACCATCGCCGTCGTAAGCTTCTATTTCTTTAGGGCATTTTATGCTGAGAAAATACGGAGCACTGTCAACAATTTTTTTGTTTGAATTCTATATATCTAACCTACCACAAAAGAAATGCAAACAACTTCTTTGACAACATATGTAAAAGTACATAAAAAAAACAATGAAATTCCTCGGTTTCAACTTTCATTTATATGTACACATTTTGAAGCCCAATTCAACACCTTGAGCCACGATCAAACTTAACAAAACAAATGTGGGTAACTCTAGTCATAGTTAGCTTAGAATGCCTTCTTCTTCTGGTATTGTTGGGGTTCCTTTGGATTGTCCTTGGACTTAAGGGCAGCTTCAGAGATTTCCTTGGCAATATGACTTCCACTTGGATAGAAACCATTTTCATCAGCGGTGTATTCCACACTCACGGTCTCACCGGTAGCAGCATCGATATAATGGTATGATCCTTTAACATTGACCTTAGGATCTTCTGATCCTGGGTTCACAACGGTGCCAGTTTCCTCCTTGAAGTATCCATCATCGGTCTCTAGCAAATATGTGTATGAACCATCTTCATTTCTGTTCGATTCTTGCCTCAGAATTTGAACTTGAGGTTTGACTAGATCCACACTGTATACGACAGCAACGACTGCCAACAAGGTGCAAAGGGCGATCTAAAAGTTAAGTAAAGTTGATGAATGATTCATTGTGTTTCAATAGGTCTTGACATTGGAGTTATGTAAATTAATCAATTTCGATTACTTACAAGTTTTTGCATATTGATTTGTGTTTATCAGATGAGATTTAATTCAAACTAAACTGAGATATTTGCTGCAGCACGCTTTTATAGCGACATTTTTTTTATAAATTGACATCTCCGTCCGTCCTGTTTATGTGAATTCGTTAAGCTGTTCTCGATAAAATATTTGAGTTAAGACGGACTTAAGTTGGAAACAAGTTTTTTTTTTTTAGCCAAAACCCATACCGGCTGGACATGACATAATGTCAAAAGTAGGTAAGGGACGTTTGTTATGGGCTGGTTGGTGACATCAAAAAAGTTAACTATCGAGTTTGGATCATGTTTCTTCTCATAATTAATCGAATTAAACAACCGTTAAGGTATTTAATATATTTTATTATTAAAATTTTGAATTTTGTTAACAAAAATTTAATTCGCTTTTTATTGGCCAGATTAAAAGTGTCAAATATATGTATGTGTTCTGAATGGTTCAAGAACTGAAAAGTTTACAAGTGTGATGCCCAGCTTGCTTGGGAGTTTAAAAAATTGCTAACAAACTCGATTTTAAACCACAATGAGTATATAAGCGGAAAACCTTTAATTACTGCAAGACTACTCGACCGAAAAGCATAGGTGATTGGTTTTCTAGTGGATAGAACAGTTTATACTGAGGTTTCGACTTTTGGGTGCATCCAGTCTAGACCATTAGCGCCATTTTTAATTTTTGTCGGATTTTTAAAACTTTTATTTGTTGTCTCAATGAGCTTTTTCATTGCTCTGGTGCAAACAGAAAACGTGTATAGAAAAAGATATTTTTGATGTTATTCGGAAATAAGAGCGAACCAGTCGGAATTCTTAAATTTTATCGAAAAAAGTACTAAACTTTGGCGTAGAAGTATTTTCTATTATTAAATTTCCTGTGAAATAGTGGCTAATGCGTATGTCCAACGGACTTCTACGCTAAGGGATTGGGGTTCAATTTCTAGACAGAGCCACCTTGTTTTTTTCTTGGGCACTACCTCTGGCTAATTGCCTTCAATAGTTAACTTTTTTAGAAGAAGTGCATCTCATGTAGACGTTCCAATCCAGTTGTACCTTCCACTCCTCTTGATTCGTGATAATTATACATGGATGATTGAGAGTATTAGTAGAAAGTATTTGGCTCCTTCAAATTCAGCATCATCAGCAGTCGAGGCCTCTTCCAAAAAAGTTCTTCCATAAACATCACGATCGCTTTCCGAAGGCATCCAGTTTCTCATTTATATAATATTTATAAGCATCATTGGTACAACAACCTGGATCCGGGCCGGGCCCCATCCAGGAAGCTCTTCCATAGATGCCGATCGCTGGCCAACGCCCTACCGTTTTCAACCCTAAGGGATCGGACACCCTGGTGTAGGTTATACCCTTAAAACGTAAGCATTCCATGCTGCCTCCTACCATAAAAAGACCTCTTCAGAGCTGGCTTCTCTTTACTAATAGCGGCTAAGTGCCTAGCATTCTGGAGTCTACCAAGTTTTATATTTCTTATCACATCTGCTTTGAAGTTGATATCATACAATTTATGATTTTATCTTATATCAACAATTCTCCGTAAAACTTTCCTTTCGCACGAGAACAGAATATCTGTTAGTAAGGACCTAAGTCTCGGATCCATATCTGAGTGCCGTTAAGACCATAATCTTGAGCAGAAGAAGATTAGTTCTTGCGATACAATTATTGGATTTAAAGAGCCTTGATCTTTATCAAGTATAGTATAGTAAGTTCTGTCGGATTTTAGCGGCCGTCCAACTACATATTTCTTCCTTAATAGTATAATTAACTGCAATTTTTTTATCCAAGATAGTTAAAAACTTAACTATTTCAAACACTTCACCAAGACGTGTTCCGTTCAGCTTGTTTACCTTTACCAATAATGTTGATGGCGTCTGCACGAGCCTGTATCTGGCTTGATTTGGTGATGATAATCCATTTTGTAAACGTCCCAGATTCTCTGATTGTTTTCTGTAAAGCAACGTTGAAGAGGATGCAGACCAAACCATCACCTTGTCGGAGTTCATTGTTAATTGATCTGGACAACAATCCGGCTACTTTAATTTTTCTTGTACTGTTATTCATGGCCAGTCTCCATATTCCACAGTCCCTTATGGGGCTAATAATTTTCTACTTTGGTTATGCTATCGTTGGCAGCTTTAAGGTCTTTAAAGAGAATAATATATATTGCAATTTAAAATTCCGGACTTTTTCCATATCCTGATGTTTATAATGGTTTAGTAAAGAAGAAACAGCTGAATTTTTAACAGGACTGGTTAACCTGCTTTTGAAAGAAACTGTACTTCAGATCGTTGAATAGTTATGGAGTTATTAAAGATGCTCGAATTCAAAAGATGACACCATCGCTGGCTGGATTCTTGCTAAAAAGAACTTTTGAAGTAAGAAGACTGAACGGATGCAGGATTCCATATATTTTGACTCCAGTAAAGCATAATTTGAGATGTATGTCGATTTCTGGATATGGTAGTGTCTTTAATCAGGGGACTTGGCAGCAAAACCTTCTTAAAAAGTTCGATAGGAAAATGAGCGTAACGCCCTTTCGGAGACTGCGAGAGTCAGTACGATTAGATCAGAATTTTCGACTAAAGCAATTGACGCAGTTGCCATATTTATTAGTGTCAGTGTCAGGTTAGAGTAGACTCAAGGTTTGGGTAAGCCAGCACTAAAAGGCTGTTAAGCACCTGCGGCAACGTTGAGGAATCTCAGAACCTATCGGTTTGCTGTTTTTTCCAGAACTTTTGTTTTTTAAGGACTTTATCCACAAGTTCATTACTTAAGTAAAGATCGGAAAGCACTACCAATGCTATATTGGGCACCACATATAAAGAGGAACCCAGCTGATTGCTCGAGTTTACTTGGTAGTAGCTTCTGTGAAGTCATTGCTCTATTCTTCCGAGGTCTTTATATATGTCTTCGCGTGCCCGCATTCTAAGAGATTGAGTTGTTCGATGTGTTGCATTTTTGTATTGAGATTCTAATTTGCATTGACAAACTAGTCAATACGATATCTGCGACTACTCCCTAAGAAGCTGTCAGTATTTTCTTCTAATAACTAACTAACTTTGTTCTTTGGACAAGAACATTTCTCATCTACTCTGTCTCCAAGACTTATACTAGTCTAATTTAACTTTTTGACTGTAGTTTTTGCTTTGGTTTTCATTGAGTAGAACAGACTAGCCATGTTGTTTCCAACCCTGTTTCTGGTATTTCAATTGGTTTTAGTTGTCCACTGTTGTAGAAAACATTCGTTCTGCTTTCATGGTCATTCTACATTGAAACCAGTCAGTTGAAACCGCCTTTCTTCAGTCGATCATTTAAATTGTCGTCAGAGTTATTGAGACAACTTCTGATAAGAGAAGTACATGGTTCTCAATTCTGCCTTTCGGATGATTTGCCAACATCGAATGATCTTCAGAGCTACATAAAACAATACGGATTCTTATTGTATCCCATTTATGCTTTGGTTAACTGAAATTAAACTTTTTGAATTCTTAATACATACAACTATTAGCCAAAGCCTTCAACTTGTTTAAATAACTTGTTAAACAAATCTTCTCTATACTGTCTAGGTAGATATCCAATTATATTGTGTAAATTTAGATACATTTTTCTGATTCAGCTAGAAGGGGTTGAAAGGTCAATGTGCCATGAATGTTAGATCCTATATATAATTCAGAAGACTTTAGAAACAGAAAGTCCAAATTAGATTAACTTTTGCAGATATCCATGAAGTTAAACTAGTTTAACAACAATCAATGAAGATGAATAAAACCAACAAAGCCATCGGAACTTGTTTTACAGCAGCTCTACATGCCTCTAGTTGATACATCGAATTAAAAGATGCTTTGATCCGTAATATAAGACAAAACATTTAAAATGCAGCCAGGTGAGATACTATAAGGCTTGGCCGGAGTATTTACACATTCATATTAGATGTTGGATCAGCTACGGATGGTATGTATGAGTGGTGGAGGCGAAATCAGTTTTTTTTTTCAAAACAGAATAAATACAAAGTATTTTTGTTATTGGCTGTTAAGTCAGTAACTACAGATCGTGTGAATATTTTGTTTTTAATTTCAATGTGAAGTGGATCATCTTTGTGGAATGTATAGATATAATTGATTCTAGATACTTATCAATATCCGTACACTTTTTATTTATGACAATATTTTCTTTCAATCTTTGAGACAACTTACATTATTAAACCGACTCATTAAGTCTCTCATGTAATTGTTGTTATTTCTAGAACTGGATAAGCCAAATTAAAATGAACTCAAATATTCCAAATCCTATCTTAACCTACCCTAGAACTTGTTTTGTAAATTTTAAAAACCAATCATAAAATTTATATAAACCCTCATCAAAATCCGCTTTGGAAAAAAATAACTTCTAAACAGTCTTCCTCACTTCGGTTCGTTGCACAATCAACTGACAATTGTTAACACTCAAGACCAGAAGCCTCCTTTAATAAAACTCTGAATAACGAACTTCAATCAAATGACAGATTATCCTAATAACTTCTCATTACACCAACATAAAATCATCATCAAATCCAAAGAAACCAATTCAATGGATATGCGCATTGCCAATATCAGATACTCAACAAATAATCTTCTTCAGATATTGTGTAATTCCTATACCCGAAAGATTAGTTGGTGTGTCACTTTTTAAGAATCATTGTGCACGCAATGTGGAAACTATTATACTGCACTCCATACAAAGTTAATAAATTTCCTGGAATTGCGCACAATACGTCACATAAATCGATACCAACTCTAGCTGACTCATCTGCCATAAATGGTAAAAACCAAATACAAAATGTTAGATTTATTGGAAAAACCAATTGAAAATCGAATTGCAATTGTATCTTGAAGATCTAAACACTTGTAAGAGATGTGCATCTTGGGAATTGCTTGGGGCATACGTTTTTTGTTTACTTCGTGCAGAACTGCAGTGGCATGTACATTGTATAGCTAGCATTGACGCACCTTAAGATTAACTTTATGAGGATGATAGTCGAGAGACCAGAAAAAAGCCACCCTCACAAGGTGTTAGTGTTGCCAATTGCGTTTATTGAACAAAAAATATAATCATCGATGGTTTGAAGAGACCCTAACAAAAACTTTTAACCCTAGAATGCAGCCGAGACAAACGGGTATTAGATGGCAAATTTCGAAAAATGATAAGGTTTTTGACGTTGTATTATGTTTGTTGGTATGCCGGACTGCAGTTTTAAGGGTTCTGGGTTCGACACCTTGTCAGGACCACCTTTTTTACGGAACACTGCTTCTTCACTGGTCTTGCATCCGTGCAATGGACCCCTAATGTATGGATGTATGTTTTGGAGGGAAGTTGAAAAAGAATGAATACCTGTGTAGCAATTTTCCGATCCAAACTAGGTGCGAAAAACGTAAATATCTTGGATCAACTATAAAAAGTAAAGAATCTTTGATGAGCACCGAGTAAGTTTAGTATGGATAAAATTGTGGGAAAACTCTGCCCTCTTTTGGAATCCAAAAATGCTTTCTAAGCTGAAAGAAAGGCTCTATATGGGAGTTGTTATTCCAGCGTATGAGATGAGATGAGAGAAAAAATGGGCAAGAAAATTCGAGGAAACCTTCAAATTAAGAATGCAGCATGATCCAGAATGGTGTGAGCTTAGATCGCAGATCAAAAGACAATAGAGTACCAAGTTCAAACACTATCACGGAATAAAAGAGGCCAAAAAACTCATGGTTAAAACAAATGCGATGCGATGACACCTTAATTGAATTGGCCTCATTTGGAATAATCTAAAATTGTGAAGCCTGCTGACGTGCTCTAAGGTGAAGCCTTATGTCGAAGCAGTGAAGTGCGAGAACTGTAATCTTAGTCCCTGAATAAGAAAAAGAAAAGAGGAAGAAGAAGTAGAAGATAAAAGAACATGGAGAAGAATTGGACGCATAACAAGTAGAAGATTAAGTAGAATACGAAGTGGAAGAAGAAGATTGATGCAGACCTTTGGTGGCTCCAGCCTTGAGGTATTTGATTGATGTCTTTCAGTTTTCGAGTTGAATCAAAAAATTCATGGAAGAAATACATTTTATTTCATGTAATTAATTTATTAAAATTAAATAAATTAAATTTATTGGCGCGACAGCTATTTAAGGAGCCAAGGCCTAGTGACTTATACTCTCAACCATTCCTGTGTGTGTGTTGTTAATCTGCAAGAATGGAAGGGACCTACAGTTTACCGCCGAGTCCGAACGGCTACATGAGATGCACTTTTTCGAGACAAATTTTACTCTTGGAGGTTTTGTCAATTCCTCGCAAGAGGCAGTACCCCAGAAAAAAAGGTGGCTATGAGCGGGATATGAACCCAGGTTCTTTCGCTTAGCGGTCCGACACACTAACCACTAAGCCACGGGGCACTAATTTATTATGTTAATTTAATGTTTGTTAATGGTGAAGGTAGGGGGTCGAAATGGTCAAATCTACTGAATAAAGCCTTCTATCTTAACACTGTCAAATGTGGCACGATGGCTATTGAGATCTATGCAAATGTCAATCTGGAACTTTATTTATACAGACGCAGTGTTGAGGGGCGTTCATGAAATCCAAATTGAATGTCGGGAACGAGCTTGTTCTGTTCATTACAGTGTTTATTGAGCAGTCTCAAGATGAATTTTTTCAGAATTTTACTAATGTTTTTAAAAGGATACCGGTCCATAAGACTTTTTTGGTTTGGCATTATGGATTATCTCAGCAATTTAATCTGAGGTGGATAAATCCGGGGCCTCAACTGAATCACTTGAAGGGTTAGCATTTTTGAATTCGGGTATTGGAGCCTTTTTTGATTTAGTTCCCTGAAGGTCCAAGTTTGATTTTTTTTAGTCTTTTCTGGAACTGTATGTTATTCTGGTGGTGGATTGCGTTTCTGAACATTATGTACACACATTCAAGCTCACTCCTGACAGTTTGGTAGAAAATTTTAACTGTCTTTAGTTCTCTCTGATGAATCCTTTGAAGGCGTTTTCTCAGTCGCTTTCTGTGAGAGTATAGGCTCTGTACGTACTGAGGGAAGTACTGGTGTCTATCTTTAAATTTTTTGCCAGTTCTTGGTTGTCCATTGCACCTCTGACGGTCTGCTCTAGATTCTCGATTGCTGCATCTATATCCATGTCATTCAAGTTCCTGTTTGAGAGTGGCAGCACAATTCGTTCAGTTCACAAAACGTCAAGTCTAACTTGGTGAAGAAGAATCGTTTGGTTGAGCCGGATGGAGAGTTCCACTGCTCTATGTCCGGAATAACTCTCAAGTGCCATGCAGGTATAATTACTGATATCTGGAACAATATTAACTACATTAGATGTTGCTATAAAGAAATCCAGTGTTGAAGGTGTTCGTGGAAAGGTGGGCTTTGGCAACTAAAGAATATTGTTCGAACTTATCCAGCCAGTCGCTTATCCTTCGCTGTTATTCACGGTGTCCCTCCATTGAAAGTGCAGAAGAAATTAAAGTTTACGCCAATAAGTCCATAATTACTTCCCTCGAAGAGGTAGCTGAGTGTTTGTAGGTCTCTTTTGATATTTCGCATGCTAGAGTTTCGTCTCTCTCTAGCTTTTATGGCCGTTGCTTCACTAGTCACCAGGTTATTAACGCTGATTTCAGTGACGAGGGCGATTTTCTTCCTGATGTAGACAGCACTTCCTCTACATTCCTCGTTTTTGTCTATTCTAAACGTTTTATATCCTGCGAAATCAATATTGTTACGTCTAGTAACATTGGTTTCACCGATAAATGCAATGTCTGTGGCATTCCTTTTTGAAAATATGTCAAATGACGTCCTCTTCTCCAAGCTGTATACATACATTACATTTATTGGCGCGACAGCTCCTTAAGGAGCCAAGGCCTAGTGACATACTCTCAACCATTCCTGTGTGTGTGTTGTTAATCTGCAAGAATGGAAGGGACCTACAGTTTACCGCCGAGTCCGAACGGCTACATGAGATGCACTTTTTTCGAGACAAATTTTACTCTTGGAGGTTTTGTCAGTTCCTCGCAAGAGGCAGTACCCCAGAAAAAAAGGTGGCTATGAGCTGGATTTGAACCCAGGTTCTTTCGCTTAGCAGTCCGACACACTAACCACTAAGCCACGGGGCACAACAAGCTGTATAATGAATTTAAATTAAAAGTCTGTATTCGAATGTTTGCCTCATGAAATCCATTGACGGTAACTGAAGTCTTGGGTTCTTATTGTACCTCTAGCGTGGTGAAAACAGTTGATTCCAGAGAGCCGGCCGATGACACTGTTAATTTCGTCATTACGTAGATTTCGGTAAGAGTTTGTTAAGGTAAGGCTTTCTTCAATGTCCCATTGTAGTCTTCAAATATCCAATGTTCGGTACTCAACGAAATTCTCTTCTGAATTACTTCGTGGTCCAAATCACTGGTACAAATGTGCACAGTTGCTGGAAGTATATAAACAAAATAAGGGTTTGAAAGAAAGAAAGAGAATGTCGAAAGAGTTTTGGGAGGAGAATGTTTTCCACTGTTATGGTTCTTGCAGTGCACTATAGCTTTTTTCTTTTTTTCTGGAGGTGTCCAATTCCAGGCATTGAAAATGTCTTGTATTGAAATTTAAAATTGCCTGCGATGAATCCGTAAGTTATAAGCTTCACAATCCTGTTCAAAATATAGAGGCCACTGTGAATATTTCCAGTGTTGTATGTTCATGGAGTATACATTGATGATTGTAAGGGGCTCCCCGGTACACCACCGATAAACTAAGAGAATTTCATCTTGGATTCCGATTCGTCTTTTGACGAAAAACAGTACAAATTAGTAGAAAAGAAGTCCAAAATCATATTTTATACAGAAGTGGTAAGTAATGAGACTTATTATTACTAGAAGAATTGAAATGAATTTATTTTCGTCACATTTTGGAATGTACATATGTGGAACCAAGCTAGATTTGACGAATTTTAATATTTTCAAGATTTTTTAAACCGTATTTTCCAACATTCAAGTTAAAAAAATAGGAGAGATGAATTCTAATATATCAATAACTTTAATAATAAAAAAAATAAACAAAATGTGGGAAAAACTACCTTACTGATCCTAATATCATGTACGACTGTCATCCTTTTCTCTTTTTCAATTTAGGTTTTAAACCCTTGTAGCAATATCATTTTATATTTGAAGGAAAAATCTTTAAATTAAATTGCGATGTACATGTGTTCGGATTCTTCTCTTCACTAACTGCTTTACGGATTTTGATTTTTTTGCACTTATGGGGTAAACTAGTAAACCTATAATTTTGCCCTATTTTCTAAGTTCTTAAAATTCTTTTTTTAACTGTGTTACCGAAACAACGCCGGTAGGGTTTTCCTGTAGTAAGAAAATAACATACGAAATATTTTGTTCGAAGCATCATCACATCTTCTACCTCCAAAAATTGGAAAGAAATACGAATTTTACTCCATCCGGAGATGGATTAAAATAAATAAGATTTTTCTCCAAGACCCACATGGAGCATTGCAGTGACTCTGAATGAGCTTTATATCAGCGACTTTGGCAAAGATATCTAATAATTACTTTTATTTTTGCTGTTACTTAGCCTGGTTAGCCAATAGAATGGTCATCAAGCAAATGGCTGGAGGCGACTCGTATTGCCTCCCCGTGTAATGGAGATTTCTGAGCCGGAATACTCGCCGAAGAAGAAGTCCGCCAAAGTGAATTAGATTTCTGTTGCAACATGTGGATTAATAAGTCCAACTTGTTTACGACAGCTTGCGAACCATCTAAAGGTCAAGTGTGATGTTTATGATGACCATTAGCATGAAAATGGTGACTACTAATCAATTTATTATTATAATTGGTGACGGTAATCTTATTTAGCGATTTCAACTGGGTTATAATACATGAGACTGGTGTTCGGAGAAATAAATGAATTTAAATGAGTTGTAGGTGAATGGTTTAATTATTTTATTGACGTTGATGTATGATTTTATGGGACAAGTAATTAAATGAAATTGAAGCCTGTGAATTGGAATGTCCATGAGAATCAACTTACATTCCTGACATGAATGAAAAACATGTGTATCTTTGGAATTTGGCTAAGATTGAAAGATTTCGAAACCTAGATGACTTTGAGCCCTTGCTCCAGCTCCACTCCAAACCAAGCCTTTTTCTTCTTTTCATAACCTACTTTTTTCTAAGAATTCATCTTCACTCGACTCACTCTGCGATTATTCGAAACCTGAGTCAAGATCATAAAAACTAATGACACCAATCAAAAACCGTGACTTAAACTAATTGCTTTGAGGTGGATGATAGCCCTGGTCATCACCTGAGTCACACCCGCCAGTCATGAATACCAAATGCAAAGATGAAGACTCACCTAGACAAAAACCGCCGTGCCCTACTGACGTTTAATCGGATATCCAGTTTCTGTTTTTGATTAATCGCTTTTCAATCAAAGACCAAAGCTACTTTGACACGAATCTTGTTTTTTTATTTGTTCGATTTCCAAATGCAAATTGATTCTTGATTTTATTTAAATTGCATTTAAGCCGAGCTCTTCAAAACCTTTTGAGATTAACAAAGGAAATGTATAAGAAGGTAAAGGTTATATGAAGGTTTCGGCACCAACCATGCATGTAGTGTATAGGAAATGTCATAATAGTTCCATAAACTGCGTGGAATGTCCTTCACAGCGTTCCTCCAATGTCATTCTTGCTAGAATCTTATTTCCAGACTTTTCCTTGTGCAATTTGATATCGATTGGCATAGTCATGCAACATGTCAACAACAGCAGAAAAATGATGTCATTAATCATTGGAATCATTATGCCCTATTGCTTCACATTGCGAAGATTTTCCTCATTTCTAATTTTCCAGATAAAAAATGTTCGTTTGTGGAAAATGTAACAAAAAAAAAAAAAAAAAACAAAATTTGTGCCATTGAAGGAGAAAAAATTAAAAGAAAAGGGAAACTTGTAGCACCTTGTGGAAAAAATACGAAGTGAATTGAATGAGTTATTGGAACAATATTTATCGTCATACTTTGACTTTTGATGTTAAGCGTTAATGGGAAATTGTTTGAGCTAGCACAGGGCTGTGGAGGTGGGGAGGGGCAGTTGTGGCGAAAAACCAATAACTCTAGTACAAAAAGTTTGGTACTAAAAATTTAATTAAAAAAACTGTTTGATATGCTTTTATGCCTTCACGACTGCATGAATTTGTGAAGTTTGGTTGACGGATTTACTATATACTATAGGTATATTTTATTATTTAGTTTTTGGATTCATTCATTTCATTTATTTCAAATTATTTCGACTTCGATTGCTTAGTAATCGTTTATTTCGTCTTTATTTTTACTTGCGATTATAGGGATAATAAGGCAAGTTTCGGATTCGTGAATAAAAAAAATTGAGATAACAATCAAACATTACATCATAGAGAAGTCTAAGAAAGAAAGAACAAAATTAAATTTTGTTTTGCAATGAATTTTATTTTTGTGCTTAAGTGTGTATTTTAATTTTTTTTAGTTTTTAAAAAAAGTTGTTAAAAAAACGTTTTATTTAAAAACCGTCTAAGATTTAAAAAAAAATAACGATTTTAACATTTCTTAAAGAATGGCGTTTTAATTATTTCACTCAATACAATTTAACGGACTTTATTCGAACAATCAAAAGTAACAAAAATCTAATAAATGCTTTGATGTTAACTTTAATTTTCTTATATTATATTATTCTACAATGTGACCGCACATATGAGCAAGTACGTGCGATCCAGTCGTGCAATTTATTTTTTTTTTGAAATAATAAAAAAAAAACACTTGAAAGAGTTTTTGTTTCAACTTTTATATGATTTTACTAAAAACATTTAACATTACCCCATAGCAGCGCTTGTGCTAAGAGTATGTTTTCAAACTAACATTGAAAAAAAAATTAATTTTACTTATTTAAATAAACCAACGGAAAGTAGATTCTTTTAAATCAATGTTTTCTGCCCTAAATGTATTAAAAGATAAGCAGCTCGAAGTTTGGATTCCTGAACAAAAAGTTCAGAACTATAGGTAAAATACTCCACGCACAACTAATATTTATTTGTTTATTTTGTTAATTACTTTTTAGTTTTTAATTTATTTAATTTATAAACTGAAATATTTTAGGTTTTTACGTTTAATTGGTTTTTTTGTTGAAAAAAATAATTTATATGTTTATAAAATTAATCAAAATATAATTGTTGATATCTAAATTATGTACATATTCTTTTCTTATAGTTTATTTTGGACTCTTTTTTCAGCCAGGACTCTTTTTTTCGACTATTTCAAAGACAAAAAATTCAGTGGTCACCTTGCTCTCAGGGTTGACCAGAGGCTGGTAGCCTGTAACGTTAGAAAAACAAGTATTAAATGAAAATTCAAGATGTCGTTCTGTTGATAGTAATCACATCTTTATTATTCTATATTTTGAAAACAACTAACTCCATAACAATATAAGCAGATCTATTTATATATTTCAATAGGTAAGCATTTCTATCTATGATTATGTCCTCAGAATCATCCATGGCATTAGGGTCATCAGTCATCACCATCGCCATCATTTTGATTAGCGTTCCAGAATGGATCTTCTGGCAGCTCACAACATCACTTAATCTTGTCTGAAGACACTTCTCTACTGAATTTTCGGTGATTACGGTGCATTCCGGGAATGTCCTTATCGATCATTTGGGAGAGCCTTGGTTACAACATAAGGACCCCAAAAAACCGGCTCGAGCTTCCAAGATGTATATATCTGTGGCACTTGCTTTCTTTTTCAATTGATGTTAAATCATTTCTGCTTAAACTCCCTCTTTTGGACCTTCTGACTCTGGATGATTTTTGGTAGTGCAAAATGCTTTTGTACATCTATAGCTTTTTGTCATTAATCATAAATTGTTTACCGAGCTCCAAAAGTTTATTGCCCTGGATGGAAAACAGAAATGCGTCTGGACTTGCCCTAGTTGTGGAATTCTTCGCTGTGTTGAGACCATTTTCGTCAATTCCATGTGGCTTAGTGCAACAGACCTTCAATGAAATAAACCTTAAGACTGAAAACAGCGGTTGGTTTTTAGATGATTATTTAAGACTAACACCGTTTATTGGCGACCAAAGACCATTAACGATAGAAGATATTGTAGAAACCACAGCAACAGAAAATTATGATGAAAAATCTTCCGAGGTTGATGATCAAAATTGCGCTTCCGTTGAATCAGATTCAGAATAATAGAAATGATTTCTTTTAATTAAAATACCTCTGTATTCAATTTTTTTTATAATAAAATTTGTGTATAAAAAAGCAAGGTCCTTATTATATATGTATTTATATTTTGTATATTTTTTTGAATACGATTTTTAAACTTTTTTTTTAACACGACAACCAAATTTCTTGACAGATTTCTTGCAGGCAACCTTATATAACCAAGTTTGCAATGCAATTATCTTTATTTTGACATATGTTCTATTTATTAAATAGACGGGTGCAAATTATTAGTACATACTTACCTGTTTATAAAAATAGTCAACCTAGTATTCGCACATTCCATAGGTTTCATACTTTCAATTCGTAGGCGTTTTTTATTCAACAGACAGTTGCAATGTTTAAAAAAAAATAATTTTTAATTTTTGTATTAAAAATATCCTTGGCTAACATTTTTCAGGCAACCTATTTGCAATATATTACTAGACCTAATAAATTTGATATAAAATAATTTTCATCCATTAAACAGCTGGGTGTGGGTATTGTATGGCCGGATCTTCTACTATAAATACAAGCCTGCTCCTGCGATTTTATCCTTGAAAAGTGCGAGTACAAGTCGCCTTTGTTTGAAAAATCCACGATTTATTTTTGTTTCTCATTTCCCTGCTACGTCCCTGTATTTTTGAGTATCCTTCATTCTTTTAATAACTTGCAGTAAGTTCCCGCGATCCACCATCAGAGCAAAAAAAAGACCAAAACTATTCATCGAGCCATTACAAGATGCCAAGAAGCAATTGAATTTGGGGCGGTTCACCTGTCTATGAGCATTGTATGACCTTTACATCGGCAACACAGTCCACGAGCCTGTTTGACATTCATTGTGCCGCTGCGCCACCGCATGGCTAACCAGAAACCAAGATGATTCAATCTGGATCCGGCGCATTGGATATGGATTGCACAATGGATATAGCTGCGGCGACCGGCAACATCTTCGTTCCGTTGCATAACTGCGTAGAAAAAATTACTTTGTGAACGGTATCGGGACCTAGTTTCACTTTCATGGAAAAAGGAGAAGAAGACCAAAAACCCACCAACCGAGTTGTGGTAAGTTGTTAAGAGCACATCATAGTAACTTGACCACGCCAATTCAATGTAGAGTCGAAGAGGAATCTGTGCCAACATTTTGCTTAGCAAAAGTGACTGCGAAGACGACGATGACGATATGGCAATGACGACGTGACGTCTGTCTTGCTGGTTTTTTTTTTCTGAATAGTGTAAAATGGCATCCGATATGCTGGATGGAGTTGGATGCGAACGATTGGTTTCATCTCAATCACAGAATTTTATTAGCCTCGTAACCTTATGCATTCAATAGCCGCAAGCGATCTGATTTTACTGAGTCTATTGCTGGAAATGCATAATATCAGTCGATTCTGGGTGATTAGGTGTGGTGTGGTGTGCCATACCGATAGGTTGGTCCCTGGATAGACCAGAGGAATGCTAACAATCTTCCAATTTGTCTCTGCTAGTATATTTGTATACGATGGGATGGGGATTTGGGAAGGTGAAACTTAATTTGTAAATTAAGTGGAAGGTTTTTTGGAATGCAGGGTGGAATTTTGATATTAACTTAGTTAGTGGTGGCCTGTACAAGTTTATTTTATATCCTGGGACAGGAATTAAAGCATAAGGTATCAATAATCCAGGCAATAACGATATGAAACTGACACTTAAAACAAAACTGTATTCTAAAAAAATATTTTAAATTCTTCGTGTTGGCACACAACAATTTAAATTGATTGCTTGCAGACAGTTTAAGCTCCTGCAAACAGAATGCAACATAAGCAACAATGTTCGTCAAATTAGAGACTAATTGAAAACGCCCCCTTTGAATCCGAAGGTGTGTAACTAACTATAATTGCAAAAACAATAATTTCCAAGTAGTTCGTAATTAATAGTTTGAAGACAGATTTGATGTCGAAATTAATAAAAAAAAAAACACCTGGAAGAGGTCTTCACATCAAATTAAGTTTAAACGCTTAAACATTTTGAACATTTGACGTCACGAAAATCACGATTTTTTCAAAGAAACACAAGTCTATGATGAGTATCAAGTCACGATGGCTACAACACCGAAACTCAAAAGAATTTGAAAAATTAGGTCTACCACGTAAAATGATGTAAATGTGTTTGCATTGTGAGTAGGAATTACGCTAGGAAGAACAAACCTCCATATAAGATTTCAAAGCCATTTGTGGTTAAGGAACAAAAAAGTTGACCAAAACTATGGAATATCTATATACTGCAAGATTTGCATATTTTATTAATTTAAAATAATTTTCTTTAGACTTGCATCACACTTCCAACCCACAAGATGACCTTTGTTCTAGCCATACCCTGGTTTACGTTGTAAACTATAAATTTCATCCCAGCCCGACAAGTTAACTTATTCTTTCGTAAAGAATGATATCATGGCGGATGTATCGTCTGGGTGTATCACTCTTCTTTACATAACACTGGAGAGAAAATTCATTGCTGGAATCAAGGCGCATCTGTTGAGTGGAATTAACATTAGATTATTCACAGTCTTATGGGTTAATAGTTTTCTCCAGTGAATTCGATAGAATTCGTCCTTGCAAATGCAATAAAGCATTAACTACTTGGCATATTCTACAAAAGTCGTATGTGCTACTTAATGCCCATATTATACTAATGTATATTAAAATACAAAAATTATTTTTTTTTTCGAAAATTCTTTCATTTTTTTAATTAGTTTAAGAGTTTTCTCGGAAAAACTAAGTATGCAATAAAATTTTAAAACTAAATGTCTATCGGCAAAAAAAAAATAATAGAAAATCGTTCGCCAAGTTTTTTTTACAAAAGTCGTTTTTTTAATTTTTTCGAAAAAATATTTAAAATTTTTGTTAGTATGTCATTAAAAGAAAATCTGTAGTTTTCATGTGGGAAAATTATTTAACAAATATTCAATCAACCCGTTTTCAAAATATTTCGAAAACCAATTTTTATAAAATTTTTGGAAATCGAAAAAAAAAGTTTTTGAAAATTTTGAAATGTTTTATTAATTAAATTGCAAATTACTTGATGTGTGCAAAATTTAATTAAAGCCCGGATAATGGTTTACGATAAAACCGCTTTTGAAAAAACCGGTTCTATTAGAGTTATAGAACAAATTTCGAAAAATTCATTCTAATTGAAAGATGTATTGTTGTAAAAAATAGCACCCTGAAAGTTTTATCAAAATCGTTAGAGCCGTTTACGAAAAAATCAAACTTTCTCTAAGAGATTGTATGGCAGGTACCGTTATTTTTCGACCTAGAGCAAACATGAAAAACACCCCCGAGATACTACCAAATAAATACTAAATACCAAGTTTGAAGCAAATCGGTTCATCCGTTTAGGCTGCAGAGGTGCGAACAGACAGACAGACAGACGGGCTGAATTTCCAGACCCACTTTTTTCAACTTCTCTATCATCGTTATGTCATGTTTGGTTGTTAGAATTTTTTTTTGCACGAATCCATAACTTGCATTATAGTACCTATAACCGCAAGTAAAAATGGGCACGACTGGGTCGCCCGTACTTGCTCTTATGTGCCTAATTACATTGGAAAGCAAGACCTTTGACAGAAACAAGTAACATTTCCGTTGAAAATAAAACAGTTTGAACTTATGAAAAGTATCAAAACCACAATTACTTTTTAGTAAAAATGAAGTACCTACGCCACCGTACGTCTTAAATAACAAAGAATTTATGAAGAATGAATTTCGAAAATTTTAGGACCGGTTTTGATAAAATCCTGTTTTTTTAATTTTAGTTTTTTTATATGTGATTATAAAATTTAAAATAATTTTTTTTATTAGTTTTAAAAATATTGATTTTTCAAAAAAAAAAAAAAAAAAAAATTAAAAGTTAATTTTAATTAGAAAAAAAAAAGTTATTCAAGATTTTAATACGAATTGATTTTGCTACTCATATCTTTTCATACATAAAATTTGACAGAAATCCAAGAGACCGTTGAACATCAAAGCGTTTATTCGATTTTTGTGACTTTTGATTGTTCTAATAAAGTACGTTTAATTGTTTTGAGTGAAATAATTTAAACGTCATTTTATTTCCTTTAGAAATGTAAAGAATTGTGATTTTTTTTTTCAAAATCGTATAAACGGTTTTTAAATAGGTTTTTTCTTAACAACTTTTTAAAAAAATAAAAAAAAATATTCAATTCAATTCAATTTTTAATTCATTTTATTCAATTTTATGTTCGTTTGTATTATAATTTAATGAATTTAAAGCTATGGCAATGCCGTCAGCTCGGTTAACAAATTTTGTTTATTACATTAAACATATTAATATAAATGTTTTTTTTTTTTTTTTTTTTTTTAATAGTTTTTATACATATTCGTTTATCAATAGCATTCTATATCTACACAGTTCTAATATAAATTTGCAAAGGTTTTTCCAGTTGAACTCGTTCAAGATTACAATTGTTTCTTGCATAGTTAAGGTTTTCTTTCCGAAGTATACAAGACGTTGGGGAGAAAAAATTGGACAAATACTTAAAAAGTGAAAACAGTCTTCTTTTGCTTTAAGGTTGCACAATGAACAGAACTGGTTAAAACTTCCGTTGTAAGGGCTTCCATTTAGATAGAGTAGTTCGCATCGTGCTTTGAAAATTAGAGATATTTCTTTATAACTATATACATCATTAAAGTAATTCTTCTCAAGTAAATTAATATTAAGCTGCGAGTATAAAATTCTGCTCTCTGATTTTCGAACTTTCGCTGCAAACTCATCATGAACAGAATTTTCATGATTCTGAATAATTCGATATAGTTGGTCTTTGACCAAATTTATATTGTTTGAGTCCATTGAGACGACTTCTTCACAATCTATTCCTAAACGTTTCCATTTAGACCACCAATCCTCGTTCCTTAGCTCGTATAACAGCATTTTCTTGGCCAGACGGGTATCTGAATAAGAGAGTACTTTGGTTATGTAGTCGGCCTGCAATTTCAGAGTATATGTGAAAAGTTTAGGAAGTCTTGTTTCAACATAAATTGCATAATTTGGCGTATTCAGTGGTAGGTTAAAGAGCTTTTTTAAAAAGTTTCTTTGAAACTTTTCGACGGACTCGTATTCGTCAATACCCCAGACTTGTCCAGCATAACAAAGAGTAGACTTAACGACAGCATCATATATTTTGTACTTCGTTGAAAGATTGATTCTATTATTTAGGAATATGCTTCTCCAAGACATGTTGAGTAGGCTAAGTGATGAATTTGATTTTTCTGCAAGTTGCACGTTAAAATCTAACGTTCGGCTTAGTTTTACACCCAAATACTTATACTCGTTTACAATCTCCAAACTAGTACCATTATAGAACCAATTGTATGTGGTTTGTTTTCTCGTTGAACGGCTAAATATCATTACTTTTGATTTGTTTGTGTTGATTACAAGACCCCACTGCTGACAGTATTCCGCGAGTCTATTGATCCTCAGTTGAAGGTTTTCTAGAGATTCTGAAAGCAACACCAGATCATCAGCATACATTAGAACATTTATGTTTGTATCGGCTATTCGAATCCCTCCAGGCAGGTATTCAACCACATCATTAATAAAAAGCGAAAACAATAGCGCACTCAGAAGGCAGCCTTGTTTTACTCCGTTATCTGTTTCAAACCAATCTGAGTAAGTGGAACCGTCCCATACAGCTGCTTTTGACTCTGAATATAGTGCTTTTAAAACATTAATGAATTTTGTAGATAATCTTAGCCTTGAGAGCTTATAAAAGAGAGCATTTCGATTTATAAGGTCAAATGCAGACTTAAAATCCACGAAGAAAGCATACACTTTTTTATTTCTTGCTTGAAATGCTTTAACAATTGAGGTAAGCGTGAAAATGTGGTCAATTGTCGAGTAATTTCTCCGAAATCCAGCTTGAAAATCTGACAGGGCACTGTTAACCTCTACCCATGTCTCTAATCTATTTACAAGAATACCACAAAATAATTTTGCAAGAACATTCATGAAGGAGATGCCACGGTAGTTTTCAGCATTGTTCAAGTCAGCTTTTTTGTATATTGGGAAAATTACTGACCTTTTGAATGATGATGGCACTTCTTCTGTCGAAAATATTTTATTAAAGGGATTGAAGTTGTCTGTGGAAAGTTTCGGTGGCATTCTTAAAGAATTCGTACGGAACTCCATCTTCTCCAGGGGCTTTTCCGTTTTTTCCTTTGAAAATTGCAGATTTCAATTCCTCAATAGTGAGTTCAGAATCCAAAATGTCATCGGAGAACCATGGTTCAGCATACGAGAATCTTACGTCATATTGGCCGTATAAAAGAGATTTAAAATGAGTAGATAGCTCATCAGCGGACATTCCTAATCCAATTGTATGTTTTGTACCATTTATCTCTCTGACAGTCTTCCAGAATTCCTTTGAGTTCTTAATTTGGCCCAGTGTACGAGCCTGATTATTTTCAAAAGTAGATTTCTTTTGGAGACAAAGCTTCTTGAATGCTGCATTCGCTTCTAAATACCACTTTTTAAGTGTTTGGCTATAAGAGTTTCTCAGTGCATTTAACAGAATAAACGTTTTTTTTCCGAGCAAGCATACACTCTTTGTCAAACCATTTTTGTTTGAATTTTGAAGATTTGTGTGACAGAGTGTTGTTTGTGGAGCTCTTAATGCAAGCAATGAGTTTGTTTGCACTTATTTCCGTTGATTCTGAGAAGATTTTGCTTTGCACTTCAAACTTCTTCACTAGATCATGCCAGTCGTTATTAACCATACAGTAATCGATGACTGATTTTCCTTGCCCTCCAAGAAATGTAAACTGACCTTTGGTATCACCATTTATACATCCATTTAAAACTGTACAATCAAACATCTGCATAAGTTCCAATAAATGTGTTCCCTTTTGATTACATACATCGTCCATTGATACTCTAAAAAAAATAATAATAAAAATTGATAAAAAAAAAATAATTCAAGAATACGAACTTAATCACAAAAATAACGTACATTTAAAAACAAAATTAAAAAAAAAATCACTTACCCGTTTTCAAAATATTTATTTTTCAAAAAAAAAAAAAATTTTTTAAAAATTTATAAAAAAATCCAAAAAAAAAATTGAAAAACAAATTAATTCGAAATTACTAAGGCTACCTAAATCTTTTTGAATATCAGTTTTGATAGTAATCAGATCACCAGTTTTCGAGAAAGTCGAAGAAAAAAAACCGGTACTATGGGAGGTACCGTTTTTAGCTCGCCATTTTGATTTTTTTTTTCACTAAAATATAATGCTTACCTACAGTAGTACACTGATTTTTTTCATACAAATTCTTGGAGCCGTTTTCGACAAAAATAAGCTTTTACATAACGGTTATATGAAATGCACCGTTAATTGTTGAGCTGAAATTAAAATTGAAAAAATTCCTCTGCATAATCCTAATTTTAAGTTCAAAAATTTTGGACCACCAAATTTTGGACGGCCGGTCGTCCAAATTTCAATAGTCAACCACATGTGGGAACAGGACCTTGCACACACACCGACCCATGATTTTTTGTATCTTTCATATTTTTTTTTAGTTTTTTTAAATAAAAAAAGGAAAGTTTTTTAAATCAATTTTGTTAGTAGATACATACATTATTTATTTCTTTTTAATGTTTTCATTAAAACAAAATGTTTTTTTGTAAATTTATTAACAATTTTTAGCAAATTAACAAAAAGAAAAAAAACAAACGTAAATAAATCAAGTTGTCTTTTAATCTCATGAAAAATGTGTTTATTTAAATGCCTATTACTTAATTCGCTGAGAAAATAATAATAATATTGTAGGTTTTTAAATAATAATTAACATCATGTTTTGGAATTACATATAGCAGATATGAATACCGGCAAGATTCTTAATGCCAATGAAGCAACTTCCAAATCCATCAACCTGAATTTCATTTTATATTAACTGACAAAATATTTAAAAGAAAAAAACCTGATATACTTATATTAACAAACAAACACTCATTAACCTCACTGTGAATATCTTGAATCTTTGAACTTTTGTTTGCTTCTT
Source organism: Platycheirus rosarum (assembly GCA_963971375.1). NCBI lineage: Eukaryota > Metazoa > Arthropoda > Insecta > Diptera > Syrphidae > Platycheirus > Platycheirus rosarum. Next base: position 35,890,232 of record OZ020510.1, on the reverse strand, counting down.
AAGTTAAGGCAATTTACACTTATAATTGGGAACATGAAGACATTATTCATCCTTTAAATTAAAGACTCACGCTTAACATAATCCTCGAACTTAATAACAGCATCTATGAAAATTACAAAAAACTTTAATAAAGAAGATTTATATCAAAAATACAAATAAATCACTCACGTTATACCATTATCGCTCATTAATCATATAACAATTTATTAACTGAAATCGTTTAACCTCTTCGTGGTGCTCATGCTCGTGTCTGTGCCGAATGCTCATTCCTCTGTAAATATCCAAAGAATAGCGTGTAAATCAATACCACAATTAATCAGATGTATTACATAATTTAACGACAAATTACCCAGATCACTTCCAGAGGAGAAGACATTCCAGATCACCTGTTCCGCCATTCAGTCCTGACATGGCGCGTGAAAGTTCACGCGAATTTCTTGTTCTCATGATGGCGTATCACATCAAACAAGCGCCGGATCGCGTGTGGATCTAACAAATTTGCAACATGCCTCTGAAGCATCAGACACACTAACCTCAAGCCATCTGTAATTACGAATCAAAACCACACGATACAAAAGAAGATGCACAAGATCGATATAATATACATACAACCATATAGCAGCACAAACCGAGTGCCATGAAGATCCACCAGCCAACAGTAATGCTCCTCCAGAGAGAAGTCTTCGATGTGCCTTCAGCAAGTCTGTCTTTCCAACTGCGAGCCATGGCTGCTCCAAAACGTTTTATCTTTTAAGCCAAAGACGATGTCAAGAAAATCGAAAGTGCTCCGCATGGAGGACACCTCGCGCGCCGAACACAGAAGTGCCAGAGGAAGTCTTCACTTTTTTATGGTTCACTGCTCACATCATCTTCGGATTGAATTTTTTTTTGTGTGATTTCTTGAAATTCATTGGCGAAGTGGAAGACTTATGGAGGATGTGTGTCCCAAATGCCGGCATTGTTTTCGTTCTTCGGTTTAATATTTATGACGTTGATGAATTTGAGTGTTTCGTCTATCACGGCAAAACGCATTGGCATAGTGACCCATCAATCTCAATATTGATGATACTGGGTGATACAAATTGTTGGCCTTTATAAAGGAACATGGAGCACATCTATCGTGGCTCTTTTGTGTGGGTACATCTTTGTAACAAAAATTGATCTCAGGGAAGTTAATTTTTTGAGATTGTTAGAAAATGTAAGAGGTTCGTGAATGGCAGTTAAATTGCTTAGACTGGTGCAATAATGGAAAATGGTTAAAATAAAACTGTAACAGAGTTGGAAATGAGTTTTGTTACGAAATAAAAATATACTACAAACATTATTTACGAAAATATAAAAAGCTTTTTTCTTCGTATTTAAAGGATAACAGAATATTTTTGTCATGAAAACATTCTTGAAACTGAGCGTTAATATCTTCTTTTTTTTTTATGTGGATGTTCCACAGAAGGATGTCCGTAATACACATTCCTTGAACTGAGAGGTGATCGGTTTCTTCGATGCAAGTACCACTTATGGATAGTGGCATAGGAAGTACGTTTCGTTTTATAGATAAAAGACAACATTGAGTTTTTGAAGCATTATCTTCGACGCGATTTCTTATTCCCCATTGCACAATGCTGTCAAGACCAAAATTTAATAAACTTATCATATGTTGCCGTTGCAGTTCCACATCAGAAGAACAAGGATGAAAACATGGAAACGAATATGAAAAGCTGAGAGTACAGTCGTCAGCAAAACAATTTATAGGATTAGTAGTTTCAGATAATAAGTTGTTGATAAATATGAGGAAGAGAGTCGGAGACAAAACAGAGCCCTGGGCCACACCAGCATTTATTTTGTAAGTAGAAGATTGGTCGCATAAAATCATTTACGCTCTCAATTACAGGAGGAGTGCTTACTCCTGCTGGCAGCGTTGAGTTGGCCGCAAATTGGGCTGCAAGCAAATTTGCTTTCTCTTGGAAGATGACGGCAGGTGTATCGTAGACGAGCGTAGGAATCGATGATGATCTAGAATTTTGACAAATGTGCAAACATTTTTACTGCTTTTGGGACATTGGAGTTTTTTTGTCGAATTTTTTGTTCATGTAAAAATTTGGTCGTACGAATTAGAGCATTACATGACTTTCTGCCTTGTTGAAACTTTATCCGGTTTTCCTCGGTGGTGTTGGCTTTGTAACAACGGAAACTTACCTCTCTTATTCTGATAGCCTCTTTACAGCTCGAATCAAACCACGAGTTATCTTTTGATTTGATACTTTTTGACATATCCGGGACGAAATTTCTCATTCCAGTTAAATGTCCTAAAGAAATGGTTGAGACCGTCCCAGTTCGCTTTCTCGTACTGCCAAACGAGGTTAGGGTTAGGGGTTATTTCTTTAACTGGATTTTGTTGGCACACGAAATTTGCAGAAATGGCCAGAATATCGAAGCGAATCAGAATTAAGCTTTTACTCAACTGTACCGTTAATATTTGAGCTAAGAAAAAAATAAAAAAAAGTCGTCTGTATTTCTAAATTTGAAGACAATTGGTTCAACCATTTAGCCTGTAGTTTAAAAGACATCCGTATACAGACAGACAGACAGACAAAATTTTGCCAGTAACTCAAATATGTTTCTCTATCATCGTAATGTCATGTTTGATTGTTATCTCAAAATTTTTGATCTGCACTAATGCATAGCTTGCATTATAGTACCTATAATCGCAAGTAAAACGCAACAATACAAAATATTTTCTGAATAAATGTGGTTAACCATATTAATTAATTGTTTGAACTCAATGTGGTCCGTTGTTTTAAGCTTGCTGAGCTTCACCATAATCGCACTCAGAATTATGTTTATCAACCAAAGGGGCCTATGATATGTCTTAATCTTTTTCGTTCATTGGTTCCACCTACCGGACAAACTTGCCTATGTTAAATTAAATTAATATTGCCCCATGTTTGTCACATCAGAATATTCTTTATGTAGATGGTCTAAGCTTTCATTTGATACCCCATTTGTTCATTGACTCGATACCAATGAGGTAAACCAGCACCAAAAACGCAACCGGAAGTGGCCATTTTACCACCAAAGAGACAAGAAAAAGTTTGTCCGACCAGCGGTTTTGTAGTTTTGTATATTGTATTTTGCCATTTTATGTAGATTATGTAGGTATTCCTACGCGCCACCTCCCGAATTAAACGGAACTTATGCGTATCTACACCTAGAAGGTGTTTTGTTTATTTTCTTCAAAAAAAACTTCATTAAGTTAATTTATTTAAAATAATAAAGGTAATAGAATAGTTTTTTTTTAGAAATGTTCTACCACAAACACTTTTAACCAAGATTCAACAGTTCTCTTATTTTCACTAAAAAATCTCAAAAATTTAGAAAAAAACACTTATTTTCCTTGCCTCCAGCTTACATAAGAAACGCCAATCTAAACGGTATAAAACGCCAGTCTTAACACTAATTGTCTTACAACAGAAACCTATATTGTCTAAGTTTTCATACAAAACATCAAGTTTGCAGAAGTCAAAGCTTTTATACAATATCCCATCGTTACCTGTTTAAATCTAAGTGCATTTGCATCAAGAGTTCTTATTTATTATGTTTTCGAATCACATTTTTGACATTTTCTTCTGGAATTTAAATTCCATCCACTAAAACGTTTAACACTCCCACTGTCATTCCAAATTCCAACCCCAAATCCAAATACCCATCCTAGTCTGACAAGCTATGTTCTCTATCAGAAGATTCTGTGCCGCACTAATGCTGAAATGCTGTTAATCAAAGTTCTTATTGCATTGTGCTCTCAGTTATGACTTAATAGAAACATTTTGCCAAAGCAAACTATAAAATGTTGATTAATGGCCATTGGCAAGCACAATTAATCTGCATGCCTCTATCCGCACCTCCCCGGAAGCATCAGTGATGGGATGGGTATAGGGTAGCAAGTTAGCATTTATCTAGGATTGACGCTTAGTTCCTATCGCATTCGAAGACAAAACAGACAAACTGAATGCAAATGAGATATGGGAATGCCCCTTGCCAACTTGCCATATGTTTTAGACTGGCTGACAGGGTTGCCATATGATTATTTTAAAATACAAAAAAACTATAAGGTATAATCATAAAATAAAACTGAGCAAATCAATATGAATAAATATAATTAACAAAGAAATGTTATTAATTCATATTTTTACTAAATATTTTAATTTCATTATCCGAATTTTAATTATATCGAACTATTCAAGCAAAGACTTCGGGTCTTGCTCCCAGAGTCCTTTAAGTAAAAGTACTACGATAAGTCATTTTTCAGAAGTCGACGTTCAGTTCCACTTGCGCTTCACTGAATTATAGGTTAAGGTCTGGAATCCGACATCGCTGCAATTTTGAAACAGTTTTGTCACAACATGTATACCCTTGGAGAAGAAAAGTACGAAGTTTAAAAAATGGAAGGGAAATTAATAGAAAAGCAGGTAGGATGTTGCTCCATAAACCATTTTGAATTACAACAAAAATTAGGATGTTTGTAATTTATTGAAATTGTGTGATCAAATATGGCAGAAAAAAAATAAAGGAAGAAATCTTATTTATTTGCATCATTAAAAAACGTATTTTCATCTGCAAACTAATTAGCCGTATTTTTTGGCAAAGTTATCCGCAGCGCAGCGATTTAACACGCATTACAAAAACAACAACCACCTGTCGATAAAAACATTTATGTAACTGCCCATAAAAGTAGATGTTGAATTTGGCTGGGGATAGAATATTTGACATAAATAGATTTCATTCATAATAGATACTTTCTGTCATGATATAATACTTGTATCATACGTTTCTGTGTATCTGAAAGGCTTCTTTCATAAAGTAGATTATGTCATTATAGGTACTCAATCAAACAATATTATGGGAAATAGTAGAAATCATGATTATTTTTCTTTTTGATTAAATAGCATTTCCTCTACACGATAGTTTGATTCATTTGGGCGACTCGTTTTCTGCGTTCATTCAATTCTGGCCATCTGACATATAAAAGACTCAAATTATTAATTGATTATAAGAAACTATTATCGCGTTTAAAGCACTTACATAAGTCCATTAAGTAAATATGATGCATCGTAATCCAGTGTTGAGTTTTAATAAACCTCGTAGTATTTTAAACTCTTTAAATGAAATGGTTCATGTGTGTAAACGGCAACTGGTTGAATCCTTCTAAAGAAACGATTCACAATTCTTAATTTCGTAAGGAAATACAGGTCTTTCGATATTTTGAAATTTCTTTTGTAACGCAACCTGTAGAGAACTATTTGATCAATGCTAGGAATACTCTTTATGACATAGATTCATATTTCCCCCTTTCTTTAAGTAATTTATTAATTTGTGATTTTCCATTGCTCTTTCAAATTCACGATGCGCGCCGTCTACGACGTTTATTTTACTATGTCTATAACCTTCTCATAAGCTGATAAAGTTTAATTACAATTGGGTCAACAGTATGGCAACGCATCACATACGAACAAACAAACAAACAAACAAAACAACAAAGAAACAAAAAAAAAACAAACAAATTTTAATTTGTATATATTAGATGTTCAATATTGATTGAAAAAACTGGAAACTGAGTAAGGACTGACTCAAAAAATTGTGCAGATGAAATGTGATAAAGCAGATGAACATATATGGTCATTTTTACTATAATTTGCAATATTCATGACTATCATGACTTTTATTTCCGATAATCTTGGAGATCATTCCCTCTCTATCAAAAAAAGTATGATTTTTGTATTTTGTATCCTTTTACTTGCGATTATAGGTACATACTATAATACAAGTTATGCATTCGTGCAAAAAAAATTTGAGATAAAAATCAAACATGACATTACGACTATAGAGAAACATATTTGAGTTACTGGCAAAACTTTGTCTGTTTGTTTGTCTGTCTGTCTGTACCGATGTATTTTGGACTGTAGCTTAAACGATTGGGCCAATCATCTCAAATTTAGAACTTAAGGGTATTTTGACATTCTACATTCTAGGTCAAAAATTAACGGTACCTGTCATATATCCGTTATGTAAGGGCTTATTTATCTCGAAAACGGCTCCAAGAATTTTTATGAACAAAATCAGTGCCATACTGTAGATAAGCATTATGTTTTGGGGAAAAAGAAAACTGGTGATCTGATTACTATCAAAATTGATATTTAAGAAGATGTAGGTAGCCTTAGTAATTTCGCATAAATTTTTTTTCGAATACTTTTTTTTTGCATTTTTAATAATTTGTATAAAATTATTTTTTGAAAAATCAATATTTTGAAAACGGGTTCGTTAATTTTTTTTTAATTTTGTTTTTAAATGTATGTTATTTTTGTGCTAAAGTTTGTATTCTTGAATTATTTTTTAATTTTTTAAAAAAAGTTGTTAAAAATATCTATTTAAAAACCGCTGCTACAATTTTGAAAAAAAACACATTTTTTTACATTTCTTAAAGAAATAAAATGACGTTTAAATTATTTCACTCAATACAATTTAAGGTACTTTATTCGAACATAAAAAAGTCACAACAATCGAATAAATCCTTTGATGTTAAATATTATTTTCTTAAATTTTATTCTACAATGTGACCGCACATATGTGCAAGTACGGCGATCCAGTCGTGCAATTTATTTCAGATGCTGAAATGCAGATCAATGAAAAGCCTTAAGTCAAATTTTTTTTCAGTTGTTCCTGATTGCCAGGAGAAAATTTTAACGAAAGAACATTTTTGGAAAACACTCCGGAAAAGTCGAAAATTAATTTTTTGTATGGAATTTTATTCATTTTCATATACCTAACAATTCAGGTCTACCGAATGACTCGAATGACCCAACTAAAAAGAATCGAAAGTAGATATATTGCTTTAACATTCCTACTACTTAACTTTTTTTGAATCATCATAACTGCTGCATTGTGTGATGCAAATCCAGAAGATTTGACAAGGGAATATTGTCGGCTTCGGAAGAAGAAGAAGAAGAGTCTAGTGGAAATTGCTGGAACATTTTCATTGTCTGGCTCAACAAAACCAAAAAAGCTATCCAAACTTTTACAGACATAAGTCTAGTAACAATTGAAACGTCTGTAGTTTGATATAGAATTAGATTGAAAACATTGGCTCTCATATCCTCAACCAATGTAGTTCTGCCCTGATTTTCCAAAAATTGTACGATTCGTTTCGATTTGTTTCTTGCACATGTTATCCAAACTTAGCAAACACGATTTCAGTTAAAGGGAACAAGGGAAAGCGAATCCAAATACAAGGGCAAAAATCGTGTCAATAGAGATAATAGTACTATAGTAAAATTATTTTGTGTTGCATTCAGAAGTTCAGATACTCTTTCGAATAAATTGTTTGTTTATCTCAAATAGTGTCCACGGAATAGCTAAATATCTAAAAAGTGTCCAAAAACAATGAATTTATAAAAAGAAGTATCCTGGTGTTCGAGTGTTCGAAAAAGTTACCATCTGACACTAAGGTGTCCCGAAGGTAACCCTGCTCTCCAACTAATTCCATGATGGAGTATTAGAACACAAACTCCACTCGATGTCAGTTGCAATTAATCATCTCAAACAACAGACAAGCAGCATCGAACAAGAATGCTCAACATTTCTCTGTCTAGATTTTAGATGCCATCTCATCTTCTAGTTTATGCGAAAATATTTTTGCATTAGTTTTAGTAAAAAAAGAAATAAAATGTTTATAAACATTTGTTCTTCAAACTACCCACCTGTTTTTATAACCAAAGATGTTTTATTACCACAGCACTTACAACTCGCTGTTTGTCGTTGTCGTCGGTGTGTGATGTATGGACTATAGATGATGTCTTGTGAACGATACTCCCACGCCACGACATCACCACGACAAATTGTCAGGCGCTATAAACAATTCTCCGACTTATTTTTATGTCACTGAAATAATATTTTTTTTTTTTTTGAGAGAGGTTTCTATGACAAAATATAGATCAGGTGTTTGACAAGCGGCTAAAGGCATTCGCAATTAAAATAATCGAGTGAATGGTTGACAAATTGTTGTGGGAAAATCATTAAAATCATTGTATCATGTCGGTGAGAATATTTTTATTTTTTAAAATCGGATTTTGTCGCGCGAATCAAATAGAGATGAACACGAATGCTTTTTTCATTGAATTGTGCAACGACAATTAGTGGAAAAGAAAATAATTCTGTTTATGAGCAAATGTTGTACGGAAACAAAACAACATATTTTTACTTGCAATTATAGGTACTATAAGGCAAGTTTGGGATTGCTGAATATAAAAAAATAATTGAGAAAACAATCAAACATGTCATTACGATCATAAAATAAATAAATTAATTGGCGCGACAGCTCCTTAAGGAGCTAAGGCCTAGTGACTTATACTCTCAACCATTCCTGTGTGTGTGTTGTTAATTTGCAAGAATGGAAGGGACCTACAGTTTACCGCCGAGTCCGAACGGCTACATGAGATGCACCTTTTCGAGACAAATTTTACTCTTGAATGTTTTGTCAGTTTCCCGCAAGAGGCAGTAGCCCGGAAAAAAAGGTGGCTATGAGCTGGATTCGAACCCACACTCATTCGCTTAGCAGTCCGACACACTAACCACTAAGCCACGGGGCATTACTTACATAGATCATAGAGAAGCCTAAAAAAGTTATTGACAAAAATGTCTGTCTGTAGTACGTGTGTATAAGGAACTGCAGCCTAAACGGCTCAAGCAATTATCTTCGAATTTGATATGTGTGATTATTTTGGCGTACTTCAGAGGGATGTTTGAAATTTATTTTTGGGGCTAAATATAACGGTACCTGCGATATCACTGTTAGAGGAAAGCTTCTTTTTCTCGAAAAGGGCTCACGATTTTGATATACGTTTCTGGGAATATTTTCGTAGGTATTATAAATAAAATATATGTATTGGCGCGACTGCCCCCTAAGGAGCCAAGGCCTAGTACCTTTTACTCTCAACCATTCATGTGTGTGTGTAGTGAATCTGCAAGAATGGATGGGACCTACAATTTACCGCCGAGTCCGAAGGGCTACATGAGATGCACTTTTTTGAGACAATTTAACATTTGGAGGATTCGTCAGTTACTTGCATAAGGCAGTGCTTCGAAAAAAGGTGGCTCTGACGGGGAGTCGAACCCCGTCCCTTTGCTTAACAGTCCGATACACTAACAACTAAGCCACCGGGTAAGTATACGTAAGCTTTTATTTTACGGGAAAAGTCTTGAAAAGGTATCGTACCCTTTTTATATACGATTTTTTTAATGTTCGACTTTCTTGGTAACGAATATTTGGATTTATATCAAATTTTATATTTAAAAATATTTAAGTAGACAAACTAATTCGGCATAACAAGATTTTGAATTATTATTTTTTCTATATTAATTAAATTTAGATTTTTTTTCGAAAATTCAATATTTTTAAGTTAATCAAGAAAACTTATTTAAAATTTTATGATCAGCTGTATATTATTCCTTCCAATATGACTAGACACAAAAGAGCATGTACGTGCGACCCAGTCAAGCCATTTTTTTTTTATAATCGGCGCGCATCAAAGGGGTTATTATTACCCTTATAATGCATTTACCCGGTGCGAGGCTTAAGTTAGAAGAATTAGAAAGACACCAAAGGATTTTTTCGGCGCAGTACATCGGGAATTATTTGAAATTTGTTTAACTATTCTGTTCAAAACCACAATAGGCAATGTGTGGCTGGTTTTGAAAATCACCAATGAATTTACAATTTTCTATTAAATCAAGCAAAATTTAAGTGACCCGAACCAGTGAGGTTAGACTGCTAGTAATAAAATATTTATTATATTTTAAAATAAAAAAAATAAGTTAACTAAAAAATTTCTTTTTATTTTACTTGTTTTTAAATTTTTTACTATCCCACTTTTGCAATTAAATCTAGTTGTTTTATTGAAAAAAAAAATTTTTAAAACAGAAGCAAAAGCGGGATTATAAGAAACGAAACTATAGGAGACGGTATTAAACAAGAAACGATATTATAAAAAGCGGGATTATAAAACACCGGATTATAATAACGGAATTAAAAAAAAAAACGGATTTAAAAAAACCCGAATATCGAACCCAACCCTTTGGGGTTTACTTCATACTTTTTTGTGGACTTATTTCATCTTTTCCGGGGATTATTTCATTTTCTATTTGGGGGGTTATTTCGTTGGGGAGTTATTTTCTGGAGCCGAATATTCCACCAATTATTCTGGGCTCCTAACACATATTTCCAAAAAAATCGGTATTTTACGATGCCTAAAATCATGGGGGAGGAAATAAGAAGTCAACCTATTATTTTCGACTCCATATACTCCAAATACAAGAGATAACCTTACCCTTAAATTGTTTATGCAGAATGTCAATTGTGGCATCATCTATGTGGAACCATATTTCGTCAAGACCGATGCGTACATTTTTATTCCAGCTCCCACCCAATAGGTGCTCTTCGTACTTCCTGCTTGAAGTTTTCCCCATTTCTTATTTCCTTCTTTCCTTCTTTCTTGTATTGTAACGTCTTTTAGAGAAGGGCACATCGATCAAGTTATGGCAGAAATTTTTTGTTGTCTTTTTCCTTGACTTAATGTCAATTTACGAGTTTTCAATAATTTCTTAAAAAAATTCATTGACGTGTGTGGACATTCCATTGTAAAGCTGGTCCATCTTTATACGCATTTAACAGAGCTTGGTTTTTTCCAATCTAGAGTTACTTGTTCGATATAACTTTTAGCGAAAAATATTTTCAGGATTTAACCCATGCCCACTTTTCTACTGTCGGTGGTGCTACTGGGCTTCAACCAACAAACTTCTCCAGCCAGCTCGCTAGTTGCCTTCAATTTTGCTTGGCTTGGTCATCTTTTACATCTTTTACTTGTGTATCCTTGGCCTCTCTGAAGTGGATCATCCCTCCATGTTAGAATCGAAGATTTTCCGGGTTTTGGGATCGCCAAAATTATCCTAGTTGGATAATAGAAAATAAAACATACTTAACAGTAAAATTGTCTCTTCGATTGGACGATGATTACTGGATCGGTAAATTTCGTCGTTTTGCAGCATTGAAGATTTCTCTTGCAGTACGTTGATACCTTCCTTAACTCCAGACACCCAGAGGCCTACAGTGAATAGTTTTTGTAACACATTTAAATTCTTGAAAGACCTAACAAAAAATGACGTTAAAATTTAAACACGCGCTTAAATCACTAACCTTTTAAGCAAAATGTAGACAAATATATGTTTGAATGTAAGTATACTGCACATAATTGCCTTTTGATTTAAAAAAAATCAATGAAATATATTTTATACTTGCGTTTGTTTTGGCTGTGGCCACATTATTTTTTTTATTACTATAGTTTAAATAAACTCAAAGTAAGCCTTCCATAGATTCTGTAAGAAAAAATATAAAATAATATGGCACGAAAAAAAAGTAATACATATGTTTTAAATTAAATATTAATACAACACCATTTACTGTAAAAAAATTAAAAATATGTTTTCTAACTCAAGAGCTTATGCCTTTCGTTGGAACTGCTTTAAGATTTGAACGCAAGCACACCAAACTTTTTATCAACATCTAAACAGCATCTACATGAAAATGAAAATATTTTCAGGTATGTTGTCCTCCATTTGCTTATCTCTTCAATTGAAAATGCATCGGCGCGGCGTCGGTCGCTGGCAGCGGTAGCTTCTATTTGTCCTTCTGTCAAATACCAACAAAAAAACAATAACTCTTCCTAGTTTACCATGAGGCCATTCTTAAAACCTCCTGCACCCTACCTACACCAACTATTCCACTTCTTCTCTAACATTCCTTACCTCGCAACAAGAATTTGTACTTTAATTCTCAAAAAAGATCATTCAACCATGTACTCCAAGAACAAGCTCTTCACAGATAAAGAGATTTATTAGATAGCCTAGTACTAATCACTTTTAGTACAAGGTAGAGTTCATCAACGAAGAACAACATAGTCAAGAAAAAGCCATACAATTGAACCAAAAAAGAAGAAAAAAAACGTTATAAATTCTTACGTTTTGTTTTTAGCAAAAATGATCTTAACCTGAGATGTGCTATTCACAGGAAGCTCTCTATAGTCCAAACAAAATATCGGGAGGCACGCAAAAAAAACAAACAAATTTTCACAGCTGTGCCTTAAAATATCTAACTTCACTTACAACTGGTTGATTGTATAAATACAAAGATCTCGAATAGTACAAAGATTAGTTGTTCGTCGTATACGGATAGTTTTATCTCAGCTCATTAGATACGCTGCACCTTGCATTCGGTGCGTTTCAGCAGTCTGAGGAAGTTCTTAAATAGTTTGAATCTTCGTTCGCATTGTATCATTGTAAGTCGGTCGATTGAATTAAGAGGTTGTGTATCAAGAGTTTGGCCAGAATTGGATTACTGATGGAAAGAACTAAGTTCCGAGTAAGATCTGCTTATGTAAACATCATCATAGGGATGACTTATAAGGATTTTTTTTAAAGGAATCGATAGGGCTAGTCATACTGCTTTGTGTCAGTGGATGCTTTAGTCAACAAAATTCGGTATTCCAGCAGAATCCTTACAGAAGACAGCAAGGACTTGTGAGGCAACAACCGTTTCCTACTCCACTGCCACCGATTGTTACACCGGTAAGTACATAATCGAACAAATGCGCTATCGACCACGTGAATCCGACGGCAATTTGTCGGAAACCATTTGAAATTTAATCAAAAGTCGTAAACAACAATAAGGCGAAAGCTGTATTATCTTTGTTTTCCCTTACTTGACGTCAAAGTGAATATGTGACAAAAAATTTATGACAAAACAAAAGAGCTGATCAACGAACTCGATTTTAAATTCTTTATTTTTGCGCTTAAAAGTCTGTTAAAAAAAAGAAAAGTGAAACAGCAAATTTAATTTCTTATTTTTGTAGCCTACTTACAGGGCTTACAATCAATACAATCCACAAAATTTCGTTCCAATCACTGCCTATCAAAATGAAATTAATTACGACGGCAGTTTTGCCTATGGATACTCATCAGGAGATGGCACTACGGCACAAGCTCAAGGATACATAAAAAACCCAGGAGTTAAGGATTTGGAAGCGCAAGTTGTGCAAGGATCCTATTCATATACATCACCTGAAGGAACACCAATCCGAGTTACTTACATTGCAGATGAAAATGGTATCTAAAACATATTTATTTTTCAAAGATATTTATCAAAATATTTTTTTCTCTTCATAGGCTTCCGAGCAGAAGGCGCTCACATTCCAACTCCTCCACCGATTCCAGATGCGATTGCCAAATCTCTGCAATATATTGCCAGCCTGCAACCATATAACCAAAACATTAATCCAAATCTAAATCCCTACCAGACACCTCTTCAACCATTCCAAGGTCAACAACAATTGCGCCCGGGACAACTAACTCCCTTACAATTGCAACAGAAAATCTTCGAACAACAAAATTCAGGACAATATCAGCCGGACAATCAATATCCTCAGATTCAACAAAGACCATTCGGACAGCAATTCCAAGAAACTGGAACTACAACGATTCCACAACAACAGCAGCAAACCCTTCAGCAGCAACAACAGAAACAAAATATTCAACAACAACAACTACAACAACAACAACAGCAGCAGCAACAACAGCAACAACAAAATCAACAACAACAGTTATTGACACAACAGCTGCAAGGACGTCCTAATCAGATAATAAGTCCTTTTGGATATAACAAGTATCGGCGTTTCAAAAAGTCTGTTACCACTGGAAAGGAATAGGAACGCCACCATCCGATTATACAATATTAACTCAAAAAATAACTGTAAAAATGCATCCTTGATATATTCCTTTGTTTTAATTTTAAGTACAGCCCAGCTAATTGATGTCAAAATATACTAACATAATAGTGTCCTTATGAACTCTAACTTATATTACCATACAATAGTTAAATTTTATAAAAAAAAAAACAATAAAAATGTTTTATAAACAGCAGACCATTAGTGTTTGTAAATTGTTGCCTTCTTCAGAATGAGTAATGAGAAGAATATTGGGTTGAGTACTGAACACTGTTAGCCTCCGGCAAAAACAGTAAAAAAGTTCATTTGCCACCACGCATTTTGGTTTTCGGTAGGGTACGAATTAGTTAAATAACAGAATTCTAAGAAAACCGATTGGGTTGACTTAACAAGTTGTTGATATTGTTGTAATTGCTTCTAAACTTTTCTCCAACACATTTGATAAAAACGAGAGAAAAGCAAAACCTTTGTTCTTTTTTAGGGACAGAAATAATGTTTAACGTTCTTCAATTCTAGATAGATACTTAGAAGTTGTAAGTAGACTATTAAAAAAATTGTTATAAAGCGCAGTTAATATGGATCAACATTAGTTCAAACTTTGGCTTAGTTTAGGCATCTAGCTTATTAAGCTAAGAGAGTTATTGATACCAGTTTATTTCAGAAATTCCAGTTCAATAAGTGAATTGATAGGTGAAGTGATGCTTGGTGGATGTGGAGGGGAGTAGAATTTTTGGTTGAAAGCTTCACAATCGATGTCATAAGGTAGCCAATTAAGTTATTCCATAACTTATCACTTTCTTTTCGTATCATAGAGTTTTTGCCATTCTGATCATTACAAAAATTCGATTGTGGTTTCCAATAAGAGGAATCTACTTTTATTTTAGTCCAATAAATGAAAACGGAAAATAGTAAGGTAACCACCTTGCAGGAGGTCGGGTAGTTTTGAACCACGCCCCATACTCCCCCTTCACAATCGACGAAAAATTACTGAAAATCTGCACTATTTTCACTCTTATAGGGCACTTACTCATTCCTGGTACACTTTAACGCGAAATGGCTCATTATGCAAACTTGTAGTTAATAAATTTTCCTAAAAGTTTGATATCTACAGGTTTTTTGCACAACCAATAGCAACGGAGTTATGAAGCAGCCAAAAATGCTCAAATTTTAGTACTTTTTAAGAATTCGAATTTTTTTACTTTTAAAGCGCAAATAATTCTGCGTAACCTTTGGATTAAGCGCAAAGGTCCTCATAATCAATCTTGTTTTAAATTTAATTACCTATATATTTAATACTCTTTTTTATATTTTGTGGCCGGTACAATGGAATGAGGGAGGACTAGTGAACAAAATCTATAAAAATAACTAAATTCTAAGAAGTGCCTCTATAGTCCTGTTGACAGGAATCTGTGCAAAAAGGAAAAAAATTAGGAAAAACTGCAAAATTTTCGACCGCTCTTAGGTTTTTTCATCGATCATTTTTTTTTCTCCCGTCCTACGCTAAAATTATACATGCTTTTACTTTTTTGATATAAAATGTAGTAATTTTGACTATTCAAACATGTTTGTATGTCAATTCATTCCTGAGATATGGCGCTTTGAAAAACGGTATAATTTTTGGGAGCGGGTCATAATTCCGGTTGTCATTTCTTCAATTCTGTATGCCCAAATATCTGGTTATTCAAAATGTTGTGTGTAAAAATTCTGTTTTTTTTTTAATTCTGCCTATGTCCGCTCACCCCAAACAAAATGAATAACCGTCGACAGTTAATTTTTCTTTTCCTTTATTGGACATGACAACTGAGATGTTCATATTGAATTAGTAACAAAAAAACAAACAATCAACAAACAGATTTATTACAATTATTTTATTGCTTAGCATGTGCAAGTACAGAAGAATTTGTTGCAATTACTTGTGCAATGGCTCATTTAAGAATGATTACTGATTTAGATATGTAAAGAACAAGCAAAAAATATTTATGAAAAAAAAGACGTATTTGTAAGCTAACTTTGTTCTGTCTTTGTATCCATATCAAAATATGACGAAATCAAATATTTTATATATTGGGGTTAAGGTTCAGTAAAAATGTTGGGACCATGTAGCTGTGGCTATTGTTTTTGTTGTTGTTGATGTTTTTCATATTAATTTTGATGTTTTGTTTTCAAAATTCTGTATTTAAAAGACAGTATTTTAAAGACAGAATTCTGAAATACAGAATTTTCTCCATACAGAATTACGTGTAACCAGAATTTTGAAATACAGTATTTTGGAAACAGAATTTTGACCATACAGTACAGGGGGAGGAGAGGATTTATGGTGTATTGTCCGGATAGCTGAATTCAATACTTATCAGACAGTGCAAAAACCACTCACCGTAGACCTCTAAATGATGAGATATATTCATGTGAAGCTTTGAGTGAAAAAAATTATTTTCTGATACGCGACATTTCAATCCCCTCCTGCAGGGGCAGATATTTTTTTAAGAAATTTGTGGTACATGTATCTAGTAGCTATATTCAGTACATATCCGATAATGGATAATATTTTCAGATAAGAGCGTTTAATTGCATCAGAAAAGAGTTAAAGGAGTTAGTTAAGGGTTAAGGAGTCATTTTCAGTCATTTTCTGTCGATTGTGAAGGGGCGGAGGGCGTGGTGGTGGAATTTTTTGTTTTTTAGATACAAAAACATCGCATCGCAAATAACATATCAAAAATTCACAACTACCCGACCTTTTGTAGGTAAAACTTCTTAATTTTCTGGGCTATTTGGCAGGATTGCAATCCCGCGCATCATCTTTTCAAAACTAGTTACTTTTTCAAACTAATAATATTTTTTTGTTAAGTAACATGAAACTTCTCCATTTCTTGAATTGATTATTGTAATTGTAATTTTTTAAATATTTGAATGAAAATTAAATTTTGTCTCTTAAAAAAGACAATTTTTATTTGTCAGAAGAATTTAATAAAACTGTTGCGGATTTTTTATCTTTTAGTTCTTCGTGATTCTCATTCAGAAAAATAGGAATATTTCGATTTTTTGTTTACGTTTTTCAGCTTTCCATTAAAAACAAACTTTGCATAAAGCAACATCACATCGAAACTACTCCCATCACTAAATTGAACCCAAGTAGTGGCTTTCAAGGGGACATCCCATATCCATGTACTAACTGTACTCCTGATGGGTAATTCGGACTGACTAGACCCTAAAAATGGTGTTTAAATCTTTAAATATCTCCTTATAAATGTTTGGTCCTCCTGAAAAGTCGGATTGGGTTACATTGCTTAAAATAAGACATTTTTTTTAAATGTTTATTAAGACACATTCCATTCACAAAAAAAAATAAATAATATTTACATTCAAATATATTTGTTTAACTAACAAACGCCCAAACCACCATTCTTTTCGATCTTCAACTACAGATACGGACTGATGAGTAAGCTAAAGAAAACAAGACATTTTAAGTTCTTCAATTTGACGACAATTTTGTGCCTTTTTTTCGCTGATTCTTATACAATAGTGTGGCGAAAATTGAGAGTAGTAAAATCACTAGTCTGCAAAAAAAAAAAATTTGTTTTGTCCTTCAAATATTTTTTTAAAATTATGAAAGGTTACACTTTTTTGAATCTGAATCTGGTTTCAGAAAAATTCTATCACGTACGGTTTTTTTTTAATTGATTTTTGAAAAATATAATTTGTTTGTGGAATAGACCTGTCTTAGATTCGATTAACTTGGTAAAAAAACCGTTGTATCTATTCATCTCAAATTTAGAGGATTCGTTGCATATAATATCAGCTAACATATGAAATACAATTTGTCTTCATTCATTAATGTTAACTCTAATTTTTAAACAGTAATTAAAAAAAAATGCAGACATTTCAAAATTCTGCAGTTTTAATGGGTTAACCCTGCAAAAAACATTTAATTTGAGAGATGCTGGAAGTTGAATACCTTCGATATCCATAAAGTCAACTATGTAAAGTTACCTTTAATCGGAGGCCTTTAAAAAAGAAACAACTAAGCGTAAAAACGTCCAAAAAGTTTGTTTTCCATTAATATATTTCACTGAGTGTTATGCATAAAAAACTATATTTAACAAAACCATTTTACAAAATAAAAATAAAAACATCAATTCAACCAAACTACACCATTAAAAAAGTAATTTGAAAAATAAAATAAACTTAAAAATCCAATCCATAGTTTTCTTTCTTTTCATTTTTTTCATTGGCGTTTCACGATAAATTAACCAACAAAAATCTGCCAGCATTGCTTCTGACCATTTCCCGTTATATCTTCTTTCTATATGTATCATATCTTGATGAAACCTTTCACCATGTTCATCTGATACCGCACCAAGGTTAACCGGGAAAAAATCTAAATGGGAGTCCAACAAATGGATTTTAAGGGACATGTTGCTTTAAGAGCCTTATAAGAGCCAAGCAGTTCTTCGATGATTTCTCTATAGTTTTCACTTCTCTTATTTCCAAGAAAATTATTACACACCTCTAAAAAAGCGTTGCATGCCCTTTTTTCGGTCTCAGTAAGCTTAGCTTTGAAAATTGGGTCCTTAAAAAGTTCTCGTATTTGGGGTCCCTCCTTTATTTACAATATCTTTGAAATTAGAACGAATTTAAAAAAGATTTAAAAAGTTTTAGAAACATAAAATGCCATTCTTTTAGACCTCATTTACAGTTTTGAAAAAAATGTTTACCGGTTGAGAAATCGTCGACGTCAAATGTACTAAAAAAACGTGTTTTTGACCTGTTTATATTGTAATATCTCGAAAAGGTGAAGTGTTAGAGCAATTTTAACTTCGGATTCGGAATCAGCATCCCAAAACATCCCAAAAACCTCTATAGAAAAGTATTGTTTGGTTCAAAAGCCATTTGCGTTGCAGACCAGTGAATCAATACAGTCCTGGGTTCAAAAATTAAAATAGTAAGAAATTTAGTTCTTGTTGATACAGAAAAAAGAGGAATGGGAAAGAAAACGTTACACGGGCAAACGTGCCATGGGATTCTGATAATCGGAAAA
Organism: Platycheirus rosarum; assembly: GCA_963971375.1. Classification (NCBI taxonomy): domain Eukaryota; kingdom Metazoa; phylum Arthropoda; class Insecta; order Diptera; family Syrphidae; genus Platycheirus; species Platycheirus rosarum. The sequence goes on along the minus strand of OZ020510.1, from coordinate 35,871,377 downwards.
ACGCGATTCTGGAAAACCATCTGCACAAGAAATAACGCAACCCCTGAATTAAAATGGCTTTATTTTTTTATTTGTTGCCCAGAAAAATGTAAACTGGGTACCTGTTTCAGTTTTCTTAATATATCTTAAGCTACTTAAAGTTTACTTAAACAAAAAAAAAAAGTAAAAATAAGCTTAAAAATACTTAAAATAAAGCCACAGCAGGCTTTTTTAAATTTTATATATTATTTTTATTTTTAGTGTTTTTATATTTTTTTAAAATTTTTATGTGTTTTTATAATTTTTGTTTGTGCTGCCACAACTGCCCTAACCTAATTTAATGATACCATAGGAAAATGTTAGTAATCTATAGGCGATTTTATGTCGACTAAAATTAGCTGCTTTCATCAAGCCACCAAAACTTGTGGACCTGATCTTTCGGATCCCGATCGGGCACTGCCCTACTGAATCGGAGGCGCTCTGCTTCGCTCCTAGCGACTATGAATATTCATCTTGAGTAAGTTGAGGTCATCGTCCTTGTCAGACAGGGAAACGACACTCGTCTTTAACTAAAGAAACAGACAGAGATCTAAATTTCCCAAATTTATTGGTCAGACTTAGTGCGTTTAAATGACACATTTTTTAATTCTGTTTTATTTTGTGTCCTAAAAATTGCAATTAAAAACCCGCCAGCATTAAAAATTTGTCTTTTTGTCTTTTAAACTTCTACCATAATTTCAAAAATAATTTGTACTAAAAAGGTGCTTTGAAAGTGAAGATTATTAACAAAAACATTTCAAGTAACAAACATTTATTGTGGTGAGTCTTAGCAAAAGAGATTGAGCCTTTAGTAAATACAAATAACATCCTCTGGTTTAAAAAAATGATTTCATTTTGAATGTATGATGACCTATTTTTTCTAATTTATGATGCTTTGTTAATGGGAATGTCAGAAATATAAGAAAAGTCGAAGTACCGCATTTTTTAAATACAAAGAAAACCTAGAGAATACTAACTGGAACTTCCTCCTAAATGGCAATAAATAAAAACAAAATACAGACAAAGAAAGACCGACGTTTTTGATCTTTACCTCAATTATTTACAATTTAGTTCTCTTTTTACCATATCTCAAATAAAAAAACATTATATTAAAAAAAACTTCTTAATCAATTCGAATTTAAAAAAATAAAAACAATTGTATAAAATATAATGTATAGATTTAGAAATAAGAGCAAGTTTGCACTGTCGTGCACTTTAAATTAATCAATTAGCTTTAAGAATTTCCTAAGAATATGCAACATTTTTTATTTCATTCCAATTCAATAGATCTGCAACATTTCATTAGAAAGCTTTAACTTGTTTAATTTATTAAAAGTATACTTTTAGGAAAAAAATTGAATTTCTTTGCAGCATGCTGCTTAGTAATTTTGCAGCCACAAAGCAAACATGTTTATAATAGAACCACAGATATAAAGGTCAACAGAGCAAATTCCTTTTAATCTCTTGATATCCAATTCCAATACAATCATCTGCCATCCCAAGCATGACCAACTGCCAATTGAAGTTACATTTCTTCATCGTTGCAGCGCAATAGCTGATGATCTACGGATAAATTGAACTCACTTCATGGTGTTGCTTAAGTTGAAGAATTGGAATTCGATACGATATCGAATGGTCTTACGAGTATTTTGAACTAAAAGGATTGGAGGCTACTGATATGTGATGCCGATGTATCTAATGTTGTTGTTGTGTGAGGTGCTTGGACCAGAGCAATTTCCTTTCACTTTGATCTTCTTTTTTTTAGGAAATTCGTTGGGATGAGATTTCAGGTTGCTGAAAGATACAATAAAGTGTCTTCTTAAAAATGTTGTGATAAGCTAAGTCAATACATTTTGTTAAGTGGTTTGTGTGTTTTTTTTAGTGGACCAATTTTACTCGCGATTTAGGTAGATTTTGCGCAAGTTATGGATTCGTTAAAAAAAAAATCTAACAATCAAACATGACATTACGATAATAGAGAAGTTGAAAAAAGTGGGTCTGGAAATTTCGTCCGTCTGACTGTCTGTTTGTCTGTCTGTTCGCGCCCCTACAGCCTAAACTGATGAAGCGATTTGCTTCAAACTTTGTATTTAGTATTTATTAGATAGTATCTCAGGGGGTGTTTTTCATTTTTGCTCTAGGTCGAAAAATAACAGTACCTGCCATACAATTTTTAACTAAAAGTTTGATTTTCTCGAAAACGGCTCTAACGATTTTGATAAAACTTTCAGAGTGCTAATTTTTTTACAATAATACATTTTTCAGTTAGAATAAAATTGTCGAAATTTGTTTTATAACGACACCTCTCATATAACCAGTTTTTTCAAATGCGGTTTTAACGTAAACTATTATCTCGATTTCAATAAAATTTTGCACACAGGAAGTCATTTATAATTCAATTAATATCGCATTTCAAAATTTTCAAAAACTTTTTTTTTCGATTTTTTAAATAAAAAAAAAATGGTTTTCGAAGTGTTTTAAAAATGGGTGGATTGAATTTTTTTTAAATAATTTTCCCAGATGAAAACTACAGATTGCCTTATAATGAAATACTAGAAACAAATTTCAAATATTTTTTCGAAAAGTTTAAAAAAAAACGACTTTTTAAAAAAACTGGTCGAACGATTTTCATTTTTTTTTCTTCGATAGACATTTAGTTTTAAAATTGTATTGTATACTTAGTTTTTCCAAGAAAACTCGGAAACTAATTAAAAGAAAATAAAGAATTTTCTAAAAAAAATATTTTTTTTTTATTTAAATAGACGTGTGGTTTTCAATATGGCAACACTTTTTTCGGAGTTGGTCTTTTTGACAGCTGTCTCTTGATTAATGCTCAGTTTGATTTGCGATTTCATAATGAATAGACTTACTCCTGAACAAAGTTTGCAAATTGTGCATATTTATTACCAAAATAATGGTTCGTTTCGGTGGAGCAGAGTATCGAAGAAGACCCAAATGAGTTCATCCGCCATCGCGCGCGCAAGGATCTTGGTTTGCAGGCTTACAAAATCCAACTCGTTCAAGAATTGAAGTCGAACGCCCATCAAGCGCGTCACACGTTCGGTGAATGGGCCCAAAACGAAATGGCCACCGATACCGATTTTCACAAAATTGGGAAAATTGGGCCTCGGCTGGAATTATTCGAGCCAGCCACGGCGGCCACTTCCCCGAAATAATTTTTAGAACATAATGCAAACCTTTATCTTTATAATAAAGCTAGATTCTTGGCCATAACATTAAACTATATGCGTTTTATTTCTTCTTGAAAACCACATGTCTAAAAAAACACCCTTTATATACATACATACATACATATGCAGCCACTAAGCAATTATCTAGCATTAGAACAAGTTCATGCGACCCAGTCGTGCATTTTATTTAAATTTTATTCGACGATGTGACCGCACATATGAGCAAGTACGTGCGATCCAGTCGTGCAATTTATTTTTCTGTGAGATAGTGGTTAGTGTGGAATCTTGCTCTAATAAGAAGTCTGTTTGGATTCCAGCCACTACCTTTAAAAAAAATTATGTCTGCTGTACTGCGTGGCTAGGCTGAAATGGTGTAGACTTAAAAAAAGTACCTAAATTTGGTTAAGAAAAAGGTCCCAGCTTAAACGCTTGCAGAACTCCAACTCAATGTCTCCGGTTCTGCTCGACTACTGTCATGCTTAAAACTCATTTTAAAAACATACAAATTGATTAACGAGCTTGTTAATGACAAAAAACTCAGTCCAATTGTCCATAAAACTAATGAATGACCAAACATATTAATAACTCTCGACCATAACCTCGCCTTAACCATGTAATTGTCAAATTAACACCTCATTTCATTTGCATTTTATTCAATTCACCGTCGTCGAACAACAACGATGGCGTGTCGTCCATTAAGTCAATGAGTGCTTCTCATTAACGTGCCAAAGAAAAGTTCAATAAATAACGAGCCACTGGAGATCCCACACCTTGTTGTTGTGTCAAATCTTAAAAAAATACAGATGGCAAAACGACCGTCGCTGAAGAAGTCTTTGGGTAGGTACCACCAAATCGTTTTTTTTCTATTTGTCATTGTAAAACCAATCTCTGGTAGAACATTCGACGATGCTAGTGAGCAAGACCATGTGTCCATGCCTCCTCCATCTGTATGTAGATTGTTAACGCCACCGTCACAGTGATTTAATGTCATCCAGCGAAATGTTAAAATCATGAATGAACTGAAGAGTTACTAGTTTTGTTTGCAAAAAAAAAAGAAGGAAAACAAACAAACTATCAATAAACATGATCTTGCTATGACGTGGGAGATCGAAGATCAGATGGCAGGTGCGAGAGATCAAATATTTTAAGTGACCTCTTGCGCAAAATTATGGAACCACCGCTAACGTGAACTAATTTAGAACTCCTTCATCTATTACTTTTTCCTACTTCACTTTGTTTGCTCTTCATAAATAAACTGACCTAGCTGAACTCATTGTTTCTTATTGTTTTGGAAAAGAAACGGATCGTGCACCAAATGATGTGATGATGACTGTGGTGCGAATACGCCATAATGTCTTCTTTTATGGTAATCGTTTGAAGGTGAATTTCACGAGTGGATATTCAATATAAAGTGTTTTTTTAAATGTTGACCATATAAGTAAGTAGTACTAATCCTTAAAACATTTTCAAAATAATACCAACATAAATGAAAATAAAATGAAAAAAAAAACTTATTATATTTATTAAAGAAGTAGATTTAATATTATTAAGTGTGATGAGAACCCCTTAAAACTTCTGACCACGGCAAATACCTTGAAAAATATAGAACTTAATCAGAGTTTAAGATTAATAAAAGAGCTAATAAGGTTATTCTATGATTGCAACATGAAACCCAGGGACCAAGTTCTCAAATCATTTTGCGGAGGTGCAAGATATTAAGATCTATGGAAATCTGCTTTGGTGGCTACCGATTTTGTTACCTTTGATCTAAGGCTCAAGGAACAGCCTGTATTAGCTCTGCTTAAAACCACTTCCATGGTGGGTCTGAAAGATATAGTTAACTGAAAAACCCATATACAGTCACTGGCAAAATTATTTACACATTGAATAGCTCGCATTTTGACCAACTTTTAAGGCTAGAGAACTTTTGAAATAAGAACTATTTACTTTTACCGTTTTTGTTGTTTGTAGTTTTATTCAAACAGTACAACAAAATTAAATCAAATTCCCACAAGTAACTGTAAGAATCATAAAAAAAAACTAAATGGCACAATTATTGTCACACCCAACAATGAGCACCTCACAAGTGGTCCTCTACGACTATAGGATATGCATCCCCATATCAATACTTTGCCTCCATGTGAGTGCCTTATGGGTCGGGTGGTGGATCTTTTTGCTTTGGTTTTTGGATTGTAATAAAAAAATCTTCGTCCATAAGTGCCATATAGAGAATAAGCAGTCTCGTCGGTCCAAAGAACTTTTCTCCAAAAATCTGCTGTTTTATTAATGTGATCCCTGCAAATTTCAATCTTGCTTTTCTGTTTTTCATTTTTGTTATGAAGGGTTTTTAACTTGGTTTTCTTTCAACCTTCGTCGCAGTGTTCTTTCACTAATATTGGTCTCACGATTTTTTAAATGTTTTTTAGCACACCTTGGACTTTTTCAGAAGGGTTAATTAATTTTTCTAATTTTTTTTCTTTATCTATCAGATAATAAACTGCAGTGATATTTTTCAGCGATTTTTTCAGCAAGAATACCGAGTTTAAATTCTGCAACAATCGCCGCACGTGTTTCTTACGCAATTTCTTTAGTTTTACCCATTTAAAACAAGTTAGCTTGATGGAGAATGACGCTAGATTACTGCAACAGCAGCACGCACGTTCACATTGATTAAATCGAATATTACTCTAACGGTTTTCTCTCCCAAGTCATCGATTGCCCTTGTGCTTTGTTGGGTGTGACAATAATTGTGCCACTTTTTAAGTTATGAATTTAACCGTTATTTATGAAGTTTGATCATTTTTTTTGTGTGTTAATTTTTTCAAAAATTGTTGTTATTATTGATTAATAAAACAAATAAACCTTTTGAAAGGTACAACTATTTTTTTGAGAAGTTCTACTAACAAAATACATTGTGCAAATAATTTTGCTTATGACTGTATAAATATGTGAGATTGTGCCGATCCTGCAACAAATTACCCTACAAACAAAAGATACCAAGAAAGAACGAAATAACAATAACGTTGTAAGATAGATTTAACTTTTTGTGGGCTATACATGTTATTTATGTTTTATTGCAACGTTTCGAGCATGTTTATTCTCTTCATCAGGCTTTTATCGAAAACATAAAACGAATATAAATTAATACATACATACATTAGTATTAAAACATTTGAATATGACGTCAAAGAAACTTACCACAATTTCCCAGGATTTGAATATTAAGTTTTAAAAACACATTGTCAATAAGAGAAAGAAAGACTAAGATACATTTAAATGAATAAATAAGATAAGTTAGAATTTCAAGTGTGATTTATGGCCAGATATGATATTTTTTAATTTTTGCTTGGGGGTACCTACATATATAGAAAGATGAACAAGTTGTCTCGTTCCCACCCAAACAGTTGATCTTGTAAACGTTGTCAGCTTTTTCCATTGTCTCCACTTTTACTTTTGGGTTTGTAAACAGTTTCGACCTCAGAGAATTTGCTGATTTACGTTTTCGACTTATCCCTTATCCTTTATCCATGGAATGAAAAGCATAATCTTATAAACAGTTTCTCGCTGTGTATCAAGTTTATTACCTACATCAGGTTGTTGATAATTTTTGATGAGCTTGTTGACAACTGTGGCAGGGTGAAATGAAATACCACTTGTGTCAAGAACGCTATTGACAAAATTCTGCTCAGTGTTTATTATAACTTGCTTTGGTTGTTTATAGTGAAAATTTATAAGGCAAGAAGTAGTTGATTTTTTGTACAAATCAAAAATTAATCTGTTGTTAAGCCTCCCAACTGGTTACTTTCATTCTTTTCCATCTCTACCGTGAATTTAATTTTATAATTGACAAAATTCATGATGCATGAAGAGTGTTTTAGATTTCTTGTGATTTGATTACAAGAAACAAATCATCTATATATTTGGTTATTACCTTAGGCTTATAATCATGTTTGCTTAGAACATCTTCTAGTAAATTTTCCATCACCAGACAAACGAACGACACAACGGATACAACGGCAATGTTATGTTATGTTCACAAAAATCGATCTTACAACATACACACACATGAACCAACAAAACAATAAAAGAGGAAAACAAAATAAACCCTGATATATGCCTGTCTGAGCACTGGCCTGTTAGTTGCGGAGCAGTCTTTAAACCACTAACTCATATTGTAATTTAGTGGAAGAGGTAATTTTTTTAAGAAAATATTTCATATTAAAAAAAGAATATTAAAATGCGTGAGTTTTATTTGTTTCGCATTTGTAAATTGTTTAAATACCTCATCATATGTTCTTGTAAAGAAATCACCACAGCACATCGAACACAGTCTAACAGGGCATGGCCAGACACTTCACATATATTTGAGCAACAATATTTGTACAGACCAATTAATGCTACGTCTAGATTTTTATAGACCATTTGACACAACATTTCCGAGTAAAGAAGAATAGCAAAAAAAACTAAGGAATTCCGTTAGTTTTGGTTTAGATATATTATGCGAAAAATCCCGTTTGCAAAGTCACAACGTTTTTTTTTCACTAACATATATACTCAACATTCGAGCCATCAAAGACGACTATTCGAGGATATAATGAACAATGACGGAGCCCCGTTCTACGAGAGAACCAGCAACGAACACAAAAGAGGATAAACAACACCGCATCCTAACCCCAATTTTTTAAAACCAGATAGTTGTTATAATTAAGAATTTCAATTAAAAGATTATGCAAACAAAAATATGATATAAGTAAAAATATAGCATTGTACGTCGGACCCCTGTAGTTGAGCCGACATGATTTATTTTAGTTATTAAGTTAGTTTAAGACCAATTGTACATAAATTCTAACGAATGTAATAAAAATAATCAAAAAAAAAAAAGCTGAGAAGTCTTAAAACATCAAAGATATCATTAAGCTTCTAGGAAATTGTATATTTTTTTGGAATCATGACGTTATCTCGAAAAAAAATCTCGAATGGAAATAATCTCGAAAAAACAATTTTTTAATCTAGTATGAAAAAATCTCGAATGAACAAAAATCTCGAAAGATTATATCTCGAAAAAAAATCTCGAAAAAGTAATTCGAGATTTTTTTGTACCTATATATAACAACAATAAACAAAAAGTCAATTAATTTTGATATGCAGAATTAATTAAACTACCTAGATCTTCTCAAATATAATTTTGACAGAAATCCAAAGAGCCGTTACCGAGAAAAACCAAAATTAAAAAAACCGTTAAATGAAAGGTACCGTTAATAGACTTCTCCCGGAAATTTGGTTCTAATCAAATGATAGCCAATACCAAGAAAAAAAAATTCTCAAAAATTGTCATCAAAATCGTTGTAGCCGTTTTCGAGAAAAATAAGCTTTTCCTAAACGGTCATATGGCAGGTACCGTTATTTTTAGGCCTAAAAATAAAATTTCAATTTCCCCTCTGGGGAATGCTAAAATAATCACACACACCAAGTTGTATTAAAAACACAAGAGATGTAATATCCATTTATTTTGGGATAGGTATCTAAGTATTATGATCTTCTGAAAAGCCGAGCCATTTCACAAGTATTCGATTTTTTTTCCTTTGAAGCACATTCTCAATTCAATACGTATTTGGGAACTTAGTTTTCATCTTTATCGTACGATGATAAGAATTATTGTACTTTTTTGTTAGTTGTTTTATTATATCAATCCAACGATAAGGGCCGTTTAAACTGAATTCTTTCACATAGAAGATTTTAAAGTACGACAATCAAAGCTTTGAGAACACTAAATGTAGAGTAATGATTGATTTGAAATTTTGTCATAAGTTTTTGAAAAGGTACATTGAAAAATTCTTTTCCATCATCTGTTTGTAATTTTTTTGGGTGACGACCTTCTTTAAATATATCTCCTATAGCCTGAGTGACACTCCTTCCTGATTTATTTTTAATAGGAAACGTCCAAGCGAATTTAGGAAATGTATCGATAACTAGGCCCTTAATAATTACTCGTCTCTTTGGAAAATTCCTTCGAGCAGGCAGTAATTCTTCGACAACGTTTCTTTGACTCATCTTTTATATGAATGATAAAAACAAAGTGTTTATTCTGTTTAATATATATTTAATAATTAAAAAACTATTTCTATAATAATAACAATTTAATCATATTATTTCAATATTTAATACAAAGACATCAATTTTTTAATTTTTATAAAACTATATTCAAGGATGTAACAACCGCATATTTCTGGACCATTTTTACATAAATTTGAAGCTCATACGCAGTTATCGAAATGAAAGCCATGTTTTGATGTTATGGTCGATGCATTAATAAATCTTTGCACGAAAATTATAAAAATCGAAATATCCTCACGGTGCTTTTCCAGTATGTTAGTATGATTTTTTTCCAAAAACTGTATAATTTCATCAAAAATTAATGAAATATCTATGTTAGACATAATTATTAAGTGGTCACACTGCACTGGTTAGTTAAATACTGAACTCTTGTAAAAACTGTTTGCAGATGTTTTGCTTTTTGTTTTCGACATCACGGAGGATTAAAAGATATGTGCCGGTGGGTCACTAAATAAAGCTGCAGTCCAATAATTAAAAAAACAATCTTATGATGGCAGGAAACAGCGCAGATTGAAAACGGTCATTAAATTTATTGTACCAATAATAAACATTAACGACTTTTCATTTAGGACGAAGAGAATCGCTTTAATATATATATATATATATTTGTATTTGTATGCAAGTTATGCATTCGTGCAGATTAAATATTTTGAGATGACAATGAAACATGAAATTACGATGAAAGAGAAGTCGAAAAAAGTAGGTCCGGAAATTCCGTCCGTCTGCCTGTCTGTCTGTTCGCACCTCAATAGCCTAAACGGATGTGCCGATTTGTTTAAAACTTGGTATTAGTTCTTTTTTTAGTCGGGGGTGTTTTTCATTTTTGCTCTAAGTCGAAAAATAACGGTACCTGCCATACAATCTTTAACAAAAAGTCTGATTTTTTAGAAAACGGCTCTAACGATTTTGAAAAAACCTTCAGGGTGGTATTTTTTACAACAACACATTTCCAAAATAGAATGAATTTTTGAAATTTGTTGTATAACGGTACCACTCATAGAACCGGTTTTTTCAAATGCGGTTTTATCGTAAACCATTATCTCGATTTATATAAGATTTTGCACACAGGAAGTCATTTATAATTCAATTAATATTGCATTTAAAAAATTTCAAAAACTTTTTTTTTTCGATTTTTAAAAATGCCCAAACTTGGGTATAACACCCAGCTACCTCCTATTGGTGCTTCTCAAATATCGTTAAATCTGTTCGATAAAATTCAAAACAGAGCGGTAAGATTGATTGGAAATAGAACTGTCTTTTAAGCAATTACCCCTCTCGAAAACTGGACACGACTGGGTTGCACGTACTTGCTCTTATGTGCCGCCTAATTACATTGGAAAGCAAGATCTTTGAGAGAAACAAGTAACATTTACGTTAAAAAACCACAGTTTGAACTTATAAAAAGTATCAAAACCACAATACTTAACGGTTTTTAGTAAAAATTACGCGCCATCACACGTCTTAAATAACAAAAAAAAAATTTAAAAAAGTATTTCGAAAATTGTAGGAACGGTTTTGATAAAATCCTGTTTTTTGTTTTTAGTTTTTGAGACAGACAGACAGATATTTTTACTCGATCACTTTTTTAGACAATCTCTATGATCGTAATGTCATGTCAATTTTCTTAATATTCATGAATCCTAAACTTGCCTTATAGTCCCTATAATCGCAAGTAAAAATAGCAAAAAGAAACAAAATAATTAAATGAATAATTCATAAATACATTTAGGTAGGTATAATGTACTTATATGTTTCATTTTAATGATTATTTGTCACGTAATCAAAGGATGAAATAAGACCCTACAAAAATATTATGTCGAATACAAAAATTGGCAATAAAAGCCACTTAGACCAGTATAAGCCCCAACCAAACAAACAACAAATTTTAAGATGTGTCCCAATTTGATAAATATTAGTATGAAGAAGGTATGGAGGGCATGCAGGGAGGCAAACCCCCCTGCTTAGGTTCTATATACGATTTGGAGAAGGTGCAAGGTTGGGTATGTGCAAAGTTTCTTTTTGATTTAAAGAACATTTGCAAAAACCCAATCTCGCACATGCTCCAAATCCTATAGTGAGCCCAAGCACTGATTGGGAGATAAAATCTCAAGAAATGCCTAAGCAAAACTAGTTTAGCCTAAGTGTGTTAGGTTTTTTATTTTTTTTATTTTTTTTTTTTTTGAAAAAAAATTGGGATCCTCTTTCATTTTGTTTTTGGGGTCTTTTTCATTTTTTGGGGCGTAATTTCATAAACAAAAATGTGGTTTTATTTCATATTGAAAAAGTACCCCATTTTTGGGGCCTTATTTCATTTTTGTTTTTGGGGCCGTTTTGTCTGAGGCCTTATTTCGCACCGCCAAATTCAGGTACCAGTTTTTACACTTGCGTGGGCAGTATACTATTCAAAACAGGTTTGTTAAAGAGGTGTTAAAGATCTAGAATTAACATATTAATTCTAGATTTTTGCATTCTAGATTTTTTTTCTGGATTTTTGTATTTCGAGATTATGATTTGTAGATTTTTTTATCGAGATTTTTTCTATTCTAGATTTTTGATTTCGAGATTTTTGCTTTCTGCATTATTGCTTTCTAGATATCGTGGTAAACCCATTTTTTTTATTATGGTACATTAAACCATGAGAATCAACAAGATCTTAGGGAATTTTATGAATTTTTCGTAAATTTGAATATCTGTTTGAATTTAACTTCCTCATCGTTTAAAACTGTATTTTTGTATGTTCATATATTAATTCATGAGATACCTCGACCAACTAATAGTTCTAACCAAGGAAAATTCGAAGAAAATACAATGCTTGCACCAAACTGAAACTTGCTTAACCACGAAATCAATGCTACAATCAACGAATTAGAACAAGTTATATATGTTGCAGTTAATCATTTAAAAGAGCACGGGTCATCTGGAACCTACCCGAGAATATAGAACATTTATTAGACTGAGTTCGACATAACCATCAGCTTCTATAGGACAGTCTGAAGCGAATTACAATGTTTTAACATTAAGTTCCGGAACACAATTTAACACATTGGCAACATCAAGTTCCTCAACTAAGTTCCAGAAATAAAACCAGAACCTCATGCTGCATGGGTGCAAGGTAGGATATATAACAAATTTTGTTTTGGATTTAAAATTTAAATTATTCGTTCAATTTAAATTTTCTCCTCGTATGAAATTGTTTTTTGTTTGTATATAAGATCATGAGAATCGATAATCACAAAAACCGATTTGTGATATCATTTAAAAACAAAGTTAAAGAATAGTTTTCTGGCTTAACACAAACGTGTAGTATGTAAAGTGTTACGGTTTTTTGTGCCCCTCCCACTAAACGGGAGAAAAAGACACGCTTACTTACTATATTTTGCCATGATCTGGCACCCACGTGTAAGATTAAAATCACTAAAAAATTTAACTTGCTTGAGTTTGATCATTGAAATTATAAAAAATTCTCAATTTGGTGTTTGGAAAATGTGGAAGCTGTTTTCCTGATTTTCCACGCTGCATTTCAGGAAACCCATGAACGCATGTACACAATAAGGTTTGTGGTGATATTTAGGCCAGAATTTTGTTGTTTTTTTGAAGATGATAGGTCCTACCTCGCTGTGAAAAAAAGATAATTTTTCAGGCATATTGCAAACTTTTTTGCGATTGGCTTACTAACCGTTCAAGATATAATTTTTTTGAATAATTTTTCTTGCTATGGAACCCTTCTTTTTTTGGCAAAATCCACCTTTACTTTGGCCATAGTGACCTTCGTTTTGGCGCGCATTTACATGCCACCAGAGAAACGTGGAATTTCAAAGTAAAAGTCGATCACCAAGCCTTATGAACTTGCGTGCCATCTTATGCAACACTAGTTGCAATGAACATCATGAATGAGATGCGCTATGGGCATGCTCAGCGCACGTCTTCATTCAAATGCTGTTGCTTCTGTGGACCGACATCGTCGTCGTCCAAGCTTAGCCTTTGTGATTTGCAGTTCAAACTATTCATGATGACGCCGACCAAGTTGCAATCGAAATACTGTACGGTGTTATGTTAGTTTACTGCAGCACCGACCATCTTCTGGAAGCATTAAATATAAGTTATTGTCTGTTGGCATTCGTTCAATTTAAATTTTCTCCTCGTATGAAATTGGTTTTTGTTTGTATATAAGATCATGAGAATCGATAATCACAAAAACCGATTTGTGATATCATTGAAAAACAAAGTAAAAGAACAGTTTTCTGGCTTAACACAAACGTGTAGTATGTAAAGTGTTACGGTTTTTTGTGCCCCTCCCACTAAACGGGAGAAAAAGACACGCTTACTTACTATATTTTGCCATGATCTGGCACCCACGTGTAAGATTAAAATCACTAAAAAATTTAACTTGCTTGAGTTTGATCATTGAAATTATAAAAAATTCTCAATTTGGTGTTTGGAAAATGTGGAAGCTGTTTTCCTGATTTTCCACGCTGCATTTCAGGAAACCCATGAACGCATGTACACAATAAGGTTTGTGGTGATATTTAGGCCAGAATTTTGTTGTTTTTTTGAAGATGATAGGTCCTACCTCGCTGTGAAAAAAAGATAATTTTTCAGGCATATTGCAAACTTTTTTGCGATTGGCTTACTAACCGTTCAAGATATAATTTTTTTGAATAATTTTTCTTGCTATGGAACCCTTCTTTTTTTGGCAAAATCCACCTTTACTTTGGCCATAGTGACCTTCGTTTTGGCGCGCATTTACATGCCACCACAGAAACGTGGAATTTCAAAGTAAAAGTCGATCACCAAGCCTTATGAACTTGCGTGCCATCTTATGCAACACTAGTTGCAATGAACATCATGAATGAGATGCGCTATGGGCATGCTCAGCGCACGTCTTCATTCAAATGCTGTTGCTTCTGTGGACCGACATCGTCGTCGTCCAAGCTTAGCCTTTGTGATTTGCAGTTCAAACTATTCATGATGACGCCGACCAAGTTGCAATCGAAATACTGTACGGTGTTATGTTAGTTTACTGCAGCACCGACCATCTTCTGGAAGCATTAAATATAAGTTATTGTCTGTTGGCATGAAATGATTGTACACTATGCAACAGCACTTGTATCTTCAACTACAAGAAGTGCACAATATTTTTATGGCGGGAATTAAACTTTTGTAAAATCACTAGAATTTGGATTCGAATTGGAAGATTTACAGATACACTTTCGTGAGTTATTGCTGCTGCAAGTAAAATGCGATAGGTTATAGTGTTTTTGGTTGATGAGGCGATGCGATGAGTTTGTGTATTGAGACGATGAATTACTAAAAGTCACCGATGTAATTTAGAAAACAAAAACGTTTTTTTTATAGAAAAAGATATTATATTGGATAAGGAGCATTTGACCGAGTTTCTTATTGGAAGTGCAAATTATTGTCATGACGAGGAGACATCATAATGATGAAGATGGTGCGGTATTAGAAGGTGAATGATGGCCGGTTGAGGTTATAATTTGCGTTTTGAATGATGGTTTATAGATTCTGAGATTGATTTTGGTACGGTTTTTCGGGTTTTAAGGAACGGCTTAAGGTACAATATGCCTTGATTTAGTTTAAGCTATTGGACATGAAATATTTCGAAATGGCCATCGGAGTTAATAGTTATTGCCCTGCAACCTTATTTTGAAACAAGAGGAGTGGCAAAGACATATTTGCAAAAAATTTTAGAAGAAGGTATTATAACTAAAAGTTTCTTCAATTTTAGCAATAATCGAGATATTGATGGCCGTTGATTATTATGTAAGAAACGTTCACAAGACATTCTAGATATATTTTTGGGGAAGCTTTAACCTATTGGCTTTTAGATGAGAATCGAATTCACCTCTTTTGGCATAAAATTCCGACGCTTCGCCACGGGAACTCTGTAAGCTTAAGACGTGTCTCAGTATCCGTATCTGTTCTAGAAAATCCATCACCATCAGTCTAGACACAAAGTGGAATAAAATCACTTTACATCGCTAATTCATTAACAATCCCATTCCATTTGCATTCAAATCTAACAGCTTTGGAGTTGTCCAAAGTATCCAATTACTTATCGAATTCAATTATCGGTTTCCTCTCACTGACCCTCATTCCAAACGATGCATTACAGCAACACCAAATCAAGATGCGACTGTGATTTTAAACAGCACTTGGTCTCTATATCACACAATCGGAATAATCTGCTGCAGGCGCGATACTTACTCATTCATCTGGCCCGCTCAAGGAACTATGCGACGAATTAGAAAGAAAATTAAGAAATCAATACCAAAACTACCTTTTTTATTCACTTTTATTCTCTGACAGGGATGATCAAATAAATCTCCAAACAATCCAAGCATATGCCATTCATTAGGTTGGACAGAGGCCAAAAGCCTCCACTGTCCCGTTTATCCATTTGGGGTTCGCATCTTAGCCAGTGACCGATGAGACGTATCTATCTTCGAACAAACCAAAGCGATTGTGATTAGGTTGGGTGCATCAAAATATGGAGACCGTGCGCATCTGAACACCTCACTTGGAGATGATGGCTCCAAAGTCTTTTTATTCATCTTTCTAGTTTTATTAAAGCACAATCTGTAAGCCACCGAGCCGCATCTGAATGATTAGCATGCGGTAATCGGTCTTCTTCGAATAGTTGATGAATGATGGTATCAGGGACGGAATATGAGGCAAGTATTTTGTGGCAGATACACTACGGTGTTAGTTATGTGAACTGAGATGTCAGGGACTATAGTCGTTTTTTTTCACTATGAAGACATCAAAGATGAGCTTTATTGGCACATTGAATGTGTCGCAATTCCGTGGCCAGTCTGAAAGAACTCAACGCCTGTTGCGCGACTGTCCGATTAAATTGTATTTTTTTCTTCTTTAATTGAAATACTAGTGTGGTGAGTGGTTGGAACTTGGAACTTCTTATTTTAACCGTTTGGCTGGGTGAATCCTATTACGATGGTTTTGCAATGAATAGTTTTTGATTGAATTTTCTATCTGATGATGGCTAGACGATGGAACAGGTGTTATTGTGGTTAATCGTTGTTCAGACAATAGTCAATAAACGACCTCACACTTGAAAAATGCACAGAGGCCAAACATGAATCAGTTTTTTGCATTCGATGAGTTACAACATTTACAAGTTTTCATATAGAGGGTTGGAGCTCAGGAGTTGAGATGAAATATTTTGTCTTGGAAGTGAGATCTTAAATATTTTCCTTTAAATTTATTTTTTTGTCAGACGTACATAACATTTAGATTTCTGACTTTAAATGCACTACAACATCAATCATAAGAAAGGATAAAATAGAAGGGATCTATAGAGGCATTCTTGAGGTACTCCGGCCATAAAATGCGCAAAGTTAGAATATTATTTTGTTTATATAATGAACACACGCTTAATGGTTGAGATAAACAGACGAGGTTTAAAAGGATATGCCGATACACATTGGTTGGAAACTTCTGAACATCATAATGGGATAATAAATAGAATTGGGAAAACACTTCACATTTGAGTTGTGCGGCCGTAGAATGAATCTGTACCTTACAGTTAGATGGAAAAAGGCGTAGAAATTTAATTGGTGAGTATTTATGGAAGCCCAATTATTACAGTGGAAATGTTGCAGGGAGAGTAGCAACAAGCTATTTCTCTAAAATATTTGAATAATTTCCGAAAAATTCAAGTAAGTTTAAAAAGCACCCGCTATAGCCCTGGATAGAATTATAGTTTTGCAGAGAATAGACAGATGAGATGTGAAAAAGAAGTTCTTACATCGTCGGAGGAAGCCCAAGAAGCATCTTGCGGCATTTTTTGGTGACATCGTTTATGTGATTGCTGCACAAGATCTGTTTCCATTGTGCAAGTGCAACTCATAGACAGTGGTAAGGTGGTACATTGTTTTGGTTACAGATGATAACATTGTATTTTGGACGCATTCAAATCTAAATGATTTTTTATTCCCGTTAATTCTGTCAGGATCAGAATGTAATGAGCTTAACATATGTACGTTGCCTTTTAAAATCCACATCTGAAGAGTAGAATTTGTGTCCATATTATATTAAACTTAGTGCACTGTCATCGGTGAATCAGTTAAGTGGATTAGAAGTTTCAGATAAGAGATCATTTATCAAATTGAAAGAGACAGAACAGAGCCCTGGGGTATACCAGCATTTATTTTAACGGTGTCGGATTTCAACACATCCAAAACCATTTATATCGAACGGTTATTAAGGTAATTTTGTATCCAGTGGATAAGGGATACATCCATACAAAAAGCACGCATTTTCGAGAATTTGATGCCAGACTATGTCCAATGCTTTAGAAGTATTAAGTGTAATAATCTTAAATTCTCGGGTCGGTAGTTTGCGGGAGACCTTTTTTGGGTAAAGGTAAGGGCTGTTTTACATCTACTCTGAACTACAGGGTTCGTTTAGGATTAGAATGAATGAAAAAAGAACAACTATTATGGACAATATGAGGAATACTACATGGATCAGCGGATTTATGTATGTCGAAATTTTTGATGGCTCTGTACAAGTGCGTTTTGACTATTTCTAGTAGCTTAAAATTAGCGGCAAACTGCCTATTACAAAGTTTTTCTAACAAATTGAGTGTCATTGAAGAAAAGCGCAAGTGGTGGAATAAAAAAAGGAATTCAGATATTTTTTAAAAGTGACCATATAATTTTAACTAACTTTGGGACATCGTATTGTATTTTTTACAAATTGAAAAAGACGCATTTTTTGTTTCACTTCAATTTAAGAAGGAGTTTAGCGTAAACTAAAAAATGATTAAGTTATAACAGAAAACATCAATTTGAATCACTTAACTCTAATAGGCTGTAACCTGAGTTGTTTTATCTATTTATATACAAATCTCGGGGTGTGTGACTTCAAAACGGCTAGATCGTAAGAACGTTGTTGCGTTCTGACCGGACCTGACTGAACTAAAAGTTCATACCATTTGTCAATGTGATGTGGCACTGGAAACGCATTTTTGTAAGTTTTTAATTATGGATCGATTTTACTCACAATAAACTCAACACCAGTAAGCTTACCTTAGCTGCTAACATCGATGTTTTTTACATGAAGAACGGGATTGTCGCAGAAGTCTTTTCAGGAACCCTAGATTTAACTAGGTCTTTTAGACTACATTACCATGTTGCCAGTAACATTATATGGCGTTACCACAAGCTGAAACTACATTATTCATTAATAATTAAGTTGTAATAAAAGCGATTTCTGACAGCGTATTTATAACTTTGCTTGGGGCTTTTGGCATGTAGTATAAAATAAGACATATCTATACAATTATATAAAGACGTAACAATTATGTTGTTTGACAGGCAGGATCTCTAAAAGTACTCGACTGATTATATATAATTATAAGATTGTTTATGGCAACTTTCTTTTGTTTTTAAAGAAAATACCCCAGGAGAACCGTTTGGCAATACGAGAAAGCCAACTGGGACGGTCTTAACAACATTTCAGGACCTTTAACTGGTCACTATGCTTCTTCGATAGTGACATTGATTCCATCGCAGACATGGTCACAAATTTAATTCTTTTAGGAATGAGAAATTTTATCCCAAATAAGTCAAAGAGTATCAAACCTAAGGAAAACTCATGGTTCAATTCGAGCTGTAGAGAGGTTATCAGCTTAAGAAATGAAAGTTTCCGTTGTTACAAAGCCAACATCACAGAGGAAAACCGGAAAAAGTTTCAGCAAGCTAGAAAGGCCTGCAATGTTCATATTCGAAAAACCAAATTTAAACCAAATTTTTACATGAGCAAAAAATTCGGCAAAAAATACTTCAATGTTCCAAAGCAGTACAATGTTTTGGTCATTTGTAAAAAAAGTAAAGAATTCTTCGTCATCATCAGTTCCAACGCTCGTCTTTAACGATACTCCTGCTGTCAGTTCTCAAGAAAAAAGCAGATCTGCTTGTTGCCCAATTCGCGGCAAACTCAACGCTAGCCGCAGGTGTTAGAACTCCTCCTGTACTCGAGAGCGTAAATAATTTTATGGGACCAATCTTCTTTCGCACTCATTCAGTCGCAAGTGTGTTGAAAGATCTCAACATAAATAAATCCGCTGGCCTGGATTGTATCCCCGCTATTGTTCTGAAGAGGTGTTCTTCAACGCTGGCAAAACCTTTGCGTAAGCTTTTCCATCGGTCCTATTCCTCTGGGCTCTTTCCGAGTGCATGGAAAACAGCATTTGTCCAGCCTATCCCTAAAAAAGGCGAATCTTCTGTACCCTCAAACTACCGACCAATTGCAATAACGTCCCTTCTTTCTAAGGTCATGGAAACGCTGATTAATTTTCAGCTTAAGAAATATCTCGAAGAACGAAAGCTTCTTAATGGCCGGCAGTACGGGTTTCTTTGCAACAGGTCCACTGGTGATCTGATATGATGGTTTATCTCACCGAAAAGTGCAACCAATCTCTCCATCGTTTTGGTGAAAGCAAAATTATTGCACTTGATATTTTTAAGGCATTTGATAGAGTTTGGCACAAAGCCCTTTTATCGAAAATGCGTGCATTTAAACTCGATGAATTTCTTCTTCGTTGGATTAATAATTACCTTTCGAACCGCTCAATTCAAGTTGTATTGGATGGTTTCAAATCTGATATTCACAAAATAAATGCTGGTGTGCCCCAGGGCTCTGTTTTGTCTCCGACTCTTTTCCTTATATTTATCAATGACTTATTATCTGAAACAACTAATCCGATCAATTGTTTTGCTGACGATAGTACTCTCAGCTTTTCATATACATTTACATATATTCGACCGAAACTCGAGTATAATTCCCATATTTGGGCAGGTGCTCCTATAAACCACTTGAGTTTGCTAGATAGAATTCAAAAAAGAGCTTTGGAAATGATAGGCGACCGAACAATAACAGAAACATTAACATCTCTTGAGCACCGCCGTAATGTTTCGTGCCTTTCGTTATTTTATCGTTATTTTTACAAACAATGCTCTAGCGAAATAACCAGCTGCATTCCTCCCCAGAAACGATTCAACCGTAATACTCGAACTGCTAGGAATGCCCATCAGTATACCCTTGAGCCTAACTTCGGACGTACTGTTAATTATAGAGATTCTTTCTTTATTCGCACCACACGAATGTGGAATGCTTTGCCAGGCTCTGTTTTCCCTCCCATTTTAATATACAGAATTTTAAAACTAATGTGCATCGGTATCTCCTTTTTTATCCCTCCTCATTTCCCTAATGCTCGTGCGGTGTTTAAACATTTTAAGGGTACACACAAACCCTTTCACATGTGTAAATTATAAAAAAAAAAAAAAAAAAAAATCATAGGCACGCGCGAAAGGGGTTATTTTTCTACCCTTATAATGTTAAAACACCGTGCTAGCATTAGGGAAGAAGGGAAGGATGTAAAACGAGATGTCGATGGATATTATTTTTGAAATTCTGCATATCAAAATGGGAGGGAAAAACCGATCCAGGTAGAGCGTTCCACATTCGTGTGGTTCGACTAATAATGTAATTCAATAAGACATTTTTTTCGCTCTCCCCACAACTCCCACTTCACTGCTTCAACTCAAAGTTCAACCTTTGGTAGCAACTGGATATAATTTCCTGCATACCACAATAAGAAATTGAGGCTCTGTACAGATGGCATCGACATAGACTGAGTTGAAGAACTATATGAGGACACTTTACACTTTACACTTTTTTTGTGACTGCCACCATAGAATAAAGTTCTTTGTTATTCACTATTTCTCAAAAAAAAAATAAGGCAAAAGCTTGATTAACTTTATCCATCAGCCTTAAATATTCTTAAAACTAGTAGGTCTCATAAATATATCATTATCCCGAAAATCAAATCCCGATTAATGAAATTCCGCTATTTCATTACGTTTCTTTAAGAAAGCAGGAAATCGGCAAGATTTCAAAAAAGGGGTTATGTAAAACTGGATTCTGATTTTCGAGCATTTGAGAAATAGAGTTTTCTTAAAACGGGATTTTGGGAAACCCTTTAACTCGCCACTGAAATATGTGGTTATTATTTTTTTTTCCGGAAAATGCACTACCCCAGTTCTGTTTTATAATCTTATTTGTTTGGTTTATTTTTTTACTCACAGCTAAATGAATTTTATATTAGACTAATCTACTGAAAGATTCAACGTTACTTATATTTCGTCAAAGGTAACAACTCATCTTCTTTCCAGGTGACGATGAGATAAACGCTTTCATATTGCATTTTGATTTATTAGTTTTGTTTTGGATCTTATTTTTCCATTTTATATATCTTATGTATTATTAAATTTTTTCTTCGTTTCTTAGTTAGTTTTCTGAGCTAGTACCATTAAAGCTAGAAATGGTAAAAATTCTTCAGGAGTTTCGACTTTGAAGGCTGATATTGTATTGACAGCTATTGTGATGCCACCTTTCATTTTGAAGTATCAATTGCCACCTTTTTATAATTTTTAAGAAAAGAAAAACAAAATAATTTTTTTTTTAATTTTCTTCAAACATTTTATTTGTTCGTTATTTTTTTGCATTATAAAGAGGACAGTTAAATATTAAAAATTATAAAATATACTGATTATACAATATTTTCATATTTTATATTTTACACTATACAAAATTAAGACTTCTACGCTCCGTTTCAAAACGTAGAAATTACAAGAGTATCATAAAGAAAATGAAGAATTAAAAACGACATTGGGTCACTAGCCATACAAAACATAAATATATAAATCAATTCTTAAAAATCTATCCAAACAAAAAAAATGTAACAAAAAATAAAAATAAAATTAAATGCCCACCATCCGCAAATGGATCAAAATATCGTCTTTCATTCGATGCGTATAAAAAAAAATTAAGCTTAAATGATGGTTAAATGGCAAAAAAAAATTATACAAGAAATAAAAATTCAATAAATTATAGCACTTATTTTTATACAAAAGGTATTGGATTGAGAAAGAAATAACCGTAATTCGTAGCATGAATCTTAGTAGTTGTAACCAGTTTGTGGACTGAATTGTCCGTTGCCAGGTCGGCCACCTCCGCTTCCACCAGCACCGCCGCCGCCATAACCGCCACCACCGGCACCTCCAGCTCCACCACCGGCACCACCACCGTAGCCGCCACCACCACCTCCGGCTCCACCACCGTAGCCGCCTCCACCACCACCGCCGCCGTTGCGTCCATTACCACCTCCACGTCCACCTCCACGTCCACCTCCACCACCGCCGCCTCCATTGCCACCGTATCCGGCACCACCTGGTCCACCATACCCTCCGGCCTTGGCACCACCTCCAGCTCCACCATAACCTCCAGCACCAGCACCCGCTCCAGCATTACCTTGAGCAGCAGCGGTCGCAGCAAGAGCCTTGGCAATAGCTTCCGGAATTGGAGGAGGTGTGGGCAAATGATCTCCCTGAGGCTGGAATCCATTCTCATCGGCAACATAAGTCACGGTGATAAGTTGACCATCAGGATCAGTGTATGAATATGATCCCATCACAACCGGTATTTCGTTGTCCGATCCTTTGTTCTTGACATCACCTGTCTCTTGGGCTTTGATACCGTTCGCAGTCTCGTAGCTGAACTTATAAGTTCCATCTCCGTAGTTCTCATTCTCGTACGATATGATTTCTATTGGTGGTCCAGATGGCCCAGAGGGAGCACCACCACCACCACGACCTCCACCACCACCACCGCCATATCCTCCACCTGGGGCACCACCTCCTGGCCGACCTGGACTGCCACCACCTCCAAATCCACCCAGCCCACCGTTTCCACCTGAGAAACCAGGCGTCGGAAGTCCGGGACCACCTCCAGCACCAGCCGCTCCCGGAGGCGGTGGTAGATAATTGTTGTCTAGACGAGCACTGGTGCTCATCGCGATGAGGGTCGCAAATATCACCTGCAAAGAAAAAAAAAACAGAAAAAAAACAAATGTCAGTCAAAGAATTCACCAAAAGAGGAAGAATAGACAGTTAGCATTCGATTAGTGTCATCTGATTCACGACTTCCAAATGCGACGCTCGGTGCCACCTCCGATGCCGCTTTATGTCAAACCTTAAAGATACCATCTCCTTTGCACGGCTAATTAGACAGACACTGATGGGGCGACCTACTGTTGCTGCTATACAAATCAAACAAAATACACACTCTCGAGACTTCCACCAGCTCATTTGGGTAGGACCGTCGCGATAGCATTCAGCATAGCATGACACTTTTGCCAGGCATGTGCCCTCTGATGACATATCTAACACCGTTTGCCAGAGAAGATTCCAACAGCCAAGTGCTGCCCATTGTGGGTCACACGCTGCCAGCTATATCTCACGACCTCCTTTTGTGCAAAACAAGAATTAATATTGCAATTTAGATTCTTTTGGTCATGTAAGTCAGAATTTGACATTTGTTACCCCTCAAGCGGGAGAATGGTGTAACAATTGGTTTTGTGATCAGTCAACTGTCATTTTTGAACAAGGTTGTCTTGGAAGAAGGAAGAATGAGGTTATGTTTGGAATGTTTTGAAAGAACCTTGTCTCTTTGACAATCTTCCCATAACTGTCAACTGTCAAAGAAAGATGTCAAAATTGTGTGCAGTAAGAGAATCTTTTGTCGCATTGTTTAGCTTAGATAGTCTAATGAAGATCGTTTCAGTCTTAAGGAAAGCCTTGTATTCTGTTTCGTTATATATCAGAGTTCAGGACCCAGAACCAACAAAACCAAATGCGTTGGCCATCATCGCTGGTCCATTCAAAAAAACTGTGCAGCCATCTGCAAAGCAATGACATTTAAATCATCCATCGGTAGCCACACAAAAATGTGTGTCCTTAATGTTGACATTTGCAGATGACTTTCTAACTGTGTATTGGGAATCGAACCTCGAACAATGGCTTAAACACAAAAATCGTGATAGCATTCGTGTTGGCGTGGCATCCACACTGGCACACATCAAACAGGCCCAAACCAGCATATGGAGATAGGTACTTCTTCATCGTAGATACTCTCAGCCTCTCGAAAAAAAATAAAAAAAAACAGGTTGCCTTCTGTGAAAGATGCAAATATCTCTAAACTGGCTGCAGAGCCATCCATTCATCCAATGAACCACATCCGCCATGGAAAAGGCACTTAGTCAATGGGCCATTGGTTTAGGCAATGTTATTTAATATATCACAGTTCATGGAGTGCTGAGGGTGAAACACTGCGATGATGGGGAAATACCATTTTTAAGTTTAAGATGCGATGCCCCTGGGTGGAAGAAAAAGGTGCAAGTTGCAAGTAGCGGCTTCGAGTTGCATCTAACGAGAGCAAACTTTTGTTGTCTGTTTTTTTTTTTTTTTTTTTTTTTTTTTTGCAAACGAAATGTGTAACAATAGTTTAGGGATTTTGAAATGGCATCCACACGGCGGCGGCGGCGGAGATACACTTAGTTTATGCTGTCATATCGTTTGTCTGATGGGAAACGAAAAGTCGAATATCTGGCCTATTAGCCGCGTCTTCACCGCATAATCCCGATGGTAGATATGGCATGGTTGGGAACTCTGATTTCTATCTAAGTGAAGCACATAGCGAGTTGAGGGCGGCCAGCACGGTGATGTGGTGAGTAATAAAAGTGTTTTGGGTTTTCGTGTTATTAGCAAGTTAGAGTCTTTAAATCACGCGTTGCTTGTAAGCAATTACTAGGGATTTCAAAACAGAGCCACTAAGCCATGCAAAGCTGCAGTAGTCGTTGTTGGGAACCCGAACTCGAAGCCCTTGTAAATGGCTTTGTGGAAAGAAAACATGTGTTTGATGTGGGAATTGGGTTAATGCCTTCGTATCCTTTTTCCCATGAAGATCATAAAAATGTAAATTGGGGTTATGATTTGCGGTTAAGTCTGACTTTTTGGAGCTTAAGTGATGTTTAAGAGGTCGTAAAATAGGTGTTTGAAATGTTGGAATTGTTTTTATTTTCTCATTTACAGTTGTTAGATTTTGAACAATGGAAGAGTTGATTTTTTGCAACAAAAGGTTGCATTTTGTGTGTTGGAATGAACTTTGTCAACATTATTTTCTATTTTGTAAGGAATACGTTGTTTCTGTTTCTATGAGGTCTTGCGGGATGTTTTAAAGCCGATAATCTTTGAAATCGTAACCCAGTGTTAAGAAAATTAATCTTTAAAGATTTTTAAATTCAAATTATCATGAGTCGTTACTTTTATCCTTAAAGTACTTCCACAGTTCAACTTTGAAAAAAGCTTTGTTTTTGGGTTATATGTAGTCTAATTTCACCAAAAAATGATTCCTTTCGGATCCTAATCAACAAAATTTTGAAATCTTTCTCTAAATCTAATTCGCAAATATTTTGTTAAGCTTAAAAAAATATTGTTTAATTAAGAATATTGGATTTTATAAGATCCTTTTCTAAGGCCCGTTTGCTGATACTATACTTAAATATTTATATTAAACTTAAGCGCTTATGTTACAGTTTACGCAGAGGAAAATGAGAAAATAAGCACTTAAGTTGAATATAAATATTTAAGTATCGTATCAACAAACGGGCCTAAGAAAAGGATCTTATAAAATGCAATATTCTTGATTAAACAATATTTTTTTAAGCTTAACAAAATATTTGCGAATTGGATTTAGAGAAAGATTTCAAAATTTTGTTGATTAGGATCCGAAAGGAATAATTTTTTTTGGTGAATTTCACCAATAGTGTATCTTGATAATGTTACCAGAGCAGTTGTTTTTGATATATGTGCTTAGGCCTCTATAATGCTAGTTTAATAGCGAAGTTTGGTGTACAGAAATGCTTTTGAATCTAATAAAAAGACGATCATAAATGACAAATTTAAAAATTGTGCCATGTAAAACTCTCCTGCTATGAAAAAGAAGATTAAATCTGACTTAAATTACCTAAAAATGTCTTTTAAATAGTATAAAACGTTTTCTGTGAATTTTTCAAAAATCCAGCGCGGTTGTCTAATTTGATAATTGTCAGAAGAGATGTGAAATTAATTTTGCTGTCTTAATTTTCGTAAATGATGGTCTTAAGAGGTCTTGGCTTAAAAAGGTTTGAAAATGACGAATATAATTTCAAGGAAAACACCATCTGCTAGGAATGCGTATAAAATAATCCGTGAGCCCAGCTTCAGACGTATAGTCAACTATAGGGATTCTTTCTTTAGCCGTACTAAGCGAATGTGGAATATCTTACCGGAATATGGTTTTTCCCTCTCATTTTGAAATGAAGAATTTTAATACAATGTGTATAATTTTCCTAACGCCTCTCTGTGTCTTACCAACATTTAAAGTGTAGCCAAAACCCCTTTAGTGTGGCCTTATAATATAAACAAAAATTATAAGAAGAGTAAGTTTTCGTGATACAAAATTTATCCAAAAATATGTTTTCGTTTTTTCTAAGAGTCTGTTTAAGTTCTTTATATCTAAAAGTGTTTTTTTCTATTCAAGCCTTCATTTTTGCAAATTTTTATGAAGAACCAGCTTTGTTAGACTTAGATCTACTGATGAGAATTTCTACATCTACTACTTCTAAAAGAACTAAGAAATTAGAAGAGGCATTCCTCAAGCCAGTTATTTATAAGTAATTCATGCATATACTAACACGATTAAACCGTAGTTTCACATTCCTTTTAATCGAATCTTGACCAATCTACGATATTCTGTCCTCTCAACTAAGTTAAGCCCTATGATACGGAAGGAAGCTTCGAAGCTATTTAAATGTTTCGCTCTGAAGAAAAGTCATTAAAAATTGGCCCTAAAAGCCAGATGTACAGTAGTGGTTTTAAGCTTAAATTTGTTGAAATTAAGTTTGACATTCTAGAACCGAATTTAAATTAGAATTGGGTAGTAATCTGCGGTCCTATTTCTATAAACAAAGTGGGGTTAACTATGTTAATAGTTTGACTTGAAAATTAAAAATTAATTTACTGGCGAGGCATTACCCCGAAAAAGAATGTGGCTATGAGCGGGACTGGAACCCCGGCTCTTCGTTTAGCACACTAACCACTAAGTCACGGGGCACTTACTTGAAGATAAACCTCAATATTTAAAAAAAAAACTATACATTTTGCAATAAATTTAAACATCCCTTTCCTACACAAGCTTCCGTATTTATAAATATCTATATTTGTTATTGATATAGACAAAATCCGGCTTGAAGGACCATATTTAAATTTTGTAAATCAATTACAATTTAAATGCCAATCATAGAAAACGATTAGTGTCATTTTACAATAAATAAAATGTAATACAATGTTTTTGTCAAGAATTTATCTATAAATTTAAATTACTGTAAACTAAATTTTTGACACTATAATAAGAACTTTTCATCTAATTAAAAATATGTTGCACAGTCTGCTTACCATTTTTAAACTGATTTTTAAATAAAAAAACGAAGATCCTCTAATATGATCCTTAACTTTGTTAACAAAATCTAGAACACAGCACAACAAACGTTGAGGTCACTTAATTGCGTTTAACTACTTTTGGCTCACAATATCAAAAAACTATGTCAATTCCATCCATTTTTGGATAGGAAATCAAAACTTGTTCGAATATTGAATGGAGGCAAAAATCACAAAGTAAAAAAAACTCTAAGTGCATTTCTATCCCGATTTAGATAAGCAAGATTCAACTTATCAGTCCACTTATAATCGAATATCCTTGTACTCACCACTTTCATGTTGAAAATTCTATAATCCAAATTCTCGTCCCGAAATATTCTCTTCCTTTGAAAATTAATATTTTTTTTTTTTAGAACTGAGATCACAATATTTTTTTTTGGCGCGAAATTATACTTTCTGCTGTGATGTGTCCTCTTCTTGGTACTTATACAGCTTAGCTTGTAATGCACCTTTAGACCGATCTATTGTTGAAACTAATGTGACGATTGAAATAGAAGTTCTCCGTCTTTTATATGTACACCTTTCGAACGGCTCAAAGACAAAATAATAATAAAAAAAAAATAATACAAAGTACAACACAATGTTTGTTAACCCTCTATGAGAAGATGCCACCATGCAGCAACCATACAAACAGCGCCAAACGACAATATTCCACCACCAAAAGCAGCAACAAAAACAACAACAAAAATCAACAATCTAATAGATAGTAGGCATAATACAACTAAATCGCATTTTATACCAATTACAGGCATGATGTGCAGTACCTGTACTCAGTATCTTGCAGTACCTCTAATATCTGTACAGTACAGTACACGAGAACAGTAGAGCGCGCCAAACGAACAGTTTTCCCATTTTTCGGATCCTCGACGACCTCACCAATACTTGGATGAAGATTCTTCGTCATCGAGATACAAAATCCGCTCGCCGCTCACTAATGAAACATTTTGGTGGCGTTGGGGTTATAGCCGAGCGGCGCAAGTATCTAACTACTCCTCCCTCTATCCGGGGTATGGATGGGATGGTGTTGCATGCAGATACAAAAGTATCTTTTATCCATCATTGTCGTTGGGTTCTCACATGAGTTGGAGATGCATTTCCACAGTTACATGTGTGTTTCAGCAGCAGAAAAAATGCATCCAAAAGATACTCGTTTCACAGGCGAGCTTGTGCATTTTTAGTTCCGATATTGAGCGTTAGAAATGACGATGATGGATCTGGAGACGATTTTTTTCTCGACGCCTGAAGGATGGACACTTAAAGTTTTAATTTGAAATTAAATTACAAGATCAATTATAAATTGCTAGGTTGGAATTCCATCGGTGGTGGTCTGGTGTTTTGTAAAAGATAGTTTTAACCTAAGATTGGATGGAATCTGCAATAAGTTTTGCGTGTGGTAACGCTTCTCAATTCTGTTAAAGTTCACTGCATTTGCGCGATAAATTAATCTCAGTTAATTGTTCAGGGTGACATTATTCATTAGAGTGATTTGTTGAAGCTAAAAAATGATTGATTGGAGACAACCATTAAATCCTTAAGTGACGTCAGTTATTAATGAGAACGTGTGCTTGATTTAGCGATAGTACGTTCGTTGCAATGAAAAATGTGTGTTTTGTTTAAATTGATTTGAAAATTGTTGCTAAATGTTGCGATGTACATAAATGTAGCTTAACAACCCAAGCATTTTGAATGTGGATCTATTTATTAAAGAAGATAGCTAGTTCTATTAGTTTTATTGTTTTCTAAATGTGTCCCAAATTATTCTTTTGTGAACTTATTTGTAATCACTTGATCTGGGAAGATAAAGCCCTTCCTTAAGTAATAGGTTGTAGAACAAATTATATATTTATCTATAAAACCTCTTCTCTTCTTCTTCTTCTTTTTCTAAGTACTTTTCTTCTTCCTTTTTTTCCCAAGTAATTTTTTTCTTCTTTATTTTTCTAAGATATACAAAAAGAAAAACGATTTTTTTTTTTTTTTTTTTTTTAATAAGCCCTCGATAAAGGGATTTTGGTTAACCTTATAATGTTGATTTAAGCATAGCGTGAGGTTTAGATAAATAGGTAAAAATCCAAAAGAAGGTTCATTCGTTGTAAGGTTCTGCATTTCAAAATGAAAGGAAAGACAGAGCTTGGCATTTTGCATTCGCGTGGTTTGGCTAAAGAAAGAATAACCTATTTGACTGTTCGTTGTAAAATTGGCTCCAGGATAAGCCATTTGGAATATTTTTTTTGTAAGGAAAGGTTTTTCACTACAACATTGTTTATAAAAAAAGGATATAAAACAACATGAAACCTTGCAGCCGTTTTCGCCTAGTTGACTTCTTTTTTGTATTATTGACGCTCACTGTAGTTTGACCGTTTCAGGAAGTTGAATAGAAGTTAAAAGAAGGTACATTGTTATACACATTTTTTTAAATGTCTGCATATAAATAATAAAGGAAGGCACAAATAGAACGTCCTGCATTCGTGTAGTAGGGCTTCATAATTAGAGACTCATTCTTAACAGTAAGTTCGAAATTTGGCTCAAGGGTAGATTGATAGTAGATTGTTGCCAGATCAAAGGGACACATATTGAACATATAACAATTTATTGGATTAGTAGTCTTAAAGATTTTATCAATTTCACAAAAAATATAATATACATTTTTATAAATACAAAAATCGTTATTTTTGCAATTTTTTTTTTTACATTTATTGTTAATTCATATTTTAAATAGTAAAAAATTGTACACAAAAAATTTTGTTTTGGTTTGCTTTAAAAGGCTTCATTCAAAATTTGATTTCTATAAGATAAGTTTGTCTGACGTCATTTTCACAGTTAAGGATTTCTAGTACTTGTTCTTCAGAGGTTACTTCCAAGGGAGGATCTTCTTATTTCTTTTAAGACAGGACATGAACCTATGAAATCCACGACGTCTTCTCTCACGGAAAGATTGCAAAGACTGCAAATGTTTGGTAGGTCTTCCCGGTGCGGAATGAAATTCAATTCAAGTAGCTCACCTCTTATTTTGAATATAGCTGATATTATTTTTAGCTATTGTCAGACCGAAAATAATTTTTTTCGCACAGATTGTGTTGCACGCACTGTAGGTTGCCCTATGCACGGAAGTAGTCGCCAAAAAACAGACTCCCTCTTCCGATTATATACAGACTTATTATTTTTGGAAGTCTTTCGTCTGGCATTTTTAAGACTTTCAAAAGATAATCAATGTCCATTTTGAGTGTTTTAATAAACAGCGGTGGCAATCTGGTTTTAATAGTCAGCATGTAGTTTGGTGTATTTCTCGGCAGCAAAAAACATCTTTTTAGGAAAAATCTTAACAGTTTTTCTACCATTTCATACTTCTCAAAACCACAATCTTGGGCAACATACATCATCACAGATTCAGCAACTTATGTGAAGACTTTATACTACGTTGTCAAATAAGTTTATTTGCAAAGCATTTCTTCCATCTAGCACATATTGCACTTTTAGCTTTTACAAGTTTATCTTTTAAGTGTGTTTCCATGTTCAGATTGCTTTCAATTATAACACCAAGATATTAGTAGGCTTTTACAACTTGGATTGGTTCGTTGTTCAAATGCCATTTCTGGTTCTTATCGTCTCTGCCAGAGCCATTTTTAAGCACCATCGCCTTAGATTTGCTTAAGTTCACCGTCAAATTCCATAACCTGCAGTACATATCTAGACGGTTGATAACAAAATGCAGTGTTTGAGGTAAGTAAGCAAATAGTACAAACTTCAACGGCAAATATTAAGGCTTTAATCGAAACTCCGGTGAACTCTATTCCACCTGGAAGGTAGTCAGTAAGGTCATTGATGAAAAGAGCAAAAAGGTTAGGACTCAGGGGGCAACCTTGTTTAACGCCCTTTGTTGTATCAAACCGATCAGACATGACCTCTCCGTTCCACACCACTGCCTTGTTTTCTTCGTACAGATTTTCTATGACCTTTCCAAATATTGAAGACATTCCCGAGTTATAAAGCTTGTAAAAGAAAGACCTCCTATCAATTGTGTCGAAAGCAACCTTGAAGTCAACGAAAAATACGTATAGTTTTTTATTTTGTTCTAAGAAATATCCCGCAATGATTCTTAAGATAAATATGTTGTCGATAGTTGAGTAGCCACTCCAGTCCTCAATATATAATTGATTGCCTCAGTAAGTTTCCTGGAGCCTTACCATCTTTGAGTTTGCTTGATGTCAAATGAACTTCTTCATAAGTAAATGGGGAATACAGAATTTCGTTAAAATAAAAGGGTTATGCATTCATATAAAGCAGCAGACAGTTTGTCGCTGATTTTAAGGTTTTTCCCGTTTACGATTTTTATCGCTTTCCAAAATTATTTTGAAACTTTGCAGGAAGTCAGTTTCATAGACTCATCTTCGTAGAACCTTATTTTTTTCTCTCTACAGATTTTCTTAAAAAAATTGTTCTCTTCGATATAGCGTCTTTTGAAATATGGATTGATGTGCTTCCTGAAAAATATAAGCCAACCGAAGGATCTTCTCCTAGCCGCTTCACATCAGCATCAAACCACTGCTCCTTTGCGCCAGGTTTGCTCTTATTTGGTTGTGAGATGAACGGATGAAACGTTTTTAATTACTAATTCAATATCACCCAAACTTATTTCTCCTTCCATTTGCAGGTTTCTTTTTAAATTTTGTCGGTATTCTGATGCCTTTCTTTCCTTCCATAACAGTTTTGAGAGAAGTTTAAGATTCATGGTTTCATCGAGTGGCCAATTAGATAAGTTTATTTGAGCTGGTATTGGCATGTGGTCAGAAAATGGTTTACTCAACACCTTCAATTCGTGGATTAGTGTCATTCATTTCCCTCTTGCTAGACAGAAATCAACCAATGACGAACCTTGTTGACCCAAAAAAGTATATTCGCCACTTTTGTCAGACTTACTCTGAATCAAATAAATCCAATAGTTGTTTCCCTCTTTCGTTTATAATTGTATCTTGGAATGTCTGACTTTTCCCGAAAACATATTTTCTCTTCCTATTTCCTCACCAATCATCGCGTTCAAATCACCTAAAAGTTATATATTGTCCTCATTGTTGCGTTCTAGAAATTCTTGCAAGATTCCGAAATCCCTCTCCCAACTGTTGCAGTTTACGTAAGACAATATTATAACATATTTTGTAGAATTAATGACAACACGTAGATATGTAACTTCTTCATCCGATATAAATTCACAAGACATATGTTTAATAGACTTCTTGTACCCAAAAAGCATCAACCATTTGGCCTTCCTCATGTATTTTATTTTATTGCTGGTATCCATATTCAATTGAAATTATTTAAATAATCGGTGAATAAATTGTAATGTTCTTCAAGAAAAAATCCTCCCTTAGAGAAGGGAGCTTTTAATCTCTGTGCAGGTGCAGTGCTCCCTTTTTGTCGTAGAAGGTGAATTAAGAAGATGCCATATCTTGGCAATGAAGATCAAGGTAATCCTTCGCAAAGTTAAATCCCACCAAAATCATTTTCATGTAAAGTTGCCAAGACGAGACCATATGACTCGCAATGTCAAAAAGTTATCACATCTCATCTAACTCTACACGCCCTAACTCTACAACTTCATAAACTCTACAGCTCAGCCAAAATATGTGCCGAAATATGTTTGCAAAGGCTTACCTTGATCTTCATTAATTGAGTGTGAGTCAAAAGGTCTCGTCTTTGCAACATTTTACATGAAAATATTTTTTGGTTGAATTTCACTTCTTTTTTGTAAGTTGTTTAAGACAGTATTTTTTTGTATTTTTTGAACATTTTTTTTTATAAAAAGGAGTCCTTATATCATTTTTTAAACCTCTAGCGTCAAAAATTGCGAAAGTCTCTTACAAAACTTTCATCCCCAATTTTAATGTGTTAGTCCTAGAATGTTGTTGTTGTTTGTATACAAGTACTAGCTTCCATTGCAAATTTTAACTTTCTAGTACGTTAGGAAGTACCCTAAGCATTTTTTATGATCATCAGTTATCATTGACGAAATCAGGGTTTTTTAGATATCAATAAAATGTAAAGTATAAGAGCTATGCAATTAAAATTTCATAGTCTATGAGCAACTTCTAAAAGCTGATTATTGATATTCTTTCTATTGGAATTGAAAAATCAGGTGAAAAGGACTGATTTTTAGATCATTAAAGAAACTTAAAAGCTCTGCCTCCAAAGTTAACAACCGAATTTCTGTCTAGCAAATTGACATTGTGGTAATGTTCTTTGATAACAGAACTATGATGTCATATTAAAATCCCAGACATACTAAAATGCTTTTTATTCTTTTCTTTTTTTATTATTAAACTAACATCTGGCAAGATGTTTGCAACGACTACACCTGTTTGGCAATTTATATATACAGATATTGCTCAGGAGGCATTATAACATTATGACAAAAAAAATAAATCGTTTTAAAATTCTTTTAAAATCAGTACGGTATGGTGTGGTTTATGGGCCGTACTTCTTCCGTAATGATCAAGACCGGCACGTGAATGGGGATCGCTACCGTTCAATGATAACTGAATATTTTTGGCCCCAATTGGATGATATGGACTTGGAGGACATGTGGTTCCAACTGGACGGGCCCACAAGGCACACAGCGAATGTCACAATCAATTTATTTGGAAACCAAGTTTGGAGAACGTGTTATCTCACGAAATGGTCCAGTCGCTTGGCCTCCTCGGTCGTGTGATTTGACCCCGTTAGAATATTTCCTGTAGGGCTACGTCAAGTCTATGGTCTATGCCAACAAGCCAGCGACGATTGATGAACTTCTTACCAATATTGAACGTGAAATTGCAGGAGTATCGCCGATTTATGCTTGAAAACCGTCGAAAATTGGGTTCAGCGTCTGGACTTCTGCAAGCATTCCAGTGGTGGCCATGCAAAAGAAATTGAGTTCCGTACATAATGGCATTAAACGTTCTTTTACAAGAATAAAGAATATCATTGATATCTAAAACCGTTTTTGTTTTATTAAAAAATACTTTTGTAGCGCTCTTATTGAAAAACCCGATATAACAAAATATCAGCTGTTCAAATCTTGACAGTAATTCGACTTGTAACGAGTTTGATGCACTGTCTGATTCCATCTCGAAAATTGTTTCCCTTTGTCCTCGCACTGAAATCGTTATTTCGGGCGATTTCAATGTACACAATTCCAACTGGCTCCGCTATTCTGGCCAGACAACACCCGAAGGAAGGTATGTCGAGCTCTTTGCCGGGTTACATCACCTTACCATACTGATCGATGTGCCAACGCGTATACCGGATGTTGCTGGGCAAGCCGCCCATACTCTTGACTTGTTTCTTACTTCTCACCCTGATAAATATACCATTAGTGTAACTTCTCCATTTGGCACTTCAGACCATTGTATCATTTCAGCTAATTTCTCATCCCCCACCCATCCAGTTAAAGAAAAACTTCCCACCAGGACCTTTTGGCAATACGAGAAAGCCAACTGGGACGGTCTGAATATCTTTTTCCGAAACTTTAACTGGTCACTATGCTTCCTCGATAGTGACATTGATGCCAGTGCTGAAATGATCACAAATGTGATTCTTCTAGGGATGCGTGCTTTTATTCCTAACAGAGTAAAAAGCATCAAACAAAAAGAAAAGTCTTGGTTTAATTCTGAGTGTAAAGAAGCTATCAGGCTCAAAGAAGTAAGTTTCCTATCTTACAAAGCCAACCCCACAGAGGAAAATCGGAAAAAGCACAAGCAAGCAAGGAACTCATGCAACTCCGTTATTGAAAGAACCAAATTTTTGCATGACCAAAAATTACAGCAAAAAATTCGGCAGTGTCCCAAAGGCAGTAAAAATGTTTGGTCATTTGTACAAAATATTAAAAACTCCTCAACATCTTCGGTTCCAACGCTCATCGACAATAACAAACCAATTGTTTACTCTTCAGAGAAGGCAAACTTACTCGCCGACCATTTCGCTGCCAGCTCCACGCTGCCGCATAGCAACCTTGCCCCTCCTGTACTTGAGAATGTAAATTTTTCCATGGGGTAGATTTTTTTCCGCACTCGTACAGTAGCAAGAGTTCTCAAAGATCTCGATATACACCAATCCGCTGGCCCAGATAGTATACCCCCGATTCTTCTGAAGAGGAGCTTTTCCATCGCTCCTACTCTTCTGGAATCTTTCCTAGAAAATGGAAAACAGCATTTGTCCAACCTGTCCCTAAGAAAGGTGACCCATCCTCCCCCTCCTCCTACCGACCCATAGCACTGACATCCTTTTTTTCTAAGGTCATGGAAACACTGATTAACCGTCAGCTTAAGGAATATCTCGAAGATCGAAAGCTTCTCCATGACCGTCAGTACGGCTTCCGCAGCAACCGTTCCACTGGTGATCTGATGGCATATCTCACCTAACAGTGGAACAAATCTTTACATCGCTTTGGTGAAAGTAAGATTATTGCTCTTGATATCTCCAAGGCATTTGACAGAGTTTGGCATGAAGCTCTTTTATGGAAAATGCGTGCTTTTGGGATCGATGATACACTTGTTCGTTGGATTAGAAGCTATCTTCTGGACCGTTCAATACAAGTTGTATTGGACGGATTCAAGTCTGATTCGCACAAAATAAATGCTGGTGTGCCCCAGGGCTCTGTTCTGTCTCCGAATCTTTTCTTAATTTTTATAAACGATCTTCTGTCTGTTACTTCTAATCCACTTAACTGTTTTGCTGACGACTCTACCCTCAGCTTTTCATATTCGTTCGATAATTCACGTCCTTCGCTTTCGGACGTACAATTGCAACGGTGCCGTATGTCAAGCTCATTAAACTCCGATTTATTCAGCATTGTCAAATGGGGTAATAGAAATCGTGTGGAGTTTAATGCTTCGAAAACTCAATGCTGTGTTCTGTCGTTAAAGCTAAACATACCCCCAATGCCATTGTCCATGAATGGCACTTACATTGAAGAAACCGAAAAGCTCACAGTACTCGGTATGTGTGTCAACGACGACCTCCGTTGGAACGACCATATATTTGAGATCGCTAAAAATGCTGCAAAGTGCTTAGGTTTTCTGTATCGGTGTAAGAAGTATTTTTCCCCATCTGATCTGGCTACAATTTATAAAGCGTTTATACGCCCTAAACTCGAGTATAACTCCCACCTCTGGGCAGGTGCTTCGCAAACATCGCTTCACCTGCTTGATAAAATACAAAATCGAGCGTTAAGATTGATAGGAAATAGAACTGCCGCTGAAACAATTGCCCCACTTGAACACCGACGCAATGTTTCATGTCTTTCCTTATTTTATCGTTTCTTTTACAAAAAATGTTCACTCGAAGTAGCCAGTTGCATTCCTCCCCTTAAAAGTTTCTCCCGTAATACTCGTCTCGCAAGGAATGCTCATCAGTTCACCCTTGAGCCTAATTTCGGACGTACCGTGAAATATAGGGATTCTTTTTTTAGCCGAACGACACGAATTTGGAATAGTTTACCCGCCGGGATTTTCCCTTGCCATTTTGATCTACAAACATTCAAAACCAATGTTAATCGGCACCTCCTATCTCTCCCCTCCCTATCTTCGTAATGCCCGCGCAGTGTGTTCTACATTAAAAGGGAAACACATAATCCCTTGTGCGCGCGTTAATTATAAAAAAAAAGAGACAATAACAATAATGTTAACATGATTAAAGAGGTAACGATGTACGCACTTTGGTTTTAAATATCTGTAAATCGTTATTGGAAGCAACACAACAAGCAAAAAATTGAGCTTGGTAAAGCGATCTATATTCGTGTAGTGCGGCTACAAAATGAGTCCCTTTACTTAGCAGTAAGCAGCAAACCTGCCTCTAGAAAACTTAAGAATACATTATATTAATAACGGAATTAAAAAAAAACATTAAAAGCTTTAAAACACATCGAAGAAATGGTGTGGAAAACAACAGCAGTGCTGCTATTTTTCATAAAACCCTTAAACATAATTTTTCATTTTAAATTTAAATGAAATACTTATGAAAATACTTAGTATATTGTTGTGTGAACTTACCTAATTTTCAAATCGATGTGGCAGAGAATTAACCAGACACATGCACCTTTCTTGTGGAATGCTTTTTCATGTTTTTTGAATTGCGCTCCAAAATTTCTGATATATTTCCGGGTTTTTCTTTAGACACGCCTTTCTTAATATTGGCCCATAAGTTTTCAATTGGTTTGAGGATCGGTGATTGAGCAGGCCAGATATTGGAATATATTCTATTTCGCATAAGGAAGCATAACCTTCTGCATGATATCAACATACATTTAGACGTCCATAACTTCCTTAATCCAAAAAATTAAGCCCATCCCGTAGTACGAAAAGCAATCCAAACATTTTTTAAATTCATCCACGTTTGAATGTCTTTGTCACAAAGCATTGTGAGGCCTTCCTATATCTTAGGTATTGTCTTCAGATGAGTCAAAAGTTGTACTTTTCGACCAATAACAATACAATAAAAGGCCCCTCAAAATGCTGAATATGACTTATGCTTTGTAACAAAGACCTTCAAATTCCAATCAACCAATCAATCAACAAACAATCAACCAACAGCCGTTCGTCGATCTGTCGAAAACATCGCCACCGTCCGTGGGAGTGTGTAGGATAATCCGAAGCAGTCGATTTCACGTCGCTCACAAG
Organism: Platycheirus rosarum; assembly: GCA_963971375.1. NCBI lineage: Eukaryota > Metazoa > Arthropoda > Insecta > Diptera > Syrphidae > Platycheirus > Platycheirus rosarum. Next base: position 35,832,986 of record OZ020510.1, on the reverse strand, counting down.
AACTCGGCTTTTCGCAGACCACAACTTGGCGAATTTTGAGTTTGGCTTGGTCCTGCCACCAAGAGAAGTCGGCAAACGTTTAAACATAATTATATTTCATACATAACGGCATCAATAGGCCTTTCAAACGAATAAAAAATGTCGATGATGTCTCACACGCACTTTGTTCTGTTCTATTTAAATTTAAAGTTAGGAAGCGCGTAATGAAAGACCCCATAGAAAATTATGCAGCGCTGTTGCATTTTTATGACAAAGTAGAAATGTGCGGAATTCCGTTTTGATGTGAATGGATATTCTGTGATTCCGAATTATAATTATTTGGGTATTTATTTTTACTAAGGTATATCTTACCCAGCCGGCGTTGCTCGGATATACCATACATTTTCGAAAAAATTAACCCGGCGCGGCGTGTCGTCAACTAGTAATGAAAAAGCCTTAGTTAGTTCTTACGTAATAAGCTATTTGCTTGTGAAACGACCCCAGCGGCACCAACGGGTGATTAAAATAGCTTTGCTTAATCCTTACAATATCAGCTTTCTGCCTGTGAAAGTCCCGTCCAAATCGTTCCATAAATAAAAATTTTCCAAAAAAAAAAAAAAAAAAAAAAAACACCCCAGCGCCATCTATCGGGTAATTTAAATAGCATAATTTACTCCCTGGAACATTAGAAATATGCCAGTAAAAGTTCCGTCAAATGGGTGCAGCTGTTCCCGAGATTACCCGGAAAAAACAGACAGAAAGACAGAAAGAAAGAAAATATTAAAAAAAAAAATTATGTTTATTTTTATAAGTACTGTATATACTTTCATATGCATCTTGTAAAAAACTGTTATTTTGATATTAAAAACAGACACTTAATTTTTATTTATGTGCTTAGATCGCTTGCACATTAAGATAATAAAATTTTATAATTTAGTGACAAGCTTGAGAAGATCATAATATTTAAACGAAATTTTGTGAAACGGGAATTTGTTGAACGAGATTATGATAAAAGAGATTTTGTAAAACAGACAAACATAGCCAAGCCGTGGAACTTAACTTTAACTCAATTATTATTGATATAAGTATACATATGGCTACATATATACACTATAAATATTGGCTTACTACATAATGACGAGAGATATCCTACAACAACGATTGATTTCTTAATAGGTACTTCTATTTAAGTTTTCCTTCCGGGAGGGATTTATTTTTGTCTAATTAATTAACATAATCTCATCATCTTCTGTTTATATCATCCATACACCACCCAATCATGTACCTTTACCAAGTTCCTGGTAGTGTTTTTTCTCCAAACAGATGTCTCACTCCAAAAAACCCCACAAAATCACGATTCAAGTTCAAGGTGAAGAAAGCTTCTCCGAAGATGCAGTGGCATGACGGGATCACATTATGCTGTTCCCACATGCAAGCAGGGGTGGCAGCACAGAGGAGTATCGGTCAACACCATCACGGCGGCGGCAGTCTTTAGTGGCATCATCATCACCCTACAGCCATCAAACAATAATATTGTTTAACTCAGTAAACAGCTTATGGCACACAAATCACTGACAGGAGCAATCTTCCAGACACCCTTGCCTACCACCCCCTTCCCACTCGTGTTGGCAAACAATTGGAATAAAAAATCTGAAATCTTATTTAATTCTGCACCGAAATGGCCAAAGCTTCGTTATTAATTCAGAAATGATGACAGCTAGTGTGTGCACATGGCTGAATGACAGCCCGCTCTATTGCTCTATTGCGATGGCTTAGATTGGCGCTCCCTCAGCAGTTAATAAATCATTGTTGGATGCAACCAAAACAAAAACAAATGCAATGCATACTCTGGCCATGGAGTGAAGAGGCTCTTCTCTGGAGCTCTTTATGGTCGTCTTTTGAACTGAAATGAAACTGCATTTCCCAATCATACACGCGAGTGTTTCGGACATAAAAACCTATTAATTAAAATCAAGGACTGGACAAATTAAGCACGGAATCCCATTTGTGACTTTCACTTAAAGATGCACCGCCATTGGTGCAGCCAGCAGCGTTTGGTTGTCCGTACTAAATATTTCCAAAGAACTAACGCATAAAAGAAAACAAACAGGTAAACTATACTCTGATGTATGGCATATAATGTTTAAGAATAGGTGGCGTTGTAATCGCATATTTATTTGTAGGTTTATGCTTTATTGAATATTTTCCAATTGGTTTCCATTGAGCTTAAACCAATACCCAGGTGTTCTAGCAAACCTTTAAAGTTAAAGAAAGAACTTACCTCTTCTTAGTCTGGGTGCCGTCGTTTTATGCGTCTTTAAACGCCTTTCCAGCATAATGCACCCTATTCCAACAACAGTACAAAAATCGCATATTTCTAAAAGAAGATGTTGAAGCAATAAAACGGCTATGTTGAGCATCTTCTTGGCCATCATTGCCACCATAGCCGGCCATCAACAATTCGCCTCGAATTCCAGTGGTTCGGTCTGGCACCTTCACCTCTCTCGATTTTGATTTTTTTGAAATGGTAATTTAAGATCTCGCAGTGCTTCGATTTCGAATTAGAACAAATCGAAAGGTATGCATGGCGAATGTTTTTGAAAGGCCTGTCCCTGTCGCCAAATATGGTTGACTTTGTATTTTAAGTTTGTTTCTCTTTGATCCAAGGTGCATCATATTTGAATGCAACTATACACACTTTATGTATCTGAATAGCTCGGATTAATAAGATTCACGAGATGGTGAGGAGATTAAATTAAGTGCGCCAACTTTAATCGAATGCGTGAGTTGTTGATGCGTTTCGATTGTGATGGCACTCGGATAATGTTAATAATCTGTTAATTGATTTAGAATTAAGGAATATAAGGTAAAGTCGATTTGTTTAATTGCTTTTACAAAGTGGGTATTATAGTTATAAATACTAAATATTATGTGATGACTTGCACTTAATATTTGATGATTTTGATGGTATGAAATAGAATAAATTATGTAAGCAACATTTTCATGAATTTTTTTTTGTAACTTCGTAAAAGTTTAAAATAAAATTAAAAACAGGATAATAAAGGGATTCTTCAATTTGATTTATTGCAACAGTTCAAGAAAGGAATCACATATGGATCATTAAAGAAAATTGCCTAGAGTTTTATTAATCCAAAGATAGAGCTTTCTCTATTTCTAGATTGGAGGGAAAATGGACACTGAAATTCCTTAAACTAAAGACGCGAGAAGAATGCGGTCATTGCTAGACTCTATTGTTTTAAAAATATTTATGTCATCAGCCAATATGAGAATGTCACTTGATTGTATGCACGATGTAACATCATTTATAGCCAACATAGATAGTAAAGGGCCAGATTGAGCAAAATTTCTAAATTTTACCTGGTAGAATATATTCTCGATAAGGAATGATTTCATTCAGGCTAAGGAATAGGGGGCAAACCAACAGTTTTTAAACTCAACAAAGTCATTTCGTGACTTAGCTGACCAAATGATCAAAGTAAATACAGTCAATTTGATGACCTTTTTCTTATTCATTTGATCATTTGCAGGAGAATATAAGACGATTTGTAAGAGTTTGACTTATGCCTTAACAATTCTTGTTATTTTGTTGTTTACAAATGAGATTCTTACTAAACAAATGCCAAACTCTCTCAAAAAGTTTATTGAAATGCAAGATAATTTGGAAATGGGCCTATAGCTTGTAATGTCAACCTTGTTTGCTTTCTTGAATAAAGGAGTCAGAAAGGCCTTTTCCAGTGTACTTTGTCAACTTTTAAAAAATACCCATAACAGAGTAGTCCGTTTAAGGGAAAGCAGTAAGGATAGCATTGAATTTGGTTAATGGTTCGACAATATTCGAAAATGATGTCAACTCTTGAACTAATTAAATCTGCAGACAACACTTAGAAATTTGTTTTTCGAAAGTCAAAAATATAAGAAAAATCAATGGATTTTTCAGAAATTTGACCAACTTGAATTTCGGACGTCAATTTCCTCTGACCCTGTAAGTGTATTATTGTAAGTTATCTAGAATACTTCGGTATGTGCATCACCGTAATCACTTCTTGAGGAAATCACTTATGCCATGTCGCCAAAAATGCCACAAGATGTTTGAGTAAGAAGTTCTGATCCTCTTCTGTGCCCCTATTAGCCCGGGGTTATAAATTACAGGATTGCAATAGTCCAACTATCGCCAGTGAAAGGGATTAGAAAAAGGGGAAAAATAAATACAACAAAAATTTATTCTCCTTTTCGGCGAAGTTTTTAACTTCTGATCGAAAAGCAGTACACAGAAAAGTTGTATATAATTAAATTAAAAAAAAACTACAATTTTGCTTCAAGGTGTTTTCAATAACCTCAATTTTTATGAGTTTTTTGTCAAAAAAATAATTAACACACCTCAAATTTTGAACATATTTGAGTACATATTGTAACTTGCATCAGAAATTTGTAACTTATATACATAGTTTCTGAGATATTGACGATTTTCGAAAAAAAAATCGATTTTTTTTTATCAAAAACTTTCACGAACATTTTTTTGATATTTTAATGACGAAAAATATCGGACAAGCAAAAAAATGTTTGGTTGCATGGGGACAGTGGATATTCTTTTCAATTGGCTGTTGATACCAAATTTAGCACCTATACTTGGATCTGAAGAAAAATATAATGTGGCACATAAAAGCACCAGAAATATTGTGAAAAAGTGTATCGGTATTTTAAAAAGCAGATTTCGTAGTTTGTTGAAAGAAAGGCTACTCCATTACTGTCCCGAGACAGCTGGACACATTTTAAATGCTTCTACAGTATTTCAAGAAAAGGACCATGAAACAAACTCTAATCCAACAGTTTTAAATAGCCTAAATTTTCTTTTTGAGGGGAAAAGAGTTCAATAAAATTAAAGAAATCAGTTTTAGTTTATAATTTAAAAAAAAAATATTATGTTTTGTCGCACATTGTAATAAAGTTACAAATAAATACTGCTTGACAGCTCAAATTTAAATTTTAATTGTTTTAAACTTTAAGCTATACATTTTAGGGTTTCAAGTTTTTCTTTTTTTAATTAATACCTTTTCTTTTTTATATATAACTTTTCTTCTTCTTTTTTTTTTTTTTGCGGCGACGCATTCGACGGTTTAAAAAATCCTAAATAAATACCGTTATGAAGGTACGCTGCTTAAAACAACTGGAGAGAAAAATAGTGAAGATAATTAAAAAAACAAGTGTTCCAAAACCAGCGTCGGAAATTGCAGCACTCATTAACAGGTCCGTGTCAGCCGAAACCGTTCGGTGGGTCTTTAGAAAAAATATAATTAATGGTAGGGTCGCTCGTAAAAATTCTTTCATTTCGGTTGCAAATCTTCGAAATCGCAAAATCATGCAAATCGCGAAAATGCAAATTAGCAAGCCACAAAGCTTTTGGGGCAGTGTTTTGTTAACGGAAGAAACCAACATTAACTTGTTTGGCTCTGACGGCAGGCAAATCGTGTGGAGAGAGCCTAATACTGGGCTTAAAAAGATAAATGTGTGCGTAACTGTGAAACATGGAGGAGATTGTGTAATGTTGTGGGGTTCTATGGCTGCTGGTGGTGCCGGTAATTTTGAGTTCAAGTTCATAGAAACTATAATGGATAAATGGAAGTTTCTTGCTAACCTTAAAAGAAATATGCGTCAATCCACCAAAAAAAAAATATATACAATGCCAGAAACCAGCTCAGAACTTCAGCTCAATCACCGGACCTCAATCCGATTGAGCTAAAGGAGGTCACACAAAGTACTAAAAATCAAAACCTCTCTGCGTTTTGATTTTCTTTTCAACCTTTTCTTTACATTTTTAGCTGTGATTTATTGATATAAATTGCAAGTAATTTTTCTTTCAAATACTGTTAAAACTATCTAAAATAAAAAAATCCGTTTTAAAAAAAAACAATTAATACGACTACTTTTGTTTGACAATTGAAATATAAGTTTACTTTAAATTTCGCAAACATTTTCTCCATTTCGCAACATTTTTCACTGCTCTCCCCAACGGCATTCAACTGTTCCGCCAATGCGCCATCCAAATTCAATTTTTTTCTGAAATATGTACATAAATATGTACTTATTAAAATTTTATGGCTAAAACACATACACGCTTTAGAACCGACTTCGTCCCGTTACGTTATAAAGCTTTAGAGCGCTGTTCTGTAATCGTGAATGTGAAAACATTGAGAATCTACTGTAAAAATAAAAAAAAATTCCAATTTGAAAGTATTCATTGGGTAAAATGTCAGAAAGCGAGCAAAAGTTCAGCCAATTCTAACTTTTTTGTATATCACTCGCTTTGTTACGTTATCCGTACGTACGTCAAATAAATCGTTTATAGAAAAAGCGGTATTGTGATAAACTTTAACCATTTCCGTATATTTGACCTTTTTCAAATTGTCAAAGTCGGTTGTAAAGCGTGTTTGTGTTTCTACTTTTAAGAACTTACCTATCGTGAGCCGAATCAATATTATTTTGTAAAAAAAATGATTAAATAGCCCTTTTTTCCTCAGTCGGCCCAATTATTTTATCAGTGAAAAGTTTTTTTCCCAGGTTTTTTCATAGAATCTGGATAGGGCTACAGATGGTCTCCTTTATTAAGATCAGGCAAGCAATGGTAATTCCATTAATTAGACATGCGCTCTTTGATCATGTCTTTCTTACGAGTTGGTACATTGGTACATATACATACATGTAATATGTATATGTTCATTTTCATTGTATAATCAATCAGTTCTACTTCTTCTAAGATAGAATGCTTCATTCTGGCTGATAGCGCAATTCGGTTCGTCATTGTTTTGACAAATTCTTCAGGAGTTATTTTGTATGTTCTTAGTATCGACTGCGAGTGTCAGTTTTGTACTAAATCTTTGTTTATATAAACAAAGCATAGTTAAGACTATTTACTTCTTTTTCTTTTTAGAAATCATCATTCATTGAAGATTGAACCTTAAAAATTCTCAATCTTCTTAATTTCCTAAAACATAAACATAAACATAAACATAAACAAAGTCTAACGACAATATTTTTAATTTATCTAATTTGTTTAACAATGATTCAGTAATAATTAAGCTGCCGACAGTACTTTCCTGAGAAACAAACTCCCTCCGGGACAACCGAAACCTTTTCCCGTCCACAAGCTACGAATGACATTTCCCGCTCGCCTATCGGCTGTGATCATCAAACATCAACAAATGTTGAAATCCTCTTCAAGTCCTATATAACATAAGACCGACTCTTACTTTGATTTCCTCCACACGATAAGGCTTCATTCATACATCAGGTAAACCGCACCGTGCCGAGTACATCATGGCGGTCGGCGCTCCACTAAACCAGAAAGTTAATCTTCACCCACAGCCATTCGTCTAGTTTTCCTCATTAGATAAGGGACCAAATTGTCAGGGCCTGTCAGCGAGATCTTCAAATTGGCTTCGAAGTCTCAAAATTAATAATTGCGTTGAGAGCTATAAAGATAAGTGCATCATCCAGCAGGACGACCTGTGTGTGGCGGAGCATAATGTGAGCATTGCTCCAATGAAGAGCCAAGAGGAGGTAAATGTTTGACATATGCTTTGCTATCATGATCAAGAAGGCAACAAAAAATAAAGCCTCCGGCACATCACCGGGCTGCATTTTGTGCGATGAGTCAAAGAGTGAGTATCTACGCGAAGACTTGCCGCAGAAAATTCATTGTTGCTCGACGAGCAAACAATTGATGTTCCAGGAATTTTATTACAAAATCATGTAAAATAATTCTTCGACTCTGACTGGGCTTCGATTTTGTTTCGACTTCTTTTGGCTGCGCAGGCAGTATAATGGTTGCAGTAAGAACTGTCAGTTTAGATGGGTGATTGTGAACGCCCGCAAGATGTCACCTGCTGTTTGGCCAAAAGTTGTGAACTCCGCAGCGATTTGAAGAAGCATCCGTCTGTTTGGTAAAAAGCTCTTGGATTCGATGATGATGTGATGGAGGACGAGACATACATAGTCTATAACTCACAGATGCTGAATGTTATGTCGACTTAATGATGCACAAGTACATCACCTGCGCTTCACAATTCAGCTTCAGCGACGACGACGACGTGATGTGCTGTGCATAATTTTGAATTATTCATCGTTTCATATGGTTTGTTGTTCTCCATTATAGATATTGAAGATGATCTTCGGGGGAAGATGCAGATCCGGGGAGAACGTTGTGATAGTATCGAACGAATAGATTGCAGAATGCATCGTGATAATTGTCGTCGTTAACATGGATAATTTTGCACTTGGAATGCACATCGATTGCATTTATGAAGAATTTTCGAATGTAACCTAGCTGAATCATAAGAATGCCCGACTTGGTGGGCGTGAAGGTTTATATTAATTGTGCCTTCCTACCTTCTGGCGCGCAGAGCAGCGTTGGGTATCTAAGCGGGTTGGAAGCTACCGACTTGGAAAAACCAATAATGTTCAATTATGTAATCATGATGAGGACTATTATGGCATATCATCGATGTCATGGAGCGCTGGATGTGTGAGATGAATATCAAGATGGAGGGCGCTCGCTCAAGTCGTGAGCAGCTTGTCCCATGGGAGAGGCATATGGCTAATTGGATGGATGTTTTGTGGCTTGTGATGTATAGGCATGCTTTGGATAGATAACGAAGGGATATTTGCTACTGGAGGGTCTTTAAAAAAAAAAAAAAAAAAACGAGAAAATTGTTTCGGACTCTAGATTTACATAACGTAAGAAAGGTACATTTTTGAAAAAACCTTGTAGAATCTAGATAAATTGAATTGCAAGGGAAATAAACTACTGGTTATATAAAAAAGACTCTCTACTGAATGAAAGGGATCAAAAGAAACATGCGATTAAAAAATGCGGAGCTGTTACTGCAGGAATTAAGTTTGAAACTTTAACCAAAAGGTAGAAAGAAAATGTCACAGCTTAAGAACTCGAATTGAAGCTTGCAAAGTGGAACCCCAGTCGATACTGATAATATAGAAAAACCACTTCTGAACAATGTATAACGGTGATGACGAAACGAATTCCGCTGCAAGGCAGAATGATCTATTCTATCTGGGCAAAGTAGAACAACACACACACAATTCGGCCAATTCCAACTGTACGAAGTAAAACTAGCTTCATATAAACGTAACAGCAAGAAAGCCGCCAAAGCCGATGGCCTAGCTCCAAAACCCTTTAAAGCTTAAAGCAATGACTAGGTAAGAAGTATTCACCAACTTATGAGTAAGGTATGGTTAGTAGAAAGCATAGTTCGTTAGCGACCTTAGGCCAAATATTCACATTATGACAGATCTTGGAAAAAAACCCAAGAACTTCAAATCAATACCAACCACCTTTTCATAGATTTCAAAAGTCAGTAGCGCTTTTGTGAGTATTGAGACGGAAGCAGCGAAGATGGATTTAGCAGTCAATTAGGGCAAGACCAAAAATATGCTGTCATCAAGAAGGGACAACCCACATCGATGTCTTGGACAAAACATCACCATAAACAGCCCATATGCATTAACGGAGAGTGGCGAAGAAGATACAATGAAGAACTTTACCGGCTGTACAGCGACACAGGCCTTGCCAAAAGAGTAAAAAATTCAACGTCTCAGATGGCTGGGTCATATAGAGCAAATGGACATCAATGCTCCGGCCCGGAAAATCTTTGAATCCACCCCAGATGGACGGCGCAGTAGATGAAGACCGAGACTCAGGTGGCGCACACAAGTGGAAAAGGACCTTAACCGACTCCACGTGCGAAACTGAAGGCAGCTAGCTAGAAGGGACCCAGCTGACTGGAGAAGTTTATTGGTTGAGGCCCAGGTCGGTAACGCCATCTTAGGTAAAGTATTACCAAAATACCAACATTTTATTTTACGTTGGGAAGATCTTTAAAAACCCGAAGGAAAGCATAACCTTTATTTTATTATTCAAGGACCGGATAATACTATACTACTGCTGTTCTATACTAGCCGATACCGGCACAAGCGCGTTATTCTGTACTGGAGAATTAAAGGAGACTAAGTTTGGGACTCTAATTTCTCCAATCTCATAGGGATATCCGAGTTGCATTCATACATTCCTGATTATTTGGTTTTTCAGATTATATCGGTTCGATACAAAAACTTCTGCCAATCGCTGCTTCTTCGAGAAATGAAGGCAATTGAGTAGCCTGTCTCGGGCAACTAAAATGTTACTTAATAAGACCCTCACCATTCTAGCACTGCTTTATGGTGCATGGACACTGTCAAAAGTAAATACGATCACTTCCAACGTCTCAGATATGGGTCATGTAGAGGATGGACATCAATGCTCCGGCCCGAAACATCTTCGATTCCACTTCTTTGAGACGGCTAAATAGAGGAAGACGGAGACCCAGGTGGCACAGGCAAATGGAAGAGGATATCGACTGACTGGACGAGCAAAATTATATGCAGCTAGCTAGCCGAGCTGTGCATTCGGTAGTGGCGCAGGGTGATCCAATTAAGCAAAGCCTTTAGTTTTTCCTTAGAGTCTTGTTGTGTTGACAGTTGACAGTTTTTGGAATCTTCTGTCAAATGTAATGTTTTTTTATTCAGTCACTAATGCAACATATCCAGTGCAAATATTGGGATGGAACATCGTCTATAAGATTCTATAATGCGTTTTATGTGAAAGTCTTAAACCATTTCCTGAAGGATAAACAGGTCTTTTTTAAGGCGGTTTTAGAACTGTAAAAAACTAACAATCAACCAAATCTATACATTAAGCCATCTACTCATCGATTTTAAGGTAGCCTACGTCAGTGTAATAGAAATGTCCAGTTTAAAATTCCTGCTAAACTCATATGTCTTGTCAGAGGTTGGAGAATGCTCGATGCTCTGTCAAAATTCATAGGGATTCTACCAAGACCTTTTGAAACCTCCAGAGGGTTAAGACAAGGTGACGCACTGTAGTAAAGCTGTTTCTACATTGTGCTTGAAAAGGTAGTATGGAATACCCATGGCAGTACATCAGGTTCTATCGTTGATAAATCGCTATACAAAACACTCATCATCTAGGTCCCACAAAACGCTGAAGAAGGAATGACCCCTTTCCCAGTCCGATAGAAGCTCCGGCGGGGTATTCCAAAATACAGAGTGCAATTTATGGCCCTGTTTTCCATTCAGTTAATATCGAGTGGCAAGGAAGAAGGAAGTTGTACGTGCTATAAAGCGACATAAGTCCAGCCAAAAAATCGATATCCGGCAGCCAAGATGATTCGATCATGTAGAGCTGACAAAAATCGACGATCCAGCATGCTAATTTTTCGACCTCGTACCCAAGATAGTCAAAATCCAAGTTAAATTTTATCTTCGATGGTTGACCAGTTAGAGCGACGCCTCCGCCTACTTTGGAGTAAAATTGAAGACAAAAGGCTAAAGACCGGTTGGAGTTAGCCCAAGTAGTTCCACTCAAACCAGCCAAATTGGCAAACATGCAGCGGAGACAATCCATAAGAGATTCACTAGGTGTTGGGGTTAATACTCCTTCGAAAATAATGTCGGTTAAGCCATAATCGTCAACACGAAAGATAAAATCCGTGATATTTAACGTCCTAAGACTTTCCTTAAAAGATTTTTCCAAACTTCAAAATGCACATCAATGCAAATCGAACGTTACGCTGAAAGTCAACGTAACCCAAGTTATTGCTCAATTCAATACGACTCCATTGAACATATTCGTTGATAATTTGACTTCTTGATGTCATTTTACCATATGCTATATATATATATATCCCCACCGTTTGTGTTATACTACTGCAATATCATTGTGCCCAATTTTTTGTCATATCGACTAGGTAACGTCTGCATTCCACATTGCACATTTACAGAAATATTCTTCAGGTCGATTAATTTTCTACTTTTGAAACTGTTCATAAAGGACAAGCGTGTATGTAATACGTCAATTCGTAGGACCAGTTGCATGGGAATATGAATTATTCTTAAAATGAAAATCATTCAATTATCTGCCTCTATAGACTTACCACCCGCTAACAAGATAATAAGTTTATTAGGCTTCACGTCCGTTTTATAGAATTTAAATTTCGTCATTGATCTTACTCAACAAAAGTCACCAAAATGCATTCCCCCAACGAATCATACATGCACATTGACATTAAACCTGTCAGAACAACAAAACTAATTTAACCACAGGTTGCACTCCAAATAAACCCGGATTACATTTCAACTTAAAGCTCAGCTACGACAACGTGACGTAACAAAAAAAAAAACACTGTCTCAAATAATTACTTCCATTACAGAACCAGGATCAATGAAGTGATTTATCTTAAAGGTCACCAGCACCGTTTGCCTATATATCTCCACTAACCAGTGCCAAGCGTCGCATTCAAACCAAACAAAAATAGGGCTTGCCTCGTCTCACAGACGATATTGGAATCGTAAATGCGAATCATCGAACCAGATGACACAGATATTCAATGGCAAATATCACAGAATAAGACCAAACGAGAGAAGTTTCACAGCAGAAAAGAATGTCTCACACTCAGAACGTCTGAACCCAAAGACATGTCATCCCTGGCTTAACTTGAATTCACATTTCAAGGTAAAACCAAACCGAATCCACTCACCAACAACGACCAAAACGCATTTCTAATTCCAACACATGCACAGCAATTGATTGATTCACAATTCAATTGATGGCATCATAATGGATAGGATAGTGTAAATTAAGATGCAAGAAACCCTTCTCCAGCTGAGAGAAGCGCTTTTGCGCAACACCAGCGACAATTAAATGTAATGCCAAATTCCATGACATGATGACACACAGCTAGCTACTTCTTGCGCGGTTTCCCAGGTGAAAAAAAAAAATAAAGATCCGAAGCAAAGCATCACATGTCAGTTAACATTTATTAGTTTCGAATGCATATTTGGTGGATACCAAAGTACTGCAACATTGCTACAAGAAGATCCGTGGAATGGGAGTATCTATTGTGTGATGGCTGCTATAATTTGAATGCAGACATATTTGGCCTAGCATACTAGCGGTGCGGCGCAACCTGTCTGTATGCGGTTACTAAATACCTGGCAAACGGATAGACTCTCAATCTCATTACTTCCATCACGATTTCATTTAGATTAGAAAACTTAAAATGGCAATTATGATCGGCTTCCGGGATGCACAAATTTGTTTTATTTATGGATTGCCGAAGGGGGTTAGAATGAATAAGACGCCTGGTGAGGAAGTTTTTTTAATGACTTACGATAGTAGTTTTTGTTGAGGATGATCAGAAGATCAGTTAGCTTGATTGAGGAGGTGTCAGCTTTCAAATGTATTGCTTATGTTTTGTTCATTGCACGAATGTAGACAATTAATCAATGGATTTATTCAATGATTGATTTTTCGCAGCCCATAAATTAACAAACAGAGTGACATGAAAGGCAAACGAGTTTGCTACTCAACTCTTTTGTTTTAAAAAAAGTTAGTTTAACTTGAATGTATAAAGTTCTGTTCAAACAGTAAACATTTTGACAATTTTTCCGCTTCTGTAGTAGATTACTGTAAATGCAAGATATTCATTTGAAATCCAGTTTGAATAAGTTTAGCTTAGCGCCTAAAAGCACACAAGACTAAAGCTAACTTAAAACTTGTATAAACGACTTGGTGAGCTTTATACAACTTCCAAGACGGAATCAAAAGCTGATATTGTTTGAGGTAATTTTGATTGCTTGTGGTGAATAAATATTTTTTTTGTCAGTTTTCGGTTAATGCCATTGATTATACTGTAATGACTACTTTGTTTCAAGTTTTTTTTATTCAAATAAAATAGTTTTTGTTCTGTTTCACACATTTTGTTAAAAAAAAAATCGCCATTAAGAATATTCAATCACCTCATATTTAATAAATTTAAACATTTTGTATCAACGTTAATTTAAAAAAAAATTATTTATTTTTTTCTTAAAGTTTCTGCCAAGCGATTTAATGAGTATAAACTGTCACTCACAACTTTTCGTAAATATAACATCATTATAAGGGATTTCATCTCCAAATTTATTTTTTTATAATTGAAATTACTTAACCATATATGTATAGAAATATAAGAAAATGCTATAATTTTCTAAAAAAAATAATTTTTGTAGCAATTGATTTACTTTTCCTTTAAAGAATTTTACGGGAATACAATAATTATAACCATAAGAAAAGAACTGTCTGATGTCTGAAATTGCGCTTCGAAAATTCTGAAAATTCATCGAAATGTGCATGTCAATTATTCTAAAATTATTAAATGGACGAATTAGAAGTTATCCTCATAACCGCATCATCTTTATATATACAAATCTCGTGTCACGATGTTTGTCGCAATTGGACTCTGAAACTACTGAAACGATTTTTATGAAATTTTCTATGCTGTGTGTAATTAAGTTCAACTTGAGTGATAGGATTGTTTTTATTTCGATTAATGAACTAAATATTTTTTTTATTTTTTTATTGCAAATTAAATGTTTATTATAAGGCAAAGGGTCATGATTATTTAGAAGTTCTATATATTTTTCGGAAACGGCACCAATTTTGACGGGACTTTCACTGGCAGATAACTGGTACTCTAAGAAGTAAGTTTGGCTATTTTAATTACCCATTAAATCGCATTTATAAAAAAAAAAATTACTATGGATTACCCACTTGGTGGAGCTGGGGTAATTTTTTTGGATTTTTTTTTTCATTTATGTACCGATTTTGATGGAACTTTCACAGGAAGATAGCAGGTCTTCTAAAGAGTATTTTAGACTATTTTAATTACCTACTAGATGTCGTCAGGGTCTTTTTTTCCGAAAATTCTTATTTGGACCTCCAAGGTGCATTTAGTGCATTTTTTTATTTAGTGAGCTTTGTGGTCATGTTTTTTCATGTTCAAATTCTTTGTAATAACCATTCCTAAGTAACTGTACTCATTTACTATCTCAATGTCCTCGCTGAAGTACTTCCACTTTTCGTTACTACAATTTCTACCTCCTGCTTGTCGAAAGATCACCACTTTGGACTTTGCAAGGTTGATCTGCAGCCTCCATCTATCGCAATAGTCAGCTAGCCTGTTGATCATCATTTGGAGTCCGTGTGATGTTTCTGCGAGTGCGACGATATCATCAGCAAAAATAAGATGACTTAGTCTCATCATATCAGTCACATTCTCCCCTCTAATAGTGAAAACATGGCAAACAGTAAGGGGCTAAGATTACATCCTTCCCTCTCGTCGATTTCTACCTCGAATTATTCAGATAGCATAATCCAATTGGGAATAGCTCAAGTTGTGTTTGTATATAGGCTTTCGATTACTTTACCAAAATTTATGGACATTCCTTTATTAATAAAAATATATTGTAACAACAACAACTATTGCTAGTTGTTTGTTGTTGTTTATTTTGTGGAGTTTTGTTGAATAAAATTCAATTCAAAGGTTTAGTGTCCTTTACTCCAATATGTGCGTTTCGCCCAAGCATGAACGGTGGGCTCATCAGTTAGACCGTTCATGCTCTTCTAAGACGCACAAAAAAGGTCGATGTTTACCGACTCTTAATAAAACCCATTGCAATAAGCAAATCAGTTGATGAGCCCACCGTTCATGCTTGGGCGAAACGCACATATTGGAGTAAAGAACACTAAACCTTTGAACATTCCTTTATTATACAACTTAAGGATTAGAGCTCTTCTATCAATGGTATCAAAGGCTGAAAATCAAAGGCTCTGAAATCTATA
Source organism: Platycheirus rosarum (assembly GCA_963971375.1). Taxonomy (NCBI): domain Eukaryota; kingdom Metazoa; phylum Arthropoda; class Insecta; order Diptera; family Syrphidae; genus Platycheirus; species Platycheirus rosarum. The sequence continues at coordinate 35,817,259 of OZ020510.1, read as the reverse complement.
AAAAATAATTTGCCAGATCGATTTTATCTCCTTTTTTGTCGATCGGTCTAAGGATCGCCTTATTGTAGAATTCTGGAACAGATCCAGAATCCAGAATAATATTGAAAGCCACTGCGAGTTGATCAATAAACGCATTTGTAGAATACCATACCATCTGTACAAAAAACCTTCATGCATCAAACTTGTAGAAATATTTATTTACTACAAGCTAGCGTTTTGTTTTAAATTTCGTTTCGTTTTGCATTAAATGCACCAGCAAAGAGTTAAAGGCTAAAGAATGAAAATGTGCAGATTTACAGTAATTTTTAATTTATTGCGAAGGGGGTGTAGGGGACGTGGTTGTTGAATTTTGTTTCCGTCTCTACTGGATCGATACATTGCTATTAGTATCAATTAAGATATAGAAAGGATGACTAAAGTATTTTATTAAGTCATAAAGTACCAATCTTACAAACAAAAGCAGGGGCAGGGCTATCAAAAAAAATTAATAAAAATAAATTGCACGACTGAATCGCATGTCCTTGTTCTTATGTGAAAAAAATTAGAGAAACTTCAAAGTTTTTATTCAAATTTTGTGACTTTTGAAAAAGCACGTAAAATAGTTTTCAGCGGAAACATTTAAACGCCATTTTATTTCGTTAAAAAATGTGTAGAAGTAATTAGTCTTTCAATAGGGACTTCCGAACTTTCGCAGACCACAATTTGACGAATTTTCCGTCCTGACCCTGCATCCGTACAAAATTCAACTAACCCAGGAGCTGAAGGTAAACGAACATAGACAACGACGTGAGTGTTCGCTGAATGGGCTCTGGAGCAGTTGGCAGCTGACCCTAATTTTCGTCACCTTCAGCGATGAAGCCCATTTCTGAATGAAGAGGTAGGTGAACAAACAAAATTGTCCAATTTGGGACGATTCCAATCCACATGAGATCTCAGAGCGTCCAATGCATCCGGGTAAATTCAACTTGATACGGTAAATTTTACCGCAACAAAAAATCATCCTTTTTGGTTCTTAAAACCTTGTCTAATTGTGTGTTTTGGGCACGGTTCAACTCTCAATATTTGTTTTCTACTCCAGCCAAACCATTTCTTTTTTTTCTTACCCACATTTTGAGTGCGTTGTCCTCTGGGAGTTTTGAGAGTGACTCAGAGAGGATAACAAAGCAGATTCTTTCCCATCGGTTCGAGCCAGCGGATGAGCTGGAGACTTATCTGCAACTTTAATCTACGCATCGTACTGAGCCAGCAGATGAGCTGGAGACAAACATGCATCCCTACAAAAGCAAGGAGGCCTAAAGGAAAATCGTCATCTGTGAAAATTATTTAAATTCAACGTTCTATAACATATTCAATCCAATGTTAACGGCATCACTGAATATAGCATATCGTTTTTTTTATGAACTTAAAAGAAAAACATCTAAGAGAATGCAGAAGGCAACAAATTCTAAAGAAAGTTGTGGAGAGTGTACTAAAGGCAGTAGAAGGAAAGCTAAGTATTATTTTTCTGTATCATTATACTATCCATTTTTTTTCTTTTCTCTTATTAATTATATACCCGACTGTTCTTGTAGTTTTGGTCCTATTCCTGATTTTTCAAAATCTTTCAAATTCAACTTCTTTGTTGTTAAAAAAAATACTTATAATTATCTGCATCTTGGCTATTTTCAGTGATAGCCCGATATTCTATAACGTTCACTCCATTTTATAAACCCTATTTTATAAATCTTCTTATATTGAACAAAATTTAGGTTTTATATGTATCCATACCTGAAGGTTTCCCAAATATATTAATTCCCAATTGGGTTAAACTTATTTCTGTTGTTTTACTTTATTTCGTTTTCGACACAGCTTCAGTTTCAGCTCGACACATATTTTTCGGTTTTGGTAAATTTTTCCAAATAAAAAATTCCTGGCGCCCACTGTAAGGTAAGTACATCTTTGCACCTACTTTACTTCATTCGCAAACAACCATTTCGTCTGATAAATTATCTAATAATTAATCAAACAATTTTGTTCTCGGTTCGAATTTGTGAATCCACCCCTTGCTGAACAGTCGGTAGGTGGCAGTATAAAATTATTACACTACTTGTTGCACTTTGTGATCCTTTTACTCACATCTATTCCCTTAGAACATATTTCTTTTTACTTGAGCTTTATAGGGACAATAAGGCAAGTTATGAATTAGTAAAAAAAAATCTAAGAATCAAACATGACATTACGATAATAGGGAAGTCGAAAAAAGTGGGTCAGAAATTTTTGTCTGTCAGTATGTCTTTCTGACTGTCTGTCTGTAAAACGGTTGGGCCGATTTGATTCAAACTTGGTTTATAGTATTTTTAGAGTACTCTTCCCAACTATTTTTTGAATTGGCATTCTAGCTCCAAAACTAACGGTACCTGCCATATAACTTTTAATCAAAAACTTATTTTTCTCGAAAACGACTCCTAAGATTTTGATAAAACTTTCTGAATGGTGTTTCCCATGCAAAATCTATCTTTTAGTTTTAATGGATTTTCAGAAAAAAATTTGATTTTGAAATGAAAAATTCATAAAATAGAAAACAGCAAAAGAAATATGATGGCTTACACCATTTTTTTCCAAAAAAAGGTTATGAATAATGTTTTTTGATTTCATAAACATTTTATTTGTTTAATATTTCCCCCCAAATTTTTTTTTTATATTGCGCGGTTAAGCCCTAGCCACTAGTCTAATGCAAGCAAACTTCATTATTACAGTTTTCAACAAAATAAAATCCACACCTACAATAGTACACTGATTTTTACTTCCGATTATAGGTACAACAACGCAAGTTATGCATTCGTGCAATCAAAAGTCACAAAAATCGAATAAATGCTTTGATGTCCACTTTAATTTTCTTAAATATTATTTTACAATGTGACCGCACATATGAGCAAGTACATGCGATCCAGTCGTGCAATTTATTTTACTTGCGATTATAGGGACTTATAAGGCAAGTTTAGGATTCGTGAATATACAAAAATGACATTACGATCATAGAAAAGTCTAAGAAAGTGATTGAGAAAAAATTTCTGTCTGTTTGTCAGTATGTATAACGAGCAGCCTAAACGGCTCAAGAGATTATCTTCAAACTCGGTGTGTGTGATTATTTTGGCATTCCCCAGAGTAGGCCTAAAAATAACGGTACCTGCCATATGACCGTTTAGGAAAAGCTTAATTTTCTCGAAAACGGCCGCAAAGATTCTTATGAAAAATTTTGAGAGTAGATATCCAATTTTTAAATAACTTTTTTTTCTAATTAAATTTTTTTTTAAATTGTATAATATCATGTATTTAAATAAACTCTAAAAAACTGTATACCAAAATTTCAATTTTTTTTTTCAAAAAAACTTAAAATAAAAAACAGGATTTTATCAAAACCGGTCCTACAATTTTCGAAATAAAGTTTCCATAAATTCTTTGTTATTTAAGATGTGATGAATTATGTTGGTTTTGATACTTTTTATAAGTTCAAGCTGTGTTATTACGTAAATGTTACTGTTTCTGTCAAAGATCTTGCTCTCCAATGTAATTAGGCACATAAGAGCATGTACGTGCGACCCAGTCGTGACATTTCGATTACATTATCGATCTTAACTTTCGCAGTGCCGACTGTGCAAATTGTTTATTCGATTTATTTTGTTTATTTGTTTGGAATGCGAATAATTCCAGTTCCGTGGTCTTCTAGTTCGTTTTCAATAATTCATCTTAAATCTATCATTGACTTCATTCGCGAAAAAATGCAACTTAACAACTGTTTGGTATGGATTTTGGGCTGGCGGCGGCGGCGGCGTCATCGGTTCATATTTCTTTGAGAACGATGTTAGCCAGGTCATCGTGGTCAACCTCAACGGCGAGCGGTATAGGTAATTTTTTAATTTTTAAGTTAGAATGCTCTTAATGAAAGACCCTTTATATATATGTAATAGTTTTTAAAGACTTTAAAAAAAATTGTATTTTAGAAAAAACTTTATTTATTAATTTTTGTTTTATGTAAAGTTATATATGTAATAGATTGCATTTTTTTTAATAAAAATGTTACGTTCTTTTATCAAACAAATAAAATAAGACGAATTCAAAATTTCATTGTACGCAACGACCGTCACCAGTCTTTCTTTACTTTCGGTTTCAAAAGAAGGTCAATGATCTTAGAATTTAAAAACGTTTCCTCTTAACACTGTGACCTAGAAAATGTGTGTGCTACCTACATAATGTAATAATAATAATAAAAAGAAGTGTTAATCTTGGCGAAGAGAAAAAACTAACAATCATTATTATTAATAAGGCTTTTAAGCAATACAGTTGCTCTTTGATTAATCAATTGATTAAATTATAGTTGAAGGAGAGATTTAATGAATGCTTTATTTATAAATTGTTTATTGAAGCAGGTTTATTGTAAGGTAATATTTTTCACTGATAACTTTGAATGATCTCCTAATAAGGCGATTTGTGTATTAGTTGAAAAATTGACGTTGGAGCTCTAGCTTTCGAATACAATAATTAGAACATCTTTAGCTACACTCAAGCTTTGTTCACACTATTATCAAAAATTATGTCACAGTAGTCCAAAATCTTTAAGAAACTACCTGCCATATAACCGTTAAGAAAACCGTCATAAATCAAGTAGAAATATGATTTAATAATTCAGCTAACTAACTGTGACTTCACTCGCTTGACCTTTTCATATGGATTATAGGATCCACGTTCAACAGTCTTAAGCAATCCTAAAACCATTTAAAATTCTGGTTATTTCTTTCGTCATTTCCTCGAATATCTCCGCCGGCGGGCATCAATGCAAAAAATGCATAAAATACACCTAAAGTTAATATTTTTCGTTTAAATTTTGTGTCAAAATTAAAGTTATAAATAATTTCAGCCAATTAAACAAATTGAAAACCCCACGCATTTGAATTCGATGTCACATTGAATGTTATAAGGATGATAATATTAGAATTTGCAAAGAAGACATAAATCTTCAGCTTGATCAGGTCCGACTGGTTTTGAGGCTTGTATTTCTTCGTCTTTCCTGCTAGCTACAGCAAAAATAGTTCTTAAACTATTGATACTCGAAAAAGATACAATTTGCATATTAATAGGTGCGCCCGAAATGGTTGTCAGAACAAGTTAAGCACTTTTTTGCATTGTTGTTGGAATATAGTAAGTCTTCTTGCACTTTTGTTACCAACCACAAAAAAAACATAACAACAAGAAAATCGGCAACAACAATGGCAAACTTGACCTATAAAGACGACACACTGTCACGAGCTGCAAGCAAGAGTAAAGATACAAAATTGAGGAAAAAAAAACTTCAAGAAATGCCACCTCCAACTTTTCTTTTGGCCGGTTGGAGATGACTGCGCTAGGCAAAGTAAAGACAATTGGCTATGTTCCGATGGATTTCATTCAATTGTGACTGCCATGCCAGTTGGGGAAGACTCAAGTGTGTAATGAACCGTTCAGGTGGAATTCTGGGTTTTTATTTGAGGCATTTTGTTCTGGGATTCTGAATGAAATCGAAGCCACATTCACGACCAAATAAAACGTCATTGTTTCACTTGACTTCTTTGATCCCAGGCACTGTTGTCTTGTAACAGGTTAATGCTTAATGTTGTGCGGTAATTATATGATTCCTGGCTGACTGATGGTTACGTCCTCCTATTTGAACTGGTTGCACAGCTTACGACGCGTCTCATTTGCGCTCTAAAGAGCACTTGATTACCTTTATTCTATCGTGACCGGGTAGATGATTTTTTTCTTTTTTTTTTTGCGAAAATTGAAATTTGAATTTATATTTGACAGGCTTTAGCTGACCATCGAGCTGAATGAGTGGTTAACATTAAACTTAGATCGAAGCCTAAATGAAGTTTCAAGCGTTTAATGCGTTCAGGAAACATTTCTATGTTGCGATGTGTTAACAGAAATTTGGAATTGGAATAAATTTTTGCTGCTATTAATTTACCGGTTTCGCTAACAGATTTCGATATTACTTGACGGATATTTATAATTTATTCTTATGGTGCGTAGCGTCGGATTGGTATTGTTTGTTTTTTTATGGTAGATGGCGCTGTTTGAAGTCAAACAACTGTGGAATCACATGAATTTCCAAATTATTATTGCGTATATATTCAATGCCATTATTTTTTGAAGATTAATATTGGTGGAGTGAAATGAATTTTTAAAATTTTATCAAAAATGGCGTTTCCATCTCGAATCCAATTTCAAATGTAGGAAAAGTATTTTTTGATAATTGATTATTTTGATTATTGAATTTTTTTTTTTCATTAAAATGTTAAGAGTTTGAGAAAAACCTTTGCTAATATTGTGCCTCATCTGGAAACTTTTGCGTGTAGTTTGATTTTATTTTTTGTGATACTACTCTATGTAAATATTTAGATTTATTATTTCTGCATAGGCTAATGTGCTTCATAAATGAACCAACAAGAAATGATTCTGGCGCATACTTAGATTATATCCATGAGTGTGTTCCTATTATTTCACTTCAACTATGTGAAAATATGTGTCTGATCTAAGGATTACCGATAATTCAATGACAGATTTCTTAGTTGGTGTTGCAAACAAAATTAAATAGAATTAAATAGATGTGTAAGTTAAGAGTGAAAAAACATAACTCATGTAAGAACTTAAACCATCAAAAAGTAATACATTACAATTCAATTCAAGTTCAAAAAATCTAAACTAACAATAAACTAGGTATTCAATAAATACGGTTGAATTCTTAAAAAAAAATAAATTGTTCGACTGGATCGCATGTACTTGATCTTATGTGTGATCACAGCGCATAAGATATTTGAAAAATATTTATTAAAAAAATGTAAAAAAAGTTTGAATTTTTTTTTTTCAAAATCTTAGGAACGGTTTTGAAACAAAACGATTTTTATTTAACAACTTTTCTCAAAAATAAAAAAATTCTTGAATGGAAACTTAAGCACAAACAACCTACATTTAAAAACTAAATTAAAAAAGTCAATTATGCGTTTTCAAAATATCGATTTAAAAAAAAATAAATAAATTGCTCGATTTGCTCATTAAGTGCGGTCACATTATAGAATAAAATTTAAGAAAATAAAAGTGAACATCAAAGGATTTATTCGATTTTTGTGACTTGATTGTTCGAATAAAGTACGTTAAATTGTATTGGGTGAAATAATTTATACGCCATTTTATTTCTATAGGAAATGTTAAAGAGTACATTTTTTTTCAAAATTGTAGGAGCGGTTTTTAAATAAAACTGTTTTTTTAACAACTTCTTTAAAAAATTAAAAAAATTATCCAAGAATACAAACTTAAGCACAAAAATAACAAACATTTAAAAACAAAATTAAACAAAAATCACTTATCCCGTTTTCAAAATATTGATTTTTCAATTTTTTTTCAATTATTAAATGTACAAAAAAAAAAGTTTTCGAAAAAAAATTAATGTGAAATTACTTAGGCTACCTAGATCTTCCTAAATATCAATTTTGATAGTAATCGGATCACCAGTTTTCGAGAAAGTCGAAGAAAATAAAAACGGTCCTATGGGGGGTACCGTTTTTAACCCAACATATTAATTTGTTACTTGCGATTTAGGTACTAAAATGCAAGTTATGGATTCGTGCAAAAAATTTTTTTTTCTAACAATCAAACATGACATTACGATAATAGAGAAGTTGAAAAAAGTGGGTCCGGAAATTCCGTCCGTCTGTACCTGTCTGTCTGTCTGCCTGGTCGCACCTCTAGAGCCTAAGCGGATGGGCCGATTTGCTTCAAACTTAGTATTTAGTATTTATTAGATAGTATTTTGGGGGGTGTTTTTCATTTTTCCGCTAGTTCGAAAAATAACGGTACCTGCCATACAATTTTGAACAAAAAGTTTGATTTTCTCAAAAACGGGCGTAATTCTTTACAATAATACATCTTTCTGTTAGAATACATTTTTTCGAAATTTGTTCAATAACGGTACCTTTCAAATGCGCTTTTATCGTAAACTATTATCCCGATTTCAATAAAATTTTACACACAGGAAGTCATTTATAATTCAATTAATATCGCATTTCAAAATTTTCAAAAACTTTTTTTTTCGATTTTTTATTTTTTTTTTTTTTAAATTGGTTTTCGAAATATTTTGAAAATGGGTTGATTGAATTTTTTAAATAATTTTCCCAGATGAAAACTACAGATTGGCTTATAATGACATACTAGAAAAAAAATTTAAAATATTTTTTCGAAAAGTTTAAAAAAAACCACTTTTTAAAAAAAACTGGTCGAATGATTTTCAATTTTTTTTTCTTCGATAGACATATATTTTTTTTTTATTTTATTGCATACTTAGTTTTTCCAAGAAAACTCTGAAACTAATTAAAAAAAAAAAAAAAGTATAGAAGAAGACCCAAATGAGTTCATCCGCCATCGCGCGCGGAAGGATCTTGGTTTGCAGGCTTACAAAATCCAACTCGTTCAAGAATTGAAAACAAACGCCCATCAAGGGCGTCATACGTTCGGTGAATGGGCCCAAAACGAAATGGCCACCGATCCCGATTTACACTAAATTGGGAAAATTGGGCCTCGGCTGGAATTTATTCAAGCCAACCACGGTGGCCACTTCACCGAAATTATTTTTAGAACATAATGCAAACCCCTATCTTTATAATAAAGCTAGATTCTTGGTTTTTACATTAAACTATATGCGTTTTATTTCTTCTTGCAAACCACACTTCTAAAAAAACACCCTTTATATACAGCTACTAAGCAATTATCAAGCATAAGAATTAGTTCATGCGACCCATGTACAACTGGGTATTTAAATTTTATTCGACGATGTTACCGCACATATGGGCAAGTACGTGCGATCCAGTCGTGCAATTTATTTATAATTATTTTTTAAATAAAGTCATTATTGTGCTTGAGTTTGCATTCTTAAAATATTATTAATGAAACGGTCGACAAGACCATGTTAGTAATGAATTTAGACACAAGGCTCGGTCTAATGCGGTGACGATCCACTTTTAGAAAGCATTATTCTTTCATTAAGTAACTGATTTTTGAAACCGCTTTCACGAAAGTTTCAGAATAGGAATTTTGAAACACTCTCTGAAAGCACTTTCCTTTTACTGTTTTTGACGACACCTTAAGAATTTTCTTTCTCTACATTTTTCTGTTTTCTTTATATATGTAAATTCGTGTTTACTGAAAAAGTAAAATCGGCTAGGACGGACAAAGTTTACCATAGGTGATTTAATGCCCAATCAATAGTTTTACTAGAGAAAGAGTGATACAGGTTGGATGCAAAACTGATCCTTCAAAATTTCCTCTCCCTGACGGATCAGGTTAATTGTCTGCAAGCACGAGATGCATTACTCTTCCATTTACAGATGACCAAATTTAGATAGAAATTTAACGTTTATAGCGTTTGAACCATTGTTTGATTCAACTTCCTGAATTGTTTTCCTTTACCCGCACTCTGACGTTGAAACACATAACTCAGCTAGAATATGAGCTTTACCCACTCTCAACTTGATAAGTGTATTCTCTGATAAGTGTACACACGTGTAATGTCAGCCAATTTATCGAGTCCCAACTAACTTCTTAAAAAGAAACAAACAGACAGTTTTGCAATGTTTCTCGAAAGAAAGAAAATGCTTTCAAGATCACTGGGTGATTTTTCTTGGAATTTGTTCATTTGTCAAAAAGTAAGCAATTCCTCGTCATCTCCGATTTTGCGATTACAAGCTATTTAGAGAAGGATAATGTACTCGCAGCTCGTTTTTCGACATTTTCAGACAAACAATTGGTTTGTTGTAATTTAGAACCTTAACAATTGATCAGGTTTATTTACGCGCTCGATAAGTTGTAAAAATATTTCGAGACCTTTAATATAAGCAACTCCGCTGGTCCGGGTGATATACCGGTATGTTGTGGTGGTGATGTGTACTTACTCGTTCTTTCTACTTTTCTGGAGTCTTCCATAGAAGAAGATGCAAAACGGGATTTCCTGCCTCTTCCAAAAAAGATGATCCTTGATCTTGATTGAACTTAAGTCCCGTATCTTAATGATAAAGTAAAACCTTACCAATCTTCAAACCTCTTTTTCAAGTCGAATTCTTCCAGATCCAAAGGAACCTCGAACGTTTTGTCTAAAAATGTTCCATAAGCGAATTAGATTTATACTAAATCTGACTATCGGTTGTTTGACGATAGAAGTTTGAATAAATATATGAGATCTATATACTAAATAAGGTACTCAAGTTTAATGTCCGCAACGACAGTCTTTTTCCTTACAACCTAAAGGCCATTTTTACCAATTTTTATTTGCAAAAACGTTCCTTTTTTTCGTCTTCATAAATCTCAATACAACTTAATTTTGTCTCTGACTCAAACAGATATATTATTCAATCTATTTATAAATTCAAAGATACGACTTTCCGTGTCGAGCTACAATTTCGCTTTGGCGTTATTTTTAAACTTCAACCAGTAGCTCGGTTGGCCTCAAATCCCATTTCGCATTCAATTTACTTCCACAAATATTTTTGAATTAATAACTCGCTTAAATCAGCCAATTAACATTAGGTACATTTATTTAGAAGATGCATTTAACAAGAGAGACAGCCCTGGGCTAGACTTGTGGTCATTAATATTCACCGTAATCTCCGAGAGCTCACTGATTATTATTTGCATAACCTTGCTTCGTTCCACCATTGTTTGTGCCACTACTGCATTCGAACTGTATCTCCAAGATAGCAAGCAGAAATAAAACCAAAAACTAGTATTTTTTTATTATTATAATTTTTATTTGATCTTAAAGAGTTGACAGGTTTTTGGCCGATAACAAATGAAACGAGATTCACCTCATCGCCAAATTATCGAATTCGCAGTGAATTAAGATTTTTTGATATAAAAGCGTGCGACGACCAAGTGATCATCATTAAGTTCATCACTTCAGTTAGATAACAGAAGAACAAACTCAAAATGAAATTCCTCGTAAGTTGAGCTGGTGTCCATTGATCTAGGAAGGATCTCCCATGGATGATCATACAAAATTAATCAGAAAATGGATTGGATAAAAATAAAATACTTTGCATACTTTTAGGTTGCTCTCGCTTGCTTGGTAGCCGTTGCCTACGCTGTTGATGAAGTCGCTGTCCTCCGCAACGACCTCGATGTTCAACCAGAAAACTACGCTTACGCTTATGAACTTGGAAATGGTATCTCCGCTCAAGAATCTGGATCCTTGAAGAACCCAGAATCCATTGTAAGATTAAGAAGAATATTTTTTTGTGGTGGATATCAAATTAAAACATATTTTTTTCTCCTTTTTTTTGTTTGTTTAGGCCGCCCAAGGTGCATACAAATTCACTGCCCCAGACGGTCAAACCTTCGATGTTCAATACGTCGCTGATGAGAACGGTTTCCAACCCAGCGGTGCTCATTTGCCAGTTGGACCTGAAATCCCACTTTTGATCCAAAAGAGTCTCGCCTACTTGGCCACCGCCAAGCCATACGTCGAAAAGAACTAAGAAGTTAATGCTTTGGCATTAGGTTTTTCTGTTCAATGAAAACGTCTATCTAAGTCATTTCTTGTTATAAATAAAAGAAAATTGTTGTTAAATGTTGCAAAAAAAAAAAAGTTTTTTATTTTTCAAATTAAAAAAAAATGTTAGTGGAAGTGCATGGATTTAAAAAAGTTTATTTTGCACTGGCAACTCAAAATGCGTGGAAACATAATCCGCTTTGTGAATTAAGGACACATCAAAGCATAAATCAACAAAACACCATCATTCCTGCGTATCTGCAATTATTCACATCACTTTTCTCATAAACTTTCAAAAAACTCAAAGGGAATTACATATATTCCCCGAAATTGCAGGCAAAAGGAATAAGATTTATCTCAATTAAATCTCACTTACCACAGCAGACCACAGGCTACAGCTGGTACTGACCTAGTATCCGACCAAAATTATTTATTCAACTTGTTGATATTAATATAAAGTGTATGTATTCCCTCAACATTCATAATAAATTCCACCAGCCAGAAGAAACTGCCGGAATCATTTCTCTCCACAACCATTTGTGTTCCAAGAAATATCATCCTTATGTAATCCGTGCTTCGCGTCGCATCGTCGTATTGGTCATGTTCAGCGATGTACGCCCTATAATCACGCAGTACACGCTTTTAAAATAAATTTATTGAGACAAAATTCGTATTTAATTATTGGAAGAATATTTATTGAAGAATAATTTCGGAATTCACCGCCAAAATACTTTTTGGATTTTTTTTATTGATTGTGTTTAGGGATGCATTATAATACGTTTTGCTCTCATTCCTTAATTTTTAGTAAAAATTAGCTTACCCACCCGGCGTTGCTCGAGTATACCGTACCATAGGTGCCACCTAGTTATCAATCTAGTTTAAGTTACTTCTTACAAAAGTAGCTGTCTGCTTGTGAAACTACTTCAGCGACACCAAAGGGAGATTAAAAGAGTCTTTGTTACTCCTTAAAACTAACTGCCTGTAAAAGTCCCCTCAAATTCAGGCATAAATAAGAATTTTCAAAAAAAACGACTCCAGCGGCACCTAGCGGTAATTAAAAAGGCCTTATTTACTTCTTAAAATATCAGCTATCTGCCTGTCCGTCAAAATCGGTCCATAAATAAAAATTTTCGAGGAAAAAAACGACCCCAGCGCCACCTAGTGGGTAATATAGCTTAAGTTACTCCCTAGAATATCAGAAATCTATCAGTGAAAGTGCCGTCAAAATCAGTCGAAATTGTGGCATCGTGAAAACAAATCTTAAACTGTTGATCCGAATGGATCAAAGTTCAAAGCTCTTGGTTCATTTCAGAAGCTTTTGGCCACCTTATTAATGATTGACCACTAAAAAAAAATAAATACAACTTCAAGAAACTCACTTTCATAGGATTTCTTAAATATATTTTTGTTTTTAAATAGATTGGCCGCTTTCTTATATAGAATGCTGTTATTAGCCAAGTAATGCATCCGTGGTGATTAAAAGAAATTTGCTAACAATCATTCTTGTCGTTGACATTATGTGATTACGATGATAGAGAAGCATATGTATTTGAGTTATTGGCAAATTCTGTCTGTCTGTCCGTTGGCGTCGGAAAGAATGCATATTGAACTGCAGCCTGAGCCAATTGTCTTCTAATTAAAAAAAAAAACAATTAAACTAGGCGTTATTTTAGCCCTCCCTTATAACTGTTAAGAAAAAGCTTAATTTTCTCGAAAACGGCTCCAACGAATTTGATGAACATATTTGAGATTTGTTTGTAGGTAGTGGCTATCATTTTATAAAAAAAAAAAAATGTACGTGAAAAGTCAATTAAAGTTAGCTTTCTTGTAACGGTTTTTGAATTTTCATCTTTCTCGGCAACGGCTCATTGGATTTCTATAAAATTTAATAGTTAAAAAGATCTTAGTAGCCAAATGAATTTCGCATTCGCAATTTTAAAAGTAATAAAAAAAATATTTTAAATTTTATGATAAGGTGTATATTAATAAACTCTAAAAAACTGCATACCAACATCTAAAGAAAAAAAATTACTAAAAATAAAAAACAGGATTTTATCAAAATCTGTCAAACAATTTTTAAAATACTTTTTTTCATAAATTCATTGTTATTTAAGATGTCTGATAGCATACTTCATTTTTACTAAAAATCGTCAAGTGTTGTAGTTTTGACAAATTTTATACGTAGATGTAAATAATTGTTTCTATCACAGATCTTTCGTTCCAACCTGATTTGGCACATAAGAGCTTAAGAGCAAGTACGTGCGACCCAGGCGTGCCCATTTTTTAATATGAAAGACCTTACCCTTTTAGTATCCATATCCGACGTTAGATTTCAATTCAAAGGCAGACCAAATACAATTAAACGAATAATCAGATCAAAGCTGAAGCTGTATTATACTTTGGTCCATACAAGCGAACAACGACAAAATACTCATCTGGATCTTATAAGGTTAGGTTAATTGAATATAATTTGAGGCTTGAGAAAAGATAAGGAAATACAAATGTCAAAATAATTATTTTGTATAAGAAAAAAACAACTGAGTGTTATTCTTTCTGTTAAAAATTAAAAAAAAAATGGGCACGACTGGGTCGCACGTTCTTGTTCTTAAGTGCCTAATTACATTGGAAGGCAAGATCTTGAACAAAAACAAATAACATTTATGTTGAAAGTAACACAGTTTGAACTTATAAAACCTATCAAAACCACAATACTTAACAAAGAATTTATGAAAAAAGTATTTCGGAAATTGTAGGACGGATTTTGATAAAACTTGATTTTATTTTTAGTTTTTTGAAAAAAAAAAATATTTTTAAATTTTGGTATGCAGTTTTTAAGGATTTATTAATATACATGTGAATACAAAATTTAAAATAATTTTTTTGATTAGTTTTAAGAATATTGATTTTTCAAAAAAAACTTTCAAAAATTAATTTTATGTAAAAAAAAGTTATTCAACATTTTGATATGCAGAATTAATTTGGTTATCTATTTCTTTTTAAATATAAAATTTGACAGATATCCATAGAGCCGTTACCGAGAAAACCAAAAATTAAAAAAGCCGTTATATGAAAGGTCCCGTTAATAGATATGTGGTTCTAATGAAATTATAGCCAATACGCAAAAAATTTCATCAAAATCGTTGAAACCGTATTCGAGAAAAATAAGCTTTTTCTAAATGGTCATATGGCAGGTACTGTAATTTTTAGGCCTAAAAATAAAATTTCAATTTCCTCTCTTGGGAATGCCAAAATAATCACACACACCAAGTTTGAAGATAATCGCTTAAGCCGTTTAGGCTGTAGCTTGTTATACCTACAGACAGACAGACAGACCGACAGACTTTTTTATCGATCACTTTTTTAGACTTCTCTATGAACGTAATGTCATGTTTGATTGTTATCTCAATTTTTTTTAATATTCACGAATCCTAAACATGCCTTAGTCCCTATAATCGCAAGTAAAAAGTGTCAAAACCACAACACTTAACGGTTTTTAGTAAAAATGGACGCCATCACACGTCTTGTATAATAATGAATTTATGAAAAAAGTATTTTCAAAATTTTAGGATAGATTTTGATAAAATCTTGCTTTTTATTTTTAGTTTTTTGAAAAAAAAAATTTTCTAATTTTGGTATGCAATTTTATAGAGGTCATTAATATACATGTGATTATAAAATTCCAGATAATTTTTTTGGTTTTTATTGATTTTTCAAAATAAAATTCAAAAATTAATTTTAATTAAAAAAAAAATAATTCAAAATGTTTATATGCAAAATTAATTTAGCTACCTAGGTCTTCTCAAATGTAATGTCATGATTGATTGTTATCTCCAATTTTTTTTTACACGAATGCATCACTTGCATTATAGTACCTATAATCGCAAGTAAAAATTGTATTTGTCAATAAAGATTTATATTAAAAACACAAAAGATGTAATATCCATTTATTTTGGGATAGGTATCCAAATGTTATGATCGTCTGAAAAGCCGAGCCATTTCACAAGTATTCGATCTTTTTTCCTTTGAAGCACATTCTCAATTAGATATGTATCTGGGAACTTAGTTTTCATCTTTATTGTACGATGATAAGAATTATTGTACTTTTTTGTTAGCTGTTTTATTATATCAATCCAACGAGCCATTTAAACTGAATTCTTTCCACATAGAAGCTTTTAAAGTACAATTAAATCGTTCAACAATCGAAGCTTTGAGAACACTAAATGTAGAGTAATGATTGATTTGAAATTTTGTCATAGGTATTTGAAAAATTCTTTTCCATCATCTGTTTGTAATTTTTTTTTGGTGACGACCTTCTTTAAATATATCTCCCATAGCCTGAGTGACACTCGTTCCTGATAGGAAACGTCCAAGCGAATTTAGAAAATGTATCGATAACTAGGCCCTTAATAATTACTCGTCTCTTTGGAAAATTCCTTCGAGCAGGCAGTAAGTCTTCGACAACGTTTCTTTGACTCATATTTTATATGAATGATAAAAACAAAGTGTTTATTCTGTTTTACATATATTTAATAATTAAAAAAATATTTCTATAATAATAACAATTTAATCATATTATTTCAATATTTAATACAAAGACATCAATTTTTTAATTTTTATAAAACTATTTTCAAGGATGTAACAACCACATATTTCTGGACCATTTTTACATAAATTTGAAGCCCATACGCAGTTATCGAAATGAAAGCCATGTTTTGATAATATGGTCGATGCATTAATAAATCTTTGCACGAAAATTATAAAATTCGAAATATCCACACGGTGCTTTTCAAGTATTTTAGTATCATTTTTTTTCATGAACTGTATAATTTCATCAAAAATTAATGAAATCTCTATGTTAGACATAATTATTAAATGGTCACACTGCACTGGTTAGTTAAATACTGAACTCTTGTAAAAACTGTTTGCAGTTAAATTGATTTTTAGATGTTTTGCTTTTTGTTTTCGACATCACGGAGGATTAAAGGATATGTGCCGGTGGGTCACTAAATAAAGCTGCAGTCCACTAATTAAAAAAACAATCTTATGATGGCAGGTAGCAGCGCAGATTGAAAACGGTCATTAAATTTACTGTACCAATAATAAACATTAACGACTTTTCATTTAGGACGAAGAGATTCGCTTCAATAGATATATATATATATATATTTGAATTTGTGTGCAAGTTTTGCCTACGTGCAGATTAAATATTTTGAGATGACAATGAAACATGAAATTACGATGATAGAGAAGTCGAAAAAAGTAGGTCCGGAAATTCCGTCCGTCTGCCTGTCTGTCTGTTCGCACCTCAACAGCCTAAACGGATGGGCCGATTTGTTTAAAACTTGGTAATTAGTTCTTTTTTTAGTCGGGTTATGATTTTCATTTTTACTCTAGGTCGAAAAATAACGGTACCTGCCATACAATCTTTAACAAAAAGTCTGATTTTTTAGAAAACGGTTCTTACGATTTTGAAAAAACGTTCAGGGTGCTATTTTTTACAACAACAAATCTTCAAAATAGAATGCATTTTTGAAATTCGTTATATAACGGTACCACTCATGGAACCGGTTTTTTCAAATGCGGTTTTATCGTAAACCAATATCCCGATTTATATAAGATTTTGCATACAGGAAGTCATTTATAATTCAATTAATATTGCATTTAAAAATTTTCAGAAACTTTTTTTTTCGATTTCTAAAAATGCCCAAACTTGAGTATAACACCCAGCTACCACCTTGGTGCTTCTCAAATATTGTTAAATCTGTTCGATAAAATTCAAAACAGAGCGGTAAGATTGATTGGAAATAGAACTGTCTTTTAAGCAATTGCCCCTCTCGAACACTGGGTTGCACGTTCTTGCTCATGTGTGCGGTCACATCGTCGAATAAAATTTAAAAAATAAGTAACATTAACGTAGAAAAATAACACTATCTCAACTCAAAAAATGGGTACGACTGGGTCGCCCGTACTTGCTCTTATGTGCCTAATTACATTGGAAAGCAAGATCTTTGACAGAAACAAGTAACATTTACGTTGAATTATAACACAGTTTAAAGTTATAAAAAGTATCAAAACCACAATACTTAACGGTTCTTAGTAAAAATGAAGTACGCCATCACACGTCCTAAATAACAAAGAATTTACAAAAAAAAGGATTTCGAAAATTGTAGGACCTGTTTTGATAAAATCCTGTTTTTTATTTTTAGTTTTTTGAATTTTTTTTTTTTTTGGAAATTTATGTATGTTTTTTTTTCAGAGTTTATTAATATACATGGAATTTAAAATTTAAAATATTTATTTTGATTTTTAGAAATATTAATTTTTCAAAAAAAAAAATCAAAAATTAATTTTAATTAGAAAAAAAAGTTATTAAAAATTTTGTTATGCAAAATTAGTTAAACTACCTAGGTATTCTCAAATATAAAATTTGACAGAAATCCAAAGAGCCGTTACGGAGAAAGCTCAAAATTAAAAAAAACCGTTATATGAAGGGTACCGTTAATAGACTTTTCCCGCAAATTTGGTTCTAATTAAATGATAACCAATACCAACAAAAAAAAAATTCTCAAAAATTGTCATCAAAATCGTTGTAGGCGTTTTCGAGAAAAATAAGCTTTTCCTAAACGGTCATATGGCAGGTACCGTTATTTTTAGGCCTACAAATAAAATTTCAATTTCCCCTCTGGGGAATGCCAAAATAATCACACACACCAAGTTTGAAGATAATCGCTTAAGCCATTTAGGCTGCAGATCGTTATACATACTGACAGATAGACAGACAGACCGACAGACATTTTTCTCGATCACTTTTTTAGACTTCTCTATGATCGTAATGTCATGTTTGATTGTTATCTCAATTTTTTTAATATTCACGAATCCTAAACTTGCCTTATAGTCCATATAATCGCAAGTAAAAACTCTTAACTCTAACTCTTACTTAGTACACATTAAGAAAATCAGTATTTCAGGATATTTACAATACCAATCTAATCAGTTATTATTATTAAATTTAATTGAATGTACAGAAATCAGAAAACAATGTTTTAAAAAAATATACCAAAAGGAGGATGTATGTATGTGTCCGAAATAAATTTAACCTAATAGCTCAAAAGAAAACAACGTAAATTCCGCGACTGAATCGCACGTAATTTTCTCGTGAGCCACACCGTCTCGAATAAAGTTTAAAATGTATTAAGGGCGTTTCTATGTTCATATTAATTTATGTGAGTTTTACTTTGATTGCTTGAAAAAGGTATACGTAAGAGTTCTCAGAAAATAAAAGAATAAACGCCATTATATTTGGACATTTTTTTGCAAAAAAAAATTTTTTTTGTGAATTTTGATTGTTCGAATAAAGAACGTTAAATTGTATTGAATTTAAACGCCATTTTATTTCTTTAAGCAATGTAAAAAAGTGTAATTTTTTTTTTCAAAATCGTAGGAGCGGTTCTTAAATAAAACGGTTTTTTTTAACAACATATTTTAAAACTTTTTTGGAAAAAAATAAACTTTTATATAACGGTTATATGACAGGTACCGTTAATTATAAGAATCTGTAGAATGTGAAAATAACCTTGAGTTCTAAATTTGAAGACGATTGGCCCAACCGTTTAGGCTACAGTCCAAAAACATTCGTACAGACAGACAGACAGACAGACAGACCGACAGAATTTTGCCAGTAACTCAAAAATGTGTCTCTATCATCGTAATGTCATGTTTGATTGTTGTCGCTGTGATCGCTGGTAAAAAAACAGTATCATAAAGTATGAGCAAACACGATTGTTTCTTTCTTTTGTTTTTGAAATAAACACCTGGTGGCAAATAATTTTGTATTTCCATGAACTTCACTAATACGGCTGTATACGAGTCTATAGCCTTAACGTCTGAAGTAATATTGTGTATGGTTTCAAAAGTGTATTTAAAAGTGTTCATTTTAAATCAACACTGAACATCAAGGCGAGCCTAGTGATTAGTGACCATTTCATAAAGTATCCATACAAATCCCTTTTTTGAGACGAATAGAGATCACCAGTATCGTTAAAGAATAAAAGTACGTGCGACCCAGTCGTGCCGGGTCGCACGTACTTGCTCATGTGTGCTAATCCTTTTTAGGTACAGGCGTCTTTTTGACAAAGATTTAATTTTAATGTTTTTTTGACGTGCAACTTCTTTAGAATCGTTGTGGTTTGAAGCTCGAACGAACATGCGTCACGATAAGGGGATAAACACATAAATGTATAGGATTGTTAACTTTTGCAGTTTTTTAGTGTATTATTTTTCCACTTGTTGTTTACTGTTTATAATATAATTTGCTAATAGAAAGATATAAAGGATTTTTTTCAGTTTAATTTTCATTTTGGTATAGAAAAATTTGAACAACTGGCATTAAGATTCGTTTCAGTTGTAGGGCAATAATGCTAGGTATAAGGACCTATATTGTTAGGTCTCAATAACAATAATTTACTTTTTGAAATCAAATTAATTAAAATAGCTTAATTATGTTTGAGGGATCGATAAACGTTTGATGTGGGTAGGTATTAATGGAATTTATTAAGGATATTAGGTACATATAATAAGGTTGGAAGGAAGGTAGGTACTAAATATAAGATACACGTTCCAACTACTGCTAAGCGAGTGGGTATAGAAACAATATTAAAAGTTAACACAGTGGTTTTGTTTATTTATAGGCAGGTTGTAAACTTTTGTTTTCTTGATTGAAATTTTTGCATTCAGTAGTAATCGAATAGTTTTTTTTTATTTTTTTTTGTGTGTTTTATTATAGGCTTCCTTATTTATTCTGTGTGATTTTATGATGATGAAATGCTTTAAAATACGTAGGTATGTATGTAAGTTTTCACCTTCTTTTATTTGACTAATGGCTAGGGCTTAGCCGAGCAATATGAAATAAAAATTTGGGGATAATATTAAACAAATAAAATTTTTATGAAATTAAAAAAACACAGTTCATAACGTTTTTTGCGAAAAATGTTGTAAACCATCTTATTTCTTTTGCTGTTTTCTATTTTATGAATTTTTCATTTCAAAATCGTTCATTTTTTTTTTTGAAAAACTTTTCAAAAACATCAATGTCAATTTAAAGAAATCTATAGAAAAATTAAAAAAAAAAACTATATATCCGTTTTAAAAATATTCAAAAAACAAAATATTTTTTTTTAAATTATTAAAAATAAAAAAAAATTTTTTTTAAATTTTAATGAGCAATAATTTTTAAATCATAAAAAACTATATATTTTAAAAATTTCATCAAAATCCGTCATTTAGTTAACGAGAAAGTCTGATTTATATGGGGGGTACCGTTATAAAACTTTTTCTGAAAAATCCATTAAAACTAAAAGATAGATTTTGCATAGAAAACACCATTTTATCAAAATCGTAGGAGCTGTTTTCGAGAAAAATAAGTTTTTCATGAAAAGTTATATGGCAGGTACCGTTAGTTTTGGAGCTAGAATGCCAATTCGAAAAACAGTCGGGTAGAGTACTCTAAAAATACTATATACCAAGTTTGAATCAAATAGGCTGTATGAATCGATACGGACAGACAGACAGACGGACGGAATTTCCGGACCCACTTTTTTTGACTTTTCTATAATCGTAATGTCATGTTTGATTGTTAGATTTTTTTTACGAATGCATAACTTGCCTTATAAATAAATAAATAAATTAATTAATTGGCGCGACAGCTCCTTAAGGTACCAAGGCCTAGTGACTTATACTCTCAACCATTCCTGTGTGTGTGTTGTTAATCTGCAAGAATGGAAGGGACCTACAGTTTACCGCCGAGTCCGAACGGCTAGATGAGATGCACTTTTTCGAGACAAATTTTACTCTTGGAGGTTTTGTCAGTTCCTCGCAAGAGGCAGTACCCCAGAAAAAAGGTGGCTATGAGCTCGATTTGAACCCAGGATCATTCGCTTAGCAGTCCGACACACTAACTACTAAGCCACGGCTCCCTATAAATCGCAAGTAAAAATCAAACATAAACAAAAATGGAGCATTGAGCTTCCCATCGTGGAAGAAAAGCAGTTGCAAAAACTCCTGGATAAAATAAGTGCAAAGACACAGTAAACATGGATCAATCCAAAACTGGGAAGCTTGTTTACGTTTCCTGAATTCAAGTCGGTGAGCACCACATGTGAAGCCCTAGGGCGAAGCAGAGAAGTGGAATAGTTGCGGTGCCAGTTGAGATTATCACAATCGTCGCTTCGGTCAGAGAAGAAAAAGTTGATGACGGGACCGGGTCAGAATTCCGTCTTTCAAAATTCTGTAAGCCCAAAATTCTTTTCTTTTTTTTTTTTTAAAGTACCGTATGACCAAAATTCTATAGCTATATTAAAATTTTGTATGCCAAAATATTTGTTTATCCGAAATACTATAAATGTAAGATTCTATTTTCAAAAATTCTGCTAATGTCCAAATTCTGTATTTTGACGAAGAACTTGCATAACAAAAACAAAACTTAAAAGAGAAACAAGATAGTAAATCATTATTGGGTGGTATTATAAAAAAACTTAATAAAATAACAAATAAATATAAACATATAAAATAAATTCAAAAATATATAATATATATATAAATTATTTAAAAAAATTAAGAGGGGAATAGACTTGATTTCGTCCTTATATTCGTGAGTATATCTATACATTAATAGGATCAAATCTAAATTGATATAAATATTTAATATGTTGCGGCTTAGAGTTGCAGATAAATTAGTTAAAAATTAAGGTGTTTTTGTTTTATTGTTGATTTTGGTGTTACGTTTTCAAAATTCTGTATTAAAAAAAAACAAAGTGGACACTTTTTTTACATTATCGAAACGATTTTTATTTAAATACAGAATTTTTATTTTAAAATCAGGATTTTTGCCTATAAAGAATTTCGAATTACAAAACTTTGTGTAACCAGAAATTTGAATAACAGTACTATGAAAAACAGTATTTTTAAAACAAAATTTTGAATACCCAACCCGTTTATGTCAAACTTTATGTGCGACCCAATCGTGCTCATATTTTGAATGAATACAAATGTAAGCCTACAATCTCATCTCTATAACAACTTAATTCACAAACAAAATTTATTGGTTTGTCTAAATGCCGGTGGTCCGATTTTTTGTTAATATCATTGGCCGTCACGTTACTGTCAATAAAGATCACTACAGACACTTAACTTATATTTGGTTTCAAAAATTGCAACTTTGAGTCAAAAGCCACGCAGCTGATGAAACAACTGACTTATTGCAAGTTGTGTGTTGCCCTTATAGTGTTAAAACGCACTGCGCGTTCATATGAGGATTAGGGTGGGAGGGAAAGAAGGTGACGATTACCATTGGTTTTGAATGCTTGCAAATCGAAATGGCAAGGGGAAATCTCGCCGGGTAAACCATTCCAAAGTTTAAAAAAAAAGAATCTCAATATTTCACGGTATGTCGAATTTCGGGGTCTTTATGTTAATTAACTGGGCTTTGTATTGTAGATGTGAGTTAAAAAACTCACTGTTTCTACGATTAGCGTAAAATAAGGCGTTTATTTTCGATTTTTTTTATTACCATCTGTTCCCTATAAAACAACATAAAATCAAAACAAAAAGGTGATTAACTTTGCTTGCCAAAAAAAATTTTTCCAATTCTTGACATTAAATTTATAGTGTCTAAAACAAAAATATCTCACAAACTATCTTCAAAAGTATCTCAAATTGTTCGTGTTAGGCGTAGATTATTATTATTTCACCGCCATCTCTGATCGTAAAAAACCGTCTTAGTATCAATTTATCACGAACGTGATATGCATTCTCAAAACCAAAAATCCATTTATAGGTACTAGTACACCCGCGCACTAGACATTTAAAATTATGGCGGGAATGGCGGTTCGTCAATCGTCAGCATCCCTGCGCAAACCCACTGAACTGAAATAGTTATAATCACAGAATAAAGATCGCAAGTGTTGGGATTTCTCAGTGTCGGAACCTTTCTCATGTTTTCGCGCAGCAATTTTTTTTTTTGGGTTTTGTTGGCTAAAAGATACAATCGCACATGAAGGCGGCAAATTCTCAGAGCTTAACCTTGAGCAATTTTGTTCAGTCTGTCTGTTTTTGTTTTTTCCTCTTTCTTGTAGTACCGCAAGGTGCAATGGCTGCCTAACTGCTTTCCTACCTGATGATTTGCCAAATTCAAACCCCACAACATCTGCGCCCGCTTCTTTGGAACGATCAAAGCTCTACCACAAAAGAACCCACAAATTGCTATCCATGATGACGGGTGTTACATCATAGACGCACACACAAGCACAGTTACTCCGTGATCTTAATTTCACTTCATAAAGGTGACTGACATCTGAATCTGAATCTGAATTTGAATTTTCAAGCCCGCCTGCCTGCTAGGAATATTTAGATACGAATATGCTCATTGAATTTCATTAACTTTACCACCTGACAAATGTCGCATGGGATCCATTGTAAGAAGTTATTAGAATGATGGGTGGAGGAGAGGTAGAAAGGGTGGGTGGGAATAAGTGTGCTTCAAGAAGTGCCTAGTTACATATTATTCTCATAAGTTCACACTATTTCCGTTTTGGAAGAATATGTTTCATGGGAAACTGCATGCAGAATGTTGAAGGTGTAATTATTTGCTGTGGCACAACTCTTCGGTTAGTTCACAGGGTTTTATGAATTAAAATTTGTGTTTTTTTTGTTAAGTTAATTTTGCATTTATATTCATTGAAATGAAGACTTAACAACCCTTTTATGTTTTCTTTTTGCCACTATTATTTTTTGCATTCTACTTGCAACATAAGGCAAGAATGCAGTGAATAATTATAGATCGAATTCAGTCAGCCAGGCACCAAAACTTAACCGCCCATTTTTATTCAAATACACAGCAAAACATAAATAAAATCCTACAAATTCCATTTGCATGCGACAACAATTGCTGGCTGGAGTCGTAAGTATCAGTTTAACAATATTCCAGCACCCATAAACAAACGACTTAACAGCATCTAAATACACACTTGCATCTTGTCATCAAATGTAAACAAGCCATTAAATATGTAAGAAGCCGTTAAATTATGTGTCGAATTATACAAACGCCTAAATAGCTTTTGGTCATGACAAATAACAAAATATCTCTTAAGTAACTCTCATCAAACAAAAGACCTGATGTTAGAACTCGAAATTCGTATGGCTTTGTGTTTAAGTAGATTTTTCTTCAAAAACATGTTAGCAGTTGAATAATTTCGAAAGACCATAGTGAATTCTCAAAAAGTCTCGTCAAGACACATGCCACAAATATGAGTTAGAATAATTGAGAAGTAATTTGAAGAATCTTAATCAAAAATATGCAACACGACGGCATGCGATACACACCTCAACTGATTTATTTGCACTGATTACCTTAAGTGGCATCATAACTAAGACTTCTGGCTTATTCAGAAATAACCATTCCACAAATCTGAGAAAAGATACAAACAGAATAAACTCCAACAATCTAAGCTTAAGGTTAATATAATAATAGTGACTTTTCTAACCCCTCAGAGAACTATAAAGAATTGGCCATCGTGTATCATCTAATGTACCATCATCAATAATTGTTTAAGAAAACTGGTGTGGCCAAAGCTCAAAAAACTCGATTTTTTAACCAGACTTTGTTGCATGAAGATCTTGGTGCACAGCAAGTGGCAACAATAAAAAAAAAACATATCCGACTCACTGACCATCAACTATCAGTCGGACATGTGGATCTTGCAAATTTATACTTACGTTCCACACTATGAGGCAAAGATTCTCCTACAAACACGCACACAACAATTAAGCTCGTGAGACATAATGTCTGTTTCTCCCTCGTCTTGCGTCTTCAAAAAAAAATTCATGGGGTGGCTGTTAATGGCTTTATGTTGATGCTATGGTGTTGTCTGGTATTTCGTTGTCGTTCGTCGCTCGTATGCATGAAGCCTGAAATCTTACAGTCGGGCTCTGAAAGCACATCTTAACTTTTTGGTATAAATAATCCGGAGTGTTACCACAAAGGGTACAGTCTCAATTGTAAAGTGCGCAAGTGATCCTCTCAAAGGAGCAAAGTTTTGTGTAGTGTTAATATCTAAAACAAACTAACAAGAATATGAATTTCTTTGTAAGTAGATTTAAAAGGATACCAAAAAAAGGATAACACATCTAATTTCATCTATCTGACTCACAGATTTTCCTTCTCGTCGCCATGCTTGCGCTGGTTAGTGCCGCTCCTCAGGGACCAAATGAACCTATACCAATCATTAGGCAAGAGCAGGAAGTGAATTTTGACGGATCCTACAAGTATGCCTATGAGACCGGCAATGGAATAACTGCTGAAGAGACAGGATTTTTGAAAAATGCTGGCAATCCAGATACTGAAGCACAGGTAGGTCCATTGGTGATATCGTAAGTGCTAGGGAAATTAACAAGATGACCTTTTAAGCTCTTTGGTGATTAGTTTATGAGTTTACTTTGTGAACTAGCATTGCACAATGAAGTCTAATTGCATAATTTGAACCAACAAAGTGCATTAAAACAAAAGAGCTGACTAGCAAACTTGAAACTACTCAATAGTGGATTTCTGTAGTTTCTTGATATTTAAATGCTTCGTTATTCATTCGTTATGTTGAAGTGCATTAAGAAACATATTATGAATGTGTTATTTGCAAAGCAATATCAAAACTAGATTGCACTTTTAAAAATAAATCGTACAAAGTCACATGTGCCTAATCGAATCATCATATCAAATTATTTCTTATAGGTTGCTCAAGGTCAATACTCATATACAGCTCCAGATGGCCAACTAATTCGTGTGGTTTATACTGCCGATGAAAATGGTTTCCAAGCTCAAGGTGATCATTTGCCAACACCACCACCAATTCCACCAGCAATCCAAAGAGCTTTGGAGTATTTGGCTACAGCTCCACCGCAACCAGAGCAAGGAAGCAATGCCATTAGGAGAGGATAAATCTGAGGCGAATGATTTACTTTTTTAATTAAAATTGTTCCCACTAATGCCCTGAAAACATGAAAATGTGATTTTCTTCATTCATATTATCCACACACTAATATCTTTTGTTGGCTGGCTATGTTGAAATTTTTGTAAATATTATTATTTGTTATAACAACTTGCCAACTAAAAAAAAAGAAAATTTTCGACCGAATACTCATAAAATTAGATATTAAGTTTAATGAAAAAAAAATAAATAAATTGAATTTTATACAAAAAAAAATTGTTAATATAGTAGTTTTATTTTTATATATAGTATTTGATTTTTGTATTATCTAGAAGAAAAAAAAGTCGCCGGACCAAAACCAACATCCATTTAGGCTTCATCGAGGTGGATATATGAGATTCGACATATATGTTGACCTCAGTAAAAGTTTTGTTTGACATCAGGGTTCTTATTCCCAAGAATCATTTTTTTAAAGTTGAATATCTTCATATACTTCATTTAATCTATCGACTTAATACGATTCTGGAGTGCGGTATTGTTTTAGAAAGATCAAACAAAACAAATGTGTCGAAAAAAATAAGCCTATGGAATTTTATCCCGGAAGGAATCTCAAAAAAAAACACAGTTAAGCCAGACACATAACTGGCAATCATACAACGGAGTTGACGGAGGATTTTTTTCAGAAATTCAAGATTTTGTTGGCTTAAGGCTCCCTGATGGCAGCAGTGTCTACCAAACTGAGGTCTTGGCAGTGACAATCGCTTTTAAAAGCGGGGGTCTTAAAAAATTGCTTTATCATGGACTGAAAACCTTTCTTTATTGACTGAAAATCCAATAAAATAATTTCTGCCATCGCTTCGTAATGAAAATGAAATTGGCCGTTTTATAAGATTAAGTAAGGTTCTAGGCATGTAAAATAGCAAGCAATGTTGCTAGCTTCCCGGCCATGGAAAGGATAGAGTTGAAGAAATAGCAAATATCGTTATATGATCGTATCTAGATTGACGCAAAAGTAAATATTTCACCAAGTAAAGTTAGAAAAGTTCTAACAAAACTGAATGACGGATGGGAATGTTTTGAAAACTACCCAAAACCCAGATAAAATCATGGAATCAAACAAGAATTCCTCGGGCCTTGAGGCCATGTTGTTTTGTTGATATTTCTCAAATCATGTTGTTTACTATTCAATTACTTATGCTAAATCACCATGGCATGTTGCACGATCAAACAAAACGTGCAGTATGATACGCGGTGGTCCTTCACACTTTACTCTTAAATATTTTGTTGCCAAATTTGAGAAGACTGGCTCAATTATCAATCAGCCAACATTCATACGTCAAAGGAACGCAATATCGGTCGAGAACATCGCCGAGGTCCCAGAAAGTGTATAGCACAACCCGAGGCAGTCGATCTTGCAGATTTCAATTTGGTAAATTTTGCATATTGACTTATGCTTATGCAACTGATCTAGTAGCTCGAAGCTCATGACCTTAGACAACGCCGTTCATTTGCTGACTGAGTTCCGGAAGAGTTTGGAAGAAGAGCCCAATTTTGGATACAAAATCATTTTTAGTTTCGAGGAGCATTTTTATTTTATACTTCTTTTGCTACAAATCAAAATAACCTCGCAGAAGTAAAAGTGAATTGGTCATGCGATTTGACCTCGCTAAACTTTTTCTTGTTGGGTTTCCTGAAGTCACAGGTATATGCAAATCAATCATTAATCAACATAACGATGGCCTGTCGTTTAATTTATAAATTCACCTATATATTACGCTTTCTAATTCAACTTACTCATCCAAAATACTAGACACATGATTTTTGTTCGAACTCAATATCATTCTTTCCAAATGTGGTCAAAACGCAGTTTTTATCGTTTTTCTTTTGTAACAAAATCCCTGTGTCTTCGAAGCGTTAAATTTACTTTTCAAGGAACTAGTGCTAGGTGCTATGTTTGTTTTTTAGCGGTTTGAGGCTTTTGAAAATCCTGTGTAAATAATTTACCAAAAAAGGTCCTGCCACAGATCCTTGTGGTAAACCTACTTTTATTTTAATTGCAATTGTTATCTTAAAAAAACGTTAGAGTTCGCTTTGTTCTTTGCGAAATAAATAGTGAAATTTAACAAGATAAGCTTGTGTATAAGCTCCACGTTTCAAACAGCGTGAAACGCTTTCTTAGCATTACGCATGGTGATGCGCTTCTTCTTGAACAAAATTATTTTTAATATCCCTTGTAACCGAAAGCTTTAAGAGAAGTACTCCTGAAAAAAAATTCTTCTTTTGACAAGATGTCGAACTAGCCGTAGTTTATTAACTATGTATTTAATTTTTTAGCATAATGCTTGTTATGGGAATGATATAGTTTATATCACTTGAAAATTATCTGAGAAAAAATGAAGTTCTTAACACTTGCATGATACTCAAACTATTTTTTTTAAATTTAAATACAACCAAAAACCACATTATCTTCCACTAAACTAAATGAAATCACACCTATTGTTTCCTAAAAATACTTTTTCAAACAATTTCTACCAAAATACAAAATAAAAATAAAAAAGGAAAGTACAACAGATTTTATCTACATCACAACTCATTTTCAGAGCACAAAACTTCAAATTTGTTAAATGAATTGTTAAACCATCAACTTGTCAAGAAGTCAAAAAAAAAAATACTATCGTCATAATCAGTTAACCTTTGAATCGCAATACAATTTCAACACACCAGTCAGTGGTCAGTTGCGCACAGCGCATCCGCCCATTCGCATGGATATATCCCATTCATAAGATTTGCAAATAGCTAATTCTGTTACCTTTCTTCATCAACTACACTGAAACTGAGATGCTTTGTTAGCCTGGATAAAAAAAAAAAAAAAAAAAAAAAAAAAAAAAAAAAAAAAAAAAAAATATATGGCTTCTTACAACACATCCATTCCAAGAGGTGTAAATAATGTTGAAGATGCTAGTTGCACGTCTCAATAATTGGAACCCGTTGGATGAAATTATAGAATTCGCATCTAAATGTCAGCCAAGAGTGAGTGTTTTGTATATGCGCGCTCAGCATGGTTTGGTTCTTTGCTTTTGGTGTAATGCAATCTCTGGGTAAGTGGGCTGCACCCATCATCGCATTGCCGGCAGTGAAAGATCAAGAAGAGAGAATCTATTATGTAAATGCAACTCATTCGCATATAGTCGAAGATCCGGAGTGCCTGGGTGCATTAGATTGACATACCTATTTCAAGGCTCAAGATAAGGAATCTATGTATGCATTAGATGCAAATTCGATTTGACTCACTTTAGATGCATCTGAGACAAAAATTGGCAATGACATCGTCAGAGTTTTTTTTCAGATGGTTGACCGTGGATTGTTATATAAGGCACACGCTTGAATGGGGAAACTATGTGTGTTGTATGGAGCTTGCATGTATGTAACACCCATTGGAAATAAGTGCTTGAGTTTTGAGAGTTGATCGTAAATGTCAATCAATTTCTTAGATTTTGACGTGAAAAGCATTTGTAGCTGTCAGATTATTGAAAACTTTCCCATAGGTACCGTTGGCTTTTATAACAGTGTGACGTCTTTAACATTTAACAGTTCCTCATCTATCATCAAGACATATTAATTATGATCGTTTTTTTAGGATAGAAGAAGACTTATGCAACGCATAATTCTATTTTTTTTGTTAGTCCAAAATAATTATTATTAACGTAGTAAGTTAGCTTTAAGTGATATTTAGTGGGTCAATAGTAGCTATTTATTGTGGGGAAATTTCTGGAAGTCGAATAATAAATTCGAAAGTCGAATTATTTTATTAACTTTATTATTGAAAAATAAATTTTAATAGCTAGTATTTTTAATTATTTATTTATTTATTTCCTTCAAGAAAAATGTGGTTGTACAAAAAGAAAATACATCATTCTTATAATTAGTACTTAACAACTAAAACTCGTCAAAGAGAGAGATAGAAAATATGAAATATGAAATATTCAAAAAAGTAAAGACCTCTTAACAGAAAATCATAATAAAAAAAAAAAGATAATATAAAATAAGTTTTTCATAATTCAGTTCATTATACGTATTTAATATTAAGAGAAAATAGTGTCATTAGAGATATAATCATAAAGTACTTTTTTAAACCTGGGAAGTGTACTAAACTGCCGAATAGAGAACGGTAAGGAATTCCATAGGCCAATTGAGTGGAAGTAGAACAATCTCTTGCTTTCAAGGTACTTATATGAAGGTACAATTATACTATTTGCTCTTGCCGAAAAAGCAAAATTAATTCGTTCATATAGATACAAAGGTGGTTTATTAATAAACACAAGAAAAATGCAATTTTTAAAATTTAAAAATTCTTTAAGAGACATACCAGTTAATTTTTTACTATAATTAGATATATGATCAAATCTACGTAGACGAAATATATATCTGATGGCTGTGTTATACCCAACTTGAAGCTTTCTCATAGAAATCGAATCTTAATTAATAAAAACAAAACTCCTATAGCTAAAGATTGGTAGTAAGAGACTTTTTACAAGTCTAAGTCTAGTCGCAAATGGTGTAACACCTGCAGACACGTTTAATTGTCTAACTCCCGCATAAATTGATCTGATGAAATTCACATTGTCCCTAGCAGAGAGTCTAGTATTTAAAACAATATCTAGGCTTTTCACATTTTCAAGATAGGGGATAGTATTCGTCATTATGATTTAATGAAGCCCAGTTAACAATGGATTGTAAATCTTCGTTTAACCTTCTTTTTTTTATAATTTACACGCGCGAAAGGGGTTTGTGTCCATCCTTCCGCGCGCGATGGCGGATGGACTCATTTGGGTCTTCTTCGATACTCTGCTCCACCGAAACGAACTATTATTTTGGTAATAAATTTGCACAATTTGCAAACTTTGTTCAGGAGTAAGTCTATTCATTATGAAATCGCAAACCAAACTGATCATAAATCAAGAGACAGCTGTCAAAAAGACCAACTCCGAAAAAAGTATTGCCAGATTGAAAACCACACGTCTATTAAAATAAAAAAATATTTTTTTTTAGAAAATTCTTCATTTTTTTTAATTAGTTTCAGAGTTTTCTTGGAAAAACTAAGTACGCAATACAATTTGAAAACTAAATGTCTATCGCAGAAAAAAAAAATTTTATCGTTCGACCAGTTTTTTTAAAAAGTCGTTTTTTTTGAAAAACATTTTGTTCAAAATTGTATGGCATGTACCGTTATTTTTCGACCTAGAGCAAAAATGAAAAACACCCCCGAGATACTATCTAATAAATACTAAATACCAAGTTTGAAGCAAATCGGCCAATCCGTTTAGGCTGTAGAGGCGCGAACAGACAGACAGACAGACGGACGGAATTTCCGGACCCGCTTTTTTCAACTTCTCTATTATCAATGTCATGTTTCATTGTTAGATTTTTTTTTCTTGCAGGAATCCATAACTTGCATTTTAGTACCTAAATCGCAAGTAAAAATCTCAACAAAAATATATTCAGTGACCTCCGTTGGTTGAGAACAAAAGACAACGCGACAAGAAAGAGATTCTTTGCGGTAAATTGCAGTAAAATTTAATAACCATTTATATTAATAAGCACATATGATATCTCTTTTTTAAGCCAAGTTTCCGAAACGCACAAAGCATCAACAGATTTATCCAGAAATAAATCTCTCAATTCATCAATATGCGCATCGATGCTTTGGGCGTTTATATGACAAAGTTTAAAACCATCATACTGACTTGATAAAACATTCAGCATAACCCTGCAAGAATTGTACTCCTCCGACACATCTAAGCCATGAGAATCACCTCTTTAAAGTTTCAAAAAGTAATCTACGTAATCATGCAGCAAACATGCAGCCAATCAAAGTACACATTTTGTTGAAAAGAACCATTAAATTTTCACCCTCAATAAGTGGAATGCCTGATATAATAATATCTGAGAGAAAGTGCCACCTTGTGCCACTTAGGTACTATAATACAAATGTTGCATTTGTGCAGATTAAAAATTTTGAAATAACAATCAAACATGACATTACGATGATAGAGAAACATATTTGAGTTACTGGCAAAATTCTGTCCGTCTGTCTGTCTTTCTGTCTGTTTGTCTGTACGTTGTATTTTGGGGCGCATCCTAAACAGATGGGCCAATCGTCTTCAAATTTTGAACTTAAGGTTCTTGTGACATTCTACAGAGGACTTTTTTCAATTTTTTTTAGCTCGAAAATTAAGGGTACCTGTCATATAACCGTTATGTAAAAGCTTATTTTTTCGAGAACGGCTCCAAGAATTTTTATAAAAAAAAAATCAGTGCACTACTGTAGGTATACATTTTATTTTGGTGAAAAAAAATTTAATATGGTGGGCTAAAAACGGTACCTCCCATAGGACTGGTTTTTTTTCTTCGACTTTTTCGAAAACTGGTGATCCGAATACAATCAAAATTGATATTCAGGAAGATGTAGGCAGTCTGAGTAATTTTGGAAAAAAAATTTTTCGAAAACTTTTTTTTTTTGTATTTTTAATAATTTTTTTTTTGAAAAATCAATATTTTGAAAACGGGTAAGTGATTTTTTTTAAATTTTGTTTTTAAATGTATGTTGTTTTTGTGCTTAAGTTTATATTCTTGAATTATATTTTTTTAATTTTTAAAAAAAGTTGTTAAAAAAACCGTTTTATTTAAAAACGGCTCTAACGATTTTGAAAAAAAAATTCACACTTTTTCACATTTTTTAAGGAAATAAAAAATAAAATGGCGTTTAAATTTTTCCGCTGAAAACTATTTTACGTACTGTTTTCAAACAATCAAAAGTCAGAAAAATCGAATATAATCTTTGAAGTTCCCTTAATGTTTCTCAAATTTTATTCCAAGCTGTGACCGCATATAAGAGCAAGTACGTGCGATCCAGTCGTGCAATTTATTTTGGTTAGAACTTCGACGTCATTATGAAGGTCAGTGATGCGTTTCTCAAGTTTATTGCGCAAAAGTTTTTCCAAATCTTTGAAATTCTTTTCGATTAACTGAGTAATTGTTTTTCTCATAGTTTGCATAATATTCGACACCTCAGATGACATATCGGACTCCAGGCTTTGATTTTTCTTTTTTGCCCGTGTGTTTCTTTCTTCAGAAACCACCGCGTTTGAAGTTGAGGTTAAATTATCAGCAGAAGACATTGTTAATTTTTATTTTTATTTTTCGTTACACAAATGTAGTTAATTATATGTGTTGTGATTGTATTTTTTTATTTTTAAACAAATTGTGTTTTTAATTTAATTCAAGAATATAAAAAGTAAAACTTTAATTAATAAAGGTGGAAAATAGGTTTTACAGAGTAGGAAAAAAAACTAATTTACTCTCTTTGACATCTAATATTATTTGTTGTACATATAATCCAATCCAGGCCAAAAGAAGTTGGTAATTATCGACCTATAGTGCTCGCCGTTGACAGTGATGACCTGTACAACATCGTTCTTAATGAAATAATGACCGATGACGCCGCCAGTTTAAAATCCACACCAAACAGTGACTTTATCGGGGTGGACTGGACGCTCTTGGGTCTTATGTGGATTGGTTTCATTCCAAATTCGACAATTTTGTTTGTTCACGTACCCATTCATTCAGAAATGGGTCTCATCGCTGAAGATGCCCATTCAGCGAACACATGTTGCTGTCTATGGTCGTTTACCTTCAGATTAAGTCAAGACGCAAAATTCGCCAAGTTTTGGTCTGCGAAAGGTCGAGTTCTGGTGAGAGACGCGAAATCGACTGCCTCGGTTTCTCCTGCTCACTCTCACAGGCGACGGTGATGTTTTCGGCCGATCTTGCGTTTTGTTGCGGAACGTTGGGCGAACAGAACACCCATTTTTATAAAACAATTGTATCGTGTTGTTGAACGCTATATCCACCCATGGTGAATAGGCCAAACAGACTGAATAAATGACGGCCATCAAGAATAATAACTGTTAAAGTTCGGAAGTCCATATTGGAAGACCCTTGATAAACATATTGAGAGTCTTGGAGCAAATTTAAAAAAAATTAAAATACACGAAAACCATAATAGGCAACTACCAATGTTGTTTAATACCAGGCGAATCAACAATTCATCAGATCTTTATCGTATGCAGCAAACCATCTTTGAGGCTTGAAAAAATCAAGTAGATACAGAATCTAATCTTGCCATAAAAACTAAGCTGTTTCTGTACAAAACTAAACTACTTCTGAACAAGACTATGGTTTTACAGGTACTCACGTACGAATCCCAGACTTGGGTGATTACTAAGAGGCATTCTGATCTGTTAACCGATTTCGAGAGAAAAGTCTTCGGGGAAGGGAGATTCCGGAGAAGATGTTATCATTAATTTTATGAAATCTACTTCGAAGCAGATGTGTAGTGGAAAATTCCGGTAGGCCTCTGGGGCTTTGATTGTTCCATGTCTGACTAAAAGCAACCATCGTTTCGTTTGTTTGTTTGTTTGATACACGAGTTCTTGATCCTGATTTTCTTCCGGGGTTGTATTTGCAAAGCGCCTTCTAATTTTTCGACATGTACAATTGTACATGCTCTTTTTGTTTATGTTTAATCTTTCTAATGACACTGATGATCTTTAGTCGTGTCAACCCAGAGGTGTACATGCACACTTGTAGGAATGTTTTTTTTAGGTGAAAAAGTGTCGCAAGCCTCACATGATGCTTATGGCCTAGAAATGATTCGTCTTCTAGTCACCTTCTTTAACAAGAAGGAAAGGGCTACAGGAATATTTTCCCCGTTGTATAAGCCAATTATCCCGGAAGGAAGTTTTTTCTACAGGTTTTTATAGGTTTTTAGAGTGGAATTTGAATGAGCTCTTACAGATTTTTTTCGGATGGGTGGATCACAAAATTCAACTATTTCAAATTAGGACTAATGAAAACCCTTATAAAGAGAGAATTCTGTTTTAGGATTAGGTATTTAGGTATTTTGCATAACCTCCACCTTCGACGTCGTTAATAATAATATAACCAAACTGCCATCTGGGCTTACACAATCTTCCAATATTTGTTTAATAAAAAATATGTTAAGACTTCAGGAGGATATTATGTTGATTAAACTTGATTTTTCATGAAAAAAAAATTGTAAAATTGTAAATGTTTGGCAAAAAATTCGAAAATGGTAGAAAGGGACACTCAAGACCAGTTTGCTGACCTGTTAAAAAACAACAGGAAAAAGAGTTAAGTTTTTTGTTGTTTTAGAGCCAATCCAACTTAGGCAAACCGGAAAAAAATTAAACATATTAGGGTTCTGAAGAGGTGTTCTTCCACGCTTTAAAAACCTTTATGTAAGCTTTTCCTTCGATCCGACTCTTCTGGGCTTGTTTCAAAAAAAAAAAAAAACCTGATAAATTACCACATTACCAGATCTTGAAAAGCGAAAGATTTTTTAATGACCGACAGTATGACTTTCCTGGCAATAGGTCCGCTGGTAATCTGATGACTTATCTCACTAAATCGATATTTCAGGGGCATTCGATAAAGTTTGGCATCTTACTCTCTTATCGAAAAAGTGTGCTTTGTTGGATTATAACTTTCTTTCTAACTATTCTATACAACTTGTATTGAGCAGGTTCATATCTGAAATCTATATATATAAATTAAAGTTTGGTTTTGTGCACATTCGCTAACCAGCCAAATCGGTTGACCGATTTTCTTTTTTTTTTTAATTAAAGAGCAATAAAAGTAGAAGGTTAAGGATAAAAAAATAAAAAACAAATAAAGAAATTCGGTTAAAAAAAGAAATGAAATTTCAATAATTTTCCCATGCAAAATAAACTTGGAGAGTCGCGGGAATCTGCGTAGCTTCCGTGATTTTTCTAATATTTTAGTGAAACAAACGGGTATCGAATAAAACAAATAATGCGTTACACATAGATGCAAATGAAAAAAATAAAAAAAAATTGCCGCTAAAAAAAATTTGTTAGACATTTGCGCCGAACACATGTACTAAACTAAATTTTTAATTTTTTTAATTTTCATTTTAAAGACAAAATAATTACGGAACTAATGACCGTCTTATTTGTTTATGTTTTCTTTATTTTTTTCTGAAAAAAATCCAGAAAACTAGAAAAAAATAAAGAAAACAATGAAATTATGAAAAAAGAAGAATCACGCAGTTTTACGGCCACAAAACATGGTAGGTATAACTTCTAAAATATAAAAAGTATTGAAATCAAATAAACCGGTCCTACAATTTTCGAAATACTTTTTTCATAAATTCTTTGTTATTTAAGACGTGTGATGGCGTACTTCATTTTTTCTAAAAACCGTTAAGTATTGTGTGTTACTTTTTATAAGTTCAAACTGTGATATTTTCAACGTAAATATTACTTGTTTCTGTCAAAGATCTTGCTTTCCAATGTAAATAGGCACATAAGAGCAAGTACGTGCGACCCAGTCGTGCCCATTTTTTTAAGTTGAGATAGTGTTATTTTTCTACGTTAATGTTACTTATTTTTTAAAATTTATTCGACGATGTGACCGCACACATGAACAAGAACGTGCGAACCAGTGTTCGAGAGCGGCAATTGCTTAAAAGACAGTTCTATTTCCAATCAATCTTACCGCTCTGTTTTAAATTTTATCGAACAGATTTAACGATATTTGAGAAGCACCAGTTGGTAGTAGCTGGGTGTTATACTCAAGTTTGGGCATTTTTAAAAATCGAAAAAAAAAGTTTTTAAACATTTTTAAATGCAATATTAATCGAATTATAAATGACTTCCTGTATGCAAAATCTTATATAAATCGGGATAATGGTTTACGATAAAACCGTATTTGAAAAATCGGTTTTATGAGTGGTGCCGTTATGTAACAAATTTCAAAAATTCATTCTATTTAGAAGATGTGTTGTTGCAAGAAACAGCACCTTGAACGTTTTTTTCAAAATCGTTTGAGCCGTTTTCTAAAAAATCAGACTTTTTGTTAGATTGTATGGCAGGTACCGTTATTTTACGACCTAGAGCAAAAATGAAAAACACCCCCGACTAAAAAAAAGAAATAAATACCAAGTTTCAAACAAATCGGCCCTTCCGTTTAGGCCGTTGAGGTGCGAACAGACAGAGAGACAGACGGACGGAATTTCCGGACCCACTTTTTTCGACTTCTCTATAATCGTAATGTCATGTTTCATTGTTATCTCAAAATATTTAATCTGCACGAAGGCATAACTTGCATTATAGTTGACCATATTTTTAAATTTCAAATAATGAACATAAAAAATAAATAAATAAATACTCTGAACAGATCATTTCATATTTATGTTTAGTATTTTAAATTGATTTCATAGTTTGGACTTTAAGTTGTTTTTTTTCATTTGTCCAAACATTATTTAAAACTAAAAAAAAAAACTTTTTTTAACCCCGAAAACACAATTCAAGTTTTACAATTTTCAAAGTATCTTCTATTACATCCTTCTTTTTTTATTATTATCTGAATCATGGACATATTAAGTATGGACTGCTAGTTGGTTGTCATTTCCATACAATTTCTTAGAAAAATGTGTCGCCACACACATACACTAACAGCTGAAACAAACCTATTGTGAACTATTTAATTACAAGAAACTTCATTTTCATAAGCGTATCTAGCATATGAGCAAGGGGTGTAGCTGCAGTTCACTATGAATTAATTTTTTTCAAACTTTTTTAAATTGAATAATATAAGCAAAAGTAAGCGATTTTGAAATAAACAAATAAAACTTTAGTTATCATTTATTATTTTTATATTTTTTTGTTATATAGTTTTGAGGTTAAGAGGGATTGGTTGCCCTTTGGCCCCTACCAAGGTACGCCTCTGGATTGAATCTTTTGTTTCC
The DNA here is from genome assembly GCA_963971375.1 of Platycheirus rosarum. Classification (NCBI taxonomy): domain Eukaryota; kingdom Metazoa; phylum Arthropoda; class Insecta; order Diptera; family Syrphidae; genus Platycheirus; species Platycheirus rosarum. Next base: position 35,778,891 of record OZ020510.1, on the reverse strand, counting down.
ATAGTTTACAATTAGTTAGCTTCAAGCGCTATTAGGAACCAACGTCCGTTGGGGCGATCTTTTATTATCTATCGTTGACAACCGTTAACAATTGTTAAAATACTAAAATACGATTTGTAACTATTTGACTGAAAAACATCATTCAAAAATGAATCGTTGAAGAGTCCAATAGTTACGATTTATAGCTATTTCCAACTCATGTCCATGACCTTGCTTACATGATTCCTTTTTTCGGTTGTTTCTTCATTTTTTCTTTTTGCCAAAATGATAAGGGATGTAAAAAAGTAGGGTGCATGAACTAACAAATGGAAGAACGAAAATTTAAAGATTTCTTGGAGTTGAGCTTTGACGTTTCTCGCTTGAGAAATCAAATGCTATACACGGACTAAAAATAAGAACTTTTAAAATTGAAAACAATTCCCTATCATGTTTTATAGTGGCAATGGATAGTTTTTAACTGATTTTTTTTTTAGAATTTCGCAAGTTTCATTCGAACAAAACAGCACAGTTTATATGAAAGTATTGAAAATTTTCCGGGTAATACAAATCAGTGTAACACACGTACGTGTCTGTCCAAAAGAAGAATGAAGATACAACCAAGAAGAAGAATCATATAAACAAGGTTCATGGCATGAATTGAGATTGTTGGTCTGTCAAAGTCAAAGTTCATTTAGAATTCAAATCAAAATCCCATATTCAATTTTTTTTTGTTTTAGTGGTGTTTAAAAAAATTAAAATAGATTTAAAATGACTAAAAACATGATCTTATGCAAAGATATTTCAAATTGAATTATTTTCGGTGGCAACATCTATATTTTATTATATTTTCATTTGGAGAAGAACGTTAATTTTTTTTTTAAATATTTGTTGCAGATTAACAATGTCTTACAATAAATTGTCCCAAAATCTTAACAATCCGAACAAAGTCTAACAATGACACTTTAACCAAATTTTTTGACACAACAACGATAGATAGTAAAAGAATGCCCTTCATAACTCTTAGGTCTACCTACTAGGTGTTCCGTGATTTTTTTTTTAAATTAACGCGCGCATGAGGGGCTATTCCCTTCCCTTTAATGTAGAGTACACTGAGCGGGCATTAGGAAGTTAGGGAGGGGAAATATAGGAGGTGTCGATTAATATTGATTTTGAGTGCTTGCAGATCAAAATGGCAAGGGAAAATCTCGCCGGGTAAACTATTCCAAATTTGTGTTGTTCGGCTAAAAAAAAATCCTTATAATTTGAAATTGGGCTCAAGAGTGAACTGATGGGCATTTCTTGCGAGAGGAGTAATACGGGAGAAACTTTTAAGGGCAGGTATGCAGCTTGCTACTTCGAGTGAAATTTTTTTATAAAAGAAACTATAAATAAGAAAAGACATGAAACATTGCGTCGGTGTTCGAGAGGGGCAATTGTTTCAGCGGCAGTTCTATTTCCTATCAATCTTAACGCTCGTTTTTATATTCTATCAAGCATGTGAAGCAATTTTTGCGAAGCACCTGCCTATAGATGAGATTTATACTCGAGTTTAGGGCGTATAAACGCTTTATAAATTGTAGCCAGATCAGAAGGGGAAAAATACTTCTTACACCGATACAGAAAACCTAAGCACCTAGCAGCATTCTTAGCGATTTCAAATATATGGTCGTTCCAACGGAGGTCGTCGTTGACACACATACCGAGTACTGAGAGCTTTTTGGTTTCTTCGATGTAAGTGCCATTCATGGACAATGGCATTGGGGGTATGTTTAGCTTTAACGATAGAAGACAGCATTGAGTTTTCGAAGCATTAAACTCCACACGATTCCTATTACCCCATTTGAAAATGCTGTACAAATCGGAGTTTAATGAGCTTGACATACGGTACCGTTGCAATTGTACGTCTGAAGGCGAAGGACGTGAATTATCGAACGAATATGAAAAGCTGAGGGTAGAGTCGTCAGCAAAACAGTTCAGTGGATTAGAAGTAACACACAGAAGATCATTTATAAAAAATGAAGAAAAGAGTCGGAGACAAAACAGAGCCCTGGGGCACACCAGCATTTATTTTGTAGGAATTAGACTTGAATCCGTCCAATACAACTTGTATTGAACGATCCAGAAGATAGCTTCTAATCCAACGAACAAGAGTATCATCGATCCCAAAAGCACGCATTTTCGATAAGAGAACTTTATGCCAAACTCTATCAAATGCCTTAGAGATATCAAGAGCAATAATCTTACTTTCACCAAAGCGATGTAAAGATTTGTTCCACTCTTCGGTGAGATATGCCATCAGATCACCAGTAGAACGGTTGCTACGGAAGCTATACTGACGGTCATGGAGAAGCTTTCGATCTTCGATATATTCCTTAAGCTGACGGTTAATCAGTGTTTCCATGACCTTAGAAAGAAGGGATGTCAGTGCTACGGGTCGGTAGGAGGAGGGGGAGGATGGGTCACCTTTCTTAGGGACAGGCTGGACAAATGCTGTTTTCCATCTTCTAGGAAAGATTCCAGAAGAGTAGGAGCGATGGAAAAGCTGACGCAGTGGCTTTGCCAGTGTGGACGAACACCTCTTCAGAAGAATGGGGGGTATACCATCCGGGCCAGCGGATTGGTGTATATCGAGATTTTTGAGAACTCTTGCTGCTGTACGAGTGCGGAAAAAATAAAAAAAATATGGAAAAATTTAAATTTTCAAGTATAGGAGGGGGGGAGGGCGACCAAGTTTGCCTCCTCTGAAGAGTAAACAATTGGTTTGTTATTGTGGATGAGCGTTGGAAAAGAAGATTTTGAGGAGTTTTTAATATTTTTAACAAATGACCAAAAATTCTTACTGCCTTTGGGACAATGCCGAATATTTTTGGTCATGCAAAAATTTGGTTCTTTCAATAACGGAGTTGCATGAGTTCCTTGCTTGTTTGTGCTTTTTCCGATTTTCGTCTGTAGGGTTGGCTTTCTAAGATCGGAGACTTACTTCTTTGATGTAGGGAATGTTATGAAATTAAAGATTTGCATTTCGTTACCAGGTTCTGCCTATTCAGTAAATAAAGCCACGATCGTTTTATCATTTTGATGAAAGAGTTTTGGTTTTTAATTTTTTTTACAGAATAAAATAAAATACTGAACAAATAATGAACAGCTTTTGAAATAATGAACATATTTAAGTTTTTGAATACAAAATAATTCATAATGAACATTTACTTCAAATAATGAACTGTTCATTATAATAATGAACGGATGGTCATTATAGTATATATAATCGCAAGTAAAAACATGTAGGTACATATTTACAAATCTATCTTACACACAAATACAAATACATATTTAAAAGTCGTTAGTGTTTATTATGGGTACAATAAATTTAAGGACCGTTTTTGTAGCATCATTTTCTCTGCTACCTGCTATCATAAGATTGTTTTTTTAATTAGTGGACTGTAACTTTATTTAGTGACCCACCGGGACAAATCCTTTAATCCTCCATGATGTCAAAAACAAAAAGCAAAACATCTAAAAATGTATTTAACTGCAAACATTATTTACAAGAGTTCAGTATTTAACTAACCAGTGCAGTGTGACCATTTAATAATTATGTCTAACATAGATATTTCATTAATTTTAGATGAAATTATACAGTTTTTGGAAAAAAATCATACTAACATACAGGAAAAGCACCGTGTGGATATTTCGAATTTTATAATTTTCGTGCAAAGATTTATTAATGCATCGACCATAACATCAAAACATGGCTTTCATTTCGATAACTGCGTATGGGCTTCAAATTTATGTAAAAATGGTCCAGAAATATGTGGTTGTTACATCCTTGAATATAGTTTTATAAAAATTAAAAAATTGATGTCTTTGTATTAAATAGGAAAATAATATGATTAAATTGTTATTATTATAGAAATATTATTTTAATTATTAAATATATATAAAACAGAATAAACCATGTGTTTTTATCATTCATATAAAAGATGAGTTGTCAAAGAATTACTGCCTGCTCGAATGAATTTTCCAAAATGACGAGTAATTATTAAGGGGCTAGTTATCGATACATTTTCTAAATTCGCTTGGACGTTTCCTATTAAAAATAAATCAGGAATGAGTGTCACTCAGGCTATGGGAGATATATTTAAAGAAGGTCGTCACCAAAAAAATTACAAACAGATGATGGAAAAGAATTTTTCAAAAACTTATGACAAAATTTCAAATCAATCATTACTCTACATTTTTATAAAACAATTGTATCGTGTTGTAGAACGCTATATCCACCCGTGGTGATTTGGCAAAACAGACTGAATAAATGACAGCCATCAAGAATAATAACTGTTAAAGTTCGGAAGTCCATATTGGAAGACCCTTGATAAACATATTGAGAGTCTTGGAAAAAATTAGTTAGACATTTGCGCCGAACACATGCACTAAATTTAATTTAAATTTTTTTTAATTTTCATTTTAAAGACAAAATAATTACGGAACTAATGACCGTCTTATTTTTTCATGTTTTCTTTATTTTTTTCTGTGAAAAACCCAGAAAACTATGAAACTATGAACAAAGAAGAATCACGCAGTTTTACGGCCACAAAACAAGATAGGTATAACTTCTAAAATATAAAAAGTATTGAAATCAAAAAAACTTATTTGCAAAGCTACTGAAGACAATGCATGGCCTAAACTAATTTTTTGGTGAGGAAACGACAAGCAATGCAGCGCCCAATATTTGTTTCTATTTAATTTGATATTTTTTTTTATCAAATTATAGCAACAAAATAATTAATTCATTTAAAATTTCCTTTGATAAAATTTTAGAAAAATTGTATTTTTGCATTTTTACGATAAAAATATTAAGAATCACGCACACATAGATATATCGATTCAAGAAATTGCTATTAGGTGGTTAAATGGAATATTCGTTTTTCCCCCCGTATTCTGATTTTTACTTGCGATTATAGGGACTATAAGGCAAGTTTAGGATTCGTAAATATTAAAAAAATTGAGATAACAATCAAACATGACATTACGATTATAGAGAAGTCTAAAAAAGTCATTGGCAAAAAATGTCCGTCTGTCTGCCTGTCCGGGTGTATATCTATCTGCAGCCTAAGCGGGTTAAGCGATTGCGTTCAAATTTGGTGTGTGTCTCTTTGCATTCCTCAGAGGGGAAATTGAAATTTTATTTTTAAGGCTAAAAATAACGGTACATGCTATACAACCGTTTAGGAAAAGTTTATTTTTCTCAAAAACAGCTACAACGATTTTGATGAAAATTTTTGAGAATTTTTTTGTTGGTATTGGCTATAATTTGATAAGAATTTGATAAGAACTGGCAACATTTTTTTTTCTATGGATTTCTGTCAATTTTTATATATAAAAAGACTTAGATAGCCAAATTAATTCTGCGTATCAAAATTTTGAATAACTTTATTTTTGTACATAAAATTAATTTTTGATAGTTTTTTTTTTGAAAATTCAATATTTTTAAAACTAATCAAAAAAATTATCTTAAATTTTATATTCAGATGTATATTAATAAACTCTAAAAAACTGCATATCAAAATTTAAAAATAATTTTTTTTTAAACTAAAAATAAAAAACAAGATTTTATCAAAATCCGTCCTACAATTTTCGAAATACTTTTTTCATAAGTTCTTTGTTATTTAAGACGTATGGTGGCGTACTTCATTTTTACTAAAAACAGTTAAGTATTGTGGTCTTGATAGGTTTTATAAGTTCAAACTGTGTTACTTTCAACGTAAATGTTTTTTATTTTGTCCAAGGTTTTGCCTTCCAATGTAATTAGGCACATAAGAGCAAGTACGTGCTACCCAGTCGAGTCCGTCATGTATGGGTCGGTTCTCATATTAACTTGTGTATTTTATCGAGCTGTCAGTTAAATCCGTCGACGTAACGGATGCAACGGATTCTATGGGTTGGCCCATTCTTCTTTCACACCAATATATGCTAGCACATTTACATGAAGTTTGACATCGATGGTTTGGGACACCCAGCCTTCGAACCTGTTCGTCGAATCTCTTCCTATATGTGCCAATGTTGTCAACATTTATTTTTGATTTGTCAAAGAGGAAACACATGCGGTAGAGAAAAGCAAGTTGTTGCTATATGTTTATTTTTATTATAATTTATAAAAATCGCTTTTCTTGCCAAAAAGCAGCTTTACTCTTTATATAAAGATAACTTTCAATTTTCTGTGTGATCTTATAAAGGGTTTTTCAACAGGGACGCTACAAAAGTAGACCGACAGGGACAGCAAATGACGCCATATTTCTTGCCGCTCTTTTGACATTTCATGATGGAAAGATATACAAGCCAACAACGAGTCGAAATTCGGAATCAGTGGCCTCAACGTTAAGAGCGCTACGTCCAATTTATGGTCGTCATAATCGTCCTAGCAGATCAACAATTGAGCGTCTAGTGGAAAAATTTGAATCCACAGGCACAGTACAAAATGTTTCCGAGCCAGTGAGACAAAGAAGTGCCCGTAGTGTCGAGAATATTGCTGCTGCTGAGGCTTCAGTTGCAGAAAGCCCAAATGTGTCTCTCACACGTCGTTCTCAAGCGTTGGGCATCTCTGTGACGTCGTTGTGGCGAATTTTGCGAAAAGATCTTGGCCTACATCCTTACAAGATTAAATTGACGCAAGAACTGAAGCCGCTTGACCACCAGAAGCGTCGTATGTTCGTGAATTGGGCTGAACAACAACTTGAAAATGATTCGTATTTTCATCGAAAAATCAACTTTAGCGATGAGGATCATTTCTGGCTGAATAGCTTCGTCAATAAACAAAATATGCGGTATTGGTTAGGCAGCAATCCACACGTACTCCATGAGTCATCATTGCATCCCCAAAAAATAACGGTTTGGTGTGGTTTATGGGCCGGAGGCGTCATTGGGCCGTATTTCTTCCGCGATGATCAAGACCGGCACGTTTCTATGAATGGGGATCGCTACCGTTCAATGATAACCGAATATTTTTGGCCCCAATTGGATGATATGGACTTGGAGAACATGTGATTCTAACAGGACGGCACCACAAGCCACACAGCGAATGTTACAATCAATTTGTTGGAAACCAAGTTTGGAGAAAGTGTTATCTTACGAAATGGTCACAGTCGAAAATTGGTTTCAGCGTCTGGACTTCTGCAAGCGTGCCCGTGGTGGCCATGTAAAAGAAATCGAGTTCCATACATAATGGCATCAAACGTACTTTCACAGGAACAAAGAATTTCATTGATATCTAAAATCGTTTTTGTTTTATTTAAGAAAACTTTTGTAGCGCTCTTATTAAAAACCAGATACATAGGGTCCGGCTGGGTGGACATTTTTTTTAATGAAAGGGCACCATTTGTAAATGGTTTAGAAACAAAAAAAAAATTCAAATCCGTTTTTAGCCAATTTTACAAGCTGATTTTTGTTAAGGTTTTCGTTCCCATTGAAATATATTTCAAAGATTTATTAATTTCATTACATATGTTCAAAAAAAACAAAAATAGTTTATGATCCATAAAAAGGAGATGTTCTCGCCTGCTCCAATTTTGAAGGGACCCTCACACGTATATACATAGCTGGTGGATTAAGGAATAACTTAGACCATGTGTTCCATGAACCTTTACATTTCGTATATGTTTATCAGCAATATTAAATTCAAATAACTTGCCCGATCTTTAAAAAAATTCTTTTTGTGTATTAACATGATTAGCTGGTAGCCTGGTAGTTTCTAATTAAATGCGATTAATAGCGCCGTTGCGTTGTTGGGATCCAGAAAACGTATTTTAAGCCCGAGGAACGCTCGGTGGGTTTTTTATCTTTATATGTATATACAAATTTAATGTCACGATGTTTGTAGCCAATAGACTGCAAAACTATTGAACGGATTTTCATAAAAAACTTCTATTCTGTGTGTAATTTGATCCAACTTGAGGCATAGGATTGTTTTTATATTATTCGACTCAATATTGTTTTATTGCAATTTAAATGGGCCACAGCAACGTGTGGCCGAGTCTGCTAGCCGTAATATAAATGCTGGTGTGCTTCGAGGCTTTGTTTTGTCCCCCATCTGAAATTTCTCATCCAATCAATTGTTTCGCTGTTGACAGTACACTTTGTTTCTCATATTCGTTCCCAGACTCAGATCCTTGCTCTTCGGATGTTGAAGTAGAACTGCAACGGCAACGGCAAAATATGCTAAGTTCATTCAATTCCGATTAAGACAGTATTGTACAATGGGGAATAAAAAACAACATAGAATTTAATGTTTCGAAAACTCAAAGCTTTCTTGTGTCATTAAAGCGTGATTTGCACTTCTTCACTATCATCAAGTAAACTAAACAGCGATTATCGGTATCGGATTTGAACGCAGCCAAAAATTCTGTAAGATGTTTAGGCTTCCTCCGGAGATGTAAGAAATGTTTCTCTACTTCTGAACTGGCTATTATATCTACATATATACAACATACACACATCCAAAGTTTTAGTATAACTCTCAACTATGGGCTACTACTCCAGTAACTTACTTAAGTCTCTCTGATAGTATTCAAAGACGAGCCTTTACAATGATTAGAGATTTGAAATCCGTCGTAATGTTTCTTGTCTCCCCTTTCTTGCCGTTACTTCTACGGTCAGTAATCTAGTCTCTAGCGAATAGCCAGCTGCATTCCTTCTCTTAAACAATTCAACTGTAATACACTCGCTTCTACGAAATGCTCATAAGCTTGCTCTTGAGCACAATTTCAGTCGAGTCGAGTCAGATTAGTTTTTTAGCCGTACTACACGAATGCGAAATACTCTACCAAGCTCTGTCTTTCCCTCTAATTGTGATATTCAAAAAATTCAACACGGATGTACACCGAAAACTCCTTAAAAGTCTCTTTCGCATCTCATAATACTCCCACTGCGTCTCTAGCATATAAAGAGTATCAAAACCCCTTGAGTGAGCGTTAATTATATAAAACTAAAACAACCTTGTTGTACTTCTTTTTAAATAAATAGAAGATAGAAACATTTTATTCAAACCAATAACTTCCTTCACCTTTGTAAGCATTGGAAACATCATAAACTAGCTGGGCCCGCGGCTTTGCTTGCGTTAGCCTCAGTCCATGGATACAGTGACAAAGTTTTAGTTAATTTATATTTAAAAAATGTTTAATATATGTTTCTCGAGCAAATATCTTATTAATTAAAGAAAAACTAGTTCAAATTCGTCTTGGCGTTCTCGCGTGAGGCCGAAACTGCCTTAATTTTATTATTATATTAGTGATTAGAAGCCATTTAAAAGGCACTTAAAAAACTTATTGTAATTTTTTTTTTTTGTTAATATTCATTAAAATCTTTTTTAGTTTGCAAAGTCTATTCAAATATTTGGATAAATACTCCTTAGAGTTTTTTTTTTATTAAAAAATGCGTTTTTGGTGAATCTTTAAGATGCACGTTGATAATGGACACAAATGTCATGCCAAAAGCCTTAACCCCATCCTCTTCCATCAGATAAGGTCTTTTTAGTTGACATGTAGAAATGAAATGTTTTGTAAGTATGAAATTACGAAGACACAGTGTAAGATAATCATGTACTTGACTATTTTTTTTAAATTTATTTATACTTACGTTTGATTGGTCAAGTTACATGGAATTTTATTTGAACAATGACTATCTTAATTGTTTAATCGATATCACAAAATCTAAAAGCACATAACTCGAAAAAAACAATACGTATCGTTCACCTACTAATGAAAACTATCTTCAATCTACTATTTTTCTACCAACAAAACACCTCAGGTGTTTTTCCAAAACACTTTGAAATAGATAAACTAACAAGTATTCATTTACATTTTAGAAGAACCCGAAATCAATAAGATATCTTAACTAAGATAAATTGAACTATAAGTACAGATTTATGGACCAACTTGATGGGTCATCAGTGCCTCATGCCGAGCAAAATCAAGGTGCGTCCCATCTGGCAGTCTGATCAAAAAGTAAGCTTCGTCATCTCTTCCATCAGACACATTCACTCCCGCACGTCATCTTTAAAATAATAATAATCAATATGATCTAAAGTCGTATTGACATTACCGTTTAATGCGCATTAGCACAAGAATTACGGTAATTACCTTTAGTTTGATGAAGTTGATTGCAGGTTTCTTTAAACAGGGTATTCAATTTATTGAAATCAACCACTTGCCTCAATTAAACTCGATGATATTCAAACCACCCTGCAGATGTCAATCTGTATCGAAAGATGTCATTTGGTTACGCATATTGAAAATTCATAAAGTATCTGTTGTAATGGGTCAACTTACAAGTTTCGAGGTGATTTTATAGCTTTATATAAAGACCATGTAAGTAGGATGTGCAACGCATAACGCTGCAACAAGTGCAATAGAAATGAAGATTTTGTTGGTGAGACTGAAGAAAGAAAAGTTTCTTTATTTCCTTTTTTTTTAATTCAAATGACATCCTTTTAGATATTATCTGTTGGATTGGTCTGCGTGTGGAACGCAAGTGGACAAAATGATGGCAGATATCGTGCACCAACTACAAGGCGACGACCAAGTATCTATCGCCCCACGGTTTCCTTGACAGACGGCCGTTATGTTCCTAACAACTATGGAAGATATCGTCCTGCTAATGATGGAAGATATAGTCCTGGGAGCGATGGAAAGTATGTGCATGTTGATGTCCCTGGGGGAGCCTACTCTGGCGGTGGTGGTCAGTACGTGCCAGAAAAACCTAAACCAATACCTACTGCTCCCACACCAAGGAGACCACCAGTTGATTTAACACCCAAAGCCATAAGGCCATCTGCTCAGGGCAAAGGAACAGCCGCAGGAGGTGGTGGTTGGAAGATTATTCGGGACGAAAACACTCTGGAAACTGATGGATACCATTATCTGTGAGTAATACAATTTTACGATATCATCAAAGACAAAAACCACTTTTGGCAATTGAAAACAAGAAAATATAGCATACTTTTAGGAAGTAGACTAAATAAAACCTAAATTTCAGTTATGAAACCGAAAATGGAATTTTAGCCGAAGAACAAGGACGAATCCAGCCTTTGGATCGTGGTGAGGAGGCTCTCCGATCAACAGGATTCTTTGAGTATACCGGGGACGATGGACTGCTTTATCGAGTCGATTATGTAGCCGACAATAATGGTTTCGTTCCACAAGGAGAGCATATTCCGAAAGAACCTCCCCACATAGCCAAGTTGTTGGCTTATTTGGCCGCAAACGCACCATCCAATCGAAGGAGGTAAAGTGAACAGGCGGAAGTCTAAGCAAATAATGATTCTCATTCCTTAAATAAATTTATGTACACTTTTCTGAATCTACCTACTCCCTCAATCAATAAAAGTGTTTTTTTTTTTATTATTATTTAATCAAGTTGGTGTTTTTTTTTTGTGATAAAACGTGATTAGATTAATCATTCATTGTCGTGTAATCTTCTTAATCGGCTAAGAAGAATTTATATCTTTTTTTTGATTGAACAATAAACATGACATTAATACCCAACTTCTGTTGGGTTAACAATTTTAAGCACATTTGGAAGAGGTCGTTGGCGTTTGGTGGGATTTGATGGTATTATAAGTATGTTCCTGGGACAAAAATATTGAATGCTGGTCATTAAGAAGTTTTCGATCATCGAGATATTTCTTAGTTTTTTTTTCTTAAGTTTATCAGTATTTTCGTGGAAGGAAGCGACGTATATAAGTGTGTCGATGATAGCAAACTTGGAGAAGATTCGCTTCTTTTGGGGACAAACTCTACAACTGCTGCGTTCCATTCACTGAAAAAAGGACAGAAGAATAGAAGAGATGCAAGAACTTATGTAGTGGTCTTGCCAGCCTTGAAGAACACTTATTTAGAACAAAAGCGGAGATATTATCCGGGTCATCGGAACTGTGCACATTAAGATCTTTCAGAAAACTTGCGATTGAACGATGCAAGCAATAATTTTCGCAAGATAAGTTAGGGATCTCTTACTTGCTATCGCCTGGGGTGAATTTAAAGATTTTTAAAGAACTTTTTTAGGAATAGCTCTCCACCTAATCTACATAATATTTCCTAATTTGATTGCAATGAGTTTCAAAATGCTAAGGGACTAAAAAAAATCGCGCGACGCCAATACGCTTCACCATAAACCTACTCTCATTCTTTCAATTCAATTTGGAAGCTTTAAGCTCTTTTTGTATTATATTTTTTTGCTTTATGCCTTTTATGTTTTTAGTCTTAAGCTAAGGCCCTATTTAACCAACCAATTTGAACTTTGCAACTTTTCAAAATAACAATTTCCTGCAAAGTAAAATTGCAAAGTGTTTCACCAAAAATAGAAAGTCCCACGTAGAAAGTCCCAAGACTTGTCAATTTGCATTTTTTCAGGATTTTTTGCAAAGTGGAAAGTATGGTCGTTTCACCAATTTAAAAAGATAATTTCAGTCGTATTTTGAAAAGTTGCAAAGTTAAAAAAATTAAATATTTTCAATTTCTTTTCACCGTTAAGACAAAATTAAAATATATGAAAAACGTTTGATTATGTGGCCATCTCTGGAACTTACGGCTTCTTTCAAGTTTAACGCTCTTTTTATATAAAATAAATTATATTCTTATTCCTATAATTTAAAGGAGTTTTTATAATAAAACAAAATAAAAACATTAGATGGACATATTTATTGTGTCATTTTTTTACAAATTGATAATTTCATGTCACAATACAGAGATATGATTATAGGTACTATAATATGAGTTATGCATTCATGCAAACAAAATTTGAGATAACAATCGAACATGAAATTACGATGATAGAGAAACATATTTGAGTTACCGGCAAAATTCTGTCCGTCTGTCTGTCTGTCTGTACGGATGTATTTTGGACTTTAGCCTAAACGGTTGGGCCAATCGTCTTCAAATTTAAAACTTAAGGTTATTTTGACATTGTTGTGTCTTCTGTTTTCCGTTCTCCTTCTGTCTTCTCTTCTGTCCTGTATCAATCTCGTCTTGTTTGTTGTCTTTGTAATTGTCTGAGCCGATGGCCTCAGTAGCCAGTGCTCGTAAATGTGTCTACCTCGTAGATTTATCTACGGAGTAGATTAAAATGTAATGTAATGTATTTTGACATTCTACAGAGAAGTTTTTGTTTTTTTTTTTAGCTCAAAAATTAACGGTACCTGTCATATAACCGTTATGTAAAAGCTTATTTTTCTCGAAAACGGCTCCAATATTTTTTATTTATTTTTACAAACCATAGTCCAATGGATTCAGATCTGCACTTACCGACGGTCAATCTTCTGCTGCTATAAAGCCTGGAATTTTGATCCTGAGCCACTCCTGCGTGGTTTTAGCTTTGTGCGCTGGAGCAGAGTCCTGTTGGAAGATCCATCTGTGTTCATTGAAAAGGGTATTGTTGAAAACACTTCTTTTTGGTAAAACTTTGCTCCAGTTTTTACGTCTTTTTCACAGAAATAGAGGGATGTGACACTATATTGAGAAATCCCCCACCAAACCATTACGGAAGCGGGATGACGTCCAAGGGTTCACCCTTGGAACAACTTTTTTCACTTCCTTAGGCGAAGTGGCATACAATTTGTCATTTTGTTTGTTGAAAACTTCTTCCACGCTAAAAAAATTCTCATCCGTAAACAAAATGTTTTCATGGCCATTTTCCGCGTGCCACTGCCAAAGTCGCTTGCATCTTTCCAACCTAATTTTTTTTGTTGATGAGTTAGAAGATGACCCATGAACCGACGATTGGCTTTCATGTGCAGACCATCCCGAATCAGCCTAGACATCGATCTGGTTGATATATCAAATTTCTTGGACATGATGTTCCGCTTCCTAAGGGGATTCCTCCAAATTCGTTCACGCACTGCATATTCTACTGCACTCATACGGACGACCACTTCTGGGCTTGTCCTCTATTCCAGACAATTCGCCGAAGAGAGCTATGGCCCGATAAACGAATATTCTTGATATACCGAGTGGTTTTAGCAACTCAAAAATTTGGCCAGCACTCTTTCCGCACTTATGCAACGATATTACCGCGACACGGCTCTCTAACGCCCCACACCATGTTACTAGTTTGCAAGCTGAAACCAAACTGACTAGTATTCTTCACTGATCAGTGCATGTGTTTTGAAAAAAAATGTACGGTTCTATTCCCGCAAGAAGTTTTAAAGGATAAGCGCTGGAAATTGTGTAACAGGACTTATGGCAGGGCTAGGTATAAGTAATAAATAAAAAATAAAACTATATATATATAAGAACAAATAAATAAATAAATGAAAAATATGTAAACAAATAAATGTACTCAAAAAAAAATAAGTAAAAAAAATAACTAACTAATAAACATAATCACAAATAAATAAACAAATAAATACATATTAGAAATGAAGAAAAAAAAATAAATAAAGGACTAAATAAATAAATAAATAAGTATATAAATAAATTAACAATGAGTTTTCTTAAAGATAATACAAATACAAATATTTCCAAATAAATAAATTAATATACAAATCTACATAGATTTACAATAAAATTGTAATAAATTGTGTTATAGGACTAGGTTTTGTATTAATACATTTTCATTGTGTTGGCATCGTCTAATGTTCACCCTTGAGCCTAATTTCGGACGTACCGTGAAATATAGGGATTCTTTTTTTAGCCGAACGACACGAATCTGGAATAGTTTACCCGGCGGGATTTTCCCTTGCCATTTTGATCTGCAAACATTCAAAACCAATGTTAATCGGTACCTCCTATCTCTCCCCTCCCTATCTTCGTAATGCCCGCGCAGTGTGTTCTACATTAAAAGGGAAACACATAATCCCTTGTGCGCGCGTTAATTATATAAAAAAAAAAAAAAAAAAAAATCGTCTAATGAATTTTTCATTGAGGTTTTCAATTTTATTTCTAATGGTAATTACCCGAGCTTGGTCGCTTCAGTAATTTTTGTGCAACATGCGTACTTCGGGCTACTTCCGACTCCAAGTGTTTTTGGGCCCATCATCTTAAAAAAATTGGCAAACTAGATTGGACTTTGAATTAAATTATTGTTTACTTTAATTTTAATGTAACACGTTATTGAAAGTTACTATAAGCAACAGCAGTAGTTAAAGTTAATATTTTAACAATATCAAAACAGTCCCTCAACTATCGTTCATCTGGGGCTGTTTCATCGCATTTAATCATCTTACCTCTTTAATGGTCTTTCAAATAGATTGGCTATTACGACGTGTGCGGCACCTATTGCAATTCTTTTTAACTACACCTATAAGCCAACGTTCCTTGGGTACAGCTAACAAAAATGTATTTCTACATTTCTTTAAGTTTAAACTGTGACAACTAACAATTCTTAACCAAACTATATTTACATAGAACTGATCAAGACCCGAAAGATAATGTACTGTTATGGCCATAACGAATTAATATTTTTTGAATCTATCAGCGTCATCTATCGTCATATTTGTTTATAGCATAAGAAACTTTTCCATGAAACAAAATAAATGTTTGTGCCAATTTTCATGGTCATCTTGACTAACTTTTTTCCTTGTTTTGTTAACAGAAACATAATACTGGTCGCAAGTTTAATCGGAATCGGTTAAGCATAAAATACGAACAAACTAATTCAAATTTGTATATATAATGAATTATGAAAATGTTGCTGAAAAATTTTTGCGATGGCTTCTGCTTTTAATAAATAGTACGTTCGAACAACGAACTAAGCTAGATCTCAAAGTATCTAATTTAATTTGAAAAAAAAAACACCAACAGCTTGTAATAAAAATATATAAATTTTAATTCCTATGAGCTTAGATATTATGTTAAATTATTTATGAAAACATTTATAAAAATAGGAATAGCAAACTTATTTTCTATTATCCTAAACTAGGATTTATATGGTATTGAAAGTTGTAAATGTTAAAGGATGTTGAAACAATAGTTGTTATTTTTTATTTGATACCAAATTAATCCTTTTGCTTAAAATGAAAAAAAAAATAAATTTATTAGTTGATACCAAAATAGATCCTCCACTTAATAACTTATAGCTTATACAAAAAATAGTATTCCTTGCAACATTGTAAAATTAAGAATCCTGAATTGTGTACTATTTATCTCTTAATTGGTGTATTTTAGTTGTGTTTTTCAAAAGGAAATCTAGTACATTTTGTATTGAGCGGTGAATGTGCTTACCCTAAAAAAAACATATTTTGTAAAAATAAAACATTTCTAAATAAAAACCATCTCACTTTTGGAAAAAAGCCATTCTCGTTGGCTACATAATCCACTTCGTAAGTAGTCCCATCGTCACCTTCATACTGATAAAATCCATCAACTCGAATCGCTGAAGTATTTTCATCAATTCGTGCCAATTTTCCAATTTCCTGAGCAAGGATCTTATTTTCTGTCTCGTACAAATAACTGTATCGTGTTTTCCCATCCTTGCTCCATTTAAACTGGATTATTCTCCAGCCATCGTTGTCATATCCGTATTGTTGAGCATATGAGTGTTCTCCAGGATGCCATTCTTGTGGAATGTAACTTGGGATCGATGACGATGGATCATATTCTGGTGAAGCGTAGGGAGCTGAATCTTCGTAGGTATCAGGTTCTTCCCATGATCCATACTCACCGTTCTGTTGCCAATATCTTGTTCGGTAGTCCTCTTCGTGTGTGTATTTTTCACCTCGATCTCCATAGCCTCCATCGTACGGCACCGGAATGTGTTGGTATTTTCCTCGATTGTCAGGTTTGTATCTACCGGATGCTCCAAATATTTGAGGGTTGTAACGCCCAGTTCGGAGAAAAACTCGTTCTTCATCTTGGGCACATACTATAACGGAAAATAATAAAATCTGCCGGCAGAAATTTATTAGTTTTTGTTTTTTTTTATTTTATGTTTTCAAAATAATAAAGAAGTTTTAATTTGATTTTTTTTTAAGTACTGATTTTTTTTATTGGTACACAAATCCAGTCAGTTGCTTATTAAATGCGACTTACTGTAAGACTTAACATTTTACGCATATCTCCACTAGCAACAAGTTGCAGCAGCATCACTACCAGTAATATCGTATCGGATAGTCGAATAAAATCATTAAATGTTGCAAATGCGTTTGCCGCCGTTACTACTTGACTCTTAACACTTCACTAGTTGGCGATCAAATGAAGATATTCCCACAATGCACTTGCAGTTTTAAATTAAGACATTTGCATTTTAAGACAAGAGGAAGATAAATTTATACAAAAAAATATCTAAATAAACTATAAGTAATGGCTTAGCAGGCAGATGAGGCCGCCTAGCAGCAGCTAGACAGTAGACACCTCTTGTTGTTGTAAGATGTGCCAACTTATTGGTTCGTTAATAATTAAGTTGAAAATTAATTGGTATAGAATAGTCGTCCCGGCAGGTTTAGACTATAAGCGTAAGCTTCTGACGGAAATTCTATTGTCATTAATAGGTGCATATTTTCTGACAGATTTTCCATTTTTAAATAAGGAAATACTGATTAAAATCTTGCATAAGGCTATAATTGCAGCTAAAATCGTTTGGAATTATCTTCAGTTTTTTTTTTTTTTAGTAAATAGCAATATTCAACGTGAACGCAATCCAATATGAACTTCAAGCAGACGAAGTCGCAAGTAGAAGCTAGTTTGTTAAATTTTCAAGTGAATTATTTCATATAATGTTTCCATAAACAAGAATTTTTAATTCAAAAAAGCAGATTTAACAACTTTGGCCTGTTTTTTAAAAGATTTTCTATACAAGTTTTCGGCTACTCGTGTGTCGTGTCGGACTCTATGCCAAACGGTTGGGGTTGGATTCCCTATAATAGCCACGTTTTTACTTGCGACTTATAGGGACTATGAAAAAAAAAAAATCCAACAATCAGACATGACATTACGATGATAGGGAAACATACTTGAGTTATATTGGCAAAACTCTGTCTGTCTGTCTTTCCGTCGGTACTGATATATTGAACTACAGCCTAAACGGTTTGGCCTATCATCTTTAAATTTTGAACGTAAGGTTATTTTAACATTCCACAGAGGACTTTTTTACATTTTTTAGCTTAAATATTAACGGTACCTATCATATAACCGTTAAGTAAAAGCTTATTTTTCTCGGAAACGGCTCCAAGAATTTTTATGAAAAAAAATCTACTACTCTAGGTGTAGGTTATGTTTTGATGAAAAATAAATTCAAGATTGTGGACTAAAAACGGTACCTTCCATAGAACCGTTTTTTCGACTTTCTCGAAAACTGGTCATTCGATTTCAATCAAAATTGATATTTAGGAAGATTTTGGTAGCCTAAGTAATTTTATTTTAAAATATTTTCGAAAACTTTTTTTTTGCATTTTGTTTTTTTTTTTCAAAAATCAATATTTTGAAAACGGGTAGATGTTTTTTTTTTTTATTTTGTTTTTAAATGTAGATTATATGTTTGCTTAAATTATTTTGCTAAAATTTGCATTCTTAAATTATTTTTTTTTATTTTTTGAAAAAAATTATTAAAATAAAATAGTTTTATTTAAAAATCGCTCCTACGATTTTGGAAAACAATCGACCTATGACACATATTTTTAATCCACAAAATAGAATTTAAATTTTTCCGCTGAAAATGTCAAATGTCAGAAATGTCAAATGTCAGAAAATCGAAAACTTTGAAGTTCCCTTAATATTTTTCAAATGTTATTCGAAGCTGTGAACGTACATAGGAGCAAATACGTGCGATCCAGTCGTGGAATTTATTTTACATGGTCGGATAGAAGCCCCGACGGCAAGCCTCGCAAGCAAGAGGACGAGGTCTTTAACACAATTCCAAGGACGATGAGGATTCCATAGAGAAATCTTACGCTGCCGTCTGAATGTAAGAAGAAGTGCTTTAATGGTAACACTAATCATGTTCATCAATTCTAACCTGGAGGGATTGCGAAATAGAAGAAGACGATATCGGCGACTTTGGTAGCGCGTTTTTCACGTGAAAATCTGCAGGCAGCTTAAGGCTTCATCAAACAGAACGCGTTTTTAACGTGGCGTTGGTATTATGTATTTTGACGTGGCTATATGCAGTGTAGGACTTAATTCACCAAGCACAAAATAATTAGAAAAAAAATAATCTTTCTAACGCGGCGTCAAAAAAATAATTTGTAATTAATCACAATGCGGCGTTTGAACATCACGTTTTGACGCCGCGTTTAACTTGACGCGGCATTAAAAACGCGCTCTATGTGACATGGGATATTAATTAGTGCCTGGACACTTTGACGGAAAATCGCAATGCCTAACAACACATATCGTAACTACACACAAAAATAAACTTAATTGCTGATGTAAGAAAATTGACCGAAGAGGAACAGTTGGAAAGTAAAACAAAAATAATTTCTTTTGAATAAGTTTATTTTCAATTAGTGTCCGTCTATTAGTAACCATTTTCAAAAATGTGTGAATGAAATGTGAAAAAATTGCAACGAAACGGAGAAAATAAAAAAATGGACACGACTGGGTCGCACGTACTTGCTCTTATGTGTCTAATTACATTGGAAAGCAGGATCTTTGGCAGAAACAAGTAACATTTGTATTGAAAGTAACACAGTTTGAACTTATAAAAATGTTGGTATGCAGTTTTTTTAGAATATATTAAAATACATGTGCTTATACAATTTAAAATAATTTTTTTTGATTAGTTTTCAAAATATTGATTTTTCAAAAAAAAAAATTCAAAAATTAATTTTAATTGGAAAAAAAAATTATTCAAAATTAATTTAGCTACCTAGATCTTCTCAAATATAAAATTTGACAGAAATCCAAAGAACCGTAATCGAGAAAGCCCAAAATTAAAAAAAACCGTTATATGAAAGGTCTCGTTAATGGAATTTTCCCGTCTACGTGGTTCTCATCAAATGAAAGCCAATACCAACAAAAAAATTCTCAAAAAATTTCATTGAAATCGTTGGAGCCTTTTTCGAAAAAAAATAAGATTTTCCTGAACGGTCATATGGCAGGTACCGTTATTTTTAGGCACATACCAAGTTTTAAGATAATCGCTTAAGCCGTTTAGGCTGCAGCGCGTTATACACACTGACAGACAGACAAACAGACAGATAGACATTTTTCTCGATCACTTTTTTAGACTTTTCTCTGATCGTAGTGTCATGTTTGATTGTTATCTCAATTTTTTTAATATTCACGAATCCTAAACTTGCCTTATAGTCCCTATAATCGCAAGTAAAAAATGGAATATGAGTAGGCCTGGACGGTCAGCTAGTTCCGTATGAAAAGGCAATATTTGAGATCCAACAAATATAGTTGAGTCTTTCATTGTACCTGGACACATTGACGGAAAGTCGCAACCACTCGTGCATAATGTCAAATGGCATGAGGTGTGTAGTACGTGGTGCCGTCCTGTTGAAACCAGATGTCGTTGGTGTTCATATCATCCAATTCAGCCCAAAAGAAGTTGGTAATCATTTACCTATAGCTATATAGATCTTATGTGGATTGGTTTCATTCCAAATTCGACAATTTTGTTTGTTCACGTACCCATTCTTCCAGAAATGGGCCTAATCACTGAAGATGATTTTTCGATGAAAATTAGGGACAGTTGGCAACTGCTCCAGAGCCCAAACAGCGAACACACGTCGTTGTCTATGGTCGTTTACCTTCAGCCCACGGGTCAGCTGAATTTTGTACGGGTGCAGGCCCAAGTGAAGACGCAAGATTCGCCAAGTTGTGGACTGTGAGTATATCGGATTCGACTGCCTTCGATTCTCCTGCACATTCTCACGAACGGCGGCGATGTTTTCAGCAGATCTTGCATTTATTCGACCAACGAGTTTTGGTTTTTAGTTTACTGAACCAGTGGACTCAAATTTATTCACCAGACTGCGAATAATCCCCTCGGTAGGACGATTATGGTGACCGTAGGGCAAATTGCGCGGAAAGCAAAAGTGACTGAATACATGACAGCGAATTTGACAGATGAAGTTTCAACAAGATGGCCGCTATCAACTGTCAATGTTTGGAAGTCCCTATTAGAAGACCCTGTACTAGATATAACTCATTTCAATTGCGAAAAAACTAAACGTTAAAATAAGGCTTTTATTGTAGAATTTAAAAAGTCCTAACACTCACCCAGAAATGGAAAACAAGTGTAAATACTTCATACCGTGAACTACAACTAATTTTGTCATGACTTACTAATTCAAATATATGTATCTGTTGCATTAATTGGCCGTGTTTATCTGGCAACCGATTTGTATTGATTGTGAAATAAATTAAAAAAAAAATCTTAGTCCAAACTTAAATAAATATTTTAAACTTGATTGTAACCGCATCCAGCATCACAAGTTCAAGTCTGCTGACAAAATAAAATCCATAAATTAAAGCGTTTTCAGTTAAATATTTTAATAAAAATAAAAAATGTAATTGTTCGTATTTGCAAAAAAGATCAAGCTGAGAGTAGCAGGACAGCTTAATATTTTAAGGTTCATAAACAAAAAAAGCAGTAATGGAATGCAGGCTTTTAATCAGATTCCAGTGAATCATATGCAATGTAAAACTGAAAAGCCATCAGGAATAAAACTTTATTTTATTGATCTATTAATTTTTATTGTACTTAATTGATCAAGATGATTGCACATTTATTCCGGAAATTGTTTTAATCAGTTTTACTAAAAATGCGTATATTCACATACGTATAAATAAAGAGCTACTGTATGGATAAGTTTCGATTTGCATTTAGCCTCTTCTAATTCACATTCAGAATTAATGTCAGCTTCAGCCGAACGACATTTCATCCAAGTAATTTGGCACTCACTTTTCCTCATTATGAATTTCGACCGGAAGCACTTATTCCGGGAGGAATATAATACTATTGACTATTTAATTTGTCAATTTATTTTGTTGGAGGCAAACAAAATATTTTTGATGTAAGAAACTAGACAAAAGGTTTTTGCATTTATTTGAGGAGCGAATCAGTAAAACAGACGAAACTTACATGCATTATGAATGCCTTCGTTCAGAAAAGCTCATATGGTGAAGTGAAGGTTGAGATATTCATTAACTCTACAAATCAACTCTTCTTGTAGACGAAACGACCAGGAACAAAGAACTATAACATTATCTGCATAAAGATGTAGCAGTACATTTTGACAAAAATTTACAAATCAACATTAATATGCAAATATTAAAGGTCCTAAAATATATCCTTACGGTACACGCATAGATAGGTTTAAGGACTCAGATTCTAATTTGACAGCGGTTGTGCAGATTACACAGTTCTATTGTGATACCAGTAGTGCCCCTTGGCTTAGTGGTTAGTGTGTCGGACTGGGTTCGCATCCCGCCCATAGCCACCTTCTTTTCCGGGATACTGCCTCTTGCGAGGAACTGACAAGACCTCCAAGAGTAAAATCTGTCTCGATAAAGTGCATCTCATGTAGCCGTTCAGACTCGGCGGTGAACTGTAGGTCCCTTCCATTTCTGCAGATTAACAACACAAACACAGCAATGGTTGAGTATATAAGTGACTAGGCCTTGGCTCCTTAAGGAGCTGTCGCTCCAATAAATTTGATTATTTATTTATTTATGGTGAAAACCAAAATAGTGCTTTAGTTTCAGGTTTTTGTAGAGAATTTGTTTGACTTATAAGTCAAAAGCTAATCAAAAATTCAGCAGACAAGGATTAGAAATGTTGACCACTGGAATTATGTTGGCTATTTTCCAGTTATTAAGGAATACCGAAGATGCAATGCAGAAATTAAATAGATTTGTCAAAGTACTCAAGACTTACAGCACTATAATTTTTGGACTATACTGGCACCCCATTCTCTCCAAATACTATCCAAAACCTTAGGTTCTAAGACAGATTCAATTGATATTTAATGGATGGTTTATATAGAACTCGGTCATTAGGCCCAAGATCACGATGATTCATTTGCATCAGAGAAATGTTGCACAACGCTCATTTTTTTCGATTCCGATCGAACCAAGAGTATTCCAGAGCTTACGAGAAGATTTATTTGTATCGAGGTTTGCCATAAAGAAACAGTTTTTGGCTCTACGAGTCACAAATGTTACATTACTCTTCGAACCGCAAAATAATTCCTAATTAATCTTTCACTTAAAATATTATTGGCCCATATTCATAGGCATATTTTAAACTCGAGTCTAGATGAACTGGAGTCTTATAACATAGGTTAGATATAACTTCTATTCATAGAGAATTTTGTAGCTCTGTTAGTAACATGAATTCTACTTCAACTCTGTTAAAATTTTCTTTTAATCTATCACGAAAACAGCGATATGTCAAAATGACGGCACATAAAGTAAATTACACGATTGGACTGCACGTACTTGCTCATATGTGCGGTTCGTTGTATAATAAAATTAAAGAAAATTAAAGTTAACATCAAAGCATTTATTCAATTTTCGTGACTTTTGATTCTTCGAATAAATTACGTTAAATTATATTGAGTAAAATCATAATTTAAACGCCATTTTGTTTCTTTAAGAAATATGAAAAAGTGTGAATGTTTTTTAATCGTAGGAACGGTTTTTAAATAAACCGGTTTTTCTTAACAACTTTTTTTAAAAAAAATAAATAAATAATTTGAGAATACAAACTTAAGCACAAAAATAACATACATTTAAAAACAAAATTTAAAAACTTACACGTTTTCAAAATATTGATTTCTCCAAAAAAAAAATGGGCACGACTGGGTCGCACGTACTTGCTCTTATGTGTCTAATTACATTGGAAAGCAAGATCTTTGGCAGAAACAAGTAACATTTGCGTTGAAAATAACACAGTTTAAACTTATAAAAAGTATTGAAAACCAAAATACTTAACGGTTTTTAGTTAAAATAAAGTATGCCATTACACGTCTTAAATAACAAAGAATTTATAAAAAATGTATTTCGAAAATTGTAGGACCGGTTTTGATAAAATTCTGTTTTTTATTTTTTATTTTTTTGAAAAAAAATATATATTTCAAAATTTGGTATGCAATTTCTTAGAATTAATTAAAATACATGTAATTATAAAATTAAAAAAAAAAATTTTTTGATAAATTTTCAAAATATTGATTTTTGAAAAAAAATCAAAATTAATTTTAATTAGAAAAAAAAGTTATTAAAAATTTTGATATCCAAAATTAATTGGGCTACCTAGATCTTCCTAAATATAACATTTTACAGAAATCCAAAGAGCCCTAACCGAGAAAGCCAAAAATTAAAAAAACCGTTATATTAAAGGTCCCGTTAATAGACTCTTCCCGTATATGTGGTATTAATCAAATTAAAGCCAATACCAACAAAAAAATCCAAAAAAAAATTTATTAAAATCTTTGGAGCCGTTTTCGAGACAAATAAGATTTTTCGGTCATATGGCAGGTACCGTTATTTTTAGGGCTAAAAATAAATTTTCAATTTCCCCTCTGGGGAATGCCAAAAGAATCACACACACCAAGTTTGAAGAAAATCGCTTAAGCCGTTTAGGCTGCAGCTCGTTATACATACTGACAGACAGACAGACAGACAAACAGACAGACAGACATTTTTTCTTGATTACTTTTTTAGACTTCTCTATGATCGTAATGTCATGTTTGATTGTTATCTAATTTTTTTTAATATTCACGAATCCTAAACTTGCCTTATAGTCCCTATAATCGCAAGTAAAAATATATTATTAGATACAAAAAAAAAGTTTCGGAATGCAAATTATTTTTTATTACTAAGGCTACCTACATCTTCTTGAATATCAATTTGGATAGTAATCGAATCACCAGTTCTCGAGAAAGTCAAAGAAAAAACCGGTCCTATGAGAGGTACCGTTTTTAACCCACCATATTAATTTGTTTTCACCAAAATATAATGCTTACCTACAGTAGTACAATGATTTTTGTTCATAAAAATTCTTAGAACCGTTTTAAGAAAAATAAGCTTTAACATAATTTTTTAGCTAAAAAAATTGAAAAAAACACCTCTGTAGAATGTCAAAATAACCTTAAGTTCTAAATTTGAAGACGTTTAGGCTACAGTCCAAAATACATTCGTACAGACAGACAGACAGACAGACGGACAGAATATTGCCAGTAACTCAAATATATTTCTCTATCATCGTAATATCATGTGTGATTGATATCTCAAATTTTTTTCCTTGCACGAACGCATAACTTGCATTATAGATAGTACCTATAATCGCAAGTAAAAAGAGTTGGTTTTCTATAAAGTCGGTTTACGGACGATAATTGAACGTGATAACGTCATAAGAAAACATTTATGGCAGCAACACCAACTCACAGCATTAAAATTCAACTTATCAAGTCAAAAAATCTAGTACTAAATCTACCACTACGTAGAAAATCTAGTACTAAATCAAGTACCAAATCCAGTACCAAAAATACCATTATTATTATTAATTATACTACAAACATCTAGTACCAAAAATACTATTGTATCAACAACCTAGTACCAATCTGCACCAGTTTTATATATAACTAGGGGTACCCGACTCGCGATACTACGCCCTAGAAAAAACATGTTATATTGTGAAATACCAAAATAATGCTAGCGGGACCAAACATTCACAGGAACGATCCGACAAAACTATATTTACCCCGTAAATTTCATTAAAATCTGTTGGGTGGCTTAAGAGTACATACTCCAAATTTTGTATTTGTATTTGAATTTATTTATTTGTAGATAAAATAATATCTTTTAGTTGTGAAACAATATAAACAAGGTTAAATTTAAATTAAATTCAGGTTTAAATAGGTTTATTAATTATTTATTTATAGTATTTATTTACTTATTATTTAATTGAAACATAATTATGATTATAAGTATTATATTATTAGTTTTATAATTCAATTATTTAGTTGTGCTTAACAGTGTAATAATGTTGTTTAAGTTTATCCTTCAAATCTGTAATGCTTGAAGATCTTCTGTTATAGACTGGAAGGGAATTCCAAAGTCTTATGGCGTATACAAAGAACTGTTTTTGAGTAACAGTGTAGTTCGAAGTCGGCGTAACAAAACTTCTGCTTCTATTTGAAGATGAAAATTGAATTCTTTGAAAAAGGTATTCAGGTACTTTATTGTCTTTTAGAGTGAATAGAAAAGTTAATGTTTTAAATTCGAGATATTTTTGTAATTCCATTCCAAGGAAGGCTTTAACAAAGCCAGAAATGTGTTCTCTTCTACCAAGATTTTGCGTCTTACAATACTCACAAATGAATAGAGTGTTACACACACTCGTCAGATGCCATGAGTAATGTAAGAGTATGACGCTGCGTCAAAATGACGCAAGTGTGGTTGCATGATCACAGTCCAGATGTCTTTTTGGCTAGCGAAACCAAGCTAAACCAGAAACACAAACTGACTCATAATAATTACAATATCGTAAGAAGGGACCGGCCCAACTCCACTCGTGGGGGCGGGGTCGCTATCTTTTTACGAAAAGGTATTGATCGTAAGGTCATATATAATAGTGAAGTGCGAAGATTCGTGTTGCTAGAAGCTTGCATCATATGCATTCCTCTCCAACATGGGAAGCGAATGTATGTGATCGCAGTGTACGCACAAGGAGCACCTCAACCTTCAAACTTTATTGCAGAGCTCGAAAAACTTTTCGAGTGCCTTAGCCTGCACTCGGATGAAAATTACTTTATTATCGCTGGGGATTTCAATGCCAAACATGAATATTGGGGAAATCAAATCCAAAATCCAAGGGGATACCATCTTTTTAATTGGATGGGTCGACACCATGTTGAGTATAAAATCGACCTTCTTGCTACAGATAGACCATCGTTCCCAAGGAGCGGTGCTTTTCTAGATCTACTACTGTTAGACTCAAGACTGACAGTAACTGACTCTGTGGGCCAACAGACAAGAAACTGTTTACAGACGGTAGAATACGACAGTGACCACTGCGGACTTTCTGCCGTCATACAGCTACCAAATGAACTTGTGGTGTTGGATGAATTTGTGCCTGCGCGCTCTTACAATTTTAGTAAGGCACGCTGGCCACGTTTCTCCAACACCTTGACAAGAGAACTCCTCTCTAACGACATTGTGCCTCCAAACGACAGGAATCTATCGAACGTAGAGATCGATGGATACCTGCTTCAGATGGATAGTGTCATAAAACAAACGATGGACAGAACGATCCCACGATACAAAGAACATAACGCAACTGAAATGTACAAGAACGCGACAATAGACGCACTACATAAACAAAAAAAGTGGCCTCCTGACAAGATTAAAACTCTTGTACAGGCGTATCCTGACAGAAACGATCTGGAGATTAGGACACTGAAGTCTTCAATCAAAAATATCAACTCGCTCATTAAACAAAACTATCGATTGTCTATTAACTCTTACTGGGATAACAGAATTCGAGCCGTTAATTCTAGCGACCCTAGTATGTTTCCCGAGATTAATAAAATCTTTAAAAAGAACACTCAAAATGATCTTCCGTGTCTTAAGCTCCAAAGAACGACAGACAACGAAAACCGACTCCTGACCGCAGGAGTAGATCTGGGGGACGCCGTCTTGGACGACGACTTCTTTGTGATCGAAGATCCATTGGAGAAGGTTGAGACAGTGCTTTTCAGCAAGTGTATAAGGTGAATGAGTCCATTCATCCAAATCACGACCTGGAAAACAGAGCTCTGCTGAATCACTTCTACCTGCGAAATGGCGATCTGAGAATCTTGGTTTTACCGGATTCAATGAAGACAATCTGACAAATGCCACCGTCGCCGATCGAAAGGGCCAAGTTCCCTGCTCATCGCGAAGGTCGAACTACAGATGATCTTCGCATCATTAAAGAAAAAGAAGTCAGCAGGAGTCGATGGTATACCCAATGTTGTACTACGACATCTCCCTGAGGAAGCAATAAACATATACACAACACTGTTCAACAACGCGCTGAATAATGCATATTATCCAGTGAGTTGGAAGACAGCAGTTGTACATGCTCTCCCCAAAAAGGGAAAGGACAATTCCAATCCGGCAAATCTCCGGTCGATAAGTCTTCTTCCGAGTATCAGTAAGGTATTCGAAAAGGTTATCAATAGAGCTCTGTCCAAGTGGGCCGAGGACAAAAATATAATTCCAGACACCCAGTTCGGCTTTAAGGCGGGACATGACACAATTCATGCCGCGTCTAAGTTAGTATCTGCTGTCCAATGGAACAATGCTAAAAAGCAATGCACGGGTGCCTGTCTGGTTGATTTGGAGAAGGCTTTTGACACCGTATGGTTAGAAGGTCTATATCTGAAGCTTACCAGATGGGGCATAAGTAAACCACTGTATATGCTTTACGACATGCTTAATGGTAGAAAGTTTGTTGTCAAGAGTGGCAATTTAACATCTACCACAACGTTTGATATTAAAAACGGTCTGCAACAGGGAGCGGTGAACTCGCCGATTCTCTTTAGTATTTACACCAGCGATCTCATTGGGAGTCTACCTCATGCAATTGCGTATGCCGATGATTTAGTTGCGTACAGAACAGGTCCAAAAGTTGAAGTCATCAGAATTCTCTTGCAACGTGATTTCGATAAAATTCAAAAGTACTGTAATGATTGGAAGCTGAAAATTAACTTCCAGAAATGTTAAACTATCCTTTTTAGAACCCCTTTGTCTAGGGCCTCTAGGGATACGAGAAAGAACTGGCGCAAGCTAGTGATCGCTGGGTCACATGGACATCCCCTGGCAAGTAAAAATGTAGTAAAGTATCTTGGCATCTGGTTAGATCAGTATCTATATTTCAATCGACATATAGAGGCTGCTCTGGCCAGAGCTAGGGGAGCTTTTGCCCTGACAAGACGGTTGTTTTATAGCAGCCACCTTGATAGCAGGGTGAAAGTGATTTGCTACATGACCCTTATCAGGCCGATGATTGCCTACGGATGCCCTGTGTGGTTCAACGTTGCACCATCTCTAATGGAAAAGATTCGGGTGTTCGAGAGACAGTGCCTTCGCACTTGTCTCGGTCTTTATAGAACACCAGAGTCGGAGTACAAACATTATTATTCCAACGAGGTCCTATACAACGGGGCCAATACAAACAGGATAGATAACTTTTTAATTAAGCTCATTCGCGGACACATTGCAAGGGCGATGACCTCAACTAATGGACAAATCTTCGGGGCTTACTACCCCCAAGATGAATATTTTGAAAGCACACGTTCGAGTGGTTTTATCCCTCCCGAGGCTTTCCTATACCTTGATAGTCGAGGGCTGATTCAGGATAGATCGGCGATTCCGTTGATCTACCACGTCGGCCGCAGAACAGTCGATAGGCGGCTCCTCTATGACCGAGACATAGTTAAGTAATTTTAAGTTTATTTTTAGTTTATTTTAAGTTCGTTTTTAAGTAGTTTAAGATAGATTAAGTTAAATAGATAAAAATAAACCAGTTTTTTTTTAAATTTCTGGGAAAAAATAAAACCCGATATAGATGAGATAAATTTAAGTTATTTTTAGGCCGAAAGGCAATTAAAATTAAGTTAGAGATTAATTTAGAACGCCCGCATAGGGCCAGTAAGTTAAATAAGTTGATAGTTTTAGCTAGTTTTAAGATTTTTGTCTAGCATTTAAGTAGATATAAGTAAAAGTTAAAATAAAAATCAATTAAAAGTATGACGCAAGTGTGCACAAAGCCTCAGTGTCGCCAAAAAACTACCCACAAACCCTCTCGTTAAATCAACACGCACACACACCATTATCTATATCTACTTCCTACTTTAACAAAACCCCGACCATTTGTCTTATTCTCTTCTTGTACTTTTTGAATTTGAGTGCAATTATTTTGGGAATTTGAATTTGCTGTTCTTTTCATGTTCGCCTGGTGCTCAGAATACTTTTGCGATCGATATTGCTCGAAAAACCACAGTATCGCGGTTAGCGTAATGCGTTCGTTACTTTTCTTGTCAGAATGAGTCATGTTATTTCGTATGTGTAGCGTGTCATTGATTTATAAGACGTTATCACGTCAAAAAACAAATTTTTGAATTGTCCTGCCATATGTTATCACTGATGAACATTTCGGCCAAAAAAGTTGAATGCTATTAACACTTGAAGGCTTCCAGATATTGGATATTCCAGATATTAGTTGGTTGGTCTTCAATATTCAGCAAATATTTGCAGTGTCTTTGTCGTTACTTTTCATAAAATTCCTACTTAGTTAGTTCAAAGGGGTCTTGTCTGTGGCACCATTTCCAAATCTTCCAACATATCAAAAACATCTTCATCAATAGTATTTCTTTATTTTAACCAGGTAAAACAAATGTTTTTCGATGTAAGACAAACAGTTCAAATCACTTGTGTGTCACAAAATTGCTCATTTTTTTTTTTTAGTATTTTTGACATTTGGTATAGAGTTAAAAACAACATAAAGAAAGCTTCTGCCGTGACAAACTGTAGACCCGAGTTTTTATTTTAGAAATTAATTTAAATTGTTTGTGAATTATATAAACTCGGGTTAAGTTTAGCAACAAACTTAATACAAACTTATAAAACATTTATGAATATGCGCCACTATTTTTAAGGATTTTTTATAGTAGAACTTACTAAATCACAGATAAGCTAAAGGCATTTTTCTAAGGATTATCTTTATTTAATAAATCAAAAACCAATGCTGCAAAACACTCAACTTTGCGAGTGAGAATAATTATGGAAATTTTTACATAAATGCCAAGGAATCTCAATGGCTTCAGCTTTGCGTACAAAATTGCCTACTGATTTAAAAATCAAATGTTTTAGGTGTAGTAAAAAGTGATCAAAAATACCATCAAAAGACGAATGATCTTGCAGACATACATTCGAAAAATCATAATATGAAAAAGACTAAGAGTCAAATTTGGAGCAAAAAGCACAGGAAAGTGCTGATCTTACTATGTATATCATTTAAATTGGGAGTGTCATTTGCATTTGCATCAAAATTTAATTAAAACAAGTTAACAACGAGCATGCTCAGTCTAAAGCTCTCGATAATGTGGTTTTATTACCAATTCCAAATAAATTATGATTTTTGTTTTAATTTTACTACTTCACAGTACCATTTTCTGGTAGTTATTAGTTTTTATTTGCATATAATTTTTTTATAGTTTAATCAACAAGTTTTAAGTTTTTTTTCAAGTTTTATTGATTATTATGTTCGAATAATAAAACGCGTGAACACTTAATATTGTGTTAAACTTTATTTTACATCAAATGCAAATTAAAGACGCAATATTCTCTGTTGAAGAGTAATTTAAAAAACGCATAAATATAATCTATTTCCTTGAATACAAAATTAACATAACATGCATTTACTTATGTTTGTCTAGGCGAATAATTCCACTTATTAGTTTTGGTTTTAATGCTGATTAAGTGTGTAAAACTATAACATTGGAGTTGTTAATCAAAGCATAATCTGCTTTAAAGGACAGAAGTATTTATTTTATGTCACTTGAATGCAAAAATTGTCTTAATTCGTAAGCTGGTTTAAAACTTCAAATAAAATAAATAAAAAGTATCTAAATTTGTTGCATATTAATAAGATATTAAATCCACACAACAACATTTAAGCCTGAATTACATATTTTAGTATTCAATATTTTAAATATTTTAAATTTAAAAGGCTTGATTGATTTTAAGCATTTTGTTGTGTATATTAACATGATTGGCTGGTAGTTCTTAGATTTACTTTAGTATAATAGATGGCGCTGTTGTTGGGATCAAGAAAATGAATGTTATACACGAGCAAAGCCACACCGGCCCTGCCACACAGTGGTTTAGTTTGAATGGGGGTGCGAAAAGAATTCTTTAAAATCTGAACTACAAAACGAAAATATAATCGCAAGTAAAAATTGTATTTGTCAATAAAGATTTATATTAAAAACCCAAAAGATGTAATATCCATTTATTCAAGGATGTAACAACCACATATTTCTGGACCATTTTTACATAAATTTGAAGCCCATACGCAGTTATCGAAATGAAAGCCATGTTTTGATGTTATGGTCGATGCATTAATAAATCTTTGCACGAAAATTATAAAATTCGAAATATCCACACGGTGCTTTTCCTGTATGTTAGTATGATTTTTTTCCAAAAACTGTATAATTTCATCTAAAATTAATGAAATATCTATGTTAGACATAATTATTAAATGGTCACACTGCACTGGTTAGTTAAATACTGAACTCTTGTAAATAATGTTTGCAGTTAAATAGATTTTTAGATGTTTTATTTTTTGTTTTCGACATCATGGAGGATTAAAGGATTTGTGCCGGTGGGTCACTAAATAAAGTTACAGTCCACTAATTAAAAAAACAATTTTATGATATCAGGTAGCAGAAAAGATGATGCTACAAAAACGGTCTTTAAATTTATTGTACCCATAATAAACACTAACGACTTTTCATTTAGGACGAAGCGAATCGCTTCAATAGATATAAATATGTATTTGTTCTGTTCGCACCTCAACAGCCTAAACGGATGGGCCTAATTGTTTAAAACTTGGTATTTAGTTCTTTTTTTTAGTATCTCGGGGGGTGTTTTTCATTTTTGCTCTAGGTCGAAAAATAACGGCACCTGTCATACAATCTTTAACAAAAAGTCTGATTTTTTAGAAAACGGTTCAGGGTGCTATTTTTTACAACAACACATCTTCAAAATAGAATGAATTTTTGAAATTTGTTTTATAACGGTACCACTCATAGAACCGGGTTTTTCAAATGCGGTTTTATCGTAAACCATTATCCCGATTTATATAAGATTTTGCACACAGGAAGTCATTTATAATTCAATTAATATTGCATTTAAAAATTTTCAAAAACTTTTTTTTTCGATTTTTAAAAATGCCCAAACTTGAGTATAAGATTCAGCTACCACCTACTGCTGCTTCTCAAATATCGTTAAATCTGTTGGATAAAATTCAAAACAGAGCGGTAAGATTGATTGAAAATATGTAGAACTGTCTTTTAAGCAATTGCCCCTCTCGAACACTGGGTCGCACGTTCTTGCTCATGTGTGCGGTCACATCGTCGAATAAAATTTAAAAAATAAGTAATACCAACGTAGAAAAATAACACTATCTCAGCACTATCTATCTGACTGTCAGTATGTATAATGAACGGCTTAAGCGAATATCTTCAAACTTGGTGTGTGTGATTATTTTGGCATTCCCCAGAGGGGAAATTGAAATTTTATTTTTAAGCCTAAAAACAACGGTACCTGCCATATGACCGTTTAGGAAAAGTATATTTTTCTCGAAAACGGCTCCAAAGAGCCATCTCTAGTCTCTAGCAAAGCCATACCTCATAGCACTTCTATTAAGTGCACCAAAATCAATAAGCCAATTAGTTTCGTCTGAGTTTTTAAAATAATTACAAGTCCATCCTATTTTGATTCTATTTACAACACAAATATTTGGCGTCCAGAGACTTTAATTAAGGAATTCATTTCAGCTAGGAAACAACGCGACCGAACAATGTTCAGTGGCAAAAAACCTAACAGGATTACCCTCTTCTACCAAAAAGTAAGAGGGCTTCGCAGTTAAACCGCTCACATTCTCTCAAATTCTCAAGCATTTCCCCATGACATATTTGTTTTAACAGAAACTTGATTAAAGTCAAGTTTCATGCACATGGAACTTTTTTCCCAGAGTTTCTAGTATATACATAGAAAAGATTGTCATAATGGAAATTCAAAAGAACTAGGTGGAGGTGTTTTGATTGCGGTAAGAAACACATTTTTTTCTTCATCAGTCTTTTTCCCTTTTGAACATACATAGAAAAGATTGTCATAATGGAAATTCAAAAGAACTAGGTGGAGGTGTTTTGATTGCGGTAAGAAACACATTTTTTTCTTCATCAGTCTTTTTCCCTTTTGAACTATCAATTGAACTAGTCTGTGTAAAACTAACTGTGCAGGCAAAAACTTTGTATATTTTAAACGTATAGATTTGACCCGCTCTGAAAGCAATATTTTATTTTTAGGTGATTTTAATTTACCTAATATTGACTGGGTTCCTTCTGAGGATGAATCCTACTTAAAAGCTTCTTTATCTTCATCGCAAATGGAACTTTCTTGATAAAATTATTTCCACTGACTTACAGCAAACAAGCTGTATTAAAAATTCAAAAAATCGAACTCCCGATTTAATATTTTCCTCTGACCCTATTAGTACACTCGTTCTTGAGTCAAGATCTGGAATCACTAATATAGATAATTACCACCCACCTCTGGACAGTAACCCCTTTGACTGCTCCTATACTTATGACTTCAGAAAAGCAAATTTCCATGTGTTGACTTTATTTGATATTTATTTAGTTCAGGAATTGAAAATATTTTATCTTGTTCCAATATTGACGAAGCAGTAACCAATTTTTATTCCACCCTTAACAACTGCTTAAATAGAAATCTCTCTTTAAAAAAATCAAACAATTCAAGCCGTAGTCATCCATGGTACACTAAAGAGCTGCGCAGTCTTCGTAACTAGAGAAATAAAGCATGGAGGGTTTATTTAAAATCTCTTTCTCCAACACATTACTCTCGTTATCTGGAAACTTTTGATGGATTTAATATTCTTTCAAATACCTTATATACTAGCTACATAAATGATATGGGTATTTCCTTAAAAAATTACCCTAAACAATTTTGGAAGCTTGTTAATTTAAAAAAAACTCAGACGGATTTCCGGCTATCTTCGCATATAAGAACCTTCAATTAGATAATTCCATCGATATTTCTAATGCCTTTGCAGCCAATTTTCACGATTCATTTGTGAAACCAATGGTTGTTGATGACATTTTTTTCCACAATCTACATACCTTTTCGCAAACAAGCTGTAATCACATCCATCCTTCTTCAATAAATGATGATTATTCAGCTGGCCCTGAAATAGTGTTAAAAACATTTTGAAATTCTTTAGTTCAGCCGCTCAAGTTCATTTTCGAGCTTTCACTTAAAACAGGAAAATTTCCAAGTATATGGAAAAAGTCTTTTCTTACTCCTATATTCAAAAAGGGAGATAAGGCTGATATTACAAACTAGAGGCCCATTTCTAAATTATCTTGCATACCAAAACTTTTTGAACAATTAGTCTGTGAAAGTATGGCATTTTATAGGAAGAATCTCATTTATGATCAACAGCACGGATTCGTAAGGCACAGATCAACTGTTACAAACCTACTTACGTTCTCCCACAAATGTTCAAATGCATTAGAAAAAGGTTATGAAGTTGACTGCATTTGCACTGACTTCTCAAAAGCATTTGATCAACTATTTGATGGAATCTATAATATGAGTTGATACATTGTGTAAAATCGCATCTATCGGACAGATAGCATTTATTCGTCAAGGGCATATATACCATTACAAATCTATTGGAAATTACATCATGCATAACAAAAGGATTCATGAATGGTCATCAAACAGATGTGGTATACACTGACTTCTCTAAAGCCTTCGATCAACTTAATCACCAGCTGCTTGTTAGAAAACTTTCACTTTTTGGCTGGTCTCCAAAACTTGTGCAATGCATTGCAAGTTATTTATCATCTCGTACTCAATATGTTAAATTCAAGTCTCATTTATCCAACGCAATAGATGTCAAGTCTGGCGTGCCTCAAGGGAGCCACCTTTGACCACTGTTATTCGTAATTTTTATAAATGATTTACCCTCTGTGATAAAATACTGTGATATACATCTCTATGCTGACGATGCGAAAATTTCATATTCATATAAAAATAATGCTGATTACCTTCAACTGCAATCTGATATTGATCATTTGCAGGAATGGTGTAATAAGAATGATCTCACACTGAACCCTAAGAAATGCAAAGTAATGACCTTCGCTAGAGTTATAAATGTTTTCTTTAATGAATACTCTATAAATAATTCAAAACTCGAAAGAGTTAATTATTTTATAGACTTGGGAGTAATATTTGATTCAAAATAAGACTTCAGAATTCACATCGATTCTAGTTATAACTGCAAAAGCAGTCTAGGAATGATTAAACGATGGTCAAAAGAATTCAACGACCCTTATCTGACAAAGAGCCTGTTTGTTGGACTGGTTCGTTCAATCTTGGAATATGGTTGCCAAGTTTGGTGCCCATATTACTCCTGTCACATTGCCCGCATTGAATCCATTCAAAAACAGTTTCTATTATTTGCTCTTCGTCATCTTAACTGGGATAATCATCACCATCTTCCACCATATCGTTCGCGACTTTTACTGATTGGTCTTAATACGCTCGAGGATAGGAGGTCATCACTCAATGCTGCATTCATATTAAAACTTTTAAACGGAGATATAAATTCTCCTTATTTGCTTTCCTTAATAAAAATAAATGTGCCATTCCGTCCAAGTCGAAATTATAAAAAAACTACTTTAAACTACTTAAATAATGAACCGTTCTCTCTCTTATGTAAACAGTTCAATAATTATAATTCCTTGGTAGATTTTAATCTTAATTCATTGAAATTTAAACAAATTATACTTTTAATCAATTTAAATCGTCACTAATTATGTAAAAGTAATATTATTTGTATAATCCAAATAACTGTGATCAATTATGTATCTGTAGTTATAGTCAAATAAATATATAAAGCCAAGAACTAATCTTGTTTAAGCTAAAAGCTTATGGTTTTCCTCCCTGTATCTTAGCTTGGATCATATCATACCTTGAGAATAGATTCTACCAGGTAAAATTTAGAAAATGGCTTTCAGATCCCTTCGTGGCTCACTCTGGAGTAACTCAAGGAAGCCACCTTGGTCCATTATTATTCTTTTTGGCTATAAATGATGTTACATCATGCATTCAGTCAAGTGACATTCTCATATTTGCTGATGACATGAAGATTTTCAAGATAATAAAGTCTAGCGATGACCGTATTCTTCTGCAGGCAGATATTGATAACTTTAGTATTTGGTGCAGGAAAAGTGGTATTTCCCTTAACCCTGTAAAATGCCAGACAATTACCTTCTCTAGAAAACGTATCGTAAGTGCATTCGATTATCATATTTCACAGCACAAATTCTGTCGCGTCTTCGGTTTTCAGAATTTAGGTGTCCATTTTAGCTCCAACTTAGAATTTACTCAACACGTTAACTTTATAGTGAATAAAGCTAGCTCTATGCTTGGATTCATAAAACGCTGGGCAAAGGAATTTAATGATCCATATGTGACTTTTTCCTTGTACAATTGCTACGAATATGCTTCACAGGTATGGACTCCTTATTACAAAATTCATAAGAACCGAATTGAAGCAATCCAACATAATTTTATTCGGTTTGCCCTGAAGGGTCTACCTTGGAATGATCCTTTTAATCTTCCACCTTATGAACATCGAATCCAGCTTCTTCAAATGCAAACCCTTCACCCAAGGCGTGTTAGTAACGATTTAATATTTCTTCATCAACTTATAAAGGGCGAAATTGATGCTCCTTATTTATTAGTCTGTATTGGGTTAAATTACCGTGGAAGATCTTATCACCTGCGTGGATCGGAACTTCTGCATGTTGACTGTCATAGAACAAAATATGGCAAATATGAAGCTTTAAACCGTATGAGCAGACTTTTTAATCTTAACGCTTCAAAAATGGATTTTAACTTAAGTAAAGTAGGATTAAAATCCTTATATCGAACCAGTGCTCCATTGTCGTGATTGTTTTGTTTTATGTTTTAATTATGTATATAACTCGCATGATTTAGGCAAGCTGTGTTTTATTTTATTTTATTTAAGTTTTTATTTAAGTTTTTACTAACATCTAACACATGCACTTATGACGAGCCTCTGATTGTAGAAATAAGCTTGCTTTAAGCTTACTACATCAAAGAATCTGAAGTGTAAAAAAAAGATATTGATGAATTTTTTTTTGTAATTTTTTTTTTGTTGTTATTGGCTATCATTTGATTAGAACAAAATTTACGGGAAAAATCTATTAACTTTTATATAACGGTCTTTTTTAATTTCGGTCTTTCTTGGTAACGGCTATTTGGATTTTTGTGAAATTTTATATTTGAGAAGATCTAGATAGCCAAATTAATTCTAAAAAAAATAATTTTTTGATTTTTTTTTTAAATCAATATTTTTGAAACTAATCAAAAAAAATTATTTCAAATTTTATAACCACATGTATATTTATAAACTCTAGAAAAATGCATACCGAAATTTCAAAAAAAATATTCGAAAAACTAAAAACAAAAAGGATTTTATCAAAACCGGTCCTACAATTTTCGAAAAAAAATTTCTTTGTTATTTAAGACGTGTGATGGCTTACTTTATTTTTACTTAAAATCGTTAAGTATTGTGGTTTTGATTTATGTGAAAAACGCAACAGGCGTAGGGAAAACCCCATATATATACAACCAAAAACTTTTTACCTGGTCCTACTTTTTGGTTGAAATTAAAAAAATTGTAGGATCATCCCTTTGTTTTTTTTTTTTATTAAGCTCTATCATAAAATTCAAATTATTATAATTTAATAATGTTTTTTTAATGTATTTTCCAAGGAAATAAAGGCAAAAGTTGAAAAAAATTTCAGACAAAAATTAATAGGTTCGCGAAATTCCGAATTCCTCAAAATTGGGTCAATGTATTATTTTGATTTTATTTTTCAAACAAAGATACATAAACTGAAAATAATGGGCTTAACAAGATTTTTCTGATAATAATTACCGAAGAAATTCTAACTTTTTGATATATACCGCCGTCAAGACCGAGTTTTTTGAAAACCGACCCAGTGAGACATATTTGAACATAACTCCGAAAAGTGCAAATATGTGCAACTGATTTTTTCTGTAACTCAAAGGTATAGAGCACAGGTACCAATTTTAAAGGCTACTTATAGCAGGGTTTCTTGATGAATAATCTTTTTTTTTTAGATTGTCAAGGACCTTTAAAATAATATGTAAAGTTACAGATTTTTTGTTAGGAAAAATGAACACCTAAATTTTTCTCTAACTTAAAGAGCTTGTTAATTATAAACCTACGATATAATATAACAAAAAAAAATACATATGTACGCTGGGGTTATCTAAGAGTACTTAGACGTAAAACTTAGAAAAGCTACACATGACTTTATTAAAAGACCTTTTTTCGCGCTCAGACCACTGGTGCACCGCCGGGTGGGTCAGCTAGTTTTGATAATAAAGTTTCATCATTTAGATCTGCTGTTCAAATGCTTTACTTGACATGGTGATTTGAATTGGCAACAGAAACTGAATAATCAACAACATATTTGAAAAACCACTTACAACGTTTTAACAAATTTATTTGAACACAAGATTGAAACATATATCTTACCCTAAGCGCAAGTAAAAAGGATATCAAACATTTTCAAACTAAAACTGGTACCAATATAATTGACAATATTTTTGAAAACCCCAAATTACTCGTTTAACTTGAAAATACCAAAGCAAAAAAGGTTAAAATTCCGATCAAAGTCATTAAAGAATTTCTGTCATCATCGCTCCCGTCTCCGATTAAAAATCCAAATAATTGAACTCAATAAAGACCTTCTTAACAAATATAAAACAAAACAAAAAATAATTAAAATACGACCGACCTTGAAGAAAACGGTTGTTCTCCAAATATATAACTCTGTTCACTATTAATCTAAAACTAACTAGCCAAACCTGAAGATAAAATAAATTAAAAAAACAAAAAAGAAACACAAACATTTACATTTTGAAACGGGACTAAAGAATTTTATGTAAATTAGTTTGCCAAAAAAAAATCTTAAGTTTAGTAGAACAATAAAAAAGAAAACAAGAAAAAGAAGGGGTTTTATGTTTATGAGGTATAAGGTAAGTTTTGACACGAGCTCTTTTGTATTTTCCTATGGTTTTCAATGTCATTAATATTTGCCGCTTTCAATACGCATTTTGATAGAACAACTGCTCCAAATTTGGAAAAAACAAATATATGTAATTAAAATGGAAACCAACTATGATTGTTTATAGAATAATAACATTAATGGTGCCCGGAAGTAATGAAAAGGTCTTAAATTTTGTGACAAAAAAAGAAATGTTTACGATCTCATTTTAAACAACAGAAACATATTTTTAGTAAATTTAGAATTTCAACATTAAATGAGCGGAAATTGGATGCAGCACTTCGGAGTCACAAAGTACTTACAACTAGTTCCGCTTTTAGCAAAAAAGGTTGGGTCATTGCTTTTTTAAATAAAAATATTAAATTGTGAAAAATAAGTATAAATTCAAAGAAACTTTTTTTCATGAAACATAATTTTAAATAATAAATTAATTAAAAAAAACATTTTCGGTTCATTTTCGTTTTTTTTTAGTTTTCACATTCATTTATTTTTTTTAACTACAATTTCTTAAATATAAAAAAAGTCAATATTAAAAATATTTAATTTCTTTTAAATATAAAATTAGTGTTTTTTTTTATATTTTTTCTAATTTTTGTTTTTGTTCATAAATAATAATAATAACACATTTACAATATAAAAAACCTATACAACTAATAATTAATGAGTGTGGTAAGAATGGGCATCGTGTCGTGAGTTGTGATTTTGATACGAATTCTTCATGTCTTCGTTGTGTTATTTTGTTCTTAATCCTTGTTTGTCATGGTATAGTGCTGGGAAGAATTCAAGGATTCTTTGACGAGCTTCGATGATGACGTGATCCAGATCTTTATCTCTGTAACAAAATTTAGTTGTTGCTTTAAATATACATAGTTGAAAAGCTTAAGCCTAAGCTGTTGTGAGTTCAAAGTTTTCTTCGTCTTTTAGTTTTTCGGGCACTTGATAAGGTGGCTGGAAGGAATTCTCCTGTTCTGAAGCTGCGGCAGATTCTTGCACCTTGGAGACCTCTTCGATCTTCGATTCGATTGGAGCCTTGTCGGGCATTGCGTATACAACTGATTCAATTGACTGATCAGGTTGAAGTTGCTGGTCATTCAATTGTTCCTCTTTGCTTGGAATTTCTTCTTGAGGAAGTTGTTCAGGTTTCTTCTCCTGTGGTTCAATGACTTGAGGTTGGTCGACTTGGGGTTGGTCAGCCTGAGGTTGATCAGCCTGAGGTTGATCAGCCTGAGGTTGATCGGCTTGAGGTTGATCTGATTGGGGTTGTTCCTCTTGCACTTGAGGCTTAAGTTCGACTCGAGGTAATGGTGTCGTTTCAAGAACTGGCAATCGAGGTAACTCAGTAGGCTTAGGCAACTCAGGCAGTTTGGGAAGCTGAACCTGTTGGACAACCTCAACTGGTTTCACAAGCTGAACAGGTTCAAGTGGTGCTGGTTTTTGAACTTGAACTTGAGGCAAGAGAACTTGAACTTGAGGCAACTGATCGGATGGCAATTGGTGAGCGAGCTGGGTTTGTTGAATGAGTTGATCGGCTGGCCGTCGTGATGCCAAGCTAGGCGCCTGGTAAGCCCGTTGGGCGGCATTTTGAGGTGCAATGGTTGGCAAAGCATTGTACTGATTATTTCCAGAGTATTGGATGAATCTTGGCTGAGCCGGTGTAATTGGTGTAATAGTTGGGAGTGGTGGAAGTGCTTTTGGCAGTTGTTGGATTGGTTGTTGTGGACTCAATGGGCGATCAATGGTGGGCATATTTTGTAGTCTAACTGGGCCAGGTTTGTGTTCATAATGCCCACTTTGAACTTGTCCATGGGTTTCCTTCTTTTTTGCCACATATTCTAGAGCGCGTTTGATTGCATCTGGAACTGGTGGTGGAGTTGGAATATGATCACCCTCAGGAACGAAACCACGATGGTCACTCTTGTAGTTCACTCGATAAAGTTCACCATCGTCGCCAGTGTATTCGTAGTATCCAGAAGCAGCAGTTCCAGCTCCAGGATGCAAATGAGCCTTCTCCTCACCATAAATACCGTTTTCGGTGTGATATCTAGAAATCAAACGATACAATTTAGATTTTTGCAAATTTAACCCAAAGAAATTCTCACAAGAAATCATATTTATGCTTTTCCTTTTCTTCTTCTTGACGAAGGATCTTCCATCCTCCCTCTTCATAGTAATTGAATAAACGTGGCCTTACGGTGGTCGTTGTGGTTGTCGTTGGACGTCTCGTAGTCGTTGAAGTGGTCTGCATAAGGAAATTTTAAATGAGAAACATTTTGTGCTTCCTGGTCTCCAAAGTTTGGATGCATTGTGGATAATAGATACAAGGATATCTATGCTTTTATGAGTAAGATAAACAAGGATATTTTTTTTTATGTGTGGTGGATGCCATGCTTGGTGTACATAGATACAAATGGATAAATGTGCATGCTTTTTTCGTGTGGATTTTTTATACAAAATGAAAATGACTTCTGGGATCATTCTTGTGATTTTTTTTTTGTAAGCTTTTTGATGGATAGATACATATATATAATTTAATGATATTTTTATAAGAAATCATTTTTCGATTGCAGAATTTTAGATAATGTGTGGAGCTCTGTTCATATATCATGGGGGCGTTGTTTTGGTCGTTGTTTTGTGTACAAAAATTCGAAGGACTTGGTAGTTCTTTCGTGTTTTTTATGGAATTTGATTGTTTTTTGTACAAAATTTAAATTTGAGTATCTTTTTCAGTCTCAGTTTCAACATCATCTTGATCAACTTCATCGATCGGTTGTTCAGAAACTTTCGGACTACTTAACTCGCACACATTCTTTTTTTGCACACCCTCAGGATCATGATCAGGGAAACCGTATTCTAGACGAATGGCAGGTATTTCAAAATCGGCGTTACTTACTGTGTACTTGCTGTGAATAAATAAAAAAAGGAAATATATTAATATCTTCGAAGGGGAGTGGAATTTTTTTTTCTTAGAAAAACTTACTCATAGTTTCCACTTTCATCGTGCCGGTAGGGATTATTGAGTCCTGAATATGGACCATAACCCCCATCATAAGGATTTGGTATGTGCACATACTGCCCAAGTTCACGGTTATCATGAACATGGACATACGGCTGGACCATGTGTATATAGCGACCTAGAAAGGAGGGAATAACTTAATTAGTTCAAGGTCAGGTTGAATGAAAAGAAAGATAGTATGAGAGAATAAAAAGATATTAACAAGACTGATAGGCTTGTTGTCAACGTAAACGTACCACTAGACTGAAAGTTAGAATACAGTGTTAGAGTAAAATTTGAAATGTTCACAAATTTAAACTACATATTTGTTAATTACTACATTACAACAACTACTTACTCAAATTATTAGTTTACATCTAAAATAAGACAACTAAGGACTACTCTACTAAAGTCTAAAGATACATTTACGTAAACAGATATTATTTGGTTGGCAACTCATGTAAATATACAATATTTTGGTGTTGCTTAATGCGTATATAGATACATTTTTTTTTGAGTATGTTTCATATCTGTTTACACTATATACAAAAGTGTGTACAATCGTATATGAAAGTTATATGTAGTGATTCCCAGCAGCAAATCTAAGTAGGTACAATGTTAAATTGTTAGCGATCTACAATTCTAGTAACTAAGGATGCAAAAAAACATCTCAAATAGACAAATGTTTGCGCATTTGTCGGATAACAATTACGATACCTTCGTTTCGCTTTACTGGTCTATATTTGCCATCGTCGTTGTTGTTTGATTTTGAAACTTGATACTTGCCAGTTGGTTCCACAGTTGCTGGTCTCCCACTGCATGCTGATAATGTTGTTAGCTTAAGAAAAAAAAATATTTTAAAAAAATATGAGAACAGAGGGATTTAATTTTGTATTTAGTTTGTACACTAGGGCGTTAACGTAACATTTTTTTTTTTTGTAATTCTACTATATATCCTATATGATCATTTTTAAAAAAAAACTTCGAACTCTGTTAGATGTCAACTTTTTGTGTAAAATT
This sequence comes from Platycheirus rosarum, assembly GCA_963971375.1. Classification (NCBI taxonomy): domain Eukaryota; kingdom Metazoa; phylum Arthropoda; class Insecta; order Diptera; family Syrphidae; genus Platycheirus; species Platycheirus rosarum. The sequence goes on along the minus strand of OZ020510.1, from coordinate 35,735,041 downwards.
CTTACATCATTTGAGTTAAATTTTGGAGTGAAATGAAGAATATTAGATGAGTTATATCACTTTAAAATCAGATTTTTGGTAAACAAAAAATACACATTCATGTTGTGCGGCTTAAGAAAAATCATATTTGTTTTGTAGTATGCCAAAACTTAGGCTTTAGTTAAACTAATGACTAAATTGGAGTGAAATTATCTAGGGGAACCGACTTTTTTTCAATTAAGCAATAAAATTTTGTGCACGAAACTTTTTCCAGGTATTAAATATGTGGCAGCAGTTGTTGTTGCCAAATCACCAAATCATTATGGCAAAATTATAAGATTGATCAGCACGTCCAAATAATAACACTTTATTATGAAAATTATTCGCAAGAGCAACTTAATTGTGGCATTCTCAATATCTACCAGCGCTTATTAAATAACCCATTACAACCTTATGAAAAGTTTTTTATGCTGTTATTTTTATGGAAGTTATTCCTAAAGATATATAATAATTTAAACAAATCTCTTCCTAAACGACTTGAGTGATATTGATGAAATGTTTAAATTTTTTTTTAATTTTCGATCTATTTAAACTTTACGAATGTAAAAATTCTACCATCTAAGTGCGCTAGTCTAACATTAAAATCTATGTTACTGAATTCAGCTTAAGACTAATAGTTTTCAATATTTTTTGGATATATGTTCTCTTAAGCCTTGTTAACATGTTTAAAACAAAATAAAAATTATTTTATGTTAAGAATAAAAAAAGTAAATATATACAAAAATCAAAAAAAAAATCACTATTTTTAGATTCAATACTGTTTTCCTAAGTAGCTGAACCCCTAAAAATTAAGTGATTTAGGAGAAAAGTTGACCAAAATTTAGAAAATTCTGTTTTAACGTTTTCATTTGTGCTTCGATAAGAAACTTTTGATACTCTTACTTAATGTCAGAAAAGGAATTCAAAAATAAAGGAGAATGTATGATTATTTTAGTAGTTGAACAGTACCAGCGTTGTCCGGGCAAGATGTCAATTTTTTTACTTCGACGTTTTTCGTAAATGTTGTATTTAATAAACCATAGAGAGACATACACATAATTTCATCCAAATTTATTAAATTTGTAAATTTTATCGATTAAAAATAATATACACGACTTTATCACACGTACTTGCTCTTATATAGGGTCACATCGTCAAATAAAATTTGAAATATATTAAAGGTCATTTCAAAGTTGTTGTCCCGATTTTTTTTCTTAGAAAAAAAAACCCGTCTCATGGAAGGCACAGCTTTTGGCCAACCATGTTATTTTTTTTTTCACCAAAACATTATCCACACTTGGTACAATGATTTTTTTTTTTCTTACAAATTCTTTGAGCTGTTTCTGTCTGTCTGTCAGTCCATCTGCCTGTCTGCCTCTATTTATAACGAACTGCAGCCTAAATGGCTGAAGGAATTACCTTCAAATTTGGTATGAGTGATTCTTTTGGCACTCCTCAGAGGGCTTTTTGGCATTTTATTCGTAAGGCTAAAAATAATGGTACCTGCCCTATAAACATAAAAGGCTTTCTCCTCAAAAAAGGCTCTAACAATTTTGATGAAGTTGTTTTAATTTTTAATTTTTTTTTTTTAAAGTTTTAATTTTTTAATTCTTACCGCTCATTGAAAATTGGAAATATCTTGGTAGCCAAATCAATTAAGCATACCAACATTATAAATATTTTTTTTCTATTTATAATTATTAATTTTTGATTTTTTTTTTTGAAAATTCATTATTTTTTATAAACTTATGACGTCTGATGGCGTACTCTATTTTAACTAAAAACCGTTAGGTGATGTGATTTTGACGTGTGATTTTTCTATACGTAAATCTAACTATTAGTTGTTTCTGTCATAGATATTTCCTTCCAATCTGACTAGGCACATAAGAGCAAGTACTTGCGACCCAGTCGTGCCCATTTTATAATCTTCGTGAATGCATCATTTGCAAGTAAAAAGTAAGTGCTAACTTTTATACGTATTTTTCAAGTTTGCGAGCAAAACTTTAATTTTTTTCGTACCGCAATGATGCAATAGATAATGTGTTTGTTTGCTTACCTAAATATTGTGGGTTCGAAACTTAGGTTGGGTAAATTTTTTTAAACTTATAGTGGAATTTTAAGTGGGAAAATATTCACCTAATTCTCCATCTACTGTCAAATACTTTTCTGTATTTCTAATTCTCCTGGCTTGTGTCGTGCAGCATCGAGTTGCATTCTAAAGGACAACGTGTCTTACAGCACATTGTAATATTATTATTATTATTATTATTATTAAAAAAATTAAACTGAAGCAATTGATTAATTTTGAAGAGATGTATAGAGATGATTTAATTCCAAATTTCTTACAATCTAAACAATCTTTTGATGGTAAAAGTACACACTTTTCAGATGAATATAATTTTCCAACTGATTTTTATATCTTAAATAATTTAATGTATGTAACTTAAAAAATTCTTCAATTCAAATGCCCGATAAACTATCTTTTGACTTAAAATTGTGTTTAAATACATAGCACTTGCTATAATTAAAACGTCTAGTCATGTTCGATTATTTTAAATAAGAAGGCATCTTCTGCTACTCTATAACTTCGAAGATTTTTTTCGATTAATTGATTTAGAAAATTAATCGTTAACTAGAGTTAAATATATAATAAAATATTCAAAGAACTTAAGTCTCCCTTCAACCATTTTTTCTAAACAAACCTCAACTTTAAAATAAGTATTATTGCTCTAAATATTGTATCTTTTCTAATTTTAAAACCGAATTTCAACTTCAATTTATAAAAAAATGACTCATTTTGATCCAAAAATACCACAACCGATTTAATTTGACAACTTTTCTAAGCCGACCAACTAAAATGTTGAAGATCACACAGTTACTTATTTTGATATTAATTGACAGCGTCTATCCGTAGGCGCTTATAGTCCACATTAGTTAGCATCAATTCACTCCCACATGTATTTTTTTATAAAATATTTCAAAAAGTATCTTGGAATTAAAAACAAAAAAAATAAAGATATTTATCTTGTAAAAAAAAACAGAAAAAAGAACAAACTGGTCCGTAATCCAGGGCATAAATCTTCTCGGCACAACTTCTTTGGCTAAATATTGACAAATCCAAATGTTACGTTTACGCACCCGAGAGTTAACTTAAAAATACACCACCAGAGGAGTTCATAATCATATGTGTAGATACATATTTTTTTCACACTACTCACCACTAAACACACTGAGAAAATCACTATTGGATTCATAATTATGTTTTTTGTTTAATTAAATTAAAATATTTAATCACTTTTCACTGTTTAGTTGTTAAATAAATTGCATGCCGTGTTCCACTTGGTGTTCGTTGTTGGTGAATATCCTTGGGTTTGTTTGTTTTGTTGGTGGTGACTGGTGAGCCGCTAAATATTGTATCCTTACTGCTTGACCACTGGTACAGGAATGTTAATCAATTGCTCTTGCAAGTCACATTTAAATAGTCTGAGTGACTGAGTTGAGGGGCTGCGGTAGTTAAAAGTTCTTGTGTGACGACATGAAAAAATTAAGAAGTGAACAGATCTTAATATGCAGATGGAGATGAAATGAGATGACACCAAGTTTGCAGATATTTTTTTGTTTTTAGTACGACAAAGTGGTAACAATAAAAGCATCTTTTTGGTTTTGTTTTAGGTTAATAGTTTTTTTTTGTCTTTTCTTGTTGTGACGTTGGGAGTTATATTTTGTCTTTGAACTTGACTTAATATAAATATTAATTTTACTTTCATGTGTGAGATTTCGTTTTTTTTGGTCTCATTTAGGTTTTTTGTTTTTGGCTTAGAAAAAAAATGGAATAAGTATCTTATCACTTTTCATGATTTTTTTTTATTTAGTCTGTTGTTTTGGTTTTGTTTTTTTTGCATTTTTTTATTCTTGTTTTTTTAAATTGCTTGGAATAATTCAGTTCAGGTCATTCACCCTAATTCACTATCAATGTGATTCGTTTTATTGAACAAATAATTTGAAAATGCCAGCCACCTTCACAAGTGTGATGATAATGAAATAATTTGGTAAAATGTTATCATTTTTATGGATTAAGAAGAGCTTTGTTTTATTAAGAACGCAATTAGAAGTCGCAGTTAAATATTTTTGATATTTCTAAGGTTAGAGGATAACCTTTGAAAAAATGAGAGATTATACTAATATGGTGATCTTAAAACTTGTTTAAGTTATTTGAACCTTACTATCGAACTGATGCGTGGAAAATTCAGCAAGAACATAGATCACAAGAATGGTAAATTTTATATAAAGTTAATTTTTTTGCAAGAAAAGAAATAATTAAAAAAAAAATATGAATTACAAGTAATATCCTAGAGGGTATAAATTCAAAACAAGTGGACTTGAATAAGCATTTTTTTTTATATACAAATTAATTTTTTTATGGACTTTTGATATTCTTTCTTTTTAAAATTACGAACTTTCATAATACTCCATAATTTTGTGGAGTTTTGCTGCGCCAGGGTGGTTTTAATATACAATTGAATTGTGGATTTATCAATTTTTTTTTATTATTTAATTTTATTAAATTAAAGTTAGGAACAAATTTATAAAATCTAACTTTAATATTAACTTAACGTACTGGCCCTATTCGGGCACTCTAAATTGCTCACTTTCTTAATATTTAATTGTCTTTCGGCCTAAAAAAAGGTTACATACATGTACTTTGTATAATTTAAACTACACAATTTATTTTTCACCCAAAAAAAATTAAAAAAAAAACTAAGTATCAGATCTTTTGTTTTTTTATAGTAAACCTAACTTAATACCCTAATTAAAAAAAACCTTAATCTACTTACAACTAAAACAGCCACAGCAAGCCATTTTTTGTAATTTTATAATTTTTATTGGTGTCGCCGCAACTGCCCTTCCCTATTTACTTGACTCTACCCTAAAACTATGTATGCCGACTATCGACAATAAAAGTCGACTGCAATCATTCGTTATTAAGCAACTAAAACCGGTGAACCTGATCAAAAAAATGTACCTTGCCACACTTTTACTCGCCAGTGGATGTCCATGTATCCCAGCGATCACTAGCTTGCTTGGGAACCTTACCATACCTTAAGTGGCGCTACAGTCCTGGTAGAGCTGGACCTCAACCAAGAAGCTTTTGCATCCAGCTCTGACCCTAGCTAGCTGCATCCAGTTTCGCACATAAAGTCGGTTGAGGCCCTATTCCACTTTTGTGCGCCACCTGAGGCTCGCCGTCTTCATCTACTGGGCTGTCCCTCTGGGGTGGAATCGAAGATTTTCAGGGCCGGAACATTGATGTTCATCCGCTCTATATTACCCAGCCAACTGAGACGTTGAATTTTTTACTCTTTTGGCTTGGTCTGTGTCGCTGTACTCTTCGTTAATGCAAAAATCCGGGAACAAAAATCATTCGGAAAAGCTTTTTCTCGAAGCAACCTAAAGCGTCCTTATCCACTTTTGACAACGTCCATGTACCTTACAGTAATACTGAGGGCTTTGCTACTCAATTGCTTTCTAAGCCCGAAGAAATAGCGATTGGCAAGAGTTATTCTTCGTTTGATTTCAACGCTGATGTTGTTGTCCGAGTTAACAGTGAATCCCAGGTAGAAAAAATCCCTATCTTGCTTGGTTAAATTTAGATAAAGACCCTCTAATCCTACGGTATCCAAAGCCTTCGCCAAATAAACCAGAAAAGCACCTTTGCATTGTTTTTTAGCATTGGAATTATATTTTTGTTTTCCGCCCACTTAACAGAGCTCTTTTGAGAACTTTCTCGAATACCTTTCTGATACTCGGAAAAAGACTTATCGATGCTTACCTTCCACTCTAACTGCAAGTTGGATCTCAATCAACTGCGAGAGAGCGCAAATATTACACTTTCCGTGGTGCACATTATAGATCATTGGTTTTAAAAAAGCTTTAAAAAGCACCAATTGTGAAAGCTCTTAATCAAAATCCACAATGATTTGCATTATCGTAGAAGTGATAGCCCTAAGAAGATGTGCTTGTTTTCAATACATACGAAGAGGGTTGTTAGCATCAATAATTTATGAAAAATTAGTAGATATTTCAGGGAGTAAGACAGCCAACTGGCACTATTTGCAAAAATAAAGCTCTCTCATAAGGCCTGTACTGACAATAGCAGAATTTCAAGTACATCGTCGTTCCAACCTAATGGAAGAGTAGTCAGGAAAACAGTTTAATGGATTAGAAGCAAAAGATAAAGACAGACAACGATCTGTTAATAAAAAAATAAGGAAGAGATTCGGAGACAAAACCGAACCTTGTGGCAAACCAGCATTCAATTGATGAAAAATCAGATTTGAAACCATCCAATACAACTTGCATTAAACGGTCCAAAAGATAAGAATCTAATCCAACGAGTAAGAGTGTCATTGATCCCAAAAGCACGCATTTCTTATAAAAGAGCTTTATGCCAAACTTTAACAAGTGCCTTAGAAATATCAAGCGGAATAAACTTACTTTCGGATATTGGCAAAGCGATTTATTCTATTGTCCTATGAAATATGCCATCAGATCACCAGTGGCACGATTTCTACAAAATACAGATGGTAATGAAGAAGCTTTCGGTCTGCGGGATATTTCTTAAGCTGATAGTTAATTAGCGTTTCAATGAACTTTTAAGTGCTATGGGTCGGCATAGGAAGAGGAGGGGTCACCTTTCTTAGGTACAGGCTGGACAGATGCTGTTTTCCACCTTCTAGAAAAGATTCCAAAAGAGAAGGAGCGATGGAAGAGCTTATACGCAGTGGTTTTGCCAGTGTGGAATAACACCTCTGCGGAAGAATGGGAGGTATACGGGCTTATGTATATCAAGTTCTTTGAGAACTCTCGCCACTGTACGAATGTGACAAAAAATCTGGCCCTTAAAAAAATTACATTCTCTAAATATGCTTTTTTATCATCGTAATGTCATGTTTGATTATTTTTTCAATTCTTTGTTTTGCTGGAATGCATATTTCGTATATTATTAAGAAATATTTCAAAAATGTTTTTTTTTAGTTTGGTCGTCAATGCAATATGCAACAATGTAAAACAAAGTTGTCTTTGTTTTCGCCAAATGTAGAGTTTAAATTTTTTCCAATAACAAAGAAAAATGCAACCAATTTTAATTTAATGCAAAAAATAAGCTATTCAAATCACTTAATAGCAATTTTAAGCAAAATAATTATAAAACTTGATCAATTAAAATTAAAATACTTAAAAACAAAAGCAGATTCCTTGTGTCATATGTGGCGTTGTTTGGCCAACTTCAGGAAATTTCATACAAAAAACAGTTATTTCAAATTAATATCAACACTGAATATTAATGAAAAAATCAATCCCGACTACCTGACAAACATCTTATAGATATAGAGGCCAACAAACATAAGCCAACTGTGAGACTCTATGGATCTGTGGCTCAAGCCTGCCTTCAACTTATCTGATCTAAATGTTTCTAACACCGGAGATACACAAATACTTTCCTTTTCAAAATCGATTAATGCCATGTGTTTGGTCTGAACATAGAAACATGTTTTTTGGCGGAGAATATCTTTTTTTTGGAATAATAAACTTCAAAATTAATTAATTCATGATATTTGCATAAAAACAGAATATGTGTACCATTTTTATGAATCACTTTGTATGAAAACGTCATAATAACAAAACTGTCAACCAAAACACTTCTTTGTTTTCAATTTTTCAGAGTTCCATCATTCTACATATATGATAATCCATATGTCTGCACTTAGCAAAGAGTCCAAAAGAGCCATTTAATGCACTTTATCTTATGGAGTTTCTTGCACCTTGCAAGCTGTTGACCTTGGTTGGATTTATAGGTGATATATGTTTGGATAATCCCAGCTTCCGGGTTGGAGTTTTGCCCACAACATTATCCTTTTGGAAGCGTACTGTGGAATTTCAATAAATTACAAGAATTCATTTATTTTGACCTGAATGGTTGGATAATACAAAAACATGACTTCATACTTAAATGGTTTTTGTTTAAGGTTGAAGTTCTCAATAAAGATCCTGAATGGTTCAGCTGAACTGAGTGGGAGTCAAGGTTGAATTCCATCTGAAAAGAGTTCATTTTACACTCTAGAATTAGATCATTCAACTCATAGATGAGTGGTTTGCGTGAGTGATGCAGATATCAAATGTCCATCTTGGGCATCTTTCATAAATATTTCAAGATTTAAAACGGGTTTATTCTGCATAAATATTTTGTTATAGAGCTTGATTTATTTTGTTGCTGAAAAAAGGTCATTTAAATGGAATTAAGTCAAAACTGCATTCTTAGTTAAAAACATTATGCCATATTTAAGTTTATTAAACAACTTTCTCCTGAATCAGGATTGAAACTTTAATGTCTTATCAATTAATTATCGTATAATCGATCCTAATGGAATTTTTCGTGCGGAATTATCATGAGGTTTTATTATTTTCTTTCGGTAATTCAAACTGTCTGATACAGATACAGGTGCTACTCCTGGAGATCATATATTTTTATTTTTACAGAGATTTTAAATTGGATTGTTTAGTTCTACGTTTTTTGGCATTTTGTTTCTAAAACAAAAAACACATAAACACCATCGCAATTTGAATTTAAAATTGGGTTATGATGAAAAATGTATTGGGTAAAAATTATTAAAATCAGAAAATTGTTTGAATTATAAACTACCTTCTAGGTCACTCAATACAAGAAGTGTATTTTGACTCTTTTTGTTTATGTTCATAAAAATTCATTTCTTGACATTCTTTATTTGCACCACACGAATGTGGAATGGTTTGCCAAGTTCTCTTTTTCCCTGCTATTTTAATTTGCAGAACTTTAAAACAAATTTGCACATATTGCGTGCCCTGTCTGATCTGCCTCAAATTTGTAAAGTTGTTGGACTTTTTTCTCTCTCTTTGATCGAAAGAACCTGTTTTGAGTTAGCTTATTTTGTAATTTGCAAAGGGAAGGACCTTTATGTGGGAATGGAAGGTTTTAAAATTAATAATATTTATAGTGGCTTTTGTGACTGATTTTCCAACACTAATTTGTTTTTTTTTTTTTTTTGATTGCAGTTGAATCCCACTTAACTGTGAAAGAGCGCAAATATTACATTGTTTCTGTAGTGCACATTATAGATCATTGGTCTTAAAAAGCTTTAAAAATGCACCAATTGTAAAAGCTCTTTAGCAAATTCCAAAGAAAAATCTACTATAGTTTGCATTAGCGTTGAAGTGGTAGCTCTAAAATCATTTGTTTCTTTTTAATACACAATTCGTGTGTGATTCGTGGGTTATTCAGTGGTTAGATTTTAATGTTAATAGATGTTTCAGGGAGTAAGACCACCAACTGGCACCATTTGTAAAAATAAAGCTCTCTACTAAGACCTGTACTTACAATTTTTAGCGGACAAACTATTAAGAAGACATTTAAAGAGACTATACCATTTTAGTTTCAAAATGAGAATAGCAAACTTCAAAACGAGAATAGTAAGCTTCAATGTGGATAAACTTGAATATGAGAATAATAAATTTCAATATGGGAATAGTACATTTCAATATGATATTTTTTATTTAAATTTAATTTTAAAAAATTATCTATAATAATACATATTAAAGAACTGCACTGAATGCTTGAATTAAATTGAAGTTTACTATTCTCATTTTGAAACTAAAATGGTATAGAACACTAAAAAAGACACTTAAGTCTAATGTTTTGCTAATTAATGATGTCATGTATGTGAAGCAACGTGTTGGACGATCTGGCAATCCAACGGCATGGTAAAGAACACACTATAAGCTAATTTTGCGTAAGGATATTTGTCTGTACCCTTCCAAGAAAAAGCTGACCGAAGTACTAAAGTCACTCGATTATATGAACCAACGTACATTCTCGGAATTGGCTCTAAAAATGTCTAGAAATGTTGCAAGAAGATAACCAAATTCATGACAAAATCATCTTAAATCACTAAGGTTTTTTTCTATCAGCCAGTCGAGAAAAGACCAGTATAAGAGATAAATTGGCTGACAATAACTTGGGTTTTCTGGAAAGTAGTGCAAAACGATGTAAAAATGAAAAAATATATATAGGAACAAAATCGTATGCCTCAAAAACATACTTTGTCAACGGGCCTGGCCGTTCTAGGAAACTAACAGCCTTTAACCACCTCTCTAGTGATTTTCTTGTTCTTGTCTTATTATTATGACTCCACTGTACGTTTATCCATCTGAGGATATATGTGTTGGGGTTAATGTTTAACTTCACTTATGGACACCATTTCCTTTTTGTTGTCAGTCTTCCGTAGATAATACGACAGAGAGTTATTTTAGCCTTCCCCAAAGCTGTTATAACAACACCATCACCAGCGTATGCATTGTGAACAGACTGTCTAGTACTTCATCTACTACAAGATTCGATAGTTCGATTGAGAGAACCCTTCCCCGAGTGTAGCCTTTTGTTGTGATAACTTTCTGGATTCTTTTTCCTGCTTATACTTTCGGAGTTCTTGTGCCTAACATTTAACTTATTCGGCGCAGGGACATAAGTCCCCGGGACATAAATCCCAGCTTTACGTTTCGTATAAAAGTAGGATTTAGAGTAGGTGCGAGATTGGGTTTATACAATGGTTCTTTAAATCAAAAAGAAACGTTGCACATACCCAACATTGCACCTTCTCAAAATCCTATAGTGATCCCAAGCAGGGGGGTTGCAGGCGGGCAGCATGCCCCCCCCCTCCATACCTACATCATATTGAAAATGAAAAAAAAAATTCAATTCAGATATTAGGTCCATGGACATTATGTCTATTTCGTTCATGGACATTATGGCCTTAATACTTTTGTAGGGCGCATTGCACTTTCAAAAATGTTTAGTGGGACATAAGTCCCACAAATTTTTTGGTAGGACATAAGTCCCAAAACGTAAAACTGGGACTTATGTCCCGGGGACTTATGTCCCGAGGACTTATGTCCCTGCGCCAACTTATTCATCCGATTATAGTGGTGTATTTACATTTCTCAACATGAGCCCTGTTAAGAGCTTCATGAGAGGTGCTGCCAGAGGCAACCTCACTATAGACATTAATACTATGTGGTTTCAACGACCACATGGCATACACTGGGTGTAACAATCGATTTAATTTCATGATTTTTTTTCACATCGAGAAGAAGTCCATCTAAATCGTGTGATTTAACAAATCTAGACTTTTTTATGAAACTGGGTTAAATCATTAATATATGCCAATAATCCGGCAAAGTTAGAGCAGTTCAGAGTCGATATTAAACTTGTGCTTTTTTTAAATCCTAAATGCATATGAATTGTACTCTGACATCTATAAAGCTCATTCCATATTATTTAACCCCGCACAGATCATATTTGTATATGTACATATATTTTTTTTTTTTGATTATCCAGATTCAATAAGATAAATTTTACAGGCACTTTAAGCCTGGCTTAAACTACAATTTGCTTACACGAGAGTGTCAATAGCCTTCGAATAAAGCTTCCGGCCTGCGACACCATGCTGGATATCGATAACTTAAACACCTACTGCTTCGAGTAAAAAACTGGGTTTAACCATAAAGTTGTAAAAATCGAATTGCACTTAAACTTCGTCATCAACCAGGCTAGTATTAATGCATTTGCCATTTAAGGCATCAATAATGTTGAGTTAGTCTATAGCAACGACCTGATGGTTATGATGACCAATTGAATTCCTTTTTTAATTCCAAAAGTCTCATCCTATTGGTCGGTGGAATGTATCTCTTAGTTTTATTTCAGTTACCCTTGACCTCAAGTGATCCCACATTCAATTTGACAGGTTAGAGGTTGGTGACACAATTTAAAAAAACAAATCTTTTGTTATGCCTAAGTGTCGCATTATCGCATCAAAATATGCAGATTTTGACCAATTTTTTAAGCAGCAACTTGTTTTATTAATTTCTTGATTGTGAGTACGAGAAAGGGAAACAGGGTTCGTTGAGTCAAATTTTGTGGAATAAATAATATTTTATTTTATCAATGCACAGCCAGAAAAAATAAATAAAATGACATCAAAAACTGCATTAACTTGAAATGTAATGCCAAATCAGAGTTTGGTGTTATTGGCATGTACAAGTTTGAATCCTTGAAAAATGTTTTCAGCGTGGGTTGAATAATGCAAACTGGATTCGAGGTGACAGTTCAATTGGAGATATGTGGGTGACTGCATAAATTTTTTTGAAGTTGCATTTTAAAACCACGGGAAATTGGTTCTTCTATGATAATAAGGAAGAACATATTCATTTATATTTTGCATTGCGTATATTAACCAGGTTTTGCAGCGAGCTCTCCATCGAAAAGACCTGTACCTAATACATTATCTGAGAGTGGATATAACGCCTTATTACACAAACTCGAACAGAATCGTTCTCCAGTGCCGCCTAGCAAGGTTCGTCTCTTAAAGGGCCTACTCAATGCTTCTGTTAGGACGTTGTAATAGTGTTTTAAACTTGCTACATTTTTCGTATATCTTCTTCGACAGTTTTTAATATAAAAGTCTCTTTGTATTTCGCTGTTTCGTATGTACCATGGAGCATTAACTATTGAAGATTTTTTACATTGTTGTAAGTGAAGTGGACTCTTGAAGTGAATACTCTTGAAAAAGGTTAAGATTTGTTGTTTCTTTATTTTTGAAAACTTAACTGTATCACTAACAAAACAATATAAACTAAAGAACTCAGGCAGTTTATCAGGCAGACTATCTGATTTTCTCTCTAGCCCTACTGGTGTACCCCAAGGTTCGATATTAAACCCTCTCTTGTTGACGCTATTCAACTACGATCTTACTTTTCTTTTAATAATATAATAATTATATATTAATAATATAATTAATATTAATAATATAATAATATATATAAATGGAATAAAACAAAGATGATTTTTTTTAAATTGACATGAAATTTACAAGCCAGCCATGGTGGCTTACTTACGAATGTAAGCCACCATGGCTGGCTTGGGCGTAGTCTAATCGGAAAGTCCAATTCTCTATGAGTTTTTCCAACATTTGTGGCAGTATATCGGCAATAACGCGGCGAATGTTGTCTTCCAAGTGTTCAGTCGTTCCTGGATTATTCCCTCAGAAAATAGTCAAGCGGCGTTAAATCGCAAGATCTTGGAGGCCAATTCACGTGTCCGTGAAATTATGCGGTTACCAAACGTTTCCTACCATAAATCAATCGTGACACGAGCTGTGTGACATGTTGCGCCGTCTTGTTGAAACCACAGCTCCTGCACATCATGGTTGTTCAATTAATGAACGAAAAAGTCAGTAATCATGGCTCTATAGCGGACACCATTGAATGTACCGTTCTGGCCAGCATGGTTTTTAAAGAAGTACGGACGAATTATTATTATATGGATGTAACGGTGTCTAATCATATACTTGAGGATTATCATCACTCCAAATACGGCAGTTTTGTTTAAAAGTGACATTTGTCGCTAAACAAAATTCGCTTATGAAAATTGAGATCAACGGCAATCTTGTTTTGGGCCCAATCACCGAATCTACGCGTTGCTAGGTGATCCTTTGGCCTCAATTCTTGCAAACCAAGATCTTTTAGCAAAAGCTTCTATAAAGTGAATAGACAAATATCCAATTACTGTGCAATATGGCGGATAGACTGATTCGGGTCCACCTCTCCTCACGCTCTACAGCAGCAATGACTTCGTAGGCACTGTACGACGTCTCTGTGGATGCGTATTATCATTTAGAGTAAACGTGGTGCGAAAACGTTCCATAGTTAATCGAATTAATTGCTCTGGTGGACGACTATTTAAACCGTAAAATGGACGAAGTGCGCGATACGTATTTTGAACAGAACCATGATTTTTAAAATAAATTTGCACAATTTGGAAGCGTTATTCAGGCTTCAGTCTATTCATGTTAAAATGTCAAACCAAACTAAAAATAAATCGCATAACAGCTGACAAAATGGCCGCCAGTTAAAATAGTGTTGCCAACTTAAAGTTGTATACCTTGTATGCCAAGAACGGGGTCCTCGTCAGATCTTAGCCAAACACACTTGGTTAAAATTGAACCTTGTAACCAAAAACAAAGAATCTGCTTAAAATAAGAAGAAAACCAAACAAGATATAGAAATCGTTAAAATCCTGAGTTATAGTTTGAAAACTTTGGCAGGAATTCGAAAAAAGAAGACTAATAACATGACCCAAAGGCTCCCTAAAATTACGCCTTAGGAATTTAAGCCCAAAAGTTCTTTGGAAAAAAAGCCCACAAAAATTGGGGGTAATATTTTTGGATTTGGAAAAACACCAAAAACTTGGTTTTCTGGCATTTTTATTTGCGATTTATAGGGACTATAAGGCAAGTTATGCATTCGTAAAAAAAATAAATTCTAACAATCAGACATGATATAACGATGAAACAGAAATATATTTGTGTTAGTGGCAAAATTCTGTCTGTCTGTCTGTCCGTCTGTACGGATTTATATTGAACTACAGCCCAACACTTTGGCCAATCGTCTTCAAATTTGGAACCTAAAGTTATTTTGACTATGTTTAAATTTTTTTTACCTCAAATATTAACGATATCTGTCATATAACCCTTAAGTAAAAGCTTATTTTTTTCGAAAACGGCTCCAAGAATTTTTATGAAAAAAAATCAGTGTACTATTAGTGTAAAAAATCAAGATGATGAGCTAAAAACGGTACCTCCCATAGAACCGTTTTTTTTCTTCGTCTTTCAAAATTTATATTCAGGAAGATGTTTGTTAGGGTGGAGCTCCAATGTATGGAGAAATAAAAAAGTTGCTGTATAAAATTCGAATACCTCCATTTTGTTGCGAATTGGTAATTATTAATTCTACATTAAAAAAAATAATTCGGATAAAGTCCTTAGCCCTCTACCTGAGCTCAAAGTTTCAACTCATATTAAAAAATAGTGCTTTTTTCGTTTGATTTATATTCATCCACAAGTGTGAAATAACTTCATTCTTATTCATTTATGAAATAAAACACACACAAAATATGATATGATTAGCTTTATATTGACAAAAAAACACAAAAAACTTAGTAATAAAAACTTAAAAATTCATAAATAATTCAAAAACTAGCCTTTATATACCTTAATTTTTACTGTTTAATGTTAAAATTTCTTTTTTTGTGCAAAAACGGCAAAATACTTCGCGAATATATTCTTGATCTTACAAGCCCGTCTCTTGCTTTTCACCAGCTACTGTGCTTGAAGCTTCGGTCACCATCTTCACGCAGCGCTCAACTGCTTGAGTGTGACAAGGGTAGTTTGGAAATGACATGTCATGTCAATTGGATTAATTGAAATTGATCACTAGTTTTCTCCAATAATGGGGTACTGTAACTTGTGATTCGTTCTAGATAATTAAGTCAATATAATCTTTGGCATTGAAGTTTAATTTTGGTAGTTTAAAGACTCTAACTGAAGAACTATGTTGTTTTCTAGCTTGGATATTTCTTCTTAACCCCAGTTCTCTGATGTTAGGTCTTTCATCACAAAGCATTGCCATTAATATGTCTTCCGGATGTGCAAAATAAGAATTGCGTTGAATAACGGGGTCAATTATTTCTCTTACGCTCGAATTGAAGCATCTTGACAAATTTACTAATTCGAAAACGTGACTTGGACCATTTTGGAAAGAACTGTGTTTTTTCACACTGAACCAAACTGGGCCATACACTTTTACAATATATTCTGCAAGTATTTTTTATGTTTTCACTCGGATTAGATGTGGCAATATAAAGCCTTAGAATTCTATTGGCAGTTGTCAACCACCTAGAGTGTGCCATTTTTCCTGGGTTTCTGTTGGAGAGATTTCTAGGACAGGATCCTTTACTTATAGCGTCGCACATTTGAAACAAATATTATTGATCCGTACTTAAGGTATCTTGGATTTCTTTGGACAAAGCAGGTGGGTTCCCTGGGATTGTTAAAAACTCAATAACAGGAAGGTCACAACAGTTTTCCAGCGCCTTTCCAATGTGTCCTGAATAGATTTGAGGTCCTTATGTAGCTCCATCCAATGTAATAAATAAATGACGCACAGGCAATTCATTAGCATGTAGTTGGCATATGAACCACTGCAGTGGTCTTCCCAGCTTCAACTCCATTAGCCGGATAACCCCACTTTTCCAACCAGTATTTGTAGCAATACCATCGCAACCGACAACAGACAGTTTACTTAAATCCAGTTCTCTGTCCGCAAGAAAGGAGTTAATAGAATCCACTATAGTTTTGCCTTTTCCAGAGAATATGGTAAGAAGTCCTAGGTAGTTTGAACCCGGCTCGGTTATTAGTGAAATATGTTCCATTACTTTGGTCACTCTGTAAAATCGTTGGCCTCGTTTTTCACAAACCAATGTCCTGTCTTTTCTTCCATCGAAATAAATGCTTTCAATGTTCGGAAGACAGTCTTTAGTTTGGAGAACTTCTCTTTGTCGTTTTCTGGCCCTACGAACTTTACTTCTATCTATGACGTTTTCGACATTCGCTGCGGTTACCAAGCCAACATCCTGTAAGACTGCACTCGCAAATGCTGCTGCTGATCGATCCGAAATGCCGTATTGATCACAAACTCTTGCCAAATTTGGAAGACATAGCCGATTTCGTACACTAATTTCTTGGCATTTTGAGGAAGTACTTGGCTGTGGGTCATCATCATCATCATAATCAGTAGGTGGGCAAACTGGAGAGTTTGATTGAGATCTTGATCTTGATCTAATTTTTATGCTAATTGATGTCGTCAAAGTTTCTTGTGTTAGTACCTTCTTACTTAATTCTTGTTTTCTCAAACTTTTTTCTTTAAGTTTTTTGGTTTCCAAAAGGTCCTACCCGCCTATAGCCATTTTTCTGTCATTTAAAAGAAAAGATCTAGTAGGGGAACTTTCTAATCTTTTGGACAAACACAGTTATTTAAATTTACGCACTTGCACGCACAAATATCAAATAATTCAGTAAGAGATTTATTCTTCCAGTCTTGTAAGTTGTTTTTATAGTTTTCATTTTGTTTCAATTTTGGATATCTCAAAAAATGCAAATATTTATCATAGATACTTTTCATTTGTTGTTTTACACGTTGGCACGTTGTTCCAAAGATAGGACAGTCGGAATCTTGTAGAGTTACTCGCTTTTTCAAAACTTTGAGCTGTGGTAGAGGGCTAAGAAAAGTGAAATATATTTTTTTTTCTTATTTTGTACGTATAGTTAACGTAATTATGCAATCTTTGAAAGCTATTCGAATTCGAAAATCGAAAAAAAAATTGACGCCCCACCCTTGTGTTGTTTTAAAATATTTTCGAAAACTTTTTTTTATGTTTTTAATATTTTTTTTAATTTTGTTTTTTTTTCAAAAATCAATATTTTGAAAACGGGTAGAAGGCTTTTTTTTAATTTTGTTCTTAAATGTAGATAATTTTTTTTGCTTAAGTTTGCATTCTTAAATAATTTTTTTTTTAATTTTTGAAAAAAGTTTTTAAAATAAAATCGTTTTATACGATTTTGGAAAAAAATCAACCGATTTCACATATTTTAAAGCCACCAAATGGCGTCTAATTTTTTCCGCTGAAAACTATTTTACGTACTTTTTTTAAACAATCAAATGTCAGAAAATGGAAAAAAAACTTTGAACTCGAAAAAGTTTTGGAAAAAAAGCCAAAGAGTTTTTTTCTGGCGTTTTTCCAAATTATTTCGTTTGGCCTTTTTTCATTATTCTTAAAGCAAAAAAGGTTCAAAACAAGGCCTTTATTGTCAGGAATTTGAAACCTGTGAGACGTCTGTCATAAATATTTTCGCACTCAGGGTATCGAGGGCATTGAGATGCGATGAATTTAAAATGGTTTCCTTCACTAGGTCTATTTTCAGAAAAATTGTACCACTACACGGTAATGCTGCTTCTACGGGCTTGCAGTCGACTGTTGGCGTTATCACTTTGAGGAGAACTGATTGTAACATCAATCAATATCATTTGGTTTCCTCTCACGCAATAATGTTGCGGGATCTTAGATTAAAGCGTTCTAGCCAAATCTTGGATTTTCTTTTGATACTGATTTAGCGATGAAATTGTTGATATTCTTTCAACTTTACTATAGCCCAATACGATAATGTACGTCGACGTCGCTTCATATTATCAAGCGTCTGTAGTTCCCGAAGCTAATTTCATCTTATTAAGGTGCGTTGTCTAAGTCATGCCCAATTCTTGGGAATGCAGGAGAGAAGAATCGACTATTTCTGTTCATTAGCCATGGATACTTTAAATACAGAATATTATCTCACCGGCACGAAACATCCAGAGCAGCTAACTTTACTACGTCAAGTCCTTGAATTTTTTTTTTATATTTTTTAAATGTTTACCGAGCCAAGTAGTATTTTTTAATCTTGGGTTAAAACCTTTCCCAATTATTGATCCATTTTGCAGATGGCAGCAAATATTTGTTTAGATCTTTTTTTATAATAATTGCCGTCTTTCTATAAATTTAAATGTTTCTGCATCACAATTCTTATATAACAATCTGGATTGAGTTGGATAGATACTTTTTTAAAATTACTAAATACTTGAAATCCGTGTTGTTTCATCATAATGTATTTTTGAGATATTTTATTTATAATTAATTTTTTTTGTTAATATCACGTAGAATTTCTGAATCATTCCTTAGTTTTTTTTATTAACTAAATAGACTTGTGTTGCACAAACAGGAAATATCTATTTGAGTATTGATTTACTTTTTTCAAAAATTTTAATTCATCAGCATGATATGTAAATATATACGAATTTAAGCATGATTTTCACAATATCTGATAAAGTTGCATGAATTTAGTAAACCTGCCTCCATTTAAAACAGATTAGTTAGGCATGCCAGATATTTTGATCTAAGCTTCTCATCATCTGTTCATTATGTCGACATAAAAACAAAATTGTCATAGAATGCATCTTAAATGCTAACAAGAAGTTAATGTATTCGTTTAATTCCCACAGAGAGCGTTAAAAAAAAACAAATATTTGAAAATATAAAACTAATAAAACTAACCTGATTGTAGCAAAAAAAAAAACAAAAAATGTATTATAAATGTCAATGATAACATCTTAAAAGCATTTTGTTTAAAATCAAAGATATTATTGCACTCCACGTCGACTTCTTTGTTTTTCGAAAGTAGAATAATTTTTGGAAAAAAAAACACAATTCTAATTTAAATTGAATATTCATATTCGAGCGACATTTAGTCATAATTTTTGGATCAATAAATACCAACCTGTCCGAGAGTGTAAACAGCGTCAATAAAACAAAAAGTCACTGACCTCTACAATGTTGTGGTGTGGTGAATGGTGATTATTCTAAAAACCAATATTTTCGATTTAAGTAAATCATTGCATTCTGGAAACTACGATTGTCAAAAATGATTCAGAAACCCCAATGAAACAGAGAATTAATCACACTGTGCCGGCACCAGCAGTCAAGGTCACCGAATTTCCCTTTAACTATATAAAAATTATTGCAACTTAAGTACTAATTAATTTTGTTTATGGTTTGCCATCGATAAACATTCCTATCCTCTACGTAGTAAGACCGGATTCACTTTTGTTTGTTTTTTTGACACAATGACCAACGAACGTCCAAAGCTGGCCCGGCAGCTAGGCAGACGTCCTCAGTGGCGCCAAATTAATGGAATTTCTTAAAAAAAAAATTAACTGGCGCAGTACTGACACTATTTGTAATGACGGCGCGACGACTTTAATTTAATTTTTTTTTTTATATATGGAAACTTTTAATAACACTTTAGACACCTTGAAAGTTATGGGTTTATGCAAAATGTCATCCAACGTATTGATCGACATTGATTGGGTGTCAATGATACTTAAATTTATTGTTATAAATTTTAAGCTTGAGTAAAACATGATTACTTATACGAAACACCTAAATTCAAAATAAATGTTTTAAAATTTTAAAATATGTATTTGCATTATTATTCAAATCTTAAGACGAAGTTACTGGTTTTATATTGTTAATAAGCCTGTGCTTAAAATTTAAATAAGCAAGTATTAGCTTATGACCAAGTACGGATGTTATACAAAGTTACATTTTCTGGTGAAATTGAAGTACCAAATTATGACAGATTTGCTATTCTTTCTGGCATTTCAACACAATATTTAAGGTATTTCTTCGTATGTATGTATATACTTAGCAAGGGCTCTGCCTTGTGGAACACCAGCAATTTTTCTTTATTCAGTAGAAGGTTTTTGAATGAATGGGCTGGAGTTATTGCTATTTCACTGGGCCCGACCTGATCATCAGACTCCTTTAGTGGTGCTTTATCGCTTTATGCTAGATACACACGAGGCAACCGTTGCAGCAAAACACCCATTTTGAAGCAACCGTTGTTTCGTGTGTAGCTGTGTTTCCCATTGATTTTCGTATTGCTGCAACCGTTGTCAGAAATATCAAAAAGTTTTGTTATTTTCGGTCGATTGCTGCAACCGTTGCTTCGTGTGTATCATTGTAAACTGCATTTACTCGTTTAGTTCGTCGGAAACAAGCGATGAAGAAGGTTCATGGAGACTTATATAAAGTAAAAAAAAAAGTTCGTCAATTATAATAATTGGAGTGATCTCACATCACTCGTCACTAAGTCACTCATTTAAAAATATTAATTTTACTTTTCTCCCTCTTGTGTCTTGTGGTTGCGGCAACAGTTGCCCAGTGTGTAGTGCACAAACAAAACACGTTGCTGCAACGGTTGCCTCGTGTGTATCTAGCATTATGCTTTTTTGATCCCGAGCTGTACTTAAACAAGCGATCCAGCGATTGCGAAAACCGACATCGGAGTATGTGACCAAAGATAAGGCTGTCCTCAGAACTGTTTTTGTTGGTTTATCAAGTTACATTGAACCGACTAGCATTTTATTAGTTCACACAAGTTTTGTTGTTGTTTATTTGACTTTTTACTTGCGATTTATAGGCAAGTTATGCATTCGTAAAAAAAATTCTAACAATCAAACATGACATTACGATGATAGAGAAGTCTAAAAAAGTGGGTCCGGAAATTCCGTTCGTCTGTCTGTCTGTCTGTTCGTATCGATATCTACAGCCTAAACGGTTGGGCCGATTTGATTCAAACTTGGTATATAGTATTTTTAGAGTGCTTCTACCCGACTGTTTTTTCGAATTGGCATTCTAGCTCCAAAACTAACGGTACCTGCCATATAACTTTTAATGAAAAACTTATTTTTCTCGAAAACGGCTCCTACGATTTTGATAAAATTTTCTGTATAATTTTTTCTATGCAAAAGCTATCTTTTAATTTTAATGGATTTTTCAGAAAAAGTTTTATAACTGTCTGTCTGTTCGTATCGATATCTACAGCCTAAACGGTTGGGCCGATTTGATTCAAACTTGTTATATAGTATTTTTAGAGTGCTTCTACCCGACTGTTTTTTCGAATTGGCATTCTAGCTCCAAAACTAACGGTACCTGCCATATAACTTTTAATGAAAAACTTATTTTTCTCGAAAACGGCTCCTACGATTTTGATAAAACTTTCTGTATAATTTTTTCTATGCAAAAGCTATCTTTAAATTTAAATGGATTTTTCAGAAAAAGTTTTATAACGGTACCTCCCATATGAACGGTTTTTTAAAATCAGACTTTCTCGTTAACTAATTGACGAATATTAATGAAATTTTCAAAATATGTAGTGTTTTATGATTTAAAAAATATTGCTCATTAAAATTTTCAAAAACATTTTTTTTTTAATTTTTAATATTTTTTTAAAAAAAAATATTTTGCTTTTTAAATATTTTGAAAACGGATCTATAGATTTTTTTTTTATTTTTCTCGTAATATAAACTATAGATTTCTTAAAATTGACATACTCAAAAAAGTTTTTAAATATGTTTTCGGAAAGTTTTTCAAAAAAAACATTTTTTTGAAAAAACTGGTCGAACGATTTTGAAATGAAAAATTCATAAAATAGAAAACAGTAAAAGACATAAGATGGCTTACAACATTTTTCCAAAAAACTATGAATAGTGTTTTTTTTGATTTCATAAAAATTTTTCCCCAAATTTTTATTTCATACTGCTCGGCTAGGCCCTAGCCATTAGTCAAATAAAAGAAGGTGACAACCTACATACATACTTACGTTTTTTAAAGCATTTCATCATCATAAAAGCACACAGAATAAATAAGGAAGCCTATGATAAAACACACAAGAACAACTAACAAATAAAAAAACTATTCGATTACTACCGAATGCAAAAATTTCAATCGAGAAAACAAATGTTTTCAACCTGCCTATAAATAAACAAAACCACTGTGTAAACTTTTAATATTGTCTCTATACCCACTCGCTTAGCAGTAGTTGGAATGTGTATCTTAATTTTAGTACCTACCTTCCTTCCAACCATATTATGGGTACCTAATATCCTTAACAAATTCCATTAATACCTACCCACGCCATACGTTTATCGATCCATCAAACATAATTAAGCTATTTTAATTAATTTGATTTCAAAAAGTAAATTATTGTTATTGGGACCTATATAGGTCTCTATACCTAGCATTATTGCCATACTGCTGATTCCGACGAATCTTTATGCCAGTTGTTCAAATTTTTCCATACCAAAATGAAAATTTAACTGAAAAAAGTCCTTTATATCTTTCTATTAGCAAATTATATTATAAACAGTAAGCAGCAAGTGGAAAGATAATACTACACTAAAAAACTGCAAAAGCTAACAATCCTATATATTTATGTGTTTATCCCTTTATCGTGAGGCATGTTCGTTCGAGCTTCAAAGCACAACGATTCTAAAGAAGTTGCACGTCAAAAAAACATTAAAATTAAATCTTTGTCAAAAAGACGCCTGTACCTAAAAAGGATTAGCACACGGGAGCAAGTACTTGCGAAGCAGTCGTGCCTTTTATTTTGTCGGTTTTAATCAGACGTTTTGCTGTATCGTGACAACAACGCCACGTATCGGTTCCAACCATAGCTCTAAACAACTATGGTTAAAATGTTATACACACAAATATTCTTCAAATCCATCGAATCATTTAAATGTAAAATTGTTGATATGGAATTGTAAACAGGGAAAATTACCTATTCGTAAATATCTTCACTACAGCGCTATCTATCAGTACTAAAAGCTTAATACTTTTTAATAATTATATGGTGTGACTTCAGCAAATCGCTCCAGGCATAAGAATTTTCGAAAACAGATCCCAGCTCCACCTTGGGTTAATTATAACCACATTTTATGGCGTAGATAGAAAGCCTTTAAAGTTTTCAGCCTATGTTAATGGAATTGTTGGGTGCAAATCGACTGTTAAAAGAAAGGTAGCATGTATATGAAATCTTGTTGCTTGAGTAATATGTGACTCCTCACTTCTTAGATGAAAATTGACGTATGTGGCAAGTGACGAATTCTTTAACGTTTTCCGAAAATTTTTTTGGTCGGCTTTCATGGCGTTTTCTTTAAACCAATGATGGGACAAACTCACACTTTTAGATTCTATTTTGGATAATCTCAACTTGATAATTTCAGATTTTCCATTTATTACGACACTTATTACATACTTTTTGGATCTTGGGATCCAAGAAAAAAATGAGATCTTATTCCGATTGCTATTCCGATTGCTTCTTATTCTTTTTCATAATTTTCGTTGAAATAAATATAACAATGTCATAAAAAGGGTGAAATTGAAAAAAATTAATTCGTTGGGAAAATCGTGCTATAGCTTTAGACGCCATTTTGAATTTAATGAACATTTTATATTGGCCAATGACTTTACCATTTTTAATTTCTTGCAAAAATAATTAAAACCAACTTATAGGAAATTATTATTATTTTTTTTTTCAAAAAAAGTTACCGTTCGCAAGATGTCAACAAAAAACTGTTTTGAGCCTGGTTGGGGGTCGAAAAATCTTAATTCGATCCACTTTCTCTTTGAGTTTGTTGCGGGGGGTCATAAATGGTCTTAATTTTGATTTTCTGGAAAATCGTACAGAAGCTTCAGTCGCCATCTTGAATTTAATGAACAACTGGTTTTTGGCCAATAACTGCCATTTTTAATTCTTAATAAAAAAATGTAAAAATAAAAAGAAATTTAACCCTTTACAATTTTAGTTGTAATATTTTTGCTTGCGATTTATAGGAACTATAAGGCAAGTTATGCATTCGTAAAAAAAATTCTAACAATCAGACATGAAATTACGATTATAGAGAAATATATTTGAGTTACAGATAAAATTCTGTCTGCCTGTCTGTCTGTCCGTCTGTACGGATGTATATTGAACTAGTTCCTAAATTTAGGTAATCGTCTTCAAATTTAGAACATAAGGTTGTTTTGACATTTTTCAGAGGACTTTTTAAATTTTTTTTAACTCAAATATTAACGGTACGTACATGTCATATAACCGTTAAGTGAAAGCTTATTTTTCTCGTAAACGGCTCCAAGAATTTTTATAAAAAATAATCAGTGTACTATTGTAGCTGTAGGTTATGTTTTGGTGAAAAAAATATGCAATATATACCCCATAAAACCGGTATTTTTTTTTTGTTGGTTGCCTTATTAATTTTATTTTAAAATATTTTCGAAAACTTCTTTTTTGTATTTTTAATAATTTCCTAATTTTTTTTTCAAAAATCAATATCTAACGGGTAGATGGATTTTTTTATTTTGCTTTCAAATGTTTGTAATTTTTGTGTTTAAGTTTGCATTCTTGAATAATTTTTTTTTAGTTTAAAGGTCCCGTTAATAAACTTTTTCCGTACTTGTGGTTCTGATGTGAAATGATAGCCAATACCAATAAAAAAATCTCAAAAATGTTCATCAAAATCGTTAAAACCGTTTTCGAGAAAAAGAAGTTGTTCCTAAACAATCGTATGGCAAGTACCGTTATTTTGTAGCCCTTAAAATAAAATTTCAATTTCCCCTCTGAGGAATGCCAAGAGATAAACACATACCAAATTTGAAGGCAATCGCTTAATCCGTTTAGCTGCAGCTCGATATACACCCGGACAGATAGACAGACAGGCATACAGACAGACAGACAGACAGACGGACGTTTTTTGCCAAATCACTTGTTTAGGCTTCTCTATGATCGTAATGTCATGTTTGAATATTATCCCAATTTTTTTTTTTTTAATTCACGAACCCTAAACTTGCCTTATAGTCCCTATAATCGCAAGTAAAAATACACCCACTACCTCCATGGTGGTGGTGCGGAAAAGAGTTTTATTTGAATAAGAAAAGATAAGCAATTCTTAATTAAAGTCAGCAAGATTTTCCCGAAAATCGATATTTAGACTACTAATGATTCCCTCCAACAAACTGTAAGAGAACATTTTACGAATTAATATTTGCATGGTCCCAGAAGGGGATTACAAGCCCCAAAACAGTTTTTCGTTTATATCTCGCGAACGGTAACTTTTCTGAAAAAAAATATAAGAACATTTATTTTCCTACAATTTTTGATTTAATTATTTTTGTCGGAATTTAAAAATAGCGAAGTTATTGGCCAAAATAAAATGTTCATTAAATAAAAATGGCAGGTGAAGCTCCAAAACGATTTTCCCGAAAACCGAAATTTAGACTACTAATGACCTCCCCCAACGAACTCTAAAAGAAAATTGTGCGAATAATTTTTGTCAATTTCAAATGATTAACCCCGAGTCCCCGACTCGACTAAAGCGTTTCGGACTAATCTTTGCTGAGAACTGATCTAATTTAGATGGTGAAAGAAGGAGAGCTGGATTTCTGGGCTAGTTTTTCTTAAAATGAGGATAAGCGGTGGACGAACCTGGTATTTTTTAAAATTTGTCGGACTGGCACCTCGAGTAATGTTTTTTCCTTATTGCGTGTTTTTGTATACTTTATTTTTAGTATACGGATTTAAGTCGCACCTAACGATACTTCTCATTCTATTACCCGAAGGGAAAAAACCCGTCGAGGAATTTAAAGCAATTAAAAACAATTAAAAGCCTAATCATTTTTTGGATGTCTTGTAGTATTTTTGCTATGACTGAAATATTTATTTATTAAAATTGTCTTGCAAAGTGGGGAAAACACTTAAAGTTTCATAAAACTACCATGAACGTGGAATAAAGGTAAAAGTGGGATCATTTGCATGATATAAAATTCCATAATTTTTTTCACATTTCCTTTATTTATGTTCATATGTATGTATGTATTTATACATATGAATTTCTTATTTTAAATAATCCAATTTCATTAACCTGTGATTCAAGCTCATGCAATTTTCCTTAAGCGCTAAATAACCATAATTAAAAGTTCAAAAAACTGCTCCAATAATTTTTGATTTCCTTGAATGAGAATTTTGGTAATTTTATTAAAATTTATTAACACATTCACTTTTATCGTAGTATAAGTATGTGTTTGAAAAAAAAAACAACGTTCATTAGCCTGTCAACTTTCGTGTCAAATAATTATTGTATTAAGTTCAAAAACTTTTGATCACGTTTGCATCGTTGAATTTTATTGCCATGCTAAGTAAAATTTATGGTCTCATTATTGAATAACAGGGTGGTTCCAGTCACTAACTTGAACCCAAATGTAGCAATTAATTTCATTTAGTTCATTCAAAGTGGGCAGGATTAGCAATATCCAAACAAATAAGTATAAAAATGCATTTATGATAGCTTGATTTCATACTGGCTAAAATACAACCATTTCAAGATGAGTTAAATGAGTTATAAAAAATATATTATTTTTTTTAATTTCAGATTAAAAAAAACCTAAAATCCATCAACTGACATAAAATTCAATCTGCTTGAAGTACCATCGATTTATTACAAAGCTAATTTAATTTTATTGTTATGGCTCAGCATCAACACCCTCAGCTTTAGCTATTAGCGAAGATATTTATGCAAAAAAAGTAGGCAAGGTAAGTTCCATGATCACGATGAATAATTGTAGAACAACTGAACCATCGCCGATAAAAGTCAGCATGGAATTTAAATAAAGTTCAATGTCTATAACAAGAAGCGCTTAGTGAGAAGGTTAGCCGTCATAAAAATGCGAGTGATGATAGGTTAGGAATGTCTTCACTTCACAATGAAGAGCTAAGGAAAATCCCATGGGTGTGTAATCGGGTGTTGCATCTTAGAGGCATTTGCATTTTTGTTAAATTAGGTAAAGAAAATAAAATTTTGATTTTATAATTTTTTATGTAATACATGTTAGGGTTGAACAAGCTAATGAGGAAGAAATTTCATATATTCTGATGATTTATTTATTTAATTATATTATAGTGTTATTTAACCAAAACAAAGTTGAAATTCCTAGAATACACTGCATAAAACTCCTCATTTTTTATTAACCACACGCTTAGGTACATACAGTTCCAAAGCATATGACTCTTTTAAAGTTCAATGTTTAATCCTTTGGAGCCATTTGATGAGGGAAGCAATTAAACCAATAATTAAAACAAATGCTAGAATAATATAAATCTGAAAACAAATGCTACTTCTATTGTGATTTCAAAAAGTACTGAATAAATTCAGTTTGGTTCTTGGTGATTCTCATGAAATTAGGTACTTAAATTGTACATGGACTCGGCCCAATGTAATTGTTATGGAGGTGCAAATAGTAATTTAATTATATTCTAGTTAAGCATATATACAGGTTACAAAACATATAATGAATACAGAAGGCTTTTAAAACATTTTTGTAAACGAGAAGTCACACATTTTTAATAAAAAGTGATCCTATATCTCTTTAAAAATAATGGCTTTACAATTAACAGTAATATAGA
This sequence comes from Platycheirus rosarum, assembly GCA_963971375.1. Taxonomy (NCBI): domain Eukaryota; kingdom Metazoa; phylum Arthropoda; class Insecta; order Diptera; family Syrphidae; genus Platycheirus; species Platycheirus rosarum. The sequence continues at coordinate 35,707,211 of OZ020510.1, read as the reverse complement.
GAAAATATTTTCTTCTTTTTCATTATTTGAAGTAACTAATTTTAGAGAAAATGAACAAAATCCTTGGAACCACTGTCAGGCAATGACTGTTTGAAATGTATCATTAAAAGTGTAAAAAAAAACTCCGTTATATGCATTTTTACACGAAAAGTAAAATAATTTTTTTTTAATTGGCTAGAATATTTTATTTTACATGTTAAAACCAAAATAAAATAGTACAGTTTGCCGTCATTAAAAAAAATTAACTCAACGACCTATTGGCAAATGTTATTACAAAATCTATCTCCAAGCACAAGTTACCTAACTTGACCCGATTACTCAAGTTTTTTCTTTAAAACTTGAAAAACAAATAAGGCAAATAAACTTGTATTATTAAACGCAATTAATTATGGAAATGATACAGTTGCTTAAAATGGATAAATTAAAAAACTCAGATTTCATAAATCTTTTTGAAGCTTTAATTCGAAACACACCTTTGAGGATCAAGATGAACCCAAAGAACTTGCAACAACTTTTCAGAGCTTGCATGGAATCATGTGTTAATATTTTTCCACCGGATAACTAACATATTTGCCTAACTACTTGGCCAATTTAGAAGTAACTTATCAACCATAGATCAAGTATATAGAATGCAAACAAAGTTAAGAAATCTCTAGAGAAAAAATGATAAATTCCAACGCGCTTCTTGAGGTTTCTCTAGCTTTCGATAAGGTCTAACAAGTCGTCGATTTAAGATTAAAATTGAAACTGGTTTTTCAAATGAAAAAATGACAAATATTTTTTACAAAATTCTGGAATCTTACCTGGAAAAAAGACTTTTCCAACTTAAAAAAGGAACGGAATACTTAGGATTTAAAAGAATAAATACTGGTGTGCCACAAGGAAGCGTTCATTGCCCAGTGTTATTCGTACTTTATACTCTAAATATACCTCAATAAGAAGACATTGTGATAGCCACATTTTCCAAATCAAGAGAGCAACCGAAAAGCTACAGAAAACTCTTACAAAAATAACAAACTTGACGAGAAACGGTGCATTGTTCTTAACGAGTCCAAATCAATACATGTTCACTTTACATACTAGAATGCTAAAAAAAGAATCTTGGAATGACTCTTTATTGTAACCTAAAATGGAAGACGCACGTTGAAAAGAAACGAGAAAAACTAGATTAGAAGTATTGAACTTGATAATTGAAAAATACTCTTATATAAGTAACTATAACAAAATGCTTATCTGCAAGCAAATGCTTAAACCTGTATGGACGTACGGAATACATCTTGGGGGTTCTTACAAAACAAGTTATAGACAAACACGGAAATCATATAAAACAATGTCCTCAAAGCAATCATTAATGCTTCAGGGTAAATACGAAACAGTGGATCGGTGAACCCGTTAATTTACCACGTCGACCCTAAAACTGCGTGAATAGGCATTTCCTTTACGACTGTGACTTTTAGCAGGGAGTGAAGCAGAACACCTTCGTTCAGTAGGGCTAAGGGTTATGTCTGATCAGGACCCAAGGGAATAGTGACCCCAAGTAGGGGGGTTACAGGGGCAAAGCTTCCATATATATCTGACTATTTAAATGGCTATAAATTTTAATTTTGGAGAAATTTTGGAAATTATGTGTTTTGATTAGGATAATGAGCAAGAGTAAGACAACTTTGGCGCCGCAAAATAATAACTGATTCTTATAGAAGGACTTAATACAAACATTTTTCACTATAGAAGGGGGTCTATATCCCCCAAGCTTAGGCGGGAGGGGCAATTTTCTAAAAAAAAAACACTTGGATTGGATACTGTGATATGTCTTCTTTAAAACCAAAAGTCTGCTTTATCATAGTTTTTAAAATCTTTAAATATCTGTAAAAACACTTGAAAAAACTTATTTCAAACTCAACAATTCAGACACAATATTAAAAAAATGTAGTTCATATTGATTTTTTTTCAAAATTAAGATGATGTGTGCTGAATTTGTTTTTAATATTTTTGTCAATCCTATTAATTCTTAAATGCACACTGAAAAGTACGTGTTTTATTTTTCGAGAAAAATGAAATTTACCAAACCCATTTTTAATTGTGATTATAGGTACTATAAGGCAAGTTTAGGATTCGTGAATATAAAAAAATTGAGATAACAATCAAACATGGCATTACGATCAAAGAGAAGGCTACGAAAGTCATTGAAAAAAATTTCCGTCTGTCTGTCTATCCGGTTGTATAACGAGCTGCAGCCTAAACGGGTTAAGCGATTGCCTTCAAATTTGATATGTATGTATTTTTGGCATTTCTCAGAGGGGAAATTGAAATTTTATTTTTAGGGCTAAATAAAACGGTACCTGGCATGTATCGGTTAAGGAAAAGCTTATTTTTCTCGGCTCCAACGATTTTAATGAACATTTTTGAGAATTTTGTTGTTGGTACTAGCTACCTGACCAAACCAAATTCACCGGAAAAGTGTATTTACTACCATCTATATAACGGTTTTTTTAATTTTCGACTTTCTCCGTTACGGCTCAATGGATTTCAATAAAATTTTATGTTTAAAAATATCTAAGTAGCCAAATTGATTCTGCATACCAAAATTTTGAATAATTATTTTTTTTCATTTAAAATTAATTTTTGAAATTTTTTTTGGAATTTCAATATTTTTAAAACTTATCAAAAAAATATTTAAAATTTTAAAATCAGATGTAAATTAATAAACTCTAAGAAACTGCATACTAAAATTGCAAAAAAAAATTAAAAAAACCAAAAATAAAAAAACAGGATTTTATCAAAATCCGTCCTACAATTTTCGAAATACTTTTTTTCATAAATTCTTTGTTATTTAAGACGTGTGATGGCTTACTTCATTTTTATTAAAAACCTAAATTAAAACTTTAATTAAACCTATTATTACCGTAGCCTAAACGGTTGGGCCAATCGTCTTCAAATTTAGAACTTTTTATTTTGACATTCTAAAGAGGAGTTTTGTATCCAATTTACTTCAATTTTTTCATAAAAATTCTTGGAGCCGTTTCCGAGAAAAATAAGCTTTTAATTAATAATAATTTACTAATATAGCAAGTACCGTTAATTTTTAGCTAAACAAATTTAAAAAGTCGTATGTAGAACGTCAAAATAACCTTAAGTTCTAAATTTGAGAATGATTGGCCGAACCGATTAGGCTGTTGTCCAAAATGCATACGTACAGACAGACAGAATTTTGCCAGTAATTCCATTATTATGTTTCTCTATGATCGATATGTCATGTTTGATTGTTATCTCGTTTATTTTTCTGCGCGAATACATAACTTGCATTATAGTACCTATAATCGTCTTAAAAATTACATAGAAATGTTCAGATGACCTTAAAAATGACATATGTCAAGGACACCCCTCTCTCGAGATGCATGTAAAAAGACATAATTACCAAAACTTCGTTATTCCATCAATCGTAAATGTCTAACTTGTTTTCGGTTTTTGCTAAAAATAAAACGGATATTGTTCAATCGCTTTATCTATACTTGTTTCTCTTGTTTCAGTTCTACGTTTCGGTCGTATATCGATCTATGAATCACCAAAATATTCAACTAATTCAAGAGAATTCTTTAGTTAGAAGAAAAATTTTGTTTGAAACTGAAACACAAAACTTTCTTTTAGCTTTCAATCCATAAGATATTTCGAGATCTTGAACACATCAATTCAATTTAATTAGTTCCCACTCTAATGCGATAAATTAATTTATTTAAAAAAAAATATTGGAATTCCTTAGTTTTGATTTATGGGTTCGAAGAAGTTAAGTGTTCTTTTTTTAAACCAAATATCATTCTTTTAATTTTATTGAAAGAACCAAAAAAGTTGAAGAATTCAACAAGTTCCTTTATAAGTAACTTATTCTAACTGTTTAATTAATTTATAGTTCTTTTCAGAGCACTAAAAATCCCAAACAAAGCACATCATCACCAATAAGAATTAAGCTTCCTCTTTTGTAGGAAACCATTAAAATAGTATTTCTATAACTGCATTATGTCATATCACATTGAATTTCTGATACAATACCGTTAAAATCCAACAAAGACTTATATTCAAAAAAAAAAATATTTTTATATCCCCATAAAACACACTGTATAACACGTTAAAAAAATTAATTTATTAATTCGAATAAAAAGAAACTTCTTAGGTAATTCACTTTTACTTGTACAATCTCCAACAATTCCTGAGAAACTGCGTGCAGTTGAAATAATAAGTCATGCAAAACACCAAGAACCAACCATTATTTTCTATGTTCTGTCGGAAGCTGCCACAAGGTCGCCAGCATCGTCAACACTTATGTACTAGAAGAATCCCAGCAACAGAAGAACTAAAGTATCTGTGTTAATATCTATCTCAAAGGTGAATAAGTCTGTATTCCATAATTGCACGCAAACTGAGATCTTCTTCTAACAGAATTAAAGGAAATACAACAAAAAAATGTGATTTATGTCTTCTAACCAGGATGGACTATATCAAGACCTCTTTTCTATAAAGTAAGATGTTATCATGCAACATCTCTTACAATAAGCGCGTAGTAAATTCATTTTGTTAATTACTACCGGGATTAAGGCTTTAATAGTAAATAATTTAGCTAAATCAGTCTTTTGGGGAATTAACAGAGAATTATTTTGAGGAGGATGTTCCGAACTGGTCTGGCTATTTGTTTGAGGTGATATACCCTGGTTTGACAAATTCGTTAAATCGTTATTCATCCGAGAAGAGGGTATCCTAAACAACAATCGCGATGACAGCGATAGCACCGCAATGAAGACGACACGATCGTGTTATTGACTCCTACGGAAACCAGTCTTGGATTTTAATTTGATTTTAATGCAAATCAATCGAACATCATTCCAAAGGTATGTATATATATTTTTTTATTAATCTTTTTTACCAGAGCTCTAAACAACTCATAAATTGTTTATTTTCATAGAGGTGGAGGAGGTTTTTGTTTTGTCTAGTCAATAGGTCACACGCTTCTTTAATTGATGATTCATTGAATCTTTCCTGAAAAAAGTCTCCATTTTTTTTTTTTTTTTTTTTGTGGGAACATTCATCGAGGGTTTGGTGATGGAGAACAAATTAAATGATTTTATAATGAAACTTCCCGGTCTAAAAGGCTATAGTTTGTCAGCATTGGTTAGAGAAGCAGAGGTTTTGAAGTTGTAATATTATCGGGATAATGTAGCTAAGTTTGGAAAATATTATCCGACTCCTAATATTTCAGATGTTTGATGAAAAAGCGCGAACAAATAGCCCATTATGCTAGTTAGTGGATAGTAGGTTTCATTAGCATCTATGGTAGATTTTCCATTTTTCAACCACGATCATCATTCAGATGCAGAGTAATGCAAATTTTTTAAATACTCAGCCTTTAAATGTATCGGATGATCATTATATATCTCAAAAATCAAATGACAAAGAAGTCATTAACGAAAACGGAACCAATAACTATGAAAATTTGAAAAAAAAAAAAAGATAAGCAATGTTCGAAAGAAAATAACGTTTCCACCAAGTTGAATACAAAAATTATAACAAGGAATGGCAAAAAGAAATTCTAGCGAGAAAACAAGTTGGAGTGCTCGTTAAAAGTCTGCAGCAACAAGTTAAGAGACTTGAAGAAAAAGTCAGAAGACCTCAATGACAACAAGTCAAGTCCAAACACTTGTAACGAAAAGCCAATTGAGTTTCATGCTGATGAGGAGGAGCTCCTTCTTGAAACTGATGGTAACAGAAACAAGCGTAAGTCCAAGAAACGAAAAGCACAGAGGGTCTCCCAGATACTGTTCAAAAAGTCAGCAGACAACTTCAAAAGCAGAAATTGCTACAACAATCGAAACATCCAATAAACAAATAGCAGATGCATGCTCATGGCACTAAGCGAACTGCACCACCTCCAATCATGATTTCCGGATTGGCAATGTTTGGCGATCTTAAGAGCATAGTTAAAAATGCAGAAATATGACATGTACATTAGGGTGAGTCGAAATTTTGTTTCTTCTCAAATTCAATTGCAATAGTGTTAACATATTGTGTAATTGGTTCAATTACAAACCAGTAAAATATTATTGTTTTATTTTCAGTTTAACAGCCCGCGCATTGATTTTTTATTTTGATTCAAACTTGTTAAATTGAATTATTGTAATAGGCAATAATTTTGTAAACCAAACGCAAATTATTGTTGTCGTGGGTACAACCTTTTATTTGATGTCCCGCAAATCGAATCAACTTAAAATGAACCGAAATACTTTGAATAAACCATCAGTTTTAGATATTGCCGAGTGTGTGTCTAAAAAAGTTGAAAATATTTGGGCAAAAGCGTCCCTTCCTACGGTTTCACACACTTCAGCTAATAAAGGCTTATCATTTAAAATGCAAAAATATCATAAAACCCTTAAAAAGATTATCAATTGAACAGAAGAATGAATTTTTACAGAAAGGCCAAGTTCTTTTCGATATTTGTTTTTGTAAATGTAAGGAAATTCATCTTTGTTGCTGTCAAAGAAAAAACAAGGTACCAAAAGAAGAGCACGAGTTTTTACTTGATCAAAGACAAGAAAGAAATATGAGGATTGGTGGAATAGACAAGATTCAAACAACAAAATAACAAACAAAGTTAGCACGAGCCTCTTATAAAACAAAGTCTAATTCAAGCCCAAAAATAAATCAAGATGTACTACTGAAGATCAGGTGCTGGTGTCATCTTCGAGTGACTCTGAGGGCAATCTATCTTCGCCTAATAGGCCTAACTTACCTTCTACATCAAATGCAATAAAAACAACGTTATCAGCTAAAAATTTACTTATGGTGTCAAAAATCTGCGACCGTTATGGTATTTTAGACAGAGCAGACGCTGCAATTGTTTCTTCAATATTTCACGACATATCTTCTGATTTTAATGTGCTTGACAAATCCAAAATTCCGCGAGAAAGGAAAAAAGAACGTAATGAATTATGTAAACAACAAACGCACTTCACGTACCAGCTTTATATTTTGATGGTGGGAAAGATAGGACGCTAAATATTGTCAGGAAAGGAGCAAAAATATACAGACAAACAGTGATTGAGGAAAACATATCTGTTGTTAAAGAGCCAGATTCAGTTTACATCGGTTACGCTATCCCAGTTCAAGGTATTGCCAAAAGTATTGCAGAGTCGATTTATGAGTTACTTTCGTCAAAACAAATTAAGCTAGATGATTTGATGGCTCTTGGCTGCGATGGTACGGTCACTAATACAGGAAAATTCAACGGCTTGATTAGATTCTCTGAGAAAAGGCTTCAGCGGCCTTTACAGTGGATTATTTGTATGTTACACTTGAACGAATTGCCATTGAAACATCTTTTTAATAGTTTAGATGGTGTTACCACTGGTCCATCCTCACATGTTGGTCCTATTGGCAAATCATTAGAAAATTGCAAGAAATCACCAACAATAAGTTATGACAAAATAGAAGGTGAACTGCCAGAAGTTAAACATGCCCGATGGTTAACAAAAGCAAATAAAATTTTGAGGTTATATGTTTCTACATCAACTCTATCAAATAATCTAAGACTTTTAGCAGAATATTGTGTGAAAGTATACGCTCCAGTATGGTTTCAAATAAAAACAAATCCGACTTGCAAAGATGGCTCTAATAATTTGTAAAAATTAATTAAAAGCACTAGATATCTGCCAGCAGAGTTAATACTAATAATCGACCACGTAATTCAACGGAATGCCTATTTTGCTCACCCAGGGAACTTGCTTTTGTCGATGTTGTGGGATGAAAACAAAACAGTGAGGGAACCAGAAGAATACTTAAAGCACGAAATTCACCTTATACAGGTAAGCAGCCTCGTACGTTTGAAGTCGCGCTTATCAATTTTGATGCCAAAATTGACCCCATCGATTGGCAACAACATTTTTACGATCCTCCAAGCCTTCTTAAAATTACTAATCAAGAAATAGAAGATGTTATTGAGTCTAAGGGCAAGGAAAGCTTAATTTTCTTATGCCCCAATTTGAGAGTTAACGAGATTTTGTGCCCAAAACATAAAAGCAAATTTTTGTTTACTATTTATGATTTTTTATTACCAAATTTATGTTCTACGTTGATTGTTAATGAATTTAATGAATATTTTTTTAATTTTAAAGGTAAATAATTGTTTCTTAATAAAATATTTGAGCTTAACTAAATGTTTTCTTTTTTTGAAACCTCCAAAACTTTGAATCAAATGCGCGGGCTAAAGATATGACTTAATTTAAAAAAAATGGTCACATCTTATTTCTTTGGACATAAGACAGCATAATATTACTATTACAATATGATCAAACAAATTTTATTTTTTTTCCCACCCACCCTAATGTACATATACATCATAAAATAATTGGACAATTAGAAAATCATTGTTGGAAGACGCCGATGCGTATAGACCTGTCGCTGAAGAATATAGACTAGGCAAATTGTGACCGAACCTTGAAATAATTGCAATACAATTTCTGTTAATAAGTGTTATTGGAAATTTGCAGTAGAAAACGATAGTGAAAAGTCAACCACCCTACTATGACGCGTTCATCCAATATGGCGGATTTTTCAAAATGGCTGATTCCCATTATTTGACGTTATAGTGTATAAATGTTTATAATGATCATGTGGGATTAAAAATACCAAAATCAATATCAAAAATACCATTAAATATTGATAATAATAATTATTTAATCAAATAATCGGGATAAACGATAAACGATAATTACATGTAAAAATCAAAGTTAATATGTAATTTTTTATTTACATTTGATTTACAATTTTAAAAAAACCTACTTAAATTATAATAAAATAATGGTAGGTATTTTAAACATCGTCCATGTCCACTTCGATTGAATTGCAGCTGCTCATTCCTCGAAAATCTGTGCCTGCATCTGTGCACATCAGTCCCTGTTATATATACATGTACATTGCAAAGTTGATATTTTTACAAATTTTATAAATGATGTGGTTGCTCTTCGCTCATGCGAGCTAAGTGCATAGAGCCGACAACATCTGCTTCGAAGTAGATTTCATACACATAATTCATGATTATATCTTCTCCAGAATTGTCCACCCTCACACAAGGGGTCAAAAATTCTTAGTAAGACTTTCCTCCCCAACGGCGATAAGAGAACAGAGAGTTTCTTTGTAAGCATCCAAGTCTTGTACAGCAGCAGTTTGGTATTGGTTTGTATGGTAAGGTTTGTAGATTTAAAGAGCCTTTTTTTATAATTAACGCGCGTACAAGGGACTATTTGTTTCCCTTTTAATGTAGAACACACTGCACGGGCATTAGGAAGATAGGGAGGGGAGAGATAGGAGGTGTCGATTAACATTGGTTTTGAATGTTTGCAGATCAAAATGGCAAGGGAAAATCTCGCCGGGTAAACTGTTCCAAATTCGTGTGGTTCGGCTAAAAAAAGAATCCCTATATTTAACGGTACGTCCGAAATTGGGCTCAAGGGTGAACTGATGGGCATTCCTAGCGAGACGAGTTATACGGGAGAAACTTTTAAGGGGAGGAATGCAGCTGGCTACTTCGAGTAAACATTTTTTTAAAAAAGAAACGATAAAATAAAAAAAGACATGAAACATTGCGTCGTTGTTCGAGAGGGGCAATTGTTTCAGCGGCAGTTCTATTTCCTATCAATCTTAACGCTCGATTTTGTATTCTATCAAGCAGGTGGAGCGATGTTTGCGAAGCACCTGCCCAGAGGTGGAAGTTATACTCGAGTTTAGGGCGTATAAACGCTTTATACACCGAAACAGAAAACCTTAGCATCTAGCAGCATTCTTAGCGATTTTAAATATATGGTCGTTCCAACGGAGGTCGTCATTGACACACATGCCGAGTACTGAGAGTTTTTCGGTTTCTTCGATGTTTAGTTTTAACGACAGAAGACAGCATTGAGTTTTCGAAGCATTAAACTCCACCCGATTCCTATTACCCCATTTAACAATGCTGTATAAATCGGATTTTAATGAGCTTGACAAACGGTACCATTGCAATTGTACGTCCGAAGGCGAAGGACGTGAATTATCGAACGAATATGAAAAGCTGAGGGTAGAGTCGTCAGCAAAACAGTTAAGTGGATTAGAAGTAACAGACAGAAGATCATTTATAAAAATGAGGAAAAGAGTCGGAGACAGAATAGAGCCCTGGGGCACACCAGCATTTATTTTGTGGGAATCAGACTTGATACCGTCCAATACAGCTTGGGTTGAACGGTCCAGAAGATAGCTTCTAATTCAACGAACAAGAGTGTTATCGATCCCAAAAGCACGCATTTTCGATAAGAGAGCTTCATGCCAAACTCTATCAAATACCTTGGAGATATCAAGAGCAATAATCTTACTTTCACCAAAGCGATGTAAAGATTTGTTCCACTGTTCGGTGAGATATGCCATCAGACATCAGATCACCAGTGGAACGGTTGCTGCGGAAGCCATACTAACGGTCATGGAGAAGTTTTCGATCTTCGAAATATTCCTTAAGCTGACGGTTAATCAGTGTTTCCATGACCTTAGAAAGAAAGGATGTCAGTGCTATGGGTCGGTAGGAGGAGGGGGAGGATGGTCAGGATGGAGGTCACCTTTCTTAGGGACAGGCTGGACAAATGCTGTTTTCAATCTTCTAGGAAAGATTCCAGAAGAGTAGGAGCGATGGAAAAGCTTACGCAGAGGCCCTGCCAGTGTGGAAGAACACCTACCTCTTCAGAAGAATCGGGGGTATACCATCCGGGCCAGCGGATTTGTGTATATCGAGATCTTTGAGAACACTTGCTACTGTACGAGTGCGGAAAAAAATCTGTCCCATGGAAAAATTTACATTCTCAAGTACAGGAGGGGCAACGTTGCTATGCAGCAGCGTGGAGCTGGCAGCGAAATGGGCGGCGAGCAAGTTTGCCTTATCTGAAGAGTAAACAATTGGTTTGTTATTGTCGATGAGCGTTGGAACCGAAGATGTTGAGGAGTTTTTAATATTTTTGACAGACCGATGGTCTACGCCGCTCGCGTATTTCTTCCTCCAAGGTATCAACTATATGGCTAGTGCTTGACTCATTATTAATAATAATGGTAGCCAATCTACCATCTTTCACTTCAATCCCCACTGTAAACTATCTAGATAAGTATTCATATATTGTTGCACCTAATGATGACTATACTTTAGAAGAGTGAAAGGACGCAAATCCTTTGTAGGAAGCATCACATACGGTTTCACATGTATAGTCGGTAGTACGGTTTACATGCAAGAAAAAACAGAAAAAGTCTTCACATGCCTATTTGGGTATTTTTTTGCATTGTCAGATAGGCATTGAGTCCAGCTCTCTGATCCATGCACCGAAAATCTCACGAAAAAAAAAGTTTTTGAAAAACCGCTCCTGAAAAGGCTTAGAAAAATAAAAGAAGAAAGAATACTAATTCCGAGCCATCAGTTTGGATTTAGAACCAAACATTCCACGATAGACAAGGTGCATCGAATTACGGATGTTGTGGAAAAGGCACTTGAAGAAAAGCAAGTATGTTCGGCTATATTCTTAGATGTTGCTCAAGCCTTTGACAAGGTTAAGGTTTGGAATTTGGAATGGACTTGAGAGCAAACTACATAGGAACTTTCCCAGGGTGTACTACTCTTTAGAGTACTCAGAACTATAGAAAATTGAAGCCGTAATACCACAAGGAAGTGTCTTAGGACCAACTCTGTATCTGATATATACAAGGGATATTGCAGTGGACAACAACGCTATCATAGCCACCTTTGCTAATGATACTGTAAAATCGGTGCCAGAATAAATCAGGCTAAAAAAAATCCAAATGCAGTCGATAAAGTAAGTGATTGGACGCGAAAATGGTGAAAGTTTATCAACATTCATAACAAGTAAAATGATAGATTAATGTATAAAAAATGTTACTTGAAATGTTATGGTTTGTCCACACCAAAGAAACATATGTTTAAAAAATATTTCTGAAATGTTTCCATTTATTTAAAAAACATTTTAGAAATGATTCTGAAATATATATTTTTTTTTTAGAAACATTTCTGAAATGTTTATTTGTTTCTTATTTTATGTATCCAGTTTTGTACTTCAAGATGAATTGTAAAAAAGTATCAATCATAGCATCACGTTTTGTGTTTCGTCATTAACAAAACACAAACAAATAAAAACAAAAAACCTGTCAACTAGATTAAAATGCTTGAAAAGTAAAGAAAGTTTTCCGTCCGGAAGAGGAAACAGAGAAATATTTCAGAAATGTTTCGCGAGGCGTCCTGACCTATGTATATAAACATTTCAGAAACATTTTGAAAACATTTCAAAAACAAAGAAACATTTCTGAAATGTTTGTGAAATGATTAAAAAAAAAGTTTCGATGGTGTGGACACACCTTTAAATTTAATCGTAACAATTTTAATTAATTTCTAAAAAACAACCATAAAATTGGCGTTGCCTTAGCAAATAAAAAATAGGTTCGACGGTGATTTGTATTTAGCCACACCTGATTTTAAATGCTACTGAGTTGATATTACTGAAAGCTGAGGTGAGAGCTTTCGCTGTTACTAGTTGTTAGAATTAAATAAAGAGAAAAAAATTGGTGTTGAGATCAAACTAAGCAATCCTACTATAGTAAAAATTTGTTTATTGTGTCTATTTTCCAGAACGATCATCATCGATTTATAAGGGATAATGGTTGACCCATTATCTAAGAAAAACTTTTGGAACAAATGGAGATTTCCTAATTGGAATTGGATGTGATCTTAACAGCAAAAACAGAGACAGAGAGTGCAGTTGTGCTAGGGCAAATTCATTATTGGAAATATTCTGTATAATTTATCTGTACCTTTGTTCGTTAATGTTTTGTCTTGCTTATTTCCAAACTAGTTCTCATATATGTTCTTCTGTTCTGAATTTGTTCTGTTCTGGTCTTGTTAATTAATTTCACCGATTATTTTAAATGAGCTCCGTTCTGATCACTATCCTATGCTGTGTCAACTTCTTTGGTCAGGTTTATAATATTACCAAGTACACGTTTTATACCAATTTTTAAAACAAAATTTCGAAACATTTCTACTCACCTTGAAAGAGTTATTAGTAAAGATTATGTTGATGGTATTGTGCATAACTTTACTCCATATTTCAAATGTTATTAGACAAACATTTTTTCTCAAGTCTTTCGACGCATATTTTGAAACTAATTAAAATAAGAACATCAAAAGAATCAAAAATCGTATCTAAATAGTCTAATGTGTAATGAATTCATGAACAAAAGAAATAGTTACTTGAAAAGCAAATTATTTTCTCTAGAAAAAAATGCAAAACTCTTATAAAACATTGTTAAAATCACAAGAAACAAACATAAGCAGATACGTTTTCTTATTCAGATTAAGAAAAACCTAATTCACTTGTTTGTATGTATGTTAAATTGTATTGAGTGGAAATAATTTAAACGTCATTTTATTTCTTTAAGAAATGTAAAAATATGTGATTTTTATTCAAAATCGTAAGAACAGTTTTCAGTTTCAGTTTTTTAATGATTTGTTTTCAATTTTACTTATAACTACTTAAATCTAGACAAAAATCTTAAAAAACTAGTTAAATCTATCAACGCAGGAACGGTTTTTAAATAAAACGTTTTTTTAACAACTTTTTTTTAAATTCAAAAAAATAATTCAAGGATTCAAACATAAGCACAAAAATAACATACATTTAAAAACAAAATTTTAATTAAAAAAAAATGCACCTACCCGTTTTCAAAATATTGATTTAAATTTTTTGTTTAATTATTAAAAATACAAAAACAAGTTTTCCAAAATTACTTAGGTTAACTAAATTTTTTTTATAATTAACGCGCGCACAAGAGACTACTTGTTTCCCTTCTAATGTAGAGCACACATCTTCTTGAATATCAATTTTGATAGTTATCGGATCACCAGTTTTCGAGAAAGTCGAAGAAAAAACTGGTCCTATGTACCGTTTTTAGCCCACCATATTATATTTTATTTCACCAAAATATAATGCTTACTTACAGATACTGATTTTTTTTTCAAAAAATTCTCGAGACCATTTTCGAGAAAAATAAGCCTATACATTACGGTTATATGACAGGTACCGTTAATTCTTAAGCTAAAAAGAATTGAAAAAATTCCTCTGTTGAATGTCAAAATAATGCCTATTTATAAAAATTAATTATAAATAGAAAAAAATAAATATTCAAAATTTTGGTAAATAGAAATAACTTGGCTGTTGAGGTCTTTCCAAACATAAAATTTCACAGAAATAAAATGAGCCGTTACCGAGAATATGGAAAATTAAGAAAACCTTTATATGAAAGGTACCGTTAATAGTACTTTCCTGGAAATTTGGATTCAACAGAATGATAGCCAATACTTACATTGGTACAGTTTCTTAAAAAATAAGTTTTTCCTTAACGGTTATATGGCAGGTGCCGTTATTTTAAGTCGTAAAAATAAAATTTCAATTTTCCCTCTTAAGCGGGTCATAAGACCCAAATTAATTTTGGGCGTTATGACCCACCCAAATGGGTCATAAGACCCACATATTTTTTGTTTAAATGGGACATAAGACCCAAATTTGTAAATGTGAGCTCTGTGAAATAAGGTCCCAAACAAATTGTCTGAATAGAATTTTTTTTTCATTTTCAGAATGTGGTAGGTTGGCGTGGCATGCTGCCCCCCGGCAACCCCCTGCTTGGGCTCACTATAGGATTTGGAGTAGGTGCGATATTGGATTTATGCAATGGTTCTTTAAATCAAAAAGAAACATTGCACATACCCAACATTGCTACTTCTTAAAATCCTATAGTGAGCCTAAACAGCGGGGTTGCAGGGGGGCAACACCTCAACTACCTCATAATGAAAAAAATGTCAATGCAGACATTAGGTCCATGGAAATATTTCGTTCATGGACCTTATGACCTTAATACTTTTGTGGGGCGCATTGCACTTTCAAAAGATGTTTAGTATGGACAAATGGCGCAGGGACATAAGTCCCTGGGACATACTTATGTGGGACATAAGTGGCAAAATCTAAGTTGGGACTTATGACCCATCTTGGTGGGACACAAATCCCAACTTTTGTTTGGTGAAGGTGGGACAAAAGTCCCATTTATATACTTATATATTTAATAAGGAACTAAAGTTATGACTTAAATGTTAAATTTTCAGTATGAGGTAGGTATGGGGGGGCATGCTGCCCCCCTGCAGCCCCCTGCTTGGACTCACTATAGGATTTGTAGTAGGTGCGAGATTGGGTTTATGCAAAGGGCAAAGGTTCTTTAAATCAAAAATAAACGTTGCACATATCCAACATTGCACCTTCTCCAAATCCTATAGTGAGCCCAAGCTGGGGGGTTGCAGGGAAGCAGCATGCCGCCCCATACCTACTTCATACTGTACTGTACTGGACATTAGGTCCATGTCCGTGAACGTTATGTCATCCCGTCGTGACTGTTTGTATCTTTAATACTTTTGTAGGGCGCAACAAGGTGGTTCATAAGTCCCAAAACGTAAAACTGGGACTTATGTCCCTGCGCCAGTAAAAATGTATATTTAATTTCAAACTAGCTCTACAAAATGCTTGTCAAAAAGATTTTTGTGAAAAGATTTAGTCGGTAATAATTTTTCCCATTTTTCTAATTTATTTAAACTTAAGGCTTTTTTTCTTTTAATCAAGTTTCACATTAAAACTCTAATCCTAAAAAAGATATTAAACTAACTCCAAAAACAGAAGTTAGCAAGATTATTTACATAGTAATAGGGATATTGTTGCCGCTTCAAATATTTAATAAATTACATAAAATTAAAAATAAAATAAACAAATACATATTACGAAACAATGCCAAGAATGCAACTTTTCTAAAAACGTCTGAGTTCTTATTTTTGTGTTTTTATTTCTTTTTTTTAAAGCAGTTTAAGAATAATAACACAATTAATTAAAAATTTATAGCAATTAAAATAAAAAACCGAAAATAACACAAATGTCGCATTAGCTTTATTGTCTGGACTAAGTCAAGATTTTATTAAACATGATTTAAGATCAAATATCGATCTACCTATTTAATGGTTGATTTTCGGTCAACAACTAACTTGTTATATCAAATGCATTTAATTACCGAAAATTCTGTTTTTATTGCTTAAAAATAACGGATACGTATTGAAATAACTTGCAATCAAAAAAGTGATAAATTATTAGAATAAGAATGCATAAACTGTTAGATATTGACCCATAAAAATAGTAAGGAATGGACAGATTTTAATAGCTTTGCGAACATTTTTCCATTTTTGGTTTAAAAAACGAAACAGACTCTCATGTTGCTATACATGAGATGAACTTGCGTCATGGAAAGAGGAAAGGAAATAGGTCTCAGTTCCACCTTTGGTCGATTGACTACACATTTGACGAAGGCAAGGCAAGGCTTTGGAGAAAGAAGACATTTTCAAATCTTCTGATTTGGCTAAAATCAATGAAGTTAGTGTCAAAACTCGGGTATTAAATCCATATCTGTGCAGATGCAAAGTCTTATAACAATGCAAGCTGCTTCGTAATGCGCTATTATCAGTAGATTTAATGAAACTTTGGGGTGGTTGAATAACATTTTCTTAAGTTGTTAAGTCGACTGCAAAATGTTCGACTTTTCTTTTGTTTTTTATTAATAACTTTTTTTTCTTACGTCCTACGTTATAATCCTATAATATTAGTTATTCAAACCTGTTTTTACGTTAATTTGTTACTAAGATAAGGCGTTTCGAAAAAAGGTAATCTTTAAAATTTCCTCAAATTAAAATCAAATGTTGTAAGTATTATTACGATTTCTGAATATAATCAAAAACTGTTGACACCCTTAACATTAACCCTTCATTCCCCCACCAATTAAAACTAACAATAGCCAATTTTCTTTTCTAATGAAAGCCTACAATATTCACATAATTTTAGTTACTTTTCGAATCGGTTTCCTTCTCCCCCACTTTATAATTATTACAGACTGTTTTTTGGGAAATATTAATACAATTCACAATCCAGAAAAAATAACGGAATATGGGCGTGAGAAGGCGTGAGTGAAAAATATATTTTCTGACCGCGGTCTTTCAACCCGCTCCTGGAATCGGAGTTTCTTTTTGCAGAGATTTGTGGTGCATAAATCGGGTAGCTGGACTCAAAACCTTTCCGACGGCGAAAAAAAATAATCAGCTAAGATTTCTACATAACGAGATATAGTCATGTGAAGGCGTGAGTGAAAATAAAATCACTCCTGCGACCATTCGATCAGCTCCGGGAGCGCAGTTATGTCTTTAAGAGGTTTTTGAAATATGGATTATTTTACCTATCTGACCATTCATTCATTACATACTCAGGTAAGATTTCTTTTTAACGAGATATAGGCATGTAACGACTTTGGTGAACAAAATATATTTTCTCACCCGCGACCCTTCAATGCGCTCCTGGAGATGCAGTTATATTTTCCAGAAAACTTTGGTATACGAATCGTTTAGTTCAAAACCTATGTGAAAATGTAAACTACCCTTATTTTGGACTTCTACACAACAAGATATAGGCATATGAAAGCTTGAGTGAGAAAAATCTATTTTCTGGCCCGCGACCCTTGAATCCGCTCATGGATACGCTGTTATGTTTTCAAGAATTTGTCGGTATATGAGTCGCATAGGTATATTTGAATACCTTTCTAACAATATAAAATATATTCAGCTATAACGAGATGTAATCATGTGAAGACTTGAGTGAAAAAATATATTTTCTCATCCGCGACCCTTCAATCCGCTCCTGGAGACGCAGTTATGTTTTCAAGAAATGTTTGGTATATGGATGACATTACGAGAATAGAGAAAAATATTTGAGTTACTGGCAAAATTCTGTCTGTTCACAACCCCCTCCCCTCCCCACCACTAGTACAGTTTGTTTTTATTCGGCTTTCTCGTGAACTGAATATCCGATTACAATAAAATATGATATTTAGGAAGATGTAGGTAACTTGAGTAATTTAATAGATAAATGTTTTCGAGTAACTTTTGTTTGTATTTTTATTATTTTACATTTTTTAGTGTTTAGGGTGTCAAAAGTTATTGATATTGATTATAATTGCATCACAAGTTGGAAGAAGGAAATAAATCCCAAAATTTCGAAAAATTACATTTTGATGCAATTCTCATTTATATACGTAAACGCATCTGTTAGGTGGAAGAAAGAAACAAAACCATTTTGATAACAGTAATATAAGTGATTTTAAAAAGCATTAGTTGGAAGAAGGAAACAAATGCCGATTTTATTTCCTTCTTCCAACTCATTAATTTTATTTATATTTTAACATAACTTTTGAGTCTTGAATTGCTTTAACTGTTCTGTTCTATGTTTGCAATGAACAATCGTGCTCAGTCGTGTACATTTTTCGTAACGGCAATATTGGAGGCAAAAGTGTGTTTTCTGTATATTTTGGGAGATGTCAAGTGACTCGAGTTCAACAACGGAGGAGCTGAATCTCCAAGAAAAAAGAAGAGAGGTGTAAGAAATACACATTTGTATGCAAAGGAAGTACAAAAAATGCATCGTTTACTTGGCAAGCCATACAAGAGTGTTACGACTCAAAGACTTGTAGAGCCCAAGTTAAATACAGGGCGCGATTATTCTTGTAAGCTGCACTGCACAAATCTTGGAACTACAACAAAAACTAGAATTGCTTCAGAGCGTGCCTACTGGGCGGCCAAAAATGATCTAGACACGTTTTTTCGACATTCGAAGGCGGTCAAATAAAAACAACCCGACAAAACGCGACAACGTCTTCAACAATTCTTTGCCTACCAAATAGTTGGAAGAAGGAAATAAATCCGAGCTTTTTCCAATGTAATTTCTAGCTACTAGAAAGGGATAGAAGCAAAAAAAATATCTCATCACAAAATATCGAGAGCCTTATTTTATTCATTATGTCAAAAATCTGAGAACCATTAAATAAAGAAGTTATACAGTTTTTAGCTCTTTACCAAAAGAAAGGTCGGATGAATTTGTTCTCTTCTTCCAAATGGTGGTTCAATTTGAGTATAACAAAAGAAATGAGGTAAAGTTCTGCAGATTTTGGTATTTTTTTAGGGAAATTTTTGAAAAAAAAAATTTTTTTTTTTCAGAACCCGGAGCCAGTGACAGATTTCCATGACCAAGTTCCTCTCAAACGATAATTAGTGAATAGTATCGGGGAATAGTATTAAAACCTACGTCAGCTGCGGTTCCGTTGGTGGGATGATTCGTGGTAGCCTCCCATGCACGAAGAATATAAATATTTTGTAAGTAATTTCCTTCCGACTAAAAGTTTGTCAAACCATAGCTTATCCTGAAGAAAACAAAATGTCAGCTGGCTGTAACAAGGCATGCATGAAATGCATGCTTGAACTTGCAAAACAAAATTTACTTTCAGTGATTTCCTCTCAGCTAAAATTTAGACTGATTGAAGCTTATACGGAACTATAAATAAATGTAAATGTCAGCTGGGTTTATCTCGGTGGAAAGACCGTCAGCTGATTCTTTGAATGTTATAATGCTCTGGACTGCTCATCCCACCCAAGGAACCGCAGCTGACGTTCACGGGGTTTAATAATACTATTCCCTGATACGTTTCACCAATTATCGCTTGAGAGGAAATTATTGACCAAATTTTCACCGGGCTCTCGAACTATTATCTTAGTAACAAATTAATGTGCAAACATGTTTGAGTAACCAATACTGTAGGAAATTGTATGCTCTACAAAATATATATAAGATATTATTGAAAAACTAACGAAATGTCGAATATTTTGCAGTCACCCCCCCCCCCCCCCCTCTATTTTTTGCACAGGGTCCACGATTTCCAAACTGAAGAAAATGTTATTCAACCCTACCCCTAAACATTATCCCAAAGTTCCTACCTTTGTCATCGTAAACCCATTTTTTCCGACCTATCGACTGGACTAAATATTTCATCTATTGTTTTGACAGTTTGATAGTTTTGTGTCTGCGGAATAAACTGCTGAATTGTAAAACAGATGTCAGATACGTAATTTAAAATAAAACGTGCTTAAATCATCATATATTAATAATTTATTTATTTATTTAACGTATGGTAAATCTCATAAATAATTTTACGATTTAGCTAAATCATGTGTATTTAACTAAATGACGTAGGTGGCAACATGTGGTATTAAATTCAAAATTTTTCCCTCTGCCCCAAACACACAAATTAATATTGAATGGTTTACCTGGTTCTTTTTCCAGTCTTCTATTTCAATGTGAAAAATTCCAAACTAATTAATAACAGTTCCTTTACTGCCTTTCCAGTTTACTTATTTCGTTAACGCCAACAAACGTACTTTCAGGAAAATCACTATTCCTTATATTCAGATGAATTAAAAAAATGTTTTACCCCCAAAATTATATAAGAATATTTTCTTTAAAAAAATGGTTTTGATTAAATACATGAAATAACTTATAAAACACTCTCATGACAATTCAATAATTATTTATATCCTAAATGTATGCAGCAGGTATTTGTTTGATTTGTAAGAAAGCTGAAGTTTTAAGTTTAATTATTTTGCATTGCATATGTGCTAGCTAACTTACAGAGCTTTGTCTCAATATCTTATTCTGGGCATAAACCAAATATAAACTTAATACTAACAATTGCAACTAAGGGGTATGTAGGCATCATATGGTTTCGCAGATATTTTAATTGTTTTTTATGAGATTTTCAATAAATAAATTTAAATGTTTCAAATTGTATTCAATTTAAATTGTTAAATTGTTTAATTTAATTTAAAACACTTCTAGTTGGACTAAATCATTTTTATGAGTTAAAGAAATCAAGAGCGAAGATTGTTTAATTCTATTAAACTACCTAATAATTAATACGTATAAGAATAAAACCAATAAGCTTATATTTTTTCAGCAGCCATTAAACTATAATGTTTTAAGGATTGTTATTTTCTTCCCGATTCAGCAAAATGCAAAGTCCGTTTTTTTTTTGTTGGTTACCGTTTAAGTTTAGATGCTTTAGCGTTTTCTTAGCAAGAATAAGGATAATTAAAGCAAATTAACCCAAAGTCCATTAATCCGTAATGCCATTTTTAATTATATCCGGAAGTCGAACCAAGTTTTCATATTTTCTATGTGTAAACTTAAAAACAGGCTTTAAAAGACGGACCAAATAAAAAAAAATTGTCAACAACATATAACTTAGAATTCTGGTCAAACATGGCCTCTCGAAAATCAGGAACCGATTAATCATTGGCATCCAGTCAAAGAATAATTAAATCCTAAATTATAATGCGATCATGTCAAACGTCAGACACCCTAAAATATGTGTTTGAAGATCACTCAATTTGTAGACAAAGTTAATATTATAAATTTCTCGAAATGAGCATATCACTCCGATCGCTATCTCTCATCACATAAATATTATGTAAATATTCCCGAAACTGCCTTATAATGCCACCTTTTGTGTGACCATTAGAGACAGATACAAATATATGCTAATCTTATCGAAAACCAATGAATAAATTAAGGAAGACAAATCAAAATCATTCAAAATAATCAAAAAAAACTTGATCCCAATAATTAATGTATTATAAACGATTTAGATTCTATTTTTTATTAATTGTGCGAAGGTACATTTGAATTAGTCTTGTCAGAAACTTATAACTTAAAAACTTCATTCCGAAGGACGTTGAGTTATGAGGTAGAGTTATTATTAGTATGTTAATGGCTTATGAGGACTTTTGGTCATTTTAAGGATCGGGTGAAAATGTTCAAATCCTCCTGTCGATTATGACCGAACTCGGGTTCGGACTGTTGTTGAATTGTGCAGCACCATTACCGGAATCTTTGGGAGAAAATTAGTCGTTAAAAAAGGATCTTTGTTGCCAAAGGAATCAGTTTGACTTACATGAAAGCACTGGATGGAAACCATCTTCATCGGCAACATAGTTAACCAAGACACTAAGTCCTTCGGGCGAGGTGTACGAGTAAGATCCTTGGGCATTGCTAGAAAGTTCTCCTGATCTCAGCACTTTGGGGATATTTTGTTCTTGACCACGAATTCCATTCTCAGTCTCATAGGAGTACTGGTAGTATCCATCTGGACGAACATCGTTTTGTTGGTTGATGGTCTTAGCAACCTGTTCATTCAAGGGACGATAGTAGTTTGTAAGGATGTGGTTGTTGAATGAGTTCCTGTGTTGGTTTTGTTGTGTGTAGAAAGGGAGACCAGCTGCTTGATGGAACTGCTGTTGATTGTAATATTTCTGCTGTAACAAGGAAAGGCGAGCTCCTTGAGCCAGGACCATCACACACGAAACTAACACAACTGCAAAACACTATAATTTAAGAAAATCACAATTAATTTCAAAACTTTATTTTAGCTAAGTCGTTTTTACAACTTACCAATCTAAACATCTTGACTGATTGAATTCGAATCAAAAACTGAAGATGTAGTCTAACTATTAAGAAGTTTTATACATAATGGAGTCATCGTGTCTTAACTATTTTATGCGTATTCTTTGCCAAATCCTACGATTGAGCACAGCTTGGCCCTGCCCATTCTGATCGGAGTTATGACACAGGGAAGGAGTCAATCATTTGGAGAGAATTCTTTGTCCGCAAAAAAAATTAATAAAAATCAAAATAAATCCAAAACTAGTTTAGATTGGATCAAAAATAGAAAACAAATTATTTTTTTTTTGGTAGGCTGTTTGAGATAATAATTGGAATGTGAGATTTTTCTCTTCGATTTCATTCAATTTGGCTAAGTTTTAAATAAATAAACATTAACACTTTAATTGGTCATTAAGCCATACTATAGCATTTTTTTGAGTCTAATTTTAGGTAATAGTCTTAGAAATATTTATGACTGTTTTGTTTGAAAGAGCTCACCCTGATGGAGATTAAAGTTTTGTGGCCTTAATAGTGAGCGTTTGCATTGTTTTAATGGAAAATATGTAAATGCTCGGAATGGCTTAAACACGTGTAGTTTGAAGTCTTTGCTTTGGTGTATACAAAGTTTGAAAAAAGTTAACAGCCATGTTAAGATTTTTATTATTTTTCGGGCTTGGCATTTTGTTTTTTTTTTGCATTTTTTAACCTAAATTTAACTTTTATTTAGACAAAAAGGCTTGTTTAAAGATGACTTTTTATTTGATCTTCAAGTACGGACGACGCACGTAATCTCATTTAATGCACAACACATTAATATGGCAAATTTCTCGAAATTGTTATATGAGAAATATATAACAATAAAATAAATAAATTTATTGGCGCGACAGCTCCTTAAGGAGCCAAGGCCTAGTGACTTATACTCTCAACCATTCCTGTGTGTGTGTTGTTACTCTGCAAGAATGGAAGGGACCTACAGTTTACCGCCGAGTCCGAACGGCTACATGAGATGCACTTTTTCGAGACAAATTTTACTCTTGGAGGTTTTGTCAGTTCCTCGCAAGAGGCAGTACCCCAGAAAAAAAGGTGGCTATGAAGCTGGATTTGAACCCAGGTTCTTTCGCTTAGCAGTCCGACACACTAACCACTAAGCCACGGGGCACTACACTATATAACAATAATACAACAAAATCCCAAACTTACTGATATTCTTAAAGTCGAGTCAAACTTACATTGTCCGTAAAAGAATCCGTGTGAAAAATTACGTACAAGGTTTGTTGAACATTTTATAAGAATGAATCAAAAACTTCTCGTAATTTTTCGTCCCCCGCTACCTGGCTAGCTGCTTCCACTTTTGCACGTGAAGTTTGTCTTTCTTTACCTACGTACCACACCTTATTCTCGGTCTTCATCTAATGTACATCTTTATCTGCCTTTTTAGTTGACACAATTCAATGAAACTCCTTTCATAGGGATCGGGCAAATATTTCAACTAACATGCTTTCTTCTGATCACAGTTTGCCTATAAGTTGGTGCAAACTTCTAACGAAGTCAGCGCCTGCAGACTCTTCATCATTCCGAAATATCCTTTTTGATTAACATTCCAAGTAACAATTAGGTTAGAGAATTAGAGTGGCCTTGACGGTTTTTTTTTACCTTTTGATACAACTCTCAGACATGATTTCTGTGCTTCTCAAACTCCGTTTATTACTTGCGATGATAGCTGCTAAGGGGATTTCCGAAATTTGACAATTAATAGCGGCCATCTTGTTGAAACTACATCTGTAAAATTATCTGTCATTTATATTCAGTCTGTTTTGCCAAATCACCGTCAGTGTATCGACTATTGTAGATGTGGATCATATTTTGGTGGGCCGGTTTTTTTCTTCGACTTTCTCGAAAACTCATTATTCGCTTGCAATGAAAATTAATATTTAAGAATCTGTATGTAGAATAAATACTTTGATGTTCCCTTAATATTTTTTTTAATTTTATACGACGATGTCAACCGATGACGATTTAGTCGTGGAATTTATTTCATTTGCTCGTAGAGCCTGCAAGCAGTTTTGGCCATTCAATACAGTATCACCTTACGTGCTTCCTCCTTAGCTGCTTGTACTGGCCCAGCACTCATCGACATATCAGGTGAGAGGTGGCCACTCCTATAGGGCATTTTGGCAATGTTTCCACTTCCCCTTGGTTCGCAATACTTGGAGCTGGAGGTTAAGGTTTTCTTTAAAGGACATTCGATAGAAACTCGATCGGAAAAGAGCTTGGTGGTTTCTTGCTATTTTAACCGTCTGACGTCAAACTTTCTCATAGTTCTACATAATCTGAAAATCCGCCAAGACGAACCAAGTAAAGCGCAAAGACACTATCTACCTTTTCCCGAAGCGCGTCTTCGTTTCTTACTTGCGATTATAGGGATTATAGGGAAAGATTAGGATTCGTGAATATAAAAAAAATTGAGATAACAATCAAACATGACATGACGATCATAGAGAAGCCTAAAACAGTCATTGACAAAAAGTGTCCGTCTGTCTGTCTGTCTGTCTGTTTGTCTATCTATCGAACCGGGTGTATATCGATCTGCAGTTTAAACGGGTTAAGCGATTGCGTTCAAATTTGGTATGTGTGTATCCCTTTCAGGGCTAAAAATAACGGTACCTGCCATTGTCCCTAAGAAAAGTGACCCATCCTCGCCCTTCTCCTACCGACCCATAGCACTGACATCCCTTCTTTCTAAGGTCATGGAAACTGATTAACCGTCAGCTTAAGGAATATCTCGAAGATCGAAAGCTTCTCCATGACCGTCAGCATAGCTTCCGCAGCAACCGTTCCACTGGTGATCTGATGTCTGATGGCATATCTCACCGAACAGTGGAACAAATCTTTACATCGCTTTGGTGAAAATAAGATTATTGCTCTTGATATCTCCAAGGCATTTGATAGAGTTTGGCATGAAGCTCTCTTATCGAAAATGCGTGCTGTTGGGATCGATAATACTCTTGTTCGTAGGATTAGAAGTTATTTTCTAGACTGTTCAACACAAGTTGTATTGGACGGTATCAAGTCTGATTCCCACAAAATAAATGCTGGTGTGCCCCAGGGCTCTATTCTGTCTCCGACTCTTTTCCTCATTTTTATAAATGAACTTCTGTCTGTTACTTCTAATCCACTTAACTGTTTTGCTGACGACTCTACCCTCAGCTTTTCATTTTTTTTTTCTTTTCAATGATTTTTTATTGCATTATCTTATAACTAATTAAGTCTAGACAAAAATCTTTAAATTTAGTTAACACTATCAACTTAATTAACTTACTGGCCCAATGCGGGCGCTCTAAATAAATCAATATCTTAATTTGAATTGCATTTCGGCTTTAAACTAACTTATATATAAATTATAACTAGCGGGTTTTATTTTTCACCCAGAAAAATAAAAAAACTAGGTAAACTGTTACGGTTTTTTTTCTTAACCTATCTTAAAGTACTTAAAATTAACTTAGATTAACTTAAAATAACTTAAAATAAACCTAAAATACTTAAATCTAAGACAGCCACAGCAGCCTTTTTTTTAGGTATCTTATAGATACCTAAAACATATGCAAGCCAGCCATAGGCGATAGTCGACTAAAATTATCTGGTTTAATTAAGCCACCAAAACTGGTGGACCTGATTAATGACTTCCTTCCGATCCAAATCGGGCACTGCCCTACTGAATCGTAGGCGCTCTGTTTCGCTTCTAGCGACTATGTCTCGGTCGTAAAGGAGCCGCCTATCGACTGTTCTGCGGCCGACGTGGTAGATCAACGGGATCGCCTATCTATTCTGAATTAACCCTCGACTATCTAAGTATAGGAAAGCCTCGGGCGGGATAAAACCACTCGAACGTGTACTTTCAAAATATTCATCTTGGTGGTAGTAAGCCCCGAAGATTTGTCCATTATTTGAGGCCATCGCTCTTGCAATGTGTCCGCGAATGAGCTTAATTAAAAAGTTATCTATACTGCTTGTATTGGCCCCGTTGTATAGGACCTCGTTGGAATAATAGTGTTTGTACTCCGACTCTGGTGTTCTGTAAAGTCCTAGACAAGTACGAAGACACTGTCTCTCGAACACCCGAATCTTTTCCATTAGAGATGGTGCAACGTTGAACCACACAGGGCATCCATAAGCAATCATCGGCCTAATGAGGGCCATGTAGCAAATCACTTTCACTCTGCTGTCAAGGCGGCTGCTATAAAACAACCGTCTTGTCAGAGCAAAAGCTCCCCTAGCCCTGGCTAGAGCAGCCTCTACATGTCGGTTGAAATATAGAAACTGATCCAGCCAGATGCCCAGGTACTTTACTACACTTTTAGTCGCCAGTGGATGTCCATGTGGCCCAGCGATCACTAGCTTCCGCCAGTTCTTTCTCGTATCCCTAGAAACCCTAGACACAGGGGTTCTAAACAAAATAGTTTCACATTTTTGGAAGTTAATTTTCAGCTTCCAATCATTACAATATTGCTGAATTTTATCGAAATCACGTTGCAAGAGAATTCTGATAACCTAAACTTTTGGACCTGTTCTGTACGCAATTAAATCATCGGCATACGCAATTGCATGAGGTAGACTCCCAATGAGATCGCTGGTGTAAATACTAAAGAGAATCGGCGAGTTCACCGCTCCCTGTTGCAGACCGTTTTTAATATCAAAAGTTGTGGTAGATGTTACATTGCCACTCTTGATAACAAACTTTCTACCATTAAGCATGTCGTAAAGCATATATAGCAGTGGTTTACTTATGCTTTTCATATTCGTTCGATAATTTACGTCCTTCGCCTTCAAACGTACAATTGCAACGATACCGTATGCGAAGCTCATTAACTCAATGCTGTCTTCTGTTTTTTTTTTTTTAGCCGTACAACACGACTTTGGAGTGGTTTACCCGGCGAGATTTTCCCTTGCCTTTTCAATTTGCAAGCATTCAAAACCAATGTTAATCGACACCTCCTATCTCTCCCCTCCCTATCTTCCTAATCCCTAGGCGCGCGTTAATTAAAAAAAATTAAATCGGAAAACTTATAAGAATAAATTTAAAAATGTACATTAATTTGTTAAATTCCGTTGAATTGTATTTATCAATTTTATTTTTTATTATATTTTTTTCTTTTTAGTTGCATATTTATTATTTTTTGTTCATATTTAAAATTAGTTTGGCTATATTTTCTATGTTAATTTAATCGGGTTTACCACGATATCTAGAAAGCAATAATTCAGAAAGCAAAAATCTCGAAAGTAAAAATCTCGAAAACAAAAATCTAGAATAGAAAAAATCTCGAAATCAAAATCTCGAAACACAAAAATCTAAAAAAAAAAAATCTAGAATGCAAAAATCTAGAATTAATATATTAATTTTTGAGACAATGGTAAAAATTCGCGCCCGCGAATCACCTCTTTAACAAACCTGTGTTGAATAGTATACTGCCCACGGAATTGTAAAAACTGGTACCTGAATTTAGTGTTGCTCGGGATCGTGTGTTATCACAACGTGATACGTGACATATAATCATTAAAATGAAACATACGAGTACATTATGCCTACCTAAATGTATTTATGAATTAATAATTTAATTTTTTTGTTACTTTTTGCTATTTTTTATGTTTTGATTTAATGTACGGCGGTGCAAAAAAAACGGCCCCAAAAACCAAAATGAAATAAGGCCCCAAAAATGGGATACTTTTTCATAATGAAATAAAACCATATTTTTCTTTATGAAATTACGCCCCAAAAAATGAAAAAAGACCCGAAAAACGAAATGAAAGAAGACCCTAATTTTTTTGAAAAAACAAAAAAATAAAAAAAAAACAAAAAACCTAACACACTAAGGCTAAACTAGTTTTGCCTAGGTATTTTTTGAGATTTGATCTCCAAATCAATATACGAGGTAGGTATGGGGGGGCATGCGGCCCCCTGCAACCGCCCTGCTTGGGCTCACTATAGGATTTGGAGTATGTGCGAGATTGGGTTTATGCTAAAGTTCTTTAAATCAAAAAGAAACGTTGCACATACCCAACTTTGCACCTTCTCCAAATACTGAGCCCAAGCATGGGGGTTGCATGGGGGCAGCATGCCCTCCCATACTTCTTCATACTTAAATTTATCAAAATGGGACATATCCTTGTTGTTGATTTCCCCAAATAAATAAATTGTTTGATAAACTAAACATGAAATGCTTTTTATTTCAGCTTTAACTCTTAAAATATGTAGGTACAAGAAAATCTCGAATTACTTCTTTTTTCGAAATTTTTATTCGAGATATGGTCTTTCGAGATTTTTGTTCATTCGAGATTTTTCTGCATTCGAGATTTTTTCATTCTAGATTAAAAATTTGTTTTTTTGAGATTTTTTCCATTCGAGATTTTTGTCATTGGAGATAACGTCATGATCCCAATTTAATCTCTTCATTGTATGGTTACTTTTTTTCCTTTTGTAAATTTGTTTAGATACTATAATAAGATTGAATCTTATTGTATCATGTAAAAAAAATTGTAGTGCAAATACAAATACAAAGACACAAAGGAGCGAGTCATTTGTTGATTTGGCTTGGTCAACCATTTTTGTAATGTCATACCAAAATTCTCAAAGGACTTAGATCAGGTGAATGCAGAATCCATTCTAACACGTTGAATCTGTCATTCTCAATTTACTCTTTTGCAATCTTGTTGGTGTGTTTGGATTCATTCTATTGTTGGAAGATCCAAACCAGTGACGTTTCTGCATTGGCAAAGCAGCAGAAGCACAACTCCTTTCATAACTTTCAAGTAAAAGAGTCTATGTTACGAAGCAGGTTTCCACAGGGAAACTTCATTTTTACTTGCGATTTATAGGTACTATAAGGCAAGTTATGCATTCGTAAAAAAAAAAAATCTAACAATCAAACATGCCATTACGATGATAGAGAAGTCAAAAAAAGTGGGTCCGGAAATTCCGTCCGTCTGTCTGTCTGTCTGTCTGTCTGTCTGTCCGTATCGATATATACAGCCCAAACGGTTGGGCCGATTTGATTCAAACTTGGTATATAGTATTTTTAAAGTGCTCTACCCGACGGTTTTTGGAATTGGCATTCTAGCTCCAAAACTAACGGTACCTGCCATATAACTTTTAATGAAAAACTTATTTTTCTCGAAAACGGCTCCTACGATTTTGATAAAACTTTCAGAATGATGTTTTCTGTGCAAAATCTATCTTTTAATTTTAATGGATTTTTCAGAAAAAGTTTTATAACGGTACCTCCCATATGACCGGTTTTTTTAAAATCAGACTTTCTCGTTAATTAATTAACGGATTTTGATGAAATTTCTTAGATTTCTTTGAATTGACATACTCAAAAAAATTTAAAATATGTTTTCGAAAAGTTTTTCAAAAAATACATTTTTTTGAAAAAAACTGGTCGAACGATTTTGAAATGAAAAATTCATAAAATATAAAACAGCAAAAGACATAAGATGGCTTACAACATTTTTTTCCAAAAAACGTTATGAATAGTGTTTTTTGATTTCATAAAAATTTTTCCCCCAAATTTTATTTCATATTGCTCGGCTAAGCCCTAGCCATTAGTCAAATAAAAGAAAGTGACAACCTACATTACATACATACTTACGTATTTTAAAGTATTTTTCATCATCATAAAAGCACAGAATAAATAAGGAAGCCTTTGATAAACACATAAAAACAACTAACAAATAAAAAAAAACTATTCGATTACTACTGAATGCACGAATCTTTATGCCAGTTGTTCAAATTTTTCCATACCAAAATGAAAATTTAACTGAAAAAAGTCCTTTATATCTTTCTATTAGCAAATTATATTATAAACAGTAAGCAGCAAGTGGAAAGATAACACACTAAAAAACTGCAAAAGCTAACAATCCTATATATTTATGTGTTTATCCCTTTGTCGTGACGCATGTTCGTTCGAGCTTCACCCCAAAACGATTCTAAGGAAGTTGCACGTCATACAAAAAATATTAAAATAAAATCTTTGTCAAAAAGACGCCTGCACTTACAAAGGATTAGCACATAAGAGCAAGTACGTGCGACCCAGTCGTACCTTTTATTTTATAATTTTGTCCAAAAATAATATTAAATTTAAGCTTCAACCTACTGATAAATAATATTAATATGTATCAATTTACTCCTACCAACAATGTAGTACATTATTGGATTCCTATTTCCAAAATAAATTCAAAGAAAAAATTGCCATTTATTGAAAACTTTCATCATATAGATGGTTTTTGTGATCTATATACATAACTATATACATACATATGTAAATATAAGAAAGCGATTTATAGGGACTATAAGGCAAGTTATGCATTCGGTAAAAAAAAAAATCTAACAATCAAACATGACATTACGATGATAGAGGAACAAATTTGTTATTGGCAAAAATCTGTCTGTTTGTCTGTTTGTCCGTCTGTACGGATGTATATTGAACTTCAGCCTAAATGGTTTGTCCAATCGTCTTCAAATTTGGAACAAAAGGTTATTTTGACATTTTAATTTTTTTAGCTCAAATATTAAAAGTACCTATCATATAACCGTTAAGTAAAACTTTATTTTTCTCGGAAACGGCTCCAAGATTTTTTATAATCACTGTATTATTTATTGTAGGTGTAGATTATGTTTTAATGAAAAAATAAATTGCACGACTGGATCGCACGTACTTCCTCATATGTGTGGTCACTTGTAGAATAAAATCTAGGAAAATTAAAGTTAACATCAAAGCATTTTTTTTTCTTTATTTGTAGCGTAATATACAAGTAATTGATTTACATTTCATTGTAGGTAAGTGATATAGAAATATTTTTTTTCTTTTCTTTACAACTTCAATTCTTGGTTTATATAATGAAAGGCAGATAATATGAAATCAGTTACTATATTAAGGGAAAATGCCACCAAACTGGTGACCCATATAAAAGAATAGCTTGAAAAATGGTTTTAAATAATATTAGTTTATTTTGCATGCTAAGGTTTGATTTTCTATTAATAAAAGGATATAAAGTTCTTACTGTCAAAGTGATTTTATTCACTGTATTTGAAATGTGAGGTTGAAAAGTTAACTTATTATCCAAAATAACACCGAGGTATTTGCAATTATCTGCCCATTCGATTTCTGCACAGCATAGACGAAGTTTGGCATTTGGGACGTGAAAACCACATTGCTTGGGTTTTTGTAGCGTTTATTTTTATCTTCCATTTGTGGAAAAATTTCTCAATAAGTATAAGTGCGATTTGCAAAACCCTTGAGGCAAAAATAGCGGTATCGTCTGCAAACATAGCGATACCTACGTTTGGATCGAGAGCAGGAAAGTCCGATAAGTAAATGTTAAATAAAATTGGGCCCAAAACAGATCCTTGAGGGACACCAAAGGGTACGTCATATAAAAAGGATTTTACGTTTCCTAAGTAGACTGCGAATTTTCTGTCTTCAAGAAAGCTTTTAATAAATTTAATTATATTGCAAGGAAAGTTGAATTGGAAAAGTTTAAATATGAGAGCATTATGCCATACCGTATCAAAAGCTTTTTCGATGTCTAGCAAGACCATTCCAGTAGATTGTTTATCTGCAAATTTTTGAGATATGTAGTTTTTTATTCTTACTGGTGGCAAGTGGAGTGGTGGGTTCGAAAGCCAAACTGATAATTAGGATAGATTCTTAAATCATCGACGAGAACTTGAATTTTTGATTTCATTATTTTTTCTAAAATTTTGCTTATGCAGCTAAGTAGGCTGATAGGTCTATAGTTAAGTGGATTGTCTAAAGACTTGCCTGGCTTTGCAATTGGTATTACCTTAGCAATTTTCCAATTTTTTGGAAAGTAGTTAAATTTGAGACATGAGTTTAAAAGTATGGTGAGATATTTTACACAACTTTTCAGAAGAGATTTCATAAGAATGTTGTTGATATTGTCTAATCCTGGAGACTTTTTGTTACTAGTTTCTAGTATAAGTTCTTTTACTTTTTTGTGGTTAGTATAATAATTTTCATTAACTATGGATGATCTACATGATAGCTCAGAGAGGACATTTTGGACTTCAATTTCAGTATTACTATCGCTAAGATGTGCTGAGATAGAGTGATTATTGAACAAAGTTGTAGCTATGACATTAGCTTTTTCTTCTTGAGTAATGAAAACATTATTTTGTACTTTTAAAGGAGGAATATTCCTTCCTTTTTTGTTTATGACTTTTGTTATTTTCCAGAACGGTTTACTAGCTTTATCAAAACTCGATAAATGAGAGTCCCACTGTTTGTTCTTAAATTTGGAAATTTCGTATTGAATGGTTTTGTTTAAGATTTTGAAGTTTGAGAGGAAGGAATCATGTCGGCAGCGTATCCATTTACGTCTTTCCGAATTCATCAAAGCATTTATTCCATTTTTGTGACCTTTGATTGTTCGAATAAAGTAAGTTTATTTGTAGTGAAATAATTTAAACGCTATGTTATTTCTTTAAGAAATGTTAAAGAGTATGAATTTTTTTTAAATCTCAGGAGCGGTTTTTAAATAAAACAGTTTTTTTTAAATATAAAAAAAAATAATTAAAAAATGCAAACTTAAGCACAAAATTAATGTACATTTAAAAACAAAATTTAAAAAAAATTCACGTACCCATTTTCAAAATATTGAAAACCCTTGGTTTAACATATAATGTGTGGGATTTATGTCCCCCTAAAAACTTTTGAAAGTGCAATGCGCCTTACAAAGGTATTAAAAATTTTGCGGTTCAAACAGTATGATAGGTATTTGGGGGCATGCTGTCCCCCTGCTTGGGTCACTGTAGGATTTGGTGTAGGTACGAGGTGTGGTATATGGAATATGACTTGTATTTAGGGAATCTTTCGGACGTAAAGAAACTTTGCATATACCCTACCTCGCAACTACTACAAATCCTATAGGGACTTCAAGACTCTCAAAATAAATCATATAAAATTACCGACTTTCAGCATCCCATAAGTGAATATTTTTATATTTTATATTTATATGGATTAAAATCTGCTGATTACATTTAATACAACTAATCAGCTAAAGATAAACATATATATTTTGTCATTACACAATGGTGTGACAATTTCGTGATAATTTATAAATTTACAAACAAGAACTTAACAATTCTAAGACATTTCATTTGAATTGATCCCTACTCATTACAATTGCGACTTCATCACAAACGGAGTTGAAAAATGTTAAGGATCGCCAGATGGGCTCATTTAAACCATACTTAGTTCTATGGCTAGATACATGAAATAGTATACGTCTATTCCGGAGTGATCTTTCCGGGACATATGATGTAATTAAACTCAATAATTCTATAGAATCCATTCGATTGGAGATACTTTGTGTATTTCTTCTTACCTCGAGCGTTTTTAAATAAATAAGTGCACATCATGAGGTGTAACTCGGCATATCACCAGCCCAGTTCAAATTTTGAAGTGCGAACCTCGTGAATCTTTTCTGAATTCTCTCGACTCTTTGAATCCCATTCGCATACAATGGACACCAGATGATAGAACAGTATTCAAGATAAGGAAGTACTAATGAATTAAATAAGCATCTTTAAAATCTTTTGAGTTTCGTTTTAAAAAACCAAGCATTGAATTACCATTAGAAACAATAAAATCGATATGCGCTCGGAAATCAAATTTAGAATCCACAAATACACCAAGTTCAACTCTTAAAAGTCCATTTTGGTTGAATTTATATAGATAATTAACAATGTTCTGCGATCTAGTTGCACTAAAAAATTTACATTTGGAGAAAATTTACACCAATCTAGGAAAAGATCTATTTCCATCTGAATACTAGAACAATCATTTATGGAACGAATAGAATAAAAAAAATTGACGTCGTCGGCGTACATTAAACAGTTTGAGTTGTAAAAGGTCGAAGGCAAGTCATTAACAAATAGAAAGAAGAGCGATGGGCCTAGATGGCTTCCCTGAGGAAGACCTGATACAACATTAATTGGACTTGAATAATGCCCATTTATATCGGGAATAGACAGGTACAACTTTTGAGGTAGTTAGGGACTTTGTGTACCTCGGATCCGCTATAACATCTGACAACAACATCTCGTCAGAAATAAAGCGAAGAATTACTCTTGCCAATCGCTGTTTCTATGGGCTAGGAAGGCAATTGAGTAGCAAAGCCCTCTCTCGAAAGACAAAGGAGACTCTGTATAAGACCCTAATCATCCCAGTCCTGCTCTATGGTGCCGAGGCATGGACTCTATCTAAAGCGGATGAAGATATCCTTAGTCGTTTCGAGCGTAAGATTCTTCGGAGGATTTTTGGCCCTATCTGCGTTAAGGGGCTTTGGAGGGGAAGGTTCAACCAAGAACTATACGAGCTGTACAGCGACATTGACCTGGTCAAAAAAAATACGCATATCACGTTTAAGATGGCTAGGTCATGTAGAGCGAATGGACAACAATGCTCCGGCTCGCAGGATCTTCGATTCCATCCCATAGTGTAGACGCAGTCAAGGAAGACCTCGCCTTAGGTGGCGCGCTCAAGTGGAGGACGACCTCAACCAACTTGGAGTGCAAAACTGGAGGCAGCTAGCCAAAGACCGAGCTGGCTGGAGAGGCGTGTTGGTTGAGGCCCAGGTTCGTCCCGAACTGTAGCGCCACCTAAGTAAGTAAGTAAGTATATCGAGAATTTGCTTTCTATGAGATAAGTATAAATCTAACCATATAAGAAAACGACTATCACAACGTAGCATTTTCAGTTTATGAAGCAATAAACCGTGATGGACTCGGTCAAATGCTTTAATAAAATCCGTATTAAGTACATCAACTTGATAGCCCTTTTCTATTTCGTTTAAGCAGAAATTAGTGAAAAGACAAATCAATATTTATTTTTAATTATAAAGAAACAAATAATTTTTAATTTTTTTATTATTTAATTAAAAAAATTAAAAAAACAAATTTAACACAGTTTTTAATAATTTAAGTGCAACGCGTTTCGGAAGTATATTCCATCATCAGGCGTAGTCGATATTTTGTACTGTATTATTTAGCTCTATATCGACTACACCTGATGATGGAATATACTTCCGAAACGCGTTGCACTTAAATTATTAAAAACGGTGTTAAATTTGTTTTTTTTAAATTTTTAATTAAATAATAACAAAATTAAAAATTATTTGTTTTTTTATAATTAAAAATAAATATTGATTTAATAACTACACAGTTAGAGACGAACCACATACATAATGAAAAGACAAAGATTTGTGGTCGATGAGCGACCTTTAACAAATCCGTGTTGATGTGGCGATAAAAAGTTTTTTCATAGAATAATAGAGCTTATCAGTAATAATCTTTTCCAAGAGTTTTGGATTAGCTGAAAGCTTCGAAATCGGCCTTTAGTTTTTAAATAATTACGTGGAACCACTTTTGAAGATTGGGTTAATATACGATATTTTCCATTCGTCCACAAACTCTCCTGATAAAAGAGATTTGTTAAACAGGACTGTGACAGGAAAACAAATAGACGAGGAACATCTTAATAAGAGGAGGGTTGGAATTTTATCATAGCCCGCCTTTTTTGGAAACATCGATTTCACATAAAGCTTCTAAAACTTCAGCTATGGATAATTGCGGAAGCATAAAACTGATGTAGGGATCATAATTTAAATACTAAGACTTTAGATCTTCGATAGAGTCTATATTGTATAAAGCTTTAAAAAAATTTGCAAAAAGATGGCAAGAAGATTGTAAGTCATTAGATGTTTCATCTTCATATTCCATCGACTGTGGGAATTGTGAAAAATTTTCGCGCTTCGAATTCATAAAAATCCAAAATGATTTACTATTTTCTTTTATGTTAGATTCAGTTGCACTTATATATTGCCTATATAACAAGCAATTTAGGAAATCTAATTCTTTTTTGAGTTGGCGGAACCTTGAATGCTTTGTTTTTGGTATTTTCCAAATTCTTTAACCTTCTGTTTTGCCATGGTAGCTTGAATATCTTCTTCTTTTTAAAATTGGGACGAAAAGTCTATGCCTTCGAAAAGAATACTTTTGAAACTTGTGTACATGTCTGCAAGGGAACCATTTTGAAAAATATTTTCCCAATCAAATGTATTGTAGTAGTAATTCAATGCAATGAAATCGACATTTACAAAGCTAAATTTTCTCTCTTCAAAAGGAGTAACATGTGCATATTTATAAAATTCAAGAATTATTTCAAATTTAATATGGTGAACAGAATAATTTAATAATGGGAATTGGACAGTTCCAATGAAATATTTTAAATCATTATTAGTAAAAACAAGATCAAGAATTCTTAGTTTGTAACTTAAATTTCGAAACCATAAGTTTAGCCCCAGAAAAAAAAAGTAAAAAAAAACAAACAAAAATTAAACCATAACAAAGGTGCCAAATATTCACCGAGAACAAACAAAAAAAAATTAAAGGAAAGTTATGTCCAAGGTCCGCACTGCTCCAGGTTATCTTAAAAGACCGCACAGTACCTGGACCAACTCCTGCAAAGAAACTCTAGAGTAACTTATGAGCACTCACTTCCCTGGCTGTGTCTTCGACACACACAACTTGGAAGGAGGCCCTAACATAAGAATGAACTCAAGCATAGGCAACCAAATAATAGATAAGAAGAAAGTGGCTTGGGCCATAGACTCTTTCTCAGCAAATAAATCTGCAGGGCCTGATGGAATAATTCCGATTATGCTTCAATGCCCTAAAGAAATCATTGTGCCTATTCTGGTGGAAATATTCAGAGGTTGTTTGAACATCACCAATATTCCTACCAGTTGGAGAAAAGTCAATGTCATTTTTATTCCGAAAACTGGCAAGCGCAGTCATACTGAACCAAAAGCTTTTAGGCTAATAAGCCTATCTATCATCCTTTCTTCTCAAGACTTTAGAAAAAAATAATTGAAAATGCCCTTTCGCAAGCCCAACATGCCTAGATGAAGGGCAAATCTGTTGAGAAAGCTCTTCACGAGGTAGTGGGTACTATCGAAAATTCAATCAAATTCATGACCCTTAATAACTTAGAACACAGTGCTATTCGGCAAGCCCTAGACTCTGTCAACATTAATCCTCTAATATCTAATTGGATAGACCGTATGCTCCAAACAGTAATTTTAAATTCAGAATTAAGTGGTAAGGTACTCACGACCAGATATTTTAAAGGAACACCACAGGGTGGGGTCTTATCTCCACTACTTTGGTCAATTATCGTCAATAGGATTCTAGTCAAACTGAATCTTACTGGAGTCAAAGTAGTGGCTTATGCTGACGACATTGTCTTAATGTCATCAGGTAAATTTATTTCCAGCCTGTGCGAACTTCAGCAAGCTACCTCGATAATTGGGCCAGACTGGATGTAAATCCGCTCAAGACCGAACTAGCCTTGTTTACAAAAAAACGAAACGTCCCAAATATAACTGCTCCCACTTTAAAAGGGACAAGCAAATATTTTGGGTTAGTATTAGACCGTAAACTAGACTGGAAAGAAAACATCAAAGAAAGAGAAAGGAAAGCCTCAATAGCTTTCTATACTTGCAGTAGAATTTTTGGTAGGAGATAGGGTCCTAGCCCAAAAACCATTCATTGGATGTACACTGCCATCGTCGGACCGATTCTGACATACGCATGTTTGGTTAGGTGGCCTGCCCTTGACAAGGCAACCAATCTCAAATCTATGACAAAAATTCAAAGATTAGCGTGCATTGGTACTTCAAGTGCTTTAAGAACTACTCCAACCGCAGCCCTAGAAACGTTCCTCTCATTAGCTTCAAAAGACTTTTTCATAAAGGAGCTGGTGGCCAAAAGTGCTTTAAGATTATGGCATTCAAACAACTGGAACAAGGACCAGTATGGTCGTAAAATTATAGAAAATTATATAGACACTGATAGCCAAACCGGGCTAAATAAAGCTAAAAAGCATATCATACAGACGGTTCTCAAACGCAAGCAGGAGTAGGGTCTGGTATCTTCTCGATAAACTCACCAATTAATAGACCTGTAAAGTGGCCAAACTTCAATAGTGTTTTTCAGGCAGAAGTGCTTGCAGTAGGTGAAGCAGCAAAATACCTTTTATCTTTTAACTTGGAGAACAAAAACATTGATATTTTCATAGACAGCCAAGCAATCAAGGCCATATCGGCAGTCGTCTCCAAGTCTAAACTGAACGACAGATGTCGCAATAATCTGCGGAAAATCAGTGAAACAAACCTGGCAACCCCCTGATGGGTTCCCAGACACTGCGACATTCAAGGAAACGCAAAGGCTGAGGAACTGGCCAATAACGGTTCATCAATGGAACCAAGACAAACCGTTCCCTGATGGGTACTTGGAAAATAAGAAAAAAAGAATTTCTTCAAAGCCGTAAACGAGAGATGGTGTGATAACTGTTGGGTGTCAAGAAGTCTTTGGCCAAAGATCTCAAAGAAAAATACAGAATATATTCAAAAGCTAGGTAGACCTTAACTGTCCTTTTGGTTGGTGTCCTTACGGGTCACAATTCAATGAACCCCACATGAGTAGAATGGGCCTTATCACATCAAACTTCTGTGGAGGGAGTCAAGACGTTGATGCAGAAGAGGGCTTATATCACTTCCTTTGTGAATACCCCAGCCTAGCTCAGACCACGAAAAAGCAGAAGTTAATTTGGATTTTCACTGCGCAGTTCGACTTAATCAGAGTTGTGTTTTGTATGTAAGTATTTTTAAATGGTAAGTGATTTTTGTGTCGTGTATTCAAATGTTCGTGGTTTAAGAAAGAATTTCTTTCACGTGTACGTCTACACTGTTCAACACAGGCCAGCTGTTTTGGCATTAAGTGAAACTCAGGTTGGAGTAAATACTGATTTATCAGAATTTGCTCTACATGGGTATAGCTTGGTGCCATTACTCTTTTCTCATCATGGTCTCGTGGTCTATGTTAAGAATGATATTGCTTGCCAGAGCCTTCCCCAATGTTCCAACACGGACTTTAACTTCTTATGGCTCAAATTCACTGTCCGCAAGCATGTCATTCATTATTGTTTTATTTACAGGAGTCCAAATCTTGACAGTAATTCGACTTGTAACGAGTTTCATGCACTGTCTGATTCCATCTCGAAAATTGTTTCCCTTTGTCCTCGCACTGAAATCGTTATTGCGGGCGATTTCAATGTACACAATTCCAACTGGCTCCGCTATTCTGGTCAGACAACACCCGAAGGAAGGTATGTCGAGCTCTTTGTCGGGTTACATCACCTTACCCAACTGATCGATGTGCCAACGCGTATACCGGATGTTGCTGGGCAAGCCGCCCATACTCTTGACTTGTTTCTTACTTCTCACCCTGATAAATATACCATTAGTGTAACTTCTCCATTTGGCACTTCAGACCATTGTATCATTTCAGCTAATTTCTCATCCCCCACCCATCCAGTTAAAGAAAAACTTCCCACCAGGACCGTTTGGCAATACGAGAAAGCCAACTGGGACGGCCTGAATTTCTTTTTCCGAAACTTTAACTGGTCACTATGCTTCCTCGATAGTGACATTGATGCCAGTGCTCAAAAGATCACAAATGTTATTCTTCCGCAGCAACCGTTCCACTGGTGATCTGATGGCATATCTCACCGAACAGTGGAACAAATCTTTACATCGCTTCGGTGAAAGTAAGATTATTGCTCTTGATATCTCCAAGGCATTTGATAGAGTTTGGCATGAAGCTCTCTTATCGAAAATGCGTGCTTTTGGGATCGATAATACTCTTGTTCGTTGGATTAGAAGCTATCTTCTGGACCGTTCAATACAAGTTGTATTGGACGGATTCAAGTCTGATTCCCATAAAATAAATGCTGGTGTGCCCCAGGGCTCTGTTCTGTCTCCGACTCTTTTCCTCATTTTTATAAATGATCTTCTGTCTGTTACTTCTAATCCACTTAACTGTTTTGCTGACGACTCTACCCTCAGCTTTTCATATTCGTTCGATAATTCACGTCCTTCGCCTTCGGACGTACAATTGCAACGGTGCCGTATGTCAAGCTCATTAAACTCCGATTTATACAGCATTGTCAAATGGGGTAATAGAAATCGTGTGGAGTTTAATGCTTCGAAAACTCAATGCTGTCTTCTGTCGTTAAAGCTAAACATTCCCCCAAAAAGTGCTTAGGTTTTCTGTATCGGTGTAAGAAGTATTTTTCCCCATCTGATCTGGCTACAATTTATAAAGCGTTTGTACGCCCTAAACTCGAGTATAACTCCCACCTCTGGGCAGGTGCTTCGCAAACATCGCTTCACCTGCTTGATAGAATACAAAATCGAGCGTTAAGATTGATAGGAAATAGAACTGCCGCTGAAACAATTGCCCCACTCGTACACCGACGCAATGTTTCATGTCTTTCCTTATTTTATCGTTTCTTTTACAAAAAATGTTCACTCGAAGTAGCCAGTTGCATTCCTCCCCTTAAAAGTTTCTCCCGTAATACTCGTCTCGCAAGGAATGCCCATCAGTTCACCCTTGAGCCCAATTTCGGACGTACCGTGAAATATAGGGATTCTTTTTTTAGCCGAACGACACGAATTTGGAACAGTTTACCCGGCGGGATTTTCCCTTGCCATTTTGATCTACAAACATTCAAAACCAATGTTAATCGGCACCTCCTAGCTCTCCCCTCCCTTTCTTCGTAATGCCCGCGCAGTGTGTTCTACATTAAAAGGGAAACACATAATCCCTTGTGCGCGCGTTAATTATAAAAAAAAAAAAAAAAAAAAAAAAAGCCCTCGGAGAATATTTTTTCGACGATTTGGACGACGTTTCAAAAAAGTCACTTAAAAACATTGGTTTAAGGAGGCACCCCATAACTAACTCCTCCCCTCCAAATTCCTCACCTAATCCTCCTATTTTTGGAGACCGCGATGGATCCTTGACATCCGAGTGAGATGATTTGACTATCCTCAGAGGTGGCCCAAGAAGTAAGTTGATATTTTCACCAAACCTATATAAACATAAAGGAACTGGCGCGGAGCTTGGCACAAGTTTGTTTTTTTTAATCCGAAAGATACAATATTTATTTATAGCAATTCATAGCAGAACGAATAAATTATTATATAATTAACCGCTGAGTTTTTTTTATTATTAAAAATCATTGCATATTCTTTTTTATTGTTTCTGCTCAGGAAGACATAAAATACATGCGTGAGTGATTAGTCCACACATAACCCATCTAATTAAATATTCAATATTTTTTAACTCTAAATAAACAAATGTCTGAATATTGTTCTAACTAATAAATTTAAAAATATTAATTTAATCTACAAAAAGCCATTAACAAAACTGGAAAACCATCCAAAAACGTGCAAGCTATAAAAGAAAAATGTGACTATCATACATTTTTTAAATTAGTCCAGCAGAGCTGATTAGTTTTTCTTTTTTTTTGTCTTTTAAGGTTAAGTTTTAAATAATAATTTACTATTTCAGAATTAGGGCTTTTTAAACAAAACGAGAGCATATGCGGGGGAGCAATAGTCTGTGTTCTTCACGAGACAAGACCAACTTCTAATTTAATCAATGAATTTTAATTAAACTACCAAACAAGATTAGCTCCGGAATTCATTTTCGTCTT
The DNA here is from genome assembly GCA_963971375.1 of Platycheirus rosarum. Classification (NCBI taxonomy): domain Eukaryota; kingdom Metazoa; phylum Arthropoda; class Insecta; order Diptera; family Syrphidae; genus Platycheirus; species Platycheirus rosarum. Next base: position 35,665,129 of record OZ020510.1, on the reverse strand, counting down.
TTGTTATCTGTCACCCAATACGGAAATTTCATTAATGCTGTTTTCGATGGTAAAATAGTCATTTACGATATGAAGATTGTATTTGTTTGGCGGGATTGTGTGTACCACACCCAGCTCGTGTCTGAAATTTGATGCTGTGTTGATTTAATTCTGTGATTTAAATTTAATCATAACTTATTTATTATTGGTTGATGGGTTCTTGATGAGTAGAATTGAAAAAAAACAGGATTGACTCATGTGTGTGAACTGTGTTTTTTTTAACATCTGCGTTTATTAGATATAAAAACAACTTGTAGGAAAGATTTAAAAATGTATCGTTTTGTAATTAAGAAAAATGTCTCCTAGAATAGAGGGGACTGCTGAATTTAATGGTCTAGATCAATCTAGCAAAATAGGAAAATTTATTAATCAACATTTTAAACGGTTTGTTTATTCCTCTTCAGCCAAGCCCTTTAATATTGTTTATATTCCGATGATTTGCCGCACAACCTCAGAAATATTTAAAGAATTCCAAATTGCATCAAAAACCATGTTACCTTTGCAGCAGGTTTCCGACAAATGGTCAACGTGTTGCTAGAAGCTAGAGGTTCCACTTCTACCAATCTAGCCGATCCACTGCAACGGCCTTCACATTTCCACAATTTCCATTCTTCCCCTACAGCCGATGGTTTTTCTCGTCTCTATGACCATAGATATTATTTTGCTAAAACGTGGTAATTACAATCATCTGCCACCAAGCATTTGCGTGAATCGAAACCTGTACGATGGCAAGCACTTGAATGCTGAATGATGATATTGAAGAGTCGACCTAGACAACCAATAAATAATGTCTTTTTAGCAATCTACTACGTGTTGTTGTTGTTGGCTTTGGCTGAATCTTGAAGCTGCAACAATCTTGCAAAAAAAACCACTAACCACTTATGGAAGGTGCTACTGAACAATCAATTTCATTTTGATTTGACGAATTGGTTTTGAATATTTTTCGTTGCTGATTATTTGTTGATTAATGTTTTGATATTTTTTGAACATGCGGCGCCGTACTATAAATCTGCACCTGATTGAGTTTATTAGGTTTTTTTATGATCCAAAAGATAATAAATCTTGCTAAGCAAACGAAAGTGATTTGATGGTTTAATTAAGTATAATTCCAGTTTAGATGGAGCGATATTTGTTGAGATGATGAATCTGAAGAGGCAAGCTTTAATTTGTTAGATGATTAACTATAAAAACATTTTGTAAGTGTTATAAAATATTCAAAATGAAATTTACAACTGTGTCGCTTATTGTTTCCCGTACGCTGTTAAGAGTTTAGTAGTAAAGTAGTTTTAGTAAATCGATGACAGGCTACACGTACGAAATAATATGACTCATGCTGATAAGACTCATCACTCATGCTAATCGCGATACTGTGTTTCTTTCAACAAAAATCGATCGCAAGCAGCAGGCGAACAAGAAGGAAAAAGAGATACAAAAAAGGCGGAGTTTTGTTAAAGTATAAAGTAAATGTAGATATGGGTGTGTATGTATATGAATTAATGAGAGGATTTGTGTGTGTGAGTTAACGGGCTGTATGTTGGTGTTGCTGCTATCAATGTTTTCTTTTGACATTATTATGTAAAATTATCGTCCGTAAACCGACTTTACAGACAACCAACTCAGAAGCTTTGAAAACAGCTTAGGCCATTTTTTTAATGGTAGATTCAAGCAGAACCAAGTACATACTAACTTTAATGCTGATATCTGTAAAGTAGTTAAGAAATGTATCATTTCAGTGTTTACAGTAGTTTTTCATTCATAATATAATATTTTTAAATATGGGTCTGTAAGGCACATTGCCATTTAGAATGGAATCAGATAATGCACGACAATAGTTAAAAGGATTAGGATTAAAAAGATTTTTTTCGGCGCCGCGGCCAGCGTCTAGCTTGCACAAGGAGTTTGAAAAATTGCAACCAAACCTGAGATTGGAACTCGCGATCCCTTGGTTCACAAAAAAAACATCTTATCTACTGCACAACCGCCGCCCGTTTATGATATCATTAATTCTTCTTTCTAAGGTCATGGAAATGCTGATTTGGAAGATCGAAAGATTTTCCATAGCTTCCGCAGCAAGCGCTCCACTGGTGATCTGATGACATATCTCACCGAACATCGAAAACTCAATGCTCTCTTATCTCGTTAAAGCTAAACATGCCCCCAATGCTATTGTCTATGAATGACACTTACATCGAAGAAACCGAAAAACTCTCAGTACAAGGTATGTGTGTCAACGACGACGAGATCGACCCTTGAGCCCAATTTCGGACGTACAGTGAAATATAGGGATTCTTTTTTTAGCCGAACAACACGAATTTGGAACAGTTTACCCGGCGAGATTTTCCCTTGCCGTTTTGATCTGCAAACATTCAAAACCAATGTTAATCGACACCTCCTATCTCTCCCCCTCCCTATTTTCCTAATGCCCGTGTGTTACATTAAAAGGGAAACAAATAGTCCCTTGGCGCGCGTTAATTATAAAAAACAAATCACCCTCAAATTGCTCATGCAGAATGTTCAATGTGGCATGAGCTGTGTTGCATGAGCTGAGTGTACGTGACACCGTCTTGTTGAAACCATATGTCGTTGGTGTTCATATCATCCAATTCAGCCCAAAAGAAGTTGGTAATCCTCGACTTATAATGCTTGCCGTCAACGTTGATGACCTGCCCAACATAATAAAATATAAAGTTTTATTTGCAAAGCTCCTACACTTAAGATTTTATTGATATCTAAAAAACATTGATTTCCTCACTGACTCCCTGATGATCATCAAAATTCTTGGGGTACTTCCTAATGTCCTTGAAAGCTGATCCCCGAACCACTTAAACTAGATGATGCAAGTTTGTATGAGACTTCCGCAAATGTTGGCGTTAGAGGTGAAAAATATATTCACTGTTCAGTGTTCATTACTTTTCTGATATACAATAGTTCTTTTAGTAACGAAACGACCAAGCCACATATTTTTATTAAGGTCTAGAGTTTGTGAAGTTATGCCTTGTAGAGTTAGAAGCTGGCTCTACATGAGATCTGATAACTTTCGGAAAGTGCAAGTCATATGGTCTCGTCTTGGAAACATATTATATGGAAATGTTTTTGGTGGGATTATTATTATCTTACTTATATTATAAATGTGAACTTAACGGATTTGGATGAAATTTGGTAGAAAGATGGATAAGGTGCTGTATTGAAACAATGGCTATTTTGTATCGCGGAAAAATACACGGTTCCTGTGGCAGAGGCTTTAATCTGAAATGATGTATGGCTGGAGGTTTGTTTGTTATGTTGTTTGCTAAGACTTCTCGAATTTATGAAATTTGGTAGATGGAGTAGATATGCTACATTGATTCCGGGATAAATTTGAATAATTGTTATTTAAGGTATTTTTAATTAAATAAAGAAAATCATTTGTTGTAAGTCTATGCAAATGAAGTAGCGGGATATTTATAATAGAACTCTCAATGCCCTCATTAACTCGTTTCGAAATTATGGCTTTGTTGGCGGTCGTGCTAAGAGATAGTGCGATGGAGCAAAAGTGTGTTCTCATGTAACGGTTCTAACAATATGGTGGAGCAGAGCGTTTCTCAATATAGGGATCGATAGTTTTAAAATCTTCATTAATATTTTGAGACTTTTCTGGATCTGTCAATATCGTGTTCTCGGTAGGTGGCGCTGCATTGCTGAAAATCCTTGAGCACCAATGTTATTACCTATATGAAAAAAAAATGTTTGCTGTCAATGAAAATTGTGTCATCTTTCAGTTACTGGATTATCATAGCCTCCCTTAAATCATCTCTTACTTTCGGATCAGCAATATAAATATGAACCGCCTTGCGATCAAACAAATAATTGAAAAAAAGTTATATAATTAAATTTCCTGAAAATCTCTTCCTTCTTATTTCATCAAGTCCTTCTGACCTGATATGGAACTTAATTTTTCTTCTGGCTGAATCGAACTGTTGGTGCTGTTTAATTGAATTTAAAGCCTTAAGAGCGAAACTGTAGTGCCCCGTGGCTTAGTGGTTAGTGTGTCGGACTGCTAAGCGAAAGAACCTGGGTTCAAATCCAGCTCATAGCCACCTTTTTTTCTGGGGTACTGCCTCTTGTGAGGAACTGACAAAACCTCCAAGAGTAAAATTTGTCTCGAAAAAGTGCATCTCATGTAGCCGTTCGGACTCGGCGGTAAACTAAGTCACTAAGCCTTGGCTCCTTAAGGAGCTGTCGCGCCAATAAATTTAATTTATTTATAAGAGCGAAACTATTTCGCTTTCGACAAAATAAAAGAAACTTAACTTTTATTCAGTCATTACTAATTTGAAATCTAAAAATTAGTATTAATATGTTTCTATTTTAACCTTTAAAATAAGTCAAAACGGATAATATCGAATTTGGTTTATTTCAAAAACTTATTTTTTATTCCAACAAGTAATTATAAAGTACTTTTTTCTTTTTCGGTCTTAGCATAACGTTTTGTTGTTATTTAATGTTCAATATTTAAGCGTTGAAATATTTATTTCGCTGAAACTGACATCTTGACTGTAAAATTTACTGAAACAAAAACTACACTTCCAGATTCCTTTCCTGGTTCCTTCCGTTCCTTTCTTTTCTTGGGTGTTTTCTAAGGATGTTAAGAGAACAAATGTTGGAAATCAGCAATCTACGAATCTACGTTAGTAGTGCCTCGTGGCTTAGTGGTTAGTGTGTCAGACTGGGCCTAAGTTCGAATCCCGCTCATAGCCATCTTCTTTCCCGTGGTATTGTCTCTTGCGAGGATCAGACAAAACCTCCAAGACTAAAATTTGTCTCGAAAAAGTGCATCTCATGTAGCCGTTCGGACTCGGCGGTAACTGTAGGTACCTTCCATTCTTGCAGATTAACAACACACACACAGGAATGGTTGAGAGTATAAGTCACTAGGCCTTGGCTCCTTAAGGAGCTGTCGCTCCAATAAATCTATTTAATTTACGAATCTACGTGAATATAAACATATCAGACAGGCGGTTTGACTAAAACAACTACGATCGATAAAGTCCAGCAGACGGTCGCCGGACGGTCTGAAGTGTGAAAATGACACAGCGAAGAAGTAATATGAAGATTTGCTAGATCCCCTACAAAACTACGAAGGGTCGTAGAACAGATAGAGCACATGGCAAGTGCCCAACATAACTTATACTTTCCCTGTACAAGATGGACCGTTGTCAACTACCCTTCTTAATTCCCCAAAATCTTAACAAAAATCCACCGAATTGTTAAAAGTAGCAAGTACCCTTCTTTCAAATAATTTATTTATTAGTTCTGCCATGAATTCCCCCTTAGTTTTGTTTAGTTATTTCTATGGGCATTGGGCAAAATGCGTTCTAGTCGAAATTAAGTTTTTTAAGCTTTGACATTTTTTTTCATCACAGAAATAGTGGGAAAAGAAAAGCCGAATGCAGTCGTTTCATAGCTTCCCACTAAAAAACAACTGGGGCCGGGGAATTCAATGATGACTTGCATAAAGCTGTGGTTATAACCGCTGGACTTCGAACTTCAGCAAATAGGCTGCAAGTAACTGACAAATCCCGTCATAGAAATCCACGGTCACTAGTAGCTTCAAGATATGGTAAGAATCTGGAAGAAGACTTCTTGATTGTCGAAGTAAGAAAGTAGAGGAAAAAGAAAGCAATTTTGGTAAGGTAAAGTAAAAATAAATAAACAATAGATTTGGTGAATTTTGGAATTTATTATCTTGTGTTAGTACGAGGATTTCAAGGCAGAACAGGGTTTCGGAGTCAACAAGATAACGTCAGGAGGAAGGACATATTCATACCTTACGTAAAGAAAACATAAGTAGAGTGCTACGTTTGAATTCTTGTTTATTGTGTGCATGAAATTTGCTAGAGAACCTTCTTTATCGTTTTCCAAATTATTCGGTTGGTTTCTGTCGAGAAAATTCGCGAAATTGTGGTTCACATGACTAAAATGCCTTCTACTCCTTTGTTCTGATAATGGTCCATTTTAGTTTGTTTTATAAATTCTCATCTTGTAATATTTTATGAAAAAATCTTGGGTTTAAGCCCTACTTTTGCAAGGTTTCCCAAGCAAATAAGACCCTTTATGGGAATATAAATCAATATTGTTTTGCTTACTAATTATTTTTCTCACCTCCGGCTTCGCGGTCATTTCCTATTACAAAAAAATCACTGGCGCGAACGGATCTTTTTTTCATTAATCGAATTTTTCTACTGCGTGCACCTCGGTGGTGCTTTTTCTTCAATTTTTTTGTTAATAATATCGTTTGCTGTAAGTCTTGGATCCGAAAATTCTAGTCGCGGTTTTTAAGTTAATCGTTGATCATAAATTTAGCGTTAATTGCATTTACAATAATTTATTTAAAAAAAAAATATTTTCAAATTGTTTTTGCCAAAAAGGCTGTCAAGAGCTACATAATTCATTATCATTCATATCTACATAGTAATTTAAACAATGCTGGCTTTTAAAAAAACTTAAGATCCACCATTTAATATTTAATTTAAAAACATAAAGATTTGCATAGAATTTCCATTTTAAAAGGAAAAAATATCCAATTGCGCCAAAAGATATAACCTACTTCTTCTAAATACACTTAAGGTTTGGCTCTTTCTATAAAGTACAAAGTGCAAGTACAAAAATCTGAAAGACTTACAGTTTCTTTGCGTAAGGTTGCGAAAAATTAATAAATCTGGACAAAAATTATGTAACCTATCGGCCATCGTCCTATCAAGGCAATAAAATCACTTCCAAAAAATTGGCATGACTTATACTCTTACAAAACTGTCAAAAAATACTGTTATGCAAATCTTAACTTTATCCATGAACCTATTGACAGTTTTTTTTTTTTTGGATAATTCAAAATAATAAACAATTTTGTGTGTTAACTCTAAGAATAATTTATGGAAATTAAGTCGAAAAAACCACATGTTCCATTCAATGTTGTTTAATTTATTCAATAGCAGTCCCCATAAAGTACCTTAAATTATATCAAAGATTCTACCCAATAGTTTTTTGTTGAATATCACTGCCATTTGAACTCCTAAAAGCCATTAGAATATTTCAAAATCATCTACAACTCACATTCCCCGTCCAAACCTATAGATTTACTTATAAATAGTTTACAATAAACAAAGAAGCATTCCTTGAAGGTCACTCAAAACAATGCCGAGCATGCGACAGCTCTAAAATCTCTATAAATAATCAATCGCACACCTTTTCATTGTTGTCGAACTACCAATGCCGCCGCCACCATTCTATGAGCCGCTGAATGATTTTTTTCCAAGAAGTCACTATTTAAACTGCTCCCATCCTTATCTAATACCTTCCCGTTGCTTTGGCGGATCTTATCCATGCCTAGACCCACCTTCCGTCGTGAAGCTAAATGTGTTCACTGTTCAATTATAAGAACCAAACTATTGACTGAAACAGCGTGGCGGCACTTGCGGCGGCGGCAGTGGCGTCTTAGCATGGCATCATCTGCAGAAGCATGCGCTTCTTATGCCACCAAAAGCCACCACCATGTTTTTTAAAGGCCACAGATCAAATGTCACTTGCAAAGAGCCCTAACCAGTTTTATAATAGACCAGAATCGATTTTAAGGCATGAGCCCGATCGAGGTGCATGAGGTTGCTGGTACCATGGGGCGGCAGAGGGTGTAACCAACATATACCTGCCTTTCAGTGTCATCTCCTTCCTATAGAAACATCCAACATGTGTGCACAAGTTCTTTGAGCACATCCATTCTTCAGCATTTAACATCTTTCATGCCATATCAGTCGACCAGGCGTTTTTGGCCATTTTGGACTTTACTACTGAAGCTGATGCAATTAGGATCGCCGTCAACCAAAGTTGAATTATTAACAACAAGACCTGTTGTTGCAGGGTTTAATGTCAAGCGATGAACACCTATCGTTTGATTGCGTCACGTCAGCACAGTTGTTAGTTCGATTGTTGGATGCACTTAAAATTGTGATGAATGTCACTGAGGGGACACACATTATATGGCATAGTTAAGTCGAAGCCATGTATGTCTGGTATGCGGTTCTATAAAAAAAGAATTTATTATTTGATTTGTGACCAATAGGTTGATACCGACGGTGTATTTGTCCCCTGTTGCCAACTTCAAGTTGAAACATCAATTTTTTGACGGAAAGGGAACGCTTAATACCTAATAGTTTCGAAAAAGAAATAAAAGCTACCTTCGAATCAAAAGGTCTAAACATTTCTTTTGTTCTAATTTTTAACGTTGCTCATTATTTTAAGAAAAGCAGGTCCTAAAAACGGTCAATTTCGTTCGAAAAAACTCAAAAATTTACAAAATTAAGAGCTAGAGCTAATCATTTCAATAAGTCATATTCGTGTGGTGTGGCTAAAGAAAGAATCCATATTATTGACGGTCATTCAAAGTCGTTTGTTTGAATAAAAAAAAAATGTTATTTGACAAACACCCTGTAATACCTTAAAATTAGAAAATAAGTACAGTTTTAATTGACGAATCCAGCAAACACAAAAAAAACCAGACGGCCTTGAATCAATGTGGCTCTAAGTGTCAATTCAGATGAGAGAAGAGAATAAACGAAGTTATTTATGGTTCTTCATCGTAGTGGTGATGATGGTAACTTGTTAATAGGCTTTTTGTTATGAACATTAATATTCTGCGTTGCAATTTAATCTCTACTTAGCTGTAAACTAAAACCTCATTAAGAAATAACAGGTTAAAAATGTCATAAATTTTAACAAATTCCCTGAGCCGTTTAGAGAGACTTACTTGAAATGCTGCGAAGAATTTACATAACTTTAAGAACATTTAAATCTTAGTTTTCTTAAGGCATTTTCGTGGATCTTTCGAATCTGTTTTTTGTATTCTTTATTACTTGTTGCCCTTTTGTTTCTTAGTAATTATGTAAACAAAACTTCATTTCCAATTTGCAACACGCGAAATTAGTCTGTTGAAGCAACCCACCTTGTTATAACCGTAGACTTAAATAAATACAAATACAATCTTTGGGACAATCTAGTCACGACATTCTGAAGTTTTGATCAGGCAATTTGACCTGCAATCGAGTTTATAGATTTTAAAAGAAGATCCTTGAAGGTTCACAGAAATAGATTTAATGTAGGTACATAAGTCTGATTGCTAGAGCCCAGATTTGTTGTCGTATTTAACGAATTTTGTTGCAAATTATATTGCTTAATTTTAAAAAGCTAGTTAGATAATGACATTTGATGGTTTAACTTAGCTCATTAATTGCAAAACAATATTAAACTACCAAAAAGATATCTTCTTCAAAAGCTCTTTGCGAAATAATATTTTGGTGAAAATTTATGCAAGCTTAGGATTCGTGAATATAAAAAAAATTGAGATAACAATGAAACATGACATTACGATCATAGAGAAGTCTAAAAATGTGATCGAGAAAAAATGTCGGTCTGTCTGTCTGTCAGTATGTATAACGAGCTGCAGCATAAACGGCTCGAGCGATTATCTTCAATTTGGTGTGTGTGATTCTCTTGGCATTCCCCAAAGGAGAAATTGAAATATTATTTTTGTAGGCCTAAAATAACGGTGCCAGCCATATGACCTTTTAAGAAAATCTTATTTTTCTCGAAGCCGCTCCAAAGATTTTAATGAAAATTTACGGGAAAAGTCTATTAACATTTTTTTTTAATTTTTGGCTTTCTTGGTAACGGTTCTTTGGATTTCTGTCAAATTTTATATTTGAGAAGATCTAGGTAGCCAAATTAATTCGGCTTATCAATATTTTGAATAACTTTTTTTCTAATTAAAATTAATTTTTAATTTTTTTTTTTGAAAAAATCAATATTTTTAAAACTTATCAAAAAAATATTTTAATTTTTATAATAATTTGTATATTAATAAACTCTATAAAACTGCATACCAAAATTTCAAAAAAAAAAAAACTTTTTTTTCTAAAAACTTAAAACAAAAAACAGGATTTTATCAAAATCCGTCCAACAATTTTCGAAATACTTTTTTTCATAAATTCGTTACTATACAAGACGTGTGATGGTGTACTAAAAACCGTTAAGTATTGTGGTTTTGACAATTTTTACTTGCGATTATAGGTACTACATATAATGCAAGTTATGCATTCGTGCAAAAAAAATTGAGATAAAAATCAAACATGACATTACGAAGAGAGAGAAATATATTTGAGTTTCTGGCAAAATTCTGTCCGTCTGTCTGTCTGTTTGTCTGTCTGTTTGTCTGTCTGTCTGTCTGTCTGTCGGTCTTTACGGATGTTTTTTTGGACTGTAGCCTAAACGGTTGGGCCAATCGTTTTCAAATTTAGACCTTATGATATTTTGACATTCTACAGAAGATATTTTTCAATAGTTTTTTAGCTCAAAATTAACGGTACTTGTCATATAACCGTTATGTAAAAGCTTATTTTTCTCGAAAACGGCTCCAAGAATTTTTATAAAAAAAATCAGTGTACCATTGCAGGTATGCATTATATTTTGGTGAACAAAAATTAATATGGTGGTCTAAAAACGGTACCTCCCATTGAACCGGTTTTTTCTTCGACTTTCTCGAAAACTAGCCTAAGTAATTTCGCAATATTTTTTTACGATAATTTTTTTTTTGTATTTTTTTTATAATTTAAAAAAAATTTTTTTTTGAAAAATCAATATTTTGAAAACGGGTAAATGAATTTGTTTTTATTTTGTTTTTAAATGTGTGTTATTAGTGTGCTTAATTTTGCATTCTTGAATTATTTTTTTTAATTTTGTAAAAAAAGTTGTTAAAAAAACCGTAGTATTTAAAAACCGCTCCTACGATTTTGAAAAAAAATCACACTTTTTTACATTTCTTAAAAAAATAAAATGGCGTTTAAATTATTTCACTCAACACAATTTAACGGACCTTATTCAAACAATCAAAAGTCACAAAAATCGAATAAATGCTTTGATGTTCACTTTAATTTTCTTAAATTTTTTTCTACAATGTGACCGCACATATGAGGAAGTATGTGCGATCCAGTGGTGCAATTTATTTATTATAAAATTTAATTCCACCGTAAGCAGTTAAATACAATAATTATCAACTAAATTTTCTTGTAATGAATTATTTAAGATGTGGTATCACAAATAAAAATAATAAGTTGCTGCAACAAAATGTTATTCTTTAAGGGCGGCAGCCCCGAATTCAAGGCGTAGCTAACCAGGGCACATGCCGGGGTGGCTCAGATGGGCGCCAAATTAATTTACCATAAAAAAAAATGTTTTAATATCAGACATTTTTCTTTACATCAATATATGTAATCAAATTCATTCCATCATCACCAGAAATGAGGAAAATGAAATATAGAATTAACGGTGCAATCATAAACAACACACAACCGCAACGAAAATCGATCGGGATAAGAACGATAGGAATGTGAAATCAACAATTGCAGTGCAAACTCTATAGAAAAGTAGAAAAGAGATCAATGTTCAGAGTTCAGGTGGTTAAGCTTCTCCCATTTCCATATTTAGTAGGATTGCGGTAATCGTGACCGACAACCAGAAGAATGAAGAATTCAGAGTAAGAGTTAAGCAGGAGAATTTCTTTATATTCATTTCATATAGCTTATTAACGTCGACGAGAGTAATCTATACAGTTAACAAATTGCTTACGCTCCAGGCTGCTGAGGTAAATTGTAAATATATGTTTTGTTAGTCATACGGTCGGCAGCTGTTAATCAGCTGTTATTTAACACGTATTACAACAACAACTCGAACGTCCCAATTTTTAACAATTAATTTTATCTAGTGTCATCAATTTGACCATCAATTTTTTTTTTTACTTTTTTTAACTCGTGTAATGTCGTTTTCTTATGTTTAAGTTGCAAACAAAGAAAAAAGAATTTTTGACAGAATTTTGACAAGAATAGAAAAAAGTTAAGTTCTGCCAGGATCTTGCCAAATTTAAAATCCTTGTTACAGAAGTCCTTGAGGAAATGCGTTCAACCAGTATCTTTCTTTTACGGCTTTTGATTCAAGTTTTAGCTTGTTTTTCAAAATAGAATATCGCAATCTATAAAAAATAGTAATGAAATCAAATTCAGGAATTAAGGCAATGTCAATAGCTATTCCATTACATAGAAACGTTTTCAGTTACAAAAGACGCCATTCGAATGTGAAAATCCATGAGTTTTGACTTGGTTAGCTTGCAGTCAAATAGTCTTGAATTTTCTAAACAGTCTCCGCTGAATAATATCAACGCTCAATTGATCAGCATACATAGATCCAAATGAATCTAAAACATGATCATATGAAGATTTTATATTTATAATGGCTTCCTTCTTCTGTAGTTTTCTTACTTAGGTTTCAGATGGTGGTTTGTTCCAGAAAATCTTAGAAAGGGATTTCACCGTTCATTATTCGAGTTCGAAGGTCCAGATTGATATGAGCCAGTTGCTAAGCACTCAAGAACAATGCCTGGTATTCATCAAAGAGCAAATGAGTATTGAAACATAGAGAATTTCGTTTTCTCCTAATGATGTAGAATCTAAAGTTATATTTTTTATAGATGCTGTTGAAAAATCGTTTGCAGTGATATCATACTTTATAATGCTATTGAAATAACTATGCCATCTGGTGATGGCACGAATGATGAAGGCTCTGCATTTCATGCCAATTAATGAAAGGTGCAGGGAACTTACTTTTTTTTATAATTAGCCCACAATAAAGGGGTTATGACTACCCTTATAATGTTAATTAAACACAGTGGAGCGTTAGGTAAATAGGGAAGGATGTAAGAGGAGGTACCGATGCACATTCGTTTTAAACTTCTGCATTTTCAAATGGGAGGGAAAAACATAGGCGGGCAATGCATTCCACATTCGTGTGGTACGAATAAAAAAAGAATCTCTATATTTGACTGTACGTCCTAAGTTGGGCTCAAGGGTAAATTGATGAGCATTCATTGTGAGTATTACGGTTGAATTGTTTCAGGGGAGGAATGCAACTGGCTTTTTCACTAGAGCATTGTTTATAGAAATAGCGATAAAAAACAAAAGGTAAGAGACGTTACGACGGTGCTCAAGAGATGTAAATGTTTCTGTTATTGTCCGTTTGCCTATCATTTTTAAAGCTCTTTTTAAATTCTGTCCAAGAAACTCAAGTGGGTTATGGGAGCCCCTGCCCAAATTGGGATACTCAAGTTTTGGCCGAATATCCCTTTATAGACTATAGCCAGATCAGAAAGGGTGACAAATTTCTTACATCTTCGAAGGAAACCTAAACACCTCACAGCATTCTTTGCGCCGTCAAATATGTGGCAGGTGTGTGAGAGGTGATGGGTTTCTTCGATGCAAGTACCACTTATTAATAGTGGTATAGGAGGAACGTTTCGTTTTAACGACAAAAGACAACATTGAGTTTTTGAAGAATTAAATTCGACGCGATTTCTTATTCCCCAGTGTATAATGCTGTGAAGATCATAATTTAAACTTTAAATGAACTGTCTTTGCAGTTTCACATCCAAAGAACCAGGATGAGAATCTGGAAACGAATATGAAAAGCTGAGAGTGCTGTCGTCAGCAAAACAATTTATGGTATTAGTATGTAGTTTCAGATGATAAATCGTTGATATATAATATGAGGAGAGGAGGAGACAGTCGGAGACAAAACAGAGCCCTGGGGCACACCAGCATTTATTTTGTGAGTATCAGACTTGAATCCGTCCACTTCAAATTGAATAAACCTAACCACTATCTCTTATTAAATTTGAGAGATTTATCCCAAGTTGGTAGAGATTGTTAGAAAAAATTGTCTAAAACTCAAGTTCGTCAGTTTTATGTCCGTACTGTTGAAATATTCCATCGTTCAAAACTCCATTCATTTTTTTCTCTGAACCAGTAAAATTATATTGGTTTCAAAATGCTTTCTTTTAAAACAATTAATTTGATATACATTAATTGGTCATTCAATCGAATTCACATTCAAATATGCACAAATTTATGCCTTTTTTGTTACCTTTATTGTTAGAAAAATGTTGCTTACAATAAATTGCTTAAATCTATATGATTTCATTCTTCTATCGACAGTTTTAATCTCTTGATGGAAAATAATTTCACCTGATGCTCTCCCACAGAAACCGTGCATTTTTTTGGATAAAAAATAACCGTTTTTTTTCAATCCAGCACCTCACTCATCTGCCTACTAAATTTTATCCAAATCCGTTTATACGTGGAGGATAATATTGCATTTGGAAATATTCTTTTGCTCGTTCTTGTTGATTCTCAGAATATCGTGTACGGTTATTATAGGTTGTTGTTCTTCTTTTATCTTGGGCTATACTCTTCTTATTTAATAATTCTATTAAAAACATTAATCCCGATTTCAAATGTTCAGCAATGGAAAGCTACTAGTCATAATTTCAAATGTTATCATTGCTATGAAAAAATAACGTTAAAAAACTTTGTTGCTGGTTTTTTGTTTGGAAAAATTCTGTTGATCCAACCGATATTAAACTTAGGCTACATCATAGACACATCTACTAGTACACACTTCTTTTTAATTCAAAAACATAAAAATGTGTATTATGTAAGCAAATATTTAATTTATTTTTCTGCACCAAACCTTTATTTATCCAATAGAGGTAATAAAAATGTAAATATAGTATTATAGTGATGTAGTATGGAAATTTTAATCTTTGACTTTTTTAATCAAAATGGTGTCTTAGAATATGCACATCAATAAAACAAACATTAAAAATCCATACAAAATAATTTAAACATTTACTCTGCCGTTGGGCGATGTGAATTCCCTGAAAATACCATAACGCCAACCAGCCAAAGCATTTAGTTTTATCGCTAATGTTATGGTCAACAGCATCGCTAACCTCATTCCCCATGTGCAATGCACACATTATATTTACCTACTTGCACCAAACTAACGACGGGCTATCAAGAAAATTACGTAAAACCCGAAGAGCCTCCACATAGTCAACTTGTTGAAATGACGAAAAAATCGAGTACCATCTCAGCTGCTAAGCACTAGCACTTGTGTTCGGCCAAGAGGAGTACCTTACTCCTATATACCTGCAACCTACTGCTTGTGTCTAATGTCAAAGCGAAATGTCGTAAAATACCAAAACCTCTTATAGATGCTTGCTTCCAAGGAAGAGGAGGATTATGAAGTCACTCAACAAAGGTGTGCCGGATGAAAGACGACGACAGCAACGGCAGCGAGATGGATGGAAGCACTGTAGTGGGTGCTTATTGTTGGTGGACAAATTATCACACTTCGTTAAGTTTATTACGTATCAGTTGTGGCACGGCGGCATGGCTCTTAAACAATTGCGGAAGTCGCATTGTTTGCAACACTGCTTGTCGACAAGAATAAGAAATATTTCATTTTGATGCAACACATCAACCATAGCCATGGTCAAGGTGGTCTCAATGATAGTCAGCTGCAACTTGCTACCAATTATACTGGCTTTGCTATAGTGATGGGCCAGTCAAAACACATGAATCGATATATTGTCTGCCGCAATCGAGTGCAGCTTAATCGAGTGAAAAACTAGTTCATGCTGTGCGAAACTGGGTATTCAGACACGTGGTTCATAAGCGTTTGTGGAAGAGGTTGTTTGTTATGATACTGCGGTTTGTTGGTGTAATTAAGTTGACGTTTCTGTTAAAGATGACAGGAGCTGCTGGACATTTCTTCCCGGTTCCAATAAATCACTTGTTGGTAACATCTAGTTGTGGCAGCTTTTTAGACATGATTTTATATATTAAGGTTAATTGGTCATTTACATAATATTGATGGGCATCAGTTTATCTGCAAATGCGAATAGATTACCATAAATAAAAAAACAATTACAGTTTAAATACGACTATATAAGTACGGAGTAGCGATATATAAATGTTGTCCTGAAAAATGTTTTCAACATATTTTAAAGCAATAAGTTTTGGATTAAAACCAAGCAATGTTATTCAATAGATCAAATATTTGTTCATCATTTTGTTCGGCGATGAAGCAAACTTGTCGGTTTTCTTCGAATTTGGAGCAATGATAATCCATAAGGTGATGTTCAAACATCACAACATCTAGAAAAACGTGTTTTCTTATTCGCTTTATGAGCCAGTGGAATCATTGATTTCTCTGTCGTCAAGAAAAGTAAAATCAGAACTGCGGTTTTTGACGTGATAACGTCTTATAAATCGATGACAGGCTACAAATACCAAATAACATGACTCATGCTGGTAATGCTGATAAGACTCATGCTGATAATACTAATAAGAAAAGTGATGCACGCTGCGATACTTTTGTTCTTTCAACCAAAATCGATCGCAAGCACCAGGCGAACATGAAAAAAACAGGCCCAAATTCCCAAAATAATTTCACTCAAATGCAAAAAGAACAAGAAGAGAAGAGGAAGAGAAATACAAAATAGGCGGAGTTTTGTTAAAGTAGATAGTAGATTGGGGTGTGTGTATGTGGATTTAACGAGAGCGTTTGTGGGTGTGAGTTAACGGGCTGTATGTTGGTGTTGCTGCCATCAATGTTTTCTTTTGAAGTTATCACGTAAAATTATCGTCCGTAAACCGACTTTACAGGCAACCAACTCTTTTCCTTGTCTTCATTGGAAGACATAGTTGTTTCAGATGTGTATGTTCTTTCAAGGAAGCCACTATAACACGTGACCTATAGCCCACTAATATTTTCTAAATTGCTAACTAGAGTGGTCATAAGTAAACGAAATGGCAACTTAATTCCGAGAAACAAAATCCATTTGAATTAATGGCCTTTTTTCTTATTGCGGCTCCTCTTAAAGTAAAAGAAAACCACAAAAGTGCTCTTATAAAAAGTACTAAATTATCCTGTAAACTTTTTGATTTTCATTATCTCATATATAAGGTGTTTTTTTTAGACGTTTGGTTTTCAATCTGGCAATACTTTTTTCGGAGTTGGTCTTTTTGAGAGCTGTTACTTGATTTATGCTCAATTTGGTTTGCCATTACATAATAAATAGATTTACTCTTGTACAAAATTTGCAAATTGTGCAAATTTATTACCAAAATAATGGTACGGTTCGGTGGAGCAGAGTGTCGAAGAAGACCCGAATGAGTCCATCCGCCATCGCGCGCAACAATTGGAGCTGTGCATATCCACTTTATGGAAGATTTTGAGGAAGGATCTTGTGTAGCAGGCTTATAATATCCAACTCGTGTAAGAATTGGAACCGAACGACCATCAAGCGCGTCGCAAGTTCGATGCATGGGCCCAAAACGAGATGGCCACAGATGCCGATTTTCACAAAATGGGGAAAATTGGGCCTCTCGGCTGGAATTTATTCAACCCAGCCGCGGCGGCCACTTACCCAAAGTCATTCTTAAAACATAATGGCAAATCGTTATCTTTATAATAAAGCTAAATTCTTGTCCATAACATTAAATTATATGCGTTTTATTTCTTCTTGAAAACCACACGTCTAAAAAAACACCCTTTACAAAATAAACAATTTCATGCGAACAGGTATTTAAATTCAAAGGAAAATTTTAATTTCATGACATTTTTTTTTAATTTTCCGGAATTCTTGTTGCATTTTATAAAATATATTGCACCAATATAAAAAACAAATCAACATTTAAACACGTCTACAGCTGACCTCAGCATCAGCAGAACTTCTAAACATTTAAAAAGTATTAATGTTTGTTCTCGTTGATTCTCACGAATTGGTGTAACGAAAATAATATAAGTAGAAAATCATGCAGCCCTGTCGCATTTTTGTAAAAAAAAAGTAGAAGATTGGCGGGGCTTTGGTAAAATAATTTGGTGAAACAAGAAACGCACTGTTGTACATGATTTTTGGTAGAATGTTTGATGCCGATTGTGCAACGTGATTTTTACAACAACATTTGATTTTAAAAAAGATCTGTAAGATCTGAAAAGAAATGTAAAACTATCTTCTTTAGAAACAATTTTGTCTAAGGCTTCTAGGAATAGGAGAAAGAACTGGAGCAAGTTAGTGATCACTGTGCCAGAAAAAGTGGGGTCAAACACTTTGGTATTTGGCTAGATAAGTTAGCATTTTTCAACCGATATATGTATGCCGCTTTGACCATGGCTAGTATAGCTCTTGTCAGATAAGACGTGGTTGTTTCAAAGCAGCAGTTTATATAGAAGGAAGAAGGTGATTCGCTACATGGCTTTTATAAGCCTGATTAATGCCTTTGATATGCAGAATTAATTGGGCTACCTTAAATAAAAAATTTGACAGAAATCCAAAGAGCCGTTACCGAGAAAGCCAAAAATTAAAAAAAGCGTTATATGAAAGGTACCGTTAAAAGACCTTTCCCGTAAATTTGTTCTTATCAAATGATAGCCAATAACAGCAAAAAAAAATCCAAATCTTTTGATCAAAATCTTTGAAGCCGTCAAATGGCAGGTACCGTTATTTGTAGGCCTAAAAATAAAATTCAATTTCTCCAATGCAAAGAATCACACACACCAAATTTGTAGATAATCCCTCAAGCCGTTTAGGCTGCAGCTCGCTATACATACTGACAGACAGAAAGACAGATATTTTTTACCACTAACTTCTCTATGATCGTAATGTCATGTTTGATTGTTATCTGATTTTTTTTTATTTTCAAAAAGCTTGAAAAGCAGCAAATTTTCTAAAAACTCATTACCAGAAAACTTGCATCACAGACTATAGTAGTGGTTTTTAATTTAAAGCAGACTTTTATTTATCTAAAACTAAATAGCTACCTTGTTTTAATTTTATTTTAGTTTATCAACTTATTTTATTTTTAATATTTTTTGAAGGATGTAAGCCATGATATTTCCAAAAAACAAGAACATCGCTGATTACTTTAGAAACTTTATATTTTTACTTGCGACTATAGGTACTATAATGCAAGTTATGCATTCGTGCAGATTACAATAGCATTTCATTACGATGAAAGAGAAACATATTCGACTTACTGGTAAAATACTGTCCGTCTGTCTGTCTGTATATTTGTACGGATGTATTTTGGACTGTAGCCTAATCGTCTTTAAATTTAGAACTTAAGGTTATTTTGACATTCTACAGAGGAGTTTTTTGAATTTTTTTTTTAGCTCAAAAATTAACGGTATCAGCCAAAATATTTCATCTCAAAACGAAAAAAGAAATCGGGTCGCATTCACATATTTGCCAAATGTCTCAGACAAACTCAGACATTGCTTTGACCGAGAAAACATACATATGCTTGATACTAGTGCTAACAAACTTCGTTCAAAGCTGGGCACAACAAAAGATCAAGTACCATTACGAGATCGCAGCGGCATGTATCAAATCAGCTGCTCAGATTGTAATGCAAAATATAAAGGCCAAACAAGGAGAGCATTATCTGCACGTATTAATGAACATTTGGGCAGCGTAAAGAAAAAAGATCTCTCAAACTCTGTTGCTGAACACGCTTACGATCTGGACAATTCACACATTTGAAAATGTAAAATTCCTAAAAAATTTCAACAATCCATCCAAATTAGATGCGTACGAATCTTTCTATATTGCAACAAAATCTCATGAACATTGAAAAAGAGAACAATCGATTCACCACTATTTTATTTAGTTAAACATTAAATAATTTTACATTAATAATTAAGTTAATTTTCTCAATTTTCCTCTCTTTATTTTATTTTGTAGTCTCTTGTTTTAAACCGTAAACATATTTTGTAAATTGTAATGTATGTGTATATAGTAAAGAAAACTGTTACTCAAATAAGTTAAATTGTCATTCTCACTATTGTTAGACTCTTTTCAATTTTTTGTATTTTGTTTTATCTCCTTTCTTTTTCAAATTTAGTGTCTACTAAGCGCTCGCTGAAGATGAGCACACAACTATGAGCTCGAAATGCATATGATAAAATTATTTAATAAATACATAAATCTTTAGAACAAACATTTTTGTGTGTTTATTAATTTATCGAAAATTTGCGGTCAACAAAGAACAAATTTATTTTTATCCTCTGTAGCCTAAGTATTTTTGGATTAATTTTTTTTTCGAAAACTTTTTTTTGTATTTTTTAATATTTTTTTTTAATTTTTTTTTTTTTGAAAAATCAATATTTTGAAAACGGGTAAGTGATTTTTTTTAATTTTGTTTTTAAATGAACGTTATTTTTGTGCTTAAGTTTGTATTCCTTAATTATTATATTATATATTATTATATGTATATTATTATTATTAGTATATATTATTATATATTAAAAAAAAGTTGTTAAAAAAACCGTTTTATTAAAAACGGCTCCTACAATTTTGAAAAAAAAATCACACTTTTTTACATTTCTTACAGAAATAAAATGGTGTTTAAATTATTTCACCCAATACAATTTAATGTATTTTATTCGAACAATCAAAAGTCTTAAAAATCGAATAGCTTTGATGTTCACTTTAATTTTCTTAAATTGTATTCTACAATGTGACCGCAAGTACGTGCGGTCCAGCTGTTCGATTTATTTGTATTAGTTCAAGAAAACAACACTCTTCTCTGGTCATAGCTACTTTTGTCATTGGCTCCAAGGAAGCTGGTTTAAACAATGAGCTTTTAATGATACCAATTGAATTCAATTAAGGAACTACATATCTTATCCCATTAGCTACAGTAAATTTAATATATAATAGCTAAATAATTAAAAAAATATAAAAAAAGTCCTTTGAATGGTCGCCTAGTGAAATACCAACAGCACCAACGTCAAACCACAACTAAATCTTTCAATAAAATTCATCTTCACACTTGTAGGTACCTTAAGAAGAAACCTCCATTGGCACATGAAAACAATTTATATTTTATTTTATATTTAAAATCAATTTGACATTTAAATCCATGATCAATACACAAGTGTCCCAACATCCAATATGTCCACCACACCAAAACACTCAACTTTACCATCAATCTTCATCGACGATGCCACTCTATACAGACAATCAATGTAAAGATCACTTGTCCATACATGGTGCTGGCCAAGATGATTTGAACTTCATGCCAACAACCAAGCTGCTACAATTATGGCAAAATCAAAGACCTTTTAGCCCTCCCACCGAGCTCTATCAATGCCCGCATTTAACCAAAAGGTGTTAGATAATTAAGAAATTCTATTTATCTCAACTGCCCTCCACATTGTCGTTGTCATCGTTTGTTGCTCATTTGCTTGCAAAAGATACACACAATAGCCATACGACTGCATTGAAAAATGTATCTAAGTATCTAAATAAATCTTGTTTGATGATACTGCGATGATGGGAAGTTATATGGTTATCCTACCGCTCTCGCCCACCGCCTGCCGCCTTTCGTTCCCAATATACTGCCCCATGCATCGAAAAATTGAATTTAACTTAAAAACTAAAAAAAAAGATACAAAATGTATCTTCAACTATATTGAAATTATTTGAATAGCATCTAGCTGCACTTGTGTAGTTCAGAGTGTGTGCTCTAAAGTTGTTGCTATTGTCACTTGAATGCAAGCTAAATGGTTGTATATATATACAGCGTTAGACATATACATAGACAACCATTAAAAGACTTACAACGTTACCAGTGATAAACATTGACGCCGCAGTAGGCAAAGTTAAAATGCATCTTCTGTGAGATGCATATAAATAGTCGAGACTCCCGGCAATTGGTATCATTAAAAGCTCATTGTTCCACCCAGCTTCTTTGGAGCCAAAGGCAAAAGTAGCTGTGTACAGAGAAGAGTGTAGTTTTCTTGAATCAATAAAAAAAAATATAAAGTGTGTGATAAAAGAAGGCTTCGATCCAGCACTATAAAGGATACTTTTGAGTGGATTTTTCTCAAGTGATTTTTGTATCTCGTTTAAAAATGAAAATAGTAAGTGATTTCAAAAAATAACTGGACTTGAAAATATATTTTAAAATGATTCTTCATTAATAAATATGAACATTTAAAAAACGTTTGAAGTGAAAAAAAACTATATCCTTTAACAGTGTTTATAAAATATAGAAATATTCCATGTTTCCTAGTCTGTTCTTGAAGTTTTGAAATTTAAGATAAAAGTTTTTTGGAGGACACAGAATTTCGTTAGGCTTTTTGAAACTTATTTTAATCTTTTAAAATACAATGCTTCAATCGCAAGAATGTATGTATTTATATTTATAAACATATTTAAAATGTATATTCCTTCTCATCAATTATTTAATTCATTTTCGGTCAAAGCGGTGCATTCAATTAAGCGAGTTCTTGTCCTTAACTATTTGCACCGTCTAGACCTAGATTTTTGTTGTTTAAAATAAAAGCCTTAATAATACTTCTTAATTTTAACTAAAATTTTAATATTATGTTGGATATTTTTATAAAAAATATTTTTATATAGAAAATTTTCTTAAATTGAACTTATTTGTATCAATTATTCGCCTCTCCCATGTCTTGTCAAAAATTGTCACCACAGAGGCTTTTAAAAGAAGAATTATTGTATCAAATTATTGATATGTGATGTCTTCTTTTAAATAAGCTTAATTAAGAGAAACAATTAATAAGACTCGTTCTAACCAAAATTATTTTTTCCAATTTTCAAAAACATATAAATATATTTAAATAAAAATGGTTTTATGAAATTATCTTTTAATTAATTTTTTTTTTATTTACCTACATAACTTTTTACTTGCGATTATAGATACTATAAGGCAAGTTATGGATTCGTGAAAAAAATTATAACAATCAAACACGACATTACGATGATAGAAAAGTCAAAAAAAGTGGGTCCGGAAAATCCATCCGTCCGTCTGTCTGTATGTCTGTCTGTTTGTTCGCACCTCTACATCCTAAACGGATGGGCCGATTTGCTTTAAACTAAGTATTTATTATTTGCTAGTATCTCGGAAGGTGTTTTTTTTATTTTTGCTCTAGGTTGAAAAAAAACCGTACCTGCCATACAATCATTAAAAAAAGTTTGATATTCTCGCTATTTTTTACAACAATATATCTTTTAGTTAGAATGAATTTTCGAAATTTGTTCTATAACGGTACCCCCCATTGGACCTTTTTTTCCTGGACTTTTTCGAGAACTTCTTAACCGATTACAAACAAATTTAATATTCTGGAAGATGTAGATAGTCAAATTAATTCGGCATACAAATATTTCCGAATATTTTTTTTCTTTTTTTATAATTTAAAAATTTTTTTTTTTTTTCGAAAAATCCATATTTTGAAAACGGGTATTTGATTTTTATTTCTTAGTTTTGTTTTTAAATGTAAGTGATTGTTGTGTTTAAGTTAGCATTCTTGAATTATTTTTTTTTTAATTAAAAAAAATGTTTAGTTAAAAAAAAGTTGTTAAATACAAAAAATTAAGAACCATTCCTACGATCTAAAAAAATACACTTTTCATATTTTCTAAATAAATAAAATGGCGTTTAAGTTTTTTCCGCTGAAAACTATTTCACGTACTTTTTCCAAACAATCAAGTCAGAAAAATCGAATAAGTACTTTGAAATTCCTTTAATATTTTTCAAATTTTATTCAAAGCTGTGGCCGCAAATAAGAGCAAGTACGTGCGATACAGTTGTGCAATTTATTTTAATTTATAGTTAAATAAAGTTATTCAATTTTGTTAAATTTAAAAAACAGTATAAGAAAAAAAGATATTTATAAAATTATTTTTAGTTTAATTTATTTATTTGTTTTTGAAAATTAAAAATTATTTTTGGTAAAGCCATTTTTTTAAGAAGTTTTTACTGGTAAGACTTGCAAATTTTAAATTTTGATTTAAATGAATAAATAATTTTAATAAAGATTTTAAATCATGGCTCATAAGCCACTTATCTTAAAAGGGCATTTTTTATTTCATTTAATTTTTTAATTAAAAAAAAAACAATAAAGTAGTAAAGTTATATAAATAAACACTCGATAATTTGGAACTTTTATGGTGGAATTTCGGATACAATACGGAGAATCAAAAAAAACAAAAATGTATAAGTATAAACTTAGTTTTAGCTTATCTTATCTTATATACCATAAAATTAGCTAGCTTACCTGTTGAGTGCGCATCACCGAGAACCACAAAACGAATTCGAACAAAAAAAAACGAAAAACATAAATAAATAGAAAGGACACAATGTTTCACAACAAACTAACTAAAATTTGGTTTTGCCATTCTAGTGACTTCGTCCATATATCTTGTGGAATTTTTAAAAGTTTAGTAACAAAAAAATATTTTTTGTTATTACTGTTCCATTTATACTAACTTTACGCAAGTGATATTCAGGGACACTCATATCTGCAACAGAAAGGTCCCACCTATAAAGAAATTGTTTTCACACAAATTCAAATTTAATAACAAAAATATTTCCAAACTTCTTTTAGCATGATCTAGTTTTGTATCTGGAGAAATTTAAGTGACAGTTCCATACCCGGTGAAAACCTATGCTTAAATTTAATAAATCGAAAGTTTACTAATTTTTCGCCCTCCACTTTTATTTTAGGCGCGGAATCACTGGTTTGTTGCATGTGTTAAGGAGTTCCTCAAGGCTTGATATTTGGACCAATTGTATTTTCAATGTACGAGATCCCTACTGTAGCTTCAACTTCTGTTAAAATGTACGCTGACAATGTCCAATTTGACATGATTGAAGATGGAGCACACAAAATCAATAAGGATTTCGAGAGGATATCCGTTCGGTGTAATAAAAATAAAAAATGCTTGAACCCTTTTAAAACAAAATGCGCGAATGATTGTGGGACCCTTTTTATTTTCCAGACACACCTTGATTTCCTAATATGTAACAGTCTTTTCACCCTGAACCTTCTTCTTCGATCCCCTTTAACATCCGAGAACAAATCTTTCCATTAATTAGTAATTCCACACTTTTCTATCGCCATTTCCACATGGAGTACCTTTTCTTCAAGTGACTGACCTTTATAACTTCTTGTCATCATCGAATTCCCATGTGGCTCACAGAGCCGCACATGCCCACATACAATATCATAGTCGCCTCAACAACAGGATCGCATTGTTCCAAACGATGGCGCGGCGGCGATGCCAAGAGATGAACTTTGGTGTTACATAAATAAATCCATGGAATAGAAAAATTGAGGTCTCATTATGCGAGTCCAATACACCAAGGTGAAGAAACCACTGCAGGCAGCATTAATGATGGCATTTTAGGCGATCAATAGGCGAAGATAGACATTTTTCGTCGTGATTTATGGTTTCACTTGCATTTTTTTCAGGAATTACAATGTTTACAACATCGCGCCGTCTCCTTGGCCAAAATGTTTTTTTTTTTCAAAGGAGTGTCTCATTATGTCATTAGGATAATATTGATTGAATCAATAAAGAGAAACACACACAGAAGTGTTTGCCATTTAAAAAAAAAAAAAAAAAAACTCAGATGTTTGCAAACAAGTCATTATATAAAGTATTACTTGTTTGATATACAAATAAACTTGTCCAACTATAAATGATAAGCTTCACTAAGTTAGAAAATAAAATTTGTATTTTGAAACGCATTACAGGTAGTAGCACATCCACTCAATTAATCACTCAACAAAGATTATTCTAAAACAAATACAAATAATTAAATGTCAATTTCAGGTCGAAAGATAGGTTAAGTAACTTCGACTTAGAGCTTTCTTCATACTTCAGTTTCAATTGAATAAATAATTTAACAATTCTATCACGATTCTCGTTCAGTAGCAATTTTAAAGTATAATTGGTGCAATTACAAGGTTTTTTCTCTTTCAAACCAAGTTGTCCGTGGAATTTATTGTGGAATCTGTGAAATCTGACTTTAGCGCTATTTAATTGTTGTATCCGAAGTTTTTTAGCATTTCTTAGCATATAATTTTTTTTTTATTTTTTTAGGAAATAACTCTATTGATAGCTGTTGCTGTAACAATGGTTGTTGCAGCACCTCAACGTGCCGATGAACCTATTGCTATTGTTAGCCAGGAATCAAATATTGAACCAGATGGATCATACCAGTACAAGTAAGTAGTATTGCATACGTTTAGGCGGATTGCGTATGTTTAAAATGAACAGTGAGTAAAAAGAATTTTGTTGGACCTAAACGAAAGAGCTGAGTTGCGAACTCAAAAAAAATTGTTCATCAAAATTGGCCTACGAAAGGTGAACAAACGTTTTTTTTTTTTTTGTTTCATTTTAACGTATTTGACTAAAATAAGCTTACTTAGTTTTTAGAATAAAAAAATCTAAGAAATGGTTTGTAAAAACAAAGATATTTATATTATAATTTCAATTTTTTAAGACTGCTAGATGATTCATTTGTATTTTTTATATTTAGACCATAATTTAAATGATTTCATAACTGAAAATCATGTGCTTTAAGCTTATCTTGTTGGAAAATATCTTTGGAAAAATCATTTATTGCATCCTTTTTCACGTGATAATCTTTCTTGATTTCGCTGAATAGAAACTTCACTTAGATCTTTTCATTTGCTCCAAGGAAAACATTCGTACTGCCATTTTAAAACGCAGCAGCTATACAATTTTTTTAATGACAAAATTAAATATTAAAATTTAAAAAGTTATTTGCTTAAGCATTTATGTTTAAATAAAGAATAGCAGCGACCTTGTTGTTTGCAAATATCGTGCATAGTTGGCATATATTAACTCAAAAGCAGATTGCTCATAATCAAATATTAATTTATTATCTATTTGTTTTTATAATTTTGCTATTATAAAGTTCAATAGAAAAAAATGTTGATGTTTTATCTTTTTCATACCAGTTTGTTTGAATAAATTTTTTTTATTCTACTAGATACGAGACAGCAAATGGAATCAAAGGAGAAGAAACTGGTACTTTAAAGAAGGCTACATCCGCAGACACCAGTGACGTTATCATAGCTCAGGGTGCAGTTTCATACACATCTCCGGAAGGAAACCTCATCTCACTAACTTACACAGCCGATGATGAGAACGGTTTCGTGCCCTCCGGTGATCATTTACCAACACCACCACCAATCCCACCAGCAATCCAAAAGGCTCTTGACTACTTGCTCAGTCTGCCACCACAAAAGAACTAAGAACTTGACATCTGGATCCCAAAAAAAGTTGCTAAATGCCTGCCTACAATCTCTATTGTTGTACAATTAAAACAAACTGCTTTCAGACACGATCACACAGACACACACACACACCTGCAAACGAAACACATTTAAAAACATAAAAAGACAAAACATTGTTATACAATTATTCTTTTTTATAGTTTAAAAAATCATATATAAAATACAAAAAAAAATACTTACACCATTTCATATACTGACTGAACGAACCAGGAATACGTACTGTAAAAAAAGTAATCGCACGCACTCTCTTTATTTTTCCACTATTTTTGTTATTTTTTCTATATAATTATAAAAATATTTTATATTCTAATCCGTCTATGATCTTTTTTATAAAAAAAAAAATATTATAGCAAATGCGATACAAAATTCTTTAAAAAAAATCCTTTTTCTTCATTACTAACGTTTATGTTTTAGGATTCATATTTCTGAATGATACTCAATTTCTTTAGTCTTTTCTTCTATTTTATTTTATTTCTTTGTTATCTATTGTCAAATAAATAAATGGCATTTTAGTCGCGCTGACAAATTTTGGCATTATGTGATATCGCAATAAATTAAAAAAAAACTAACAAAAAATGTATAAATGTATAAAACGTTATATGAGTACTTTAAGATGCAATAAAGAATTTATTATTCTTTGAAAAAATACACAATGATTTGTTTTATTTTTAATTAATTTATTTTTTGATCCAGTTCTTCGATTTATTTCTGGTGCACTAATTTGAAAATGGACGAGATCTTAACTGACCGGTTAAAAAAAAAGTAATTTTGATTCTTGCCAAAAAAATTATTAAAACGTTTTAGATTGCAAGTCTTTATTGCCGAAATAATTATTGACACTTGTCTATTCACACGATTTGTGTCTCTTAAATAAGAAGAAATAAAAATAAAAAAGGCAATTAGTTTAATGAAATCAATTTCAACTTTTACCTTTTTGTAAATTTTAAGACTTTTGCATGTTTTCATTTAAAATTATTATATAACCGTTGAAATATTACTTCTTCTTCTTCTTTAACCGAAGATTGTTATGATCTCGACTGGGACCACAAATCTCCTCAGCAACTTGGCCAGCTACCCGGTTTTCGATTGTTCCAACAGTTGAAACTTACTAAGTAACTCTAAAATTATACAATTTTCGAATTACTTTTTTCGTAAATTCATGATTATTGACTTGTCGTGGCTTAATCCCTTTTTAAATAACAAAAGCCTCTGATGTTGTGGTTTTTAATCTTTTTTAGGCGGACAGTTTCATTTTTTTACCTAAATATTACTTCTTTTTGCCAAGGATCTTGCTAGTTCGTGCGACTTAGTCATGGCTAATTTTACTTGGTTTCTTACTCGGTGACTCCTACATCCATCTTAGGTGCTTAAGCCTTTTGGAATCGAAATCTTCTCTACAAAATGCGGTTGTAATATCAATAAAGAGGTGGTAGTTATTGAATAGAATAAAGTATGTACTACCTTCTACCAGCGACTTCGTCTGCATGGACTTAAGATAAAGCATTTTGATTAAATTAGGTTTTTCGTCAAATTATAATTTATTTTTATTAAGATAGTGAATACCATTTTTCTAATCCAATTGATATTCCGCTATAACTGTATGTGTCAATATTTCTATATCTCTATGTGTATATCTACATCTTTAAATCTCCGTATCTTTATATATCTGTTTATCTCTATTTCTCTTTGCCTCTGTTTTTATCTTTAGGTCTCTATATCTCTATATCTCTATATCTCTATGTCTTTATATCTCTATATCTCTGTCTTTTTAAATCTCTCTATCTCTATATCTCTCTATCTCTGTATCTCTATATCTCTATTTCTCTATATCTTTATATCTCTATATCTCTATACATCTGTATCTTTATATCTCTATATCTTTACAAATCTATTTCCCCATATATCTATATCTCTTAATAATATAAGAAATCCTGTAACTCTTCCGTCTACTAAATTTCACAAATTCGTGCTCTCTTTAAGGCACAGAAGTATATCAAACAAATCTCCAGAAATGCAGCATTTCACATTAGAGCCTCTTCAACAGGAACCGTTTTTTGATCCTCCTGGGTCAACATTTATTTTCAGTGTTTGGGCATTCTTATTTTTCCAGTATGTAGCCCTTCTTGTGGATCGGATGTTCCATTCAAGATGAGTCTTCCTTAATTGCTTTATATATAAAATTCGGTGGGACGGGCTTCTTTGCATGTTCCGTTTTACTTGCGATTATAGGTACTATAAGGCAAGTTTAGGATTCGTGAATGTAAAAAAATTTGAGAGAACAATCAATCAATGTAGAACACACTGCGCGGGCAAATATATTATGGTCGTTCCAACGGAGGTCGTCGTTGACATACATACCGAGTACATAGAGCTTTTCGGTTTCTTCGATGAAAGTTCCATTCATGGACTATGGCATGGGGGGTATGTTTAGCATTAACTACAGAAGACAGCAGTGTAAAAGAACAGCTCTTCAGAAGAATCGGGGGTATACCATCCGGGTCAGCGGATTTGTGTGTATCGAGATCTTTGAGAACTCTTGCTACTGTACGAGTGCGGAAAAAAATCTGTCCCATGGAAAAAGTTACATTCTCAAGTATAGGAGGGGCAAAGTTGCTGTTAGGCAGCGTGGAGCTGGCAGCGAAATGGGCGGCGAGCAAGTTTGCCTTCTCTGAAGAGTAAACAATTGGTTTGCTATTGTCGATGAGCGTTGGAATCGAAGACGTTGAGGAGTTTTTAATATTTTTTACAAATGACCACAACATTTTACTGCTTTTGGGACACTGCAGAATTTTTTGCCGTAATTTTTGGTCATGCAAAAATTTGGTTCTTTCAATAACGGAGTTGCATGAGTTCCTTGCTTGTTTGTGCTTTTTTCCGATTTTCCTTTGTAGGTTAAGTTCAGATTGTTACTTTTCTACGTTAATGTTACTTATTTTTTACGATTCAGTCGTCCCATTTCCAATGATCATGCCAAATTTCAGCCTCTATCTAATTTTTTCCTTTCTTTGGCATTTGTTTTGTTTATTTTTCCTGGACACGTTCATGATTAAGTGAAAAAAAAATAATTTTCTTTGGCACGATCCTTCAATCCGCTATTGGAGACGCAGTTATATTTTAAAGAGATTTGTAGTATTTGGATGAGGAAGCTGAATTTTATACTTATCTGGCAATACAAAGTATTCTTATTTTGGACTTCTACATAACGAGATATAGGCGTGTAAGGGCTTGAGTGGAAAATGTATATTCTGACTCGCAACCTTTCAATCTCTGCTCTTGTAGGCGGTATATGGTATACATACAAAGCCAGCTTCTAAATCTTTTATATCCAAAGTTATAGCCATTTTAAGAATGTCAAAAATTCAAAAAAAAAAACTAAACCTTAAAACTAAAGTACCAATATTATTTTTATTTTTTTTTTTTTGCTCAACACATAGAGGTGAGGATTTTTCTGAAAAGTTGTGCCGAAGTGTAAGGAACATAATTATATTAGTTAAAAGTCTATTAGAATTATTTACAATTTTATATGGCGCCCTGTTTTTGTTTGCTGGGCTAAAATATGGTTTTCTTAGCAATTGGTTCACTGGTGAAATTATGGTATATCTCATCGAACAGTTGAAGAAATCGTTTCATGGTAGCTTAAATTTACGCTAAAAACAATAAAATGTTTAATTTTATTCGTTTTGATTTGATATACACAACATACAAAAAAATACAATTTCTTACGAGAAGCAATTCAAATTCAAGAAAAATCAATATTCTAAATCTTTTATTCCAAAAGAAACTTTATCAACAGCAACATTAAATCCTACAATGTCTCCAAAAAGGGGTAATACGATTAGAAAATTCAATTGAAGAGAAATACAATTTCCTAGAATCTGTTAGTTCTCATGATTCGGTATACCAAGATTCAAACATTACTACAGCCCAGCTCAGCTGTGTCTTCTAAAATCTTACATTGTTCTCGTTGATTCTCATCAATTAATGTAACTAAATTCATGTAATTAGAAAATAATGCAGCACGGTCTCCATTTTTTTATGAAAGAGGATTACTTTGTATATTGTATTTCAGGATTACGTCAATCGGGATTTTGTTAAGCAAAATTTTGATAAAAGCTATTTCGTTAAATTGGAAAACATAGCCAAGCCAAATAAGTAGCAATTATTTTTATTGAAGAGTAATTGGCGAATGAGAATTTTAACATCAAGTCTCCGAATTATTGTTTTATCAATAGGTAGGATTTTGCATCATTTGTAGTTTCTTTATTTAAGTCAAGCAAGACTCATTTGAAAATGGTATGATCAGCAAGGCTCCCTCCTGGACTTATGCATTTTGCAGTTTTTTAGTGTTTCGGTAAGTCACTTTCTATTTCTTGTAAATCTTAAGATCCGAAATTCAAATATAAAAATAACACATTTCAAAACAAACAAAAATCACAATTTTTGTAAACTATTACTTTTTTACTAGATTCACATAAAAATAAACTGTTCAATCAACTATCGAACCATACTTTCCCTCCACGGTAATCCTTTTATTCCACCGTTTTATAGATGATGCTAGTGGATGCGCAGCCTCAATTACACGGCCTTGAGCTTGATAGCCGTATACATCTGCGAAATAGAAAACTTCATAAAGTTGTCCATCCTCGCCCGTGTAGACAAACCGTCCCGATATTGGTTCACCATTATGTCCGGGATTTATTGAATCCAAAAAATCATTTTGAATGCCATTTTCACCTAAACTATTAGAAAACATGATTTAACTTTTATTCGAAATTTCCAAGTCACTAGATATTATTGCTACCTACCTGGTTTCATCAACTGAATCCTGTTTCAAGACAGCAGCCTCGGCAAATATAAATAGAAACCAAAAAGTCAGAACGAAATTCATTTTTGCGTGACCCAAATCTACACGCGGCAACGAAAAACGCAAGAAAGAGAATATCAGCGCATCGCTTGATATTATATAGCTTAACTAACTACTAACCGATTTGGATAGTTTTATTTGGTTATATTAGAATCTTTCAGGTTATCCTTAGCAACTTGACCAAGTTGGCATTGATTTGATATGATTAGGAGGCCATAATTTATGTAGAATAACTTTCATAAGTGAATCTGCAACTCAAGTGGAAATGACTCAAAAACTACTTTTTTTTGTTAACAAAATTTCGAATGTGAATTAAAAAACAGTCGTGTGGTTCTTAAAATTAAAATAAAATTTGCATTTGTTTATTTAATTCGGTGAATATAAATTAAGTTAATTGCTATTTTATCATGAAACGTGTTTTTTTATATTTGTTCTTTTTGCGTCGGTGAATTGAGTTTGGTATATATAAATACAGCATGGGTAGAAAAACAAAAACAGTCTTTATAAATCCATTCAGGAGTTCAGGGTTTGAAAAGGATTATAGGTTTTTAATAACCTTCACTGTTTAAGAGCTTTTGGGGATTATATGAAATAGTTTTCTTCAAGAATGCCTTCCTATTTCCTCGTACTACGATTGTCCTCAGAAACGCCAATCTCGAAGTAGTATTTGCTTACGTAGTTATCATTAATTTATAGACACAGATGACACATCTGTCATTAAAGGTCCTTCGTTCTGAATGATTTTGATTTAATCCCTCTTTACAAGCAATGAATAACGCCGATTTCAATTTTTTTTATAGAAAAATACTTGTTTTTAACTTGGATAATGTTGAACCAATATCGGATTTCTATTGCCTTATACTCTTGAAGCTATACCTCCATATAAACCTTTGAAACTGTATCACGAATTAAGACAAAAATACCGTTTGGCAAACTGAAGAATATACATTGCTGGAGTCCGACTTTCTTATAGAGGAACTCCTTAGAAATAAATAGCCAGAAGAAGAAAAAATCAATAAATTCAGTAATAGCTATATACTACTTTTCATACAACGGTTATTTTTTTTAATTTTTGACGTTCTCGGTAAAGACTCATTGGGTTTGTCAATATTTGGCGTAATTTAATTTTTGTATTTAAATTATTTTTTTTTTAATTCAATATTTTGAAAATTATTCAAAAAAAAAATGTTCGTCTATTAACGGGACCTTTCATATATAACGTTTTTTAATTTTTTAATTTCTCGGTAACGGCTCTTTGGATTTCCGTCAAAGTCTATATTTGGTAAGATCACGATAGCCAAATTAATTCTGCATATCAACATTTTGAATAACTTTTTTTTCTAATTAAAATTAATTTTTGAAAATTTTTTTGGAAAAATCAATATTTTTAAAACTAATCCAAAAAAATATTTTAAATTTTATATAGATAGATAGATAGATAGATTTCGTTATTCTTCAATAAATGTTTTTACAAGTACAATATAATAATTCTTGAATAATTGATAAAGACATGACATGCAATGTCGTCTGCCTGAGGGGCATTCTTGCTTTTAAGTTGCGAAAAAGTGATTTTTTTTTTTTAAGTAGCGTAAAGATACAAATATTATATTTTTCTTTTAAAACAATTTTTAAGGACTTCCAGACTAGTGAAATTAAAATATTTATGTATGTATTTTTAAAATGACTTAAAGTTTAGCTAAAACAAAATTTTGTCAGACTCAGTTTAGTTAAAACGTATTTTAAGGACTTTTAGATAGTCAAATCGAAATTTCAAATTTAAATTATTAAACAAATTGAAATGACTTTAAGTTTATGTATACAAAAAGCAAATTAATTCTTGGTTTATTAAACAGATTCTCCAGTGTCGTATAATAACAGGCATAAATCAAAAAATTTCCTCGGCTCTATAATTTAAGCCTTCCTTGTAGTACTCATAAAGGCGCATCCAGTTTGCGCCATTCAGATAGCTTGTAACTTCTTCAACTTGCAGAAAGCTTTTTTTCGAAATGAACACGCCTTATCTCTGCCAGCATTGGACAAACGCGTCTCTCTCCTGCCGGTTAGAGAGTGTGCATCTATTGTTAACCTCATTACGGTGGGGCCTAAAGTTCAATCCAATAAATTCTCCTCTTATTTTAAATATGGTACCAATGATGGAATTGTTGTATGCCGTGGAAAAATAGTTTCTGTCGTTGAGATTGAAAACGCACTTAGAATAATACTGCCTTTCCGTGGAAGCGCTGGCTTTTTTAATGTAGGCATACCTTTCATTCTCATCGGTGACTGCTATTACTTCGTAAAGGGATTTCTTGCATTGAACAGCATTCAAGTTCCAATTTAAGGTAAAGCCACAGTCTGCGGCTAACAAGTTCCAGTCTCTAACAACCAGCGTTTTTTGACGAATCGCATACTCCAGTATCTTTCTCGGAAGCCTCTGTTCCTCCATTTGCAACACTCTCACAACGTAGTCTGCATTCGGCTTAAGGGTGGAAATAAACAATTTCGGCAGGCCGGTTTCCAAATATGTAATACATATATTTTGGTGTGTTTATCGGCAAACAGAATACTTTTCTTACGAAAAAGCGCAAAAGACATACAACTAGCTTTTTATATTCACATGTATATTAATAAACTCTAAAAAACTGCATACCAAAATTAAAAAAAAAAAATTCAAAAAACTAAAAAATAAAAAACAGGATTTTGTCAAAATCCATCCTACAATTTTCGAAATACTTTATTCATAAATTCGTACTTTATTTTTACTAAAAACCGTTAAGTATTGCGGTTTTTATAGTCTTATAAGTTCAAACTGTGTTACTTTCAACGTAAATGTTATTTGTTTGTGTCCAAGATCATGCCTTCCAATGTAATTAGGCACACAAGAGCAAGTACGTGCGACCCAGTCGTGCCCATTTTTTTCCTGTGGTTACTATTTAGGTGTCACATCTATATTAAATTTTCAGCGTATTGATGAAAAAAAAACAAATAAATATAACTATTTGAACCTTTTCACTTACTTTTTTACTGGAAAAAAAATGAAAAGGATGCCGAAAATCTGGATTACCTTTGCAAATTACAAGCAAAAAAGAAGCACATTCAGCTGTTCATCACATGTTCCTTCAGACAGAAAAGTATCCAACAAATTTTTGGATATGGATTTTCTATTTGTTTCCCTAAATGATATTCAATGAACTGTGTATCATTTGTTGTAACCATATTAATTACAACAACAGCAATGAATCCAATCCAAAAGATACAAAGTTGAACGCGGCCTATCACTACCTAAATACCTAACGTAAATGTCAAAAAACAAAAGTGATGCCAGAATTCATTATGTTTTTTGTGATTATCTTGCGAAAACTGAAAATTTAATTTCATCACATGTGACAGAAAAGTGACTGTACCTTAACCGATTCCTTTATGCTTTATGCCAAACTCTATCAAATGCCTTAGAAATATCAAGTGCAATAATCGTACTTTCCCCAAAGCGATGTAATGATTAGTTCCACTGGTCGGGGAGATATCAAATCACTAATATTTAGAACAATTGCTGCGAAAGACATACTGTCTGTCAAT
The DNA here is from genome assembly GCA_963971375.1 of Platycheirus rosarum. Lineage (NCBI taxonomy): Eukaryota > Metazoa > Arthropoda > Insecta > Diptera > Syrphidae > Platycheirus > Platycheirus rosarum. The sequence continues at coordinate 35,629,593 of OZ020510.1, read as the reverse complement.
GCCACTATATCGATATCGAGGAAGCATATATGAACCAGATAAAGTTACGGAAACAATTTATTTAGACCATCTCAGTTGGCTTTCTCGTATTGTCACAGTCCTAATGGGAAGTCTTTCTATAACTGGATGAGTGGAGCATGAGAAATTTGCTGAAATGATACAAAATGTTGTCTAATTAAAAAAAATATAAGAAAGAAGTGCCTTTGGTAGGAAAAAGCTTGGTAGTCAAATCTCGCTTTTGTAAAATCAAAAGAACTCCGCCGCCTAGATATTTCAAATAAGCTTGAATCCGTGTTGCGCCAATCTTCTCAGAATTAACAGCTTCACGTCACAATTCCTTTAATATTGAATTGAAACCCTAAAAACAACATTGCGCCGAGGATCACAGTAATAATAATAAAAATTTGTTCTACAGGGTGGGCCAAAAGAAGTCATCCATCCGATGTTGTTTGACTCTTTTTACTTGCGATTTATAGGGACTATAAGGCAAGTTATGCATTCGTAAAAAAAAAAAAATTCTAACAATCAAACATGCCATTACGATGATAGAGAAGTCAAAAAAAGTGGGTCCGGAAATTCCGTCCGTCTGTCTGTCTGTCTGTCTGTCTGCCTGTCTGTCTGTCCGTATCGATATCTACAGCCCAAACGGTTGGGCCGATTTGATTCAAACTTGGTATATAGTTAGTATTTTTAGAGTGCTCTACCCGACAGTTTTTGGAATTGGCATTCTAGCTCCAAAACTAACGGTACCTGCCATATAACTTTTAATGAAAACCTTATTTTTCTCGAAAACGGCTCCTACGATTTTGATAAAACTTTCAGAATGATGTTTTCTATGCAAAGTCTATCTTTTAATTTTAATGGATTTTTCAGAAAAAGTTTTATAACGGTACCTCCCATATGACCGGTTTTTTAAAATCAGACTTTCTCGTTAACTAATTAACGGATTTTGATGAAATTTTCAAAATATGTAGAGCTTTATGATTTAAATAATATTGCTTTTTGAACTTTTCAAAAACATTTTCTTTTAATTTTTAATAATTTTTTTAAAAAAATATTTTGTTTTTTGAATATTTTGAAAACGGTTTTATAGATTTTTTTTAAATTTTTCTCCTAGTATAAGCTTTAGATTTCTTTGAATTGACATACTCAAAAAAAATTTAAAATATGTTTTCGAAAAGTTTTTCAAAAAAAACATTTTTTTGAAAAAACTGGCCGAACGATTTTGAAATGAAAAATTCATAAAATAGAGAACAGCAAAAGAAATAAGATCGCCTACAACATTTTTTCCAAAAAACGTTATGAATAGTGTTTTTTTGATTTCATAAAAAAATTTCCCCCAAATTTTATTTCATATTGCTCGGCTAAGCCCTAGCCATTAGTCAAACAAAGGAAAGAAGGTGACAACCTACATACATACCTACGTATTTTAAAGCATTTCATCATCATAAAAGCACACAGAATAAATAATGAGCCTATGATAAACACACAAAAACAACTAACAATTAAAAAGAATTATTCGATTACTACTGAATGCAAAAATTTCAATCGAGAAAACAAAAGTTTACACCTTCCTATAAATAAACAAAACCACTGTGTTAACTTTTAATATTGTCTCTTTACAAACTCGTTTAACAGTAGTTGGAACGTGTATCTTATATTTCGTACCTACCTTCCTTCCAACCTTATTATAGGTAAATAATATCCTTAATAAATTCCATTAATACCTACCCACATCATGCGTTTATCGATCCATCAAACATAATTCAGCTATTTTAATTAATTTGATTTCAAAAAGTAAATTATTGTTATTGGGACCTATATAGGTCCCTATACCTAGCATTATTGCCCTACTGCTGATTCCCACGAATCTTTATGCCGGTTGTTCAAATTTTTCCATACCAAAATGAAAATTAAACTGAAAAAAGTCCTTTATATCTTTCTATTAGCAAATTATATTATAAACAGTAAACAACAAGTGGAAAGATAATACACTAAAAAACTGTAAAAGCTAACAATTCTATATATTTATGTGTTTATCCCTTAATCATGACGCATGTTCTTTCGAGCTTCAAACCACAACGATTCTAAAAAGAAGTTGCACGTCAAAAAAACATTAAAATTAAATCTTTGTCAAAAAGACGCCTGTACCGAAAAAGGATTAGCACACGGGAGCAAGTACGTGCGACCCAGTCGTGCCTTTTATTTGATTTTGTTTATTTGAACCCTTAAAATTGTATCGGTCATGTCGATGATATCGGCCAGATGGGCGCCGTCACAATTGATTTTTCATCACTTCAGCTAGAACTTAGGGCGACAGATTCTCGCACTCGTATCGAATGTTGTCCTTGAGAGCTTCCAGAGTCTCGGGCTTGTTCACGTAAACACCAGATTTCAAAAAACCCCACAAAAAAACTCCGAAATGGTTAAATCGGGCGATCTTGCGGGCCAGTGCAAAATGCCAAACGAGAGATGAGGCGACCCGGGAATGCCGCCTTCAGAATATCGGTTCATGTGAGTTCATGTATCGCTACATGGCTTGTTCACTTGTATTCTGCATCTGTCTAGTCCACAAATGTCCAAACAGATTTGTATAAATGAGAGCATCTTCCAATAAGGTGATTTCATTTTACCCACCTTGTATAACCTCGTATAGAACCGGTTTTTTCAAATGCGGTTTTATCGTAAACCATTATCCTCATTCCAAAAAAAATTTGTCCACAGGAAGTCCTTTATAATTCAAGTAATATTGCATTTCAAAATTTTCAAAAACTTTTTTCGATTTTTTTTAATTTTCTAAAAAAAATTGGTTTTTGAAATATTTTAAAAACGGGTGGATGAATTCATTTAAAAAAAACGACTTTTTAAAAAAAACTGTTCGAACGATTTTCAATACTTTTTTCCTCGATAGACATTTAGTTTTCAAATTTTATTGCATACTTAGTTTTTTCCGAGAAAACTCTTAAACTAATTAAAAAAATTATAGAATTTTCCAAAAATTTTAATATATACAGCCACTAAGCATTTATCTAGCATAAAAGCAAGCTCGTGCAACCCAGTCGTGCATTTTTTTTAAATTTTATTCGACGGTGTGACCGCACATATGAGCAAGTACGTGCGATCCAGTCGTGCAATTTATTTATATTGTTAAAAAACCACAAAACCAGTGGTTTTAATGAATTTAAACTCAGAATTTCTTGTTATATATTGTTAAATTAACATTTATTATAGACAACTAAACAAATTGTTTTTTATTGATATTGTTTCTTCCAAACATAAATTAATTTAATAAAATATTGTATAAGAGACCATTAAAAGTGTTTTTCAACTTAGGCCTTGTTTAATATTTTCTCATAAAAAAAAAAAAACTATTTTAGTAGTATTACTCACCAAAACTCAATATTTCCATATTATTCCTGCATAATGAATCTCTTTCAATCTCAAATTTATTCAGAATGAGCATAAATCGCCAGCCAATTTAAAAGGTCAGATAAGATGTGAAAAAAAAGTTAAAAATACCAGAAAATACCCACTGGATTTCCCAAGTATCTCAATTCGAATGAATAACTAACTATAAAGTTGGCGCAGAGTATCTTAACTTAAACGAATAAATAACTATAAAGCCAGCCTGAGCGCACATAAGCAGAATCATTTACAAATTTTATTTATAGAAATCAGTCGCATAAAAATGAAAATATTTTTGATTGTTTGCTTAGGATTTGTAGGCATTGCTGCTGCGGCTGTAATTGGCAATCCTAAAGATGACCAAATTCTATTGATGGAGAACAAAATGGATGAAGTTGATCAGACACATCACTTTCGGTAAGTCAAGAAATAATTGATACTAATTTGGCCAAAACAATAAATGATGTTGTGTTGTATGTGTTTTAGATATGAAACCTCAGCTGGAACCAAGGTTGAACAAAATGGTCACTTGAAGTATGTTACACCAAATGAAACGGGTAATTCTGTTGAAGGGCGATACTCGTATGTTGGTGATGATGGCAAGGAATACAGGGTTTCTTATACAGCCGGAGAGTTTGGTTATCAGCCAAGTGGGCCCCATATTCCAACCATTCCACCAGCGATAAAGCGAGCATTGGCTTACATTGCTGAACATCCGTATGTGGAACCAACAAAGAAATCTTCGTCCAAGGCTTGAGAGTTCTGAAGTGTGTGCTTTTTGTGAATAATTTATTTTGTGCGAGCGAATGTGATTAACTTTTTCGATTGTAACGTAAAAAAATGTTCATAGTTATTAGAATTTTTTTAGATTAAGCGTTTTTATTTTGTGTTTTAATGAGTTTTTGAATTTTTTAAATGAAAGTTTGTCTTTTTTATCAAACTACATTATTTGTATGGAGAAACGAATCACTCATTTACCATTTTTATGATTTCATTTGACGTCATTTGGTTTGTATCTGTGGAAATAGACGTAATGACAACTCAACAAACATCAATTGAAATTCCACAATTCAATTGAATAAAAAGAACAATTTTCTGAGGAAAATCTTCTAATGCAATAAAAGTTTACGATAGTGGTACTAAAGTGATTTAGACATCGATTCTGTGAACCACTTACATAATCGCGATAAAGGAGGAGTTTCTGGTGCTAATTTATGCTTACCGAACTTAAGCTAGAAACTATTAAAAACTATTATTTACAAAATTACTAGTGATAAATTATTTGAAGCAAATAAAATGTGTAGATGTGTGAGCCATAAACTCAGTGTGCTCATGAGGCATTAAAAGAAAAATTTGACTAGCTGAATTCAATTTGTTATTTTTTGATTTATTAAATATAATATAAAGGTGTTTTAGGTGATTGTCAGAATTGACATTACAAAATACATCGTAACTCGAAAATAATTGTTGCCTTTTCAGCCCGGTTTTTATCAGAAACATACCGGTGTAACATAAGCCTTAAACCATGCTTTTGACAAACATCGAAAAATATTAGTTGACATCTCATAGAACGCGGGGACGCGAAGATAAACATTAAGAGCTCGGAAGAATAGAAAAAAAGGTAGCCTGGGAGAAAAACATTGTCTGTGAAATTGAAAGAAATAGAGAGCGAGGTCCACACCTCGAAGAAATGGAGACTCCAACATTTTAAGAGGGAGACCCCACGCTGCAGCCACCAAGCATTGAGGAGATACAAAAGGCGGCTCAAAAAATATCAAGGCCTCGGGACACTTTAGCATATCTGCCGATCTGATCAAACACGGGGGGCCAACACTACACCAAGCAATTCATGAAATCATTGTACACGTATGGGAACACGAAGAAATGCCAAAAGACTACCGAAAAGGAATTAATATGTCCCAAACATGGGAGACATCACAAAGTGCAGCAATTATAGGGGTATGGTATAATATTGTTGAGTACATCCTATAAGAAATTCGCAATTATCCTGCAAGAACGGATGGGCCCATACGCTAAAACCTTCTTTTTTTTACGTGCGCAAAAGAGACTATTTGTTTTCCTTTTAATGTAAAACACACTGCGTGGGCATTAGGAAGATAGGAAGGGAAAAGATAGGAGGTGTCGATTAACATTGGTTTTGAATGTTTGCAGATCAAAATGACAAAAGAAATTCTCGCCGGGTAAACTATTCCAAATTCGTGTTGTTCAGCTAAAAAAAGAATCCCTATATTTCACGGTGCGTCCGAAGTTGGGCTCAAGGGTGAACTGATGAGCATTCCTTGTGAGACGAGTATTACGGGAAAAACTTTTAAGGGGAGGAATGCAGCTGGCTACTTCGAGTGAATATTTTTTGAACGAATATGAAAAGCTGAGGTTAGAGTCGTCAGCAAAACAGTTAAGTAGATTAGAAGTAACAGACAGAAGATCATTTATAAAAATGAAGAAAAGAGTTGGAGACAGAGCAGAGCCCTGGGACACACCAGCATTTGTTTTGTGAGAATTAGACATGAATCCGTCCAATACAACTTGTATTGAATGGTTCAGAAGATAGCTTCTAATTCAAAGAAACAAGAGTATCATCGATCCCAAAAGCCAGAATTTTTGATAAGAGAGCTTCATGCCAAACTCTATCAAATGCCTTACAGATATCAAAATCAATAATCTTACTTTCACCAAAGCGATGTAAAGATTTGTTCCACTGTTTGGTGAGATATGCCATCAGATCACCAGTGGGACGGTTGCTGCGGAAGCCATACTGACGGTTATGAAGAAGCTTTCGATCTTCGAGATATTCCTTAAGCTAAAGGTTAATTAGCGTTTCCATGACCTGATGTTAGTGCTAGAAACCATAAGCGGCAAATATCAATGTGGTATTAACAATTGATCAGTTCTTTATTCTTAATCAGGCGATGAAAAAAAGTCTGGAATTTAATATTCCAACATACCATGTTTATAAAGAATTTTAAGCCTCCACAATTGATTTCATTGACATGCGGTTAAGAAACTCGAAGATGAAAACAGTTGAAATCAAAAATATCGGTTCTTGACAGTAGACTTTATTGGAGAGAACAAAAGATCTTAGAAAACTCAGTTGAAATCGTTGGCATACTAGATGTAAGCAGCAACAAGGCCAGCGGGTATATACAAATAATTTTAAATGATGCGATGGAAATCCCAAATATCTTTGTAAACAAACTCTTTATCAAAGAAGTAGTGCATATAAAGGTTGTAGAACATTGAATTTTGCTTCATTGAAAATGGAAGCTTGACAGAAGGCGCGTAGTTAGGTGTGACAACGCTGCCAATAGCACCTACGGCTGAGGAGTTCCATTTAAAAGGGACAGAGTCGGAGTTAATCAAGAACCTTCCACTCATTTCGCTCCTGGAGTTGCAATAATTATTTGTTCTCACCTTATTTCTCGTGAATGGATAGCTTGTGTATGTGTAGCTGGATTTAATACCCATTTTACACTCACCTAGGACCTCTAAGTAACGAGATAAGGTAACTAAGATAACACGGTATATAGTATTTCTTAGAGTAGGTACTCTACCTAACTATTTTTCGAATTGGCAATCTAGCTCCAAAACTAACGGTACCTGCCATATAACTTTTAATGAAAACCTTATTTTTCTCGAAAACGGCTCCTGCAATTTTGATAAAACTTTCTGAATGGTGTTTTCTATGGAAAATCTATCTTCTAGTTTTAATGGACTTTTCATAAAAAGTTTTATAACGGTATCTCCCATATGACCGTTTTTTTAAATCCGATTTTCCCGTTAACTATTTGACGGATTTTGATGAAATTTCCAAAAAAAGTAGTGTTTTATGATCTTAATAATATTGCTTATTAAAATTTTCAAAAAAAAAAATTTTTTTAATAATTTTTTAAAAAAAACCTATTTTGTTTTTTGAATATTTTGAAAACGAATTTATAGTTTTTTTTTATTTTTCTCCCAGTATAAACTATAGATTTTTTCAAATTGACATACTCAAAAAAAAATTTAAAATATGTTTTCGAAAAGTTTAAAAAAAAAACATTTTTTTTGAAAACACTGCTCGAACGATTTTGAAATGAAAAATTCATTCATAAAATAGAAAACAGCAAAACAAATACATCTTATTTTATAAATTACATTTTTGTTCAAAAAACGTTATGAATAGTATTTTCCACCAAATTTTGTTTCATATTGCTCGGTTGAGCCCCAGCCACTAGTCTAATGGAAGCAAACTTCGTTATTTTTATTATTATTTATTTATCGTTATTTTATTTAAAGTATTTCATATCATAACAGCTTAACGAATTTTAGTAAAATGGAGTACGCCATCACACGTCTTGTATAATAATGAATTTATGAAACAAGTATTTTGAAAATTGTAGGACAGATTTTGATATAATCTTGTTTTTTATTTTTAGTTTTTTGAAAAAAAAAATCTAATGTTGGTATGCAATTTTACAGAGGTCATTAATATACATGTGATTATAAAATTCAAAAATTTCAAAAATTTATTTTAAATAGGAAAAAAAGTATTCAAAATGTTTATATGCAAAATTACTTTAGCTACCTAGATCTTCTCAAATGTAATATCATTTTTGATTGTTATCTCAAATTTTTAGTCGGGAGGAAATGGCTAAACAAAAAAATTATATTCTTCGTGCGTGGGAGGCTACCACGAACTATCCCACCAACGGAACCACAGCTGACGTTCACGAGGTTTTATAATACTATTCCCTGGTGCGTTTAACCGATTATCGCTTGAGAGGAAATGATTGACCAAATTTTCCCAAAGCCTGAGTGACACTCGTTCCTGATTTATTTTTAATAGTAAACGTCCAAGCGAATTTAGAAAATGTATCGATAACTAGGCCCTTAATAATTACTCGTCTCTTTGGAAAATTCCTTCGAGCACGTTTCTTTGACTCATCTTTTTTATGAATGATAAAAACACATGGTTTATTCTGTTTTATATATATTTAATAATTACAAAAATATTTCTATAACAATAACAATTTAATCATATTATTTCAATATTTAATAGAAAGACATCAATTTTTTAATTTTTATAAAACTATATTCAAGGATGTAACAACCACATATTTCTGGACCATTTTTACATAAATTTGAAGCCCATACGCAGTTATCGAAATGAAAGCCATGTTTTGATGTTATGGTCGATGCATTAATAAATCTTTGCACGAAAATTATAAAATTCGAAATATCCACACGGTGCTTTTCCTGTATGTTAGTATGATTTTTTTCCAAAAACTGTATAATTTCATCTAAAATTAATGAAATATCTATGTTAGACATAATTATTAAATGGTCACACTGCACTGGTTAGTTAAATACTGAACTCTTGTAAAAAATGTTTGCAGTTAAATAGATTTTTAGATGTTTTGCTTTTTGTTTTCGACATCATGGAGGATTAAAGGATTTGTGCCGGTGGGTCACTAAATAAAGTTACAGTCCACTAATTAAAAAAACAATCTTATGATAGCAGGTAGCAGAGAAAATGATGCTACAAAAACGGTCCTTAAATTTATTGTACCCATAATAAACACTAACGACTTTTAAATATATATTTGTATTTGTGTGTAAGATAGATTTGTAAATATGTACCTACATGTTTTTACTTCCGATTATATATACTATAATGACCATCCGTTCATTATTATAATGAACAGTTCATTATTTGAAGTAAATGTTCATTATGAATTATTTTGAATTCAAAAACTTAAAAATGTTCATTATTTCAAAAGCTGTTCATTATTTGTTCAGTATTTTATTTTATTCTGTAAAAAAAAATTAAAAACCAAAACTCTTTCATCATAATGATAAAACGATCGTGGCTTTATTTACTGAATAGGCAGAACCTGGTAACGAAATGCAAATCTTTAATTTCATAACATTCCCTACATCAAAGAAGTAAGTCTCCGATCTTAAAAAGCCAACCCTAGAGACGAAAATCGGAAAAAGCACAAACAAGCAAGGAACTCTTGCAACTCCGTTATTGAAAGAACCAAATTTTTGCATGACCAAAAATTACGGCAAAGATTCGGCAGTGTCCCAAAGGCAGTAAGAATTTTTGGTCATTTGTTAAAAATATTAAAAACTCCTCAACATTTTCTTTTCCAACGCTCATCCACAATAACAAAAAACTTGGTCGCCCTCCCCCACCTATACTTGAAAATTTAAATTTTTCCATGGGACATATTTTTTTCCGCACTCGTACAGCAGCAAGACTTCTCAAAAATCTCGATATACACCAATCCGCTGGCCCTGATGGTATACCACCATTCTTCTGAAGAGGTGTTCGTCCACACTGGCAAAGCCACTGCGTCAGCTTTTCCATCGCTCCTACTCTTCTGGAATCTTTCCTAGAAGATGGAAAACAGCATTTGTCCAGCCTGTCCCTAAGAAAGGTGACCCATCCTCCCCCTCCTCCTACCGACCCGTAGCACTGACATCCCTTCTTTCTAAGGTCATGGAAACACTGATTAACCGTCAGTTTAAGGAATATATCTCCATGACCGTGAGTATGGCTTCCGCAGCTACCGTTCCACTAGCTATCTGATGGCATATCTCTCCGAAAGGTGGAACAAATCTTTACATCGCTTTGGTGAAATTAAGTTTATTGCTCTTGATATCTCTAAGGCATTTGATAGAGTTTGGCATAAAGCTCTCTTATCGAAAATGCGTGCTTTTGGGATCGATGATACTCTTGTTCGTTGGATTAGAAGCTATCTTCTGGATCGTTCAATACAAGTTGTATTGGACGGATTCAAGTCTAATTCCTACAAAATAAATGCTGGTGTGCCCCAGGGCTCTGTTCTGTCTCCGACTCTTTTCCTCATTTTTATAAATGATCTTCTGTGTGTTACTTCTAATCCACTGAACTGTTTTGCTGACGACTCTACCCTCAGCTTTTCATATTCGTTCGATAATTCACGTCCTTCGCCTTCAGACGTACAATTGCAACGGTACCGTATGTCAAGCTCATTAAACTCCGATTTGTACAGCATTGTCAAATGGGGTAATAGGAATCGTGTGGAGTTTAATGCCTCGAAAACTCAATGCTGTTTTCTGTCGTTAAAGGTAAACATACCCCCAATGCCATTGTCCATGAATGGCACTTACATCGAAGAAACCGAAAAGCTCTCAGTACTCGGTATGTGTGTCAACGACGATCTCCGTTGGAACGACCATATATTTGAGATCGCTAAGAATGCTGCTAGGTGCTTAGGTTTTCTGTATCGGTGTAAGAAGTATTTTTCCCCTTCTGATCTGGTTACAATTTATAAAGCGTTTATACGCCTCTAAACTCGAGTATAACTCCCACCTCTGGGCAGGTGCTTCACAAACATCGTTTCACCTGCTCGAAAGTATACGAAATCGAGCGTTAAGATTGATAGGAAATAGAACTGCCACTGAATCAATTGCCCCTTTCAAACACCGACGCATTGTTTCATATCTTTCCTTATTTATCGTTTCTTTTATAAAAAAAATTCACTTGAAGTAGCAAACTGCATACCTGCCCTTAAAAGTTTCTCCCGTATTACTCGTCTCGCAAGGAATGCCCATCAGTTCACCCTTGAGCCCAATTTCAAATTATAAGGATTCTTTTTTAGCCGAACAACACAAATTTGGAATAGTTTACCCGGCGTTACTTATAAAAAAAAAATCACGGAACACCTAGTTAGGTAGACCTAAGAGGTATGAAGGGCATTCTTTTATTAACTATCGTTGTTGTGTCAAAAAATTTGGTTAAAATGTCATTGTTAGCCTTTGTTCGGATTGTTAAGATTTTGGGACAATTTATTGTAAGACATTGTTAATCTGGAACAAATATTTAAAAAAAATTGTATGTACTTCTCCAAATGAAAATATAATAAAATATAGATGTTGCCACCGAAAATAATGCAATTTGAAATATCTTTGCATAAGATCATGTTTTTAGTCATTTTAAATCTATTTTAATTTTTTAAACACCACTAAAACAAAAAAAATTGAATTTGGAATTTTGATTTGAATTCTAAATGAACTTTGACTTTGACAGATCAACAATCTCAATTCATGCCATGAACCTTGTTTATATGATTCTTCTTCTTGGTTGTATCTTCATTCTTCTTTTGGACAGACACGTACGTGTGTTACACTGATTTGTATTACCCGGAAAATTTTCAATACTTTCATATAAACTGTGCTGTTTTGTTCGAATGAAACTAGCGAAATTCTAAAAAAAATCAGTCAAAAACTATCCATTACCACTATAAAACATGATTGGGAATTGTTTTCGATTTTAAAAGTTCTTATTTTTAGTCCGTGTATAGCATTTGATTTCTCAAGCGAGAAACGTCAAAGCTCAACTTCAAGAAATCTTTAAATTTTCGTTCTTCCATTTGTTAGTTCATGCCCCCTACTTTTTTACATCCTTTATCATTTTGTCAAAAAGGAAAAATGAAGAAACAACCGAAAAAAGGAATCATGTAAGCAAGGTCATGGACATGAGTTGGAAATAGCTATAAATCGTAACTATTGGACTCTTCAACGATTAATTTTTGAATGATGTTTTTCAGTCAAATAGTTACGAATCGTATTTTAGTATTTTAACAATTGTTAACGGTTGTCAACGATAGATAATAAAAGATCGCCCCAACGGACGTTGGTTCCTAATAGCGCTTGAAGCTACCTAATTGTCAACTATGGAAACAAATGTTTCAATCCGGAGGCGTACCTTGGTAGGGGCAAAAGGGCAACCAATCCCTCTTAACCTCAAAACTATATAACAAAAAAATATAAAAATAATAAATGATAACTAAAGTTTACTTGTAGCAAATTGTTTATATTTGTTTATTTCAAAATCGCTTATTCAATTTAAAAAAGTTTGAAAAAAACTAATTCATAGTGAACTGCAGCTACACCCCTTGCTCATATGCTAGATACGCTTATGAAAATGAAGTTTCTTGTAATTAAATAGTTCACAATAGGTTTGTTTCAGCTGTTAGTGCATGTGTGTGGCGACACATTTTTCTAAGAAATTGTATGGAAATGACAACCAACTAGCAGTCCATACTTAATATGTCCATGATTCAGATAATAATAAAAAAGAAGGATGTAATAGAAGATACTTTGAAAATTGTACAACTTGAATTGTGTTTTCGGGGTTAAAAAAAGTTGTTTTTTTTTTAGTTTTAAATAATGTTTGGACAAATGAAAAAAAAAACAACTTAAAGTCCAAACTATGAAATCAATTTAAAATACTAAACATAAATATGAAATGATCTGTTCAGAGTATTTATTTATTTATTTTTTTATGTTCATTATTTGAAATTTAAAAATATGGTCATTGAAACTATAATGCAAGTTATGCCTTCGTGCATATTAAATATTTTGAGATAACAATGAAACATGACATTACGATGATAGAGAAGTCGAAAAAAGTGGGTCCGGAAATTCCGTCCGTCTGTCTGTCTCTCTGTTCGCACCTCAACGGCCTAAACGGATGGGCCGATTTGTTTAAAACTTGGTATTTATTTCTTTTTTTTAGTCGGGGGTGTTTTTCATTTTTGCTCTAGGTCGAAAAATAACGGTACCTGCCATACAATCTAACAAAAAGTCTGATTTTTTAGAAAACGGCTCTAACGATTTTGAAAAAACGTTCAGGGTGCTGTTTCTTACAACAACACATCTTCAAAATAGAATGAATTTTTGAAATTTGTTACATAACGGTACCACTCATAGAACCGATTTTTCAAATCGTAAACCATTATCCCGATTTATATAAGATTTCGCACACAGTAAATCATTTATAATTCAATTAATATTGCATTTAAAAATGTTCAAAAACTTTTTTTTTTATTTTTAAAAATACCCAAACTTGAGTATAACACACAGCTACCACCTACTGGTGCTTCTCAAATATCGTTAAATCTGTTCGATAAATTCAAAACAGAGCGGTAAGATTGATTGGAAATAGAACTGTCGTTTAAGCAATTGCCGCTCTTAAAAACTGGGTCGCACGTACTTGCTCTTATGTGCCTATTTACATTGGAAATGATCTTTGACAGAAGCAAGTAACATTTACTTTAAAAATAACAGAGTTTGAACTTATAAAAAGTATCAAAACCACAATACTTAACGGTTTTTAGTAATAATGAAGTACGCCATCACACGTCTTAAATAACAAAGAATTTATGAAAAAAGTATTTCGAAAATTGTAGGACAGGTTTTGATAAAATCCTGTTTTTTATTTTTAGTTTTTTGATTTTTTTTTTTTTTTGAAATTTATGTATGCAGTTTTTTAGAGTTTTTAGTATACATGTGAATATAAAATTTAAAATATTTATTTTTTGATTAGTTTTAGAAATATAGATTTTTCCAAAAAAAAATAGCTGTGTTTTATTTTATTTTATTTTAGTTTTGTTTTGTTTAAATTTTTACTAACGTCTAACACATGCACTTATGATGAGCCTCTGATTGTAGAAATAAGCTTGCTTTAAGCTTACTACATCAACACATCTACAAAGATATTTTAAATAAATGTAATGGAGCCTTATTCGTTTGCGCACATGCCCATTAGTTACGTTTTTCAGCATGATAACGATCCTAAACACACTTCGCGGAGCCTTGAGCATTTGTTCATTGACCAAAGTCCTGATTTGAATCCCATCGAGAACTTATGGACAGATGTTAAAAGAGGTTTGGAGGCAAAGAAGTCCAAAAATTCCGAGGCGCTCTTTGAAAATGTTAAGAATATTTGGGGGAGTATACCGCCATCAAGATGTCGTCAGTTAGTTGAATCTATGTAAAAAAGGTGTGATGCTGTTATTCAAACTAAAGGATTCCCCAAAAAATATTGATTTCTTTCAAAGTAAAATAAAAGGGTTTTGTTTTTGTTTCTAATTATGGGACCATGCTAAATTGGGGTTTTAAAGATACTTATTTTTTTTCAATAACATAAATCGGAATTTTTTTGTGAAAAACTTTTTAAATATTTTCTATAAGGTTGAGTATAGTTCAACAGATGGTTCGAAGAAAAAATATATAATTTTATATTGTTTTAAGGTTGTCGTTTCTAATTCTACGGCGACCACTGTAGGTACATATTATTCTAAATATATTCCATGAATACCTCCAACATGAGTTTATCGATCCACCAAACATAATTAAGCTACCTATTTTAATTAATTTTATTTCAAAAAGTAAATTATTGTTAAATGTCCCTTATAGGTAATATCTAGGTATACCTTACTTATCCTTGTTTTTTTAATTTTATTTGACGATGTGACCTCATATATGAGCAAGTATGTACGACGACGAGCCGTCTTCGAGATATGCAAACGTTAGAAAATTCTTTAAAATCACCCCGCCCTACACACCTGAAAAAATAGTCCATTTCAATTCGGATTTAGAGAAGGGTGTTCGACTGAGGATAATTTTTTAAGCTTTTGCTCCTTTATGGTTAAAATTGGTATTATTTAAATGACGTCAAGGTTCTAAACTCTGGATCTGTGTTAGGTCCCATTCTATTCCTCGTTGTTTTTTCTACCTCTTGTAGGTCATTTAACGGCTTTTGCAGGTGATCTTGGCATGGCTTATGGATGAACGAACCCTCTAAATCTGTTAAAACAACTAAATCACGACTTTTATTTACAAAGATAATGGTTTGATACCCATAAGTTAAGTGTAAGTAAAAAAAACAAATTAATGTTTTTTCTGTCTGGCTTTGTCTCAGATACCAAACCCTGACTACCATACATTGATTGCAATTGCATTTGAGTCTGGTGCAACTTTCAACTTTTAATGCAAATAAAATATGCAATTGTATATATTTTGAAATTGAAGTTGTTAAAAGCTTATTATACCTTTTTATACAGTAATTCGACTTGTAACGAGTTTGATGCGCTGTCTGATTCCATCTCGAAAATATTTTCCCTTTGTCCTCGAACTGAAATCGTTATTGCGGGCGATTTCAATGTACACAATTCTAATTGGCTCCGCTATTCTGGTCAGACAACACACGAAGGAAGGTATGTCGAGCTTTTTGCCACCTTACCCAACTGATCGATGTGCCAACGCGTATACCGGATGTTGCTGGGCAAGCCGCCCATACTCTTGACTTGTTTCTTACTTCTCACCCTGATAAATATACAATTAGTGTAACTTCTCCATTTGGCACTTCAGACCATTGTGTCATTTCAGCTAATTTCTCATCCTCCACCCATCCAGTTAAAAAAAAACTTCCCAGCAGGACCGTTTGGCAATACGAGAAAGCCAACTGGGACGGCCTGAATATTTTTTTCCGAAACCTTAACTGGTCAGTATGCTTCCTCTATAGTGACATTGATGCCAGTGCTGAAATGATCACAAATGTGATTATTCTATAGGGATGCGTGCTTTCATTCCTAACAGAGTAAAAAGCATCAAACCTAAAGAAAAGTCTTGGTTTAATTCTGAGTGTAAAGAAGCCATCAGGCTCAAAGAGGTAAGTTTCGGATCCTTCAAAGCCAAACCTACAGAGGAAAATCGGAAAAAGCACAAACAAGCAAGGAATTCATGCAACTCCGTTATTTAAAGAACCAAATTTTTGCATGACCAAAAATTACGGCAAAAGATTCGGCAGTGTCCCAAAGTCAGTAAAAATGTTTGGTCATTTGTACAAAATATTAAAAACTCCTCAACATCTTCGGTTCCAACGCTCATCGACAATAACAAACCAATTGTTTACTCTTCAGAGAAGGCAAACTTACTCGCCGACCATTTCGCTGCCAGCTCCACGCTGCCGCATAGCAACCTTGCCCCTCCTGTACTTGAGAATGTAAATTTTTCCATGGGACAGATTTTTTTCCGCACTCGTACAGTAGCAAGAGTTCTCAAAGATCTCGATATACACAAATTCGCTGGCCCGGATGGTATACCCCCGATTCTTCTGAAGAGGTGTTCTTCCACACTGGCAAAGCCACTGCGTAAGCTTTTCCATCGCTCCTACTCTTCTGGAATCTTTCCTAGAAGATGGAAAACAGCATTTGTCCAGCCTGTCCCTAAGAAAGGTGACCCATCCTCCCCCTCCTCCTACCGACCCATAGCACTGACATCCCTTCTTTCTAAGGTCATGGAAACATTGATTAACCGTCAGCTTAAGGAATATCTCGAAGATCGAAAGCTTCTCCATGACCGTCAGTACGGCTTCCGCAGCAACCGTTCCACTGGTGATCTGATGGCATATCTCACCGAACAGTGGAACAAATCTTTACATCGCTTTGGTGAAAGTAAGATTATTGCTCCTGATATCTCCAAGGCATTTGATAGAGTTTGGCATGAAGCTCTCTTATCGAAAATGCGTACTTTTGGGATCGATAATAACCTTGTTCGTTGGATTAGAAGTTATCTTCTGGACCGTTCAATACAAGTTATATTGGACGGATTCAAGTCTGATTCCCACAAAATAAATGTTGGTGTGCCCCAACGCTCTGTTCTGTCTCCGACTCTTTTCCTCATTTTTATAAATGATCTTCTGTCTGTTACTTCTGATCTACTTAACTGTTGTGCTGACGACTCTACCCTCAGCTTTTCATATTCGTTCGACAATTCACGTCCTTCGCCTTCGGACGTACAATTGCAACGGTACTGTATGTCAAGCTCATTAAACTCCGATTTATACAGCATTGTCAAATGGGCTAATAGAAATCGTGTGGAGTTTAATGCTTCGAAAACTCAATGCTGTCTTCTGTCGTTAAAGCTAAACATACCCCCCCCCCTCCCATGCGCAATGTTTCATGTATTTCCTTATTTTATCGTTTCTTTTATAAAAATTGTTCAATCGAAGTAGCCAGCTGCATTCCTCCCCTTAAAAGTTTCTCCCGTAATACTCGTCTCGCAAGGAATGCCCATCAGTTCACCCCTGAGCCCAATTTCGGACGTACCGTGAAATAAAGAGATTCTTTTTTT
This sequence comes from Platycheirus rosarum, assembly GCA_963971375.1. Lineage (NCBI taxonomy): Eukaryota > Metazoa > Arthropoda > Insecta > Diptera > Syrphidae > Platycheirus > Platycheirus rosarum. The sequence continues at coordinate 35,612,220 of OZ020510.1, read as the reverse complement.
TAGCCGAACAACACGAATTTGGAATAGTTTACCCGGCGAGATTTTCCCTTGCCATTTTGATCTGCAAGCATTCAAAACCAATGTTAATCGACACCTCCTGTCCTTCCCCTCCCTATCTTTCTAATGCCAGCGCAGTGTGCTCTACATTAAAACGGAAACAAATATAAAAAAAAAATATAACTTTTACTTTTGTATATCTTCAAATCCTTGTTTTTTCGTCTAAGTAAACTTTGTTATAATCAAACACTCAAAACTGTGTATCATAGAATTGTCCACTCTAAATTGCAGTATGGAATAAGTTGTTGGAGGAGTAGTGCTTACTGCCGCATCTTAAAACCACACTTGCCATGCTACAAAAATGTGCTATAAGAAGAATAAGTAAGGCGCATCGCTTTGCCCATTCAATGATCTTATTTAGATCGATGAAAATACTACCAGAAAAACATTTAAAACATAGAATAACATAGGCCCATTATGAAAAGTAGAAAAGAGTTCCTGATAATGTATTAAAACCTAATCTGTAGCTCTAGATTGACATGGCGTAATGTTGTCCGTGCAAATATTTCCGTTCAAATACAATTAAAGAACCTGTGAATGGCCAGTTGGGTTGTGTTTCTTCATTACCTGAAGAACATTGTAGGCTGCTGATGTCTTTACAAAGGAATTTAGACGAAGCCGAAAAGCCCTCAATACTCGATATGTGCGTCAATGACGATTTTCGTTTGGTTAATCTTAACCTCGAGACCACGAAGAACACTGCTTAATAGGTTTTATATACCGATTCAATAAATATTTATGATTTAACTAAATTTTAAAGGAAGTTTTTACCTCCTAAACTTGGATAACTATATATAAGCCAACCATACAGTTATCTGTTTTTTTGTCTGTATTAAAAAAACTGGTGTATTTTCTTCTTGCAACTTGATATGTTAATTCAATAAATAAAAATATGAACATGTCTCCCAAATTTAATTTCTTAATATTGAAATGACTGTGTCATTCTTAAAAACAGCCCAATCAAGCCCTGACTCAAATTGGACCAATAGCCTATACTACAATACTTTTGATGTGTTTTTTTTATTGCATTAATAACAAAGTCTGGAAACCATTGAATAATTTTATCAAAACAAAAGTTAAATTTAATAAACTTGAATGACAAAATAACACCGTCGTATGTATACAAACCAAAAATTTACTTTTTTCAATAAAACAAGAAAACAAATGGACTAGAAGCTAATGCTGCAAACCGTTAAAGCGAGATGCTAATTTAATTTATCATCCTGTTTTTATTTTGCAGTAGCATTACTATATAAATTCAATGTGATCTCATCCAAGTACTATCATTTCTACCAAGTTGTTTATTGGAATAAGTTAAGTCAAAATGAATTCAGTTCTGATTGTTTGCTTAGCTTTCGGCATTGTAGCTGTTAGCTGTGCTAATCTTAAGGATGATGGAGTCCTGGTCCAGGAATCAAATATTGAAGAAGGTGGCAAATTTCACTTACAGTAAGTTCGGTTTTTTTAATTGACATCTGGTAGATAAAAATTGTGGTTTGTTTCTTTGAACAGTCTTGAAACCGGCGAAGGAACAAAGATTACACAGGATGGCATTCTAAAGAACATTGCTTCGGATAAGGACGGTGAATCTATTGAAGGTGAATTCTCATTCAAGGGTGATGATGGCAAGGAACACGATATTACTTATACTGCTGATGAGAATGGTTACCAACCCCATGGAGATGATATCCCAACTTCACCACCAATTCCAGACGCTATTCAACGTTCGTTGCTCTATATTGCCTCGCATCCATCGCAAGCTGACAAAACTGGCTTACCAGTTAAGGGTTAAGTTGATGGAAACAAAAAATGAAAGCCGAATTGACAAATAAATTTACTTAAAATTACTTATTTCGTCTTTTGTAATTGATAATTATTTTGAGTCAAGTTAATTTTATGAAAGAAGCTGTAAACTTCAACATATTTTTAGATATCTGGTTGATAGTTGTGGGCATAAGTTAGTATCCTCCTTTTGGACTAATTTTTAAAACTTTTTCTTGAAATGTTATAGAGAAATCTCATCTTTCACTGAAAATGATTGGGCAAAAAAGTCTTGCATTCAAAGTTCGAAAGGACAAGAAAGGTTTGATATGACCCATTCGGAGAACGACATTTAACATGAACAAAAATATTGGGTAAAATACTGCAATTTCTGGATTATTTCTAAGAAACGTATTTCTTCGTATTCCGTTCCAATATTCGTCCTAAGTCTTCTGTCACTTCTCTTCCTCTTCTCGAAGAAACTGGTTTGCTTGCAACCCAATTTGCAAACAAACTGAAGACGGTTGTGCTTGATAACGTTTTTTGTTGACTATAGCATAGCAGACACTCGGATGAGCTATTCTTGCGGCCAGGAGTAAAAAGGCATGATTGGTTCTTTGTATCGTAGGATTGTTCTGTTCATCGTTCGTTTTATGTTTCCATCCATTTGAAAAAGCATCCATCGATAAATCAAAGTGTCAAATTCGTTGCAGGCAAAATATTGTTCCAACGGAGTTCTTTTCAAGGCCGCGGAGCAACTAGCCCAGTGAATCCTAATAAAATTGTAGGAGCGCGCAGACCAAAATTAATCTAACACCACAAACTTTTCGAATGCAGTATTTGATCACCTTTGCCTCCTTTCTCTTTCCTGAAATCTTCTTTATAATCACTACTGCATGACGTTAATGACGTTGCGTTTATGTTAAATTAATTAACTTTCGGTTAAACTTATTCGCTATTGTGTTAATTAAATGTGTTTACTTTTAATCTATTTTTTTAAATATAACGGAACATTCTTGCTAAATTGGCTTTATATCATTTCAAATAATAGGTGGGTTATCTAGTGGTTTCTTTTTAAATCATGGGTTATTTTGTGTGGTTTACCCACTGGAGAAAATTTGGGTGGGTCAGCTAGTTTGGAATATATTTTGAAATCGTAAATGATTTTTAAAAAGTGGAAAGTTTTCGGTTGGCAAAAACCAATATAGAATTTATTTTTATATTTGGACATAATTTTGCAATTCACTAGTGAAAGGAATATGTGTTTAAGTCCCTCGGAGACAGAGAATTCTTCGGAAATAGCTACCCGATTTTGACGTGATAAAGTCCTATAAATCGATGACAAGCTGCGATACTATGGTTCTTTCAACCAAAATGTGCTTGCTATAAGCACCAGGAGCACATGAAAAAGAACAGGCGCAAATTCCCAAAATAATTCTATTCAAATTCAAAAAGAACAAGAAAAGAAAAAGAAATACAAAATGGGCGGAGTTTTGTTAAAGTAGAAAGTAGATGTAGATGTAGTATATGTAGGGTGTGTGTGTGTGGATTTAACGAGAGGCTTTGTGGGTGTGAGTTTTCTTATGACGTTATCACGTACAATTATCGTCGGTAAACGGACTTTACAGGCAACCAACTCTTTTTTTTTAAAGGAGGTTTCTCACGTGTAGATCTGACAGTAGTTTGCTGATCAATATCTCATCGGGGTCTAAGCGAGAAGAAGTTGAAATTGTCGAATGGTAAGTTGCTTCCTTCCACCAACGTTCTTTTGGCTGCACCGATTTTGACGGGACTTTCACTGGCAGATTGCTGATGTTCTAGGAAATAACTTAAGCTATTTAAATTACCAACTAGGTGGCAATAGGGTGATTTGATTTTTTTTAATTCTTATTTACTGACCGATTTTGACGGGATTTTCACAGGCAGAAAGCTGATATTGTTAGAATTAAGTACATCTATTTTCTAATAACCCTTAGTGGCGCTGAATGGCTTTTTTTTAAATTCTTATTTATTCCACGATTTTGACGTGAAAGAACAGGCAGATAGCTGATGTGTTTAGGTGTAACGAAGGCCACTTTGTTCATCCAATGATGCCGCTGGGGTCGTTTCACAAGCAGATAGCTTATTTTGTAAGAAGTAACTAAAACTATTTTGATTACTAGGTGACGCCACGCCGGTTTCGTTTTTTTGGAAAATGTATGATATACCCGAGCAACTCCGGGTTTGTAAGCTAGCGTTAAATAATTCTTAAAGAGTAAAGGACAAAGAGAATCTTCAGGTTGAATGAAGTATGAACAGTCGTGGGAAACATAGATGTGATCATCATGGTGGTATCCAACATTGAATCGGATTCCTCTGTCGTCATGGACCAGTCCGTAAACGTCGTGAAGAATTCGCTTTCTTCAAGGTTTTTCATTAAATCTATTTAATTTTCTATATCTCTTATATAAACTATGTACATAAATGTGAGAAATATCGAACTGCAATAAAATAAATAAATAAATATTTAAACTTTTTTGTACACGTCCTTATAGTCTAAGAGCAGGTGAACGTTTTTGAAACGTCATTAGTGCATGGAAAATGTATACACTTTAGTTATGAATCAATAAAATCAACATCTGGCAGTTATCACCGTGGGCGTTTGGGCGTGGCTAAGTACTAAAGACGACAAGAAAATGAAGCAGTGAGGTCATTAGTGCAAAGCTGAATTTGTGTATATGAACAGTTAATGTAATTATACTTACAATGTACTTATTGCCAGATATTTGGGGGGGGCAAAAAGGGTGCCAGATGCCCTAAAACCTGCGCAAAAGTCTGAAAACTTTGGTGCTGCAAAATAATAACGGATTCCTAATAGAGCGACTAAGCACAATCATTTTGTTTACCAAAGAAGGGCATCTTTCTTCGCCCGTTTAGGAGTTTATATTGGTTTTATATTTTCAAAGTTTAGAATATTTGTACTAAGTTTGCTTTAAGTATTTGTTACATATTTCTATTGATTTTTAATCGAACACTAAAAACCAGGTGATTTTATGTGTTCTAGTTTTCGAGAAGAACGTAATTTATAAAACACACTTTTTTATAGGGTAAAACCGGATGGTATGGCACCCATTTTTTCTTTTTCTTTATGACTTCGAAAATAAAAAAGATTTTCATTTTAAACCAAAATAAATGTATTGTCAAACTAGATGATAAACTAATGACTATTATGTCAATGCCTTGTCATTTTTTTGGAACTGTATTATATGTACATATAATCCCTTGTTGAATCAAGTATGCAGCAGGGCACTGGAAAATGCTATAACTTTTGCAAATGGCGGTAAATTTCAATTCTGTTTTGACATTTATGAAGTAATCAGTCGCAAAATTCAGGCAGCTATATCTACTCCTCAAGAATGCGTCTGTGATATTCGCGCAGCTCGAATCTTTTCGCAGATTTTCCGGGCGTCCACCACCATCTGGATAAGCACTGCGGTGGACGTTAAGCTAATTGCCTCGAAGGGAGTATTGCCCGACGATCCCTACAACGGAATTTTAATGAAAGACTTGAAGATGTTCCCTGACTAAATCCAAACATAGTGAATCAACTGTTAACTGTTGACCACCAAACACTTGTAACCTACGCTCAAGCCTTTCAGAATCTTGACCAACAGGAGGACAATTTTATATCGAAAATTGTCATTGTCATGAGGCCCTTTTGGATATTTCCGGCTACTTGAATCACGCGCTTCTTATCCTCCCTTTTTTCCTGCGAGCACTTCTGGTGTTCTGGTCCTTCTGTTTAGCGCCGCATTTTATGTTTTCTGCTTAGCTTCATGAGTGTGCTGGTACTCATCGTCAACCCAGCGGTTTCGTTGTGGTGGCCGTGTAAAACACAACAATTTAGATGCGGCCTCTCATGTTGACACTTATTCTCAACACTTGATGCTGACCGTAAAGGACTTCCGACTCCCTTAGAGGTTGTAAGAGACTCAATTGGAAAATGACCTTGAGATTTTTTGCGATTGTAGCTGTCCGACATCAAAACTACAAAGAACATTACCTATTCTTGAAGTTGGTCGGGATACCCGCAGCCGTACCTTACCTACAATGAATCAAAATTTGCAACTCAGAAATTTCGAACATCCATAATACAATGCCTTGTTTCAATCGCATCAGTGTGGTCAATCTGGTTTGCAATTGATTGATCAGTCGTGTCATTATCATCTTGAAGAGCTTTAAAAAAAGCTTTAAAATCAAAAGCTCATTAACAAAAAGATAGAGAAAACAAACGGAACCAGATATCAAATCGACAAGGGTAACTCGAAAGCCTTAGTTCATGTAAACCATGAATATTTTTAGAGAAAGTTGACTTGAAAAGCAACTTTCAATCAGTGTCTGAGTCTGACATAAGTGTTTCCCCGAATCATTTAAATAAATGGCAGTATATTTCTATTTCATCTTTCCGAAATGTCAAAAAAAAAACGATTTCGTAGAAAAGTAGACAGCAATATAAATAAACTAACAGCTGTCTCTTGATTTTGACATGTTTTCCTACAATTTTTAACTGTCATTATTTGACTTTTGCATATTAAGAAATTCTCTTGAAGATTTTTGAAAACTACGCTTTAAAAAACAAAAAAACTCAACATCACAACTGAAAGACTTTTAGCTCTACCACAATAATGGAAACCAAATTTACTGTCTCAAATCATTGAAACAGCTACAAAACGGTAACACAAAAGTTTCTAAACAAACCGCAATAACTTAGAATCTTATAATTCGCCAGTAATTGCTTACGTAAGTGCTTAGTTTTTTGATAATACTCTTGCCTTCAAAATAAAACTCACTTTCAATGCAATCATACCATTTGCATTAGACGTCAACTCAGAGGCCAAAATGTTCTTAATTGTTTGCTCCAACAATGTCCGCCTGAATCCACAAGAAGCATATCACCAACACCCAAGCTCCAAGTCACTTCATTAGCACATTAACGCAAAAAATTGCAGATTTATCCGAAATGTGTTAACATCAACTCTATTGCATTAATTCCATTATGAGCCAAGACTTCTTCTGTTTGAACTGTCAAAATAGTTTAACCACTTTTGCCATTATTGTTTGACGGGATCGAGTTTTGAATTCAAATGAATCTAAGCACAATTGAAATTATGAAAAACTTTTTTAATTCAATCAAAAAAAACATTCTTGTACGTGCTTTTGTTCTAACAGTTTTTGCGTTTAAAAAACAATAAACTTTTGTTTTCTGCGTAGTGAGGGCAGTCACCTTATGATTGATAGTTTTGTAGTTGTTGTCAGCCTAATGCGTGTACCTATTTTCCCATGGGCCATCTGTTTTGCATAATCAAACAGTTCGAATAAGAATCCTACTGTCTTGAGCTGGCTTAGAAAAAAAAATGATTCAATGATGACGCCTTTGCTGAAGACGCCCAACGCAAAGCATGGTTAGATGTTTCTTCATTTTAACAATTTTGTTTGCCCCGTCAAAACGTTGGGTCAATAGTGTTGACCTTGGTAAGGTGATGTTTGGATGCATATGTACTAATATTTGCCTCAATCGCACAAGTTTTCTTTGAGCACATGTATTCCGCCTAAGTAAATACGGAGATCATTTTTGGAATGTTAATTAATGAGGCTTTGCCCGGCAAAATGGTTAAGAGAAGCATTTCTGGGAAGATCTTTGAAGTCATTTAAGATTTTTTTGGCATTTGAAGTTGCTAATTGGTTCTGAGTCTTCCGGCTGTGATGTGATGTGTGAATTGAAAAATCATGCACTTGCAGTAACTACTTGTTTGGCTTTGCAATGTAGACAGACATTCCTTGGAATGCTCATTTTTTCTGAAAAGAAAAACGTAGGAATAAAAACATCTGCCTAAGAGGTTCACTGAGGAATTCGTTTACTGTTTGTAATTTTTTTTAATTTTGTTGGGGGGCAATACCCCCATTTATTTAGGTTAAAACTATGAACTTTACGGCTACCTTTAACTAATGGATTGCGAGAATGGTTGCGGCGAAGGAGTTTTAAGCAGGGGGTGCTGAGGTTGTAGTCGAAACTTGAAAAACTTTATCATCAGAGTAGTAGAGTGAAATCAGCAGTGAAAAAAGCAGAGGACCTAAGTGGCTACTTTGATGGATCTTGGTGGTAAAAATGAATGGGAGAGGGTAGATCAGAAACGCGAATATTTTAGTATCGGTTTCCGTAATAAGATGAAATCCATTTTATAAAGAAAGGTTCAAAATTTGTGAAATTTTATCAAATGCTTGCTAAAGTCAGTAGAGATAACATCTACTTCCTTTTCGTTCTCTAGGGGTGAAAGAGTATGAGATACTAATTTAATAAGGTCAGCGATAGTAAACCAGCATTTATGAAAGCCATGTTGTCTAAGAAAAATAAAAGACTTACTTTGGAAACCTAAAATTTGCTACAGAATGCTTTCTGAATATTTTAGGCATGTGGGAAAGTTTGGCAGGTTGGGGCGATAGTTTTTAACATCTCTCTAAATAACTTTTTTTACTTGCGATTTAGGTACTAAAATGCAAGTTATTCGTGCAAAAAAAATCTAACAATCAAACATGACATTACGATAATAGAGAAGTTGAAAAAAGTGGGTCCGGAAATTCTGTCCGTCTGTCTGTCTATATGTCTATCTGTTCGCGCCTCTACAGCCTTAACGGATAGGCCGATTTGCTTCAAGCTTGGTATTTAGTATTTATTAGGTAGTATCTCGGGGGGTGTTTTTAATTTTTGCTCTAGGTCGAAATATAACGGTACCTGCCATACATTTTTTTAACAAAAAGTTTGATTTTCTCGAAAACGGCTCTAACGATTTTGATAAAACTTTCAGGATGCTATTTTTTACAACAATACATACTTCAGATAGAACGAATTTTTTGAAATTTGTTCTATAACGGTACCTCTCATATAACCTAAATATTTTGAAAATGGGTTTATTTGAATTTTTTTAAATAATTTTCCCAGATGAAAACTACATATTTCCTTATAATTACATACTAGACAAAAATTTTAAAATATTTTTTCGAAAAGTTTTTCAAAAAAAAAAACGACTTTTAAAAAAAACTGGTCGAACGATTTTCAATATTTTTTTTCCTCGATAGACATTTATTTTTCAAATTTTATTACATACTTTGTTTTTCGGAGAAAACTTTTAAGCTAATTAAAAAAATTAAAAAATTTTCTTTTAAAAAATAATTTTTTTATTTTAATAGACGTTTGGTTTCCAATTTTGGCAATATTTTTTTTCGGAGTTGGTCTTTTTGACAGCTGTCACTTGATTTATGCTCAGTTTGGTTGCCGTTTCATAATGAATAGACTTACTCCCGAACAAGTTTGCAAATTGTACAAATTTATTACCCAAAGAGGAAGAAATGGACCTATTCAGATATTAGGTAAATAATCGATATAATCTGAATTAATTTCAAAGGAATAGTTGGTTAAATATTGCTTTAAAAATGTTGCAAAATAATTGGCGATATCTTGTAGATTATTCGAAACAACAGTATTGAAGGAGAGACAGGTAGGATAATAATTAGTCTTTCTTTTCTAATTGACGAACTGGAAAAACAAATTGGGAGCATTTATGGTTGTATTGGGTTTCTATTAAATAACGTTGGTAAAGTTAAACTCTTCTTGTTCTTCTTCTTCCTTAACCGACGATTTTTATGACATCGACTTAGACCGAAAATCTAAAACTTATCTAATTCGACCTTAGGCTCAAACTGTTGGGTTTTCCCGGTTGACTTCGGACTTCCCGGTCTTGCATTATTCCATGTCTGAGGGCAACTGAATGCAGAGGTCTCTGTTTTATCCAGAAGTTTTTGCACCTGCATTTATTCCGCGATAATTTTGTTGAAAGTGAAAAGTTTTGTATGTGTTAAGGGGCGTCGTGAAAAAAACGCAAAATTCCAAAATTCGGTATTATTTTAGTTTTTGAAAGCGAAATAAGGAATTTCCCTGTGCGATCGGCCTAATTTTGCTTTAATTTATATAGACATTCAGATGAAAACTTAAAAAATGAAAAATCGCCCAAAAAATGCCACAATTTTTCATTTAGTTTGTAAAAGCGAAATAAGGCAGAATTTTGAATTCGGCACCGTGTTAAGGGCCCAACCCATAGAATCCATTACGTTTATTGCGGCAACGGATCAGTTAACCTTACGAGATACAACGGAAAGAGGTGACTCAATGGATCCATTGCGGTATTTTGACAAGGTCTAGAATAGATTTTCTTTGGTTTTTTTCAGGTTTTTGAATTTAGGTTTGAAATGCTCCAATAACACAATATTTGTTTTAAGGGTTTCAAGAATCTGAGGCTTACTTACTACTTACATAAGCCCAGGACTTCAGGTAACATCAAAAAAAATGTCTTGAGTGTTTAAATCACCCATGGAAAGGAATTCTTAATCGAATTCCACAAACTTTGCTCTATAAGTTGTGTACATTAAATGAACTCATATCTAAATATTCAAATAAAGAACTGTGGACTCATGACACTTCTCTGAGGTATATGATTTTGCTGACTCCATCCTTTGTTTTGTTTTCCAAATCGTTAGATTAAAAGAGTTGACCACCATTGTTTGTTCAAACATTTAAATCTGAAGTAAGCTAAAAAATTTGTTCATTTTGTTTAAAAAAAAAAACTCAAATTTCCAATGCTAATTCATTTAATTACTTAAACATGGCTTTGACCTTCATTTAAATGCACAACGATAAAATCCGTGTATTTAAAAGCAATATAATCGTATTTTTAAGAAATCAGTTGCATAAGCTGAAAACATACTAAATATATTCATTCCTGAAAAAAATATTACTTTGCAGACTAAAGTCAAAATATTTTAAAGACATTCTTGGAGCAAATTTATTACCATATCAATCAACATCCCTGAGATAACAAAAACTCTTATTCCTGAATGCGGATTTTGTTCCAAAGCAAAGTGAGCATCTTCATTTCTTTGTTTGTTCATAGCGTACGTGATCTAATTTGCTTTTCAATTTCACAAGATAAGATCTCCAAGTTATAAAGACTTAATCAAGAAAACATTGCATGTGCACGACACTTCGAAACGCTTATTCCAAAAATTAAATCATTGGCCGAATTACTACTAACTTCCATCGATCAATTAGGAAGAATAACCCAAAAGTTCCAATGAAAGCCTCGGGGTTTTATACAAAACTTCTTTAAAAAATTAACGTTCCTTTTTAACATTTTTACTTTCCATTAATCATATCTGCTTTGGGCACTTCCTTTCCAATTCAGCCGACACATTCCTCGCGCTTTGATCATTCATCCCAATCCCGAGTAATATTTCATAAGTTTAAAGAGAATCTGATCACCCGGCCAAACCCAAATCATAACTTCTTCGCGCTTCTCCCTATCCTATAATTCCAATATTTTTATTCTCCCAAAGCTTCCTCCAATCTGGCTATGAGTTTGCGCATAATGTACCTCAAACTCCAAATTAAAAAAATGTGTGACTTTTTTCCCCATTACTATTCGTGCTCACGTATTTACCACTGTATGCGAAATGAGCAAACAAAAACCATGTTCCATGAATCTCCATGGCAAATAAGAACAGCGCTTTCCGCCTTACACCATTGACACTGACAGCGACACTAACGTCAGTGGTGGTAGTTATCAATTGGAAAGAAACAACCGATCCCTCCTATAAATAGACAGTTTACTTGACATAACGACATCAGTTACCGACTGCCATTCCAATAAGAAAGGATTACTTCTTCTACTCGTCCAAACAATCCACCAGAACCATGTTCAGTTCCTCATCAATTCGCTTCTTTGCTGTGTGCGCTTTCGTTGCCGTCGTTTACGCCAGGCCTCAGTCAGCGCAGGATCTGGGATCAACCACAACACCAGCGACAATCATCAAACAAGTGGATGTCAGCAATCCTGATGGAAGTTACAACAGCAGGTGGAGCTAGTGGTGTTTGAATAAGTTTTTTGACATTTTATCAACCATTTTGTTTTTTTTTTCTTTATCAAGCTACGAAACGTCAAACGGAATCAAAGTCGAAAACTCAGGATACATGAAAACCATTATAGTGCCCAAGTCGATTGATGAAGATGGCAAGGCTCTGGAGGAACACGAGGAGTTCGTGTTGGTTCAAAGCGGTTCATACACGTACTCAGACCCTGAGGGCAACATCATTACTCTGAAGTACATTGCCGACGAGAACGGCTTCCAGCCTCAGGGAGATCATCTGCCTGTTGCCCCTGAAGCTGTGGCACCATCAAGCCAGCCTCAGCAATAAAAAAAACCCTCGACCCAGACCCATACTCAGTTAATCATGCCAAAACTATTAACCATTTAGTCATTACCAACAAAATATAAAAAAAAAGAAAATATGTTTATTGTTATGAAATTAAGTTGTACAGCTGTAAAAATAAATAAAAAATTAAAGATGATCAAAATTTAAATTTAATTAAGTTTTTTCCTTTTTTTGGTTTGACTTGGACCTTCAAAGCTGTGGGCCTGGTTGGAATCTTCTCCATATCTCATCTGGAATTTATATCTTGCTAACCGACAAGTATCTAGATGAAATTTAATTAAATATGACTTATGCGTGAGGTACGCATGCGCACGTTTGTGGTTTTTGGTGTAATTGCATAGGTTTGACCGTGAGTTTGATTAAATATTTATTTAGTTCCAGTTAGTGTGGTGAGTAATGAAATCAGTCCCGGCTGTGGTGTACCAAGCCACAATCAGAGTGTCATAAAGAAAGATCAATATCAAGAGTTATGTCAACGCATGTTGGTCTGCAATCGTGGTTAGGAGATGAGTATTTCCTTAACACTCAGGTGAAGCACGTCCACATTAAGTTTGTTTTGTTTTTTTTTTAGCGGGATCTTTATTGGAATGATGTTGATCTCGTTGGAGGATGGGCAATTCGAAGAATCTGTCTTCTTTTAAATTCAAGGCGTTTGGGTTGTTTTTGCGATGATGTCGTCGGCTTCAGCCCTTGAAGATATGGGATGGAATAAATAAACATTTTTAAGTCAAGCTGATATAAATTATATTTCAAACTAATGAAGTCCTGGTAAAGTACCGCTCCCGAATAAAATAAGAAGGAATAAAGATGTCCCATTGATATGCACAAAGTGTCTCCTTTGAATAAAAGGACGTTAACTCTTGAAAGCCTTAACGTTAAAAGCTTACAAGGAATAAAGACATTTATGGGCAAGATAACTCAGGCGACAAGAAATAATAACAGATTTTAGAAGAACCCTTAGAAACAAGCATTTTTTTATTAAAGGGGGTGTCTATCTTCCCCTATTTCGACGAAGGAGCGAGGAGGAATTAGCCTATTTTTGGAAGGGAAGGCATTATCATTTTAAGTACTAAGATATTGATTTTGATTCATTGAACCGATGATAGGAACCAATTCACCCAGCCCATTATATGCAGGACATCCCCATCCACCATGGCTAACTTTTTAACAAACGGGCCAATTTTTTTTCCTTACTACTTATGGCAGTCTTAAAAAAATAGTTTTTTGATGAGTTGTACGCAAAGGAGCTTTCATCTGTGCATATAACGCTTCTCCAGAACTCATTGGGCTTGTGCAGATGTTCCTTTGCGAAGCTTGTTTGCGCTTGATATGTACGGCACGTCCTAAGCTTTAAATGTTTAAAAATCTCCTTCATTTAAACGTCGTCGGACAGTGCGGTCACTGATTGGATTTTTGGCTTTCAAATTTCATTTATCTGCAGCAGATTGAGGCTTCACAAAATTTAATTCCCGTAGAAGGACTCGGTCTTCAGTGGGCGTTGTTTTGCGCTTACCGCCTTATCTCGTTAAGTTTCTTAAGTCATTACTTACTCACTTAGGGGGCGCTACAGTTCGGGACGATCCTGGTCCTCAACCAAAATGCCTCCAGTTTCGCACTCCAAGTTGATTGAGGTCGTCCTCCACTTGAGCGCGCCACCTAAGGTATGTAAGGTAAGTATGTCAATTTAAAGCAATCTATAGTTTATACTAGGAGAAATTTTTTTTAAAAAAATCTATGGATTCGTTTTCCAAATATTAAAAAAACAAAATAATTTTTTTTAAAAAATATTTAAAATTAAAAAAAATTTTTTTTTTAATTTTAATTAGCATGATTATTTATATCATAAAACAACTACATATTTTGAAAATTTCATCAAAATCCGTCAATTAGTTAACGAGAAAGTCTGATTTTAAAAAACCGGTCATATGGGAGGTACCGTTATAAAACTTTTTCTGAAAAATCCATAGGAGCCGTTTTCGAGAAAAATAAGTTTTTCATTAAAAGTTATATGGCAGGTACCGTTAGTTTTGGATCTAGAATGCCAATTCAAAAAATTGTCGGGTAGAGTACTCTAAAAATACTATATACCGAGTTTGAATCAAATCGGACCAACCGTTTACGCTGTAGGTATCGATACGGACAGACAGACAGACGGACGGAATTTCCGGAACCACTTTTTTTGGCTTCTCTATCATCGTAATGTCATGTGTGGTTGTTAAATATTTTTTTTACGAATGCATAACTTGCCTTATAGTCACTATAAATCGCAAGTAAAAAGAGTTTTAGCGAACTGTTTTTTTTTTTTTTATTAATATATTTTTAATAAAAAGAAATAGACTTTTCATTGAAATGCAATTTATTTTTCACATTTCGTGATACAATTTTTGTTTTTCAATTTTTTTTAACCGTTAGATAAAGGAAATTCCTGCAAATAATCGTCAGATTATTGGTCAAAACGACTAGGACATTAAGCTGAATCGCCTGTATAATAATATGACATACTATTAATTTCTGACGCGCTCGAATAGTTCCATGTGGCTGTTTTTTTTACATTTTCCAAGGCCCTTAGGCGCTACCCCACCGCTGAACAGGTATACATCATGTACACTTTTTTTCTATCCTACCACCTAATCTTTAAAATCCACAAGGTCCCAACGACGCTCGAGTAAATCCCCATTTAGCATAATGGGCTCCCCTACTATTACAAAATTGCAGTTGAACACAAAAAGCAAGAAAAATAACAACAAACATTCAAATAACTCACCAACCTGATACATCAGGCATAAAACTGTGTTATACTTTTAGGCTTATTCGTTGTTTTCAATTCAAGCTCCTTAAAGCTTTCTATCATCTTTACAATAAATCTTTTAAAAATCAAAGCAAAAATGATGAAAACTTCCCATCCCCACTTCAAGCTTGTATATTTTAGCCATACCTCACAGGCAGCGCGTGTGGCAAGCCAAATTACAACCGTTTATACAACCTAAAGTGCGACGACCGGCGATTTCAATACCACGTGAATAGCATACATTGATGACAATTATTCATTCAACTTCAACTGTCGTTAAGAATTATGTCGCCAAATTCAATAGATACTTATGGCCTATTGATTGAAAAAAAAAACAAGAAGGGAAGAGAGCGCTGATTTTCTTCACTTCAGAAGCGAACAGAAACTAGATTTTTTTTTAGTTTTTATATATTCTTTACATTTTTAGCTTAAAATATTTGCCTAGTAATTAATAAATAAAATAAATAAAGTAGTGCCTAAATCACTGCCGTGTTGTATTTCATCATAAACTGCAAAGTAATTTCATTGGCAATTACTAACCAATAGAGAATGTATTTAATTAATAATATTGAAGCTACGATACAAAATGTTCGCATAGTTAAAGATTTTTTAATAGTTTTCAATATTATCTTTTTCATAGGTATTAGTATCGCAGTTGCGGAGACCAAATTCTCATAAGAAAAATATGACAAGAACCAGACAAAAAGCTGATTACACTACGACGAAAGAAACAACAACAACGTCTAAACGAATAACAATTTTTATTATGAACCGTGAGATTACTCTACAGAGCTCGTGCTAACCGATGTCCTAGGTCCTGGCCACATATTAAGCTGGCATAACATCACTACAATGGTGTTTTGCATAAAATAGAATATGACATATATTACAAATAAAAATAGTCGCTCAAAACACCATGTGCTCGGGGTAGGCTTTCTAATCAGCCAAAAAATGAGGTCCACCGTCAGCAACTTTAATGCAATAAAAGAATTAAGGCAGACTGGAAGAGTATCATTGTCTATGAAATGTGAAAAAGTTAGAGAGCGAGTTCCGTACCGTAATATACACAATGATGCAATACTGCAAGGACGGAGAACGAAATATGATCAGCGATCCTGAAGGCATTCTGGAGCAGCAGCCACCATGCATTGAGGAAATACAAAAGGTGATAAAGCGGCTCAAAAATAGCCAGGCCTCAGGAGCCGATGGCATACCTCCCAAGCTGAGCCAATACTACATCAAGCAATTCATGAAATCATAGTACACGTATAGGAACATGAAGAAATGCCAGAAGACTAGTGAGCAAACTGACACGACTATATATATAGGCTAACCATGACAAAAATTACAAGCCAAATAATAGTAGCCGGTTTGCTATCCAGACCTATCAACATCTCTATAATGGACTGCAACAAGATGAAATCTGGCTTGCATATTTTTAAGCCTGGCGTTGGAGAAAGCAAGCCGTGACTCTTTAAATCCAGAAACCTTACCATAAAAACTAGGCTGCTGCTTTACAAGACTATGGTCTTACCAATACTCACATACGGATCCGAGAATTGGTTGCTTACCAAAAGGCACTCTGATCTATTATCCGCGTACTAGAGGAAAGTCTTATGGTGAACGGTGTGCCCCGTGTGCAAGGGAGGTTGATTCTGGAGAAGATACAATCATGCATTGTATGAAATTCACCAAAGCAGAAGTTGTGGAAAAATTAAGCTCGGTACACTGCTGTGGGCTGGGCACCTAGTTCACATGAGCGAAGAGGAAAGTCTTTAGCAGTTCTTTTTATAGTATAAGACAACGTGGCAGAATATGCTTACGGTTTTTGCACCGAAAAAGATGATGATTATGAAGCAATCGATTTAAAAATGAAAGAGCTGACAACCAAACTTTAATATATGAAAACTTTGATTTCATGTAATTTTAAGTGGTAATGTCGACATATTTTTCTTCATAATATAATATAATTTTAAAGTATTTTGGACCTACAGCCTTGTTTACAATTTAAACTTGCTATTTTCCGTTGCCATCTTCAAAGGCTCACCTGATTAGCAGGAGACTTCGAAGTGTCGTGGCTCGTTGAACATGAAAGGATTGATCCAGAAAGCTTGGAACTTTTTTTGGGTTTGGAACAGACTGAATATTTGACAGTGGTAGGCTTCCTGCTTTTAGACAAAATGGTAAGGGGTGATTTGATTGTAAAAAGATGGACAACATCGTACTATTGAAAATTAAAACTTTTAATCTTTTTGATGTTTTTCTGATATCGATTGATTGAATTTTTTGTTGAAGTTTCTCACCAGTTTTCCTAGTCCTTTTTCTTGATTTCAAGTTGCATATTTTCATTTTTTTCCAAACCAATATCTTCAATGCAATTTTAGAATGGATCTTAAGATCCATTGCACATTTTTTGAATTAACATGCATTGGTATTCCAAATAAAAAGTTAAGTACTCATTTGTATTAGAATCTCAAATGTCAAGCTAATAAAAAAAATAAAATATTTTTCAAAAGTAGCTTCAATAGGACAACCTTCATATTGCAGAAGTAAGAAAATTCTTTTTAATCAAACTACCGGTGTTAGCGACGAAGACAAGGCAATCAAAAAATATTCATTTAACATTGCAGCTCAAGAAGGTGTTAGGCGGATAGATTTACGCAATTAAAAAACCAGGCAATTACTTAGCTGTCATTAAAAAAATTGCGTTATTTATCCCACATTAGATATAATATTCTTTGCTTAACACTCTCATGCAAGCCGCTTATACCATCAGCAATCACCATATAAAACCTTAACGATGAGTATTCCTAGAATCATACGAAATAGCGATTCAACGATTGTGTAATACTTTGAGACTGATTTATTTGACATTTTCCTGTGTGCTACAATTGAAGTACGTGTGGATCTATGTGCGGCTTTGGCATAATGTTTCAATTAGTAATGCAAGTGACAACTTTTGTTCTTTTATTCTTTGCGGGGCATAAATTTGAAAATCTCAAGGCTGTTGGTTTGGAGATAAATTTTGTCTAGATCAGAGTAGAAATTCATTAATTTCCATTGAAATTCAGATTTTCTATCTTTGGTTTGAGAAGTTGGTTTTGGGGTATGTCTTTAGGTTTGGCATTATGCCAGTATGAGAATAATAGAGGAGTTGCCGAAGTGCATTCCAAATTTTGAAATCTAAGTTAAGTGTTGTGCGCATCTAGAATATTTCATTTCTTCTACGTTTTGCCATTGGGGCTGTTCCAAATCAACTGATATCGAATGTCAGACAAATGAATATTATGTCATTTTTAAAAATAAGCATTTATATCATCGTGAATCAGATAATCTAATTTTCGCAACTTGTAATGAGGATATAGTTTTAGGAATATCGATTGATCCTTTAGTTACTGAGAATATCCATTGCACTCATCTTTAACTTTTTTTCCTTTAACATAGATAAAGAAATGAAGGAATCTTGTACAGCTTGTGGACTTCTGCCGATAATGTCGATGTCGTCTGCTTTCCCTAACATAGGTTGAGGAGGATGCAACACAAACCATATATCCTTGTCAAAGTCCATTAAAGATGTTGATTGGTCTGGACAGCAAACCGGCTACTTTTACTTGTAGTATGTTGGTCATGGGCAGCCAACATAATCATGTAAATTTGTTTGCGATGCCCAATTCTCTCATGGCCTTATAAAGTTCTACCCTGGCTATGCTATCATTCGCGGTTTTAAAGTCTATAAAAAGATGATATGTTGGAATGATAAATTTAAGACTTTTTCCGCATCATCTGCTCAATATTAAAGATGACATTGATAGTTGCCGATTATGCATGTTAATTACAAAAATATGTAATGGATCTTCAAATAGATTGCAGATATTGGTTTAGTAAGATCTAAAACATGCAACTTGAAATCACGAAAATGCAATCAATCTACATCAGAAAAAAAAGAAAACCTAAAAGTTTTACTTTTCAATAGTCAAATCTCTTTGGCATTTTGACTAAGTAGCAGGAAACCCTCGACTGTCAAATATTCACTCTGTCACAAACTTAAAAAGTTCCAAGCTGTCTAGATCGATTCATTCATGGTCCACGAGCCACGACATCTTATTTGTGTCCTGCTAATCGGAAACTTCTTTTAAAGATGACTTGGAGAATAGTATCATTAAATTACCAAGATCCTTGATCAATTTTGAATTTTTTTATTTTTTGAACGAAAATAACAAATTTGATTTGCTAAATTTGTTATTTTCGTTCAAAAAATAAAAAAAATAAAAATGTATACCGAAAGAATTAAGATAAACAATTTGTTAATTGAGTTTGTATACTAAAAAAACGGTAGGCGGGGATGCAAAACACTTGAAATTTATAGTACAGGTACCATCCCATATAGTATGATCAAAAACATGTCGACATTACCACTTAGAATTGCAAAAATTGGAAGTCTTTATATTTTCAAGTTCGGGTATCAGCTCTTTCGTTTTTAAATCGATTGCTTAAAAGAATACATTTGGATCCAATTTTTGTTGATAAATCAATATATTTTAACAGTCTTATTAATTCTTTATCTGAGGCTGTTACAAACCTTTATAATAGCATAATAGCAAATAATTTAACAACTTGAATAACAGATTGTAAATATTGCATAAAAATACTAGTGTCTGCAAATTGTCAAATAATTTATCAACTACTAAGCCAGCTTTGTAGATGACCATAACAAAACAATGTCAAACCATTAATATCTCATCTTAGTTGTCATATTTCTGTTGTTTACACCAAACTTAATTCAACAGCATCTTGCAACATCTTCTTTAAAAATTGCCTTCTGCAAAATTATCTTCAAAGAAAAGCATATAGCTCAAGAGTTAATATTGGCACATTGAGATGTGATTGACGTTGCACACACAACAGACATGATTCACACCAAAAATGATTACATAATAGTGGGCGCTTCTTGAAGATATTACCACATTACACTTCGCTCACATTTGAAAGATGGCGAACAGATAATAACGCAAAGCCGCTATTGAACAGTCCATAACTCATCGTTCCATGAGTTAATTCGTAATTTTAACTTCACAGCAGTAGGTATAAATAAGTATCTTCAAGTTGAGAAGATGTAGGACTTTCAATATGTATCTTCCAGAAAAAAAAAAGTGAAAGTAATAAAAATGCGGTTAATTTTGAGCATCCACAACGACCATTCAACTTACAATCAGCCTGTAGCTCATGCAATTTACTTGCACAGTATTGTTATGGAAGATGTGATGTAACCTTAAAAAAAATTGAAGTCAAAGAGAAATGTACAGATAATTTTGTTTATTTTTTTTATTATTATTTAAGTTTATAGTTTACAATATTTTTATTATTAATGATGAGGATTTCACACCAGTTTTTTAAGATTTTGTGACAACAATGTAAGGATTTTCTTTTTTTTATTAAATTAAAATGAAAAGTTAACAACAGAAAAGTCCAATTTTTATACAAACTTAGTAGGAAATCATCACAGTCTTTATTTATTTATATTTTTATAGTTATCGTTGTTTTATAAATAATGTTCCAATTTTTTGAAGTATAAAATAAAAAATAAAAAAAAATATTCACGAGATATAACCTCGCCTTCAAGAAATAATAAAAAATACAATAGTTCGACGAATTTTTTGAAATGAATATTAGTGTCTTCTAAGAAGGTGCTATTTTTTTTCATTTGATCTAATTAATTGGACAATTTCCAAATAATTTTCCTCCGAAAAAAACACGTAGTTATTTTCTAACATCTGGCTTTCGGGACCTTTTGTTCTAATTTTTTTGATTTGTTCAAAATTGAAATAGCATTAACTTTCTTTCTAAAAATTACGAGATAATATAAGCAAAAATTATTTTAAGAATTACTTTCATCAAAAAAATTTCAGAAATACGGATCAATTTTTTTCCTACAAATTTAGGCCAAAAAGACCAACATTTTCCGACCTAAAAACACACAAACGATTTTTTTTTTAGATCCGCACCATTCTCATCAAACTCACTCATCCCCACGTCTATTATCCCACCCTAATCCTCGAGTAATCCAACATATTGTCCATTTTGATTGGCCACCTTTCGTTGCTCTAGCTTTCGTGCAAATTCCGGATCATTTCGAGCTCTTTCCTCCAATCGGTCTTGCTGAACCTTAATGCCAGCATAGATCTGATCCAATCCCTTTTGAATTTCCTCTGGAATTGGTGGTGCTGTTGGAATATGATCACCAGTTGCCCGGAAACCATTTTCATCAGCTGTATACTGAACACTGACAATATTGCCGTCCGGTGATTCATACGAGTATTGACCATGTTGCACAAGAACTCCATTCGGATGAAGATCTGAAAAATCTTTCAAAAATCCAGTCTCTTCGTGTTGAATGTTATTGCCTGTCTCGTATTGAGTCTTATACGATCCATCTTCACTCTGTTCCTTGTTGTATTTCAAAATTGGTATCCAGGTGGTAGTGTCTCGTTGATCTTTATAGTCATACTTTTCATCCTGTCGAGGAATCGTATTAGGATGCTGTTGCGCACTGCAGCATGTGGCTGCCAAGAAAAGAATTGCACTCACTATGATCTGAGAGAAATTAAAAAAAAAATTATCAAAAACCAAAATTTTAACAAAAGTTTAAAACACCTACAAACACTTTCATTGTAGAAAAAAAGTTTTTGAATTTTATTTGAATTTTTCTTTTTTCTAATATCCACGCACGGGAAGGAGAGAATGCTTTGTCGTTACCCAAAAAAAGGTTAGACACTTTTCTGTTTTGGATTGAAGCAGGTTTACGAATAGACTGATTGTGCACGGGCTTCATGAAGCCTTTTTATAAGTGCTGCAATGCAGTTAGGGTGGGAAAAATGTATGAAAACCCTCTTCATTCCACATGGGAAGAAGCAATGTGAAGCACGAACAAATGTGGTATTGCAAGATTGATGCTAAGCTCTTCGATCGTTCCTCCAGCACATACCGCAATGTTGTTTTGTGTCTGTTGTGTTGTCTCCTCTTCATCGATATCTTGTTGGTAACTCTAGTCTTACTTTGCCTTGGGACTCTATAGGGTGCTTTTTGATAAGTTTGGCATTTAGGGGTCATGATATTCCTAGCGTAATAACACATCGAATTTTCGTGTTCACATCATATTTTTGAAGAAAGCAGACTTCCCGAACCGAAGAACTGATATGGGAATGCAGGATTCAAGAATTCTCTAATCTCGATCTTCAGATATTTTCTAATGGGTCGAGGAACCCCAGTTCTTCTTCTCCTATATAAGACGAAAGAAATATATGCAAAAGATATTGAAGTTTACAGTGAGGGAAGCTAGATCCTAATATCAGGCAGTCTACTCTTCTTAACTTTAAGGTCAACCGCACCCACCTGAAAGAACGGAATTCAAAGCAGCATGCACCAAAAGTCCCATTCAACAATAAAACAGCAGCGAAATAATATTATTTGAGGCACGGGTTCCAGCCGAAATAAAAGTGTTGCATCTTGCATGCCTTCAGATGTGCAAATCAAAGTTCGTTTCTTTTTCTTACACACGTGAACAGTATATTTTCTAGAATAAAAGATTCTGTATTGCATTTCCTTTACCCCTGACAATGTGTGTACAAAATTTCATGATAATAGGTCGAGTAGTTAAAGCGTGAAACCGTAACAAAACATAAATTAGCTTCAACCTGTGACTTCATATGCGCGGGCTTCAGATTCAATGATTTCTACTTGAGATTATAGGGACTATAAGGTAAATTTAGGATTCGTGAATATAAAAAAAGAGAGATCACAACCAAACATGACATTACTATCATAGAGGAGCCTATGAGCCTATCACCTTCAAATTTGGTACGCGTGAATATTTTGGGATTCCTCAGAAGGGAAATTGAAATTTTATTTTTAGGGCTCAAAATTAAAGGTACCTACCATTAAGTACCATTAAGGAAAAGCTTATTTATCTCGAAAACGGCTATAACGATTTTGATGATATTTTTAGGAGTACTTTTGTAGGTATTGGCCATCATTTGGGCCGAATTTACCGAAAAAGGTAATAACGGTACCTTTCATATAACGTTTTTTTTTTATTTTTCCACTCTCTCGAAAATGGCGCATTGAATTTCTGTCAAATTTTACATTTGAAAAGATCTAGGTAGCCAAATTATTTCTGCATACCAATATTTTGAATAATTTGTTTTCTATTTTTAATAATTTTTTTTTTTTGAAAAATTCAACGTTCTTAAAACTAATAAAAAAAACATTTTTTAATTTTATAATCAGCTTTATATTAAAAAAATAAATAAATTCCAAAAAACAGGATTTTATTAAAACCGGGCTTACAATTTTCGAAATACTTTTTTTTATAAATTCATTATTATTTAATACGTGTGGTGGCGTACTTCGTTTTTACTAAAAACCATTTGTTGTTATGGTTTTGACACTTTTTATAAGTCTATACCACGTTATTTTTCTGCATATATGTTAGTTGTTTCTTTCAAAGATCTAGCCTTACAATTTGATTAGATACATAAGAGCAAGTACGTGCGAACCAATCGTGCACATTTTTTTATTTAAATTACAACGCGTTAAAGAAAATTATTTCGATTTCGGAATAAAATTAGCCTGTGTAGTGAATCCTGTTGCGCATCCATGTACCAAGCTTCAGAAATTCGAGCAGTCGTTGAGTCATGGTATATTTCAATCCAGCACTTCGTCCATCTACTCATTAAATTTCATCAAAATCCATTAAGACATTGAGGCGTGATTGCGGAACAAACATCTAAGCATTCACATTTATAATGTAAGTAGTATAATAGGATTAAGTATTATTCTCAGATGTTACGCTGCGTACCCAAATACCAATTCAGTTTGTATAATGTCTCATTTTTCGAATTTGGCAAGTATTGTTTAGATATCATATAAGGCAAACTTTCTGAAGCTACACATTTAAAACGACATTGAGAATTTTAAAAATTGCTGTTATAGGGACTAGCAGTCAATGAGGCCAAAACGAAGTACCTGCTGTCCACAAAAAGGTACACACAACACCGGCGGATTGGACAAAACATCACAATAGACAGGTACAACTTTGAGGTAGTTAGGGACTTTGTGTACCTCGGATCCGCTATAACATGTGACAACATCTCGCCAGAAATAAAGCGAAGAATTACTCTTGCCAATCGCTGTTTCTATGGGCTAGGAAGGCAATTGAGTAGCAAAGCCCTCTCTCGAAAGACAAAGGAGACTCTGTATAAGACCCTAATCATCCCAGTCCTGCTCTATGGTGCCGAGGCATGGACTCTATCTAAAGCGGATGAAGATATCCTTAGTCGTTTCGAGCGTAAGATTCTTTGGAGGATTTTTGGCCCTATCTGCGTTAACGGGCTTTGGAGGAGAAGGTTCAACCAAGAACTATACGAGCTGTACAGCGACATTGACCTGGTCAAAAAAATACGCATATCACGTTTAAGATGCCTAGGTCATGTAGAGCGAATGGACAACAATGCTCCGGCTCGCAGGATCTTCGATTCCACCCCAGAGGGTAGACGCAGTCAAGGAAGACCTCGCCTTAGGTGGCGCGCTCAACTGGAGGACGACCTGACCAACTTGGAGTGCAAAACTGGAGGCAGCTAGCCAAAGACCGAGCTGGCTGGAGAGGCATGTTGGTTGAGGCCCAGGTTCGTCCCGAACTGTAGCGCCACCTAAGTAAGTAAGAAAGTTATAGGGTCTTTAAAAGTGACTTGGGCAAGTTCTATCCAAGGCTTGTAGAAGAGGGTTCAAAATGACCTGTTTAAGGTCTTCCCAAGACGTTAACAGAAAATTACAAAAAATATAGCTACTATTAGCCTCTCTACGACAAGTCATTGCAAACCGCTTGTGTAAGGCTTCCCTATAAAGGTCTTATACAAACACAACAATTATTCACTTGTTGAATAAAAAATAAGGCTTTTAAAGGACAGTGTTGCAAGCTCTATGCACAGCTTGTAGATAAAGGTCCAAAATGGCCTACATATATGAGGCCTACGAAAGAAGTTTACTGAAAACTAAAAAAAAATAGCTGCTAAAAGGATCTTTACGACAAATCAATGCAAATAACTTGTGTAAGGCTTGCCTTTAAAGGCCTTATACAAACAAAGTTAATATTTCTTTTTTCGATGTTTGATGTTATTTTTCTCATTGGCAAATTGATGTAAGTTAGAGTTCTGAAGTGAATCACAAGGACTCGAACTGACTGAGGAGAAGTATAGCTACAAAATACTTACAATAAAAATTTAATACTATAAAATAAATTAATTCTAAATCTGTTTTTTGTGCTAAAAATTTATTAATTTTCCTTAAAACATTCTATTATAAGTTAGCAAGTACTTCGGGGAAATACAAATTAGCCTTTATAAGGCCTTTATTTTAAACATGTACGGCAAGGTTAGAAAAAAAGCTGTCATTAGGAGGCTTTTTATAACATCCAAAACAAGTTATTAGCATTAAGCTATTTTATGGAAAACTATTTGCTGCTATAACATCTGTTAACGAAAGTCGTCTAGTAGTTAAAAAGCTTGTGTAATGTGCCCCAAAGTTTCTTGTATAAGGCTTCTTAATGTTTCTATAGCAATCTGAAAATAGTTTGTTAAAGCAAAGAAACATAGGTGTCCGAGAGTTGTGGTCCCACTCGTGATCATAACAATCATCAATTAAACAAGAATCTCAGGCGATAAACTTTTAAATCCTTGAAATTTATCTAGATCTTAGGCAATCACCATTGTCTACCATGGAATGTTAATTTTTTCAAATCTTAAAACCTACCACCTTATTATAAAGCTAGTGATAGTATTAAGCCAACTATTTTTTGTATGCCTCTTTATGAGTAAGATAGGGTAAATCTCACTGTATCACCAACACGACTAGAGCTTTACTCTTAGTTTTTTTTTTTTTTCTTCAATGACATGGTTTAGGTTGTGCTCTAGAGATGCTGATGGCTTACCGCATGTGCTATGCGGTTTAAACGCGCGCTCTTTGCGATTTGTTAAATTGTTTCTTCAATTCGTTCGGCTTTTCGTGGTAATAGCAGAGATGCCTCATCTGAGCTGGTCTCTGATGGGTCCTTCTCTAAGCTGAATAATGAATACAAATTACATTTGGTTAAATTGAATGGCTCTGTGTGTGGATGTCGGTCGGATCAGGTCGGAAAATAGGATTGTCTGATTGTCGATCAAGCCGGGGAAATGAACATAATATAAGTATATCGTATGGCAATAGGGAGGGTATTTCGTTTTGGTTATAAATTTACTAGATTGCTATTATCTCCTGATGAATTCAAGATGATAGATTTCCCAAAGCGATAAAAATCCATTTTCTGCTTAACTTAGATGCCCGATGCCGATACCGCATCCATGCACTTTCACTGTTTTATGGTTGTTTGGGTTTTTTTTCGTACAGTTTGGTCGTTTTTTTTTTATTCAGTGTTATGTGATGAATCTCTTAAAGATCTTATAGATTGACGTTGATTTTATGATTAATTGGTCAATAGGAATACCACTTTGGTATGGACAGACGTAATTACTTTTGACATAATTTTTTGTTTGTTTCTTGGGCAGTTCCAAGTTTTTTTTCGAAAATGAGAAAAAGCTTATTTAAAAGTTATACAAATTTCCGCTTAAAGCTGGGAAATTTTTTGCGGAGCCCTTTGCTCCAGGAAAATGTAATTGTAACTGTGATATGGAGCTTCTTACTTAACCACCTTGCCCCGTGACATAGTTTAAGTATGTCGGATCTTTATGCCCAATGGATGGATTTGATAAATCCTCCAAGAGTAAACTTTGCTTTAGATGGTGCATCTCACGTAGTTTTTCAGAATCAATTATAAAATAATGATCAGTCCATTCATAACGCTAAAGTAAAGCGGTTAAAATCACAAGTGAATAATGCATAGTTGGAATGATGGCAACTTCTAGACATTGATTGAAAATGGCCATAGTTAGTTCGATGAAAGGAAAAATGTAACAAAGATTAGAATTAAGTTGGACTTCATTCAAATGGATCCGAGAATCAATATTGCCCATAAGCAATAGGTGTGCAAAAATAATGTAATCGATTTGGTGTCATGCTGCTAAAAGTTTTTAATCAATAAACTCCAGGGAGCAAATCCAATGAACCGTTTTTGAACTCATTCGATTCGAGAAAAAAATTATTTTCATAATAGAGTGACCAAAGACGATTTGAGGTGATTTCTTGACAATTTGATTGGAGAATTCTTTAGGCCAACGATTTGTGAAACCAAGGTTTCAATTTAACTCTAAAAATGAAGTATACCAAACAAAAACCTTTTTCATACAATAAGGAAATGTAATTCCGGCAGAAATATTAGTTTTACGAGAAAATTAATTTTGTTCCTGAAATTTTCCAGCATTTAGTATACCAAAAAGAAAAAAAGTTAATTTTCCTAGAATTTCGTTAATTCTCGTGATTTGGTATATCAACATTATAATACCGATACAGCGCAGCACAACGATGTGTTCTGAACATTGATGAACAAGTAGGAATTTTTGTTCTTGTTGATTCTCATGAATTAGTGTAACTTTAATCGGCGGAATTTCGTTACGCGTAAATTTGTGAGGCAGGATTATATATTCGGAATAATGTTAATCTCGAGAACAGATTTGACGTTGACGGAATAATATTTTTTGGGATCCAGAGCTATCATTTTTTATAGTGACTCACTAAAAAAATTTATTGCAATCGTTAGTTCCATATTAGAGTTTTACCGCCACTTCACTATCAAGTCAAATAAGGGCTTGGCAACTTTTTTTTTTAAATAAAACGCAAACCATTTGAGATATTTCAAAAACTTTATTATCGGCTTGGAGGACAATCAAAATATTTATGAATGGAACTCGACTTTGTTCATATGGCCACCGCGAGCACGTTTGCAGCGGACGATTCGTTGACCCCAATTTTCGATGGCTCGGCCACACATTTCGGCCAAAACGGTCGCTATTTTGCGTTCGATGTTGGTTGTGAGCTCTTCCAACGTCGTCGGCTTGTTGGCATTAACCAATGACTTAACGTAGCCACAAAGAAAATAGTCAAGAGGCTCGTATTTTGAGATAACACGCTCATCAAACTTACTCTTCAATAAATCGATTGTAAGGTGTGCTGTGTGGCTTGTGGCACCATCCTGTTGAAACCACAAGTCGTCCAAGTCCATATCTTCTAATTCGGGCCAAAAATAATTGGTAGTTATAGCGCGATAGCGCTGGCCATTTACAGTTACGTGACGATCGTTGACGTCGACGAAAAAATATGGCCCAATAACGCCGCACCAACCAGTTATTCTTGTGGATGAAGCGGTGATTCATGAAGCAAATATTGATTTTCACCCGACCAATAACTCATATTTTGCTTATTGACGAACCCATTGAGCCAAAAATGAGCTTCTTCACTGAAGATGATTTTGCGATGAAATTCAACAATTCAACGCTCTTAAAGTTGCGGCCACCGACTCCGAATTTCTGTAGAATTTTTTTATAATTTGCAGACGTTGCTCGCTCGTGTACTTTACCATGATGAAAATGTTGAGTTTACTGAATAAATTGACAATGACAGTTCGATGATTAGTGAAAGGGTGCGTTCACAAATTAATTTCAAAGTTGTCAAGTCCCTATTAAAAAAGCACTAATATTTGGAATATGCAATCAGTGTTTTTGAAAACTAATATACGATCTTACTTCCCTCCAGAACGCTCGCCTTAACGTCAAGTGCAGGTATGTATAATTCTCACTTTTAATCAGCTAAGTTCCACATTTAACTTTAACTCGAAATGTAATCGAAATTGATCGAAAATAAAATGGAGTGTTCTATAATTCACTTTTATCATTTCGATTTCAAGTTTTTCGAAATCGGAACTAAGTGAAATTGTCGTGTTGCACAATTCGATTTTGTCGATTTCCAAGTGATTTCAAAGCATCCTTCTTTATTTGTGTGAAACTGTAGGCGTTTTTTTCTTTTTAAGCTCAGAGCAGGGCATTGAACTGTCAAAAAAAGATCTTAACTCGAAGCGCTCTGAGCGCTCAGCTTGTGTTGCTCTTTTCAATCGGAGCTAGCTCGGAGTGCGCTCTATTAGCTCAGAATAAAATGACCGAGCACATAAAGTAAAAGGCTGAGTGCGGCCAACTTTATATATTTTGTGTGTTTTCACAAATGACAGGGTTGGAAAAAAACAAAAATCAAAATGGCGTCGAACGAAATAAAATATTAAAATGATTTTTTCTAAAGAAATGACATTATTTTTATTATTTTTTTGTATTTAAGGTGCAAAGAGGACCATATGACTGTTCAGTGCTCAAGTGTGTTTCTTAATTAAATCGGAGAGCTCTGATCATACTCTGCTCAGAACGTAATCGACTTGCTCAGGCTCTACACCGTGCTCTGCTCAGAGCTTAAAAAGAAAAACGCCTTGTATAAATAAACAGGCGCAATTGAAAATGTAAGTAAAAATGCCGTTATAACCAAACTAAATTTATTTATTTCACATGGAATATATTTAAAAGATGGGAAAGCGTAAAAATACTGCGCATAAGGAAAAAATGCAATTTATGGGCAACACAACACAAAGATCTTTCCAAGATAATCATGAATCCAAGGTAGCTGAATGATATTTCAGGTTCGTCAACACTTTGTCGGTAACTTGTCCTTGCTACCTTCGTACCTATTCTGATGTTATTATTATTCGCAATCCGAGAGCCACCATATGTTAGATTGCACAGTTGTGCCTAAATAGCTGGCGAGTTGATATGAGCAGTGCATCATCTCCCATTTTGGAAACTAAATCCTCTGATAAGATTGCTCTAAATTTTCAAATGCAAAATCTTTGAATCGATGTCAACACACCATTTCGAAATCTTGAAATGTTTCCCTTGAAACCGGCATATTTTTAGCGGGAATTTCGTTTAAGGGGGACAACTCATTATTCGACTAAGGTGTCTTTTTACTTGTGATAAGTAAGCTTAGGATTCGTGAATACAAAAAAAATTGAGACAATCAAACATGACATTACGATCATAGAGAAGTCTAAAAAAGTTAGTGGCAAAAAATGTCTCTCTGTCTGTCAGTATGTACATATAACGAACTGCAGCCTAAACGGCTTAAGCGATTATCTTCAAATTTGATGTGTGTGATTCTTTTGGCATTCCCCAGAGGGGAGATTGAAATTTTATTTTTTGGCCTGAAAATAACGGTACCTGCCGTCGCCATGTGACCGTTTAGGAAAAGCTTATTTTTCTCGAAAACGGTTCCAACGATTTTGGATGAAAAATTTTGAGAAATTGTTTACTAGTATTGGCTATAATTTGATCAGGACCAAATTTACGGGAAAAGTCTAATAACTGTACCTTTTACATAAGGGTTTTGTTATTTTTGGCCTTCTCGTTAACGGCTGGTTGGTTTTCTGTCAAATTATTTCAGAAGATCTATGTAGTCAAATAATTTTTTTTTTTTGAAAATCAATTTTTTTAAGACTAATAAAAAAAATTATTTTAAATTTTATAATCACATGTATATTAATAAACTCTAAGAAACTGCATACCGAAATTTCAAAAAAAAAATCAAAAAACTAAAAATAAAAACAGGATTTTATCAAAATCCGTCCTACAATTTCAAAATACTTTTTTTCATAAATTCTATATTATACAAGACGTGTCATGGCGTACTCCATTTTTTACTAAAAACCTTTAAGTGCTGTGGTTTTGGCACTTTTCTGTCTATTTTATACTCTTAAGTTTAAGCGATATAAATATTAGTTTTGAATCTTTACTGAATGTTTTATGATGATATTATAACCAATACAAGGTAAAGAGCGTTGCATATTCTTCAATATATTAGAATCCACACTAAGAATCATAAGCAACTTTTTCTTTTTTTAAAAAACACTTGTACATTTGAACTAATTGTGATCTCATGTAATATCCGATCTTTAGATGTATCTTGCTTCAAACATGCCACACCAATTTAAACACAAAAATATATGTTGCACCACTCCCATCCCAAATACCACCAGACGCACACATTGCACAACATATATCCAGTGCTGCGAAACATTGTTAAATCAATTATTCCGACTTCTTTAGCCTTAGGAGACACTGCCACGCCACCATAGTTAAACTATAAAACGCTTATACATTAAACCTAACCTACTCCTTAATTCTCAACAATTCACCGAAGCTAGATTGGTAAAAGCCTTAAGGCTAAGACCACAGAAAACAGAGTAGTCTATACAGCTTTTGCTCATCAACAAAAAAAAATCCACATGCAACGGAAGCATCTTCTCGTCAAAACCACCACCACCAAGTAGGTCAATCTGTGGACGTTGTTAAAACCATAAGGCCAGCTCCAGTGACTCCATCCAAATGACATACGATCACTTTTAGTCTTTAACCGAAAGTAACAGAGCCAGGCCAACGATTTATTGCCATAGCCACCGCGTGCATCCAAGACTTCTCCTCCAGATGACGCGCAGCGCGACACAGCATCTCCTCCAGGGACACGACCGACTCGACGACGTGAAGACTAGCTCAGGCGAATCGCCACAAAGCATTCCTCTCAACTATCTCACTCTTGCTTTTATTATTTGCAAAACAAGATTACCCTACAAATTATTACGCAATCTGTTGCCATACCGGCTTGCAACTTGCGCAGAGGATGTTAAGAGGGCGCTCCATCGCCCTGATGTTGAATTAAAGATCGCTGTTTCTAGTGCGGGGCATGGGTACGTAGCATAGCATTAGTGCTAGTCACTCTCGCGCCTGGTATCGTAATTTCAAACGGCGATATCAATTTGAAAATTGGTACAAGTGAAGGAAGGTGCAGCAGCAGCAGCAGCGATGCAGACGCTGCGCGATGGTGGATACGCCAGTTGAAAGCCAAGAGGAAGGCAGAAGGCACATGCGGTTGTTCAACTCGAAGAATAGTTGGGTCTTCGTTCGGTTCGGTTGCATTGGCCTGGTCTTGTTGGCTTCGTTTCAGATGGATTTTATAATGAATGAGGGGTTTTTCGTTATGCCAGATTGAGCCCCAACTGTTGGTGCTTGTGGTGATGGTACTTGATACTTATGAGATGACCACGACAAGATTATTTTGCGGTAAAAGTCACGATAGTGCAGTATGTAGGTATATAGGTCAATATTTATGGTAAGTTCCGTCGTGAATGTGAGTTATGATTGCAGGCGACGCAATGCAGACAAAATGACTTTTTAAAGAGCATCTTCATGTTTTTTTATCAAAAATAGCTATTTGCTGCTTTGGAGGATGTAGGCTTTGCAGAATAGAGCTCCTGTTATGATCCATGAAGTTTGGAAGTGTAAAAAGTGTAATTTGTATTCCATTAATTTACCTAAACGAATGTTTTGTTTTATAAAAACCTTTATTTGTTTTGCATTATTAAATCGCAATAAATTGTAATTGTGTTGAATATCATTGAATTGCATTGAACTGTTTTGAATTGTATTGATTTTTTATCGAATGGTTTGAAATTGTATTGAAATGTTTTGAATCTTATTGAATTGTATTGATTTTTGTTGAATTGTGTTGGACTTTGTTGATTTATCTTTAAATTGAATAATTTGTTGAATGAATTGTATTAATTAATTTCAAATGTAGCTTTAATATTCGCCATTTTTTACATGAATAAAATAGAATTTGCAGCCTTTGCGGAGGCCCAAAATTCATATTTTTATTTGAGGTTCATCATTGTGATTCGATGGGAAAAACTAGGACTCTTGAAAGCCTAAACTATTCTTTAAATTTTGATGTTGATGAAGGCGCGTAACATAGTCTTATTAATATCCTTTTTTGACATCAAAGGTGTAGGTGAGGTTGACGGATCATCGCACGCTGATCCGTCAACCTCACCTACATTTGCATCGTCATTCTGCAAATATGGATGACTTTGGCACGAATGCCAAAGAAGGTGGTAGGTATCGATTTGATGTTTCTTGTTTTTTTTCAACATCTACCGTAATGTGATAAATGCGGTCTATAGTGAACTTCTGAACTTATCTGGCCTTAAACCACACTGATATGAGCTTATCAGATTATTGAAGAATGTCTTTAGGCGCCTACAAACTACAGAAAAAAGAACTTGTAGACGATGTTTAGAGATGCCACCGTAGTCGTCGCAGTTCAAAGGAATCGGCGAACAATTCTGGTAGTCCATTCATTAGACATACTTTATTTTGACCATATATTGCCATCGCTTGCAGCTTTTGAAGAGTTCAACAGTTAAGTTCTATATTTTGTTTTCCAGTGGTATTCAGTTCGTCACTGACATTATACAGTCTGCCAAAGTGGTTTTCCAAGTTCTCATCGATTGCGATTCTACTTCAATGTTCCGTTAATTGTCTTTGCAAGCTTCTGTTCAAGCTCTGACTCCCTATTTTTCATGAAATTTAGTTTTGCTCAAACTAACTAATGCTATACACCGTTGGAAAGGTACTCTGAAAACATTTACTTTGGTTCGAAAAACAGCTCAAAAGGCGCAGTATTCAAAAAGGTATTGGCAAAAACGTGTTGGAAAATCGCCTCTTTTCGTCCGTCTGTGATAGCCTTACTGGCTGAACACAATGGTGAAGCTGAAGCTGAAGTATGAAGCGCTGTCAAATTTAAATATACGCGAACTCAATATAAGGCGAACACAATGAGTAGCTGAAGCTGAAGTTTGAAATTTAGCTGAAGCGCAAGTTCACTCAACTTCAACTTGCGCTTTAAGCATAGTACGCAGCTCGAGCTAAAATTTAGCTTAAATGTGTCTCTACAAACGTTAGCCAAAATTTCAGCTAAATTTTGATAGACGAGCGTTGTGGAGAAAAAAATAGCTGTTCTCTTATTTAACTGGACGTAGTCAGTAGTCAAAATTAAAGAAGGTGATAATCCCAAAGTCGTTTAGGATTATTCTTGTAAAAAAACGACGATTTAAAATATTTCTTTTATATGATTAATATCATATATAATATTTCATATAAATAATTAAAAAAAAATTTAAATCATTTTTTGGTGTGGATTAAAGCCCCTTTTAGCTACGGTCTGTTAAAATTTAGCTCGAATAAATGTAACGATCAATTTATCTGTCCGCTAAATTTTCACAGCACACTGCGAAACAAAAATATGAAAGCTGCGTACAACTCGGCTAAAATCCTTGGCTAAATTTTAGCTCGGCCAGAATTTGGAGAATTTTTTATGGGAGATAAATTTTAGCGCGAGCTGCGTACTAGGCTTTACGCTTCAGCTTCATCTTTGACATTTCACAGCAACAAAATAGGCTAGTTCAATGTTTCTGAACTATCCGAGATCCATTTTTTCTCAGATACATTGAATATGACTGAGAAAATTCTTTGATCACTTTGAAATCTCAAATATAAAAATATTAAAAAGAAGACGCCAGTGTGGAGTAATATTTCGATAGCATTTAAGATAGGTATATATATATGTTTTATATTCTTGGCAGCAAAATTGACATTCCGTACTTCACCATTGTATTCGAGGCAGCACTTAGCTTCAATTTTGACGTGCTTCATTTTTGCGCTTCATACTTCAGCTTCACCATTGTGTTCAGCCAGTTAATCATATGACTTTGACATATTAAAAAAGGTTAACTTTTTTGTTTAACGCGTTACCGAAAATTTGTAGTTGAGTAGTGTTATTTTTCTGTGAGAAATTTCCATCGTGACTATTTAATATTTTTAATATGTATGTGTAAATATGTATTTAATTTAATTTGACTCGCGATTCGCCAAAAATATCTGGCAACTGCGAATATTTGGTATTACTGATTTCGAATCGTTCCTTACAAAGTCAGGATCGTGTCAGGTAGTTCAAGTGGGTTGGAACTATGTACCTCTCAAACTTCCCCTCAATCTAGCTACAAATCATATTTTTTTTCATCCCTCATCTGTTGGTCTTCGTCTTAATTTTTATTTTTTTTGTTTTCTGAAATCTTTTTTTAATAAACAAAACCGTACACAATTTTCAACACAATTGGAAGTTTTTGACGTTCAGCAACAACTTGACCTAACACATTCAGTTTTTAATGTTGGCAGCTTTGTAATGAACGTCGAAGCTCGCTTTTCGCAATCCCACGACAAGAGTTCGCTAAATTGTTGGCCATGAGTCGAACGTTCGACACCCGAGTCATAATAGGGCCCTAAATTTTGAAAGCTGACCAATTTAGTCCAAGTTTATGTGTAGCAAACCTAATTTTAAAGTCTAATTTGTCACTGTTTCGATGACTGTCAAAACAAAAACTCTAATCCTGGATTCTCCAGATGAAAGCTACATTAATCCCACCAATTAGTTTTCTTCAAAACTATTTTGCCTCCATCTATCGTCTGGCCTTCGTAACACGTTTTCTGATATACGTCATCAAATCAGCGGTTTTGCTAGTGACATAACCAGCTGACGTTTCTTCGTTTCGTGTGGTTTTTTAAACATTCGGGATGATTCAGGGCCACTAAAGTTTCTTGTTTTGTTTTATGTAACTATGTCTTCGGAGATAAGTTGACAATAAATTGTTTTTATTTTACACAAGCAAAAATATATCAACTTCTGACGAAATACCAAATAAAAAAGTATTCACCGTTGTGTTCATTCAGTCTAAGCAATGTTTACTGTAAAACTTGGTGGTCGTTCGATACTTATTTTCGACAAAATCTTCATCCCTTCTGTTGTTGGACGTCTATATTCCTCCTCCGTCTTAACACCATTGTCCTCATTGAAAGCCCGAATCGAAAAGGGAGAACTCCTGGAAGATGAGCATCAAAATAGAGCTACCGAAGCTCTTGAAAAACTCTATTATCAAGTGCAAACGTACAAGCCAACTCCGCCCAGCAGTGGCAGTAAATTTCGCGATTTCTTCTCTACCGCCAAGTCAAAGGCCATTGCCAAAAATACACCCAATGGCTTGTATATTTACGGAAGCGTTGGCGGCGGCAAGACAACGCTAATGGATATGTTCTTCGATTGTTGTAATACTGTGAGTTTGCGCCGAATTTGATTTGATTTGATTATTACTGATGAAGAATGTATCTTGCTTTGCAGGTTGAAAAGAAGAAACGTGTACATTTCAATTCGTTTATGAATAATGTTCATTCAAGAATCCATGAGGTCAAGGAGAGCATGAATATCGACCGAGCTTTTAACACCAGAAAGCCAAAATCATTTGATCCTACCAGACCGGTGGCCGACATTATAGCAGCGGAATCTTGGCTGATTTGCTTCGATGAGTTTCAGGTCACTGATATTGCCGATGCTATGATCTTGAAACGATTGTTTACTCATCTCTTCGACGATGGAGTTATCGTTGTGGCGACCAGTAATCGTCAGCCAGATGATTTGTACAAGAATGGACTGCAACGCAGTAACTTTGTACCTTTTATCGGTCTATTGAAGGAAAAATGCGATGTTATACGTCTGGATAGCGGCATCGATTACAGAAGGCTGAGCCAGAAGAGCGATGGACATTATTATGTGTGAGTTGAGCACTTTTTTGGCATTGAACGCCTTTGATGAGTATATTTCAGGAAAACCGATTCAGACGCAAACGCACAAGTAGACACTGTATTCAAGATCCTGTGCAGCCAGGAGAAT
Organism: Platycheirus rosarum; assembly: GCA_963971375.1. NCBI lineage: Eukaryota > Metazoa > Arthropoda > Insecta > Diptera > Syrphidae > Platycheirus > Platycheirus rosarum. Next base: position 35,575,684 of record OZ020510.1, on the reverse strand, counting down.
GACATCATTCGCCCACGTACCATTACACACTTTGGACGGAATCTGACTTTTGCCAAGACTTGTGGACAAGTTTTAGACAGTACATTCGAAGAGCTGTGCGATAGGGTATGAATACTAATTCATTCCACCTGCTTGGGATCATTTACAAATTAATATTTCTCTCACAGCCTCTAGCTGGCAGCGACTACCTGCAAATTTCTCAATTCTTCCACACTGTTATGATACGAGATGTTCCTCAGCTTCATCTGCTTCTGAAGTCTCAGACGCGGCGTTTTATAACACTCATCGACACGCTGTACGATAATCGAGTTCGTGTTGTTATATCCGCCGATGTTCCCCTGGACAAACTCTTTAACTTAAATCACAATCCAAATTCAGAGGTGCTGGATGAACATCGAGTTTTAATGGATGATTTAAAGATAGAACATGGATCGGTAAATCTTTGGCTGTAAAAGTTGATTGGAAAAGTTGATTGTTGTATTTTATTTTGATTTAGGATGAATCACAAACAAGTGTTTTCACTGGAGAAGAGGAGATATTTGCATTCGATCGAACCATATCCAGATTATTTGAAATGCAAACTCAGGACTACTGGGCGCAATGGGAGAAGCACCGTTAGATTTCAGAATTTACCGGACATGTACTTAGCATGAGCATCTACAATTCTAAAATTCTGTTATTTTGTCTGTGATTATTCAAAGAATTACCTCGTCTAGTTGGTATATTATCTCAAGTATTTTATCAAGAACACAGCACAAAAATATTTATTTAATTTATAATGTAATGTAAATGTTTACCCCTTCCTCTTTTCGTTCATGATTTTGTTCGAAACAATAAACGATAGCAAATAATAAAAAGAATTCTGCTAAAAGCTAACGTTTATTGATTCAAAATAGCTTTTTACAGCCTTTAAGTCAAGAAACTGGCGTTACGTCCCGGTAAACAGTGAGTACCTAGTCAAGACGCAACTTTCGATTTATTCAGTTCAACATACATGACGTTTTTGAAAAAACCATAATGTACACTAATGTTGTTTAGTTACTTACCTTATTAGGTATGCAGACTAACTAGGGACTTGACCAATGGGAATCTTCAACTAGCTGGCTCCTTTCATATTTGCCTATCCACCTCAGTTGAAGGAAGACAGACGGACTGGAAGATTGTCATTCATTAATTCTAAACATCGTTGGCGTAGCCATCTTAAAGTCGAAATACATAGCCTCTTGACTACTGTGTAGCTCGTATAGTTCTTGATTAAGATTGAGCTTTGAGATATAAAAGTATAAATGTATTTGTAAAATGGCGAGAAAAACTTTAACAAGATTTTTTTTCAAACTTATTTCAGTAAGCAGCAACTGGCACATTAGACATCTCAGTTCCAGTTAGCCCTTTGCGTACTACTTTTTCAATATCATCGAGCAGACCTGATGCTCCGAATCGGAACAGCTCTGGCTGCAACCATTTCGATCCCAGAGTTTCCTTCACCAAAGTCATCCAAGTAATTGCTTCTCGAACAGTACGAACACCACCTGCTGGTTTCAAACCAACAACTTGTCCGGTTTTACTTTGAAACTCCTGAATGGCATTTATCATAACCAATCCAACCGGTATAGTGGCGTTAACAGCCTCTTTTCCAGTCGATGTTTTGATAAAGTCAGCTCCTGCCATCATTGCTACCATTGAAGCTTTGTAAACCTTCGAGAATACATTCTTTATTCAAATAGTTTTGAAATAAAAAAAAACACCATTTACTTACATTTTCCATTGTTCCCAGTTCACCAATTGCCAGAATGGTCTTTAATCGAACTCGTTCCCCACAAGCTTTTCGCATGGCACAAATTTCCTCATAGACACTCAGCCATTCTTGACGAAGAGCAAGTGGTCTATTGATGACTATATCGATTTCAGAAGCACCTGATTCTATGGCGAATTGTATCTCCTTTAGACGACTTTCTATCGAATATTGTCCAGTTGGAAAACCGGTAGCAACAGCAGCGATAGGAATTTTTGACTCTTTCTTGAGTTGAGCAAATGTTTCGTAGGCATCAACCACACGAGATGGATAGACACATACAGCTCCTGTGTGGAGATTCTCTTTTAGAGCCGGTTCAAGGGCATTTAATATGTGAAGAGGAAATGGATAAGCTGATCGAACGCAAAGGCGTGCAACATTGGATTTCGTATCATCGCCAGCTAAGGTGGTGAGATCGGTAAGAGTGAGAGCTTTTAAGGCCCAAATCACTTCGTTCAGACCACTTACTTGTCCTCGACTAGATATTTCCTTGGAAATTAGTTCCATTTGGCGTAAATTTATGGAAACATCAAGGAGATTGTTGTCTTTAGGATGAATTTAGATTAAAATTGTGGGTAGATACATAAATGTGTGTCTTACCAAAGGGAATAATTTTGTTGGTCTTCATTTTAAATACATATAAATTATTAAATTTTAATTCAAATGATCGAATTATAGAAAACTTTTTAGTGAACAAAACGAAGATGATAAGAAAACATGCTGCAAACTCAGAAACAGCTGCTGATAGATAACGTAGACATTTGTATTTAATAGCAATTTTCGTTGGTTAAAGTTAGGCTTCAGTCCGACAGATACACACGTCATTTTTTAGACGCGTATAATTGAAATTGTGTAAATAAAACAAATAAATTGCACGACTGGATTACACGTACTTTCTCATATTGCGGTCACATGTAGAATAAAATTTAAGAAAATTAATGTGAACATCAAAGCATTTATTCGATTTTTGTTCGAATAAAGTAGATACGTTAAATTGTATTGAATGAAATAATTTAAACGCCATTTTATTTCTTTAAGAAATGTAAAAAAGTGTAGATTTTTTTTTTCAAAATAAAACGGTGTTTTTAACAACTTTTTTAAAAATAAATAAATAAATAATTCAAGAATACAAACTAAAGCACAAAAATAACATACATTTAAAAATAAAATTAAAAAAAAATCACCAACCCGTTAAAAAAAATTATTAGAAATCCAAAAAAAAATTTCGAAAAAAATTAATGCGAAATTACTTATGCTACCTACTTCTTCTTGAATGTCAATTTTGACAGTAATCTGATCACGAGTTTTCGAGAAAGTCGAAAAAACCGTTCCTATGGGAGGTATCGTTTTTAGCCCACTATATTAATTTGTTTTTTTTTCACCAAAATATAATGCTTACCTACCTAGTATTACTGATTTTTTTTTCATTACAATTCTTGGAGCCGTTTTCGAGAATAATAAGCTTTTACATAACGGTTATATGGTAGGTACCGTCATTTTTTGAGCTAAAAAATGAAAAACTCCTGCAGAATGTCAAAATAACCTTAAGTTCTAAATTTGAAGACGATTGGCCTAACCGTTGAGGCTAGTCTAAAATACATCTGTAAGCACAGACATGCAGACGGACAGAATTTTGCCAGTAACTCAAATATGTTTCTCTATTATCGTAATGTCATGTTTGATTGTTATCTCAATTTGTTTGCACGAATGCATAACTTGCATTATAGTACATTAACGCAAGTAAAAATTGTATGTACTTTCAATAAAACTTGCGCTAATTTGTTCGATGTAAGATCAAATCTGTACAATGAAACAAGAAAAATCAACCTTAAGCTTAGAACAGACAATTTGTGTTAATACACTAATTTCATTAGTGAATGGCATACACAAATTATACACAAAATCCATAAACAAATGCAATTTGTGTAAGCCAGTAATAGTTGTGGTTCATATGATTTTTCATTTGTGTACATATGTACCTATTTTGACACAATAACACAAATTTTGTTTGCGTATAGGCATACATAAACTTGGCATACACACATAAATTTGTGAACACTGATTTGTGGTTCAGACGGTTTTTGTATTTCTATAAAAATGTAATTTGTGTGTACATTTTTGTGTTTGCCTTTTGTAAATGAATTTTGACATTTTTAAATATTAAAATTAAATATTAAACAAAAAAAAACGATTTCTCAATTTTGTTCAGTGTCTTTCTAGTATATAATTTGTAAAACATACTAATCTAGCCTCAAGTTTTATGAGAATAGATTATTTTTTTCAAAAAAAGAACACTGTGGCGTATGTGTAACATTTAAAATTGAACGTTGTAATATTCATATAAGAAAGTCAATTGATTGTATGTTGCATCATTTATAGCTAAGACTAAGAAATAGGGAGGAAAACCCAAAAGTTTTAACTTCAACAAGATTAATTCAAGCCAGTGAATTTTATTAAACAAAACCGAAAGAAAACAAGTTTCCAAGTTCTTCGAAGAACTTTTCAAATTCTTTATTGCTTTACATTTCTATGCGAACATAAACAACAAATAGGCAAATCGTGCTTTGAAATTTGTGAATGTCAACAAAATTTGTGTATACATCAATCTCCAGAATACACAAATGATATGGCATACACAAATTATACACAAATAAATTGTCATAAATTAATTTGTGTACCCTATCGGACGATTCGTACACAAATCGTTTGTGTATGCCATTTGTGGTCATTAAATTTGTGGTTCATTTACATACACACAAATATTTGTGTATATATGTGAGTACAAATCGGCTGAGTTTAATGTCATTTTTTAAGCTAACAAAACCTGTTCTGAGGTTGGGCTTATCATGTGGCTGCGGTAGTGCTATACATAGTATGTACTTAGTACATCGGCTTCGCAATTGCTGGATCGTCGTTCAAACCCACCTTGGGACCAATTTTTTTTAAATAAATTGAACATTAAGCGATAATGCACAAGGCTGAACACATACTGGAGCTGCGAGGATAACGGTGATGCGAAAGTCGCGGATAGCGGAGAAAACAAACACAAGCTTTCTTATGAGAAATCGCATGCTGAGGTGCTTAGCGGCGTGGTAACAGCGCTGTTATAAACGAGGAGATCGGCGCTTTCAAACAGATATGTATTCTCCGCTCTAATCGTATTTTTTGAAAAAAAAAAAAAGCATAGTGGGATCAAATAGATCGTCAATATCAAAATCAGTTTATTTTAAGTAGATAAGTTATGGCATAATGCGGATATCAAAAAGAAATCAACAAGTAAATTAATTAAAATATTTCTTAATTCCAAAGGTTATTGTATTCAATAAAACATCTTACCTACTGCACCACTTTAGTAGGTATGCTAAATTAAAATCAAGTTAAGGATTCATGAATATAAAAAAACGGCTCCACAGATTTTTTTTTTTTTTTATCATTTTATCAAAACCAAATTTACCGGAAAGCCTATTAACGGTTCCTTTCATGTAACGGTTTTTTAAAATTTTCGACTTTCTCGGTAACGTGTCGTTGGATTTCTGTTAAATATTATATTTGAAGATCTTGATAGCCAAATTATTTCTGCATGCCAACATTTTGAGTAGTTTTTTGATTTATAATTAATTTCATTTATTTTTTTTTTTAATTTTCAATATTTTTAAAAGTTAAACAATACATTTTTTTAAATTTTATGATCAGATATTTATTTATAAACTCAAAACTCAAAAAGAATTTTTTTTTTCAAAAACTAAAAAATAAAGAACAGAATTTTATCAAAATAACAATGTTTTCGAAATACATTTTTCATAAATTCGATATTATACAAGACGCATGATGGTGTTCTTCATTTTAAATAAAAACCTTTAAGTGTTGTGGTTTTGTCAGTTTTTTATAAGTTACCGTGTTATTTGTCTACGTTAATGTTACTTGCCTTCCAATGCCACAAGGTATATAAGGGCAGGTCGTGCGACCCAGTTGTGCCAATTTTTTAAAAATACCACATTTTTAAAGGAGAACTTTCTGTTAAGAAGGAATGCATGTTATTCTAATCCTCGACTATCACCTCTTCAGTATGTGCTACCTAACCTTTGGTCAATCCTCTTTCTTTGCAGCTATCCTCGACTCTCGCATCACCGATTCACAATTTATATGTAATGTATGTATGACGGTACTGGGCTTATAACCGTTAAGTAAAAGCTTATTTTTTTCTCGAAAACGCTCTAACAATTTTTATATTTTTTTAAAGTATCCGTTATTTTAACTTTTAACGTTTTTTTTTAATTCCGACTTTGTCGGTAACGGCAATATATTAAAACTAATCAAATATTTTTGTTTGTAATTTTATAATAAACTGCACATTAATAAACTCTAAGAAACTGCATACCATATTCTCAAAAAAAAAATCAAAACACTGGATTTTATCGAAATCTGTCCAATTTTCGGCGTTTTTTAGTAAATATTTTTGATGGCGTACTCCAAATTTCACTAGAAATCGTTCAGTGTTATAATTTTTACAATTCTTTTCTTATAAGTTCAGACCGTGTAATTTTTCGATGTATGATACTTGTTTCTGTTGTAAATCTTGTTTTCTAATGTGATTAGGCTCATAAGAGCAAGTATGCGTACGTTTAACATTGTTGAGGCAATATCATTGGAGCCAGCTGAACAATAATCATTCAACGAAGAAAGAAGCGTAAGCTTTTTGTGGTTTCTATCCAATTAGGTGGAAAACAGCAATTGTCCAGCCAGTCCCAAAAAGGCGACCGCTAACATTTACGTCCTCTCTTCCCAAGGTCTTAGAAACGCTGATAAACTATCAGCTGAAGAAATATCCTGAAGACCGAGAGCTTCTTAACGATCGGTATTACGGCTTTCTTAGCAATAGGTCCGCTGGTGATCTGATGACATTATGTATCTCACCGAATATTGGAAGAAATCTTTACATCGTTTTTGAGAAAAAACGATTATTGAACTTCATTTTTCGAAAACATTAGATAGAGTTGGCATCAAGTTCTTTTTCAAAAATGTGTGTTTTTGGTTTCGATAAATCTCTCGTTCGTTGTATTAGAAATTATATTTCTGACCGTTCAATACAAGTCGTATTAAATGGCTTTAAATCTAAAAATAAAAAAAATGCTAGTGTATCCCAGGGCTCCGTTTTGTCTTCAACACTCTTCCTGATCTTCATCAATGATCCTCTTTCTGAAACCTCCTAATCCAATAAATTGTTTTGCTGACAGCAGCACCCTTAGTTTGGGCTACCCTTTTAATGTCAGTGGACACAGCACTGCTTAGGTAAATAGGCGGGGGTTTAGAAGGAGATACCGATGTACATTGGTTTTAAATTTCTGAACACCATAATGAGAAGAAAAATAGAGTTTGGCAAAACATTCCACATTCGAGTTGTACGGCTCTGTACTTAACTGTATGTAGTGCCCCGTGGCTTAGTGGTTAGTTTGTCGGACTGCTAAGCGAAAGAACCTGGGTTCAAATCCAGCTCGTAGCCACCTTTTTTTCTGGGGTACTGCCTCTTGCGAGGAACTGACAAAACCTCCAAGAGTAAAATTTGTCTCGAAAAAGTGCATTTCATGTAGCCGTTCGGACTCGGCGGTAAACTGTAGGTCCCTTCCATTCTTGCAGAGTAACAACACACACACAGGAATGGTTGAGAGTATAAGTCACTAGGCCTTGGCTCCTTAAGGAGCTGTCGCGCCAATAAATTTATTTTATATTATACTTAACTGTATTACTGAAATTGGGCTCGAGGGTAAATTGGTGCCGCATTCCTGGAAGCGCGAGTATTACCGTGAAACTGTTTTAGGAGAGGAATGCAACTTGCTATTTCTGTAAACCAATGACCGTAGAAATAACGGTAGAAGAGAGAGAGACATAAAACATTCCGCCGATGTTCGAGTGACGTAAATTTACCGATGATGTGGTCATTTCCAATCATTTTGAACGCTCTCCTTTGGATTTTATCCAGAAGACTCAAGTGAGTCGAAGGAGCACCCGCCCAAATATGGGAGTTACATTACATTACATTTTAATCTACTCCGTAGATAAATCTACGAAGTAGACACACGAGCACTGGCTACTGAGGCCATCGGCTCAGACAATTACAAGACAACACACAAGACGACACAAGGGAAAACAGAAAACACTTAACACATGTCAACAGCACGCAGTTGGTTTTCGTACGGTCCCCCATCTTTCTACTAACCACGCGTAACGATGCTTGATTTCGCTGATATCACCGGAATATGGGAGTTGTATTCTAGTCTTGGACGGATATACGATTTGTTAATATCAGCCACATCGGAAGGGGAAAAGAATTGTTTGCATCGACGGAGGAAGCCCAAACGTCTTGCGGCATTTTTGGTGACATCATATATATGACCGTTCCACAAGAGTTTGTTGCTGATGCACACACCGAGAATTTCTAGATGATCGGCTTCCATGAGGCAAGTGCCGCTCATGGATAATTGTAACGAGGGTATATGTGACAGAAGATAGCATTGTGTTTTCTACGCATTAAATTCTACACGATTTGTTTATCCCCATTTGATCATGCTGTCAAGGTCAGAATTTAATGATCTTAACATACATTGCCGTTCAAGATCCACATCCGAAGAGCAGGATTGTTAGTCCAAAACGAATATAAAAAGCTAAGTGTACTGTCGTCAGCGAAACAGTTTAGTGGATTAGAAATTTCAGACAAAAGATAAAAGATAAAAATGAGAAAGAGAGTCGGAGACAAAATGGAGCCCTGGGGAACACCAGCATTTATTTTGAAGACATCAGACTTGATCCCATCTAAAACAACTTGAATTGAACGTTCCGAAAAGTAATTTCTAGTCCATCGAAGGAGGGAATCCTCGATACCAAAAGCACGCATTTTCGTTAAAAGGGCCTGATGCCAGACTCTATCAAACACTTTAGAAATATCCGAAACGGTGCAAAGATATATTCCACTGTTCGGTGAGATAAACCATAAAATCACCAGTGGACCTATTGCTACAAAAAGCCATACTGCCGGACATTGAGAATCTTTCGTTCTTCAAGATATTTCTTGAGCTTGTAATTAATAAGCGCTTCCGTGCCTTCAAAAGAAGGGAGGTAAGTGCGATCGGTCGGTAGTTTGCCCAGAGGAATAGGATAGGTAGAAAAGCTTATGCATTGGTTTTGCAAGCGTGCAAGAACACCTCTTCAAAACAATAGCGGGGATACTATCCGGGCCAGCGGATTTATGTATGTCGAGATCTTTTAAAAACTTGGCCACTGTAGGAGTACGAAAGCGAATTGGTCCCATAGAATCATTTACGCTCTAGAGTACTGTTGGGACCATGACACATTCTGGCAGCGGCGAGTTAGCGGCGAACTGTCTAGCAAAAAGATTAGCTTTCTCTTGAGAATTAACAAATGGCGTATCAAGCGTTGGGATGAAGGAAGAAAAGGAATTCTTTATATTTTTTACGTTTTTTTTTTCATATTCATTCCCAGATTCAAAAACCTGTCCTTCGAATATGGAACTAAAACGACAACGTATGATTAACTAGTTAAATTCTGATCCCAACAGTATTATCCAATGGGAAATAATCAATCGCGTGGATTTTAATGCTTCCAAAACTCAATGCCGTCTTCTGTCGCTTAGGCGCATGACGTAGCCTCCTTGCCACTGTCCATGAGTGGTACTTACATCGCCGAAACTAAACATATTTTTGTTCTAGTTCTAAGTTCTGAGTATAATTCACACATCTGGGCCGGAGCTCCAATTACTCAGTTACGTCTTTTAAACAGAATCCAGAGTAAATCAATGAAAATGATAGGAGATAGGACCATTATTCAAACATTGGTTCCTCTCGAACATCGTAGGAATGTCTCTTGTATCTCCTTGTACTAGCACCAATGCTGCAGTGAAATAGCCAGTTGCATTCCTCTCCTTAAAAAATTCAACCGTAATACTCGCCCTTCTAGGAATGCCCATCGGTTTACCCTCGAGTCTTTTCGGTCTTACTGTTTACTAAAGAGATGCCTTCTTTAGACGTACAACATGAATGTGGAATTCTATACCCCGTTCGGTTTTTCCCCTGTATGCCAAATTTAGGCATCTACACGTTTATCATCTCCTATCCCAGTACCCTAAATGCTCGCACTGTGTGTAAACATTTTAAGGGTAGTCGCAACCCTTGTAGCGTGAGCCAAATATAAAAAATTATTTGCACATTGAAAATAGTTGGAGGTATCTACCACAGAAGAAAATTGATACAAATTTAGATGAAATTCTTCACAACTATTGTAGACAATAAATTTTAATTAAACGTTTGTTGATTGGTATTTAACCGTTACTCCCTTTTTAGACTCACAAGGAAACCATATAAACACATTCAATCTGGTGTCTGCCCAAATTTTACATCATTTCACAACATCTCACTTAAAGTTAACATCGACAGCTGATGCAGCTGATGCCACACATCAAAACAGGTTCCAATGTCCGTAGCCTTAACGTTGAACTTTGTAAATAAGCCGGTATCCACCACCAGCAACATCAATGCCAATTTATTTAGATAACTCGTCTTAATCACTTTTATTGTAAGATTCCCCATTTTTTCTAGCGGAAAACCTACCATCATCTCATTTCACTTTCAATCTGAGCAAACTAGTTTTCCGGAAAGAGGTCTCACTGGTTGTTTTGCTGGTTTTCTCGGCTTTACACAACCGCAAGTTAGTTATCTCTTTAAGTGGGTTGCAGATGATGATGGTCGCATAGAGTAACTAAATTACCAACATTGTTGGGAATTACAACGAAAATGTGGTTTATTTTTTAAATCCATCACTTTAACTGTTTGGAACTCCATAATAAAACCTTAGGCAAAGACAATCAAATCATTGATGTGACTATGTCACGTTACGTGCAATAATGGAACAGGTAACCTGATGCAGTAGTGTCAGGTTTTTATTTTCTGTGAATTTCTTGCACAGCTGTGTTTCCTTCCGTTTTATTATGTTGGACTTGAAGTTGCATAGTTGAAACTGTCTACGGAAGTAATAGCTTTACAAGTTGTTATAATTTGGTTTTCGGTTATGTGGCAAACCGTATAAAAACGTTGGAAAGTATTATCTTAGACCACACTTAACAAAGCGACATTCAACATAAAGGACATTGAATTTTGTTATAACCGAAACGAATAATAATGGAGCAAGTGATAACGGTAAGTCTTAAGTCTAAATCAATGAAGGATTGTCTTAAATGTGGATTAATATTTTGTAGATTTTGGCAATTTTGTCGGTCTGCTTCGCAGCGAGAGTACCTAATCGTTCGGATTCAGCTTCACTAGAGGTCGGATATCCACAACCGATCTCATTAGATCGTTTTGAAGCCATGCTCCAGAGAGCAACTCAAATCCTTCGTGCACCGGCTCAAGTAGTCGAACCAGCAGAAAACACTGAGCAAGGTTTCAACCCAAGGGAACGCGATCCGGAGGCTAACTACTACATGCCTATATATCGAAATGAAAAGAATCAAAAACTTGATGCCAAAAGCCGACAAATGCAATTTATGATGCCACCATCGGAGGATAATCAGGAGACAAATTTTTACGTTATCAAGCAAAAGAAGGTACCGAAGAAATTCAAAAATGCAGCCAAACAGATCAATGTTAAGGTCGTCGCCGAGGGAGAACGAGGAGAATTGCCAGTCGAAAGGCAACATGGTTATAGTAATGAGCATAATATCATCTTTGATGATACTTTCTTTGGAGTTGATGCTCAAGCTGCTGTTCCTGACGAGGTACCACAAGAACACAACACTGATCATGGATTTATTGCGCCATTGTATTCGCGAAGAAATCGTAAAGCTGAGGATTTGTTTGCTACACAAAGTTCAAGAAGGGAGGCGAGAATGAGATTGGGAGTGCCAATGACACGGTTTTCCATTATCTACTGAAGGGACGGTAGGACGATAATGTGTCGTAAGAATTAATAATAAACATTATTTATGATATTTATGATGAATAAAAAGAAAACTTATTTTTAAACACACTTATTGTTTACATCTTAAACTGGAGGCTTTTAAGAAAGAAAACGGCAGGTTATTCTTTTTGGATTTCTAACATTCAAATTAGGGAGGATAGCTAGAGAGAAGTGGTGAATACAACATCCAACAGAAGAAGAAGAAATAATAATGCCACCTTGATGGCGATTTGTCCTTGTTTGTATGCAGTTTCGCTGTCACAGGAAAATTCGACAAAGAGTTTTAAGCTTTCGCGAAGTCAGGGAAGAAGAAAGAAGAAAAGAAAGAAGTCAGGCAAAAAATTACGAAGATCCGTATTAAGGGCATCATATCAGTCTTATTAGCGTCCATGAAAATTCCAAGGACGCATTGGCAAAGAGCAAAACGTACAGCAGTGCTCCAAACATGACATTTTTGGTAAAACAATGGGAGAGCACAGCCTACACAAAACTACCACCGGAAACGGACTTAGGCTCATCGATTTTGCAGCGGAAAAACATGGTGTTAAGCAGCACGCGATTGCCTCGTTTTGACATCCACAAGGGCACATTAAAGTCACCAGATGGTCGAAACTGCAAGCAAATCTATCACGTCGCGATTGATGGAAGACATTCTTCTAATATTCTGTACGTCCCTACGTTCCGAGCGAAGATCGACTCGGATCGGTGCCAAACTTCATGTACGGATATCAAAGGAAGCTATTAGACAATCAACGCCGAGGAAATGCAATGCCACAGCCTATGCTGCTCGCGTACCCATTGAGCTAGCGAGAAATCCCTCGACTGACAATATGAACCCCGAAGACCAATAGCATGTATGTCAACAAGCCATAAGAAACACAGCTCCAGAGGTTTTGGACTTCTCACAACGATCTCTAAAAAAACAACTGGTTGGACTCCTAAAGAGGCCGTGGCTCCGCAAAATAAGTAGGGCATCTTATAATCTCTACGTTGAGTGAAGAAAAGATAAGAAACGCTGAATCAGGAGAAAGAAAAAAGATCACCAGCAATGTGAAGTCGAGGAGATGCAGGGGTGTTTTAACAGGTAAGAGATGCGAAACTTCTACAGAAGAGCGAAACAGTAAACATCAGGGGTCACTAGCTGTCCTGAGCACTGCAAAGATTAGGATCGAAACACCGTAGAAGATGTTAACCATCTGGAGACAAATTCAACCAGTTGTTGGTATGGTCGGAGGAAAATATGCCCGATGATTGGAATCTCAGTACAATCTTCCCGATTCACAAAAAAGGAGATCGACTACTCTGAACAAACTATAGAGGAATTAGCCTTTTAAAAATCGCCTACAAGATCCTGTCCAGCGTTTTATGTGACCGTCTTATCAAGCCGGCTTTAGACTTGGAAAACGTACATTGCGTCAGATCCTGTAGAAAACTCAAGAATTTAACATCGAGACCCACCACCTTCTCATCGATTTCCAAGCAGCCTATGACAATGTAAACAGGGTGTCTTATTAGGATGACGATGGAGAATGCTCACTGCTCCGTTAAAACTGGTAGGGATACTACGGAGACCTCCGACACCACCAGAACGTGACGATTAATAAGTATAGCTTCTAAGTAGTCGCCGAATTTGTCTACCTGGGCTCTGCTGTGAACACGGGCAATAACTACAGAAATCAAGCGCAGAATACCACTTACTAATCGTTGTTAATTTGGGCTGAGTGAGTAAGCAATTGAGGAATAAAGCCCTATCGAGAAGAACCATAGGGAGATGCTATACAAAACTCTCATCATCCCGGTCCTACTATATGGTAGGACCTTTTCTTATTGGGATGAAAAACCCTTGGGGTATTCGAGAGAAAAGTACTACGCGTGATTTATGGTCCTGTTTACGATCCGGCTAAACATCGAGTAGCGAAGAATATACAAAAACGAGTTGTACGTGCTGTACAGTACGTAGCCAAAAAATTCCATATTCAGCGGGTAAGATGCCTCGGCCATGTACAGGTGATGAACATCGACGCTCCAGCGCGGAAGGTCTTCGACGCCGTACCTGAGAGTCAGAAGCGAAGGTAGACCTCATCTACGATGGAAGGAGACCTCCGACTGCTTGGAGTGCGAAACTACGCTTAGTAGCGCCAGGAAAAGTAAAAAGAAGTATTGGTCCAACAATCAGAGAAGTAGAGCATGAATTTGAAGTAGTGCAATCTTTAAACTACCTAGGGTCAACAGTAGCAGCCGATGAAGAAATACGCGGGCGGCAGCTTAAACCCAACAGAACCCACTCTGGTCTGTCGAGGATCTTTAAATCCAGAAACCTTACCATACAAACTAAGCTGCTGCTGTACAAGACTATGATCTTGCCAGTACTCACATCCGGATCCGAAACTTAGTTGCTTACAAAAGATCTCTTACTCCCGTGGGAGAGGAAAGTCTTAGGGAGAATTGTTGGCGAGGGAGAATGATTCCGGAGAAAATACAATCATGAATTGTATGAAATTTACCTCGAAGCAGATGTGGACACAATAAAGCTCGGTAGACTCCGTTCGGCTGGGCACCTAGCTCGTAGTCTCTTGCAATTCTTTTTATGGTAAGAGACAACGCTGTAGAATATGCTTACGCCTTTAGGTGCGCCACTGGATGGCGTCGGCAAGAAGTCTGGATGTATGGAAGAACTTGTTGAACCAGGCCCAGATCGTTTTCCGGTTGTTGCGCCGACGATGAAGATAAACTAGAGAGAAGTTGTAAATGCAACATCCAACAGAAGAACAAGAAATAATGTGGACTTAACGCCCGTTCGGGAAGTGAATACAAATTTGTTAAAGTTATTTATTTTACGTTGTAAGGCTTTTTTTTCTTTTTCCACATCTTCATCCACTTTACTACTCTACCTTTCTAACCTCTCACCAACTCAGGCATACCATCAATGATGATCTGCAAGGATTTAAGATCCTTGTTAACAGTTTCTGTTAGGACTTCCATTGCTTTTTGTTGCATTCCCAAGAACGATTTCATTTCAGCTTCACAGTCTTTGTCTATTGTGTATTCACTTCCTCCAGAGAGTGCATATTGATTCCTTTGCATTCTCATTTGAGACAGAAGTTCACTTAGACGACCCTTGGAGGGAAAATACATTGAATTTCTATTTGATTGTTTGATAAAACCTCATTTACCTTGAATTGTGTTGGAGCTGAAACTAATGCCTGCATATTTTCAAGCTTACTACGTAAAGCTTCTTCTTCGGGAGATAAAGCAAGTCCTACTTTTCTTGTGCATTCTTGTTTAACCACGATCTAGAATAAAAATTGATTATAAAATATAAGACGAGTTAGACTATTCAAAACCTTTAAAATCTTATGACTGAGCTCTGCCAACTTCCGTTTATGTTCCATAATTTTTGCAGTTGTATTGGCATGTCGTTGCTTCAAATCAGCCAAATCACGTTCCACCTTGTTCAAGTACAAAGCATGAGTTTCTGTTTCATTTTCTTGACACTTGATGCGCCATTTGAGATCATGGAATCCAATCATTGGCACTGGAATGAATTTCTTTGCATCCGGATTGTCCAGTTTTGCTTGTCGCCACATTCGAGGATCTATACCCTTTGGTGGATTCTCTAAATACTCTTTCAATTGATCCTCGTCGGGAAGCACCAACGCTAAGACATCTTCGATGGCCATATTTGCCAATTGGGCTTTAACATTTGGTTGATTGAGATAATTTGATGCATCAGTGGCGAGAACGCGCTTTGTTTCGTTGGGAGCCATTTGAGACTTTTCCTCGATGTAGATGACAATTTGGGATTTCTTATCGTCTTGTTCTTTCATGGATTCGATGTTGATGAGGAGATTTGGTTTGTTGCCGAATATCTGATTGAGCGTTGCTATTATTTGCTGTTTTTGGGTACTAAATGCGAGGAGGGATCTTCATGTTAAAAAGGATTGGACTGAATATACGTCTACTTACTTGATATCGGTAAGCGGTTTGTTGAAGTTCAAGGCGACTAGACCCATCTTGTTGTCTTTTCCTGGCAGACGACTGTAGCCCATGGACTTGAATCGACACAGATAGTTCTGGGGGGTTATTTCGACGGGAGCTGCAGTTTGTGAGTAGAAGGACTTCCCTACACCCCACATGGCCTTGAAAAACAAAAGAAGAAAAGAAATCCCTCCATATTGTGGTCGTTCGTTCAAAAAATCTCTGTTTTTACCTGCAAATAGTTCCATTTAGCAATGATGGTGTCCCTCTCGTCACCATATATCGAAACATTGAAAATTGACTGAGCAAAGGCTTCATCTGGACTGATTTGCTGCTGTTGCATTTGTTGTTGCTGTTGTTGTTGTTGTTGCGTTTGTCCCAATTGGAAGGTGTTTCCAAACCCACCGAAAGCAGGCGCGGCACTTGTAGCTGGCTTTGCAAAACCTAAACACCAAAGCTAGAAGTTCAACAAAAATTATGAATAACTAAATGAATTACTCGATCCAAAAGAGCCAAATCCACCGAAAGCTGTTTGTTGGGGTGCGGTAGTTCCGAATCCGCCAAACCCAGGTGCCGATGTGGTGGTGGTTGAAGCGCCGAAACCACCAAATCCTGTCGAAGTTTGTGCTGCAGTTCCAAAACCTCCAAATGTTGGGGCTGTTGATGTGGTGGATGTCGTTCCAAAACCACCAAATCCAGTTGAGGTGTTTCCAAACATGCTTGGTGCAGATGAGGTGGCTGTATTCGTTCCAAAAGCTCCGAATCCTCCTAGTGTTGGAGCAGGTGTAGTGGTTGTGTTACTACCGAACGAACCAAAGCCTCCTAGGACAGGAGGAGCAGAGGTTGGCACACCAAATCCTGGGAAACAAAGAACAACAGATAAACAAGCACTTTCAATAAATCTTTTTGAAGCTACCAGTGTTGCCAAAAGTGGGTGCTGCGCCAAATGCTGGCGCAGCTGATGTTGCAGCTGTTTGGCCGAATGCTGGAGCAGGATTTGCGGTCGTGCTTCCAAATGAAAAGCTCCCTAGACCAGTAGTAGCTGAAATGAAAAAACAAAAGAGTTCAATGAGGTCAGTTCTTTGTTTTGCTGATAAAAATAGTTCTTCAAAAACACAATTCTGTTTGACTATTTAAAATTTCTAGTTTGTTAATGAGTGTTATCAGTCTGACTACACACTTTGCATTGTAAGGTTTGCGTGTCGCAACTATGGCAATTCTATTGATACTTCTAATCTTTCTGGGATGCTGTATTTTCTATATTGGAATTGTTCTTTATTTAAAAAAGTAAGTGTGGTTTTAAGTAAAAATATTGTATGACTATAGAATCAAATTGTTTTAAAGCATAACCATTGGAACAATTGAAATTAATAACATTGGGGACATAAAGAGTCTATTATCTCTGCCACGAAGAAGACCAAAACTTAATTATTTACAAAAAAGTGCTTAGTGTATGGAAATTCTTACGTTTAGCCGGCGTGCTTGTTGCTCCAAGTCCGGTTGCATTCGTTCCAAATGAAAACGACATGTTTATTCTAGAATTATGATTGATTACACTTTGAATTTATTGTTTTTTTATTTACTTTTAGTTTAATTTGTATTTTTTTGTCGAAGATTTTAGGACAAATATATAAATTTATTTTAAAACATTTACAAAATACAACAATTGGCGCTTTTGACTTTGAAGAAAACATAAAAAGCAGACAACGTTGACATATGAAATGGAAATTGGAATAAGAAGTCGAAAAGAAAGTAGAAGGAGTGAGGAATTCTTATTTGAGTGGACTATATGCCAGCTCAGTGCTCAAGTGTGTTTCTTAATTAAACTCTGATCATACTCTGCTCAGACCTTAATCGACTTGCTCAGGCTCTACTCCGTGCTCTGCTCAGAGCCTGAACAGAAAAATGCCTATGGAATTTTTTTTTTAATCGTGTGTGCCATTTGACAACTTGGTGTCATGACTTCGGAAAGTCATTTTTAAGGGCATTCTTAACAAACAGAAAACAATACAAGTTATAGTAGATACAAAATAATTGGTCTCGCTAGAACATTTAATTAAAATATCAATGACTCCATTTATACACAGCGTTAAATGACGCTGATCAATTCAATTTTAGGCACACCTGTATCTTTTACACGTTGAATCAGTGTCACGCGGCGATGTGTGAAAAGGGGGACTTTGGCTTAACGTTTGTTTATTTATAGCGGATACCGGAATGGCAACAAATTTTCGGTACTGACGTGATTGTGTTCCCCACTTCACTTCCTACATCCCTACACAAATAGGCGTCATTTGACGCCGCGTGACGAAGTATTTTGTACCCCTTTTACATGCAGCATATATGATGCCACATAACGTACTATTTAGGCGAAGGAGGTGGGAAGTGAGCAAAATCACGTCGGAACCCAAAATTGTCCCACATTCTCTTTCAGCATCCTTTCATTTTATTGCTTGCTTTATTACTATTCTAGCACGTCAACAAACTTTCCTCACAGTGACTTAAGGCTGAACTATAATTGGTTGGAATGGTACGGATGAGCCCCTCCGTAAATGCGCGAGAACAAGTAATTCGTATCTTGTGCGCTAAATGGCGAACTGCTCCGTTTCGTAAAGTTTCGATGAGTTTTGCTTACGGGCGTAAACTGCGCTAGAGAACGCATTTTACGAAGGAAAACTTGACAGCTGTCTTCTGATGGTGTTTGTAATGAAGAAAATTTGACATATATTTCCACTGCATTCCGTCCATTCTGGGTAGACGTGGTGCTCATTTGGCAAACGGAGTGGAATGTTTCGGTCGGTTTTGACACTACCTTCCGGTTGCTTCAAACCATTATAGTTAGCCCTTTGCACAGTAGACATCGACAATATAAACAGAAGTCAACAAGCTGAACAAAACTCCTTCATTCAGATCGAGCAATTTGCACAAAATCTAGGTTTTCATATTTATGAAGGGAAAACCAAATATGTAGTATGTAGCTGGCATCTGCGAAAATGGTTGGTTCAACAATAATGGTAGTGGGGCATGAATTTGAAGTAGAGCAATTCTTTAACTACCATGGGTCAAAAGTAGCAGCCGATAACAATAAGAAGGAAGATATACGAGGGTAGCTGCTAAAATCCAACAGAGCCCACTTTTGTCTGTCGAGGATCCTCAAATCTCGAAATGTTTCCATATACATTCGGATTTCACCGAGTACCCGCAAGAAAGCGGGTACCCGAAATTATGGTACCCTGGTAATACCCGTAAGTGCGGGTAATTACCCGGGTATGCGGGTGTCAAGAGCTCTAATATACACTTTGCTGCTTCTGTACAAGACTATGTTATTACCATTACTCACAGATCCGAGACTTGAGTGCCTACATGTGCATTATGATCTTTTAACAGCGTTTGAGAGGAAAGTCTTAAGACCCAACCATAATTGAAGAATTGGAACGTACGTTGCCCTACAAAACAGTGCGAATACATGTGATTTGTATACCCAATCCGAAATGACTGACATACCTTTGGATCACTTTTGTTTTTGTACGTAATGTACGTACAACTCCATACGGAAATCTGAAAAATGCTTTTATTTTCTTAAGGCTATTATAGTTAACTTATTTATTTGACAAAACGGAAAAAAACTTTTCGCTCGGTTTTGACACAAGCTTCCTGTTTCGTTCGCGTATTATGGTTGGGCCTTCAGGTAAAATTGTTTGGCCTCGTGTGCGAGGAAAGACGATTCCCGAAAAAATGAAACAAATAAAGCTCGGTAGATTCCATTTGACTGGGCACCTAGCTCGTATAAGGGAAGAAGAATCAGTAATAAAAGAAAATAGTAAAATTAATTAAATATTTAAAAAAATATCGAAAACTGTTGTAGAATTGGTGCCCCATCATTTACTTGCAAAATGAATATTAAAAAAAATCAAATATGTGAAGCAAAGGATCAAACTTATGATTTTTTAAGATAAATTTCTTTGTCATTTTGTTTCGTGATATAAATGTCACTCGTTCATATAAAATATTTGATTTCTAAATTCATATGAAACCGATTTCTAGATTTCTTATTGATTGAAAAAATCTTACAAACGAAATGTGCCCAAAAATTGATCCGATGTGGTCGTAGTATAAAAATAAAAATTGGCGCTGAACACACATTATTTTCAGAGGCTCTCAAACATTTTTTTTTTTATATAAAACAACACATTCGAGAAACTGTCATTTTTCCGACAATTCTAGTTTTTCTATTCTACAAACTTTACAAACTCCATCAAAAACTAATTTTGTAAATAAAACAAATATAAAATATAGACAAAATGTCGTTCGAAGCAATTCCAAAAGATCTACGCGGACTCCGAGCCTGTTTAGTATGCTCCTTAATAAAGGTAAGCAAGGAAAATTCAGTGCAAAACTACCATTTGATCGGGAAATAAATTTAAACAAAATGCCCCGGAAAATTTATAAATACTTTATTTATATTTAACTTACAGACTTTCGATCAATTTGAATATGATGGCTGTGACAATTGCGAGGAATTCCTGCGAATGAAAAACAACAAAGACAACGTCTACGACCACACAAGTAACAATTTTGATGGAATCATTGCTCTCATGACTCCCGAAGACAGTTGGGTCGCCAAATGGCAAAGAATAGGTAAGAAGTTCATTCAAAGAAACACTTGTTATTAAAACTCCACATTTAGGTCGCTTCACAAAGGGAATATATGCCATCTCCGTGTCAGGAAGTCTACCAGCGGGAACAATTAGGGAAATGAAAAACCGAGGAATACCATATCGTCCACGTGATACTAGCCAACGTTAAAGAAAAAAAACAAACAATTTAAATAATAAATTACAAAGGAAACTGACATTTTTATTTCTCGCGTTTAAATCTCATTTTCTACGATAAGGCCATCACCACCGACTGTGGTTTCAGTTATTTCGAAGCCCTTCTGAACAAGTTCCTTACAAAGCATCGAGAACTGTTCTGTGTTTTTGTATTCAGGAAGAAGTACAATGGCGTATCCGCCACCACCGGCACCAGTCAATTTGCAACTATACCCGTTTCTTCTTGAAATGTTGAATATGCTCTCCAAACGGTCATGGGACACACCAATTGCTCTTAGTAAATCGTTGTTTATGCGGAATAACTCCTGAAGTTTTTGAAATTTGTCTTCGTCGGAAAGATTTTTGTAGATGGGTATAGCCGACTTGACAATCTCTTCCATTGAATCCCAAATCAGGTCAATGAGTTTGGGAAATTTGTCTTGCAGATCTGCGACGTCCTTCACAAGCTGCGCTGTACTCCTCGAAACCTTGCTATCCACTAGCAAAACGTGCAGGGGTCTTTGGAGCTGAATTTGTGTGAATGGTTCTCCTTTGGTGAAGCACACAATGCCACCATAAGTGCAGATGGTATTGTCCACTCCAGAAGGATTGCCGTGCATGACCCTTTCCGAAGCGAAAGCCCACGATGAGATGAGAGCCAGAGAATCGTCAGTGTTATAGGTCTCGCTCGTTGCATGCTTGGTTAGAATAAGAAAAGCTGTTGCGAGACAAACTCCAAATGAAGCTGAACTACCCAAACCAGCGCCAATATTTAATTCTGAGGAGATTTTGATCACAGATCCACAGTCCAAGGCTTTGTGTTCAGCAGTAATAAGACATCCGGATAGAAGATAGTAAATAGCATGTAAAGTCTTGACTTGAATTGAATTTTGCTCTTTGAACTTATCATCGACTGCTTCCCGTGTTTTATCCAACAAAAGATCTTTGTCCAGCCCCGTGTCATGCTGGAGAATGTATTCCTTAACAAAGTTATTCACTTCGCTGATTTGAATTTCAAATGAACACTGCAGGCTATCCAAGTGAAATACTAAAACAGATGAGTCATGCACCTGGGAGAGATGCAAATGAGTTCTGACTCCAACGACAGCAGCTAGTGCTGGCTTCTTATAAACAACAGAATGTTCTCCATGGAGTATAACCTTACCAGGAGCTGAGATTTTTACATTAATACTTGACATCGTTCTTATGGCTTCCTTTGCAAGGTCGAGATCTTAAAAAAAAGTTAGTTTATTGCTGATTTTGAACTTTCTCCCACTGCTCAGGTGTGTAATTAGTTTGGGAGAAAGCGTGGATTGTTTTTAGTTCTTCGGTCAGAGCAGTGTTGACTAAACGATGTCGCTGAAGAAGACCTTTGCCCGCAAATTGTTCTGAAACTACAATTACCTTGAATTTTCCGCCACAGCCGTCTGATTCGTCGATTGCTTTTACGTATGTTGCTTCCAGTTTTTCGGTTAATTTCTCTTCCAAGTATTGAGGTGTGTAGGTTGGTGTTGTCATTGCTTAAAATGTGTGGTTAATTTGTTGGGTTGGATTGTTCGTATAGATCGAGACGGAGAAGTGGGGATTATTGTTAGAGTTCGTTTTTATTTTATAAATTCTTTTTTCTATGGCATTTATTTAATTATTTTGTTTACAAAAATCACGCTTGTTTCTTTGGATGGCTTTTAACAGAGAGAAGAAAGAAGATGAGAGGAATAGTTTTCTGATGTTTTATGTCATTTCTTCTGTCCACTAACTAGATTCTTATTTTTTTTCGGTTTCTATTCCGACTTATTTGTCGTTCACGGTAGGAACGTTTTTTTTATTTCTTTCAATAAAATCTTAAATCGCCTCCATGGTCCATGCATGGCAAAAGCAAACATTTCAAATATTCCAATAAATTCAAATTTTCGCTATTAATTTGTTTTGCCGAAAAACGATGAAGAACAACAAATATACTCATTGGGCACGTTCAATCTGACTAATGGGCACGTTCAATGCATATGCTGACTTCTAGGCTAGGCGCGCATGAACGATTTTTCACACGGCTGATTGCAAAAACGGTGAGCTACGTCTACAGGTGTATATGTATACGCGCGCATGGCCGAGTGCCTAAACGGCCGATTGAAATGCATGACATGCACGTGGATGTGTATCAGTAAATTCCGATTGAAGTTTATATGCAATTTTCAATTCAATCAAAAGATTTTGATTTTGCTTCAAGCATGCACCCAATCTATACTTTTGAATTTGTCCCCTCATAAACTTGCACAGGCAGGTCATTCATTTGAACAATGTTCATCTGGTTTAAAGGCTGAACTATAATGGTTAGAATGTTGCGAACGGGCCCGTCCGTAAATGAGTGAGAAAAAGTAATTCGTATCTTGTGCCCCAAATGATGTTTCGATGAGTTTTACTTACGAACGTAAACTGCACTAGCTAGCGCATTTTACGGACGAAAACTTGACAGCTGGCTTCTGATGGTGTTTGTAATGCAGAAAAATTGACATATACTTCCGCGGCATTCCGTCCATTATAGGTAGACGTGATCATTATAGTTAGCCCTTAAGGCTATTGTTGCCAAATAAATAGAAGCAACTAAGCTCAGCACGCAACTACCGGGAAATTAGTTTTCTGTCTTCTTTCTTCATTTTTTTTTTCTTTTTTGCATTTGATTGATGTCATGCCTCACGCCATGTGAAATACTGCACTGTGTTATCTACGTTCGTGATGAGTTCTACGAATTTACATTTTGAAATGTCCTCATTTTATTATTCAGGAATCGATTTATCAAAAAAAGTAAATGAAGAAAGTTACTATCAAATTATGTATAGTAAACTTCCCGGCCCAACTTGTTGGTGTTCAACCTTAAAAAGAGAACGACCCCACTGTATTTCTTTTCCTATTCCTCTATGATTATGCCTCCATGGAGCACTATGGATGAGCAATATGTATTTTCTGTTTGTTTGTTTGTTTTGTTTTTGTCGTATAACTGTTATTTGAATTTGTAGTTGAAGAATTATTTTGAAAATTGTGTTCATAAAAATGAGAAACAAACTTATTTCCTTTAATGAATAAACACGAGTAAAAAGTTCATATTCATTTAAAAGGTGGTAAGTTGATTTGAAAGGTTTATATTTCTTAATTCTTACATATATATGTATGTACATACATTGCCATATTAAACTCAGCTTTATCTTGAACCCTTACCCTGAACGGTCTTTAAATTTCAAAAATAAGAATATTTCACATTCTTCTCGTATAGGGGCGAGTTAAATTTTGTTAGTTCCCTTTTTATGCACATACATAATCAAATGACGCCGCTTAACGAAGTGTTTAGGCGAACGAGTTGGGAAGTGAAGTGCTTGCTTTATAGCAGGGGAGGCGGCCGTAGGAACACCTACCTCATCGAGTCAATCGAAAATTTTCGCTGGTTGGACAAACTTGTCCCTTTGATGGTAAAATAGCCACTTCCGGTTGCGTTTTTGGCACTGGTTTAGCTCATTTGGATCGAGTTAATCAACAAATGGGGTATCAATTGAAAGCTTAGAAGATCTACATTAAGAATCTGCTATTCTGCTTAAAAAAATGGTTACTGTACATTTCTTCAAATATTCTTAAGTCAACATCGACATTTTTTTAGACAAATTAATATTGAAAAAAAGCGGTCGGACGCATGTTTGGACCATGTTAAGTTTGTCAGACCTGCAGATTTTTAATGTTGATGGTCTAAGTTTTCATCTGGTACCCCATTTGTTTTTTTACCCGATGTGGTAAGCTAACACCAAACCGAAAGTGGCCATTTTACCACCAAAGGGAAAAGAAAAAGTCTGTCCGACCAGCTTTTTTTGCATATTATGTAATTTGCCATTTATTTATGGCAAAATTTCCATTTACTCGATGAGGTAGGTGTTCCTACGGCTGCCTCCCGGACTATTATTATTATACATTCGTCAGTTTGTGGTCAAATGTATGTTTTGCTATAAATAAAACCGAGAGCGTTGAAATAAACAAAAGTAAAAGTCATAGTAACTTTTTTCACACACTGTCGCGTGATGCCAAAAGGGAATTGATTGAGAATCTGCGTCGTATGACAATGTGTATAAAAGGGGACTTAGCTGTAATAGCTTTGTTCCACATGCTTTTCAAAACTACAAATTTTAGCAACTGTTCCACAAGATACAAAATTTGTAGTTTTTGACAAAAGAGAGTGCTAACGAGAGAGTAAAATATTTCTCTCTCCTGGCAATTTCAGCCGAAAGATTTGTACCACATAAACTTGGACTCAAATGGGCAGCTTTCAAAATTTAAATTAAGAAGTAAGTTCCGATCTTACAAAGCACAAACAAGCAAGGAACTCATGCAACTACGTTATTGAAAGAACCAAATTTTTGCATGACAAAATTACGGTAAAAAATTCTGCAATGTCCCAAAGGCAGTAAAATTTTTTGGTCATTTGTAAAAAATATTAAAAACTCTTCAACATCTTCGGTTCCAACGCTAATCGCTAATGACAAACATTTTGTCTACTCTTCAGAGAAGGCAAACTTGCTTGCCGCCCATTTCGCTGCCTTACAGCAACGTTGCTCCTCCTGTACTTGAGAATGTAAATTTTATCATGGGACAAATCCTCTTCTGAAGAGGTGTTCTTCCACACTGGCAAAGCCACTGCGTAAAATTTTCTATCGCTCAAACTCTTCTGGAATATTTCCTAGAAGATGGAAAACAGCAATTGTCCAGCCTGTTCCTAAGAAAGGTGACCCATCCTCCTACCGACCCATAGCACTAACATCCCTTCTTTCTAAGGTCATGGAAACGCTGATTAACCGTCAGCTTAAGTTATATCTCGAAGATCGAAATCTTCTCCATGACCGTCAGTATGGCTTCCGCAGTAACCGTTCCACTGGTGATCTGATGGCATATCTCACTGAACAGTGGAAAAAATCCTAACATGGCTTTGGTGAAAGAAAGATTATTGCTCTTGATATCTCCAAGGCATTTGATAGAGTTTGGCATGAAGCACTCTTATCGAAAATGCATGCTTTTGAGATCGATAATACTCTTGTTCGTTGGATTAGAAGCTATCTTCTAGACCGTTCAAAACAAGTTATATTTGACGGATTCAAGTCTGATTCCTACAAAATAAATGCTGATGTGCCCCAGGGCTCTTTTCTGTCTCCGACTCTTTTCCTCATTTTTATAAATGATCTTCTGTCTGTTACTTCTAATACACTTAACTGTTTTGATGCCGACTCTACCCTCAGCTTTTCATATTCTTTCGATAACTCACGTCCTTCGCCTTCGTACGTATAATTGCAACGGTACTGTATGTCAAGCTCATTAAACTCCGATTTATACAGCATTGTCAAATGGGCTAATAGGAATCGTGTGGAGTTTAATGCTTCGAAAACTCAATGCTGTCTTCTGTCGTTAAAGCTAAACATACCCCCAATGCCATCGAAGAAACCGAAAAGCTCTCAGTACTCGGTATGTGTGTTAACGACTACCTCCGTTGGAAAGATCTTATATTTGAGATCGCTAAGAATGCTGCTAGGTGCTTAGGTTTCTGTATCGGTGTAAGAAGTATTTTTCCCCATCTGATCTGGCTAGATTTATACCCCCTAAACTCGAGTATAATTCCCACCTCTGGGCAGGTGCTTCGCAAACATCGCTTCACCTGCTTGATAGAATACAAAATCGAGCGTTAAGATTGATAGGAAATAGAACTGCCGCTGAAACAATTGCCCCTCTCGAACAACGAGGCAATGTTTCATATCTTTCCTTATTTTATCGTTTATTTTATAAAAAATGTTCACTCGAAGTAGCCAGCTGCGTTCCTCCCCTTAAAAGTTTCTCCCGTAATTCTCTTCTCGCAAGGAATGGTCACCAGTTTACCCTTGAGCCCAATTTCGGACGTACCGTGAAATATAGGGATTCTTTTTTTAGCCGAACAACACGAATTTGGAATAGTTGACCCGACGATATTTTCCCTTGCCATTTTGATTTGCAAGCATTCAAAACCAATGTTAATCGACACCTTCTGTCCTTCCCCGCCCTATTATCCTAATGCTCGTGCAGTGTTCTTACATAAATTAAAAGGGAAACAAATAGTCCCTTGTGGGCGCGTCAATTATAAAAAAAAATCTCACAGAAAAATAAAACTACACAAATCTTCGAAAACGCGTTGAACAAAAAAGTTAACCACTTTTTAAACGACAAATGCAGTTTTCTTTCTGCTCTCCTGCCAAAATGCTTCTTTTCCACACTAACACCACTAATGTAGTGTGTCTCATATGTTGACGAATGAAAAGCCCGTCGATATGAGAAAGTGGTTAAGCGTCCTTTTTATTCAACGCGTTAACCTTCTTCGAATCCAAAGCAAAAGCGATACTTAGAAGTTTTAGCAACCACCTTTCTTACGTATAAGGACAACCGCAACCGGTGAGCACCAAGGGCTCTCAATTTCCTCTATAACGCCGAGCTCCAGCATTCGATAAACTTCCTAGTACAAGATGGTTTGTACCGAATGGAGAAACAGTGACGCTGCTTAACAGGCACCACGACCTATTCCCAAGGCCTTGCCGATCAAAATTAATAAATCCCTGCTTACGCGCTTCCAACCTGGACTGATGCACCGGCGTTAATCGAGGTGCGTTCTCTAATTCAGCGTCGACTTCGGCCATCGAGATCGAACTTATTAGGTTGGGACTAATTTTAAAAGCCTTCCAGAAATCTACATCCAAATATATTTCCTGATCGAGCATGGGAGGAAGAAAGAAGGTCATCACATTAATCACTTTTTTTTTACTTATTTACTCATTAAATATGCTGCGAACAAAATAAACAGAAACATAATAAGTATCGTAATTTTTTATTCTACTCTCTATACTAAAATTTAGTACAAACATAATCAAATTCATTGAACTCTTTAGATATCATATTCTAAAGAAAAAGTCTGGTTTTCGATTCCTTAACTGGTCAAACAACAGTAAAAGGAAACCTTATAATCTCTTAACAACTATTTGCAACTACTACATTCGATGACTCATCACTTCCATCGGTTTTAATTTCACTCTGTAACTTATCGAAGACTTTTTTGATTTTATTGCAACACTCTTTAATGTCTTCTTCGGAGTCCCCAGCACTTAATGCGCTCAGCAGCTTGAGTACGGTGTTTGGTGCGTGCATTTTGAGAGCGCTTTCCAATTCATTTTCTTGTGTATTCATCACTGTCCGGGTTAGGTATTCTAAAATAGTCATGCAAATGTCTTCGGAATTGACTTCTTCGTCGGTTTCTTCGCCTTCATCGCCCCATTCGCCTTTGTTTTCTTTGGCTTCACGATCAGAGTCGATGAGGTGCCAAATAGAGATCATTTGAGCAAAACAAACCTCATGGAATGGATCACCAAAGGCTTGGAATAGCTCATTGACATTCTCAACGACGCCCTGTTCATTTGAAGTGAGTGGAAGAAGATAGATCGGTTGACATAGCGGCGACAGAATCTGGGAAATGCAATGAAAGAGTTCGTCTAGAAATGGCTCATAGCATTTCTGTGAGATATGCTCGTAAGGAGACAAAATCACATTGATGTCCAGGAATAGAGTCATAATCTTCTTTGTGTTTTTCGATGGTGTGGCAGTTCCTTCTTCACTGGAATTCTGTTCTAGTTTACTTGCCGGAAGAAGTGTTTTAAAGGCTTCAATTATGCCTTGTACCAAACAGGGCTGGACGAAGACATCACTGAAACAGAGATCCTTAGCTTCGGGCTGGACTTCTATGAGAGCGAAAGTGACGCACAGAGCTTCCAAAGTTGACAAAGCATTGACGAGGAGAGTTAAATTTGCAGAATTATTTAAAATGAAAGCAAAGTTCTCAATAAAGTTTTCACAGTTCTTGAAATGTTGAAACCATAGAATCTCATCACCTGAGTTCATTTCAGAACTGACGACCGCGTAAAAGAATCTCATCAATTGTACCAAAGTTAGACTGTCTGTACAGGAAATAAGATTGAGTAGAACAGACATCACCTGAGGGTTGCTGCAAAGATCCTTGCGAGTCTGTTGGACACTGCACATATTGGCGATGATGCCGACAAGAATTTCAGTCAAACGTTTATCCTCGGTCTTCTCAATGATGTGTGTAAACAATTCTGTAACATTGTGATCCAGTAGGAGCTTAACAACATCTGCTTCGATAGTCATATTCCAGAGTGAACAGAGATCCTTTTCGAATGGTTCATCCTCACTTAGATCTTTTTCGATTTTTGTCAATTTAAGTAGTGTCGATAGGACAAAACGTTCACTGTACAATGTGTTACCGATGGCGTCTCCTTTTATCTTTTCCAAATCTTCTTTTTCAATCTCATCGTCTGAGACCGAAGGATTAAAACTTGAGGTCACTTCATCCGAAGCAATTTCAGTGGTAGTGGTGACTGGTGCTTTTGGTTCGGGATTATCTGATTTTTCGTCATCGTTAACTTCTGCATTTTGTTTGGATGTTGTCGAAGATGGTTCCTGTTCCTGAGTGTTGGACATTGTCGTGTGAATTTAAAATTGTTTAAACTTGAATTTATTTGGATGAAAATTATGTCGACTTTGTGATTTGTGTGAAATGTTTGAGATGAGAGATTTCTGTATGTGTCAAATGAAGAAATACGACAAGCTGGCCGGTATAAACAGCGCGAAGTTGTGTGTGATTGGAATATCAAAGGGCAGACAAGAAGCGAACACTGGTCAATGAAATCTAGGTTAGAGTAGAGCAGCGCAGAGCAGATCAAAAGAAGCTGTTTTTATCACAAAATTTATTTTCTTTTGGTTAATTTGATGTTTTTCAATATTTAATTGAAATGACACTTTTACTCACACTTTCTTTACCTCAAGTAAGTAACTGTAGAAAATCCTGCTCTAATTTGTTCTAACTTGCTCTAGAAAAACTCACTAAACAGCAAATCCAAAAAATGAGAGCAGCTCAGAGGAGAAAATTCGTTACTCTTACTTTTTTCAGCAGCTAGAGGAGGCTCACTGGACAAACATAAATTAATTTTAGGGTAAGCGCACACTTTGTAGCTTTAAAATAGAATATATCAGAAAAATTAAAGGAGATTAATAACTTATGCATTGTATATCTATTCTATAGTACTATCAAGATGGGTGTTTCACCTAGCGTCATCTAGTTTCCCTATCTTGCTATTTCTCATTGTAGACTTTTAGTCGGGGAGATGAATTCAACACATATGCAATGTTAGAAAGAGAGAACGGGAAAGATTATTTAAAAGGCGTTTTTCTTTATTCACTCAGAAAAGGTCTCTGAACAGAGTCTGAGCATTCTAAGCATACTCTGATAATTATCTGAACCGAGAATGGTCTGAGCGATCAGATATATTTTTGAAATACGTTCGAGCACTTTGCTGTCACAAATTGTCATTTTGGATATGGCTCTTTCACAGGCGGCAATATTATGCATATAATACTATTTCTCTTACACTTTGGCATAGATATATTTTTCGAAGAGCGGTGTAGGCAATGTGCATGGGATAAAGTGAAATAGCCTACAACTATAAAGTGACGTTAATTGCGTTCAGCATTTTCTCAGAATGCTCAGTCAATTTATCCTGAGTATATACAAGGTTCTCAGAGCACGCTCTGATCATTCTCTGAACGAAAAAAGAAATGCAACTATAAAGATCTGAACGCTCTGAACGAAAAAAGAAATACAACTTTTTTTTGACAACTCAGACTGCTCTGAGGGAAGAAGAGCAAAATGGTTGACATTGCATTAAGCGCCTTAAGGGAAAAGACTTAGATTTTTTTTGCCAAGGAAAACCTGAAAAATGCAAACAAAAAGATAAAATTAAACGCTTACATACCTTCTCAACATTTTGCAAAATAATTTTTTAAGTTTGTTCATTTTACGTGACATATGTACCATTAACTCAACTAAACAACAATATAATTAAAACCGACAAACAAGCCAACACTTTATAGTCTTTCAATATTGAATTAAAAAAAGAGATCGACCAAAAACTTCTTAATAAAAAATTCCTTATTACGGGCGCACTATTTTTTTTTAAATAATGCGCTCATGTCATTAGACAAAAAAGAAATAATGAATGTTTTTTTCTTTACTTATGCAGCTTCGCTAGCAGTATACATCACTTACACTGTATGTATGTATAATATATGTACGCAACTCGTATTCTGTATCTTTCTTGATTGGCATGGATTTCTTGGAAGAATTTGCAAATATATGCTTACCATGTTTGATTATTATATCAATTTTTTTTAAGTCTGCAAAAAATAAATTTGAGTTGAAGTACAAATAAAACACATTTATTGCAGATGTTTGTACCTATGTTATTGCTTTTGAGTATCTTCAAAAAATGGTTAATATTTTTCTAGTAATAAAATAGAAATTTGAAAAATAAAAAAATATTCTGTGTTTTTAATTTTTTGAAAAAAAATTCACTGAAACAGACCTTACCTATGAATGATCGTAAGCAGTAAAATGCCGTTTTGAATAAACATTAGCTTTTACTGTTCTTTCTTTCAATAGAAATGTTAAAAGCAACCTAGCTACGTTTAAATAAATAAAAAAAAAATCAATTCCTTATTACGTTCGAAATTAAACAATATACATTAAAACTGTAAACAGTCAAATCCGAATATGGCAATATTGGTTTGAATTGGTTTGTTTACGAAAAATCAAAGGGAAATTCAATAATTTTTGTTTCCCTTAATCTACCATACCATATGGTCTAGTGTCACTTTTTGAACCTTTCACTCGTACTTAGTATTCATTATTCCTGCAAATGCTTGTGATCATTCTAACTCATACATTTCTGAAAATATAACATACAACCTACTCTTTTATCATTATATTTCATTCTACTCTCCAAAAAAATCAGTTCATAAACATTTTTTCTTTAAACATCGCGAAAATATCGATATTCATCATAACATGTTTTTATAAACGATGTTGCATCCCAAAAACATTGGAACGACTGGGTCGCACGTACTTGCTCTTAGGTGCCTAATTATATCGGAAGGCAAGATCTTGGACAAAAACAAACAACATTTACGTTGAAAGTAACACAGTTTGAACTTATAAAACCTATCAAAGCCACAATATTTAATGGTTTTTACTTAAAATGAAGTACGCCACCATACGTCTTAAATAACAAAGAATTTCTGAAAAAAGTATTTCGAAAATTGTAGGACGGATTTTGATAAAATCCTGTTTTTTATTTTTAGTTTTTTGAAATAAAAAATTATTTTTTTAATTTTGGTATGCAGTTTTTTAGAGTTTATTAATATACATATAAATATAAAATTAAAAATATTTTTTTTTGATTAGTTTTAAAAATATTGATTTTTCAAAAAAAAAAAAATTCAAAAATTAATTTTAATTAGAAAAAAAAGTTATTCAAAATTTTGATATGCAGAATTAATTTGGCTATCTAGATCTTTTTAAATATAAAATTTGACAGAAATCCATATAGCCGTTACCCAGAAAGCCAAAAAATAAAAAACCATTATAGGTCCCGTGAATAGACTTTTCCCGTATATGTGGCTCTAATCAAATGATAACCAATACCAACAGAAAAATTCTCAAAAATGTTCATTAAAATCGTTGGAGCCGTTTTCGAGAAAAATAAGCTTTTCTTAACGGTCGTATGGCAAGTACCGTTATTTAAGCCCTAAAAATAAAATTTCAATTTCCCCTCTGAGGAATGCCAAGAGATACACACATACCAAATTTGAACGCAATCGCTTAACCCGTTTGGGCTGCAGATCGATTTACACCCCTGGACGGACAGACAGACAGACAGACGGACATTTTTTGTCAATGACTTTTTTAGACTTCTCTATGATCGTTATGTCATGTTTGATTGTTATATCAATTTTTTTACATTCACGAATCCTAAACTTGCCTTATAGTCCCTATAATCGCAAGTAAAAAAGGAAGAGTGACAGTCCTTCACCAATACTACAATTTAATCATGAAAGAAGTTTCATTGAAAAGATCAAATCTTGATTTTGAGATTAAATCTTTAAAATTTGTATTAAACTCGCTATGAGGTAATATATTACGCAAGTGGTCAAAATCTGATCTGTCACTAAAAATCAAAAATGGTGGTTGCTAGAGACCTACATCAAAAAATTTATGAACAAAACTGCACACCTCACGTTTGTTTTATATTTGTCTTTTTTTCTTGTTATTTTAAAAGCTAATTTAAAAATTAAATACCACAAACGCTTTAAAATATAGCCGCGGTATCTATTTTTCAAAATAAATAAACAAACTTATAGTATGGCGGCCGCCATTTTACTTTGATTTTGACAGATGTACAGATTACAAAAAAAAAAAAAAACTAATGATATTACCTTAGATATGTATACTGTGTGTCAAATCTAGTGATTTCGAGGGGGTTTGGGGAAGATTTGAGATAAACGGGGTTCACATGGGCAATGCAGAGGCCAAGACAATGGGATAAGATAATCATTAGCTTTGTTCGATGAGCCACAACTCGTTTTTTTAAATACCTCAACTTGCCCTCAAGAGGAAATTCTGTTTTTTTTAAACCTGGGGTCGCCATGAAGTCACCCTGAAGTCGATCTTGGTATTTTGTTAAGGCGAGTTGAGGTAACGATCAGCTGTTGTTTACTGACATTAGCTGTCAATTTGTGATTTGTTTGATTTGCTGCAGGTAAGTTGTTAATTCGTATTTGCAAATACGAAATTATAGCAAATGTGAATTTATTCATTGTTTTACATTTATTTTAATAAAAATTGAATTATTATACATATGTAGTTAAAAAGTGACAAAAATGGAGTCTTTCGAATTTGTGGATTTAGCGACAAGAGAATCAGTGCTTGTGGTATGTTAGTAACTTAATTGACAGCCATTTTGTGTTTTTTGAGATTCAAAAAAACAGTTTTTTTTTAACTCTTGGAGTTGTCAAGAAAACATGGAACAAAGCTATTGTTTCATGTGAACAATTGTTTCCAGGACAAGACAATTGTCATTATATTGTCCTCCGAACTAGCCTGCCGAGCTATCTCTGAGCACAATATCGACATCATCGATCCAACCCTGTTCAAGAAACTCGGACAAGACAATCGATTATTGTCCCATTGTCTTGCCTGCGTGTAAACGCTGCTATAATCTAGATTTATCGTCAGGTGCAAAAGTGGTATTACAAGGAATTCGGATTCGGAACCTTCACTTTTTCACATTCAAGTTCAGGAACGCAGCTTTTATCAAACTTGTGAACACATTTTTTGTACCAGCTGATTCTTTTGCCGACTAGCTAAAGTTAAGAAAAAAAAACCAAAACCGTCTTGTCTTTGAAATTTTCCTAATTCCTACAAAAATACATTTAAATTTTCAAAATGCTGCTTCAAAGGAGCCCCATCTTCATAACAAGTTTTGCCCGTATATTCCACAATATCGCTCTATCTCAGCCAAATGTCCTTAAACAATTAATTGAAAAAGTCGATTCATATTCCAAAATAAAAATCAATTCTCAACTGAGTGTTAAAATACGTCCTTACAATGTCCTTGAATGTCAAGACTCCAATCTCCTCCGTGCTACCATCCGAGGTACAGCTGATGTCCAGAAATCAGATGCACATTTAGAAGTTAAAATCAATAAGCAAGATGTAGAAATCACAACTAAAACATCATCTACCGGCAAACAAGCTGAGAAACTAGTTTGTCTATTGGAGGTTCCTATCAGAGCTGATTTATTGATTAATACTAAATCAAATGTAAGCGTTGTTGATATGTACTGTGAGGAATTGAATATCGTTTCCAACGAAGATATAAACACCAAGAATGTCAGAAGCACAACTCTCGATTTGTTTTCTGAAAATGGAAACATCCAATGCAATGGCACACTTCTGGGAAAAAATATTAACATCAAAACGAACAACAATGGGGTATCTATATTAAATAGGATTGGCTTCCTTGAAATTATATCAATGGATTTTGTTTCCAGGCAATTTTCTTAGACAAACTTCAAGGCGACTCAATAGACTGCAAGTCTATGGATGGCAACATCAAAACAAACTCTTGCTATGTCGAGAACTCGAAATTCACAACCGATAATGGAACAATGGATTTGAAAAACATCCACAAAACCACTGAGGTGTGCGTCAATAAAATGGGCAACTTATTCATGAGTAAGTTATACAACAAACTATAGAATCAGAAATTCAGAACATCTTTCTAATTCCCAGCTGGTGTTCATGGAAACATACAAATCCAAAGCAACGGAGGTGGTAACGTAAATGTTCAACTCTCCGAAATCACTGGAAACAACAAAATCGTAACGCAAACAGACGACAATGTGATTATTAACATTTCCGATCAAATCGAGGAGACGTCTTTTATCGAAGTCACTTCAAATAAACTAACTTTAGGCGATTCTCTTTCGCATTTATTGGATTGTGTTGAAAATGAAAGCCATTTTCGAATGAATAGGGAAGAGCATAATTGCAGCAAGTTGAATGTACAAACTAAGGGAAACGTAACCTTAGGCAAACTATCTTGGGCTGATAGCATGAAATTAGAAATGGGGATTAAAGATATGTGATTGTTGATTATTGTTAGATGCGTGGAAGGTTATGTAAAGTTAATTTATTTAATTTCTTGCAATAAGATGTTCTAAACATGTGTTACCAGTAGATGTAAGAACAAATAAAAGTTTTTTTTTTAAATAATTGATAAAAATGGAAATTTCATATTTCATCAAAGCAGTCGTCTTCCACTCAAAGTCAGCAAATAAATCTACCAAGTAGAAAGAGCAACTTAGACCATCGGCTCATAAAACACATATCTATAAAATACAGAGACATACAGAACAGAAGAAAGAAAGAGCAGTAAACACATGTCAACAACAAGTGGCTTAGATAATTTCAATTTTTTTAAAAAACAGCCGAACCGTTTCAGTGCTCTAATCAAACTCAACCATTAGGAAGAGTAGATGTGGCTTCGATGCCGGCAACCAAAAATCACCTAACGTGGGAAAGTGCATGGATTGCATGACATCAGCTGCGTACATTGATTTTGGATACCAGTGTCTGTTCTAAGCTGCGTGCACTTGAATACATTTATAGGTATCTAATGACAAAACGTGCAGGAAGGTAGACGGAATATATCACCACACGGCTGGATGGTCTTCAATCCGACGTTTTACCACGCGCAATATTGCTTGATTTCGGGAAGTGATGCTTTATCAGAACCAAGGCCGTTGACTTCATCAGTCCAAATTACTTTACTTTTGGTGGCGCTGCATAACGTGGTGCTACTGGTACTGGCCCAACTCGATCTCTAGCGTACCGTCTCTAATTTCGCAGTCGGAGGTCTCACTCTACCTGGTCGCTCCATCGAAAACGAAGTCTACCTTGGCTTCTGTCTCTTCGGGTATGACGTCGAAGACTTCGCACTGGAGCGTCGATGTTCATATACTCTACATGGCCAAGCGATCTAGCCGCTGAATGCAGATTTTTGTGGAAAAGCTTATGTCGCTATACAGCACGTAAAACTTGTTGATCTAATAAGTACAAACACCGACATATGTAAATCATTCGCAGTACTTTTCTTACGAATACTCAAAGGGAGCTTTCAACCGATGCACCATATAGCTGGACCAGGATGAAGTGTTTTGTATAGCGTCCCTTGATTCTTCTCGATAGGACTTTATTCCTGAATTGCATATTTAGTCCAAAGATCTAGCGATTAGCAAGGGTGACCATGTTCGATTTCTGTGCTGATGTTGTTTCCAGTGTTTACAGAGCAGTGCCCATGTAGATGAATACATTGACTACCTCAAAGTTGTACCTATCAATTTTCACGTTCTGACCAGGTTGGTGTTGGGATTGGACTTTTGTTGATGAAAGCATATACTTCGAATCGTTCTCGTTTATAACCAGTTCCATTATGTGTGCGATTTCGTCATGAGTATTTGTATTGATTTATTAAAGATAGTGCCTGATGTACTGGCCGTAGTATTTCGTACTACCTCTTCAAGCACAATTTTGAAACAGCTAAAAATGACCGGTACAGCTCATTCATGTTTACCCTTTCGCAGGCTGCCATAAAATCGATGAACGACGATGTGGGCCTCGATGTTAAATTCTGAACAACTGAATTCCAACAGAGAAGAGTCTCACACATGTTGAGCATTTGTCCTCAAATTCAGCCCATTAATGTGGTTGTCATTAAGATGATCAACATACTTACTAACTTAGATCCTAAGATTTATAAAGTCCTTCGGGACCCTTAGGGGGTGGGTGCAGGGTTTCAACTACGCCTACGCGCCATAGTGTTCGATTTCCGAAAATATGTTTCAGCACCCTTCAACTCTTGCCAGTTGCACTAGTTTCTCCTCATATTTTTTAAGTCTCGTATGTTTTCTCGGCCACCCAATACTTCTTCTTTCTTGTGTGCTCGCATCCACTGTTTTGTTTGAATTGCAATACATTCGTTACTTTTTCGAAGCGTACGTTCAATCCACTGCCACTTTCACAGTCGTATAATTACGTTCTTGACTCGTTCTCCTGAGTATATCTTTGTTGAATGTTCGTGTAGTGTTTCGTAGATATCTATTAACGAAGGTTTGAAGTTTCCTCGTGACAGCTGATGTAACTTTCCAAGTGCTGCATCCATATAGCAGTACGGATTCCCTACTGAAGCGGAATAGTCGTAGCTTGGTCCTTCAACATACCGGAAGCTGCCTTTGCTTTCCCGATGCAACTGCTGATTTCTTGTTCGGTTCCGCCTTCGGTAGAGATGATACTTCTTCCATCTTAAAGTATTGAAAGCTATATACAATATTTATTAGAGGACCGGACTGGGTGCCGAAATTGATCATCTTTGTTTTGCTGGAATTGATTTTCAACCCCACGATTTCAGCTTCTCTCTCCACCCTTGTTGTCTTTTGATGGAGCTATGGAACTATGAGCGCAAGCATACGTCGCGTCGTCCACCTAATCAAGATGTTTGAGGTAGGATGTGAGTCCATCGAAACCCTCCGTTTCCTGTCAAGACTGCGCACCGAACATCGCTTATCAGAAAAAAAATGCTTTGGAAAATTAAGGCCATTTGTGGGCACGTCAGCCCAACTTTTTCCAGGAGCGTTTAACACCTAACAATGTCTAAACATTTGGCAAACATGGCAAAATTAGATAAACCTACAAATTTTCAATTCAGCCATTTATTCAATTTCCATAAAACCATCGGCATTTGTCAAATGCATACTCTGCATGCTTGATCCCTCTTCCACAACAAAATTCGGTCCAATAAGGCAATTTTTCAGAACCGATCCCTTCTTCACCACAGCTTTGTTGCATATAATAGACCCATCAATGTTGCATCTTGGAAATAATTAAATTTTAATATAAATTGCAAAAAATCGAATAATTTAAACTTACCCCTCTTCAACTACAGCATTTGCCATAACCACTGAATTGGTTACAATATTCTTCGGATTGATTGTGCAATTTGGTCCAAAAACACTAGAACTAAGTGAGGTTTTTTCTGAGAGTTTGGCATTGTCGGCAGCAGAAATGTCTTTTGTTTGTGTTGAACTGACAACAGCAGTTGGCGAGATAAGTGAGAACACATTATTGTCCTTAAAGAGTTGTGACCATATCGATGGAAGCTAAAAATGTTGCCATTAGTATTTGTGATTGTTTTGTTTACCCAATATTTACTTTTCTGTTTATGGCAAAATAGCTTAAAGTTGTATTGACTCGAACACCAATGCTGTCTTTGGGTGCTTCTATAGCAAAACACCGAATCAAGTCACCTTGGTAAGGTTCTTTTATGCGGGAATCGTTAAAGAGTGAAGTCTTTATGATCTGTTGTTCAAGATTTGTACTAGGAACATACTAAAAAGAAAAAAACTTAATAATGCAGGAAACCTTCAGAAAGTTGTTTAGTTCTTACATGAAAGATATCATCTTCTGGTTTCATATTCATCCCAACTTCAGACTGTGCCTCAATTGGAGCTGATTGTTGCGTTCTGGACATTTGTTTTTTTATAATGTAAGGAAGAAATTCACCTTTTAGTGTGGAGAAGTGTTCTTTCTAAAAGAAACAATAATTCATTAATTAAATGCATACTTTTGGCAGTAAGAAAATGTATAAAGCCAGTAGTTTTCTCAACAACAACGCACCCTTTTCAGAAAATCGAGAACCCATCTCTTCATCACATAAATATGCGAATCGATTAGTCGGCTGAAAATTGTCATTTTTCCATATTTTCTCATAAGATGGCCATTGATGTTCATTACTTCTTCGAAATCACTAGTGGAAGCTAGGAAGAGCAATCGGTTGCAGCTTGGGTTGATTCCAATTAAATCTCTTTCTGGCTTGTGTTTAGTTTTTGGACCGGGAACTGTAACATCGTTTTCGAAACCACTCTTGAACAAGAGAGCCGCCACAGATGCATCGTGTTGGCGAAACTTGTTTATGAGTGGATATAGGCAAACATTGGTGATGACATCGCACGAGATTACAATGAAATCCGATTTGATTCTAAAGATCAATTGAATGCAATTTGTAATATTTAAACAAATCCAAATTTATTAGTAATTTACTTGTCATGAATAAGTCTCAAGCTATCTGCAGTTCCGAAATCGTTGTCCTC
This sequence comes from Platycheirus rosarum, assembly GCA_963971375.1. Taxonomy (NCBI): domain Eukaryota; kingdom Metazoa; phylum Arthropoda; class Insecta; order Diptera; family Syrphidae; genus Platycheirus; species Platycheirus rosarum. The sequence continues at coordinate 35,536,483 of OZ020510.1, read as the reverse complement.
GGAAATTGTTGCAAAATCGAGCTTCATTTTAAGCGGTGTTTTCTCCAGAGCTTGTTGGATCTCAAATTTTTGATGTTCTAATACAATAACGATAGCATCTGTAGAATAAAATAATTTTGATTATACTAGCTGGAAAATATAGTTGACAAGGCAATGGAGACACGAATTACTAACCTTGAAAGTTGTGTTGTTGGAGCATATTCAGAGGATACCACAATAATGGGTATGGCCCGACGGGTAACAAACATTTCGGATAGTCTCCGGTGAGTTCGGGTAAACGTGTTCCCCGTCCAGCGGCAAGAACAACAGCTTGGAATTCTTGAGTAATCATAATTTGTAAAGGATATGAATTGAATTGCTATTTTCAGGAATAGAAAAACGAAATCCACCAGTCGAATCAAATTTATTTGTGAAATGAAAAGTTGGCAAGGAAAAACGTCAGCGACTTGTCAAGTAGTACTTGATACTTTTTGAAAGTCAGTGCTGTCGCCTGTGTATTGCGTTCTTAGATATATTGCATAAAACAGAATTAGGCAAATTAATAAATGAGGAATAGCGACAAGTTAGGTCTTATTCCGCGGACTAAGAGCAAAATGTTAATCATAAAACAAAATTCCACTAATCGACATTTCCTTAGTGAATCCACCGAAGAAGATGGATTAGCGAAGGAATAAGAATCAAATGTGTCAAATTTATTCTGAAATTAATTATTAGGTGCGTTCAATAGTGTGAGCTTTATTATTGTTTTTTTCATATAAAAAAATCTAAGTTTGAGAAACTTGGGGAAAATTTCGAGTTAAGTAGGCTTCACCTTCATCCGCATAAACATCTGCAAAAAAAGAGGATACACAATACACAAATCATACTTCTGCAATAGAGAGGGGAGTCTAAAATGCAGATCATCTTCCTGCATGAAGATTATAGGAAGTATGCATCTAAAGATTGCAGATTATAGTGAAGATGAACATGATCATCTTTATTATAGCATATCATTTGCAACATTGTTTTATTTGTTCGGGTGACTTTGTTTGTTAGTATTTTTCAATTAATGTTAAACATCATATTAAAAAAATACTTAAAAAACACAAATTATCATTTTCGTTTGTTAAGTTTTTATTGTGATCCGTGCATGTTATTATATATTTGTTTTAAATTTAATTCGAAATATTTTTTGATTAATTTGCACTTTAAAATAACTAATGCATTTCATATTTTTCCATGTGCGCTGTCAATGTGTCAGAATCGTATAGCGTGCTTTGAAAATGAAACAATAAACTAATTGTATGCTTGCGGCCGTCACATGTATGTTTTTGAGTATACCTAAATTATTTGTGCGAAAAATAAAAATATTACAAATTTATTGCATCAGAATGGTGATTTACATATATCTTTTTTCTAGTAAATGGCACAGAATATTTATGTTCCTTATTTTATTTATTTTATATATTGATAGTAATTTATCTTTTGGTTTTTGTCTATGTTAAATATACTTCTGGTAGGTATTGAATTGGAGCACTTGAATGTGCCCAAGAACATGTCAAAAAGTTATAATAAATTTATGGGAAGCCTTTTGTGTACTCTTTCTATATTATAGTGATTTATATTGGTCCTGTTTGACTTTTCTTCAAATTTGCAGATGCAGATGCATTTAAAGCCTCCTTTTTACTGAAAAGGCATATTGTAGTAGATTTTCTTATTTCCTATTGAACTTATATTCGGTAATGCACGCGCACTTGTTCGAGCTGCGCGTGTTTTTTTTAGTTGCGCATTATTTTGACAGCTATCTTCTATTTTACTTTCTGTTACAGTGATCAGTATTTAACAAAAAAATTTATTTAAATGAAATAAATTAATAAAAACTTAATGAATTAATGAATAAATGAGAAATAAATGAAAAGAAACTAATTCCATATACCATTCAAATTCTGAGGCCATCATACATACGTTGTTATCTTTTTGTAATGTGTTGTTTGAGCAACATGCAAAACAAGTATGAAGCAAAATAAGAAGAACAAAGAATACAGACAAAGAGAAACGTCAAAAAAGTTGGAGGGACAGTTCTACCCGTGCATGTTCGGGTTACTCTATTTCTATTTAATTATCTTTCCCTTTCGCACTCCAAATTATGAAGCAAAATAAGAAGAACAAAGAATACAGACAAAGAGAAACGTCAAAAAGTTGCAGGGACAGTTCTACCCGTGCATGTTCGGGTGACTCTATTTCTATTTTATTATCTTTCCCTTTCGCATTCCAAGCATGCAAGGCAAACATGCGCCGTGTAAGTCTCGAATAAGGGATTTTTGGTCAACGTCATTTTACTATTTCTCGTACATTTTGTTTTTATTAAAGAGAAATTTTAGTCCTTTTTATTCCATGGTTTAGTTATCTCGTAGAATAAAGGTGGAATAAGCGTTTTTTGTTAATGGGGCTGTGAAAAAATAGTAGAATTTAATAAAAAAAAAATCAGAAATTGCAGTAGAACGGTATGGTCCCGGTCCCGCATAATTTGCTTTTGCTATAAATAGTTGCCTGTTCCCAAATTTTGTTGATTTTAAAAAATCACTCGAGGAAGCCAGCTGCACATTCATCCCCATTTAAATTTTTTTTTAAATTAAGGTGTAAGAAACTTCAACGTTCCTTACATCTCTTCATCTTCCTCGTCGTCCTGCACTTCCATCGCAGTTGTATTCTTACAAATACCTTGGGAAGAGCCACACACGGTTGAGCAAAATAATCCTGCCTTTCTGCAACCGCACCTAACACTAAATCCGCAAGTGCATCTGCAAACAATTCATTGAACTTAAGAATCGGTCGGGATTATTTTCGAGTTACTACTTCTACGTAAATGCAAATTATTGTCGATTATTCTTTCGAATTTGTTAAAGAGCTTTCAGAATTAGTGCTTTCTAAAAGCTTTATAAAATCAATGATCTATGATGTGCAGTGTTATATTTTCGTTCTCTCAAAGGTTGAGGTTACTGAAATGCACAGTATACATACAAATTCATCATGTTCCTTTTCGCAAAATTTTGCCGATCAACATGGATGTTTGTTATAACTCGCCACTGCATGGCGCTGCAGCATATCATTTGAACATTTTTTTTAAAGAACCTAAATAAATGAGTTGCCGAGCTGAATATAGGCTAAGTTAGTAAAATTTAACAAACATTATTTATTATTTTAGTTTTTTTTAATATTGCAATTTATAAAAAAATAAATACATATTTTTTTTTTAGTTTTAACTTGAGTATTTCATAATTTACATTTTGGGACTAAAACTTAAACTACTGACGTTACAACTAAAATAGAAGAAATCAAAATGCCTTAGTATTCATATTTAAAAAAATAAAAAAATAAAAATATACACATTTATATTCACTAAACAAAAAAACACATATTCAACTCAAGTAGTGTCTTTTCCTTACTTCCTTCTCTCATATAAATAGTCCTCTTCGTAATATCTTGGCGTCGATGTAGGAGCAAATAGTTGAGGACGACGTTGTTGAAGAGAAATATTGATCTCTTCAGGAGTGCGGTAAACTTGCTGTTGATACTGCTGAACAGGTGCCTGTGTAATGTACCTGTACTGAGATTGAGGAGTTGGAGAAGTTGAAATGGTTTGCTGAGCTAATTGAACAGGCTGAGCTGGAGGAGGTGTTTTCCTTGTAGGTTGAGCTTGTTGTTGCTGTGGTTGTGGTTGGGCTTGAGGATATGTTGGTGGTTGGTATGCAGGTTGTTGATGATGTTGGCGTTGTTGAGAGTTGAAACCAATTTGAACCTGGAATGAAATGAAAAAGAACACAAAAAATAGTACTCATACGCCACAGTAAAACAAATAAACAAATAGTTGATGATAATTACGGGCTGTCTTTGCTGATGATGAACACGTTGTCTGGTATCACGTTCCTCCTCCTGATCCCCGTTTTCATAGTAGCTCTCAGGATAATAACGGTCTGAATAGCGAAGAGTTACATTGGGCTTTGATTGGTGTTCTTGAAGATTAATTGGTTTATAGAGATAGTCGTTGACGATATGGTATTTTGAAGATTGGTCACAAATATTGTCGTTTGATGGAGGCATACAAATCAGGTGGATTTGATGGAAAGTAAATCCTTCTGGACAAATCCATGAGTGTCGTTGATTTTCCTGACAATAGTGGAAAACTTCACACGCTAAAGATTCGTCAGCGTAGTACCTACAAAGAAGAAAGAAATGTTATTTTCAAAGTCTTAAAAATTCAATTTTTTTTTCTTAACAAACCCTGTTGTTTTGCTATTGCAATTGAACTGAGATTTCTCCAACAAGGTTGTCAGACGATCAGGCTCTTCAATTTCCTCCTCTTCCTCGCTTGCAATCTTAACATTTTTGTTTGGTTTGAGATAATTGTTATTCGGCTTAATAGGATTTCGACTTTGGTACAATTGCCGTGGTGGCTCTTCTTGTTCTTCTTCACTACTATAGTCATATGCTCTTGATCTGTAAGCGGGATGAGTTTGTTCTTGAGGGTCTAAATGCTCGTCTTCTTCGAAAGATCTTGGCGAGAATCCATGAGGTTTTACTGTTGTTTCAGAGAATACGCATCCAATAAGACACGTAGTTGACACTACGACACAAAATCTTAGCCTGAAAAAAATAATAAATAATTACGTTCAACAAGTTTTTTTTTATAACTAGCATATAATAAAGGGATCGATCGTTAGGTAAATAGGAAAAGATATAAGAGGGGGACCGATGCACATTCGTCTCGGTTCTGCATTTTAAAACAAGTGGGAAAAACAGAGCCCGATTTTCCTACATTCGTGTGGTACGGCTAAGGAAGAATTCCTTTATTTGACTGTGCATCCGTTGGTTGCCTCGAAGGTAAACTAAATGGCATTACTTGCAGTGCGAGTATTATATTGCACTACATTAGCATTATTTATAGAAATAGCGATACAAATGTGAAAGGAAAGAAACATTACGATAGTTTGTTTGCCTATCATTTTTGAAGCTCTTTTAAAATTCTGTCAAAGAAACTCAAGTTGGTTTTCTCTCTTTAATAACGTTTAGTACTTTTGGTGGGGGCACAATATCCTCATTTATTTAACTTTAAACTATGAAACTTACGGCTAGCTTAAATCTGATTGATTGGAAGGATGATTCTGTAGAAAAAAGTTTAAGGTGAGAGGTGCTAAGGTTAAAGTCGAAGCGGTTTTCATTCAAATTAATACTCTGCAGCGTACGAGTAATAGGTTCGTTTGGGTGATTAGGAAGATAGAACAGGCGATAATTTTTTAGGTTACGGGGATTAGAGATGAGAGAAGTCGGTCAATGAAGAGAATCTCTGGAATTTCTCGGCGTTCTTTCAGGGTATTCAGGTGTTGAAGGTGATTTTGACAAGACACCATGTTTGACAGGCCAAGGATCATGTATACGTAAGAGTCTGAGAGTTCTTGGGACCAATGTTTCACAAAGCCAATTGCCGAGTTGGCCTTAAATATAATATTATCTCTGTGGCAAGAAGTTGAGCTCTCGGGAATCGAATCCACATTAGATATGGGTGATAGTAATCAACAATGATTATGGAGAAGGTTGATAAGAGGAAATTTTTAATGTTAACGGAAACATTTGGCAATAGCTCTATGCAGCTTTTGAGGCACCAGACTGAGAGAGAATGTTTGATGACCATTTCAATATTGTTTAAGTAAAGATAAAAAGCAGAGGACCTTAGTGGCTGCTTTGAGGGACCCCGGAGGTCGCTAAAATTGGATTGAAGAGGGTAGTTTTGAAACTAACATTGTAGTATCGGTTTCATAGATAAGAAGAAATCCATTTTATAAGAATAGGTTCAAAGCCGAGGGAGGAACTGAAAAGGTGTGGGATACAAGCTTAAAATAAGATTAGTGGTAGTAGATCTGTATTCAAGCTTTATTGTCTAAGAGAAATAAGAGACTTAAAATGTCGAAAACTTTCGAATATTTTAGGGATATGGGAATGATAGTTTTAAACTTCGCTCTTAGTACCCTTTTTGTGTATTGGGGCTGTGAAAGATGTTTCCCATACCTGAGGGAATTCACCTTGAGATACCGATAACTGATAAGCTAAAAATTTTGGAGGGTGGGGAAGAGAGGGCTGATGAGCTTTTTTAGGAAAATTGCTGAGACCATCATGGCTGAAGAGCGTTCTGAATTTGGTTGGCACAAGAAATTTGCTTACATTACATAATTGGCAAATTTGCCTCACAGGCGAGATAAGAAATAATTCTAGAATGTTGAGGTTTGACCTGCAGTATCAAGAATTTTTCAAGATCGATATCGAAAAGTTTGAATATCATGGTTTATTCTGCTTTATTTTTATTTAAACTAATCAATATCAATAAATTGCTAACATTCAAATGGTCTTGTCTAAAAATAACGTTCTAAAAATCTTTTTAAATACTAGCTTTAATATACATATTCTTTAATTAAAATATAACCTATGGTATATGTCTGTTATGAGATACCAAACTTAATAAGCATTGCATAAGTTTCCTGCAAATTACCAAACCAAATATCAAAATCTCCACATTTTTCACAACAAAAGACTAGACCAACGCAATATACCATAATTCATTCAAATCAGTCTTCATTTTTTGCAATCTATAACAAAAGATGACATACTTCTTAAAACAATCAAATCCGGCCATTGCCTTTAAGACTTCATCACTCAACATTCATAATCAAATCACCAACCTTCATCCGTTTCATTAAAACGGCATCAAAATTAAATGCAAAATGCCTACCTATATTTATATATTGATATAGTCAATAACTTTTCCACGCATTCTCATTAATAAGATTCCATAAAAAAAAAGAAAACAAAACGTTTTCGCAAGCTATACGCTACCACCACCCATTAACAGAGTGTCATAATAAATTTCTCAAAAATTTATTCATATTATCAAAGGTATTCGTTATACAAAATGATGGCTGATTTGATACTAATAAATGCATTGTGCACGAATGAAATGAAAAGAAAATTTATTCAAATTTCACTTTTTTCCCGCCATCATGCCATGCCATGCCATTCAACCTCATTCATATGAAAACCTTAAAGAAATCTTTTACTTTTAATTTTTCTATTGTATCCGTTACTGTCTTATGGAAAAATTAATAGTATCTGTGAACACAGCTGCAACGGGGGTACTTATAATATCGAAAGCAATAGGTCTCGATGATGGTAATTGAAACGTTGTTGGTCGGATGAGTGGCTAATAAACAAAAATGTTTGACTGCATTGACTCTGGTGTCAAGAAACTGTCAGTGATGCGGAAAGTAGTTTTACTAATTTAGACATTAACTATGAACGATTTTCACAAAAGCGAGTTTAAAAAGGTTATTATTTAAAAAAAATAAAAAATTTGGTCCTTCTATCCGGATGCTTGGAAATAGGGGTTATTGTCCCAGGGGGCTTTTGAATTAGCATTTACAAATTAGAAATATAAGTTCATAAACATAACATTTTGACATAAAATATATATAAATTACAAAATTCTATTTCGACCTCGAGTCATAAATAATATTCACACGCTACATTTTCATTTCAATCGAACATACCTATTCCAGACGTGGGACAATTTTGCTTAACCATAATAAAACACATCAATTACACTTCACCTCTGAACTTTCAACTGCATCATATAATTCTGCAACATACTTACATATATAGTCATGCGAGCTTCCTTCCCCTCTGTGTATTCAATTCATTCTCCTATAACATTGACAACCCGCGGGGAAAACTAATTACGATTTCTCATGTATACATACTTCACACAAAATGTCTGATGTCTGATGCAGTGAAGATGCGCAAGTGGATTTGCACGGTGCACAGCACTTTAGGATCACAGCCGAAAAGGTCATACGAATAAAATTATCAAAACAGATACATATTTATTACTTCATTCCATTTCGATCTGATCGTATGGAACAACGACGACAACGTCTTGAAAGAGCAGTGGTTTTCTTAGTTTCAATCACATAAAAATAAACAACCCCAAAAAAATAAAAAAATAATACCAACTTTGGAACACTGAAATTAATTGTAGGATACCCTATTATGTCGCATTGATGTAATGTCAGAATATCTAATTTTTTTCAGATATTTGTTATCAATTGAGTTCAGAAACGTTAAAGGTATTTTTTAGTGCTAAGTTTTACGCTGAAACGACATTTCAAACGAAAACCATACGTTTCTAGGATTTTGAATTGCGAGATTTGCCGAAATCTCTTTAAAATCTCATTGGAAATCCTAGTTTGTCAAATCAAACAAATCTTTTTAGTATTCAGTAATAAATTTTGTTTTTGCTAAAAACAAAACAAGGCCAAAAAAATCATCTTAGATATCTCCGGGCCTCGTGCGAATTTTTTTTCTTTATATTCCGATTACTGGATGACGCCATCCAGTAGCGCACCCCAAGGCTTCGGGCGTCCTGGTCTATGCCATCCTTCCAACGTAAGCAAGGTCTTCTACTTTGCCTTTTACCATACAAAGAAGTCTCGCTCTTTCTTACTGACTGCAAAATTTTGAATTGTGCAATCATCTTGTTGGAGTGACCTTCATTTTGAAATCTTGAAATCTATTTGCCGAAATCCGAAATTTAATTTTGGTTTTTTATTATTATTAACTAGCTCCTACCCGCGACTTCGTCTGCGTGGACTTGAGATTAAATTATTTGTGTCATTTAATCAAATCTTGCTAAAGAAAATTACTCAGATTTCTTCCCAGAAATGGTACATTTCTTCGGAATATAAGTAGCCTTTATAGTATAGTGAGTCCTGTAACTCTTCCGCCTACCAAACTACACAAATTCGTGCAGCCGTTAAGGCATGGAAGCCTTCAGCCTCAACAAGAACCGTACATTTTTCCTGGATAAAAAGTAGCCTATATTTCAATCCAGCATGTTATCCATCTACCTACCAAATTTCATCATAATCGGTTAATTCGTTGAGGCGTGATTTAGGAACAAACATCAGAGGCAGCTCGGTTTTGTATTCTGTCAAGCAGGTGAAGCGATGTTTGCGAAGCACCTGCCCAGAGCTGGGAGTTATACTCGAGTTTAGGGCGTATAAACGTTTTATAAATTGTAGCCAGATCTTAAGGAGAAAAATACTTCTTACACCGATACAGAAAACCTAAGTATTTAGTAGCATTTTTAGTGATCTCAAATATATGGTCGTTCCAACGGAGGTTGTCGTTGACACACATACCAAGAATTGAGAGTTTTTCGGTTTCTTCGATGCCAGTGCCATTCATGGACAATGGCATTGGGGGTATGTTTAGCTTTAACGACAAAAGACAGCATTGAGTTTTCGAAGCATTAAACTCCACACGATTCCTATTACCCCATTTGACAATGCTGTACAAATCGGAGTTTAATGAACTTGACATACGGTACCGTTGCAATTGTACGTCCGAAGGCGAAGGACGTGAATTATCGAACGAATATGAAAAGCTGAGGGTAGAGTCGTCAGCAAAACAGTTAAGTGGATTAGAAGTAACAGACCAAAGATCATTTATAAAAATGAGGAAAAGAGTCGGAGACAAAACAGAGCCCTGGGGCACACCAGCATTTATTTTGTAGGAATTGGACTTGAATCCGTCCAATACAACTTATATTGAACGGTGCAGAAGATAGCTTCTAATCCAACGAACAAGAGTATCATCGATCCTATAAGAGAGCTTCATGCCAAACTCTTTCAAATGCCTTGGAGATATCAAGAGCAATAATCTTACTTTCACCAAAGCGATGTGAAGATTTGTTCCACTGTTCGGTGAGATATGCCATCAGATCACCAGTGGAACGGTTGCTGTTGAAGCCATACTGACGGTCATGGAGAAGCTTTCGATCTTCGAGATATTCTTTAAGCTGATGGTTTATAAGCGTTTCCATGACCTAAGAAAGAAGGGATGTTAGTGCTATGGGTCGGTAGGAGGAGGGGGAGGATGGGTCACCTTTTTTAGAGACAGGCTGCAATGGAAAAGCTTACGCAGTGGCTTTGCCAGTGTGGAAGAACACCTCTTCAGAAGAATCGGGGGTATACCATCCGGGCCAGCGGATTCGTGTATATCGAGATCTTTAAGAACTCTTGCGTCTGTACGAGTGCGGAAAAAATCTGTCCAATGGAAAAATTTACATTCTCAAGTACAGAAGGGGCAACGTTGCTGTAAGGAAGCGTTAGAGCTGGTGGCGAAATGGGCTGCGAGCAAGTTTACCTTCTCTGAAGAGTAGACAATAGGTTTGTCATTAGCGATGAGTGTTGGAACCGAAAATGTCGAGGAGTATTTAATATTTTTTTACAAATGACCAAACATTTTTACTACCTTTGGGACGTTGCAGAATTTTTTGCCGTAATTTTTGGTCATGTAAAAATTGATAGGGAATAGAACGGTTACTGAAACAATGACGCAATGTTTTATGTCTTTCCTTATTTTATCGTTTCTTTTATACAAAAAACTCACTCAAAGTAGCCAGTTGCATTCGTCCTCTTAAAAATGTCACCCATAATAATCGTCTCGCTCGGAATGCTTATTAGTTCAAGCTTTAGCACAATTTCGGACGTAGCGTGAAATGCAGATATATCTTTTTTTAGCTGGTTTAGTCTACCGGCGAGTTTTTCTCTTCCAATTTTCATTTGAAAGCATTCAAAACCAATGTTTATCGACACCTTATATCTCCCAATCTCCCTTATTTTCTAGTGTTTCGCGCAGTGTATTTTAAAACTAAAAGGGCAACACATAGTCCTTTGTTCACGAACTTGTTATAAGAAAAACTGTCAATTTGACAAACTTCTTCATAGCTCCACTGCTATTTGTAGTATACAAAATTTCATACAATAAACTTGTAGCAAATTTTATTTACTACAAGTTGGAATATTGAGTCACTTTGCGTTAAAATGCACTAGCAAGGAGTTATACGCCAAAGAGTAAAAAAGATTTTTACGAAAATGTGAAGGGGTGGAGGGGCGTGGTTGTGGTTTTTTTTATCTACCGAGCATCCCAAACGACATATCAAAATATCACAACTACCCAATCTTTAGAAGGCTAAAACCTGTTAATTTACTAGACTAGATCGTGGAGTAGGCCTACTGCTAGTGGCACTTTTTATAGAACCGTTACATTAAAAAAATCGAAATAATTTATGGCCTTGCATACAATTTTCTGCACACATCGGATAAATGCATCGGATAATGGTGTTGTTAAAAAAATTTAAAATCTTGACTTTCAAATTAAAGGTCAGTAAACTGATTTTCATGCTCTTCTTCTCAATCAAACTCACTTTTCCTCTGTGTTGAAAAATATCTTACAATTGTATCTCATCCTAGTAATGCTATGATGACATCACATAAATCGCAGTCAACATCCACATATATCTTGACGTATTATTGCTAAGAAAACAAAAAAACTATTTTCTGACCAGAGTATTGCGTGTGCATAGTTTATGTCTTTTATGACATTTATCCACGTAAACTATTTACAACATTATACATCTCAAGATGATGGAATTTAATGTCCGTCATCGTATAACAATACCGGTTGGTTTATACCATTTAATTATGTATTCTTGAGCTCCATTGGTTACAAAATCAACTGGCGAAAGTAAAAGTGTAACAATTGGATAAACTATCTTTTATTTTGTATCTTTTTTTCCCAAACCAAACCTATGATCAATAGCGCGTGCTTGCTTACTAACGAAAAACTATTTTCATCCACAGCTGTGGATAAAATAACTTTGAACGAGTTTTGCGAATGCCTTAAATCAAAATGAGAGCAAACTTTTCCTGATTGGATTCCACTTTTTCCTTTTTTTGAAATTGGTGGTCCGTGCGCGCGGACGCGGAGCAGCACTTTCAAAAATGAAGCAAACAATTTGTATGTGTTGCAAGGACTTAAACGCATAATATTATGTGATCTCGACGATGACTTGTTTAACTTGTTGTGTTATGGAATCACACTGCACCAGATATTAGATGTAAGGTGTCTTGTCTTGTGGATAGGTTTGTGCCATTTTAATCAAGATGATATAGCTCCTTCCTATAAAGTGCAACAAAATAATATTTAATTTACTTTCACGTGCCACACAAGACCATAGTTAAACGGGTTAAGTTGCATAACTTTGCTATCGATGGATGGAAAATGTTTTCAATTAAAACTGCAAAATTGGGCGGAGGTGTATATGATACAAATATCTAATGATGCCAAACTTCGTTGCATGCCAATGGACTGTGAGTGATTTCACAGCTCAATTTTCCTTTTAATTTATTTAAGTTATTCAGTAGGTATTTAATAGGCTTTGCAACACCACGCCCTGCAAAGATTCGTGAAACCAAAGTAGGTACTTAAGAAACACAATACTAATCCGTACTAAACCACACCTTGTCTGGATATTTTTAACAATTTTTTAACCACGAAACTAATGAGACTCTATTTAATTGAAGCAACATTGGGAGCAGATTATACGTTTTAGGAATGATTCAAGTAGGTCTTAAATTGCTTGGACCAGGGTCAAGTATTTCGGCTGATTGCGACAGTTTTTTTGTTTTTCTTTCTCTCTGTGAATACTTGATAGATTTGAAAAAAGTATCTTTAAGTTTGTTGATGTTGCACTATACTTATTAACATTAAAATGTTTTTATCTTTCAATCAGGGACAATCTGAACAATTTTTATCACAACACTTTAGCAGACAAAGTAAAAGCGTTTTAATAATAAAAAAACAGGTCACTGCTTATTTTTTAAATTACGGAATATTTGTGTTATTTAAAAACCGAAATGTGACATTTAAGAAGGTTTATTTTCCCTGATTATATCTTTTTCCTGAAGTAATTAAAAAAATAAAAAAACATGTCCAACTCATTATTCTTTGTCACTTAAAATAGAAAGATATTTAACACAATTATTGTATAATTTTTTACAAACAAGAAAAATCGTTAATTGGGAGTGAATGTTAATACCACAACTCACTTTTGTTGAAATACCTTATTTAATGCTCATTAATTGTCTTAATTGCATTCCTAGTGTTAAGTCATAAAGAAATGTTTTCGCTTAGTTAGATCCGCGTAAATTCACAATTTATCGTGTGACTCTCACTATCACAACTCAGTCACACGATAAATTGATGTGCGTAGGTGAATGTCACTCGATCATAATGTATGGTTTTTCTTCTCACGCTTTCTGAATCATAAAACTAAATGACAAATTTATTTGATTGCAATTTGTGACAAATATGGGGATCCATATGGTTTCTACTATAAGCGAAAGAGCTGAGTTTAGAACTTTTTTTTTTGGATTTGTGGAACTGTGTGTTGCTTACCAGTAAAAACATATTATTAGTTGTTTATTTTAATAATATTCCAGCTTCTAAGCCGTAATTCGAATTGAGTTATTGAAAATAGCCTTGAAGCCTGGTACACATAAACGTGCGTTTAAGAGATTAATTCAAAACGGTGTAACCGATTTTAATGGAATGTTTTTTTTTAACTCTGTCAAATTTTCCATATACATAAATACATATCAACAAATCGATGTGTTTTTTTCTATAATCAACACACGCTAAAGGGCTTTTTCCGCTACCCTTTTAAAGTCGGTAAACACAGCGTGAACTAAAGGCAAAAGGAGTAGACTTAAAAGCCGAGCACATTGGTCTTCAACTTCTGAACATCATAATGGGATGAAAAAACAGAGTTAGCCAAAACATTCCACATTCGTGTTGTACGGCTCATGAAAGAATCTCTATGCGTAACAATACGAAGGAATTGGGCTCGAGTGCAAACTATTTAGTTAGCAATCCAAGAAGCACCCAGCATTACGGTGAAATTGTTTTAGAGGATTGAAGTGAATGTTCTAACAACGCCATTATCTTAAATCATTTTGAATGCTCTCTTTTAATTACAATTCATAAAACTCAAGTGAGTCTAAGGTGCACCCGCCTCTGTCAAGACATGGAAATTCTTTCTAGTTTTGCACGAATATACGTTAATTACTAACTAACAGTTAAAAACAGAATTCATCTGTTTAGCATGTAGCTTATAATTAGTGCTTAACGTGCGAAACTGGTGCGGGTCACTAGTATCTTAATAAAAATCAACAATTACTTTCGGCCAGAGTACTTTATATATAGTATTCATATTGTACTCATCTTACAAATACTTTCTTTATTAAAACAGTTATAATTGGCCAACACATTAACTGCTCTTTATTATTCTGGACATAAAATACTTAAATGATCATATTAACTTTTCTTTTTTTGTTATTACCTTTAAAGCCTTTATATTGCGGCTTTTCTATCCATATTCACCGACCGACCTTTAATGTTCTTCCTAACCCTTCTTCTGTTGCACAGCAATCTTGTGGTTTCCAAGATGTAGAAATCTCAGTTAAGGTTTGCGTAGTGAAGCGATAAAATTTTACAAAAAAAAAAAAGAAATCATGGCGTAATACGAGTATTAATGCGGAAGACAAAAGAGAAGATTGATTGATAAAAAAAAACACACACACACTCATTAAGAAAATGTATCTTCTGGTTCAGTTTTTATGCAAAGCATTAATAGCTATTTTGATGTATGATGCATTATAATTTAACTTAATTAACATTTTAAATGGAAACATTAAAGTCAATTCAGGTGAATAACTGTCAATGTGAAGGTATAATTCACATTTTGACTTGTGATGGACAAAGTCACAGGAAGTAGATTCTATTGATAAGAAAATAGAATTAAAATCATTGGTTTAGTAATTAAATCTTAACTCAATTCAATATGACTTCCAAAAATCCATTAAAGAAGAAAATAAAAATCTAAAATATTTCTTTTAAAACTGCCGTTAACTCTGGAAACCTTCTGATTAACTTAGAAAAAAAGCTTTAGGCGAAAAACTTATTTTCCCCATTGAAAAAATGTTTTTTTTTTTTTTTTTGTTTAACCAATCAACACTTCAGGAAGTGCTGTTGAGTTGCATGAGTTCCTTTACGCAACAAATCCAAAACTTCAGGATCTTGCGATTTTATTTATTTATATTAAAAAAAAAACGTATTTTTGTTCACTTTAAACAAAACAAAGTATATGGTGTTATTGTTATCTAAGCTCGCTTTAAAAAAAAAACTTAGAACTAACTCAAGGAATCACAGACCAGTGTGCAGGTTAAAAAAAAACTAGGGAACGACCATATGGCTGATTCAGTTTTCAGCAGCGTGGCACACCTTGCTTACCTTGTTTAGAATGATGGCATGGCGTAGAACAGAACGCCTGAATCCTTGTGATCGGGATTCAGGATATGTAGAAAAATATTGTTGAAAGAAAAACACCCCCGCTGAGATTAAACAAGAAATAACTCTTGCCAAACAATGCTTCCTTGGACTAAGAAAGCAATTGAGTAGCAAAGCCCTCTATCTCTTTATAAGACCCTCACCATCCCAGTCCTTCTCTGCAGACGCATAGACATTATCAAAAGTGGATAAAGACGCTTAAGGTTGTTTCGAGAGAAAAATTCTCCGTGTGATTTTTGATCCCGTATGCATTAACGGCAAGTTTAGAAGGAGATACAACGAGGAACTTTACGGGCTCCACAGCGACACAGATATAACCAAAAGAATGAAAGTCCAACGTTTCAAGTGGCCTGGTTATATTGAGCGAATGGACATCAATGCTCCGACCCGGAATATCTTCGATTCCACCCGGAGAGACGGCCGTCGCATTAGAGGAAGACCGAGACTCAGATGGCGCATGCAAGTGGAAGAGGATCTCTACCGATTTTACGTGCAAAACTGGTGGCACCTAGCAAAGGCTCGAGCTGGCTCGAGAAACTTTTTAATTGAGACCCAGGTCTAACCCGGACTGTACCGTCACCTAAGGTAAGGTAAAGCATACGTTAAAAGAAAGAAGAAGCTTATTCGGCCCGCATGAATTTTTTGGACTAAAAAAATTGGTCTCACGAAACAATGATTTTGACTCGAACACCGAAGTAGGAGCTACGATTTGAAAATCGTGATTCCAACTTCTAGTATCTACGGTCTAGTTAACTCGAACATGCCGTACAAAATTGACTCGGGAAATAACACGATTTTATATTGGATGATGCCCAAAACGGATACCGGTTCTTGTACCGATGGTTATGATGATGATAAAATGCCAACTATCTAGTTCTTTATTTTAAGGCGTTGTAACTTCAAACTATCTTTCATAATTAAGTTATTAAATATCAAAATTAAAAACGTCAAAACCACTGGAAAAAAAAATTTGCCAGTTGACGTTTGTGAAATGTTCAGAAACTTGAACACTTTGAACTTTAAATTTTCTATGTCAATTGTACTTCATTGGACATTTTTAAATGAATTTTATTATTTAAATCAACACCAATTAAGATTTAGATTTCTACCATATGAACCAGTATACAAAGTAACTCTGTATCTTCCAAGCTTGAAAAATTTGTGCAATCGTTGAGGTATGGAAACATAACAACGTTTCACACTAAAACTTTTGCAGGATGATCCAACATCTCATCTGTCTACCTTTCGAATTTCATCCAACTCGGTTGAGTCGTTGAGGCGTAATTGCTGAACAAACATTCCAACATTCAAAAAAAGAGTTGGTTGTCTGTAAAGTCGGTTTACGGACGATCATTTTATGTGATAACGTCTTAAGAAAACGTTGATGGCAGCAACACCAACATACAGCCTGTTAACTCACACCCACAAATCTCATTAAATCCATAAATACACACCCCAATATCTATGTACATCTACTTTCTCCTTTAACAAAACTCCGCCTATTTTGTATTTCTTTTTTCACATCTTGTTCTTTTTGAATTATTTTGGGAATTTGCGCCTGTTCTTTTTAATGTTTGCCTGATGCTTGCGATCGATTTTGGTTGAAAGAACCACAGTATCGCGGTTAGCATGAGTCATGAGTCTTATCAGCATGAGTCATGTTAATTCGTACGTGTAGCCTGTCATCGATTTATAAGACGTTCTCACGTCAAAAAAATCTTTCTTTCAAGTCTGAATTTCTTTAATTAACCAATTCAAGTTCTTCAGATCTCCATGATCTTCCTTTTCTCTTGCGATAAAGGTACTCTATGGGCTAGTTTAGCGTTCGTGCAAATAAAAAAAAAAGAGATAACAATCAAATATGACATTATAATCATAGAGAAGCCTAAGAAATTAACGACAAAAAATTTCTGTCGGTCTGTATGCAAAACGATCTGCAGCCTAAATATCTAAAGTGATTAACTTCTAATTGTGTATGTGTGGTTCTTTGGGCATTCTTCTAAGGGTTTTTTTTAAATTTGATTTTTAGAGCTACAAACAACGGTACCTGCCATATATGTAAGCGTTTCAAAGATTTTGATGATTTTTTTTTTTTGGTTTTGAACGTTAAATATTTTTATAATCATTTAAAGTTAGCCAGTTCACGTTTCTTGAAATTTTGGAGTGTCCCAGAAATTTCCTCAATCACGTTCGTGAGAAAACGGAGATACCGGAGGGATCAGAAACATGAACTGGTAAATTTTTTTTTTTTTGTAATTTCAAAATGAGCTGTAATAAACTCTAAAAACTCGCCTTTTTTTAAAATAGACTAAATTTAAAAAACATGATTTTTTTCAAAACTGTTCCTTCAATTTGAGAAAAACATACTTTTTTCATAAATTAATTTTTATTTAAGACGTGTTATGGCGAACTCCATTTTTACTAAAAACCGTTAAGTGTTTTGGTCTTAGCACTTTTTAAAAGTTCAGGCAGGGATATTTTACTAAGTAAGTTTTACCAGTTCTGCCAAATATCTTGCTTCCCAATGTGATTAGGCACATAAGAGCAAGAACGTGCGACCCAGTCGTGTCCATTTTTTAAGCAACTTGAATACGATTTCTCCGAGAAAATTCTTATTTTTGCTGTCGAAAAACGAATCCATCAAAATAGTTTGAGGAACCTGAACTGGCTAAATGCTTTAAAATTAAATTTACATACATATGTACATTCATTACTTTATAACTCAGGTTTTTAAGTTCAAACATTTTTTTGAAAAATTATTTTAAATAAATATAAGGTCAAACCTTATTTCTCTCTTTTTTCATTATTTAAATTTTCGAAGAGGAAGGCTTTGCCCAGTATATATGCATTAATTTAAAAAAGATTTTTAAATTAGAAAATCGTCCATAATATATTCAATACAATAAAGTTATCCTACGATGGTGTTGCTATTGCAAAACATTTGCATCAACAATAGTTTTTGGTGAATAATTCCTCTCCACATGCAATAACAAAAGCTTGTGATGAACCTTCTGTTTCTTCATCCAATAAGCACATAAAAGTTTCGCCAAACCAAAAACCATACGTAATATCACTTGTCAAAGTGTCTTGAACATCATTCTTGAAATACAAAAAAAAAACTCCCACATCTCCTCCTCCTCATTTGTTTTCTAAAGATTTTAATATCCTCTTCGAGCTTTGTTTGTAGTGCAATTAAGTTGCAAGTTGCAAGCTCTTTTCATAAGTTTCCAGTTTGATTCAAAAGATATAATCACATATCTATAGCACTAATAATAATAGTATTTCAATTGAATAGTGCAACAAAAAGATGAAAAAAAAACAACCATCATCACTTGGTAGTATCTACTGGTTAGCATTATGAGAGACATTGAAGTGGAGGAGTTGTTACTTTAACATCAAGAAAAAACGTTTCTGTGTTGTACTGAGCCACAAGATGTATACACCATGAGGCCAACATACACCAGCACTATCATCGCCATAACAACACGGCATTAAAGAAATAAAAATCTTTTAAAATTAATTGGAGAAGTTATCGCAAAAATTTCTCATGCAAAGTGCACACAGATATACCAGTTGCAGTTGCACAGTATGGTTGTTGCGGGTTATGGTTATATAATTGCAAAACAAAAATTTTAATGTTAAGACAACCGACTAGACACACGAAAAGGAAAACTATCCAAGGTTCAGTGACGACGACGATGATGATGGTTTACTTATCACTTAAAGGGTGAGGTAAAACTTACAGCATCATGTATTGTATTTGAATATCCTCTAAAGAATTATTCCTTTTTAATCCAAATCCTTAAGCTAGTTGAAAAAAGGTGAATTCACTTTTAGGCCTCGTTTTTTTTAATTTGGCTTTTTAGCAACACTAAAATGAATTCCGTTTCAACACTTTTCAATAAGAAAAACAACAAAATCGAATGCAGTTCGGTCTGCCGCCACGGAATCAAGTAACTAAAATGAAAAGTTTTGGTTGGGTCTTTTATGCTTTATAGTTGGGGGGACCTGAATCCGCACACCAACTATACAGAGGTTCGGAGAGCTGCTCTGCAAAAGTTAGAGGTGCATGGAAGCGAAGAAATTCGCTCATCGCTGCTCGTTTGGTTAGCCCCTCTCCAGTCACACAGAGTGTGGGTACTTCAGTGAGTGGTAACAGCTAACAATCTGTGAACTTGCAACCAGTAGCGGAGTTGCAAGAAGAAAATAACTGACTCAAACAAGGTCTAAGTCAATATGTTAGGAACACATTTTTGTATGCAATAGTTTATCAGTAGTTTTTTTTTGTTTAAATTAAAGTCAATTTAAGTACTACAACATCAGTTTTAAGTTAACTTTTATTAAATTTTGTTAATTGGCGTTTGTCATATCTTGTACCATAAATTTGATCCAGAACAGATGATTCGTTATTAATAAAAAACCAAAAATAAATATTATTATTATATATGAAACTAGCTGGTGCAAGAATTGAAGCCGAACAACCATCAAGCGCGTCGCACGTTCGGTGAATGGGCCCAAAACGAAATGCCCACCGATCCTGATTTTCACAAAACTGGGAAAAATGGGCTCTTCGGTTGGAATTTATTCGAGCCAGCCGCGGCAGACACTTGTCCAATATCATTTTTTTTTTAAATAATGGCAAAACCTTATCTTTATAATAAAGCTAAATTCTTGGCCATAACATTAAATTATATGCATTTTATTTCCTCTTAACAACCACACGTCTAAAAAAAAACACCCTTTACTACATTGACTACCATTTTAAACGTACAAAATAACATGACTCATGTTGATAAGACTCATGCTGATAAGACTCATAATTGTTGCTAACCGCGATACTGTGTTTCAACCAAAATCGATCGCAAGCACCAGGCGAACATGAAAAAGAACAGGCGCAAACTCCCAAAATAATTCCACTCAAATTCAAAAAGTACAAAAAGCGAAAAAGATATACAAAATAGGCGGAGTTTTGTTAAAGTAGAAAGTAGATGTAATAATGGGGTACGTGTGTGTGGATTTAACGTGAGAATTTTTGGGTAATTTTTTTTAAACCGAAATCGATCGCAAACGTATTCTGAGCACCAGGCGAACATGAAAAAGAACAGGCGCAAATTCCCAAAATAATTCAAAAAGAACAAGAACCTAAAAAGAAATACAAAATAGGCGCAGTTTTGTTAAAGTAGAAAGTAGATGTAGATATTGGGGTGTGTGCGGGCGTGGATTTAACGAGAGGGTTTGTGGGTGTGAGTTAACGGGCTGTATGTTGGTGTTGCTGCCATTAATGTTTTCTTATGACGTTATCACGTAAAATTATCGCCCGTAAACCGACTTTACAGACAACCAACTCTTTTTTTAAACGTAATCTTAAAAGAAATATGAGATAGATACATGAATAAAGTTAATTTCTTATAAATTCACAAGATTATGTAACATAAATTCATTGGAGCTCAATTGCGACATTCTATATTTCTTATACTCAGTATTAAAAATAGTGTTGTTGGCTTATAAAGTCACAAAAATAGCTTTGGGTGGGGTGAGCTTATTTAAACAATGTTCGTTAAAAAAAGAATAAAGATTCAAAGACATATTTTTTTTTTAATAATTAACAAAAATAATAATCTAAATAATGTGTCGATAGAATGGATCAAAAACTGAATGAGAATTACGAATTTCCCAACTAAATTACAACCTAAGTTTAGACGATAGTTCCGATTTCCGGAGTTCAGAAAGAAAATCTTCAACACTTTTAAAGTATAGACAGGAAAAATTTTAAATCAAAGAACAATGGAAAACTTTAGTCTCTGTTAGGTTTTTGGCATATTTTAAGTGAAATATATTTCTGGAGAAATAAAAACGGAATTTTGTTTTGGTAAACACTACCTTAACAAACAATTGCATATTGTAACTTAAATGTAAAATTCCGTAATAAATTGGGTTTTTTTTTTTAAGTTGTATCAAGTAGATAATACTCAAATAGAAGAAATATCTAAGGCTTAGATCAGACGATTTGTGTAATTGTGAATGACATACACAAATTCTACACAAATCGATACACAAATGCGATTTTGTTTGTGTATCGGCATATACAAATAAATTTGTGTACACAGATTTTTGGTTCTGACGATTTGTAATTTGTGTAAACATTTGTGTTTTTGCTTTTTGTAAATCGGCTTTTGAAATTTATTGAATATTAAAATTCAAATACAGTGGACCCTCCTCGGGAATGCTAAAATATGGCGAATAATCGAGTTAGAAAGAAATTCGACTTGGGAGAGTTCGACTTATGGAGAGTCCTCTGTACTTCAAAGAGGGGTTTTAATATTTTTCAGTGAGTTTCTAATATATTTTATAAAAGATGCTGGACTAGCTTCAAAATTTCAATGGAACAGGCAGTTTTTCGAAAAAAAATGGACACTGTGGCGTATGTTTAACATTTAAGAAAATGCAGGCATCCTGTCGGAGAAATCTCAATAATTTTTCAAGCGAAGGAAGTCGTGGTTAGAAGTTAGTAATAGCATAAAATATAATTAAAAATGCTAGGTTTAGAAAAAAAAATTGTGAGTTTTGGTTAAATTTAAAATTAATTCAAAGCAATGATCTAATATCCGAAAGAATTCTCAAAACTGCGAAGTAAAGTAATTAATTGCAAAATATAATTTTACTTGCGATTATAGATACTACATAAAAGGCAAGTTTAGAATTCTTGATTATAAAAATAATTGAGATAATACTCAAAGAAGACATAGCTATCAGAG
This sequence comes from Platycheirus rosarum, assembly GCA_963971375.1. Classification (NCBI taxonomy): domain Eukaryota; kingdom Metazoa; phylum Arthropoda; class Insecta; order Diptera; family Syrphidae; genus Platycheirus; species Platycheirus rosarum. Next base: position 35,514,452 of record OZ020510.1, on the reverse strand, counting down.
AGAAGCCTAAAAAAGTTAATGACAAAAAATGTCGGTCCGTCTTTATGTATAACGGGCTGCAACCTTTAGTGTGTGTGATTTTTCTTAGCATTTTAAATTAGAATTTTATTTTTAGCGCTAAAAATAACGGTACCTGCCATATAACCGATAAGGAAAAGCTTATTTTTTTCGAAAACGGCTTCAACGATTTTTATCAAAATTTTTTCGAGTTTTTTTTTGGTATTGGCTATTATTTTGTAAAAACCAAATTTAAAGTCTAATAACGGTACCTTTCATAAAACGGTTTTTTTATTCCCGATTTTCTCGCTAACTGATTGGATTTCTATAAAATTTAATATTTGAAAAGATCTAGGTAGCCAAATTACTTCTGCATATCAAAATTTTGAATAACTTTTTTATCTACATAAAATTAATTTTTTTTTTTTGAAAATTCAATATTTTTAAAACTAATCAGAAGAAAAATATTTTATATTTTATGATCAGCTGTAGAAAACTGAATTCCACAGAATAAACAAAATTTTTTTTCAAAAAAATAAAAATGAAAAAAATGATTTTATCATAATCCGTCCTACAATTTTCGAAATACTTTTTTATAAATTCTTTGTTATTTGAGACGTGTGATGGCGTACTTAATTTTTACTAAAAACCGTAAGTAACCAAGTGTTGGGATTTTGACACTTTTTATAAGTTCAGAACGTGTGGTTTTTGTACGTAAATGTTACTTGAAAATGTTTTTGAAAATATTATAAAGTGTAATAACTTTGGCTACCTACATCTTCCTGAATATCAGTTTTAATTGATATAAGTCAACCAGTTTTTGTTTTTGATTTTGTTCATACAAATTTTTGGAGCCGTTTTTGAGAAATAAGCTTTTACTTAACGGTTATATAACAGGTACCGTTAATATTTGAGCTAAAAAAAAACAATAAAAAAGTCATCTGTAGAATGTCAAAATAACCGATTGGTGCAACCGTTAAGGCTGTAGTTCAATATATGTAGATCCGTGGCCTGTCACCGATTTATAAGTTGTTATCACGTCAAAAAGAAGAAGGAAATCATCGGGATTTCATTACGCGGGATGTGCTGAAACGGGAATTTGTATTTCGGAAGATTTTGTTTTTAATAAACGAGAATTTATGAAACGGTAGCTAACCTGCAGTTAAGATAATCCAGTAGAATTTCTTAAGGATTCTCTATTAAGATTCTGATTATGATGATGTTATTAATAATTCTCATACAAAACCCTAAATATCCATTCTTAAAATCACTGTTGCGCCTTTCCTCCTAGTGAATGAGACCCGGACATGTCTTCAAGCTTCAAATGTGTTAAGAGTGAACATAGTGGATTAAAGAAAAGTATTGAGCTTGCCTCTGGAAAATAATCGAAGGAAAGGGGTTTTTCCTGAGATCATGTCGTGTGTTCATATACTACTGTTGAAAGACGTATTTAAGTACTATTACCACGGTCTAGCCATGAGCACAGTGGCATTGTATTTTCTACAGATTTTGACCCCTTCAGATATGCAGCTCCAGTGCCAGCGCCAGATCAACACCACACACTAATTACTAATCAAAAAAAAAATCTAGCCAACCCAACCAACACCGAAGCCGCGAAGCCAATCTGGTTGGCGTGAGTAAAAATGTTTCTATTGTTGTTGCGGTCATCTTGTAAGAGTTACCTTGACGCAACAAGGCGTTCGCGGTGGGAATTGTAGCGATTTGCTTGTTGTATCTACGAGTATGTGCACTGATATACCTCGCCTATCCGATTCATGCACGTAGTATGTAGATACATTTTTTTTGATGATGCGCTTTGTATTCTCCACATTGATATTACCTATAGAGGATTGTCCGATGTAAGATCTTTTAATGTTTTTTGCCAAACTCCAAAGCTGTAAGATATTGTTTGTTGAATTTGTTTAAAAAGCGGAACGAAATTTAATGGCAAAGGAAAGTTTTGATAGGATTTCAAATTTGACGTCTCGTTAAAATATTTTGTTAAGTCATTCAAGGCTAACATAAAAAAGGGAATGTTTCACCTCTTTTGGTCTTATCGGTTTGGATGTTAAAAAGTTCAAGATAAATATCAAGTTATTAAGAAACGGTTGGTTTAGTAAGTTTGCTCATTAATATTTTAAAATAGTTCTGGTTTCTGAGTTTTCCTTGTATAATTTTGCAGAAGTTATTAGGATTTTTTGAAAACTTAATTTGCTTCTTAACTTGGTTCTCACGAGCGACCAGTATAGTGTGTTTACTTGCGGTTATAGGGACTATAATCGCAAGGCAAGTTTAGGATTCGTGAATTGTTGGTAGTAGCTATCATTTAATCAGAACCAAATTTACGGGTTTTTTAGTTTTCGATTTAAGTAGCCAAATCATTTCTGCATACGATAATTTTGAATATTTATATATATTTTTTTGTATTTAAAATTAATTTTTGAAACTTTTTTTTTTCATTTTTGCTCTAGGTCGCAAAATAACGGTATCTGCCATACAATCTGTAACAAAAAGTTTGATTTTCTTAAAAACGGCTCTAACGTTTTTGAAAAAACTTTCAGCCTGGTGTTTTTTTACAACAATACATCTTTCGGATAGAATGAATTTTTCGAAATTTTTCTATAACGGTACCTCTCATAGAACCGTTTTTTTCAAATGCGGTCTTATCGTAAACGATTATCCTGATTTCAATAAAATTTTGCACACAGGAAATCATTTATAATTCAATTAATATTGCATTTCAAAATGTTCAAAAAAAAAAATCGATTTTTTAATTTTTTTTTAAATATTGGTTTTCGAAATATTTTGAAAACGCGTTGATTGATTTTCTTATAATGATATAATAAAAAATATTTTAATATTTTTTCGAAAAGTTTTTCAAAAAAATTGGTCGAACGTTTTTCAATATTTTTACTTGCGATTATAGGTATTATAATGCAAGTTAAGCATTCGTGCAAAAAAAAATTTGAGATAACAATCAAACATGACATTACGATGATAGAGAAACATGAGTTACTGGCACAATTCTGTCCGTCTGTCTGTCTGTACGGATGTATTTTGGACTGTAGCCTAAACGGTTGGGCCAATCGTCTTCAAATTTAGAAGACAAGATTATTTTGACATTCCACAAGAGTTTTTTTGAATTTTTTTTAGCTCAAAAATTTACGGTACCTGCCATATAACCGTTATGTAAAAGCTTATTTTTTTCGAAAACGGCTCCAAGAATTTTTATGAAAAAAAATCAGTGTACTACTGTAGGTAAGCATTATATTTTGGTGAAAAAAATTAATATGGTGGGCTAAAAACGGTACCTCCCATAGGACCGGTTTTTTCTACGACTTTCTCGAAAACTGGTGATCCGATTACTATCAAAATTGAAATTCAAGAAGATGTAGGTAGTAATTTGGCATTATGTAATTTTTTTCGAAAACTTTTTTTTTGTATTTTTAATAATTTTTTTTTTTTTCTTTGAAAAATCAATATTTTGAAAACGGGTAGGTGATTTTTTTTTAATTCTGTTTTAAATGTTGTATTTTTGTACTTGAAACTGTATTCTTAAATTATTTTTTTTATTTTTTTTTTAAATTTGTTTAAAAATCGTTTTATTTAAAAACCGCTCCTAAGATTTCGAAAAAAAAATTCACACTTTTTAACATTTCTTAAAGAAATAAAATGGCGTTTAAATTATTTCACCCAATACAATTTAACGTACTTTATTCATACAATCAAAAGTCACAAAAATCGAATAAATGCTTTGATGTTCAGTTTAATTTCATTAAATTTATTTTGTATGATGTGGTGACATAATCCATTACTTTTTCCTGTCACTTATTTCTGTCAAAAATAAAAACCAATATACAGCATTTTAAGATTGACGGAATATCATTATTGAAGAGGGTAAACATTAGCGGACATAAAATCGATCCTTGTGGGACACCAGTTTTAGTTTCAAGGAAATTAGATATTTATTGGTCGCTGTAAACAGCCTGTGAGCGACCTACCAAGTAACTTTCCATTAGTTTAAATGCTGTAGAGTTAAAAACGAAGTAGTTTTTCAACTTAAGAATAAGAATTTCGTGAGGTACTGTATCGAAAGCTTTTGTGAAATCAAGTAACACAACACGAGTGATGTTACATGATTCTCATTCAATTCCATTCGAATGCCATCCACCAAATTTAAGAGCGCCTTAGTACAACTGTGCTTTGGTCTGAAACCGGATTGCCTTAGTGATAAATGGTTAAACTCATTGGGGTTTGAATGAACTTGTTTGATCATAAGTTTTTCAAAAACCTTTGAGACAAACGGCAGGAGATCGATATAAAACGATAGGATTTGTTTCCAAAAACAGTACTTTTAAGGACAGGAATGATTTTGGAAATCTTCTCGGCAGACGTATATGTAGAGTAGGTTAAAATTTTATCAAAAAATTTATGTCATTTCGGAAAGCACCATGTGAATAATAATTTTCAAAAACTTTACTTCAATTGAAATGGAAGCAAGCTCTCTGTTTAACTCATTTGGACTCCTTACACAGACATTTCCATTTTCTGTATTCTCATTAAAAGCCTCTAAAGCTTTAATAATTTTTCAATTTTTTGAATATTTAGATCAGGCGATCAGTGCTAAACTTAGAATAAAGAAACCTGATATTTGAATTTATAATTTCCCTTTAGCCGTCTTATAAACATCGCAAAAAACTCTTATACGCGCTGTCCCTTTGCTTAAGAAGATGTTGGATTCTTGAATTCATCCCTATTTTTATTAGGGAGGGTAAAACATTTAAACGAAATATGCTGTTCAAAGAGGTTATTTATTTCTTGGGTAAAATGGTCAACCTTTTCATCAATCGTTGACATTAGACGAATCTCTAGCCAGTCTACTGCCATTACATAAATTACGTTATGTTATGAATTACATATTTCATAACGTCTCACGTTGTCCTTATTGATTGAAAACTTTCCGTCAGTGCCACAAAAACTCACCAAAAAATTACCTAAAATGGTGTAACTTTTACTCAAAGTCCATCGATTTTATTCCAAACTGGTATCAGCACCCATTTCCAGACAGAGCGCCTGCCGAGTCCGTTATCAAATAAAATGCACTGGGACATGTCTGCATTCCATACGTAACTAACAATTAATATATATGGCATGGATTGGCATCGAATGCTGCCCAACCTATCACACTCTTTTTATTTTTTTTTTCTTCTAAGACCTACATGGACTGATTACGCATTCAAAACATTTCCGCCGCCACCGTACCGCCTTCACCGATCCGAACAAGGTTCAGTTGGATACGGATTACGCAGTTTAACATCCCATCAGCTTAAATGTTTGGATTTGCAAGCTTAGCAAGACTTCGTGAAGTTTGCAGTGAAAACCCAAATGGTGGTATCCATCAGTTTGGAGTTTGCCATCAGGCGTAAGTTGCGTAGTGCTGCTTGAGCAAAAGCCGCTACAACTATCACAATTTATTAGGTTGTATTCCTCGTGGCCTATTCCACTTGGAAGTGATTATTTTCTTCGGAAGGGAAAGGAAGAAGTGGAAGACATGTCAATTCGAAAAAATGCGATCTATCCGAAGAATTAACAAATGATCTCTTTGCTTTCATTAATAACAAACCGACCTAGGCAACCTTATCTAAGCAACCATATTCAAGATTTGAGGTTAAAGATATTTGCTCACAGACTGTTTTTTTTTTCAAGATACCTCTACCTAACTTAAAGACTTAACCTTGCTACATAAATCTAGATACCGGAGACAATAGGCATGGACGCGTGGTTTAACAAACATACAATTGGTCTTAAGTTACACAATCTTTTGAAAAATGTGAACGTGTTGTTGTTGCCATCGTCGTCGTCGTCGTGGTCGGCGTCACCGAGACATTATGACTTTGTGGCTTGTTTTGTGGACTCTATAAAAAAATAAAAAAAAATAGTGTTGCATGTAGCATAAAGAACAACTGAGTCAGCAGCACATTATTTCTGCAAAATGCTGTAAGCACAATAGTCTTATGGCGGCGGGAACGAGAGGCTTTGGTAGCAGACAATCGCGCACAGAATTGGTTCTAATGAATCACCGCGTGCCGGCTAATCTAGATACAATACAATCCCACTCAGAGCCAAGGTTTGACAGGGCTTGGAATTGGGAGTTGCATTCACATTGAATATGTATTTTTTATCAGCAATGAGCGTGAAAATAAATTTGCAATTTCCATGTTTTTGGGGCATGAAACTATCTTTAATAAATTTATATCTCCAAATACAAGTTCGTAAGTTTACTGAAGGGAAAATATGCCAATATATTAGTATAGACTTGGCATTGGAACACAATATTTGCACGCAACTCTAATAAAGACCATTATTTATTTTGAAAGTCATTCATTCAGCAGAACTCTAAAAATACGAACCATCTTGCCCCGTATCAATTGTGCTTGACTTACAAGAGGTGGCGAGCAACATACATACGAAGTTTTGACCTATTTTTGTATTGCCATTGTAAATAAAAGTTAAGGGAAAGACGAAATTAAAGATTACTAATTAATTATTAATTTATCAAGATATAGATTCAGGATTTAGGAGATTTCAAGAAATTTCCTCGAGGGAGGACGAGGATAAGATACAATCATAAATCAAAGCAGATGTTGTGGAATAGACTCCTAGCTGCTATGAGAAAAGAGCAGCCACCTCGGAGCCTCAGACCGGACCCCGATGATGTTACGATGATGATGAATAAATTTCCCCAGTTCAGTTTGATGGAACTGAAAATACATCTGAATACTATTTCCAAAAAACTATTTCCCAGAGACAGAGAGGTGAATCCAAAATATATTGTGATTCATTTATTGACACCAAAGTTTAGATTTTTTCTAAAAAATCGTGTCGAAGTATCTGGGAAAACGGAGGTCCCGAAGAGGAGGTCTATGTATTCAAAAGTGCATTTATAATGTCAAAATACATTTATTTTTATAAGAATGGGCGAAACTTAATTTGTCTTACACCATTTGGAAGGTGTTTAGCATAATTTAAACCACATCCGATAGGCGGCATTACAAAAAATTTCAATATGCATGAATTTCTATAAATAACTAAGAAATGTGAATTTTTATAAAAACAAATCAGCCAGTAATAAATGTTTCTGTTTCCAAAACTCGAAATGAAATCGATCGCAAACAAAGTAGGCACACATGGATTTGTTTTTCGAAAAGGTTCTTATGTTGCAAGCCTTGTTATAAATCGCCACTAGATGGCGCTACCGGATAAACAAAGCTCCCACAATGGGGGCCTCCCGCAACTTAACAGGCAGCTACTGGGTACAGAGTAAACTCTCCTTTTTAGCTCTAACTCTGTTCAATTTATATTTTCAGTACGGGGAAGATAGGATAGTTGCCTTTCACCCTTACTATTACGAATTTTAATAAGCTATCACTATTTAACAGCTCTCATATGGTTGTCGTACTGAGCATTATTAATTGGTATAATTCTCACACAAATTTGGGTAAGGTTAGCAACTGTTTATTCAGGTTTCATGAACAGAAACATGTAGATTTGTAATTTTTCAGCGAAATAATATAAACGCCATTTTATTTCTTTAAGAAATGTGAAAAAGTTTGATTTTTTTTGATTTTTGGATTTTTCAAAAAAAATATATTAAAAATAAAAAAAAGTATTCGAAAGCATTTTAAATCACTTTAAAATATTTTCGAATACTTTTTTTTTATTTTTATAATTTTTTTTTAATTGATTAGGCTAGCTACATCTTTCTAAATATCAATTTTGATTGTAATCGGATGGATAACCAGTCGAGAAAGCCGTTTTTAGGCTATGATCTTAATTTGTACTTGCGATTGTAGGTACTATGAAAGATAACAATCAAACATGGCATTACGATGATAGAGAAACATATTTGAGTTACTGGCAAAATTCTGTCCGTCTGTCTGACTGTATGTACGTATGTATTTTGGACTGTAGCCTTTGTATATGAAATTTATAGTAGTATCATGAAGCAGCATCTAGTTTAACGAGGTAGAGTCAGCCGTAACGTCGCTGCAATAGCTTTTTCTGTGAACATGGTATACATTTGTATGGGTTTTGGAGAGTAGAAGGAAAGAAGGTAATGAAAGAATAGGTTGTATGGTTTGTTTGAAAAAGTCATTAGTTAGAATGAGTACAAGAATAGGCAGGAATAATGAGTAATAAGTACGTGTGAAAGGTTCAAAAAGTGAAACTTGACCATACGGTATGTTAGAGTAAGGGAAACAAAAATTAGTGGATTTCCCTTTGGTTTTTCGAAAACAAACCAAGATTATGTGTTTTCAATTATTTTTTGGAGTTTGCATTTTTCAAAAAAAAATGTTATTTCTGTAACTTTATACCAAAATCTCATACCAATGTTGCCATATTCGGATTTGACTGTTTAAAGTTTTAATGTATATTGTTCAATTTCGAACGCTTGATAAATATAAAACTGGTGCCGATTGGTACTATGTTGTTGGTACAATAGTATTTTTGGTACTAGATTTTTAGAACTTAGTACTAGAATTTAGCAATATTGTAGTTTTGGTACTAGATTAAGTACTATATATAGTACTTAGTTGTGGATTTAGTACTAGATTTAGTACTTAGTAGTAGTATGAGTATTAGATTTTTGACGTGATAATTGAAGATACTCAAAAGCAAAAGCATAGGTACAAACATCTGCAAACAATATATTTTATTTGTAAAATAAGTAACTATGTAGGTACTTCAACTCATATTAAATTTTCGCAGACTAAAAAAATTGATATAATAATCAAACATGGTAACCATTCAAAATTAAACAAAAAAAATTTCAGCAAAAATCGTTAAAACGGTAAATTTTATCCTGTTGCCGTATCTATAAAAAAAAACACCCAAAAACAGTGTATTTTTAAGGCAGAAATGAAAAACTCCTCACATCCCTGTCTCAATTTCTATCTTTTATTCTCTCATTATCAGTTATTCTAAATAAAATGGCAATGAAATATCACGAAAAAGTCTTGATGATTTGCTTCCTTCTGACTGCTAACACTTTATATACATCTTTCCCGTTCTGTCTTTTTCTAACATTGCATATGTGTTGAATACATTTTCCCGACTAAAAGTCTACGTTGCTGTCTCCACTCAGAGAAAAACTTTAGGGCGATGTAGACGAACTAGATGGCGCTAGTTCTCAAACCCTGATTGTACTACTATAGGTTCTATAAACAAAGCTGTAGCCTAAACGGTTTGGCCGATTCTTCAAATTTAGAACTTTAGGTTATTTTGTTGTATCAATTTTTCTGCACGAATGAATAACTTGCATTAAGTATGAATAATCGCAAGTAAAATAAATTGCACGACTGGATCGCACGTACTTGCTCTTATGTGCAGCCATAGCTTGGAATAAAATTTGAAAAATATTAAGGGAACTTCAAAGTTTTTATTCGATTTTTCTGACTTTTGATTGTTTAAAAAAGTACGTAAAATAGTTTTCAGCGGAAAAATTTAAACGCCATTTTATTTATTTAAAAAATGTGAAAAAAGTGTGATTTTTCTTTCATAATCGTAGGAGCGGTTTTAAATAAAACAATTTATTTTAATAACTTTTTTTAAAAATTAAAAAAAAAAATAATTTAAGAATGCAAACTTAAGCAAAAAAATAATCTACATTTGAAAACAAAATTAAAAAAAACTAAATCCATCCACCCGTTTTCAAAATATTGATTTTTGAAAAAAAAACATCAAGAAAATTATTAAAAATACAAAAAAAAAGATTTTGAAAATATTTTACAATAATATTATTTAGGCTACCAAAATCTTCCGAATATCAATCCTGATTGAAATTAGATGACCAGTTTTCGAGAAAGTCGAAAAAAAACCGTTCTATGGCAGGTACCGTTTTCCCTCTTACCATCTTGAATTTTTTTTGTCACCAAAACATAACCTACACTTGCAATAGTACACTGATTTTTTTCATAAAAATTCTTGGAGCTGTTTCCGAGAAAAATTATCTTTTACTTAACGGTTATATGACAGGTACCGTTAATATTTGAGCTAAACAAAACTGAAAAAGTCCTCTGTAGAATTTCAAAATAACCTTATGGTTCAAATTTCAAGACGGTTGGCCAAACCGTTTAGGCTGTAGTTCAATATCCGTACAGACAGACAGACAGAGAGAATTTTGCCAGTAAATATGTTTCTCTATCATCGTTACATCATGCCTGATTGTTAGAATTTTTTTTACGAATACATAACTTGCCTTATAGGCCCTATAAATCGCAAGTAAAAATAGACAACAAATATTGCACAGCTGTGTTTAAAAAAAAAGACGCAGCGACAACACCTTCTTCATTCAACTTAAAAAATGCTCACACAAGCTCTAAGAAAGCTTCAATTCTGAAAGCTCCATAGCAAAAAACCAAAGAAAGAGGTATTATAATTTCCATCAACGTAGAATAGTAACTCTGAATTAGTGTGTTCGGTTTCATCATTCATGGATGTCATTTGGCCTTTGACCATCTTGACGGCTGTGCAGTAACTAAATCTTAATATTAGAGACAAGAACATGTACCGACATTTTACCTACATTTAATAGGCGGCACTCATTACGGCTTGTGCAGCAATTAAAGAATGGTGCTTCATGAGAGTACTATAGTCTATATATGTGTATATATAATGGTTTCATACAAAATGGTGGAACTAGAAGACCCATGTATTGTTTTTATTTTATTTGTAAAAGCCACATTCTTACACTCGGCAGTTATTCGACTTTTAACCAGTATAATGCGCTATCAGATTCCATCTATAAAATTATTTCCCTTTTTCCTGTCACTGAAATCGTTATTGCGGATGATTTTTATTTACATAATTTCAACTGGCTTCTCTCTTCTGGTCAGACAAACCCGTATCAAGGTATGTCGAGATCTTTGGTGGATTACACCATCTTACTCAGCTAATCGATGTGAAATAAATAGATTCTTTTTTATTAGCCGAACAACCCGAATTTTGAATGGTCTACACGGTGAGATTTTACCTTACCATTTCAGTTTAATAGGCCTCCGCCTTCTTTTTTTGTGAAAAAGCGAAATATTGCTTAAATGCTTACGAGTTAATTGAAGTTCGCAAGTGAATAAACGCAAACGTCTAAATAGTGAGATAGAGGCTTAAACTATATTATGTTGTTTTAAAGATCTTTGGTAGTGCCCCGTGGCTTAGTGGTTAGTGTGTCGGACTGCTAGCTCATAGTCACTCTTTTTCCGGGGTACTGACTCTTGCGAGAAACTGACAAAACCTCCAAGAGTAAAATTTTTCTCGAAAAAGTGCATCTCATGTAGCCGTTCGGACTCGGCGGTAAACTGTAGGTCCCTTCCATTCTTGCAGATTAACAACACACACACAGGAATGGTTGAGAGTATAAGTCGCTAAGCCTTGGCTTCTTAAGGAGCTGTCGCGCCAATAAAAAAAAAATTTACATAAATACATTACAAATACCACATAACTTTTCCAATATCTAAAATATGTTTTCTTCAACAATTTGAGAAAATAACACATTTTGAGTTTACAAACTCACAAGATGGATTAATTTCGAATAACCAAAAAAAAAACAAATACCTCTCTTAAATGAAGAAAAATGTATGCCTTCATTAAGTGGTAAAGACAGGTTTCCCGCTGTGTAGGTATTTCTTTCGAACTTTGATGATGAACAAATTTTTTTGACTGGTTTCGAAATTGCTGATCTTCGAATTTGAGTTCGACATTTTGGTCGGAGGCCAAAACGAATTCAAAAATTCAAAACCAATGTTAATCGACACCTATTTTTGTTAGCGAAATAGAAGACTTATTTTGATCCAATTTCTTGGAAGGTTTAAATTTAAGTCCCTCCATTCCTAATTTCCCAATCAGTGCGTTTCGACATTAAATCCTTTGTCTGCCCGTATACATATTAAAAAAATCCTACATATTGTTTTTGAGTTTAAGCTTTTTTAGTGTTATAAAATGTAAAGATACAGTTGAAATTTGTATATACAGGGTCTCCGCCGGGAAGGTATACTACTTTGTTTTGCCGCCATTTTGGTAAACATTACTCTTGACAGTTCATATTTGGCAGTCGTGAAGTAGACACGTGGAAAATGTATTATGGTAAAATACTTGATAAACCAACGTGTTTTAATCGTTAAAACATTTTATCAAAATCAATCATCGATTACTTTGACGATTAGAAGGTTACGTGAAATTTTTGGCAGAAACAACGTGCCAACAAAACGCACTATTTATCGTGTAGTGAATGATTTCGAAGAAAGAGGGTGTGTAGGTGATAGGCCAAGGCATGGAGCACAACGTAATGCCAGATCGTCTGAAAACATTACTGCTGCTCAAGGAAGTGTTCAAAACAATCCATCAACCTCAATTAGACGCCGTGCTCAGGAGCTTGGTCTTCAAAAAACAACTTTGGCCACAATTTTGCACAAGGATTTGTATTTGTTTCCATTTAAGATTCAGTGGACACAAGAGCTTCTTCCACAAGATAATTTACGCCGCCGTACATTTGCCAATAGGATGTTACAGCTAGCTCGTAACAACCCCGATTTTCATGAAAAAAATCATAATGAGTGACGAGGCACATTTTCATTTGAATGGATATGTGAATAAACAGAATACTCGGTTCTGGGCCATGGAAAACCCTTAAATTATTCATCAGTCACCTTTGCATCCATTAAAAGTTACAGTCCTGGTGTGCAATTTGGTCAGGAGGACCTTACTTCTTTGAAAATGAAAACGGCGTAACGGTAACTGTGAATGGGGAGCGATATCGTGTTATGATTGAAAACTTTTTAACGCCACAACTGCATGCTTTGGGCTTGATTAACATGTGGTATCAACAAGACGGTGCCACATCGCATACAGCCAGGATTACAATGGAATTACTGCAAGACCTCTTTCCACAACAAGTTTATTTCAAGAAATGGTGATGCTGATTGGCCTCCACAGTCGCCTGATTTGACTGCACCGGACTTCTTTTTGTGGGGATATCTGAAAAGCAAGGTTTATGCAAACAAACCAGACGCGTGAGCAACTCAAACAAAATATTCGTGATGAAATTAATGAAATACCGCGTGAAATGTATGAGAATGTAATGAAAAATGCGCTCAAAACGGCTCGCATTTGTGAGACTTACAGAGGCGGATATTTACCTGATATTGTATTTCATACAAAATTGCCGACAATAAATAAAACATTTATCAATATAAGATCCATTCTCTTTCTTTTAATCAAAAAAAATAAACAAACAAAGTAGTATACCTTCCCGGCGGACACCCTGTATATGTATGTACATACGTATGTATATAAATAGAAAAATAAAACAATAAGCAATTGTTCCATAAATTTTGTTATCAAAATTCGATAATGATAGACTGCGTGAGCTTTTAGATAAAGAATCCCAAGAAAGTTGCTATCAGTTACGCTAAAAACAATATCATATTAATGAGAAACTTTTTAAGTCATTTTCTCGCCTAGTTTGATTTTGAAATAGTAACAGTAAAAGTGTCAACTTCTATAGTTTGTTATGACGAAAAAATAAATAAAAAAAAACTATTCTGCGAACAGTATTTTTTGGGAGTAGGAATGTTATTTTTCTCGTTTTTACTAATAATTTCGATAGTTTTGTTCTTGATAGTGAGTTGAAATATATAACATTCTATGAGTTATGACACATTCCGGTATTTTCTTAGTGGGCTATAAAAGCTTGTTGCAGTATTTCAATACCTATTTCAAGGATAGCCATTGATCCTGATTCACATAGAAGACAGGCAAGGAGGGCAAGTGATGGTACTCACAAGAAAAAATAATTTTTTGATTATCATACCACGCTACTAATTCTCTCTTCAAACATGGTATTGGATTAGGTCTGTTCCTCAAAGATAAACCCAAGCTCTTTAGTGCATTCTTTCATGTAGCTTATGATAGTATTTACATTTACATACATACATGCACTTGAAAGTCATAATTTTTTTGTGTAATCAAAATGTATTTATTCATTATTGGGAACTTTTAAAGATAATAATTTATGAGAACCTTTATCATATTAGTAAGCAAAATATTATAAACAATGCGGTAATGAAAAAATGATTTGGAGCTTTTTGTATGACACCGAAAGGTTCAATACCAGAATCATCGCCGTGCTGAAAGTGTCAAGTTCATATTTTTTGTTCGTTATGACGAATTGTTAACAAATTTACTTAAAAAAAAAAAACAAAATACATATATGATGGAAGGTTCAGGGTTTTTAGTTTTGCTTTTTGTTTTTATAACGGTACTGTTTATAATGCGAGTAAGATTTACTAATTTTTAAAGTTCGTACAGAATTCTCAAGTTTTCATTTATTGAAGTGGACCTGCAGAATATTCGTCACTAATCAAGTGCCGACTTTAAGACACGAAACTGAAAGAAGGCGAGTTGAAAGTCCTGCTGAAGGTGTGTTGAAAAAGCCATTTTTAATTGTTATTTCGACAAAATCTAAGAACATACATAAACAAATTTCACAAAAAACTTGAAGAAATTTTCAATATATATTTGATTCAAACAAGATTTTATGAGGCGAGTAGCAGATGATTATTATGGCTAAAACACAGTTACGCTTTAGCTTCGGTTTCGCCTGACGTTTACAAGTTCAACCATAGGAAATCAACTTTGGCTTTTACGTTACGTTTGTTTCGTGTACAAGATAATGTAACGTGACTCAAACTCAAAGCTGAAGTAGAAACTGGTTGAACTTTGACAGAAAAAAGCAAAAACAACAACTGAAATTCTGAAAATGTCACATAAAGCGAACACAAAGCGTATGAAATGTAACGTGACAGAGCCAAAGCTGAAGTGTGATTGTGTTTTAGCCATTATGTGCAAGTTTGGTTTTCACAAAGCGATTCTGACATTTGTTCCGAACCGCCATCGATACTGTCATCGGAACAGTAGTTTCCTATCATTGATTTAAGTATGAATATAACCTGTCAAATAAGGCAGATTATTTTTTTTAACTTAACTTATTAAAAAAAGTTAATATAATTAAGGGTTGAGTCATCAATTTCCCAGTAGAATAATTAACTTAAAACAAATGGCTCCTTTCACTGTGGCGCAATACCTGTGATATCAATAAATCGACGATAAACGTTAGGCTATCTTATCTTGATAGAGAAAAAATTCCTTCAATACAATTAAACATTTTATTGAGTTATTATGAATTATTTCTTTTTGTTGTAAAACCACTGATAGATAATCCTAATCAAACTTTGCCAAATAACGGCAGTCAATTTTGACAAACCAAAAAAGTACCTAACAATAGTTAGTTGTCTGGAGCGTTGCAGATAATATAGTCTTTACAACAACAACAAAAAATGGATTTATTCGGCTTTTACATGACAGTTATGTTAATATTTTTTGTGGTTCTTCCAGTAACGGCGATATGCATAAAAGTAATATCCAAATATCAGTACTAGATTTTCAAAATTAACAAATACTATTCATTAGGTATTAGCATTGTGCTGCTGTGACAGATTAGCACCCGCTAGTTCACAAGGACCCAATGTCGATGGTATGTTTTACAATTTTTTTATTTATCAAGTCAAGGTTAACGTGAGACTTCATTTTCATTTTCCTTTGAAAAAAAAACCTAGGTTGACATTTCTTCAATGAAAGCGCTATCTTTATCAATAAATCTTTTTATCTTATCAAAGCAATACATATATAAAAGAAAAGCTACATGATGTCAATATAGTGTGTGTAGGGTAAGATTATTTAATGCAAAGAAGCGAACTTCAATCATAATTGATTGAGCTTAATTATTTTAGTTGTCAAAAGAACTAGAATGCAATGGGAAGAAGATTTTTTCGTCATTTGTGCTCTTATCGCAATTGTGATGTTTTTAGTTGTCAATTTGATGAAAGTAAAGAAAGTTAATTCGATTGTAGAAAGAAATTAAATTTCAAATAAATTTCAGTTAATTTTTGGAATGCGCAACAGTTGCAAACTAAACCGAGAGAGAGATGAGTTGGGTACATATATTTTGATCATAATGTGTGTTATTTGTGATCCGTTTATAATTTAATTTGTTATTCCCAATTTTCTTCAATTTATGGGTGAATAAGTCATAGAAAAAAATGTGTTATGTACATTGGTACATTAGTAAAAAATAAAAAAAATGAACTTCAACTTGCGCTGACTTGACTGAACACAATGGTGAAACTAATGTTAATAAAACATCGATAGTTTAATCGATTAATCGATTATTTTGATTTATAGGGATTATCAATATTTTTTTCTAAACTATCGATAGTCCGAATAGTTCATGAAGCTGTACAAGAAACAGCCAGTTAGTAACAAAAAAAACTGTAGAAATGGCTTTTCACCTCATAATTGTCCTTGAACGAAACTAATTTGATCTGAATGAAGTTCCGTTCGTAGTTGAATGTACACAATGTCATAAACACACTTCTTGGCGTTGACATTTCACTGGCTGAGTACATTGTAAAAACGTCATACAGTAACAAATCGAATGAAATTTTTTATTGGATTTGAAGTTTCAGATATCCAAAATCGATTTTTTTTGTGAACGAGAACACTTATACTCTGTTCAATTTATATTTTCAGTACAGGGAAGATAGGGTATTTGCCTTTCACTCTTACTGTTATGGATTTCAATAAGCTATCTCCATTTTAAAGCTCTGAAATGGTTGCCATACTGGGCATTATAAATTGGTATAATTCTCACACAAATGTTGGTATGGTTACCAACTGTTTATTCAAATTTTCTAAAAACAGAAACATGTAGACCGTAAAAATTCGAAACGAAGAGAAAGTTATTCAGCTGTTCCTTACATGTTTCATCAATAAATTTTAGAATGCCATTGGATTTGTTCCTTGTTTCTGTATATCTGTGTGTGATACTATCGGCTGTGTATTAGCTATGTTTTAACATACTACATCAATGAAAAGCTATATAATCTAAATAATACAAAAACAACCACACCCATTGTCAACTATTTTTAGTAAACGCATCACTGTTCCGTTTTTTTTTTTTTGAAAAAAATCCAAAAAAAAAAATTGTTTTTTCTTCCAAAACTCATTTTGTTTGTTATTAATAAAACTATCGATTGTGTATCAATTAATCGACTGTTTTTTTTTAACAATTGATACTATCGGAAAGTTCAATAATCGATGTTTTATCAACACTAGGTGACGCTGAAGCTGAAGCACGTCAAAATTGAAGCTAAGTGATGAAGCTGGAACACAATGGTGAAGTACAGAATGTCTATTTTGCTGCCAAAAATATAAAATATATATATATATTTTTTAATTATCTTAAATGCTATCAAAATATTATTCCACACTTGCGCCTTCTTTTCAATATTTTTATAGTTTATAGGGTTGGTTAAATCCCATAAAATATTCTCTTCGAAAACGTACATTGTACATTCTTCCTTCATATTCAGAAAAAAGAATTTGCTACTCATTTTAGGAATAAAAGGTCAATGTTTTGAAGACCTACCTTACCTTAGGTGGTGCTACAGTCCGGGGTGTACCTGTGCCAACAAGCTTCTCCAGCCAGCTCGATCACTAGCTAGCTGCCTTCAGTTTCGCACGTGGGGTCGGTTGAGGTCCTCTTCCTCTTGTGTGCACCACCTGAGTCTCGATCTTATTATACTGCGCCATCCCTATGAGGTGGATTCGAAAATTTTCCGGGCCGGAGCATTGATGTCTATCCGCTTTATATGACCCAGCCATCTGAGACGTTTAATTTTTAACCTTTTGGATAGGTTTGTGTCGCTGTACAGCCGGTAAAGTTCTTCATTGTATCTTCTTCTCCACTCTCCGTTAATGCATACCGGACCAAAAATCTACCGAAGAATCTTTCTCTCGAAGCAGCCTAAAGCGTCCTCATATGCTTTTGACAACGTCAATACGTCTGCACCCTAGAGCAGGACTGTGGTGATGAGGGTCTTATAGAGAGACAATTTAGTTGCCCGAGAAAAGGGTTTGCTACTCAATTGCATTCTAAACCTGAAGAAACAGCGATTGGCAAGAGTTTTTCTTCGTTTGATTTCAGCGCCGGTTGTTGTTGTCTAAGTTAATAGCGGAGCCCAGATAGACAAAGTCCCTAACTACCTCAACGTTATAGCTGTCTATGGTGATGTTTTGTCCAATACGTCTCTTCTTGATGAGAGCACTGATATGGACCTATCAGGTATCATGTTGTTGACGAATGGCTTTAGGCGTTCACACAATACAGCAGAAAAGATCTTGTAGGCGATGTTGAGGAGACTGATAGCCTTGTAGTTAGTGCAGTTTAGAGAGTCTCGTTTTTCAAGAATCGGGCAAATTATGCTGAGATTCCATTCATCGGACATGTTTTCTTCTAACCATATCGTACTTATGAGTTGGTGCATACTTATAGCCAAGTCATTGCCTGCAGGTTTAAGAGCTCTTTAGATTTGACATTTTCATATAACATAACAGCTCTCCATTTCCTCGATCACGCGCTTCTCATGACTCCTTTTTTTCTTTCTGAGAAGCCGGTGTTCCTCTTTTCTCTTCTGCTCGTTGAAAGCACGGGCAGTTCTGGCTCTTCTTTGCAGTGCCGCCTTGTATGCTTCTTGTTTAGCTGCGTGTGATTGCCGACACTCATCATCAAACCAGGGGTTTCGTTGTGGTGTGGCGTATAAAATCCAGCACTTCAGTGGCGGCTTCCCTGATGGCTTTCGATCCCAATGTGGTCAATCTGGTTGACAGTGGATTGATCAGGGGATCTCCATGTTCCTTTGTTAATGTTGAGGTGTGGGAACTTGGTACTTGTTTGGAAGACATTTCGGAATTAGATTAGTTTTCTGACATCTTTTTGCGAATTTGCGAGTAGCAAGTCAATTGCTTTTCTTTTATTGTCAAATTTTTGACAGAACTTACATTTCTGCCCGAATAAAAGTTGTGAGCTAAAATCGGCAGGCAGGGGAAATGTTTTATTCTCTCGTGAGCTCTCTCTTCTGCCTGAAACTACCCAATTTGTGTGTGAACGAACAGGACTTGGCTAAAAATAGTTGAAATTCGTCGAAATTAGTAGAAATTCGTAGTTTTGGGAAGTAAACGAACACGCAGCCAATAAGTGTTTTTTTATGTATAGAAAAAGTGGTAATTTATGCAATTTTCAATTGCAATACAATAGTAAAAATAAAAAATAAACATAATAAGTAATTTAGCGCGTTTAGCAAGGATGTGTAGAGATAAAAATTGTACAGATAAAATTTAGTTTAGCGCGATCTGAGTAAGAGGCTTAAATAAAAAAAAAAAAAAAACGGATTATAGAAGCGTTTTCCGAAAGAACTGACGAGTCTGGCTCTACGTAGACAACCGTCGTTAGTGAGGGTGGACTTAAATAAAATTTAAGGAAATTAAAGTGAACATCAAAGCATTTATTCGATTTTTTTGACTTTTGATTGTTTGAATAAAGTACAACTTTTTTAAAAAATTAAAAAAAAATAATTTAAGAAAAAAAACTTAAGCACAAAATTATTATACATTTAAAAACGAAACGTCATATTAATTTTTTTTCACCAAAATAGTTATAATGCTACCTACAGTACACTGATTTTCATAAAAATTCTTGGAGCCGTTTACGAGAAAAATAAGCTTTTATATAACGGTTATATGACAGGTACCGTTAGTTTTTAAGCTAAAAAAAAATTCAAAAAACTCCTGTAGAATGTCAAAATAACTTTAAGTTCTTAATTTGAAGACGATTAGCCCATCCGTTTAGGCTACAGTCCAAAATACATCCGTACAGACAAACAGACAGACAGACGGACAGAATTTTGCCAGTAACTTAAATATGTTTCTCTATCATTAATCTGCATGCATACAAAGAAACAAGAACGACAACTGGGAAGATAATTCTCTCTTCATCTACAAACTGAAAAATACCCGTTCAGCGACATGTGTACTGGTCCCTGTACATTTCTTATGGGACTACTAATACGTTTGCATTTAAGTGGGCATGAAACGCATGGCGGATTGGCTGCTGATTGGCTGCTTTTCACACGAATTTCACACATATTCACATACAAACATAAAATTTTAGGGTATGCAGGGCATGGTCGGTACGAGTCGCAGTTCTTTTTTCTTTTTTCTATGGATGATTCCAAAGAACATTTTTTAAAGCCCAACACCGAACAAATTCGCCGAACTCATAGAAAAAAATCAAAAAGACACTACACGTGACGTAACTCGTACATACCCAATATATTACCTCGTTTTTTGTGTATCATGGGATTTCCCCATACGTTTTAAAATTTCGAAATGCGAGATTTCGCTGAAATTTCTTTGAAATCTCATTGAAAATCCTAGTTTATCAAATCGAACAAATCTTTTAAGTATCAGAGTAGGCATAATAAAAACCGGCCGATGAAAGCCGAAAAGGTTTTTTTTTTTTTTTTGTTTGTTTTAGGTTTTTTTCATTCCGCTTAAACCGGTTAACTGGGTGAAAAAAGCGGTTTTTTTACTTTGGTAGTTTCACATTAGAGTAGAGTAAAAAAAAACTAAGAAAAATCCTTCGCATAGTGCGCTTTTTCACTTAGAAGTTCTGAAGTCCACGTGTTTCGTTTATCTTCTTTTGAACACTTGTCCGGTCCATCGGGACACTTAGTTGTTTTTTTTTAAACTTCTATTAAAAATTAAAATTTCTATATTTTTTATATAACTTAATCCGAAACGCTTTTAAATTTTCCTGAAAAACGTATGCCTGGTTTAGCAAAAATTAATGACATTGTTTCGGGGGAGCGAAATCGCTTCACATGTCAACAAATCGCCGAAAGGGTTTTTTTTAATAGATTAGAACAAAGTATGTTTGTATGTTTAGATGTTTGTTTCGTAATCACGTCTCAACGGCTTGACGGATTTAGATCAAATTTGGTAGGTAGCTGGATGAAGTGCTGGATTGAAAAATATGTTTTTTATCCCACAAAATTAACGTTCCTGTAGTAGAGGTTTATAGATATGTGAAATGATGTGTTACTTGAGCTTTGCTTTTATGCCTGAACATTGGCATTAATTTGTGAAGTTTGTTAGATGGAAGAGTTAAAGTATTCACTATACTACTACATTTATTCCAAAAAATGCATGGTTCCTGCGGGAGAAATTAGACTATTTTTTTAAGGGGTTTTTGAATTAAACAATAAAAATGATGCAAAAGAACTCGCGGATAGAAGCTAGTAAATAAATAACAATTAAATGTGACTAACAAAGTCTCTTTGAAAAATGATTAAATATTTTGACTAATTGCTGGGTTGATTTTTAATTTTTTGCTTTAGTTTGCATCCTTTACACAACATATCAAATTTTACTCCATGATGTTCAGAAGAGCAAAAGGAAGTTTTTAAATTTCTTAATTTAATATTTTCATTTTTCTCATTTACAAATAAGGACATCTCAATAATTTATTTAAATATTATATACATTTTCAGTACGACGGGCAGCCGTTTATACAATAGCTTCCGATCCACGAGGCAATGGCTTGACCAACAGATTCCCAGACTTCTTTTGGGATGTTTCAACACCAAATGCAGGATCGAACGGTCTATCCAAGGATGAAAAGGATTTGCCAAGCTACGAAGATGTCATGAGAATGGAAATGGAACGGGAAGCGACCAACTCATCGATTCCAGCTCCTACAACGACACTGCCACCAGCAAACACAATTGAAACAATTCCCGCAACTAGACTGACAGTTTAGATGGTGTGTATTAATTTTAATTTTGTTGTGATACTTGGAGTCTATAGAAAATATGGTGGAAATTAATTATCTAAATATACAGTGCAGAATGGTTTGGTAAAAAGTGTACATTAAGGTGTAAAATGTTAATATTTTAAGAAAAAAATAAAAAAAAAATTATTTATTTTTTTATTTTTATTTGAAGTTTGAATTAAATAAAAAAATGCTTAAAATTAAGCACACAACTCGGTAGTATGTCTACTTATTTGCGTTTCGGAAACTTGCATACACAGCGACAATTTAACTCCTCCTAGAGCATAGCACAACAACCAGATCTCTCCATCTCTCTCTATTCGTGAATTCTGGGGCTGATCTTCTGTCAAAACGGTTGACTTCTGTGTTGTTCGTGCCCACCAACTCATCGTGCAACTTGAGGATTTCACTTAAAGTTCTGCTTTGATATTATGTCTTCTGGTCATTACCTTTTTCGAAGCTTCTTTTCAACATCCAACAGTTCATAGTTGAAAATTTTGGAAATTGTCTGTGGTATACGGATCTTAAAGATTTAAAGCAAATAGCGATTTTAAATAATAATGGCTTTTAACTCCGCTCTGATGGAATCAATTTTATGGAAGCGAGCATATGTTGAGAACGGAAAGGAGAATAAGACCTTGAGTTACTTAAAGTTTTAACAAGGGTGTAGCTGCCATCGCTCTTTTTTGAGATTCTTATTTTTCAGAAACCACATAATTACCTTGCGCTTTCAAATCCATAAAAAACAGAGTAATTACAACTTGCACAAGAGAGTAACATATTGCCATTAACAATCATCAATCAATTGTATATGTATTTCTTAATGCTTAAAACAAAACAAAAACAAGCAGAATAAATCACACAGATCAAAATTAAATGATACAAATGTCGAATATACTTATGTTATTTAGACAATGATAAATTCAATTTAGATAAACTTTTTAATGGCCAATACTCCAAACATAAAACAACTTCATTGCAGATCCATTATTTTACTTTAATGTTCACTTTTCACTTTTTGCAAATGTCTTGAGATATAAGTTTGCCAGTGAGTCAGTGTAAATTCACAACCTTGAACTTTCCAACCTTTTCCTTTCATTTAAACAACAACAACAATCAATTAACTTCCTGTGTGCTGAGCTAAAATACCTTAACTTATAGGTTTCTTTCTTTAAATGAAGTTAAATTAAATTGGCTCACGCAATAATTATGATGAAACTCACATAACTGCTGCAACTAGATCATTGTCTTTAATAATAACCCGGCATTTTATTAAAAAAAAAAACGTTAAATATATTAACCATAAAACCATAGTAATTCCACCGATTTTTAATTACCTATCACATCAGACACTATATCGTCTGTTACAGACATTATATAAATATTTTATAGAATCTGTTTGAGATACATATATCTAAGAGGTTTTGTAGGTTCGGTTTGTTTTCAAACTGATTTGGAGCATATCTTAACACAGAATTGTGGATAGACAATGCTAAGAAGTCTTGAGAAATCTTTATTCATACTTACAGACATCTTAACAAAACCATCAAAATATTCTCAATATGTACTCTTAAAAAGTACACAAGAAAGCGAACGTCAATTACGATTCGCCATAGCCGATTAGAAATACTAAAATAATTTTCTTATTGTAAAAATACTTACAAAAAATTCAACACTTAACCGATCCTGCAGTTTGAGCGTTACCTAATACGCGTTTTATAATGAACAGTAATTATTGGCGGCTTTTAAAGCATACAGTGACTAATAAGTCAACTAACTTACCAGAAAACTGCCAACAATACACTGTAATTTCTGGATCCCTCATTACAATTTTGAATTATTTAATTTTTTCATTCATTAACTTGGATTCTTAGCTCCCTTGAAATTCTCATTCACTCGAGTTTCGAACTATCAAGATTTTTCATTCATTCGAACTCGGAATTGGAATTTTTGAATCACTGGAATTTTTCATCTGCTCGGAGTTTTCATTCACCCCGGTTTTGAATCACTCGAATTCTTAATTCACTTGAGTTAATTATTTGGATTTTTCATTCACTCAATTTTTTCATGCACTCCGATGTTTAAATCACTCGGATTTTTCATTTTTTGAATAAACTCGGAATTTTTTGGATTTTTCATTCGCTCGTATTTTTTACTCCCTCGAATTTTCCATTCACTTTTTCTCATTATATTGTGATGTGGCAACAAGTTTAGATATTTAGAGGATACATTTTGTAAACTAACGACATCTGTTGGATTCATTGTGTACACCAACCACCATTTATTGTGTACAACAACCATGCCCCTAGAAGTATGCTACATATTTGCAATATGTTTTAACTAACTAACCTTTCAGAAATGTTTTTTTTTTCTTTCTGAAATGTTTATTTAAATCTGGACGCTTCGGAAAACATTTCTGAAATGTCTATCTGTTTCCCCTTCTGAACGGAAATCTTTCTTTATTTTCATGCATATTAGTCTAGTTGATAGGTTTTGTTTTTTATTTGTTTGTGTTTTGTACATGATGACAAAACGCGACGCTATGATTGCTCCGTTTTACATCATGAAGTACAGAACTGGATACATAAAATGGGAGACAAATAAACATTTAAGAAGTGTTTCAGAAATTTCTGAAATGTTTCTGAAATGATTTTTAAGCCAGAAATGGTTTTTTTTGTGTGCACCTTTATAGTTGTCACAAGGAATAGGTCTGAACCTCTGGCCATTTTGTCAGGATTTTTATTAACTTTCTCTTTTATCATTATAAATGAACAAATAGTTAGAAGAAGGAAATAAAAAGGAACGTTGGTCTTAAAAGACACAGAACACAACTGGAATTTGGACGTATGTAGTTTGAAGAATAAGAATGATAGGAAAAAATGTCAAAACACCTTATCTACGCCTTAATAGTGTTTTATTCGATCATAGTCATTAGTTTCTTTTAAAATTTTAATAAAATCAGCAATATTTGAAGAGATTTGAACATAACTTAAAACCTCTTTTTTCTACAAGATTTAAAAAAAAAACCTTTTTTCCTTCTAGTGTTTTTAGCTTGTCTTAGGCACAAACCAATAAAAAAGGAAGTTTTTAGGTTTTTATTTTGGCGGACGATATTCATATTAGATAAAGTTTTGTATTTTCGGAACTTACCGCGTTATAAGAAATATTTTCTTATTTCTTTCTACCCGACACAGTCTCATCCCGTGACCACGAAGTATGAAACTTCTTCGAAACGTCGGGTAGAAAGAAATAAGAAAATATTTCTTATAACACGGTAAGTTCCAAAAATACAAAACTTTATCTAATAAAAAGGAAGTTGTCCACGATCTAAAAAACAAGAGGCAAAATACCAAACATGTCGCACACTTCTATGGATGGAATTCAAAAGTGTCAGTTATGTTTTACCGGTAAATGGGACTTTTTGAATTTTTAAAAACAGATTTCACGAGCTTCTATGTCAACATTTTAAGTAGTTATTTTTTTCTTCCTGAAGTGGGTTCAGGACAGCTAGCATCGCATTCTCAATTTTGACGACATTTTTTGACAATTGTTGTATGAAGCTGACATTAGACTAGCAGTCATATATAATACGTCCATGACTGGTTACAGATTGACGAATTGGCCGTTTAGCCACTCGGCCATGCCCGCTTATACATATAAACCTGCAGACGTAGCTCACGTTTTTTTCAATCGGCCGTGTGAAAAATCGTTCATGCGCGCTTAGATTTACTGCAGTGATGCGTTTATGAAATTACCCCATAATTGGGGCCTGGGGAATCTACTGTGCTTGTTTTTTTACCAAAGGAAAACGGTATAAACCTTCTAGCGAATGACAGTTCCGTCAGTTGGCTATTTGGCGGTTTCTTTAAAAACACTAAACATGAATTATTGTAGTTCAGAATCAATTGAAAAAATAAACGATAATGGAGTGATCTTAATTCCAAATAGTTTAAGAGTGGTTTGCCAAGTACATATTCCTTATTAATTAAAATTACTGGCGTGACAGTTAATATTGCGTGTATTTTATTATATTTAAGGCTATTGATAAAGGATGTGAATCCTTTGGTTCATATTCGGATGATTCTGATTTCTCATTGTTGCTGGAAACATTAAACTACATAGAAAGGGTAATTAAGAAATTTGAAGGGTACTTGAATTTATAAATAAAAAAAATATCCACTTTATAGTCTTGCATTGCAAATTACTTTTGCAAACTACCATGGAACGTTGCCAGCGTTAAAATCCTCGGAAGTCTGAACCGACTTCGTATACTTACTGCTACTGAATTTATTCTTAGGTAGAACTTTAATGTTTAAAAACAAAATTACTCACCTTTTTTTTATAGTCAGACAGATGACGAACACATTCAACTTGTCTTAAATGACTTCCTAGAAACAGAATTCGACTTGATGGCAAATTTGGTTATAACTGGGCACTATGGTAAGGTTTTATCCAGCTGTTACTCTCTGCTAACAATTATTTTCTAGATCTTATGATTGGTTCAAAAATAAGCGAGTATATTGCAGAAAGTATGCGTCGGCTGTTAATAGATCTAGGCAATAATCCGAATCTTAATAATCTTGATTATTTAAACTCATTGAGCACTAGTGTCCCCAGTAGGTACCTATAATTTTTTCTTATTCTTAAGTTCATTTGCCAATTTCCAGAGGAGCTATATTTCAAATTTGTTACCAACCACCTGAGAATCATCCTTTCTATGCATAAAAGGTCAGCAAAGATTGCATTCGCATGTTTCTTTGACTGGACAAGACAAAACTTAGATGACTATGTTCTTCTTAACAATTTTTATAAAAAGGTAAGTTAAGATAGTTTTGGATTTTTTCAGATTTTCAATTGTCTTTGCAGGCTGTTTTCGGAAATGAAATAAATTTAGTCAAAAGTCTTCTAAGCATTTCAACTGGTGAAAACTTTTCCGGTTGGAAAAACTACTTGATTCTCCTGGCGCTTATAGCCAAAAATGCTCCCACAGAATCTTATTTCTACATTAAGAGTAAGCCTTAAGATCATCAACTTGTCCCCTTTTTACATTTTTTTCTTTAGAATTCTTAAAGGATCGCTTGCATGCAGTTGCTGAAAAAGGATCTACAGAAATCATGGCTCATTTGTTGATTTCAATTCGTATTGTTCTGATGTTTTCTACAGACAAAACAGATACTTATGAAAAATGGTATAAACAGCATATTGGCAAAATGAAGTTTGTATTCAGTGTAACAGAATTTAAAACTATGATGGCCGTTTTAACTGATTTATTGTCGTACGAAGTGGATGAAGAATATATAGAGGTTTGCCATTCCAGCAGATTGAATATTGGTAAATCTTTTTTTTTTTGTAGATTCATGCGAGAGCATCGATATCTCCGCCAGCTATGTGTAGTCAACTTTGTCGGGACTACAAACTGTTGTGTCGAACAAGAATCTCGGATCTAGGCGATTGTTCGAGAATGATGGATAACGATAACGATTTGTTTTCGGATGTTGGATAAAAATAATTAAAATAAACAGAATGTATTTACTAACGGGTGATCCAAGAGGAGGTACTTTTTTCAATTTCGTTGTGTTGACAGTTATTAGTATTTGTCAACAATAGGTTTGTTCGATGTTCCCCGCCCCAGTGCGCACTGGGGAATGTCAGTGCATTTCGTTTAGCTGTCAAAAAACTGTGTTTCTGCTCGGGGTTTGATTTAACATCGAACAGCTCAGTGCAACAGTTTTAATTTTTTGACATTTCATGTATGTATTAATTTTCTTTACAAAGTCTACAGTTTTTCCATTTTCATCAGATAGAGTATATCTCGGCATTTTATCTAAAATCACAAGAATAATTTAATAATTGCAAAATAACCCGCAAAATATCTTATATTTACCAGATATTGCACTCCAAATTTGTAAAATAAAATTTCTTTTAAACTTCTACCACCAAGCACCAACAGCTGATTTGAATTTTGACAGCACTGATTTCTTACACCGACCAAAAACCTGGGGCGTGAGAGTGTGCACTCAGTGCGTGCTCGGGGTTGACATCGAACACAGTGCAAAAACACTGGGGCGAAAAAAGTGTCACATAAAACACCTCAGTGCGAATCCAGTGTACACCAGTGCGCCCTAGGGCAGACATCGAACAAAGCTAGTGTCTATATGACGTTTGTGTTCAGTATGAATTGCCATTTCATCATGAACAGACTTACGCCTGAATAAGGCAAACAAACTTATTTTGACCACATTTTTATCCAACTGAAACCCCATCACTAAATCCGAACCAATTTTATCTATTCAACATTCATCCAACAACCAGAGTGCGTTTTCCAAGGTTTGGGTTGGACATCTCTAATGGAACCTTATGGCGTTTTCTTTACAGAATCCCCATGACAAAATAAAATATAGATATAAGTTAAGTATGGATTACCAACTTTTATTTGCTTCTAAAAAATTACAGCTTTCCATTGGCCTTCCTATCGCCACCAGCCAGTGGTTTATTTCGTTCGTCCCACAGAGTAACACCATCACAAGCGCATATTTTTTTGTAGTTTTGAAGTATACCTGCCGATCGTGCAATGATTCCGCACGCAATTCTATACAATAAAAAAAAATTGAAATAAAATGAAAAAAACTGTTAATATAAGTTAAATTTACCTATCACCAGTGTTTCCATCAATCAGACTTCTTTCGTGCCCTCCTCGACCTAAGTCATCGGGGTTCTCTGTAACAACAACTGATCGGCCAATAATATCCCATACTTCTACCAAGGGATCAATAAATCGGAATGTTGCTCTACCATCATTGTCAGCTCTTATATTGCCAAGATCCCCAACGTGTCTCTTATCTGCTGGGTCATCAGGCGAACCATGAGGTGATGCTCTAGGATTGTAGTGAGAACCTAGAGATTTGCATCCCTCTGATATATCACCGCATTCATGTACATGAATTCCGTGAAGGCCCGGGCTGAGGCCATCTATAACGCCATCCACCACGCAACCACATTCGTCATTGTTAATTGCTGAGAATCTTACTACACCTTTGACTTCTGAATTTGTTGTTTGAGGATTGTTTATAATTGCAACCGCAGACTTCCCTACAAAAAACACCTTGACCTTGAAGCTTAAGTTGAGTCATTTGACAACAAAAAAACATACCTCCAAACCCACAAAGAACGGCAACTCTACCCGTTCGTTCGATTCTATCTTGAATATCTGACCACGGACGTGTTGTTGTTACAACAACCCGGCCTTCTTTTGCATCAACATTTACATCTCCAACACCTTCAAGAGATTTTTTCACTTTATCTACGCATTTTGCACCTGACATCTGTACTGCAAATTCGATCTGAATAGATTTTTAAAAAGTTTATTTTTCCAACAAAATGTTAATGTAAAAATATTTTTAATTTTACCTTAATTTCACTCATTTTCGGGAAAATTCTGTAGAGTGTGGACGGTCGTTGAAATGCAATTAAATTCTATGAATGTTTTGACATTTCTTATCTGGAGTTCAGAAATGACGCAGCACGTTATATCTTAATGGAAAAACCGCTGTATTGTCATATGCTCTTGAATGGAATGCGTGCAGCCTATCGACTGACTGCTAATGTCATTTTAATCGTGAATAGATGATTTAACTCGACACTAAAACATATTTGGTGTGAAACTAGTTTGCAATTTGTATGAAAATATGACACTAATATGTTTAAGTGTGAAACTAGGTTAAAATTTGTATGAAATATATGACCTAGTTGCACACTTAGTTTTTGATAATGTCGACTTTAACTGTCTACAATATTGCGCCAGTTTAATAATTTGGATAAACGCGTTAAGCGTACAATTTTATAGGGAAATACAAAATCAAGGTCGTAAAAATAGTATCCATTTTCCATTGGGAGGGTTGTGGGAAATTTGGTTCCAGACGAGTCGATAATCAGTTATAAGAAGTCTTACTTAAATTCTACTATTGCTTATTTTTGAGCAAAAAGCACGAAAAAACATCTCAAATTCAGAAGTTATTGCACTCTTAGGCTAGGCATGCATGAACCGATTGCACACGGACGATCGCGATCGGCGAGAATTTTGTGAGTGATCGGCCTTATATATATAAGCCTGTAGACATAGTCCCCTTTTATACACATAGGCATATGCCGCAGCGTGACTTAGTATCTAGGCGAAGGAGTTGAGAAGTGTATGGGGATCACAATGACGCAGGGACCGACAATTTGTTGCGATTCTCTCATTCTCGTTTGTTATTTTCATTGCTTGCTTTATTATTCATCTTCCTCAGTTTGTGTTCAAATGTATGTTTTGTTATAAGTAAGAGCAAGAGCGTTGAAATATAGAAACATAAAGACATAGTAATGTTTGTCATACACTGTCACGTGACGCTGATTCAACGTGTGAAAGCTACAGGCGTGCCCAAAAGAGAATTGATGAAGAATCGGCGTCATATGATTATGTGTATAAAAGGAGACATAGCTCACCGTTTTTGCAATAGGCCGTGTGAAAAATCGTTCATGCGCCCCTATCCTTAGTTAACATTTTCCTTCAAAAAAATTTGTCAAAATTTGTTGACTAAATTGAGTTTCGCGTTGAATGGTCTCACTTTGCTTGCGTTCGGAGTTTTCATTTTTGTGTTTCAATAGCTGTGATATTGCGAATGTTCGAGGTTTCATTAATTTCTGATTCAACAGCGACCGTGTGATTGTAATTACATGCTGAATAACAGTATGAGCGCATTAATTAATTATTTAATACTGTTATTTACTCAAAAAGTTTTTGATCGATTTTTTATTGACTTTTCAATAGCTCCATAGATCCATATAGATCTTAAATGTTCACATTATGCGACTTATTGTTAAACTTAATATAACGTACTTCGAGTTGTACAAGGGTTTTCATGCCTGTTTAAAATATATTGCACGACTAGATCGCACGTACTTGCTCTAATGTCCAGTCACAGCTCCGAATAAAATTTATAAAATATTAAGGGAACTTCAGTTTTTTTCTCGATTTTATGACATTTGATGGTTTGAAAAAAGTACGTAAAATAGTTTTCAGCGAACAAATTTAAACACAATTTTGTGGTTTTAATAGGTTGATTTTTTTTCAAAAATTAAAAAAAAATAATTTAAGAATGCAAACTTAAGCAAAAAAATAATCTACATTTAAAAACAAAATAAAAAAATAAAATCCATCAATCCGTTTTCAAAATATTGATTTTTGAAAATAAAATGTTTTAATTATTGAAAATACAAAAAAAGTTTTCGAGAATTCGGGTGGGCCAACTATGGTCTTAGAGAAGCCAATGCATCCATTACGAGTGACTGTTTCGTGAGGCTTGTGGAGCGGAGGCATCATTGCCCCATATTTCGTTGGAAATGAGGACAGCGCAACCGTTACGGTGAATGGAGACACCTATCGCACCATGATAACTGATTTTTGTGTGCTCGCTCTTGATGGTATTGATGTGGACAATGTTTGGTTTCAACACGATGGTACAACTGGCCACACATCTCATGCCGCAATCGATTTATTGCGTCAAACGTTTGACGGCCGTTTAATTATGAAATGGTGATGGGAATTGGCCGCCAAGAAGCTGCGATTTGACACCGTTAGACTATTTTCTGTGGAGCGCCGTTAAATACAGGTGGTCCATCCAGAGACAATTGAGCATTTGAAGGCCAACATTCGTGATGCCATTGCCGAGATACGGCGCCATACACTCGAAAAAGTGCTCGAAAATTGGTCCGATCGAATGGGGTACTGTGAGGCCAGCCGCGGCAGTCATATGAATGAAATAATATTCCATCTTGAATTTGTTTCCACCAAAACATAACCTACATACACCTACAGTAGTAGGTACACTGATTTTTTTTCGTAAAAACTCTTGGAGCCGTTTCCGAGAAAAATAAGCTTTTACTTAACGGTTATATTACAGGTACTGTTAATATTTGAATTAAAATAAAAATAAAAATGTCCTCTGTCAAAATAACCTTGTTCGAAATTTGAAGACGATTGGCCAAACCAGACAGACAGAATTTTGCCAGTAACTCAAATATGTTTCTCTATCATCGTAATGTCATGTCTCATTGTTCGAATTTTTTTTACGAATGCATAGCTTGCCTTATAGTCCCTATAAATCGCAAATAAAAAAGATCGGGGGGTTTAGTGGTTTTTAAATATTTTAAATATTTTGGAGTTGGGACAACACTCATAAATAGTATTGAATTTCCGCAAAAAATATTCCATCAACATCCTCTTTTTACTTGCGATTTAGGTACTAAAATGCAAGTTATAGATTCGTGCCAAAAAAAAATCCAACAATCAAACATGACATTACGATAATAGAGAAGT
Source organism: Platycheirus rosarum (assembly GCA_963971375.1). Classification (NCBI taxonomy): domain Eukaryota; kingdom Metazoa; phylum Arthropoda; class Insecta; order Diptera; family Syrphidae; genus Platycheirus; species Platycheirus rosarum. The sequence goes on along the minus strand of OZ020510.1, from coordinate 35,482,320 downwards.
TGAAGTGGGTCCGGAAATTTCGTCCGTCTGTCTGTTCGCGCCTCTACAGCCTAAACGGATGGGCCGATTTGCTTCAAACTTGGTATTTAGTATTTATTAGGTAGTATCTCGGGGGGTGTTTTTCATTTTGGCTCTAGGTCGAAAAATAACGGTACCTGCCATACAATTTTTAAAAAAAAGTTTGATTTTCTCGAAAACGGCTCTAACGATTTCATGATGCTATTTTTTTACAACAATACATATTTCAGTTAGAACAATTTTTTTGAAATTTGTTCTATAACCGTACCTCTCATATAACCGGTTTTTTCAAATGCGGTTTTATCGTAAACTATTATCCCGATTTCAACAAAATTTTGCACACAGGAAGTCATTTATAATTCAATTAATATTGGATTTGAAAATTTTCAAAAACTTTTTTTTTAAAATGTTCTAAGAAAAATTGGTTTTCGAAATATTTTGAAAATGGGTTTATTGAATTTTTTTAAATAATTTTCCCAGATGAAAACTACAGATGTCCTTATAATGACATACTAGAAAAAAAATTTAAATATTTTTTCGAAAAGTTTAAAATAAACGACTTTAAAAAAAAACGGGTCAAACGATTTTCAATATGTTTTTTTCCTCAATAGACATTTAGATTTAAAATTTTATTGCATACTTAGTTTTTCCGAGGAAACTTTTAAGCTAATTAAAAAAATGAAAGAATTTTCTAAAAAAAATATTTTTTTTTTATTTTAATAGACGTGTGGTTTTCAATCTGGCAATACTTCTTTCGGAGTTGGTCTTTTTGACAGCTGTCACTTGATTTATGCTCAGTGTGGTTTGCCATTCATAACAGGCCGACTCCACACGATATCTGTATTGCTAACCAGATCTCTGACATAAATATCAGACCATTTTCTTTTTTCTTCGCTGGGCAGTTCATGTCTTGATATTTCATTAAAGCAAGAGAGGCTTATGTGTTTGTTTCTCTGACAAAAGTCAAAAGATAGAAATTCTTCTTCTTATATTTGTTAATTTTATCATTTTAAAACATTTATTCCATTAAAAAATATAGATGTTGTCTCATTTACTCTTGTTAATACACATAAACTAATAAAAATATTGTATTCAGGCTTTTTTACTGCAAACTAAATTTGTAAAGCGCACAAAAAGAGCAACTACCCGCATGAGAGACAAAAAATAATGAGATGAACCCTAAAAAAAGAAAGAAAAAACACAAACGTCAAATTGTTATCAAGACATCGATGTCAAGATAGAACAGCGGAGAGAGATGTCTAACATCCCAACAGACTCCGAAACAACGCGACTCCATTGGATAATTCATCTCATGTTGAAGATTATGAGAGAAATTATATCGTGTGGAGTCGGCCTGTAATGAATAGACTAACTTTAACTTCTGAACAAGTTTGCAAATTGTGCAAATTTATTATCAAACTAATGGTTCGTTTCGGGAAAACAGAGCATCGAAGAAGACCCGAATGAGTGCATCCGCCATCGCGCGCAACAATTGGAGATGTGCCCATCCACTTTATGGAAGATTTTGCGGAATGATCTTGGTTTGGAGGCCTACAAAATCCAGCTCGTGCAAGAATTGAAGCCGAACGATCATCAAGCGTGTCACAAGTTCCAGTTCGGTGAATGGGTTCAAAACGAGATGGCCACAGATCCCGATTTTTTACAAAATTGACCCTCGGCTGGAACTTATTCGATCCAGCCGCGGCGGCCACTTGCCCGAAATCATTTTTAAAACATAATGCAAACCCTTATCTTTATAATCAAGCTACATTCTTGGCCATAACATTACACTATAACTATATGCGTTTTATTTTTTCTTGAAAACCACACGTCTAAAAAAACACCCTTTATATACATAATACATATGCAGTCGTGCATTTTTATAAATTTATTCGACGATGTGACCGCACATATGAGCAAGTACGTGCGATCCAGTCGTGCAATTTATTTATTTTCAGTTTTTTGAAAAATAATTTTTACTTGTGATTATAATAAGGCAAGTTAAGGTTTCGTGAATATTAAAAAAATTCAGATAACAATCAAACATGACATTACGATCATAGAGAAATCTAAAAAAGTGATCGAGAAAAAATGTCTGTCTGTCTGTCTGTCAGTATGTATAACGAGCTGCAGCCTAAACGGGTTAAGCGATTATCTTCAAACTTGGTGTGTGTGATTATTTTGGAATTCCCCAGAGGGGAAATTGAAATATTATTTTTAGGCCTAAAAATAACGGTACCTGCCATATGACCGTTTAGGAAAAACTTATTTTCTCGAAAACGGCTCCAACGATTTTGATGAACATTTTTGATGGCTCTTTGGATTTCTGTCAAATTTTATATTTGAGAAGATCTAGGTTGCTTAACTAATTATGCATATCAAAACGTTTAATAACTTTTTTTTCTAATTAAAATTAATTTTTGATTTTATTTTTTTAAAAATCAAAATTTTTAAAACTAATCAAAAAAAATATTTTAAATTTTATAATTACATGTATATTTATAAACTCTAAAAAACTGCATACCAAAATTTCAAAAAAATTTTTTTCAAAAACCTAAAAATAAAAAACAGGATTTTATCAAAACGGGTCCTACAATTTTCGAAATTAGGTACATAAGAGCAAGTACGTGCGACCCAGTCGTGCCCATTTTTTTTAGATTTAGTAGAATTTTATAAAAATCCAAGAATAGTTAAGGAGCAAATCGAAAAATAAAAAAAACGGTTACATGCAAGGTACCGTTACTAGACTTTTACGGTTAATTGGGTTTTGATCTACTAAAAAAATCCAAAAAAAAATTCATCAAAATCTTTGAAGCCGTTTTTGAGAAAAATGAGGAATACCAAAAGAACCACACATTGAACATTGAAGGCAATCACTTTTAAGGCTTCTCTGATCGTAATATCATGTGTGATTGTTATCTCAAGTTTTGTATTTTGTATGCATTCTCATAGTGGGGTACTGCTTCGAGTTAGGCCTTAAGCCCTAAGGGGTGAAGGCACATAATTATTAATAATAACTCAACACATAAGACTTAAATTAATAGAAATACCTGCGAAGGCATTTAATTGAGCAAGAACAAATTTAAAAAAGCTTTAAGCTTAAGCAAATGAATTACTGAACTTTTTTGTTTTTTTTTTTAATTCATGCACGTCAAATTATAAATTTTTTGTTTACATCTTTTATCAGCCAAGTTAGATAAGATAAAAGATTTCAAAGTCAACAAAACGGATCTTGAACCAAATACGTTCTAACGAATCACAAGATGCGCCGCCGTTAAACCAAAGATAAAAAAAAATCACCCAAGCATTTGTAATGTCTAGGTTAAATAATAACGATAAGCTATGCTAGCGCATTTTTAATCTTATCAAACTGATGTTTAAATCAAAAATTATTTCTAATTCATTTTATAGAAAAGTAAGTTTCTCACATCGAAGAACTTGCAATAGTGTCGGTTCGTTGAAATGAGTATTTAGAATTGTTCCGGCGTATAATATAAAACGTAAACTTTGTAACGAAATTTGTGAAAATGTTTGAAATAAATTTATGGCTAATTTTTTTATTATTTCTGCCCTTTATATTGATATTGTCTCTTGTTTTGTTGGAAGAAAGTATAGCTAAGAAAAAAGATTAAGAAAAGCAAATATCCAAAGAATTCAGCTTATTTAAAATGAGCAATATTTTGTTATGATTGTAGATGCTTTTGAGAATATTGAGAATATTGTTAAAAATTATTTTGAATATCTCCACAGAAAAAAATTAATGTAAGTTTATAAATGTTTTGTGTCTTCTTAGTAAAAAGTTGATGTATTCAAATTTTTGACGACATCAAGACGAGCTTATTAAATATTTTGAAAATTCTGCTCTCTGATTTACTTCTTAATTTATTTTACAAATTATTAGTTTGACTTCTTTACAAAAAATAAATATATATATATATATTTATATTCGAAAGCTCAAAAAAAGGGAAAAAAGCTCTTCGAAAAGAGACCAACATACATATGAACATTCGCTTTAAATAATTCCAAAATTGTGACCTATTCATCACAAGACGCACATTAAGTACAAAGATAACCAACTAATTAAGCATTCGTTAATGTCTAGGTAAAATCATAACAAATATGCCAGCGCCTTTCTTTAATCTTATCAAGTTGACACGACTAGAGGCTTGAATACCTATAGCCAAAAAATTATTTTCCATTCTCGTATCGAAGAATCTGCCAACGTCGGTTCATCAAAAATGATGTTAAGGGCAGTTTTGAGTTGAATTTAATGTCAATACTGCATTAGTTGTTTTGTAAAATGGATGTAATTGCTCTATGGCTTCTGTTTTTAGTCTTTCTACCATTTTTATTATTTTTTTGGAAAGTAAGTATGCAAATAAGTAAGCTTTGGATAAGCAATAACTTTTTCATGATTGTAGATGCTTTTGATGGCTTGGAAGAGTATATTGCTCACGAAAAATATCAAAAATCTCTCTGATGAAATTGAACGTAAGTTTTAACTCACAATAATATTTAATTTATTAAATAAATTTGGTATTAGAATAATATTCTTGTTATCAAACATTAAAAATTGGGTGTAAGCAAGGAATATGTGTAATGATCGATTGATCTCTTTTTCGCAATTTCCCTATCATAGTTGCTTAGCATTTTTAAAAGCACTTTTTTCTTAAAACAAAATTACATGCATCGGTGTAAGATGGCAAGATCAAAGCATTTGAAAAGAAAGTTCTAAAAAAAATTAAAATCATTTTAGTTAAAGTTGTTAGATCAAATTTAATATATATACCTACATATATTGAAATTGCATTATATTATGATTTTAATAAATAGGTATTGTAAGAACTAAAATTATGGATAAAATAATAGTACCTAATAGTCATTTTTTTACTTGCGTTTATAGGAACTATAAGGCAAGTTATGGATTCGTGCAAACAAAAAAATCTAACAATGAAACATGATATTACGATGTCGAAAAAAGTAGGTCCAAAAATTCCGTCCGTCTGTCTGTTCGCACTTCTACAGCCTAAGCGGATGGGCCGATTTGCTTTAAACTTGGTATTAAGTAGATCGAAAAATGACGGTACCTGCTATAGAATCTTTAACAAAGTTTGATTTTCTCGAAAACGGCTCTAACGATTTTGTTAAAACTTTCAGGGTGCTATTTTCTTACAACAATACATCTTTCAATTTGAATGAATTTTTCGAAATTTATTCTATAACGGTACTTCTCATAGAACCGGTTTTTTTTCAAATGCGGTATTATCGTATTATTATCCCGATTTCAATTAATATTGCATTTCAAAATTATCAAAAACTTTTTTTCTTCAATTTTTTAAGAATTCTAAAAAAATGGTTATAAAAACGGGTTGATTGAATTTTTTATAAATAATTTTCCCAGATGAAAACTACAGATTTCCTTATAATGACATAGTTACTAGAAAAAAATTCAAAATATTTTTTTTCGAAAAGTTTTTCAAAAAAACGACTTTAAAAAAACTGGTCGAACGATTTTCAATATTTTTTTTTCCTTGATAGACATTTAGTTTTCAAAATCTATTGCATACTTAGTTTTTTTCCAAAAAAAAACTCTTAAACTAATTAAAAAAATGAAAGAATTTTCGAAACAAATTTAATTTTTTTATTTTAATAAATACATACTTAACATATGCAGCCACTAAGCAATTATCTAGTATAGGAACAAGTTCGTGAGACCCAGTCGTGCATTAAAAAAAAAATTAATTCGACTGTGTGACCGCACATATGAGCAAGTACGTGCGATCCAGTCGTGCAATTTATTTAATTTGTATGTAGAACTTACTTTAGACAAGGTTATAAACTTCACCCAAAAACTCGAATATTTTTTTTTAATAAATCGGCGCGCACTCAAGGGGTTGTTACTACCCTTATCGTGTATTAACACAGTGCGAGCGTTTAGGAAAATTGGATAGAAGATGAAAGGAGGTACCGATGCACATTGGTTTTGAACGTTTTGCAAATCGTAATGGAAGGGAAAAATCGAGCCGGGTAAGGCATTCCATATTCGTGTAGTGCGGCTATACTTAACAGTACGTCCGAAATGAGGCTCAAGGGTGAATCTCAGAGCATTCCTAGCGGTACGAGTATTACGGGGAAAACTTTTAGCGGAGAATGCAACTGGCTATTTCGCTGGGGCATTGTTTATAAAAAAAAAGCGATAGAATAAGGAAAGACAGGAAACATTTCTTTGTGTTATATCCTTATCCCCTATCATTTTCAATGCATTTTTCTGGATTCTATCCAAGAAACGCAAGTGAGTAACAGGGGCACCTGCCCAAATATGAGAATTGTACTCAAGTTTTAGGCGAATGTACGCCTTATAAATAGTAGGCAGATCTAATGGGGAGAAGTATTTCTTGCATCGTCTAAGAAAAAACTAAACATTTCGCAGCATTTTTGGCGATGACATATATGTGCTCATTCCACAGAATTTGGTTTGTGATACACATACCTAGAACGCAAAGCTGTTCAGTTTCCTCGATGCAAGTACCACTCATGGATACTGGCATGGAGGGAAGGTTATGTTTTAACAACAGCAGGCAGCATTGAGTTTTTGAAGCATTAAATTCCACACGATTAATATTTCCCCATCCGAAGAACAAGGAAGTGAATGTGGAAACGAGTATGAGAAGCTGAGGGTACTGTCATCACCAAACAATTTAATGGATTAGAAGTCTTAGACAAGAGATCATTGATAAAAATAAGGAAGAGTGTCGGAGACCGAACGGAGCTTTGGGGCACACCAGCATTTATTTTGTGAATATCAGAAAGGAAGCCATCCAAAACAACGCGAATTAAACGTTCCGAAAGGTAATTTCTAATCTATAGAATAAGAGGTTCGCCGATTCCAAATGCACGCATTTTCGATAAAAGACCTTCATGCCAAACTCTATCAAATGCTTTGGAAATATCAAGTGCAATCATTTTACTTTCTCCAAAACGATGTAAAGATTGATTCCACTGTTCGGTAAGGTACTACCATCATATCACCAGTGGATCATCTATTTCTACGAAAACCGTATTGCTGGCCATTAAGAAGTTTCCGTGTCTCAAGATATTTCTTAATCTGATAATAGTTTATAATAATAATAATAAATCTGCGTTTCCATGACCTTGGAAAGAAGACCAATTGCACTTCTAGGTCGGTAGTTAGAGGGAGATGAATTTATGCCTGTTTTAGGTATGGGCTAGACAAATGCAGTTTTCAATCCTCTTGGATGCCTGTAGGATACGACAGATGGAAAAGTTTACAAAGTGGTTTTGCCAGCGTGGAAGCACACCTCTTCATTGGAAACAAATGTCCTAGTTTAGTCATGATAATTCTTTTAAATACAAAAAAAAAACAAATTCACTTATTATAGACAATTGTTCAATTATCCCTAACCATAAAAAACAGGAAAACTTTCAAAATTTTCAAAAATTTATTTTTTTAAATAATCAAGAAACAACTTTTTTTCAAGCCGGGTATTAAAAGGACACGCCAAAACAAGGACTTTATTTCGGTCGAACCAAAGCTCTGTTAACTTTGACCGTTGTCTTGCTGATCATTTTAGAGGTAGCATTACATCCATAATAATGCTGACCTATGACTCTTTTGACTTTAAACCTTTAATCAAGAATATTGAGCCCACCAAAAGAAACAACACCGCAACACGATGCTCGTTTTTTCTAGCGCTTCAAGGTAGATCTGCATTCTGTAGAAACGAATGATTGTTCTGCAACTAACACTGTTGTGTTTTGCTGCAAATCTTTGGGTGATCTGATCTGGATCAGATTTTGGCTTCCCTATTACTGGCAATTCTCTTCTCTTCTGGTGATTTTCGATAGCCGCCATCTATTTTTCTTGAATTTTGTTTAGTTCAATGGCATTAAAACCATTAAAGTCGAGCGTTTAAAAGCTTTCGCGATTTCTCTTGTCGACTTTCCAAACTTATGCAACGCGGTAGTCTTCGGTACAGCGTTTGTCCCTTGACCCTTCCTAGTACTAGGAATAAATAATACAAAAAAATACCCAAATAAGGTACAGGAATTACAGAGAAGACCTTAATGTCGTGTGAAAATTACCTCGATTGTTCACAATTAAAAATAAAGCGAATTTTTTGTTAGATTTTTTTGCGTATGTCTATTTTTTGGCCAGCTTCTTAAGGACACAAAATGAAGTGAACAAAAAGTCAAGCTCAAAAGCTTTGGGTGTCAGTATTATATTGGCCATAGCTGTAAATTTAGTTGGAAAAATGTTTCATTAAAAACTTTGCACCTAAATTAGACTACTTTTTTCGATGAACAATTAATCCCATGTTCGGTATAATTTTTTTTTTAATATAAACAATCAGTGTGTGTTCAGGTCATTGTACGTTGGATATTAGTAGGGAAAACAATACAAAGCGATTTGGTGGTGAAATATGTTTATCTTTTCGATCAAAAATCTACCGATTAAAAATGACCCGCAATCGAATAAGAATAAAAGTGCATTCTTGCAATATCTAGATCTTAATAAAAATGTTAATTTCCTGATAAAATATTTATTGAAAAATCTGATAAGTAGGTATGTGAGAAAAAATGTAATAGCCTTTTAAAACCTTACTGATGAAGGCAAATACAGAAATTAGAACGATTCTCCCCTCAAAAACTTCAAATGTAATGCAAACAAGTTGAAGCTTAACTAAAATGAATCTTTATTGGTAATAAAATTAAAAAAAATAAAATAAAGTTTGAAAAATATCCATATCTATGTATATGGTGCCTTATCTAACAATAAGCCCTCACCTTAACTTAAACAATAATATAATCATTCATCAAAATTTCACCTGCTATCCTAACCTTACCTATCGCTTTGTATAGATACAATATACAAAATAGATATCAAAAGTGCTGCCGAATTTTATCTATTTTTTTTTTTTGAAAAGTTAGTCCTTTTCAAACTTCAGTGATCAAAAGTTTATTGCAATGGCGAGTAATAATTCATTAAATTGGACTGCGCCAGTATTTCCACCAATAATCTATCCTCCGCCTCCGCTGATAGTGTATCCTAGTGATTCATATACAAATACGAGCACACAAAGCTATTCGGTATATGGCTACTTTGTTGCAATTCTTATTATTATTTTTATTGCACTTTTGATAAAGGTACATCAATTTTTTTTTTATTTGCAACAAAAATAGAATACATGAAAATTATTTTGTATAGATTGCTATGAACCAGAAACGATTTCAGGCCAGGAATGCCTTAAGGCACACAAGAGGTGGGATGTAATTATTTTGACAGAGTAATTTTCTACTTTTAGACAATTATTACAATTTGCAACAAACAATCTAGTTTGATAGGAAACTCATCAATCAAAGTAATAATAATTGATAAAAATACAATACAATGGCAGCTTTCAGTTGGGTAATTTAGAAATATAAATAGAACAACATAGGGCAGAACAGAATTGTGAAACATCAAATCAGTCGACAGTAAAATTTTGGATTAGGGATGAAAAACTATCACAGAAAATGAAAACTGCCAAGATCTTCGGGAATGCGTTGAACAAAAAATTGTATCACTTTTTAAACGTCTATGTCATATGAATAAAGGGCTAACTATAATGGTCGGAAGCAAACGGAAGCTAGTGTCAAAACCGAACGAAACGTTCCAATCGGTTTGTCAAATGAGCACGTCTACCCATAATAGAGCGAAGCCACCGGTCAAATTTTCTTCATTACAAACACCATCAGAAGCCAGCTGTCAAATTTTTGTCTGTTAAATGCGCTGGTGACCGCAGTTTTCGTCCGTAAGCAAAACTCATCGAAACTTTACTTGTGCCTTTAGGGCACAAGATACGAATTACTTGTATTCGCTCATTTAGATTTACGGACCAGCCCTTCCGCGTCATAACATTCTTTTTCTTTCAGCCTTAACAAAAAATATGGGAACACTAGCTTTAGCTTCGGTGAATACTTTGTGAAAAGTTTGCGGTTCGGGAAAACTTCCTTCTTTTACACTTTAAAGTTGATGCAGTTTGCTTTGAATACTGACTTTTCCTTCAACGCGAAACATGTTCGGTCATATGAACGCTGCGGCAACAAATTTGCTTGGAATTCTTTCAGTATTTAATAATGACTATAACTATGTCAGTGCGACCAAAAGATTCTTGTATGCATCAGAAAATTTATATTAAAAGGGTGTTTTTTTTTTATTTCGTGATTCCTACCGCATTCAATGATTTTGAATAATTATGAACAAGAATTTAATCAAATTTATAGTTCAAGATCCTGGCGACAAAAGTCAAACTGCCGTGATATAAAACTCGTTTTTTTGCCCCACGAATTTTCTTATACAGATGAGAGAAATATTTCACTCTCTCGCGAACGCTCTCTTTTGTTAAAAAATTCAGATTTGGTCTTTTCAATGAAACTTGTTTCACGATTTAATCGTAGTATTGGTGATTATCTGACGAGCACACACAGTATTTTGACGGAACGCAAGAATGTCTATGCACAGTTGTTGATTCACTCAAAATCACATTTTGGTATTTTCTGACTTCACAAACATTTTTTATTACTGTTTTGTTTCTTTTACGAATATTTGTTAATTTTATTGCTAAATATAGGCTGGCAAAAGTTTACAACAAATAACAAAACATTTTCCATTTGACGTTTGACCGAAGACTATTCACATGTATATGTGCATTCAGATCAAATCTGTCACCCCATCAGAGATCAAATCTTTTGTGTTGAGATTTGGTCTAGATTTGCTCTTTTTCTTGCAATGAAACTCTCAAAACTGAAAAAGATCAAATCTTTTGACAGAGAGAGCAAATCTTTTCTTCAATGAAACTCGCTATAAGAATTTTTTGATGTAAGATATCAGAGCTGTCAAAATTAATAATTTAAATTCAAATCAGCTGTTGGCAGAAGTTCGTTTTCAGAGAATTTATTTGCAAATTTGGTGTGCTATTTTATGATATCAAATATTTCGTAGGTTATTTTGTAGGTTTTAAGGTATTCGGCCCTATCGAGGTATCCGTCGGAACGAAAAACTCTCCGATTTCCTACGAATCGGAAGATTTTTGCCTCGAGGTATTCTTCCGAACACCGTTTCAGAACATTGTTCCGGCATTTTTTAACGTACAGCGGGGTTCTGCGTTGCAGTGCGATCAAGTACTTTTTTCATGTATTTTATCTCCGAAATACTCCGACAGAAATTAGTTGCGGAATTTGTACATAATAATCAGAAACTCTATTAAACAAAATTTAATCATTTAATTTTGTACACACATTTATCTAAATGTTTACTCGTTGTGTAATATTTGTTTATTAAAGTTGTTTTAAGTTATTGCTTATAAGCTTTTTCTGCTTAAATTTTTTTTTTGACAAGTTGGTATACCATCTCCTAGAGATTATGGTCTCGAAGATAAATCGGTATTTTACTATTCGATATATTTCCAGTGCGGATAATGGTACACCGAAAAAAGTTTCTATCCAGCACCTGAGTATACTTTACGGGCAAATTGATGTTTTTCTTTGTTGTAAGATTTATAACTTCTCCTTTAATAAATTAAAAGCACGGATCGTGTTATATAAACAAATATCGAAAAAAATATATCGATTTTACGATATATCGATCTATTTCATACATCTCTAAGATCCGTCGCATATTAAATCAAAGCTTCGTCGAATTTAAATTGTTTCGTTCCGAACGGATACCTCGATAGGGCCGATTAATGTGTATAGACAAAATATTAACTTCTATTTATTTACCACTTTTTAAAGAAAACAAATTTAAATGAAAAAAAATAGAAATGTTGCACTGAGCTGTTCGATGTTGAATCACCACCGGAGCACCTATGCATTTTTTTGGCAGTTTGACGTAATGCACTGTGGGGCGTACTTTATTAACTCTCGTTAACAATTGTTAACTATTTGTCGTTCCAAAATGCCAAATAGTTACGATTCGTAACTATTTGACAGGAAAACATCGTTCCAAAATGCATTGTTGAAGTGTCAAATAGTTATGATTTGTAACTATATCCAACTTATGTCCATGATATGAATTAATAGCGAGTTTCATTCAAATTTCAAAGATTTGATCGGCAAATCAAGATTTGCTCTTTTCAATGAAACTTGTTTCATCATTTAATACTAGTATTGGTCATTCACTGACGAGCATACACAGTATTTGATATCACACACAAAAATACCAGGCATGTACAGTATATATATTTAAAATGCCATATTTGTATTTTCTCACTTCAAAAACACCTTTATTTGTTATTTTGTATATTTAATGGATATTTGTTAATTTTTTGACTAAGCACGGGCTGGCACAAGTTCACAACAAACAACAAAAATAATAAAACATTTTCCATTTTTTTCCAAATTTTTTGACACAAAACCGATAGTTAATAAAAGAAGCCCTTCTGACATTCCCTAGTGCGCACTGGGGCAGGGAACATGGAACAAACCTAGTGACTCTCAAGTTTGTGGATTGAAAATGATTTATTTCTAATTATGTATAGCTATTTATACTACTTACATTCTATACCTTAAACTTGCACTTTTAATTGTTTAATTGTTTACTATTCCTACATGACTCAATCATGTGGCTCAGTTGGAGCAGTGTAAAATAATTCAATGTGTGCTACTTTCAAATTCAAATGCATTGACTGTAGGTAGCTTTATTGTTTGTGTAGTTTGTATGGCACCTTCTTGTTTTAAATGTTTTGGTTATTTTACCATGGGCTTTAGGTCATTTGAAAATAAAACAGTTTTTTTTTTCTCTCACGACGTTTCGTCCATGATTATGGACATCATCAGATGAAAAAGGATTTTTATTAATTACATTAAAATTAAAATTAAGAAGCACAACAACTGTTGTTAATTATACATTGTGTCACCGGCAGCAACAACTTTGTGCTTCTTAATTTAAATGTTAATGTAATTAATAAAAAGGTAGCTTCATTGTTTACGATAGCGATGAGTATAGTAATTCGGAAAGTCTTTTGTTTTTACTACTGTATCGGCAGTACCCCAGAAAAAAAAGTGGCTATGAGCTGGATTTGAACCCAGGCTCATTCGCTTAGCAGTCCGACACACTACCCACAAAGCCACGGGGCACTAACACAGTTGGAACTTATAAAAATATTAAAAACCACAATACTTAGCGGTTTTTAGTAAAAATGAAGTATGCCATCACACGTCTTAAATAACAAAGAATTAATGAAAAATGTATTTCGAAAATTGTAGGACCGGTTTTGATATAATCCTGTTTTTTATTTAGTTTTTTTGAAAAAAAAAACAATTTTTTTAAATTTTGGTATGCAGTAGAATTCATAAAATTTAAAATAATTTTTTTTGATTAGTTTTCAAAATATTGATTTTTCAAAAAAAAAAATAATTCAAAAATTAATTTTAATTTGAAAAAAGTTATTCAAAATTTTGATATGCAGAATTAATTTGGCTACCTAGATCTTCTCAAATATATAATTTGACAGAAATCCAAAGAGCCGTTACAAAGAAAGCCAACAATTAAAAAACCGTTATATAAAAGGTACAGTTAATAGACTTTTCAGGTAAATTTGGTTCTAATTAGCTAACAAATTTCATCAAAATCGTTGAAGCCGTTTTCGAGAAAAAATAAGCTTTTCCTAAACGTTCAAATGACAGGTACCGTTATTTTTAGGCCTACAAATAAAATTTCAAAAAATTCCTCTCTGGGGAATGCCAAAAGAATCACACACACCAAATTTGAAGATAGCGCTTAAGCCGTTTAGGATGCAGCTCGTTATACATACTGACAGACAGACAGACATTTTTTGTCGATCACTTTTTTAGACTTCTCTATGATCGTAATGTCATGTTTCATTGTTATCTCAATTTTTTTTATATTCACGAATCCTAAACTTGCCTTATAGTCCTTATAATCGCAAGTAAAAACCAGACATCACTAAAATGTTTTTAAGAAACAGATTGACGATTTTGTATGGCATTATTTTTGCAGCAATGTGATTATGAATTCCCTACAATTTTTTTGCGAACTTTTGCAATCAATTATAATCCTTTTATTTATTACTTAGGGAAAACGCACACCAAACTTTACTGAAAAACCTTTTTTTTCTTAGCCTTTTTTTATTTGTATGTTTTAAGAACTTTTTACATTTCAAAATTACATTTTGAACAAATAAAAAAGTTCAATGATATACATAAATATATTAAATAAATATATTATTAAATATATATTACCTCTTTAAGAACAGTAAAATATTTGACAAAATGTCATAGATATTTACAAAAATATATAAAAAAGCAAAATGACCATGAATATGTGTTGATTATATTCTGAAAAATGCCTTAATTTTAATTTTACAGAATTTATACAAAATCTATCATACATAATATAATTAATTTTAATTGTAGCTCGCCAAAATGAAATATCAACAGTTAGCCGCTCTGCAGATGCAAATATTGTTAATGTAAATCAACGCCCATCGACAAGTCGACGGGGTAGTGATGAAACCTTAAAAATTGATCTACCACCAACTTACGAAGAGGTGATGAAGAACTTTCTATCTGCAAAAGCAGCAGCAGTAACACCAACACCAACAATGACCTCGTCTCCGAGCGTCCCTGTGGAAACAAGAGCTACTCACGGAACTGTTGAAGTCGAAATAGAAACTATTCCAACTTCTCAACAAAGAAATTTATAGTTAATTTTTGGTAATGTTAAATGTTAATTGTTATACTTTTTCTATTGAAAATAGTAGATAATAAATGTAAACTTATTAAACGAAACTTACATATATATATATTATTTTTTTTTTGTTTAAAACTATTTTAATTTCTAAAAGGCAGTACATACATATCTTACGTAGAAATTAATTTACAGAAATATATTTATATCATATTTTGTATGAACAAATTTACACAACAGTACACACTTTTAGGATCGATTAAGAATTGTACTTAGCATTGGACCCCATTTGCCGTAGGGATCTTTTGGTAAAATAAACATATCATTACACCATGTGTAACCGATTACACGATTTTCGATAATTTTTTTGAACGCGGCATTTTCATTTAACAGATCGCGATAATTGTCGTTCGACACAACAGCTGCATCAAGTTCTGATGCTAATTGTAGAACAAACCTATTCAGTGGAAAACAATTATGTACTTTTTTTTATTATATACATTTCTAAATGAACTTACCTATCGTCGTAAGAAGTTGAAGATTTGCCAGGTAAATTTTTACATGGTGTAAAAACAATTTTTCCCGCTCGGTGAAGTTTTTCCAACTCTTCAGGATCTGACGATCTTTGCTTTTGCAAGCGATATTGAGGTACAACAGCTTTTACTTCGTGGCCCATTTTATCGAAATAATCAAGGCATATTTTTAAACCTTTAACCGAAAACTCCTTGTTGAGGGCATGTCTGGGAATTATTGTAAATTTAATAACAGAACATCTTTAGAATAATAAAGATTGATTCGTGCTTACTGATAGGCTACGTTACTTCCGTCAACTATTACCATTCGCTTTTGTGGCTTATCTTGTGCGGACTCTTTGTTTGGATTGTAGGTATTTTCGTTGTACTGCTTGAGTTGTTTTTCTTCCCTACTTGTAAACAGGTTATCACGGCACTTTCTTTTTGGTCTTGGTCTTGGAGGACTTAAGGGTGGTAGTCTTATTTTAACCTAAATATTAATATCATTAAAAGGGGTGACTAGAGATTTAGAAATGTTCTGTAGGCTTCCGAAACTCGGTCCACACAGATTTTGTATTCCACAATATTCTGCCTCAAGGTTCTGTACTCATTATCTGTTCATCTGATTGCTGGGATTTCTTTTCACTTTTATACCGTTGATGCAAACGTGGACAGGGTAATTTTATTCTCCTTAAATAAAAGGACTCATGTTTTTCTTGTATTTTAAACGCAAAAAACACAGTTGAATAATATATATATATAATACGAAATTTCCGAAACACAGTGCGAGCGTTTAGGAAAATTGGATAGAAGATGAAAGGAGGATGCACATTGGTTTTGAACGTTTGTAAATCGTAATGGAAGAGAAAAATCGAGCCGAGTGAAAATGTGAACTGGAGACGTCAAGAAGCCTAAGAAGGCAGCAAAAATCTATTTATTAATAATTTATGATATTATGTGCGCGACAAACTGCATGACATTGATTCCCTGAATAGATTGGGATAAAAGCAGCAAGTCCCAGAACGAAGTGATACACCTCGGACGCAAGGTGTGTCAAAATATTATACTTCAACAATAAATCTTATAAATCAATGAATACATATTCCATGTACACCATTTCAAACTTCAAACACCTACTTGGATATAAATTTGTATGTATATAGATTTTTTTTTTATAATCTGCGCGCACTCAAGGGGTTGTTACTGCCCTAATCATGTATTACCACAGTGCGAGCTCTTAGGAAAATTGGATAGAAGATGAAAGTAGGTACCGATGAACATTGGTTTTTAACGTTTTTAAATCGTAGGAAGGGAAAAATCGAGCCGGGTAAAACATTCCACATTCGTGTTGTGCGGCTAAAGAATGAGTCTCTATACTTAACAGTGCGTCCGAAATTAGGCTCAAGGGTACATTTATGAGCATTCCTAGCGGTACAAGTATTACGGGGAAAACTTTAAATGGGAGGAATGCAACTGGCTATTTCGCTGGAGCATTGTTTATAGAAGAAGCATAGAATGATAGCGCAATAAATGAAGTGGTTGAGTCTACCAGACCTCAATGTTTTGACCTAGACATTTTTTTAATTCAAATCCTGGAGAACGGCGCAGTACAGGATGACCGAAACATATAAAACGCACGCATATTATAAAGCACTTCCAAGTAATTTTTCGGGCGACTCAGCATACCTATCTAGAACTCAACTGCACTTCGGGCTGTTGCCCCAGAAAGGATGACAGATTGTTAAAGAACCACACACGATTGAAAGAAATTACAAATACTGCGTAAGGCAACAAATATCCAGTGAGGGAAAAAATTAATTTAAGAAAGCACATAATTTTTTACCTCTTCTGCAGGTGTATCCAAAGGTATAAAAGCCTGCGCAGGAGAACCTGCAGATTTTTTAGATGCAGATTTATTTTCACTGATGAATATCACAGAATCATCTGTGTGCGATTTTTTTCTTTTACGTCGATCAAATGATCTTCTTTGAGGAGTTACTGTTTCGTCAATGACGATAACATCATTCGTCTGTCCCTTCGTATCTTCTACAATAGTAATATCTTCAAGGCTTGTAGAAATTGTATCATAAGATATGGAGCCAAATTTGGCATCTGCGTCCTCGTGAAATATTTCTCGAGAAGATGTTTTGCCATTTGAATGGCGGGCATTTGGTGTTGATGTGTGAATTTGCATTCTAATTTTATCACGTGGTTCATTCATACGAATGCTTCCGATTGCATCGTATTTCTTCAATTTTATGTACTTTAATTCTAACTCTTTAACGACGTTCACAGGTGCTGCGCTTTCATCATCAATTAATATGATTTCTGGCTTTGTCTCTATGCAAACGCAGTCATCATCTAAGTCCTCAGGATTTGATGTTGAATTTTCCATACTGCTATTCATTGATCGTCTGTTGTTTAACAATTTGTTTCGTTTCTTAATTTGGTTTAAGATTTTTTTTGTAATAGATTGACTTAAACTTGATGAATTATGACCACAAGTTCCATAAGGAACTTTCCATTTGGCGCTATATTTATATTTCTATAATTCGTTTAGCTAATCAAGTTAGTTGTAAATATAAAGACAATTCAATATAATAACCTGAGTAAGATCTTCTCTAGTTTTATTGTCCTTAAATTTAACAAAAGGTGTTTTGCTTTGATTTGTTGTTGAGATGTCTCTTGACTCTTCTGTAGCTTTTCGACTTGTCGATGGTTGCGGTTCGTTTTGCTTGAAAAAATGCAGTGAAATGCTTATTATAAAAATAAAAACATTCAGTAAAGAAAAAAAACGGCTTTGTTCAGCTATGCATGTACATACATATGTACATACATATTTGTATCGAAACGCATTATTTTTTTAATTGCTGCTAAACAAAACTATTTTCGATATGTACAAATAAATAAAACAAAAAACAAATAAAAAAATATACTTACCTGCCAAAATCAAGATAAAACTTTAAATTTTGTTATGTTTAATGCAGAGCTTTATAAATATTTGTTGAGAAACTTGTTTCTTTATTTAAATCAGCTGACAGTTTTTTATTGTTTTTTTCTTTTTTTCCAAGCAATCTGTTTTAAACACAGAAGTAGAGTATAGCGTGTTCAAAACAAGTTTTAAAAGTTGATTTTATGTTTAAACTAGCAGAGCCGGTCATGCGCTGCTGTGGCTCATTTAATTTGCAAAAAACAATATAGAATCAATTAATCGGGATAAAAACAATCCTATGCTTTAAGTTGGACCGAATTACATACAGAATAGGAAATTTCATGAAAATCGGTTCAATAGTTTTGCAGTCTATTGGCGGCAAACATCGTGATTAAGATTTGTATATACATATAAATATAGCAAACCCACCCGGCGTTGCTCGGGTTTATAAAACATTTTCTGGATCCCAACAACAGCGCTTTTAATCGCACTGAATTAGAAACTGCCAGGCTACCAGCTAACCATGATAATACACACAAAGATTTTTTTTTTAAATCGGTCAAGTCATTTAAATTGTTGGTATATACGAATTGCGAAGGTACAGGAAAAACCTCTTTCTCCAATATCTCCTGTGCTAAAGGCTTTTTTTATTTGAATTCAAAAAAGGTGACCCCAACGCAAACTAGTGGTAATGATTTTAGTTACTCCTTACAACATCAGCTTTCCCATCAAAATCTGTCTAAAAATAAGAATTTTCGGAAAACGACGCCAGAGGCACCTGGAGGACAATTACAATGGTCTAACTTATTCTTTTATTAACTATCGTTGGCAATTGTTAACAATTGTTGACTCTTTGACATTCCAAAATGCCAAATAGTTACGATTCGTAACTATTTGACAGGAAAACATCGTTCCAAAATGCAATGTTGAAGTGTGAAATAGTTACGATAGTTCATCTCCATGACATGAATTGAGATTATTGATCTGTCAAAGTCAAAGTTGGTTTTTTATTTTTAATTCTGAAGGTTGCGTTTGTAAAACATGTAAAATATCAAATGCGATTTTAGTTAGGAAAACTATATAGTCGAAAGACCGTTTTTTTTTGCCAATATCTCATAATATTTGAGGTTATGTTGAAAAATAACCTGAAGTAAAATTAATAGTTTTTTTTTTTTGATTATTTACAACTTGCAGACCATTTTTCAATCACAATATTCTGTTAAACATTTTGCTTCGATGATTTCAATTAAATTTTCTAGTGAAACCAGTGTCTGTGTACACTATAACTTGTACTGTTTGCTTACTATTTAGTTGAGAATAAAAATCATGGCACAACTACAAAAAAATCAATCTCGTTTTATTTTCGTTTTTGCAAGAACAATCTGAAATCTGAGATCAAATCTGAAAATTAAAAACGAATTCGACAGCAAATTGGACTCAAAACACGTGGAACAATGTAATCTTCTGTCTCTGAAGAATCTAATCTGCATTTTGGAGATGGGAGGATTCTCGCGCGAAGAGCGCAAAAGGAAAGACTGAGCTCTGAATGAATCGTACGGATGCCCCTTAAAAAATGAAGGTGCAATCTTTGGAGATGAAAAATGTAGAATGGTCTTCCTAGAATCGAAAGTCACTGCAGAAGTTTACCTACAAGTTCTACAAAATTAATTAGAGCACTGAGGGTTGAAGCTTTTTGGAAACACTTGCAGATTCATTTTTCAACAGGACAATGCTCCTTGTCATACATCCAAAATCATAAGTATGACCTTGTTTTAATATGAAAAATTAATATCAAGCTTTTAAATAACCTAGAGCTAGAACTCGTATGACTAAAAATAATATTTGCATTTTTTTGTATCTTATGTCGATGTATTAAGGTGGCCTACCTACAGTCCAGATCTCAATTCTAATTAGATAATTAGAATATCTGGCCAATAATAATGAAACTCAAGGTCCAGACACAAATGAAAAACAAAAATAAATACTTATCCGGACCTGTAACTCCATACCTATGGCAAAACCTGATTCAATATCCCGCCGATGTGCAGCCGTAATTAAAGCAAGAGGACGTCCAATTAAGTACTAATTAGAAAGATAATGTTTATGAGAAGCAATAAAAAAAACACCACCAATAATTCCTAAAAATGAGCAAGGTACCCAAAAAAAACATTTTTCGGACTATTCGGACTAGAAATAATCAAAAGTAAAAATGACTATTCCATTAGACAGAATCAGTATATTTAAAAGTTATCCTATGAATATGGTCATCAAGTTTCAAAGCATTCCATTCGTTCGTCAACTTATGGTTCAGCGTTCGGTTTGAAGTAATTTTTCTGTGCTAATGATAAATGTTCTTTTACATCATTAAAAAAAGCTCTGCAATAATTTGCCAATAATTCATTATTTTAGTTTATGAAGTACGTCGTTTTATCTTGATTTTGTATAGTTTTACAGCTTGTTTTAGTTTAAATGAAACTACATTTTATAATTTTTCTTCAGTACAATTTATTTCATCATCAGTTTTACAACAATACAATACAAGCAATAAATTTGATTTATATTTATATGAGTCTTAGATATTTAGCAAAAAATAAACCAAACGGAATGCACTGGGATACAACTATTCAATGTGCGATTGCGATACGATGGGCCAACACATCAACAAAATACCAGTTGCCTGCACAACATCAGGGAGGAATCGAACCAAAATAATTTTAAATTCAGACAAAAAACATGGTCCACATTTGTATCAATCAATTTTTCAATTCTTCAATTTCTCTTTTAATATTTTCACGGGCAGTTTCTTCGAATTTAGATACAAAATCCTTTGTAGCGAATATCGTGGGAATCATAAGAAATGTTTGTAGAACCTGAAATGAAAATTGTTTTTTTTTTGTGCATATATTAGTCATATGGCGCTTAGAGAAATTACTCATGCAACAACCTTAAGGCGCATTTGTTTGTAACTACAATCATCCAAGTGGTTGTATTCTTTCCGAAGAAGCTCTCTATACCGTTTGTATTCTTCTTGAGACGAACTGTGACCGCAGATATTGTAAATAGTATTTCAATCTGACTTTTTACTGACTACCTACCCCAATACCAAGAGATCCAAGTCCTGAAGCAAGTTGGCATCTTCATCACACCCAGGTATCGCTTCGATTGTATCGTCCCCTAGGAGTTTCTTAACAAGTTTTATGGTGTTTTCCTAAATATGAAAAAAGACTTCTTATGAACAGCTTCGAATTCAGTATGTTTTTTTACTTACATCACTGATTCCCGCATCCGAACAAAACTCCTCAAAAGCTTCACAATTTTTTTCAACACAACTTCGTTTACCATCGAATTCGTAATATTGAAAGAAAACAGCAAAAACAATAGCAGACGAAGAAGAACTTATTTCGCCAAGATAATCCTTTTTTCTCAGTAAAAGTTCATCCCAATTATGATAGAATCGCCCCGAACCTTGAACCATTTTTCGACGAATTTTCTCATACCATGTGCGGGCTATATCATCGGATATTTCCAGCTTTGTACATGTATTCATCCAGATTTCTTCCATTGTTCTAGTTTTTTAGATTTCAATGTAATTTTTTCTTTAAGTTTGAACTTTTATTAAGAAATAAAGGATTAGCTCAGCAAGTATGACCAACAGAACGAAGTGAACTTAAAATATATATTTTTTTTTTGTAATTGATTTATACCACTGGAGAAGTGAAGAGCGAGTGGTTGTGACTTGTGAGGGTAAGGCAATTGACAATATGACAAACCCTTACAACAATGAGGAAGTTTCCAATTGTTTTGTTTAATTCTACAAGGCTCTACCACCACCCCAATTTAAATCAATAGACAAGTTTAAATTTAAAATCGGCAAGTATACATCCAATAATTAATAAATAAATTATTTTATTTAAGTAAAGAATAAAATATGGGCTAAATTAAATTACGAAAATCGAGGCAAAAAACCATACTCAGAAAAACTAAGGCCAGGACAAAGAACGATTGTGGGCTACAATTAAGAGCCCATTAAATAGTTTTACAACCGCCAAAAGTATATAACAAAACGATTATGGTTGATCTTTTTGAGGACAATCGAAAGTAAATCGAAAATCACAAAATAACTACGACGAGGGACTTTAAACATAATGGCGCAAAATTTTAAACTCTAAATCAATTTTAAAATGGGCGTCGGCTTTAAAAACAAAATATAAAATGAAGGTCGGCTCTATGTTAATTTTAAACGACATAAAGTATACTTTAACCTTAAACAACTTGTCTAACCTTAAAACGAGCAAACCACTTGTTTATCTTTTAAAAGTATACTTTAACCAGACATTTTGTAATCCTGGAAAAAATTGTTTACATTACGTGACGTTACCACACACCACACTAGTTGTCAGGGTTGTTTATCTTGTTTAAAATAGAGAAAATGTTAAACAAGGGCTCGTATCTAAAGAACTTCTTTAACTAGAGTCGGTTCTATTGCTAAAATGAATAATGTTTAAAATTTTGCGCCAATGTATGTATGTATATCATAGTTCGTGATTTCGGACTTGGTATTTTAAATATTTTAAGTTGCAACGAAACTAGGGTATGCTCAGTAGAGGTAACGAAGCAAATTAAAAAAAAAAACACTAGTTTATCAATTCTTTTTACAATCCGCTTTAATGTTATTAGAAACATATTGCATATTTTGTAAGCAGTAGTTTAGCAAAACAAATGTCTATCAACATTGTTTTCATAATTTTCAATTTTTGAGAAATCAAAATATTAAAAAATACATGGAAACTTCCCCATTTACCAATGTCCAATATACAATAAACACGAGGGTGAGCGGAGCACCTTTGCAGTGCTCATGCCTCATAAATGTCATGAGAGCTGTAATATGGCTGCGTCGTTTACATAAAAAATAAATAAAACTTCGCGCACTTTTTAATATAAATTAATTTAAACAATACAATTTACACAAAACAATTAGTAATTATTCATAAACATACTACCTCTTCATTTGCATTTTGGGCCATTTTTAGCGGACTTCCAAAATATATGTTTCGGGTGTGTTTTCCTGAAGACCTTCTGACTTTCTTTCGATTAGGTAGATGTGACTTTTTTGATGTATTTTTAATGTTTGTTTTTTTGGGTTTCGTTTGTTTTAAAATAATCTTTTTACCTCTACGTTTTGATTTCATTGCCTGTTTTAAGTTAAGCACATTCTTTTAATAAATTATTTAAAGATAATTGTTTTTTACTTTAAAGAAGTTGCCAGATAATCAAAAAAGAAACGATTTTATGTTTTGATTTTGCTTATATTTGGCTTTGCGTAGCTTTTCATAATTCAGTTGAAGCAGATGTCAAGTTTTGGCATTTGTATATTAATGCCCCCATTTATGTCATTTTCCATTGGAAACTGGGTTATAGTTTTGATTTTATGTTCTTGTGCCAATAGTTATATATTACTAAAAATAAGCACAGATTTTTCTAGAAATTTACATCCACATTATTTTGTTTTCCAGATAAAGCATAGTATGGATAGGGGAGACCAAAATGCAGATCATATTCATGTAGCAAGATTATAAGAAGCATGAATCTGATGATTGCAGAATATAGTGAAAATAAACATGTTCATCTTTATTATAGCATTTCATCTGCAACATTGTTTTATTTGTCGCGTGACTTTGTTTGTTAGTATTTTTCAATCAATGTTAAACGTCGTATTTAAAAAAATACTTAAAAAACACAAATAAAATGTTAGCAGTCAGAAGAAAACTTTTTCGTGTTATTTTTAAATCATTTTCGTATCGTTGGAAACTGATAAGGACAAATATTCACAGAAGGAAGGAGTGCAAAATAGTTGATATTGTATTAAGCGTCTTGAGGGAAAAGATTTAGATTTTTTTTGCCAAAAGAAAATCTGAAAAATGCAAATAAAAAGATCAAACTAAATTCTTATATACCTATATAACATTTTGCATATTTTAAGAATGCAGTATTTGCAAAATAAACTCCTTGTATGTATATATGTATGTATGCACGCAACTCGTATTCTATATATGTATTTCTTCATTGGCATGGATTTGTTGGAAGAATTTGCTGCTTTGCAAATGTATGGTTACCATGTTTGATTATTATATCAATTTTTTAGTCTGCAAAAATTTTATATTATTTATATTATATTTTATATTATTATTTTATTTTACAAATAAAACACATTGTTTGCAGATGTTTGTACCTATGTTATTGCTTTTGTTTATCTTCAAAAAATGGTTAACATTTTTCGAGCCGTAAAAAAAAATTTGAAAAATAAAAAAATATCGTTTTTTTTTTTTTTTTTTTTTTAAATCGCGAAAACATAGACCGTACCTATATACGATCGTAAGCAGTAAAAAGCCGTTTTGAATAAACATTAGCTTTCACTATTTTTTCCTTCAATAGAAATGTTAATAGGAACCTACCTTTTCTCCACCTTTTCTTATATTTCCACATTGTATATACTTACTATACGTATTATACAAATCTACAATCAATTTGCAAACAAAAGTTTGCACTTAATTTGTACCTATTCGAATGGAAAGCAAAATTCAAAACAAAAATCCATTTTATCAAGGACGTTTGTATATAAATATATCTAGCAAGAAGTAAGTTTGTGTTTAAATTTCAAGAATGTATGCGTATATTTTTTCAAAACTCCAACCTTCATAATAGTAAACAAACAATCGAAATCCTAAGAATTCGAAATAAAAGTCTGGTCAATGATTTACGTATGTACAAATGTATAAATCCATATGAAACCATATGAACCAGTTCTCGTATTCCATATAAAAAAATGTAAACAATGAATATGTTCGGACGTGTACAAATCATAACAAAAAATTATTCAACTCAGCGAAGCGAACCCTACCTATTAATCTATTCTATTATGGGTTGTTGAATATGTTTGCGAGAACAACAAATTTTTTAACAAAAAAATGTTTTTTCTCAATTTTACAATTTCTTTGCAAAATAAAGTGCACGACTGGGTCGCACGAACTTCCGCTAATGTGCGACAGTGATCTTGGGGCTTGAGATTAAAAAAAAACAGGTAAAAAATCATTTAAAATTTTGTTAATCACTTAAAAATTACTATACTCTGTTCAATTTCATATTTTCAGTACAGACATTATGGAAGAGAGCTTTCAAACACTGGTACCTGCAAGTGTTTGCATCGCACTCAACTTAAGAAAATTCCACTTAAATATAAAAGAGAACCTGAAATACATTGAAATTGTTGTTGTAATATTATATTCAACCCACGTACATCCCACCTGTCTGCTCTCCAGCTGCGAGGAGACTCAGGAGACTGATTATCAATTTGCCTCTCGTTTATTGTGTTTATTTAAAAAAAAGCACCAGTGCAGAGTTACCATTCGCCATTAATGGAAATTATAATACCCTTTTCTTTGGTTTTTGTTATGAAAGTTCCAGAATTGAAGCTTTCTTACAGGCAGCCGTAACAAATTATTCAAAAATAATTCAATCAACCTGTTTTCAAAATACACATTTCGAAAACCAAATTTCTCGCCAATGCAAAGCAATTGTTGACTGGCTACAAGGAAAACCCGAACATCACTCTTTGGTTGTCGTGTCTCAACCAAAACCAACATTCCCTAGAACTCCATCTCATTTGGATTTCTTTCTGGTTACGTCGAACATCATCAACATCCAACCTACTACGGAACTACAATTGCGTAGCACACGATAGTGATTCTGACCATCTGGCAGTAGAAGTCAGGGTAAGACCTAATCAAAGGATATTCTGTGAACAACCACATCAGGTATAACAGGGTGAACTGGAGAACATTCCGTACCGAAATTGAAAGAGATCTCCTAGAAGTCCCAACCAGCAGCAATCTCTCAAACAGCGAAATTGATAGTGCCATACTCCAATTGGAGACAACAGTTACCAACGCCTTAGAAAAGCTCAAGACCGCAAAAACCAGCAGAGACCGATATGCGAATATGCCGGAACATATACAGGCCATATATGCTCACAGACGAGACTCCGCAAAAAGCGTCAACGGATATACCACAGGTTTTTCAACAGAGAGAACGACGAGTACAGACGCATATACTTTGAACTTCAATGCACAAACACCATGTTCAACCAGGCAGTGAAACATCACCAGGATGATGAATTCAGGAAAAGACTTTCCAAAATCAAACCGGGACCCGATGCCTTCAAGAAAATTAACCAGCTTGTTGGGAAAATGAGCACGATGTCAGATACAATAATGCACGGGCAATATTCTGCACAACACCAACCGAAAAAGCAGAAGCTCTCGCTAAGCATTTTGAAGAGACCTTCAAGGATCACCCGCCTAATCACCTTCCTGAATTCATCGAAGAAGTTGAAAACAAGTTTGAAGAAGTTGCAGCCTCTAATACTTTAGTCACCAACTTTAATGAGGACAATCCTGCACTTGGACCAACTGGAGATGCTTTTACTTCCGTCGAGGAAGAAATTCTTAGAAGTCAGCAGGAAATGATCTGCTGATCTCGTCATCCTACTGCTGACGATCATCTTCAATAACTGCCTAAATAAGAGCTACTTCTCCGAAACATGGAAAACGCAAAAGTGGTGTCCGTTCCGAAGAAAACCAAAAGGACTAGTGTCGATGGATATCGGCCGATTTCGCTTTTATGTTGTGTCAGCAA
Source organism: Platycheirus rosarum (assembly GCA_963971375.1). Lineage (NCBI taxonomy): Eukaryota > Metazoa > Arthropoda > Insecta > Diptera > Syrphidae > Platycheirus > Platycheirus rosarum. The sequence goes on along the minus strand of OZ020510.1, from coordinate 35,455,457 downwards.
AATCCTGGAAGGACTTATCCTGAGAAAGCTTCATCATTTCTTCAGGGAAAGGGAATTCATACCTGAATGCCAGTATGGTTTCCGAGCACGACACTCAACCATCCATCCGCTTCTTGGACTGCACTCCGACGTGACAAACGGACTCAACAAGAAAGAAACGACAGTCGCCTGTTTACTGGACATCGGTAAGGCCTTCGACACAGTTTGGATAAAAGGACTAATATTCAAACTGTCAAGTCTAGAACTACCTGAACACTTGGTAAGATTAATCAAAAATTTTCTAACCCATAGATCCTTTTATGTACAGGTAAACAAAGAATATTCACAAAGAAAGACGATCAGCGCTGGAGTTCCATAAGGTTTCAAGTTGGGCCCCATACTTTTCAACCTTTATACAGCTGACCAGCCTATCAACATCCCAGGGACAAAAACGAAGCTATATGCCGATGACTCCTGAACATGTGCAACATCCATTTCACCAGAAATCGCAGCCAGGAGAGTTGAAGGTCACATAAGAAACATGTGGGACTACTACCTAAAATGGGGACTAAAGATAAATAGCGATAAGAGCGAGCTTATCTGCTTCAGAACCCCAACAACAGCAACAAGTGGTTGGAGACGTTTCGAATCACGCTGTGATAATATAAGTATCAAGCTACTGATAAGGACAAAGGCAAAAGCAAAATACCTTGGAGTGAATTTCACTAACCGCTTCAAATTCAACAAGCACGCTACATTTATGCTTAAGAGAGCCAACTTCTCCCTACATCCGGTCCACCCGCTTCTTAGGAGAAAAAACGGACTTAGCACTAATACTAAGCTCCTCATTTATAAACAGCTGATCCGTCCAGTTCTGACGTACGCTGGTCCTATTTGGTTCACCATATCACCAACATATATGAAGAAGTTCGAAGTTTTTGAAAGGAAGATACTCAGTAGCTGTACAGGCCTACACTGAAACCCCATTACAAGGAAATATGTCCCAAACAAGAAACTATATGAAGACACCAAACTGATCCCAATAAATCAGTTCATGACACAGCTTTCCAAAAATATTTTGAGGAACTTGGAGGACCACCCCAACTTGGAAATCCAGCAACAACTAGAGCCCAGCCATCGCTACCTCAACATTCGAGCCATAACAAACGACCAATTCGAGGATATAATGAACAATGACGGAGCCCCGTTCTACCAGAGAAAACGGACACAACAGAGGATAAACAACACCACACCCTAACCCCAATTTTTTTTTAAAACCAGACAATTAATAATAATTAAGAATTTCAATTAAAAGATTATGCAAACAAAAATATGATATAAGTAAAAATTATAGCATTGTATAGTCAGCTGAAGTACGTAGGGTCCCTGTTTAACTGACAGGATCTATTTTAGTTATAAGCTAGTTTAAGACCAATTGTACATAAATTCTAACGAATGCAATAAAAATAATCTATGTAATAATCTAGAACAAATTTCGAAAAATTTAATTTAACTGAAAGAAGTATTGTTGTAAAAAAATATCACCCTGCAAGTTTTATCAAAATCGTTAAAGCCGTTTTCAAGAAAATCAAACTTTTTGTTAAAGATTGTATGGCAAGTATCGTTATTTTTCGACTAAGAGCAAAAATGAATAACACCCTCCGAGATACTATCAAATAAATACAGGCAGACAGACAGACGGACGGAATTTCCGGACCCACTTTTTTCGAATTCTCTATCATCGTAATGTCATGTTTGATTGTTAGATTTTTTTTTTGCACGAATCCATAACTTTCCTTATAGTACCTATAAACGAAAGTAAAAACTGAATTATTTGTCATCGATTTGAATAGTAATTTCTGTTTGATTCAAATCCACAACCATACTCATTCACAGAACAAGGCAAATCACCCAAAACATATTGTCTGTCGCTAAACATGTTTTCAAAATTGGGATAAAAATCAGTAGATTTGTTCCATTTTCTATCAAAGAACAATCAGCTGACAGGAAAAATTAATTTGCATAGAAATAGATAAATACATTTTAGAGCGAAAATCCAAAGGTATCCTTAAATCCTGTGTGTCTGTCTGTCCGTCTATACGGATGTATTTTGAACTACAGCCTGAATAGTTGGGCCAATCGTCTTCGAATAAGGAAGATCATGTTATTTTCACATGAAACCTTTTTCATTTTTAATAATTTTGTAATTTTTTTTTTGAAAAGTGAATATTTTGAATATGTTAATTTTGAAAGAAAAAATATTTTTTTGTACTTTTTTGGAACACAAAAATTGAATAAAAAAATTGAAATGCCCTTAATATATTTCCAATTTTATTAGACGATGTGACCGCACATAAGAGCTAGTACGTTCGATCCAGCCGTGCAATTTATTTTATAAAAAAATAGAACATGAAAAATAGTCACCTAATACTATTCCTATTTTCCTTTATTTCAAGTTCTTCTAACAAGAGTCCTGCGACTTCCATTCTAAGACGGCAATGTGCTTACACATAGTTCAAATATATTATTTAATAAAAATAATCCTCTCAAAAGTTTACATCAAAATCGTTTGAGCCATTTCGAGAAAAATATTGTTTTTCCTCTTAAAAATAAAATTTCAAAAACCCTTGTGAGGACTCCCAAAAGACCACAACTAACAGGCGCAAGGAATTCATAATACGCAATTATAAAAGTAACTTAATAGTACAACATCATAGATCGGGATGGGTACGTCCCAAGGGTTTCAATATTGGTAGTCCCAAAGCAAATTCCAGAATAGCAATCTTCGTCGTACATTCAAAATCAAATAATTCTTTTAAATTAAATATAAGATGTATTTGATGAACGCAAAACATGAGGTTTGTATTAACTGCCCTTATCTCCCCTTAATCTATTTTTACAAAATAAATCTTCTTAAGCGAATAGAGCAATACGTACTTCTATCCCCAGAAAATTAAATAAATATAGAAGTCATCAGTTGAGTAAATAAAAAAAAAAAAAAACAATAGCCTACGATTGATAGGACGTTTTCAGCTTTTTACTTCGACGTCTAAAGTCATGTTCGTCGCCATCTGAACTATCAGAGACCTGCTCTGGCTTGACATGTATTTTCGATGTGTTTGAGGATGAATAGCTACCATCTCTGGCATTTTCCAACATCCGAACTAAAAAATAGATTTAAAATAAATACGAATACAAAATGTGTTGTTTTACTTACTCTGCGCTTCTAATATTGCATTTTGTTTTTTGATATCTTCGACATCTTTTTGGTGGGAGTGGATTTTTCTTCGCATTATTTGAATGCACTCTGCAGTCTTCTTTAGAATTTGTGCTCTGCTTGCCTGTATGGGAATGGAGAAATAATTATTTATTAGTATGGTCCAATTTTTAACCTTGATTGTTTTTGGCTGACTACTTTTTCGCCTTGTAATGATGGAACTGCCTCACGGAGACAAGTGAAACTGTCTTTTATGTGGTCTCGTCTTTTGCGTTCTAAGGCATTGTGATGTGCTCGTTTTTCTGCCTGCAAAACAGAGCATTTTTCTCACGATTTTCTGCAATAAAACATATTATACCTGTGTGTAGTGTTGGGCTCCTATAACTCTATTTTGCAACCTTCCACTATCGGAATCATTATCGTCCTAAAAACACAAAGCATTTGTCGATGATTAATTTTATTAAAAAATTATGTACGCTTCCAATGTTGTTTTCGTCCACAAACTTACGTCACTTTCAATATCAATTTCTCTATCATCATCGCTCATATTAATCGATTATTTTAGGAAATTATTATTGATTATGATTTGGCTAATGGTTTAAAAGAAATTTCGAAGTGTATGTATTGATTTTTAATATTATAAATGCAATTGAAAGTTGAAATTAAAATGCAATTTATAAATTAATAATTATTATCAACAAAACAATTCTACTCAATGACGTGTGGATATGACATGTGCTCCAGTTAAGTAATGCCAAGAATGCTTTTTCGTGTCCCAACAAAATAGTTTTCTTAAAAAGCATTTGTTATAAAACATTTGAAGTAAATAAAAAATAAATTTGGGTAACAAATCACTTTTAAATGGATTTTAACGGAACCAACTAAATATTAGTTTTTCTGATATTGTAAAAAAAATTATATGTTATACAAGAAAATATATTTGATATTCTTTGGAACATTGCTGGTGTTCAAAATTAGTCTTTTCATTTTTGTTGTTTTTAAATTTGAAAAAAAAACAACGTTACTTTTAAATGATAACATAACAACAAAGATATTATTCTATGTATGTTTAACATAATAATAGGAAATTCGAAGATAAAAAGGGTGATATTTAAGTACGCTATTATCTTTCCAACAAAACAAAATCTTGGATTTAAGCCGAAATTCGAGTTTTTAAACGAAATATTCGCACTTCCCCATACGATTTTGTAATATGAGATTGGTCGAAATCTCATTTATATTTCCATATTCAATTTTAAAATAAATATTTTGTAAGATTAAACTTACATTTGCATGCAAAATAAATAAATGGGCCTAGTTTTTTGGTTGTGGGCTCTATCATTTTAAATATGACAAATATTATTACTAAAAAAATATATGAGATCCATATCAAAAATTGAAAAATTTCTTTTTTCATGTGTCTTACGCCTAACGTTTTCCAGCAATTTACTTACTTCAACTCTAAGAAGTTTTTTTTGACATATGTCCCAAAACTGTCATTTTGCCAACTGTCAGACATTTTTTCATCCCCTAATAAAAACCACGACTTGTGAAGAAAAGAGAAAATTTTTAATGAATTCTTCAAATTAAAAGTCATAAAAAAATAACAAAATATGATCAAATCAACAAAAACCACAACGTTGGTTTTACTTATTTCATTGGCATTATGTGCAAAAAGTGAAACACAAATTGGAAGTGAGGAAGATGAAGTAAGTGGTTTGTACACCATTGAAGGAAGAGTCTACTCACCGGAGCTCTATGCTCCAGATTCGAATTGGCAGCGTGAAACATCACTTTCAATAAATAGTGGCGAATATAAAGGTTTTATTCGTGAAGATGGTGCATTTATTATAAGTAGTGTCCCCTCGGGCAGTTATGTGTTAGAAATTCACAATCCTGACTATTTCTATGAACCAGTAAGATAAATGGGTAATGTCATCACGAGATATTTGTCATAATTTTTTTTTTTTTTTTTTGTAGGTTCGGGTTGAAATCAATCCAAAAGGAAAATTCAGAGCGAGAAAAGTTAACTATGTTCAACCATCACAGGTTATTCAAGTGCCTTATCCATTGAAACTCAAGGCGCTAACGCGATTTAAGTATTTCCAAACCAGAGAACAGTGGAAGGTGAGCTCGAATCGTAAAAGTGTTAACGAAGATGACTCACAATACCTTTTTTTTGTATTACAGATCACGGATTTCCTATTCAGTCCAATGGTGTTGATGATGTTGCTTCCGCTATTGTTGATGTTAATTTTGCCAAAGATGATGAGTGACCCAGAAACTAAGAAGGAAATGGAAAACATAAACTTCCCAAAGGTTTGTTTTAAGATAATTTACTTTGTATACTTCTCTGCGGAAGAAATTTCCTATAGTTTGAGCTGGTCGGATATATTCTATGCCCCTTTAAACTGTTTCAAACAAGCACTTGGTTAGCACTGACCTTAAATATAATAGAATTTCCCCAGATTTTGCACATTAAATCCAGGTGATCGATAGTTTTTCCTCTTAGGAACGCAATCGCATTAAATATGCAAAGTCGATAGAATCTTGAGGTTGGTTGCTCAGCAGCTTCTTTTTTGTTGGAAAGAAAAATCCTCGGATTTCATTCGATTCGTCTTGAAGTACCCTTCCGCTCTAATAAATATCTTTCAAGGGCTGAATCTATTAATTTACAGAGAAAACTTTTAAACTAAAATTGCAACTCTAATCCTAATTTCTAATTTTAGATGACTAGTGACATGCCGGAAATAAGTGAAGTGATAACATCATTCCTAAATGGCGGTTCAAAGCAATCGGAGAAGGAAAAGAAGCCAACAACTTCGAAACAAACAAAAAAACGAAACTGAGAATATGTGCGATTAGTTAATTTCTCTCCTCCTAGGTATACAAAATTTGTATGTTTATTATAGTTTCATTGGGTATAATATTGCTAGCATATGTATTTATATAATATTTGTTTTCAAAACCGACATCCTTTTCCATAGCATTTTCTTATTTGCAACTTCAGTTGCGCTGGTTTAAAATTACAAAAACTACACATGAGTAATGGAATTATTAAATTAAACATTTTATGTAAAAAAAATTGTTTAGTTGTTTTATTTTTGAAATATCTATCTGCAGTCCTGTCTTCTTTCCCAAATCGCATTAATAGAAAGTGGAGATTAATTGGTCTCCATTCAGGATTTAAACAAATCAAGTTTATGTGTTGATCTCTTGGGCAACATTATTGAAATGTGATGCCTGAACTCAAAAAGCTTTGGACATTAAAACGTTTGATATATCAGATACATAAGCTGACCATGACCACCACAACAAGCATGGTAAAAGTAGCCGGTTTGCTGTCAGGACCAACCAACGTCCTTAATGGAGTCTGACAATGACTCTGGGTTCCATCCTCTGTGACCTGGCTTGGGAGAAAGCAAGTGATTCTGGCACATCAACAAGAGGAACCAAGTTCAGTCATTCTTGTATCTTGAAATAGATCCAGATTGTATCACGTTAAAATTATTATAGATTCATCGATGTGAAGTAGGTAGTAGATTTCAATACTTTTTCAACCTGAAAAGATACGAAACCCTCTTCACAACTGATCATCTAACAGAAGCTAAATGGCTACTGTTTTTTTTTTATAATATGCGCGCGCAAAAGGGATTTGTGTGTTGCCCTTATAGCTTGCACTGCGCGAGCATAGGAAGATTAGGATGGGAGGGAAGAAGGTGTCGATTAACATTGGTTTTGAACGTTTGCAAATCGAAATGGCAAGGAAAAATCTCGCCGGTTAAACCATTCCTAAGTCGTGTTGTACGGCTAAAAAAAGAATCTCTATATTTCACAGTACGTCCGAAATTGGGCTCAAGGGTGAACTGATGGGCATTCCTAGCAAGACGAGTATTACGGGCGAAACTTTACAGGGGAGGAATGCAGCTGGCTACCTCGAGTAAACATTTTTTATGAAAGAAACGGTAAAATAAAGAAAGACATGAAACATTGCACCGGTGTTCGAGAGGAGCAATTGTTTCAGCGGCAGTTCTATTTTCTATCGATCTTACCGCTCTGTTTTGTATTCTATCGAGCAGGTGAAGCGATGCTTGAGAAGCGCCTGCCCAGTGGTGTAAGTTATTCTCAAGTTTTGGGCGTATAAACGCTTTATAAATTGTAGCCAGATCAGAAGAGGAAAAAAACTACTTACACCGATACAGAAAACCTAAGCACTTAGCAACATTTTTAGCGATCTCAAATATATGATCGTTCTAACGGAGGTCGTCGTTGACACACATACCGAGTACTGAGAGCTTTTCGGTTTCTTCGATGTAAGTGTCATTCATGGTCAGTGGCATTGGGGGTATGTTTAGCTTTAACGACAGAAGACAGTATTGAGTTTTCGAAGCATTAAACTCCACACGATTCCTATTACCCCATTTGACAATGCTGACATCCAGTACCGTTGCAATTGTACGTCCGAAGGCGAAGGACGTGAATCATCGAAGGAATATGAAAAACTGAGGGTAGAGTTGTCAGCAAAACAGTTAAGTGGATTAGAAGTAACAGACAGCAGATCATTTATAAAAATGAGGAAAAGAGTCGGAGAGAGAACGGAGCCAGCATTTATTTTGTGGGAATCAGACTTGAATTCGTCCAATACAACTTGTATTGAACGGTCCAGAAGATAGCTTCTAATCCAACGAACTCTTTCTTTATACCCATCAAAATGCAGTCAGAAAATTTCTTATAAAATAAGTGTCAGACCAGAATTCAACATTTAGCTTGTAAAAGTTAATTTAACTGTTGTTTTTATTGTTAAGAAAACCAATATAAAAAATCGAATTAAAATTGTAAGTTAAGTTTTGAACAACATAAACTTTATTCTGCAAATAATCATTCTCAATTTTGCTCGAAAATCACTGGCAAATGAATGGGCGCATCATCGCATTCCTATAAAACGATTTGTCATTGACTACATCAAAATCATAAATTAAATATTATATGTAAGTAAAATATTATTACAATAAATTATATTCAAATGCGTCCCACCGCTGACTCTTTAAACGTCCGGTAGCTTGTACAGTATTGAAAAGAAAAAAATGGCTTGTTTGTCGCTGATCATGCAGTGTTGGCCAAGTTAATTTATCAATTTTAACTTGAAAGTCCGAAAGAATGGTTTTTTAATTCTTTCATCGCAAAATCTACTAGAAAACTTGAAACTAAGTCAAGAAACTTTTCTTTTGAAAGGAACCCAAATGACTTTCTATATAAATGTTCAAAAATATCTCTGGATATTCTGTCGAACTTTGTGAATCTAAGATCTTTTCTGATTTTTTTAAACTTTTCAATAATTTGTTATCTTATTCTATTTCCAACAAAAAAAAACAACAATATTATAGCGAGTTTCATTGAAGAAAAGATTTGCTCATTCTGTCAAAAGATTTGATCTTTTTCAGTTTTGAGAGTTTCATTGCAAGAAAAAAGAGCAAATCTAGATCAAATCTCAACACAAAAGATTTGATCTCTGATGGGGTGGCAAATTTGATCTGAATGCACATATACATGTAAATAGTCTTTTCGGTCAGACGTCAAATGGAAAATTTTTTCTGAATTTTGAGATCAAATCTTTAAAATTTGAATGAAACTCGCTATTAGATAATTGTCTGAGTTTGCCAATGAAATACTTCATTAGATGTGTTCTTAAATTTCTTTTTCTTCCTAATGTTGGCGACATGTCAATTGTCAAATAAAAGTGACGTTTTAAAAGCATCGAGTCATTTCAGCACGAATTTGCAAGTTTCCTGCCGGATTTTTTGTAATTCATTGTTTAATTAAAACAATTTAAATATATTAAAATGGTTTTCGGAAACGACTGGATGGATGCTCCTCACAGCACTGGAGTAAGTAGAATATATATTTCATTATAAATCAATCGAATATATACGAACATGTTTTGTAGACCACAATCATGGCGGTAGAGTTTGATGGTGGAGTTGTAATTGGTGCCGATTCCCGTACCAGCACCGGCGTGTATGTGGCCAACAGAGTCACCGACAAACTGACTAGGATTTCAGACAAAATCTATTGCTGTCGCAGTGGATCTGCAGCTGATACTCAGGCCATTGCTGATATTGTAGCATATTCTCTTAATTACCACGAGTAAGATTCGCGACACTTTTGCCTTTTATGTTGTTAATTTTTTTTTTCTAAGAAATCAAACCGGTGAGGAACCACTTGTATCCGAAGCTGCTTCAGAATTCCGTAACTATTGCTACAACTATCGCGATTCTCTTGTCGCTGGCATCATTGTTGCTGGTTGGGACAAAAAGAAAGGTGGTCAGGTGTATTCAATTCCATTGGGTGGCATGTTGGTGCGTCAAGGAGTTACCATTGGTGGATCTGGTAGTAGTTATATTTACGGTTTCGTTAGAGAATTCTATAAGCCTGGCATGAGCAAAGCAGATTGTGTGGAATTCGTAAAGAAAGGTAATTATATCCTCTGTTATTAAGTTTTTGGTTTGAAAATGATCAATTTCTACTTTAAGCTGTTAAACATGCAATCTATCATGATGGAAGCTCTGGTGGCGTAGTCCGCATTGGTGTCATCACTGAATCAGGGATCGAAAGGAGCGTGTTTTTCAACACTGAAGATGGAGCTCCTGTCTTAGCTGGAAACTAAATGTTTAATAAGCTTTTGGAGACAACTTTTTTGTATTTAAACGGGAATAAAATTTTAAGTATGGATAATTGTTTTTAATGAATCTAAACTCGATTTTTACTATAAAACAAAATTTAACGCCGACCTAAACAGCTTTTATCTAAAAGGCATATTCGGGTAATGAGCTTATTTTGATTTGTACTGCTTCGACAGATTTTGGAGGGTTTGAATGTTAAGAATTAATTTCTAATTTGATTGGAGCACTTAACTAGGACCGAATTCGGTGTTTTAAAACATTTTCTTAACTACATAGGTATGTTTCGAAATCGAATTCTTCAACTTAAATATTCTTATAGGTACTAGCATTGTTTATACAATCTCTATAGTACTCTCATGGTGTCATTTTTCGTCTGGCCATCTTGGTTGATTCGGAACTAACTAAAAAGTGGAGACAAGAGAACATTTACCGATATTTTACCAGTATTTAATACACTTGTTGTTTTCTTATTCTATATCCAAACCATTTGGCAATTTCAGCGCGCCTCATTGCGACTTGATTCGGAATTAAAAAAATGAAGCTTCATGATAGTACTATATGCAGTGTATATACGAAGGTATTAGTCATGAAAACGTTTAACGAATTCGTCCCACCTAAGATAAATACATAGACGCCAAGTTTTGTGTAGCCCTGTGCAGTGTATTATCGATGTATTATTCATAAACATTGATGCCGTAACATTGATGAAAACCTCTTAAACATCGATGATACATCGTCCTTGGTGAACGATAATAGTGCCATGTGTGCCATAAGGTCCGATCTCTGAAAAGGAAAGCGTAGAGCAAAGCTATGGAAAAATATTAAAGAAATTGGGATTGGCAATAAAAGTTCCAATCCGACAGATATTGACTGCAACGAACTTAACAAAAAATTTGTCTGTAGTTCACCTCCTTGTGCTTTAAATCAGATAACCGTCCCCCCGCAAATTGGCTCTCAAAATTTACAAGGTTTCAGCTTTTCAGTTGTGGACGAAGCCGATGTATTAGAAAAATTGCTTTCTGTAAAATCAAATTCAGTTGGTTTTGATGCAATACATCCACAGTTCATAAAAATCATATTGCCATACTGCTTGAAATACATTACTTATGTCTTCAATTCAATTTTAATGAGAGGGGCCTTTCCTACCACATGGAAACAATCAAAAAATTATTCCTATTCCTAAAGGCTCAAGTTGCGATTATAGACCTATAAGTATATTGCCATTTTTTCTAAAATACTCGAAAAGATCATGAACACACAAATACGTAGTTACTTGGCTGCCAACGATATTTTATGTGAGAATCAGTCCGGGTTTCGTCCTAAGCACAGCTGCACTACTGCCCTAATTAATGTTGTTGAAGATATAAGGAACTCTACAGATGAAGGAAACGTAACGTTTCTTACTCTGTTAGATTTTTCTAAAGCATTTGATAGGGTCAACCACAACATGCTCTGTAATAAACTGTTAAACCAATACAATTTTTCGTCATCTGCTGTAAGCCTAATATCTTCTTACTTGAGTGGTAGATCGCAAGCAGTTGTTTCGAATAACAAAACATCAGATTTCCTTCCTATTGTTATGGGTGTCCCTCAAGGATCTATCCTAGGGCCATTGCTATTTACACTCTATATTAATGATCTACCTTCCCAAGTTAATTATTCTTCTACACATATGTATGCGGATGACGTACAGGTATACAAAAGCTTTCCATTAGGACTAATTGAGAACGCTGCATATGAAATGAATAAAGATCTTGAAAGTATTTCGCTATGGTCAAGAAATAATGGATTATGCTTGAATTCCACCAAATCAAAATGTTTAATTATATCCAGAACAAACATAGATACATCATACTTTCCAAAAAATTTTCTAAATAACGCACCAATAGAATTTGTTGAGACGGCTAAGAACCTTGGCGTAACCTTTAACAAAACTCTTACCTGGGATAATCATATCAGACTAGCGCTTGGAAAAGTCTACGCCGGACTACGAACGCTTTGGACAATCCAATATATAACTCCAATTAAAACTAGAATAATACTTGCTAAGACTTTACTTATGCCCATAATTCTTTATGGATGTGAAATATTTGCCAATTGTGACCATGAGCACAAGCGCAGGCTTACTGTTGCTTTCAATAGCATTGCACGTTACATTTATGGTCTGAGACGATATGATCACATCTCTCACTTTTCAAAATCGATATATGGTATCACTTTCCAAAACCTTTTAAGTTTTAGGACAATTGCTCTGTTGCATAATATTATGCAGACCCGCCAGCCACGTTAGCTTTTTAATCGGATCCCTATGTCGCGGTCCACTAGGATACTCGATATTGCACCTATACGTTACTCATTTTCTGTATCCAAACGACAATTTTTCGTTAACGCTTTCCAGCTGTGGAATTCCCTACCTAGACGTATTAGATTGATAGGTTGCACGCGTAGATTCAGGCAGAGACTATGGGAGCATTTTCGGGAGCTGAGATTATGAATTTTTGATTTTTTTTTCCTTTTTTTTTTTGTTTTTATTGTTTTTTGGTTTTTAATTATTTAATCTTCCACTTCTTTTAAAATTTAACATTTAATTTTAACAATTATAACAGTTATATTTTGTTTCTCTCTTTTTCTTTGTAGTTTTTATATTGTAATTAAAAAGTCGCTTAGTACCACATATTGATTTATCATATGGTATAACATACCGAAGCTTACACAAATTTTATAAGATATTGTATCTTTTAGTGTTAAGACTATTACTCATATAAATAAATAGAAAATAGAAATAGTTATATCAAATTAAGTTAGGGACATTTCGGTAACTATACACTTTCGCGGTCAGCTGGTTTTTTGGCTGTAAAAACTTCAAAACTGGGTCGATACATTTTTTTTTTAAATTATCCACATGCCACATGAATGCTGAAAAAAAAATCAACTTTTATGAACAATCCTTTATAACTTTATTTACCTCAACCATGTGAATTCACGAATTTTGTATCGTACGTAAGCAAAAAAAAAATTGCAGATAAAAAAGCAAAAAGTCGATTTTTCTACTTTTCCTGCTTAAAATAAAATCAGTGCTAACACCAAAAAATAAGTATTACTTATTGACATTTTTTTTATTAAATTTTCAAATTTTTCAATAAATCTGCCGTTATTTTGAATATTACAAAATAAAATCATGAAAATTGGTCGAGTTTTGAATTGTATACAGCCAAAAAACCAGGTGACCGCAAAAGTGTGTAATTACCGATATTTTATGCAAAACCAGTTTTATGTTATCAAGTAAAAGCTCTGATAGTTCCAGTTAAAGGTAAGGGTATTGTTAATGGGTATCGGTAACTAGCTGGTATTGTATTTGTATGTGTTATTTTGTGGACGTGCAAATGTAATCTACATATGTAGTTTTTTACTCATAATCACATTGTTGATTATTATCATTTTTGTTTGGTCGTCCAGAATAGTCAAAAGCATTCTAAATGAGAATTTTCGTTCTGAATCTGTACAAATAATGTAAATGCAAAAAGGATACTATCCTGCAAATTTTCTAAAATAAACTAAATTCAAAACAAATTTATTTAAATTGCATTTGATGTTTACAAATACAATGAATGCAGAATACAGAATTAAAAATGCCTGGTTAGTTATTGTCTGTCAAATTTAATGTTATTAAAATAACGATAAATTAAGTGTATTTTTATACTTTTTTTCTTAAATAAAACTATTTTGTATCAAAAAATCAGTTAACAAACAATTTTCTTAAACATCGATCATAACATCAATGTTCAAACATCTTTGCTTTGCTTTGAATCATAACCTGTGTAATCAAATAGAATGATGCACACGACGCTACTGGTTGAAAACTCGTTGGCGATTCACAAAAAAGTCTGTAACCAGTCGTCTGTTGATTTTCATGTCGGGTAGTTTAGTTTTTATCCGTGTGCATTGGCCCTTAGTTATTTACCAATACTACAATTAAATTATGAAACAAGTTATTATTAATTAAGTATGTTCTTGTTATCATATCACGACAAATTTTCGCTTTTTTACTTCTGAAATTAGAACTTTTCCATATTCCATATCTGTATGCCCGCAAAATGATACAATGCGCTTACATCTCATTTACCGTAACATCGTGTTGACATTGGACATCTACATGTACATCTTACAACACAGGGTTTAATTTTGTTATGCACTCGTATTCAACGCACCGCATTGCATGTACCGCATTGCCGCGTTTTTAAGTAAGACACGGCGTAAGACTTGAGGCGTGTGTGAAAAAATTATTTGACATCTGCTGTTAGATAAAGTTTTGTACTTTCGGAACTTACCGCGTTATAAGAAATATTTTCTTATTTCTTTCTACCCGACTTTTCGAAGAAGTTTCATACTTCGTGGTCACGGGATGAGACTGTCTCGTGACCACGAAGTATGAAACTGTCTCATGACCACGAAGTATGAAACTTCTTCGAAACGTCGGGTAGAAAGAAATAAGAAAATATTTCTTATAACGCGGTTAGTTCCGAAAATACAAAACTTTATCTAATATGAATATCATCCACGAAAATAAAAACTTAAAATCTCATATTTGCTGTTGCTGAATTTCGTGTTAAAGTGCCAGGACTTTGGCGTTCAATTTTGACGTTTCATTGTCGACAACTGAAAATAATACTTGGATTTTGAAATATATCCAAACTTTCCCATGTAATAAAATCAGAACTAGTGTGAATGTCTCCTTAAGGTAAACTTTCTTGAACACACTCTCGTAACGTACAATTTAACTTGTGTCAGTATCAGTAGTGTGGTGTCAGAAATCAGCTGACTATTGCATGGTCGTTTCTTCGGTATTTGTCTAGTAAAATAACAGAAGAACAAAAAGCTTACAAGAAGTGCATTAAAAATTAGTCATAATTAAACATTGCGATTTGATAAGAAACTGGTAAAAAAACACAAGAGGTGAATTTGTAAATTTTGTGTTTTTATATTTTTAATAAGTTTCGTTCGGTAAGTTGATTACAATTTTCACTTAAAAAAAATATATTTATGTACATTTTTCGTCTAGGTACCTATAATGGATGTTTTCGGAATTTTTCTATTCTTTCTTATCCCTTTCCTTTTGTTCTGTTTGTGCGGCTTTTGTTGCAGATCGAAACAGCGAGGGATCATCTTTTCAAGTAAGTTTTTTTTGCTCAATTCCAATTGAATAATACCTGAATAGAATTGGTAATTCAGCTTGCAGTTGCACACCATATAAGTATGTGCAAAATTAATTCATAAAATAACAAATTCATCAAGAAAGGAACAATATTTGATAGACTAACAGGTGAATCATTAACGATTAGATAAAAAACCTTTTGCTGTTATACAATACCTAGCTAATTATTTTGTGAATTGGCTGTTGGTTGTGCAGTATTTTATTGTTCAAGGGAAGTACATTTTAAAGGCTTGATTATGGCACCTATAAATTACTATAAATTAAACAAAACAACTGTTTGAACGTTACCCTAACCAAAAGCTTGTCAGGTTTTAGGGAAGATATTTTAATTAGTCGTTTGGTTCAACAAGGACAGAAGGTTCGGTTGTTTCTTCATTCTTCTTGTGGACAGGCACGTACGTTGGTGTATACACTGATTTGGATCACCCCGAATATATCCAATACTTTCCTACAAACTGCTGTTTTATTATAAAGAAATTTGCGAAATTCTAAAAAAAGCACTTAAAAACAATTTATTACATTTATTACAACTAATTACATGATTGGGAATTGTTTTCAATTTTAAAAGTTCTTTATTTTAGTCCGTACATAGCATTTTCTTTCTCAAACGAGAAACTTCAAAGCTCAACCACAAAAAATCTTAAAATTTTCATTCTTCCATTCGTTACTTCATTCCCCCTACTTTTCTTCACCCCTTACCCATTTTTTAAAAAGAAAGAATGAAGAAACATCCGAAAAAAGGAATCATGTTACACAAGGTCATGATATGAATTGAGATTGTTGATCTGTTAAAGTAAAAGGTCGTTTAGAATTCAAATCAAAATTCAAACATTTTTTATTTGTTTTGGTGGTGTTTAAAAAATTAAAATGGATTTACAATGATTAAAAACATGATCTTATGCAACGATAATACAAATCGAATTGTTTTCGATGACAAAATCTGTATTTTATAATATTCATTTGGAAAAGTACGTTGATGTTTTTTTTTATTTTAATATTTGTTGTGACAGATTAACAATCAGTAAGTCTGTTCAATGAGTTTGTTCTAGCTAAGCCACTCCATGTAGAAACAAATTGCACGACTGGATCGTACGTACTTGCTCATATGCGCGGTCACATCGTCGAATATATCATAAGCGTCCTTATTAGTTATTCTGTATGCTGTATGCTGTTATGATCATGAAATGCTTTAAAATAAATAACGATAAATAAATAATAATGAAAATAACGAAGTTTGCTTTCATTAGACTAGTGGCTAGGGCTCAACCGAGCAATATAAAACATAACTTGGGGGAAAATATTAAACAAATAAATTTTTTATGAAATCAAAAAACCCTATTCATAACGTTTTTTGGACAAAAATGTAATATATAAAATAAGATGTATTTGTTTTGCTGTTTTCTATTTTATAAATTTTTCATTTCAAAATCGTTTGACCAGTTTTTTCAAAAAAAAAAAATGTTTATAGTTTATACTAGGAGAAAAATTAAAAAAAAAATCTATAGAATCGTTTTTAAAATATTCAAAAAAACAAAATAAATTTAAAAAAAAATATTAAAAATTAAAAAAAAATGTTTTTGAAAATTTTAATAAGCAATACAGTTGAACTTCCATAAGTCGAACTCGCAAAATGAAAGAAAAAAAATTTGAGTTATAGAAACTTCGATTTAGAGAAATACAAGAAAAATTCCAGATTTATTGTTTTATTTTATTTTAAAAGATATTTAAAGAGAAAATTGATTTTTCATTAACAGAAGCTTTGAAAAAGTCAGTAATCGTTTGTTGACGTTTTTTTTCATTGCATTTAAATTTGTAAAAAGTTTCAATCTCGTGAATAACATTAAACAAACGATCCGGCGTGTTCTGTTCAGTAAGTAGAGCATCGCGTATTGTTTCAAATGCTTGAACGACCTTAACTTGCTTCAACTGCACGATTAAATCTTCAACTGAATCAGTATCAGCATCAACTTCATCGTCACTGACGGTTTCTAACTCGGTCTCCACTGATAGCAAAATGTCTGCATCCGACTGGATGTGACAAGTAATAATTTCAGTATCCAAGTTAATGTATTCTTGAAGACTGCATTCTATGTCTTGTATATTTTGTATTCGCGAAAAGTCCTATTGCATTTCTCTGAACTCTGGTATGGGCACACCAAAGTCTCCATGAATTCTATTGGCTCTTAGCTCTGCCAAACTTACATCGTCTTCTTCATCCCAAAGAGAATGTTTGCCAAATCCAGCTTTGATAAAAGAATTTCGTATGGTCGAGCTCTTTACATCGCAGTTCCACGACATTGAAACATTTTTTTATGCAGTCAAGTAAGGTATTTTTGGGAAAACATTCCCTTCTTCTAGAGAAGCCAGTATTTTGCTGATGATTCTCTTTCTGTAGAAACACTTAAAATTTTGTATCACTCCTTGGTCCATTGGTTGTAAGGCTGCTGTCATGTTTGGTGGAAAAAATACAAGCTTAACAGACTTTAAGTTTGTTGGTGATTTGTGGGCACTGCAATTGTCAACAAACATCAGAACCTTTCGTTTTTGATTAAAAAAATTCTTGTCCCATTCCTTTAACCACTCTTCAAAAAAATCAGTAACCATCCATGATTTTTTGTTTCCTCGGTATTTAACAGGCAAAGATTTTACACCTTGTAAACATCGTGATTTATTGCTTTTACCGATAAAAAGAATCTTAAGCTTTTCCTTTCCGCTCATATTTGCGGCAATCATACATGTGACTCGTTCCTTACTATGTTTACCACCGTGACATTTCTCACCTTTAAAAGCCAAGGTTTTGTTTGGAAGACGTTTATAAAAAAGGCCAGTTTCATCTGCATTCAAAATGTCATCTCACAGTCTCCCTGATTGATCGTTGCACTTTCTCCAGACAGTGTTTTTTGAACAATGCCATTATGAAAAAACTCCATAAACAAACTTTTTCTATACAGGTTTTTGTTACGATGGACTTACCTTTTTTTTAATTTATCAAGCCAACCTGTGCTTACAGCAAAGTCAGTTTCTCCCAATTCGGTTGCAAAAATCTTAGCCTTCTCCTTTATAATTGTTCCTGAAATCGGTAAGTTTACATTTCTGGCTTCCGTAAACCATTTCGAGACGGCCCTGTTAACACCATCATATTTAAGAGGTTTTCTTCTCATTCAGATTTTTGCGTTTCCTGAAGTTTCAGCATTTTTTCTTATATTTTCTCTATTCTTCAGTATAGTGGAAAGTGTACTTGGAGGTAAACCATATTTTATTGCCACATCCTTCTTTTTAACACCACTCTCAACTTCACTGATGACCTTCAGTTTTCTTTCAAAAGTAAGTTGCTTCAGTTTTCTTCCTGACATTTCGATTCCTGATTTAAACAAAAATATTTTTGCGCATTCAAACTTGTTAACTCATAGAAAACCAAAGTCCAAATGAAAACTATAATCTTAAACACAGCCAATCGCAGTAGACAAAAGTTAATTTCAAAAAAAAAAAAAATAAAAAGAAAAGGGGATTTCCCGATTCAGAGCAAAACTAAGTACAATATGTATCCATCATTCCTCTATGCTCTATGGCATGCACAATGCACATACATACGAATGCGAGTATATAACATATTTCGAAAATAATTAGAGTAGACTAAATTGAATTTAAAAAAAATTGATCTAGAACAACAGTTCGAGTTAAAGAGATTTTTAACTTCCAAACGCAATAAAAAAGTTCGAAATATAGAGAAATTAGAGTTATAGAAGTTCGAGTTATGGAGGTCCAAATGCATGAATATAAAGTTGAAAACGCAACGTTTTCAATTAAACTTCGAATAATAGAGAAATTCGACTCAAAGAAGTTCGAGTTATGGAAGTTCGACTGTATTATTTAAATCATAAAAGACTACATATTTTGAAAATTTCATCAAAATCCGTAAATTAGTTAACGAGAAAGTCTGATTTTAAAAAAACCGGTCATATGGGAGGTACCGTTATAAAACTTTTTCTGAAAAATCCATTAAAACTAAAAGATAGATTTAGCATAGAAAACACCATTCAGAAAGTTTTATCAAAATCGTAGGAGCCGTTTTCGAGTTTTTCATTAAAGGTAATATGGCAGATACCGTTAGTTTTGGAGCTAGAATGCCAATTCAAAAAACAGCCGGGTAGAGTACTTTAAAAATACTATATACTCAAATCGGCCCAACCGTGTAGGCTGTAGGAATTGATACAGCCAGGCAGACAGACGGACGAATTTTCCGGACCCACTTTTTTCGACTTCTCAATCATCGTAATGTCATGTTTGATTGTTAGATTTATTTTTTACCAATGCATAACTTGCCTTATAGTCCCTATAAATCGCAAGTAAAAAGCAAGATTATGCTGTTCATTGAGGAAATTTCGCGCCCAAGCTGCCTCAATTTTTTGGATTTGCTGTTCATTGAGTTTTTCTAGAGCAAGTTAGAGCAAGATTTTCTACACTTGCTTTTTTAAAAAAAAATAATTGAAAAAATGCATCGTATTGAACTTAGGTCTAATGTGGACTTATAAGTAGAAGTGAATTGCTACAGCCGAACAAATTTAGCTACTGGACTTTCTTGCTTGTCAAACACGAAATCAGCAGGTCGAAAAAATGTTGAGTTTGAATTTAAAAGTCTGTGAATTGTGAATTGATTTGTTAAATTTTGTTTGTTTTATTATTTTGTTGCCCAAACCTTTTTCCAAACTTTTAACCAAAAATTACGGGAACAGACCTAGTCATTACCGCCCCTTACAGCAATTCATCAATTTGTAATTTTCTCTTTCAAATACATTTTGCGGTACAACATGCGCCCCACATACTGGAAGTTTATTTTACTATTCATATAATAAATTGTGTCAACGGTATAGCAACCCAATAAATACGAACAAAATGATCTTATAAAACTTCTTCTGATTTAATTATTCTCTGTCTCTCTCTCGAAATTAAATCCATCTACCATATTTTATCATTGGTTCCTGTATAAGTATATTTAAACTGCACTAGCTGGGATAGACATTTTAATATGCTTGAAGACAACTTGTACATTACCGATCTTAAAAACATCATGCTTATTGGCGACTTCAACGCAAGAACTGAAGCAAACGAATTCAAATCTCCGAAATTGAACCTCCGTCTTTCAAGAGATAGTATTTTAAACAAAGAAGGAAAGAAAATGATTGATCTTTGCAATTCGTTCGGATTAAGTATTTGCAATGGAAGCACACTTGGAGACGCTGATGGGGATTACACTTTCATCGGTCCACTGGGCAACTCAGTAATAGAATATGCTATGGTGAATGGGGATTGGTGTAAGCTTATGGATAACTTCGAAGCTCTGTCGCAGATTCAATCCGATCATCTGCCTATCCAAATATCAATTCAGGTACCAACGACTCGACAGCACGAAGTTTTGTTGCCTACAATACCTACAAAATACAAATGGCATCAATCGATTGCAAATATTTATGCAACAGCTTTAGAAAACAACATCTCCCGACAGCTAGTACCTTTCGCCACACATATTAGTCTTTCCAAACTTGATGACACCATAGCAACCTCGATACCAACTACTTGCAAGATGAAAAATAATAATGCATTAACAACCCTCGTGAAAAATGGTTTGACAGAGACTGCTCAGAGGCTAGGAAGAAATCATTTGCTTGGTTAAGGCTTGTAAAAAAGTACCCTCAAAATCTATTTCTCAAGCGGGAATACCTGTCTTCAAACAAAATTATAAAATGCCTGCTTAAAACAAAGCGTCTACTACGACTACTTCGAAAAAACTGCGCAGGTTCTTTCAAGTTGCAGTAATGCTTCTAAATTTTAGAGTAAAGTGCGTCATATAAACAACGACAAAAAGCTACAGCAACCCACTCTACCGGTCGACCTGAAAGATTTAAGGGAACATTTTAAAAATCTCACAAGGGACAAGTTTTCTACGACTTTCCAATATGCTATCCCTTTCCAAATAAACGAAGCCTTGGACGCGCCTTTTAATCACTTAGAGATAAAAACAGTGTTGGATGAACTGAAAAACAACAAAGCTCCGGGATCCAATTGAATACCACCTGAATTTTATAAATTCAGCACACCTCTATTCGTCGTACATTTTATTCTAGCGCTAAACCAGGCTTATGATCACGGGTGCGTGCCAAGTTATTTTAAGGATTCCATCGTAGCTCCGATATTCAAGAAAGGTACATAACCGCACCGTTCCTGCAAACTATTGAGGAATTTTCTTGTTGAACTCATCAATGAAAGTTCTAACAAAGCTTCTCTACAAAGGACTCTACAACTGGGTTGAAGTTAACAATCTCCTGGGTGAGTCATAAGCTGGGTTCCGCAAAAACTACTCCACTATAGATCATATCTATACACTCACGGCATTGCAGAGGTTTTCATCAAAGCCAAAAAGAAGTTATACGCTTTCTTTATAGACTTTAAAGCAGCCTTCGACATCATCGACAGAAACGCTCTTATGCTTAAGCTATACAGCAAATGTGTTTCAACGAAATTTGGACGTATTTTGGAAACATTGTATGACTCCACAACTTCTGCGCTCTCATTTAACAATAATATATCGGAAACATATGAGGTGGAAATCGGTGTAAGATAAGGATGTAACTTAAGCCCCCTTTTGTTTGCCCTCTTCATAGACGATATCGAGGATGTTTTACAGGGTGCAGCAAGAGTCATTGCAAATCTAATAGTAAAATCTTTGAAATTTGCTGATGGACATTGTGATTTTTGCTGAAACACCTGGAAGCCTCCAATTAATAATTAACAGATTTGCTGATTACTGCCACAAATGGAGGCTTCAGGTAACCTCAGTAAACCTCAGTAAAAAAAAGGTGGTGGCCCGAATTGTCGGAACGAAAGGTGGAGATTCCACAATAATGAAATTGAAGTAGTAAGTGACTATGATTACCTTGTTATAAAAATATCGAGAATCTATAGCTGAGAAACCATATGTCGGAGAAAATTGCAAATTAAAAAAAACGCTCTTAATGCAACGTGGAGGTCGATTATGCATAGTAAGGATGTTAACTTCAACTCCAAGTTTCGATTTTTTGAAGCACAGGTGTTGAATTCGACGAGGTATAAAATCTTCTGCGATATTTTCTGAAAAGAACGCTAAGGCTTCCAAGCAGTACTACAAACCACATTCTCATACTCGAAACGGGTCTGCCTCCGATATTCATTTCAACACTGAAAATACAGGTAGACTACATATTGAAAACGTTAAATATGGATGAGAACAGGCTGCCAAAAATATTAACTATGGTTATTTTAAGAAAGAAATTATCTTGTTTCGAGACTTGGAGTAACTTAGCTTCCCATTTCGAAAACAGACCAGAGCTATGGAAACCCCAACTGTATGATCTAGTCAGCGCAGTAGATGTTAAAAAAGGGCTGGGTTCGTTACAAGAGTGAGACAGTCAACAAATAGACGTATTTATGCAATGCTCGACTACTTCATCCAAAAGCTATTTTAAGGAAGAGTACTCGATCTCCCTCATGTCACTCGTTTTAAAAACAAGAGGAGAGTTTTTACCACTCAACTTTATACCACACAGGGAAGAACGCCCAAAAATCTGCAATCTGTGTAATCAAGGAGAAAGAGAAAACGTTTACCACTTTCTTTGCATATGTCCTATCTTAATGGAAACCCGGAGGAGTGTTTTCGGGATGACTTTACTCGGTGAAGATGAGATGCTCAGTATTCTAAACGGAGCTGATTGGAAAAATTTGTTTAAGTTTGTCAAGCTTGCGCTTTCCTACAGAAAAGAAATTATTGAAAATCTTTTTTAAAAATTAATTACTTACATTCACTTTAAAGTTAAGTTTAACTGGCAGACGGCTTAGGCCATGCTCACAAATGTTTGTATATCACTATGAATTATGTAAATCTTAAAGACAAATAAAACATTTATTAATCTAAATCTAATCTAATTGTTGTTTCGAATTCCCAAATTCTAATCAAAAAATGTCTTATCAATATGTTTTTTCAAGATGATAAGGAATTAGGGTTTGTATGAGATGTATGTATCATATACAGCTCAGTGTTATTTCTATTGAAAGTTGTTAAAGTGTCTCTCTTAAAAAAAATGATGTTCTATGTTTTTGACGCCACAACTTCATATTTTATCATAATAATTTGTGTTGTTAGTTTTGTAATACTTTTGAAGTTGATTGTTCTAGTTCCAGTTCGAACATCAACAAAGGATGTTATTTTATTAAAGTGTTAGTATCGAAATGCTAATGGTTCATTTAGTTATAGGAATTAGTGAAAGGTGTTACCCAAGTAAAAATGGTATCATATTGGTTTCTAATATTTAACATTCTTCTAAGGAATATATTAGTCATATGAAATACAAGAAATCCCCTAGTTTTTGTCTCAGTTAGTTAATATATTTTTTTTTCTAAGAAAGAAAATAATATTTTAGTGGAGTTTGTCCCAAAAGATCTTTTTACTTGCGATTATAGGGACTATAGGCAAGTTTTGAATTCGTGAATATTAAAAAAATTGAGATAACAATCAAACATGACATTACGATCATAGAGAAGTCTAAAAAAGTGATCGAGAAAAAATGTCTGTCTGTCTGTCTGTCTGTCTGTCAGTATGTATAACGAGCTGCAGCCTAAACGGCTAATGCGATTATCTTCAAATTTGGTGTGTAGGATTATTTTGGCATTCCCCAGAGGGAAAATTGAAATTTTATGTTTGCGCCTAAAAATAACGGTACGATGACCGTTTAGGAAAAGATTATTTTTCTCGAAAACGGCTCCAACGATTTTGATGAAAATTTTTGAGAATTTTTTTGATGGCATTGGCTATCATTTGGTTAGAACCACATGCACGGGAAAAGTCTATTAACGGGACCTTTCATATAACGGTTTTTTTAATTTTGGGTTTTCTCGGTGACGGCTATTTGGATTTCTGTCAAATTTTATATTTATTTATTAATTCTGCATATCAAATTTTTTAATAATTTTTTTTCTAATAAAAATTAATTTTTTAATTTTTTTTTTAAATCAATATTTTTAAAACTAATCAAAAAAATTATTTTAAATTTTATATCCACATGTACATTAATAAACTCTAAAAAACTGACTACCAAAATTTAAACAAAAAAATTCAAAAAACTAAAAATAAATAAAACAGGATTTTATCAAAACCGGTCCTACAATTTTCAAAATAATTTTTTCATAAATTCTTTGTTATTTAAGACGTGTGATGGCATACTTCATTTTTACTAAAAACCGTTAAGTATTGTGGTTTTGATACTTTTTATAAGTTCAAACTGTTCTATTTTCAACGTAAATGTTACTTGTTTCTGTCAAAGATCTTGGTTTCCAATGTAATTAGGCATAAAGAAGTACGTGCGACCCAGTCGTGCCCATTTTTTAATTATCAACAAAAAATAACAACTCTGTATAATCTTCGCAAAGAGGATTTTTAACATTAGTTCTTATTCGTTATCTTCTGTCTGAAAAAAAAAATATTATCTTCTGATTATACATAAATATGTACATGGGCGTGCAATATAGTATTGTTAGTCATTTCCCGTTGAGGAGAAAAGTAAACTGTGTTACATAGATTCATGTAGTATAACAAAACCAATTTGAGCAAAAACTAACTTCACCTCGAGTGGTTTGTATTGACCAAAGCCTCCTAAGAGATAGGGATTTCGCAAGCAAAATAAGATTATAACCATAATTTTTCGTTGTCATCATGCCATGCCTGCAACTACAGTTAAGATATGGGGCTTCCACGATTCTACAATAAGCACGAGGATTTAATTCTTCAAAATATTAAACAAAAAATGAGTTTGGTTTATCGTTTAAGGAACATTAGGTGTGTGCTCTCATGTATATTACATTTTAGTGATATGAAGCTTGGAACTCTCCACGGCTTATGTTTTAGTTTTTTTTTTTAATTTTTGGTAATTATTATTTAATTTACAATTTTTGAACGATCAAAAGAGAAAAACAGTTCAAACATTGATAGTAATTTTAAATTAATATTAAAGTTTTTAAAATGTCCAATTTAATTAAACATACTAAAGAGTAGATGTGTCTGGACTAGAAAATGAAATGCAATATCTCTATATATAAAAATGGATGTATGTTTGTATGTATGTCCGGTATGGATTCTTAAACAGCCCAACGGATTTTTATGAAACTTTCAGGGTAGATATCATTTAGTCCAAGGATGGTTCCTGTGAAGGGTTGGTGCTGATCGGGTAGAAGGAAAAACAATTTAAGGGTTTTGGCAATTTTTTTAATTTTTTTTGTATTGTGACCCGATAGTCAACACTGGGCAAAAGATATTGGAGAACCAGGTTTTCCCTGTACCTTTACAATTGGTATATATCAACAATATTAAATTTAAATGATTTGACCGATTTGAAGCAACTTGAAGCATAGGATTGTTTTTATTTCGATTAATGGACTCAATATTATTTTATTTCAAAATAAATGACCCACAGCAACGCGTGGCCGGCTCTACTAGTCATAAATAATATTTAAGAAAAGCTGTTACACACTTCGTATTCAGTGGAGTTTTTATTTGACTCCAGAATTGTCATAAAATGTATAAAATTGCATTTTGGATGAGGAGAGCATTATTTCAGTTAGTGCCGGCCGGAGGCCAGATTTAAGTTAGAGCGAGATAAGACTTAACAAAACAATAAGTCCGTTTTCCTAAATCGGACAAGAACTCAAACTTCTTCAAATTGGCTGCAAGTGTTTTAGCTCCCGAACTCGTGACGGGGTCAGTTTCAGTTTCAGTTGATTGTTTATAGTTTTCTTCAAAAAAACTTTTTCTCAGGATACTAGTTCAGACCGCTTTCAAATTATTGACTCTACTTTCCAATCTTGTCTCACAAACCTTCTTTAGAGTTAAATTGTGTAATTTTTTTTTTTATAATAAGAACGACCCTTAAAATGTTAAAAACACCATGCGAGCATTAAGGTAATAAGGAAGAATGTAAAAGGAACCAACTATAGGGGTATCAGTCGCCTCAACATCACCTACAAGATCTTTTCTGCTGTATTGTGCGAACGGCTTAAGCCATTCGTCAACAACCTGATAGGTCCACATCAGTGCGGTTTTAGGCCAGGAAAGTCTACTATCGATCAAATATTCACATTACGGCAGATCTTGGAAAAAACTCAAGAACTTCAAATCGATACCCACTACCTTTTCATCGATTTCAAAGCCGCGTACGACAGCATTAATAGAGACGATTTATATAGAGCAAAGTGCAGTTTTAACATCCCTGCCAAACTCGATTTAGACAAGGCGATGCGCTGTCATGCGACTTTTTCAACATCATACTTGAAAGAATAGTGCAGAACTCTCACACCAACACCAGAGGCACGATTTTTCAAAAGTCCGTCCAATTACTCGCATACGCCAACGATATTGCCATAATCGGAAGAAAGCAGCGTGATGTAAGTAGTGCTTTTGTGAGTATTGAGACGGAAGCGTCGAAAATGGGTTTAGCAGTCAATGAGGGCAAATATATGCTGTCATCAAGAAGAGACACCCAACATCGACGTCTTGGACAAAACATCACCATAGGCAGCTATAACTTGGAGGTAGTTAGGGACTTTGCCTACCTGAGCTCCGCTATTAACTCAGACACCAACACCAGCGCTGAAATCAAACGAAGAAGGTCTTGCCAATCGCTGCTTCTTCGGGCTTAGAAGGCAATTGAGTAGCAAAGCCTTCTCTCGGGTAACTAAATTGTCCTTTTATAAGACCCTCATCATCCCAGCCCTGCTCTATTATGCAGGCGCATGGACTCTGTTAAAAGCGGATGAGAACGCTTTAGGCTGTATCGAGAGAAAGATTCTCCGGGTGATTTTTGGCCATATGCATTAACGGAGAGTGGAGAAGAAGATACATAGACCTAGCCAAAAGAGTAAAAATTCAACGTCTCAGATGGCTGGATCATATAGAGCGGATGGACATCAATGCTCCGGCCCGGAAAATCTTCAAATCCACCCCAGAATGACGGCGCAGTAGAGGAAGACCGAGACTCAAGTGGCGCACACAAGTGGAAGAGGACCTCAACCGACTCCACGTGCGAAACTGGAGGCGGCTAGCTAGGGACCGAGCTGGCTGGAAAAGCTTGTTGGTTGAGGCCCAGGTCCACCCCGGACTGTAGCGCCACCTAAGATAGGTAGGTAGGTAAAAAGAGGTGTCGATGGAAATGAGTTTTAAAACTCTGCATATCAAAATGGGAGGAGCCAGGTGGAGCGTTCCACATTCGTGTGGTTGGACTAAAGAAAGTATCGCTGTACTTTACAGTACGTCCCAAATTGAGCTTAAGGGTAAACTGACGGGCATTCCCAGCATTGTTTCAGGGGAGGAATGCGACTGGATATTTCTTGCATCTTCGAAGGAAACCTAGGTTTGCAGCATTCTTGGCAACGTCGAAGATGTGGTCATTGCACAGAAGGTGGTCTGTAATGCACATACCGAGAACTAAGAGGTTTTCTGTTTCTTCGATACATGGATAGTACGATTGTGGGTATGTTTCGCTTTAACGACAAAAGACAACATTGAGTTTTTGAAGCATTTCACGCGATTTCTTATTCCCCCTTGTACAATGCTGTCAAGATCAGAATTTAATGAACTTATCATACGCTGTCGTTGCAGTTCCAGTTTTGTACTTCAAGATGGATTGTAAACAAGTAGCAATTATTAGCATCACTTTTTGTTATCATGAACAAAATACAAGCAAATAAAAACAAAAAACCTGTCAACTAGATTAAAATGCTTGAACAGTAAAGAAAGTTTTCTATTCGGAAGGGGAAACAGAGAAACATTTCAGAAATGTTTCGCGAAGCGTCCAAACCTAAATAAACATTTAAAATCATTTTGCTTTCGCCAAAAAGGTGGAGAGATTGGTTCCACTTTTGGTTCGCCTTTTTTAGGGCTAGGCTGGACAAATGCTGTTTTCCATCCACTCGCAAAGAGCGAGGAATAGGACCGATGGAAAAGCTTACACAGAGGTTTTGCCAGCGTTGAAGAACACCTCTTCAAAACAATAGCGGGGATACTAACCGAGCCAGCGGATTTGTGTATATTAAGATCTTTCAATACTCTTGCGACTGAACGAGTGTAAAGGAAAATTGGTCCAATAAAATCATTTCGAGTACAGGAGGAGTTCTAACACCTGCTGGCAGCGCTGAGTTTGCCGCGAATTGGGCAGCAAGCAGATCTGCTTTCTCTTGAGAACTGACAGAAGGAGTATCGTTGAAGACCCGAAGATGACAAGGAATTCTTTACGTTTTTTTTACAAATGACCAACAATTTTTGCTGCCTTGGAGACATTGCAGTATTTTTTGACGATTTTTTTGTTCATATCTGCGCTGGAATCAATGTCACTATCGAGGAAGCATAGTGAGCAGTTAAAGGCCTTGAAATAGTTATTTAGACCTCCCCAGTTGGCTTTCTGGTATTGCCTAACGGTTCTCTTGTGGCTTTTTCGTTAACTGGAATGGGTTGGCACGAGAAATTTGCATCAGATGTGCCTAGAGGCGGTAATACACAAATTGTGCATTTATCAGGGTCCGAGGTAAGAAACAAGCCTAAGGCATTGTCGGTTTGACCTGCAATGTTAGGAATTCGGTTTTGCTCAGCAAAGGTGGTGTAACTCAGCAAAAATCTCTTCTCTAAAGAAAACATAATATGAATTTATCGTTAATTTTTAACGCATGAAATTGAATTTTGTTTTTAAGCATAGACCGAATTCTGGTTGAAGTTGATATGCAACATCATTCCTTATATAAACGGTGAGGCCATGATTGGCAAATAATAAAGGCACTAGTGAATACCCATGCAAGGAAAATTCCGACTTATGTTTCACAAGTGGTCTGTTCATCAAAGTATGAACATATGCAGCTCAGAAATTCTTCCCTAGTCCGCGAATGTTGACATAGTCAGTTTTAAAATTACTTACCATTTTAAAACCCAGATTAAAAAAAAAAAAACTAAAACGGAAAAATTGTCTATGATCAAAACTCCACTAAGTTCCAATTTGAACTTCACAACACAAATTATTGCCTTCTTCATAAAATGTAATTGCTCCGCCCCTGGTTACAAAGAGAGCATTGATCAATACATCCGATAACGACTCAACTTTTTCATGCGGATTTACCGCAAAGTTCAAGTTGAATCGTCTGTCAATGATAAAGGCAAGGTAAAGATAAAGGAAATACTTGCTGTCTCACATATTTTTTTCGCCCACAAGTAGTTTTGTTATCAAGACAGGTATGTGTGGCTGATGTATATATATTTATCTATATTATGGTGATTGGTAAATGATTTTTGTATTATTTTTTTTCTATGAACTGATTTTTTGTTATCGCGCCCGAGGTTTATTTTATTTATTTTACTTTAGTTTTTATTTTTATTATTTGTGTTATAATAATAATATTTTTGATGTTACTGGAGTTTTGGCTGCATCAGCTACAACTATTAGATGGAGACTATTGCAACCAAAAGTATTAAAAAATGCTCGACGATTTTCTTTTCAATTATGCGACTGCACTCTTTTTGTTGTGAAATCATATTCGCGCCATTGTCGTAACCTTGACCTCTACCACTGTCGCGCTGCATATGTAAAAAAAAGAACTAATCCGCTTCACCACCGTCCAAAATTCAGACCGCCGGAACTCTATGATTTAGGAACGACAACTCAATATAATAATTGAAATAAAGAAACTGGGAATGTGTTGAAAGTAGAGTTAATTTTCCTTAAAGATACCTTAAGCGCCCCCTTTACATCAGCGCCTAGAGCGGCCGTTCCATTCTCGCTATGGGCGGGCCGGACCTGATTTTTCAGTAGCTATAGTCTTGTTGCTAAAAAAATGCAAGGAAAGATTAGTATTTAACAAGATCACTATCGTCCGTAAATTTAATCAGTGATGATCCCAAGTTGTTGTATTTTTTGCATGAATAAGTTATTGAAATCAAACATTTTACTGAACGCAGCCGACAGCTTAAAAATTTTAAAAGCTTTTAGGCCATACTAACCATTTACAAATGTATCACCTATTGGAAAACCCCTCATTTCTACAGAAGCTATGTTCCTACTTATCTAAAAACAAAGCGGGTTATCCGGCGTATTTCCTCTGATTACCATTAGTCATGAACTTGAAAGTTCTAAGACCAACACGTGTATTCTATTTGTATCCACCAGACCATACACAATCTCGCATGCAAGCCAATAATTCTGTTTGTTTTTTCTTCGTCAGCGATTATAAACAAAGGCTTAATCCACATCATTTTTCAAATAAACAAACTATATTTAAATAACTTTTTATCCCTTTAATGTTGCTCAAATATAACCTACTGATGCACCCTAAAATCTGAAGTTTTTGTTTGATGATCATGGTTCATTTTGCATAGTTCAAAATACCTAACCGAGAATTTCATTTATATTGCTTTTCTTTTCCCAGAATATCCAAACGATTGTATTATTTATTTTTTTTCGATGTTGAATGTTGATTGTTGAATATGTCGATGTTTTAATTTTTAATTCTGCGTCTGAGAAGAGAATGGAGAAGACCAAGAATCAGTCTGTGTTTGTAGTTGAAATCGAAAGCAACAAGTATAACAATGTCCGTCGAATATAGTGGCGGTAAGGCTCTAAAGTGTCAGAATTTCTCTTGTGAATCATTAAAAAAATAATTTTTTTATAGGTTCAGGCTTTCCCTATGGGTTTTTGTTATTTATACTTATATTGATATTGTTTAGCATGTGCACGCACCTCTGCTGCAAAACCGAACGAGGTGCTGTTTATAGAAGTGAGTACAAGTATTTAATCGGTTATAGATTTTAGTTTTTAGTTTATTCCAAAAGTTTTGCGGTGAACGTGGGCTATTGCGTCATATTCGGTGTATCCAAAACTATTTCCTTAGGGAGAAGACGCAAATAGGTATTTGTTCATGGCGAACTAAAATAAAAAAAAAAGAATGACGCCCATCGCATTGTTGTTTTCACATGGGAACTTTGGCAAAATAAGCTTTCTGGATATACCTATTTACATATTTGTATATCTTAGCATTTAGCAGTTCTATGAGTATGAATTAATAATTATCTTCGAAATAACCAATACACGTATTTTTTGTATCCAACACTCTTGCCTTCTTGAATTCATCCATAAATTCTTTAAATTGTTCAAATAATCTTTTAAAAATGTGTGTGTTTTTTTCTAAATAATTTTGTTTTTTTTTTCTTTGTCAAATCGGTTTAATACGTAAGAAGTGTAACTTTAAACTAAGACCGGCCTTTATGTAAAATCTGAGAAACGGTAAAGCATATGTGCGACTCAGCCTAATTTTGGTTTTTTAAACTCTTTGATAAAAAAACGAAAACGAAATATAATGGAAGTGCGGTTTCAGTCGCAACACTCGCGTGTTAACTTTACAGTTCGAACAAATGTGCATCGTTACAAGCAAATGCATATATACAGGGTGGACCAATAGAAGTCATTCATCCGATGTTGTTTGGCTCTCTTTTTTCTAAATGAAAAACTTTGATTCTATTTTTTGATTATGTTTATTTGAACCTTTAGAAAATTGTATTGGTCAAGTCGAGAGGATGATATCGGCCAAATGGGCGCCGTCACAATTGATTGCCACACGGGCTCGTTTTATGGCATTTTTCATCACTTCAGCGAGAACTTCGGGCGACAGATTCTCGCACTCATGTCGAATGTTGTCCTTGAGGGCTACCAGAGTCTCGGGCTTCTTGACGTAAACACGGGACTTCAAAAAACCCCACAAAAAATAGTCTGAAACGGTTAAATCTTGCGGGCCAGTGCAAATCGCTAAAACGAGAGATGAGGCGACCCGGGAATGCCGCCCTTCAGAATATCGGTTCATGTCGGTTCATGTATCGCTCCATGGCTTGTTCATCTGTATTCTGCATCTGTCTAGCCCAAAAATGTCAAAACAGATTTGACTTTGGCGGCCATTTGCAAAAATGAGAGCATCTTTCAATAGGGTGATTTCTTTTTGCTCACCTTGTAAATTGCTTCTTGTAACTGGAAATTCTGTTGAATGTTTAATGCCAAGAAAATTAAATGATTGCTTTCCAATCCAAAAGCAATAAGTAAAAAGGTTGGGTCATATTCATATTTTATATACATATGTATTTATTTAAAAGTTTTGTAACCCTGTATTCTATGTGTGTTTGGAGCTCGCATTGTAGGAACTCCAGACATGAAATCAAAGCTGTAAAAACTCAAAACTCAAATCAGCTGTGTGAGTGCAGTTTTATTTGAAAAACAAGTTGTACCTATTTTATAAATATTTGTGATTTTATTACGGCCATGTTGTTCACATTTCTCAGGACACAAAACAGTTAGTTAGAACGTGTTTTGTTGTGAAAACTGTCAAACTGTTTCAAAACTTGTTTAAACAATAAGTTGTTATTATTCACTTTCAATAATAAAACAAGTTTATGTTTTCAAATGAGTTTCGTATTCTGGAAATGGAAAACTAAACAAGTATTGCCGCTTTCCAGTATTTGAAAAGAATTAAAAACTTTCTTGCTTTTTTATTTGAGATTGCAATACTACATTTAAGCAATATTAATTACAGCAACGTTGTTTCGTTTGCTAGTGGCTTAGTGGTTAGTGGGCTGGACTGCTAAGCGAATGAGCCTGGGTTCGAATCCAGGTCATAGCCACCTTCTTTTCCGGGGTACTGCCTCTTGCGAGGAACTGACAAAACTTTCAAGATTTGCCTCGAAAAAGTGCATCTCATCTAGCCGTTCGGAATCGGCGGTAAACTGTAGGTCCCTTCCATTCTTGCAGATTAACAACACACACACAGGAATGGTTGAGAGTATAAGCCACTTGGCCTTGGCTCCTTAAGGAGCTGTCGCGCCAGTGAATATATTTTGCGTTTGCTAACCAAAGGTTTTATAATGTTCCATGCATTATTTAGTGTCAAAAAAATTGTTGCTGCATCTCAGACAAAATGGATCATCAAATATAGAAGAACAAAAGATTCAAAGGTAAAAAATGGATTCAATATGATATGAAAACCCTTGTATCACTTTATATGTATAACTTAGGACGAAGTTGTCGCATGCTGCCTCCTATAACACCCCTGCTTGGGGTCACTATAGGATTCGGAATGGGTGCGAGATTTTTTGTATGTAAAGTTCGTAACTGCCCCTTTTGCCCAATTGGTTTTTTTTTTTTTTTTTTTTTTTTTTAATAGGTGAGTCTAATAATGTCACCTTATTGGAGTTTTTAAATTGCAATAAAGTCGCAAAACTTTTTTTTGACTTTATTTCACCGAAGTTACATACGCATTGTCCAAAGAAAGAAATAAGGCTATATCTTAAAAAAGTCACGATGCTGGAATCAGCGAATTGAGTGTATATCTGGAATATAAGGCTTTGGTTCTGACCATTCAATTATATCTCCTCGTCAGATTAGGCAAATTTTAATCCAACAAAATGTGTAAATTTGAATAATTCCATTAGCATTGTTACTGATCATTTGGAAAGTTCGATTAAGTGACAAGGACACCGACAAAAAAGTCAATTATGACGAAGAAGATAATGGAGTTATTTTTTTTATTTTCTTATAACAATACCGAAACAATGCATTCAAGTAATGCAGATACGTCAGATATTGCCGTGGGTCGCAGTGGTGCAGTAGATAAGGTTTTTGCTTGTTAACCCAGAGATCGTAAGTTCGAATTTTAAGCTGGTTAACAATTTTCCAAAACTCCTACATATATGTTATCCTAAATTGATGCTCGTTTTGTATTAATTCATAATAAGGGTAGTTAATAATAACCCCTTTAGTGCGAGCCGATTATAAAAAAAGGGTTCTTCTAAGATGATCTTATTACTTTCCTGTGTCCGTCATCTCAAAAACGCTCAAAATAACGAGTGACTTTGTAGACTTAAAACCCCATCCATGTAACAGAGCAGCAGCAACCATAAATATTTGTACTATGGGAAGAGCGACGTTTAAGCATAAATACATACATATATACCGGATTGCGGCGTTTAAGAACAACGTACAGTCGTTATACCGCATTACGTTTCCGTATTAGCGATGCTAAGTATCGTCGCTTCATTGAGTCGGTAGCTACATAATTCGGTAGGATTTAATTATGTGGCTATGTACGGTAGGCTGGAATATCCAGAATCACCATCAATAACATATCGATAAAAATAAGATAAAAAAGGTCACCAAATAAGCAGCGGTTATGCTTTCGTTTACTAATAGTCTTCTCGAATTGACGAATCTCGTGCACATCAATAATATGAAAATGTTACAAATATAGTTTTGCTAATCACAAAACAAACTTTTTCCAGCTTTATGAATTTCTTTATTTATTCAAAACTTGTTTTCAAGTTTCAAGTTTTAAATGTCAAAGTGCTTGTGAATAATACCGATTTTTTCAAAATTTTGAAATTTGAAATTTGAAATTTTACAGAATAACTCAAAACTAGTTCTATAAAAAGTCAATAATATGACCGTAAGCATTGTATATATGTACATTCTCTATAGTACTCTCATGGTGGTCATTTTTCGTCTGGCCATCTTCCTGGTTGATTCGAAACTAACTCTAAATAGTGGAGACGAGAACCTTTATTGATATTTTTATGTACATACATATATACTATTGATATGACCTAAAATTATTATTGAATTGAACATGATCTATCCTATCTTGACAAATTAATTAGGTGCCCAAAAACCTTCTTTTCTTTTTCATGAAGTTGTCTGGCTCAGTTTAGCACAACATTGTCTGCACCTTGTCTGACTCAAATGAGACGTGAAGAGTGTTAGCTTGCCTACCACGAAATATCTTTTAAGTGTATTTTAAAACTCAAGGTTTCTTAGATTTTCAAGTTGAAAATCATTAAAGTGAAAAATGTACAACTTAGCATTAGAAATAAAAATTCTTCACAAACAATGATCCATTTGTTTTGACCCCTAGCAGCTGAAGATAAATAATTTTCTCTTTTAAATTGAAATTTTTGTAACACTTGCTAGTTATCAGCTAACTGTTTGCCAGAATGTGAGTAATTTTTTGTGAATGTCTGTACTGGTTTTCCCAAAAATAACAAAGATGTCTCGCTTAATTAGCAGCTTTTGACTTTTACTAATAACTTGTCTTTTTTTAATCTCAACAAAATCTATTTCTGTTGTAGGTATTACGTAAACTAATAGAACAGGTCTTTTGTCTTTTGACTTTCTTGAGAACCACTTCACTAATTATAAACAAATTATGTTATAAATGTGAATGTTTGTACGTTTGGATGTTTGTTCGGCAATCACGCCCCAATGGATTAAAGGATTTGGATAAAACTTGCTAGATATGTTCTACGAAAAATGAAGGCTTTATCTGGTTTTATGTATGGCTGCAGGTTTCTTTGTTAATCTTTTATGCCTCAACGATTTCATGAATTTGTGAAATTTGCTAGATGGACACAGATGCTAGGTGCGATACAACATGTAATTCATTTGATTTGGACTGGTGCAGGTGATCCATAACTGTGCGTTCTTACATTACTGTCGTTGTCAATTTTGAAGTTTTGTCGTTCAAATTACCAAAATTATTAAGTTTAGTAACTGCATACATACTACATACTACATGACATTTCAACATCGTTCCATGTTGTTGAAGTGTCCAACAGTTACGATTTGTAAGAATTTCCAACTCCTGTTCATATGAATGGAAAGGTTTGTGTAAACACTGTTTTTGTATACAAAATCATGGACGTATTATATATGGACTGCTAGTTGCCTACCTCAAGTTGGTTCCATTTTAGTCTCAGTTATTTTGGGCGACACTAGCCCTCCTGAGTACACTAGCGGGGAAAAAAATTAAACCTCAATTTGGACATTTCATTCAGTAATCCCAGACTTTGGCAGCAGGTTTTCCCACGTTAACATGTTAAAATTTCCTTTTTTCTTCCTGTGTTATCTAGAATATCCCACAATTAATCAATCAAGTAATAAATACAAAAAACCACTCATGAATTTATTGAAATAATTTTTGGTAAATTATAAGTTCGTAAAATTTGCAATACTGCAAACTTAACAAAAAGCCTTAAGGCACACCAAAAAAAAAGTTTTTTTAAGCATTTCAGAAACGTTTAAAATTCCGTTCAGACATTTTTTTTTCTTTCTGAAATGTTTATTTAAGTCTGGACGTTTCGCGAAACATTTCTGACACGTCTATCTGTTTCGCCTTTCGAACGGAAATCTCTCTTTATTTTCATGCATTTTAGTCTTGTTGACAGGTTTTGTTGTTTTTATTTGTTTGTATTTGGTTCATAATGACAAAACGCGACGCTATGATTGCTCCCTTTTTACATCTTGAAATACAGAACTGGATACATAAAAGGAAACAAATCAACATTTAAGAAATGCTTCAGAAATTTCTGAAATGATTTTTAAGCAAAGCAGAAACATTTCAGAAATGTTTTTTAAACAAATGTTTCTTTGTTGTGGACACATCTTTATAGTCTTCACAAGGAATAGGTCTCAACCTCGATCTAAAAAAACAAGAGGCAAAATACCAAAGATGTCACACGCTTCTATGGATGGAATTCAAAAGTGTCAGTTATATTTTACCGGTAAATACGACTTTTTTATTTTTTAAAAACAGATGTCGCGAGCTTCTATGTCAACATTTTAAGTATGTAGTTAATTTTTTTTCCTGAAGTGGGTTCAGGAGAGCTAGCATCGCATTCTCAATTTTGGCGACATTTTTTTTGACAATTGTTGTATGAAGCTGACATTAGACTATCAGTCCATATACAATACGTCCATGTACAAAATAATGACACTTCAACAATAGTTAATACAAATACCCACTTAAATTAAATCATATAATTTATATTCAAATAAATATAATATAATAATATAATATAAGGGATAATATTAGATGGGTACATTTATAAGCCAGTTAGCTTGACATAAGGGACGTCACGCACCAAGTATCCTAGCTTCCAGTCAGACCTTGATAGCACCAAAGACTTAACTAGTATGTAAGCATACAGTGACCATGATACATACCATTTTTAATTACAAGTTCAGATAGAGGCTTTAAACACATTACGCATTGTATAACTGATGAATTAATTAACTTGAAAAGTACAGATAGGTTCCGCTTACTGACTGAAGACTGATAAACCGATGACATATCAGAAATAAGAAAGGAGGGAGCGCATTTAAAAAAATATATACAAAAATATGTGCCTACATGCGATGCGAGCAATAAACATAAATGGGTAACAATTAATTGATAATTGTTTTTGGTGTAAAAATATTTAATCGGATCGAGGGCATATTGGGAACGTGTCGCATACACACACTAGTGTAATATCTTATATATTTGTTTGAAAAATATGAAATGACCATGGCATTTCAATAGAATCATTAAATTTAACGAATTTTAAACAAATTCCCTTTGTTCAGAGTTATGATCATTATGACACACGTGCTCAAGCCATTTTTTTTAATTTGCGTACATTTTTATCAGGAAACTATTTATATGGGCTGAGCTATTAAAATAAGGATTCGTTAGCAAGCTCGAACTTTAAACTTATATGGAGAACTATCTTTCGCAGATAGAAACACTACTAATATTTACTGTTTGCGGATTATCTTTACCGTTCTAATTTTTTTGCTTTCTAATTTGATCTGATCAATTACTGCATTTGCAGTAGAATAATTAAAATTTTAGGTTTCGGCAAATTAGTTCCGGTTGCAACTTTATTTTTTTTTTTTTTTTTATAACTAGCCCGCACTAAAGGGATTCTGACTACCGTTATAATGTTAATTAAACACAGCGAGGGCCTTAGGAAAATAGGGAAGGATGTGAAAGGAGGTAACGATGCACTTCAAAGAGGGAGGTAAAAACAGAGTCTGGCAAGGCATTCCACATTCGCGTGGTACGACTAAAGAAAGGATCCCTATACTTGACAGTATGTCCGAAGTTGGGCTCAAGGGTATACTGATGGGCATTCCTTGCATTGCGAGTATTACGGTTGAATCGTTTCAGGGGAGGAATGCAACTGGCTATTTCACTAGAGCATTCTTTATGGAAGTAGCGATAAAATAATGAAAGGCAGAAGACATTACGTCTGTGCTCCAGAAATGGAAATGTTTCTGTTATTGTTTGATCGCCTATCATTTTTAAAGCTCTTTTTTGTATTCTATTTAGAACACTCAAGTGGGTTATAGGAGCACCTGCCCAAATGTGGGAATTATACTTAAGTTAAGGGCGAATATATGCTTTATATACTGTAGCCAGTTCAGAGGATTGAAGAACTTCTTGCATATTCGAAGGAAACCTAAACATCTCGCAGCATTTTTGGCAACGTGGCATTTGGGGTATATTTCGCTTTAACGACAAAAGACTTGTCATATGCTGTCGTTGCAGTTCCACATCCGAAGAACGAGGATATGAATCTGAAAACAAATACGAATATGAGAGTACAGCAAAACAATTGATTGGATTTGTTGTTTCAGATAATAAGTCGTTGATAAATATAAGGAAAAGAGTCGGATACAAAACAGAGCCCTGGGGCACGCCAGCGTTTATTTTGTGAGAATCAGATTTAAATCCGTCCTATACAACTTGTATTGACCGTTTCGGAAGGTAATTACTAATCCAACGAAGAAGAGATTCGTCGAGCCCAAATGCACGCATTTTCGATAAAAGAGCTTGATGCCAAACTCTATCAAATGCCTTAGACACATCAAGTGCAATAATTTTGCTTTCCCCAAAACGATGGAGAGATTGGTTCGACTTTTCGGTAAGATATACCAACAAAGCACAAGTTGACCTGTTGCTGCGGAATCCGTATGTATGTATGTCTTCCGAGAAAATCTAAAAAAAAAAATCACATTATTTCGAACATTTTCGAAAATAATAACAATTATTGTTATCTTCGAATTCTCGATACCAATAGTTTAAGTGTATCTCATTTTTTGTTCTTATCAGTTTGATATCATTGACATTGACAGTAAATTGATTCGTTTTTCTTTATTTTCAATAACCTGTTTTTAGTTTCTTTGGAGCAGGTTTATCGATTGCAAGTTTTATATTCATATGGCGGCTGTCTTTTTTATCGCAATAACTATTTCGTTCAGCGTATTTATTGTAGTTTCTGTAACTACATGCGTGGTACGTCGTCGAAAAGGAAATGCACGTGTATTTCAAGGTACCTTCATTAGTTAGTATACATTATTTGTATATTTTATTTAATTTTTTTTATTAATTTGGTGTGTATCGATTTGGAATTCTTGGGTAGTTTCCAGGATCTGCCGTAGCGTGAACATTTGATCGATTGTGGACTTTCCTGGTCTGAAACCACACTGATAGGTGCCAATCAGGTTCCTGACGAAAGGTTTCAAGCGTTCGCATAGTACGGCAGAGAGGATCTTGTAGGCGATATTCAGGAGACTTATTCCTCTATAGTTGGCACAGTTTAGAGGGTCTCCTTTCTTGTGGATCGTCCATGTTGAATGGTTCATTCTGCCTGACAGCGGGATTCTGGTCTTCATCGCCGTTTAACAGTCTGCAGAAATGGTCGTTCCATGTACTCAGTTGCGGCATCTCTGATGATCTCTGATGGCTTGTTGGCAGTGTTGCCACTGGTCTTCGGCACTTGATGCTGACGGTAATGGATTTCTTGCGAGGTTACGGGATACTCGATCGTCATAGTTTCTGGCGGTTTCTTGCGATTGCAGCTTTCCGACGTCATACTTCCTTACAGGATTACTCCGTTGTTGTGGTGTTCGGGTTATTCGCATTTTTACATTGGCTGCAACAAGGTAGTGATCCGAATCGATGTTAGCTGCTCGGAAGGTGCGAACATCCAAGATACTGGAGGCGTGTCTTGCATCGATCGCAACGTTATCAATCTGGTTGACGGTTCTTTGATCTGGGTCTCACCAAGTCCCTTTGTGTATATCGAGATGAGGAAACCGTGTGCTTGCAATGGTGTCGTTATGTGCCGCTGTGAAGTCAATTAGCCTAAGTCCGTTTTCAGACGTTGTGTCGTGTAGGCTATGTTTTCCGACATTCCTAACAAAGATTTCCTCTTTACCTATTTTGGCGGCTCACTAACGTGCCGAAAGACCAAGACTTCTTGCCTAAGTCTACCGCTTATGACGAATCCGCACCCAAATAAACGCTGTGGTCTTCTTGCACAATCACCTTAGTACACGTCACAGTTTTTCATCCTGCTTTTGCCCGGCCCATCCCATCGCACTTCCTATGTGGCAGTAATTCCTTCTCTGTAGCAGCCTAGGGCCTCCGCTAGTGCAGATCCGAAGGTCGTTGTCCTTAATTCGTTTTTCCGAGTCGTCAACAGTTAATCCGTCCTTTACCGAGGCTATTGGTCGCTTCGCACAACCCCCAACCTGGAGGGCCAGGTCCTTTGTTGGATTCCTTGGACAAAAGAAACCGGAGAATCCGGAGTCAGTAACCCACTTCGGGGATATGAGCGCTGCCGTTGGCCCATTAAGGGTTCATCCGCCACCATCTCTATTTTTATGCCCTGACTTGCATTGAATTGTCCCAATGACCTTATCTCCAAATACGTCGAAGTAGCTCATTAGGGCGTCTGCTTCGTTGACTGTTGACGTCACCGTTGGTCCAATTGGTTGGGCTCATCCGCCGTACATCCTCTTTCTGAGGGGCTCGTGCAAGACTTCTGCGAATCGATCAGAATAGTCATGAAAGCATTAAAAAAAAAAAAAATTTGAATTTTGAAATTTATTTGGCTCAAAGGCCATTTGTTAAAAAATAAAAAAATTACATTTCAAGGTATTGTTTACATTCAAATAATTTTAAAGGAATTTTAGTTAATAAAAGATTTCGCATATAAACATATTTGGGTTTTAAATTGATTAAAAATATTTATATTTCTTATAAAAGCAGAGCATTATAGTGTTGCTATTTTTCTGTGTTCAACACTTGCGCTTATAAGTTTAACAATTGATGCGTACGAGATAGTTGCAGCAACTGTGCATCACCTGTTTGATGCCGTTCAGTGCCTTCCCTATTCAAAGAGCATCCAACCACCACAAGACAACGTCTAACGGGTTAAAATCGCACGACCTCTCTGTGGCTGGTTCACATCACCTTCACGTGAGATTAACAATGCCCTCGAATCGCTTGCGTAGAATTTCCAATGTGGCGTGAGCCGTGTGGCACATAACACCCTCCTGTTAAAACCACATATCATTAAATTTAGGCAAACCAAACAATGATTTCTTCGGGATGCATTGGTTGGACGCTCTTGGATGCCGTGTGAGTTAGTATTGTATCAAATTCGACAATTTTGTTTGTTGACTTACTCATTCACCTCATCGCTGAAGATGATTTTTCGTCTGATTGCCAACTGCTCCATAGCCCATTCAGCAAACACATACATTCAAAAGATAATTCCAATTGCTTTAATATTTTCAAAAAGTCAAAACTCTTCTGTCTGGAAAACTGGAAAAAAGCTTTTAATAACTAACTGACAATTAATTTTATAATTTAGATAAATGTAGAACGCAAATTTATTTAATGGGAGGATTTAACTTGTAGTTTATTTATGCGTCGGATAGTTAATCAGAACTTTAGTCAGATATTGAGAAACAAGCCCTTAGTCTAATAAATCCTATTAATATTATAAACGTGAAAGTTTGTGAGTATGTATCTTTGTTGCTCTTTCACGCAAAAACTACTGAATGGATTTAGATGAAACTTCAAATAATATAGCTTACATATCAGAATAACACATAGGCTACAATTCATAAATATATATCATATTTGTTGCTCTTTCACGCAAAAACTACTAAATGGATTTTGATGAAACTTCACAATAATATAGCTTACATATCAGAATAACACATAGGCTACAATTCATAAAGATATATCGTATTTGTTGCTCTTTCACACAAAAACTACTGAATGGATTTTGATGAAACTTCACAATAATATAGCTTACATATCAGAATAACACATAGGCTACAATTCATAAAGATATATCGTATTTGTTGCTCTTTCACGCAAAAACTACTGAATGGATGAAATGAAACTTCACAATAATATAGCTTATATATTAGAATAACACATAGGCTACAATTCATAAAGATATATCGTATATTATCCAATGTATAACGATAAGTGTCGGAAAAAACAATTTTATCAAATTATCAGCGCGATTTGTTTTTGGTTAGTAATAAGTTGTAAGGAATTTTTTATGTCAATTGTGTAGACTAATTAATTATAGTATTGACTACTGGAGATAGTGCTTTTGCATATGGGTAAACCGATGTTATGCTTCGCTACCAGGTGGTATCGTATTCTGTATATTCTTCTGTAAAAATTGTAAGTATTTAATAATTTCTTTTTAGTATGTATTGCAGCCTTTAATTAAGAAAACTGCCATACAATTAAAAGATATGTATGTTTTAAAGCGATTTGCATCAATTTTCTATTAAATTAATACAATTTTCATTCTAAAAAAACTTATTTTAGCTGCACGTATTTACACGTATTTTTTACGGTGGTCAAAGTCTTATATGAGTATCACAGTAATTTTGCAATAAAGGAAATGGTTGGAGCTGACAGAAAAGTAACGCGTTACGCTAACGCGATTCTGTGTTTTTTTTCAACCAAAATCAATCGCAAACGTATTCTGAGCACCAGGCGAACATCAGATGTATGTATGTGTGTATGTATGTCGAGTAACGTACCGCCCAAGGAATTTTTATGAAATTTACGGGGTAAATATAGTTTTGTCCAGGTATCGTTATGTGAGTGATTGGTTCCGCTGGCATTATTTTCCCATTTCACATTAAAACATGTTTTTCTAGGGCGTAGTAACGCGCGCCGGGTACCGCTAGTATAATATAAATTAAAGGGAACAGTATAGCTTTAAACAATTGTTTCCATAATATTACATTTGAAAATATTTCTGTTTCGATCAAAGTCGAGTATGCAAATGTCGTTTAACTTAACACAAGCATTTGTGATAAGTTCATTTTGACCTATTTAGTTGTATGGCGGGAAATATGAACAAAATTATAATATCTAGGTCTTCAAGCTCTATATGGTGCTTTTATACCAAACAGTCAATATCACATCTCTTGAAAAAATTTCTTCAAAAAAAAAACTAAATTAATCAATAGGCACCTACTAGTATAAGATGGCAAAGAGTTAGACTAATTCAGTTTTCGTTTTGCTTTGTGAATCTTTTTTGAACTTTCGCAATGCGTATTAAATCTTTTTTGAATAGCGGCGAAAACAACACAAAAATATTCTAGAATAGGGGTTTTTCTTTTTTCAGAAACATAAACTTTCTTTTAACATTAAAAAAATTCCAAAAATATTTGGAATCATTTTTGATTCAATTGTCCATATGCATTGATTATGTAGACATTTTTTTAAAAGAAATTAATACTCATTACGTAAACGACAATACATGCTTCGAAAATTTTAATTAATTAATTTGATAAACGGTATAGCAGGGCATAAAACATAACCAAACATATATAAATTTGTATATTGTTTAATTTAATTAATATTTTTCATGTATTTAACTTCTTTTTCAGCACCCGTTGTAGTGACCTCAGCTACACACACAGCACCTGGTGCCTATCCGCAAGGCGTACACACAGTTTCGGTATACCCGACTTCTACGTCAGGGTATCAACAAGCTGCATATCCACAACAAGCTCCATATCCAGTTGGCGGGTACGTACATTTATTTGTCAATTAATTGAGATAGCTCAAACATAAAATCCTTAATTATATGAGCTTATGAATGTTTTGTTAGAATCTGTTGGACACGATGTACAGTACATTTTTTTAAAAAAAATTACCAAATTACGCTAAAATTGCTATA
The DNA here is from genome assembly GCA_963971375.1 of Platycheirus rosarum. Taxonomy (NCBI): domain Eukaryota; kingdom Metazoa; phylum Arthropoda; class Insecta; order Diptera; family Syrphidae; genus Platycheirus; species Platycheirus rosarum. The sequence continues at coordinate 35,411,445 of OZ020510.1, read as the reverse complement.
ACAACAAATATCGAATTATTGTGCGATTTTTTTCACTGTTCAAAACTGATAAAGACTTCTGTTCGTATTCGTATTACAAAATTAAGATAAGAACTTCCAGATAAGAAGAAAAAAAAGATAAATGTTTGCAATTCATCATAAATTAGATATCAAAATAATTATACTGTACACAGAGTAAGGTTTTTGTTTATTCAGTATTATACACTCGGTGCTGATCTGGTTTTAAATGACATATTGGAAAATGATCTTGATAAAACATTTACATACATATAAATTTTGTTGAATGAATTTGAAAAAAAAGAGATACTAATAGGTCCAACGTATATACATATTATGTCGTTTTAATGAATGGAGCTATGTCCGTATTCAATCCAAACTAACAACTGCTTTTTTTATTTTATCCAATTGTGTGGTTAGACAAATTTAAAGAGTTTATGCTCGACCTGGGTTACACAAGGATACTAAATGTAAAATTAAATAATTTAGACACTCGGTAAAAATCGGTACCAAGTAGTTGGGACTCTTACCGCACTAAAACCACCGGTGAATCAGGGCCAATCTTCGGAAGATCGATAAATGATTTTTCTTTCTTTGTTTATAAATCGCATTGGGGGAAGTTTAAAGTTATAACACTTTCCCATAACTCTTAGACCATCAGCTCGTGAGGCTTGGTTCTTCTTAATCTCCGAACATTTTTTCGTAAATTTAAGACGGTTTCCATTTTGGAGTTGGATGACTTTGCAGTAGCTGATTGTGTAATACAGCACTTCTGTAACCATTTCAATTAGTATATATTATTTTTTTATTACATTACATTGTTAAAATGTATGTACAATTGGACTTAAACTAATTTATAACTAAAATAAATCATGTCGGCTCAACAACAGGGGCCCGACGTGCTTTAGATGACTCTGTACAATACAATGCTATGTTTACTTATATCATATTTTTGTTTGCATAATCTTTTAATTGAAATTCTTATTTTATAATTACTGTCTGATTTGGTTTTAAAAATTGGGGTTAGGATGCGGTATTGTTTATCCTCTGTTGTGTCCGTTGCTGGTTCTCTCGTAGAACGGGGCTTCTTCATTGTTCATTATATCCTTGAATCGGTGGTCTGTGATATGTGACATGATGAGTTGGGGTGGTCCTCCAAGTTCCTCAAAATATTTTCGGAGAACTGTGTCATGAACTGATTTATTGGGATCAGTTTGGTGTCTTCATATAGCTTCTTGTTTGGGACATATTTCCTTGTAATGGGGTTTCGGTGTAGACCTGTACAGCTACGGAGTATCTTCTTTTGAAAAACTTCGATCTTCTTCTTTGTGAACCAAATAGGACAAGGGTACGTCAGAACTGGACGGATCAGCTGTTTATAAATGAGGAGCTTAGTATTAGTGCTTAGTCCGTTTCTTCTCCAAAGAAGTGGATGGACCAGATGTAGGGAGAAGTTAGCTCTCTTAAGCATAAATGAAGCGTGTTTGTTGAACTTGAAGCGGAGTGAAATTCACTCCAAGGTATTTTGCTGTTGGCTTTGTCCTTATCACTGTGTTGTCTGGTAGCTTGATACTGATACTATCACAGCGTGATGCGAAACCTATTCGACCTTTTGTTGCTGTTATTGGGGTTCTGAAGCAGATAAGCTCGCTCTTATCGCTATTTATCTTTAGTCCCCATTTAAGGTAGTATTCCCACAACTTTCTTATGTCATCTTCAACTTTCCTGGGTATTGGGCCCAACTTGGAACCTTGTGGAACTCCAGCGCTGATCGTTTTTCTTCGTGAATATTCTTTGTTAACCTGTACATAAAAGGATCTATTGGCTAGAAAATGTCTGAATAATCTTACCAAGTGTTCAGGTAGCCCTAGACTTGACAGTTTGAATATTAGTCATTTTATCCAAAGTGTGTCGAAGGCCTTTTCGATGTCCAGTAAACAGGCGACTGTCGTCTCTTTCTTGTTTCGTGCTCGGAAACCATACTGACATTCAGGTATGATTTCCCTTTCCCTGTGAAATGATTAAGCTATCTCAGGATAAGTCCCTCCAGGATTTTGCTGACACAGCATATAAGCGAAATCGGCCGATATCCCTCGACCCTACTCCTTTTGGTTTTCTTCGGAACGGGCATGTTTCGGCGAAGTATCTGTTATTAAGGCAGTAATTGAAGATGATCATCAGCAGTACTATGGCGAGATTTGGTAGCTTTTTAAGCACAAAGTTAGAAATTCCATCATTTCCTGCTGACTTCTTAGAATTTCCTCCGTGGATTATGTCAGTTACTTCCTCGTTGGAAGTGAAAGCATCTCCAGTTGGTCCGAGTGCAGGATTGTCCTCTTTAAAGTTGGTGATTGAAGTATTAGAGGCTGCAACTTCTTTGTAACCATTTCAATTTGAAGGGTCATTAATCATTCCACAAAAGACCTTGCTTTGGAATTTTTGGACGGGCCCAGCATTTGTTTTCTTTGTACAGACCCAAGTTGGATGCCCAATATACTCTTTCCATTTAAGCTTGCTATCCAAAGTCATTCCAAGGTACTTGGAGGTATTGGAGTAAGGTACTGCTGTACTGTTTATAAACATTGGAACATTGTATATGTTTTTGACGTGATAACGTCTTATAAATCGATGACAGGCTACACGTACGAAATATCATGACTCATGCTGATTAGACTCATGAATGATGCCTACCGCGATACTGTGTTTCTCTCAACCAAAATCGATCGCAATCACCAGGCGAACATGAAAAAGAACAGGCAAATTCCCAAAATAATTCCAATCAAATTAAAAAAGAACAAGAAGAGAAAAAGAAATACGAAATAGGCGGAGTTTTGTTAAAGTAGAAAGTTAATGTAGATATTGGGTTTGTGTGTGGATTTAACGAGAGGGTTTATGGGTATGAGTCAACGGGATGTATGTTGGTGTTGCTGCCATCAATGTTTTCTTATGAAGCTATCACGTAAAATTATCGTCCGTAAACCGACTTTACAGACAACCAACTCTTTTTTGTTTGTAAAGTTTGTATGCCTCAATTTTGTTTCGTTTAATTTGAAATGTCATTTTTGCGTCCAATCACTGACTATCGACTGCATTTGGCAATAATTACTATTTCAATATTTCGTAGTACTGCCTGGGAAGGTCCCTACCATTGTATATACATTTTCTATAGTACTGTCATGGTGGTCATTTTTCGTGTGGCCATCTTCCTGGTTGATTCAAAACTCACTCTAAATAGTGGAGACGAGAACGTTTACCGATATTTTACCAGTATTTAATAAACTTTTGTTGTCTGTACTTATTCTATATTCACACCAATTGGCAATTTCAGCACGCCTCATTGCGACTTGATTCAGTGTATATACAAAGTCCCTACGCAGTTTTTACTCAAATCTTAAGTGCCAAACCTTGTCAAATGCTTGAGCAACATCTAAGAATATAGCCGAACCTACTTGTTTTTCTTCAAGTGCCTTTTTCACAACGTCCGTAATTCCGTGCACTTGGTCTATCGTGGATTGTTTATTTCTAAATCCAAACTGATGGCTCGGAATTAGTCTTCTTTCTTCTATTATTTTGCTAAGCCTTTTTAGGAACAGATTTTTGAAAACTTTTGCCATGATTGGTATAACATCGCGGTCTGTCATGTGTTACTTCTGCTGGTGGCTTACCTTGTTTAGGTATAACAATGACTTCTGCAATATTCCAATGATGTGACACAAACCTTAGTTTAAGGCATGCGTCTATTATAAATTGGAGTTTTTTGAAGGCTATTGATGGCATTTCTTTCAAAACCTGTAGATCGTATCCTGGTGATTTATTCTTAGACAACTTATGTTGGCACATGCTTCTTATTTCCTTCAGCGTGACAAACAAAATTTCACATTCTTCGTTTCTATCAACAAATAAAATAAATAAAAAGAAAAATATTGTATATTAATAACTTCGTTAAACAAGTACCAGATTGGACTGAAATCGGTTTGGCAGTTTACTGCAAACACAGAACAGATTAATCATCCTACCTATCTTATTCCATTGATAATAAAATAAAAGTTATTAATAACATATTCAATTCGTTAACCTTCTTCCAGAATGCCAACGGCAATGCCGATGCCAATGCAACAAGCCCAAATACATCCTCATCCAATAGGGTAGGAAACACATCACATATAATTATTTTATTTATATTAAAAAATACTTATTTTTTCTTTTAGAATTAACCCACAAGTGATGCCACCGTATCCCCCTGCAACAAATTACACAACCGCTCCAAATTACAGTATGAACCCTCCATCATATGACAATGCAGTAGGTGCCAACCAACCTTCCTACGAAAAACAGGCTCCATACAATCCAGGCTATTCATCAGCATACTAGAAAATAACTTAAAAAAAAAATCTTTCAAGATCACTAAGTAGATTTCTTATATTTACAAAAGAAGTTATAGTTGCATTCCAAATGCAGATAATACCTTCATGTGGCATATTTTTCATTATCATGTAGTCGTCGATATGATTAGTATTTTCTGGTTCACTGCTATTTATAACCAAAATAACGTTTTTTTTCTTCGATATTGTGATATCTAAGCATTAAATAATTAGGTCCTCGTGTGGATTACGAGAAGAAATAATATTTTGCAGAAACAAATACAAACAATGAAACTGTATATGAATATAAAATTTATATAAATCACAAAATATTTTTTAAAACTATTTTAAATATAAGACTTTTTGTATTTATATTTTACAAGTAAATCATGTTTTTTTTTGTATTTTCGTATGAACCTATTGAGACTGTTCAACGGTTACCTCTAAGCATAAAATATACATACGGGTATATGTAAGCATACATGTAAGTTATTTAAAATAAACAACATTAATTTTTTAATATAACATTAAGAGAAACTAGATTTTTATTTTTAAACTGAAAATAAACTGGCAAAGAATTAAAATACCAAATCGATCGATGTGTGCTTTCTTCTCAGGACAAAAAAACTCAGCAAGAAAATATTTGCCAGAAAAAAAGATTTTTTTTCTTTTAATGTTAAAACACACTGCGCAAGCATTAGGAAATAATGTGGGGTTTGGACTGAAGGGATCGATTAACATTGGCTTGAAAGCTTTTAGATTGAAATGGCAAGAGTAAACTCTTTCAAATTCGTGTTGTTTGGCATAAAAAAAAATCTGTGTTGCACGGTAGGTAGGAAATTGGGCTCAAGCGTGAACTGATGAACATTCTGAGCGAGACGACTATTATGGTTTATGGATGATATTTTTAAGATGTGGAATGCATCTGGCTGCCTGGAGTAAGCATTTTTTTATCAAAGAAAAAATGAAATATGGAGACATGAAACATTACCTCGGTGTTCGAGATGGTTCTATTTTCAATCAATTTTAACGGTCTGTTGTGTGAAAGTGAAGCCTTGCTTTGAGACCGTGTATAGGTAGCAGCGAAATGGGCTGCGACCTGCAAGCAAGTTTGCCTTCTCCGAAGAGTAAACAATAGATTTGTCATAGGCAGTAAGCGTTGGAACCGAAGATGATGAGTTTTTAATATTTTTTTTTACAAATTACCAAAAATTTGTACAACTAAGAAATTGCAGTTTTTTTGCCGTAATTTTTGGTCGTGCAAAAATTTGGTTCTATTAATAACAGAGTTGCATTTGCATGACTCATTTGTTCCTTTCCCGATTTTCCTCTGTTTTGTTGGCTTTATAGGATCGAAGAAATCACATTTGCGATCACCAGTACTAGCAACATGTAACTACTCACTATCGATAAAGAATAATGACATGGTTAAGTTCCGGAAAAATGTATTCAGACCGTCCAGTTGGCTTTTTTATCTGAATGAATGGAAGACGAGAAATTTACTGATCTGAAATGTCCAAAATACCAAATAGGGAAGTTCCCTTAACGGTATTTTTAAGTCGCGGTAGCGGCATTCTATCTTCTATTTAAACTTAAAACGAGGTCGTAGTTGACACATTTTGCTTCCCATAGGAAATCTATTTACTTTTCCCATTTGGACTGGAGTGCATTATGCGGACAAGCCTCACCATCAGGTCAGTGAGTCTGAGTCAGTGAATCTTTTATATATAAAAAAATGTCAAAAACCTATGACGCTAATGATCTCAGTTAGCATTCGACCATTTTCAATATACTTTTTTTATGAAAGATATGTTCGAGAAAAAAGGTTTTAAGTTATGTGCTAGTGCTATGTGTTTATGTGTATTGGTTTTTGATTTATGGCTGTTTTTGTGAGCATGCGTTTATACATGTTTATATTTTTTTTTTTGATATTTTTTTATAAAATATAGCAAAAAAATAGTTATTTCATTTACAGTTTCTTTTGATTAAATTTTTGAAAAATTGTATTTTTTGCATTTTTACGATAAAAATATTCAAAATCACGCACACATAGATACATATACCGATTCAAAAAAAATTGTTACTAGGTGGCTAAATGGAATATTCGTTTTTCCTTCCGTATTCTCATTTTTTTTCTTTTTAAACCGCATCCGTCGAGTCCGTCATGTATGGGTCGGTTCTCATAAGAACGTGTGTATTTTATCGAGCTGTCAGTTAAATCCGTCGACGTAACGGATGCCACTGATTCTATGGGTTGGTCCCTTGAGATTTCTTTCACATCAATACATGCAAGCACATTTAAATGAAGTTTGAGATCGATGGTTTGGGACACCCAGCCTTTGAACCTGTTCGTCGATCTCTTCGTTTGCGCTCACCTATACATGGCCAATGTTGAAGAGTAAAAACATGCGGTAAAGAAAAGCAAGTTCTTGCTATGTGTTTATTTATTTTTGTATACTTAATTTTTTTATAATAATCGCTTTTCTTGCCAAAAAGCAGCTTTACTGCGCAATCTCTATACATAAAAATAAGTTTCAGTTTTGTGTGTGACCTCTAGGGTCCGGCTGGGTGGATTTCTATAATTTTTTTTTAATGAGAGGGCACCATTTGTAAATGGTTTAGACTCACACGTATATTGCTGGTGTTTTATGTAATAACTTAGATCATACCTGGTGGCACTGAGGTCGTTTTTTCAAAAATTCTTATTTTTAAATAGATTTTGATGAGACTTTCACAGGCATATAGCTGATGTTGTAAGGAGTAACTAAGATTATTACTCCTAGGTGGCGTTGGGGTCACCTTTCTTCATTCAAATAAAAATAAAAAGCCTTTAGCAAAATATTTACCCGATAGTTTGACCTGGGCAGGAGATATTGGAAAACGTGGTGTTCCATGAACCCTTACAATTCGTATATATCAACAATATTAAATTAAAATGACTTGACCGATCTTTAAAAAATTCTTTGTGTGTGTTAACATGGCTAGCTGGTAGCCTGGTAGTAGCGATTAATAGCGCCGTTGTTGGGACCCAGAAAACGTATTTTGAACCCGAGCAACACCCGGTGGGTTTGCTATATTTATATATAAAAAATTCATGTCACGATGTTTGTAGCCAATAGACTGTAAAACTATTAAACAGATTTTCATGAAATTTACTATTCTGTGTGTAATTTGGTCAAACTTGAGGCATAGGATTGTTTTTTATCTCGATTAATGAACTCAATATTGTTTTTTTGCAAATTAAATAAGCCACAGTAACGCGTGGCCGGGTCTGCTCGTTTATAAAATAAATTCTCTAACTACTATGCATCTTTGTTAACTAAAAAAAATGTAGCATGACTTGCCATTACTTTTATTTTCGCGAATTCGTGATAATTTTTACAAAATGTACAAAATTCAATTTATAGATTCTAAAAATAAGTGAGAACATTTTTTCCTCCAAACAAGTTATTTTACCAAATTCGGATAAATTAAAAATTATTATTGTGTTATATAGTTTAGTTTAATCTTAGGTTATAAATGTTGGATGTCTCATCATCTTAATTTTAAATTCCCATATAAGAACAAACATTAAATGCAACCTTAAAAACAATTACAAAATATGTTCCATAAGTAACCATTTATTTAATATAGAGTGGAAACACTTTAAAAAATAAATTTTACTCATTTCTGGCAACTCTGTTCATAAACGGAATACGGCAAATAGAGGAACGTCAAAATCAAAACTCTATAACCTCAAAATTTTCAAAGCAAGCAAGCAAAAGAAAAGTGTTGTTTTTAATATTTTATTTGAATTATTTTTTTTCTCATAATATGGCTAATATTGCCTTAAGTGAAGCTGAAAAAACATTCATCCTGCATGGTGTTGAAGTAAGTCTTGTAATAAATACGTTGCCACATTATTATTCATTTATATGTATTTTCAAGGAAGATTTCCGATGCGATGGTCGTTCCTGCCGTGATTATCGCCCAATGGAGCTAGAAACCGACGTGGTAAGCAATTCTGGTGGTTCCGCTCGTTTGCGATTGGCAAATACGGACATTCTTGTTGGTGTTAAAACAGAAATAGATGTTCCTTCATTTCGTACCCCTGACAAGGGTAAAATTGAATTTTTTGTTGACTGGTAAGATGGCTATCCTCTAGACTCGGTTTAAGTTGTTAACCTGCTTTAAAATTAGTTCAGCGAATGCGACTCCCGAATTCGAAGGACGAGGAGGAGAAGACTTAGCTCTTGAATTGGCATACACACTTGCAAATGCTTACGAATCGTGTCTAGCGTTTGATTTGAAAGCGCTCTGCATTCTGCCAGGACAACAATGCTGGAAGCTATATGTTGATATTTTGGTAAGTTATCCACAAAGATACGAACAAATATTTTATGAAGTATGGTTAGATTCTTGAATGTGGTGGAAATCTGTTCGATGCTGCATCTTTGGCAGCCAAAGCTGCTCTTAATAACACAAAAATTCCACGTGTAACTGCAGCTCTAATGGACGCCGGTGAAGCTGATTTAATTATATCCGACGATCCATACGATTGTACAAAAATCAACACCGACAGTATTCCGATATTGGTGACTGTTTGTAAGATTGGTGATTCTTGCATTGTTGATCCGTCGGCTGAAGAAGAAGAATGTAGTTCTGCCAGTGTTGTGGTTGGAGTTTCCAGACGCGATGGAAAAAGTATGTTTGTTCTTTAATTTGTAGAAGCTCTATAGATTTAATGTTGTGGATTCCAGGTTATATGTCTAATATTCACACTGTTGGTAATGGTTCTCTGCACAAGGACACTATGTTCAATTGCATTCAACTAGGTATATCAGCGGCTGAGAGTTTAAATGATGAACTAATGAAAGCTCTGAAATTAGAAGAGCAGAGATGTGGCAGTGGAAGAAAGGAAGCAGTTGGATTTTTGAAATAAATAAGAAATTTTCTATGTTTGTATAAAAAATAGTTTCTTGTTTTTTGTATAGTATCTAAGAAGAGGAGCTTATAGTTTCCTTGCACGAAGTGCCCGGGCTTTGAAGACCAGAAAAAACGTAAAGATCGACAGTCTTTAAAGATTCCTTCAGGTAAATATGGTCATATTTTAAATATTTAGCAGTAAATCTTAAATTATGGGAGATATTTACTGGCACTCATGCACCGACCAGGGTAATCGTGGCATGATGTACGGCCCTTCTAAAGTTGGACAGGTGGTTTCTGATTAACGGAATTTATTGATACAGCGGAGGAAATAGTGGTTTAATAATTTACCAGCAAAGAACTCAAAAAAGACAAATTCAGGAAAGCCAGAAAACTGTTGCTTGAAAAGAGGAGTTGTAGAAACAGTAGATTTAAGAGAGTAAAAGGATAAGGCATAAGCTCACACAAATCAGGCCTTGAAGACACATATAAATCTGCAAAAAGCAAAATCGGACGGACTATTCACCAAATCGCAGGCGGCTACGAGTGTCGTTGTAGCGCGGCTTTTAGCATTTACCCTACCAGCCTGGATATTCGACGGACATACTTAAATTTTCTTATCTATCAATTGTAATTGATCTGCGAGGCCCTTTCCCCGAATTGATATTTAAGTGAGAGTTCGCCGGAATTCCTATATTCAGAGGATGTGGATAGAGACTACGTAAAGTGGAAAAGAATGGACTGAGCTGAAAAACACCAGGTAATTAATATAATAGAGAAAGTTAAGATCAGCCGACTGCTATATTGCAGGACGGGAATAGTCCTGGCTAGAAACATCTCAGCGCTCTTTAAGTGGTAAAGTCCATCCGTTATATGACCAAGAAAGAAGCGTCCTTTCTGGTGTATTTTCTTTATTTGGCATGATTTATGCAAATCTATTAAGCGAGGTTGCGTGACGACAACAAGATTACCCCATATTGCGTATTCAAAGAGGTATGTATACGTTGCTATATAGATAACCCTACTGAGGAAAACGGAAAATATTCAAACAAGCCTGAAAAGCCTGTAACAACTATATTCGTTGGACCAAATTCTTAAATGACCTAAAATTAAAGCAAAAAACACTGCAATGTTCCGAAGGTAGTAAGAATGTGGTCATTTGTAAGCTTTTCTTCTTATACTATCCTCAGTGCTTGTTATGAGCAGATAAAAAAACACCTTTTGTCCAGTCTGTACGCAAAAAAGGAAAATCTTCTTCACCCTCTAACAATCGGACAATTGCACTAACGTCCCGACTTCTTTTCAAGGCCATGAAAACGCTAATTAATTCTCAGCTTAAGAAATACATATCGTTAAGATCGAAAACTTCTTTATGAACGGCGGTACGGCTTTCGTAGCAATAGGTCCACTGGTGATCTGAACACTGGAACAAATCTTTACATCGTGTCGGAGAAAGTAAAATTTTAATTACAGCACTTGATGTTTTTAAAACATTTTATAGAGTCTGGCTCTCTTCCTTCGCTGGATTAGAAATTACCTTTCAGTCCATTCAATACTAGTTCTATTGGCGCTGACGCCAGTATACATAGTTTTTCGTATGCGTTTTTGGACCCACAACCCTGCTCTTTGAATGTGGATCTTAAAAGGCAACATATACTGAGCTCATTAAATTTTGACCTTGGCAGCATTATATAATGGGGAATAAGAAATCGTGTATAATTAAATGCGTCGAAAACACAATTATGTCTTCTGTCTTTCAAGCGGAATATACCCCTCTCTTGCCTCTTCCATTATGGAAGCCGATCGTTTCGAAATCGTCTTGTGAAATAATCATATAGGTAGGTATACCATGTCTCAAAATGCCGCCAGATGTTTGGGCTTCCTCCGACGATGTGAGAAATTCTTTTACAAAACTGATTTTGCTACTACCTACAAATCATATATCCGTCCAAGACTAGAATACAACTCTCGTATCTGTCTGGGTGGCTCCATCAACTCACTTGAGTCTTTTGGAAGGTATTAAAAATAAAAGGCACGACTGGGTCGCACGTACTTGCTCTTATGTGCTAATCCTTTTTAAGTGCAGGCGTCTTTTTGACAAAGATTTTATTTTAATATTTTTTGTATGACGTGCAACTTCCTTAGAATCGTTTTGGGGTGAAGCTCGAACGAACATTCGTCACGACAAAGGGATAAACACATAAATAAATATATAGGATTGTTAGCTTTTGCAGTTTTTTAGTGTAGTATTATCTTTCCACTTGCTGCTTACTGTTTATAATATAATTTGCTAATAGAAAGATACAAAGGACTTTTTTCAGTTAAATTTTCATTTTGGTATGGAAAAATTTGAACAACTGGCATAAAGATTCGTCGGAATCAGCAGTATGGCAATAATGCTAGGTAAAGGGACCTTATACGTCCCAATATGGGACCAATGGAATTTATAAAGGATTTAGGTACCTATAATTAGGTTGGAAGGAAGGTAGGTACTAAAATTAAGATACGCGTTCAAACTACTGTTAAGCGAGTAGGTATAGAGACAATATTAAAAGTTAACACAGTGGTTTTGTTTGTTTATAGGAAGGTGTAAACTTTTGTTTTCTCGATTGAAATTTTTGCATTCAGTAGTAATCGAATAGTTTTTTTTATTTGTTAGTTGTTTTTGTGTGTTTATCAAAGGCTTCCTTATTTATTCTGTGCTTTTATGATGATGAAAAATACTTTAAAATACGAAAGTATGTATGTAATGTAGGTTGTCACTTTCTTTTATTTGACTAATGGCTTGGCTAGGGCTTAGCCGAGCAATATGAAATAAAATATTGGGGAAAAAAATTTATGAATTCAAAAAAACACTACTCAAACCGTTTTTTGGAAAAAATGTTGTAAGCCATCTTATTTCTTTTGCTGTTTTCTATTTTATGAATTTTTCATTTCAAAATCGTTCGACCAGTTTTTTCAAAAAAATGTTTTTTTTGAAAAACTTTTCGAAAACATATTTTAAAATTTTTTTTAGTATGTCAATTTTAAGAAATCTATAGTTTATACTAGGAGAAAAATTAAAAAAAAAATCTATAGATCCGTTTTCAAAATATTCAAAAAACAAAATATTTTTTTAAAAAAATTATTAAAATTTAAAAAAAAATGTTTTTGAAAATTTTGATAAACAATATTATTTAAATCATAAAACACAACATATTTTGAAAATTTCATCAAAATCCGTCAATTAGTTAACGAGAAAGTCTGATTTTAAAAAACCGGTCATATGGGAGGTACCGTTATAAAACTTTTTCTGAAAAATACATTAAAATTAAAAGATAGATTTTGCACAGAAAACATCATTCTGAAAGTTTAATCAAAATCGTAGGAGCCGTTTTCGAGAAAAATAAGTTTTTTAATAAAAGTTATATGGCAGGTACCGTTAGTTTTGGAGCTAGAATGCCAATTCCAAAAACTGTCGGGTAGAGCACTCTAAAAATACTATATACCAAGTTTGAATCAAATCGGCCCAACCGTTTAGACTGTAGATATCGATACGGACAGACAGACAGACAGACAGACAGACAGACAGACGGACGGAATTTCCGGACCCACTTTTTTTGACTTCTCTATCATCGTAATATCATGTTTGATTGTTAGAATTTTTTTTTTTTTTTTTACGAATGCATAACTTGCCTTATAGTCCCTATAATCGCAAGTAAAAACATGCAAAATGATTGCGGATGATCATATCATTAGAACATTCACGTCACTCGCACATCGACTCAAAGTTTCTTGTCTCTCTTTTCGTTCAATGTTGAAATAGCCAGTTACATTCCTCCCCTTAAACAATTCCACCGTAATATCCGCGCTTCCAGTAAGGCCCACCAATTTGCCCTGGAGCACAATTTCGGTCGTTCTGTTAAATACAGAGATTCTTTCTTCACCCGTACAACTCGAATGTGGAATGTTTTACCTAACTCTATTTTTCCACCCCATTATGATGTTCAGTAGTTTAAACCCTCGGCTAATCCACACCTTTTATTTTAACCTCATGCTGTGTTATTAAAATTGTAACCAAAAAAGCCCTTGATTATACAAAATTATGTTATAACTCCCGAAGGAATTACACCCGATATGAAAAAAGTGCTTGCAATAGAAAAACTTCTACCGCCTACAAACCTTAAAGAACTTAAAAGTTTTCTTGGATTAACCTCCTATTATAGGAAGTTATTTCCGCGAATATGCCAGTCACCAAATCTCTTACTAATCTTACAAAAATGCACAAGTGTAAGCGAATGCATCTAAAAAAGTTCCCATCACATTAGATGACTAGGCACTGCAAGCCTTTAACGATCTGAAATTTCTGTTAACCTCATTCGAAGTCCTTGCCTTTCCTGACTTCGATAAACCTTTCAACTTAACCACTAATGCTTCTTACTACGCTATAGGAGCAGTTCTCTCCCAAGGGGAACCTGGGCCCATAGCTTGTATTTCACGACCCCTTACAAATCTGAGGAGGCATACGCAACCAACGAAAAGGAAATGTTGGCCATAGTGTGGCCTCTGGACAACTTACGATCATATTTTTGTTAAAGGAATACCAATGTTAGATCAAGGGTATTCTTTTTCATAGTATCGCGAGTATTACAGTATAATTGTCGAGGTTTTTGCTTTCTACATTTTTAGAAATGCTTTATAGATATCGTAGGAGACCCCTAACTAAGATCTTTTCCGTATCTTCGATGCAGGTACCTACCAATCGAGAATAATAACTTTGCTGAATTTAACCACCTAGCTTTGACCTTAGACACATTAGACCCATGTACATTTCTACATTTTTTTCGTCACATCGATCCAAACAGAGAAAGAACTCCTATAAGAACCGTATGGTAGTATCAGAAAGCCAACAAGGATCTGGGACGATCTCAATAATTTCTTCAGGATTTTTATTTGGCCAATTTGCTTTCTCGTTAGTGACGTAGATTTCAGCGCTAATATGATCACTAATATGATTGAGATAATGAGAACTTTCATTCGGAATAGGACTTAGAGTATCCGACCCAGGAAAAGTCATGGTTTGATTCGAGCTGTAAAATGGTAATCAGGGAAAAAGAGACAAGTTTTTGTTGTTTTAGAACTCAACTGAAAGCATCCGTAAAAAAATTAAACAAGCTAGGGACGCCTGTGCGCCCATATTCGACGAATCAAATTCTTGCATGATTTAAATTAAGCATTGTATATGAAATCTATAGTACTATCAAGATGGGTGTTTCATCTAGCGCCATCTAGTTTCGCAATCTCTTCCTAAAGTTTTTCTCTGAGTGAACTTTTAGCATTGAATACATTATGCAATGTTAGAAAAGATGTATGTAAAGTGTTAGCAGTCAGAAGAAAACAAACCATCGACACTTTTTCGTGTTATTTTTAAAACATTTCCGTATCGCTGAAATATTCACACAGGAAAGCAATGCAAAATGGTTGACCTTGTATTAAGAGCCTTAATGAAAAGATTTTGATTTGTTCTGCCAAATATTTTATTATTCACCCATATTCCATCCTAATTGAAAATGTTCTAAGAATCTCGAAAAATATATCACAAAATCTGCTACGAATTTAAAAAATTGTAGATTTTGGGGTCAGCAATATCAAGTTGTCAAGCTGTTAACCGCCATCTCCCAAAAATCTCTGCACAGTATTTATTGATGATGATTTGACGTACCGACTGATTTCGATACTGAGAATGAGGGCTTTCAATCAGGTGATGCTTTTTTCGACTTCATTCGCATTCTTTGAATAAAATTTTTTGATAATCCATTCGGAGATTTGTTACGATGGAATCTGTGATAAGGCTGATTATTGCTGGAATCTGCCATGCTATAGTCTTTTGAAATGGGTTCTGAGGGCATCTTCTTTCTAAGGATGGGGTTTGGGGAGAATGATTGAACTCTGAGAGCTTCGTACTTTTGGATTTTTGTTGTCTGGGCCAGTTAAATGTAGAGGCAGCCCCTGAAAAAAACACAATATGTGGCAGAAAAAACGAATCCCGACCCTTCGGCATAGCAGTCCGACATAGAAACTATCTACTTTTTTTTGGTTTTGAATGTTTGCAGATCAAAATGGCAAGGGAAAATCTCGCCGGGTAAACTATTCCAAATTTGTGTTGTTCGACTAAAAAAAAAAGAATCCTTATATTTCACGGTACGTCCGAAATTGGGCTCAAGGGTGAACTGATGAGCATTCCTTGCGAGACGAGTATTACGGGAGAAACTTTTAAGTAGAGGAATGCAACTGGCTACTTCGAGTGGATATTGTTTATAAATGAAACGATAAAATAAGGAAAGGCATGAAACATTGCGTCGGTGTGCGAGAGTGCCAATTGTTTCAGCGGCAGTTCTATTTCCTATCAATCTTAACGCTCGATTTTGTATTCTATCAAGCAGGTGAAGCGATGTTTGTGAGTACCGGCCCAGAGGTAAAAGTTATACTCGAGTTTAAGGCGTATAAACGCTTATAAATTGTAGCCAGATCAGATGGGGAAAAATATTTCTTACACCGATACAGAAAACCTAAGCACTTAGCAGCATTCTTAGCGATTTCAAATATATGGTCGTTCCAACGGGGGTCTTCGTTGACACACATACCGAGTACTGAGAGCTTTTTGGTTTCTTCGATGTAAGTGCCATTCATGGACAATGGCATTGGGGGTATGTTTAGCTTTAACGACAGAAGACAGCATTGAGTTTTCGAAGCATTAAACTCCACACGATTCCTATTACCCCATTTGACAATGCTGTATAGATCAGAGTATAATGAGCTTGACATACGGCACCGTTGCAATTGTACGTCCGAAGGCGAAGGACGTGAATTATCGAACGAATATGAAAAGCTGAGGAACAAGAGTATTATCGATCTTAAAAGCACGCATTTTCGATAAAAGAGCTTCATGCCAAACTCTATCAAATGCCTTGGAGATATCAAGAGCAATAATTTTACTTTCATCAAAGCGATGTAAAATTTGTTCCACTGTTCGGTGAGATATGCCATCAGATCACCAGTGGAACGGTTGCTGCGGAAGCCATACTGACGGTCATGGTGAAGCTTTCGATCTTCGAGATATTCCTTAAGCTGACGGTTAATCAGTGTTTCCATGACCTTAGAAAGAAGGGATGTCGGTAGGAGGAGGGGGAGGATGGGTCACCTTTCTTAGGGAAAGGCTGGACAAATGCTGTTTTCCATATTCTAGGAAAGATTCCAGAAGAGTAGGAGCGATGGAAAAGCTTACGCAGTGGCTTTGTCAGTGTGGAAGAACACCTCTTCAGAAGAATCGGGGGTATACCATCCGGGCCAGCGGATTTGTGTATATCGAGATCTTTGAGAACTCTTGCTACTGTACGAGTGCGGAAAAAAAATCTGTCCCATGGAAAAATTTACATTCTCAAGTACAGGAGGGGCAGGAGTTTTTTTTTTAATATTTTTTACAAATGACCAAACATTTTTACTGCCTTTGGGACACTGCAGAATTTTTTGCCGTAATTGTTGGTCATGCAAAAATTTGGTTCTTTCAATAACGGAGTTGCATGAGTTCCTTGCTTGTTTGTGCCATGAATTTCTGAAAAATCATTTTATTTTTTTTTTATAATTTATAAAAATATTTTATCTCTCGATTTTCTCTTGTAAATATTACAAACAAATACATACATAAATCCTTAAATCTATCTAAGTTACGAAGGCTTAAATCTATTAATAGTTTATATATCACAAGTCAAGGCGGCTAGAGCCACACAATTTGGCACACTTAAACGCGTACACTTAGTCAATTAGCAAATATTGTGTTCTTTCATTTTGCTTTGTTCCTCATCTTCTTCTTGGTTGTTTATGGACTTAAATTGAGTCTTCCATAACCGATAAAGAATTTCCGGTGTCCAAAATACTATAACAACAACCAGGACTATGTTTTGTGAATGCAAGCACATAACATAGCTGCCAGTGTAATCTCGGACCCAGCCGAGGAGTTGACCAACCGTTATCACCAGAATTCCCTTGGTGATCATACTAAGGCCCAAACCACCAGCTAGTTTTTCCGGTCGGCAATGGCTGGACACAGTCAAGTTGTTATTTACCACAGTCGATGATTTTGCCATCCCAATGAAAGCAGACATGATTATAATGGTTGTCATTGAATTTGATTCTGCCAGAGCTGCAAAGATATGAAATATTGTAAAATCGGTTCAAATGGTTCGTTTTGTAGATCTTACCGGCACGACTTATGAGCAAACCAACTGTTCCCAGAAGAAAGACAGTTCTGTAAGGAATCTTGAGTTTGTCAGTGATAAATGGAAGAAGCAGGCGGCAGCTAATATCGGCACCAGCCAATACAGACATACACAAGGCTGTATCCGAGCGGGGCAGACCAATTGAGTTTTGTAGGAAATAGGGAAAGAGCATAGTGAAGTTTATAGTTGAGGTATAAACCAAAGCCATGCCAGTTATAATACTCCAAAAAACTGGGTCTTTTAGGAGTTCCAAGTCCATTGCTTGAGCGAGACGGCTGATGAACTTATTGCAAAGTTTCTTTGCAATGGACTCGTGTCTAAGATTTTCATCGGAATCTTGATCGTTCTTTATGATTTTTATGTCACTCAGCAATTTGCCGTTTTTATCAGATTCTATGAGCAATTTGACGCCTTTACGATTGTTATACTTTGTTTGGGGTTCTTTAACCAGTGGTCTGAACATGGCAGCACCAATGAGCTGGAAGACAATATGTTACAAAGTTGGATCTAGAGATTTTTTTCTTAAACTTACTCCATTAAATGCGAAAGCAGCTAGAGCTAGAACAGCACTTCGAAAGCCATATTTATCCAAGAAAAATCTCACAATATGCGGAACCATCATCTGTCCTAGACCAGAGCCGGCTAATGAAACCCCTACAGCACGGCCACGTTTAGTGGTGAAATACGAGTTGATTGTCATGAATGTTGAAGGAGCTATCAAACCCTGACCGAGACCACACTGAAAATGGCATTGCTTAGACATTGCAACAATAAGAATTTCATTCTCAAAATACTTACAAATAAGCTATATCCGGCTATAAACTGCCAGGTTTGATTGGAGAACGCGGAGAAAAGCAACCCAGATGTAGTAAATAAGCAGCCTATAGTTGCAACAATACGCGGAGAAAAACTCTTTATTGCCGGTCCAATTAGTAGTCCCGACAAATTCAAAATTAAGCTGTGAAGATTTGTTATTAGAGCTGCTGTTGATGTGTCCTGATTCATGGCCAAAAGTTGGTCACCAAAGAGAAGGCCGAATACTGACGGAATAGATTGATTTGTCATCTGGAAGTGGAAATATTTCATGAATTAACAGTTTCTGGAAGAAATACTAAAGGACCGGGGACAAACAATCTTGTCCTAGGGTCCTTTTATCTTTTAATTTAGATTCAAATTTAAAATGACTTACGTTTATAAATGCGACAGCTGCAACAACGACCCATCCCCAGCCTCCATCGGGAGCCTTTTTATTGAGGTCATGTTCCATTGTTGGAATTTTATTTTTAGGTTCTGTTAAACTTTGTTGCATTCCTTAAGGAAATTTTTATTTCATTGATTCTGTAAGGAAAGGATGTCATTCAGTTTAAAAAATTAAGTATTATAAAGCAAATAAAGTGTTAAATGACTCAGTAGATTCGCGCCTTTACATTTTTAATCTTTTATGTCAAGTAACGAATTTTTAATAATTTCAAAATGCTTGTAAACAAAAACTTTGTATTTTTCTAAACTACGTTTCTACTTTTGTCTTGCCTGCGCCAAAAGTCAGCTTCAAGTCAGCTGTGTGGTGAGTTATTTATCAAGAGAATCAAAATGATGAGGGGAATCTTCATTCGATTTAAATTCTTTTTCAAGCTGACCCATCAAAAATACCCAAAAATACCGGGTGTGTACAAACAGCCGAATACATAAAAGCAAATTTGCACCGTTGTATTTAGGGTATAGGGGTATAGTAAAACTGCAAAAGTATAGCAAAGTTAAAGTCAGTATATTTTGTTGTTGCAGTGCACTCGCACTTTTGCAACGATACAAGTCCATTTTCACCGGATCGTGAATACCCCTAATGTGTTAAAAAAATAACTTTGTTGGCGGATTTCTTCCTTGAATGTAAATTTGCGTTTGATTTGAAAGACGTACAAATCATTTCCAATGAATTTTCCAACTAATATAATGATTATACTTATATAAAAAAAACAGTAACAGATAATCTGCTCGCTAAAGGACTTTTCACATTAGAGCGAACTACATACGACCGTTGAATAAACAAGTACATGAATTTAAAAGCAACGCATAACATACAATTCTTCAAAAACTCAACACTAAATGACGGACGTATTATTTCTATATAAATGGTAAGATATTTTGATTTGATTCTTAATTATTAAAATAAGATAAATTTGAGATAACATATTGGTCTTCGAAAATTTCAATCTGATTGTTATGAACTGTCAAACTCTATTTGCGTTCCTTCCACATAAGATCCACACTTCGACTAACAAATTGTTCGCGCGCGAATAACCTTAAAACTACTCTTGTTTTTGTTTTCCTGGTGTTTTATAGGTTTGAACAAACCTGCACACCTCACGTTTGTTTTATATTTTTCTTATTTTTGTTCTCAGAGCACGCTGTGGTCATTCTCTGAACGAAAAAAGAAACTTTGAAAATCTTAATGCTCTGAGCGAAAAAAGAAATACAACTTTTTTTTGACAACTCAGACTCTGCTCTGAACGAACAAAGAAAAACGCCTATTGAACATTTTCTTTCTGTTAAGTGGGATACACACTGTCATTTTTTTTGCTAAAATGATGGAAAAAATCATAGTAGGGGTGTTCATGCAATAAGATAAATTCATACCCCGTAGAAACAAATTACGTAAATGTGGAAACAGTAATTTAACGTCAGAGTTGAGATTGAAGTACACTTACTAACAAAAGTGTACGTACACTAGTAGACCTTATTATTTAGTTATTGGTTTTTAATAAAAGAATATAAAATTCGAAAACAATTATTTTTCGCTTTATTATAGCTGAAAATATTAATATAAAAACAAACTTCTTAAGAAAAATTACAAAAGTATACGTAAACAAGAATGATGTACGTAGACTTTTGTTAACAAGTGTATCCTTATCACCTCAGTTGTCACAAAAGACAAGGACAACAAAAAAGTCATTGCTCAGTTTTATGAGGTTCATTTTTTTCACTTTATCCGGCAAAATCATGAGATAAATTTATAAAGTTCGCATAAATAAATTCCCATACAAATTTTGACAGTTCATTTGCGAGAGTGTGTAGATGAAAATTATAAATGATGATGAAATGATGGGAGAGAAAGGATGAAGATCAATTTTTTTCGTGGGTTTGATTGAAATCACGAAGAATGATGGAATTTAAATGAAAATGTATAGTAAACATACCAAAGTCTGGCAGTATTTTTCTGTATTTTCGGATTTGGTTATTTTTGTTGACCGGTTTCGCTTGTAACGTTTTAAAATAATAGCCAAAATTTGAAAAAAAAATATTGAAAAAATAACTCCATTGATATGCCAGTGTGTAGCATGAAATAAAACGTTCAGATATTACTGTTTTGGAATGTCATTTAAGAAATGACAGTGTGTTTCCCAAATTTGGTTTTGTCATTTAGTCAGTTTATATTTCTGATCCCTTCGAGATTTCTCAGAAAAAAATCTTAATCGACTTTTTCGATACAAATTTTACTCTTGAAGGTTTTGTCAGTTTCTCGCAAGAGGCAGACAAAAAAGTTGCCCTGAAGGGGAGTCGAACCCCGACCACTTAGCAGTCGTTTGCTGGGAAATTGTGTTCACATAAATTTGTCAGTTCCATCTTTGAATTTTGGTATCCCTTCTCTATCAAACGAGTTTGTTTTTATAGGTGTCATAGCTTGTAGGCGAATGGTGAGATATACTCTTGACTATCATTATTTTTTCTATGATTGTTTTTGATTTTCAGATTTGATCTCAGATTTTTCTTGTAAAACTAAATTTGAAACGAGATTGATTTTTGTTTGTAGTTGTGGGAGCGCGTTTTGACTTTTGACTGTCTAAACGGAATCGTAAACAAACAGAAAACAAGTTATAGGTACAAAGGAATTGGTTTCTCAAGGAAAAATTATTAAAATGTCAATAGATCCGTTTTTCCGTTTTATTATCCACCAAGTTCCATGTGTGTCGATAAACAAAACGATCCGAATCCAGACCTAGATTATGCATTATTTTGTGTTCAATTCTCATTACAATACTGCAAAAAGACCATCTGTTTTTCAGAAATAATACTAATTCTTGGATCTTGAAATAGATCCAGATAGAAAGCAGGATTTAATTTTTTTTATTGTAATACGTTGCTAAAACATAATCCAGATACAGATCCGAATATAACCCCTGAAGCAAATTGTTTAACGAATATTGACGAATGAGACTAATGTTTTATTATTATTAATAAAACGGATGTGCTTTTTAATTTTTTTAAAAAGGATATAACATCTCAAGGAAATAATTCAAGGAGCTATTTTATTTCCATCAAATTGCTTGAGAAACACAAAAAATCACCATCGAAAGACGACGACGACGTATGTAGATGAGATGCCTGATGAAAATACTACAAAATTAATCAATATTTTGTTATTTTGTATCCTTTTTTCACTTTAATAAACACAAACATTTTCAAATCAAGAACAAAATCCACATGAAATGCAAACTTTAGTGGCATTTGCGAATTGTCATTGTCATCATAGTGTGTGTGCAAATCGGTGTAAATCTCGATAAAAATCCAGATTTTCAAAAAGTGATCTAGATCAAGAAAAATCTTTTTTTTTTAATTTGATCTCAGATCGAAAAAATTGATCTCAGAGATTGATGATTGAAGATTGATCTTTTCTAAAAATGAAATAAACATTGTCTTCGCTCTCAAGCTTTCCCTCTTTTGCTGTTGTAATTTTGCACGATGAAACACAGCTGATAGCAAAACATATGGAAACAGAGAGAAAATCCAAAGGTATCTTAAAAAAATTGTTGGGTACTTTTCTTCTATAAGACATTTGAACAACCGACTGTCTTTTTTCTATGTTTTGACTTTCGGCTGGTATAGAATGTTCTTAAAAAAATCGTAGTTCGGGTATACGAAATCCGATTAAAATTTAAATTCAACCATCCTCTTCTCAAACTTTTGTTTTCTTAGGTTCTGTTTCACAAATAAATTATAAAAATATTAAAGTCATAGGTATTCCTCTGCTCTTAAGATTAAAACTGAAAACTTGAATGGCTATGCTGAAATTGGAAAGCTTACATTTAACAAATTTTAAATGCTTTCTCAGTTGCTTGAGTTACCAAAAAACTAAAAATAACTATTCTTTTCTTCCGAGTATTTACAATTCCCCTAATTACAGTAAATACAGTTAACACTAGTCCTTGCCAAGAAGTATCTACAATCAGCATGTTCCCTGCTTAGCGTTAACCATTTTTTCGCACCCAAAAATATGAACCAACAACTTTTGTCATCTATATTAACGTAAAAGACATCATCATCTTTAATATATACATAGAAAAACTAGACTATAAATAAATAATAATAATTAGGCCTTCGAATTTTTTCCCCAAAGACTTTTTCGGGGGGATTTCAAATTGGTTAATTAAAAAGAAACCCCCAATACGCTTCAAGAAATTACATTTTTATATTTTGAAACAAAGCTAAAAAATACTCCTTAAGGTTGATAAGATTATTTTAAAACTGGTCGACTAGCTAGCGGAAACTGGTTTCAAGATGGACTTTTATAATTAATTGAACCCTTGTATTTCACACAGAGAAAAGTTTGACCCTTTAAGCTGATAAGACCGGCACACATTTGTTACTGCGGCAAAAACAAAATATCACACATTTTCCTGGTGAGAGGGATACATGTTCTGATTTACAGCCACAACAAAATCGTTAGTCTATAATTATTCGCACAATAAAGCTAAACCGGTTTGGACTGATTTCGAAGACTTGTTTGTCTGGAACTAGGTTAGCTGCGAAGCAGCTCGGGGCACAACGGGTCAGAAAAATAAGATTTCATTTGGGTGAAGTAGATTTTGTAATCAGATTTTTGCTTATTTTGAAAAGTAAACGCATATAATGTGAAGGTGAACCATATTCAATAGTTTTGGTGATGTTCAGAAGATGATTAAAAGGATAACAACATAAAAAAAAGATATAAATGGAAAGAGACGCCCTGAGCAGAACAAGCGCCCGATTTTTTTTTTTTTTTTTTTAAGAATCAACTAGCAAATCACAGAAAATCCAAACAATTTCGACCTCGGCCGTCTTCAGCCGATTTTTACCATACGATTGATTCAGTCAGGCAAGTTCGAAAATGCTATATTGCTGTTTCATCTTGTGAAAATAACAGAAAACACATGTGATTTGTTTCCTCAGATCTATTCAGCATCAGCTTTGGTTTTCTGGAACAGGAAAGCAGTTCAAAACGTTTGCAATCAGAATTCCTTTCCACCGATTCATTAATTGCATAAATTCGAATGATTCCTTCTTCCAAATCCGAGATCTTATGTAGGTTTACGCCACTCATTGAACTTTTTGATTAAACGTTTTCTGACGTTTTCTTACTAATGTATATCTTTCCGTCACTCCAAACTCCAATATGTAAATATTCGTGTTTTTTAAATATTTACTCTTTACTACTCAAAATTAGATTTTGTTGAAGGCCCGTTGGAATTCATTTCATATTTTCAATTTTTTTCCAAATGTTTTAGATCTTTCCTTTATTTCATTTTGAGTACCCCGTAGCAACGTCTGTAAATTTGTCAATAAAAGCTGAACAACAAACTGAAAAATACCCCATCAGCGACACATGTGTAATGGCTAAAACACATACACGCTTTAGAACCGAATTCGTTCCGTTACGTATATAAGGCTTTAGAGCGCTGTTCTGTCAACGTGAATGTGAAAATATTAAGAACCTTCTGTAAAAAAATTCTAATTTGAAAGTATTGATTGAGTAAAATGTCAAAAAGCGAGCAAAAGTTCAGTCAATTCGAACTTTTTTGTATATCACTCTCTTTGTTACGTTATCCTTACGTACAAAGCGTTTGTATTAAAAGTAGTATTGCTATAAACTTTAAACATTTCCGTATATTTGAACTTTTCAAATTGTCAAAGTCGGTTGATGGGGGTTGGTTTTCCGCCACAACTTACTTACGGAAATTTTCGCATTTAAACTAGGAAAAAGTTCCCTGAAAAAAATTATTTACGATACTTATCTGCGAAAGAAATATTTTTTCCCCCATTTTCGAAGATGGTTCATGATAAAAAAGTTCCCAAAATGGGAAAAAACTCCAGGGAACTTTTTTCGCGATAAGACTGATTAGGGGTCAAACTAAAATACAGGGTGGGCCAAAAGAAATGGCCCTATTGGAAGATGCTCTCATTTTTTGCAAATGGCCGCCAATGTCAAATCTGTTTTGATATTTGGGGACTAGACAGATGCAGAATACAAGTGAACAAGCCATGGAGCGATACATGAACCGATATTCTGAAGGCGGCGTTCCCGGGTCGCCTCATCTCTCGTTTTTGGCGATTTGATTTGTGTTAACGTGAACAAGCCCGGGACTCTGGAAGCCCTCAAGGACAACATTCGACATGAGTGCGAGATTCTGTCGCCCGAAGTTCTCGCTGAAGTGATGAAAAATGCCATAAAACGAGCCCTTATAGCAATCAATTTTGACAACGCCCATTTGGCCGATATCATCTTCTCGACTTGACCAATACAATTCTAAAAGGTTTAAATAAACATAATCAAAAAACAGAATCGAAGTTTTTCATTTAGAAAAAAAAGAGAGCCAAATAAAATCGGATGGATGACTTCTTTTGGCCCACCTTGTAGATGTGATCAACCATAGGCTATTGGCAAACCTTAACAAACTGTTTCGTTGTGTTTCTTAAAACTCAATGTATAAGGCCTCATGACTAAACATTGCCTACTGTCCAAATTAAATAAAATATACCGTCATGTTTCTAAAACCTTGATGTATGTGCTTGTTTACGTTGGGACTTCTTGAACCAGTTTTTGTAGGCGAGACGAAGAGTGCGGATGTAGCGGAAATAAACAAAAAAAAAAATAGAAAAATGTTTGCGTTCAACCATTCTGTTCCATGTTCTACTTTGCAATCGTTTCATTTTTGTCAAAAAAATATCATAATTTTCGAGCAGCCGAGGAAGAAAGTTGTGTCGTGACAGTCAAATTTTGTATATTGAGAAGGTATGCAGTGTTTTAATTCCAAACAGACCCCCACAGCCGATCTTACTAATAAAAAATAGTTGCCGCCATCTTGAAAATGTAAAAAAAAAAATTGTTTTCAACCTGGTCAAGTGAACACGAAGAGCTGAAGTCAACTACTACTTCCTGAAATGCGATTTGCATTTGTCAGAGCTATTTAGAGTGAAATACCTCATGCTTAACGAGACTTATCGAAGGAGGCATTTTAGCCAATGCCATACGATTATGGTTATGGTTATTAAAGTTAGGTCTTTAGAGATTATTCCTTATCTTAATTCAGTATAAACCCAATCATTATTCTTATGTAAATGCATGCTTAGAACCACTGGGCTCGCACACACGAGATGATCCCAGTCTGGGGAAAAACCGGTTTTAAACCTTATTTCAAGCACACACAGGATGAATTACTCTGCGAGAAGAAATGTTAGGTATACATCAACTTCCGTTAGTATAGAAATAGTTTAAGTCCGGATTGAATTGTCTCGTGTGTGGATATTATAGCTAATTCCATATAATTGTGTTTTTTGGATCATTCACACGGTTTTGACGGATGCTTGGCCAAAGTTGTGTTAAAATTATTCCAAATGAAATATGTTATGTTTAACGAATCCTATCGAAAATATTTCATCTTTTATTCAGCATCCATTATGAGAAGAGATGCTTATACAACAAAATGTTATCTAAAATATTTCCATTCTCATTATCTTTGCATATAAAATGGATAGTAAGTCCATGTCTTATTTTCTTATGCCTTTTTATTTCACAATATAAAAGGCATAACGGAAACTCTTAATAAGTTAGTTATCATAAAGATAAAAAAAATCAATTCGTGATTAGAACAAAAAAAAAAAAAGCCGACGTAACAACAAAATAAAATCTCTACAACTCGTATCTTACCTTTGATTAAATTAAGAGAAAATTGTACGTGACAGTTCTAAATTACTTAAGATTTTGACAGACTTGCAAAAATGCCTTGTTATCGTTAATAATTGTAACAAAAACACGAATGTTTCTTCAATTCACTTTTGTTTAAAACGTTTTATAAACAAACAATATTTTCTCTTGATCTACACTTTTCACTGTGTCATCTGTACAGACGCCTAGACAGGCAAGCAGCGCAAATCACGATCTCTTACTTGCGGTAATCAAAATTGTTCTGAAATAAATTTTGATAAACTCATTGAGTTTTATTGAAATTGCTAATCCGCAGCTCTATGCGATACACAGAACACAACGGTGAAGCTCTCATTTGTCATTAATTTTTGTAGCTTGTATAAGATGATAATACTTTTTCAATGAGCCTGTGTTGTGATGAGGCCTTGTAAAGATAAAGTACAAATTAACCATTAACGGCGTATCAAATACAAATCTTTGTTTGTGATGAAATACATAGTTGTCATCGCGAATTTACACCTTGTTTTTGGTAATTTGGAAAAACGTAACGTAACTAAATGTCAAACAATTTGAGAATGGAGATTAATTCTTTTCGCTTTCTTTATTCTTTTAGAAATTTAATACGTTAGAATAATATTTTTAGACGCAACCTTTTTTGATAGGAGGATAAAACAATAAAAACTGGTGATAAACGCGGTAGGATCCGATAAATTTCAATGCGTTCAAGCAATAACAAATCGGACGAAGTGTGGATGTGAACGATATGACGTTTATAATTAGATTAATGAACTTCCTCCGAGATTTTTTTGAAGTGGGTAGCACTTTTATCTTTGCAAACAATCATGTATGTCTGGGGTTTGGGTAAATAAAATATATTTTAGTCATGTCAAAATAATATAAATTTTAAAAAAAGATTACAACTGAAATGCAAACAAAATGCGCGTTCAAATTTGTAGATTATTTTTAGAGTTGTTGGCAATTTGATTTTGGTGTCATTTTAATATTGAAAAATTGGTTTTGTTTCTAGTTGCACTTCTCAATTTTTGTAGAAGGAAAGGACTAATACAGGTTTTTTTTATCTCCCCCCATTAAAGAAAGTAAGGCAATAAAAAAAAAAAAGAAATACTAAACAAATATATGCAAAACGACAACCCTAATAATTTTGATTCATACTTGTTTACAAAGCCAAAAATCTGTGGTATTTATTTAAATTTTATAATCAAGTCATTCAAGTCAATAAGTTTTGAATAATTAATTTCAATTTGGATAGGTAACATAATGTAAGAATATTTTCTTCCAACTCACCATAACTTAATATGAAGAATTCAACTGTCAAGAAAATAATTCATATTAGATTTTTTTAATACAAAAATAATTATGCGTTCATTGAGGTTTATTGATAAATGTGAAATTAAACTGACAATTTCACTAGTAAAGTCCCAATTGATATATTGTTCAATTAGGTAGTCCTATCGGGCGGAAGTGGTGCAGTAGATAAGATGTTTGATTGCTAAGCGAGAGATACTAAGTTCGACTGTCAGCAATTTTTGTAACTCCTAGTGCAAGCTAGAGCCGTCCGTGGGTTTTAAGTGATAAAATAGTCACCTAATTCTCCATCTACTGTGCCGAAAATATTCCCAATTTCTCTAATTCTTCTAACTAGTGTCGTGCAACATCCGGATGCATTCTAAAAGGCATTGTGCCTTACAGACACATAATCAAAATATTATTATTAAGAAAGTATTTTGGAAGGTAATTTCCACATAACGAATATTCCACTTTCTTAGTAACAGCTTATTGCATTTTTAAATGGTAAGTGATTTTTGTGTCGTGTATTCTAATGTTCGCGGTTTAAGAAAGAATTTCTTTCACGTGTACGTCTACACTACACTATACAGGCCAGCTGTTTTGGCATTAAGTGAAACTCAGGTTGGAGTAAATACTGATTTATCAGAATTTGATCTACATATGTTTCGCTTGGTGTCATTACTCTTTTCCCATCATGGCCTCGTGGTCTATGTTAGAAATGATGTTGCTTGCCAGAGCCTTCTCCAATATGTCCGCAAGCATGTCATTCATTATTGTTTTATATACAGGAGTCCGAATCTCGACAGTAGTTCGATTTGTAACGAATTTGATGCTCTGTCTGATTCCATCTCGAAAATTGTTTCCCTTTGTCCTCGCACTGAAATCATTATTGCGGGCGATTTCAATGTACACAATTTCAATTGGCTCCGCTATTCTGGTCAAACAACACCCGAAGGAAGGTATGTCGGGCTCTTTGCCGGGTTACATCACCTTACCCAACTGATCTGCCAATGCGTATAGCGGATGTTGTTGGCCAAGCCGCCCATGCTCTTGACTTGTTTCTACTTACTTGACTTGTTTCTTACTTCTCACTCTGATAAATATACCATTAGTAAAACTTCTTCATTTGGCACTTCGGACCATTGTGTCACTTCAGGTAGTTTCTCGTCCTCCACCCATTCAGTTAAAGAAAAACTCCCCACCAGGACCGTTTGGAAATACGAGAAAGCCAACTGGGACGGCCTGACAATTTAATTGGTCACTATGATTCCTCAATAGTGACATTGATGCCAGTGCTGAAATGATCACAAATGTGATTCTTCTAGGGATGCGTGCTTTTATTCCTAACAGTAGAGTAAAAAGCATCAAGCCTAAAGAAAAGTCCTGGGTTAATTCTGAGTGTAAAGAAGCTATCAAGCTCAAAGAAGAAAGTTTCCGATCCTACAAAGCCAACCCTACACTGGAAAATCGGAAAAAGCAGAAACAAGCAAGGAACTCATGCAGCTCCGTTATTGAAAGAACCAAATTTTTGCATGACGAAAAATTACGGCAAAAAATTCTGCAGTGTCCCAAAGGCAGTACACATTTTTGGTCCTTTGTAAAAAATATTAAAAACTCCTCAACATCTTCGGTTCCAAAGCTCATCAGCAATAACAAACCAATTGTTTACTCTTTAGAGAAGGCAAACTTGCTCGCCGCCCATTTCGCTGCCAGCTCCACGCTGCCTCAGCCCTCATAGCAACGTTGCCCCTCCTGTACTTGAGAATGTAAATTTTTCCATAGGACAGATTTTTTTCCGCACTGGTACAGAAGCAAGAGTCTGATTCTCACAAATTAAATGCTGGTGTGCCGCAGGGCTCTGTTATGTCTCCGACTCTTTTCCTTATTTTTATAAATGATTTTCTGTCTGTTACTTCTAATCCATTAAACTGTTTTGCTGACGATTCTACCCTCAGCTTTTCATATTCGTTCGACAATTTACGTCCTTCGCCTTCGGACGTGCAATCGCAAGGGTACCGTATGTCAAGCTCATTAAACTCCGATTTATACAGCATTGTCAAATGGGCTAATAGGAATCGTGTGGAGTTTAATGCTTTGATAACTCAATGCTGTCTTCTGTCGAGCTAAACATATCCCCAATGCCATTGTTCATGAATGGCACTTATATCGAAGAAACCGAAAAGCTCTCAGTACTCGATATGTGTGTCAACGACGACCTCCGTTAGAACGCCCATATATTTGAGATCGCTAAAAATGCTGCTAAGTGCTTAGGTTTTCTGTATCGGTGTAAGAAGTATTTTTCCCCCATCTGATCTGGCTACCGCTAAAATTTATAAAGCGTTTATACGCCCTAAACTCGAGTATAATTCCCACCTCTGTGCAGGTGCTTCGCAAACATCGCAAAACAATTGGCCCTCTTGAACACCGACACAATGTTTCATGTCTTTCCTAATTTTATCGTTTCTTTTATAAAAAATGTTCACTCGAAGTAGCCAGATGCATTCCTTCTCTTAAAAGTTTCTCCCGTAATACTCGTCTCGCAAGGAATGCTCATCAGTTCACCCTTGAACCCAATTTCGGACGTACCGTGAAATATAGGGATTCCTTTTTTTAGCCGAACAACATGAATTTGGAATAGTTTACCCGGCGAATTTTCCCTTGCCATTTTGATCTGCAAACATTCAACACCAATGTTAAACGACACCTCCTATCTTTTCCCTCCCTATCTTCCTAATGCCCGCGCAGTGTGTTCTACATTAAAAGGGAAACAAATAGTCCCATGTGCGCGCGTTAATAATAAAAAAAAATTCCACCAAATTTTTATATTTAAGAATACCTAGGTTTACAAAAAAAATTTAAAAAAAGTTTTATAATACATTTTTGAACATTTTTCATTTTTAATCTTCAATATTTTTAAAACTAATCAATAATTTTATTTGTATGTATACATACATATATAAATTATGAAATCTCAAATTTAGTTTTCAATAGTCGGTCCTACAGTTTTCAAAATACTTTTTTTATAAATTCATTATTATTTAAGATGTGTGAAGAGGTACTTCATTTTAATAAAAAAAAAGAAACCGTTAAGTGTTGTGGTTTTATCACTTTTTATATGTTCAGACCGTGTTGTTTTTCTACGTAAATTATATTTGTTTCTGCCAAAGATTTTGCATCCAATGTAATTAAGCACATAAGAGCAATTAGGTGGGACCCAATCGTTCCGTTTTTTGATGAAGCTGGTTGTGGACCAGACAGACTGACCTGCACCTAATGTAATTGAATCGATGACGAGGTACATGGACGGCAATTCTAATGTTAAAAATGAAAACTCTTTCGCTTATTTAAGAGAAGGGGAGGGAGATGGTTCAGATATTCTATTAGATAAAGCTGCTGCCATCGAAACTGCACCCATTGAACTTTAGACGAGGGGATGAGGATGGTAATTATGTTTCTGTGTGACATAACAATAAACATCTTGAAGTACAGCTAGATTTCCAATTGCTTACTAGCACCATCTCCAGGGTGGTGTTCGAAAAATTACTACAGTCAAACAACAAAACAATCTTTATTTTTGAGACAAGTCCTTCCACAACTACATACGAGGCTTTTAAATTTTTACTTGGATTTCCAACACATTCACATAAAAGTCCAACCATAATACGTCTGAGCATTCTGAGCATACTCTGATAATTCTCTGAACCAAGCGTGGTCTGATGACGAAATATTCACACAGGTAAGGAGTGCAAAATGGTTGACATTGTATTAAGCGCCTCAAGGGAAAAGATTTTGATTTTCTTTTGCCAAAAGAAAATTTGAAAAATGCAAACAAAAACAAAAAGATCAAATTAAATACTTATATACCATCATAACATTTGCATATTTTAAGAAGGCTGTATTTGCAAAGTAAATTTCTTGAGTTTGTTCATTTTACGCAATAAACTCGACACATGAACCAATAACTCAACTAAACAACAATATAATTAAAACCGACAAACAAGACAACACCTTATAAATAGTCTTTTAATATTGAATTAAAAAAATAAGTCCTTATTACGGGCGCCCTAATTTTTGAAAAAGAATGCGCTCATGATTTTACTCTGTCATCATATACGTCATTTACATTGTATGTATGTATATTTATATTCTGTATAATTTCTTCATTGGCATGGATTTGTTGGAAGAATTTGCTGCTTTGTAAATAGATAATAACTATATGGTTACCCTGTTTTATTATTATATCAAAATTTTTATTCAGCAAAAATTTAATTTGAGTTGAAGTACCTACCTAGTTACTTATTTTACAAATAAAACACGTTTATTGCAGATGTTTGTTCCTGTGTTATTGCTTTAGAGTATCTTCAAAAAATGGTTACCGTAAAATTGAAATTTGAAAAATAAAAAAATATTCTCGGTGTTTTTTGAAAAAAAAAAACATAGACCGTACTTATATACGATCGTAAACGGTAAAATGTCGTTGAATTAACATTAGCTGTGTTTTATTATCTCCGGATCTGAATCTGGATTAAGTCTTTACACGTAAACATATTCTCTATTTCTATTTCAAGATCCGAGAATTAGTTTCAACTCTGAAAACAAGATGGCAGTTTTCATTTGTAAATGTTGTCAGCACTGTGAAAAAAAAAAACATTAAAAAAGTGAAATGTCAAAATGTAACGGTGAACAGAGCACACAGCACAAACAAAACCATGAGCCGAAAACAAAATAAATCGTAAGTATTTTATATATTTTGTTGTAAATTAAGTTGGGAACTAAAAATAAGTTGTTATTAAGACGAAGAAAAATGAAACCATTGCCTTTTTGCGGGAATACGAGAAGCGGCAAGAAGAATTCAATCATCTCCGCAAAAAAAATACGCGATGGATAACGTGTTAGAAGATCTGTTGGCTTCGGAAGCCCTAGTAAGTTTGTTTTCTTATTAAATCAAAATAAATATAAAAAACTACCGAGTTTTACTGTTAATTCAAAGACTCAACCAACCACTGTTGAAATGCTAACAACCAAATTAAAAAAACCTAAAGAAGGCATTGAAGGAAACAAGGGATAACAATAAACGGACAGGTGCATCTGCCAGCAAAGCACCATTTGAAGAAATAATGGAGGAACTCTTCGGGAATCGACCGGAGATTAGAAACTCCCACACCTTAAATTGTAACTGAATTTCCAAAAAAAGGATTATGTATGTATTACATTTGTTCTGATGAGAAGATCTGTAAGCTGTTGTCGCCTGGTGCTGTTAGAATTCAATGCACTCGTACCTTCCGTTTCCAGATGCTGATGCTGAATATTGTCCTCTAGATTTTGGTCAGCATAGAACTCATCACTTGCTTGGAAGCACATGTTATGCAATATGCAGCCACAGACTACCATGTTCCGAAAAATGCAAGTCTTCGAAAGCGAGTCTTCCAACACATTCACATAAAAGTCCAACCATAATACGTCTGAGCATTCTGAGCATACTCTGATAATTCTCTGAACCAAGCGTGGTCTGATGACGAAATATTCACACAGGTAAGGAGTGCAAAATGGTTGACATTGTATTAAGCGCCTCAAGGGAAAAGATTTTGATTTTCTTTTGCCAAAAGAAAATTTGAAAAATGCAAACAAAAACAAAAAGATCAAATTAAATACTTATATACCATCATAACATTTGCATATTTTAAGAAGGCTGTATTTGCAAAGTAAATTTCTTGAGTTTGTTCATTTTACGCAATAAACTCGACACATGAACCAATAACTCAACTAAACAACAATATAATTAAAACCGACAAACAAGACAACACCTTATAAATAGTCTTTTAATATTGAATTAAAAAAATAAGTCCTTATTACGGGCGCCCTAATTTTTGAAAAAGAATGCGCTCATGATTTTACTCTGTCATCATATACGTCATTTACATTGTATGTATGTATATTTATATTCTGTATAATTTCTTCATTGGCATGGATTTGTTGGAAGAATTTGCTGCTTTGTAAATAGATAATAACTATATGGTTACCCTGTTTTATTATTATATCAAAATTTTTATTCAGCAAAAATTTAATTTGAGTTGAAGTACCTACCTAGTTACTTATTTTACAAATAAAACACGTTTATTGCAGATGTTTGTTCCTGTGTTATTGCTTTAGAGTATCTTCAAAAAATGGTTACCGTAAAATTGAAATTTGAAAAATAAAAAAATATTCTCGGTGTTTTTTGAAAAAAAAAACATAGACCGTACTTATATACGATCGTAAACGGTAAAATGTCGTTGAATTAACATTAGCTGTGTTTTATTATCTCCGGATCTGAATCTGGATTAAGTCTTTACACGTAAACATATTCTCTATTTCTATTTCAAGATCCGAGAATTAGTTTCAACTCTGAAAACAAGATGGCAGTTTTCATTTGTAAATGTTGTCAGCACTGTGAAAAAAAAACATTAAAAAAGTGAAATGTCAAAATGTAACGGTGAACAGAGCACACAGCACAAACAAAACCATGAGCCGAAAACAAAATAAATCGTAAGTATTTTATATATTTTGTTGTAAATTAAGTTGGGAACTAAAAATAAGTTGTTATTAAGACGAAGAAAAATGAAACCATTGCCTTTTTGCGGGAATACGAGAAGCGGCAAGAAGAATTCAATCATCTCCGCAAAAAAAATACGCGATGGATAACGTGTTAGAAGATCTGTTGGCTTCGGAAGCCCTAGTAAGTTTGTTTTCTTATTAAATCAAAATAAATATAAAAAACTACCGAGTTTTACTGTTAATTCAAAGACTCAACCAACCACTGTTGAAATGCTAACAACCAAATTAAAAAAACCTAAAGAAGGCATTGAAGGAAACACGGGATAACAATAAACGGACAGGTGCATCTGCCAGCAAAGCACCATTTGAAGAAATAATGGAGGAACTCTTCGGGAATCGACCGGAGATTAGAAACTCCCACACCTTAAATTGTAACTGAATTTCCAAAAAAAGGATTATGTATGTATTACATTTGTTCTGATGAGAAGATCTGTAAGCTGTTGTCGCCTGGTGCTGTTAGAATTCAATGCACTCGTACCTTCCGTTTCCAGATGCTGATGCTGAATATTGTCCTCTAGATTTTGGTCAGCATAGAACTCATCACTTGCTTGGAAGCACATGTTATGCAATATGCAGCCACAGACTACCATGTTCCGAAAAATGCAAGTCTTCGAAAGCGAGTCTTGAGCAGCCCGAATGCGTGTTCTACAACTACGCGCCCAGAAGAGTGCAAAACATTAAATTGGTTTTTCACATTGGTCAACATCCCGTTGTCCTTGTATGGTGGAATTAACCAATCTATAGATGCATATGCAGAATCCCCCAGAAAAAAAGTATTATTCGGGAACATTGTGCTCATGTTTGCACTTGCATCCCTATAAATTTGCGACCTCCGTAATACTCGACTATCATGCAAACTTCCTGGTTCTCCAGCGAAAACATTTATAAAGTTTTTGTTCGCATCAACCACTCCTTGCAAGCATATACTGTACGTTTTTTTTCGATTGAAGTAGCTCTCCTTGTTTTCAATAGGTGCTTTTATTTTTATGTGGGATCCGTCAATACAGCCCAAAATGCCAGGAATTTTGCAGCGTTCCTCGAAGATCGCGGCATTTTGCATCGCTTCATTTTCATTAGGCCATTTCACATATTCATGACCTATGGATATCAACCACTTTGAAACTCTTCTTACAACATTCCATGCTGTAGATTTTGTGACTCCGAACAAATTCGCAAGCTCTAAATGGATTGGTGTTAGCCATATACCAAATAAACATAAATATTTCCTTTTCAGGTGTGACTTTTGGTAATCCTTTATTTATGGTGCTTTGGAATCGTTCTGATGTTTTGTATCGGTCTAAATACAGAGTTACTACTCCTATTTATAAGCAAAGTTAAAATATAAAAGAAAAAATGTACCTAGTAAAATCTGAACTGTCGAACGATGCAATTGAAAATGTTTTTTTTTTAATTTACATTACTGTAAGCATTGATAGTTTCTTCAAAACCTTCAATTCTTTGTTGATTTTGATACTCCAAATGAGAAGATGAATCGGAGCTGCAAGTGGATGTAGACATTGCAGTAGTACTTGTTTCACGATCACTACCTTCACTTTATAAGAAAAATTAAGAAACTTATTGTTTAGTATTAGCAAATCATAAAAAAGAAAATTTAATTACTTCAATTAAGTTTTCCATGTTTGGTTTTTGTTTACAAAAAAGTCAAAACGTCAAAAAAAAAAACTCAGAAGTGCCACAATTGAAAAGTAAAATTTTGTAATGATCCAGATCGTTTTATTATTACACGATTATCCATATAGATTATGGGCGATAATAAAACGTGGCTATTATCTTTTACTATTCTTTCCTTCAATAGAAATGTCAAAGAACCTAGCTACCTATACGTTTAAATTTAAAAAAAATCAATTCCTTATTACGTTCGAAATTGAAAAAATATATATTAAAACTTTAAACTGTCAAATCCGAATACGATGTGTTAGTATGTGATTTTGGTATAAGCTACAGAAATAACAAACTTTCTAGAAAAATGCAAAATCCAAAAATTAATTGAAAACACATAGGCCCCGATTGCGGTAGTCGACCACCAATCGACTCGCCTATTGTCGATTACGTCGATTAGGTAAAGTTGTGTGTTTTGGTATTGTGGACCACGATCGAAAAAATAATGTTATTGTGAATATATAACGATTTTGACAGTTAATTAGTTTGCTTACAAATAAATTTTCGCATTTTTAGTTTTAGTTTGCGTTTTTTTTAAATTTAATTAAAAAAAGGAGTCAAATCGTAATCCCAAAAAAAAATCCAAAGAAAATTTTCCCCATCTTATCTTTGCCTGGGACTTTACACAGAGGCCTTTTGCTATGTCCTGATTTTTTTTAACCTTACCAAAATGCTCATTTGGTTTTTTTTGTATGTAATCATTGTATATGAAAACTATAGTAGTATCATGCGGCAGCTTCTAGTTTAGCGAGATACTGCCGTAATAGCGCTGCAGTAGTTCTTAATATGCATTTGTATGGGTTTTGGAGAGTAGAAAGAAATATAGTGATGAAAGAGTAGGTTGTATTTTATATTTTCAGAAACGTATGAGTTAGTATGATTACAATCATTTGCAGGAATAATGAATAATAAGTACGACTGAAAAGTTCAAAAAGTGACACTAGACCATATGGTGTGGCAGAGTAAGGAAAACAAAAATTAATGGATTTCCCTTAGATTTTTCGTAAACAAACCAATATTGTGCGTCTTCAATTATTTTTTGGATTTTGCATTTTTCAAGAAATTTTGTTAATCTGTATTTTCTGTATTTCTTATACCGAAATCTATTACCAATGTTGCCATATTCGGATTTGACTGTTTAAAGTTTTAATGTATATTTCGAACGCTAGTTAAATATAAAACTGTTGCCGATTGGTACTATGTTGTTGGTACAATAGTATTTTTGGTACTATATTTTTAGTACTAGAATTTAGTACTATCGTAGTGTTGGTACTATATTTAGTACTAGCTTTAGTACTTAGTAGTATATTTATTACTAGATTTAGTAGTTAGTAGTATATTTAGTACTCGATTTAGTAGTTAGTAGTATATTTAGTACTATGTTTAGTAGTTAGTAGTAGATTTAGTACTAGATTTTTTGACTTGATAAGTGAAGATACTCTAAAGTAATAACATAGGTACAAACATCTGCAAACAATGTTTTTTATTTCTAAAATAAGTAACTAGGTATGTTTTTCAACTCAAATAAAATGTTTGCAGGCTAAAAAAAATAATATAATAATGAAACAACCATTCAAAATTGTACAAAAAACCAAACCAATAATCAAATTTCAACAAAAAATCGTTTAAAACGGTAAATTTCATCCTGTTGCCGTATTTATGAAAAAACACCCAAAAACAATGTTTTTTCAAGACAGAAATATAAACTCCTCACACCCCTGTCTAAATTTCTATCTTCCATTCTCTCGTTATCAGAAATTGACAAAGAAATAACACGACTGCTAACACTTTATATACATCTTTCCCGTTCTGTCAATTTCTAACGTTGCATATGTGTTGAATTCATCTCCACGACTAAAAGTCTACACTGAGAAAAAGCGAGATAGCGAAACCAGATGGCGCTAGGTGAAACACCCATCTTGATAGTACTATAGATTCTATATACAATGATGTAATCTCTTTTGACCTATAGGTATGTTGTTTTTTATTTTACATTAAAATGGCAATTTCAAATAAATAATAAGATTATAACCAAAAGAGGACACCCAAACACTTCTGTCGACCAGAAAATTATGCACGACAACTGTCGATTGTCAAAACGAAGAATGTCGATAGAAATCGACTTTCACAATACGAAAAACAGCAATCGACGGCCGGTAATCGAAAAGAGTCGAGTATGGATTAATAAATCGACAACCGCAATCGGGGCCACAATCTTGGTTTTCTTAGACTGTTTTTAAACCTTGCGACTAGAGTACTGCGACTTTCGTTGATTCTCTTTTGTTGCCCGTCCTTGTCGCAGAGATACTTTTAAAGCGATTGTGTTTGCAACTCTTCACTATGTCATTTCTTGAATTCCTTTTAATTTCAAGTTTCGAGAGTGAACATTTTCAGCTGCTTTACTGTTCCTACGTGCTTCCTGCTACAAAAAAAACATCACATTACTCGTTCATGGCGAACAAGCAATGAAATGAATTAACAAAAATGAATGATATCTCGAATAAGCACAAAGAAGAAAGGCCGATAGTCATGCGACTCGATCTACTCGTGCGATTCGGTCTACCCCGGCAACCAGATACGTCTCTCTCCTAAAAGCTGAAGCAAAGTAACGAGTCGCAAACAAAAGTCGCAATGTTTTAAAACAGTCTTACGCAAAATCAAAGGGAAATCCATTAATTTTTGTTTCCCATACTCTACCATATCATTATGGTCTAGTGTCACTTTTTGAAACTTTCACTCGTACTTATTATTCATTATTCCTGCAAATGCTTTTATTTATTTTAACTCATGCCTTTCTGAAAATATAGCAGACAACCTACTCTTTCATCATTATATTTCATTCTACTCTCCAAAACACATACATACAATAATCAAGAACTACTGCAGTATCTCGGTAAACTAGATGCTGCCTCATAGTAGTACTATAGATTTCATATACAATGGCGAAGGCAAATATTGATTGCGACGAAACGATTAAAAACTATTCTTTCGTTTTCGAATGTTTTTCATATAAGAATTTCAAACAATTGGATGATGACAAACTATCAAAAAAACTAAAATTTAAGAAGACTACATTAAAAACAAATTAAAATGTCAAACAACATGAGGTTGTGACGTATGTCCCGTTGAATTTTTAAATTCATACATATTACATTTTATATAAAAAACACTAAGTTAAAGCTAATTAATTTAAGAAGCTTTGACGAAATAATGTTTTAGTGAAAACACAACATTTAACATACTTTCTCAATAAAATAATTTAAATGTATCGATACTTCAAGTTTTTTCAAGTAACGAACACAAATTCCTAAAACTACTGTGCCATCAAACTACCTTACCTTCTGAACACACACCCTTAAAAGGTTTTTCAACTTCACCACACTTTTATCGATAAAATTTTTCATGACACCTCGCCACAAAGCCACCATTCCAATCAGATCCAACTTCACAATCAGAAACTAGAAGTCAAAAAGCGAGAAATGGCGTACATTTGATTCGATTCGTTGTCGCTGTTCTGTTTTTGTGCGTGAAAAATCCTTTAAAACAGAAAAAAATACAGAAAAGTTATACCCCTTCCACTATCACTGTTTTTCGCATCCTAAATAAGCCTACAAAGTTTCAAATATTTATTTACTCGGCTGTATTTGAGTGTTTCATAAAGAAAAGTGTAAAAAGTGAAAAGAAAAAAAAAATGGGCACAAAAGAGCCACCAAACGATTTGGCCAACAACAGCCGCGCATTGCCCACCAACGACACCACAGCTATGAATACGAACACCACCACCGTCAATTCAACCTCAACCATTCCCAATACCGACAATTCAGCCTCTGCCGGCGGTAGTAATTCGTGTAGTAAATCGGAAAATCGTAAAATCAATGCCGTCATTGCCGCAGACGATGCAATCGCCG
Source organism: Platycheirus rosarum (assembly GCA_963971375.1). Classification (NCBI taxonomy): domain Eukaryota; kingdom Metazoa; phylum Arthropoda; class Insecta; order Diptera; family Syrphidae; genus Platycheirus; species Platycheirus rosarum. The sequence continues at coordinate 35,371,484 of OZ020510.1, read as the reverse complement.
AAAATATTCCGAAAAAAGATCCACAACCAGAAGTAGAAGTGTGCCAAAGCAACCACCACCACAATAAGTCATCATCTACTTCATTGTCACCTCCTCATCCGTCCCAGTCGCAAGCTCAACCACAACAACAGAATGTAAAACAATCGCTTAGTCTAACGACTGCTGCGGGAAAAAAGATTCGTCGTGCGTTTTCAATGCCTCGTAATCCGTTTCGATGGTCGCGAAAATTCAAGACCAATAACAACAACATATTGCCATCATCGGGGAACACTGCTGCCGCGGGCGGCAGCCGGAATAGTGTTGGTTCTGGTAGTGGCGTTGTCGTTGTCATTGACGGCAATGGAATCGACAGCAAGCGACGCGAACGTGATTCCGAGGAAGCAAAAAACAAGAGTAAAACATTAGATGGCACAGCCGGAAAAGGAGGAGGCGGAGGAGGAACACCTCCTGCACCACCAGGAGAATCGAATCAAAACAAAAACGGAAACAACTCTCAACGAGTTTTCAGACGATCATCGTTTCGAAAGTTTCTTAATCGCATCGCCCACCATGTGTCCTCGGTCAGCAGCATTGGGGTAAGTGGAGTTCTCCTCAGACACAAATTGCAGTGTTGAGAGATGTTTAATTTGTATGTGTGTTGTGGAATGAAGTGTGCGCTTAGGGATACTATAAATATTTGTGTGTGGCGTGGACGTTATGTAATGGGATATCGGAAGACGGAAGAACGTGTGACCTATAAGTGGAGCGGAGTCATGTTGATTCGGCTGTTCTAATTCTTGATTTCTGCAAATTCCATTCATATTTTTGTTCTTTAAGCATGATTTGCTTGTTTCTGATATTAGATGTGGTTTTTCTTGGTCGTTCAGGACATAATATGAGGTTCCTTGAAGAATCTAGAGATTTTTTATTTAATGAATAAATAAATGTTTTTTGTCTACGGCGTGTTTGGTTCTAAATGGGAGAAACATTGACAAATTTAACAAGTTGGGAGGGATTTTGTGAGTTTTGAAAAGAGGCAAACAAACGCAGATTTTCACATATTTGTGAATTTGCATGACTTTTGTAACAAATGTGTTCAAATTCGTAAAGAAAAGCAGAACATATCAGAGGCACATCTGAATTTCGTTAATTGAACGTAATTAGTTCACGCTACTGTATCTGTTCCTCAAAAATTGTCTTATTTGCTCCTTTCTTTGAAGACTTCGATTATAACTTCTTCGGATATTAGGTATAACATCGTGTCCAGTGAGGAGCGTAACCTGCACCTCAACTTTCCTTACCTCTGGTTGCTCCACAGTACTAGGTGGACCTGGGCCTCAACCAACTAGCTTCTCCAGCCATCGTGCTCTTCTAATTGAATGCGCCACCAAAGTCTTGCTTTTCCTCTACTATCGTCTTAGCCCGCATGATTGCACTATCCTTGTTTTTAACTACCTCTCTGTATCTATCTGTATACCTTTATCTGATACCTTACCTTTACCTTAGGTGGCGCTACAATCCGGGTGGACCTGGGCCTCAACCAACAATCTTTTCCAGCCAACTTGGTCCCTAGCCAGATGCCTCCAGTTTCGCACGTGAAGTAGGTTGAGGTTATCTTCCACTTGTGTACTCCACCTGGGTCTCGGCCTTGCTCTACTGCGCCGCCCCTCACTCTATTGATGCCCATACGCTCTATATGACCCAGCCATCTGAGACGTTGAAGTTTTACTCTTTTGGCTAGGTCTGTGTTGCTGTACAGCCGGTACAGTTCTTCGTTGTATCTTCTTCTCCACTCTCCTTTAATGCATACGGGACCAAAAATCACGAGAATCTTTGTCCCTCATCCACTTTTGATAACGTCCATGCGTCTGCACCATACAGTAGGATTGGGATGATAAGGCTCTTATAAAGAGACAATTTAGTTGCCCGAGAGAAGGCTTTGCTACTCAATTGCCTTCTAAGCCAGAAGAAGCAACGATTGGCAAGAGTTATTCTTCGTTTGATTCCAGCGGTGGTGTTGTCTGAGCTCTGAGTTAATAGCGGAGCCCAGGTAGACAAAGTCCTTAACTACCTCAAAATTATAGCTGTCTATGTTGATGTTTTGTCCAAGACGTCAATTGTTAGGTGTCTCTTCTTGATGATAACATATACTTGGTTTTCCCCTCATTGACTGATGTACCCATTTTCGCTGCTTCCGTCTTAATACTCACAAAAGCGCTACTGACATCACGCTGTGTTCTTCCGATTACGGCGTGTGCGATTAATTGGACAGAATTTTGAAAGATCGTGTCTCTGGTGTGTGCGTGAGAGTTCTGCACTATTCTTTCAAGTATGATGTTGAAAAAGTCGCATGACGCCTTGTCTTAATCATTTTTTGACTCCAAAGGTGTCGGTGAGGTCTTTACCTACCTTGATGGATCAGCGTTTATTTTCCATTTGCACAGGCGGATGAGTTAGGCAGGAATGCCAAAACTGTATATTGCTCTATATAACTCGTCTCTATAAATGTTGTCGTACGCGCCTTCGAAATCGATGAAAAGGTGTTGGGTATCGATTTGAAGTTCTTGGTTTTTTTCCAAGATCTGCCGTAATGTGAATATTTGGTAGTGGAATTTCCTGGCCTAAAACCTGTCAGGTTGTTGAAGAATGGTTTTAGGCACTCACAGATTTTAAGTTGGTGCATACTTGTAAGCAAGTCATCGCCTGCAGCTTCGAAGAGTTCGGCAGCTAGTCCATCGGCTCTGGCAGCTTTATTTTTTTTTAAAGCTAAGATCGCTTGCAAAGGCTTTAGTTCGTGCTCTTTAGCTTTAACAGTTTCTTTTTACATTTTCGTAAAATTTGTCAATTACGTGGTAAGTAAAAAAAGTTAGTCGCAAAAAAATGTCTGTATGTCTGTCAGTATGTATAACGATCTGCAGCCTAAAAATCTTAAGCGATTATCTTCAAATTGGGTGTGTGTGATTCTTTTGGCATTCCCCAGAGGGGACATTGAAATTGTATTTTTACGCCTAAAAATAACGGTACCTGCCATATGAGCGTTTAGGAAAAGGTTATTTTTCTCTAAAACGGCTCCAACGATTTTAATTAATTTTTTTGAGAATTTGTTTTTGGTATTGGCTACCATTTGATCAGAACCAAATTTACGGGAAGTCTATTAACGGTACCTTTCATATAACGTTTTTTTTAATATTTGGCTCAGTAACGGCTCTTTGAATTTCTGTCACATTTTATATTTGAGAAGATCTAGGTAGCAAAATTAATTCTGCATATCAAAATTTTGAATAACTTTTTTTCTATTTAAAATAAATTTTTGATTTGTTTTTGAAAAATCAATATGTATTTTTAAAAATATGTAATAAAACAAAATATTTTAAATTTTATAATCGTATGTATATTAATAAACTCTAAATAACTGCTTACCAAAATTAAAAAAAAAATCAAAAAACTAAAAATAAAAAACAGGATTTTATCAAAATCCGCCCTAAAACTTTCGAAATACTTTTTTCATAAATCTACGTAAATGTTAGTGATATTCTTCTATATCTATTATATTTCTATATTTTTTTATTTCTATATTTTTATATCTCTATATATCTACATCTCTATCTCCATATTCTTAAATTTCTCTGTGTCTACAGAGAGGATAAAAAGTAGCCTATGTTTCAATCCAGCATATTATCCATTTACCGACCAAATTTCATCCAAATCTGTTAAGCCGTTTTGTATTTTTCTACTCTTATAATGTTAAAACACCGGGCGAGCATTAGGGAAGAAAGGAAGGATGTAAAATGAGATGTCGAGGGAAAGTCAGCCCGAAGTTGGGCTCAAGGGTAAACTGATGGGATGCGATCCAGAAAATTCAAGTGTGTTATAGGAGCACCTGGCCAAATTTAGGAATTATACTCGAGTTTTGGTCGAATATATGCTTTATATACTGTAGCCAGATCAAACAGGGTGAAGAACTTCTTGATCTTCGAAGGAAACCTTAACACTTCGTAGCATTCTTGGCCACGTCAAATATGTGGTCATTCCACAGAAGGTGGCCTGTGATGCACATACCGAGAACTGAGAGGTGATTAGTTTCTTCGATGCAAGTGCCACTCATGGAAAATGGCATTGGGGATATATTCCGCTTTAACGGCAAAAGACAACATTGAGTCTTGAAGCATTAAATTCCTTATTGTACAATGCTGTCAAAATCAGAATTTAATGAACTTATAATACGCTGCCGTTGCAGTTGCACTGTCGACAGCAAAACAATTTAATGGATTAGTTGTTTCAGATAATCAATCGTAGCAGGCTTATTTCTGAAGACCTGAGACTTTAAATATCTCCAGAGGAGAAAATAGTCCAAAGGTGTCTAGATCTAGATCGCACCATCTAGGCGGCCAATTTACCGTAGCAAAATGTGAAATTAGGTGCTCACCAAAATGATTTCTCAACAAGCCCATTATTTCACGCGCTGTATGGCTCGTTGAAACCGTCTTCTTGAAACCAAAGCTCACCGAGATCATGGGGTTGAATTTCAGGAAGCACATAGTCCGCTAACATGGCACGATAACAGTTACCATTGACGGTAACATTCTGATTTGCCTCATTTTTGAAGAAATACGGACCTATGATTCCACCACCATTCGCGTTCAATGTTGGCTTTGAGCTCTTCCAACTTCGTCGGCTTGTTGGCATAAACCAATGACAACGTAGCTCCAAAGAAAATAGTCTAGAGGCGGTAAATCGCACGAACGAGGCGCGGCCAATCGACTGACCCATTTATTGTGATAACACGATCATCATGTAAGGTGTGCTGTGTGGCTGGTGGCACCATCCTGTTGAAACCACATGTCGTCCAAGTCCATATCTTCCAATTCGGGTAAAAAATTATCGGTAATCATGGCGCGATAACGCTGCCCATTCACAGTAACGTGACTATCGTTATCGTCGAGGAAAAAATATGGACCAATAACGCCGCCTGCATGTAAACCGCACCAAACAGTTGTTTTTTGTGGATGAAGTGGTGATCCATGAAGCAAATGTAGAAATTCAACAATTTAACGCAATTAAAGTTGCGGTCACTGAGTTCGAAATTGGGTAGAACATTTTTCTAATTTGCAGACGTTGCTCGCTCGTCTACTTTGCCATGATGAAAATGTTGAGTTTACTGAATAAATTGACAACGACATTTCGATGATTAGTGAAAGGGTGCGTGAACAAATTAAATTCAAAGTTGTCAAGACCCTATTGGAAAACCCGATACTTGCCAAACGATACTGAAGGAAAATTCCTATTTTAAAATTTCCTTGAAAGTATTTTCAGAGAGTAAGTCACACTATGAAGGGGAAAATACTTTTCAAGAATGTAAAAATTCTGAAAGCACTTTTTGGGACGTCACACTTTTAAAGCGAAAGTGTTTTCTGAAAACGCTTTCTGAAACTGTTTTGTGTGTTAACGGGTGTGGTATTTGCCACTCGGTGCTTAGTTTCGTTTATTGCTTATCTAAGTTAGCTGCAAAATGGAGTTGGCTGAGGAAATTTCTTTGCGATATTTTCAACAGGAAGTATTGAGAATTATCCATAATCGCTTTTGAACGAATTTAGGGCTCAACGAACTCTTGTTCTATTCCTTTATCGTGCAACTTTCAGTCGCGATTGAAAGAGGCAATGTCTTTATTTACTATTATTAGTTGAATTATAATTAGCATTGAAAAAGCGAAATAGTTCTGTTTTTGGAAATGTCAATTAAAAAAGAACAAAACGATTTGATTAATAATGAACGCATGAGCTCTTAAAATCTCTATAAACTGGGATTCTGTTTTTTTTTTTAAACTATCATTTGCCATGAACTCTTCACCTACTGTAACCTTAAGACAAGGAAATGGTAAGTAAAGAATAATAAAATCAAAAACAAGTTAAAAAAATATGATCGTCTCTATCGCAGAACGTTCGTCATCCGCCCAGAGTGTGGGCAGTTGTTTGAGCACGTTTTTGGCTTTGCTGTTCTCGCAAGGTATATAACCTGACCTGATGAGCCTAGGAGAACACGTTTGGTATCTTTTGTTTGCCAGAAAAAAAAAACCATAAGATGAATGAATATAATTTATTTTTATTTTTATTATAACCGTAGTTTAGATAGACAACATTCTCAGATTTATCTACTCAACTTCAAGATATCTGACTTGTACACTGAATGGCAATAGTTTTTGAAGGCAAATCGAAGAACATTTGAGCAAAAAAGTTAGAAAACCTTGATCTTCGGTACTAAGCATTGATACAGGCAAGAAACATCATAAGCAACACTGCTTAATGTCGATATTCAATGTCAATGGGGATTTATAATCCCAATCCATATACTGCGCACAGACAAACTCTCAACCTCAACCACTAACCAATACGATCCAACCACCTAACCAACCTAACTTAACTCACATAAAGATAATAAGCCTCAGCTGAAAAACAAAAAAAAAAACAATAATGAATGTTTAAATTCAAATAATGCCGTCATCGGAAGTTATTGAACTAATCCCACGCTAAACAAATGGAAAAGCTTTGCGCGGTGTGCTCCTACTGTATCAGTTGTTCCATCACACCACCTCAGAGCTGCCCATGCTGGTTCACTGCTGCTAGCTGCTGTCGACACACACAGACGCTTGATCTAAATTTATCTCTCCTCTCTCAGTAGGAAATGGAAATTTGCTATTCATCAGATTAGCATAAAAGATGTGTGCTTGTTGAGCAGGCAGGCAAGAAAGCAAATAGTCTAATAATGTTTATAGGAGTATTCCAAGATCAGATTGAAGAAGATAAGAGCAAGTGGCACGTTTTTGTAGAAAAAAAAACAAGTACCGGGCAAACGACGAATTTCACACTCACATTGGCGGGGCGGGCAGCCGAAGCCGAATAGAAATTAGGAAGGGAAAGTTTTTTTGCGTTATATTTTGCCAAAAGCTAAACGACGAATGGACTGATGGTGCTAATGACGACATCATCAGCTTTCTTGCCGCAACCAATAGAGCAATAGATCTGCCGATGTGCCGATGCCGATGCCGATGCCGCTTCTACTTCCACACGACGACGACGGATGGACGTTTGGTTGGATGTGTGTTTGTGTTTTTTGGATTCGGTTCGGACGTGTGGTGCAAATTGAGAAAATTCATCTCAAGGTAAAATCAATTTAGACCAATTGGACAAAAAAAAAAAAAAAAAAAAAAAAATGAATGAAAAAACACAGGCTACTCTGTAACTAACTAATGTCGGCGTCTATCAGCGGGAGCACGGGATTTAATGTAAATTACTTGGCATAACAAAAACAAACTTTTTGTGGTGCTCATTCATCAGCATCAGAGTGCAGCAACAGCAGCAGTTGAATTGCATTCACAAACAAGCAGGATGACGCACTCACATTGAATTTAGATGAATACTTGATTAGAGCAGCTTTTTACTGGTTAAACTGGGCTAGCAATTGGAATGAGAACAATTGGCGAGTTTCTTTTTGGTTGGTTTTGTATTTGGAAGTGAAATAGTGGAGTAGTAGGTATTTTTATCAAGTGATTGATGCTGTCAAGAATTTTTCGAAGATGTTCAAGAGAAGTTAACTTTGGAAGTAGCTTTAAAGTTATGATTGGTAGAGAAAGTTATGTGATGTTTGTGCAAAAGACGGAAAAAGTTTTTGTTGGAGAATTAATTCAGTTGGTTTATAGGAACGTGACCAATCGTTGAAAACTTTTCTAGGCCTTTAGCGGAATTCAAGGTTTTTACTTGTAAGCGCCACATGGAATTCGACAAACTTCTACTTCTTCATCAATCGATAATGCTTTGGGGCAGTGCTTACAAGTTTCGCATGGCCAAGGTATCTCATTCGATGGTGTTCTAGTCTTTTACAGTCCGTGCTATTCGTCATTTGAAGAATTTACCTCTCGTAACAGCCTCAAGCTGTTTCCACCATGAAACGATATTGGAATGATGAGAATCTTAAAATAGAAATACTTTACTTTTCGTGGCGCTTAATAGCGTGGTGCTGCTGTCTATGCAATTGCTAGCACACGCTGACGACATAGACATCATTGGCAGAACTCGGCGAGCTGTCACTTGAACGTTTGCTAGCATTGAAGCTGAAGCGGCTAAGATTGGACTAGCAGTCAATGAGGCAAAAAACGAATTATAGCTACTGTCCACAAAAAGGGACACACAACACCGGCGGATTGGACAAAACATCACAATAGACAGGTACAACTTTGAGGTAGTTAGGGACTTTGTGTACCTCGGATCCGCTGTAACATCTGACAACAACATTTCGTCAGAAATAAAGCGAAGAATTACTCTTGCCAATCGCTGTTTCTATGGGCTAGGAAGGCAATTGAGTAGCAAAGCCCTCTCTCGAAAGACAAAAGAGAATCTGTATAAGACCCTTATCATCCCAGTCCTGCTCTATGGCGCCGAGGCATGGACTCTCTCTAAAGCGGATGAAGATAGCCTTAGGCGTTTCGAGTGTAAGATTCTTCGGAAGATTTTTGGCCCTACCTGTGTTAACGGGCTTTGGAGAAGAAGGTTCAACCAAGAACTATACGAGCTCGATCGAAGATCCTAAGGAAAGGTAGAAACGGTAGGGTCTGTTTTCCAGCAAGTATATAAGGTGAATGAGAGCATTCGCTCAAATCACGACCTGAAAAACAGGGTTGTGCTGAATCACTTCACCTTCGAAACAGCATTATCCAATGGCCATCTGAGAATCTTGGTTTTACCGGATTCAATGACGAACATTTGGCAAACGCCACCATAGCCGAACAAAACGGACCCAGTTACTTTCTCATTTCGAAGGTGGAACTCCAAATCATCTTTTAATCACTAAAGAAAAAGGAGTCAGCAGGAGTCGATGGTATAATTAGCATTGCACTACGACATCTCCCTCAGGATGCAATAGACACATACACAACACTGTTTAACAACGCACTGAATTATGCATATTATCCAGTAAGTTGGAAGACAGTTGTTGTACATCTTCTCCCGAAAAAGGGAAAGGATAATTCTAATCCGGCAAATCTGCGGTCGATAAGTCTTCTTCCGAGTATCAGCAAGGTATTCGAAAAAGGCAATAGAGCTCTGTCCAATTGGGCCGAGGACAAAATATAATTCCAGACACCCAGTTCGGTTTAAGGCGGGACACTACACAATTCATGCCGCGTTTAAGCTAGTATCTGCTGTCCAATGGAACAATGCTAAGAATCTGGTTGATTTGGAGAAGGCTTTCGACACCGTATAGTTTGAGGGTCTTTATCTGAAGCTAACCAGATGGGGCATAAGTAAACCACTGCTATATATGCTTTACGACATGCTTAATGGTAGAAAGTTTGTTGTCAAGAGTGGCAATGTAACATCTACCACAACGTTTGATATTAAAAACGATCTGCAACAGAAAGCGGTGATTCTCTTTAGTATTCACACCAGCGATCTCATTGGAAGTCTACCTCATGCAATTGCGTATGCCGACGATTTAATTGCGTACAGAACGAGTGCAAAAGTAGAAGTCATCAGAATTCTCTTGCAACGTGATTTCGATAAAATTCAACTATACTGGAAATTAACTGAAAATTAACTTCCAGAAATGTGAAACTATCTTATTTAGAACCCCTTTGGCTGAGGCCTATAGGGATACGAGTAAGAACTGGCGCGAGCTAGTGATCGATCGCTGGGCCTCATGGACATCCACTGGCGAGTAAAGATGTGGTAAAGTACCTTGGTATTTGGTTGGATCAGTATCTATATTTTAATTGACATGTAGAGGATGCTCTGGCCGGGGTTAGGGGAGCTTTTGCCCTGACAAGACGGTTGTTTTATAACATCCGCCTTGATAGCAGGGTGAAAGTGATGGTCATGGTCCTCATCAGGCCGATGATTGCCTACATATGCCCTGTGTAGTTCAACGTTGCAACATCTCTTATGGAAAAGATTAAGGTGTTTGAGAGACAGTGTCTTCGTATCTCTCTTGGTACAGAACACCAGAGTCGGAGTACAAACATTACTATCCGAACGAGGTTCTATACAACGGGGGTAATATAAACAGGATAGATAACTTTTTAATTAAACTGATTCGGGGTCACATTGCAAGGGCGATGACCTCGACTAATGGCCAAATTTGTAGGGGCTTACCACCCCCAGTTTGAAATAAAAAGAAAAAATGATCTTCACCCCAGTTTTTTTTTTACTTTTTTGGGTAAATTAATATAAAAATTATTATAAATCAAATGAAATTGAATTATTAAATATAAGTAAGGCTAACTCCATAAGGCAGTACAATAAGATAACGATTAATTTAGAGCGCCCGCATAGGGCCAGTAAGCTAGTTAAGTTAATATATATAAGCTAGTTGTTAAGATTGTTGTCCAGATTATTTGCGTAACAGGTCATGATGCATTAGCTTCCTAAACCAAAGAGAATCTCGGGATTGCCAGTCGAAAACTAAGTGTTATCCTCTTAACCGTCGAAATGTATCAGTTTCTGTTTTGTTTTCTTCTATCTTTTGTTTGCTATCAGTATAATCGCTGTTGATTTTGATGCATTAAGACAACTTATATAAATTAATTACTGGCATCAATTGCAGGCTCATTTGTTTCATTGACACATTATTGTCACATTGGAATTAATCATTCAAGTCGTTATCAGTAGCTAGTTTCAAGCTGCCAACAACAGTGGGTATAGACTGTTTCCTTGAAATCAAATTAATAGCTACCTAGTACGCTTTGTTTTGGATGTGTTTTTGTATTCGAATTCAATTTTATCAGAGCCCCATGTTAGTCGAATGTAATCGAACAAAGTTCCATTTGAGTTTTGTTTGTTTATTATTTATTTACTATACAACGCTCCTTTATGCTAGATGACTGGATGGCTAATGGATTTGGGTTGTATGTATAAAGGTTTCTTGAAATCTGGAAATACAAAATTAATTCTCCGAGAATCATTCTATTTTGAACAAAAAAATCAAATCTTTTGTTTACATTATAGTTGGGTGTATATGCACACGCATATATATGGCAGTTGAGTCATTATATAAATGATGTCAAGCAACTTTGCTTGCTTTGCTCGGTATCTTCTTCCTTCGAAGTGGAATGTAAAGTGATAACTATGGATTTTCAAGTGCAATGTGTATATTCTTGCAACAAGTGCTAATTTTGAGAATGATAGGTATTGATAGGGGGGGGGGTATGTAGTGCATTAATTGGGTATTTGTAGTCGGCAAGCCAATAATTATTGTATCTTATCGGGTTTGGAGCAAATACTTCTTAGGTGCAAGCGTTTATCGATGCTGCTGCTTTTGTGCATCTTTAGTTGTGTGGGTTACCTGTTAAATTATTGAGAAATTAATATTTTGATTGTTGTGAATAGCAAATCAGTTCTTAGTCATTGTTTTGATATAATTGTTTATATTATCGTTATTAGTCGTTGTAGAATTTAATAATAAATCTATCTCAAGTAAGGTTAAACTCTATATATTTGTTCCTCTATAATATGACAATCAGCTTCATACAATGCATTGCATTAATTGTTAATGATTACTACTGTTTTATAAAGATGGAAGCATGGAATCAGTAATCGAAGAGAAGAGAATTGCTATTGTTACGCTGTATAAGGGGGGTAAATCAAATTCTTACATTTACAACTCTCTAAATGCCCTCGGGATCAATCGAATACTCGTGTGGCGTACTATTAAACGGTATATCGTATATGGATACATAAAGTGTAAAAGATAAGCCTCGGTCTGGTCGTCCAAGGAGTATGAGGACTGAGGACAAATAATGCTGTTCGATCAGTGGCAGCTTGAATTCGTCTAAATCCATTACGAAGGCAACAAATCATGTCTCGAGAGATGGTATTTCAAAAAGAAGCATGTGGCGGCTCATAAAATATATTTTTCTTCGTGAATTGTTCCTTGACTTACCTTACCTTACCTTAATTGGCGCTGCAATCCGGGGTGGACCTTTGCCTTAACCAACAAGCTTCTCCAGACAGCTCGGTCCCTAGCTACCTGCCTCCAGTTTCGCACGTGAAGTCGGTTGAGGTCCTCTTACACTTGTGTTCGCCACCTGAGTCTCGATCTTCCTCGACTGCGCCGTTCCTCTGGGGTGGAATCGAAGATTTTTTGGGCCGGAGCATTGATGTCCATCCGCTTTATATGACCCAGCCATCTGAGACGTTGAATTTTTACTCTTTACTCTTTTGGTGTCGCTGTACAGTCGGTACAGTTTTTAGTTGTATCTTCTTCTCCACTCTTTGTTAATGCATACGGGACCAAAAATCACTCGCAGAATCTTTGTCTTGAAGCAACCTTAAGCGTCCTCATCCACTTTTGACAACGTCCATGCGTCTGAAGAAGGATATCGAATAGCGATCCTTCTTCTAAAAAAACAACAAGGCAGATAAGCTTGATGACATATCTGATGAGTTCCTGGTGAGCAAATCTTCAAACACCAAGCTGTATTTGTCTCCACTGGTTAAGGCTGTTTGGGAAAGCGAAATATTTTCAAAGGAGTAGAGGGACGTAGTCTACTGTCAAGATACTTAAGAAGAGTGATCTCAAGAACTGCAATAACAGGCGGAGTGTGACCGTTTTGTCTATCTTACCGAAGTTGATGGCAACTATTATTCTTCAGCAAATTACATACCTAAGTCTAGATTCGAGTGTCTACACATTAACCATATTAACACTTTGCGAATCGTTTAAGAACAATCAACGCTGTACCTGATGTTCGTCGACTTTGAAAAAGCATTGATTGCACTTAGAAGTGGACTGGTAAGAGAGGCATACCTGAACAAAATAATGGTCTAGGGAACAGCTCTCCGATTTGTTTGAAATTGAACAGCCATATTCTTACTGAAGATTGACGATATATAACTGCTAGGATGGGTCCAAGTGAAACAATTGGTATGCAACTCGAGGAAGAAATGCAATTCGCTATTTCTTTAGAACATTGAAGAGAGGGAGACATGAAACATTCCGCCGATGTTCAAGTGACGTATATGTTCTAATGATATGTTTCATCTCCAATCATTTTGAACGCTCACCTTTGCATACCATCCAGAAGACTCAAGTGAGTCTACATCTACATACATATATGAGTTATATTTTAGTCTTGAACGGATATACGATTTGAAGATATTAGCCAAATCGGAAGAGAAACTGATTTTTTTGCATCGATTGTAGAGAGCCCAAACATCGTTCCACAAGAGTTTGTTGGTGATGTGAACAGTATTTTTACTTGCGATTACATACGTACTATATGGAAGAGTTTAGGATTCGGGCATATTAAAAAATGAGATATGTAGGTATGTTATAATCAAACATGATATTTCGATTATAGAGACACATAATGTAATTAGCGAACAAGAAATACCACAACCGTTTACACACAAACCACTTTCAGAAAGCGCTTTCAGAAAAAACTTTCGTTTTCATGGTGTGACGACGCGAAGATTGGAATTTTTAGATTTTGACTCTGATGTAGAATGGGATTCTTATGCTGATGACTCTGGTATTGATCCGGAAATAGATGTGGAACCTGACTATTTTGATGATTCGGTAGGAGATTAGGAATCGGATGTTGACTCTGGCTTGCAAACGGACACGGATACTCAATCGGAAGTTGAGGAAGAGCCAAATGTGGAGAGAGATCGATTTTAAAATATTTCTGTCATTATAAGAACAAATGTGGAAAACTCCAATCGACAATAAAAGACTGACTTAGGCTAAGTAATAAATGCAAGATTTAAAAAAAAAAAAATAAATACTGAACATTGAATAAATTAATATTTGATTTTTTGTTTTTAGTTTCTTAGTTTATTTTTTTTTACTTTCACATTCGTAAACAAAATTTCTCAAAATCAGACATGACATTACGGTGATAGAGAAACATATTTGAGTTACTGGTGATATCAGGTACCTGATATTTTTTTTCTTCTGCAGGATTTCCCAATACTTATCTTAATCCTGTGCATGGATATTAAATGAAAGTATTTCCCTAATTATTCCTAATCTACCTGAAATGTAATTAACTTTGGTTTTCAACAAATCTACCTAATTTCTAAGATTAGATTATTTTTATTACACTCGTTAAAATGTATGTACAATTGGCCTTAAACTAACTTATAACTAAAATAAATCATCGGCTCAACAGCAGTGGCCCGACGTACTTTTTAGATGACTCTGTACAATACAATGCTATATTTACTTATATCATATTTTTGTTTGCATAATCTTTTAATTGAAATTCTTATTTATAATTACTGTCTGCTTTGGTTTCAAAAATTGGGGTTAGGATGCGGTGTTGTTTATCCTCTGTTGTGCCCGTTGCTGGTTCTCTCGTAGAACGGGGTTCCGTCATTGTTAATTATATCTTCGAATCGGTCGTCTGTGATGGCTTGAATGTTGAGGTAGTGATGTTTGAGCTCTAGTTGTTGCTGGATTTCTAAGTTGGGGTGGTTCTCCAAGTTCCTCAAAATATTTTTGGAGAGCTGTGTCATGAACTGAATTATTGGGATCAGTTTGGTGTCTTCATATAGCTTCTTGTTTGGAACATATTTCCTTGTAATGGGGTTTCAGTGTAGACCTGTGCAGATACGGAGGATCTTCCTGTCAAAAACTTCGGTCTTCTTCATATATGTTGGTGATAGGGTTAATCAAATAGGACAAACGTACGTCAAAACTGTACGGATCAGCTGTTTATAGAAGAAGAGCTTAGTATTTGTGCTTAGTCCGTTTCTTCTCCTAAGAAGTGGGTAGACCAGATGTAGGGAGAAGTTGGCTCTCTTAAGTATAAATGCAGCGTGCTTGTTGAATTTGAGGCGGTTAGTGAAATTCACTCAAAGGTATTTTGCTGTTGACTTTGTCCTTTTCACTGTATTGCCTGGTAGCTTGATACTGATATTATCACAGCGCGAAGCGAAACGTCTTCGACCTCTTGTTGCTGTTGTTGGGGTTCTGAAGCAGATAAGCTCGCTCTTATCGCTATTTATCTTTAGTCCCCATTTAAGGTAATATTCCCACAAGTTTCTTATGTCATCTTCAACTCTCCTGGCTGCGATATCTGGTGAAATGGATGTTGCATATGTTAGCTTCGGTTTTGTTCTAGGATGTTGGTAGGCTGGTCAGCTGTATAAAGGTTGAAAAGTATGGGGCCCAACTTGGAACCTCGTGGAACTCCAGCGCTGATTGTTTTTCTTTGTGAATATTCTTTGTTTACATGTACACAAAAGGATCTATGGGTTAGAAAACTTTTGAATAATCTTACCAAGTGTTCAGGTAGTCCTTGACAGTTTGAATATTAGACCTTTTATTCAAACTGTGTCGAAGGTCTTTTCGATTGTTGAGTCCGTGTGTCACGTTGGAGTGCAGTCGAAGAAGCGGATGGATGGTGGAGTGTTGCTGGGAAACCATACTGACATTCAGGTATGATTTCCCTTTCCCTGAAGAAATGATGAAGCTTTGTCAGGATAAGTCCCTCCAGGATTTTGCTGACAGCATAGATGCGAAATCGGCCAATATCCCTCGACGTTAGTCCTGTTGGTTTTCTTCGGAACGGGCACCAATGTTGCCATTTTCCATGTTTCGGGGAAGTAGCTGTTATTCAGGCAGTAGGATGGCGAGATTTGGTAGCTTTTTAAGCACAAAGGTAGAAATCCCATCATTTCCTGCTGACTTCTTAGAATTTCCTCCGTGAATTATGTCAGTTACTTCCTCGATGGAAGTAAAAGCATCTCCAGTTGGTCCGAGTGTAGGATTGTCCTCTTTAAAGTTGGTGACTGAAGTATTAGAGGCTGCAACTTATTCAAACTTGTTTCCAACTTATTCGATGAATTCAGGAAGGTGATTAGGCGGGCGATCTTTGAAGGGCGCAGAATTAATTCTCTCATATGAAACTCTAGTTAAAACTTTTTCAATCAAACTTAAAATCCGTACTGTTTTACGGCTGTGAAAAATGGAAACGCTCCGGTAACATCTCGAACAGGTTACAGGCCTTTGTAAATCCCTGTCTGCGTTACATCCAAAATATCCGATGGTCACAGACAATTTCAAATTATGAAATATGGAGAGCAACGAACATGGCGCTGAATGGGCCAGATACTACCAGAGGACAAAATAGCAAAGCAAAGCTTTGAATGGAATACTCAAGGTGCACAACGTTGCTAGGCCAAAAACAATATCGAGGTCAATGGGAAACTCCGTTCCAAAATTTTTCATTGATGGCTACAACTTAAACATTTGTCTTTTAAAAGAGAGAAATGGAGACATTTAGCCCATTAGGAGTTTAAATTTAGCTGTAAATATACAAAGAATAACTCAAAAAAGCATACGAAAACTGATTTGCAATCAAAGCAGACCGGAACAAAGCTCTTACTGATTTATCATCTTAAAACAGCTTTTTCTTGTCACACAGTCATTTAATGTGTTAATAACCACGTCTGGCCTCGATTATGCAATTCTTTCCATTGTTTATTTACATTGAGTCTCAATAAAAAGCGGATTTTGCCTGTATCACTTACTCATTGTAAATTCCTTAGCATGCCAATCGGAATGCTAAAATTTTAATGTGCAATGAATATTTAGCGCTGAAACAACACATAAATATGTTTTATATGTATTTAACGCAAATTTGTTCCGTGCTGATATAATTGTAGAAGATTGATAAAACAGCCATTAAAGGTCATTTCATTTGATCTATTAATTAGAACCATCGTCGGCAACTATGAAACCATTCTCACACAAATGCTAAGGAGTGAAGACAATTTCTTGAACACATTCCAGAAAGCGAATAAAAATTGGTCACATGAGCTAGGTTTTCATCAATCAAGCTTTTCAGGCATGTTTATGTTTTTTAGTGTGAAGTGAAATTCGAGAAACACATACACTAGCTCCTGATGTGACATAATTTGTTTGGTGCTAAATATTTTCCCAAATTTGGGGTTAGGTGATGACACACCCTCCCCAAAATTTTAATTAATTAATTCATTTGGAGTTTTTCTTGTTTTTTTTTTTCATTGAGTATGCTCACCGATTAAAAGCCGCACAGCAGAGCTAGGATTGTGAACCATGGAGTAGCAATTACTTTATTATTTGGAAGCACTTTTGGATGCCATTGGTAAACATCACAAGTTTATTGCCACCGAGTTTCACTTTGACATCATTTTTCCATTTCGTTTGTAAAAAAATATATTCGTTTTTACATTTGTTTATACGAGCGTGTACAGCGAACATTGACTGTCAACTTCAGCGGCAACCAATGCGTCGTCGTTCGTTAAAGAGTTCATAGCAAAAAAAAAAAAAAAAACAAGAACAAAGTTTGTAATTGGAGTTTTAGTTTGGTTTGGGGTGGAATGTGTGCTACACGTGACATCACTTAAAAAAAAAAAAAAAATAAAGTAATTAGTTGAGCTTATCAATTAAAACGCTTTAAAAAAAAGTGGGGATGGAAAGTTGTTCCTATGGGTTATTTCCTCTTCAGAGGGCTTAGCCTTTGGCAAGTTAAAAGACGTTGATGTTTACTTTCTGGAAAGCTATTTGATAAAAAGGAGTGTGAGTTTACAAAATAAAGATATACTTCCAATAACGGACAAAAACTTCAGTAATATGATTTGAAGCTTAATATCTGTTTTTTTTTTAAAGGAGGGTGAATTATTATTCTGACCCTTGCTAAAATCTCTCAATTTTTGCAAGGGTAATAATAATAATTTTTTTTTTTCAACAACCACCCATAAGCGGAATTAAAATTACGTATTTGTTAACGTGTTGTTCAAAATCTATTCAGTGCTGTTATTTTTACACAGAAATGAATTTCATTAACGATAACAGCAGCGCTAATTGAAATAAAAATAATTGTCGATATTTGTTTTAAGTCTTCTTCTGACACTTTGTTGAAAGAAGCATCAATTTTGATTTCTCATTTTATTAAAAAAAATAGTAAAAAATAGTCTAAAAAAATGTTCGGACGTAGCAAGTGATGATGAAAAACAAAATGCAATATGAAGAAAACATATGATATGCTTATGATGTAAAAAAAATTGGGATTAAATAAATAAATTCAATTTTTATATGGATTTTCTCAATAAGGTCATTAAATTAGTTCTTTTTTGTCACAGGAATGATATTACTAGACATCGAAAAAGCGTTTGACTCTGTTAGGCACAATAGCACGATATATAAAATGTTATCTCTTAATTTTCCTACTTACCTATGTAAAATTATACAAAGTTTCCTGTCGAATAGATGTTTTAAAGTTCATGTGAATAGTGGTGTTTCTGAATTGAATTGGTGTACCTCAAGGTTCTGTTCTGGGGCCGATCTTATAAAATTTATATACATCTGATACTGCCATATTCACATGAGTTTGGTCTTAACATTGAAACGAACCATAATAATGCGATTAGAATACTGGAGCGATATTATAACCAATGGAAAATTAAACTAAATGGTGATAAGATACGAGCCATCTTTTTCACCCGAAAAAGAAAAGTTTTTCATCTTCCAACCAATCAATTGCAAATCCTTGGAAAAGCTGTATCTTGGCATAGTCAAGTGAAATATCTCGGGATTCATCTTGATGCCAAACTAACTTTTAACCATCATGTATCGCAAACAATAAAAAAAGTAAACTGACCCATAAGAATGCTATTTCCGTTCATCAATGGAAAGTCCTCATAAAGTCATTTTTCAGGCAATCCTTTTGTATGGTTGTCCCGTTTGAAAAAATATAGCTAAATGTCACATGAAGAAGTTGCAAATTTCTCAAAACAAACTTTTGAAAATGATGCTTGACCTTCCCTGGCATCATTCGACCTACGATCTACATAGAAAGGCGAATGTTGAATTGATTTCGGAAAGAATCCAAAAATTAACTACTTCATTTCTGAATTGACTTGAACTTTCTGAAAATATCCTTGTAAGTCAACTTAATAATATAACTTAGCATGATATGATAATAAGTAATGACATAAGATCTGTGATTTAGTTATTTTGTATTTATTAATTAATTTACTTATTTATTTATTTATTTATTAATTAATTAATAAATTTATTTATTTATTTACTTATTAATTAATTAATTAATTTATTTATTTATTTATATTTTTATTTATTTATTTATTTATTAATTTGATTTATTTAATTATTTTGTATTTAACCTTTATTTATTTATTTTTACTTATTTTTTTGTTATTTATTATTTCTTTGTTTCATTTAAATGTTAATTAATTTATTTATAATTCGTATTAAAATAATATATAAGACTATGATTGTAATTTATTTGTTGTTAATTTATTAAAATTTGTTGTTTGTAATTGTTTTTCAATGGATTATGTTAATCATATATTAATTTATTATGTATTTATATAAATTAATGAATTCATTGTAATACAATTTTTGAATAATCTCATATTCCCCTTTTTCTAGTCATTAGTTTTTAAGTAATTCATAACATACACATTTTATCGTATTTCCTCCAATCATAATTAATTTTAAATCAGAAATTAAAGAAACCCATATAAAATAATATTTAAGTTGGAAGATATACGTATTGTATCAAACCACTTTAATGTAAAAAAATGTTTTCTTTTAAGATATATGATAAAACTAGCTGACCCACCCGGTGTTGCTGTATAGATTTCGGCACATGACCACGCCATTCTTCTGCAATAGTTGTCTCCTTATTTTATCGTTTCTTTTATAAATAAATTACACGACTGGGTCGCACGTACTTGCTCATATGTACGGTCACATCGTCGAATAAAATTAAAAAAAATGCACGACTGGCTCGCACGAACTTGTTTTTATGCGAGATAATTGCTTAGTGGCTGCATGTATAGTTTAATTTTTTGATCTTTATTTTTTTTAACTAGTTTGAGAGTTTTCACGGAAAAACTAAGTATGCGATAAAATTTCCTCTATTGAGGAAAAAAAATATTGAATCGTTCAACCAGTTTTTTTGAAAAGTCGTTTTTTTTAATTTTTTTTCGAAAAAATATATTTTTTTTGAATTATAAATGACTTCCTGTTTGCAATATTTTATTGAAATCTGGATAATGGTTTACGATAAAAACGCATTTGAAAAAAACCGGTTCTATGAGAGGTACCGTTATAGAACAAATTTCGAAAAATTCATTCTAACTGAAAGATGTATTGTTGTAAAAAAATAGCACCCAGAAAGTTTTATCAAAATCGTTAGAGCCGTTTCGAGAAATCAAACTTTTTGTTAAAGATTGTATGACAAGTACCGTTATTTTTCGACCTAGAGCAAAAATGAAAAACACCCCCCGAGATACCACCTGATAAATACTAAATACCAAGTTTGAAGCAAATCGGCCCATCCGTCGTCGAGTTGGAACTAATTTCTGGGTTTCAAAAATAAGCCCAGAAAGAAAGCAGGATCCCAATTTGTTGTTGTATTTACGTGTTGAAAATTAACCTAGACCCCGAGTACTGCGGCTTGCGAGAAACTGGCAAAAACTCCAAGAGTAAAATTTGAAAATTTGTCTCAAAAAAGTGCATCTCATGTAGCCGTTCGTACTCGGCGTTAAATTGCAGGTCCCTTCCATTCTTGCAGATTAACAACACACAGGAATGGTTGAGAGTATAAGTCACTAGGCCTTGGCTCCTTAAGGAGCTGTCGCGCCCATAAATTAATTAATTATTAAAGCATTAAAGACCATGTGAGTAACATTTTTGGTCATAACTCCGGTTCTAGACATCGGACAGAAAAACAGATTTCTTATATGCACTCTCCAAACATGTCCTAAGATTTCCTAAAAAATGTCATCCAAATCGATCGAGCCGAAAAAAAGTAGTTCGCGCACAAACATAATTTGGATTGTTCTTTATATATTATAAATGTTTGGATGTTTGTTCCCAAATCACGTCTCAACGGCTGAACGGATTTGCATGACATTTGGTAGGTAGATGGATAATGTGCTGGATTGAAACATAGGCAACTTTTTATCCAGAAAAAATGCACGGTTTGTCCTGTGGAATATGCTTAAATGTGCAATACTGCATTGCTGGAGGTTAATACTTAAAATAAAAAAAAAATCTATTAAAATTAATTTTAATTTTAATGCGGGTGGCATTGGTGCAGTAGATAAGATGTTTGCTTCTGACCCGGAGGTCGTCAGTTCGATACTCAGGTTGAGAAGGAATTTTTCTAACTCCTAGCGCAGGCTAGAGCCCGCCCGTGAGTTTTAAGTGAGCAAATAGTTACCTAATTCTCGATCTACTGCGCCGACAAAAAATTCTTTCCTATCTTTCTAATTTTTCTAACTTGTGTCGTGCAACGTCATGTTACATTCTAAAAAGCAATGTGCCTTACAGACACTTAGTTAAAAATATTATTATTATTTAAAAAAAAATGTGGTTATCTAGATCTCTTAAAATATAAAATTTGATAAAAATCCAATGAGTTGTTACGGATAAAAACAAAAATTCAAACCTTTTTTTGAAAGCTATCGTCAATAGATTTCCGGTAATATTTATTTAATACAATTAAAGCCAAAACTACTAAAATACTTTTAATAATTCGCATTTTAACAATCTACAAAGTACCATTTTAATTTTTGTAATCTGAAATATTAACGGTAGCTTCCAAACAACCGTTCAGTTAAAGCTTACATATCAACTTTTTTCGGAAACGGCTCAAAACGCATAGGTAACAAAAATCAGTGGAAAAATAGGTTTTTTTTTTTTTTAGATATTTAGTATATTTTATTCAGTCATTATTTTGGAAATGGGCGGAAGATTTTTTTTTATTTTTTATTAAATGTAGGCCATTGATGGTTTAATTTTAGCGTTTTTGAATTTTTTTAATGTCTGAAAAAAGTTGTTTAAGAAAACCTCTTTACTTGCGATTATATGTAGGTACTATAATGCAAGTTATGCATTCGTGCAGATTAAAAATTTTGAGATAACAATCAAACATGACATTACGATGATATAGAAACAAATTTGAGTTACTGGCAAAATTCTGTCTGTCTGTCTGTACGGATGTATTTTGGACTGCAGCCTAAACGGTAACGCCAATCGTCTTCAAATTTTGAACTTAAGGTTATTTTGACATTTTACAGAGGAGTTTTTTCAATTTGTTTAGCTCAGAAATTAACGGTTTTATCCTTATTATTATTAACCTATCATATAACCGTTATGTAAAAGCTTATTTTTCTCGAAAACGGCTCCAAGTTTTTTTATGAAAAAAAATCTGTGTACTACTGTAGATAAGTATATTATATTTTGGTGAAAAAAAAATCTATATGGTGAGCTAAAAACGGTTCTTCGACTTTCTCGAAAACTATGATCCGATTTCTATCAAAATTGATATTCAAGAAGATGTAGCTAGCCTTAGTGATTTCGCATTAATTTTTTTTCGAAAACTTTCTTTTTGTATATTAAAAATTTTTTTTTTGAAAAATCAATATTTTGAAAAAGGGTAAGTGATTTTTTTTTAATTTAGTTTTTAAATGTACGTTATTTTTGTGCTTATTTTTGTATTCTTGAATTATATTTTTTTTAATATTTTTAAAAAATTGTTAAAAAAACCTTTTTTTTTAAAACCGCTCCTACGATTTAAAAAAAAAAATCACACGTTTTACATTTCTTACATAAATAAAATGGCGTTTAAATTATTTCACTCAATACAAATTAACGAACTTTATTCGAACAATCAAAAGTCACAAAAATCGAATAAATGCTTTGATTTGAACTTTAATTTTCTTAAATTTTATTCTAGAATGTGCCCACACATGTGAGCAAGTACGTGCGATGCAGTCGTGCAATTTATTTAAACCGGTTATAGATACGATTTGAAAAAAAAAAACAAAAAAACCAGACTTATTCAAAGAAATAAATTTTATTCGACCACACATAAGAGCAGGTACCTTCGATCTATTTTTATAAACCTAACCGAAACCTAAATTTGTCTAAATTATTCATTAAAATTTATTAAATTATTAATAAATTCCATCAATTATGCAAAACATCCTATACCTTAACGCTGTTCCATTAAAGTTTTTTTGTCTCACTCTTTTGGTTGTAATTAATTGTGTGAATCACCAAAGCCACCTTTTTTAAATTTACGATTTGCAGTCATTAAAAAAAACATTAATCAATGTACGTACGTGCTAAGCCATGGCAAGAATACACCTACTTTATAATCGGACTTTTCTCTTCTCAAAAGTCTTCCGAAAGTCCAATACAATTGTCGTTGTTTTAAAAACTGAGTTCTTTTTCACTTGAAAAAAAAATATGCTAATTACACTTTACAGTAAATGAAGGGTCTAAAATACACTTTTGTGGGGAAGACTGTTTTTATAAATTTATCATTTTCACCGAACAAGTGAAAGTTAATAGGAGACCGAAGAACAAAGCAACAAAGTCAGTAAAAGCCGCAATAAAATAGAAGCAAGTGCATTAAAGTGGTTGGTCTTTGTGTGATCGCATAATATAAAATAATAACAAAGCCGAACGTAGAAAGAAAACACGGCCAACAAAAGCCAATGACAGTCGAAAAATAAAATAAAAATTGTTTAACATTACATGAAGGTAGCTAACTACCTAAAAGAAAAAAAGAAAACAAGTCCCATTTAAAAAAAAAAAAATCGGATAATAGTTTTAAATTTCCATTCGTTGTGGGCAGACATTGGGTAGAAGAGGAGACAACCCAATATATCATTAAAATGATTGCACTTGATTCGAACATTTTCATTGGATTTTCTTTTAAAATGAATCTCCTAACAAAAGGGGCTTGATGAAGAAGAAAAGACAAAGTTTTTATCGAACCCCAATCAGCTGCTGTTTGTTGTGCTTAAAAGAATTCCAAATATTACCTAAGCTCTGCGCTATAATAACTCTTCTTCTTCGATTTGTCGATAATGGTCTCATTTTTTGAAAACTTATTTGTTCAGAAATGTAAAGGTTACAGTAACATTATGCAGATATCAATTATTATTCTTATGAGAAATGAATAACAACAAAACCAAAACCAACTTACAAAGCTAAAACTTTTTGGTTAAACTCATATGAAAAGAAAAATTAGGCGGGACGGGAAAAAAACTTAAAACAAAGAAACGGCAACACTTACATTATTAAAATAACAGCTTTTTACAAGATGCATATGAAAGTACATATATACGGTACTAATAACAAAAAACACACTTTTTTAAACAATCTCGAGAACGGCTGCATTGATTTTGACGGGAGGTAGCTGATATTACTGATATTCTAAGGACTAACTTATAGGCTATTTCAATTACCCCTAGGTGGCGATGGGGTGGTTTTATTTGGAACTTCTTATTATGGATCTATTTTAACGAGACTTTCACAGGGAGATAGTTAATGTTGTAAGATGTAACTAGGACTATCTTAATTACTAGACGACGTCGCGCCAGAGTCGTTTTTTCGAAAATGTATAATATATCTGAGCAACGCCAGGTGGGTTAGCTAGTTTGGAACACGATTTAAGTGTTTCATATCACCAATCACCATTAACCAGAAATTTTATTTTAACTGAAATTTTCACTTTATCTCTCTAAAACAAATTTTAAACTGTGTCATTTGTATTTGCGATTATAGAGACTATAAGGCAAGTTTAGGATTCGTAAATATATAAAAAAATTGAGATAACAATCAAACATGACACTACGATCGTAGAGAAGTCTAAAAAAGTATGTCTTTCTGTCTATCTATCAGTATGTATAACGAGTTGCATCCTAAACGGCTTAAGCAATTATCTTCAAATTTTGTGTGTGTGATTCTTTTGGCATTCCCCAGAGGGGAAATTGAAATTTTATTTTAGACCTAAAAAAATCGGTACCGGCCAATTGACCGTTTAGGAAAAGCTTACTTTTTTTCGAAAACGGTTCCAACGATTTTGATGAAAAATTTTTGAGAATTTTTTTGTTAGTAGGTTTTGGCTATGATTTGATCAGAGCCAAATTTACGATAAAAGTCTAATAACGGTACTTTTTATATAACGGTTTTTTTTATTTTTTGGCTTTCTCGGTAACGGCTCTTTGGATTCCTGTCAAATTTTATATTTAAGATGATCTAGGTAGCCAAATTAATTTTGCATATCAAAATTTTGAATAACTTTATTTTCTTATTAAAATTAAGTTTTGAATATTTTTTATTTTTTTTTTTGAAAAATCAATATTTTTAAAACTAATAAAAAAACAATTATTTTAAATTTTATAATCACATGTACATTAATAAACTCTAAAAAACTGCATAACAAAATTTCAAAAAAAATTTTTTTTTTAAACTTAAATAAAAAAACAGGATTTTATCAAAATCCGTGCTACAATTTTCGAAATACTTTTTTTAAATTTCGTTATTATACAAGACGTGTGATAGTGTACTCCATTCTTACTAAAAACCGTTAAGTGTTGTGGTTTTGACACTTTTTTAAGTTCATATAATGTTATTTTTCTCCGTTAATGTTTCTTGTTTTTTTAAATTTTATTCGACGATGTGATCGCACATATAAGCAAGTACATGCGATCCAGTCCTGCAATTTATTTTATTTATTTTTATTTTGTTTATTAACTTAGAACTAACTAAATTCCAGACAAAAATTTAAAAGCTAGCTTACTTAAATGTCAACTAACTTACTGGCCCTCTGCTGGCGTTCTAAATTACTCAATATTTTTAATTAATTGCTTTTTGGCGTTTTACGTCAATTTAATATAGGAATTATAGAATTTTATTTCCACCCAGAAAATTTATAAGAAAAACTGGTTATTTTCTAAAAACTACCTATACCTTAAAATACTAAAAATAAATGTTATCTACTTAAACTTTAAACACTCACAGCAGCAATTTTTTTGTGCCGTCGCAGCTGTCTACCCATACCTACATAGCTTACCTTACAACTGTATAAGTCGACTATAGATAATTTTTAAGTCGCCTGCAATGATCAGCCTGATCAAAACATTTTCTCCCGTCCCGATCGGACGCAGCCCTACTGAACCCGAGGCGCTCTGCTCTGCTCCTCACAATATCTGGGTCGTAAATTAGCCGCTTGTCTAGATTAATGGCATCGAATGTCTAAATAAAGGAGCCTCGAAAGCGATAAAATCGCTTGAACGTGTACATTCCAAGTATTCATCCTGAGGGTCGTAAGCCCCGAAGATTTTGCCATTAGTCGAAATCAGCGCCCCTCGCAATGTGAGCTAGTATCAGCTTAATGTAACATTTTCTCTCCTATTTATATTGGCCTCGTTGTTTAGGACCAAGCAGCAAATTTCCTTTACCCTGTTATCAAAGCGGTTGCTATAAAGCAACCGTCTTGTCAGGGCAAAAGCTGCCCTAGCCCTGGTCAGAACAGCATCTACATGTCGATCAAAATACAGATACTATACAGATTTTGGTCTGCAGATACAGATCTAGGCAGGTGCCAAGATACTTTACTACACTCTTTCTTCCCAGAGGATATCCATGTGGACCAGGAGTCAGTGGCTTTTCTCATATCACTAAAAAGCGATTACTAAACAAGACATTTTCACATTTTTTTTTAACTTCCAAACATCGCTGAATCTTGTCGAAGTCGCGCTGCAATAGAATTTTGATGACCTCAACTTTTGGACCTGTTCCTGTACGCGATTAAATCGCCGGCAAACGCAATTGAATGAAGTGGGCTCCCAATGGTGTAAATACTTAGTAGAATTGGCGAGTTCACCGCGCGCTTATGCCCTTGTCCTTCCATGACCAATGATTATATTTTCTCCAAAATCCTCTTTAATTTTTCCTAAACATAAAGCATTACGATCTTAGCATTTGAACTATCAAGCATTTTTTTAATTAGATTTGAAAGTGTGTTTTTTTCTTAGTTCTTGTTGATTCTCAGAATATCGTGTACCTTTATAAGGTGTTAATTGTTCTGTCATTTTTCGTTTATGTGGGACTATTTTCAACCTATTCGATTATTTTCTTTTGAAACTCGATTAAAAAAAGCTAATCTTAATGCTGAACCAAAGTTTGACGTTTTGCTTACAATGTACTTTAGGTGGATCAAAGAACTTTAGCTACTTATTTATATGTAGTCACACGCAGCTTCAGTGCTTTGCTCAGAGTATGTAAAGTATAGCAAGGTAGATACATGCTCCTTTTAACAATTTTCTTCTAACAAATACTTAGGTATGCTCGCTTCGTAGGATCAAGGAATTTGTAACCTCCATTTTGTTTAGACGTACAAGAAATAGAGAATGCCTCATTTTGCTGCAGTCTCAACCCCTAATGAAATCATACTTGGTTTTGCTGGTAAGTCTGTTACCTGATCACTCATCATTCTGCATGACAGCTGAATTTGTTTCGTCATCGACGTTATACAGTCTGCAGAAGTCGTTTTTCCATATTCTCAGCATCGGCTGCGATTCTACTAAGATATTCACTTGACCGTCTTTGCAAGCTTCAGTTCGAGCTCCTTAGTTCTGATAGTTTTTTTTTTACCTTGAGTAAAACTTTCGAACTTAATTCCTCTAGTAACAGCTCTTCATTTCCTCAATTGCGCACTTCTCATGCTCAACGAAAAAAGGTTCTGCGAACCCGGTGGACCTCTTTTCTCTTCTGCTAATAAAGGACGCGATAAATGTTGGTTCTTTTGTGCGTTTTCCTAAATTTTTCCATTTCCAGTACCTCCAAAAGTCGACTACCACAAAATTTCTCTTAAAAGCCAAAATGAATCTAATTATACCCACATATTTCCAAAAAGTTCTGCCTCTTCAAATTAAAGACAAAGAATGTCAAAAAATCTTCCTAGGCATGTACATATTTAGGTATTCATATCAGTGCCCTCCCGTTATATTGGAATTACAATTGCATTAAAAAAAATCACAAAAAAAATCATTCAATTTGTTTTTGAATACAATACAACATAAATTAATAATAAACATAAATAATAGCAACAACAATACAGTCAATGTCCATGATTGAAAAAAATCACATAACTTAACGTAGATGACCTGTTTTGGTAGGTGCTTGTACTTCCACCAATCGACATGATACTAACATAACAATACTGTACGCACATTCCATCCAATTACCGTAATACACCGACTTTAGGTCGGTCGTTCCATTACGGATAATGTTAATCATTTCCTGGCTCGTAGTCGTCGACACTCGTGAATCCATGATACAAACTTGATTCCACTATTTTAAGATATTTTTGTTCTGTCTCCTCTCTGCTCCTGCTGTCTGTTTGGTGTGTGAATTGTTATTCCACCCTCTCAACTATGGGCGACAATGCCACGGGGCCAGAGTGGAGTAGGCTATTTAGCACACAAAACTTACTCTTGCGCCCGCCCATTCCCGACCACATCCAATCTCCATGTCCATATAATAGCTGAAACGTTGAATATAGTTTTGGATTTATTTTTGCGACTCCCACTATACATAACTATACCATGTCATTCACAATTTGTGGAGTCCACTTAGCATTTGCCTTTCGACTCTCGACTGAATGGATGAATGACAGTCTAGGGCGAATTAATTATGTGTTAACATGAATTTATTGCTGCCCCGCGGTACAGGCTCAGGAGTGTTTGTAATTTGTAACCAATTTTTGTCTCATTTTTCTCGCGTTTTTTTTTCATTTGATTTTTTTTTTGTGTTATCGTGGTAAGTGAACAGGGTCACTGAGGAAGCCTTATGAGGGTATTTTAGGTCAAGATCATAATATTGTTGCCGTGTTAGCTCTACCTAATGGCTGGAGGAGACATTATACCGATGATGATTTAATGCCCCTGACTGTTTGTGTATTTTCTGTTTGCTTGGCATGTGGTCATTGTACTTTCATGAATTTAGGGAGTGTCGAATATCATTTCCAATGGTTAAAATAATTCTTTCTTGAAATATATAAAAGTCATTGTTAAATGTATTATAATATCTTGAAATAATAAATTTGATAAATGAATTTAGCAATGACCTGTGGAGGTGAAGAGATTAATATTCCTCACTTCAATTAGTTAAGTCAATTGTGCCCTTGATTAAAATAAATTGCACGACTGGATCGCACGTACTTGCTCATATGTGCGGTCACATCTTCGAATAAAATTTAAAAAAATAAGTAACATTAACGTAGAAAAATAACACTATCTGAACTTATAAACAACACTTAACGGTTTTTAGTAAAATGGAGTACGCCATCACACGTCTTGTATAATAACGAATTTATGAAAAAAGTATTTCGAAAATTGTAGGACTTATTTTGATAAAATCCTGTTTTTCACTTTTAGTTTTAGAAAAAAAGCTTCTTTTAGAACATTATAATATTTAAAATAATTTTTTTTGATTAGATCTTGATTTTTCGAAAAAAAAATTCAAAATTTAAATTTTAATTAGATTGCTTAGGTCTTGTCAAATAATAAATTTCACGGAAATTCAAAGAGCCGTTACCGAGAAAGCAAAAAAGTGCCGTTAATAGACTTTTCCCGTAAATTTGGTTGATCAAATGATGACAGCTTCGAATAAAATTTGAAAAAAATATTAAAGGAAAGTCAAATTTTTATTCGATTTTTCTGACTTTTTATTGTTGAAAAAGTACGTAAAATAATTTTCAGCGGAAAAATTTAAACGCCATTTTATTTCCTTAAAAAATGTTAAAAAATGTGATTTTTTTATCGTAACGGTTTTTATTTAACAATTTTTTTTAAATTAAAAAAAAAATATTAAAGAATGCCAACTGAAACACAACAATTATTTACATTTGAAAACAATATTTAAAAAAATTCATATACCCGTTCTCAAAATATTGACTTTTGATAAAAAAAAAATTAGGAAAATTATTAAAAATACAAAAAAAAAAGTTTTCGAAAAAATTGTAAAATAAAATTACTAAGACTACCAACATCTTCCTGAATATCAATTTTGATAGTAATCAAATTAGCAGTTTTCGAGAAAGTCGAAGAAAAAAAACCGGTCCTATGAGAGGTAACGTTTTTAGCCCACCATATTACATTTTTCATAAAAATTCTTGGAGCCGTTTTCGAGAAAAAATAAGTTTTTACATAACGGTTGTATGACAGGAACCGTTAATTTTTGAGCTAAAAAAAAAAAAAACTGTAGAAAGTCAAAATAACATTAAGTTCTATATTTGAAGACGATTGGCCCAATCGTTTAGGCTGAAGTCCAAAATACATCCGTACAGACAGACAGACAGACAGACAGACAGACAGACAGACGGACAGAATTTTGCCAGTAACTCAAATACAGGGTATACTACTTTGTTTTGCCGCCATTTTGGTAAACATTAGTCTTGACAGTTCATATTTGGCAGTCGTAAAGTAGACACGTGGCAAATTTATTATGGAAAAATATTCGATAAACCAACGTGTTTTAATAATCGTTAAAACATTTTATCAAACCAATCATCGATTACTGTGACGATTAGAAAGTTACGTGAAATTTTTGGGAGAAACAACGTGCCAACAAAACGCACTATTTATCGTGTAGTGAATGATTTCGAAGAAAGAGGGTCTGTAGGTGATAGGCCAAGGCATGGACCACAACGTACTGCAAGATCGGCTGAAAACATTACTGCTGCTCAAGTAAGTGTTCAAAACAATCCATCAACCTCAATTCGACGCCCTACTCCGGAGCTTGGTCTTCAAAGAACAACTTTGGCCACAATTTTGCACAAGGATTTGCATTTGTTTCCATTTAAGATTCAGTTGACACAAGAGCTTCTTCCACAAGACCATTTACGCCGCCGTACATATGCCAATAGGATGTTACAGCTAGCCCATGACAACCCCGATTTTCATGAAAAAATCATAATGTGAATAAACATAATAGTCGGTTCTGGTTCTCCAATTATTCATCAGTCACCTTTGCATCCATTAAAAGTTACAGTCTGGTGTGCAATTTGGTCAGGAGGAATCATTGGACCTTACTTCTTTGAACATGAAAACGGCGTAACGGTAACTGTGAATGGGGAGCGATATCGTAATATGATTGAAAACTTTTTTAACGCCACAACTGCATGCTTTGGACTTGATTAACATGTGGTATCAACAAGACGGTGCCACATCGCATACAGCCAGGATTACAATGGAATTACTGCGAGACCTCTTTCCACAACAAGTTATTTCAAAGAATGGTGGGCTTGATATTCTTCCACGGTCGCCTGAATTGACTGCTCCGGACTTCTTTTTGTGGGAATATCTGAGAAGCAAGGTTTTTGCAAACAAACCAGAAACGCTTAAGCAACTCAAACAAAATATTCGTGATGAAATTAATGAAATACCGCGTGAAATGTATGAGAATGTAATGAAAAGTGCGCTCAAAAGGGCCATTTGTGAGACTAACAGAGGTGGATATTTACCTGATATTGTATTTCATACATAATTGCCGACATTTAATAAAACATTTATCAATATAAGATCCATTCTCTTTCTTTTAATCAAAAAATATAAACAAACAAAGTAGTATACCTTCCCGGCGGACACCCTGTATGTTTCTCTATCATCGTAATGTCTTATTGTTGATTGTTATCTCAAATTTTTTATCTGCACGAATGCATAACTTGCATTATAGTACCTATAATCACAAGTAAAAATGAGACGAATCACATAAGATAATCATTATCATCAGTTTGAAGAAAGTTAACAAGACTTGACACAAAAAATAGACAACCAACAATTTACTGATACAAATTTCCTAGTAAAAATATCATCAACACAACGAAGTCCGCTTCACAGAATTCATTCATCATTTAAAAACTATCTAGAGATTCTACGGAATTCCATTTAAAAGTTGTGGCCCAGTTTATAATTTCATGTCTGGCACTTTCTCAAATCCCAAGACATCTCTTAAAAGTCTATCTTGGGGTCCATGCCACTCCAAACATCGACTACCATAATCTTATCTATTTTTATTCAGCCCCCATAACTTTTTTTAACTTTAAAAACATCACTAAGAAACAAATGTTTTTCTTTCTCAATTTTATTCGCCGATACAACTCAACTCAACAGCAATTCGAGAACAAAAAGCCTTTCGGTGTCATGCCCTTGTACACTGGATGTTGGAGAAGGAACGAGGTACAACAAAACACAAAGTTTTTCAATTCTTCTTTATTTTCTTGCCAATTTTGTCGTTTGTAATGTTTTTTTTATTTGTTGCCTAAAAAACACAACAAAAATCCACTGTATCATTATTTTCATAACGCTCACAAAAAAAATGAAAAACATTCAATATCATATTGATTTTCTATAGATTATTGTCTTGCACTTGGCCGCAATTAAATTCAATTATGCAGTACAAATGCACCGTGCGTGCGGAATATTTCAAGTTTAAGCCCTTTTTGTTTTAAGTTCTGGCATTCAACACAGTATATGATTTTGTTCCTTTTTTATTTCTAATGGTTTCACTTGTTGCTTTCACTTATGATAGGAAACCAACCACACAATGCTTATTTTTAACACACCCCCTTGGAAAAGCATGATGCAGATAAGTCACAACCCACAAGTAAATTTTATAACCCAACTGTGATATTCCACTTATCTTGCCCAAGCTAGCATAACACCCGTAAAAGAGTTTTTGTTGACATTTTATTTTATGAAAAATGCTTATAAATCTTCTTATTTACTAACTGTTTTGTATTTTTTATAGGCGAACAAACATCCGTCGACTTCTAGTTCACTGGCAGACCGGGTACCACCAATTGGATGCTATCAATGGCCAGCGGATCAAACACCCGGTGTGACGGGTTTGAAAAATCACGGCAATACTTGCTTTATGAATGCAGTTCTTCAGTGCCTGAGTCATACAGACATTTTGGCAGAGTATTTTGTACTGGATCAGTACAAGGTGAGAGCTATTAATTCTTAAACATAATTAACTATAAAAAACATATTAATCTTCATCTTAAATTTGCAGCTCATATCTCATTAAGCTTTATGAAGCATGGCATGGGTAATTGCAAGCTATTAAGGTTTTAAATACACCTCCACTTGATCGGGAACCGTCTGGTTTATTCCGTGTGCATGTCGCTTATGAAGTTTGCACCTCTTTTGTATTGTTTAAACATTCAATTACAATCGTTTAGCTATCAGAAGTATTAAATTGACTTTTGTTACGATTGTCGACTAAAAGGTTATTTCTGATGGTAGAACTGCATTTTTTGAGTAAAAGATGTTATCAAGTAATGTAGAAGGTGTGGCAAAATAACTCGTGTTAAGTTAAGCTAAACATCTAGATCTAACATTGAAAGTGTTTAAAAGAATCCACTAAATTCTAGGTATTATATCGGTAGCGCAATTGGTGCTATTTTGAGCTGTTTGGAAGCCATAAATCGTGAATATTTTGTTAGTCCAATTAGATACTGCAGATTGGCCGGTTCACCCAAGTTAGTGGTTAACAATTGATCACAAAAGCACTAATTCTTCAAAGTTTATCAACAACAAAACAAAAAGCTGGAGCTCCCCCAAAATTGGTCCTATGTAAGGTTAGGTCAGATGGGGGGAAGATTTACATTCACATCACTCGGATCTCAAAGGACCTATTGCGGTCCCCGGGAGAGTGAAGGAACAAAGGTTGGACAGAGGAATTTAGTGAAGAATTACGTTTGGGGTGCCTCATTGAACCATCTTGAATTCGTGTTGAATCTTAAGATGTTTTTAAGTAGCTTTTTCGAAATATCGCCCAGTTTGTCAAAAAAGTATTCTCTTAGGGTTGCTTTCCTGTCTAGGATAGGCTGGAGAATTTACAGTGGAAATGATATGAGCCCTCTTCCGCATGAACGTCCTGACGCTCTCAGCATAAACCTGAGGTGGTAATACCCACTCTGCTCATTGGGGTTCCCATTGATTTGTGTCCGGTAAGGCTATCACTCAAGAGGGACAGTTGAGGTCTGCTTAGCTTTAGAATGTATTCTGTGTTTTGATATGTGCCCAAAGACTTCTCGAAACCCGACAGTTGTCAACAGTTGACCATCTGTCGTTTGCAGCTTTGAGGAATTTTTGGTGAATTCTGTTTTTCTATTTTTCCAGTGACGCAAGAACCCAGGGCCAGGGTACAATTTGCCTCGGTTGCAAGGATGAACCGTTTTTAGCCAGTTTATCTGGCATTTTATTCCCATAAACTGAGAAGATACCGGACCCAACCCCTGCTTCCGCCTTCGAACTGTCTATGTAGACCGAGATATGATTTTCGTTTATGAACGGGTTTTCCATTTAGTATTCTCTTGTTTAAATGTCTGTTGGTGTCACCGTGCTGAAATCTAACTGTGGAACAATAAATTCAGCTTAAGTTTCCATGTCTATGAATGAAGTTCACTATTATTCCAGTTGTTTGTCTTTCTCAGTCTTAAGGCAATTTTGGCCGCCAGCTTCTTTGTGAAAAGGTCGATTGAGGATAGTGAGAGGAATGTTTCTAAGGGTGCGGGTGGTGAAATCCGTATCAATACATTTGATTGACATTAAGGGCCCTATTTTTTTATGACTCGCGATTCGATGAAAATATTTGGCGAATGCGAATATTTGGTATTACTGTTTTCGAATCGCCTAGTTACTTTCGCCTCATATGTTAAAAAATGTGGCGAATTAAAACTCGTTCTATTACCATTAGCGAACATTCGTCTTTATCTGTCAGAATCGTTCGAACTGTAAATCCTGGTGACTTTATAATAAAAAAAGCAGTTTATTTAAAAAAATGTTTTTTTAAGAAAAAAAAATTCTTTTTTTCTTTTCTATTTAATATATCTGAAACTCAGTCCGGTTCCATCTTCACATCCAGGTATTCCAGATTTCTGAAAGAAGTAATTTTTTAGTTTGTTGCTTCTCCGAATTGTATATACATATGTATCTCTTTATCCAAGCCGGTAAACTTTGTAAACGCATGTTTGCCAAGCCGAACATATGAAATACATCTAAATAAAAGACGGTTGAACAAGGAAGGAATCTTTTTTTACAAAAAAAACGTACACCATTTTAAACACAAATTGAAATTTTTGACATTTAACAATAAAAATAAATTTCAGTTTCATTCAGTTTTTTTAATATTGGTACCATTGTTATGACAGGCGAACGTTGGAGTTCGACATGAGTCGAACGTTCGACTCGCGATTCGTAATAGGGCCCTGAAGCGCGGAACAGATTGAACCAGCAACAGCACCAGCACCGTCAACAGTGAACAGCACGCTGACCAGCGAACAAAATTCAAACACATTGCCACAAGCACCAACATCGTCTTCTTAGAACAATAACACTGTCAGTTTTTATTTTTGCAGTATTGTGCCCCTGATTATCACTTTTGTAAAGTTGGTAGCAATGGAACAGCAACAGCAAATTTAGGACTTTGGTGTAACGACGCTGATGACTTTGCTGTTGCTGGTCTATTCTAGCTTGAGCAATTGAAACACGTAGGTTCTAAAATAATAGCGGCCGCTGTTGCTGGTGCTGTTGCTGTTGCTGGTTCAATCTGTTTCGCGCATGCAGAAGTTCATACAAGGTAGGAACAAATTTACCTGATGTACAATAAAAGGATGTCGTCAAATCCCATTAAGATCCAATGAGGACAATTATGACCGAGATGAATCAATTCATTTCTACACAGATAGCTCAAAAACTAAGGATGAGTTTGGTGGCGGAATGTTGTCAGACAGATTATCTTAATGTCTCTTTCCATCTTCCAGATTGATTGAAAATTCTGGCAATCTTGGTTCAAGAAAAACGTGATATCTGTACAGAGTATCAGCATAAATCTCTCAGTTAGCCAAGTTCTTACCGAAACTTCAGATCATCATCATGAAGATGACGAAACAGTTTATTATTGAATTCTTTTGGTGTTCGGGGATAGAGACAAACAATAAAAAAACCCAGATCCTTATCTATTTATAAATTTACCATCGATATCTAGTTGAAACTCGAGCTTTTTAAAGTTTCACTACAAGAAATTTCCGATGGATATATTTCTCCTCTTTTCCCTTTGGCAAAATTTCATATAGTCTTATACTCTTCAAACTTACTACACTTGGCTTTAAACCGATCTTCTTGAAATAGTTATCTTCTTGTCTTAGAAATTGTTCCTACTGTGTGCATTTCAAAAATGCCACTTCTAGCCACCTTTTTATCTTTAATGACATTGGATGGCTTAAAGCATTCCAACATTTCATTGTTTGCTCATGATACTAAGTTTTTTAAAATCATCTTTTTTAGATTAGATTATTTTTATTATATTCGTTAGAATTTATGTACAATTGGTCTTAAACTAACTTATAACTAAAATAAATCATGTCGGCTCAACAACAGGGGCCCGACTTACTTCAGCTGACTCTATACAATGCTATATTTTTTCTTATATCATATTGTTGTTTGCATAATCTTTTAATAGAAATTCTTAATTATAATTTACTGTCTTTGGTTTTAAAAAATTGGGGTTAGGATGCGGTGTTGCTTATCCTTCGTTGTGTCCGCTGCTGGTTCTCTCGTAGAACGGGGCTCCGTCATTGTTCATTATACCCTCGAATCGATCGTCTGTGATGGCTCGAATGTTGAGGTAGCGATGGCTGGGCTCTAGTTGTTGCTGGAGTAGTTGCTGGATTTCCAAGTTGGGGTGGTCCTCCAAGTTCCTCAAAATATTTTTGGAGAGCTGTGTCATGAACTGATTTATTGGGATCACTTTGCTGTCTTTATATAGCTTCTTGTTTGGGACATATTTCCTTGTAATGGGGTTTCGGTGTAGACCTGTACAGCTACGGAGTATCTTCCTTTCAAAACTTCGATCTTCTTCATATATGTTGGTGATATGGTGAACCAAATAGGACGAGCGTACGTCAGAACTGGACGGATCAGCTGCTTATAGATGAGGAGCTTGGTATTAGTGCTTAGTCCGTTTCTTCTTCTAAGAAGCGGGTGAACCAGATATAGGAAGAAGTTGGCTCTCTTAAGCATAAATTAAGCGTGCTTATTGAATTGGAAGCGGTTAGTGAAATTCACTCCAAGGTATTTTGCTGTTGTCTCTGTCCTTATCACTATGTTGTCTGGTAGCTTGATACTGATATTATCACAGCGTGATGCGAAACGTCTTCGACCTCTTGTTGCTGTTGTTGGGGTTCTGAAGCAGATAAGCTCGCTCTTATCGCTATTTATCTTTAGTCCCCATTTTAGGTAGTAGTCCCACAAGTTTCTTATGTGACCTTCAACTCTCCTGGCTGCGATTTCTGGTGAAATAGATGTTGCACATGTTCAGGAGTCATCGGCATATAGCTTCGTTTTTGTCCCTGGGATGTTTATAGGCTGGTCAGCTGTATAAAGGTTGAAAAGTATGGGGCCCAACTTGGAACCTTGTGGAACTCCAGCGCTGATCGTCTTTCTTTGTGAATATTCTTTGTTTACCTGTACATAAAAGGATCTATGGGTTAGAAAATTTTTGATTAATCTTACCAAGTCTTCAGGTAGTTCTAGACTTGACAGTTTGAATATTAGTCCTTTTATCCAAACTGTGTCGAAGGCCTTACCGATGTCCAGTAAACAGGCGACTGTCGTTTCTTTCTTGTCAAATACATTTTTTATCATATCACTATTTTCTCTCGAATCATTCAATTCTCATAGTTGAATTCGAAATTCCAGATCTTTCTTTCACCTTTATGGGAGTCGTTCCCTTTATGTGACCTTCGTAAAACCTCTCTTTGAATATGCTTGTCAAGTTTGGTGCCCGTACCACCACCACCGCTTATTTCGTTTTGCAAGATCTCGTCAATATTTTAAAATCCATATTATTTCTTCTTCTTTAAGGTGGATCTGAAGAAACGAAACAAGATCAATTCACGAAAGTTCGGAACCAAAGGCGAGCTAACTGAGCAGCTAGCGAACGTTTTGAAAGCGTTGTGGACCTGTAAAAATGAAAGTGACCATAGTACAAGTTTTAAGGTATGAATTTGTTTTTTTTTTTGTAATTAAAGAAACAAATGAAATATATTTTTTTTTAAATTTTATTCATCAGGCTGTTGTTGATCGTTATGGATCACAATTTCGCAGTTCAACTCAACATGATGCTCAAGAATTTTTATTTTGGCTTTTAGACAAAGTGCACGAAGATCTGAATACGGCTACTAAAAGAAGATACAAAAGCGTTAAGGTAAGTTATATAAAATATTCAGTTTTCGTAAGTTGCATCAGACAATCAATGTGCATTTGTAGAGAAAGATTTTTCATTGGGAATTGTGATTTAACTTGGTAATTTTTATTAATTCAATAACGAACAATTTCAAGTTTATTGTTACAAATAATTATAATGCAACCTTAATTATACTATCAAGTTGCACAAACATATTGGCTGGAAAAGTTGGCAAACAGTATACTGACGCCAGTAAGATATAAGCTGATAAAAAACCATTGTTATCGCTTAAGTTCAAGTTAAATAGCCAGACACGTTTCTTTTATCTATTCCTTGCAAATGAATATTGTAAATAAATCTAATGATACGCGCTTTGCTACTTATTCGTGTCTCGCAGACACTCTTAAATAAGAAATATATATAAATTAAATGCTTCGTGTTTACTTTCAGTATATAGGAAGTCTCAAGGTGCTTCTTCTTATGTTTTGAAAACGTGAGGTTCTTTTTAAGATTTTTTAAAAATAATTTTGTACATGAAATTTGAATGGATTTGGTATCGCAAGCTTTAAATAAATTGCTTATACCCAGTATATGCTTAAACGAATGCCAGCAGCGCCACCCACTTCAAGTTTATGGTACTTTCTATGTATGTAACCTTCCCGTAAGTCCAGGCGGCAATAAGATGAACGGCATGATGAACTGCTCTTATATCTTAAAGAGTCGTGGAATCCTTAAGGTAATAACGATTCACATTTTGTGCGGATATATTTACTGTCCTTTAATTAGTATGCGTTACGCCCAAGCATGAACTGCGGACTCATCAGTTAGACCGCTCATGCTGTTCTAAGACGCATAAATAGGTCGATGATTTACGACTCTTTATAAAACACATTGCAAAAAGCATGCAAACAAATTGGTCTTTAGGCATCCTCACAGCTACATGTTAACTCTTCCAATGTACAGCACTATTGAAATAACGAACTTTTAGGTGGCATGTAGTACACCCTACTACTTTGATAAATTTAAGCATACAGCATATTTGGCAAATTCGCATCAAGTGTTCGTAATTGACTTTTTCAAAAGCTATGGGTTTTCACGGCAGGTAGATGTTGAGAATGTCTATCGTAACTTCCGCGCTGTGTAACAAGTAACGCCGTCCTGTTGCTGTTGGCAACACCAGTCTTAAGAAATTGCTTATCATCGTTGTGTGCAGTTTTCAATTGCAGTACAAACAATAGTAAGAAACAAGTAGATTTCGTGTTGGCCAAAGTTTATGTTCTGCAGCCTTAAACTCATAATGATGAGAGATATTAACTGCTATGGTCTTAAAAACCTCGTTGGTCGGTTGCTTTTTAAAACACAATTTAAATAAAATAAAAAATAAACCGAAAGGACTGACGAAGTTGGCTTGACGTGGATAAATGTCGCCTACCAGCCATTTAAATAACAACGGTTTTAAAATTTTTAGTATAACAATGAAACTGAAAAAAACCACAGACAACAGATGAACATTAAGTCGTGCACCGCTTACAAGACACTGCAGCCGCACCCTACAGCCACTGCGTAAGCTTTTCCATATATCTCGAAGATCGAAAGCTTCTCCATGACCGTCAGTATGGCTTCCGCAGCAACCGTTCTCACCGAACAGTGGAACAAACCTTTACATCGCTTTGGTGAAAGTAAGATTATTGCTCTTGATATCGCCAAGGCGTTTGATAGAGTTTGGCATGAAGCTCTCTCATCTCATCAGTGCTCTAGGGATCGATGATACTCTTTTTCGTTGGAATAGAAGCTATCTTCTGGACCGTTAATACAAGTTGAACGTTCTGTCTCCGACTCTTTTCCTCATTTTTATAAATGATCTTCTGTCTGTTACTTCTAATCCACTTAACTGTTTTGCTGACGACTCTACCCTCAGCTTTTCATATTCGTTCGATAATTCACGTCTTTCGCCTTCGGGCGTACAATTGCAACGGTACCGTATGTCAAGTTAAACTCCGATTTATACATCATTGTCAAATGGGGTAATAGGAATCGTGTGGAGTTTAATGCTTCGAAAACTCAATGCTGTCTTCTGTCGTTAAAACTAAACATACCCCCAATGCCATTGTCCATGAATGGCACTTACATCAAAGAAACCGAAAAGTTCTCAGTACTCGGTATGTGTGTCAACGACGACCTCCGTTCGAACGACCATATATTTGAGATCGCTAAGAATGCTGCTAAGTGCTTAGGTTTTCTGTATCGGTGTAAGAAGTATTTTTCCCCATCTGATCTGGCTACAATTTATAAAGCGTTTTATACGCCCTAAACTCGAGTATAACTCCCACCTCTGGGCAGGTGCTTCTCAAGCATCGCTTCACCTGCTCGCTAGAATACAAAACAGAGCGGTAAGATTGATAGGAAATAGAACTGCCGCTGAAACAATTGCCCCTTTCGAACAACGACGCAATGTTTCGCAAGGAATTCCCATCAGTTCACCCTTGAGCTCAATTTCGCACGTACCGTGAAATATAGGGATTCTTTTTTTTAGCCGAACAACACGAATTTGGAATAGTTTACCCGGCGAGATTTTCCCTTGCCATTTTGATCTGTTAGCATTCAAAACCAATGTTAATCGACACCTCCTATCCATCTCCTCCCTATCTTCCTAATGCTCGCGCATTGTGTTACATTAAAAGGGAAACAAATAGTCCCTTGTGCGCGCGTTAATTATAAAAATAATAAAAAAAAGTAGCAAAGCCTTCTCTCGGGCAACTTGATTGTCCCTTTATAAGACCCTCATCATCCCAGTCCTGCTTTCTGGTGCAGACGCATGGACGTTGTCAAAAGCGGATGAGGACTCTTCAAGTTGCTTCAAGAGAACGATTCTCCGGGTGAATTTGGCCCCGTATGCATTAACGGATAGTGGAGAAGAAGATACAATGAAGAACTGTACCGGTAGCGACAAAGACCTAACCAAAAGAGTAAAAATTCAACGTCTCAGATGGCTGAGTCATATAGAGCGAATGGACATCAATGCTCCAGCCCGGAAAATCTTCGAATCCACCCCAGAGGTGCAGTAGAGGAAGACCGAGACTCCGGCGGCGCACACAAGTGGAAGAGGACCTCAACCGACGCCACGTGCGAAACTGGAGTCATCTAGCTAGGGACCTAGCCGAGAAGCTTGTTGGTTGAGGCCCAGTTCCATTCCGGACTGTAGCGCCACCTAAGGAAAGGTAAGGTTCTGCTGTACACTTTCATGAACCACGGCGTTGTTATCGGACGATCTTGTGTTTTGGCTGTAGTCAAAATTTTGGCCCAAAAAAGGAAGATTCGACCATGTACCACCACGTCTAACGTTCACTTGTTTTGATTGTAAAGTTTTATCAGTAACTGAATAATAAACAACAGATTAGACAGATGTCACTAAAACAATAAGATGAGACAATTTTGCTTACCTGCATTGTATAAGCCAACCGTAACCTTTATTTGAGAAGAACGATCTTCATCATCATCATCATCAAATCATCATCGACGTTACCTGGATTCGGTACTGGTCTCAACCAACAAGTTCTTCTATACATACTGATCGATGACTTTTAAGTCATGCTCTACTATTTTCAATGTTGAAAACCCTAAATGATAACGATTACCAGATAAGAAGCTCGAATTGGTTTTGCGATTGAAGATTATCTTGAATCCAAGTGGTACAACAAATGATTTCCTTTTTGCTTTAGGGTGTCGATTTTCAACCAACTGCTTTCCTTAAAATAAATAAAATAAATTTATTGGCGCGACAGCTCCTTAAGGAGCCAAGGCCTAGTGACTTATACTCTCAACCATTCCTGTGTGTGTGTTGTTACTCTGCAAGAATGGAAGGGACCTACAATTTACCGCCGAGTCCGAACGGCTACATGAGATGCACTTTTTCGGGACAAATTTTACTCTTGGAGGTTTTGTCAGTTCCTCGCAAGAGGCAGTACCCCAGAAAAAAAGGTGGCTATGAGCTGGATTTGAACTCAGGTTCTTTCGCTTAGCAGTCCGACACACTAACCACTAAGCCACGGGGCACTACTACTGCTTTCCTTACTTAACTTTAAATAACCATGCACATTCGAAATAGCTGTTCATTCAAAAGTCCCACAGTACAGTCACAACTACCAGTTGTAATCTCCGCCTTCCTCCACAACCAACGAAAAATTCTTTATAAACTCTAATAAACGAATCTCATGAATCTGATTCCTCTTTTCAAAGTTATAATTAAGTCGCATTCAATTCATGCATTAATTATTTTAATATTGGGAAATAGCTTATTCCTATGCTCCGGGACACACTGCATTCGACATATCGACTCCCCTTTCCTTAAAAAAAATCCCAAATAACTTATTCTCTGCTGATGAATTCAAGTTTGAAAAAATCCTCTTGTCAAAGTTGTGCCTTAAATTTCATTCCAAAAGCATTTAACAAAATCGATTGTCCTCAATTCAGAGCTCTATGTCATTTTTGCTATAGAATTCACACAAATAACCCAATTATGGATATAAACCTAGCTACACACCTTCTTCTCTATCCAAATCGATTTCCTTAACGAAAATATAAAAAAAAACTTAGAATGACCTCAAGCCATGCACAAGAGCAACTAACCGGTCTACTTACCGTATATTAGCCACTATCTATGAAAAATCAACATCGATTTGTGCTCCTAAATTTCTACCGTTGACGTTCAAAGTTTGTGTTGTCCAAATTGATTCATTCATATGAGTGAATCAAGGAAGACAGGAAAATTAAAAAAAAAAAAAACACTAAGGAGAATGATTGTGATTTAGGGGTGGTAATATGGTGGCGATGCCATTCTTCTCCTTATTTCAATGACACTTTATGTCTACTTCTGCATTGAAGGAGAGTACACTGCTGCTTTGTCAGACACTACTCTGCGGATAGTTTGTCGTACCTACTCTTGTCGTACTTAAATGTCGAAGACGAACAATAGAATTGATGGGACGACAATTGCCTCCCACTTTTTGAGAGACTGCCGCTGATGGGTCCAGCATGAATTAGTATGTTCATTTGATGTTGCAACTATCACATGGAATTCAATAGTGGTGCTCTTTTTTTGTGTTTCACAAAATATAAAAGGTCATGAAATTTGAAAACCGAATGAGTCATAAATGACGGCTTCTCTATTGCGTCATTTAGCAATGTTGCATACTTTGTCGGTTGAATTGTTTTCTTTTATTTGCCAATTTAAAAACAGAAGCAAAATACAATAAATTAATGGACATTGCGTGTAATTGCGGTAATTTAAAGTTCAAGGATTTGTCGGCTATCCGACTAGATACAAAAGACAAAAATAGCTCAATGAAACAAAACATTAGTTGGGGCAAATTGTATTGGCCGGAAATACGGAAACTTGTTGCAGTAGGGGCACAAAATGTGCTCTTGAAGCGATTGTTGTTATTTCTCCCCTAATACTGTCGGTTGAGATCTTGAAACGTGTAAATAAAGGGTTCCTTCTTTTCGAACACACACATGAGTAGGTGTGAGTAGTCAGTCTTGTGTTGATGATTTCTGCTTTAACTCAAGAAACGAGGGCTTAACAGTGTCGATTGGATATTTTTTTTTCATTTTAACCGACAAGGTTGTTACAAGAATAAGGGACAGTAACCTCCCAACTTTGCTGCCTCACTTTATTGATTAGCTTATGGGGTTTGCCCGGTTGACCTCAAGAAAAGTCAGCAAAGTCTTTGGGTTGTCCCATGTCTAATTCCAACTAAATAGTCATTTTCTACAATTTTGTAACCAAGGAGTTATATTATCTTCTTCAGAATCTCTGTTAATCATTACATGAAGGACCATGCTAAACTGTTTTTTTTTTCCAGAATAACTATG
This sequence comes from Platycheirus rosarum, assembly GCA_963971375.1. Lineage (NCBI taxonomy): Eukaryota > Metazoa > Arthropoda > Insecta > Diptera > Syrphidae > Platycheirus > Platycheirus rosarum. The sequence goes on along the minus strand of OZ020510.1, from coordinate 35,327,573 downwards.
GCCGACCAGACGAAATAATTGCAGCTGAAACTCTAGCGAACCACATTCGTTGCAACAACTCATTTGTTCAAGCTGTCTTTCAAGCACAATTTCGCTCCTCGCTCACATGTCCGCGTTGCAAAAAGCAAAGCAACACCTTCGATCCTTTCCACTGCATTTCCGTACAACTGCCGCAACTAACCCAGCAGGCTGTATTCGTCACCGTTTCGTATGTAAAACAGCATCCGCGACAAGTCAAATTGGGTCTAACGGTGCCAGCTGGTTCACCGATTGTTGCTCTGCGCGAACAGCTTCAAAAGGACACTGGTATACCCAGCAGCCGGATGGTTTTGGCTGATATAAGCAATCAAGGCTTCTCGAGAGTATTTTTCGACACTCAGCCTGTGTCAACACTTGATGGCTTGGAATCGGTATTTTGCATAGAAGTTCCTGAGGTAGCTGATGAGTCTTCGACTAATTTGATGCTGCTTATTGCGAACGTTCGAAAGTTGAAAGACGGAAGTGTCGAAAGATTTGGTAAGTGGTTATTAAACTTTTCAGGTGATTTCATAGTTAAACAATTTATTTTTTTGTATTAAAGGTGTTCCATTCTGCGTGCAAGCACCGCGTGATTGCTCCTATGTGGAGTTGCAAAAGAAGCTGATGAAAGAGATGTCATCGATTCTAAAACCCGAAGTGTTCGCTTATAGAACAGCGCTGAACAATATGTTTCAGATAAGATTGCAGGATCCGTCGGCAGATCCTGACACCTATCTAGAACAGGTGGAACACCCACTGTTCACCGAAATGATAGATATGGCACTATCTGTGCTATCCAGTGAGGCTGGTCCAGCTCATATCAAACTTTTGCTTGAATGGACGGACCCCGAAGAGTTTTTTGCCGATTTAACAGACCCTGTGGTGGAACACGAAAGTGTGTTACGTTTGAAGAACAACAAAACCGCTGACATTGCCTTATCGTTGGAACAATGTCTGGAACATTACACCAAAGCAGAGACTCTAAGTGCAGAAGACGCATGGCGTTGTCCACATTGTCAGCAATATCTGCCGGTAGTGAAGACCCTTGGACTGTGGTCTCTGCCAGACATACTGGTTGTGCATTTTAAACGTTTCCGACAACATCACGATAAAGGTGCAGATGCTGCCAAGCTGACGACAATGGTTAAGTTTCCACTGAATTCCTTCGATATGGCACCGCATTTGGCACGCGGAATGGAGTCTAGTTCGGTAGATTCACTCAACAGTGAAACTACTCACAATTCATCACTTCGCAGTCCTTGGAAAAAGACCCGTGATCATCGGAGTCGAATAGAAAAGGACAATCGGGAGACGCGTTACGATTTGTATGCAGTGTGCTATCATCAGGGTGACACTTTGGAAACAGGTCACTATACAGCGGCGTGTAAGAATCCCTATGACCACCAGTGGTATAAATTTGATGATCAGCGGGTATCTCGAGTGCCTTCAGATTCAATTCAGGAAGAAATCATTAATAACGAAGCTTATATGTTGTTCTATCAGCGGCGATCTAGCGACAATGTAGAGTGCTCCGGTTCTAGTTCGACTTCAGGGGATCATTGGGTATCCAAAATAGCTATAACACCAGCCACTGCTGCAGTGGTAACCACAAAAATTGATGAGAAGTCCGAAGAAGTGAAAACACCAGAAAAACAGAAAAACGACGAGAACACAGAAACAGGTGCAAACATTAAAGAAATACCTATTCCTGAGGTGCCCCAAGTCACAACAAAAACTGTGGTCATTGAAAAAACAGATGAAAACGAAGTGGTAGACATTGAAGGAATCGAATATGTCGACGACAATCCAGAGAAACCTCTAATTGACGAACCAAAGGCGGATGATATTGTTGAAGTTCAGTACAAACTTATGAACGGGCATTCAGAGGTACACGATCCAGCAGAGGCTTTAACTACAAATTCTTCTCCGGATCTACCAGAACCAGTTGCTTCCACGTCGGCAAATGCTTTAAAAAAATCTCCCAAATCTACCAAAACGCAAACACCACCTCTAACACCAATAGAATGTAAGCCAACAGCTTCCTTACCAATAGATGTCAAAAGGAGTCCCATAGCTCCATCAGGTTCTGTATCATCACCTGCATCCGCATCATCATCTGTGTCTTCATCGCAATCCCACAAAATTAATGGTATCAGCAACACAAATTTCAAAGAGGCTCTGTCAAGCAGTTTAAAAAGCAATAGTAGCAGCATAATGGTCTCATTGGGTCATGAATTCAATCGTGGCATCAATGGCAGCGGCAGCAGCATATGCTTGAATGGAGGAAGCAGTCACTGTGGCAACTTGAGGCATTCGTATTCGAACAGTTCAAATTATAAGCTTAAAGAATGCAATGCAGATACGTTTTCGTCGATGTTGCGTAACTCGACCAACACATGCAGCAAAGATACTCTGATTTTTATCGATCAACAGAGTCATAGTTTGATCGAGGATGATGATTCGTTCTTGAGCAGTCCTTCCTTGTGGGTAAGTGGAAAATAATACAGTCTTTGTAATTCTCATGATTATAATATTTTTTCTTCTTTAGATATCTCCAGTGACACCTCATAAACTGATTACAGTTTCACCAAAAAATTAAACATCAACTTCTACTTTATTATTATTACATACAAAATTAGATTTAAAATGATATGCAATGCATGCATATTTAAGCCAGAAACTTTATACGTAAAAATTATTTTACAGTAGAGCATCAATTAATATATATACATTGCTAAATATTATTTAAAAAAAAATTATGTAAATAAATCGAAGTACCGAAAGTTGATTCAAATAGTTTGTAATTTATATAATTAGTATATATACGAAAAAATAGAGATATTAAAGATTATAAAGAAATCATTTTTATTAAATTATTACCAGAGAATTAAGAGACAAAATTATAATATATTACAAAAAAAAAAAATAAATAGTCTTTAAGCATAAAATAACTAAAAAAAGAAAAAAAATAGTTTATAGTTCATCCGAAACCCAAAAAAAAATATCCATATTACACAAATAAAAAGATTTAATATAAAAAACTAATTATTAGTAGTTAGAGTTCCATCGGAGTATCAATTGAGAAAACAAAGTAATTATCCAAGTTGCAATTATTATTATTAAAATATATATTACATATACAAATATAACTATGTATATTATTATATTAGAAATTATTTAGAAAAATTGTATTTATTGCAATTTAGTTGTTAATGAATAAAAAATGATTAAATTATACAAATCTTATTAAGCAACAGAAAAATCTAAGAAATGTCTAAACAGAGTATTAAATATTAAAAGTTTAAACAGGGTTCAATATGGGTGTGAGAGTATATAGAGTCAGATGCTGTTACTTTATTTTTTGAGTCGTTTAATGGACAAGTAATAGATTTTTTTTAATTCGCGCGGTAAAAGCGGTGTTGAAGCTCAAATCAAGCCGATTTTATGTTAAACTTTTTTTCCAAAGATGCAACTTCTACCACATGTAGCAAGCTAAGACGCCAACTTTCTAAGTTTTAAAATATCATAGTTGTTCACCGCATCTACATAGATAAAGTTGAAGTGCTGCCGACGCATTAAATAAGCTTTATACTGCTGCAACTTCGGGATATTTGTTTTGGACCTAGATTATTTTAATTCCTCCACTTTACTAAAAAAAATGAAGCAGAAATCATTCGCAATTTTTTTGATTGCTTCTACTTTAATTTAAACTATTTTGTCTAAATTACTTTAAATTTAAATTAAGAGTTCTTTTATTTCTTAAAAAAAAACTTTTTGTTGCATGTAATAAAAATATTGAACATCTTCAATATTTTAATTCCTCAACTGTATACTCAAAAAAAAAAAATGTAAATTCAACTGAAACAAAGTTTCGTTTGAGTTTTACATATATTCGCGTTGTAAATTTAAAGAATAAAGAAAAAAAAAACAAACAAAAATTCGACACGAAACGAATGTAGTATTTCTATTTTATAAACATTGTTTGTATTCGATTTATAAAAAAAATACTTTATTTATGTTTTATGTATAAAAAATATTGTATGAGATGATTTGATTATGATCAAAAAAGATTTTTATTTAAATTAAAAGGAAAAAAACACAAAAAATGTCTTAAAAAGTTATTGAAAAGATAAATAAAAGAGATTAAAGGAATTTGCTGTTTTTTTGTGCAGTTGAGAAAGATAAAAAGTGACATTTCTCAATTATTATAATGTCGATTCTAGGTTTAAAAAATATCAAGCTTTTTTCATCTGAAATAAATTTATTTGAACGGAGTTTCTGACACATCAACCACATTTGGCTAACGACTGCAGCATTAAATGATAATTTAAACACAGTTCCCAATTGTAATCCCAATACTGTGACATCCCCTCTACCGCCGCCACTATAACAGAGGGTTAAGGTTGCACTTGTTTAATAAAATAAATTGCACGACTGGATCGCACGTACTTGCTCTTATGTGCGGTTACAGCTTGGAATAAAATTTGAAAAATGTTAAGGGAACTTCAAAGATTATATTCGTTTTTCTGACTTTTGATTGTTTGAAAAAAGTACGTAAAATAGTTTTCAGCGGAAAAATTTAAACGCCATTTTATTTCTTTAAAAAATGTCAAAAAGTGAGATTTTTTTTCAAAATCGTTAAAGCCGTTTTTAAATAAAACGGTTAAGTTGTTAAATTTAAAAAAAAATAAAATAAAAAAAAATTCAAGAATACAAACTTAAACACAAAAGTAACGTACATTTAGAAACAAAATTTAAAAAAAAATTCCTTACCCGTTTTCAAAATATTGATTTTTCAAAAAAAAAAATTAAAAAAAATTATTAAAAATACAAAAAAAAGTTTTCGAAAAAAAATTAATGCAACATTACTCAGGCTACCTACATCTTCTCGAATATCAATTTTGATTGTAATCGGATCACCATTTCTCGAAAAATTGGAAGAAAAAAAAACCGGTCCTATGGGAGGTACCGTTTTTAGCCCACCGTATTAATTTTTTTTTTCACCAAAATATAATGCATATCTACATTAACACACTGATTTTTTTTATTAAAAATTCTTGGAGCCGTTTTCGAGAAAAATAAGCTTTTACATAACGGTTATATGAGAGGTACCGTTAATTTTTGAGCTAAAAAAATTGAAAAAAGTCCTATAGAATGTCAAAATAACCTTAAGTTCAAAATTTGAAGACGATTGGGGCAACCGTTTAGGCTGCAGTCCAAAATACATCCGAACAGACAGACAGACAGACGGACAGAATTTTGCCAGTAACTCAAATATGTTTCTCAATCATCGTAATGTCATGTTTGATTGTTATCTCAACATTTTTAATCTGCACGAATGCATAACTTGTATTATAGTACCTATAATCGCAAGTAAAAAGTAGTGGAGTTTTGATAGCTTTTTCCACAGGAATTATGTCACATGTTTCTCGATTACGTCAATGCAAAAATATCGATACGTTTTTTTTCCAAAAAAAACAGTCAAAGTCATCGTTAGTCAATTTCCAAAATGCACTGCAATTAATGTTTTTGCAATGCGACAGGATATAATCAAATAATAAAATCTTTTAGCTCACAACATGCAGAGCGCATTTCTGAGATTCAGCCAAGGGGCAACAGCAAAGTGTATTTGCAGAAAAGCAGTTGCAGTTCTGGCATGGAGATACCGAAGCCTTGCAAAAATCTCCAAGAAGTTTCACCTGCACAATAAAAGAGAATAAAGCAAACGCAGTGCGAACTAACGTATTTGGTGCAACTTGTGACATGGCATTGAAATTACTAAGAATTCGTGCATGTATAAAAATATTCATAGAGACGAACTTCATTCGACCTCTGATTTCGAAAGCTAATAGGCGATGCATTAAGGTTAGTAGCAGGTTTGCAAGGAAAATCCAAACAGGATTCTAATCTTTTCTTCAGGGTTTTCAGGGGGATTGATTTTACTTGTCAATGCAAATTTTATGAAGGGTAACAGAACCAAGCAATTATTTTCTGAGTAGTTTCTTTTTTAACGCGCATAGCGCCGTTTAAGCACTCCGTATGGAAGTTCAGAGACATTACAGGGGCCCTACTCTGGAATCCGATTCGAAAGTTTAATCTGTCAGAAAGTTGTTTCCGATACGAATTTAAAATGGCACTCCGAACGGCTTTCGGATCGAACGAAAATGTTGCAGAGCAAACTTTGCAATGTTTGGAGTATCGTATTCTGTTCTGTCAACAAAAAAATCGATTTTGTGTATCCGAAATCACAAATCCGGTAAAATTGTGAATGCGGCAAATGGATGTAAGCACGAGTCTACAGAATTTCAAATTGATGATGTTTTGAGTTCGTATTACTTTCATTTAACCATTCAATATAACTTGTTCGCAAAGTAATTAGCTATCGAGTGAAATATCCGAGTTTCGAAAGCAATTATCAACGAAAATAGAGTTTCAAAGTGCGAAATTTCCGATTTTCGAACAAAAATGTATCCAAGAAAATTCGGATACTTATTCCTTTCCGAATCTCGTATTCCTGAGTACCAATTATCCGTTTTCGAACAATTTAACTTTCGAATCGAATTTCAAAGTAAGCGCCCAGCTTCAAATGATTTGATATTGGTTAACGTGCATCGATCGATTATTAACTACGTACGCGTACGGGTTTGCGAGATAGGAAGTCTTGGCATATCTCGAATCTCCAACTAAAATATAGCATCCATAACGATCCTCTTCGATCCTCTTCCTTACCGCAGTTGAGTTCTAGAAAATAGTTTGATCATTGACTGACCCTGTCCAACGAGCAACGATATTTAAAACCATCAATTGGCTGATGAAATTCTTTGAATTTTGAGGGAAAACCAACCTTTTAGATTTCGAAAAGCTTCGTTCTGAGAAGAAGCAAGAGAGAATAAAATCATTAAATTACATACGCTTGACTTACCAACTCTCCACCAGGTGATTGTATTTTACATGGGTTCAATTAGAAGCACCGAATGCCAGTTCAGTCAAAATTGGTCTGCGGCTGCCCTAAATTCCTCTGGACTTACCGACAAACACTTGCACACATTTCACAGACGAAATCGTCGGTAGAAGTCGATATGCTCCCAGCTAACTGGCATTATGGCAAATACGCCTTTCTTCAAACACTACACCATTTTCATCATGATCGTCAGGTTGTTCAAATTTATTGAATTTCTAATTCAAACTCAGTTCTGAATACGAGTTTTAAGGCGTTAGGACTTGGAATCGCACACTTTAAAGTTTGGTTGGATTAGAAACTCAAACATAAATTCAAGAATGCAATTCACAAAAGTATATAAAAGACACAGGAGGTGGCCCCACAGCCACTGATACCTTCACCAATGGAAACGGGCAGTGAACATACTTTTAAATCTAGAAGGTGCGAAGTGCCGTTGATCTATTTTATTTTGATTTACAGATTTCTAAGAGCAATTTATAAAATGTTGCATATTTCTAGGCTCAAAATACATCTACATCGAAAGCGAGGCAGGTGTTGCATACTTTAAGCCTAGGGCTAAGTGAGGAATCAAGGAATAAAGTCTTATCAAAAAGAACCAAAGAGACGCTGTACAAATCCCTCATCATTACGATCATGCTATATGGCGCAGAAGCATGGATACTTTGCCATTCGGGTGAAAGCTTCCTTGAGGTATTCGAGAGAAAAATACTACAATTTATGGCCAAGTTTACCGGCAAACAACCGGGTGGATAAGAAGATATAACAACGAGTTTTTCGTGCTGTACAGCGACATAAGTCCAGCTAAAAAAATCCGTATTCAACGTCTAAGATGGCTCGGCGATTAAAAGCGGATGAACATCGACGCTCCAGTGTCAAAAGTCTTCGACGCCATACCCGAGTTAGTCAGAAGCCATGGTCAACCTCATCTCCGTGACCAGGTAGATGGAGACATTCGACCCCTTTAAGTACGAAAATGGAGACGGCCGGCTAGAGATCGAGATTCGACCCGGCTGTAGTGACATATTAAACCAGGCCCAGGAGCAGCGCCCTAAGTAGTGTCACCAAAAGTAAACGTAAAGTAAAAAGTAAAGAAAACAATTGGAGGAAAAGAAAACATTAATTGAAAATAACCTGGCCGATAACAATAATTTTGGTTTTTTTTTGTGTTTTACACCCTGACCCTGCTTCTCATGTATAATTTTTTACTTGCGATTATAGGGACTATATTTTGTTTTCTTAGACGTGTGGTTTTCGAGAAGAAATAAAACGCATATAAGTTAATGTCATGGCCAAGAATTTAGCCTTATTATAAAGATAAGGTTTGCCATTATGTTTTAAAAAATTATTTCGGGCAAGTGCCCTTTGCGTCTGGCTCGAAAAAATTCCAGCCGAGAAGCCCAATTTTCTAAATTTTGTGAAAATCGGGATCGGTGGCCATCTTGTTTTGGCCCCATTCACCGAGCGACGAGCTTGACTGTCGTTCGGCTTCAATTCTTGCACGAGTTGGATTTTGTAAGCCCGCAAACCAAGAGCCTTCCGCAAAATCTTCCATAAAGTGGATGGGCACAACTCTGCTCCACGGAACCGAACCATTATTTTGGTAATAAATTTGCACAATTTTCAAACGTTGTTCAGGAGTAAAGCAGCGTTCACACGCAGACAAGATGAGACAATAATCAGTTGTCTTGTCCGAGCTTCTTGAACGGAGTTGGATCATGTCGATATTGTCCTCAGAGACAGCTCGGCAGGCTAGCCCGAAGGACAATATAATGACAATTGTCTTGTCCTGGAAACAATTGTTCAAATGGACAATGATTGTCTTGTCCTATTGTCTTTGCCTCTGCATTGTCCCATGTGAACCCCGCTTAGGTCTACTTACTAGGAAATGGCAAACCAAACTTAGCATAAATCAAGTGACAACAATCAAAAAAACCAACTCCGAAAAAAATATTGCCAGATTGAAAACCACACGTCTAAAAAAGAACACCCTTTATAAGGCAAGATTAGGATTCGTGAATATAAAAAAATTGTGATAACAATCAAACTATGAATTACGATCATAGAGAAGTCTAAAAAAGTTAGTAGCAAAAAATGTCTATCTGTCTGTCTGTCAGTATGTATAAGGAGCTATAACCGGAAAAGTCTATTGACGGTACCTTTCATATAACGGCTTTTTAATTTTTGGCCTTCTCGCAACTGCTCTTTGGATTTCTGTCAAATTATATATTTGAGAAGATCTAGGTCGCCAAAATAATTCTGCATATCAAAATTTTGAATATTTTTTTTTCTAATTAAAATTAATTTTTGATTTTTTTTAAAAAAAAAAACAATATTTTTAAAACTATTAAAAAAAAATTATTTTAAATTTTATAATCACATGTATATTAATAAACTCTAAAAAACTGCATAGCAAAATTAAAAAAAAAATGTTTTGTTTTCAAAAAACTAAAAATAAAAAACACAATCCGGCTCGCAGGATCTTCGATTCAATCCCAGAGGATAGACTCATCAAGGAATACCTCGCCTTAGGTGGCGAGTTCAAGTGGAGGACGACCTCAACCAACTTGGAGTGCGAAACTGGATGCAGCTAACTAAAGACCGAGCTGGCTGGAGAGGCATGTTGGTTAAGGCTCAGGTTCGTCCCGAACTGTATCGCCCCCTAAGTAAGTAAGTAAGTCAGCACATATGAGCAAGTACGTGCGATCCAGTCGTGCAATTTATTTTTGTTATGTGGCATATTAGAAAGTAGAGCCAACGTTTTTTAGATCACTTTTCGGAAATCTGGATTTTAAGTGAGATTTACACAAATTTGTAAGAACAAATTTGACAGAGCTTAATATTGTTTGATTAATAAAGGCAAAACGAAGAATAAGATACTAATCGTCCGGGATGTACTTCAAAGACAGAGAACAAGAAAGAAGACAAAAGCTAATGGGGAATAAAAAATCGCGTCGATATCAATGTTTTAAAAATTCAAGGTCGTTAAGGCGAAACGTACCTCCCATGCCACTATCCATGAGTGGCACTTGCATTGAAGTCACCCGAACACCTCTCAGCCCCCGGAATGTGCATTACAGACCACCTTCTGTGGAATGACCAAAAATGCTGCGAAGTGACTAGGTCTCCTTTGACGATGCAAACGAAATTTTGATCCCGTCTGATCTGGCTACAGCTTACAAAGGTTTTGTCTAAAACCGGAGTATAATTCCCATATTTGCACATGAATATTTTTATATGGATTTTATTCACCATTTGATATTTCCAGCTTCAGCTTTAGAAGTTTATCAACACTCCAGCTTATAAGATTTTTTTTCTCTTAAATTAGATTGTACCATTTATTGCTTTTAAATTAAAAAAATAAAATGTCTGCAGTCGACTTTAATCATTTGAAGTTCAAAGCTTATTAGAAGTTTTGAAACTACATCAGATAAACCTTTAACTCAAGAACTTCATCTAACCGTAGATCCTTTTAAGCAAAGTAAAATAAGAATAAGATACATTCAATAGAGACTGAAATGTCTCCAAATTCATTGGATGTATATTTCCAACCATTAACTGTGAAGAAGAAAAAAGTTAAAACTAATTTTGACACATGAAAACTTCTGACTTACCGAACATGGTTTCTGAGCACGCAAGATCAATAACATGACATACTTTTGAGTTGGAATATCAAACTCAAACCAATTGGTTTCATAAGCAGCCGCTGCAATATTCAGTGTCTAAAAAAGATAACATAAGTAAAATAATTCTAAATATCATTGAACTTAAAAAAAAATATATACCTGCTGATATAACTCATTTCCATACCAGTAAAGTGCTAGAATTTGAGCAAAAATCATAGTTATATAAGCACAAACTATAACCGCTTGAGCTGCTGAATCAACCTTGAAAAAAGAAGAATACAATTTTATGAAAACTTTTTTCTATAATTTTGAAAACTTGCGAAAATCAGTAGAAACAGGAGAGCACACAATAAGATTCCAAATGCCATAAACTCCAGGAAAAAAATATAAGTCGTCAAGCTATTGACCGTTTCAATGTATCTGCGAAAATAACCAATTTCAAACAAATAATTAACTGGCGCCCAACGTGAGTCGCAAAAAATCCATTTTCTCCTACCTGATAATTCTCTTTTGAAACTTAATGCACCAAACCAATTTAAATTTAATCAATTCATTTGAATCTCCAGGATTTTTCAAATTCCTTAAACGGTGTTGCAGGACTTTGCACATTAGAATCGCAAACATAATAAAAGCCACAATTAAGCTGGTAAAGGGAATATACATGCAACATCCCATGGGAGTGACAATCATTTGAAAAATATAAAGGATTTCATAGAATGGACTCTGGTACTCGCTGATTCCTGGAACGATGCTTCCAAATGGCAAAACTAGAAATAAAAAAATTATCTTTTTCAACAAAAAAAAAATTAGTTCAACAAACCCTTTTCATTGGCAAACAAAGGATACGATCCAAATCCGATACAAGTTAATAATCCCAGAAATAGATTCAATCGTGACATGTATTTTCCCATAAGGTTAGTTTCATCCAGGAGACTCTGGATATATTTTGTGTCATCTTTCTGAAAAAAAAATTGAACTATTGATCCAAACTTAAAAAAAATATATTTTTTAAAATTTCACTTTTATTTCATAGTAAATTGTTTGTAAGTCTGCAAGGAATGTCTCATATTTTTCTCTTTTATTGACCAAAAGGTAAGCCCGCAAGATGGTATTACTCCAAAGGACAAGCATGTAAGCATTGCGGATCTTGGCATCAATGCCTTCATTGGTGAGGAACATGTAAGCAAATTGTGTCATATTGAGAAATGATGTCAATGACAGGCACAAGTATCTGTGCCAATTATGGTCATAGATTAATGACCAAAACTTCAAAATCCGAACACTCATGTAGACCACTTGGATTTCTTCGAGCATTGTTTTTTCTCTCCAGATAAGAACAGGATTCAAGGAGGTTAATAAAGAAATGTTTGTATTTGAACTATCGGGTCAGGAAGTCAGTTCCTTATATACAATGGCAAGTTGTATAATAAATTTAATTTTAAAATATTATAATTTTTTTATTGGAAAGGAGCAATTTGCAAATCGAATAGGCAATGGGTTTTGCATAATTGGTTATAAAGACAAGCCTTGCAATTGAAATTGAGTAGAGGTATATATACGGAAGGAGTATAATTATTTTTTATTGATGAATTGATGATTTAAATATATGAATTAAAACCTTGCTACGGCCCTCAAATTTACTGAGGCGGACATGCTTCGGGTCAAATCTGACCCAATAATATATATTGCTAGGTTTTTGATTATTTTTTGCTTTAAGGTTTTTTATATCTTAAATGAAATGCAATATTTTTATATTGTAAATTTATTGCAACTTCATGTTTTTTTTTATAAATGTTCTTGTTGTTCCAAATATAACGAAAGTTAAAAAAATGTTTATACAATAACAAAAATAAAAAAGAAGTTAGCTATTACAATTTGGACACAAAGTGATAGTTTTTAGAATGCTGTTTACATGTACATATATTTGCTACAAATGTTGCAAAATAATCCCATTTTATTATCAGTTTTTGGGTATAATTGACATCGACTTCTTTTAGTTGTTTTATTGAGCTGATGAAGATGGTTGTGTACTGAGTTGAGAATCACTTCGAAATCTTTTGGCAATTTCAAGTGAAAAATGTGCTCGAGGTAATGTTTGTCCCTTTTTATTTGCGATTATAGGGACTATAAGGCAAGTTTAGGATTCGTGAATATTCCAAAAATTAAGATAACAATCAAACATGACATTACGATCACAGAGAAGTCTAAAAAAGTTAGTGGTAAAAATATCTAACTGTCTGTCAATATGTATAACAGCCTAAACGGATTAAGCGATTATCTTCAAATTTGGTATGTGTGTGATTCTTTTGGCATTCCCCAGGAAATCGAAATTTTATTTTTAAGGCTAAAAATAACGGTACCTGCCTTGACCGTTTAGGAAAAGCTTATTTTTCTCGAAAACGGTTCCAACGATTTTGATGAATATTTTTGAGATTTTTTTTTTGTTGGTATTGGATATCATTTGATTAGAACCAAATTTATGGGAAAAGTCTATTAACAGTACATTCCATATAACGGTTTTTTTAATTTTTGGCTTTCTCGATTACGGCTTTTTGGATCTCTGTCAAATTTTTTATTTGAGAAGATCTAGTTTGCCAAATTAATTTTGCATATCAAAATTTTGAATAACTTTTTTTTCTAATTAAAATTAATTTTTTTGTATTTTTTTTTCTGAAAAAATCAATATTTTTAAAACTAATCAAAAAAATTATTTTAAATTTTATAATCACATACATATTAATAAACTCTTAAATCAAGTACGTGCGATCCAGTCGTTTGCCAGTAACTCAAATATGTTTCTCTATCATCGTTATGTCATGTCTGATTGTTAGAATTTTTTTTTACGAACGCCTTATAGTCCCTATAAATCGCAAGTAAAAAATGTAAACTAGAAACAAATATCAAATATTAAGTTATTCAATGTTCACTATTTATTTATTTTTTTGTTTTTCACAATCTTGCTTTTATCACTTAGCCTAAATCCTACTTTTACTGTCGACTGGGGTTTTCCATCATTTGTTTTTATAATGACAGAAATATTTTAAAATATATCTCGCTCCACATTTTGTTTTTCCTCAACTTCTGATTGAGTATCCGTGTCCGTGTCCATTTGCAAGCCAGAGTCAACATCCGATACCCAATCTTCTACCGAATCATCAGAATAGTCAGGTTCATCAGTATACGAATACGATTCTTCATCAAAGTCCAAATCCTCTTGCAGTTGGCCGCCAAATTATTCATCAATAATAAAATCTTCTTCAAAATTGACTTCAAGTCTTGGTTCCATTTGGACCAATAGTTGTCTTCTTTGAATCGAGATCACACAATTCTTGTCTTTGTATTTTGCTCTCAATTCTTCATAGAATTCATTAGCTTTATCACAAAGTGCTTTATAGTCGTGCTCGAGGCGTTTAATTTTCCGAAGGCGTTCCTTAATACCTGGATAGGTATTCAAGCCATCAACGTGTTGGTTTCCGTATTCGTACGATTCGACTAGATATATGACATATCTAAGCACAATGCAAGATATTGGATCTTGTGGTTCGACGACAACTTCGAAGTATACGCCTTCACAAAATTGCTGAACACTTTCGTAGAGGTTATTAACGTTGTCGTAGAGTAAGCGTTGTTCTTCACGGAGCCTTCGGCGTTCAATTAAGTTTTCCATATTTCTTCAGATCTTGCAGTGGCTTGAAGTTATCGGCTTTGTAGTTCGATTTGGAATAACCATCTCGTTATTTAAAGACGAAGATTGAGCTTAGACCTTCTGTGGATTTGTTGAAAACCAAATTTAATTACATTTCAGGTAGATTAGGACTAAGTAATTATTTAACCACAATAAAAACGGACCCATACAGGTATACCTGCAGAATACAATTTAAGAAAATTAAAGTGAACATCAAAGCATTATTCGATTTTTGTGACTTTTGATTGTTTGAATAAAGTACGTTAAATTATATTGGGTGAAATAATTTAAACGCCATTTTATTTCTTTAAGAAATGTAAAAAAGTGTGAATTTTCTTTTCGAAATTGTAGGAGCGTTTTTAAAAAAAACGGTTTTTTAACAACTTTTTTTTTAAATAAAAAAAAAATATTCAAAAATACATGTTTAAACTTAAAAATAACATACATTTAAAAACAGAATTTAAAAAAAATTCACCAACCCGTTTTCAAAATATTGATTTTTCAAAAAAAAAAAAAAAATTAAAAATTATTAAAAATACAAAAAAAAATTAAAAAAAAAAATTACTTGAAATTACTAAGGATACCTACATCTTCTTGAATATCAATTTTGATAGTAATCGGATCACCAGTTTTCGACAAAGTCGAAGAAAAAAAACCGGTCCTATGTATGATACCGATTTTTTTCACCAAAATATAATGCCTACCTACAATAGTACACTTATTTTTTTTCATAAAAATTCTTGGAGCCGTTTTCGAGAAAAAAAAGCTTTTCCATAACGGTTATATGGTACCGTTAATTGTAATCCTCAGTAGAATGTCAAAATAACCTTAAGTTCTAAATTTGAAGACGATTGGCCCAACCGTTTACGCTAAAGTCCAAAATACATCCGTACAGACAGACAGATAGACGGACGGAATTTTGCCAGTAACTCTATACCTATAATCGCAAGTAAAAAGGCAACCTTCAATACCAACATAACCAAAAAAAGGAAACTTCATCCAAAAAGATAGCCACGAAGGGCGGAAATAATTCCCCTAAGGACAAGGAAAATGCCACCGATAATAAGGAAGAAGATAAAACCCTTCAACCTGCCAGCAAAAGTGCCTCAATCGCTGTAGAACCACTCTCCACCTTGATGCTTGATGCTTGATGATGACCATCAAAAAAATCGTAAAATGCTGAAGGAAGGAAACACGGAGTTTAATACCTACAGGGCCAACGAAGACAAAAAGAAGCTCCTAGTTCTCAAAGGTATGCCAGTGAAGTCAAAGAAGAACTATTGAATGAAGGAATACCTGCTTTGGCAGTAAGTAAGATACTCCGTAGCTGTACAGGTCTACATACATCAAAACCCCATTATGTTCTAAACAAGAAGCTATAAGAAGACACCAAACTGATCCCAATAAATCAGTTCATGAGACAGCTCTCCAAAAATATTTTGAGGAACTTGGAGGACAGCAACAACTAGAACCACATGAACCAATATCTTCCATTGCCAGAAAATTATTGTATTTTGCGTTTAATGTTTTTGTGTTAAAGTCAAAAGGACTATTATGCAAATATTCATGAACTTTACATGAAGTTTTTAGTTGGGAAGATCTCCGAAACGTTCTTAACCGGCCAGAAATAGAATCTTGACCTTTTGTCAACCAAAAGCGGAAAGACAAAACTAACAATGATTGCTACTTGTTTGACGAATTTGTTTAACTAAAATCATTGTAAACAAAAACAAAACAATAAATTGTGGAAAGAATGGAAAGGAAAGAAATTTTTGAGCATTTTTAGAAGAAAAGTATAAAATTTAAAATTCTTTTAGTAAATTCCGAGTTCGGCATGAGTCTGCCAGGTTCCAGTCGAAAGAGTTTTTTCCATAACAAAGCAATATTTGGACAAATGAAAAACACAATTAAATGTGAAAATCTCAGAGCTTTGTATGTATGTTAAAGCAAAAATTAAACTATAATTTGAAATATCAGAAATTTTAAAAAATATTTTATAGAGCAAACGAAATCAACAACAACGAATCAACAAAATTTGTTCAGTAAAAAATATCAATAATGATCTCCTCGATAAGTTGTGGTTTATGTTAACTTTTCATAAACTTTGTTTAAGAAATTCTGAGTTTAAAAAACAAATTAAGTTTAAAGTTTTTGTTTTAGGTCTAAGCATTTTGTGTTTATTAGTCCAGACAAACTAAGCCTGAAAACAATAAATAAACCAAAAAATCCATGTAGTTCCAATTTTGCAGGAATGTGTAGGGATGGGTCCCCTCTACCCGCAATAAAAAATCCCCGTTGTACCTTCCCACGGTGGCCTCCACATATCTCGACAACGGTTCGTCGTAGAAAAATAAACTCTGAGGGAAATATGAAGCTGATAAAATTTCCTACAGTTTACTATCGCACTGTATTTGAAAATAAAGCACTGTTTTTGAGATATAGTCTTTGAAAAATGGAACATTTTTCAAGAAAAAAATTATTTTGCCAAACTTGTTGTTCTAACTCCTTACCAATTTTTTTAATCACAAAGTTGTAAAGCGATAAGTAAGTTAACGTACTTTATTCGAACAATCAAAAGTCACAAAAATCGAATAAATGCTTTGATGTTTACTTTAATTTTCTTTAATTTTATTCTACAATGTGACTGTACATAGGAGCAAGTACGTGCGATCCAGTCGTGCAATTTAATTAATAATCACGAATCCTAAACTCTCTCCTATAGTACGTATGTATGTATGTACCTCAGTCGATGCAAAAACAAAACTGTTGCTTTCCGGTCTGGCTAATTTCTACAAATCGTATATCCGTTCAAGACTAGAATATAAATCCCATATTTGGGCGGTGCTCCTTCGACTCACTTGAGTCAGTTTCTTTTTGTGTTTTAAAGAATAATTGAAAACTAATTGCTTAAAATTTAAAATAATTGTTTTGCATCTTTATTATTATTTAATTAGGGAAACATCTATATTTTTTCTTTAAATTTTTACATAAAATTAATAATGTTTTTATATTTCAATTAACAAACTACAATTTTTGTTGCTTATTCTTATATTTAAAATTATTTCTTTAAAAACATATTTCTTTAAACTGGTAGATACGATTATGGTCATAAGACATTTAAATTCATTAAGATTAAATAAGATTCATTCAAAGTCTATAGGAAACCTTTTCAAAAAGTCGTTTATATCTTCTGATTGATTTTTTGATCGCTCAATTCGGGTTTTCTTGGTGTGCTCAATATCGTCTAAAATATATTTCCAATGAGATGATAAACTTGGTAATTTTTGTAGGAGACCGTCAGTATCGATTATACAATCCACATTATTGCCATTCTCGTCACTTTTAATATATTCAAAAAGCATTTTAGAACTTTAATGTTATTAATTTGACTTCAATGAAAAAACTGATATCTTGGCTAGGTTATTACATGCCTTATATAAAAGAGGCTCATGCTTAGACAGGTAGATAAAATCATAATGATCCCTAAGATCCTTTTGAAAGACTTCCTAAGAAAAGATATTTTAGGTTTTATATTACAGCAAAGGCCTTACCTGTCTCTCGGAGAACCCCAAGTTTTAGAAAATTTATAATTACCAACACTAATAAAATAGAATATATTGTTACCCATGCGTCCTTAAGATTAAGTGTTCGAAAATGCGTTCCATAAATAGACAATTACTGTCGCATATATAATTATCCCTATTCTTGAGATAACTGCTCTCATTTTTGCAAATGGCCGCTAATGTTTTGACATTTGTGGACTAGACAGACGCAGAATACAAGTGAACAAGCCATGGAGCGAAACATGAAACGACATGAACCGATATTCTGAAGGCGGCGTTCATCTCTCGTTTTGGCGATTTGCACTGGCCCGCAAGATCGCCCGATTTAACCGTTTCAGAAGTAATGAAAAATGCCATAAATCAATCAATCAATTATGACGGCGCCCCTTTGACCGATATCATCTTCTTGACTTGGCCAATACAATTCTAAAGTTTCAAATAAACATAATCAAAAAACAGAATCGAAGTTTTTCATTTAAAGAAAAGAGAGCCAAACAACATCGGATGGATGACTTCTTTTGGCCCACCCTGTATAATTATCCCTATTCTTGAGATAATTATGAATGGTTGTTGTATGGAGGGGAGTTAACGCTGCATTAAAACACTAAGCTGGAAAATGATACCATTAATTAGATCAATAAAACACAAATCAGAGATTATGTATTAAGTATTAAGCCAAAGAAAATATTCGGTACAGCCCAATCCGGGATACATACAATTACTTTAAATATTTCAATGATTATTGAATTATCACTGAATTAACTACCTTATCATGTATGGCTTAAACAATAATTTAAGTCAAAAGCTTTCCTTTTGCATCAACATAATCATTGATTTGAGTTTTAGAACACCTCAGAAGGAAAACGTATGCTAAGTGCTTGGATTTTCTGTATCGACGCAAGACATTTTTTCACCTTCTGGTCTGGCTACAATTTATAAAGCATTTATACGGCCAAGACTCGAGTATAACTACCACCTCTGGGCAGCTGCTTCTCAAGCATCGCTACATCTGCTCGATAGAATACAAAACAGAGCGCTAAGATTGATAGGAAAAAGAACTGTCTCGGAACCAATTGCTCCTCTCGAATACCGACGCAATGTTTCATGTCTTTCCTTATTTTATCGTTTCTTTATTAATTTTTTAGCCGAACAACATGAATTTGGAGTGGTTTACGCAGCGAGTTTTTTTCCTTGTCATTACAATTTCAGTGCATTAAAAACCAATGTTAATCGACACCTTCTGTCCCTTCTTCCCTAATTTCCTTTGCTCGCGCAGTGTGTTAAAAATTATAAGGGCAACATAAATCCTTTTTGCGCGCGTATAAATAAAAACAAAAATGGCCACAACTGGGTCGCACGTACTTGCTCATATGTGCGCGTCACATTGTAGAATAAAATTAAAGAAAATTAAAGTGAACATCAAAGCATTTATTCGATTTTTGTGACTTTTGATTGTTCGAATAAAGTACGTTAACTTACTTATCGCTTTACAACTTTGTGATTAAAAAAATTGGTAAGGAGTTAGAACAACAAGTTTAGCAAAATAATTTTTTTCTTGAAAAATGTTCCATTTTTCAAAGACTATATCTCAAAAACAGTGCTTTATTTTCAAATACAGTGCGATAGTAAACTGTAGGAAATTTTATCAGCTTCATATTTCCCTCAGAGTTTATTTTTCTACGACGAACCGTTGTCGAGATATGTGGAGGCCACCGTGGGAAGGTACAACGGGGATTTTTTATTGCGGGTAGAGGGGACCCATCCCTACACATTCCTGCAAAATTGGAACTACATGGATTTTTTGGTTTATTTATTGTTTTCAGGCTTAGTTTGTCTGGACTAATAAACACAAAATGCTTAGACCTAAAACAAAAACTTTAAACTTAATTTGTTTTTTAAACTCAGAATTTCTTAAACAAAGTTTATGAAAAGTTAACATAAACCACAACTTATCGAGGAGATCATTATTGATATTTTTTACTGAACAAATTTTGTTGATTCGTTGTTGTTGATTTCGTTTGCTCTATAAAATATTTTTTAAAATTTCTGATATTTCAAATTATAGTTTAATTTTTGCTTTAACATACATACAAAGCTCTGAGATTTTCACATTTAATTGTGTTTTTCATTTGTCCAAATATTGCTTTGTTATGGAAAAAACTCTTTCGACTGGAACCTGGCAGACTCATGCCGAACTCGGAATTTACTAAAAGAATTTTAAATTTTATACTTTTCTTCTAAAAATGCTCAAAAATTTCTTTCCTTTCCATTCTTTCCACAATTTATTGTTTTGTTTTTGTTTACAATGATTTTAGTTAAACAAATTCGTCAAACAAGTAGCAATCATTGTTAGTTTTGTCTTTCCGCTTTTGGTTGACAAAAGGTCAAGATTCTATTTCTGGCCGGTTAAGAACGTTTCGGAGATCTTCCCAACTAAAAACTTCATGTAAAGTTCATGAATATTTGCATAATAGTCCTTTTGACTTTAACACAAAAACATTAAACGCAAAATACAATAATTTTCTGGCAATGGAAGATATTGGTTCATGTGGTTCTAGTTGTTGCTGTCCTCCAAGTTCCTCAAAATATTTTTGGAGAGCTGTCTCATGAACTGATTTATTGGGATCAGTTTGGTGTCTTCTTATAGCTTCTTGTTTAGAACATAATGGGGTTTTGATGTATGTAGACCTGTACAGCTACGGAGTATCTTACTTACTGCCAAAGCAGGTATTCCTTCATTCAATAGTTCTTCTTTGACTTCACTGGCATACCTTTGAGAACTAGGAGCTTCTTTTTGTCTTCGTTGGCCCTGTAGGTATTAAACTCCGTGTTTCCTTCCTTCAGCATTTTACGAATTTTTTGATGGTCATGGTCATCCTTCGTCTTTGTTGTGATGACAGATTTGTTCATATTAATGTTATGAATCCTAAAAGCAACTCCATTGTTCTTTTAAGATCTTGTTACTTTTGGGTACGTTGGGTCCAAAACATACAATTGGCGGCATCAAGGTGGAGAGTGGTTCTACAGCGATTGAGGCGCTGTTGCTGGCAGGTTGAAGGGTTTTATCTTCTTCCTTATTATCGGTGGCATTGTCCTTGTCCTTAGGGGAATTATTTCCGCCCTTCGTGGCTATCTTCTTGGATGAAGTTTCCTTTTTTTGGTTATGTTGGTATTGAAGGTTGCCTTTTTACTTGCGATTATAGGTATAGAGTTACTGGCAAAATTCCGTCCGTCTATCTGTCTGTCTGTACGGATGTATTTTGGACTTTAGCGTAAACGGTTGGGCCAATCGTCTTCAAATTTAGAACTTAAGGTTATTTTGACATTCTACTACATTCAATTTTCTTTTAGCTCAAAAATTAACGGTACCATATAACCGTTATGGAAAAGCTTATTTTTCTCGAAAACGGCTCCAAGAATTTTTATGAAAAAGAAATAAGTGTACTATTGTAGGTAAGCATTATATTTTGGTGAAAAAATATTTAAAATGGTGGGTTTAAATCGGTATCACCCATAGGACCGGTTTTTTTTTCTTCGACTTTCTCGAAAACTGGTGATCCGATTACTATCAAAATTGATATTCAAGAAGATGTAGGTATCCTTACTAATTTCAAGTAAATTTTTTTTTTAATTTTTTTTTGTATTTTTAATAATTTTTAATTTTTTTTTTTTTGAAAAATCAATATTTTGAAAACGGGTTGGTGAATTTTTTTTTAAATTCTGTTTTTAAATGTATGTTAGTTTTGTGTTTAAACCTGTATTTTTGAATATTTTTTTTTTATTTAAAAACGCTCCCACAATTTCGAAAAAAAATTCACACTTTTTTTACATTTCTTAAAGAAATAAAATGGCGTTTAAATTATTTCACCCAATAAAATTTAACGTACTTTATTCAAACAATCAAAAGTCACAAAAATCGAATAATGCTTTGATGATCACTTTAATTTTCTTAAATTGTATTCTGCAGGTATACCTGTGTGGGTCCGTTTTATTGTGGTTAAATAATTACTTATTTAAAATTGTTATCCTCCTATTTCCCTCATTAGTTATAATCTACCTGAAATGTAATTAACTTTGGTTTTCAACAAATCCACAGAAGGTCTAAGCTCAATCTTCGTCTTTAAATAACGAGATGGTTATTCCAAATCGAACTACAAAGCCGATAACTTCAAGCCACTGCAAGAGTTGAAGAAATATGGAAAACTAAATTGAACGCCGAAGGCTCCGTGAAGAACAACGCTTACTCTACGACAACGTTAATAACCTCTACGAAAGTGTTCAGCAATTTTGTGAAGGCGTCCAATATCTTGCGTAGTGCCCCGTGGCTTAGTGGTTAGTGTGTCGGACTGCTAAGTGAATGAGCCTAGGTTCAAATCCAGCTCATAGCCACCTTTTTTCTGGAGGAACTGACAAAACCTCCAAGAGTGAAATTTGTCTCGAAAAAGTGCATCCCATGCCGTTCGGACTCGGCGGTAAACTGTAGGTCCCTTCCAATCTTGCAGATGAACAACACACACAGGAATGGTTGAGAGTATAAGTCACTAGACCTTGGCTCCTTAAGGAGCTGTCGCGCCAATAAATTCATTCAATTCAGTCCAATATCTTGCATTGCCCTTAGATATGTCATAAATCCAGTCGAATCGTACGAATACGGAGTTGATGGCGTGAATATCAATCCAGGACTTCAGGAACACCTTTGGAAAATTGAAAGTTTCGAGGGTGGCTATAAAGCACTTTTTTATAAAGCTTATGAATTCTATGAAGAATTGAGAGAACAATACAAAAACCAGAATTGTGTGATCTTGGTTCATAAAAGACAACAATTGGTACTGATGGAACCAAGACTTGAAGTCAATTTTGAAGACGAAGACTTTAATTTTGATAAAGAATTTGTGGCCAACTGCCAACTGAGGATTGGAACTTTGATGAAGACAATTCAGATTTTGAATCTGATGAAGAATGAGATTCGTATGATGATGACTCTGGTATTGATCCGGTGGAACCTGACTATTCTGGTGATTCGGTGGAAGATTGGGTATCGGATGTTGACTCTGGCTTGCAAATGGACACGGACACGGATACTCAATCAGAAGTTGAGGAAAAACAAAATGTGGAGCGAGATAGATTTTAAAATATTTCTGTCATTATAAGAACAAATGATGGAAAACATCAGTCGACAAAAGACGGACTTAGGCTAAGTGATAAATGCAAGATTAAAAAAAAAATAAATAAATACTGAACATTGATTAACTTAATATTTGATTTTTGTTTTATTTATTTATTTATAGGGACTATAAGGCGAGTTATGCGTTCGTAAAAAAAACATAACAACCAGACATGAAATTACGATGATTGAGAAACATATTTGAATTACTGGCAAAATTCTGTCTGTCTTACTGTCCGTCTGTACGGATGTACATTGAACTACAGCCTAAACGCTTTGGCCAATCGTCTTCAAATATGGAACATAAGGTTATTTTGACATTCTACAGAGAACTTTTTTTAATTTTTTTTGTTCAAATATTAACGGTACCTGTCATATAACCGTTAAGTTAAAGCTTATTTTCCTCGGAAACGGCTCCAAGAATTTTTATGAAAAAATAATCAGTGTACTATTGTAGGTTATGTTTTGGTGAAAAAATAATTGACTGGATCGCACGTGCTTGCGGTCACATTGTAGAATGAAATTTAAGAAAATTAAAGTGAACCTCAAAGCATTTATTCGATTTTTGTGACTTTTGATTGTTCGAATAAAGTACGTTAAATTGTATTGGGTGAAATAATTTAAACGCCATTTTATTTCTTTAAGAAGTTTAAAATAGTTAGCATTTTTTTTTTCAAAATCGTAGGAGCCGTTTTTAAATTAAACGGTTTTTTAACAACAAAATTAAAAAAAATAATTCAAGAATACAAACGGATCACCAGTTTTCGAGAAAGTCGAAGAAAAAAAAACCGGTCCTACGGGAGGTACCGTTTTTAGCCCACCATATTAATTTTTTTTTCACAAAAATATAATGCATATCTACAGTAGTACACTGATTTTTTTTTATAAAATTTCTTGGAGCCGTTTTCGAGAAAAATAAGCTTTTACTTAACGGTTGTATGACAAGTACCGTTAATTTTTGAGCTAAACAAAAAAAATGAAAAACCTACCCTGTAGAATGTCAAAATAACCTTAAGTTCTAAATTTGAACACGATTGTCCCAACCGTTTAGGCTGCAAAATACATCATCGCTAGTGGAGACCGCTAGTTATGCCGACGACAGTTTTCTCCGCTTTTCAATTTCTTTTCTTGATTCGCAGCCATGTTATCCTAATGTTAAACTGTAGTGGTAAGGTATAAGTTCATTATTTTGGGTTTTTGGGCTTATTTGTTGGGCTTTTAAGGTCTCAATGTTGTCTTTTGTCGTTAAAGCCCCTATGCTCCTAGTACATGATTGGTACTAGCATCGATAAAACCAACCAGCTCACAGTTGTCGACTGATCTGGCTACAATCGATCACAGTTAAAGTTTAATTCCCATATATAGGTAGATGCTCATGCATCTCAGGAGAGATTTTTCGATCGCATCTAAGAACGGGCTCTAAGATTGATAGGTTTCAATTTCTCCCCTGAAAGAATTCCACCTTACTATTGGCATTATATGCAGAACACAACTTAATGTGGGTACTAACAAGTAAAATAAATAGAAAGGGTCGAGAAAGTGAAGAAATTCTTATGGGCTACAAACATAACCTAAAAGGCATTAATTGTTCTTATAAGCAAACAGGAGACTTGACTTCAATGGAAATCAAGATGGATCGACATGTACTCAACTCAATCCCTGTATACTTGAATTGCAATAACTGGGAAAATGATTTCAATAAAAGGAAGATAAGCTGTTAGTTACTGTTAGTAACTTATCTAATATTTTGCTGATTGGGGATTCCAATGCACGAACCAAAAAATTAGAAAGTGAAAATAAGCTCATGGAAAGAAATCGTTGTTCGAAAGATGTTGTGGTTTACAGGTAAGGAAGAAGAGTTGTGGATCTATGTAACTCCTTTGGACTTAGCATATGAAATGGAACTACGGACGGAAATGCATCAGGGGACTTCACATTTATAGGACCACAAGGTAATTCAATAATAGATTATGCGATGGAGTCAGGTGAATGGAATAATGCGATGGATGAATTCGAAATTATAACTGAAATACATACATTCCGATCACTTGCCGATACAAATGACAGTTAATATCAACAACTATAATCAAAGGCAAGCAGTAGAGTCAACTATACGAGTAAGATACAAGTGAAAAAATGCCTTTGATGACAAGTATGGAGAAGCGTTAAACAATACACTACTTCAACAAGAAAGGAATTTCCTTGAACATGAACCCAGTTTATCGGAACTTGACGAAATGGTTAAGAACTTCATACCAATGTAATGTAGGCCAAAAACCTATACCACAATACTGTATCAGAAAAAAATGGTTCGATAAAGATTGTTTAGATGCCCGTAAAAAATCATTCGCTTGGTTAAGATTATTTAGGAGATTTCCAGAAAATACTTACTTCAAGTTGCTGGAAACTTATAAAAGTTGTTTGAAACTGAAAATTTGTCTAATATAACTTTACTTACTTCTCTCACTGGATGACTTCAATTAGACATATTTATGAAACAATCTTATTTTTATAGAATTCATTTAGACGTTTGGCTTCTCTCCATCCAGTTTCCACGGTTCCATGTACGGTTGAAAAACGATGATCACTTGTTGCTTCGCCAGCAAAAAGAACAGCCAGTTTCTTGTCGGAAGTTGACAAAGGACTCGCCAGATCACTCGGCTTAACATTAAACTCCTCTGCCTTCACTGATTGATATGAGTACGAACCTCTAAATTTTTCATTTGTATGCCATGCTGTAGGCTTGAAATTCACTGGATGGGGAATATCCCAATGAAGAAACCTCTTAAGAAGGTACAAACTTCCACTGAGTATTTCATCATCAGACAAAGTCTCCATGTAACGGGCATTGGCTCCAACAATCCAACCACTTAATATCTTCGGCTGCTGGCTAACTGGATAGAAACCATATAAATCTTCCAACCAAGCTCGGCTTGTGCCACGAATTTCGGCAAAATCTTCTTCCCGCCATAACATCGAGAAACCAGCCCAGTCGCTTGGCCAAAATTGAGTGGGAAATTCTATGAAAATCTTATTCACAGTTCCAAAACCAATATTTCGATAGCAATAATTTTCTCTGCTGATAGTTTTGGATCAAATAGTTTCGAATGTGTTTCTTTGAGGACTCCCAGGAATACTGTTAATATGACATGATCAGCTTCGATGATTTCATCGTCTTTACATCTAATTCGTACACCTGAATGACATCCCTCACTCCAGCTGATCTTCTTTACTTGTTTCCCCAGTTTGACTCGTTTATCTAGTACTCCCAGGTCATTATCGTCACATGATTTCATCAATAAACGCAAGATCTGATTAAAGCCCTTATCCTTCCAGGTCAACAAATAATCCCCCTCACTCTCCCAGTATTCAAGAAAACCTTTAGGTGACAAATCATAGACTGATTCACATCCATCTACTGAAGTGCTGGAACACTTGAAATGGATGACTTGGTAGAACACTACAGGATGCTAACGCGAGACAATTTCTCCTTTTCATTTCAATTTGCTAGACCATATATCGAGAACGACGAGCTGGATGCCCTATTTTTTTGCTTAGAGGTACCAACTATCTTAAATGAGGTACTGTAATAAGTTTCCGGGATCGAATGGAATACCCCAAGAATTCTGTAAGTTTAGTACTTACCTGTTCCTTGAAAGTCTAACCAAAGCTTTAAACCAAGCATTTGATAGCACCTGCATACCAGATTGGTTCATAGAGGCTATTACCTGTCCTATTTTTCAAAAAGGGTGACAACGGAGTCCCGGATAACTACAGAGGCATATCCCTGCAGAATTCTTCAATGAAAATTCTGGCTAAACTTCTTTCAAAACGGCTTTATAAATGGGTTCAGTGTAACAACTTGTTGAGTGAGTCACAAGCTGGCTTTCGGGAGAATTATACAACAATTGACCAAATTTACTCGCTCACTAACATAGCTCAAATATTTGTAAGTAGCAAGAAAAAGCTTTATGCTTTCTTTATTGAATTCAAGGCAGCATTTGATACCATAGACAGAAAAGCACTTATTTTAAAGCTGTACAACAAAGGAGTCTCGAATAAGTTTGGAAATATTGTAGAACTTTTGTATGATTCAACAACTTCTGCGGTTGTATATAGAAACAAAATGTCGGAGCAATTTCGAATAGATAAATAACTTAGACAAGGCTGCAGCTTAAGTCCTCTTATGTTCGCCCTGTTTATCGATGATATAGAAAAGGTTTTGCAAGAGGAGCACGGGTTTCAGATGATCTTTTAATCAAAGTACTAATGTTCGCAGATGCCATCGTTGTCCTGGACGAGTCGCCTGGTAGTCTCCAATTGATGATAAATAGATTGTTCAAATACTGCAAGGAATGGAGGCTTCAGGTAAATTCCGCAACAGTGGAGGTCCCAACTGTCGCAATGAAACGTGGAAGTTCGGAGAGCAAAGTATCGAGGTTGTTAAAGAATATAACCATCTCGGTGTCAGGGTCTCCAGGAGTTTGAACCTTAAAAACCATATGTTAAATAAACTAGCGAAATCTAAAAGTGCCCTAATTGCAACTTGGAGAAGGGTGATGCAATATCGCATTTTAAAAACAACAGCGAAAGCGACCATGTGTTACGAAGCTCAAGTTTGGGGTCATAAGCAGTTTGAAGAAGTTGAACAACTCTTGAGATTCTTCCTAAAACGAACGCTGAGGTTACAAACAGTACGACTAACCACATCCTTATGCTGGAGACAGGCCTTTCTCCTTTATTCATATCAACACTTAAAATGCAGATTGACTACGTACTCAGAACAACGGAGATGGAGGACAGTCGATTACCAAAAAAAAATAACAAATATCATGGTTTTAGTCTTGAAGAAATTTAACCGAGTACTGTGGACTTTCACTTTTACTATAAGATGATAGGATGGGCATGTGGAAACGCGAACTCTATCGCCTAATTAGTTTGGTAGACGAAAGAAAACGAGAAGATTATATTGGGAAAGCCAGAAGCTCGTCTCATAGGAGCATATATGCGTAACTGAACTACAACTTGTCAACTAACAACTACTTCAGGGCGGAGTACTCAACCGATCTCATGTCACTCATTTTAAAAGCACGAGGAGAGTTACTCCGTGTGAGCTATGTAACCTTAGAGAGAAAGAGGACGTATTTCACTTTCTGGGCAGATGTCCGATACTTTTGGAAACCAGAAGAAGTACCATTGGAAAGAGTTACCTTAGTGAAGCTGAAATTATTAAAATTCTTAACGGGGAGTCTGATTGGGAGGTTCTGCATCAGTACATTAAGATAGCACTTGGCTACAGATAACGAATTATTAATGAACTTTTTAAAAATAAATTTGAAACACTTTGATTATATTGTATAAAATATTATTTACCAACTGGCAGACGGCGTATTTCATGTCATTTGATGAATGGAAACCAAAATGTTTGTATATTATGTATATGAAATAAAATCATTTTTTGAATTTTTGAATTGAACTATTGGCACTAATAGGAATATTACTTAGTTTAACATTAAGCTCAACTTCAGAGATTCTATCTTTAGTCGCACAACACGAATGAAGATTGCTTTGCCTCAATTTTCATTCCCTCAATACATGCTCAACTTTAAATTGTCACTCTGTTTTTTTTTTACTTTTTCTAAGAAATCGCATTCAGATTTTCATGGTTCAGTTATTTACGTGAAAGCGACTGGTGGCATTTCTTAATAATTTTGGGATTTACAGTTCTAAAAAAAGCAAACTTAAATAATTTAAATTTTAAGGTAGTAATAAAAATCTTATTTAATCATAAGACCCGCACAGCCTGGTAAATTGCCCATACCGTCGACCACTTGCATGTTAAGTAAAGAGCATTGAAAAATTAATTTCTTAATGCGTGTCATCAATCCTTGTTGTTGATTATCCTTTTTAATTATCCAACAGTTGCAAATATTCAATAAATCCATAAGAAGGCATAGCTTTGCAAATTCAAACAAAGACACCATTTGCAAGTCATGGTAATTATATTTTAAATACAGGTTAAACACAATCAGCATTTAACCATTCAGTTCTATTCGAGAAGGTTACGAAACTTCCTATTCTGTGGTATAAAATGACAAAACAATTTAAAATCAAACTTAGTTTAATTGGATAACTCTACGGCTATATTGATACTTTTCTTATCAAGAATTGCAACGGGTTGAAATTGAAATAAGCATGGTTAAAGGAAAAAAAGCGTGGACGTTCATAGAACTGCCACTCTTCAGCATGTCGATAAAATGCATGACATATTGGTCCTTAATCGTTCATCACAACTGGCGCCGATATATCGCAGTGATACCTTCTGTTATGTTAAATGTCGGTCAATTCGCCGACATTTTCCTAACACACGAACCAATCGACGCAAAAATTCGCGATGCATATTTTGTTGTACTTTGGTTCAATACTCTGATTCGAACGACATTCTTGCTCTGCAATCGTCACCGTTATGAAGCCTTACTTGAAGATGTGGCAACCGCATATGGGGAAATTCAACAAGACAAAGATGTGGAGGTTAAGCAAATGCTGGAGCAAACCACCAATTCTTCAACGGGCTACGCAAAAATGAACATCGGTTTGGGAATTTTGGCCAGTGTGGGATTTCTTATGTATCCTATGTTCACAAGTATAAGAGGTTTGCAAATTTAGCCAGAGCTTGGCCTTGGAAGAACTTATGGTTATTGATATTTCTAGCCCTTCCCTACGGTGCTCATATACCGGGTATTGATAAGTATGCTAGTCCTTGGTATGAAATTTTATTCACTTTTCAGTTTTACGTGACTATTCCGGGTTGCTGTATGTACATCCCGTTTACGAATCTTGTAGTTGCCCTCATAATGTTTAGCATACTGATGAACAAGGTATTACAGAGACGTTTGAGAAAATTGAATGACTTGAATCAAGAGGAAGTGTGGACCGAACTAGTATGGATCATCAAGTATCAATTAAGGATTATAAGGTTTTGAAATTTCAGAATAAAAAGAAAACAATTTATATTGAAAAATAAATTTCTTAGATACATCGAAATCGTGAATTTGTTAACAACATACATATATTTGGCTGAATTTTTAACATGTGGCGCCCTCTTGTGTGCTCTGCTGTTCTTACTAAACATGGTTTTTTGCATTTTATTTTAAATCTAAGCGAATGTTTAGTGAACATTTTTCTCAAGGTGTCGAGCATTGGAGAGATAGTAATTGTAGTTGGATATATCGTCATGATTTTGGCTCAAATATCAGCAATTTATTGGTATGCAAACGAACTTTACTGTGAGGTATGCTTGCGTATAACAAAAGAAAATTAAGTTTAGTTAAGGATTTTTGGATTTTTCTGTTTTTCTCAGAGCGTTCAAGTGTCAGTGGAAGCTTATAGCAGCAATTGGTTCGATTTTGATTTGAAGGCTCAAAAGGCTATATTGTTGCTTATCACTAGAGCCCAAATGCCTTGTGCTGTAAGTAATATTTTCTTAATTAAATGATGTTAACAAAAAAAAATATTTATTTAATTTTCTGTTTTCATAATATTTTTTTTAGATCTTGGTTGGAAATGTGTATCCAATGACGCTGGAAATGTTTCAATCTCTTTTAAATACAACTTATTCGTATTTCACATTACTGAGGCGTTTTTATGAATAAATGTATAAAAAAGGTGATTTTAATCAAACTGTATACAACAATTATTTGAAAAATGCAATAAAAATTTTATTTATAAACATCAAAATAAAAAAAAAAGTTGTACGAATTTTCGTGTACATCGTTTCTTTTATAAAAAATGTTCACTCGAAGTAGCCAGCTGCATTCCTCCCCTTAAAAGTTTCTCCCGTAATACTCGTCTCGCAAGAAGTGCCCATCGGTTCACCCTTGAGCCCAACTATAAAATAAGGAAAGACATGAAACATTGCGTCGGTGTTCGAGAGGGGCAATTGTTTCAGTGGCAGTTCTATTTCCTATCAATCTTAACGCTCGATTTTGTATTCTATCAAGCAGGTGAAGCGATGTTTGTGAAGCTCCTGCCTAGAGGTGGGAGTTATACTCGAGTTTAGGGCGTATAAACGCTTTATAAATTGTAGCCAGATCAGATGAGGAAAAATACTTCTTAAACCGATACAGAAAACCTAAGCTCTTAGCAGCATTTTTAGCGATTTCTAATATATGGTCGTTCCAACGGAGGTCGTCTTTGACACACATACTGAGTATTGAGAGCTTTTCTGTTTCTTCGATGTAAGTGCCATACATGAACAATGGCATTAGGGATATGTATAGATTTAACGACAGAAGATAACATTGATTTTTTGAAGCATTAAACTCCACACGATTCCTATTTCCCCATTTGACAATGCTGTATAAATCGGAGTTTAATGAGTTTGACATACGGTAAGGTTGCAATTGCACGTCCGAAGGCGAAGGACGTGAATTATCGAACGAATGTGAAAAGCTGAGGGTAGAGTCGTCAGCAAAACAGTTAAGTGGATTAGAAGTAACAGACAGAAGATCATTTATAAAAATGAGGAAAAGAGTCGGATACAGAACGAAGCCCTGGGGCAATCCAGCATTTTTATTTTGTGGGAATTAGACTTGAATCCGTCCAATACAACTTGTACTTAACGGTCCAGAAGACAGCTTCTAATCCAACGAACAAGAGTATCATCGATCCCAAAAGAACGCATTTTCGATAATAGAGCTTCATGCCAAACTCTATCAAATGCCTTGAAGATATTGTGATGTGGCAACAAGTTTAGATATTCGGAGGATACATTTTGTAAACTAACGACATCTGTTGGATTCATTGTGTACAACAACCACCATTTATTGTGTACAACAACCATGCCCTTAGAAGTATGCTACATATTTGCAATATGTTTTAACCGAGTACTAAATCGAACTTGAAGTACTAATTCGAGACTCGAATTAGTACCGAAAGCTTAGATTGTGCCAGAACCAGACAGAAGCTTCCAGAAGCTTGTAAACTTGTATAAATACAAGAGTAGATTGCATTGAAAGTTTCAGTTTATTTTCGAAAGTGGAATTGTTAACAACTGGAAACGTTAGTAAAAAGTGATTGAATTGGGATTAAATAAAAGTGTTGAATTATAAAAACGTATTTGAATTGTGAATAAGTGAAATAAGTTAAATTTGGTGTAATTTAAACTGAAAGACGTTGTGTTTCATAAAATAAAGAGATTTGTTTTATTATTTTGGAATTTCGATTGAGTTTTATTTGTCGAACCCCAGGCCAAAAATATTACAATATCAAGAGCAAAAATCCTACTTTCACCAAAGCGATGTAAAGATTTGTTCCACTGTTCGGTGAGATATGCCATCAGATCACCAGTGGAACGGTTGCTGCGGAAGCCATACAGACGGTCATGGAGAAGCTTTCGATCTTCGAGATATTCCTTAAGCTGACGGTTAATCAGCGTTTCCATGACCTTAAGAAAGAAGGGATGTTATTGATATGGGTCGGTAGGAGGAGGATGGGTTACCTTTCTTAGATCCTTCATGATTTCGAGAAACAATCAGAAATCATGGACATGAAAAAAGAAATTATAAACGATGTCATGGAGGATGCGATGAAAGACGAAAGTGAAAAAGAGGAGACTGATGCTGTTGTGTTTCAAGTTCTGGACGAACTAGGTCTTCAACTGAACGACCAATACAGTGACTTATCTACTGCGTCGGGCTCTTTGTCAATAGCTGGTGTTAAGCAAAATCAACCAGCTGCTGTTGCTTCTTGTGGAGTTGGCGACCGTCAAGTGAAGATAGTGGTGGGTCAGCAGTTGGAGCTGGCGGCAATACTTCGCCAACGTCTGATGCTGATGCCGATTTGCAAGCTCGACTTGATACACTTCGAAAGGATTATAAGCAAAGTGCAATAGAAATTTCATTTGTTTTTTGTGTTAGAATAAAATGCACCCATATACGATACGATGAAGTTTCCTCAAGAACTAAAGCCGATTGATATCTAATATGGAAGAAACGTTGTACGATCTCGAATCGGGCTCTAGGAATATTGGAAGAAGATAACCAACTTCGTCGCAAGGTCATGCTGATTGATGAAGACATTGGTGTCCTTGTGTCGTTTTTTATTGTTAATGAAAATGACCGTTAAGTTACCGCCAGTGAGGATCGCTACGGAGATATGACGCAAGTTAAATTGTTGGTCAATGGCGTAAGAGAAGCTGAGAACAAAACTTTCTTGGCATTCTTCTATCTTTTTATTTATAAATAGAAAAAACAAGTCCAGGTCATTATAGCGGTGGTGGTTGGCATCCTGCCTAACTCAGCACGCATAGATTCCAGTCAAATCTTCATTGATGGATGTATCGATGAAACTGTCAGGTCATTAACATGACCATTATTTCATTGCAAACACTAGAAAGTTGCTGAGGAGTCAAGGAATTTTATTAAAAACTTGCCCCTCTGGCAGATGAATGTTTTGATAAGATATACATAGGTTTAAGATAATCACGCTATGTGTGTATATAACAAAAGATGTTATGAACGCAGAACACCTGGCTATCTAGATTCTAGATTCTAGATTCTAGAAGATTAATCTGATTCAAGTTCATGGATGTGGCACCATCTGTGACCAGTTTTATTGGTTTAGACAGCGGAAACTGAAGACTTCCAGTAGTGCTTTTGAGTGAAGATGATCTTCAGATTTTGAAATCAGCAATAGCAGGACTATATCAAAGCTTTGGTATCCTTTCTTCTCCTTTTATCGACAAAATAACCGAAAACTTCTTGCATCTTCTACGTTTAGTTTTCTGCCGATACAAAATGTACATATATGTTCTACAGTCATGAAAATTAACTTTTGAAAATGTTTCTACAATAAACTCATAATGTAACATTAATAACCATGTTCTTCCTAGTATGTAATTCATTCTAAAACAACTATTTTATTATGTTAATTGTGCAACAAGCACAGTTGTTAGCAATAACACTACCTTCAACAACTCATTGCACCCAAATTGCTCAATAACTACCTATTCCTCGGATAAAAGTATTCCATAGAATGTAAACATAGACATTATCGAGTTTAAATTGCATCCACGTGGGAATCGTCAGGACTGAAAGCCTGATAGCATTTTAGATAAAAGGACAAACAAGCCAAATTATAACAACAGTTCCGAGTAAAAGGTCAAATAAGAATCAGAAAGGAGTTTCTTTTAATATTCCAATACTATGGAAAAGAAAAATTCGAAGGATTTAGTTTTGGAAGAAATCTTGGGTATCCCTATGGTGGCTATGAGTATTCGAGTCCTGAAATACTGGGGTTTGATTTATGAAAGAAACTGGCGGCGATACTTTTCACTTTCGCTTACGACAATCTTCAATGTTTCTCAATTCATTTACATGTCCGTGACAAGGGAAGCAGTTGATGTGATTATAAGGAATGCTTACATGTTGGTGCTGTGGTTTAATACGATTCTAAGAGGATATCTGATGGTTATGCAGAAATCGAAATATGAGAAGTTCTTGAGTGATTTCAATGATCTTTATAAGTCACTTCTGGTAAGTTCAGTTGAGTATCTAACCACACAACAAACTTTGCCTTTGATTTTCAGAATTGCAACGATAAAGTTATCACGGATATGTTGAAGGACACCAATACTCTGGGCAAGAATACCGCTATAATCAATATGGTTCTGGGACTAATGACAGTTCTTGGATTTTGTGTTTATCCCATTTTCGCAGATACAAGAAGTATTTTATTAACAACTTTATCCAATTCATTTAATGTTCTTTAATGTTACAAGTGTTGCCATATGGAAGCCATATTCCCGGAATTGAAGAACTAGAATTACCAAACTTTTACATCTTCTACGTCTATCAAGTGATCATCACACCGATTGGATGTTTTATGTACATTCCATTTGGAAGTTTGGTGGTGTCTTTGATAATGTTTGCGATTCTTATGTGCAAAGTCTTGCAACATCGATTAAGAGGATTGAATGATGTTAATACCTCAAATCAGCAACTCACTATGAAAATCAAATGGTGCATCATGTATCAGAAGACTATTATTGAGTAAGTTTTGGTTAATCTAAATCCATCTTCGATAAATCTCAGTCCAGAGATTTAATACTATTTCTTTAAAGATACGTCAGTATTATCAACAACCTTACCACGTATGTTTTCTTGGTTGAGTTCATTTGTTTTGGCACCCTCTTGTGTGGACTTCTTTTTCTGCTCAATATTGTGGGATAATAATATATTAGATAGTAAAATAACTTAATTGAAATTATCTTACAGGCTGAAACTGCTGCCCAAGTTACCATAGCCGTTACGCAAATTTCAATGATTTTTTCACAGATTTTGACACTTTACTGGTATGCTAGTCAGTTGGCCGACGAGGTATTTACCAATATTTATGTTTCATTTTGTACTGATATCTTTTGGGTAAATTAGTAATTTTCTTAAGAGTGAAAAAGTTGCAGATGCCACATATGATACAAGCTGGTTTTCATTTGAGAAACCTGTCCAGAAAAATGTCCTCATGTTGATAATGCGAGCACAAAGTCCTTGTGTGGTAAGTTAATTGCTTACGTTTGTTAAAGTTATGCAAATAATTTAAATAGGTAAATTGAAAATCATTAATTAAAAAAAAATATTCCAAGCAGAAGTATGTAGCTTTTAAAGTTTTTTTCATACTATAAGCCATGTCGATTTAAAAGCATTGTTATCTCACGCAACAGCTACTGAGCACTGATTTGGTTTTCAAATGGTTGAATTGGCTAAATATAATTTACTGGCTCCTTAAGGAGCCAAAGCCTAGTAACTTATACTCTCAACCATTCCTGTGGGTGTATTGTTAATCTGCAAGAATGGAAGGGACCTACAATTTACCGCCGAGTCCGAACGGCTACATGAGATGCACTTTATCGAGACAAATTTTACTCTTGGACTCTGACATAAATCAGCTGTTCTGTTCTGCGCTGCTCTAATCTGCTATCCCTCTTAAACGAACAATGATAAATTGTGGTTAGCTTTTTCTTGACTGGTGTTCTTAAATGTTGTTGTTTTATAATTCGATTTTGATTCATTTTAAATAAAAAAATAATCAAACTTAGGAAAAAACTAAAGTAAAATGTCTAATGTTTCTTTTTTCTTAGATGACAGTTGGAAATATCTACCCGATGTCACTGGAAATGTTTCAATCACTATTAAATGCCTCGTACTCATATTTCACAATTTTACGTCGTTTTTATGGTTAAACTGATTGATTGGCCGTGCGAAAGGATTATAATTTTTTTTTATAACAAATTGAAGATATGTAAATAAATATGTTTTCATGTTTTGAACTGCATAAATATTTCAATAAATAAATAAATTTATTGGCGCGACAGCTCCTTAAGGAGCCAAGGCCTAGTGACTTATACTCTCAACCATTCCTGTGTGTGTGTTGTTACTCTGCAATAATGGAAGGGACCTACAGTTTACCGCCGAGTCCGAACGGCTACATGAGATGCACTTTTTCGAGACAAATTTTACTCTTGGAGGTTTTGTCAGTTCCTCGCAAGAGGCAGTACCCCAGAAAAAAAAGGTGGCTATGAGCTGGATTTGAACCCAGGTTCTTTCGCTTAGCAGTCCGACACACTAACCACTAAGCCACGGGGCACTACTACTACTAATATAAAAATATTTCAATAAAGAATCTTATTACAAATAAATATTCTGGAAAGCTATCTCAGAAACAATTTTGTCAATTTAGCTAAAATTTTGATGTAAGAAAGACATCCAATCATGTGGATGATTTATGAAAGGATTATTAATAAATAAATATATATAAATAATAAATAAAATAAATAAAGAAAGATTATTAAAGAATCGTGTTTAGTCCTATACCTTTAAATCTTTAAGACAATCGTCACCGTCAATTTAAGTAACTAAAATCCAAAACATTTTGACAACTTAACTTTTAGAAACCTTAAACGTTTGATACTTTCTTGGAGAATCGCACAACTATATTATACTTACTTCTTACCTTACCTTAAAGATTGTGCTTGAAATCTGTCAGCGTGTTCTCTTAAAACTGTTATACACATTGGCTTAAGCCAATTAAGGATTCATACAGCGAAATTTTTTTTAAGTGCAAGCCGACACTTCTTAACCATTATTCAGCATCAGGCTTAGAGCTTAGCAATGATGCATTCGCATATCTGCAGAGATCAATGTGCAACCAATTGAAATGATTATAAATTCAAAGATCCATTCTTGCAAATGAGGCATGCGAATCGAGAAGGATCAAATGGAAAACCACAGCTCCGCAACGCGTTGCACCTTCCTTATGAGAAAATTTATTCATTTTCAATTCGATGGGATTCGTAAGAAACGTGTGAAGAAACATCACATCTGCCCGCCCGAGTGCACTGTAACGTGTACACCAAGCTTGTTTCTTTTACATTTCATGCAAATGGCGCTGATGTTAAGCAAAAGCGGCATCAAAGGAACCAGCCCACATGGATTTGACTTCAACGACAAACTACGCATATTTAAAATCCATAAAAGCAATCCACCGTTCGCGGCTTAGATCTCACGGATAGATGCATAAATCATAAAGCTGTTTTGAAGATAGATAGTGTTTTTTTTTAGTCCTGTCTT
This sequence comes from Platycheirus rosarum, assembly GCA_963971375.1. Classification (NCBI taxonomy): domain Eukaryota; kingdom Metazoa; phylum Arthropoda; class Insecta; order Diptera; family Syrphidae; genus Platycheirus; species Platycheirus rosarum. The sequence continues at coordinate 35,289,935 of OZ020510.1, read as the reverse complement.
CTAGCTTCCAGTGGGGGTACATCGGTTTCTTTGACTTAGTGCGTACATCTGCACCATAATGTTCGGAAGATAAATCTTGGGAAGTGTTGAACAAACTTTATAAATTAGTTGATGAGAACACGAAAGCAGGGGGATTGGCCGGTAATTAAGTTTTGCTTGTTGGTTAAAGATGTTCGGAAGAGGAAAGAGCCGGGGGTAAATACAACAATTTTTTCATTTGATCATTGAATATTCGAGGATTAGTAAGAATATAGAGCTTTAAATAGAACCCTGCGGGACTCCATTTCTTAATGCCGGTTAGTCCGATTAATAAATATCTACGTTCCAGAAACAAAAAGTAAAAAATGCATTTTAATTGTTGGATCACCAACGAAGCTCTGCTTATTAATCCACCTCTTCCGTAAGTGAATTTTCATCCTGTAAGTCCATCCATACCTCATATGTATATTATATACATATTTCATAAGATTGACACAAACAATTTCCATTAGTTCGAACAAGATTTTCCCAACGATTAGAAAATGATTGATCGAGTGCAGAGCCTAATACATGATCTCTATCCTGCCCAGTTGATTATGTGACAGACTCTATCAATTTAATCGAATGTGTCAAGGATTACTATGTGTCCAAATGAAACATATCACAGAGATATCCCATGAGAACCTAATGGGGACACATCCGCATGCAGTCATTGCCATTAATCATCCCCAGCAAACATGTGTAGAATTTATTACTCTTTCACGAGATGATTTACCTCCACATGGTTTTGCCTTGGGATAGATTTTCTTTTCCTTCCTCCACACACAACCCACAGTCCAAATGCAGTCTGATTAATAGCCATTGATTGGCAAAGGACCAATCTGTGACCAAGTGACTGGAATAGTGCTCCAATTAAAATACCGAATAACCAGAAACTCTGTCCGAAGATCTCTTTATATGTATGAATGAATGCCATGACCAAGTTCGATGGCTTGAAAAATCGTTTCATCTATGATTTATGCACAGAGTCATAACATTAAAGAGTCCGGAGGCCAAGACCTCTTCTATTTATGCGTATTTTGTCATTGATAGCGAGACTCCATGTGGGCTGATCCCTATTAAGTCCGTAGTCATGCTCGGGATATCATTTAGACGACCGACGACGACGACGACGCAACGGTCACTTTGCATAGATGGCAGGTTAAACGGCATGATTCATATGCTTCGTCACGCATTTCTTTGGTCCAATAGATTCTATCATTGCTCTGGATTTACACTCCATAATTGGTGTTACAGTCCCCGATGAACTTTGAATATTAAATCCGTTTCAAATGGCTGCGCACACACTGCGCACTGGATCAGTGTGCGCAAATCCTTTTGCATATCTAAATAAGCAATCGAAACTGACTTAGAAGTCCAGTGCCAATCCTGTCCAGCTTTGGATCTGAATGCATCTTTTGAGTATTACCTAGAAGCAGAGGATTCAAAATAAATTTAAAACGTCGGCATTCACTTAGCAACTTTTCACAGCATGAATCGGTAATCGGCTCGTGGATGTGACTTCTTAAATGGTTTGGAGCTCTTTGACCATCGAGGAGATTAAAAGAGATCTGTTAAAAGCCTGTATTTTGGAGAGTGCTACTCAATGTTGCAGATATGAAAATTGAAGTACGGAGTACTGTGTTGAAAGATTTAATTGAATGACTGGGGCTAGTATTACGGTTAGGAGATTGCTTTCCAATTAGTTTTGATAAATGTTTCCCTTTGTTCCAATTTGCAGCGATTAGTTGCTCAACAGAGATGGATATGGCTGGAATGTTTTATCTTTTATATTGTTTAGTTTGCATTTTAAAGTTGTGAAATACAAAAACATTATCTTCTTGCTGAGAGTAAAGCCAATTGGACTTTGGCGAAGGGTTAGCGCAAAGAAGGTAACAAAACATTGTCTTGGATCAATTTCCAGGTTTCAGGTTTAAGGTTTGTATAATTATACAATTCTCTACGGTATAATTATTACTATATATGACATAATGCCTACTAGCTACTATTTTCGTGCTTCTGGGTTGACAAGTTAACTCTCTTAATAAAAATTGTTTTGATCCCATGATTTGTTTGCATAAGTTTCGCTGTCAAATTTTTAAACAGTGGAGGTGAATCAGTCAAGCATTTAAATTTAATATTGAGATTTCAATTTTGAGAACTATGCTAGGTTTGATTCACTATCTTCTCCAGCTTATCTTTATTTTACCACCAAAACCCTTGTCCCATTTTCAAATTGTGGCTTATTGGCAGATGTAGTTGTATGAATAGCCAATCTTATTAAAAACGAATTCTATTCACCAAGGCTTTGTTTCCCGATCGTTCCATTTATCTTGAAACATTTTGTTTTAACTTTGTCAGAGACTACGGAAACTTGTAGTGGTAGGTAGAAGACATACTGATGCGAAAACTGGTACAAACTTATAGTTGTTTAGAAACTGCGAAATTCCAGTATGAACATGGGCGCAACTATTTTCAAATTTGGCACTCAAAAAATGAAAAAAAAAAACGGTCAGGAGATTTGTTAACCAAAATTCATTCAAAATTTGTAATGCCAAATTCGTGTGGTTTGTGGATGACGATAAAAATCTTCACAAAATTAACACTTTCCAACAGCTGCACTTAACGGGGAACAAGTACCCGACATCACAGTTAAAGAAGCTGAAGTTAGTGCTGTCGTGAAAAACTCAAAAGGGAGCGTCTCGAGTCCGTTGCTCTAAATTCTTCCTGGCCAACCCGTTCAATCTTACAAGCTTGCTATTGATGCCATTGATGAAGTGCTAGCTATTTATGAAGCACAAGACGAAGTTCTAATCTTTCCCAACTTCAGTGGAACATTTCTGATGATGTACTATCCTTTTCTGCCAATCCCGTTTCGCCCAAGGAATGTGTTTTTGTTGACGGTTTTTTTGATTCCGCCTTTTACCAGAATTACATGGGCCGGCAACTCGATCTTATCTTCACCTCTGACCCGATTAACTCTTCTGTTTCAGAAAGCACCATCACATTATCTGTGATTGATCAATTTCACCCCCTCTCATTCTCTCTTTTTTTATTTCCTCTCCCTAATATTTCTAACTATTCATTCAACTATAATAAGGCTTATTTCAAAAAAATAAAATAAATGACTTCCTTATCCACACCTCATTTGATTTTACAAATCTGTCACTTAAAAAAACAACTAGTCTGTTTTATGATAAAGGGCAGTTTTGCATAAATCTTTATGTTCCCCTTTCGCGTAATAGGTCCTTTTCAACTTCTCCCCCGTGGTACAATCATAAACTACGCGAGCTACGAAACAGGAGAAATAAGCTTTGGATTTGGGTTAAATATGTTCGCTTTCGTTCAATTCTCGATTACTCCGACTACTTGGGAGTGTTTTTTAATTTTTTTAATCCATATGAAACACTCTACAATGACTTCGCTTCCAACACCCAAGCAAATTTAATAACGGATCCTAAATCGTTTTATAAGTTTATTAACTATAAAAAGAAAAAAACGATGGTCTCCCTCCCTCTCTTCTTTACAACAACCATTCATCCAATGATCCATCTACCATCGCCAATTTTTTCGCTACTTTCTTTCAAACAGTCAAAAACCTTAGACCCTGACAAATCTTATTTTCCCTACCTGAATACTTCATAAGTCCTCAATGGCATCCTTGAACTTAAAGACGAGTATACTCCTGGTCCCGATGGTATACCGGGATCCACCGGATCTTTCCCCAATTTTTGGAAAATGTCCAATATCACACCAATCCATAAAAAGGGTTCCAAAAGCCATGTTTTTAACTATCGGCCCATCGCCAAACTTTCTCATATCCCCAAACTCTTCAAAAGCATTCCGTATGATTCACTCTCTTTCCAATGCAAATCTCTGATATCCTCAAGTCTGCACGGTTTTTGTAAGGGAAGATCTACCACAACAAATCTTGTTGAATTCGTATCATTTTCACTCTCTGCCATTGAAAAAGGTTACGAAGTAGACGTTATCACTACAGGCTTTCGACAAAATCTCTCACAGTTTAATTCTTTTTAAGTTTTCCTTTCTCGGTTTCAGTCCTAACCTTCTTAAATGGATATCCTCGTATCTTGACAACCGCCAATACAGAGTCCGTTTTCATTCTGCTCTTTCAGTTCCTTTTGTGGCCACCTCTGGGGTAGCCCCTCTAGGACCTCTCTTGTTTATTCTTGCCATTAATGATGTTGAAAAGATAATTCAATCATCTTCTATCTCCTTTTATGCTGATGATGCTAAAAATTTCAAGGTGATCTCCTCTGGTCGTGATTCTCTCTTGCTTCAAAATGACCTCAATTTATTTGTCAATTGGTGCAGTAAGAATTTTCTCGATCTTTACATTGCCAAATGTGAGCTAATTACGTTTTCTCGAAAAAGTAAAAGGCCTCCCCTCACATCTTATTATCTTCAAAACTTTCCCATTAACCGCGTACAGGTAATCCGCGATTTAGTCCTCTGTGACTGCGAATTAAATGTGCGTTCTCATATCAACAATGCTATAATAAGAGCTAACTCCGGCCTTGTTTTTATCAAAAGGTGCTCCAAAGAGTTTCGGAATCCATTTGTAACCAAATCCCTTTTTATTTCCTATGTTTGCTCTCTCCTTGAGTATGAATCGCAAGTATGGGCCCCCTATCAAGCGGTTCATATCTCTAGAATTGAAAGCGTTCAACGTCGTTTTATGCTGTTTGCTCTCCAAAGCCTTTATGAGCGACCCTAATAATTTCACATCTCTGCCACCCTACCTTGACCGACTCAAAATTATAAATCTACACCCCCTTGAAATCCGTAGGAATGTGTTTGACATCATTTTCATTCATCGGCTTCTTACATGTGCCACTGACTGTTCCTCTCTTTTTGATCTCATCTTGCTTACCACTAACCCACACAACTTAAGATCATCGCGTCTTTTTTACGTTCCTCCCCATCGTACTTCCTATGGTCAAAATGAACCTTTAGCCCACATGTTGAGTAAAATCAATTTGATCTCTCCTCTTTTCGATTTCAACTTTCCAAGTCCTTGTGTGAAAGCCCACCTCTTACATCATCTTTCCTCCTTTTTTTATAATTAACGCGCGCAAAAGGGACTATTTGTTTCCCTTTTAATGTTACACACTGCGCGGGCATTAGGAAGATAGGGAGGGGAAAGATAGGAGGTGTCGATTAACATTGGTTTTGAACGTTTGCAGATCAAAATGGCAATGGAAATCCCGCCCGGTAAACTATTCCAAATTCGTGTTGTTTGGCTAAAAAAAAGAATTTCTATATTTGACGGTACATCCGAAATTGGACTCAAGGTTGAACTGATGATTCCTAGCGAGACGGGTATTGCGGGAGAAACTTTTAAGGGAAGGAATGCATTTGGCTACTTCGAGTGAACATTTTTTAAAAAAGAAACGATAAAATAAGGAAAGACATGAAACATTGCGTCGTTGTTCGAGAGGGGCAATTGTTTCAGCGGCAGTTCTATTTTGTATTCTATCGAGCAGGTGCAGCGATGCCCTTGAGAAGCACCTGCCCAGAGGTGGGAGTTATACTCGAGTTTAGGGCGTATAAAACGCTTTATAAATTGCAGCCAGATCAGATGGGGAAAAATACTTCTTACAGAAAACCTATCGATCTCAAATATATGGTCGTTCGAACGGAGGTCGTCGTTGACACACATACCGAGTACTGAGAGCTTTTCGGTTTCTTCGATGTAAGTGCCATTCATGGACAATGGCATTGGGGGTATGTTTAGCTTTAACGACAAAAGACAGAATTGAGTTTTCGAAGCATTAAACTCCACACGATTCCTATCACCCCATTTGACAATGCTGTATAAATACAACTTGTATTGAACGGTTCAGGAGATGGCTTCTAATCCAACGAACAAGAGTATCATCGATCCCAAAAGCACGCATTTTCGATCGGAGAGCCTTATGCCAAACTCTATGAAATGTCTTGGAGATATCAAGAGCAATAATCTTACTTTCCCCAAAGCGATGTAAAGATTTGTTCCACTGTTCGGTGAGATATGCCATCAGATCACCAGTGAAACGGTTGCTGCGGAAGCCATACTGACGGTCATGGAGAAGCTTTCGATCTTCGAGATATTCCTTAAGCTGACGGTTAATCAGCGTTTCCATGACCTTAGAAAGACGGGATGATACTGCTATGGGTCGGTAGGAGGAGCGCGAGGATATGTCATCTTTCTTAAGGACAGGCTTGACAAATGCTGTTTTCCGTCTTCTAGGAAAGATTCCAGAAGAGTAGGAGCGATGGAAAAGCTTACGCAGTGGTTTTGCCAGTGTAGAAGAACACCTCTTCAGAAGAATCGGGGGTATACCATCTGTCCCATGGAAAAATGTACATTCTTAAGTACAGGAGGGGCAACGTTGCTGTGAGGCAGCGTAGAGTTTGCAGGAAAATGGGCGGCGAGCAAGTTTGACTTCTTCGAAGAGTAAACAATTGGTTTGTTATTGTCGATGAACGTTGGAACCGAAGATGTTGAATAACATTTTTACTGCCTTTGGAACACTTCTGATTTTTTTGCCGTAATTTTTGGTCATGCAAAAATGTGGTTCTTTCAATAACAGAGTTGCATGAGTTCCTTGATTTTTAGTGCTTTTTCCGATTTTCCTATGTAGGGTTGGCCTTGTAAGATTGAAAACTTACTTCTTTGAGCCTGATAGCTTCTTTACACTCAGAATTAAACCAGGACTTTTCTTTAGGTTTGATGCTTTTTACCTTGTTAGGAATAAAAGCACGCATCCCTAGAAGAATCACATTTGTGATCATTTCAGCACTGGCATCAGTGTTACTATCGAGGAAGCATAGTGACCAGTTTAAGTTTCGGAACAAAAATATTGCCAAACAGTCCTGGTGAGAAGTTTTTCTTTAACTGGGTGGAGGGTGAGAAATTAGCTGAAATGACAATGGTCTGAAGTGCCAAATGGAGAAGTTACACTAATGTTATATTTATCAGGGTGAGAAGTAAGAAACAAGTCAATAGTATGGGCAGCTTGCCCAGCAAAATCTGGTATTCGCGTTGGCACATCGATCAGTTGGGTAAGGTGATGTAACCCAAGAGAGCTCGACATACCTTCCTTCGGGTGTTGTCTGACCAGAATAGAGGAGCCAATTGGAATTGTGTACATTGAAATCGCCCGCAATAACGGTTTCAATGCGAGGACACAGGGCATCAAACTCGTTACAGGTAGAATAACTGTCGAGATTTCGGACTCCTGTAAATAAAACAATAATAAATGACATGCTTGCGGACAGCGAATTTGGAATATTGCCCGTATTGGGAAAGGCTCTGGCAAGCATTATCAGTCCTACCATAGACCACGAGACCATGATGGGAAAAGAGTAATGACTCCAAGCTATACCCATGTAGAGCTAATTCTGATAAATCAGTATTTAATCCAACCTGAGTTTCAAAGAAAGAAATTCTTTCTTAAACCGCAAACATTAGAAGAGACGACACAAAAATCACTTACCATTTAAAAATACTTACATTCAAAAAAAGAGTAGGAGCTCCAGCAGTCGCTTGATAATCTAAACTATTCGCAATCCATTAGATACAACTACTAGATTTCCTAGATAGGCGTTTCTGCAAATGACACCCAGCCCTCGACTGAAACTACTGAAGAAACATCTGCATTAATGAATTGTATTCGTGGAGTTCATCAAACTGCCTAGTGTCTCCGGCGGGGACGAACAAAGTGTTCCAAGAAACTTAATAAGTTAGTCCACATCATTACCAAATCAGCCCAAAATGTCAGTACAGTAAGCGAAGATTAGTCAAAAACTTTGTAGACTATTCAAATTATGTTGGAAATGAATATGGTGACTTTTTTGAATGCAAAACCCTGTTATAGTCAGGATACCGGGATAACTTCCTAATAGTTGAAATTCGACCGATCATCGATCGCACCACTCAAAAAGTACAAGGCAGAGTTTGCATCCATGTACAATCGTGATGAGTTTTCCACAAAAACCAAGGCAATGGTCCTTCCAAAAATACTTTCACCTCAACCTTCACATTCAATTGATGAGTCAGAATGGAAAATCCAAAGAAACATCGAGTTGGCTAATCTAACGATCAATCTCTCAGGACAACTCGAATCACTGATAGGTGCAAAAATTTACGACATCGACAAGTCATGCGTAAATACATGTATACATACATACAACTGTATGTACACTAAAGAGTCAGTCTAGTTCCTCCTCATGATGCAGTTTACGCAAGTTGTAAGTTAAATACAAGAATCTATCGAAATATCATTCTTGGTAATCGTTTTTGATTTAGACTAGCGAAGAATACAAGAACACTGGCCATAAGATTTGACAAAATTACACGTGTCAACAAGAGCACTAATAAATTGTAATTTGTACTAGATTGCAGCTCAATTTCTAAAAATTACTTTTATCTCTACTCTAAAAAAAGCTGTTAACGGCCGCATTGCAGCGACAACATTTGCATTTTTGAGTTTCTACACCCTGTTCCGGCTTTATCACAAGCCATCATCATTACACATCCAACATCTCAACATGGCAAAACCATGGACCAAAACGAGGACCAAAACCACTCCAATTTTCACACTTTCAACCATCCACTCCTTAAGCAAACGGAGTTACCCCACTGCTCGTACATATACTACAAATGATCTGCACTCCTTTGAGCAGCTCCAACATGACGGTTCAATTTCTGCAGCATTAGTGATATCGCAGTTTGCACTGTCAGTGATAATTTATGTCAAACGATGTTATGAGGCAATCTAGGAAGAGATCCTAAAAAATGCAAACGGGTCGTTGCACAATATCTAAAGAGACGCGAGGCACCAACGACGACATCCTTACAAGAGCCTTTAACGAACTGACTGAAGAAGAACAAGATGAAGAAATTTATATTTACGTTTATTAAAGTCCACGCTTATAGATCCATTAGAGCGGCAGATGCTCCAGCCTGGTGAACTGAAAACAAAGTTCTAATCGACAACTCTATGTGTACAAACGTGGACAGCCCTTCGCAGCCACTCCAGCTCCACATCGAACTAACTATTTGGGATGTGTCCAATGTCCAACAGATGGCTCAAGACATACAAATAAATTTATTGCTCGAGAATGACATAGTTTGTGTAATTATAACCGACGCGACGTCCAAGCGTCTTTCCAATAAATTATGTTACCGACGACAGGTCAGGTGTTGCAATTGCTATGTGTATGGTGTGGACAGTAAGACTGCTAGCTCTCTGTCGATTGATGTCACCTACCATCGAGCTTAAGTGCCATTAGAGTCTTACTATGGCTGGTAGACTTCGGAAGAAATGTTTTCGCGGTTAATAGCTCATGAATTACAAACCGAGATCGTGTGCACGTGGTGTAAGACTATATTCTGTAAGATCAAAAGTTCAATCTATAGAGCAGAGCTGAAGATGATCATTATGCAAATACTATTCAATATTGGATCTGATAAATTATATGCTAATGAAGCCACGTTTACGTGAAAGAGTTACTTTGGATCGGCAGTTAAAATAGCAAGATGCATGTCCCTCAGGGTGGCAAACTTACACCGAAACTTGTTTTTAATATCTGTTTTGCAAAACCAATAAAAATTGGATGAACCACACATGAAGTCACAAAACCTCCTCACATCGGTCAGCATAAATATTTTATCAATCAAACCTGAACTACTTCTTGTTAATTGATTTTTTATATTATTTTCCCTGTATCTGTCAGATAAATTTTTTATTGGAATATAAAAAAGGATTCCGCAGTGCGTTTTTGTTTTGTTTTTTTTTTCTATGTGAATGACTCCTGGGGAAAGTTACGATAGAAGGCTATAATTTTGCAATTGAAGAAACGCCCATTCTAGTCCATTAAAAAGGTGAGGTTATGCAAGCAGGACATACATTCCCTGAGACCCACAGACATATTTATTGCAAGACGGTTGGAAATCGATTTGTAGTTTAGCAATTACATTTCTTAGACATTAAATGTTAAATTTTATTGCAATCGAAGGATTAAATTGGAAATTAATTGGAATTTATTGTTACAGTAAATTTAGTACCGATTTGAACATTTTTTTAATTAGATTTGGTTGCGTTTGACTGTTAAGATCAAAATATGTGGCCAAATTTTGCTTTGCTATATATCTATTGAAACAGAATTTAAATATGTACATATGTTCTCATATTTCAGACATTTTGATTAAGCGATTGAGAGATAGCCATTTCAAGATGTAATTGAAGAATATATTTCGAGAATTCTTTTGTAAGCTGTGACTTACGATCAAAGGAAGAAAATGATACATAAGGGAAAGAAAGTTAGTAAAATTCGATATTTCGGTAAAGAGCACCCAGGGAAGATATGGACCAAGATTATCGTAAAGAAAAATTTGGTTATTTTGAATATCTAATGTTAGCAGAGTTGTCACTTCCCTTCAATTGATGATTAACGGTTTATCTAAATATTGTAATATTTTATTGGAATTTGGAGGTTAACAAGATAAATTCAAAATTGACAATCTTTCAAAATGGAGGTGGGGAGTGTCGAAGGATAATAACTGAAAGATAAACCACATAATTATCTTGGAATAGAGCTGACCTTCCACATAATTATGAAAAAATGTTTTGAAATAAAGCTGACTTGTCCAAATTTTATTTTGCACGATTGGATCGCACGTACTTGCTCTTATGTGCAGTTACAGCGTCGAATAAAATGTTCGAAAAAGTACCTAATACAGTTTTCAGGGGAAAAATTCAAACGCAGTTTTATTTCTTTAAAAAATGTTAGAGTGTGATTTTTTTCAAAATCGTAGGAACGGTTTTTATTTAACAACTTTTTTTAAATAAAAAAAATAATTTAATCAGCACAAAAATAACTTGCATTTAAAAACAAAATTAAAAAAAAATCCCGTTTTCAAAATATTGATTTTCAAAAAAAAAATATTTTTTTTAAATACAAAAAAAAAGTTATTTCGAATGATTTCAATGTGAAACTATTTTGGCTACCTACATCTTCCTGAATATTAAATTTGATTATAATTGGTTAAGTAGTTCTCGATAAAGTCGAAAAAAACGGTCCTATGGGGGTACTGTGTTTAGCCCACCAACTCAATTTTTGTTTCAGCAAAATATAAACTGCACCTACAAACTTACACACAATTTATTTAATAAAAAAATTTTGGAGCCGTTTTCGAGAAAAATAAGCATACGGTTATATGACAGGTACCGTTAATATTTAAGGTAAAAAAATTTAACTGTAGAATTTAAAAATAACCTTATATACTAAATTTGAAAACGATTGGCCAAACCATTTAGGCTGTAGTTCAAAATACATACGTACAGATAGACAGACAGACAGACGAACAGACAAACAGAGAGAATTTTGCCGGTAACTCAAATATATTTCTCCACCATCGTAATGTCATGTTTGATTGCTATCTCAAAATGCATAAAATAAAATATTTTGGCAGTTTCAATGTTTGTTTTATGATTAAAAGAAAAAGAAATTAAATAATCACACAATTGATAATCACAATACCGGAATGTTCCATTCAAAATATGAAGATAATTGTTATGAGTCCAGAACATGCATTCGCTGTCGGATTCCAGCCAGAATATCTTTTTCCGATACTTTAAATGGTCACTATACTTCCTCAATTTTGATATTGATGCCAGTCCTGAAATAATCATAATCACAAATGTGATTTTTTTAGAGATGCAAACAAAAGTCTTTGTTTAACTATGTATATGTAAGTGTAAAGAAACTATCATGCTCAAAGAAGCAAGTTTCCGCTGTTCAAAACTAACTAAACAGAGGACAATCGGAAAAAGCACAAACCAGTCAGGAACTCATGCAACTCAGTTACCGTTATTCATAGAACAAAACTTTTGCATCACAAAAAGTAACAGCGAAAAATTCTTCAAGGTCCCAAAGGCGGGTGGTAATATGTTAATATGTTTGATCATCAGTCAGTCAGTCGGTTTACGGACGATAATTTCACGTAATAACGTCATAAGAAAGCACTTGAGCTTACAAAGATCTTAATAATGTACACAAATCCGCTGGTCCAGATGGTATACCCCTAATTCTTCTGAAGAGGTGTTATGCCACACTGATAAAACCACTGCGTGAGCTTTGCCATCGCTCCTACTCTTCTGGAATCTTTCCTATAGAAGATGGAAAACAGCATTTGTCCAATCTGTCCCTAAGACAGCACTTACGCCCCTTCTTTTTAAGGTCATAGAAACGTTGATTAACCGTCAGCTTAAGGAATATCTCGAAGATCGAAAGCTTCTCCATGACCGTCAGTATGGCTTCCGCAGCAACCGTTCCACTGGTGATCTGATGGCATATCTCATCGAACAGTGGAACAAATCTTAACAACACTTTGGTGGAAGTAAGATTATTATCGATTATGCGTGCTTTTGGGGTCGATGATACTATTGTTGGTTGGATTAGAAGCTATCTTCTGAACTGTTTAATACAAGTCGTAATGGATGGATTCAAGTTTCCCACAAAATAAATGCTGGTGTGCCCAGGGCTCCGTTCTATCTCCGACTCTTTTCCTCATTTTTATGACTTCTGTCTGTTACTTTTAATCCACTTAACTGTTTTGTTGATGACTCTACCCTCAGCTTTTCATATTCGTTTGATTATGCACGTCCTTCGGCTTCGGACGTACAATCGCAACGGTACCGTATGTCAAGCTCATTAAACTCCGATTTATACAGTTTCAAATGGGGTAATAGGAATCGTGTATAGAGTTTAATGCTTGGAAAACTCAATTCCGTCTTCTCTCGTTAAAACTAAACATACCTCTAACGCCATTGTCCATGAATGAAACTAATGAAACTTGCACCGAAGAAACCGAGAAACTTTCAGTACTCGGTATGTGTGTCAACGACGACCTCCGTTGGAACGAGCATATATTTGAGATCGCTTAAATGCTTAGGTTTTCTGTATCGATGCAAGAAGAAGTTTCTCCCGTAATACTCGTCTCACAAGGAATGCTCATCAGTTCACCTTAAGCGTCGGATCGTGAATTATAGGGATTCTTTTTTTTAGCCGAACAACACGAATTTGGAATAGTTTACCCGGCGAGATTTTCCCTTGCCATTTTGATCTGCAAGCATTCAAAACCAATTTTAATCGACACCTCCTGTCCTTCTTCTCCCTATCTTCCTAGCCCACGCAGTGTGCTAAGGAAAAAATAATACCTTGTGCGCGCGCTAATTATAAAAAAAAACATTAAAACCAAGTCAGTGTTTTAAATTCGGATGGGATCTACGTGCATTCAGTGTTTAATGCTTCTTCTTCTTCTTCTTCTTTTTCTTCTTCTTTTTCTTATTCTTATTCTTCTTCTTCTTCTTCTTCTTCTCCAAACAGACACTTGTTTACCATCTGTAGTAGAATAACTACTTCCACTTCAGGTTAAGGTATTTGTCTTATTTCCGATTCCTTTTCCTATATTCAACAATCTCTGATCTTGCCAGCATTGCCATTAAGGGATTAAGAAATCAACTCAAACTAATTGTTGCAAGAATTCAATGCTATCGTTTGTCCTTAAAGCTAAAAGTTTGAATGACAACACATTTATGTATAACATAGACTCATGCAAACTTGGTATGAAGTTTAGTTAATTTACTATGGAAAGGACCATTTGACAGATTTCATCAATTACCCCGGATTGGGCTTAATAAAGACGTTTTAAAGCGCCAGATATTTCAGGATCATCAAAATATTTAGTTTTATTTTCCCAAATTGGGCTTACAAACGAATGCGCTCTTCCAAGAACTTGAAATTGTCTGCTATTAGGACACTTTCATAGCTGGGATACAATTCGTCAAATCGTGTAAACTTACTAGCCCCTGTCGAGCTACTTACAAGTTTCTAGCTTGTTTGTTTGTCAAGCCTCCTTGTTTTTTTGAAAACGAACCAGCCTGCGTAGGTTGATTTATTTATGAAGAACCAAGGCTTTTGAATACTCTACATGTTTAAAATGGCAAGAAATAATTATTTCCTTTTTTTTTCAAATGTCCTCATGTCAGTTGATGCATGTTCCATGTTCCATTTGCTGCCACTTGCTCGTATATGTCCCACACACTCGACTTAAAGCTAATAGCCCACGTTCAACAATTGTATTATAAATTATTCCACAAAGAAATCCTGGTGCAGCATCCATCAGCACTGCCCCTGATGGTGTCCAACTTACAGTAGTTGATCGTGCATCATTGTAGAACGCCTTCTGTTTGCTGTTCCTGCTGCAAAAGGTGGAAGAACACAGCTACTGTAAAATGATTTACAATCTGAATCAATTTAATTAACGAACTTGAAAGTAATTTTTCGACAGATTGTGTTGTCCGCATTGAATACAATTCGAAATGATCGCTAACATGACAAAGACTTCGGTTCAATCTAATTAATAACTTCATTTCCGAACCGAAGAAATGTCAATTGCTTTCCGCATAAGCAAGTGGGTATGATTAATTAATAATTTGATATGTCTTCCTGTTGTAATCGTTGTGTAGGATTTAAACAGGATGCAGGTACTATAACTTACCACAGATTGAACTTGAACCTGGAACGCAATTCCTTCCACTTGGATCGATGCAGCTTTGGATGGTATTGACACTTGATTTCAATGAAATTTAAAATAACCTAATGGCTACCGGAAACTGCATATGCAATTGATTTTTGTGAGATTTTCCTGTTGGGTTTCTAAATAGCGTGAAGCTCCTGAGCCAAAACCAAGTGAATCATCACCATAAAGTGAATCAAAGTTCGAAACCATAATTCTTCCTTGCGATCAAGATTTTGAGCAAAACACAAATAGACAAGACAGCTATTGGAATCTTTCAGATAAAAAGTAACCATCGATAAAAATCTTTAATGGGACAACTCCCAGAAAGGAGATAACAAATGATTCCATTGCTTCAGGAATCTGGAATCGGAATCTATTCGAACTCCAAGATATAATTCCGAATATACCAACTCCATTAAAAAAATGATTACCATCACAAAATACTACCTGCTTCTGCCATCGATCGATCTTATCGAGATTTCCACGAGAACTGCCTTATCGACTCCACAGTACTAAGTGGAGAATATCTTTCTATGTAAATCGATTGCCTGAAGTGATCTCCGTACCACTCCAACCAGCAATATCTTAAATTTCAATCTTTTTTGTCCGATTCCTCAGGAAACCAAGGAGTTATGGAAGATACGCAGTCATGGTGGCGTCGCACTTGTTGCCGCAGTCCAACATGTCCACCTACTTTATTATCTTTTGCATACAAAGCAATGTGTAATGGAATACGCGTGCGCAAACACACTGCGTTTGTCCGGTGCGCGCCACCACCGTTGCCGTTGCGCATAGCAAGTATGCGCGTCGCCTCTGCGGGTTCAAAACTTATGCCATAACCGGTAACCGGTTAACTATGTCGGTTAGGTATGTTTTGCACCTGAAGAACTCTAATTTACTTTAACTAGTCTTGGTTTTGGCCTCCAATGACTTGGCTATGGCTTTTTCCTATGACATATGATGCGTAGATAGTGATCTTGTTTTTGCAGATGCCAGACGTACCATCGACCGACCGCGCAACTGATCGCGTTCTCTTTCTCCCTTGGGAGGACGATGGACTGATAAAATATCTGACCAGAGGCTAGCAGCAACTCAGGATTTTTTTTTTTGAAAGGTATTTGCGGCTTTGAGAATCGATAAAGCAAGTGACTTTCAATCGATGAGTATTTATGTATTTGAAGATTGTATTTCAAAGATTTTATTAGATTTTTAGATAAAAAATTCCTGAGACGCAACTGGGGGGGGTTCTTTTATCAAAGAGCCGGCCGTTTGCAATTTCCAGAAATGTATTATGCAAGCTCCGTAGGGGTATAACACGTTACAAGTGATCGGACAGATGCGGTTTATAACTTACTAGCGTGTTAACAAAGGTGCTTGGACGCAGAAGTCTGTAACAAAATGAATTACTATTGGGTGTTGGACTGAGTTCCACTAGAGAATACAAATGACGGTTAGAGGGCATCGTAGCAGTAGCAGAAACTATGTTTGGAGTCCTTTGTGAAGTGAAAGACCGACTTGAGAAACCGGGCGGTGATACATCAAGATTAGATAGTGATCTTGTTGGTTGCTGTTCTATAGATAAATGCAACATCGTGGTTAGTGTTTTGTTTGGTTTGAAAAAAGATAGATTAATCATATTTTAAGATTCGAGATGACGGACTTTACACGCCATGTTTTCAAGCAGCAAGAAACCTATGATGAATAAAGGATAATTATTTGTATGATTTTCTAATTTAAGTAATAAAATGGGAGCGGGTCATTGTTCCGGTTGTCAAAATTGAAATAAGGCAAGACAGGTTACGATTGGGATGGGATGGGATAGGACAGGATAGGAAGGAAACGAAAGGATTTTTTTTTTTTTTTTTTTTTTATAATTAACGCGCGCACAAGGGACTATTTGTTTCCCTTTTAATGTAACACACTGCGCGGGCATTAGGAAGATAGGGAGGGGAGAGATAGGAGGTGTCGATTAACATTGGTTTTGAATGTTTGCATGTTGAAATGGCAAGGGAAAATCTCGCCGGGTAAACCATTCCAAAGTCGTGTTGTACGGCTAAAAAAAGAATCTCTATATTTCACGGTACGTCCGAAATTGGGCTCAAGGGTGAACTGATGGGCATTCCTAGCAAGACGAGTATTACGGGCGAAACTTTTAAGGGGAGGAATGCAGCTGGCTACCTCGAGTGAACATTTTTTATAAAAGAACCGATAAAATAAGGAAAGACATGAAACATTGCGTCGGTGTTCGAGAGGGGCAATTGTTTCAGCGGCAGTTCTATTTCCTATCAATCTTAACGCTCGATTTTGTATTCTATCAAGCAGGTGAAGCGATGATTGTGAAGCACCTGCCCACAGGTGGGAGTTATACTCGAGTTTAGGGCGTATAAACGCTTTATAAATTCTAGCCAGATCAGATGGGGAAAAATACTTCTTACACCGATACAGAAAACCTAAGCACTTTGCAGCATTCTTAGCGATCTCAAATATATGGTCGTTCCAACGGAGGTCGTCGTTGACACACATACCGAGTACTGAGAGCTTTTCGGTTTCTTCGATGTAAGTGCCATTCATGGACAATGGCATTGGGGGAATGTTTAGCTTTAACGACAGAAGACAGCATTGAGTTTTCGAAGCATTAAACTCCACACGATTTCTATTACCCCATTTGACAATGCTGTATAAATCGGAGTTTAATGAGCTTGACATACGGCACCGTTGCAATTGT
The DNA here is from genome assembly GCA_963971375.1 of Platycheirus rosarum. Lineage (NCBI taxonomy): Eukaryota > Metazoa > Arthropoda > Insecta > Diptera > Syrphidae > Platycheirus > Platycheirus rosarum. The sequence continues at coordinate 35,272,599 of OZ020510.1, read as the reverse complement.
ACGTCCGAAGGCGAAGGACGTGAATTATCGAACGAATATGAAAAGCTGAGGGTAGAGTCGTCAGCAAAACAGTTAAGTGGATTAGAAGTAACAGACAGAAGATCATTTATAAAAATGAGGAAAAGAGTCGGAGACAGAACAGAGCCCTGGGGCACACCAGCATTTATTTTATGGGAATCAGACTTGAATCCGTCCAATACAACTTGTATTGAACGGTCCAGGAGATAGCTTCTAATCCAACGAACAAGAGTATTATCGATCCCAAAAGCACGCATTTTCGATAAGAGAGCTTCATGCCAAACTCTATCAAATGCCTTGGAGATATCAAGAGCAATAATCTTACTTTCACCAAAGCGATGTAAAGATTTGTTCCACTGTTCGGTGAGATATGCCATCAGATCACCAGTGGAACGGTTGCTGCGGAAGCCATACTGACGGTCATGGAGAAGCTTACGATCTTCGAGATATTCCTTAAGCTGACGGTTAATCAGTGTTTCCATGACCTTAGAAAGAAGGGATGTCAGTGCTATGGGTCGGTAGGAGGAGGGGGAGGATGGGTCACCTTTCTTAGGGACAGGCTGGACAAATGCTGTTTTCCATCTTCTAGGAAAGATTCCAGAAGAGTAGGAGCGATGGAAAAGCTTACGCAGTGGCTTTGCCAGTGTGGAAGAACACCTCTTCAGAATAATCGGGGGTATACCATCCGGGCCAGCGGATTTGTGTATATCGAGATCTTTGAGAACTCTTGCTACTGTACGAGTGCGGAAAAAAATCTGTCCCATGGAAAAATTTACATTCTCAAGTACAGGAGGGGCAACGTTGCTATGCGGCAGCGTGGAGCTGGCAGCGAAATGGGCGGCGAGCAAGTTTGCCTTCTCTGAAGAGTAAACAATTGGTGTGTTATTGTCGATGAGCGTTGGAACCGAAGATGTTGAGGAGTTTTTAATATTTTTTACAAATGACCAAAAATTTTTACTGCCTTTGGGACACTGCAGAATTTTTTGCCGTAATTTTTGGTCATGCAAAAATTTGGTTCTTTCAATAACGGAGTTGCATGAGTTTCTTGCTTGTTTGTGCTTTTTCCGATTTTCCTCTGTAGGGTTGGCTTTGTAAGAACGGAAACTTACTTCTTTGAGCCTGATAGCTTCTTTACACTCAGAATTAAACCAAGACTTTTCTTTAGGTTTGATGCTTTTTACTCTGTTGGGAATAAAAGCACGCATCCCTAGAAGAATCACATTTGTGATCATTTCAGCACTGGCATCAATGTCACTATCGAGGAAGCATAGTGACCAGTTAAAGTTTCGGAAAAAAATATTCAGGCCGTCCCAGTTGGCTTTCTCGTAATGCCAAACGGTCCTGGTGGGAAGTTTTTCTTTAACTGGATGGGTGGAGGATGAGAAATTAGCTGAAATGACACAATGGTCTGAAGTGCCAAATGGAGAAGTTACACTAATGGTATATTTATCAGGGTGAGAAGTAAGAAACAAGTCAAGAGTATGGGCGGCTTGCCCAGCAACATCCGGTATACGCGTTGGCACATCGATCAGCTGGGTAAGGTGATGTAACCCGGCAAAGAGCTCGACATACCTTCCTTCGGGTGTTGTCTGACCAGAATAGCGGAGCCAATTGGAATTGTGTACATTGAAATCGCCCGCAATAACGATTTCAGTGCGAGGACAAAGGGAAACAATTTTCGAGATAGAATCTGACAGCGCATCAAACTCGTTACAAGTCGAATTGCTGTCGAGATTTGGACTCCTGTAAATAAAACAATAATGAATGACATGCTTGCGGACAGTGAATTTGAGCCACAAGAAGTTAAAGTCCGTGTTGGAACATTGCCCATATTGGGGAAGGCTCTGGCAAGCAATATCATTTCTAACATAGACCACGAGACCATGATGGGAAAAGAGTAATGGCACCAAGCTATACCCATGTAGAGTAAATTCTGATAAATCAGTATTTACTCCAACCTGGGTTTCACTTAATGCCAAAACAGCTGGCCTGTATTGAACAGTGTAGACGTACAGGTGAAAGAAATTCTTTCTAATACCACGAACATTGGAATACACGACACAAAAATCACTTACCATTTAAAAATACTTACACACAAAACACAATTCTGAATAAGTCGAACCATGCAGTGAAAATCAAAATTAATCTCTGTAATAATCAAACTGTCTTAGGTGTTATGCCCATAAGACAGCTTGCATACAAAAAATCAATTTAAATATTCAGCACAATAGGACAACTCAGATGCCCTTATCTATTTACCGCAAGCATACGATGCCTACAGTAGATAAGAAAGAGGCAGTTAAGCTAAGCACAAAGGGTTGGGACAGATAGGAGGATAATTTAATGTGTTATGCAAGTGTGAATTATTTTTTTTTTTTTTCTTTCACAGCGCGAATGGGCATCTTATCGTCTTCCAACGACGCAAGTGGATATTGTTATTATCTTTACAGCACACGCGAGGGGGTTTTGCCAATTTCTCAAACGAGTGTGTAATATAATTTTTTTTTTTTAACACTCGCGATAACAATGCGCAATAATTTTTTTTTTTTTTGACTTTTGTTTAATTGTTATGCGCGCACCTCGACCCGACGTCCGGCCGCTATGAGCTTAAGATCGACACTGATCCGCTAAAAGGGAGGATATCAGGAAGCAAACGCAATCAGGGCGTAAGTGGAATAAGGGAGAGGCATTAGGAAGGGATGAGTAGGGTAGGAAGAAGGGGGTTCAATGAAAGAGGGGGGAAGAGCGAAATTGGGAAGAAGGAGATGGGGGTAGATGGAGCTGGGAGTAGGTAGGTAAGACGGACATAGTACTGGGAAATGAAAAGAGAAAAGTTAAGTGTAGGTGTTGGGAGTGTATATGGAGAAGGAGGGATAGGAAAGGCTTAGAGGGTATAAGAATGTCCACTGCGGAGGCGATGGCACGCTAGCGTCGCTCGGCTTTGCTCGCCGGATGTGGGGGGGGCTGCTGAAAACCCTGAACGCAAATCGAATCCTTTGTAATACACCACCAGCCACCAAAGTTTGGCTTTTATGTTTTAAATAAAATAGCTTCTTAACTGAAGGTATATCAAAATGTTTGCCTAATTGTATCTTTCCAGCACAAACAAAGAAAATCTCGTTAAAACAAAAGAAAAGACAAAAAAAAATAACAAATATTGGTATAATAAAAAAGATGTAGCACTTGAGGATCCTTGGTACCAGCGAGGTTTAGCTCGTCGGTGGGTACCTTTAACCTTTAAGGATAGACTTAAAATATTTCCTTCGTCTAATGAATTTGGAATTCTTCCGTCTTAATAAGTCCTTGTATCCTTCCTTTTTTTTTCTTATTTAACAGGGGTGAATTTCCCGCTCATCACAAACACAAAAACGTTTTTTTTTTTACTTTATGATTTACCCGAGTTATATAGTAAATTTTATTCCCAGTTACTTGTTTTGACCCGGGTTGGTCACGGGTCTCTACCTCCCTCCGCGAGTTTTTTTTTCTCATGTATATCTCTCCACTGGTTTCGTGTCTATCTCATGCCAACAATATAAATTTAAGCCGGCCTTGAAGCTTACGGCGGAAATTCACCTTTTTTTAAATAAAAACAAAAAAAAATATTCCTCTAACCGACTACCTTACTAATGGGAAGAAAAATATAACTTACCCCTATTTCCGAAGAACGAACTAAAAGGACTTTCCTTTGGGATAATCGCGCCGCACTTGCCTTTCAGAATTTATAGATATATCCTTTAATCAAAAACAACACTGCAGGAAAACTACACTTAGCCAAATACAAAAAGATTTAAATTTTCTTCGATCATTACCTATGAATTTGATTTAAAACTAACCGGTTCTAACTCGGGCACTTTACTCGCAAAAATACGTTTTCACACCGCGGTGGTCTGATTTAGATTTGAAAGAAGTTTTCAACGGGTAAATCGTTCGACCGCCGAAAATGCTCTAAGAAGGGTTTCAGTGTCCGAACTAACCCAGTCCAAGAAGAGGACACGAAGTTAGGAAGGAAGGTTTCACGATGGGACTTACTCTTCCTTTTAAGAGGTCGGTCAGGCGGTACCATTTTACTTCATTGATGTGATGTGAAGTGAAAATCTCATAATTTTACTACCTAGGCGTCCAGCACGCGGAAGTCCAAAAGGAAGCCTAAGTAACAGCACAATAATGCTACACGGTTAAGAGAACATATCATAGGATAACGCCAAGTGGGGAGAACGCACGAAAACAGCCGGGCATCTTCTTATATCTTAAATTGAGTCAGCACTCAGCAGTACCATGTCCGCTGCAACTTCTACAATATGTACTTACACTGAGGTAAGCGTATTTTTGTTAAGTATGTGAAGAAACCAGAAATGGTAGAATTATATTTACTTTATTGTTAACTTTACCCAAAGGTCTGTTCATTTTCGTGTGCGCACACAAAAGGGTTATTTTCACAAAGGTCGAACTATTGATTTCTTTCTCTGTAGGATGGTGCAGGTATTCCTAGTCTAGTTAGGACCTTTTAAATCTTATGTGTCTAAATCACATGTGTTTAGGGTTGACGGTCACTAAAAGGGGTTTATCACCGAAAGTATCGCATCGTCGGTTTGAGTAAAATAAATACAAAATAGTAAATAAAAGAATATAAAAGAAATATATCACAGTTTTACCTTAAACTATATCACTGTTGAGTTTAGTTTTCAAGATTCCGGTATTTGAGAATTGAGGTTCGTTTTCTACACCAATGACGACATTGGTGTAGAAAACTGGAAAATCAGGTACTTGGACTTATACTATAATGTAACATGGTTGGTCGCAACTTAAATGTTAAATAACGACAGAGCGGGTAAGAATATAAACTCTCAGGTAGGTGTCGTACGATCTTGCTGGAAGTCTTAACAAAAAAAAAAATCATTATAAGGTGAAATCGTAAAATAAAATAACCCAGTTACCAAGTGGTAAACAAAAATATATTGCATCTTCAAACTACTGAAAACTATATCACAGTTTAAGAATCAGGTTGACCTTTCAGGTATTTGTGACGATGCTCGGTTCGTTCAAACCAAAAAGAATTAAAAAAAAAATCAGTGTAGGTTTATTATTTGAACAAAGAAACGACACTTGGTACGATAAAAACAAACGGACCACATACAAGGTATTTTACATGCTAAGAGCTCAAAGTTACTATTGTTTGATGTCTTTCGCATGGAAAATACTTATTCTCTTTCCTGCAAGGGTTTCTAACTCGTACATGTTTTTCCCGATAGCTTGCACGATACGACATTTGATGTATTTTGGACAAAGTTTCGAGGCAAGGCGTTTCGAGGTGTCGCTAAGGACAAAATTACGTTTGTACACCTCTTGTCCTGGAACATATTTAACGTTTCGCGCTCGAGTGTTGTATTTCTTAGCGCTTTTTTCGTTGGCCTCCAGAATATTGTCCCTGATTCGGTTTCTTATTAGGTGCAGCTTATCTTTCCTCGGAAGGGTCAACAGTTCGCCGTCCCCGAGGATATTCAACTTATTGGCCAGCGTATAGCTGCTCCCGTGCATCATCATATTGCACCCAAATAGAGCGAAATATGGTGATACACCTATTGCCGAATGAATCGAGCTTCTTAAAGCTCCGGCAATATCGCTCAGATGTAGGTCCCAGTCTCGTTGATCCTCTTTCAGATAGGAACGGATGGCGGCGAGTAGCTCTCCTGTTGACCCTCTCCGAGGCATTTGATTGAGGGGAATAGTTGGCTGTTTTAAAGTGCCTAACACCGTACCCTTGCAGGAAGCTTTGAAACTCCTTAGCCAGAAATTGTTTCCCATTGTCGGAGTGCAGAATTTGAGGCACTCCAAACGTGTTAAATATGTCCTCACGAAGGAACTTAATGACGTTGCTTGAGTTCGCAGCACGCAAGGGTTTCAAGAACATAAATTTAGACAAATGGTCTAACACTACAAAAACGTAGGCGTTCCCAGTTTTAGATCGAGGATAGGGGCCTAAAAAATCAACATATAACTTCTGAAAAGGACGATCAGTACAAAAATTATTTTCAATAGTGGGACGCAATACTATATTTGACGACTTGGACTGTTTACATGTATCGCACTGGGCAATGTACTGTCTAACTTGAACCGTCATATTAGGCCAGTAGAAGTATTGCCGAATGCGATGGAGGGTTTTGGCAATTCCACCATGGGCGACTTGAGGTGGGTGATGTGCCTTCTCGATAATTTTGTCGGTTAACCCAGACGGAATCCACAGGCACCAAGTGTGTTCTACCAATGATTCGTCGACAATTGGCAGAAGGGTGCGTTTATAGACGTATTCGTCTTCGATCTTCAGGTCGGGTAGCTCGTGTTTGTGGTCCCGAACTGTACTTAGGAGAGATTTATATTCTTCCGATTGAAACTCTGCACTTTCTAAATCTACCCATGGAGCTACCTGTTCTATGTTTAAACTATCCAGGTGTGCCCGAGAAAGAGTGTCTGGCACAACGTTCAGTGAACCTTTCCGATGTTCTATGTCGAAGGCATATGACTGCAGCTCAAGGCTCCATCTGGCCAGTCGGCCACTCAAGTCCTTCATGGTCATCAACCATTTGAGACAGGAGTGGTCGGTGATAATGGTAAAGTCCATACCTTCGACATAGGGTCGGAACTTTTTCACCGCCATTACCGCTGCCATGCACTCCTTCTCGGTAACACTATAGTTCCGCTGGCAAGCGTTCAGCTTTTGGGAGAAGTAGGCAATCGGAAGTTCTTCCTCTTCACCATACTTCTGAAATAGCACCGCACCGATTCCAGAGTCAGATGCATCACACTGTATGAAAAAGCGTTTAGTGAAATCGGGATGGGAAAGGACTGGGGCTGTGGTTAGGGCGGTTTTCAACTCCTCAAATGCTCTCTTTGCCTCTTCGGTCATTACGAACTTTAGGTGTCTTTTCTTAAGAGTATCCGTTAAGGGGGCGGTCAAGCTGGAAAAATCTTTAATAAATCTCCTATACCACCCTGCTAGACCAAGGAACCTCCTAACTTGTCTAGCGTTCTTCGGTACGGGAAAGTCAACGACAGCTTCGACTTTCGCCGGATCTGTCTTTAACTTCCCCCACCAACAATGAAGCCTAAGTATTTCAACTCCCTAAAACAAAACTGGGACTTTTTCACATTAATGGTTAGGTTCGCTTTTCTAAGGCAGTCGGCTACTTCCTCTAGCAAGGCGATATGAGTCTCGAAATCTGGCGCGATGATAAGCAAGTCGTCTAAATATACAAAGACCCGATCCCGTAGTCGTGCAGGGATTACCTTGTCCATCAAACGACATAGCCTTTGAGCAGCATTACACAACCCAAAGGGCATGACGGTGAATTGGTACAAGGGTCTCCCCGGTACCGCAAATGCAGTTTTTTCCCTACTCTCCTTCTCCAGCGGTATTTGCCAGAATGCTTCCTTTAGGTCTACGCTACTTATAAAGAAGGTATCGGGTAGTCGACTGATAAGCCCTTCGATATGGGGGAGAGGGTTAGCATCCTTTTTAGTCAAAGCGTTGACTTTACGCGAATCCAGGCAAAAACGATACTTGGTAGTATTGTTTGGATCTGGCTTCTTAATAAGGACAACGGGTGAACACCACGGGCTTTCACTCTCCTCGATAACGCCGAGCTTAAGCATTCGGTCTATTTCCTGGTACAAAAGGGCTTGTACGGCTGGAGAAACAGGGTAGTGTCTCTGCTTCACCGGGGTTGCATCTCCGGTATCGATAACGTGCTCTATGAGTGCCGTTTTTCCGAGACCGTTTTGAGCAAAGTCCAGAAATTTCCTCTTGACCGCCTCCAAAGCGGATCTGTCTTCAATGGACAAATTATGTGCGCTTATCATCTCTGCATCTTCTTCCGGAACAGATACGGAGCTCACAATATTAGGCGCGATTTGGAACATCTTCCAGAAATCTACTCCTAGGTACAGCTCCTGGTCTAAGTTTGGTACTAAATAAAGGGTTATATCTTTTTCTTGGAGCCGGTATGCTACCCGAACCTGGACCTTGCCTACAATCTTTTGGCTTTTGCCATCGGCGGTTTTCACGCCAGAAATGTATTTTATGATGGGAAGTTTTGCCTTTTCAACTAATGCCATACAATTTTTCCCTAAGATACTGACACTGGCCCCACTATCTAGCAATCCAAGCATTTCTTCGCCCGCTATGGCGACTTTGGCGTAAGGCCTGGGGTCAGTGCTGGTATCTATTACTGTTGATGCTATACATTGTCTTAAGTCCTTCCTTTTATTGAATCTTTCCCTGGCCTTTTGTATGCGCTTAGACACTTCGCTAATATTTAAACTAAAAATTCTTTCTTTGGCTTCTTGGTACTCTTTCAGCCTAACGTGGAAGGGTTTAAGGGGTTTCAGATTTATGGCTTTATCGGGGACAAGCCGCGGTGTCGGGTTTCTGAGTAAAATTGTAATAATTTCTTTAGGGGATGTTTGGGTGCCTACCGAGGCTGTGGAAAATCTGGGGTCGTTTGGGTCGAACGCGATTCCCCCGTTATCCTCGCGTTCCGAATTGGGTTTCCCGGATTGCATTGCGGGCACTTGGGGGTAATCACCCCTTCGTGACCGCACCTGTAGCAAAAAATATTCCTTGTTCCAGACGGGCAATCCATGAAGGAATGACCCACCACGCGGCAATTCCAACAGGCTGTTGGCCGAACCTCCCCTTGTCGTCCGTTGGACTTAGGTCGAGCACCCATATGTTGAAACGCCTCAACATATTCATCCTGGCTTAGGCTGTTCGTAGGCTCCAAGTCTAGCTCGTTGGCAACATAACGAGCTGGTGGCCGTTGGTGTTTGGGACCGTCCCGGTCCGTACTAGGGAAGGCGTACTCCGCGTCTTGACAAGCCATCCTCAGCTGGTCCAGTGTAAATATGGCCTGAGGGTACACCAGCCTTCGAATTCGATCCACTAAATTTTTCTTTAAAATCTTGATAAGTTCAATCTCAGGGATCGCCACCCTGAGCTGAGATCTAAGTTTGTTAATTGACGAAAAAAATTGGTCACTGGACTCCCAGGAGCTTTGACGCCGATCCATTATGTCACGCATAATCTCATAATCGGACTTTGAGTTTCGGAATTGTCTCAATAGGGCGTCTCTCAGTGTGAGCCAGTCGGGTCGATAATTCATTCGCTGGTACTGCCAGTACCACTCACTGGCTGCTCCTGAGAGCAGGAGATGAAAGTCCCTTAAGACTTCAGCCCAGGAGCACTCGTATTGACTCTGTAGGGTTTCGACGCGAAAGATAAAATCTTCCACAGACAGCAGTTCCGGTTTTCCTTTAAAGACTATCCTCCACTTGTCTATCCTAATCGGCGGTCGACCTCGACCCGGGTAAGCGTGAGGATAGTATGGGGCTGGTGTCGGTTGGAACCTGAGGGGGGGATTTCTGTTATACGGGTCCTGCTGTGGTACCGGCTGGTGTACTACCGGATCTGGAACATGTTCTACCATCTGTGGTCTGGTAGGCAACGACGCTTCTGGCCGATTCGTCACCGGAATGAAAGGCCTTGACTGAGCATCCAGCTGGATTGGCTTCGCTGGAACTGGGGGAGGTGGTTGGAAGGATGTAGCTGTCGTAGATGGGTTAACCACCGGTGGCCTTACTTTTTCCTCAATAGGAGGCGGCGGACGAGTAGTCTGATTAATATCTTTCAAAAAATCCAGGAATCCTCTTTGGACTTCTGCCCGCACTGATTCCGAGATACTATCCCTAATCGATTCGCGATAAGAATCATACGCGTTTACGACCGCCAAGTTAATGACGGTCCTAAGTTCAGCGGATAGGGAACTGGTCACGTCTCCTTCCCTATTGTCGTTTCCTCTTTCTTGGATGGGGTTAGAAAGGTCCCTGGGTGACGCGTTATTGGTTTCACCACCGCTAGTAGTGGTGTAGTGGAATCAAAGATTCAGTGGAGCAGTGGGACGCGCTGCTGCGGCCTGACAGGGGCGGATTGCTAAATGGGCGTGGAAGGGTCTCTACCGGCTGCTGCCGTCCTGTAATAGAACTCGGACGCACTACTGGTGGCGAAATTGAATCTCCAGAGTTTGCTCTCGGAGTGGTGGTTTTGGCAATGGGAGAACGTCCCACCGGCATTTCTCCGGAGTGTGTAGCAAAGTCTCTTAATAAAGAGCGGGTAACTGACCTATTTTCAAATTTTGCTTTCAGTATCTCAACTTTTTTTTCTTCTTCACAGGTTAATTTCCAGGACATGTGAAAGAATCTCAAATCAATTGGACCCAAGGACTTCAATGCGCGCTTGTAGGACAATTAAAACGTGAAGTCAAACGGATTTCAACAGTAAAAAAAAAAACAAAAAAAAACCGAAAAAGAGGAGACCTGAAATAATGTTCTACAGAAAAAATAAACCAGAGTAAGCCTTTATAACAAAAAAAATTATTTACTCTCCCAAGAGTGAAATGAATTAATAACAAATAAATAAATAACAATGTTGAATAAATAATAGGTAGATTAAAACTAATAATAATAAATAACAAACAAAAAAAACAACAAACAGTAAATAAATAAATAAATGACTAAATACTAATAAATAAGTGAAAATAAAGAAATGACAAAGATAAATAACAAATAAATGATTAATCAATGGATAACGTTTATTATAATAAATAAATAGGCAATAAACAAGAATTCATAAATAACAATTAAAACAAAAGGTATAACAATTAAGAAGCAAAAAAAAAATAAATAAATTACAACCAAACAGTTAATAAATAATACTTAAGTTTAAATCAACAATAAATAACTATCGAACAGAAAAAAAATAAGCAACACTCAAAAAAAAATGAAAATTAACAAATTAATAAATTAATAAATAACCCAATCTTAATAAACAATCCAATAAATAAATAAGTAATATATAAATAAATAAATATGTAAACAATTTGATCCCAACAATAAAGGACTAGAAATAAAATAAATGAATCACCCTGAACAAGTAATTAAATAAATTAACGAAATACCTATAAACTAAGCAACAAAAATACTAAATAGTTAACAAGTTAACTTATATATGTATATTATACCAAGATTACCTTATTAAACTTTATTTAATCTGAACCATATATTTAGCTATGGGAACTCAAATCCTCAGTTTTAATTTTTATATATATTTTTTTTTTTTTTTTTTTTTTTTTTTTTTTTTATCTCAATTATAGGCTGAGTTTTACCTTATTTCCTATGACCAATTTTGAATTCAATTTCTTCAGAATCTACTTATTTACCTAAACTTAGTTATCTAAACAACCCAAAACGCAATTTTTTTTTGTATTTTTCTTACAAGTTTTTATATTTTTATTTTCTTTTTATAGTTTTTGTGCGCTTAAATGTAAGCAAAAAAAACCAACTTAACGAAGCCCAACACCAAAAAAAAATTGTTTAATGAAATATAGTAAATAAATAACAAAAATAAACAAAAGAAGTTATGTTGATTAATCAGATTATCTTTGATTCGACAAAAGAAAGGTTTTAAATCAATCAACTTAAGAAAAAAAAAATATAAACAAAAAAACAAATTTCGAAAATGCGTTCGATTTTTGATCCCAAATAAGGAAAGTATTAATTAAGATTTGTTTGTTCATATGCGATATGCGGGAGTGCTTCAGGCGGCTAAACAAAAGGTAAATACGTAAAAGCTTTAGGGTTTTCGTTAGCCTATGACTTGACAGCATTATTTAACTGAAACTCTATATTTTTCCTTTTATGTGAGATGTATCCCGAGTGTGGTGCTACGTTGCAAAAAGAATGAAGAAAGAAGAAGAAAGAAAAAAAAACGTTCACGAAACTAGACAATTTCCAAGTGCTGCGGCTGCCAGGCCGGAAACGCATCGTCGCAATTAACCAGGCGTTCTTAGGAGCTATCCTGGTTAAGACATACGATTTGTTTCCCATCTGGCCGCAACCGCAGTTGGAACCGAAAACACATATTACTATCGCTGTCTGACCTTCGGAATTCTGGAGCTGTTCAAACGTTACGTTAATGAACCTTACGCATGAAGACATCCAGAATCTTCAGACCAGCAAGCGACAGCAACAGGAGACGTCACAACGAATGCCTTCATTGCTTCCGTCGATGACCTTGAAGCATCTCGTCGCAATTAACCAGGCGTTCTCAGGAGCTATCCTGGTTAAGACCTACGTTCTGCTTCAAACTCATCGGCAAAGACAACCAAAACATTTAGGATAAACTGGGATAATAACACAAAACGTTGGGCGCCATTTGAAATAAGGCAAGACAGGTTACGATTGGGATGGGATGGGATAGGACAGGATAGGAAGGAAACGAAAGGATCCGCTAAAAGGGAGGATATCAGGAAGCAAACGCAATCAGGGCGTAAGTGGAATAAGGGAGAGACATTAGGAAGGGATGAGTAGGGTAGGAAGAAGGGGGTTCAATGAAAGAGGGGGGAAGAGCGAAATTGGGAAGAAGGAGATGGGGGTAGATGGAGCTGGGAGTAGGTAGGTAAGACGGACATAGTACTGGGAAATGAAAAGAGAAAAGTTAAGTGTAGGTGTTGGGAGTGTATATGGAGAAGGAGGGATAGGAAAGGCTTAGAGGGTATAAGAATGTCCACTGCGGAGGCGATGGCACGCTAGCGTCGCTCGGCTTTGCTCGCCGGATGTGGGGGTATCTTGCCTCCACAGTGTGACCTCACCTATTTCAAAACACATATCGTGCCAAAACTTACCACCACCACTGTCGCAGGACCACACTCGGGAAGCCCTGCTGCTATTGTCGCAAGGGGACCTTTTCCCTCCCTCCTGGAATTCCTCGGTCCGAGAAGTCGTGAATTCCCCAGTCTGGTCATCGGAACACTGTTAAGCCATCTTACCTTTGATGAACGCTCACCCTACCGCACCCCCATTTAAAGAATCTACCTCGCCATGAGGTTTATTCAACCAATGCTAATAAAAGAGCAAGTATTCTCCACCACAGGGTTTGACGAGACCCGCACATAAGTTTATTAACTGGAAATTAATCTTAAACATCAATACCAAAAGAACATCAAATCAAACAAAAGTGACAACTATAATATGGTATCTTAATCTATTAGATATATTAATGTACAAATTGTAGATAATGGATAAATACATAAAAAGGCGTTTATATTCAAAAGAACAACTATGGAAAATCCTTAATGATAAAGGATAGGATTTTGGGTACAAGGTTCCCTCAATTAACACCCAATGTATTAACTGGACGGGTATGTTTTCGTCCGTCCTTATTATTTTTTTTTGTTGCCCCGGGTTGCCTACCTACATAGAGCTCTTTGTGGGAGTGCGCCAACGGGGAGGCAAAATTTTGCCGAGGGAGGTGGGCTGCTGAAAACCCTGAACGCAAATCGAATCCTTTGTAATACACCACCAGCCACCAAAGTTTGGCTTTTATGTTTTAAATAAAATAGCTTCTTAACTGAAGGTATATCTAAATGTTTGCCTAATTGTATCTTTCCAGCACAAACAAAGAAAATCTCGTTAAAACAAAAGAAAAGACAAAAAAAATAACAAATATTGGTATAATAAAAAAGATGTAGCACTTGAGGATCCTTGGTACCAGCGAGGTTTAGCTCGTCGGTGGGTACCTTTAACCTTTTAGGATAGACTTAAAATATTTCCTTCGTCTAATGAATTTGGAATTCTTCCGTCTTAATAAGTCCTTGTATCCTTCCTTTTTTTTTTCTTATTTAACAGGGGTGAATTTCCCGCTCATCACAAACACAAAAACGTTTTTTTTTTACTTTATGATTTACCCGAGTTATATAGTAAATTTTATTCCCAGTTACTTGTTTTGACCCGGGTTGGTCACGGGTCTCTACCTCCCTCCGCGAGTTATTTTTTCTCATGTATATCTCTCCACTGGTTTCGTGTCTATCTCATGCCAACAATATAAATTTAAGCCGGCCTTGAAGCTTACGGCGGAAATTCACCTTTTTTTAAATAAAAACAAAAAAAAATATTCCTCTAACCGACTACCTTACTAATGGGAAGAAAAATATAACTTACCCCTATTTCCGAAGAACGAACTAAAAGGACTTTCCTTTGGGATAATCGCGCCGCACTTGCCTTTCAGAATTTATAGATATATCCTTTAATCAAAAACAACACTGCAGGAAAACTACATTTAGCCAAATACAAAAAGATTTAAATTTTCTTCGATCATTACCTATGAATATGATTTAAAACTAACCGGTTCTAACTCGGGCACTTTACTCGCAAAAATACGTTTTCACACCGCGGTGGTCTGATTTAAATTTGAAAGAAGTTTTCAACGGGTAAATCGTTCGACCGCCGAAAATGCTCTTTCTCCGTTTTTTTCTTAGTATATAGAAAAAGCACATAATGTAGGTCCTCGGGTTCAATGACATCATTTTACCCTATATGTACTTTGAATAGCGATCAGCTGTGAATAATTGCACTTGACATGCCTGCATGTCGGTCTTTGAGTGTTTGTTCCAAAGACACACACCTACTCCTACACACTCCTAAAAAAAATAAATACCCCTTTTTGCAGCGTCTGTTATTAATGCCTAAACCCTAAACGTCATTCTCATGATCCAAATCCAAGATGGCTCTTGTTTGAATGATTTGTTTATTTTCTTAATAGTTTTTTTTTTCTTTGGCCACTCGTGTTTTTCTTTTATTTGTGTAGTTTGTGTTTAATTATTTATCAAGTTTCGTGAATTTACTCGCCCCTGCTCCTCGCCCAATTGTCAGGATCGAGCCAGAAGTAATGATGCCTCTCTGAGCCGCAGGCTCTACAAGGCCGCGACATTAAGTGTTAAGTTTTCAATTGTCCTATCAATGGGCCGCAACAAAATTCTGTATGACCAGAATTTTTATTTTTTGTATTTCATAATTCTGTTTTTCAAAATGCTTATGCCCACAGTACACATAACTAAAGTAATATATTGCGCAGGTTGTCAAAATCTTCTGTCACTTTGTATTAAAAATGGCGGTTCTCAGAGACCTACATCAAAAAAATGTATGAACAAAACTACACACCTCACGTTTGTTTTATACTTTTCTTATTTTCTTGTTTATTAAAAAGCTTTTTTATAAATTAATTACCACAAATACTTTAAAATATAGCCACGAGATCTATTTTTCAGAAGAAATAAACAAGCTAATGGTCTCTGGCGGCCGCCATTTTACTTTGATTTTGACAGATGCGCAGAAGATTGCAAAATAAAACCTCTAATGATATTACCTTAGATATGTGTACTGTGGTCTATGCCCGCTCGCAAATTATTCATTAATTAATTTTTGTTTTCCTTTAATGGACATTGCAACTAAGATGTTCATATTGAATTATTAACAAATTATTGCGAGTACAAGAATTGTTGCATTACTTGTGCAATGGCTCATTTAAGAATGATCACTGATATAAAGGGTTTTCGAATAAGGACTTGAGAACTTTTTTTAAATGAAAAGCAAACCATTTGAGATATTTCAACTTACTGTTAAATAAATCGATTGTAAGGTGTGTTGTGTGGCTTGTTGCACCATCTTGTTGAAGCCACATGTCGTCCAAGTCCATTTCTTCCAATTCGGTAATCATGGCGCGATAACGCTGGCCATTCACAGTAACGTGACGATCGTTATCGTCGAAGAAAAAATATGGCCAAATAACGCCGCAGCCGGCATGCAAACCGTATTAAACAGTTATTTTTTCTGGATAAAGTGGTGATTCATGAAGCAAATGTGGATTTTCACCCGACCAATAACGCATATTTTGCTTATTGACGAACCCATTGAGGCAAAACTGAGCTTCGTCATTGAAGATGATTTTGCGATGAAATTCAAGAATTCAACGCTCTTAAAGTTGCGGTCACCAACCCCGAATTTCGGTAGAACTTTTTATAATTTGCAGACGTTGTTCGCTCGTCTGCTTTACCATGATGAAAATGTTGAGTTTACTGAATAAATTAGCAATGACAGTTCGATGATTAGTTAAAGGGTGCGTGAAAGGGTGTGTTTTTTCACCAGGTCAATGTCGCTATACAGCTCGTATAGTTCTTGGTTGAACCTTCTCCTCCAAAGGCCGTTAACGCAGATAGGGCCAAAAATCTTCCGAAGAATCTTACGCTCGAAACGACTAAGGATATCTTCATCCGCTTTAGATAGAGTCCATGCCTCGGCACCATAGAGCCGGACTGAGATGATTAGGTTCTTATACAGTCTCCTTTTTCTTCGAGAGAGGGCTTTGCTACTCAATTGCCTTCCTAGCCCATAGAAATAGCGATTGGTAAGAGTAATTCTTCGCTTTATTTCTGACGAGATGTTGTTGTCAGATGTTATAGCGGATCCGAGGTACACAAAATCCCTAACTACCTCAAAGTTATACCCGTCTATTGTGATGTTTTGTCCAATCCGCCCGTGTTGTGTTTCCGTTTTTTTGGACAGAAGGTACTTCGTTTTGGATTCATGTATTGCTAGTCCCATCTTAGCTGATTCAGCTTCAATGCTAGCAAACGCTGCATTGACAGCTCGCCGAGTTCTTAATGTACCAACCTTGAAGGAGCAGCGAGAGCTCTCCATCATCATCCAAGATAAGTCAAGAACAACAGTTTAAAGAAAAACTGTAAGAAAAATCAACATTTCACATTCTTACGAGCAAAATATGCCCAAAGTTACCAGGGGGGAAAAATAATAAAAAGTTACAAAAGTTGCGTTAAGAAAGAAATCAGTTTTTTATTTTTGATTAATTGTCAATTCCATAAGAATGACTTTAAGTGTCTGCAGAACAATATTAGCTTCACTTCTCTTGACCCCATACTTAAGATGAAGATTTCCTTCCATAAGATGACTGATTACCATAATCAAGAACACGACAACAAACAATTTTAATTAATGGCACCTCTTGCAACACCGGTTTTTCGTTGACAAAACCTTCTCATCGCTTATGATAGATCCTTCAAATATGATACGAATATTGTGTGTCTTCTATTCCATCCAAGTGGGAGCACCCCAGAACCAAGACAAGCAAAATGAAAAACCTCCTGGAGTGCTGTGCTTCAACGAATCATGTACCGCAGAGTGTCAGATGTCATATGTCTGGAGATAACAACAAAGTAGCCAGATCTCTTAACTCAATCTAACAGATTCAATCGCAAAGACTGTAAGTTCTCTCTTCCTTTAGTCAGAGACTATGACAGGATGATTTTTAATTAGGCCGTCATTGCTGGAGCATGTTACACATCAACGTGTCCATCATATTCTTGGTGGAAATATGACTTTGCCTTCACTTTTATTTCAAATCATATCAATGAGGCAATCAGGAAGTTATGTGTGTAGTTTTTTTGATCTTGCAACTTTTGTATAAAGTTGCATCATTGGATCAGGCAGCGAGGAAGATTGTTGAAGTTTTGATTGAAACACCATTTATACAGTTCGTGCATCACCTTTGATTCACGACCAACCGACCGTGATCTTTCAAAGCGAAAGTGAAGCCAAAATTAAGGTTAGAAAGCCTCGAAACCTCCAAGTTGAACGCCGCCGGCAAATCAGATGAACTTATTCAAATTAAAGACGTTTGACGGACTTCTGAAAGATAGGTATTTCAATATCTTTTTTCTTTTTTTTTTTAATTACACTCTGATTCATTCTTACACATGAATCAATCCGCATGTCTTCGCGTCGTCGGTCGGCGGCTTGAGTGATACACACACGCACAATTGCGGCGAGGCAATTAAATCGCCCCGGTACATATGAGAGCCGCGCCTGCGCAAATGCAATTAGCCCAAGAGTCGCTTCAATTAGCTACGAAACAACGCGCTAAAATCAATAATTTCAAGAACGCATTACATTATTGATCCGCAGCCATCCATCATGCGAGCGGGACGTGTCGAAATGTTTTGCCCAATCAACGTTCGACGTTGCGCGGCTGCATCCAAGCAAAAGCATTCTCGTAATGATAATTTATATCTCGATGACAGACAGACAGACAGACAGACAGACGGACTGGACGGATCGAGATATTTCGTTGATTTGTTATCTGGACTGCGTGCGTTGCGTGGCCCGCACGCTTATATGCAGACTTTTGTTATTGTCCCATAAGTGACAGAAGGATTGTGCTGCCTCTGTCTGTTCTGGGAAGAGAAATCTCGGAATAGGAGGTGGACAGCTCCTATAAATCGAACAAAAGTTGTATATCCATCCAGGTTGCCCCAGCCGCCAACCACAGCAAAAAAATCATTTCAATTATGATACGCATTCTTGTGAGTCTGTTAAGAGTACGCGGAACGCACGTGTATTCTGATGTGAGTTGGTTGCCCGTAGGGCTGGAATCGACAACGTACATGGTAGATTTTGTTCCAGGTCCAGCGATCCAGATTTGTATTCAGTTTTTTTGTTTTGCCTTAAGAAAACTTGTAAGTCTATTCATTAGAAATGATCGTGGATGGATGGGTTTTTGCTCGGAGCGATGCAGTGCGTTCAATGGCTGGCCGTCGCAACGTGAAGCGAATTGGGATGCTGCTTAGGGCTAATTGAATGCATTGAGGTGAGGATAATTAATTTTTGAGATTGGAAATCGTGTTGTGGAGTTTTTGCTGATTAAGTGAGATAAATGCGTAACATTTGTAGAAGATCTTAATTTAATCAAGTAAAACAGAAGTTAAGTGTGTCAGTGGAGTCTAAAAACGAAGATGTTTTTTTATCAAGAAATTGTTTAACAGATGTTTGTGTGTTTTTTCTGTGTTTTTTTAATTATATTTGGATGAGAGACAATCTATCACCATCACGCTGCCGTCGGTTAAGTCTTTCTAACTTAAACAGAGTGGGTCTGGATCATGTCAGAAGAGTATTTTTCGGAAACTGTGTCTGCAAAATTGAGTTCAACTGACTAACTCATCAAAATCTAAGTCTGAATTAAATATCAAATATAATTTAAAAAAAAAAAGCTTTTGAATTACTTTAACAACCTTAATTTAACAGATTATTTAAAAAAGAGTTCGTCACTCAGCTCTTTCGTTTACATGATTAATTTGAAGAAAAACTTAAAGATGTCGTTCTTATTTTCGCTATTTTATAAATAAACATACATGACATCATTAGTCTATACCCACATAACTTTGATTAACAAGTTATTTCAGAAGTAGATATTTTAATTTGGAATTTCAGACGCATATCCACTTGCCTGTTGTACGCTCCAGTATAAAACGCAAGTACTTAACTTAACTTCATCCTCTTGAGATGAAATTATGTTACATGTCAGTGCATCAATACTTCCCTAAGACGACACATGAAAACCTGTTACTTCTCACATTATTCGCTTCCAGACAAGTCTACAAGACCAAAGACTAAGTCAGCTTCCAATTTACCACCGATCGCCGACTGGAATTTAAGTCATGTGATCGGCCGTATCCACATCTATAAGCCTGTTGACCAGCAAGCAGTGCAGTGGCATCAGCATCACCGCATCTAATCCCAAATGTATTCAGATTTTATGGTGTCATTGCACTGCCATGCCATTGCCGCCGCCACCGCCGCTGCTGTTGCTGCCATAGCACATCACCCGGTTTTGATATATGATGAGACCGCGCGCACTCTGGGGCTCTCCGAGCTGGTGCAACTCAATTCCAGTTCAATTCGACTGCAGTTTCTTGACTAAAGCAGGCTTTAGCTTTTTAATGAGACATTTGGCTTGATTTGGTCAATGGACGGAAAATAACGCGCAGATCTTGATGGACCATAACATATTTATTTCAATATTTTTCGAACCTGAATTATGGAGCGATTTGTGGTTGTTTTTTAGTTGTTGTTTTTTTGATTTTGTAATGTTGCACACGCAGAGTGAGTGTCGTCTGTCTGGCATGCGGTGATGCTGCCACCAAGAGGGTGATCGTGTCCGATTGATCAATGACATCCATCGATAGAAGTCCCAATTTGGAGTTCACAATCATAATAATTCTTCTTAGTTAAGGCAATCAATGGAGTCCAGAGGGTATTGGAGTTGTATTAATGTCGAGTTGCATTGGTGTGGTGGGTATGTTTTGGATTTAAGCTGAATACTTATTTTGGCTTTGACGAAGCTTGGGTGATAGGCCTTCAGAATTGACATAATGCGACAAGTTGATGTGGAAAAAATGCTCTTGTTGTTCACACTTAGGAAAGGTTAGTTAAAGATTTGTATCTGGTGTTGTAACCACTACAATTTTTCACAAAGAGCTGTGAATTTTCATTGCACTGAAGCCATTATGACACCTGAGACCTGACTTTTAGACGAATATCATTTTACGCGTATATGCAACTATTACATTTGTTGACAGTTTTACACAATTGACTACCGTGAAATGATGCATGATGAAGTAGTAGGCTTTATTGAATATTTTGACTGCTGGAAGTCATTGAACATTATGACAACTTCTAAAGTATTACAATTGGAAATCTTTTATTGCTGTCTGGTGACCCTTCAAAAGTTGTGGATGAAGATGTCCCCTATTTGCAAAGGATTTCCACATAGAACCCCACATTATATAGCTTATCTTTTTTTGTTGTAGGCAAACCACACTCTGCCGACAAAGTTTCGATTAAAAGAAAGAATCTTCCTTGAATCTATAAATTGCCCAACAAATCGTTCACATTTAAAGAGAATCCATTGAAATTGACTTCTTGACCATTTTGCTTCTTCAAAGTTAAGCCGCATTGAGTAGAAATGTTCCTCCATGGATAAAGATTGATTACTAAAATTGTTTTCCGACTGTTTACTTTGACTAATTGTCGTGATAGAGATGGATTCTTGCAATCATTGCAATTAATTGCTAATTAGCCAATACTTATCGACTTTACAAGCGAACATCTTAGCCATACCGCCATACATTGGCCGACAAAAATGGAATCGTTTCACAGAATTCAATCCGTCAAAGATATCTGTCATTTTCACAACTTTAATTGCTTGATAAATGATTGAAAATCTGTCCAGTGATTTGCCATAGGTTTTGTGTCAAGTGCTTGCATCAACAACAAAAAAGTGTCACGACATAAAAGCATCTGTCTTTGAAGTCTGCAAACCTCATAGCAGCATCAGTCAGAAGATTATAGACAGAGACTACGTAGTCATGTGAATGCTAAGTCACCTTTGGAGGTATACCTATAGATGGCTGCATGCAAACGACTCCCTTTTAATCCAAGAATCGTGCACGAGTTACGTCGGCGTTGTTGGGGGACGTTTCAATGCACATATATAGCAACTTAATCCTGGTAATGGAGCTAGTGCCGGTTGCCAGATATCTAGTTAAATTATCTCTAACTACCTTAGTTACTCGTGAGTTGTTACTGGAAAAAAATCCCTAAGGCATTATTTAGTGACGATGAATGTTAGTTTCATCCGAGATCCGACAGGCAACAACTTTCCTTCAGCCATGACAGATCGTATATTCCCTGTCCCGGTGTATATGTATGATAATGGCGGGAAAAAAGGTTCGTCACGAAATGCAGTAATTTCGGAAATGTTAAATGGTGATTTAAACGACTTAATTAGTGATATTTAGACACTGATATGTACCGTAAGGCAAGGGAGACTACGAAACTAATATACAAGGTTTGGTGTTTTATTATTTGAGAGTTACTTGGTCGTTGTGGTTATATGACCTTAAAATGAATTCTTGAACTTCTGGAAAAAAGATATGAATGTAGATTTTACTTTTAAAACACAATAATATTGACAACGCAGTAAACATTGATTTAATTAAAAGTTGAAGTTTTCTTATGTTACTACCTGCATTCCAAAAAAAAGTGGACCCCTAAGCAATGTGACCGATTTTTTTGATTTTGTTTGTATTAGCCCTGCAGGTGATCCTGTAAGGTTTATACTTAAAAAAGGTGTGTATTTAAGAAATTGTAATTTTTCCTGTACAATATTAAATTTAAATGCCTTGATATATGTATACATTATTAATATATATATTTATTTTTAAGATTTTTTGTATGTATTAATGTGTTTCTTCAATTTTGAAGATTCACAATTTAAAGCGATTGCGACATTGTAATGTGGCACAATATGTATGTATATATAAAATTTCCATTTCGGAAATTGTTTCCCTTTGTAATCGTTATTGCGGGCGATTTCAATGTACACAATTCCATTTGGCTCCGCTATTCTGGTCAGACAATACTCGTCCACCCATCCAGTTAAAGAAAAACTTTCCACCAGGACCGTTTGGCAATACGAGAAAGCCAACTGGGACGGCCTGAATATTTTTGTTCCGAAACTTAAACTGGTCACTATGCTTCCTCGATAGTTACACTGATGCCAGTGCTGAAATGATCACAAATGTGATTCTTCTAGGGATGCTAGCTTTTATTCCTAACAAGGTAAAAAGCATCAAACCTTAAGAAAAGTCCTGGTTTAATTCTAAGTGTAAAGAAGCTATCAGGCTCAAAGAAGCAAGTTTCCGATCCTACAAAGCCAACCCTACAGAGGAAAATCGGAAAAAGCACAAACAAGCAAGGAACTCATGCAACTCTGTTATTGAAAGAACCAAATTTTTGCATGATCAAAAATTACGGCAAAAAATTCTGCAGTGTCCCAAAGGCAGTAAAAATGTTTGGTCATTTCTACAAAATATTAAAAACTCCAACATCTTCGGTTCCAACGCTCATCGACAATAACAAACCAATTGTTTAGTCTTCAGAGAAGGCAAACTTGCTCGCCGCCCATTTCGCTGCCAGCTCCACGCTGCCTCAAAGCAACGTTGCCAGTCCTGTACTTGAGAATGTAATTTTTCCATTTTTCTCCGCACTCGTACAGTAGCAAATGTTCTCAAAGATCTCGATATACACAAATCCAGATGGAATACCCACCACTGCGTAAGCTTTTCCATTGCTCACACTCTTCTGGAATCTTTCCTAGAAGATGGAAAACAGCATTTGTCCAGCCTGTCCCTAAGAAAGGTGACCCATCCTCCCCCTCCTCCTACCGTCCCATAGCACTGACATCCCTTCTTTCTTAGGTCATGGAAACGCTGATTAACCTTCAGCTTAAGGAATATCTCGAAGATCGAAAGCTTCTCCATGACCGTCAGTATGGCTTCCGCAGCAACCGTTCCATCTGATGGCATATCTCACCGAACAGTGGAACAAATCTTTAAATCGCTTTGGTGAAAGTAAGATTATTGCTCTTGATATCTCCAAGGCATTTGATAGAGTTTGGCATGAAGCCCTGTTATCGAAAATGCGTGCTTTTGGGATCGATGATAATCTTATTTGTTGGATTAGAAGCTATCTTCTGGACCGTTCAATACAAGTTGTATTAGACGCATTCAAGTCTTATTCCCTCTGTTTTGTCTCCGACTCTTTTCCTCATTTTTATAAGTGATCTTGTGTCTGTTACTTCTAATCCACTTAACTGTTTTGGGTAGAAAAGCTCTCAGTTCCTGGTATGTATGTCAACAACTACCTCCGTTGGAACGACCATATACCTGAGATCGCTAAAAATGATGGTGAGTGCTTAGATTTTCTGTTTCGGTGTAAGAAGTATTTTTCCCCTTCTGATCTGGCTACAATGTATATGTGTGTTTATACGCCCTACCCTAAACTCGAGTATAACTCCCACCTCTGGGAGGTGCCTCACCTGCTTGATAGAATACAAAATCGAGCGTTAAGATTTATAGGAAATAGAACTGCCACTGAAACAATTGCCCCTTTTGAACAACGACGCAATGTTTCATGTCTTTCCTTATTTTATCGTTTCTTAAAAAAAAAAATGTTCACTAGAAGTAGCCAGCTGCATTACTCTCCCTAAAAGTTTCTCCCGTAATACTCGTCTCGCAAGGAATGCTCATCAGTTCACCCTAGAGCCCAATTTCGGACGTACCGTGAAACATAGGGATTCTTTTTTTAGCGGAACAACACAAATTTGGGATAGTTTACCCCGACGAGATTTTCCCTTTCCATTTTGATTTGCAAGCATTCAAAACCAATGTTAATCGACACCTTCTGTCCTTGCCCTCTCTATCTTCCTAATGCCCGCGCAGTGAGTTCTACATTAAAAGGGAAACGAATGGTCCCTTGTGCGCGCGTTAATTATAAAAAAAAACTCGGTAGCATGATAGTCAGTGTGTGGGATTACATTGCCAATGGCCCCGTCTTTTGCTAGAAAGTGCAACATCCTTCAGAAGTAAACTTTGTCTCGAAAAAAGTATCTCATTTCGTTCGGATAAACTGATGGTCTTCCTGCTTCTGCAGATTCAAAAGGCACATTCAGTAATGTCTGACATAAGGCGTTTTTCTTTTTAAGCTCATAGCAGGGCACTGAGATCTATGTTTCTTTTTTAGCTCAGGATGTGTTTCTTTTCTCAATCGGACGCCCCCGATTAAAAGCACGCTCTTTAAGCTCAGAATAAAATGACCGAGCAGATAGAGTAAAAAGCTGTGTTTTTACAAATGACAGGGTTGGAAAAAAAAACAAAGATCAAAATGGCGTCGGTCGAACTAGCTAGTTCCCCTGAAGGTAAAAAATAAATACATTTTCCTATTTAAATTTTGTATTTAGAGTGTAAAGTGGACCAAGGACATGAAGCTCCGCCTTAAAAGTTCAGTATTAACAAAAAATAAGATTAGCTAATTGCTCAAGTGTGTTTCTTAATTAAATTGCTCTGCTCATAGCACTTATGCTCTACTCCGTGCTCTGCTCAGAGTTAAAAATAAAAACGTTTATGTAAGTCACTATATAGGGCTTGCCTCATTAAGGAGTTTATTAAATTTAATACGATGAATCAAAGGTGAATCATCAGTCTGCTTCTGCAGATTCACATGACACATACAGGCATGGTTTAGGGTAAAAGCTTCTACTTCTTATGGCTCCTAGAGGATCTGTCTTGCCAGATAAAACAAAACCAGCCCAATAAATTTTACCAAGCCATCATTTATTACCTTATTTCTGATCCACAGTGCATTAATAATAAAATTGTAAACTCCCTTATTCGGAAACTATTCAGATCACTTCCAACTTAAACAGACTACATTATAACGTAGGAAATATGTACTCACGCTAGTCAAATCTATCATTAATTCATATCTAAGCACTTCTACAATTCGTACCGCAAACATAAAAACATGTCATCATTTATATTTTTCCTCAACCTGCTATGGAACATCACAATCTTCAAAAAACTGATCCAAATCTCTTTCAACAATCCCATCAGCAATTAGATATTCGCGGAAAGCCTCAAGTCACCAAATGCGATTACATACTCCATCCAATATACGATTCAGCTGGCGATAAGGTTGAGGCACAGAAACACATCACCAGACAAAAAAAAAAAAAAAAACAACACACAGCACCATCTATGAACCAGAAACACAGCAGGATAAATGTAAGTACCCAGCATTAGGACAGAGAAGATGCAGACCAATTGTAGATATCTCCGCCGCGATAAACGACAGATACAATTAACATAGCCAACAGATATTTCTGTATACGAGACCAAGATTCCGTCCGATTACAAGTCTCAAACTGGAAGATAGTCGTTCATGCTACTGTAATTCTCAGGTAGCTCGGTACATCTAACACTGCACTACCCAGCCGCGTCGGTGAGAAATCTTCGCGACATTTTTTGCGACAACTATAAACGAAGAAGTATCATTGATACCAATCTATCGTCGTCGTCGTCGTCGTCGTCGTCAGACTCAGTTGCCGCAGTTCCCTGCAACATAACCAAAGCTTAGAGTGTTTAGATTTACGTGACACAAGACTTGATGTATAACGTGTCGGATACGGGGCTCCTTTGCCAGTAGCTGCATCTGTCTTTCTGCCGCAGACACCGAAACACCAAAAGGGATTTCATACTTAGTGCGCGTGCATACTTTTTGTGGCAGAAAAAAATATTTCATGTCAAAAAACTGTAGCAGACATATTGCTCCCCGCAGAGTTAGATCGAGGTGGCTATGTGTGCGGTTAATCGGCATCACAAACCGCCGCGCCGCCGGCGTGCACAATGGGGAGCAATTCATCGCAAAAAGTGTCCCTTTTCGAACCATTTGATCGACGACTAGTTTGTAGGCGTACAGAGCAACGCCAATAATTGGCAATTACGAAGCAATCAACTGCATTACCTCCAGGTGCGCTGCGGAACGTGACAATAGACGGAAACGGACAGGGACACACACCCAGCTTGTAATTTCTATGGGGATCACATCGGATGGGGCTTTCTTAACCTTATTTGTGGCCCGATGAGATAGATAACTTCCCATAATAGAGTTATTACTAGATCGCAGCGTTGAAGCAACTTTTTCCTCCTGCAGCTTGGTGCATACTAGAGGAACGAGTTCCACATCTGGAGGTGGTCGTTAGTTATTAAAATCCTGGCAGGAGGTCCGCTTCCAGACACACAAACAAAAAGTCCAAACGCAATCGTTTTATTATGTGCCATGCTTGATCGCCCGTACCCCGCTTGTCAAGGATTAATGGTATGGCTATGGTCTGCCTGGACTAGCCGTACTGCACGATTGCTTCGACAAAAAAAAAACGTTCATAACTTATGGACTGCTTACATCACCGGAGGACAATTGGTAAACTCTTGTGTCCGTCCAGAAACACTTACCACAATCATAATGAATGGTTTTGGCCGATTTTAAATTTCATTCCCGCTCAATGGCCCTGGGGTTATATAGAAACCCTCGAACTCGATCGTTCGTTGTGTTTCCAACGCCAGGGCTATTAAATCCAACTGTCCAATTATTAAGTGTTTATGGAATTCGGAGAGATTGCTTCTTAATTGTTTCATTCAACAGGCAACGAGATGCAATTACATTTAATCAACACCTTCCATTTAGGGGGTTGATGGAAATAGTTAAATGCCATTCACCAAAATTGCTGTCAATTTTTGAAATGCATTTGTCTGCGAATCATTTAACCCAATTAACATTTTTGAAATACTCATATACACTTATTCCATTGTCCAATCCGGTGCATTATGTGTGGCTGCAACACCAAAAAGGTCTAAAATCATTGCCGCCTGCTCGCATTTTGAATCGAAAAAAGTTGTGTCGTATTAAATGGTATTTGACAGGCGCTTTGTGCGCCACCGTGTGGATAATGATACAATGACCGCCCAGAAATGCAGCTGTCAGAATGGTGAATTTTATGCACACGTGCAGATGACAGGACAAGCAAGCGGGTGGATATAGCTTGTTCGGGTGTCATGCATTTTGTCAGTTAGATATGAGCAATTTGTTGGACTAGATTATAATTTGTAAATGCACTCTGGATAACGGTTTATGATTGTAAATGAAATGAACATGTCCGAAAAGCTTCATAACATTATTAGTTATGAAAAATATTCAAAACGAGATAGTTCATTCTAAGATTTACTATTGACATATAGATATTGCGTAAAACTACTTACTGTTTAAAATGACATTGAAAAATGCAAATTGAAGTAGAATCATTCCGGAGGTCAGTCATCTTTTTATAGTTCAATGAAGTCTGGGGACGGGACGTGTTGTTTTGCTTCTAATGTAGAGTAGACATGCGAATAGAATATCTGTAAGAAGAAAATGAGTGAAAGAGACAGGCTAATTGTGGTGTAGCCTTAATGTTTTGAAGTTAGTAGCGTTTTAATATGCATTCAGCATTAAATAAGCTAAGTTGGTAGCAGTTTAGAGAACATTAATAATAAAACAACCAACATGTACACAATCTTGTAAAGATCTTGAATAAGGAAATATTATTTAATGAATTCAGCAGAAAGAATTTGGATTAATACTTACTAAATAAATAAAAAAATGGACTTCTGGCAAGATTAAAACTCTTGTTAGATAGTTGATCGGCGGAAAAGATCTAGAGATTAACAGTTTGAATTGGTCAATTAAAAAGGTCAACTCGCTCATAAAACAGAATTATAGATGTCTGTTTTCAGATACTGGGACAACCGAATCTTTCCAGAGATTAATAAAATTTTTAGAAAGAATAATAAAAACAGTCTTTCATATCTTAAGCTTCAGAGAACGACAGAGAATTAAAACATACTCCATACCACGGGAATAGGTCTGGAGAATGCTTTATTTGCCAAGTTTTATGCTCAAATGGATCTTCGAATCTCTCGGTTTTCCTCGGTTAAATCGAAGTTTTTCCAGCCATCTAGGTAAATGGACATTTACTATTTTGGCTAGGTCTATGTCGCTGTTCTTCATTATATCTCCTACTTCACTCACCGTTATTGCATACAGGATCAAAAAATACCCGTAGAATTTTACTCTCTAAACATCCTAAACCGTCCTCATTAGCTTTTGACAAAATCTATGCGTCTGCGTCATAGATCAGGACGGTGCTTTGAAAAAACGCCGAATACCGATTTAAATTCGTTGGACCCAATTTTTGATGACTCGGTCACACATTTCAGCTGAAACGGCCGCTATTTCGCGTTCAATGTTGGTTCTGAGCTCTTCCAACGTCGTCGGCTTGTTGGCATAAACCAATGACTTAACGTAACCCCAAAGAAAATAGTCCTTGAGGCGTTAAATCGCACGAACGAGGCGGCCAATCGACTGGCCCATTTATTGAGATAACACGCTCATCAAACTTACTCTTCAATAAATCGATTGTGAGGTGTGCTGAAGCCACACAGCACAGTGGCTCCATCCTGTTGAAACTACATGTGGTCCAAGTCCATATCTTTCAATTCGGGCCAACAATAATCGGTAATCATGGCGCAATAACGCTGGCCATTCACAGTAACGCGACAATCGTTATCGTCGACGAAAAAAATATGGCCCAATAACGCCGCCGGCATGCAAACGGCACCAAACAGTTATTTATTGTGGATGAAGTGGTGATTCATGAAGCAAATGTGGATTTACGCCCGACCAATAACGCATGTATTGCTTATTGACAAACCCATTGAGCCAAAAATGAGCTTCGTGACTGAAGATGATTTTGCGATGAAATTCATCATCTTGGCGCATCTTCCTCAGAGCCCAATCGGAGAACGTACGTCGCTTCAAATGATCCATCGGCTTCAATTCTTGAGTCAGCTTGATCTTGTATTGGGCGTAAACCAAGATCCTTACGCAAAATACGCTATAATGTGGTATGAGCGATGCCCAATTCTTAAGAACGTCGTGTAATTGACCGAAATTAAAGAATTACGACCGAAAATTGGAGTTAACGCTGTTAAAGTTGCGGTCACCGACTCCGAATTTCTGTAGAATTTTTTTTTATAATTTGTAGACGTTGCTCGCTCCCGTTCTTTACGGAACAAATTGATAATGACAGTTCGATGATTAGTGAAAGGGTGCGTTTACAAAGTTTACAAATTGAATTCTAAGTTGTCAAGTCCCTATTGGAAAACCCAGGCATCAGGTAATGCTTTTGTGCAAGAACGGTTGAACCGATTTTCTTCAAATTTGGTAAAAATGGTTTTAAGAAAATAAACTAAGAAATAACGGTACAGACTATTCAACCAATTTAAAAAAAACTATTTTCTTCATTTTTCATGGCTAAAAAGATTTTTTGGGAAAAATGTAGACATTTTTTTTCTAATTGTCTTCTTACTCTCGCAGTTGGAAAAATATTTAAAATCTATAAGCGTTACCTACCATAGAGCCGTTTTCTTAAATCTTTCTCTAGGAAATGTTATCCAAATGAGTACCTACCTAGTAAAATTTTTCAAAAATGCTATGTTTTAGTTTTAGTTAATTCTGTAATTTGTTATATGCAAATTGTTTATAAATCTATTTGCGTACAAAACATTATTGAAAAAGTCGGTTTATTCAAAAACCGCTCTAACAGTTTAGATTTTTTTTTTGTTAAGCTTAAAATTAGTCAATAATTTGTCTGCTTTTGTTCAACGCGACCCAGCTCTGCATTTTATTTTATATTGCATACTCTATTTTGATGGAATTAACGATAACAAATACATGTTTTACAATTTCAAAACTAGAGTTTTGTCATTTCGTTTTTGATCCCAATTTTCATGCGTCCCAAAAGAGTGGAGAGGAGAAGAGAATCCAACCATATTTCTTTAGAACACATGTAAAAAGTTGGTTGAAGATATCATATTGATTAAGTTGTGTTCCTTTACTTTTTCGAGTAACTTCAAACTGCATAAAGTTACTTAAAACTTACTTTATCTTATTCCTTAGCGCAAAAATTTCGTACAAAGAGAGAGAATGAGAAAGTAAAATCCTTTATCCTTCCCTTCAAGGAATAGAGTTAAGAGTTTCTGCCTAAGAAATTTCTTTGGGTACTTTGTAGCAGGTAAAAATTTGCTGTCATAAGCAGCGTTCCTTTACTTTTTCGTATTTTTTGCTTTATGTAAGAGAATTCATCCCCTATCCTTCAAATTTGAGGGTTAACTTAAAGTTACTTGAAAAACTAAAAGGAACATACATAATTTATACCGTACCGTACGTGTATCTATAATTCTTACAAAGGGAATCTTCCTCTCCAAATGGAAATACGCTAAGATTGTTCCCATCTCTAAAATGTGTTCTAACACTGAGTTCCGCCCAATTGCTATCCTTCCATTCCTGTTCAAAGTTCTGGAAAAAATAATGCAGAAACAATTAGCTGGCGTCAAAAACTGTTGGAAACTCACAATTTTTCCCCAGATACAGTCAGACTTGTTTCTTCTTACCTCTCCCAGAGATACCAGGCAGTTGTTTTGGGGAACAAAACTTCCAATATGTAGCGAATTTCCACAGGTTTCTATTTTAGATCCATTACTTTTCTCAATTTATATTAATGAGGCACCAAAACTTTTACGCCACTGTGAGGAACACCTTTTTGCTGACGACCTTCTGCTTATAAAAAGTTGTCATCTTAATATGGTTGATGATGATGTTGATACAATTAATGAGGATCTCTCATCAATTAGAAATTGGTCACTCAAATGTGGCCCTTTGAATTCAACGAAAAGCAAGTGCCTCATTATATCCAAGAGGTCCGTGGATTTGTTCGGTTTTCTTGGAGGCTCTAAAATTGAATTCGTGGATACGGCCAAAAACCTTGACATTTCCTCTAACAGAACTTTAAGTTGGAATGACCTTATCAATCAATTGTTGGGGGCCTTCGATTATTATAGCCAACAAGAAATTTCATCCCTTTGGAAACTAAAAAATTCTTGTAAAACACTTGTGGTACCCATTTTTTTTTGTAAGCTGGATAGTGTTAGTCAAAGGAAGATGAACGTTTTATTCAATAACATCGCGCGCTACATTCTTGGTCTTAGACGCTACGATCACATCAATTCTCCAAAAGTATTTATGGGATCTCCTTTGATAACTTGCTTAAGCTTTGAACTCTTGTCATGCTTTTTAACATCATAACTACGCGTCAACCTTCTTACCCTTATGATACATACCAGTTCTCGCTTTTAAGACGATCTAACCTAATCATTATTCCCCGTTTTTTCATGGCTAACTAAGGTCAGAGCGACAGTTCTTCATTAATGCAGCTCGTTTGTGGAATTTAAAAAAATTGTAAATTGTAAATTTTTTTCTGTTCCATACAAAAAAAATTTCAGTAGAAATTTGTCAGAAAACACTTGGGAAAATAACTGACAATTCATTGTCATGACAATTCTTTTATTATCCATAAACTTGACAATTTTCTCAAATTTTCCGACAATTCTTCAAAACTGTCTAATTTATTTATGGGACAAGAATTTAATGGCTTCTCTTTCCCGTTCAATTAATCAAATTTAAAGAAAAAGCTCAATAAAAATGAATATCACTGTACTACTCATCTCATCCATACTCGTACATACTGTTCATTGAAGTCACTGATCCCATTCGATCTTGAATGACGTTGAGCGTAAGGATTCTGGTTTTTAGTTAAGGATTAACAGATGCACATCTTTCCGATGCTAAGTAGATGTTTCCAGCGATATATGTATGTCAAAAAGAATGGAATCCATGTGCAAGCTGTCATCTGTCAGCTTACCACAGAGTAATAAACCTGAAAGTAAAAGGGAACAAATGTATGCTTTAGATTTTGGAAAGTATTTGGACAATTTGACAAAAAAATGGATTTTTACTTTGCAAAATTAACACAAAACAATTGCATACAACATACAACTACTATATAGTGGAAGAGTGATCTACGCTTTAACTCAGCTCCAGCTGGATGCATAGATCATTAACAAGATCCTTCCATATAGACTTACACCATAAAGACAAGCTGTATAACTACAATTCAAAATTATAAGGCATTGTTGATATAATGTATGTAATTATTTCCCGAGCATTTTCATTCATATGTATATTCAGTTATTCAATTTTAGTTTAAAAAACCAGAAATTAAATTAATAAACAAAAAATCTTTAAAAAAAAAACATTTTTAATTACTTCAAACTTTCTACTTTCAATTCAACAAAGATTATTTAGATTCCACAAACTAATATTAACTCAAACGAGAACTCACTCAATTTCAATTTTAATAAACTACTCAGTTTAACTTTTGAGTTCGAGTTAAGATATTTTTTGCACTCAAAGATGAGTGAAAGAGCAATGCGTTCCAAATTGAGTGTCTTTAGGCTTTATGATAAACTAATAAGCTGATGTTTTTTTTAGATCAAGTTCTTTAATAATATATTTTTTTTTGTTTTAATATATTTTTGGCCAATATTTGGTGTCCTACTGGTATTGTATTGTCTGGCGGGAGCTCGCTTTTGTGAAAAGTTACACAATTTGTATGTTGGAGAAGAATTTGACCAATTTTTTTCAAAATTATTAGCTAACGCTAATATAACGCTTTTACATTGAGAAATTAATTCTCCTCAAAAGGGGCCACAATATGTGTAGTGAAGAAGGTGAGCCTTTAAATCCAAACTGCCTTCAAAGGGTTAATCTTGACTTGTTTCTTACATCTCACCCTAATAAGTATACCATTAGTTTAACTTCTCCATTTGGCACTTCGGACCATAATGTCATTTCAGCAAATTTCTTGTCCTCTACTTATCCAGTTAAAAAAAAAACTTCCCACCAGGACCGTTTGGCAATACGAGAAAGCCAACTGGGACAGCCTGAATATTTTGTTCCGAAACTTTAACTGGTCACTATCCTTCGTCGATAGTGACATTGATGCCACAAATGTGATTCTTCTAGGGCTGCGTGCTTTTATTCCAAAACAGAGTAAGAAGAATCAAATCTAAAGAAAATACCTGGCTTAACTGTGAGTTTTAAGAAGCTATCGGCAAAAAATTCTGCAATGTCCCAAAAGCTGTAAAAATTGTTGGTCATTTGTAAAAAAAATATTAAAAACTCCTCAACATCTTCGGTTCCAACTCTCATCGCTAATGATAAACCAATTGTTAACTCTTCAGAGAAGGCAAACTTGCTCGCCGACCATTTCGCTGCTAGCTCCACGCTGCCTCACAGCAACGTTGCCCTCCTGTACTTGAGAATGTAAATTTTTCCATTAGACAGATTTTTTTTCGTACAGTAGCAAGAGTTCTCAAAGAAATCGATATACACTAATCCGCTGGCCCGGATGGTATACCCCCGATTCTTCTGAAGAGGTGTTCTTCCACACTGGCAAAGCCACTGCGTAAGCTTTTTCATCGCTCCTATTCTTCTGGAATCTTTCCTGGAAGACGGCAAACAGCATGTGGCCAGTCTGTCCCTAAGAAAGGTGACCCATCCTCCCCCTCCTCCTACCGACCCATAGCACTGACATCCTTTCTCTGGTGATCTGATGGCATATCTCACCAAACAGTGGAAAGCAGTTTTTACATCGCTTTGGTGAAAATAAGATGATTGCTCTTAATATCTCCAAGGCATTTCATAGAGTTTGGCATGAAGCTCTCTTATCGAAAATGCGTGCTTTTGGGGTTGATGATACTCTTGTTCGTTGGATTAGAAGCTATCTTCTGGACCGTTCAATACAAGTTGGATTAGACGGATTCAAGTCTTCACAAAATGAATGCTGGTGTTCCCCAGGGCTCCGTTCTGTCTCCGACTCTTCCTCATTTTTATAAATAATCTTCTGTTTGGTACTTCTAATCCACTTAACTGTTTTGCTGACGACTCTACCCTCAGCTTTTCATATTCGTTCGATGATTCACGCCCTTCGGCTTCTGACGTGCAATCGCAACGGTACCGTATGTCAAGCTCATTTAACTCCGATTAACACAGCATTGTCAAATGGGGTAATAGGAATCGTGTGGAGTTTAATGCTTCGAAAATCAATGCTCCCTTTTGTCTTTAAAGCTAAACATACCCCCCATGACATTGTCCGTGAATGGCATTCGCATCGAACAAACCGAAAAGTTTTCAGTACTCAGTATGTGTCATTCCAACGACGACCTCCGTTGAGACCATATATTTGAGATCGGCAAAAATTCTGCTAAGAGCTTAGGTTTTTTATACCGATGTACTACTGATCTGGCTGCAAATTATAAAGCGTTTATACGGCCAAGGCTGGAGTATAACTGCCACCTCTGGGCAGGTGCTTCGCAAACATCGCTTCACCTGCTCGGTAGAATACAAAATAGAGCGCTGAGATTGATAGGAAATAGAACTTTTTCGGAAACAATTTTGAACACCGACGCAATGTTTCATGTCTTTTTCGTTTTTTTTATCGTTTCTTTTACAAAAAAATGTTCACTCAAGTAGCCAATTGCATTCCTCCCCTTAAAAGTTTCTCCCGTAATACACATCTCGCAAGGAATGCTCATCAGTTCACCCTTGAGCTCGATTTCGGACGTACCGTAAAATATAGAGATTCTTTTTTTAGCTGAACAATACAAATTTGGAATTGTTTACCCGGCGAGGTTTTTCCTTCTATTTCAATTTGGAAGCATTCAAAACGAAAGTTAATCGACACATTCGGTCCCTCCTAGCTCCTACCCAAACCTTTCTACGCGCAGTGTGTTAACATTATAAGGGAAACGCAAATCCCTTATACGCGCGCACAGTTAAAAAATGGGCACGACTGGGTCGCACGTACTTGCTCTTATGTGCGTAATTACATTGTAAGGCAAGATCTTTGACAGAAACAAGTAACATTTACGTTGAAAATAACACAGCTTGAATTTATGATTAGTATCAAAACCACAATACTTAACGGGTTTTTAGTAAAAATGAAGTATGCCATCACACGTCTTAAATAACAAAGAATTTATGAAAAAAATATTTCGAAAATTGTAGGCGGGGTTTTAATAAAATCTTGTTAAAAAAAAACATTTTTATTTGGTATGAAGTTTTTTAGAGTTTATGAATATACATGTGATTATAAAATTTAGAATAATTTTTGTGATTAGTATTAAAACTATTAATTTTTCCAAAAAAAAAAATCAAAAATTAAAAGAGCCTTAGCTGAAAAAGCTAACAATTAAAAAAAAACGTTATATGAAAGGTATCGTTAATGGACTTTTACCGTAAATTGGGTTTTGATCAAATGATAGCGAGTACCAACAAAAAAATTCTCAAACATTTCATCAAAATCGATGGAGCCGTTTGCGAGAAAAAAAGCTTTTCCTTAACGGTTATATGGCAGGTTACGTTATTTTTGGGGCTTACACAAAATATCTATGTCCGCTCTGTGAAAAGAATCACACATATCAAATTTGAAGGCAATCGCTTAAGCCGTTTAGGCTGCAGCTCAATATACACACAGAAACTAACTGACACTAACTTCTCTATGATCGTAATGTCATGTTGAATTGTTATCTGAATTTTTTTTATTGTAAAAAAGCTTGAAAAGATTTTTTTTTACGAATACATAAATTGCTTTATAGTCCCTATAATCGCAAAGTAAAAATATGAAAAATTGCTCTAAGTCTACAAAATTCAAAACAGTCTGCAAAAAGTAAACAAGTAATTTCTACGACTTGAGATATAACACGCCAGTTTTGTTAACTATAAGAAATTGTTGAAAGTAAAAGAAAATGAGATATAGATATACCAAGTGATGGTACTTTATTTAAAAGATAAATCTACGAAGTAGAGGCAACTGAATCCATCGGATCATGATAATAGAGGGATATTTTCACTTTTTTTAAACAACTCCACCAACTTAATTAAAATTCAAATCTTTAAATCTTTGCTTAAACCAAGGTTCTGGAGAACATGTATTTGGAACTAGTGGATTCTGGAATATTAAAGCTATTATGGATCTTAAGTAAACAATCAAAAATTTAAAAATCTGGATATTTTTTTATAACTCACAGTTTTATGATCAATATTTAAGCATCCTTACATCATGCTTTCTATAAATTCCAAACTTGATTTTATTCCATCAGCTCCGAGGCTTATAAACATTAATATTTTTCAAATCAACTCACATATATTGGTTTGATGTCTACCTAATCTGAGGCTTGAGAGTGAATGGATTGCACCTGTTCACCTGCGTGTCGCACTATTTCAAAGTCCCCCTCCTCCGTTCGAAAAAAAAATTAAATGAAAAACGCAATCCGTGAGTAACATATTCTGGGTCAGTGTTTTTAGATTAATTGCAATTGCAGTGAGTTGCATAGAAAATGGAGTTTAGGTGCCGAATTACAGCCAATCATATTGCGAACGCACTGCCGAACTGCATCGGGCAAACAGGTGGAACAAGGTTTTCCACAAATACACAAATGGAAAATAAGTCAATTAGAGATTAGAGTGCCTCCGTGCAGTTGTTGCAGAGCTGCGAGTGCATACGACACGAATTATGGACACCACTTGGGGCATTGAGTGGGTTGGCTCTGGGAGATTAGGTTTTACTTTTTTTTTTTTGCTTTAATTGAGATAATAGAATACACGGATTTGGAGTGGGATTGATTGTCTTGGATATGTGATCAATTGCTTTGCAAAAGATTTGGGGGCCATGAATGTTTTTTTTCACGAGGACATTCATTTTTCAAAAGAATTGACATGGCATCGTAGGCTATCCTATGTGCCATGTTAATTGTGTTGAAGAGTCAATCCAAGCCTTAAAGGTTAAGATATACGTTGGATACAAAATTGAAATAATTTAATTGGAGTTGTAAGTCAGTTACCAAGAACAGATTCAATTTCAAGGGGATTGTGAAATTGTGATATCTGTGTAGACTTTTAGCAACTCATCTGAATCTGAATCAGTTGGGAAGAATGAGTCAACCGGGCATCGTAAGCCTTGAAGGCCAAAATATCATGGCGGAATTTATGAAACTATAATTTGTATGAATCAGGGATTAAGTATCCCAAGATATGTACATAATGTATATAGAATGACTTTTGCCGATTTATCAGTGGGGCTTTGTTTTGAAATTTCAAACAAAGAATGCAGCAAGTCAGTGTCAAGAAGTCACTTCCTTAATATTAGCCTAATATTTTTGGCAATTAATAATATAATCAATAATCTAGATATATATTTTAGTTCATAAAACAAAAGTTGTCCATGAAAATACGAGATTTTATCTTTTCTACGGGGGGTCGTCTAATAAAATATAAGTATTGTTCTGTTAACTTTATTTTTAAAATAATAATACAAATAAAAGTTGTTCTTGTCTTTACTTTTATACATTTGTTTGTTAACAAAAAGATTATTTTTGCTTGAATTAATTTATACTTTTTTCGATAAAGTTTAGTTTCACATTTACTGGCATATCAGGTTTGTACTGCATATTCAGCTTTAAAAAATGTTTAATTTATCTATTCACCTGAAAAAAAAATATTTTATTTCATATTAACGGAGAGTTTTTTTTTTAATTTTGTTGTTCTTCTTCGATATTTAACCGACATGTTTATCATCAGAATCAGGGATAGCAACCGTTCCACACCTAAATAAGCACATAAGGTTGACAAGTGGCGATTTTTACAGGCCGACTCCACACGATATAATTTCTCTCAGGATCTTCAACATGAGATGAAATATCCGATGGAGTCGCGTTGTTTCGGAATCTGTTGGGACGGGATGTCTGTTAGACATCTCTCTCCGCGGTTCTATCTTGACATCGATGTCTTGATAACAATTTGACGTTTGTGTTTTTTCTTTCTTTTTTTAGGGTTCATCTCATTATTTTTTGTCTCTCATGCGGGTAGTTGCTCTTTTTTTGCGCTTTAAAAATTTAGTTTGCAGTGAAAAGGCCTGAATACAGTATTTTTATTAGTTTATGTGTATTAACAAGAGTAAATGAGACAACATCTATATATTTTTAATGGAATAAATGTTTTAAAATGATAAAATTAACAAATATAAGAAGCAGAATTTCTATCTATTGACTTTTGTCAGAGATACAAACACATTAGCCTCTCTTGCTTTAATGAAATATCAAGACATGAACTGCCCAGCGAAGAAAAAAGAAAATGGTCTGATATTTATGTCAGAGATCTGGTTAGCAATACAGATATCATGTGGAGTCGGCCTGTAAGGTTGGCAAGTGGCGATTTTTACAGGCCGACTCCACACGATATAATTTCTCTCAGGATCTTCAACATGAGATGAAATATCCAATGGATTCGCGTTGTTTCGGAATCTGTTGGGACGGGATGTCTGTTAGACATCTCTCTCCGCGGTTCTATCTTGACATCGATGTCTTGATAACAATTTGACGTTTGTGTTCTTATCTTTTTTTAGGGTTCATCTCATTATTTTTTTTTCTCTCATGCGGGTAGTTGCTCTTTTTGTGCGCTTCAAAAATTTATTTTGCAATGAAAAAGCCTGAATACAGTATTTTTATTAGTTTATGTGTAATAACAAGAGTAAATGAGACAACATCTACATTTGTTTAATGGAATAAATGTATGAAAATGTTAAAATTAACAAATATAAGAAGAAGAATTTCTATCTATTGACTTTTGTCAGAGATACAAACAAAATAGGACGATGGCATCTTTGTAACGAATTAAATTAGTCTTGCTCATTAAAAAGCTCTTATACCGATTGTAAGATGGACTTTAAGCTTATGGTGTGTCAGTAAGCAAGTTATACTAGACCTTTTCAAAAAACAATGAGAACGCCCTTGAGAGAATGGATAGATTTGGATGAGAATTAACTCCTCTGAAAAGTATAGGATGACATGTTGGAGAAGCTGGCGAAGTTCTACGAGCCAAACAAAATAAAAAGTAAACTATTTCAAAAAAACTATTGAAATTACTTTAAAAAAATTAAAACTGTTGCTTGATTCGCACCAAAAACTTGATTCCAAATCGGTTCTAGAAAATTTGCTTTGTAGATGCAAGGATTCTCTTGAAGACTCAACGGGAATCCTCTTTTCGTCTTCGAATCATCATTATTTTTACTTGCGATTATAGGTACTATAATGCAAGTTATGCATTCGTGCAGATTAAAAATTATTAAATAACAGTTAAATATGAAATTACTATGATAGAGAAATATATTTGAGTTACTGGCAACATTCTGTCTGTCTGTCTATCTGTCGGTATGTATTTTGGACTACAGTCTAAACGGTTGGGCCAACCGTCTTCAAATTTAGAACTTAAGGTCATTTTGACATTCTACAGGAGACCGAGGCGGGTTAAAATCGGTACCTCCCATAAGACCGCTTATTTTCGACTTTCTAGAAAACTGGTTATCCGATTACAATCAAAATTGATATTTAAGAAGATGTAGCCTAAGTAATTTCACTTTTAATATTTTCGAAAACTTTTTTTTGTATTTTTAATAATTAAAAAAAAATTCTGATTTTTTTTATTTTGTTTTTAAATGTTTATTTTTGTGTTTAAGTTTTCATTCTTAAATACATTTTTTTTTAATTTTTTTTAAAAGCTCTTAAAAACGGTTTTATTTAAAACCTGTTCCTACGATTTTGAAAATACACGTCGCATTTTAATTGTTTGCCTTGCAGTTCCTATTAAACAAAAAAACAGAGAAAACCAAGAAATCTTGGCACCTACTTAGCGAAAAATGAGGCACCAAATTCTAACTCGGTGAAGTGATCTGATTTGCCTCAGAACACTTAGAGCTAGAAGACGCAGCTGATGTTAACGGAACATCAGTAGCAGCAAAACACTGTGCCAATATTTGGTACTACACTTCAATGTGCTACTTAAATTTTATTTCTATTTTGACTTGGTTTCCTCATGAACAACTTCGCTTTCCATCCGCTAGTGCGAAAGCGTAACGAAATAAGGCATCCAACTAAGTCACTTATAAAGAGTATTTTTATTTTTAGAGGTATAGAACTTTAAGTTGGCAACAGTATTTTAACTGGCAGCCAATTTGGCAGCTGTCAAGTAATTTATTTTTAGTTTGGTTTGGCATTTCAACATGAATAGACTGGCGCCTGAAGAACGCTTCCAAATTGTGCAAATTTACTTTGAAAATCATGGTTCTGTTCAAAATACGTATCGCGCACAACGTCTATTTTACGGTCAACGTATTCGTCCATCAGAGCAGTTAATTCGATTAACTATGGAACGTTTTTGCACCACGTTTACTCTAAATGATAATACGCAACCATGGAGACGTCGTACAGTGCGTAGAGAAGAAGTCATTGCTGCTGTAGAGCTTAGCGTAGAGGAAGACCCGAATCAGTCTATCCGCCATGGTGCACAGGAACTGGATATGTGTCTACACACTTTATTGAAGATTTTGCGGAAAGATCTTGATTTGCGGGCTAACAAAATCCAACTCGTGCAAGAAATGAACAGGATCACATAGCAAGGCGTTGATTCGGTGAATGGGCCCAAAACAAGATTGCCGTTGACCCCAATTTTAAATTTTGGGTAGCGATGGAGCTCACTTTTGTTTAGAATGGATACGTGAATAAACAAAATTGCCGTATTTGAAGTGATGATAATCCTCAAGAGTATGTTGAGAAACCGTTACATCCACAAAAAACTGACTGTTTAGTGTGCTTTATGGGTTAGTGGAATAATTGGTCCGTACTTCTTTAGATAAGATGCTGGCCAGAACGTTACATGCAATGGTGACCCCTATAGAGCCATGATTACTGACCTTTTCTTTCATCAATTGAACAATAATAATATGCAGAAGCTGGTTTATTGAAGGAAACGTTTGGTGACCTCATAGTTTCACATTACGGACCCGTGATTTGGCTTCCAAGATCGTGCAATTTAATATATAATATAAGCCCTAAACAATTGACCACTTGGTTAATCACCGCGTTATTGCCGATATACGGCCACAAATGTTGGAAGAAGTCATCGAAAATTGGACCTCCATATTTGACTACGTCCGAGCTAGTCGTGGCGGTCATATGCCAGAAATCATATTTACATTATAATGCCAGAAGATTTATCTTTCGAGTTTCGAATAAAGTAATTTCATATCAATTTAGAAAAATAATCTTTGTTTTTATTCCATTTCAAAGTCTTATACCTCTAAAAAAACACCCTTTACATGTATAAATAACTTATCAGCCCAATAATTTGCTACAGCTTCCCAGTGTGGTTGAAAGGTTTTCAAAAACCAGGACGAGAGATTAAATTTATTATAAAAGATGATGAACTTCGGTTAAAAATAAATTGCACGACTGAATCGCACGTACTTGCTCATATGTGCGGTCACATCGTCGAATAAAATTTAAAAAAAATTATTAACATTAACTTAGAAAAATAACACCTGAACTTAAAAAAGTGTCAAAACCACAACACTTAACGGTTTTTAGTAAAAATGGAGTACGCCATCAAACATCTTGTATAATAAAGAAATTATGAAAAAAGTATTTCGAAAATTCTAGAACGGATTTTGGTAAAATCCTGTTTTTCTATTTTTAGTTCTAATTTTTTTTTTAATTTAGGTATGAAGTTTTGTAGAGTTTATTTATACATGTGATTATAAAATTTTAAATAATTTGTTTTGATTAGTTTTAAAAATATTGATTTTTCAAAAAAAAAAAAAATGAAAAATTAATTTTAATCAGAAAAAAAAGTTATTCAAAATTTTGATATGCAGGATTAATCTGGCAACCTAGATCTTTTCAAATATAACATTTGATAGAAATCCAAAGAGCCGTTACCGAAAAAGCCTAAAGTTAAAAACACCGTTACATGAAAGGTACCATTAATAGACTTACCGTAAATTTGGTTCTGATCAAAAAATTCTCGAAAGTTTTCATCAAAATTTTTGGAGCCGTTTTCGAGAAAAATAACTTAACGTTTATATGCCAGGTATCGTTATTTTTAGCCATACAAAATTTCAATTTCCCAATGCCAGAAGAATCACACATGCAAAATTCGAAGTTAATTGCTTTAGCCGTTTAGGCTGCAGCTCGTTATAGATTCGGAAAGACAGACGAATGCATAACTTACCTTATAGTCCCTATATTATATATTATATTAAATATTGTAAGGGAGAGCTCATACAGCTCAGGCACTGCGGTGTGAGATTCTAGAGCTCCAGACTGAGACCAGAACTTAAAGATATTTTGGGGGTGAAAGGTTTTGAGTTTTTCCAAGGGAACGATCTCATCATGTTTTTTCAGATAACAGTGTCCGGTTATGATTCTAGTCACTTTTTTGAGAGTTTTCCTATCTAGGTTGAGTAGGAATTTTGGGTTTTGTTTGAATATTCTGGTACAAATTGTTTGGAGCAGATTTGACCAGGAGTTGTTTGCCAAGCTGGATTCCATGAGTAGCATGTTCTTGGCAGTATTTCTGAAGTAGTTTTTGCGGAGGTTCAGGGCCGACAAATGGCAACGAAGCACCTTCTTTGGCCAGGCTGTCAGCCCTTTCGTTACCATCGTAGCCCTTATATGCCGGGATCCAATGGAGAATCAAAAATTTCTTCCTTAAAGGTTCAGTGAGTATTAAGACAGTCTCTTGGACTAGCTTGGATCTCATGACAGAATGACATATTATCTCGCGCATTCGTTAATAGCGAAGATATCTGCCAGGAATATGGACGAATGAAGACCAGGGCAGACTGAGTGATTCCCCAAAAATACCGGAACCAGTACCTGTTTCCATTTTTGGGCCATCCGTATACCAAACCAGATCTTCACTAGAAGGGTGTGGTTTAAAGTTTTCCCAGTCTTCCCTAGGGGGATGACTATAGAGAAATTCTGTGTGAAGTTATATGTGGGGATTGTGACATCCAGGCACATACTAATTTTTTTGTGATTTTCCAAGCTGTTAAGGAGTGATAGGTGGCCCCTTGAGTTTGGGTTAGGGCTTACATATTCTTGTTGGAAGAGATGATGTAAGCTCAGTCTTGCTTCGATTCTAATGAATATGTGGATTGGAGGTAATACCAAAATTACATTAAGTGCAAACGCAGGTGTGGTCCACCTGCATTCCGTTATACATTTCGTTGCTAGTCTTTGTATACTTTCTAGCTTATATATTGATGCCATTCCCTTTGTTTTTGGCCACCTTACCAACGCTGCATATGTTATCGCAGATCTCACTACAAGAGTATATAGTCCATATAACCGCAAGTCAAAAATATCACATTTTAAAGCAATTCTAAAATCTTGTTAATTCCCATGATCAAGTATAGGTACGAATTCTTAAATACTCTTACAGCTCAACTTAAGAGCTGTCTTCTAAATCTTGAATCT
The DNA here is from genome assembly GCA_963971375.1 of Platycheirus rosarum. NCBI lineage: Eukaryota > Metazoa > Arthropoda > Insecta > Diptera > Syrphidae > Platycheirus > Platycheirus rosarum. Next base: position 35,229,145 of record OZ020510.1, on the reverse strand, counting down.
TGAAATTTTGAAATCTGTTCACTTTTACTGTTTCTGCAACAGTATGACAGTTTGATCTATAAATGGAATGGAGCCTGGGGATGAGAATAATGTGTCATGTATGTGTGTACAATAAAGTACTCTGATTTTCATGTGACATAACGCATCATGGCCTTCATATTGTCTTACTGGTCATTCAAATGTCATTCCTAATTATTCAAAACCCTCCAACATGATATTTTGCAATAATCCCATGAGACCATTACTACAGTCTTTTCTTTTAACCACAAAAGAATCATTTATAACGACACCTGCTGCTGCTGCTGCTGACACAACTCCATGGAGTCCATTTGTCGTTACTTGTTTGTTGTTGTTGTGCTACAAAAAAAAATGCGATCCATTCGATCGGCAATAAATCCGCAAATGACTAATGCAATGTCAAAGATCGCCGACTCTCTAGTTGATCGCGATGAGATTACACTTTGGCGCGGGACCGCGTCCAATGACATGCGATACTAAATTTTCCATCGCATCGTTGCAGTTGCAAATGATATGTCATGTGTGTGTATTAGCAGGTTGATGACACCTGAATGGATGTGCCATCCGTGTTCTTGCTATGGCAGAGCCGCTTGAATGCAGGAAAATTACATCGGAATGTTCTCTGTAATTTGAAAGATACGACATAGAAAGTTGTCAATGCATCAAGTTCCTAGATGCTAATAATTATTATGCAACCATAATATGCATGGTTGAAAGATATTCAAATTACTAGTGGCAGGTAATAATAACATATATTCATCCGTTAAGTTATAATGGAAAATAACATTGGAGTCGTGAGGCTTATAGATTTAAATTAAACGTTTTCAGACAACGGCTTTTGAGAAATTAAGTTTAGCATAAATAAATTCCATGACTCAGGGTGTCATAATATAAATGTGAAGCTTGATATTCTGCTTTGTTTGCAACAAGAACAGGAATGGCGCCCAATGTGAGCTCGAATTTCGATCTAAAAATTTGTATGTTTAAAGCCTGGATGAAATTGACCACGGAATCTTATTCTTATGACTTCTTAATTTATTTAAATTGACCAAAACTACCGAGTACTAACTGTAGTGCAAAAATTAGTATATAAAGTAAAATCACTTTGTAAAATCATCAAATTTTTTATTAATTCCTATAATTTGTAAAACCCAATTTCATTGAGGTATTTGACTCTAAATTGCTTTTCATCCAGATAAGTGAGTTTTTCTTCCAAAATGTACGCCATTTCTATTAAAACCAATGGTGCCCCCATAAGCTCGACGTAAGACGTGAGTAATGAGTATTGTGAACGTCACTTACCAGAACAACCTCATACCACCACAGATACTTTGCTTAAGCCTAATTTCAGCACTCAAGATCATTAGACTAGGCCTATGCGTCAAGTGGGGCTTACAAAATGCCTGAGGAGGCGTGATTTCAGTACAAAAAAAAAATACGAGTGTGATCCGAGCCTTTTGATAATTGCGTGCTTTCAGTTCTCCTTTTTTTCATTTTTGCATCTGTCAGATGTTTTTCATTTAAGCAACAAGTTTTTTTTGAAAAGCGAATTCGCTAACAGCACAACAAGTATCTAGGTCGATCAAATCAAATTGCACGGCGACCGAGAGACATAAATATTCATTTTTCTTAAATTTATGACAAACATTTTCGTAGAGCGATATTCTTTTGTTGGCTTCGGATTTGGCTTGCATGTGAGCTCACACTTTGGGATACAAATGGACTGTTTGGAGGCAAAGCGGCATCGATGAATTATAGTATCTGTAGACTGAACCGTATGCGTCATCTTGGGTATAACAAGGTAAGACAATCGGCTCCTTTTAGATTTTTTTTTTATTTTATTTAGAAGTTGGTTTGTTAGGAGCTGTTGCAGGGAGCCTTGTTTAAATGGACTATATTTCGGAGGCATTGACAACATTTGCTTGCTCAATTGCTTACACTTATTTGTACATTTAAATAGACAAAACTAAAATGTGACGTAATGTCAGGAATAGGCAGGGGTCTCCGATCTTACTTAAACAAAAGGATTGAGGTTTTGTTTGATTTTGAGCAGGGGTGCATCAAACGATTCTTATGATTTAGGTGTAATATGAAGTTTATAGATACGAAGCAGATGTAAGAATTCTTATTCTATATGTATATGTATACATCTAATATACTTAGTATTCGATTTCATTAGTTATTTTGTATCTAGTACATATCAGTATCGTTATCTCAGACGCATCGACCTTGATGCACTTAAAGTTAATACAAGGGAAATATATTGGGATGCTGTTTACTACATGCAATCGTCGAGTGAACAATTAGTTTCTCAACGAAAATATATGCACCCTTTAAAATACTCACGTGCCTTTAAATAAGCTTCAGATAAAGACCTTCTAACCATACGCTGTCGAAATCCTTCTCCAAATCAACCTGACAGGCACCCGTGCATTGATTCTTAGCATTGTTCTATTCTACAGCAGATACTAGCTTAGACGCGGCATGAATTGTGTGTGCCTCAAAGCCAAACTGGGTGTCAGGAATTATATTTGCGTCCTAGGCCCACTTGGACAGAGCTCTATTGGGAACTTTTTGGAATACCTTGCTGATACTCGGCCGGAGATTTGCCGGATTGGAATTATCCTTTCCCTTTTTCGGGAGAGGATGTTCAATAGCTGTCTTCCAACTCACTGGATAAAATGCGTTATTCAGCGCTTTGTTAAACAGTGTTTTGTATATGTCTATTGCATCCGCAGGTAGATGTCGTAGTACACTATTGGGTATACCATCGTTCCTGCTGACTTCTTTCTTCGGGATAAGCAAATTTATTTGTGGGTTAGGAACAGAATTTTGAAAGCCGAAACGCCGAAACCCCAAAATCCCGGGAGGTATTGGTGTAGTATATAACATGTTTGCTTATGACCCGGATGTCGTCAGTTCGATAATCAGGTTGAGAAGAAATTGTTCTAACTCCTAGTGCAAGCTAGAGCCGCCCGTGAGTTTTAAGTGAGAAAATAGTCATCTAATTCTCAATCTACTGCACAGAAAAAAAAGAGTTGGTTGTCTGTAAAGTCAGTTTACGGACGATAATTTTATGATAACGTCATAAGAAAACATTGGACCCTCTCGTTAAATCTACACACACACCCCAATATCTACATTTACTTTTTACTTTAACAAAACTCCGCCTATTTTGTATTTCTTTTTCTGTTCTTATTCTTTTTGAATTTGAGTGGAATTATTTTGGGAATATGCGCCTGTTAATTCTTTTTCACGTTTGCCTGGTGCTTGCGATCGATTTTGTTTAAGAAACCGGTTAGCATGAGTCATGAGTCTTATCAGCATGAGTCATGTTATTTCGTACGTGTAGCCTGTCATCGATTTATAAGACGTTATCACGTCAAATATTCTTTCCTTTCTCTCTAATTCTTTTAACTAGTGTCGTGCAACGTAATGGTGCATTCTTAAACGCAATGTGCCTAAAATCCCGAAAATCTAGAATCCCGAAATTCCAAAATCCTGAAAAGCCAAAATCTGCGCAATTTTTTCTTATTATAATATTATATCTTTTCTTGCTTTCGCTTTATTGTATTCCAAAAAAAAAAATAGTTTCATTTTCGGGATTTTGGGTTTTCAGGAACTTGGAAATTAATTTGGAAAGCAAGATCTTTTAGAATATAATCTTTAAAAAAAATATAAAATTTAATACAAAGCCGTTGACGAGAAAGTCAAAAATTAAAACAATCGTCATATGAAAAGTACTGGTAATAGATAGTAAATTTGATTTTGATCAAATGATAGCCATTTTCTCCCAAAATACTCTCATTTTTTTTATCAAAACCGTTGGAGCTGTTTTCAAGAAAAATAAGCTTTTTATTAACGGTTATATGACAGGTACCGTTATTTTAAACCTTTAAATAAAATTTAAAAAAACTCTTTGAGAAAGGCCAAAAGAACAGCCCAATCGCACATATCAAATTTGAAGGTCATCACTTTTTCATTCATCATTATGTTCAAAGAATAGACAGACAGTCAGACACACAGATATTTTTTTTTTTTACTAATCTTTTTAGGCTTCTGTATGGTATGGTGATCATGACATTGATTAATTTTTATTTCATTTTTTTTTTTACGAATCCTAAACTTGACAGTTATTTTTGTCTGTTTATACTTCTCTTACATGTAAATCCAAATTTGATGGTTATCTTGATTTTATTCATATTCACAGGTCCATAGTTTGCCATAGAAAAACTTTATCAAAACAAGAAATTATTCTAATATCCCGAGCAACGACGGAAGTAAAAGATAGTCTTGTATGATGAATTTACCGACTGCACAGCTGTTAAAAGAAAAATTATTTGAAAAAACATGGTTTTTTCGTTAATCATATTTTTAGCTTTAGTTGAATTGATTGAAAATTGTTTTAATATATTCAAAAGCCCTGTAAAGTTTAAATGCAACAAGAACACTTGGTATTAGGGTTCCCAACTTTACTAGAAAGGAAAGAAGGACGCAATTCCGTCAAATAAAAAAAAATTGGTGTGCAAAACTGTAAAATTGCCCAAAACTTCCGAAAAAAAAGTGTTGAACACAGAAAAATAGAAACACTATAATGCTCTGCTTTAATGACTGTTCTGATCGATTCGCAGAAATCTTGCACGAGCCCCTCAGAAAGAGGACGTGTGGCGGATGAGCCCAATCAATTGGACCAACGGTGGCGTCAACAGTCAACGAAGCAGACGCCCTAATGGGATACTGACTCCGGACTCTCCGGCTCCTTTTGTCAAAGGAATCCAACAAAGGACCTGGCCCTCCAGGTTAGGGGTTGTGTGTGGGGTTAACAGCCCTGCCATGAAAAAAAGAAAAAGTTGCGAAGCGACCAATAGCCTCGGAAAAGGACGGATTAACTGTTGGAGACCCGGAAAAACGAATTAAGGACAACGACCTTCGGATCTGTACGTGGAAGAAGAAGACCAGTGGCAACACTACCAACAAGCCATCAGAGATGCCACAACTGACGTGCTAGGTTTCACCAGACCACCACCACGAAACCTCTGGTTCGATGACGAATGCAGGCAGGCCCATGCAGCCAAACAAGAAGCATATAAAGCGGCGCTGCAAAGACAGACGAGAGCTGCTCGCGAGCTTTACGAGCAGAAAAACGAGAAGAACACCGGCTTCTCCAAAAGAAAAGAGAGAGCATGAGAAGCGCGCGATCGAAGATGTTGAGAACTCCAGGAACAACGTGCGAAAGATTTACCAACAGGTAAAAAGAACGTGCCAAGGAAAAAAAACCCGTAGAGATAGGAATGGAAATCTCGTAGTAGAGTCACAGTCGGTGCTGAGTACATGGAAGGATAATTTCTGCAGACTGTTAAACGGCGATGAAGACCAAAATCCCGCTGTCAGACAGAATGAACCATTCAACATGGATGATGACAGACAAAACTTCCGTCCACCTGACCAAAATGAAGTGAATATCTAAACTAAAAAAACAACAAAGCTGCTGGACCCGACGGACTACCCATCGAACTTTTTAAAGCGGCCGGAGATGACCTAGTGGAGTGCATACACCAACTCATCTCTCAAGTTTGGTCAGAAGAAAGTATGTCTCATGAATGGAACCTCAGCATCGTTTGCCCGATCCACAAGAAAGGAGACCCTCTAAACTGCGCCAACTATAGAGCAATAAGTTTCTGAATATCCCCTACAAGATCCTCTTTGCCGTACTATGTGAACGCCTGAAACATTTATAGTGACGAGCTATACAGAGTCTGCAATTGTTAGCATACGCTGACGACATAGACATCATTGGCAGAACTCGGCGAGCTGTCACTGAAACATTTGCTAGCATTGAAGCTGAAGCGGCTAAGATGGGACTAGCAGTAAATGAGGCCAAAACGAAGTACCTGCTGTCCACAAAAAGAGACACACAACACCGGCGGATTGGACAAAACATCACAATAGACAGGTACAACTTTGAGGTAGTTAGGGACTTTGTGTACCTCGGATCCGCTATAACATCTGACAACAACATCTCGTCAGAAATAAAGCGAAGAATTACTCTTGCCAATCGCTGTTTCTATGGGCTAGGGAGGCAATTGAGTAGCAAAGCCCTCTCTCGAAAGACAAAGGAGACCCTATCTGCGTTAACGGGCTTTGGAGGAGAAGGTTCAACCAAGAACTATACGAGCTGTACAATGACATTGACCTGGTCAAACAAATACCCATATCACGTTTAAGCTGGCTAGATCATGTAGAACGAATGGACAACAATGCTCCGGCTCACAGGTTCTTCGATTCCTTTCCAGAGGGTAGACGCAGTCAAGGAAGACCTCGCCTTAGGTGGCGCGCTCAAGTGGAGGACGACCTCAACCTCAACCAACTTGGATTGCGAAACTGGAGGCAGCTAGCCAAAGACCGAGCTGGCTGGAGAGGCATATTGGTTGAGGCCCAGGTTCGCCCTGAACTGTAGCGCCCCCTAAGTAAGTAAGTACCACAGTGGTTGTTTGTATGCAGGTGTACAATTTTGTTTTCTTGATTGAAATTTTTGCCACTGAATGCATTCGAGTATTTTCTTTTATTTGTTAGTTGTTTTTGCGTGTTAAATATTTATTCTGTATGCTTTAAAATAAATAACGATAAATAAATAATAATTAAAAAACGAAGTTTGCTTTCATTAGACTAGTGGCCAGGGCTCAACCGAGCAATATAAAACAAAATTTGGAGGAAAATATTAAACAAATAATTTTTTTATGGAATCATTTCAAAATCGTTCGACCAGTTTTTTTTTCAAAACAAATGTTTTTTTTAGAAAAACTTTTCGAAAACATATTTGAATTTTTTTTTGAGTATGTCACTTTAAAGAAATCTAGGAGAAAAATTAAAAAAAAATCTATAGATTCGTTTTAAAAAATTAAAAAAAATGTTTTTTTAATTTTAATAAACAATATTATTTAAATCATAAAACACTACATATTTTGAAAATTTCATTAAAATCCGTCAATTAGTTAACTAGAAAGTATGATTTTAAGAAAACAGTCATATGGGAGGTACCGTTATAAAACTTTTTTTTAACAAATTATTTAAATTAAAAAATAGATTTTGCATAGAAAACACCATTCAGAAAGTTTTATCAAAATCGTAGGAGCCGTTTTCAAGAAAAATAAGTTTTTCATTAAAAGTTATATGGCAGGTACCGTTAGTTTTGGAGCTAGAATGCGAATTCAAAAAAAAAGGCGGGTAGAGTACTATAAAAATACTATATACCAAGTTTGAATCAAATCGGCGCAACCGTTTAGGCTGCAGGAATTGATACGGACAGACAGACAGACAGACAGACAGACAGACAGACAGACAGACAGATGGACGGAATTTTCGGACCTACTTTTTTGACTTCTCTATCATCGTAATGTCATGTTTGATAGTTAGATTTTTTTTTGTTACGAATGCATAACTTGCTACTAACTTCACACTACTTAAAATGTTAAGTTCTCCACTAAGTTTTTTTCAATTATAAACTAAAAAAACCCCTGCACTAGTTAAAATCAAATTGAAGGTTTGAGAACCTTAGGGAATTTTGTTGTTATTGGATTTAGGCAGTGTTTGTATGTATTTTTTATTTTCAAAATGGCGTTTTGTGAGTAAGAGCCGTCTGAGAGTTTTTAGTTTCACACTAAAAAAAAAAATGCAGGGGATTCCTGTTATTAAAAGTCTAGTTTCACACTAAGAAAAAAATAATTTTTAAGTCGTCTATAATTGAAGAACAACACTTTTAATGTTAGAGCCAAATTTTATTTGTTTTAGTTTGGTATTAAAGCGTCTATAATTTTGGGCCATAGATTTTATTTCATTTCAAGACATTTCAGTTCTGCCTAATTTTCTGTTACAGTTTTTCTTTCTCTAAGAGATTATACCCCCACTCCTGAAAAAAGTAGTTTTCTGTGATTTTCTGTGCACCAATCAGACTAAGTGAAATGTCAGTTTTTTTGTTCAATTTGACAATTTTTTAATTTTTTGTGTACAAACATTTTTGTAGCATATACTAGCAGGGTGGGGAAATATTGTGCCATTGCCAATTCTAAAATTAAGTTTAGATTTTTGAACAGAAAGACATTTTCAAGTAAGGGAGGACAGGAGGACAAATAGATTAAAAGGAGGACTGTCCTCCTAAATGCAGGATGATTGGGAACCCTACTTGGTATAGTCCATTTTTGCTTATTGGAAAAACTGCTGGTAAAGTCTGGCAGCTTTTTGAATGCACTGCATAAAAACTCACCATATGTATGTTGTTATGTCATTTTTTATGAAAACAGCTCGAAGCGAAGACTTGAAAACCGCCTTCAATAATTATGTGTTTGGTGCGGACAGACAATGTAACTCAACGCACCACCACCGTAAGTGGCAGCAAACGTACGCAGCAACATCATAAATGGTAATTACACTTCAATTTAAATAACAGATGCGGTGATGAAAATGGAAAAGCCTTCAGCTTGTGGTCATAGTCATCACTTCATTCTGCGGATTTATGAAATTGATTTGCAACACGACCAACAATGCGAACGCTTAAGTGTGCAGATGGAAACCATTTCGCTGAATAATACTGCAATTACATTGAAATATTTAAAAAAAAAAAAAAAATTGAAAGTTTTGTTGAAATCGATTTTTGATTACATTCATGTGCGCATTTTTGAAAACCTGTATTTATGAAATCCATAAGTTGTTCTTATGAATCGGATTATGAATGGCTTTATGAATTATGCGATTGAACTTGTGAACTGCGCCTTATGTTTGACCCATTTTATGAGGTGATTGAGTGACTTTTGGTGTCCAACAACTCCAGTTGGCCCATAGGGATCCAGCAACTCCTTTGAAGACTTTAAGAATGAAGATACTGCTTCCATAGATTTAACCAAGTCTGCAGTAGTATCTTTACATACATTAATTGGCGCGACAGCTCCTTAAGGAGCCAAGGCCTAGTGACTTATACTCTCAACCATTCCTGTGTGTGTGTTGTTACTCTGCAAGAATGGAAGGGACCTACAGTTTACCACCGAGTCCGAACGGCTACATGAGATGCACTTTTTCGAGACAAATTTTACTCTTGGAGGTTTTGTCAGTTCCTCGCAAGAGGCAGTACCCCAGAAAAAAAGGTGGCTATGAGCTGGATTTGAACCCAGGTTCTTTCGCTTAGCAGTCCGACACACTAACCACTAAGCCACGGGGCACTACGTAGTAGTATCTTTAATATTGTGAAAGCTGACATAAGTTTTGGAAGCAAAACAGGGACTTTGCCGTTCGAACTAAATTACTTTAGCACTAAATTGTAATATCCATATCCTAGAAAATAATATTCTTTCTATTGAATTGAATTCCATTGACAAACTGGCTCTGCAACCTAACTTGCTCTACAGACCCCTGAACTAATTCTTGCCACCACGAGAACATGATAGCCGACAGGACTCCTTGAGTTCCACGCATCCTCACTGATATAGTTATGCAAGTCCACAGGCTGAAGTAACAATTTATTATCCACCCGATTTGGAGTTATCACACATCCAGAAGTCTACTGACCTCTGTGGTGTAATTGGAGCTAACACTCTGCTGTGGCCAAAGTCGTCCACACACCAACTGGACGACACATTCTCCTGACAAATTGCTAGCTTTTCCACAAAACAAGAGATTTCCGCTGGCATGCTGCCTGCCAAAGTATCTGCTTTCTGTGGCGTGACAATTTTTTTGTTGCATTCTCCACGTTGTCCTTTTACCAACAATTTCAGCAAAATACAAGACTTCACACATGCAACTCATATTTCCTGGTGCCTGCCTGCCTTCGGCTGTATGGCAAAAACCTTACGACCATGTCCATTTCACTTCGTGATGATAAGGATCTACGTGAATGGATTCTTAGTTTCTCAACTGGAACAGCTGTCCTAGGTTTCTATGCAAAACATCACCAGATTCTGCGGCGATAAGGTCCCATAAGCTTGACCAAGTAACGTGGAGCAAAATGATCAAGGTATCTGAAGTTGTTGCGAACCTTATCTCCGCTTTGCTGTCGGAGATATTCGAAATAGATAAGTTGGCCAAGGAACGGACATTCTGGCTATGGTGTTACCTAATCGGCAGGAAAACAGTTTTTTTTTTGTCCAGATCACGTTACCAGATAGGCTGAATAGTTTACATGTCCGCACGAGGATAGAATGGATACTTCTGTTTATTTTGAGAAGATGCCTTCCAGAAGCTGATCCAGTTGTTTTGTTCAACATCTTGTTTCAGCTGCCCAGAAAGGATGGCTTCTGATTTGATAACTTTAGCGGAACCAAGACCTGATTTTAGCTCCGGATATGCAAAGTCCTCGTATCGATGAGTTTTATGGTTGACTCTAAGCAGCTGAGCTCGTTAAAGCAGTAACATTGTTGGAACTTTTATATTTTTGTTAACTTTCAGCAAAAATGATTTGTGACATCAATTAGACATTAATGTTGAACACCATAGTGTCTTGAGCCTATTGCGTGACAGAGAGCCATTAAGGCTACATCGCAGCCTAATGTTGTATATGCCAGCCTAGTAGGTCTCTGGTGTTCTTGGGCAGGCTTGAAAGCTGTGTTACATCAGAGGCACACGCTTGACAAATTATAGTTAAGAGAATATATCTTAACTGTTTTTTTTTTTATTTTGTGGACCATAAGTGGAGTGAGGCTTGACCTATGATTTGTGTTTCCTGTACTCTGAACAAACACAGTAATGAGTCTTTTAATTTAGGTTAATCTAGACTAGAAAATTGATTTGGAATTATTAAACAGTTGTCTAGCTCTTCAAAATTTGAATAAGAACGTCATTAAAATAAAAATGACGATAGTTCGACCGATTTTATTAATTTCGGTCATTTCAACAATTTTTCTTAAGAATTTGGTTAGAAGTCTCCTAGAGTTTACCAATCTATACACCGAATAAAAAAAATAAAATAAAATAAGGTCGGTTTACGGACGATAATTTTACGTGATAACGTCATAAGAAAACATTGATGGCACCAACACCAACATACGGCCCGTTAACTCCGCCATATACAATTCCACTTATCACGTGAAAAAAAATCTAGAAGTAAATCTACTACTAAGTACTAAATTTAGTACTAAATATAGCATCAAATCCAGTACCAAAAATTCAATAGTACTAAATTCTAGTACTAAGTACTAAAAATCTTGTACCAAAAATACTATTGTACCACCAACTTAGTACCAATCGGCACCAGATTCGAGTAGTGAGAGAAAACATGGATATTGAGAAACTGCGCGCATGGTTCCCTGAGCACCTATCATTCTCTTACATCCAGTCGATATTTTTTTCTGAGCGCAGGAATCATTTGTCAAGGCGAACTCGAAGACGGAAAGCTTCTTTATGACAACATATTTTACCGAGTAGTGGAACAAATTTTTACGTCGCACTGGCGAAAATAAGATTATTGGGCTTGATATTTTCAAGGCATTTGAAAGAGTTTGGCATGAAGCTCTCTTATCGAAAATGCGTGCTGTTGGGATTGCTGTTCGTCGTTTCAAGTCAGATTACCACAAAATAAATGCTGGTGTGCCACAGGACTCCGTTCTGTCTCAGATTTTTTTACTCATTTTTATGAATGATCTCCGGTCTGTTATTTCTAAGGTGTGTCTACACCATAGAAACATTTTTTTTCAAAGATTTCAGACACATTTAAAAAACATTTCAGAAATATTTGTAAAGCACCTGCCCAGAGGTGGGTGTTGTACTCGAGTTTAGGGCGTATAAACGATTTATAAATTGTAGCCAGATCAGAAGGAGAAAAATATTTCTTGCATCGATACAGAAAACCTAAGCACTTAGCAGCATTCTTAGCGATCTTAAATATATGGTCGTTCCAACGGAGGTCGTCGTTGACACACATACCGAGAACTGAGAGCTTTTGGGTTTCTCCGATATAAGTGCCATTCATGGACAATGGCATTGGGGGAATGTTATAGAACGACAGAAGACAGCATTGAGTTTTCGAAGCAAACTCCACACGATTTCTATTACCCCATTTGACAATGCTGTATAAATCGGAGTTTAATGAGCTTGACATATGGTACCGTTGCAATTGTACGTCCGAAGCTGAGGGTAGAGTCGTCAGCAAAACAGTTAAGTGGATTAGAAGTAACAGACAGCAGATCATTTATAAAAAAGAGGAAAAGAGTCGGAGACAGAACAGAGCCCTGGGGCACACCAGCATTTATTTTGTAGGAATTATACTTGAATCCGTCCAATACAACTTGTATTAAATGGTCCAGAAGATAGTTTCTAATCCAACAAACAAGAGTATTATCGATCCCAAAAGCACGCATTTTCGATAAGAGAGCTTCATGCCAAACTCTATCAAATGCCTTGGAGATATCAAGAGCAATAATCTTACTTTCCCCAAAGCGATGTAAAGATTTGTTCCACTGTTCGGTGAGATATGCCATCAAATCACCAGTGGAACGGTTGCTGCGGAAGGCCATACTGACGGTCATGGAGAAGCTTTCGATCTTCGAGATATTCCTTCAGCTGACGGTTAATCAGCGTTTCCATGACCCTAGAAAGAAGAGATGATAGCACTATGGGTCGGTAGGAGGAGAGGGAGGATGGGTTACCTTTCTTAGGGACAGGCTGGACAAATGCTGTTTTCCATCTTCTAGGAAAGATTCCAGAAGAGTATGAGCAATGGAAAAGCTTACGCAGTGGCTTTGCCATTCTTCAAAAAAATGGTGGGTATTCCATCTGGGCCAGCGGATTTGTGTATATCGAGATCTTTGAGAACATTTGCTACTGTACGAGTGCGGAGAAAAATATGTCCCATGGAAAAATTTACATTCTCAAGTACAGGAGGGGCAACGTTGCTGTAAGGCAGCGTAGAGCTGCAAATGAGCTGCAAGCAAGTTTGCCTTCTCTAAAGAGTAGACAATAAGTTTGTCATTAGCGATGAGCGTTGGAAACGAAGATGTTGAGGAGTTTTTAATATTTTTTACAGAATATTTTGCCGTAATTTTTGGTCATGCAAAAATTTGGTTCTTTCAATAACGGTTGCATGAATTCCTTGCTTGTTTGGGCTTTTTCCGATTTTTCTTTGTCGATCTGAAATTAACTGTCGACTGGACTTCCTTTGTTAATTTTTATTTAAATTTTTATTTTCCTTAAAATGCCTTAGGCACACACATCGGTTTTGGACGGCCAGAATAAAATCAACCGATATTTTATTGGTAGCAGGTGCTTGCACACTCACCGAATGTAAGTATATACTATTAGCACGCACCACCAAAACTAGTTTTAAACGTCATACATGCCTACAATTTCACACAGCAGTCGACTTAAATTATCGGTAAATAATATGTGTATATGTAAGCGTTTATTTAGTCTCGTACGCGCCACTACTCCCCGGTAAAACCGGCGATATAGTGACAGTGGACGGCTGCTCCCCGGAATTTTACCGCTACCGATCAGCGTTCGGCGTGTGTGCAAGGTCGCGTTCCCACATGTGGTTCACTATTGAAGAGATATCGGCCTCCGAAACTGTGTCAAACAAAATTATTTAAGAGAAGTTTGGTATCTGTCTCATTGGTGTATGTCCTGAGGTCAAGCTCAAAGAAAATGGTCCATCTTCTTTTGTCAATTGATGAAATCCTTTGGTTTTGCAACTCGGCTACATCAGAACAAAGCTAAAAGGTTTTTTGTCTTCCCACCAAATCGTCACTATCACTATATATAACAAAATTGAAGCAGTTTCGGCTGTGCGCGTATAACGCGAGAACGACACAACGAATTTCAACAAATCTTTTTTTAATTAATAGGAAATTACCTCAAGTTACATTATACGACATATTTTTTTTAATTGGCCAAAGAAAAAATTTGCTTACCACGCAAAATGGCAGAACGTATGTACGATGTACGATGCACATATATTTGTTTTTTTTTTTAACAATTACTCCATACATTGGGTTGTTGCGAACTTCTACTGTAAAACAGATGGCGTAGGAATTATAATTTTTTTATTTTTTCGATTTTTTTTTATAGAATTACAATGATACACAGAAATACCGGGTATGCAGGTAACAGTTATGATGCATACAAATCGCCATCTTAGTATTTCCTGACGTCACTATCATCTGTTACTACTATTTTATTTCTTGTGTGAAGACTTTATCTTAACTAATACTAATACTAATAAAAAGTTACTGTCACGTATGTTTAAAAAATTAAAATACGGATTTTGTTTTCAAGGCTAAAGGAAGCAAAGCCGCGGGCACTGGTAGTATTTACAAATATTTTGTTTACTCTTCTTTAAATATAAAAAAAAATATTTAGTTAAATAAATGTGTTTTTTTTTAGCATCAGAAGCCTTTTTACAGAACTATCAACCTCAGAATTTCGACGACCGGCCAAAACTGACACTGCACGCAGTATCCATAGATTGAACAAATTTGTTCCGCTAAGTCTTATAAAATATCCTGAATATATTAAATCCTTTTCATATATTAATGGAGTATTACGACAAAATGTAGATACACTTTGTCGGTTCCAATAGTCCACAGTTTAATTTCCTACGGGATATGATAAAGGTTCTGTTTGCGACTTATTTTCTCCACTCATGCTGTTCGAATTAATTAAGTTAAACGAGTTAAAAGCGCTGTGCAATGCTACTCTATACGCATAATCAAGCCAACTAGTTATGGGACTTACGAGTCTGGAGAAGATGTGCGCATAAAGTATATGAAGTTATTTGTTTTGCAAAAGATAAATGATTTGCATTTGCCCGATGGACTAGCTAGGACCAGAGATCAGCGCGTTCCAGAGAAGACGCCAACCTGTTTGGTTTCCTCTTTATTAATTCCAGTTAATTTAAAAACAAACTGTTACCCGCGCATAGTGTTGTTCCCGCTGTTGTAAAGCGATTCCCAGAAACCACATGCACCAAAATAATTAATCCGCTTAAGAGATTTATGTCTTTTTCGTGCGCCTGCGCCTCCTTCATAACTAGTGTGCAACATGCCAACAACTTAAATCCCACGTTTAAGCACAAGTGCGCAGGTCTATAACACGTAATAACAATTAATTTCCACCCGGTGAACTATCGTTTTTCAAGGAATAATTGCCCAATAGAAGGGGCCCACCTACAGCTCTCCAAAACTGATTTTCTTTCTTAACCTCACATTCCTGCCACGATGAAATATGTATGCTTGGCACACAAACGTCCAATGTCCCAAAACAACTCTATTAGCAAAAGCCTAGTCGAAGCTGCTTTGTCACACACCCTGAGGACACAACAAATCCGACTCGCACTCGGTTTTTGTTGTGGGAGAGGGATAGATGCAGTACAAAAAGCATAGTTAAATTGTCTCCATTGGGACAACCTATATGGCCCGTCATTCGGTGTCTCCATGGGGAACAATATTACTCTCCACTCTTGGCTTCGCCAATCCAAACAGGGAGTGCCATCAATTTTTCATATTGAGACTTCATAAATATTCGCTGATGATCTGTCACTGTCAGTGTCAGTTATGATATGAATGAAATGTCATATCGGCCGGAGAGACTTCATCTAATTTAGCGAGTCCGCCGTGCATAAATCATCCAAAATGGCGTGGTCTGCTATCCATACCTTTTTGGAGAGTATATCACATTGCGCGCTAATAATCTCCATCCAGAGGCTGAATAAGTGACCAAATTGGTGACACCTCTTGTCGTCTAAATAGCAGATTTTGTGCGTAACTACGGAACACGGATTTACATGCGTTTTAGGACATGTTGACAGTGTATAGTGACTGCTGTTGTTGGTCTGTCAGTCTTGGGAATTCACCACACTGCATGCAGGTCGTTGTTTTGACGTTTGTTTTTTGTATTCTTTTTTTTTTTTCCTAACTTTGTCTCTTACCAGCCATTGTGGGGTTTTTCACTTCGTTAGGCCTAATTGAGATTGATACAAATTCAGCGGCTTTTTTATGAAAGTCTGGTTTATTAACTTTGGAACAAAAGGTACGTAAGGTAAGGTGGAATGTATCGAGGCTTGGCTGTGGCTGTGTGTGCGATGAATTAATTACTGCAAACTGTTCGCGTACCAGACAGGCGGATTAAAATGTTGCGCCTTCGACGCTTATTAGGCGGATTTTAATGCTGGTGACGTTGAAACAAAAAGTTGTTTGATATTGGCAATCCTGGCGATCATTAAAGTTTGATGGATGTCTGCAAAAAAAGAGATTTTTTGCTGGGGAAACCCTACCCATTTGGACGAAGCTTGATTGGCCATTATCATTCAATCTGATTGATTTGGCTGACGTGACCGGTGAATTTGACACGGTTGTTTAATTATTGATAATGATCGGCAACGGCGCTGGACCGCCTAAAAACTTTACCAGTTTTAGTGGACATATATAGAAAAACAAAGACTTATTCAAATTTTAACTTTGAGTGTTTTTGAAGGATTAGAAAGCACTTAAGATAACGATGTATTAAATGGCTCATTCTAGTTGTACACTCTTAGTTTAAGAGGTATTGATATTCTCACAGCCCTCTATTATGGCTATCAATGCGATCATAATATTAGATAAGTATCAACAAAATTATTAAGTCGGTATAATATTGATCGTTTATTTTTGATGAACTGTGAATTGTATGTACATTTTAAATCCATTGTGAATAGTTCTATTTATAAATTTGGTATTATGGCTGTCAGAAATATTGATACCAATCACTTTTTCAGCCATAAATTCTTCGTTGATAGATACATAAATCGAGTATCTCGTGAGGGAAAAGATACTTTAAAAATGAAATGTTTGGAGTTATTTGACGTGATAACGTCTTATAAATCGATGACAGGCTACACGTACGAAATAACATGACTCATGCTGATAAGACTCATGACTCATGCTAACCGCGATACTGTGATTCTTTCAACCAAATTCGATCGCAAGCACCAGGCAAACATGAAAAGAACAGGTGCAAATTTCCAAAATAATTCCACTCAAATGCAAAAAGAACAAGAAGAGAAAACGAAATACAAAATAGGCGGAGTTTAGCTACAGTAGAAAGTAGATGTAGATATTGGAGTGTTTGTGTGTCGATTTAACGAGAGGGTTTGTGGGTGTGAGTTAAGGGGCTGTATGTTGGTGTTGCTGCCATCAATGTATTCTTATGACGTTATCACGTAAAATTATCGTCCGACTTTACAGACAACCAAAAAACTAATAATATTAATATTTGAACTGTGTCTGTAAGAAATTCTGATGAAGAAGAAAATACAATCCTTTTTCAAAGGTTTGCGATCATTTAATGTTTATCAGATGTTTTAATGCGAAATACCCAGGATCCTCCCATGATGCTAATGTTTGGAATACGTCACAATTAAAAGCGACATTAGAAGATGATTATCGAAATGGAAGAATCGATTTTCGAATTTTTGGTGACGGATGATATCCACTTTCCCTGTACTTAATTACACCGTACAGAAACGCAGAGAATTCTGTGGATACAAGCAACTTTCAATAGAAAACATGCACAAGGTCGAAATATTATAGAACGCACTATTGGAATTAAAAAAAAAATTAGGTGCCTATTGCAACCCAAATTATCAACGTATGTGCAGCTTTTCATTATATTTGTGAAAAATATAGATTGGAAAATCCGGAATTCAACGTAGAAGAAACCGAAATTGTTTTCACAACTCATGAAGTGTTAGGTTATTCTGCACAAGGCTGTTGACAGGAGGAGTAACGGGTTGATTGCCTCCGGGGTCGTAGTTTTTAGAGAGCCCAAAGTTGTTCGAAGGGTCTCGTCAAATACTACTAATACATTAATTTTTCTAGGAAAACTGAATTTGCCCGCTGAAACTCGCAAAGATCTTAATGTATACAACAAATACAAAAAAAATTAAATGTGTTTTAATAGCGTCTATATCGTTCAAAATTCTCAACGCCATCAATGGTAAAAGTCTTCTACTGAAGGCCAGAGGCTCGACCATTGACATTGAAGTACAACATCTCGCCAGCGTTCTGGAGGATTTGCAGCTTTTGCGAAATTAAAGATCGAAAACCTTATCTCCTCTTCATAAAGAAAAATGGCCACGACTGGGTTGCACGTACTTGATCTTATGTGTGTAACTACATTGAAAGGAAAGGTCTTTGACAGAAACAAGTAACATTAACGTAAACAAAAATCACATGATTTGACCATATTAAAAGTGTCAAAACCAAAAAACTTAACGGTTTTTAGTAAACATTAAGTACGCCATCACACATCTTATATAACAATGAATTTATGAAAACTGTATTTCGAAAATTTTAGGACGGATTTTGATGAAATCCTGTTATTTATTTTTAGTTTTTTTGAAACCAATTTTTGTTTAGAATTTTAGTATGTAGTTTTGTTGAGTTTATTAATATACCAACTCTCTATACTACGTTGTAAGAAAAGTAAAATTTAAAAACAACAAAGTAAGTAGAAGACTCAGCAATAATTTTGGACTTGTTGAATTATTCATTCAAAATAGCTTTTTATAGCCCTGGACTTAACCTCTTTCTTTCCAACTTAATAAGATTACAAATTTAATTTTGTAGTATATAGTTCGCATTAGGTTTTTGTCAAATATAAATGATTTAAAATAGTCTCGGTAACTCACTTGGACTCATCAGTTGAAAGTGAGTACCTTTGTCACGACGCAATTTTTGATTTGTTCAGTTCAACATATAAACGGTGTTTTTTTAAACATGTGGTTTTCAAAAAGAAAAAAAACGGCTCGAATAAATTCCAGCAGATTTTCCCAATTTTGTGAAAATCGGGATCGGTGGCCATCTCGTTTTGGGCCCATTCACCGAACGTGTGACGTGCTTGATGGTCGTTCGGCTCCAATTCTTGCACGAGTTTGATTTTGTAAGCCCGCAAACCAAGATCCTTCTGCAAAATCTATCATAAAGTGGATGGGCACATCTCAAATGGTTACGTGTTATGGCGAATGGACTCATTCGGCTCTTCTTTAATACTCTACTCCACCGAACCGAACCATTATTTCGGTAATAAAATTGCATGGTTTGCAAACTAACTGAGGAGAAAGTCTATTCATTATAAAATGGCAAAATAAACTAAATATAAATCAAGTGACAACTGTCAAAAAAATCAACTCCGAAAAAAGTAGTGCCAGATTGAAAACCACACGTCTAAAAAAAACACGTTTATATGTTGAACTGAACAAATTGAAAGTTGCGTCTTGACAAACTTCCTCACTGCCAACTGATGAGTCCAAGTGAGTTACCGGCACTATTTTGAATCATTTATTGATTATTTTTGAAAATATTGAATTTCAAAAATTAATTATAAATAGAAAAAAAAAATTATTCAAAATTTATGTATGCAGAATTAATTTGCCTGTACCTATAGGTCTTCTCAAATATAAGATTATATATAAATCTGAACCGTTACCGGGAAAATTAAAAAAACCCGTTATATGAAATGTACCATTAATAGACTATTCCCGTAAATTTGAATTTAATAAAAAATAGAATCACACAGACCAAATTTGAAGATTATCATCGTTCCTATTCACCCCAAAAAGTGTATGAGGATCAGCAATACTTTACCTAGAATCGGAATCGGCTAGGACATTAGCCGGCCAAAGTGAAAAAAACTTGCATTGTACATGCACAGAAATAAGCGCAGAAAACACACAGATTTTTATTTAATGATTCGATTTGATTTACAAAAAAAATGTTCTATATTATAAGATGGAGTCTTATTTACGTTTAGAAAGGACAGGGCGTACATGATTACCCCTGTGGGCGGGAATATTCTCTCGGCGGCCCTGATTCTGCAAACACAACATTCACTGAAGGCATTCGCATATGAGATGCGATCGCAAGTTATATGCAAAACGAATAAAATAAATAAAAAAATTAGAGTAAAACTATAAAAACAAAAAGCAATTAAATAGTCTACGTATACAAAGCTTATACCTCGAAAATAAATACACATAATCCATTTATAAACTTAAAAGAAAGAACAATTATTAACTTGTCTTAAAAACATAACATTAGCATCAAAGATCAAACTGGCTCATAAGAATTCATGAGCTTGTTCAATTTCCAAAAAGAAACCTTTTTTTTAAATTTAAATTTGGTTTTTTTGCCATACACTTTATTTTTAATATTTTCTAGTAGAGCTCCAACTTTTCTTTTGTTCTCAGAGTGCAAGATCTGATTGAGCGATAGATTTGTAGATGTTTTGAACAGGTTGTTTTGCCTTATTTTTTGGGACGGAGGAGCCAGAATTGTTTCCAAGTCTTAGAAGCGTTCGACTAGACTGTCTTGGTTATGGTTACTAGATGAAGTGTCTACTCCTATACCGTGAAATAGTGTTGACAGATTACCCAATTTTATTATAATATCGACGATAGAGAAGTCTCTATCCTTGCCCTGGTTCAGCGGATCCACATTAGAATACATCAGGTTTCCTGATTTTAGGTAGTTCCATGTCTGAGGGCAACTTAATACAGGTGTCGTTGCATTCGTTTTATCCAGAAGTTTTTGCGCCTTTATTTCTTCCAAGATGGTGTTGGAATGTGAACTAAGTTTTCAATGCATTTTTCTGAATGACAGTATCATCTTAGTTGGTAATCATTTGATTTGTCATGATCATTTTTACTTCATTTGAAAGCTGTTTTGGATTGTTACTTCTACAGTCATCATCTTCATTCCAGCTGCCGTCATTTTACTTTCATACGTCTTTTACATTGTCCAACATTGTTATCGGAATTTAAGCGCATGATTTATATAGCTGCCACGTAAGCCCTTCCTTTCAGACTGGGAGCACAGATCTTTCGTTTTGATCATAGATCCAAGATATTTAAAATATTTCGCACTTGGTAAGAACTGTTTCATTCAAATAAATATGTGGAATAGGCCTGTGTAGATAAGAAAATGGACATTCATCGTGGTTGTAAGACTTAAGACGCTTCTATGGTGCACACAAATTTTGATGGAAAACTATTTGGTCATTATTGCTTGGCATCTAACCTTTGTAATGATTTGCTCGAAGTTTCTTTAGGGCAGTCCATATCAGATCCATGGTTGTGGGCTCTCTGGAAGAATCCCAATATTTTTCCATTGCAGCTATTGGAAATTAAAGCCTAGAAAACTCCACATGTTTTGTACTAGACGCTCTCCATTTTAATGTCTATCGATGGTATAACACAAATAATTTGTTCATAGTGGAGACATGCTTCGCCTTTTTCTTAGCTTAGACCTTTGTCTCAGCAAACTTTTATATATCAGACAAGATTCTGCCATCGGTTTCTCTGCCAATGATCACCATTATCAGCGAGATCAAGATCGTGTTCCCAAGAAAAGCCAAAATATACTCCAGTATATGTCCAGTATATGTTTTCGAAGAATGGAAGCCTTTTTCTTTAGAAACTATGTTTCATTATACCTCCTCGTTCATCACCATTCATGAAGCAATTCATTTAGAAATGTCGTCCCATGTTTTGCCATGACGCAACAAGGTTGGTCAAATCAAAAAAAAAAAAAAAAAAAAAAAAAAAATTCCAGGGCCACACCTGGTCGACTTACGATACGATAAGGACGTAAGGTAAGTTTTCCCACAGTCCATGAATTCCTTTCGAATTACCTGTACGATACGTAGGGCTTCCAATTAAGACAATATTTCCTTTATTTTCCCCACCCTCTTCGCTCTACGAATTCCCATCCAGTTCCAGACTGATTCAATTACCTCTATTCGCCAAACATAGTGAAACACATCTCTTCGCCTCAAATCTGTCTCTCTGCATTCTTATCATTCTGTAATAAATTTTCTCTTAATCAACCGAGGAATTCCCAGAGGACGCTAACAGCTCCAGACGAGTGCAGCCTGTCAATCATTCAATTCCATACCAACGTGCTCTGGTCAAGTGGCTACCTACACCACCATCGCATCGTCGGTCGTCCGTCGTCGACCGAGGAACAAGAGTGCTTCCGACGAAGAATAGATGTATATGGCCAACGTGTACACTCGTAAATTATTCCGAGACACTTTGTTCCCTTATTAATCTCGGATTTGTTATACAAAACATTAAACACTCCAACCAGTCTCCCAGAGTCGCGTTCGCCTTCGTCCCAAATTGATAAGTCTCATGTCTGAGGCACCTCGTTATGGCAAACCGTATATTAATGCTGACCATAATGATGGTGCTCATTAGGCCTCAATGTGGAGGCGAATCCCCAACATAGATACACTGTGTCTGCCAAGCCTCGAATAGATAGATTATTATAAAATATTTGGTAATACACACATTACTCAGGCCATCGTGTAAGCCTAATTAGATAGAAGCTTTGATACAAGAACAACGTCCAGGGCCCAGTTCAGTCAGTTATGCAATTACACTAACACACATTCCAATTCGACGACTGCTCAATCTATGGACCACCCCAAAGGGAGCATCCTCCAGAAATGCAAATCCCACCATCACGGTATTTTTAACTAGACCTGGAAGCTGGAAGATGAAAAAGCCAGACCGTTCGTCGAGGAGCACTTAAAATAAATTATAAATTAATGTAACCAGTCGAGGAGCTGACAGGATAGATTTTTGGCGTGACTTGGGTTTTGTTTTTTTTTTTGTGTTTGAGCCCTGAGTTGTCCTGGACAAGAGACATGGCAAACAAGTTCACCAACTTAAAAATGTCATCGATTTATAAACTGAAGGTATGTCGGGATGGGAGCAGCACAAGCTAGTAGTCCAGAAATGGCTTTGACTGTGGAAATTAATAACAACACGGTGACACGTACAAATAGCCAGCGTCATGAGAGTGTCTCCAGGTTGTTGCGTGCGCGCATCCACGAATCCATATTCTGACTTCCATACATGGAACTGGTAAAGCGAGGGGGCTGGAAATGATTTGAGACTTAGCTACTAGCTTCATCGAGCAAGCTATAGTCTATTCGGGTTCCGTGCTGCGTGCTGCAGGACTTGACGATTTCAATTACATATTTATTTCCTTCTTGGCCAAGAGACAGAGACTGAACCACTTAGATACGTGCTTCGGACGCGCATTTTGTAGGGTTCGGAGTTGGAGGCGAAAGATTGCAACTCTTCAGATCAGAATACTATGTGTAATTCAGGCAGGTGGAAGAAGTCTCCGGAACAGAAACAGTAATTAGTGCAATGCTCATGGAGTTGAAAGGAACATATATTTTAAAGTGAAAAGAGGCTGGAGAAACTTATTTTTCTGTGATTTTATTTCGAGTGCGTGGAAATGAGGAAAAAGGATTATAGAGCAGCGGCTGTCATGCGATGCTTTCTATCAGGGATGGCAATTTAAAATTTATATTAAGCTCAGCTTTTTTTTAGTAAAAGAGTTCAGGGAAAATTATAGTCGTTATATACTTTGACGTTGACGGATAGAAGTGACAGAATATGTTTTATTTGAACAACTGCCTATTATGGTTTAATTTCAAGGAGACCCTAATCGCGTCGGGGTTACAAGCCAAGTTCCGAGAATATCAAGCCATCTAGTTGCAATTTATATTTGTTGTTATTGGAAAAGCAGCAGGATCGATTGGCATTACAGCTGAATTTTATAAGTACGGCACTTCGGAACTAATCACCAAGCTGACAGTTATATAAGTTAATGCAGCAAATATTCCATCGCTCTATCTAGCTAATGCAGCGAATATTCAATTTCATAATTTCCACGATTTCCACGAATGATGCAGCGCACTGTAATAAAATGTTGGCGAAGAAACCGAAAAGCTCTCAGTACTCGGTGTGTGAGTCAACGACAACCTCCGTTGGAACGACCATATATTTGAGATCGCTAGGAATGCTGCAAAGTGCTTAGGTTTTCTGTATCGGTGTAAGAAGTATTTTTTCCCATCTGATCTGGCTACAATTTATAAAGCGTTTATACGCCCTAAACTCGAGTATAACTCCCACCTCTGGGCAGGTGCTTCGCAAACATTGCTTCTCCTGCTTGATAGAATCCAAAATCGAGCGTTAAGATTGATAGGAAATAGAACTGCCGCTGAAACAATTGCCCCACTCGAACACCGACGCAATGTTTCTCAAAAGTTTCTCCCGTAATACTCGTCTCGCAAGGAATGCTCATCAGTTCACCTTGGAGCCCAATTTCGGACGTACCGTGAAATATAGGGATTAATTTTTTTAGCCGAACAACACGAATTTGGAATAGTTTACCCGGCGGGATTTTCCCTAGCCATTTTGATCTGCTAACATTCAAAACCAATGTTAATCGGCACCTCCTATCTATTCCCTCCCTATCTTCGTAATGCCCGTGCAGTGTGTTCTACATTAAAAGGGAAACACATAACCCCTTGTGCGCGCGTTAATTATAAAAAAAGGCTTCATACAAGATATTTACGTTGATATTGCAAAAATGTTTTAATAAATGGATCGATAACAACAAACTACTGAAGGAGTTCCAAGCAGGTTTTAGAAGTGGGTATTCAACGATTGGCCACATTTTTACTCTCAAAAGTATTGCAGAAACATTCCTTGGAAAAGAAAAGAAGTTTTATGCTTTTTTCGTAGATTTTAGATCTGTATTCGATATGAACGATAGAAAGGCGTTAATTTACAAGCTCTACAGTTATGGTATATCATGGAAGTTTGGAAGGGTCATACAAAATCTTTACGGAGACACACGGAGTTGAATACGCTGGAAAGTTAATCAAATTATTGATGTTTGCGGATGATATTGTTCTTTTGGCAACCTCTCCTGAATCGTTGCAGTTGCAATACTGTCGGCTTTGGAGTTTGATAGTTAACCTGGACAAATCCAAGGTTTTGATATTCAAACATGGGCGAGGGCGCAAATGTGCAAGCGAATGGCATTATAATGAAGAGAACATCGAAGTTGTTACGGAATTCAAATATCTAGGAGTTATTTTCACAAGAAACCTGAGTATGGAAAGGCATCTGAAGGAGAAGCTAATGAAGGCGAAATGTGCAATTAGCGCAACATGGAATAGATGTTTTCATAACAAAAGTATAGCTCATAGCAGTAAATTTAGAATATTTGAGGCAGTATCAGCATCAATCCTTTTCTATGCAGCACAGACTTGGGGAACGAAACAGTATGATACTCTGGAGAAACTTCTACGGTACTTCTGCAAACGAATCTTCCAACTACATAACTAAGTTATCATGTTAGAGACAGAATTGTCGCCCTTGTTCATACGAACCTTAAAAATGCAAGTGGAGTATGTAATGAAAGTTTTAAAGATGGATGATAATAGACTACCAAAAATAGTAGCTCCTCAAGTCATAAAGAATAAAACAAGCTGGTGCTGATTGGCTAGATCTAGTGACAGACTGTGGGATAAATATAAATCTGGATAGTGAAGAATTAGAAATTTCGCCTTACCAACTCATGCTGCTGTAGACTTAAGACAGCGTGAAAAATACTTAAATGATGCAAACTTAGAAGAGAGGAACTATTTTAACGATGTCGACAGTACTGCCGAAATATCAATGATGGTAAAGCTGCAGGGAGAACTTATGCCACAAAATTTTCTACCACATAGAGATGATTTAACCATAGTTTGCTCTTTGTGCAACTTTGGTGAAAGAGAAGATATTCTCCACTTTATAGGAAGGTGTCAAATTTTAAAAGAATTAAGAAGAGATGCATTTGGAAGTGACATGTTGACGCAAAGCCAAGTTATACTATTGCTTAACAATTTAGATATTAAAAGACTATACAATTTCTGCAGACTATGTAGCTCTTTCCTATAGAAACCAAATCATTAATGAAAGTTTTTAAAAAATATCATTTTTAATTTTTTGTTAACGAAAATAAACAATTATAATTTATAAATTTGATGAAAAATTTAATTGTACTTTTCACACTAAATGTATTAATTTTTAATGTTTTGTCAACTAGGCAGACGGCAAAAATGACATGCTTTTTTGTTTTCTTTTTATAATATTTGTATTCAACCAACGATAAAAAAAAATAAAAAAACAATCTAATCTATTTATTGTTATGACAAATGAGGAGGGAGCGAGCCCATCTGCACCTCACATATCAAGGTTAAAATACGTCTATATAGAAAGCTTCTTTTACAAAGCTAAACCTACCCTTCCGGAGACCAAAGAAACCATTTTGCTCCTTCTATTTTAGGTAACCACCGCCTACGACGAAGCAGCTACTTCCGAGCAAGCTGGACTATCCTTTTAACTCGTGGTACCTGATTTTAAATCAGTGGCGGCCTGGCTAAAATCTGAAATCAAAATGGAACTTGTTGATCGACTTTATACAACCGATAGCCCACCAGCCATTTAAAAGAACAACAGTCCTGGAATTTTCAGCATTACAGTCATACAGAACAAAATCTCATCGCTACCCCGCAGAGATAACAGAAGGCCCGTAGATCGTTTACCGGGTTCAAGAAACTCCATATAATGTCTCTTACCGCAGGCGCACCTAAAACCATAGGCCAATTCTTCCCCCAGACCTATAGGGAAATGATAGAAGTGGCAGGTGATGCAATGAATTCGACGTTTCACAATACCCATTCCAACACCAGTGTTTTGACAGCAAAATGACCGTATAGTTTCCTTTCGAAATTTCAATAAGTAAAAAAAAACAACACAACTACAGCGCCACCTACTATATCGAACACAGGTTCCAACAAAAAAAAATTCTTGAACATAGGTCAAGAAAGAGGTATATTACGAACACACGCTCAACGGAATCTTACCCTACTTTTATTATCCTACTAGAAATGTGAATATATCTTTGTGCGGATGTTTGTATGTTTGGAGGTTTGTTCCGCAATCACGCCTCAACGGCTTAAAGGATTTGGATGAAATTTGGTACTTAGATTAATAATATACTAGATTGCAACATAGGCTGCTTTTTATACCGGTTTCTGTAGGAGAGACCTAAATATGAAATCTGGCATGGCTAAAGGTTTGTTTGATATGCTTACATGACTTAACGACTGCACGAATTTGTGAAGTAAATAGTACAAATAATGTAATCTAAAGTTTACGCAAGACGAAAAATATAGTATACAAAAAAATAAAACTAGCTCATATGTTGTGTGCGCTTGCGCATCATGCGAGAACCAAAAATGAGTTTGAACAAATATTTTTTTTAATTAATAGAATGTTAGGCCAACAAATATAAAGACATATTTTTCGCAATAAACTTACTAAAACTTAGTAAATTAACCGTAGAAAAAAATTCGACACAAAATTATGTATTTGTATGTTTTCTAAATCCACGTAATACATTGCGCAATTGTGTTCTACTACCTTGCAACAGATGGCGTATTATAACTTTTTATTTTTATATACGTCGAGAAACTTATTTTTTAGGGAGGGGCTAAAATTTAAAAATAATTTAGAATCATTTTAGTTTTGTTTTTTTTTTAAATATTTCTTGAAAGTTTTTTTTTATTTTTCTCAAAATAATTTTTTTTCTCTGGGCATACCCTAAGAGCGTGTTTAATAAATACCACTGCCTAATAATACCATCGTTCTTACTCTTCAGAAATCATCCCCCTCCTCCTACCGACTCATAGCACTTACTTCCCTTTTTTCTAAGCTCATGGAAACGCTGATTAACGGTCAGATTAAGAAATATCTCGAATACCGAAAGCTTCTCAATAACCGACAGTATGGCTTTCGCAGCAATCGTTCAACGGGTGATCTTATGGTATATCTCACTGAACATTAGATCAAGTCTTTACATCCCTTTGGCGAAGGTAGGATTGTTGCATTTGATATTTCCAAGGCATTTCATAGAGTTTGGCATAAGGCTCTCTTATCGAAAATGCGTGCTTTTGGGATCGATAATATTCTTGTTCGTTGGATTAGAAGCTATCTTCTGGACTCAAGTCTAATTCCCACAAAATAAATGCTGGTGTGCTCCAGGGCTCTGTTCTTTCTCCGACTATTTTCCTCAGATTTTCATATCCGTTTGATGATTCACGTCCTTCGTACAGTTGCAACGGTACCGTATGTCAAGCTTATTAAACTCCGATTTATACAGCATTGTCAAATGGGGTAATAGGAATCGTGTGGAGTTTAATGCTTCAAAAAAATCAATGCTGTCTTCTGTCGTTAGAGCTAAACATACCCCCAATGCCATCGAAGAAACCGAAAAGCTCTCAGTATTCGGTATGTGAGTCAACGACGATCTCCGTTGGAACGACCATATATCTGAGATCGCTAAAAATGCTGCTAAGTGATTAGGTTTTCTGTATCGGTGTAAGAAGTATTTTCCCCTTTTGATCTGCCTACAATTTATAAAGCGTTTATACGCACTAAACTCGAGTATAACTCCCACCTTTGGGCAGGTGCTTCGCAAACATCGCTTCACCTGCTTGATAGAATACCAAATCGAGCGTTAAGACTGATAGGAAAGAACTGCCAAACAATTGCCCCTTTTGAACAACGACGCAATGTTTCATGTCTTTCCTTATTTTATCGTTTCATTTATAAAAAAATGTTCACTAGAAGTAGCCATTACTCTCCTTAAAAGTTTCTCCTGTATTACTCGTCTTGCAAGGAATGCTCATCAGTTCACCCTTGAGCCCGATTTCGGACGTACCGTGAAATACAGGGATTCTTTTTTTCTAGCCGAACAACACGAATTTGGAATATTTTACCCGGCGAGATTTTCCCTTGCCATTTCGATTTGCAATCATTAAAAAATAATGTTAATCGACACCTCCTATATCTCCCCTTCCTATCTTCCTAATGCCCGCGCAGTGTGTTCTACATTAAGAAGGAAACAAATAGTCCCTTGTGCGACCGTTAATTATAAAAAAAAAAATACATATGCAGCCACTAGGCAATTATCTAACATAAAAACAAGTTAGTGCTTGACGATGTGACCGCACATATAAGCAAGTAAGTACGATCCAGTCTTGCAATTTATTTATAAAAGAAACGATAAAATATGAAAAGACATGAAACATTGAGTCGGTATTCGAGAGGATCAATTGGTTCCGAGACAGTTCTTTTTCCTATCAATCTTAGCGCTCTGTTTTCTATCGAGCAGATGTAGCGATGCTTGAGAAGCACCTGCTCAGAATTGGTAGTTATATTTGAGTCTTGGCCGTATAAACGCTTTAAATTGTAGCCAGACCAGAAGGTGAAAAAATGTCTTGCGTCGATACAGAAAATCTATGTTGATGCAAAAGAAAAGCTTTTGACTTAAATTATTGTTTAAGCCAAACATGATAAGGTAGTGCATCCAGTGATAATTGATATTGATCATTGAAATATTCAAAGTCATTTTATGTATCCCGCATTGGGCTATACCGAATATTTTCTTTGGCTTAATACTTAATACATAATCACTGATTTGTGTTTTATTGATATAATAAATGATATCATTTTCCAGCTTAGTGATTTAATGCAGCGTTAACTCCCCTCCATGCAACACCCATTCATAATTATCTCAAGAATAGGGATAATTATACAGGATGGGCCAAAAGAATGTTGTTTGGCTCTCTTTTTTTTTCTAAATGAAAAACTTCATTTCTGTTTTTTGATTATGTTTATTTGATTATGTTTATTAGTATTGTATTGGTCAAGTCGAGAAGATGATATCGGCCAAATGTGCGGCGTCATAATTGATTGATTGATTTATGGCATTTTTCATCACTTCTGAAACGTATAAATCAGACAATCTTGCGGGCCAGTGCAAATCGCCAAAACGAGAGATGAACGCCGCCTTCAGAATATCGGTTCATGTCGGTTCATGTATCGCTCCATGGCTTGTTCTCTTATATTCTGCATCTGTCTAGTCCACAAATGTCAAAACAGATTTGACATTGGCGGCCATTTGTAAAAATGAGAGCATCTTTACATAGGGTGATTTCTTTTGGTACACCCTGTATATGCGACAATAATTGTCTATTTATGGAACGCATTTTCGAACACTTAATCTTAAGGACGCATGGGTAACAATATATTCTATTTTATTAGTGTTGGTAATTATAAATTTTCTAAAACTTGGGGTTCTCCGAGAGACAGGTAAGGCCTTTGTTGTAATATAAAATTTAAAATATCTTTTCTTAGGAAGTCTTTCAAAAGGATCTTAGGGATTATTATGATTTTATCTACCTGTCTAATCATGAGCCTCTTTTATATAAGGTATGTAATAAACTAACCTAGCCAAGATATCAGTTTCTTCATTGAATTCAAATTAATAACATTAAAGTTCTAAAATGCTTTTTGAATATATTAAAAGTGACGAGAATGGCAATAATGTGGATTGTATAATCGATAATGACGTTTTCCTATAAAAATTACCAAGTTTATCATCTCATTGGAAATATATTTTAGACGATATTGAGCACACCAAGAAAACCCGAATTGAGCGATCAAAAAATCAATCAGAAGATATAAACGACTTTTTAAAAAGGTTTCCTATAGACTTTGAATGAATCTTATTTAATCTTAATGAATTTGAATGTCTTATGACCATAATCGTATCTACCAGTTTAAAGAAATATGTTTTTAAAGTAATAATTTTAAATATAAGAATAAGCAACAAAAATTGTAGTTTGTATTGAAAATGAATTGAAATATCTGTTCATAATAAAAACATTATTAATTTTATGTAAAAAATTTAAGAATTTTAATAATTAATCAATAATTAAGATGCAAAACTATTATTTTAAATTTTAAGCAATTAGTTCTCAATTATTCTTTAAAACACAAAAAATAAACTGACTCAAGTGAGTCGAAGGAGCCTCCGCCCAAATATGGGAGTTATATTCTAGTCTTGAACGGATATACGATTTGTAGATATTAGCCAGATCGGAAGAGGAACATTTTTTTTTGCATCGACTAAGGGAGCCCAAACATCGTTCCACAAGAGTTTGTTTGTGATGTGAACAGTATTTTATACGTACTATATGGGAGAGTTAAGGATTAGTTCTTATTAAAAAATGAAATGAGATATGTAGGTATGTAACAATCAAACATGACATTTTGATGATAGAGACGCATTATGTAATTAGCGAACAAGAAATACTACACCTGTTTACACACAAACCACTATCAGAAAGCGCTTTCAGAAAACCCTTTAGTTTTCATGGTGTAACGAAGCGAAGATTGGAACTTTGATGAAGACATTTTAGATTTTGACTATGATGAAAAATGGGAATCGTATGCTGATGACTCTGCTATTGATCCGGAAATTGACATGGAATTCTGATGATTCGGTGGAAGATTGGGAATCGCATGTTGACTCTGGCTTGCAAACGGACACGGATACTCAATCGGAAGTTGAGGAAAACACAAATGTGGAACGAGATATGTAGATTTTAAAATATAATAATAAATTAATAAACGATTTTTAATTCTAAAGGTTCAAATAAACATAATCAAAAAAACAGAAATGAATTTTTGAAAACCTCAGAAGGAAAACGTATGCTAAGTGCTTAGATCTGTCTGGCTACAATTTATAAAGCGTTTATATGGCCAAGAGTCGAGTATAACTACCACCTCTGTGCAGGTGCTTTTCAAGCATCGCTACATCTGCTCGATAGAATACAAACCAGAGCACTAAGATTGATAGGAAAAAGAACTGTCTCGGAACCAATTGATCCTCTCGAATACCGACTCAATTTTTCATTTCTTTTCTTATTTTATCGTTTCTTTTATAAATAAATTGCACGACTGGATCGTACGTGCTTGCTCATATGTGCGGTCACATCGTCGAATAAATTTTAAAAAATTCACGACTGGGTCGCACTAACTTGTTCTTATGTTAGATAACTGCTTAGTGGCGATGGCGGATTGCGATGGACTTATTCGGGTCTTCTTCGATACTATGCTCCACCGAAACCAACCAGTAGGTCTATTCATTATGAAATGGCAAACCAAACTGAGCATAAATCAAGTGACAACTGTCAAAAAGACCAATTCCAACAGAAGTATTGCCAGAATGAAAACCACACGTATATTAAAATAAAAAAAAATATATTTTTTTAGAAAATACTTTCATTTTTTTAATTAGTTTAAGAGCTTTCTCGGAAAAATTAAATATGCAATAAAATTTGAAAAAATGTCTATCGAGGAAAAAAAATTGAAAATCGTACGACCAGTTTTTTTAAAAAGTCGATTTTTTTGAAAAACTTTTCGAAAAAATATTTTAAATTTTTTTCTAGTATGTCATTATAAGGAAATCTGTAGTTTTCATCTGGGAAAAATATTTAAAAAAATAAATCAACCGATTTTCAAAATATTTCGAAAATCAAAATTTTTTTTAGAAAATTTTGAAATGCAATATTAATTAAATTATAAATAACTTTCTCTGTGCAAAATTTTATTGAAATCGGGATAATAGTTTACGATAAAACCGCATTTGAAAAAACCGGTTACATGAGAGGTACTGGTATAGAACAAATTTAGAAAAATTTATTCTAACCGAAAGATTTATTGCTGCAAAAAATTATCACCCTGAAAGTTTTATCAAAATCGTAAGAGCCGTTTTCCAGAAAATCAAACTTTTTGTTAAAAATCGTATGGCAGGTACCGTTATTTTTCGATCTAGAGCAAAAATGAAAAACACTCCTCGAGATACTACCTAATAAATACTAAATACCAAGTTTGAAGCAAATCGGCCTATCCGTTTAGGCTGTAGAGGCACGAACAGACAGACAGACAAACAGACGGACGGAATTTCCGGACCCACTTTTTTCAAATTCTCTATTATCGTAATGTTATGTTTGATTGTTAGATTTTTTGTTTGCACGAATCCATCGCAAGTAAAAATAGAAAATAAAGTTTTCTCGCGAAAGTTTTTTTATCTAAACATCTTAAAACAAGTCATTTTATATAATAAAAATAAATAAAAATAATTTGCTTAGTGCGCCCTATCAGCTATACTCTGTTCAATTTATATTTTCAGTACAGGGAAGATAGAATATTTGCCTTTCACTCTTACTGTGATAGATTCCTATTAGCTATCTCCATTTTAAAGCTCTCAAATGGTTGCCATGCTGGCATTATAAATTGGTATAATTCTTACACAAATGTAGGTATGGTTACCAACTGTCTATTCCAATTTTATGAAAACAGAAACATGTAGACTGTAAACTAAACTTATATTTTTTGTTCACCAAAATATAAACGACACCACCAAAGGTACACAGATTTTTTATTTTATACAAATCCTTGGAGCCGTTTTCGAGTAAAATAAGCTTTAACTTAACGGTTATATGACAGGTACCGTTAGTTAATATTTGACCTAAACAAAAATTAAAATAAGAGTGCCAAAATAATCTTATGTTATAAATTTGAAGACGATCGAGGATCGTTCAGGCTGTAATCCAAAATATGTACATCCAGACAAACAAAGTTTTCCAGTAACTCAAACACGTTTCTTTATCGTAATGTCATGTTTGATTATTATCTCAATTTATTTTTATGTACGAATGCATAACTTGCATTAAAGTACCTATAATCGCAAACACGAAAAGATGTAAACCAAAAAAACATGGCGACTACACTATCTTCTTTAAATTTAAAATATGCTCATTCGCTCTAAGAAACCTTCAATTCTGGAACTTTCATAACAAAAAACCAAAGAAAAAGGTATTATAATTTCCATTAATGGCGAATGGTAACTCTGCAGTAGTGCTTTTTAAAAAGATAAACACAATAAGCGAGAGGCAAATTTATAATCAGTCTCCTCTCCCAACAGCTGAGGAGCAGACAGTTCAACAACAATTTCAATATATTTCAGGGTTCTCTTTTATATTTAAGTGGCAATTTCTTGAGTTGAGTGCGATGCAAACACTTGCAGGTACCAGTGTGTTTGAAAGCTCCCTTCCATAAGGTCTGTACTGAAAATATAAATTGAACAGAGAATAAGTACTAAGTGTGTTTCTAAAAGAAAATATTTCAAAGCGCATAGAACAGAAACCAGTTCAAGTCGGGGTGGGGACCGTTCAGAGCATGTTCGATATCCTCAGACTCTGAAACACCCACGGGCAGCGGTGGAATATGCACAGATATATCTGAGTTTTACAGATATTTCATTATATTCCAGATGATCACATCTGGGGCCTTTTTCCATATGTGGAACTCAGATTTTAAGAAATTCAAAAATAACTTTTTTTAATTTTCCACTGAATTGAAATTTAAATCAACTTTTCTGTGAAATATATAAAACTTAATAAATGATTTTCAACATCAAGTGTAAGAACACAATTTTCCTATGGTTAGTTTTGGGGGCCATTAAATGCGCATTCTTTATCAAGCGATCCAGGCAGAATTTCAAATGAAAATGATGAATCAATCGAACTTAAAATTTATGGCCAATTAACATTTTTTATCCTTATATGATGATCACTTCGTCTCCATGACTTACATCTAAAGTGGACCTCTTAGATTCCTTCATTCTCAGGTTACATATATAAATTACAATCGTCTCAAGGCACAACTGCAGCCTTGATTTTTCGCACATTGCCCCAGAGTGATCCAATATTGCAATCGTGCCTCTACGATGGAAAAGCAATATCTGGAGGGAGGATTTATGAGATCACTGCTCCATTTGAGGGGAGATTATTGCCAATGTTAGATTTAATGGCTAAAAGATAATTTGTCTAGCGTGTGCCTCTGGTGAAAATTATAAATTACTGACTAAACCGCAGAGATCTATCTATAGATGGCGATTTATGTGGACCAAACAAACGCATTGGGAGAAGTGTGTTTGGTGATGGTGTTCGTTGATAGCCATCGAAGATTTTAATGTCTTGATCGCACGCAAACGTGCTCCGACAACCAAGTCATTGTGTACTACAATGGAGTGGTAACCGTTAATCATATTGCTGGAAGAGTTGCAGCGTGCTATACCGGCGTGAGTGTCGCAACAAGGATCTTGGACTAGTGCGAGTTATGTACATTAGTATAGTCCTGATGGAAGAAATGGTCTTGATTGTTTTAGAGGCCTCATAAAAATTGAATTAAAAAATATTATCGTCGACAAAATGGCACCTTGCGGCAAGCCTCTTTCATAACTTAAATATTTCAACCTTTCGCTAAAAATATTCCTTAAAGATAAACACACTGGCTCTCCTTAAAGTCAAATGTTCATCCTGTATAGATTGCAAATCCAATCTTTTAACAAATGTTATAGAAACTACATTGTAATCTTAAGTTGCGAATTGCAACATTCCGATTATAAAATTATCTTCAATTAATTTTTTAATTATCCTCAATAGACTTTCCGATCGTAAGTTATGCTCCTCCTTAACATAAGCCTACCGATAGCAACTAGTTCCAACTGAATTAATTCGAACGACGGACGTTAGGGTAGAAAAAGAAACATCTGTGCTCATAAAATCTCGATCATATCCCGTGGGGAAATTAAACGGAGCTCCATTTAAGCCGACAAAGTGTATCTACATTTGACCATAATACCCAATAAATATCGGGACACTCTGATCTTATCTTGTGTTGAGTTATGGGTTGGGTTTACTTTGAATTAATAACTGTACTGAGCCTTGGCATAAAGGTTGGCTCCCATTCAACTCCTTGAGTTTACTCATATGCGACTGAGGAATATTTGTTTTGGAGTTCGACTTAGATTAAAAATTATCGATCGTTTAAAAAATTCAGAAAATATTTTTTTATTTGTATCTACTTAAACATATAAAGAGTCTTCCAACAGGGACTTCCGAATTTTGACAGTTGAAACTACATCTGTCAAATTGGCTGTAATTTATTCAGTCTGTCTTGCCAAATAACCATGGACGGATATATAGCGTTTTTTTAACACTTCAGATTCTTTGATGTAGTAAGCTTAGAGCAAGCTTTTTACTACAATCAGAGGTTCATCATAAATGCATGTGTTAGTTGTTAGTAAAAAAAAATAAAAATAACACATGCAAACAATACAAGAATTAAAAAATAAAAGTTAACTACTTCCGCGGTAAATTAACCGAATACACGCTAATAAATAAGAAGCATCAATTTCGCCCTTAATAAGTTAATGAAAAAATATTAAATCATTATTAACACGCCTTTGGTGATCAGTTTGCATCTGCAGAAGCTGTATTCGCTGTTCATACATATGGTGGCAGATTGAATGGATCATTCCAAGGTAGACCTTTAAGGGCAAAACGAATGAAATTGTGGTGGATTGCTTCAATACGGTTCTTATGAATTAAGTAATATGGAGTCCATACCTGTGTAGCATACTCAAGGTGGGGGCGAATGTAGCAATTGTACAAGGAAAGAGTCCCATATGGATTACTAAATTCCTTTGCCCAGCGTCTTATGAATCCTAGCATAGAGCTAGATTAATTCACAATAAAATTAACGTGTTGAGTAAATTCAAAGTTGGAGGTAAAATGGACACCCAAATCCTTAAAACTAACGACGCGACAAAGTTTGTGCTGCGAATTATGATAATCGAATGCACTTACGATACGTTTTCTAGAAAAGGTAATCGTCTGGCATTTTACACGGTTAAGGGATGTACCATTTTTTTCTGCACCAAATAATAAAGCTATCGATATCTGTCTGCAGAAGACTGCGGTCATCGCTAGACTTTATTGTGTTAAATATCTTCATGATATCAGCGAATATAAGAATGTCACTTGATTGTATGCATGAAGTAACATAATTTATTGCTAAAATGAATAGTAAAGGACCAAGGTGGCTTCCTTGAGGTACGCTAGAGTGGGCCGCGAAGGGGTCTGAAAGACAATTTCTAAATTTTACTTGGTAGGATCTATTCTCTAGGTATGATTTGATCCAAGGTAAGAAATAAGGAGGAAGACCAAAAGCTTTTAACTTGAACAAGATTATTTCGGGACTTGGTTGGCCAAATACTTTTGAGAAGACAGTGTAAATGCAGTCAACTTCATAACCTTTTTCTAATGCATTTGAAGAACATTTGTAGAAAAATGTTAGAAGATTTTTAACAGTTGATCTATGCTTCATGAATGCATTTTGTTGTTCACAAATCAGATTTTTACTAAGAAATACTCTCATAGACAACTTGTTCGAAAAGTTTTGGAATGCAAGATATTTTAGAAATGGGCCTATAGTTTGCAATGTCAGCCCTGTCTCCTCTCTTGAATATAGGACTAAGAGACCTTTTTCCATGTACTAGGAAATTTTCCAGCTTTAAGTGAAAGCTCAAACATAAGCCTTACAGAATGCTTACACTTTTTTAATACTATTGGGGAAATCCATCGGGACCAGCTGAACAATCATCGT
Organism: Platycheirus rosarum; assembly: GCA_963971375.1. Lineage (NCBI taxonomy): Eukaryota > Metazoa > Arthropoda > Insecta > Diptera > Syrphidae > Platycheirus > Platycheirus rosarum. Next base: position 35,191,896 of record OZ020510.1, on the reverse strand, counting down.
TTAACGAAGAAAGAAGGTCAAGCACTATACTCTGCAGTACAGGGATATGGCTACAGCTAGTTTGCGAAAAGGTATGTAGATTGTGAAAAAAATGTTCATCAACTTCAATTGGTTTTTTGACAAAATAATCACGAAAAATTGCTGCAAAGGCGTTAGAAATATCGACAGTTTTTTCTAACTGAAAGTTATTATATGCGAAGATAGCCGGAAAGCCATATGACTTTTTCTTTAAATTAACAAACTTCCAAAATCTCTTAGGGTCATCTTTTAAAGTAATACCCATATCATTTACGTAGCTAGTATATAAAATGATTGACAGATTATTAAAATCGTCAAAAGTTTGTGCATAATCGTTGCTTCCATGTTTTATTTCTTTTATTACGAAGAGTCCGTGGCTCTTTCGTGTACCATGGGTGAATAGTGTTTATATTATTCGGTTTTTTTAAAGTCAGATTGTTACTTAAGCAGTTGTTAAGAATATCATACAATTTTGTGACCGCTTCGTCAATATTCGAAGATTCTAATACATTATCTATTCCAGAACTAATTAAATCTTCAGACAATACCTGGATATTTGCTTTTCTAAAGTCAAAACTATAAGAGCAATCAAAGGAGTTAAAGTTTTCAGAAATTTGATCACTCAAATTGAAAAAAAAAATGCCCACTGGTGGATGGTAGTTATCTATATTAGTGATACTAGATCTATGTAGATTTTTGTTTAATTATAAAAGTCATACCAAATTATGCGGGATTATCTGTGAAGAACAGATGCCTACAGAAAGATGAAACCAAGGTAGTGATAGCTTAGCTTGAAAAAAAATGGCTTTTAAAGCAATGGATAATATGCCCTTCTCATAGCGACACCTGGGTTGGATGAGTATCGAGAGGTGACTTAGAGGTTACCGTTAACCGGTAACATAATATAGATTACTTTTCGGAAATGTGGTTTTAACTACAATATTTGACATTTCGCAAATGTCACTGAAGTTTGCATTTTATTTGGATCCTGTTCTTGTTTTGAAGAGATTTATGATAAATGTGAAAAATGGGCATGACTGGGTCGCACGTACTTGCTCTTGTGTGCTTATCACATTGGAAGGCAAGATCTTTGACAGAAACAAGTTAGTGAAGTTTACGTTGAAAATAACACGATTTAAACTTACTTTTTATATCAAAACCACAATACTTAACGGTTTTATTAAAAATGGAGTAGGCAATCACACGTCTTTAGCAACAATGGATTTATGAAAAAAGTATTTCGGAAAATGTAGGACCGGTTTTGATAAAATCCTGTTTTTATTTTTAGTTTCTTGAAAAAAAATTGAGGTTTCGGTATGCAGTTAATATAAGAAAAAAATATTATTTAAAATATGCAGAATTAATTTGGTTATTTAGATCTTTTCAAATATAAAAATTTGACTGAAATCCATTGAGCCGTTACCGAGAAAGTCGAAAATTAAAAAAAAAACCGTTATATGGAAATTACCATTAAAAGACTTTTTCGGTAAATTTGGTTTTGATACCTACAAAATTAGTCTTAAATATTTTCGTCAAAATCGTTAGAGCCCTTTTCTATAAAAAAATAAGCTTTCCCTTAACGGTTATATGGCAAATTCCGTTATTTTCAGCACTAAAATAAAGTTTCAAAACCTGCTCTTAGGAATGTCAGAGAAAATCGCTTAACCCGTTTAGGTTACAGCTCGTTATACACCCAGACAGACAGTCAGACAGAAAGAAAAGATCGTTGGTTGTTATCTCATTTTTTTCATATTGGTTTTTGAAAGAAAACTCTGAACTCTGATCAAATCTAAAAAATTAAAAACGAATTCGCCAAAAATCAATTTAAGGATTATGTTTTTATTAATTTAAATGTTGGTTGTTTGAAAAAAGGACGTTACATACATATGTGTCGATTAGTTCATGCTAATTTCGGTTGCCTTTGTTAGAACAACAATATTTGAGTGACCAAAGATACAAAAACCCAACATCTTGAGTAAAAATAAAAATACATACAATGCGACTGCCGCTCATAGCCACCTTCTTTTCCGGGGTACTGCATCTTGCGAGGATCTGACAAAACCTCCAAAACTAAAATAGGTCTCGAAAAAGTGCATCTCATGTAGCCGTTCGGACTCGGCGGTAAATTGTGGGCCCCTTCCATTCTTTCAGATTAATATCACACACCCAGGAATGGTTGAGAGTATAAGTTCTTAGGGCTCGCCAGTATATTTATTTATTTTGTTTATTCCTAAATATCAATAATAACCAGTTCTCGAGAAAATCGAAGAAAAAAATGGGCACGACTTGGTCGCACGTACTTGCTCTTATGTGCCTTATTACATTGGAAAGCAAGGTCTTTGACAGAAACAAGTAACATTAAAGTTGAAAATAACACAGTTTGAACTTATAAAAAGTATCAAAACCACAATACTAAAGGGTTTTTAGTAAAAATGAAGTACGCTATCACACGTCTTAAATAACAAAAAATTTATGAATTATGTATTTGGAAAATTGTAGGACCGGTTTTGATAAAATCCTGTTTTTTATTTTTAGTTTTTTTCAAAAAAAAAAATTTTTTTAATTTTGGTATGCAGTTTTTTAGAATTTATTAATATACATGTGATTATAAGATTTAAAATAATTTTTGTTCATTAGTTTTAAAAACATTGATTTAAAAAAAAAAAAATAATTTTCATTAGAAAAAAAGTTATTCGAAATTTTGATATGCAGAATTAATTTAGCTGCATAGATCTTCTCAAATATAAAATTTTATTGAAATCCAAGTAACCGTTAAAGAGAGGGCCAAAAATTAAAAAAAAACGTTATATGAAGGGTACCTCAATAGACTTTTTCTATAAATTTAGTTCTAATCAAATGATAGCCAATACCAACAAAAAAAATCTCTAATTTTTTTATCAAAATCGTTGGAGACGTTTTCGAGAAAAATAAGATTTTCTTAAACTATCATATGATCTGAAATCCGATTAGAAAGTTGTTCGAAAACGGATAATTGGTACTCAGGAATACGAGATTCGAAAATTGAAAATTTCGCACTTTGAAACTTTCGAAACTTGAATATTTCACTCCATAGCTAATTACTTTGCGAACGTTATATTGAACGGTTAAATGAAAGTATTTACTTACTTACTTAGGGGCGCTACAGTTCTGGACGAATCTGGGCCTCAGCCAACATGCCTCTCCAGCCAGCTCGGTCTTTGGCTAGCTGTCTCCAGTTTCGCACTCCAAGTTGGTTGATGTCGTCATCTACTTGAGCGCGCAACCTAAGGCGAGGTCTTCCTTGACTGCGTCTACTCTCTGGGATAGAATCGAAGATCCTGCGAGCCGGAGCATTGTTGTCCATTCGCTCTACATGACCTAGCCATCTTAAACGTTATATGCGTATTTTTGGACCAGGTCAATGTCGCTGTACAGCTCGTATAGTTCTTGGTTGAACCTTATCCTCCAAAGTCCGTTAACGCAGGTAGGGCCAACAATTCTTCGAAGAATTTTACGCTCGAAACGACTAAGGATATCTTCATCCGCTTTAGATAGAGTCCATGCCTCGGCGCCATAGAGCAGGACTGGGATGATTAGGGTCTTATACAGAGTCTCCTTTGTCTTTCGAGAGAGGGATTTGTTACTCAATTGCCTTCCTAGGCCATAGCAACAGCGATTGGCAAGAGTAATTCTTCGCTTTATGTCTGACGAGATGTTGTTATCAGATGTTATAGCGGATCCGAGGTACACAAAGTCCCTAACTACCTCAAAGTTGTACCTATATATTGTGATGTTTTGTCCAATCCGCCGGTGTTGTGTGCCCTTTTTGTGGACAGCAGGTACTTCGTTTTGGCCTCATTGACTGCTAGTCCCATCTTAGCCGCTTTAGCTTCAAAATTTAGCAAACGCTCCAGTGACAGCTCGCCGAGTTCTGCCAATGATGTCTATGTCGTCAGCGTATGCTAGCAATTGCACAGACTTGAAAAAAAATTGTCCCACTACAATTGACTTGCGAGTTTCATATAATTTTTTCAAGTATTAAGTTGAAGAAATCGCACGATGGCGCATCACCTTGTCGGAATCCTTTTTTGACGTCAAAAGCTTCTGTGAGGTCATTACCAACCTTGACGGAGCAGCGAGAGTTCTCCATCGTCATCCTACACAGTCGGACGAGTTTTGTGGGGATGCCAAAACCTGACATGGCTCTTTATAGCTCGCCTCTATAAATGCTATCGTACGCGGCCTTAAAATCGATAAAGAGGTGGTGGGTATCGATTAGAAATTCTTGGGTAGTTTCCAGGATCTGCCGTAGCGTGAACATTTGATCGATTGTGGACTTCCCTGGTCTGAAACCACAATGATAGGGGCCAATCAAGTTGCTGACGAAAGGTTTCAGGCGTTCACATAGTACGGCAGAGAGGATCTTGTAGGCGATATTCAGGAGACTTATTCCTCTATAGTTGGCACAGTTTAGAGGGTCTCCTTTCTTGTGGACGGGCAAACGATGCTGAGGTTCCATTCATCGGGCATACTTTCTTCTGACCAAACTTTAGAGATGAGTTCGTGTATGCACTCCACCAGGCCATCGGCGGGTAGTATTTATTAGATAATAACATAAAATATATTATTTTCTCAAAATGAATTGCAAACAACTTTAAGAAAGCACCTTGAATAAATACAATGATATTTTTAGAAATTTTTTCGAAACATTTACTCGAAAGTTGCAAAGGTTGCTCTTTTTTCGTTTGATCCGAAAGCCGCCCAGAGTGTCTTTTCAAATTCGTATCGGAAACAACTTTTGGGCAGATTTAACTTTCGAATCGTATTTCAGAGTAGGGCCACTGCACGAAAACAATACCTATAAATTAAAAAACCATTCTATTCTTCGAATGGTTTTTAATTTCCAAGTATTGTATTGCGTCGGATCAGTTAAAATTATTAAAAAAATAAATTACATTAAGTAAAAAGACAAGATTTCAAAGATGGAATAAGAAAAGATGTTGATGGGGAGTACCAGTTAAAAGTTGTAACCCACAAATTATAAATTTAATCTAAGACCTTTATGCGGCGTGCAATTAAATTGAGTTTACTCGAAAGACACAAGAAAACATGGTTGCTTCTCACATGGAAATAACCATTACGAATCCATAAATTAGGAAAAAAAAATTTTATATAATAAATGGAAAGGAAATTTGGTTAAAAACATCAATAAAAAATTTATTTGAAATTAGTTACCAAATATCAATAATCCACACCTTTTCTTACCGAAATTATGAATCATAAATCAAACAAGTTCTCCACGATCTTTAATTTTTAACTGTTGTTTCACTTCACCATAATGACATCCATTACCATTGTTGATTTATCACTCGCAAATTTAACATACCCTTCCAACACTATCCAGCAGCATTTTTTTAAAACAAAAAAGCAAAAAAACCGAAGGTTGAAGTCTCCAATCCATTCATCGCTAATAACCGACACACTCAATGTCAAAAACAAATAAATAATCAAGTCATCGCCCTTTGTAATCCCATAGCTTACCTTCATTAATCGATTTCTAACAATGCAACAATATCATTTGAGCATACAACAAAAACATCACAAAAGACTGGATGCGATAAACTTCAAAACGAGCTCAAACGCAAGGTCAGCAATTTTAACCAAAAAGTATCTCTCAAAGTATCTTTGAATATTACTACTTCTATTGTACATCACGACAAAAAAAAAGATACAATATTAATTATCAAAACATTGTGGTTCCGAACGTAAACCAAGTGTCGAACTTTCTGCCTCTGAATAGCACGGTGTTAACACTACTCGTTGTTTCTTATCTCGGCCAAAGCAAACGGATTCTAGCACGTACTTCCCGGAGCAATCGAAAAGTTTCCATCGTTCACAACCAAAATCACTCCAATCGGCATTCACAATAGATAAACTTCTCCGGAATGTTCTGACGAAGCTCTTAAATCGTCACGATCACCTAAACAAAACACAAAATTTAACCGACCGCCAACAACTCATCCAACATGGAAACACCCGGATAAAGATACAAAATCTATCTTCTAACGTGTGCGCGACAAGTTAGAAGCGAAAGTGCAAACCATAGCGGCGGCTGTATCGACTGAAAGTGCAGTCTTATCATTCGTGCACTTCTAACCATTGCGCCCAAGAGGAATCCCTCTTGTGAGTGTGTTTTTGTATCTGTGAATACGCGCAAGGTCGCATCTCACGCGAATCCATTGCGCGCTACCTTCAGATAGATTTCGAGCCAACCGCAACGTTTTTTTTTTCTTTACCTGAGAACAGGTAGACCGATCATCATTTGCCTTTATCACTTTCAGTTTAGTTCATTTCGTCGTGGTGTACGGCCCGTTCCGACTCTTGACTTGGCTAGTTCTTCGATCGTGTGCTTGACTCGAGTTCAAAGGCTCCTCGCAGTCTCGGATTGAAAGAAGAATCGTTCATTCAGTTTGTGGATCGTAAATTCGCCGTCGCGATCGTTAATTTTTCAATAGAAAACAAAATCACTCAAGTGAATTGAGTGGTTTTTATATGTGTTCAATTGCTTTCAATTTTGAGTGGAATCTTGTGGATTGCAGCTCATTTTGTGGATAACTGATAAAATGTCATAAAAAAAGTGAAATTTTGTGATCGTTAAACGATCTTTATGTTAATAATAAATATAATTAGATTACTGTGAATGAAAAAAACTCAAAATGGATACAACTCAGTATTTTAATGGGGAACATAGGGATTCAATATCATCGACAAATTCCTTGGATGTGCCGCCCATTCCTCCTTCACGCACTCCAAAAAGAGTTTCCTTCTCCGATAACACTCCAACCACGCCAATTCCTAAAAATGTCCTTCCAAACATAGAACACAACCCAATGAGTCATTTTCTTCAGAAAGCTGCTTCTTATCTGGAACGTCTTCATGAGCATCGTCTGGATGTTTCAAACAAAGAAAAGATAGAGTCGTGCAACAAAACTATAGCTGCCATTGAACCAATTGTGATAGAAAATCCTGCAAGAAGGAAGGAAAGTCTGGAGGAATCCTCACAGCCGTCGCCGCCTACTATACCCGTTACTGCAGAGAATAGCCCAACGAATTCGGTTTTTGAACTTAGACGTTCATCACTTCCGAATGCTAATGGAAGTTCATCGCAAATTCAAGAGCAACGGGAAGATGAAAACCAAATAGTGAGCTACTTGGATAGATATCATCTGGATATGGACCAGAATTACAGTTACATGGAGCTGGAGGTGCGGCGAGAGAAGATCAGATGGCTTTTGATTTCCGAATGCAGTTTGTTGCTGGGCGATGGCAAACACACTAGGGAAGGATTTCGGAAGTTGTTCCTCGATGAGGTGAGTTTTAATAAAAGAGTTTAAGTTATATGAAAATAATCAGGATAAAATGTTGGTCTTTTTTTGGAAAAAGACTTTATTAGTAAAAGACTTACAGAACTGCATAACATTTCAGTTAGATAAAGATATATCTTTTTTGTATTTTAACCAATTAAAGAATACATCCCACAATTTTTGCAAATTGAATGAATAATTAAAACAGATAACTTCTTAGGTACAAAAGTCTGTGCGATTTTTTTCTTGAACTGTAAGTCCTGTTAACATTTAATAATTTACCCGTAACGTACATTATGGCGGTGCGGTGTTGAAAAATATATAAAAACGTATTTATTTTTTAAAATATGGACTACTTGACCTTTTTTTGAAATGAAAAAATAAATTATTTTCAAATAACGGTTTTCTGAATTTTATTTATTACATTTTTTAATCTGCGATTTTGTTTCCTTAAACGTTTTTTTAACCCTGCTTAGGATTAAAAAAAAAAATCAAACTAATATCATTTTCCCAATAAATAAAAACGACTTATATTTTTATCGCTGGGAACTGTTTTGAGTCTTATTCTTTTAAACAATCAAGCTGAAGTGTAAAAATATTGAGTAAAAATCAATCCAGTCCATCAATTTTTTTTTCTGGGCACAGTCTCTTGCAAGGTAGTGACAGATATTCTTAAAGTTTTATTCGTATTGAAAAAGTTCATCCCATGTATATAGCATTTCCGAATGAGTATAAAACTTAAGTTATTGATTCTTGGATGCATGAATGATAAAAAAAAAGATAAAACCTGGCATTAATGTGAAGTCTACAAAAAACATAATGACAAAACTTGTCTGCTTTTCTGTTTGTATTTTTGATATTTGGATAAGGACCATTCCTAAAAGAGGTTTTCGAGACTTTATAGACACTTAGTTAAAATATTATTATTGTTATTATTATTATTAATTATAATCTTAAAATTTATAATAATGGTCTTAAATAACAAAATCATTCACAAAAAACTATTTTTTCTATTTTTTTGTAAATTTTAAATGTTTATTTTTTATTAGAGAATTATTTTAAATGTTATCAAAAGCTTTTTAATGTATTTTTTTAGAATTGGCCAACTAAAATCCAAATTAAGCCTTTAAACAAATAAGTAAATAAAATGATAAAAAAATAAAAATAAAAAGGTCCATCAAAAAATTGGCTTTTCGTCATAGCAATAGAGAACCAATTTTTGAAAAAAATTTAAACTTTTTAAAGAAAAGTTAAAATTGTGGAATTTCTTTTATCTTAAAATTTCTTTTAATCAGACCAAAGGCCTCCAAGGGCAATGAGCTTAGACCAATATCTATCCTTCCATATTTTTTTATCAAAAGCACTTAAAAATGTTTAACAAAAACAAATTAATGGACATGTATTGAGGTATTTTCTTCTATCCCCTAGCGAGTCTGGTTTTCGCCAAAAACATATTTCGGCTACTACTGTCATATATGTACATATATACATACATAAGTATTGTTGAAGACATTAGACATATCCTGTATAGCGATTTAGTTACTTTTATGGACCTATTAGGTTTTTCTCAAGCATTTGATAGAGTGGACCGTTTAATTTTATACAATAAACTCACGTCATTGCATAATTTTTCGCTTTTCGGTCATATCCAAAAAACATAAAGCAAGCTGTTTTCGCCAGCGGTAATTTATCTGATCTCCTTCTTATAACTAGAGGCATTCCAAAAGGGTCTACACTCGGAGCCCTTCTTTTCGCAATGTTCATAAACGAACTCCAAATATTTCAAAGCATTGTTTGATAAATATGTGCTCAAATTTATTAGCTGTCCTTTGGAGCTTATCGGTTATCGAGCATGGCCGGTATGTGAAAATAAAGATTTGTCAGATATAGCACGTTGGTTTAAGTTATAATTGTCTTACAATAAATCATTGCTGTGGAGAAGACTTATTGAGTACGTCGCATACTTTGAGCCACCCAACCATTCACCCCCTCCTTAAAACACGTTATTTTTTAGCTAAAGCACTCGCTGCTCCCGTTCTAAGTTAAAAACGTGAAATATTTTATAATTGCAGTTATGCCTCGAAGCATAAACTCAATGTTGCTTTTGTGCGGTATGTGTTTGGATTACGACTTTTTCCACATATCAAACTATTTCAAGTATCTGTAACATGACATTTGACTGTCCTCTCGGATTTCCTATTTTAACTATCTTGTCAATCGTTTTCTAATCTCATCAAATCATGGATGCAAAACTTTTGGGTCGACATGACTAGAGATAATCGTATTGTTTAAAAAATGAAATACAAAAAAAAAAGTTTAAAATGTTAATATCAGAAAAACTAAAACAAAATTTGTTTGTATTATTTAAAATTATTAAAATCGAGATTTTTACATAAGTATGTACCTTTAAATTTCTAAATGTTTGGTTATTTATTTGTAGGTACTACTTTATGTTCTTTAGGTAACAAAGTATTAATTAAACTAACTTGACTTAAAATACATTTGACATTTCAAAGTACCTAATGAAATAAATTGCATGCCTGGATCGCACGATTTTTTAACTGTTTATTGGCTGCATATGTATGTATATATTAAAATAAAAAATTATTTTTTTTCGAAAATTCTTTAATTTTTTTAATTAGTTTTTAATTTTCTCGGAAAACCTAAGTATGCAATAAAATTTGAAAACTAAATGTGTAGCGAGGAAAAAATATTGAAATTGAATTTTTTTAAAGTCGTTTTTTTTTTAAAAAAAACTTTTCGAAAAAATATTTAATTTTTTTTAGTATGTCATTATAAGAAAATCTGTAGTTTTCATCTAGGAAAATTATTTATAAAAATTCAACCCGTTTTCAAAATATTTCAAAAACTATTTTTTTTAGAAAATTAAAAAAAAAATTGAAAAAAAGATTTTAATTGAATTATAAATGACTTCCTGTGTGTTAAATTTTATTGAAATCGGGATAATGGTTTACGATAAAACCGCATTTGAGAAAAACCGGTTCTATGAGAGGTACCATTATAGAACAAATTTCGAAAAATTCATTCTAACTCAAAGATGTATTGTTGTAAAAAAAAATAGCAACTTGAAAATTTTATCAAAATCGTTAGAGCCGTTTTCGAGACATTCAAACTTTTTATTAAAAATTGTATTTTTGACCTAGAGCAAAAATGAAAAACACCCCCGAGAAACTACCAAATATATACTAAATACCAAGTTTAAAGCAATCGGGCCATCAGTTTAGGCTGTAGAGGTGCGAACAGACAGACAGACACACGGACGGAATTTCCGGACACACTTTTTTCGACTTCTCTATCAACGTAATGTCATGTTTGATTGTTCGATTTTTTTTTACGAATTCATAACTTGCCTCATAGTACCTATAGTCGCAAGAAAAACCATATTATACTAAAAAAATCTAAAGAAAATTTTACATACCATAACAATGTTAGGTATTGTCTAGAAGAAAAATGATTGTGTTTGAATTTATTAATTTATTTTTAGGGCCGGGACTGGTTTTATACTCTTTTTTTTTGATCCAACCAGTTTTCGTGAAGAAATCAAAAGCTGAAGCAAGCCAATGAAATAAAATATTTCTATTAATACAATGCACACAAACAGAATTATTTTGCATAAATAATATAAATTATTTGGAGAAATTCTATCATGTTTGTGTTTTGAGAATTAAAAGAAATAATATAGAATTTCCTTGTTAAAAACTTGGAATATTATTTTTTTTTTGTGCAGATTCGATTTTGTTAAACACATTTTCGGTAAATATATCATATGTATGTTGTTGAACGTTTAATTGGTTGGAAAGCTGTCTTTAAATTGTGTATTTAATGAGGCAAGATGCATATAGCACCCAAAATGGTTTAGAAGAACTAATTAAGATGAAGCCTTCTCAAAACATTCCAAGCAAATATCATTTCATCTTGACCTTAAGGCGAATACTTAAATTGGTTAAGGATTTTAAATGTTGTCATATTTCAATGAATTTAAAAGTTGTCTATTGTGCAAGCCCCCGGGAGCCAACAACGGCGCAATAACTTTTTTTATAATTACCATAAAAATCAGCTCCGACTATACATTCTAAGCTTATTCGTCTACCATAACATCCTCAAATTCTTAAAATTAAGGTTACCGAAAGAAAAATAACCAACAAAGTTTTATAGGCCATTTTTTTCTAACAATAATAAACAGGATATGATATATTAGGTTTTTATTTTCGCGGACGGTATTCATATTAGATAAAGTTTTGTATTTTCGGAACTTACCGCGTTATAAGAAATATTTTCTTATTTCTTTCTACCCGACGTTTCGAAGAATATTTCTTATAACACGGTAAGTTCCGAAAATACAAAACTTTATCTAATAAACAGGATGTTTGTGCACTGTGACGTATGAGTACTATTTTTTCACAAAATCAAATTTATACCTACGTACATAATATGTAAATATACGTTTTTATTAGAGTTTCTGAGCGTTTTAGAAAATAGTTTGCAATGTTCCAATTTATTCAAAATTAAATTTTTTTTTTAGCTGAATAAGTATTATATAGTATCGAAATGTCATTTTGACGTAATATTACAAAAAATGGGCACCACCAAAATTAGTATCAATCATTTAAGCCATTCAGGCTAAATAGTGTTTTACATACAGACGGACATACAGGCGAACATAATTTTCCCCATTATCATATAATATTCATGAATTCTGAACTAGTCCATATAGTATTTGTATCGAAATGTCAAAATTAAATACATACTAGCTGGTACCCGGCGATTTGCTGCCCCTCTGCTCTGTATGTTCATATGGGCTTCTCACTTCGTCAATGCCTCTTTCAAAAAAAATATTCAGATTTCTTAATTTTTAAAAAAATAATATTTTAAAATTTCTTTTGTAGCGCCACCTGTAGGAAATTATTTGAACAATACTATGAACATTTCTTATGAAGTGAGATATATTTAATTTGTATTTTTGTATTGCTCATTTAAATACACTTTCCGGTACGACATGCGCGCCATCTATTGATGTTTATTTTACTATGTCCATAACATTCCCATAAGTGTAGGCCATAGGCTAACAATAGGGTGAACGGTATGTCAGAGTATCAAACACAACCTAACAAACAAATAATATTTTTTTTTCATATTTTTTGTTGAATATCTAATTTTAACAAAAAATATAAAAACTCGGTATAAAGACTGTAATACCAATTAAGTAATAGCGAGTCCTACGCTAGTAGCTCAGGACTTATATTAGGAATCACTGAGTACCAATTTGAGAACTTATAACTGATATAAAAACCGCATGCAAGCTAATTTAGAGAAGCTAGCAAGGGCCGATTCCAACTTGATACTAGCTACCGAAACAGTATTAGGGATTAATTCTTGTTCACACCGATTTGAGGGTATTGAAGTAATGGTACCTGCATTATATCGTCGACATATGCAATTGCGTATGCGCATGGTGAGACCAAGACGCACAAAACTTGGGGTGCACAATTGGATGGCATCGGCCAGCAATCGGGATGTATGGAAGAACTTGTTGATGGAGGCCCGGACCGGATCATGGTTGTTCAGCCGATGATTTCTTGCGTGAGAGGAAACCAAATGATATTGATGTTACAAACAGTCCTCCTCAAAGTGATAACGCCATCAATCGTCTGCCAGCCCGGAGAGGCAGCATTACCGATTAATGATGGGTTAAAAGTACCATTTTTTTCTGAGAATAGACCAAGTGAAGGAAACCATTTCAAATGCATCGCATCCCAACGCCCTTGATACCCTTAGTGCGAAAATGTATGTGACAGACGTCTTACAGGTGCCAAACCCAGGATCGTACGGAGGGGAGTGGGGGGCGTTTGTCACCCCCACGAATCTTACGAGTCGGCAAATCAAAGGAGCTGCATTAATAAATTTAAGCAGTTTAAGAATTGATCGACTAGTATGAATAAAACCCAACATTTTCAAAGATTAGATTGGAACAAATCCTTAAAAAAGCTGATCGAAAATGGATATATTTTTTGTTTTTGAACTTATAAAAGTGTGCATGTCGGCATTTTCAAAGGTTTCACTTTTCGAAGTTCCGATTAATTAATTACTTATTGATTAACAACAAAAGAAGGTATTAAATATCCCTGAGTCGGTAAAACATAACAAGATCATTCGGCAAATTCAATTAATAAATGGAGGTATGCATGTCGGCATTGGGTTCTGAAAAACTAAAAAGTGACATTACATTTCGTATTCATTAACTCCGTAGATAAATATACGAAGTAAAGACCCTTAGGACGTATAAGCTCTGGCTACTGAAGCTATTAGCTCAGAAAATACAAGACAACATACACAAGGACAGAACAGAAGAAAGGGAGAGAATGGATAACAGAAAACACAAGTCAACTGCAGGCAGTTGGTTTTCGGATGGTCCCCTACCAGACTACTAACCACACGTAACGTTATGACTTTGCTGCTCTAACGGGAAGCGATGCTTTATCACAGCCAAGGCCAGACAAAACTAAAAAGTTATAATCGATATACTGAAAAAACCCGGTCGACAAAACAACAAGCCTACGTCGCGACTATGTCGTCAAGCTACAAACACGTCATTTCCATCTATATTCTTATTCGCGGCAGCTGCAAAAAACGTCATTTCCATCTGTACAAGGGTGAATGAAATTGATTTTGAGGAAGATTTCGTTTCGATACGATCATACGATCACTCTAGTCGTAACTCGTGATTGTGGAGACTAAAAGTCCTTCTTAACTAAATAAGAGAAAAAAGTTTTATCGAAAGTTTTATAATATTTATATTGTTTTAAAATTGCCAAATTCCTTTGGATTTTTAAATAAGCTACATAATATTGTTAAGAAAATCTTTCATGTAAGTGACAATAAATATTAATAACTTAAATAATAAAACCACCACCGTTAAGCCAAAAGAAAGTGTGATATTGAATTGATATTGAAATGACGTTAATGTTCGAGGTGTATATTAATACTAAATTAGTAATTTTTAAACAAAAATGAAATAAAATTCTAAATGAAACTGTATAATTTTGATATACTAATTACATTTATTATCGTTAGTTGTTTATTATAAAAATGTATAACATACTACGTATACCTAATGTATAATAACATAACTTCAATAATAATTCATCAATTTATTTCATTATTCAATATTATTTATTTTAAATAAATAAATTGCTGCAATATTAATTCATTCATTTAATTCATTATTAAAAAAAAATTGGTGCAATAATAAAGTTCGCTAATGTCTTTTTTTTTTTTTAATTATTTATTATAAATAAATAAATTAATTAATTAATACACTAATAATTTTCATTAATATATTTATTAATCATTATAAACTTACTTTTATAAATAAACACATTGCTGTTAAATTAATTCATGTCTTAGCCATATTTCTTTATAATATTTTTTACATTGTTTCAATGAAATTCATCGACTATGTCAACGGCCTTGGTTCTGATAAAGCAGTGCTTCCCGTGAGATCAGCGAAATCAATCATCGCATTTGTAAGTGTGTCTAGTTCGTAGATTCTAGATTTATCAGCGCAGTATATTTAAGTGTAATGTATTGTAATCATTTTTTTAATACGGATGTGAAATCTATGGACAGACGCAGCCGGAAACGCGGTTTTTTGACATTTTTAGACTTTTGGGAAACCACTTAAAATTAGTCGCATCCGAAAGCTCTTTCTTCCCTGAGTGCGAAAATATATGTGAGAGACGTCTTACAGGCCGTCAATCCTCTGACTGACGCTATTTGTTTGGCCTTGTCACAATCAGCTTTTTGATTTTGTTAATAAGAAATTTTTAAGCTCACGAAAGGCTTCTCAGTATTTTTACATAGATACAGAAAAAAATTTTCACAATAATAAACAAATTGGTGTAAAAATTAAAGATGAGTGATTGCAACAAGGTTCTTCAAACCAGAAAAGTTTATAATTTAGTCTTTAAGTGATGTATGTATGCTATAGGACATTTACAGTTGTGAAGTACACAATTAATATCAGAGAAATAACACATTTTTAATTCTATTTGTTTTATCACAGAAAACTAAAACATATAGGGTCTATCAGGGGTTTGGCAGCCTGTAAGACGTCTGTCACATACATTTTCGCACTCAGGGAAGCAAGAGCTTTCGGATGCGACTAATTTAAAGTGGTTTCCCAAAAGTCTAAAAACGTCAAAAAACCGCGTTTACGGCGGCGTCTGTCATGGGTTTGGAACCTGTAAGACGTCTGCCACATACATTTTTGCACTCAGGGTATCGAGGGCGTTGGGATGCGATGCATTTGAAATGGTTTCTTCACTTGGGTCTATTTTCAGAAAAATGGTACTTTTAACTCACCATTACTCGGTAATGCTGCCTCTCCGGGCTGGCAGAGGATTGATGGCGTTATCACCTTGAGGAGGACTGTTTGTAACATCAATATCATTTGTATTCCTCTTACGCAAGAAATCAGTTGCAGGCTCTCGGTCTAATTGTCCTCCGCCTACTTAAACAGAGCTTGATTGAGAAATTGTTTGAATATTTTGCTGATGCTCGAAAGAAGACTTATCGACAGGAGATTCGCTGGATTGGAATTATATGATAATATGCATTATTCCAGTTTAACAGTGTTATGTACACAATACTGGGTTCACCATTGACTCCTGTTGATTTCAAACAACATTTTTGCAGCGTTAATTATGCACGACATTCTAGAAGAGGAAAAGGAAGAGGAAGAAAGAAAAAAAATTGCACGACTGGATCGCATGTAATTGCTCTTATATGCGGTCACAGCGTCGAATATTCAGTATTTTTCGATTGTTGTGACTTTTGATTGTTTGAAAAAAGTACACAGTTATTTTTCAGCGGAATAATTTAAAAATGTGAAAAGTGTATTTTTTTTAATCGTAGCTTTTAAATAAAATGGTTTTTATTTAACTTCTTTTATTTTAAATTAAAAAAAAGAATGAAGAATGCAAATTAAAGCCACGAAATCAACTTTAATTTCAAAACAAACTTTTAAAATATTGTTTTAAAAAAAAATGTTTTTTTTTTAAATACTAAAAATCAAAAAAAAATGTTATTCGAGAATATTTTACTGTGAAATTACATTAGTTATTTAAATTTTCCAAAATATTAAATTTGATTGAAATCGGTTAACCAGTCCTCGAGAAATTCGAAGGAAAACAATGGTTCTATGGGGGGTACCGTTTTTAGCTTTTAGTTTTTAAAACCATCCAACCATGTTGGTCCAGCGGTTGTTTTTGCGTTTATGTGATCGAGCATTGATGATTTTTTTTACCATGTTGTCAAGCATAGTTGTTTTATGTAAACCCCCCAATAATCTCCAGTATAGTCAATCCAGAGATTTACACACATACTTGTAGATATTTTGGCGTTCATTGCCTTATCACAACTTTTTCTTAATAACAGTTTATTTAAAAGTAACTCTTGTTTCATCATAATATTTTCTAAGATAAATAACATAGCCACCTTATGAAGGCTTTCTTATTGCAAAAAAGAACTCAAAAATACTTGGCATTCCTTGTTTTTTCTTTTTATTTCTTTAATTCAAAACAAATAATTTATTGACCATTATGTCTAGGGAGTTTCAAAAAAAAACATTCTCTGAAACTTTAATAATTATTTAAAAATACAACTTATTAGAAAACTTTGCTTTAATTCATAAATTTTTTCCTTTTTTTTTATCATATAGTAGGTACTCCAATTATTTTCTTGCGGTATAAGTTGCTGCCGCTCTGTTTGTTTTTGTTGCATTCAAACATCTAACCACTTTAATCCGCCTTCAAATACATTTGCCGATACAATAAACGCTCCATTTACTCCAAGTTTAGGACTGTTTACTTAAAAAAGCTTAATCGTTTATTCAACTTCCTATTTTAGTCATTCTTTAAATATTGGCCAAATTTCTCAACCACCCGTTGATAATTTAGACCACACACAATAATTTAATTGCATCGTAGCGAAATCGATACAATTTCAAAATAAAACTCCATATAAGGTATTTACTAAAAAAAAAAACAACAACAGTGCAATCCCTTATTCAACATAATTGTAATTGTAATTGAGAGATCTCACCACATGGTATTCCATGTAGACCTAACGACTATCATGATCTTCACCACATATAAATTGGCAACATGCTGATTTTGGTGGTGATTTTTCTGTTCATCTACTTTTAATGGTCATAACTCTGCGAATCCAATATAGCTGTTCAGGGCAAATAAAACATCAAAACCACTAATTGGCAATTAATTGAAAAATTACAAAAATCCGTTTCTAATTAGTAAGTGAGCATTTAGAAACCGAAGTCCCATAATGTCTAAGTGGGCTCTGAGAGATACCAACACAACACACCAAAAACAATTTGCATCATTTATGGGTTGAACTAGTTTTAAAGCAAAACATGCAAAGATAGAAAAAATAATTTTTATTTTTATAGATTGTTTATTTTTTTTATTTTTTCAGCATTGCGTTTCAATGATAAAGAAATATGAATTGAATCAATAATTTATATAGTTCATGCGGGACCACCCGCAATCCTTCGCCGCATTTCTTTCATAAAGCGATCCGCGTAATGAATTATGGGAAAAGTGGGACAGGATTAATATCAGACGCAGAAAATATGAAAAAAATGATTTTAATTTGTGGCAAGAATTCTTGAAATGAAAGGTTATTCGAATAATGAAAAACCAAGATGGAAACCTTAACTGTCATCGGTAAGATAGTTTTTCAAAAGAATTTGACAGTTGGTTCACGATCATTTGATTCGCCTTCTTCTCGCCATCAATCATATAGACAACAATCGGTATATTTGACTTCAAGGAATACCTTTCATCTTTGCAAAGACATCATCTCTATGTCCTTCAGCTCCACCCTCGAGCCGTCACAACACGAAAGATGAGAAATGTTCGAAATATCTGATCGAAGTTCGAAACATTCGTGCATGCAACAAATTTAAATCGCGATTACTTGTCGCATAAACGATCTTCAATTACCAATTAGTTCGCGTTGCCTCATTAAATGCCACTTCAAAGAAATAAAACTACAAAAACAAAGCCTATCTGAGCGTTGCACCTCCATTTTTGTGTGTGTAGTGTGTGCAAATAATTGGTGAATTTTACAACACGAAGTTCCATTCACTTTTCGAACATAGAATGGAAGTCACCACCTCCGACTTGGAGATTCTGAGTATTGAATTGAGATTGTCGTTTTGGCGAAGATACATACTCCCAGATAGAGGTTCCCTGGTAATGGTTATAGTCAGGTAAAGGCTGCCGTATTGAGAGGTGCTGTCGTCGGTTTCGACTAAAGCTACGACTACATAACGATGATACGTATTTTCACGTAGAACCTTTTGTATAGCCATGAATGATGCTCTGGGCGATTATAGTTTATTGAGAAGGAGGCGTGGACTCTGTTGCGGCAGGCACGTTACCGAATGTCATTAGATCGTGTTTTTTGATAAATGCGTGCAGGTTTTTTCCAACACGATATCTCAGATACAACTACTTGTGCGTATTACAACAGGCATTGAGTGTTTACAGGGTGATAGATCTAGGTCACTCAAAAACCCATGATTATTCGAAAAGATTTGAGTAGGGAGTGAGGTTGAAGATTGTGAGAGTCTTACGAAGGAACACGTTTCGACTGCGAACGGCTTTGTTGCTCGATACCCTTTATAGCCCAAAGAAGCAGCGATTGGCATGAGTTATTTTTCCTTAAGTTAGGGAAGTGGCAATGCTGGTTCGAATAACATTTTCATTTTCCCGGGTGTAACCGTGAGAGTTCTCTACATTATTTTCCCGAAAAGTGATCATTGCCTCACAATTTGGCGCTGAATTAGGGAAAATCCCTGAATTGAACCTATTTTTTTCACGTTAGTTGCTTCGGGACACTCAGTTTTATGAATCGGATTCTTGGATTTAATACCTACCTGCCAGTGCAAGAATCACTCATCTAGGATCTCAGTTTTTTATGCAATTTTTATTTGTGGATCGGGTTTGTGGATTTAATGCCAGTCATCAAGTTCCAGTATAAGAACGCCTCAACTGGGGCCTCAAAATAATAACTAGAGCCTTCAAAACGTGAGGCAATGAGGCAATGAGCCCAATAAATGTTATATGCACTTTTCATTTTTATTTCTTATTTACTTTTTAGATAGCAGTTTACGTTGAAAAATGTTTTCTAGATTTCGATGTTTTTTCAAAATTAATTTGTTTGAAACACGCTTTATTTGAATGCGTTAATTTTTACTTGCGATTATAGTTACTATAAGGCAAGTTATGGATGCATGCAAAAAAAAAATCTAACAATCAAACGTGACATAACGATGATAGAGAAGTCGAAAAAAGTGGTTCCGTAAATTCCGTCCATCTGTCTGTTCGCACCTCTACAGCCTAAACGGATAAGGTGATTTGCTTAAAACTTGGTAGGTATTTAGTATTTATTTGGTAATACCTCGAGGGGTGTTTTTCATTTTTACTGTAGGTCGAAAAATAACGTTACCTGTCATGCAATCTTTAAAAAAAAGTTTTAATTTTCTCGAAAACGGCTCTAACGATTTTGATAAATCTTTTAAGGTGCTATTTTTTTACAACAAAACATCTTTCAGTTAGAATGAATTTTTCGAAATTTGTGAACGCACCCTTTCACTACTTATCGAACTTTCATTGTCAATTTATTCATCTTCAGTCACGGAGCTCATTTTTGGCTCAATGGGTTCGTCTGTTAGCAAATTATGCGTTATTGGTCGGGTAAAATCCACATTTGCTTCAGGAATTACTACTTCATCCACAAAAAATAACTATTTGGTGCGGTTTGCATGCCGGCGGGCAGCGTAGCCATATGAACGAAGTCGAGTTCCATTCATAAATGTTTTGATTGTACTTCAAGCCAATAATAGAGTTTTTGGAAAATCTCAAATGGTTTGTGTTTCATTTAAAAAAAAACTTATCAAGGCCCTATTGTATAACCCTGTTTAACGGTACCTCCCACAGAACCAGTTTTTTTTCAAATGCGGTTTTATCGTAAACCATTATACCGATTTCAATAAAATTGCAAACAGGAATTAATTTATAATTCAATTAATGTCGCATTTAAAAATTTTCAAAAACTTTTTTTTCGTTTTTTATATAAAACAAATTGTTTTCGAAATATTTTAAATTGATTGATTGATTGATTTTTTTAAACAATTTTCCCATATAAAAACTAGAGATTTTCTTATAATGACATACTGAAAAAAAATTTAAATATTTTTTTGAAAAGTTTTTTTAAAAAAACGGCTTTTAAAAAAAACTGGTCAAACGATTTTCAATTTTTTTTTCCTCGATAGATATTTAGTTTTCAAACTTTATTGCATACTTAGTTTTTTCCGAGAAAACTTTTAAACTAATTAAAAAAAGGAAAAATTTTTCGAAAGAAATTATTTTTTTTTATTTTGATATATAAAAACATATTTAGCCACTTAGCAGTTATCTAGCATAAGGACAAGAACACGGATGGTTCAAGCTTGCACTAGGAGTAAAATTGCTAGTAACGTTGCCCCTCCTGTACTTGAGAATGTACATTTTTCCATGGGACATTTTTTTCCGCACTCGCACAGTAGCAAGAGTTCTCAAAGATCTCGATATACACAAATCCGCTGGCCCGGATGGTATACCCCCGATTCTTCTGAAGAGGTGTTCTTCCACACTGCAAAGCCACTGCGTAAGCTTTTTCATCGCTCCTACTCTTCTGGAATCTTTCCTAGAAGATGGAAAACAGCATTTGTCCAGCCTGTCCCTAAGAAAGGTGACCCATCCTCCCCCTCCTCTCTTATCGAAAATGCGTGCTTTTGGGATCGATGATTTTCTTGTTCGTTGGAATAGAAGCTATCTTCTGTATCGTTCAATACAAGTTGTATTGGACGGATTCAAGTCTGATTCCCACAAAATAAATGCTGGTGTGCCCCAGGGCTCTGTTCTGTCCCGACTCTTTTCCTCATTTTTATAAATGATCTTCTGTCTGTTACTTATAATCCACTTAACTGTTTTGCTGACGACTCTACCCTCAGCTTTCCATATTCGTTCGATAATTCACGTCTTTCGCCTTCGTGCGTACAATTGCAACGGTACCGTATGTCAAGTTCATTAAACTCCGATTTATACAGCATTGTCAAATGGGGTAATAGGGATCGTGTGGAGTTTAATGCTTCGAAAACTCTATGCTGTCTTTAAAACTAAACATACCCCCAATGCCATTGTCCATGAATGGCACTTACATCGAAGAAACCGAAAAGCTCTCAGTATTCGGTATATGTGTCAACGACGACCTCCGTTGGAACGACCATATATTTGAGATCGCTAAAAATGCTGCTAAGTGCTTAAGTTTTCTGTATCGGTGTAAGAAGTATTTTGCCCTTCTGATCTGGCTACAATTTATAAATCGTTTATACGCCCTAAACTCGAGTATAACTCCACAAACATCGCTTCACCTGCTTGATAGAATACAAAATCGAGCGTTAAGATTAATAAGAAATAGAACTGCCACTGAAACAATTGCTCCTCTCGAATAACGACGCAATGTTTCATGTCTTTCCTTATTTTATCGTTTCTCCTATAAAATATGTTCACTCGAAGTAGCCAGTTGCATTCCTCCCTTTAAAAGTTTCTCCCGTAATACTCGTCTCGCAAGGAATGCCCATCAGTTCACCCTTGAGCCCAATTTCGGACGTACCGTGAAATATAGGGATTCTTTTTTTAGTTGAACAACACGAATTTGGAATAGTTTACCCGGCGAGATTTCCCCTTGCCATTTTGATCTGCAAACATTCAAAACCAATGTTAATCGACACCTCCTATCTCTCCCCTCCCTATCTTCCTAATGCCCCCGCAGTGTGTTCTACGCGTTAATTATATAAAAAAAAAAAAAAAAAACTGGGCAAGCATTGGAAGGGATGACAGAAGGTGTTGATTTTCATTAGTTTTGAATGCTTTCAAATTGAAATGGCAAGGAAAAACCTCGCCGGGTAAATTATTCCAATCACGTGTGTTCGGCTGTAAAAAAGAATCTCTTTATTTCACGGTACGTCCAAAATTGAGCTCATGGGTGAACTAATGAGCATTCCTTGTGAGAAGAAAACTGTGAATTTTTCTCAAGTATTTGCCTCGCAATGATAGCCGGTAATTTCCGAGAGACATAACAACTTTGTTTTAGCTAAGATGCGGTTTAAGCGAAAATATAAGGAATGGAGCAACGGGTGGGTTGGTGGTGGATGGCTTTTTTGGATTCTACTAATTTTCCTTGCAGATGCATTTTAAAGGAAAAGTTATTATAATTACAACTCTAAGGTAATTGTACTCCTTCACAAGTTCCGGGTCCAAATTTTCCCAGTTCCGTGTCTCCTCTTGTACTTATCTGCCTGTTCTATTCCGGAAGATCATTATATTGGATTTACAAGTATTCACCGTGAGGTTTCAAAGACGACATTAATTCTGGAGTTTACTGTTAATCTATTTATTGTTGAGTTCCATCAAGAATGACGATATCGTCCGCATACATCAGAGTTTTGAAGCTTACATCATAAAAGCTGGTTCCTCCTAACCTCCGATCCTGATAAATGCACAATTCGTGTATTTTCGCCTCTAGGCACATCTGGCCATTGTGTCATCTCTGCAAATATCTCGTACCAACTCAATTCAGTTAAAGAAAAAAAACCCAGGAGAACTGTTTGGCAATACGAGAAAGCCAACTGGGACGGTGTCAATAACTTTTTCAGTACCTTCAACTGTTCACTAAGCTTCCTCGATAATGACTTTAATTCCAGCGCAGTCACAAATTTAATTCTTTTAGGAATGAGAAATTTTATCCCAAATACTCAACTCATGGTTTGATTCGAGCTGTAGAGAGGTTATCAGGTTAATAAATGTAAGTTTCCGTTGTTACAAAACCAACATCACTGAGAAAAACCGGGAAAAGTTTCAGCTAGCTAGAAAAGCCTGCAATGTTCATATTCGAAAAACCAATTTTTACAAGAGCAAAAAATTCGGCAAAAAATACTGCAATGTCAGTAAATTTTTGTTATCATTTGTTAAAGAAGTAAAGAATTCTTCGTCATCATCAGTTCCTACGCTCGTCTTTAACGATACTCCTGCTGTCAGTTCTCAAGAAAAAGCAGATCTGCCTGCTGCCCAATTCGCGGCAAAATCAAAACACTGGCCGCAAGAAATATCTCGAAGAACGAAAGCTTCTTAATGACCGGCAGTACGGCTTTCGTAGCAATAGGTCCACTCACCGAAAAGTGGAACCAATCTCTCCATCGTTTTGGTGAAAGCAAAATTATTGCACTTGATATTTCTAAGGCATTTGGTAGAGTTTGGCATCAAGCCCTTTTATCGAAAATGCGTGCATTTGAACTCGATGAATCTCTTCTTCTATGGATTAGTAATTACCTTTCGAACCGCTCAATTCAAGTTGTATTGGACGGTTTCAAATCTGATATACATAAAACAAATGTCCCCCAGGACTCTGTTTTGTCTCCGACGCTTTTCCTTATATTTATCAACGACTTATTATCTGAAGAAACAGAACACCTCTCCGTTCTCGGTATTTGAATTACAGACCACCTTCTTTAGAAAGACCACATATTTGACATCGCAAAGAATGCTGCGAGGTGTTTAGGTTTCCTTCGAAGATGCAAGAAGTTCTTTACCCCGTCTTTTCTGGCTGTAGTACCTATATAAAGCATATATTCGACCGAAACTCGAGTATAATTCCCATATTTGGGCAGGTGCTCCTATGAGTTTTCTAGATAGAATTCAAAAAAGAGCTTTGAAAATGATAGGTGACCGAACAATAATAGAAACATTTACATCTCTTGAGCACCGCCGTAATGTTTCGTGCCTTTCGTTATTTTTACAAACAATGCTCTAGCGAAATAACCAGCTGCATTCCTCCCCTGAAACGATTCAACCGTAATACTCGAACTGCTAGGAATGCCCATCAGTTACCCTTGAGCCTAATTTCGGACGTACTGTTAAGTATAGAGATTCTTTCTGTAGTCGCACCACACGAATGTGGAATGCTTTGCCGGGCTCTGTTTTTTCCTCCCATTTTGATATGCAGAACTTTAAAACTAATGTGCATCGGTATCTCCTTTTATCCCTCCTCATTTTCCCAAATGTTTAAACATTTTAAGTGTACACACAAACCCCTTTCGCAGCTATGAAATGTGTTCTAACAAAACCCGAACACAGAAACGGACATAATAAGCAACCTTGTTTGGCTCCAGTCGTCGATTCAAACTAAGTAGAACCTTCATTTATGCTGTCATTTGTTTTTGTACAGACGCGTATGTATACAGCATTTTTGTCGACATTCCTAAAAAAGCGCTTTCGGTCTACAAAAAAGCGTATAACTTTCTTTCTTCTTCCAGATACGATCTAGCAATGCATGTTAATGAACATTTTGCAAAAGGAATGCCATTGACTGATCGGGTAAGCTTTCAAAAAGAAGGGCTATCTCTTACTTCTGAAAACTATTGCATTAAGTTATAGGAATACTTTGTTTGCTTCCCTTTAGACAAGGTTTTGAATTCTTTATTCGCTGCTTGGTAAATTTGTTTAGCTAAATTTGAATTTGTTCTTCTTAACATTCTCAAAAACACAAACGATTTTTTTCTGCCAGCATAGCAATCGGTATCTTACAATGGGTCCTGGGTTGGGTCTTCGCTAGGGTTACATTATATTTCAATTATCCTTAAGGTCTTTGAAATTCTCACTTGATTATTAACTACGATAACCTTTCGTATTTTTTTTTTTTTTTTTTTTATAATTAACGCGCGCACAAGGGACTATTTGTTTCCCTTTTAATGTAACACACTGCGCGGGCATTAGGAAGATAGGGAGGGGAGAGATAGGAGGTGTCGATTAACATTGGTTTTAAATGTTTGCTAATTGAAATGGCAAGGGAAAATCTCGCCGGGTAAACCATTCCAAAGTCGTGTTGTACGGCTAAAAAAAGAATCCCTATATTTCACGGTACGTCCGAAATTGGGCTCAAGGGTGAACTGATGGGCATTCCTAGCAAGACGAGTATTACGGGTGAAACTTTAAATTATTATATTATATTATATTATAGTATTACCATCGTACCCAAAGTAACTGTTTCCTGTTTCGTTTTCTTCTATTTGGGAACAAGCGTAAAGGCTTTGGAACCAAAAACTCTTATATACGGTTTCTCTCTTGTGAATAACTCAAAAGGAGTCGACTCAATTCTGGTGCTTGGAACAATTTGAAATAGCTGAGTCTTTCGTTCGCTAAAAAATGAATTATCCTTATAACCAATACATATATATATACCATTGGTGGAGACATATTGATGATTCTACTAAGCATGCAAACACAAATCTGTCAGCACTATTCTCCAACTCCGCAACTGAAACTTTGTTACCTCATTGTTAGATTGTGCTTTAAACTTATAACACTCTGCTTTGATTTGGCCCGATCTATTGCAGAAAACCAATTTCCAGTTTCCTTCTTCGTTATCTTCTTACCTTCGTCAGTTCTTCTTCGTGAATTAACTTTGAAGGTTTTAAACGTATATCTTAATTCAACCACTTCTCCGACTCTACTCCCGCCTCCATAGTCTCCATGCGTCTCTGGTACTCATAATATTTTAAAATTTTTCCTCTGACGTACTCAACTCAAAGATCTGTCTCTTCATGGCCTTCGAGTGATATGATAAAGGTTGAGTATGATTTGGGAAGATTGATCAGCAGCAAAACAGCGAAAAACTTTTCATCATTAACTATGGTATTCTAGATCCTCGCAGAAAACTGTACATTTACAAGACCAATAAATATGTCCTAAACAAAAATTGATGATTAAACCAAAAAACTTACTCTATTTATTTTTCAGGAATTCCAGCAGAAACTGTTCCACCTCTTCGACATCGATGGCCAAGGTTTCCTGGTGCAGGATCGTTGGATTGAACATCTCAAGGGTCGTCTTACGTAAGTACCTCTTCCCTATATATATTTTCATCCAAACTGTCACCTTCAATTTACTTCAAACTGACATCAAATGTAAGCAACTCAACGCCGCTTCTCAAGAAATATCTTCAACACTCACCGAAGCTGCTACAACCATCCAAATGGGACAAACAAGAATGCAACCCGTCTGGTGATCCGTTGAAAAGACAATTATTATCTAAAGTCAAAATACTAACGTCAACGTCACGTGCCAAAGTCATTTAATGCCCCATAAGTGTGCAAAAAAGCCTTTTGCAAACCGATATAGTGTTTCTGGTTCTCTCTCCCTCTTATTGCAAAAAAGGTGCACAATCAATCAATCCACCATGCTGGCTCTGGATCAAAAGTCAATCAAATCATGAACTGCAGGTGTCAGGCAGGCTCTGACCATTGGCTAATCCGGCAAAGAAAAAGATGAATCCTACGAGTGCGCGCAGAGATCAGTCATTATGTCCATTTTGGATAGCTTTACTGGATGACACGATCATCTCTGTAAGTGACACTGCGGCTTAATTAAGCCGGAAAATCCAGCTGAAAAGTATAAAGGAAGAACAAGTTCTGGTGATCATTTGTCAGGCGGATTTATTTTGCCAATTCCCATTCACAGATGGCGCGTTAAATGAATTCCTCGCGAATGTTAATATTTAAACGCATGTAGCATCTTTTAAACGGAAATTGTATGGACTCTAGGAATTAGTCTAATTTGGATTCTTTAGCATCCTTTTGCCGGGATAGCCAACGTCACTTACTTCGATAAATAATGCTAAAGTGGTGTTCTTTTGCATGCAAATCACCACCAACGATCGTCAACGACCATGCCAGCGATCGGTGATGTTGTAAATCGCTTGTTTTAACCACGAAGCGCCACTACACGAATGTCTCTACGTTGTACAATCGTACTGTATCTCCATGCAGACCTCATTTTATGTACTCCGTTTCTCTGAGGAGTCACTATTGAGACCAAATACCATGTTGTGGAATGGTAAATTACACTTGCTAGGCCTTTGAGTGGGTACGTCCACCTACCTTTAAGTCGTGCGAGTGGATGTCTGAATTAGGAGCTATAGCAAGTGAGGTGCGATGCGATGGAGATCCAGAACCCGGTTACATGATGCCTGTTTGGAGGATATTATTTTAAGTTAACAAAAAACACTATTTTGACATAATTTGAAACTTGCAAATTATTGTTAATAAGTCAGCGCCCTCTTTGGCATTTAATTTGAACTCATTTTATTTTCTTGATTTTAGTGAGGAACGCCAGAAAGATTTTGCTGAACAACTGGAATCGGTGGCGTATGTGATATGTGGAGAAAGTAAAATAACATTTAATAACTTCGAGGAAATCTGGGAAGCTCGAGGGGTTAGTTTTGAAAAATCTCTTAATTTTCTGTGATGAAAATGTTTTTTTTTTAGATTGTTGATAAATTCTACCGTCTCATCGATGTGGATGGAACAAATTTAATTTCCACTAATCAAGTTATGGAATTCATATCAAAAATCACAAATTTACGGTAAGTTTATTTAGGTGTGAAGTAAAATAAAAAAACTTATGATTTGTTTTATAAAAAATATAAGCGGCACCCGGCCGGCGTTGCTTGGGTACTTCAGAATTGTTTGTTTCTATCGCATTCAAAACAAATCATGACTGCTTCAATGCCCTTTGCGCGCCATCTTTTTGAAGTTAAGTGTAATATGCTTACAACCAATCTGTTAGTGCAGTGTGCAGGCAATAAGTTGACAAAGTACTATCGCAAGTCTTCTATATACGAAAAAAAACAATTATTTTTAATTTGTTTGACATCGTTTTCTTATCGAAATTGTTAAAGCTTTCAAAGTACAGGAAATAAATTAAATAACAATGTGAATGTAGTTTATTAACAATGACATTGTTTGAAGAACATTGTTTATTAAAATAGCGATATAATGACGAATGGCTTCAAACATTAAGAAGGTGCTCAAGAGATCTAACTATTTGCGTTATTGTTCGGTGGCCTATAATTTTTTAAGCTCCTTTTGAATTCTGCTTGAAGTTTATGGGAGCGTCGTCCAAATAATGGATCAATATTGAAGTTTTGGCGGAAAATACGCTTAATCTAATCCAATGAATTATTTCCATTAAAAGCGCTTTACCTGCCATATAACGAGCGCTTTACCTGCCATATAACGATTAAGGAAAAGCTTATTTTTCTCGAAAACAGCTCCAACGATTTTGATGAATTTTTTTGAGATTTTTTTTGTTGGTAGTAGCTATCAAATAATTAGAACCAAATTTACCGGAAAAGTCTATTAAAGGTACCTTTCATATAACGGTTTTCTTAATTTTCAACTTTCTCGGTAACGGCTCCATGGATTTCAATAAAATTTTATATTTGAAAAGCTCTAAGTATCCAAATTAATTCTACATACAAAAATTTTGAATAATTATTTTTTTCTATTTTTAATTAATTTTTGAATTTTTTTTTGAAAATTCTATATTTTTAAAACATATCAAAAATATTTAAAATTAGGTGTAAATTAATAAATGCTAAAAAACTGCATAACAAAATTGCAAACAATTTTTTTTTGAAACTAAAAATAAAAAGAGGATTTTATTAAAACCGGTCTTTTAAATAAATTTTTAATTTTTTAAATTCTTTGTTATTTAAGACGTGTGATGGCCTACTTCATTTTTTTTTACTAAAAACCGTTAAGTTTTGTGGTTTTGATACTTTTTATAAGTTCAAACTGTGTTATTTTCAACGTAAATGTTAATTGTTTCTATCAAAGATCTTGCTTTCCAATGTATTTAGGCACATAAGAGCAAGTACGTGCGACCCAGTCGTGCCCATTTTTTTTTATTTATTCGCGACGAGAACAGAAGAATAATTGAATATTGCATATTGAAAAGCTTACGAAGTGTTTTCGCCAGAGTTAGAAAAACCACTTCAGAACAATATTAGGGATTTTCTCCAAATCAACAAATTTGTGTATATTAAGATCTTTTAAACTCTTGCATAAACTTTACAGCTTTTTTGAGAATTCCCCACGTGTTTTACATATAACCAGACATTTTTTGCTGAGTTTTTGGTTTCTTCCAAAAAAATATTTGTTTTTGTTCTCACTTAATTTGTAAACAAAATCGAATATAAGGTTCTGGACATAACCTTTTTTTCAAAAATAAAATGGAAATCGTTTTATTTTTGAAAAAAGTTAATCCCAAACCTGGAATAGCAAAATAAAGGTGTAAAGCTGTAATCAAGTTAGCAGGATATGACTGATTAAGATATTTTACTTGTCTGTGAATGAAGAAATAAAAAAGGTGAATATTGGAGTCAAATTTAATATGCAAAACTTTTTTTGTGCACAATAAGGCAAGTTATGCAAACGTGCTGATTAAAAAAATTGAGATAATAATCAAACATGACATTACAAATTTCAATTACTGGCAAAATTCCGTCTGCCTGTCCGTCTGTCCATCCGTCTGTCTGTCTGTCTGTCTGTACGGATGTATATTTTGAACTACAAACTGAACGGTTGGACCAATCGTTTGCAAATTTAGAAAAAAGAAGTTATTTTGACATTCTACATTTAATTTTTTAAGCACAAATATTAACGATTCTGTCATATAACAGTCAATGAAAAGCTATTTTTCTCCAAAACAGCTCCAAGAATTTTTAATTTACATTCTTGAATAGTTTTTTTTAATAAAAAAAAAAATTGGAAAAAAGACCGTTTTATTTAAAAACCGTTCCTACGATTTGGGAAAAAAATCACACTTTTTCACATTTTTACGTATACGTAAGTAATTTTTTTCGAATAATCAAAAGGCACAAAAAATTAAATTTAATTCGGCGCTGTGACCGCACATAAGAGGAAGTACGTTCGATCCAATCGTGCAATATATTTCTTACCATAACATCACGCTGTTGAATCCACATTTGTTTATATTATTTTTTAACTCGTTAATTATTTTGAAAATGTCAAAGATAATTTGAAACCCATTTAAAAACAAGTGGATAAAACAAAAGCACATTTTTTTAATTTATTAAATAAAAAAATATTAATTAAAAATTGTTGAACTTAACTAAAAACAGAATTTCATTAAAATCGTTCTTACAATTTTCGAAATACTTTTTTCAAGTTTGTGGTGTGAGAAAGTACCCGAATTTATCGATCCGACGACATCGTTGTCAGCGACTCGATCTCTCCCCGCCCACTACTTAGAAAATATTGAGGAAAGATCAATTTAAGATCCAATTGGTGCAAGAATTAAAGCCAGCGGACCATCAATTGCGTCGTGTGTTCGCTGAATGTACTGAGAATCAACTGTAAGTTGAACCAGATTTTTATCGTCACATCATCTTAAGCGATAAGGCTCATTGGTTCCAAAAAGATGCAACATACCATACAGTGGTGCAACCATCACTTTGTTGAGTCATACGTTTGGGGACCGAATCACCTCAAGAAATGGACCAGTGAATTGGCTACCTAGTTCGTGTGATTTAACACCTTTGAAATATTTTTGTGTAGGATTACGTCAAATTTTTGGTCTATGCTGATAAACCAGCAATGATTGATCATTTAGAAGCCAACATTCGACGCTTTATTGACGAAATAGGACCGAGTATGCTAGAAAAAGTGGTGAAAAATTGAAATTGAAATTGAAATTTGTTAAATAACTGAGCCAACATTTTAATCATTTCATTAAATTTGTTTTGTTTTATTTAAAAAATATTCTATGCTTCTAAAAAAAAAAACCTTATAAAGTACGAATAACAACAACGTCCCTTGTTTTACTCGGAAAAGTCTATTTTTCATGTAGGATTCTAGAACTCGATATATCCCCGAGTTCATAAATGCAACAATGCAGCATCACTACAAAATACAAATGTAAAAATACGGTACCATTTGTGTAAATTTTTGGCAAAATTTGAATTCATTATTGAGAGCAAACGTCAAAACTTCTAAAAAATTTTAGGAAACTCTCCAATGGACGGCATTTGTCTGGAGAAATGGATAATGATTTTATCAGTGATATTTGGTTCGGAAAAACCTGTTACAATTTAAATCTTAAGCTGATGTAGTAGACCATATCGAAAGCACTTGAACATATCTTTCCTCCCTCCAGGGGGATTTTTCAATTCATATATTCTATAGACTTGATCTATTATTGAGTGGTTACTTCTAAAGCAAATTCGTGATCAGTAAAAATGTTTGGTAATTTGTAAAAAATATTAAAAACTCCTCAACATCTTCCGTTCCAACGCTTATCACTAATGACAAACCTATTGTCTACTCTTCAAAGAAGGCAAACTTGCTCGCAGCCCATTTCGCTGCCTTACAGCAATGTTGCCCCTCCTGTACTTGAGCATGTAAATTTTTCCATGGGACAGACTTTTTCCGCACTCGTACAAGAGCAAGAGTTCTCAAAGATCTCGGTATACACAAGTCCGCTGGCCCGGATGGTATACCCCCGATTCTTCTGAAGAGGTGTTCTTCCACACTGACAAAGCCACTGCGTAAGCTTTTCCTTCGCTCCTACTCTTCTGGAATCTTTCCTAGAAAATAGAAAACAGAATTTGTCCAGCCTGTCCCTAAGAAATGTAACCCATCCCTCCCTTCCTCCTACCGAACCATAGCACTAACATCTCTTCTTTCTAAGGTCATGGAAACGCTAATTGACCGTCAGTATGGCATCCGCAGCAACCGTTCCATTGGTGATCTGATGGCATATCTCACCGAACAGTGAAACAAATCTTTACATCGCTTTGGTGAAAGTAAGATTATTGCTCTTGATATCTCCAAGGCATTTGGTAGAGTTTGGCATGAAGTTCTCTTATCGAAAATGCGTGCTTTTGGGATAGATGATACTCTTGTTCGCTGTTTTAGAAGCTGTATTCTGGACAAGTTGTATTGGACGGATTCAAGTCTGATTCCCACAAAATAAATGCTGGTGTGCCCCAGGACTCCGTTCTGTCTCCGACTCTTTTCCTCATTTTTATAAATGATATTCTGTCTGTTACTTCCAATCCACTTAACTGTTTTGCTAACCACTCTACCCTCAGCTTTTCATATTCATTCGAAAATTCACGTCCTTCGCTTTCGGACATACAATTGCAACGGTATACCGTATGTCCAGCTCATTAAACTCCGACTTATAAAGCATTGTCAAAATAGGGTAATAGGAATCGTGTGGAGTTTAATGCTTCGAAAAATCCATGCTGTCTTCTCTCGTTAAAGCTGAACATACCTCAATGCCATTTTCTATGAATGGCACTTACATCGAAGAAATCGAAAAACTTTGAGTGCTCGGTATATGTGTCAACGACGACCTCCGTTGGAACGACCATATATTTGAAATCGCTAAGAATTCTTAGGTTTTCTGTATCGGTGTAAGAAGTATTTTTCCCCATCTGATCTGGCTACAATCTATAAAGCGTTTATACGCCCTAAACTTCGCAAACATCGCTTCATCTGCTTGATAGAATACACAATCGAGCGTTAAGATTGATAGGAAATAGAACTGCCACTGAAACAATTGCCCCTCTCGAACACCGACGCAATGTTTCATGTCTTTCCTTATTTTATCGTTTCTTCTATAAAATATGTTCACTCGAAGTAGCCAGTTGCATTCCTACCTTTAAAAGTTTCTCCCGTAATACTCGTCCTGCTAGGAATGCTTATCAATTCACCCTTGAGCCCAATTTCGGACGTACCGTAAAATATAGAGATTCTTTTTTAGCCGTACAACACGAGTTTGGAATGGTTTACCCTGCGAGATTTTCTTTCACTATTTCGATTTGCAAGCATTCAAAACCAATGTTAATCGACACCTTCTTTTTTCCCTCCCTTATCTTCCTATGCTCGCGCAGTGCGTTTAAACACTATATGGGCAACACACAAATCTCTTTTGCGCCGCAGGTTATATATAACAAAAAAAAAAAGTCGTAACCACTTAGCTTTTTTATTTTTTGATAATTTTTGATTGATGACTTTAACGAATCGGCAATCTTTTACCTTAAAAATAGGGAGAATCCACTTCTTGCACTTTCAAATGGATGATACGTATAATAGGCAAAAGTTCCTTTAAATATTGATAAAAGTTTCATTTATAAATCTATTTCTAGTTCGTCCAATTATGACATTCCGGAAAGGGCAGAGCAACGTTTGTCAGTCTGCATAGTTAGCTTACCAAAAAACTTAACAAGTTTTTTGTAATGAATACAAAAAAATAACTATAAACATTTTGTTTACTCGGCTTTTAATTAATATTCCTTTGGCTGGTCCGAAATTACTGCCAATACATTTCCATTTGTCACTCTAATGGTCTATATGTCCACTCGCTATGTCCAGCTCCAAATCGATTTTCAATCTCCTGCCAGATGTGTGGGTTCATTTGATATTCAATTACTCCATTTATGCTAACACTCTCAAAAGTTACCATTGTTGGGCGCGTGAAAGGAATTATATTATCTCGATCTAAGGAGTTTGTTAAGGGCTGACCATATGTAAGATACCATATGAAGTGTTCCATATAACATTGTAGATTCAATTTCAATAGCACTCACAGATTGCATTCCTTTTGGAGATCAAGGTTCTGCATCCACATGAATATTTTATGAGCCAGGCGCAGGCGTGATAGTTATATCGAACACCACTATATACATATGTAAGTGCGGATGCTTTGTGGGAGGTCTCTGGCAAGAGCCTGCAGCAGCAGCCGCAGTTCCATAGATTTATGAAGCTATAAATGGATTGGCACAAGATGTCCAATATTGTTGTTAAATGCACGAATTCGCGTCATTTAATATTTCCATATGCCATTTGGGGACTTGTAATGCCAAAGTTAGAGACTGAATTGAACGAAGTAATATATACGATCATCCATATGTCTAGGCGAAAATGGAATCAGGCTTATTGGACATCCAGGTCCAACAGGCATGCAGATCCACTCAATTCACTTCGTTGTCACGGCACATGCAGTGACATTGTCAGAAGGAAAGATATGCGTAGGAAACGCATTCGAATGTAAAAAACATTCTGCGTAGGATGGTCATTACGTTTATGTTGTGGGATCTGGAAATGGATGTAAACCTGGCCATCGTCTCTTCAGAGCTTTATATTATCGGCTTTACCTTTTGGCATCGTTACTTTTCATTTTGAACATTTGTTAATTTTGACATGTTAAACGTGCTAACTGATCTTGTCACTGAGCACTTATCTTGAGGAAACTGCGTGTGCGCACACTTAATCCGTTTTTATGACATTTTCTTGAAGGTCGGCACGAGAATTGATGTGCGATATCTACACGCTGTCAACTGTCATGATATACAGTGTGTGGTTTTAAAAGGCACTTTCGCAGAATTCATAGGAGATTGAAAATCATCCAAAGGGGACTTTTTGACAAATTATTTTAATTATGGTTTTAGTTTTTTGCTGTATGAGGCAAACAATTTATTGGCCCCGTATTTTCAAGATCAACATAAGCTCGAAGAAATTGACACCAACAATGACAGTTCGAATTTCGAACATGGAATTTCGAAAAAAATAAGAGTTTATTAGTTCGTTCAGTTTAGTTCGTTGGCATTCCCCAGAGGGGAAATTGAAATTTAATTTTTAGGAATTAAAATTACGGTACCTGCCATGACCGTTAAGGACAAACTTGTTTTTCTCGAAAATGGCTCCAACGATTTTGATGAAAGTTTTTGAGATTTTTTTTTGTAGGCATTAGCTACCATTCTATGGAAACCAAATTAACCGGAAATACTATTGATGGTACCTTTCATATAACGGTTTTTTTTCTTTTCTTCGGCGCACCACATCTAAAATGACGGTTCAAATTTCGAAGAAAGGATTTCAAAAAAGGAAACATGAGCTTGCTGCAAAAATAAGTTCCCTATAACATAAGATAATGCCATTATCTAAAGTTTGATTAATTTTGCGCCAAAAAAATAGATAACGTTTGGCAACCACTTTTTTCGAAATAACTTGTCAATTGTATGTATGAGGTTTTAGAAACTTCAGAGGCCTCCGTACCTCACGAAACTCGATTACAGTTTATTCTTCTTGGAAAACTTGTAACTAGAAAAAACTTTTTTTCTTCGGCCTCAATACATCTAGAATGACAGTTCGAAATTCGAAGTTGGAATTCCGAAAAGAAGAAATATAAGCTTACGAACTAATCTATAAGATGAGATTGTTAAAAAAACTAGTTCCCTAATGCCATTATCTAAAGTTTTATTAAAATTGCGCTTAGAAGAATGGATTACCATTCGAAAATCACTCGACACTTCGAAATAATTTGTCAATCTCAATTGTCTATATGAGGTTTTGGAAACCTCAGAGGTCTCGCCGTATTTCACGAAACTCGATTGCAATTTATTCTACTTGCCGAACTGTTAACTTAAGAGAATACTTAACTTCAGCCGCACCACATCCTGAATGACAGTTCGAATTTCGAAATTGAAATACCGAAAAATAAGATAACAAAAGCTTTAGATTTAATCCATTGGAAGATGAAATTATTTGAAAAATTGGTCCCTTATAACATTAGCTCATTTTGTTCTTTATTATATTATAGTTTTATTAATTTTGAGCTAAAAAAAATTATGAATGACCCTTCGAAAACCCCTTTTTTCGAAATATCTTGTGAATTGCTTATATGAGATATATATGAAACCTCGGAGGTCTTTGTACCTCACGAAACTCGCTGAAAATTTATTTCCATTTGCCAAACACTTTACCAGTAGTATTATTATTTTTAAACGCACCGCACGAATGTTCGATGCTTTACTACAATTTTGCTCTTCCAATTAATAAAAACTTCAAAAAATATATTCCTTTCTATATGGAAACCATTTTTTATAAATTCTAGACCTCGAAACGGTTTCGATAAGAAATCCCTCGAACAATTGGAATCACTATTTCGCCGAACAGTTGGAAACGAAAAAGAAATCAGCCGGGCGGAATTCAAAAAGATTGTTACATCCAAAAACGTAAGCTCAAGGCTCTTTTCTCTTCCATTTTCAGAGTAATTTTTTTCCTCCTCAGCCATTTTTCACAGATCGTGTCTTTCAAATTTTCGACAAAGACAATTCTGGTTCGATATCGCTGCAGGAGTTCATCGATGCAATTCACCAATTTTCTGGACAATCAGCTGATGACAAAATCCGATTCCTCTTCAAAGTTTACGATATTGATGGTAAGTCATGAAGTCTTAAAGATTGATGAGAGATGATGAAAGAATCGCTTCTTTAGGTGATGGATTGATCCAACATAAAGAACTCCACGATGTGATACGTGCTTGTATGGAAGAAAATGGAATGAGATTCTCTGAAGACCAGGTAAGTCAGTGAGCATAAAAAAAAAAATTCAAAAGTAAACTTCTCGACAAATAATTTCCAGATAGAAGACCTCACCACAGCTATGTTCGAAGATGCCGATCCATACAACCGAGGAACAATCACATATGAGGCATTGAAAAATCAACTTCACAAACATGGCGGCCTTCTTGAAAACTTGAGTATAACGTAAAACTAACATTCAAAATACTAAGGACATTAAGAACATTCTGTTTCTTATTTTTTACTAGAATCGATCGTTGGCTTGTTCCGGTTCAGGAAGAAACAAAGCCAAAGGCCAGTAAAAGATGTGTATCCATACCTCACCAGTTTACTGGTGCATATGTTAAAAACAATCAAGTCTTCGTGTCATACCTGTTTGTATACATAGCCATCAATGTTACTCTATTCGTATCGAGATCTCTTCAGTATCTAGAAAGTAATATGTATACTATTCTAGCAAGAGCCTGTGGTGAGTTTTTTGACAGCTGTCAAAGATAAACGTCATTTTAACATGATTTTCTTTTGTAAACAGGACAATGCCTCAATTTTAACTGCGCCTGGGTTCTAGTCCTGATGTTGAGACACTCCCTAACGTATTTGCGATCACATGGATTTAGCTCCTATCTGCCACTTGACAACCATATCTACCTCCATAAGTTGACAGGTATGGTGATTTCGGTTCTCAGCATAGTGCACACCATCATGCATTTGTGTAATTTTTCTATGGTCGTGGTGTATGATGAAAAACTCAATGCGGAGAACTTTTCACTGATTGAATGGCTGTTGACCAGTCGACCTGGCCTTTTTGGATTAGT
Organism: Platycheirus rosarum; assembly: GCA_963971375.1. NCBI lineage: Eukaryota > Metazoa > Arthropoda > Insecta > Diptera > Syrphidae > Platycheirus > Platycheirus rosarum. The sequence continues at coordinate 35,154,344 of OZ020510.1, read as the reverse complement.
AAAAGGCTGGGCCAATCCAACAGGTTGTGTCCTCATTGTTATCTTACTGATCATGTTTGTGTGCTCACAGCCTTTTGTCCGTCGAAAAGGTAGCTTTGAGGTATTTTATTGGACGCATTTACTCTACGTTCCGTTTTGGATCTTGACCATATTTCATGGACCGAATTTCTGGAAATGGTTCATCATACCTGGATTGGTCTATGCGATCGAGAGAATTTTAAGATTTGTTTGGATGAAGTCGGAACATGGAAAAACTTACATCAGCTCTGGTTTACTGTTGCCTTCCAAGGTTGTTCACTTGGTTATAAAACGACCATATAACTTCCACTTTAGACCTGGAGACTACATTTTTGTGAACATTCCATCTATAGCTAACTATGAATGGCATCCGTTTACAATCAGTAGCGCTCCCGAACAGGAGGACTATATGTGGTTGCATATACGAGGTGTGGGCGAATGGACCAACAGGCTATCCGACTATTTTGAAAAGGAACAGGAGAAGTTACACAATGGTGAGATTCCTGCACATATTCCTCATGGAAGAGCAGATTCTGGCAATAGTTCGACGAATGGAAAGCCTTCAACTCCTCAGACGGACTTCCTGGCTAAAATACATCAAAATGGTTCGGAGTCTCAGCCGCTAAGACCTCCGAGGCAAAATCAAGGAATATCAAAGTTGGCTACAGAAAATAACAGCAAAGTTGATGATTCAGAAAACAAAACGATACGGAATATTAAGCAAACCTTACAAAGAACCTTTTCGAGGAAGGACACAAGCGCATCGAAGTCATCAGGGATCGGCAATGATGGTTTTGTTTCCGATGAAGATAATTTGGAAGTAGTACCTCTTCCCAGACGAAAGTTAACACCGGACAAGAGATTACAGAATCTTTTCAATAAAGCTCCCTTGGAGAAGAGCCTTTCAATGCCCGACATGGAGGGAAAGTTTAAAAAAAGAGAAAGGATTAGAGCGTTCGTATTGAAAAAAATATCCATTATCCTTTATTTCATTTAAATACAAGACTTCCTATGTTTTTAGGCTTCGGGAGTACACTCGATCTGAGTCAGAAAAGTCCTTTGACCAAGCGAAGATCAGAAGAGCTCGGCTGCAGACACTTGGATTAGCTTATTTGAGTCCGCAAAACAAGTCGCTTGCTCAAAGCTTCCGCTACATGCGCAACAAACCGACAATCATAGCTTTTAAGACTCCAAGTCTCGAGAATTGTGAACCCAGACCGTCTTCGAATTCAATGAGTAAGTCTACTAAAATACTTTTTGTTTCTTGCTCTCCAAATAAAAAGCCCTTTTAGTTGTATCCCCAGGAATGTACACACAGAGGGAAGCCGAAGAAGGGCTAATCGTCAAAAGAAGTTCATGTAAGTTAAGTTATATGAGTTATTAACTTTTTTGGTTGAATTAAATATCTTTTTTTCAAAATCTAAAACAGCCCCATCTTCATCCAATTCTCCGCCCACCAACACCCATGGTGTAAATTATCCCGTAGGAAAACCACTAGAGGTATTTTTTTTTTTGTATTCTTTTCAGGTGCTTTAATTGATTTAATAGTCGGGTTCAGAATTTGCTTACTTTCCTTTAGTAGTGAAAACAAAAAATATCCTTAACAGAATTTTCGAAAAAATAAATCAAAAAAATAATAACGAAATTGGTCCCAATTTATTAATTTCTCCTAAAGGAACCTACTAAAACAAGTTGTTTGTACAGGCCGTCATTCCTTAGTTCGCTATCGGCAACCCATAAAGCTAAAAGTAGTAGCAGGAGCTCGGCTACAAATGCAACTACAACAACAACAATTAATCCTGGTAGTAAGGTTACACTAGAAGTTGGCGTTTTAGAGGTTTGGGTCTTTATTTTTTTTAAACGTATTTTTGGTTCTATTCCCTTATACATAGAGTTGACATTAAATAACATTTATTTATTTTTTTTTTAATAATAATTAATTTAATTAATAATTTAAATTTAATTTAAACAGTTTGATTTTAATATTTCGTTACTTAAATGACGCTTGAATATTTTTTTTAATTTTAGGTAGAGTATAAGTTCTTTTCTTATTTTTTCCCTAAAAGCGAGATGTCCTAAAATATAATATAATGTAATATTAAGCTTTTGCAAATTCTAGCAACTGTCAGTTTTGTAGTTCTAAAACTGTCAGTCAAATGTCAAAACCAACTTTGCGCAAGTGAAATTCAGGGGCACCATACTGCAAAAGAAAACTTCGTATACTTTTTTTATGACACAAAGTGTCAAACAGAAGTAAGAAGACGATGCTGGTGCTGGTGGCAATGTGTTTCAATTTCTTTTGCTGGTCAGCGTGCTGTTTGCTGTTGACGGTGCTGGTGCTGTCGCTGGTTCAATCTGTTCCGCGCTTTAGTCTGTTATTAGATGATGAAACTGGATGCATGCACTTTGTTCGAATTCTTCGAACATAGTAAGTGCAATAGAGAGAAAAAATTCGAAAAGATGAGACAGGAAAGAGCTGTCCTTCGTCGCACGGGTAGCATGTTCGAAGAATCTGTTTGACGTTTTTCTGTTCTCTTGTTCGCTTTTTTTTAATTCTTTATCATTTGGTTTCGATTTGCTCAGAGTAAGCTTCTAATATGATTCAAAGTAAACGAAGAAAAATTAGTGAAAATAAAGTGGAAAGTAAATTTTTTTGGACTAAAGAACTTAATTTGGAGTTCTTGTCTTTATGAATCCAGCAAAAATTTGTATCTGGTTAAAAACATTCATTGCATCGATAGGATTAAAAGAGCAGATTCATTGCAAATGATTATGGAAAACGAAAATGAAAGAGAACTGTAAAAATCGTTTCATAAAACTAAATTCATCGTGTAATGGCGCTTGCGACAGAGAATGAAATAACAAAGAATAATTCGAACAAGGTGCATGCATTTAGTTTGATCGTCTACACGTTGACTGGCCAGTCATAAGTTTTTTCGAACTTCTCTTTGTTATTTTCATTCCGTGCGTCTAATGCTTCAAATATTTTTTTTTAAGGAAAAATATAAGAAAAAGCATTAAAAAATTTGAGAGAAATCGCTCACAGCGAAACCGACTCTACAAGCATCGCAAACATATGAAGCAACGCAATGATAAAATGAAGAACCGAAAACAAAAACGTCAAAAACAGTCAATGAAAAAGTTACCCTCGACCCATAGGGTGTAATGTTTTTCTTCTCAACTTTTGAATTTGCTATCTCTTTTGCACTCATGTTCTTCGTGACTGGCCAGTCAACGTGTAAAAGCACACTAATAGCAGACTATACGAAACGAAGCGAAAGGAACACGCTATACACTGCGCGTCATCAGGCTAGCATACCCCCTCGCGTTAGGGCTTCCAGCCAAACTAAATGACAAATGAGCTAACTTTTTTAAATCATTGTTGGTTATGGCCAATTCAATTCATAGTAAAATAAAACAAAAACTACTATTTTTTTTGCATTTACATATATATGTTTTCTTATAAATTATGCCAGATAACAAAAATACAAAAAAATTCAAATTGTGTCATCAGATTAGCATACATACATAAGTATCATTTTATTTTATTTTTGTTAAGCTTTTAAGCCATAAACTTATTTCTTAGCTCATGCATTTAGTAATTTAAACATTTTTGACGTGATAACGTCTTATAAATCGGTGATAGGCTACATATACGACATAAAATGACTCAAGCTTGATAAGACTCATGCTGATAAGAAAAGTGACGCACGCTGCAATACTATGGTTCTCTCAACCAAAATCGATCGCAAGCACCAGGCGAATATGAAAGAGAACAGGCGCAAATTCCCAAAATAACTCCACTCAAATTCAAAAAGAACAAGAGGAATTGTGGCTGTGAGTTAACGGGCTGTATGTTGGTGTTGCTGCCATCAATGTTTTCTTATGACGTAAACTTATCGACCGTAAACCGACTTTACAGACAATCAACTCTTTTTTTAATAAGATTCATTATTCGATGCTTGGAAATTTTAGTTTTAGGGATTTTGGTTTTAGGAAATCAAAATTCGGAGATTTTCGTTATGGGGATTTCAATTTGGGGATTTTGGTTTGGAGATTATGATTTTGGAACTCGGGTACCTAACCCTTTTTATTATTACCGCCATTATTATTTTTACCATATTCTGATTTATTGCACTGGAATGCGGATATTATCGACTTCTATCGATTTGTTTCACTATTGCACTTATTGACAGCCCTGCTTCCTTAAAAGCCTCAATTTTTTGATTTTTGTTCCACAGATAAGATTTTTTTTACCCATATAAATTGTAATATACAACTTGAGCAGAAAAAAAATGGACACGACTGGGTCGCACGTACTTGCTCTTATGTGCCTAGTTACATTGGAAAGCAAGATCTTTGACAGAAACAAGTAACATTTATGTTGAAAATAACACAGTTTGAACTTTTTTTTATTTTTAGTTTTTTGAAAAAAATCTTTTTTTTTTGAAATTTCGGTATTTTTTTTTTTTTTTATAATTAACACGCGCACAAGGGACTATTTGTTTCCCTTTTAATGTAACACACTGCGCGGGCATTAGGAGGATAGGGAGGGGAGAGATAGGAGGTGTCGATTAACATTGGTTTTGAATGTTTGCAAATTGAAATGGCAAGGGAAAATCTCGCCGGGTAAACCATTCCAAAGTCGTCTTGTACGGCTAAAAAAAGAATCCCTATATTTTTAGAGTTTATTAATATACATTTGATTATAAAACTTAAGATAATTTTTTTTATTAGTTTTAAAAATATTGAGTTTTCAAAAAATGTTTAAAAAATTAATTTTAATTAGAAAAAAAGTTATTTAAATTTTGATATGCAGAATTATTTTGGCTACCTCTATCTTCTCAAATATAAAATTTTACAGAAATCCAAGCAGCTGTTACCGAGAAAGCGCATAATTAAGAATACCGTTATATGAAAGGTACCGTTAATAGACTTTTTCCGTAAATTTGGTTCTAACCAAATCGTCACAAATATCAACAACAAAACTCTCAAAAAATTTCATGAAAATCGTTGGAGCCTTTTTCGAGAAAAAATAAGCTTTTCCTTAACTGTCATATGGCAAATTTGAAGACAATCGCTTAAGCCTTTTATGCTGTAGCTCGTTATACATACTGACAGACAGACAGACAGACATTTTTCTCGGTCACTTTTTTAAACTTCTCTATGATCGTAATGTCACAGCTTCGAATAAGATTTGAAAAATATTAAAGGAATTTTAAATTTTAAGCAGTTCTCGAGGAAGTCGAAGAAAAAAAAAACGGTCCTATGGGGGCAAATTTTGAAAAATTCATTCTAACTGAAAGATGTATTCTTGTAAAAAAAATAGCATTGTAAAAGTTTTATCAAAACCGTTAGAGCCGTTTTCGAGAAAATCAAACTTTTTGTTAAAGATTGTATGGCAGGTACCGTTATTTTTCTGCCTAGAGCGGAAATGAAAAACACCCTCTGAGATACTACCAAATAAATACTAAATACCAAGTTTGAAGCAAAACCGCCCATCCGTTTAGGCTTTAGAGGTACGAACAGACAGACAGACAGATAGGCAGAGGGACGGAATTTCCGGACCCACTTTTTTCAACTTTTCTATTATCGTAATGTCATGTTTGATTGTTAGAATTTTAAAAAAATTTTTTTGCACGAATCCATAACTTCCATTATAGTACCTATAATCGCAAGTAAAAAAAATGAGCTATCTGCCTGTGAAAGTCCCGTCAAAATGGATCCATAAATAAGAATTTTTTGAAAAAAAACGACCCGTGTGCCACCTAAAGGATAATTAAAATAGCCTAAGTTACTCCCTAGAACATCAGCTATCTGCCTGTGAAAATCCCCTCAAAATTATTGCATTCGTTCCCGAAATTAGGAACAAACAGACATATAGACAAAAAAATTAAAATTTTGTTTTTGTTATATGTATGTAATTACTTTCATTCTTGTAAAACGCTGTTTTTTTGATACTAAAAATAGACACTTAATTTGTATGTATGAAATTGCTATTATAGTAGTGGGCAGGGATAAATACTGTACCGCAGACCACCGCGAGATCTTTTTAGATCAGGAAACATGGATCAGTATTAATATTGCATAACGATTCGTCGATTACTACAGAATCCAGAATCCAGATTCAACTTCGAGATCGGCCAGAAGAGTTCCATTGCTAAAAAAAGTACACAGACAAAATCCGATTTTTTTGCCAAATTCTATCAAATCAACGATGATCCCCAAGAGCTAAAAAATATTGGATGAATGTCTTGTAGAACGACGAAACAAAGATAAATCTGTTTGGAATGGATGGAAAACGAGTTTTTCGACGTCCAAAGGATTAAGCTTTTAATCCACCCTACACAAAGTTCACAATTTCATTTTCAAAGAACTTCGGTCGATTTTGAATATTTTTTTTATACATACATACATATGTAAATGTGTAGAAATTAAATAAAGGACTCACCAAAAACACCAAGCATCTCCAGCGAACGCTTCTGTCCATTCCAAATAGTTCGTAATATATAACGGGTGATTTTTTTGAGGTTAGGATTTTCATGCATTAGTATTTGACAGATCACGCGAGATTTCAGACATGGTGTCAAAAAGAAAGATGCTCAGTATGCTTTGACATTTCATCATGAATAGACTTACTAACGAGCAACGCTTGCAAATCATTGAATTTTATTACCAAAATCAGTGCCCTAGAAAAGTTGGCAGAAAATCCGCTTTTTTATCGACAAATTTTGTTCAGCGATGAGGCTCATTTCTGGTTGAATGGCTACGTAAATAAGCAAAATTGCCGCATTTGGAGTGAAGAGCAACCAGAAGCCGTTCAAGAACTGCCCATGCATCACGAAAAATGCACTGTTTGGTGTGGTTTGTACGCTGGTGGAATCATTGGACCGTATTTTTTCAAAGATGCTGTTGGACGCAACGTTACGGTGAATGAACCGAACACTGATTTTGGTAATAAAATTCAATAATTTTCAAGCGTTGCTCGTTAATAAGTCTATTCATGATGAAATGTCAAAGCATACTGAGCATCTTTCTCTTTGACACCATGTCTGAAATCCCGCGTGATCTGTCAAATACTAATGCATGAAAATCCTAACCTCAAAAAAATCACCCGTTACATTCCTATGTAAAAATAAACATATATTAATACATAAATATGTATGTATGCATACAGTCTGCACTGTAAGTCTCCAAGATTTACATATGTAATTTTTTTTCTGAAATTAACCGAAAGAAAAACGTTTACTGTTAGAAAATAAAAATTGACTGTAGGCAAATGTTGCTTAACTCATTTTTCCCAAAAATGCTAAAATCAATTCTGAAAAATAAAGCAAAGCTTTGTAAGAAAAATTTATATTGTGAATATTAAGCAAAGCGATCGTGTCACATATTATTTAAACAAGCTTTCGTTGAACTCTTCAAACATGACATTGGCGCCCAACGCGAAATAAAATGTTCAATCATGTGGGGAATAAACAAAATAATTTCTTTTAATGTAAGTGGGGATAAGTACCCATTATCTGAAAGAAACTAGGAAATACTACATAATTGACAACTTAACTCTGTAGCCATTGAATACATTCCAAATTGGCCTTACCTGGTTAATTTCAATCTTATAACGAAATATTTTTATCAAGCTGTTTAACAAATTAACACAAATTTCTCTCTTCTTGCTGCTATTAATCACTCTTATTTTACTTCAGCATCTTTTTTAATAAAACTTCCAATAGATTTATATAGATGGTCCATATGGTGCTCCATCAAGTCACATATTCGGTGCCCAACATGCTGTCCTCATAGCCACTGGTATTGGTGTAACTCCGTTTGCGTCGATTTTACAATCAATAATGCATCGGTATTGGAAGGCGAGGCATTCCTGTCCACGATGCCACTACGAGTGGGCAAGTGACATACCCCGGACAGTGATGAACTTACGGAAGGTGGATTTCTTCTGGATTAATCGAGATCAAAGATCATTTGAATGGTTTGTTAACTTGTTGTCGCAATTAGAAATCGAACAAGCTGAACTAGGTGGAGCAATGGAAAGGTAAGATTTTTAAAACTGCTTTCAATCCTCAATAAAAAATGTGTCTCCTAGATTCTTGGATATGCACATGTACATAACGAGCGCTTTACAAAAAACTGATATGAAAGCTGTTGGCTTACAACTAGCATTGGATCTTTTGCATGAAAAGGTGGGACTACCTTGAAATTATTTCTATTTCTATCTTTTTATCCGCTAAACTTACCTTATTTCTCCTTAGGGTAAGCGTGATCTAATCACTGGTCTGAAAACTCGAACAAACGCCGGCCGTCCAAACTGGGACAAAGTGTTTAAGCAGCTCCAAGCCCAGAAGAAAGGCAAAGTCACAGTATTCTATTGTGGACCAGCCCAGTTGGCCAAAACTTTGCGGTACAAATGCGATCAATATGGATTTGCATTTAGAAAAGAATGTTTTTAAATTTTGTATACATTTTTATGTAATTTATTTTTTCTAAATGTTTATTTAATCGTTGTTAAGTGGATATATATTTTTTATTAGCGGTATTCGGGTTATTGTAATAAATTGTTGTGTTTACTTTTGAAATTTTATTGAAAATGTTATTCTTTGTTTAGATTTATTAAAAAAAAATGTTTTTATTTATGTTATTTTGTTCGTATTATAATGAAGTCAATCAAAAAAGTGTGTAAATAAAATACAAAAAAAAACTTATAATTAATGTTAACCTTGTTTTTTTAATCAATTGATTTTAAATTAATAAAAATAAAAATTGCACGTCACCAAACGGATCCACGTTGCGTCAAATGCGCAGGTAATCATCCCCAGGAAGAATGCCATCTTGACAACCAGTCTCCAGCTATATGCGCGAATTGTAAAGGTAATCATCTGGCAAATTATCGCGGCTGTGAGGTTGCAAAAGAATTCCAAAAAAGGCGTGATACACAAAAAACTATGTAAGACCGAATCAAAGAAAAAAACAAAAGCCAGATGTTAATTATAGAAGCGGAAAGAATGAGGTCGTTCATAAAGCCATAAACCAAAAGCCTAAAGCTAAGGAGACGAAATCCAAGAAGGAGAAGACAAAAATAAATGAAACGACCTAATGCCCAAGTGCTGTCACAAAACCCAACTCCAAGCACAAGTTCTCCAGACCCGGTTCATCAAGTATTTTCCTTGATTCTTCAAAGATTTGAAGAGCAAAATAGGACGAATAAAATAATATAATAATAAAATTGAGCATGCTTCAGCCTAGAGCTCAAACAATACGAAAATGGACCAGTTAAAAATTAAAATTTTTACATGGAATGCTTACGGCCTATCTTCTAAAATGGACGAATTAGAAATACATTCGTCAAACTAAAAAATTGACATATGCCTGATTTCTGAAACACACTTATAGCGAGTTTCATTCAAATTTTAAAGATTTGATCTCAAAATCGAGATTTGATCTTTGATTATTAAATTGTAATATTGGTGAGGGACTGTCACTTTTCCTTTGCCATTTGCATTTGGGGATGCAACATCGTTCATAAAAACATCGATGTTATGATGATGATATCGATATTTTCGCGATGTTTTAGAAAAATGTTTATGAACTGATTTTTTGATGCTCAATAAGCGGTTACTTCTTGAATACTAATAGTAATAAAATAAGAAAACAATAACTAGCCAGCTATTTTTGATTCTGAAGGTTGCGTTTCATTGCGTGTTTGTAAATCATCTAATGCGATTTTAGTACTGTTTTTTTGCTTGTAGGTTTGTTTTAATTACTTACAACTTTTTTGACTTCGACGAAAATCAGAAAACAAGTTTTCAAACCCTAAACCCCAACCTCACACACCTAGCCATTCGAATCGACTTTCATTTATTTTTCCCCTTTTCTAATCCTTTTCACCGGCAATTACGACTATTGCCATTTTGTTGAACATTTTTATTAAAAAAAAAAAAAAAATACCCTGGAGTAGCTTGTGAAATTCCACTATCAATTCTATATCATTTATTTCTTGAAATTTGTGTTTATTTTGTTATTATTTCCGGAAATAAACAAATGCAATTTTATAAATCGTATATTATATAAAAATGGTGTAAAATTGTATAGTAATTCATCAATTCAGTCTGGGCCGATTTGGTTCAATTCTTTTCCGTCATTTGTAATTGCCAGGAAAAGAAAGAAACTTTTGGGAAAACCGTCCGGAAAAGTCGGAAAATTGGAAAAATCGAAAATTGATTTTTGTATGGAATTTCATATATTTTCATATAACCAACATTAAATTTGAAAGGCTTGGTCGATTTTGAAAATATTTTGTACCTACACCTACGTTTATGGTTTTTGACTATAATTGGACAGTTTTCGGTATCAAGAAAAGCTAGGGTAAGCCCGAGCAATGCCGGGTGGGTAAGCTAGTTTAATATAGAAATGACATTTCACTATTTTGAATTTTAAACTGCGTCCATGATGTGTGGTTTCGATTCTTTGAGAAAAGAATCGATTTTCTCTTCTTTTCAGACAAAAAACTGTTGTCAAATGCCCAACACAAAACTGGATTTGCATGAAATTTCAGTTACAAACATTAAATTTGAGATCACTATGTTTTCCTTTTCAGAGATCGGAACTTTCGACACACGTGGCACTATTATCGTTCGACAAGAACGATGTATAGATGTTTAAGTGGATTTCATCGATGTTTCGATATTGATGTTTATGAATGATATATCGATTTCTTAAAACGTCGATGTATCGCTTGTATATTGACATTGACAGAAAAGATTGTTTACATGCATGTGTGCATTCAGGTCAAATCTTCCACTCCATCGGAGATCAAAACTTTCGTGTTGAGATTTGATCTAGATTTGCAATTCTTCCTACTGATCACTCACCGGTCATATTGACAGTAAGCGGATCCTAATAATGAAGGAAAGTGCGTCATTTTTGACGAACAACAGAACGAATTGGCAAGGGTTTCGTGTAGATTGCGAAGAGGCTATTATACTTGAAGTATCATTGCAAACTCCGTTTCAATTAGAAGATGAAGTCGACAGTTTTATTATAATCGTCCAAGATGCTGCCTGGAAAAACACTCCGCAAAATAGCAGAAATTTAATTCCTAACGAGCAAAATGTTTCAATTGAAATTAAAGAACTTATACTCGAAAAAAGAAAAGCACGTAAGTAATGGAAGCAATCCCGCGCTCCTCAACACAAAACTATTTTGAATCACCTCTCCAGTAAACTGAAAAATGCAATCAGAGATTCAAAAACCGTGAGATTTCTACTTATCTCGAAGGTCTTTCCGCAGAAAAAAGAACGAATTACTCTCTGTGGAAGGCTATTAAAGGTATTAGATAAAGTTTTGTATTTTCGGAACTTACCGCGTTATAAGAAATATTTTCTTATTTCTTTCTACCCGACGTTTCGAATAAGTTTCATACTTCGTGGTCACAGGATGAGACTGACGTTTGATTGATGTTGTCTAAGTTATTGTTTTTTAGCTCTCGCTCTCAAACAGTACCGGTGTGTAGATGTACATGAATATCGTCCGCCAAAATAAAAACCTAAAATCGCTATTAAAGGTGTTAGAAAACCCAAGTTACAATCCGCACCAATTCGAACAAACAATGGAGACTGGGCTAAAACAAACAAAAAAAAAGGCAGATCTGTTTACCGATCACCTCGAGGAAACTTTCAAACCCTTTGAATGAACCCGGTGATACTCATTGGACCTCTGAAAATTTCCGAATTTGAGATGTCACGTTTTACAGAACTTTTTGAAGCTATAAGAAAGCATAATCATATGTTTCCCAAGCTTTCGAGAAGGTATGGCACGACGCGATGGCTTAAGATATTAATTAAGACAGGTTTTACCGAAACAAATATATTATATTTAGGAATCCTATCTGGAAAATAGACTTTTCTGAGTGAAACAAGGTACTGAATATTCAGCATTTAAAGAAATAAATGCTGGTGTTCCACAAGGAAACGTTCTTGGCCCAGTGTTATTCGTTCTTTATACTCGAGATATAGGTACCTCAAGAAGAAGACGTCACGATAGCAACATTTGCTGATGATACGGCCATACTTGCATCATCCAGCTCAATTGAAAGAGCAACCGAAAACTCTTGACAAAATAACAAACTGGACCAAGAAATGGCGCATTCTTCTAAACGAATCCAAATCAACACATGTTAACTTTACTTGCAAGAATGTTAACAATCTACCCATTTTTATTAACTCGATTCAAATACCGTATGCTAACGAAGCAAAGTATCTAGGCATGACTCTTGATGCTAAGCTTAAATGGAAGACGCACGTTAAAAAGAAGAGACGAACTCGATATTAAGTTACTAGAACTAAACTGGGTTATGGAAAATATTCCAATCTAAGTACTTATAACAAACTGCTTATCTTCAAGCAAGTGCTAAGACCTGTGTGGACTTACGGAATACAACGTTGGGATTGTGCCAAACCAAGCCATATACAAACACTGCAAACATTTCAAAACAAGTCCTCAGAGCAATTGTTGGTGCTCCATGGTACATACGAAACAACGATTTACACACATACCTATGTATGGAAACTGTCAACGACGAAATTAAAAAATCTGCCACCAAGTTTAAAATACGTTTACAAGGCCACTGTAATAGAAGCATACAGCGGGTCTTTGAGAGACAAATCTTGTACGCCGACTTCGGAGAACGAGACCGTTCGACCGAGCGTAGCAAGACATATAATCGTGTGATTATGCGGTTTTGCAGGTCCCCTCGATGGAGAGCTCCCTGCCAAACGTGACAAATAAAAATGAAGATTAAACTACTTGATAAGGCAATTTAGTTATAGTCGAATGAACAAATAAAGTGTTTTTTCATCTTTCGCCGTAGAAAAAAAACAAACGCCGTGGAACATTTTTTTTAGCGCGCGACCATAGGTACTGAATTCCTAATATGAAAAAAGCGCAATATGCTTGAATAAACCCTAGTATACTCTAACTTAGTAAATTTAGTCATAATTACTAAAATTAAAGTCAACAATGCACGTTTCAAAGTTCGTCACTACGTTCAGAACGCAAGGCTGCGTCGTCAAATATTTTATTGAATTTTATTCTTAAATTAAAGTCTTAATTAAAATTACACAATTAAAAAAATACTAACAACCTTAACCTTATCTTAATTTTTTTGCCAAATAGCAAAGTTCATAGTCACTGGTCTCTGCTTCCGTTCGATTGTTATAATCTCGTCGGCAGCATTGTCGACATTGTAAAATTGTCTGAGCTCAGTTATGGCAGTCTCTTCGATTTGCGTCAAAACCAACGACTTATTCCTCATTCTATCAACATACTCCCGCTGCTTTTTCTCATCCTGCAGAATTTTTGTGAAACTTGTAACACTCGTCGAAGGAGACGGTTCGTGTTTCGATGGAGATTGATTTGTAAAGCTCGAAGATGAACTCATAAATGATGAATCGAACTCGTTGGCTGTGGGTGGACTACTCACACCCCAGGCATTGGGTTGAGCTTTAGGTGGTACGGCAACTGGTTTAGTCGGTGTTATTGATTCACTCCGCCACGATTCCGAAGAAAGTCGTTTTTTCTGTTTTTGAGAGAGTTTATGTGCCTTTATGGGCGTAAAGTCAGCTAAGTTTAGATTGAATTCTTTTGATGGTGTCGTCGGTGTCGTTGTTGGCACGGGTGCAGCTTTTTCAACTGATGGAGTTAGTGCTACCAGAATTTCTTTAGGTTTTGATTCGCTTTTTAGAATCTCGTTCGCGTTTACCACAGGTTTCTTTTTTATTTCTTTTTTCTCCGACACTTTCATCCATGACTTGTACTCATCCGGAACTTTCGACGATGTCTCTTCAGCTTCTTTTACGGTATTCGATTTCTCAGACACACTGTCTTTCCTAGAGTCCTGCAGGTTCATTTCTTTCATGGAATTAATAGCATCTTGTTCATGCTGTCGCGTACTACGCCAAAACTTATTCTCACGCTGCTGTTTAGTTTTTGCCTCTGTCTTACCAGTATCGTCGTATTCCATTCTATAGTCCAAATCCACTTCGAAATCATCAACGAAACTAAGTAAAATCGCATCATCAACTGCCGCCGTATCGGGTGTTATCATCCGATAATCGAAAACTTTCTTAAACATTCTCCTATAATGGGCATTGATTGAGTTCAGAGCTTCTGGTTCACAACATTCCAGACTCCTTTGCGACAGAACCCTATACAAATTCTGACAGATAAAGTCTAAACAACCAGTTTTCAAAATATTACAATTATAGAGACATGCAAAGTCTAGCATTTCACCGCACAATCGAATGTTTATCTTGTCCAGAATCAAAATCTCGCATATTTTTCGAAGGCGTTCGATAAAAAACTGATCGCAAAACACAATCATGTTATAGAGAAACGTCTTCGAGTGGTTTTGGTTTCGAAAACTATCAGCATTCAATGTGTAAAGGAAGTCCACAATTGGAATCATATATTCAGGTGGGACTGTGGTGAGATTTATTATTGTGCTCTCTGACCAGGTGTGGGTGAACATTAAGTCGAAGTATTCTAGCCTTGAAACTAAAATGCATTTGTGGGCGTGGATTTCAACGTCGCCCTCACAACGGATGGTGACATCGTAGAGATTAGGAAAATCACAGCGTTTTAGACTATTAAAACGGTATTTGGTCCTGTCTATCGATTGTGGAAGGTGGTTCGCATGTCTGGAAGAAAATAATTATGAAGATGTGCAAACAAAGTAAATTTCGTTAACAAACCCTTTAATGAAATTGACTAAGCTGTTGAGTTGAAATTTTTCAACAAAACTCAAAAACAGTTCAAGTACTTGTGCTCTGGTTGTCGGACAATTCGGCCCCAAAGAGTGTTGGATATCTTTAAGATCTAAATGAGGAAATCAAGTATCACAAATTTTAAAATTGAAAAAAAAAAAATATTTTTTACCATCTTCTGTGACAAAATAATTTGTGTAGATATTCTTCAAGATCAACTCAAACATCTTCCCCGACAGCCCGTTAAAATTCAAGTAAATATCCTTATCAGGAAACGCTTCAACTATACCTCGCAGGCCTTCTGACCTGCAGTACACAATGAACTTATGTGCATAAAAAGTCTCTCCATCCACATGAAACACTAAATTGTGTATGTTGTCGAACTCGTTGGAATCATTAAGTAGTTTCTTGAAGCTATATTCCTCGTCCATAAGTTTTGGCAGATTGAAGTATTTTGCATAGTTTTCTTGTAACACAGCAAACGCAGTGAAGTCATCGTCACAAAACACATCTACAGCACGATCCAGCTGGGCTATGCGATTCAATTCAATACGAATCTTATGAACATTGCATATGTCCTTGCGGGTTTGGGCATGACTGAACCAAGCATCGGCACTGCTTTCTTCATAGTTTTGAACTGGAACTTGATGGCATTTACCAGTGTAGACATCGCCCTGCGACAAGATCAACACTTGATTGGCTTTGTAGAAGATTTTGTCGATTTGATTTACTCGAATGTGAGAGAACACACACCTAAAGTGAAGAAAATTACGGTGTTGTTGCAAATTCTCTTTTTTTATTTCTTACCTCAGATATTGCTGAGTCATTTCATACCAAATGAAAACAACATTTGTTTCGGTTAGCATTAGAAGTTTAAGAGCCGACGCTAGACCCTTTGCTGTTTTCGTACTATCACCTCCAACTATGGATATGCTCTTTATTGCTTCTATTCTGGTAAATATTAAAAAAAAAAATAAGTGAGTAGGTAGGTTAAGTAAAATAATAAAGACAAATATTTTTTTTAAATATTAACACCCTTAGCTTATCTTTTCTAGTTTCAAGCTTATTCTAATTCGAATAGTTTACTCATTTTTACTTGCTATTTATAGAGTATAAGCCAAGTTATGCATTCGCAAAAAAAAAAATCTAACGATCATATATGACATTACGATGATAGAGAAACATATTTGAATTACTGGCATAATTCTGTCTGTCTGTCTTTCTGTCCTTCTGTACGGATGTATATTGAACTATAGCCTAAACGGATTGGCCAATCGTCCTTAAATTTGGAATATAGGGTTATTTTGACATTCTACAAAGGATTTTTTTTTTATTTTTTTTAGCTCAAATATTAACGGTACCAGTTATATAACCGTTCAATAAAAGCTTATTTTTCTCGGAAACGGCTCCAAGAATCAATAGGTTTGTTCGATGTTCTCCGCCCCAGTGCGCACTATGGAATGTCAGTGCATTTCGTTTAGCTGTCAAAAAACTGTGTTTCTGCTCGGGGTTTGATTTAACATCGAACAGCTCAGTGCAACAGTTTTAATTTTTTGACATTTCATTCATGTAATAATTTTCTTTACAAAGTTTACAGTTTTTCTATTTCTATCAGATAGAGTATACCTCGGCATTTTATCTAAAATCCTTCTACCACCAATTGAATTTTGACAGCACTGATTTCTTACACCGACCAAAAACCATGAGAGTGTGCACGCCAGTTATCTGAGGCGTTGTTTCGCTGTACAGCCGGTTCAGTTCTTCGTTGTATCTTGTTCTCCAATGCATACGGTACCAAAAATCAACTGGAGCTCGAAGCAACCTAAAGTATCCTAATCAACTTTTGGCAACGTCCATGCGTCTGCACCATAGAGCAGGACTGTGATGATGAGGGTCCTATAAAGGGACAATTTAGTTACTTGAGAGAGGGCTTTGCTACTCAATTGCCTTCTAAGTCTGAAGAAGCAGCGATTGGCAAGTGTTATTCTTCGTTAGATTTCAGCGCTGGTGTTGTTCTCTGTGTTCATAGCGAAACCCCGGTAGACAAAGTTTCCAAAACATCAAAGTTATAGCTGTCTATCGTGATGTTTTGTCTAAGAAGTCTATTTTGGGTGTTTTTTCTTCATGACGGCATATACTTGGTTTCGCCCTCATTTATTGCTAAACCCATCTTCGTCGTTTCTGGCTCAATACTCACAAACGGACTACTCACATCACGCTGTGTTCTTCCAATATCATCGACGTATACAAGCTATTTGACTTTTCAAAATTGTGTCTCAGGTGTTGGCATGAAAGCCTGAGAGTAGTCGCATGACAACGCATGGCCTTCTCTAAACCTTTTGTGATATCGAAGATTGGGAATCGGATGTTGACTCTGGCTTGAATACGAACACGGATACTCAATCGGAAGTTGAGGAAGAACCAAATGTGGAGCGAGATAGATTTTAAAATATTTCTGTCATTATAAGAACAAAGGATGGAAAACCCCATTCGACAGTAAAAGTAGGACTTAGGCTAAGTAATAAAAGCAAGATTTTGAAAAACAAAAAAAAAATAAATACTGAACATTGAATAGTTTAATATTTGATTTTTTGTTTTTAGTTTCTTAGTTTTAGATTACGATGATAGAGAAACATATTTGAGTACTGGCAAAATTCTGTCTGTCTATATTGTTGCCCTTCGAGTATAAGTCACTAGGCCTTGGCTTAAGGATCTGTCGCGCCAATAAATTTATGTATTTATTGTTTTGCTCTTATTTTTACAAACACTGCTCCAGTTAATGTAATAGCTTTGTTCGATGTCAGCACTGGGGCGCACTGGGGCGCACTGGTGTACACTGAAATCGCACTGAAGTGTTTTATGTGACACTTTTTTCGCCACAGTGTTTTTGCACTGTGTTCGATGTGAACACCGGGCACGCACTCAGTACACCCTCATGCGCCCCAGGTGTTTTCTTGGTGTAAGATATCGGAGCTGTCAAAATTCAAAATTTAAATTCAAATCAGCTGTTGGCAGAAGTTCGTTTTCAGAGAATGGAGGAATTTATTTGCAAATTTGATGTGCTATTTTATGATATGAAATATTTCGTAGATTATTTTGTAGGTTTTAAGTTATTAATGTGTGTATAGACAAAATATTGCTTTCGTGGGTCATTTTTTTAACTTCTATTTATTTGGCACTGTTTAAAGAACAAACAAATTAAATGAAAGAAATGTCAAAAAATAGAGATGTTGCACTGAGCTGTTCTATGTTAAATCAACACTGGAGCAGCTATGCAGTTTTTTGGCAGTTTGACTTAATGCACTGACATTCCCCAGTGCGCACTGGGGCGGGGAACATCGAACAAACCTAATGTCTATAAGTAAGTAATAGTCTATAAGTTTACTCCTCGACCCCGACTTTTAACTCGCCGGTCGATAAAGATTATTTTCCTTTGCCACTCCACAGAAATGTGAAATTTACTGCCTCTTTTTTCCCTCCCATTTTTCTACTCAGAACTTCGAAACTTATCTACTTTCGTATCTTCCGTAACATCCTTTCCTATTTCCTTAATGCTTGCACGGGATAAATAACATTTCAAGTGTGTTCGCAATTTCTTTTGTAGGAGTACATAAAAAAAACATTATTTCCCAGAAAAGGACCAAAAATTACGGCAAAAATGTCTGCAATGTCTTAAAGATAGTAAAAATGCCTTCAGAGAAGGCAAACTTGCTCGCAGCCCATTTCGCCGCCAGCTCTACGCTGCCTTACAGCAACGTTGCCGCTTTTAATTTGTCCATGGGAAAGATTTTTTCCGCACTCGTATACTCAGATGGCATACCCCCATTCTTTTGAAGTGGTGTTTTTCCACACTGGCAAAGCCAGTAAGCTTTTCCATCGCTCCTACTCTTCTCAAATCTTTCCTAGAAGATGGAAAACAGCATTTGTCCAGCCTGTCCCTAAAAAAGTTGACCCATTCTCCCCCTACTCCTACCGGCCCATATCACTAACATCCCATCATGGAAGCGCTGATTAACCCTCAACTTAAGAAATATCTCGAAGGTCGAAAGCTTTCCATGACCGTCAGTATGGCTCTTTATCGATTTTAAGGCCGCGTACGATAGCATTTATAGAGACGAGCTATACAGAGCCATGTCTGATTTTGGCATCGTCAAGGTTGGTACTGACCTCACAGGAACTTTTGACGTCAAAAAAGGATTCCGACAAGGTGATGCGCCATCGTGCGATTTCTTCAACTTAATACTTGAAAAAATTATAAGAAACTCGCAAGTTAATTATAGTGGGACAATTTTTTTCAAGTCTATGCAATTGCTAGCACACGCTGACGATATAGACATCATTGGCAGAACTCGGCGAGCTGTCACTTGAACGTTTACTAGCATTGAAGCTGAAGCGACTAAGATGACAACAACATCTCGTCAGAAATTAAGCGCAGAATTACTCTTGCCAATCGCTGTTTCTATGGGCTAGGAAGGCAATTAAGTAGCAAAGCCCTCTCTCGAAAGACAAAGGAGACTTTGTATAAGACCCTAATCATCCCACTCCTGCCCTCTCTGCGCCGAGGCATGAACTCTATCTAAAGCGGATGAAAATATTCTAGATTCTTCGGAAGATTTTCGGCCCTACCTGATAGATACAAATCTAGCTATTTTAAACGACGGATCCCCTACTCATCTGTCAACACACAATACTCTTACTCAAATTCGACCCTAAATTCAAAACTGACCTAGCCAATTGGACGCAATTTAAACAAAAAACTGTAGAGTTCTTATCTAACAAAACTCAATCCCTAAACAATAACAAAGAAGCTGCCGTTTTGCAGAAAGCACTGAGAACCGCAGCAAATTTTTCTACACCACAATCTACTTCAATAAAACATAAACAGTCTGTTCCCTGGTGGAACCTGGATCTTTCCCTACTACGAAAAACGAAAATGACCGCGCTTAAAACCTTTCAAAACAATCCTACAACACAAAATCTAATAGCTTACAAAATATCTAACGCTAAATTTAGACTGTTGCTTAGTTACAGCAAAGCAAAATGCTTCTCTGATTTCACCTCCAAATTAAACCCAAAATATCCGTCGACTAACCCGTGTCTACCCCTCTAGCTATAATGAGCATCAAATCAATTAACGAAACCTTAATTGATCCACAAAAAATATCTAACTTCATTGCACATACCTGGTCAAAAGCATCAGAAAATTCCAACTTCTCAAATATTTTCAATGAAGAAAAAGTAGACACTCTTTACTGTCCTCTACCGTTACATCCAACCAACGCGACTGCACGGTGCATAGAACAACCTATAACTGGCATTGAGTTTGAAACCTCCCTTAACAAGGTCACAGGCAAAACTCCAAGCAGAGATAGAATATCTTATCCTATGTTAAAACACCTTCCCGACCAAATCCAGCAGAGAATAGTTGCTCTATATAACAACATTTTTAATAACTCTATAATTCCTCACCGCTGGAAAACAGCCTCAATAATACCCATTCCAAAGCCAGAAAAAAGACAAAAATACAATCGCGGGATACCGCCCAATCTCTCTTATCCCATGTTTATCCAAAATAATGGAAAAGATAATTGCAAAACGGTTACTATGGTTTGCCGAAACAAACAAGCTTATAAGTCCTAACCAAGTAGCTTTCAAATCCAACAGCGCTGTCAGCCAAAAATCATGTCTCCATCCTATTCCTAGATTTTGAAAAGGCTTTTGACAAAATTGGTCTACACATCGTTTTGAAAAATCTAACAAAATGGGGTGTTGGAAGAAATATATATGGATATGTGAAAGCTTTTTTAACTAATAGATTTTTCTGGACTAACATTAATAATGTTTACTCTTCCAAATTCCCACTGCACAACGGTATTCCCCAGGGATCACCCCGTAGTATTGTTTCTAATCGCGTTTAATGATATAAATTAATACAATCTGGGTAAAACATAAATTTTGAGATCACTGCATTTACGCAGATGATATATATATCTTATGTAAGATTAATGATATTGACAGAAGTAAATTCTTATTCCAACTAGCATTAAAGACATTTTAGATTGGTCGATAACATCAGGTGCCAAGCTTTCAATTCATAAATGTAAATTGCTTCATATTTGCCGAAAAAAAATGTCCAAAACCTAATATCAATGTAAACAATGTAAATATTGAAAATGTTAGTAATTTAAGTATTTTAGGACTAGTATTTAATTGAACATACTCTTGGCAATCACACTGTTTAGAACTTAAGAAGTCCCTAGCTGCTAGAAATAATATTATAAGATATCTAGCTTCAAAAAAGAGCAATATGCACATTAACACATTATCAAACACTGCTAGAATGTTAATTTTAAGCAAAATTGACTATGGTTGTACATATACGGGCACTATCCTAAATCAACTCTTAAAATAATAAAGCCCGTCTACCACGAAGCAGTTAGGAGAAGTATTAACGCTTTCCCGACTTCTCCCATAAAAAATATATTAGCGGAAGCTGGTCTACCCAGCATCGAGGAACGAAGAGACACAATCACCACCAAACTGCTTGCGAAACTAGTTTTTACCAGAAATTCGTCATCGATAACGACGTGAAAAATGCTATGAGCTATAGCCAAAGCAGCCGAATTGGAACTTCCACACTGTCACGCCCCGTCATCCTCCATGGTTCATCTGTTCGGATTCTGTGTTACTGTCTCTAGCTAACTACAAAAAACCATTCACCAGCAGTAATACATACCGTCAACTCTTCACAGCCATTTGACTCGATTTAAAATCGGCTGGATGGAAATTCGTTTTCACTGATGGCTCTAAAACAATACACAACACATCATTTGCCGTTACTCTTGAAAATGGAACTATTGCTTGCATTGGTAACCTGCCCGAGTTTTCATCAGTATTCACAGCAGAAGCATTCGCGCTTCTTCAAGCCACTAAGTTCGTTATGGGCCACAGAGGAAAACATATCATTATGCTCAGACAGCATATCTGTTCTCAAAGCCATAAATAACCCCGAAAACAACACTGAACTCATATCCGAAATTAGATACCAACTCTCCAAATCACAAAGCAACATTAAACTAATGTGGACTCCCGGACGTGTCGGGATCCAAGGAAACGAATATGCTGACATCGCTGCCAACTCGGTCAAGAATTCGCCTGTTTATCTCTTCAATGTTTTCACCAAACTAGACCTACTTAAACACATACAAAACAAATTAAAAGCAATCATAATCCACGACTGGAGCCTTTACCACCACCACTACAAGAAAATCAACCCCAAAAAACTCACCCCGTATACCCAACGAACGTACAAAAACACAAAATATCTAATTTTGAACGTCTACGGCTTGGACATACTGCAACTTCCCACCAGCACCTTCAACCTGCAACACTAGATTGGATTTACCTCACATATTATAACATTGCCCTGCAACACAACCCATAATCAAAAAAATATTCAATAACAAATCAATTTACGAAATTCTCCAAAACCCTAGTTCTACAAACATTGAAAACATATCTGATTTTATATCCAAAACCAGCATTTTTATATAATTTCTTTTCTTTACATAGAGCCAATAGTCTCAGCAGCAAGGCTCGTTAAACTTAATTACCATGTAATTTTAATTGCGTGTTAATAAATAATAATAATAATAATAATAAACGGAAGCATATAAGGCAACATGAGAAGGTTCGAAAGTTTTACCAAAAGGTACAAAGAAACTGTCAAGGCTACAGAACTCGAACCGAAGTTTGCAAAGATGATCAAGACAACATCGTATTAGAATCTTGGAACTTCAAAGCTACGTCGACGTAGACTTCAGCAAGACCTTCGATATCACAAAAGGTTTTAGAGAAGGCCATGCGTTGTCATGCGACTACTTCATCATCATACTCTCAGGCTCTCACGCTAACACCTGAGGCATAATTTTGTAAAGTCAAATAGCTCGTATACGTCGATGATATTAGAAGAACACAGCGTGATGTGAGTAGTCCGTTTGTGAGTATTGAGCCAGAAACGGCGAGGATGGGTTTAGCAATAAACCACGCATGGACGTTGCCAAAAGTGGATGAGGACGCTTTAGGTTGCTTCGAGCTTCAGTTGATTTTTGGTACCGTATGCATTGGAGAACAAGATACAACGAAGAACTGAACCGGCTGTACAGCGAAACAACGCCTCAGATAACTGGGTCATATAGACCGAATATACATCAATGCTCTGGCCTGGAAAACCTTCGATTCCACCCCGGAGGGACGGCGCAGAGGAGGAAGACCAAGATTCAGGTGGCGCACACAAGTGGAAAAAGACCTCAAACGACTTCACGTTCGAAACTGGAGGCAGCTAGCACAGCACTCAGCAGGAGAACTTGAGGCCCATATTTACCGAACTGTAACGGCACCTAAGGTATGGTAAGGATGTCTTAATCTCATAGACAAAGATCGGGTGATTGTGAAATTTGTACAGGTTTTTTTAGAATTTGTCTGTTTTTTTTTTTGTTCTTATTGCTCCTGATTCTAACAATCTTGACTTGACAGAAGAGTACTTCTTTCCCGTTTGTCATATTTTCTGTTTAATTAATTTGAACTCACTGTGGTGGCTTTATACTCCTTATTTTGTAGTTGTAAAACAACAAAATATTCTTTGATGTAGTATAGCACGCTATCGCAAAATTATTTGATTCCACAAATTCCAAGCTTATCCTCTCAGGCAGTGGTATCTAGAATCAATAAAACCAAAAAAAAATAGAAATCGACAACAGAGATTTATTTATTATCAAACCTGTTGTGGTACTGAAATAACAACTTCATCTTTACTACTCCTACCGAATTGTCCATAGCTTGTGCCCCATACCCACAGCTGGTTTTCAGAATAAGCCAACGAATGGAAATCTCTGGCAATAACTCTCTTCAAGTTCGCTACCCCGAAATCCCTGAGAGTGATAACTTCTCTAAACACAGTTAGTTTCTCTGGAGCGTCTCGTACTCCAAGCTGCATATCTTCATTCAGTCCAGAAGCAAAGACTGCACTCTTGTTGGTCAGAACGAGTGAATGCTTCTTGGACGTACTAATGCAGATGATTTTCTCTCCGGCATTCTTGATGGGTACTTTGACTTTCTTTGGAACAGGCAAACTATTCTCAGTTCCGTTGCCTTGAAAATAAAATCTTAAATGTGAATGTTTTGGTAAGAGAAATTCAGGATTCTTACCCAATCGACCACCCTTGCCATGTCCAACAGCATACAGCTGCCCTTTTTTGTCCACAAACAGACTGTGATAGGAACTCAAGGAGATCAGTTCTATAGACTTTTGCTCCTTGCGAAAGAAATCAATGAATTGAGGTGCTGAGGCACCCTCTTCATTGCCAATTCCTAGATTATAGTTCTTATTTGATCCCCAAACAAGGAGTTCATTATTTGTTGGACTAATAAAGGGGCCTCAAATTTATGTTTGCTGTAAAAGATTACACAAGGAACACTTACACATCCAAATGCTCAGAGAAATCACCGAGACGACAACAGTTCTGAAGTGGGCTTCTTGTGTCATCGTCGAGAAGATCCAAACTGGCTCCGTAGCTAAGCAGGAGCACAGCGCAATCAATGCACCCATAGTAGATGGACCTGTGCAGAGCACTGCTGCCAGATTCTCTGTCTTTGCTGTTAATTAGAGCTCCCTAGAGATGGAGTTTTATTGATGATAAGACAACAATTACGAATATTGTTTTTTACCTGATTTAATAGCCATTCGAGTATTGCATAACGGCCGACTGAAGCAGCCATATGAACAGCTGAGCGACCCTAGAATAGAACATTTCTTCTTATCACAATTGTTTGGTAAACAATAAAATTGACTTACCAGTGGATCTGTGATGTTGCAGAAGTTGCAACATTGCTTGGCAATGAAGGCGGCTAGTTTGTGGTTTTCCACGGCTCGTTTAGTTAATGCTGTTACAATCTCTTGGCCATGAGAGTGCGATCGACACTTTTTATTGCAATCGTATTCATAATTGTTGATATTATACTTGATATGATGCTGCGAAGTGGTATTAGGTCTTGAGATATCCATGATTGGGTGAGTTTCTTGAATGGATAAGACAACTATTTTCAGCAGCGTTTATTGATAGAAAGTGAGCAGTTGAGTGATTAGAAACAAGAGAAGACACGCGTTTTTTGTTTGGTATTTGTGTGTAAAAAATAAAATTAAATAAAATTTCACAACTGATTGCAAGCCGGTTAAACGAATTTCGTGACAACTGACAACTCACCAATACACTGGTGCTAAAATGTTTGCGGTGAAATTAATTTTGGACATTTCTTATTAGAAATGTCACTTGTATAGATTTTATAGCTCTTTCTATTGGTAACGGGAAAGGCCTTGTTTACATAATTCGTACTATCAAATTCTGACTATTTTTCAACCAATATTTATGTTAATATAAATAGGAACGTTATTTCGAAAAATAAAAATTAAAATTCCAAATATTTCTTATGCTGGCATTTAGATATGTTATCACTTCAGCCGCTTACGAACGAAGTAAAAGAGGATTTTTTAATAGGGCGGGGAGAACCCTACCCTGCTAGAACCAACATGGAAAAAAGATACAAGAACGACAACTGAGAAGATAATTTACTCTTTGACTACAAACTGAAAAATGCCCTTTTTAGCGATACATGTGTACCTGTCCCTGTACATTTCTTATGGGACATTTATGTGGGCACAAAACGTATGGCTGATTGGTTGCTTCTCACACGAATCTCACACGTATTCACATACACAAAATAAAATTACAGGGTTTATTGGGCATGTTCGGTAAGGCCCAATGCACACGGAGCAACTCGAAAAAACTGATTACCGATACGAGTTGGCAACTAGTTTGCTTTGAAACATAACCTGTGGAGCAAATGGGATGATGCACATGACGCTATTGGTTGAAAACTCTTTGGCGATTCACAAAAAAAGTCTGTAACCAGTCGTCTGTTAATTTTCATGTAGGTTTTTTTTTTTAAATTAACGCGCGCTCAAGAGACTATTTGTTTCCCCTTTAATGCCAACACACTGCGCTGGCATTAGGAAGATAGGGAGGGGAGAGATAGAAGGTGTCGATTAACATTGGTTTTAAATGCTTGCAGATCAAAATGGCAAGGGAAAATCCCGCCGGGTAAACTATTCCAATTTTGTGTTGTTAGGCTAACAAGAGAATCCCTATATTTCACGGTAAGTCCGAAATTGGGCTCAAGGGTGAAATGATAATCATTCCTTGCGAGACGGGTATTGCGGGAGAAACTTTTAAGGGGATGAATGCAAATGGCTACTTCGAGTGAACATTTTTTTATAAAAGAAACGATAGAATAAGGAAAGTTATGAAACATTGCGTCGGTGTTCGAGAGTGGCAATTGTTTCAGCGGCAGTTCTATTTCCTATCAATCTTAACGCTCGATATTGTATTCTCTCAAGTAGGTGAAGCGATATTTGCGAAGCACTTTCCCAGAGGTGGGAGTTATACTCGAGTTTAGGGCGCATAAACGCTTTATAAATTGTAGCCAGATAAGAAGGGAAAACTACTTCTTACACCGATACAGAAAACCTTTCCTTAAGCTGACGGTTAATTAGCGTTTCCATGACCTTAGAAAGAAGGGACCCATAGCATTGGTCGGTAGGAGGAGGGAGAGGATGGGTCACCTTTCTTAGGGACAGGCTGGACAAATGCTGTTTTCCATCTTCAAGGAAAGATTCCAGAAAAGTAGGAGTGATGGAAAAGCTTACGCAGTGGCTTTGCCAGTGTGAAAGAACACCTCTTCAGAAGAATTGGGGTTATACCATCCGGGCCAGCGGATTTGTGTATATCGAGATCTTTGAGAACTCTTGCTACTGTACGAGTGCGGAAAAAAATCTGTCCCATGGAAAAACTTACATTCTCAAGTACAGGAGGGGCAACGTTGCTGTGAGGCAGCGTGGAGGTGGCAGCGAAATGAACGGCGAGCAAGTTTTCCTTCTCTGAAGAGTAAACAATTGGTTTGTCATTGTCGATCACCGTTGGAACCAAAGATTTTGAGGAATTTTTTAATAGTTTTTACAAATGACCAAAGATTTTACTGCCTTTGGGACACTGCAGAATTTCTTGCCGTAATTTTTGGTCATATAAATATTTTGTTCTTTCAATAACAGAGTTGTATGAGTTTCTTTCTTGTTTGTGCTTTTTCCGATTTTTCTCTGTAGGGTTGGCTTTGTAAAATCGGAAACTTACTTCTTTGAGCCTGATAGCTTCTTTACACTCAGAATTAAACCATGACTTTTCTGTAGGCTTGATGCTTTTTAGCCTGTTAGGAATAAAACCACGCATCCCTAGAAGAATCACATCACTGACATCAATGTCGCTATCGAGGAAGCATAGTGACCAGTTAAAGTTTCGAAAAAATATTCAGGCCGTCCCAGTTGGCTTTCTTGTATTGCATTGCTGGTGCGGAAGGTGGAATAAAATATATTTTATATTTATAAATATTTAATTTAATAATTTTATACACAACTTAATTTTATTTTAGATTTGCGACGCGTTTCGAAAACTTAGTTTTCATCATAAGGCGCGGAATGAATGTACTTATTTTATATAATTATTGCCTTCCCGGTTATTCAAATATAAATGAAATAAAGAAGGCGTAGATAAAATTGAGTGTATATGTGGATGTTCCAGTTCCAGTCTACTGTGTCATATCATTGTATATACATTCTCTATAGTACTCATGGTGATCATTTTTCGTCTGGCCATCTTCCTGGTTGATTCGTAACTAACTCTTAATAGTGGAGACGAGAACATTTACCGATATTTTACCAGTATTTAATACACTTTTGTTGTCTGTACTTATTCTATATTCACACCATTTGGCAATTTCAACACGCCTCATTGCGACTTGATTCAGAACTAAAAAATTATGCTTCATGATAGTACTATAGGCAGTGTATATACAACGGTCATATATTTCCACTGCTAGTGCAGAGAAATTATTATGAGGTTGGATTAATAGCCACTTCCTGAGATAATAGTACAACATGATGGTTTCACGCCCCGTATCCATGACGACACTGAACGAAGTAGATATTTCGATTGGTGATGAGTTATTCTGAGTCCGTAACTAGGTCTGTAACCCGAGTAGCCAACCGGTTTAGTTTGTATCCTGTTGCTCCGTATGCATTGGTCTTAAGGGGCCAGTTATAGCTATCATTGAAATGCATCATTGAAAAACTTTAAACCGATTTTTTTATATGTTTTCCTTTGATAAGTAACACAAATGATATACCAATCGATAGCAAATGATACGAAGAATTTTTTTCCATAAGAACAAATCAATTTGCACAAATATTTTTTACTAAAAATGTATTTATCTGTTTTCCCGATACAAATTCGTTTTTCGTGTCAGCTGATTGTTTTTTGACAGAATATGGAACAACTCGTTCCACTGATTTGAGTACCAATTTCGTTCAGTTCCAATGACAGATTTGTATCCGAAAACATTTTTCGTGTGTATTTCAACCAGGAAAATTATTCCAATGACGGAAAATTTCAATGATTGCTATAACTGATCTCTCAATAAAATTCCAATGATTTGTCTCAATGATGCTTTTCAATGATAGCTATAACTGGCCCCTAACACGTCAAAAAAAACATCCCAATGACCTTTTAAATGTGCTAGTACCTTTATATTTCAATTCTGATTAATTCCAGTATCAAACTGTCAAATTCCCAATCCACTGAACTACCAAATCGAGTGCACCTCACTTATTAGTTGCAGTTGAAAAAATACAAATATGGCTTCGCTACCAAATCCTGTTCAAGTAAATTAATTTTATTGATTTCTATTTAATAAATATATCTAATTGGAATAAATTCCACATCAGATTTTTCACAAAACATTTCTCTACTTGTATTTCTAATTACATTTTCTATTCAAAACCAAATGATTTCACAAAATCGTCGAAACAATTTTTTTTCTTTCATCAACTTTGCTTTGTCGATTTTTTCTTCACACAGCCAAAGGGTGTCACCAACTGTCAAAAAAAAGAAGAATTTTCTGTTTATCGATTTTGTGATAACGAATGAAAAAATAAAAACCTACATTTTCCAATTTTAACTTTTCCTCCCACAATTAATCACGACTACGACTTCCATTTCCATTTTAGGTATCTGGCAAGCACAATGCAATATTCGAGGCCTACTACAAACAGGTATTCTATTTGGGCAAAGGAAGCTTATTTTTGTGGGGAAAAAATAATTGAACTTTGCCATTCTAGATCGACCCGAAGGGCACAGGAGCTATTGAGGCAATGACTGCTGCTAAGTTCCTGAAAAAATCTGGACTTAGCGACGTGGTTCTCAGTAGAATCTGGGATTTATCCGATCCGAATGGGAGAGGATTCCTTGATAAGCCTGGATTTTTTGTTTCGCTGAAATTAGTCTCCTTGGCACAGGCTGGCCTCACTATTAACATGAGTAACATATTCGCAGAAACTGCAAATCCACCGAAAGTTGTAAGTTTTTTAACTCTTAAAATCCCAGCGAATCTACACTCCATCCCAAATGTACACTAATTTGCTTTTTAATTTCCTCTTTTTAAGGGTGACCTTCCGAAAATAGTACCACAACGCGTTCAACCCGTTCAACAACACGTCGTGACCAATACAGATTGGTCAATTAAAATCATCGATCGTCTTAAGTATGAACAACTCTTCGAGTCGTTGAATCCCGTCAAGGGATTTCTAGCCGGAAACAAAGTCAAAGGTGTCCTCATGGATTCCAAACTGCCAATGGAAACCCTAGGCAAAATCTGGGATCTAGCCGATCAGGATAAAGATGGAAACCTAGACAAGCACGAGTTCATAGTTGCCATGCATCTAGTCTATCAGGCTCTGGAAAAACGTGCAGTACCCGAAGTATTGCCACCAGAGCTACAAATGCGTAAACCAGGCGCTCCACCACCAATTCCAGCACAACCAGTTAAACCGCCACCACCACAAGTGGCTGCCATGCCTCGTGCACCAAGTGGTGAAGGATTTGGTGATGGTGGATTCGTAGCAAACTTTCCTACTGACATTGCTCCGCCACCAGTACCACCTCTGCCAGTAGCTGTACCACCAATGCAACGTGTTCCTCCACCCATCATCCCTATGCAACCTTTAATCTCAACTGATCCCTTGATTCCAATTGGTGCTCCGGCACCAGTAGCTGCATCCACCGATTGGGTGGTTGTGCCATCCGAATTGAAGAGATTCGAAGTGATATTCCGTGATTCCGACAAGGACAGAGATGGTTTGGTGTCCGGGTTGGAGGTGAAGAATGTCTTTTTGCAGTCGGGAGTTCCACAAAATTGCTTGGCTCATATTTGGTGAGTTTTATTGGGTTCTTAAATGGGAAACCTCATTTGTTTGTTTGTTTTGTTTTCCAAGGGCTCTTTGTGATACCAATCAATCTGGGAAACTAACTTTGGAGCAATTCGCCTTGGCTATGTGGATGGTGGAGCGAAAGCAGAAAGGATTAGAACCACCGCAGGTGTTGACTGCGAATATGGTGCCACCTTCGATGCGTGGAATTGTTCAAGGTGTTGATGTCACTCCGCAGGTTAGTATTTGGATCATAAGTTAGGACAGAAACTACACAGAACTGTTGTGTCGCGGTTAACTTTTTTTATTGAAAAAATTGTCTTTTTTTGTAGGAACCAAAACCAACTTATTCCAATCCAGAACTGGAAATGATTTCTAAGGAAATCGAGGAACTTGCTAAAGAGCGGCGAGCTCTTGAAACTGAAATTGCCCAAAAGGAGGCCGATATTCGTATCAAGTCGGGAGAAGTTCGTAGTTTACAGGTTTAATTTGTTTTATGTTCATTTTTACCGAATAATTTAACAAAATTGTTTGTTTTTCTTAGAGCGAACTTGATACACTTACAGCAACTTTAAAACAATTGGAGAACCAAAGAGGTGAAGCTCAAAAGCGTTTAGATGACCTTAAAGCACAGGTATATGGCATTAAATAAAACATTATGTAGCTTTTCTTGGTATTACTTCTTATTTGATTTTTATTTCGAAGCTTTTGGGTTTTTGTACTAAAAATAGTTAGGATTTAATTGTTTTTCAAAATGTATGCCACTGCAAATGTAAAAAACAAACTTATCTGCAATTTTTGCACTATTGAAAGTGTCTTTGTAAATACAAACGATGTTGAGTGAAGGCCATGCTTTTATGAGTTAGGAACTCTATTTTGTTGATTTACAGTTACAAAGCCCAAAGCGAAGTGTCTTATGCTCTTTACAATTCATGTCTGTGCGTTGTTAATCTGAAGGGGCGGAAGGTACCAACAAGGCCGAAATGGTCTGCACTTTTTGGAAACAAAGTTTACTCTTAAAGGATATGTTTGATGTGCTGTCCGATTCCATTTCGAAAATTGTTTCCCATTGTCTTGGCACTGAAATCGTGGGAGCTATTTCAATGAACACAGTTCCAGCTGGCTCCCCTATTCAACACCCAGAGGACGGTATTTCGAGATCTCTGCTGGGTTACACCACCTAACCCAACTGATCGATGTGCCAACGAGAATACCGGATGTGCCTCGGCAAGCCACTCATTACTTTTAACTTGTTTCTCACTCTGATAAGTATACCATTAGTGTAACTTCTCTATTTGGCAATTCAGACCATTGTGTCATTTCAGAAAATTTCTCGTCATCCCCTGATCCAGTTAAAGAAAAACTCCCCACCAGGACCGTTTGGTAAAACGATAAAAAGCCAACTGGGACGGCCTGAATAATTTCTTCCGTAACTTTAACTGGTCACTGTGCTTCCTCGATAGTGACATTGATGCCTGTGCTGAAATGATCACAAATGTGATTCTTCTAGGGATATTTCTTTTATTCCTAACAGAGTAAAAAGTATCAAACCTAAAGAAAAGTCTTGTTTTAACTCTGTGTAAAGCAGATCTCAGACTCAAAGAAGTAAGTTTCCTATCCTACAAAGCCAACCCTACAGAGGAAAATCGGATAAAGCACAAACAAGCAAGGAACTCATGCAACTCCGTCATTGAACAAACCAAATTTTTGCTTGGCCAACAATTACGGCAAAAAATTCTGCAGTGTCTCAAAGGCAGTAAAAATTGTTGGTTCTTTATAATGTTTTGTTTGTTCTTATAATGACAGAAATATTTTAAAACCTATCTCGCTCCACATTAGGTTCTTCCTCAACTTCCGATTGAGTATCCGTGTCCGTATTCAAGCCAGAGTCAACATCCGATTCCCAATCTTCCACCGAATCATCAAAATAGTCAGGTTCATCAGTATACGAATCCGATTCTTCATCGGAGTCAAAATCTGAATTGTCTTCATCAAAGTCCAAATCCTCTTGCAGTTGGCGGCCAAATTCTTCATCAATAATAAAATCTCCTTCTTCAAAATTGACTTCAAGTCTTGGTTCCATTTGTACTAATAGTTGTTTTCTTTGAATCGAGATCACACAATTCTGGTCTTTGTATTGTTCTCTCAATTCTTCATAGAATTCATTAGCTTTATCACAAAGTGCTTTATAGTCGTGCTCGAGGCGTTTAATTTTCCGAAGGCGTTCCTTAATTCGTGGATAGGTATTCATACGTGGTCTCCGTATTCGTACGATTCGACTAGATTTATGACATATCTAAGGACAATGCAAGGTATTGGTTCCCGTGGTTCGACGACAACTTCGAAGTAGACGCCTTCACAAAATTGCTGAACCCTTTCGTAAAGGTTCTTAACGTTATCGTAGAGTTGTCTTTGACGTTCAATTTGGTTTTCTATATTTCTTCAGATCTTGCAGTTGCTTGAAGTTATCGGTTTTGTAGTTCAATTTGGACTAACCATCTTATTAGCCGGAGCTCGGTATTTAAAGACGAAGATTGAATTTAAACATTAGGTGGATTTGTTGAAAATCAAAGTTAATTACATTTCAGGTAGATTAGGACTAATTAGGGAAATAGGAGGATAATAATTTTAAATAAGTAATTATTTATTTACCCACAAAAAAACGGACCCACACAGGTATACCTGCGGGCTACCATAAGTAATGTGCGCGATTAGTTTTTCTTAAAATAAGTCGTGTGATTAATTTTTTTTGATTAGTTTTCAAATTATTGATTTTTCAAAAAAAAAAAAAATTCAAAAATTAATTTTAATTAGAAAAAAAAGTTATTCAAAATTTTGATACGCACAATTAATTTGGTTGCCTAGATCTTTTTAAATATAAAATTTTA
Source organism: Platycheirus rosarum (assembly GCA_963971375.1). Classification (NCBI taxonomy): domain Eukaryota; kingdom Metazoa; phylum Arthropoda; class Insecta; order Diptera; family Syrphidae; genus Platycheirus; species Platycheirus rosarum. The sequence goes on along the minus strand of OZ020510.1, from coordinate 35,121,297 downwards.
CAGAAATCCAAAGAGCCGTAACCGAGAAAGCTAAAAAATTAAAAAAACAGTTATATTAAAGGTCCCGTTAATAGACTTTTCCCGTATATTTGGTTCTAATCAAATAATAGCCAATACAAACAAAAAAATTCTAAAAATGTTCATTAAAATCAATGGAGCCGTTTTCGAGAAAAATAAGATATTCCTAAATGGTCAGATGGCAGGTACCGTTATTTTTAATCCTACAAAAATTAAATTTCAATTTCTCTGGGGAATGGCAAAAGAATCATCCACACCAAATTTGAAGATAATCGTTTAAGCCATTTAGGCTGCAGCTCGTTATACATACTTTAGACTTCTCTATGATCGTGAACCAGGCCCAGGTTCGTCCAGAACTGTAGCCCCCCTAAGTATGATCGTAATGTCATGTTTCATTGTTATCTCAATTTTTTTATAATCACGAATCCTTAACTTGCCTTATAGTCCCTATAATCGCAAGTAAAATGTGCACGATTGGGTTGCACGTATTGCTCTTTTCCGCCTAGACACATTGATCTTTGACAGAAACATGTAAAATTTACGCAGAAAAATGAAACTAAAAACACAAGCCTTAACGGTTTTTAGCAAAACGGAGTACGCCATCACAAGTCTTAAATGTATTATGAATTTATGAAAAAAAGTATATCGAAGTTGTAGGACGGATTTTGATTTTTATTTTGTTTTTTTGGAAAAAAAAATTTTTTTTTTGAAATATTGGTATACAGTTTTTTAGATATAATTAATATACAGCTGATCATAAGATTACAATTTTTTTTATTAGTTTTAAAAATATTAAATTTTCAAAAAAAAATGTTTTGTCTACTTAGATCTTTTCAAATATGAAATTTGACAGAAATCCAATAAGTCGTTACCGAGAAAGTCGAACATTAAAAAACCGTTATATAAAAGGTACGTTTAACAGACTTCCCTTAAATTTGGTTTCAATAAGATAATAGGTACAAAAACTATTCTCGAAAATGTTCATCAAAATCGTTGGGGCCGTTTTCGAGAAAAATGAAATCTTCCCTAACGGTTATATGGCAGGTACTGCTATTTTTAAAAATAAAATAATAAATAAATTAATTGGCGCGGCAGCTCCTTAAGGAGCCTAGTGACAGCTCAAATAAAATTTTAAAAAAATGGCTTCAGCCGCTTAAGTTCAGACGGACAGACAGACACATTTTTTGTCAACAACCTTTTTAGGTTTCTCTATGAAAATAATGTCATGTTTAATTGTTATCTCAATATTTTATATATTCACAAATCCTTAACTTTCCTTACCATCACTAAATTGAACAAATCTTTTTTTTAATTGATAGGAACTTACCTGCAGTAACATAATATTACACATTGTTTTAGATAAATTAACTAAATCTCTGTAAATTGGCCAAAGAAAAAAATTGCTTACCATATCACGCAAAATGAGAGACGTATGTACAACCTATTTGTACGTATATTTGTCTTTTTTTAACAATTAAACCATACATTGTGTACCTATTTCTACTCTAAAATAGATGGCGTAAGAATTGTAACTTTTTATTTTAAGCTGCATTAACACCGTGTCTCCAAGTTCTATATTTTATAAAGAAAAACAATAATACACAAGAATACCGGGTATGCAGGTCACTCTCATCTTTTATCATAAAAAGTACCTATGTAAAGTATGTTTAAAATTTTAAAATACGATTTTTGTGTCCGAGGCTAACGCAAGCAAAGCCGCGGGCACAGCTAGTAGCACTTATAATCGTAAATAAAAATGCTTATTTGAGGTAGCAAGTTGCATTCCTCCGCTTAAATTTTTTTTCCGTAAGATTTGTCTGGTTCGAAATACTCATCACTTCACGCTTGAGCCCAATTTCGGACGTACCGTGAAATACGGAGATTGTTTTTTAGCCGAACAACACGAATTTGGAAAGTTTTCCCCTGCCATTTCAAAAACCAATGTTAATCGAACTCTTCTGTCCCACCGCTAATTTTCCAAAGCTCGCGTAATTCTTTTTAACCTTAAAAGTTAAACACAAATACCTTGTACGCGCACATATTATAAAAAAAAACTTACAGTGGTCATGAGAAATCCGTATTATTTATGGCAAACAATACTGTTCAACGATTGTCATTGTATGACATCAGCTTGTTTGAATTGTATTTACTGGCAAAATTCTGTCTGTCTCTCTGTCTGTCCGTTTGTACGGATGTATATTGAACTAGAGCCTAAACGGTTTAGCCAATCGTCTTCAAATTTGGAACATAAGGTTATTGTAATATTTTCGCCTAGGGTTTGACAAATAAAACCCAATCAGAATTCCAAAATAATACAACAAATCTCTTTATTTTATAAAATAAATCATGTCGGCTCAAAACCAGGGGCCCGACGTACTTCAGCTGGCTCTATACAATGCTATATTTTTACTTATATCATATTTTTGTTTGTATATTCTCTTTAATTGAAATTCTTAATTATAATAACTGTCTTTGGTTTTAAAAAATTGGGGTTAGGATGCGGTGTTGTTTATCCTCTGTTGTGTCCGTTGTTGGTTCTCGTAGAACGGGGCTCCGTCTTTGTTCATAATATCCTCGAATCGGTCGTCTGTGATGGCTCGAATGTTGAGGTAGCGATGACTGGGCTCTAGTTGTTGCTGGAGTAGTTGCTGGATTTCCAAGTTGGGGTGGTCCTCCAAGTTGCTCAAAATATTTTTGGAGAGCTGTGTCATGAACTAATTTATTGGGATCAGTTTGGTGTCTTCATATAGCGTCTTGTTTGGGACATATTTACTTTACAGGCGGCATCAAGATGGAGCGTGTTTCTACATCGATTGAGGCGCTGTTGCTGGCAGGTTGAAGGGTTTTATCTTCTTCCTTATTATTGGTGGCATTGTCCTTGTCCTTAGCGGAATTATTTCCGCCCTTCATGGCTATCTTCTTGGATGAAGGTTCCTTTTTTGGTGATGTTGGTATTGAAGGTTTCCTTTTTTGTTCATATTCGGAGTTAAAGTCGACCATGTTTTCGACATCTTCTTCGTCGTTAACTTCTTGTAGAGTTGGTTCTTCTTCGTTTAGTGTGCATAGATACCAGGAATTCCTTCACGTGAACCTTCATGCCTGCCTTGATCTGGCTCTTCAAGGATTCATAGGCCTTTTTAACATCACTTTTCCTTTTCTCGGGTTTACCCATAATAGGAAATGATTGATTATTTAGTATTTTACTGTTAATTGTATTTTTACTGGCGATTATAGGGACTATAAGGCAAGTTTAGGATTCGTGAATATTAAAAAAATTGAGATAACAATCAAACGTGACATTACGATAATAGAGAAGAAAAAATGTCTGTCTGTCAGTATGTATAACGAGCTGCAGCCTAAACGGCTTAAGCGATTATCTTCAAACTTGGTGTGTGTGATTATTTTGGCATTACCCAGAGGGGAAATTGAAATTTTATTTTTAGTCCTAAAAATAACGGTACCTGCCATATGACCGTTTAGGAATATCTTATTTTTTTCGAAAACGGCTCCAACGATTTTAATGAAATTTTTTTAGAATTTTTTGTTGGCATTGGCTATTATTTGATTAGAACCACATATACGGGAAAAGTCTATTAACGGGACCTTTAATATAACGTTTTTTTTATTTTTGGCTTTCTCGGTTACGGCTCTTTGGATTTCTGTCAAATTTTATATTTAAAAAGATCTAGGTAGCCAAATTAATTCTGCATATCAAAATTTTGAATAACTTGATTTTCTAATTAAAATTAATTTTTTTTTGAAAAATCAATATTTTGAAAACTTATCAAAAAAAAATTAATTACACTCCTATTTCCCTTATTAGTCCTAATCTACCTGAAATGTAATTAACTTTGATTTTCAACAAATCCACCTAATGTTTAAATTCAATCTTCGTCTTTAAATACCGAGCTCCGGCTAATAAGATGGTTAGTCCAAATTGAACTACAAAACCGATAACTTCAAGCAACTGCAAGATCTGAAGAAATATGGAATCGTTTGATGATTCACTTCCTTCGCCTTCGGACGTAGAATTGCAACGGTACCGTATGTCCAGCTCATTAAACTCCGATTTATACAGTATTGTCAAATGGGATAATAGGAATCGTGTGGAGTTTAATGCTTCGAAAGCTCAATGCTGTCTTTTGTCGTTAAAGCTAAACATACCCCCAATGCCATTGTCCATGAATGGCACTTACATCGAAGAAACCGAAAAGCTCTCAGTACTCGGTATGTGTGTCAACGACGACCCCTCCGTTGGAACGACCATATATTTGAGATCGCTAAGAATGCTGCTTAGTGCTTAGGTATGTATCTGTATCGGTGTAAGAAGTATTTTTCCCCTTCTGATCTGGCTACAATTTATAAAGCGTTTAAACGCCCTAAACTCTCACCTCTGGGCGCTTCACAAACATCGCTTCACCTGCTTGATAGAATACAAAATCGAGCGTTAAGATTGATAGGAAATAGAACTGCCACTGAAACAATTGCCCCTCTCGAACAACGACGCAATGTTTCATGTCTTTCCTTATTTTATCGTTTCTTCTATAAAAAATGTTCACTCGAAGTAGCATTCCTCCCCTTAAAAGTTTCTCCCGCAATACCCGTCTCGCAAGGAATGCTCATCAGTTCACTATTGAGCCCAATTTCGGACGTACCGTGAGATATAGAGATTCTTTTTTTTAGCCGAACAACACGAATTTGGAATAGTTTACCCGGCGAGATTTTCCCTTGCCATTTTGATCTGCAAGCATTCAAAACCAATGTTAATCGACACCTCCTGTCCTTCCCCTCCCTATCTTTCTTATGCCAGCGCAGTGTGCTCTACATTAAAAGGGAAACAAATAACCCCTTGTGTGCGCTCTAATTATAAAAAAAGAAAAAAAAGAAACATTTGATAATTTTTGTTTTAAAAGGTCTTAATCAACTAATGATGTACTACCAGTTGAACAAACCATTCGAATTTGTTTCTAGTATTGATCCCATCTCTAAAAAATTCTTTTCTTTTTTTTGTATAAGCTGTTTCTCTATATATTGTTTTCTCTGTATTTGAGCTTTATAAAGTAGAACCAGTAGTATGACTCTTCAGTTGGTTTCTAAAATAAGATAATCTCTTCCTGACTACTCTTACTCAAACTATGCTTGGGATTGGCTGAGACATTTTCTATAAAATATTTTCTTTTTTATTTATACATTAACATTAAATTTAAAATTTTATTTTTTTATTTTATTTTTTCCGGTTTTTGGTTTCTTTTTTTAATTTAAAATTAAATCTTCAAATGTACACACACAATCTGACCTAAAAAAAAATAAATAAGGAATCAGAATATCAAGAAGCAATAGCTAGTGTAAATTTAGAAATATCCGAAGTGCATAATCAGGTTTGTTGGCTTACATTTTCTTTTTTTGTTTTTTCCTTTATTTCTATTTGTTTTGTTGTAATCCTGGTGTCTTTTTTTCTTATTGTGTACTTTGAAAAGTTGTTGCTTCTATTTTCTGTGGAAACTTTCAAAACAGCTCCAAATCATACTTATGAACTTTTGACTTCAAAATTAGGTTAACAAAGTTCGCGAACAATGCACGAAACAAGAGGAAACTATCAACGAACAGGAGGGTGAGTTGAATTCAAAACGTTCCGAATTGCAAAAACTCAAAGACGAAGAAGCTTCTCTTGAAAAAGAATATGAGGAGAATCGCAAAGAGCTGGACAATTTATCGAAAAATCTCCAAGATACCCAACTTCAAATCAGTCAAGTAAGTATTTTTCAAAAACAAATCCTTTCAACGAATGTAATTTGGCGTGTTTTTTTTGTTTTAGGTACGTTCAATGGTAACCCAATTGTTAGAATCTCAACGAGAAATGACCGATGCCTTGATCATGTGTAAAGCAGCAATCGAAGCAAATAATACCGACCTAGTTACCGAGTATCAGCTAAAGATTGAGGGTGATCTCACCGAAGCCAAACAAGTTTTGGAGAGAAAAATTGTTCCAGAGCCAAAAGCTGATGATCCTTTCCAAGAGCAGGCAAATGGGTTTGGTAAAACTGATGCATTTGCATCGAACGGTTTTGCCGCTGATCCTTTCACAGGAAATGCAAATGGAACACGTGCCACGGTTGGCTTTGATGACAGCAGCTTCAGTGCTGGCGGATTTGATGACTCATTTAGTGCTTCTGGATTTGGTTCGGCGGGACAGCGAGATCCATTTGGAGCTGCTGGAGCTGCCGATCCATTCGGAGATAAAAGATCTACTGCTATTACACCTGAGGTCAGAATATATACGTAAAGATTGCATTTCAGTGAATTATTTTTGTTTTGTTTTACAGCCTGGTAAAGATGACTTTGGAAGTGATCCATTTGCTGCTCTACATGCCCCTACTGGCGTTGGGCAAGTACTTAGTCCAAATGCACAGCGTTCCGGACCGCCGCCAAGACCAGAGTCGCCAAGTCCTGCTTTACCACCAAAGAAATCTAAACAACCACCACCAAGACCAGCACCACCACGTCCTCTTCAAGTAAATTCTCAATAAACTTTTTTAAACCTAGAGTAACCAAGATTTTATTTCTTTTCAGGGACCACCACGTCCTTCTCAACCAACTGGTGATGCTTTCGGTCCACCATCGGGTGGCGGTGGATTTGCAGACTTTGCTGATTTCGACAATAAGGTTGGTACATTCCGCATGCTCTTTAAATGACAATCAGTGGTGGTAGTTTCTTCTTTTGAGCTTAATAATAAAACAGCCCTAGGAGGATACTTCCCACCTAAATTTGCATGATGATTTAGATTAAGTTTTTGATGACAAGCAACAAATAATCGCTAATGCTGCTACTAACAATAAATTCTTGCTAAAGTTTGTGTATATTTTTGTTTAAACCCAATTTTTTATTTCTGTACGCCCTCCGTTCTTCATTTATTCAAATTGCATCTTCATTGGTTAACCTTTTGTTGTTAATTATTCCAATAAAAAAAAAAGTTAAATTATAAAAAAAAAACAAAATTTTAATAAACATTTGTCTCCGCTTGACTAACAAATGGCTTACGTTTCAAATTCTATTTTCAGTGAACATCATCTCCACTCTCTTTTTAAATGTATATCTAACATTCCACCCTTAAAATTAATAAATAAATAAATTAAATAAAAGAAACATTTATTCATACATAAACACAAACACACACATACACAATTAACCAGTACCTCTAACTCTAAGTGTTCACATTTTATTGTTTAATAAAAAATAAAACCAATTGTATATCATTGAGTAGTTAAATTATTAAAAAAACAAATGATAATAATATAAATAATTAACAATCAAATAACACAAAATAGCCCCAAATTGAGACTCCAATTAACATAAACTAATCAACTATACAAATATTAACACTTTGTCTCGGAGCATAGTGTAAACGTTATTGATACGTCATAGTTAATTAAAAGAAAAAAAACTTAATCAAATATATCAAAAGCATACTCGTTGTTTAGTTGTAAAATTGTTTCAAAATGCGTTATATATATATGTATATCTTCCTGCGAATCATAAAGACAAAAAAAAATCAATTATATATGTAGCATTCTAACTTATTTAAAATTATCTCGTTTTAAGAGCTTGACATCTTTAATGTGTTTGAACAAAAAAAATATCGTTTCATTTTAAAGAAAATAAATAAATTAAGAATCGACTTCAAGTATTATTTTATTTGTGGTTCTGCAATCTTAAGGTTTCAATATAATGCCAAACAATCAATACGCGGGTATTTGAAGCGCCGTTTTATACTCTTTTTTTTAACTTTTAAGAAAAGTCTGTCGAGAAAAAATTTACGAAATGATACTGAATATGTGTTTTGAGAGCCTGTGGTTAGTTACTGATTATAGTTGGTAAGATACCTTAGGTAAAACATTAGCCTTAGCCAACAAGCTTTTACAGCCAAATCTTTAGCTTGTTGCCATCAGTCTGGCAGGGAAAGATGTTTCAATTGCGTTCATCGTCTAATTCTCAGTTCCATTACCTTAGTTCTTATTTTAATAAAGTATCTTCTAAAAACAAGTGTAAAATTGATATAAGATTTATTGGTGCGACAGCCCCTTAAGGAGCCAAGGCCTAGTGACTTACTGCCGAGTTCGAACGGCTAGGTGAGATGCACTTTTTCAAAACAAATTTTACTCTTGGAGGTTTTCTCAGTTTCTCGCAAGAGGCAGTTCCCCAAAAAAGTAGGTGGCTATGAGCGGGATTCGAACCCTGGCTCATTCGCTTAGCAGTCCAACACACTAACCACTAAGCCACAGGGCACTACACTGTAAAATTGATAGCTGACAAAAAAAAAATACAGATACATTACCATTTCTCCAGTACCGCTCTAATTTAACGTGCCTTCCATTGTTTTATCGGCATTTTAACAAACTATCATCAATATAGGCGCAACAACCGGGATCCGGGCGGGCCTCATTCAAGAAATTCGTCCATGCATCTTGATTGCTGTGCGACGCCATCCAGTTGCGCACCCCAAGGCTTCAAGCGTCCTGGCCTAAGCCATCCTTCCAATGTAAGCAAAGTCTGTCACGTTGTCTTCTATCATTAAAAAATAAATTGCACGACTGGTCGCACGTACTTGCTCAAATGTGCAGTCACATCGTCGAATAAAATTTAAGAAATCAGTAACATTTACGTAGAAAATAGCACTATCTGAACTTAAAAAAGTGTCAAAACCATAACACGTAAGGTTTTTTAGTAAAATTAGAGTACGCCATCACACGCCTTGTATAATAACGAATTTATGAGAAAAAGTATTTCAAAAATTGTAGGATGGATTTTGGTAAAACCCTGTTTTTTATTTTTTTATATAGTTTTTTAGAGATTAATTATTAAAATAAAAAATAATTTTGTTTGATTAGTTTTAAAAAAATATTGATTTTTCAAAATAAAAATTTCAAAAAATAATTCTAATTAGAAAAAAAAGTTATTCAAAATTTTGATATGCAAAATAAATTTGGCTACATCTTCTCAGATATAAAATTTGACACAAATCTAAAGAGTCGTTACTGAGAAAGCCAAAAATTAAAAAAACCGTTATATGAAAGGTACCGTTAAAAGACTTTTCAGGTAAATTTGGTTCTGAACAAATGATAGCCAACATCAACTGAAAAATTGTCAGAATTTGTATGAAAATCGTTGGAGCCGTTTTCGAGAAAATAAGTTTTTACTTAACGGTTATATGATAGTTACCGTTAATATTTGAGCTAAAAAAAATAAAAATGTTTTCTGGATGTAGAATGTCAAAATAACCTTATGTTCCAAATTTGAAGACTAAACCGTTTGGGCTATAGTTCAATATCCGTTCAGTCGGACAGACAGAATTTTGCCGATAACTCTAATATGTTTCTCTATCATCGTCTGAATGTAAGAATTTTTTACGAATGCATTTGCCTTATAGTCCCTATAAATTGCAAGTAAAAAAATAAACAAACTAAGAAACTAAAAACAAAAACCAAATATTAAGTTATTCACTGTTCAGTTTTTTTTTTTTTTTTTTTTTTGTTATCTTACAAAATCTTTCATCTATCACTTAGCCTAAGTCCGTCTTTTACTGTCGACTGGGGTTTCTTATTGGTTCTTATAATGACAGAAATATTTTAAAATCTATCGCTCCACATTTGGTTTTTCCTCAACTTCCGATTGAGTATCCGTGTCCGTATTCAAGCCAGAGTCAACATCCGATTCCCAATCTTCCACCGAATCATCAGAATAGTCAGGTTCCACGTCAATTTCCGGATTAATACCAGATTCAGTATACGAATCCGATTCTTCATCGGAGTCAAAATCTGAATTGTCTTCATCAAAGTCCAAATCCTCTTGCAATTGGCCGCCAAATTCTTCATCAATAATAAAATCTTCTTCAAAATTGACTTCAAGTCTTGGTTCTATTTGGACCAATAGTTGTCTTCTTTGAATCGAGATCACACAATTCTTGTCTTTGTATTTTTCTCTCAATTCTTCATAGAATTCATTAGCTGTATCACAAAGTGCTTTATAGTCGTGCTCGAGGCGTTTAATTTTCCGAAGGCGTTCCTTAATTCCTGGATAGGTATTCAAGCCATCAACGTGTTGGTCTCCGTATTCGTACGATTCGACTAGATTTATGACATATCTAAGGACAATGCAAGGTATTGGTTCCCGTGGTTCGACGACAACTTCGAAGTAGACGCCTTCACAAAATTGCTGAACCTTTTCGTAAAGGTTCTTAACGTTATCGTAGAGTTGTCTTTGACGTTCAATTTGGTTTTCCATATTTCTTCAGATCTTGCAGTTGCTTGAAGTTATCCTTTTTGTAGTTCAATTTGGACTAACCATCTTATTATCCGGAGCTCGGTATTTAAAGACGAAGATTGAAGTAGGTAGATTTGTTGAAAATCTAAGTTAATTACATTTCAGGTAGATTAGGACTAATTAGGGAAATAGGAGGATAATAATTAAAAAAAAAATTATTTACCCACAATAAAAACGGACCCAGACAGGTATACCTGCGGGCTATCATAAGTAATGTGCGCGATTAGTTTTTCTTAAAATAAGTCGTGTAATTACAAATAAGTAAGTAATACAAAAATGGGCACGAATGGGTCGCACGTACTTGCTCTTATATGCATAATTACATTGGAAAGCAAGTTCTTTGACAGAAACAAGTAACATTTGCGTTGAAAATAACACAATTTGAACTTATAAAAAATATTAAAAACCACAATACTTAACGGTTTTTGATAAAAATGAAGTATGCCATTAGACGTCTTAAATAACAATGAATTTATGAAAAATGTATTTCGAAAATTGTAGGACCGGTTTTGATAAAATCATGTTTTATATTTTAAGTTTTTTGGAAAAAAAAATATTTTTTTAAATTTTGGTATGCAGTTTTTTAGAATTTATTAAAATACATTTGATTATAAAATTTAAAATAATATTTTTTGATTAGTTTTCAAAATGTTGATTTTTCAAAAAAAAATTGATATGCAGAATTAATTTGGCTACCTAGATCTTCTTAAATATAAAATTTAACAGAAATCCAAAGAGCCGTAATCGAGAAAGCCAAAAATTAAAAAAAAACGTTATATTAAAGTTCCCGTTAATAGACTTTTCTTGTATATGTGGTTCTAATCAAATAATAGCCAATGCCAACAAAAAAATTGTCACAAATTTTTATCAAAATCGTTGGAGCCGTTTTCGAGAAAAATAAGCTTTCCTAAACGGTCATATAGCAGGTACCGTTATTTTTTTATATTTTCGAGTCCTAAACTTGCCTTATAGTCCTTATAATCGCCAGTAAAAAACTGCTAGTGGTTAGTATTTTGGACTGCTAAGCGAATGAGCCTGTGCTCGAATCCCGCTCATAGCCACCTTCTTTTCCGGGGTACTGCCTCTTGCGAGGAACTGACAAACCTCCAAGAGTAAAATTTGTCTCGAAAAAGTGCATATCAATTAAATGAAATATTTAAGACTCGCCGGTCTTGGGCTTGAATTATTTTCTGAAAGGCCCAACATATTCCCAAACCGAACTCCAAGAATTAAACCCTAAGCTGAGCACAATCGTGGTTAACTAAACGTGTTGGAAACAATATTAGCTGTGCTGTCATTGATATTATTTCACAGACATTGGCCAACACATTAGGTTAGGCTCATTTTTTTTTGTTGAAAGCAGTTTCGCTCGAAAGTTTGCTGGTCAGTAGAACCACAGCCACCACATACCTGCCAGAAAATGTCGACTGCAATTTCAGAGGGAGCTACTACCAAGTAAACTAGAGTTATTAGCTGGGCTTCCTGCCAACCGATATATCAGCCCACCATCCTTAAACGACAAGAATTCTGGACAAAACAACAAATCAATAGGTACTGTGATTTCTCACCATTGTCCGCAGAGATAGCATGACCAAAGGACAGTACCATGTAAAATAAATGTACCAAGCTAACTGCACTTTATGCTTTAGCAGCCTTTTACTGAAGGCACAACCAAACCTTGAGCCAACTCAAATGGGTGGACTCATATTATAGGTCCTGGCGCTAGTCTTTAAAAAAATGCAAAAAAGTCGCATGTATATCGTCTTGGGCGTCTCTTCAACAAAGCTTCATATTTCCATTTTTTTTCAACAACGTCATTTTTTTGAGCTCTTCTCAATACATTCTTCTTCGTGTCTTCTTCGTCTTCTTTAACCGACGATTCCTACGATCTCGACTGGTGGTTTGCGGCTGGTTGGACTCAGAAAATATCGGCATTTGAATTGTCCACGTCTGAGGCCAACTAAATTGAGGTGACGTTGCTTTTGTTTGATTTTTGAGCCTGCCCTTCTCCCGCAATAATGTTGGAAAAACAAAAATTTGTGGAGCTCTTTCACAAGTTAATTTTTTCGACACATGTATAGTCCATTGTTGTTTGTGTTTGATCTTTCTTTAACGACACAAGTTATCTCCAGTTGTATTAACCCAGGGCATGCAAACTTGTGGATCAGTTCTTATAAGTTTCGGTAGGCTCACCTTGCCTGTTGTAATTTCTTCATAAAAAAAAAAAATTGTATCCTATATTTAATAAAATACAAAAATTAAGAAAACACACTTGCAAATTAAGTATACAAAGATAAACTTAGAATAACAAACTTTGTAGTATCTTGAAACACTGGCGCTCGCTCACCACATCCATTATTTTATGTTTGTTCCCATATTTTTTATTCAATTTGTCTTTTATTTGCATTTGTATGTTTTTTCTAATTTTATTATTTTAAAATTTATTTGTTTTCTTTATTTTTATTTACGTTTGTCACTTTAGCAACCCTCAATCCCTCCACCACAACCACCACCACCAATTACAATAACTAGTTCTACTACTACTTCAACTTCATTATTCCAACAACCACCACCAAAACAACAACAACCACCACCACTATCAACAACTCCAAATCAGTTATCAGCAGCTCCTGCTCCTGTTGCTGTTGTCAGTCTAACAGGTCCGGCTGATTTTGTCGATGATCCATTCAAAGACTATCGCTATGAGGATCCATTCAGCATAAAAGATCCATTTGCCGATGAGGAATTCTTTGAACAAAATAGTTCAGAAGGTTAGAATTATTAAATAATAAACAAAATAAAAGTTATTTAAATTTAAAATCTATTCACAGATGAGACAAAGAAAAAACTAGCAACCACCATCTCACCATCGCCACTTTTTAACAGTGTTTTCAACAACAACACAACAAAGTCTTCTTCGAACACAAAAACTACCAGTGTTGAGTTCCTGGATAGTTTCGATGCATTCAATGCGAATCCCAGTCCCGTTTCATCGTCCCTCTCGGAGGCTACCAAAACTTCAGCCCGTAACACCCCCTTTGATAACTTTGCTAATTTCGATGCATTCTCCTCAATACCACCTACCCAACCTGCACTGCAGAAGAAGACATCAAACGTCTCAACAGATTTCTTTGATGCCTTCGATGACAATTTTAAAGACATTGGTAACAACAATGCACCCAGTGTAACGACATCTGCATTCGACGCATTCGGCGACGCCACAACAAAACCATTTGGCACTAATAACACTTTGACTGATAACGCATTCGGTGGTTCCTCCTCGACAATGAACAAAGTAACAAAGACTTCAGACATTAAAGTTTTCGATAATATGTTCAACGACAACGCTTTCGAAGATGATTTCTTCAAAATGAAGATAAACGATAACAATAACGTTGTTGCGGCTACTGCTCTGGTACCTAATGATTTTTCAAAAGCCATTGCAACAGCATCACCATTGTTAGCTGCAACCAATGACAGTAACTTTGCTAAATTTGACCTCTTCGCTGATTTGTCAGACAGCAGCAGCAATGACTTTGCAACTGCTCTAAATAATTCAAAAAATCTCAACGTCTCACAGTCAAAGGTTCAGAAAAAGATAAATCTTGGCAAAACAAACAACATCACCGAAGCTTCCAATGCCCCCGGAGCTAAAGTGGCGGATAAATTTGCCAGCGACTATTCAAATCCAGATTCATTCGATGCAGACCTTGAGGAAGCTCTAAAGCGAAGCATGGCTGAGAAGTAGAAACTACAGTTATTTAATACAAACACAATAAATTAGACTTATCAACGCTCATTTCAATCATGCTACCAGTGGTTTGCAGATCCTGTGTTGTGTAGCGGTGCTTTATATTATGTAAGATATGGATTTTCGAATTCTTAGAAGAAATAAATTTACGTGAGTTCGATGTTTTTATTTTATAAAACAAAATTTCCATTAGAATGTATCTTTATTTTAAATTAAGAAACTTCTTGTTTGTCATTCGATTAATCGTTAATTTTTCGTTAAATTATTATTATTTTTTATGTATAATATTTGTATTGGTTTAATATACACAACAAACTAGTCGTTCTTAAAAATTGTTGGTTTGCAACGAGATACGAGACACTGTTTGACATAATAATTCCATAATACTGATAGAGAGATGTTTTTTTGTTTAATAAATACATAGTATCATTTATTTGTTAGTAGTTATATATATATATTTTTTTTGTTTTAAACAAAAAAATGAAGTATTTACCTGTTTGTTAGAAAAAAAAAGAAACAGACCGATAGAAGGACAATTTCTTCTGTAATGCTATATTTTACCTTAAACATAATAAATACAAATAAATAATTTAAACAAATTTGTGAAAATCGGTTTTTATTCGTTGGATGGAAGAGATGTTAAGATTGAAGAAGAAAAATTGCCACAATACGATGAATCTAATTAAAAATGCCTTATTAAACGAATTGTACAACAGCATTATCAGAAGTTTTTGAAAATATTAAAATACATTCAAACTATTAGTAAAAATAGTTCATTATCGTGGAGTACATACTCGAGTTTTTTTTAATCATTAACTACGATAAGGAGATAAGATAATGATCCATGAGAGCTTTCGATAGCTGCTGTGCAGTATTGTAATCAATTTTTATTAATTACATTTCTCGCAGCTCGAACGAGCACAGCAGCTCCGAAGAAGGTATTGATGAGTGCAGGCCGTATGGCCAAGGCGCATTCTTATAAAACATGTGTTCATTGGTTTTGTTGCTGTTGTTGGGAAGATTGGTTGGATCTTGTTCTGATTGATGTCACAGTAGTGATGGGTGTAGCTGTTCCATTCAATCAGAGAGTTATGTCTTAGTTTTTATTTAACATCGCGGAGAAGGTCGAGTCTAGTGATCGGGTCAAAATTGGTAATTGGGTTACGGTAGGCCTGGGTTGCCGCACAATCAGCAAGTTCATTGCCTTTAATACCCTTGTTTCTGAATACCCACATGAGTTTCACCGTTGGTTGATTTCTTATGAGAAGATCACGGCGATTTGCGAGATAATTATTGTGGTGTGGTTTGGATTTCTTAAAGCCTGAATCACTGAAAGACTATGACAAATTTTTCGTATTTAAAGTTTGCTATGCATGCGTTTATAGTTCTTAAAATTGCGAATGCCTCTGCAATCAAGATGGATACTTTGTTATCTAATAGTCCGATGCAAATTAGAGAGCCATTTTCCAAAACTGACGCAAATGATGTATTGTGTGCTGTTTTGGATCCAACAGTGAAGACAAATTTCCAACCTTGTAGTTTGAATTTAGATGTTAGATTGTCCTGAGAAATAGAGAGATGAATTATGAATGTAATTGGTGGTGGTGGGAGTAATTGTGTATATTTTGGAACTTTACTTATAGATATTCCTAATTCCTTAGCTGTAGTTATTGAAGCCAACATTGCTGATTGAATCCGTTTTGGGATTTTACTCCTGAGAACACTCCACATTTTTGTCAATAATCGATCCGTTTGAGAAAGAAAGTTTTACATACATTTTTGCCCTTGTAGATACGATTCTTTCCTCCAACGAGGGTAGACCAGCTTCCACAAGCAAATTTCTAATGATGGTTGTGGCAAATGCATTCAGAGTCAGACTTCTTCGGGCCTTTTGGTGGTATGGTGCTTTGATGATGTTAATTATAGACTTAGGTGAATTGCCATATAAAAAAAGCCCATAGTTACATATTGTGTTACATGCACATTGTATTTCTTACTAGCTAGAAAACTTATAATATTTGATCTTTTAACTAAGCTATTTTTTAACATCAAGCAATGGTTTCAAGAGAAAGTTTGGCTCCAGAAAATTAAGACCAGTTTTTAATGTCATTAAGAAGGTTAGTTAAAAGTAAGTTCATTGTTGTTAGATCTATGTGTTTACAAAGAATATAAAAATCATCAGCGTAGCACGTATGTTCCAGTAGCTTTTGTTTAGTTATAAGTAAGCTCAAATCATCAAATGCTATAATGAAAAGCACCACAAATAATGGAGTTCCCTGTGCGATTCCATTGTTTAAGGGATAGAAAAGTGAATAGGAATTGTTTGCTTTAACACACTCAAGGGAATATTAATACCTTATCATGAAGTAACACAATGCGAGCATTTAGGGAAGCTGGATAAGAGATAAAAGGAAGTACCGACCGATGCACATTGCTTTTGGAATTCTGTAAATTGTAATGAAATGGAAAAATTGAGGCGGGTAAAGCAATCCACATTCGTGTAGTGCGGCTAATGAATGAATACGTATACTTGACAGTGCATCCGGGGATAAACGCCTAATTCTCTTGCGCATTGTTTATAGAAGAACCGCACTTAAAGCACAAGTCGCTATACCTAACATTGCGTTAGAGATTTGGTTCAAAGGTAAATTGATGGGTATTCCCGGGGATGCTAGGGATGATTGTTAATATTTTTGTATGGTAGAAGACAACGTGGCAGACCTTGCTAACGTTGGAAGAATGGCGTAGGGTAGGACGCCCGAAGCCGAAAGGTGCGCAACTGGATGGCATCGGGATGTATGGAAGAACCCCGGTTGGGGTTGAAGCTGGGCCTTCAAAAATTTGAGTTCCACTGGTTTATTAGAAGAGCTGAAGGGTGAGATCATCATCATCATGAGGCATCATGCAAGTTTAGTTTGTTCAACTGAACGGTTACGGTACACGTCGGAGAGCCAGTGACGGGCACGCTGGTGTAGATTGGGCACTGTAGAAAATTAATTTATTCAATGTTCGTCTATCCCATTATGATACTTTTTTTCACGTCGAACACGCATTAAATGCAGCACTGTAAAAAAACATGCCTTTTAATTTACACCAATTATTTAATAACCATATTTATTATATCTATTCAATTAAAATACAAAAAAAACATAAGCAAAAAAATTACACGAGTTTACTAGATATTAGGCGCACAAAGTTCAATATTATATCTTTTATTTTTTAGATTTATTTTCGGCAAGTTTTTCCTTGAAAAGAATTTTCAATTCTTCAGCTCCTTGCTCATTGACACTCTTATAGTACGGCAGTTCTGCCATTCGTTTCAACCAAGCTGTAAGCTTTGGATATTTGGTTTCATTAATTGGAGCAACTTCATTAACTGATGTTATAGTTGCAACACAGCAAAAATCAGCAATAGTCAATTCATTGCCACAAACATATGGTGATTCTTTAAGGAAATTCTCCATAATATCCCAGCATTTTTGTATATAAGCAATCTTGTCAATGGAACAATCTGTGGAGCCATAGTATAATATAGGCTCATATAGCATCCTTAAGCGGGCGAACAAATGACCTGAATCCAGATGTAAGCGAGCATCAACATTAGCACGTTTGGCCAGATCTTTGGGATAAAGACTGTCATCCTTGCCGTATTTGCCAACCAAATATGAACAGATTGCATGACTATCATATATGATGACTCCATCGTCATCCAAAGTGGGAATGGTGTGTTGTGGATTCATTTTTATGAATTCTGGTGTAAGATGTTCACCTTTAAGCAGGTTGATTGGACTTCATTTAAACAAAAAAAAAAATCTATAAATGAGAAAGATTCTTTGGAATATAGAAGAGGGACTTACCGCATTTCTAATTCAATGCCAAGGGCTGCGCCTGTAAGCATTACGGCTCGAGAAGGTGGGCTTAGGGTTGCATAGTACAAAGCTGGTTTGCCCATCTGAGAAGAAGATACAAAAACGAACTTATTTAAAATATAATTATTGATGGCAAAACAAACAGTTAAACAGGAAAAGCTTAAATTTTCTTAAAAACTCAACTTAAATAATGTGATTTTTTTGTACTTAATCGAAGACTTAAATTTAAGTAGATTTGAAAAATAATAGATACCAATACCAACATCAATTTTCTCCAGTTACCATAATTTAAGTCTGTGCAGCGCTAATATAAATATTTTTTTTTCAGTATCACTTGTGAGGAACACCCTATTGTGTTATTTTGAAAAAAAATCCCATCAAATCACAGATCCAATGCATGAATACTTATTTTAGGTACATTTCCAGGGATGACCATATTTTTCTTAAGTACTTTTAGATTTTTAGAATTAGTATCAGATAAATTTAGTTGAGTATAGAAAATGGATAATAGGGTGAGTATAGCAAAAGCGGCTTATCCTTAATTTAAAAAAACAGAACGGTTTATCCTGCATGTTACTTGTAACTATTAAAAGCTTAACAGAATCATTGTATTGCAAAATACTTGATACTTGAATACAAAAAACCACTATTGAATGCCAAAAGAATAAGACATATTAAATTTAGAGATAATCAATTAATAAATTTAGAGATAATCAATTAATCACTTTAGCTGTTTAGGCTGCAGATCTTTATTGATGCAGACAGATTTCTCTATATAAATATATTTCTAAAATAAATAAACAATTTCGGTCACGCAACGGCTAATTAGATCTTTTAAAAACTTATCAATGATGTTTGAATTTTATTGTGAGCTGTTTATTAAAAACTCTAAAAACTTTGTATAAAATCCAAAACAAAATTTAAAAAAACTAAAAATAAAAAACAGGATTTTATCCAAACCGGTTATGCAATCTGCGAAATAACTTTTACATAATTTTTTTATTATTTAAGATGTGTGATGGCGTACTCTATTTTTACTAGAAACCGGTAAGTCTGTGGTTTTGACACTTTTAATAAGTTCAGATCGTGAAATGTCGATTTTTTTTTTTTTTTTAAGATCAATCAATTTTTTGTTTATCTGAAATAAAATTTCATGAGATAAATGAAAAACTTAAAATTATTTAAGTAGATTTTTCTTTTTCGCGACGTGTCGGAAATTATTCCATCTTCAGGGCGAACTGCGAATTGTTGTTATTTTCTTTTATTCTTCTTTGTCTGATGTATACTTCAATAAAAAAGAAAAATCAACCTTAATTATTTTAAGATTTTCATTTATCTCATTTATACACCAAAACTTGGAGACCTAAAACACGAATTATTGTCGAATTCGTTTTTTAATTTTCAGATTTGATCTCAAATTTAAAATGTTTCTTGTAAAAACGAACATGAATCATGAACATGATTGATTTTTTTTTTGTAGTTGTGTGAGCGCTTTTTGACAACTTTCTGTCGTGTCTTTTGACAGTCTAAACGGAATTGTAAACAAAGAGGAAACAAGTTATAGGTACAAAAAAACTGTTTTCTATAGAAAATTTTATTAAAATATTACAATATGAACATTGAAGAAAATTGTTTAATGAATATTCAGTAGTGGCAATGAGAACGATGTGATCTTCATCATTAATAACACGGCTGAGCAGTTTAATTTTCTAAAAAGAACACAACATCCTCAATGAAATAATTCACAGAGTTCAAATTTCATGTTCGTTTTTGAAAAAAGATCAATCTTTTTCTTATCTAGATCACTTTTTGGAAATCTGGATTTTTATCGAGGTTTACACCGATTTGCACACACACTACGTTATATGACAATTCACAAATGTCACTGAAATTTGATTTTCATTTGGGTTTTTACTTGTTTTAAAAAGTGTTTTGTTGATTAAAGTGCAAAAAGCATCAAGCAGGCAAGATATCTACGTCGTCTTCGTCTTCCGACGATAATTTTGTGTGAGATTTTTTAAAGCGATTTGGTGAAAGTTAAAGGAACTCCCTGAGTTATTTCATTGAGATGTTGTGTTATTTTTACAAAATTAAACTGCACATCCGTATAATGATCACGTCGTTCTCATTGATGACTACAAAATATTCGTTAAATAATTTGGTTCAATGTTAATGTTGATTTTTTAATAACATTTTCTATTAAACCAATTTCATTACATATTACTTGTTTTCTGTTTGTTTACAGTTCGGTTTAGATTATCAAAAGTCCCGACAGAAAGTTGTCAAGAGACGCTCAGATTCGGAATTCCTATTAGTTACTTCGAACTCGGCGGGGTAATAGTAAGTTGCTAGTGGCCAACGTCCAACACTAGTATCCAAACCATTGCTTTTTAAATACGGGTTGATGGTTCCGGAAAGTCTTTTGCAGTAAGTCTAACTATAAGTGCAATTCTTCGGATGCGGGCTAGGCCATACCTATAACTGAATAAATGTGAGGTACCACGGGATACCAGATGCTACCATTCAGCAGCTCGGTAGCAGCTGAATGGTATATGGTGTTGGCCCCCTAGTGGGAGTTCGAGGTGGCTGTTGGTTAACGAACCCAATGAGGGAGCATATGGTATTTGAACTTGGCATCTAATCGCCGACTTCACAAGAAGATGATTTGAGTGAAGCCAATTGGGGATCTTACCAGAGGCGCAGATAGGCCTCGCTCCTAAGCAAGGGGAATATCAATGCCACAACCCGAGTTACCGCGGGGACACATTTGTATAAAAAGGGACTCAGTTTTTTTAGCTTGGCTCAGGGACTCATCTTTTTAAGATCTGGCTCATTTTTTTAAGAATAAAAATAAAAACTTAACATAATATGGTAAAATCAATTTGCAAGTTCAAATACTTTTATATCTATTTTCAGAATACAAAATATTTTGCAAAACATTGCATACTGTGAACTACGCTTCTATTTACTTTCCTGAACGCTTTCATTTGAAAAAAATTGGAACGTTCAAACACAAACAAATATTCCATTGGTTCACTTATAGAGGCGCTGTTTGTGCAAAACATACTTATACCGAATACCTATGTGATTTATATACCTACAATTAGTTGGTTTACTAATATTTATAAATTGAATGATTTTTTATGTTTTTAAAGTATTTATTTTTGTCATTGAAAAATAAAAAAAAAGATTTATCATAACATATTAAAACAAAATTTCAAAAGGACTCATTTATTTTCAAAATGACTCATTTTTCGGCCTCTGGGACTCATAAAAAATTGAACCTGCGGTAACACTGGCCACAACATAACAGGCCGACTCCACATGATATCTGTATTGCCAACCAAATCTCTGACATAAATATCAGACCATTTTCTTTTTTCTTCGCTGGGCATTTCATTAAAGCAAGAGAAGCTAATGTGTTTGTATCTCTGACAAAAGTCAATAGATAGAAATTCTTCTTCTTATATTTGTTAATTTTATCATTTTCAAACATTTATTCCATTAGAAAGATCCTGAGAGAAATTATATCGTGTGGAGTCGGCCTGTTAATATTGAATTGCTACTAGAGTTATTTGGGGAACCACTCTAGTGATATAACAGCATATTATTATGGTGTTATGAAATTAGAGTGGACTGGTGCACCACTCTAACAAAGAATGACTGGGAACCACTCTAGTGATCAGGGCAATGCTTATTTTGACTCAAGGTAAGTATGTGACTCAAATTGAACACTAATTGTTTTGACTACAATATCAGTATCCTGGGGCGTTCTTTTATTAACTATCGTTGACAAACGTTAACAATTGTTACCTATTTGTCTTTCCAAAATGCCAAATAGTTACGATTCATAAAGTGCATTGTTGAAGTGTCAAATAGTTACAATTTGTAACTATTTTCAACTCATGTCACGACACGAATTGAGATTGTTGATATGTCAAAGTCAAAGTTCGAAAATTCTAAATTTAATTTTTTTTATGTTTTGGTGGTGTTTAAAAAATTAAAATGGATTAACAATGATTTAAAACATGATCTTATGCAACGATAATTCAAATAGCATTATTTTCGATTATAAAATCTGTATTTTATTAAGTATTCATTTGGAGAATTTTGTTTTAATATTTGTTTGACAGTTTAATAATGTCTAACAATAAATCGTTCCAAAATGAAATCGTAACAATCCCAACAAAGTTTAACAATGACACTTTAACTAATATTTTTGACACAACAACGATATTCAACAATAGTTATTAAAATAACCCCATTGTATTGAGCCCAATAAATGGGGTTTCGCCCCCACCAACATTTAAAAATTGGTCAAAACAAATTTTATGACGGTGGGCTAAAAACGGTACCCCCCCCCCATTTTTAATACAACAACATAGTTTTAAAAAATTGTATAAATAATTGTTTTTTTACTATTAAAAAAAATCGTATTTATTAACATTTTTCATAAAAAAAAATTTCCTTTTTCCGTTGAAAATTATTTCACGTACATACATAAATAGGTACTTTTTTAGGAAAAATCATCTCATAAAAAAATTTACATATTACATATTTCAAATTTTATTCGACGATGTGAGCGCGCATGAGAGGAAGTCCCTTTACGTGCGATTCAGTCGTGCAATTTATTTTATAACTTTTCTTACTATTATGCTTTGTTTTCATCTCTGGTTCCACTACTTAACTTTTTTTTTGGTTTACACTTTTTGCTCCTACTCTTGCTAGTTTGCTATGAGCGCGAGCTTCAGGGCAAGGGGATTCAAAAAACAGAATCATCCACAAAAACTGCACTTTAAATTAAGCTGCTAGTTACTACCTAATGCGAATCGGTATAAATATAAACATACATATTATAGGTAAGATGCATATGTCCCCAAAAGTGTATTTAAAAATACTCGTTGAATTTGTTTTCATTATAGGTACCAGCTTTTGAACCCCAAAATAAAAAAAAACTACTTTGTTTGTAATCAATCAGTGACGTCACTACCGATCAGTGATTCAACCCCATGAGGGGGGGGGGGGGGGCGGGGGCACTGATAGTTTGTATTCCGATGTGCATTGTTCGGAATATTATTTAATCGTTTTATTATTTTTTTAAAGGTTATATCTTTATAATATGAAGTGCTTTCTAATATGTTAAACATCATTAAGAACAAACCTTAGTTTCTATAAGATTAACAAGAAAACACGATCGAAACAGCGAACAGCGTCAGGTCAAACACAAGAGAACTACGACGATCAACTAAATTCTAACTAAAATCTAAACTCAAGCGAACGACTTTTGTATTTCTTTATTACTTGCAGCTTGGAGTATCAACATCACATCGTACATACATAAATAATAATAACGTACGACAGATTCTGTTCTGTAAAAGTTTGCATTCGTAATCGAAAAGCACTTGGCCGTTAATTAAAAGCTCTTTTCATTTCCCAAGTCCCAACAACAAATTTAGATCTTTTTTCTTGTTTTAATACACTTGTAATGTGTATATATATACTTATTTTAATTTACAGTGTGAGCTACAAGTCGAATACGTTTTTATTTTCTTTCTTGCAATGAGAATAACAAGTTCGTTAATTTCTTACTCAGTAAGTGAAGTGTGAACAAAAGTCAGGAATTCAATGATAGGTATTAAAAAAATTAACACAACTGGGTCGCACGTATTAGGTTGTTCTGTATGTAGTTACATATACACAGCTGGTCGACAAAATAGGTGTGAAGAAAGAATTTGCTCTCAGATACGCGAACTGGAATGGACCTGAAGGGCTTAAAAAATGACGTAATATCCTGTGGAGCGACGGGACTACAATTTGTTTTCTTCGGACTCCGGGCGTAATGTAAGACGCCCAAAAGGAGAAGAATACCATCCCCGCTATACACAAAAAACAATCAAACACGGAGGTGGCAATATTATGGTGATGGAATGTTTTTCCTGGTACGGTGTCGGTCCTATATTTCTCATTAAAAACCATATTAACAAAATATGGGTATATGGATATCTTGGAAAATGTCATGCTTCCATTTTCTGAACAAAACATGCCCCTCCGATGGCATTTTCAACAGGATAACGATCCAAAACACACGGCGGGTCTCGTAAAAGATTGGTTCCAAGAGAAGGAAGTATCTCTTATCCCGTGGCCAAGTCAATCCCCTGACCTCAATCCCATTGAGAACTTGTGGAATGCACTCAAGCGAAAGTTAGGCGGGCAATATTTCACAAATGGAAACCAATTGTAGGAAGCTGTTCAAAGAGAATGGTATTCTATACCCAACCAGACATGCCAAAACTTGGTGGAATCAATACCACGCCCACTCCAAAAAGTTCAAGCTAACAATGGAGGATACTCTGGTTATTAGAGTTAGGTAATCGAAAATTTAGGTAACCAACATTATATGTTAATAAAATCAATATTTTTAATACTTTAGGAAGACGCGCCTATTTAATTGACCAGGCTAAATGCGTCAATCGACAGTTTCGGCCACTTATTATGAAAATGTTCTATTAATTAAAAATCCTATTAAAGTATTTTATTTTCTTTGTTATTGAAGTTTTATTAAAAACATAAAAAAATATAGTGCAACTGAAAAAATGTTAAAAAAATTAACTAATACAAAATAAATAGTCACACTTATTTTTTTGACCAGCTGTGTATATGTCTCAAAACTGTAGGACCGATTTTGATAAAATCCTGTTCTTTTTTTAATTTTTTTAAAGAATATTTTTTAGTTTTAGGTATGCAGGTTTAAGAGCTTATTAATATACAGCAGGTCGTACAATTTGAAAAAAAATTATGATTTGTTTGTGTTTTAATTATTGAAAAGTTAGAAAAAGTTTTTAGAGAATTAATTATAAATAAAAAAAAATCCGTAACATTCGCACTGCAAGAAATGCCCATCATTTTACCCTTGCGCCCAACTTCGGACGTACTGTTAAGTATAGAGATTCTTTCTTTAGTCGCACCACACGAATGGGGAATGTTTTGCCAGGCTCTAGTATTCAGAATTATTTTGTCAACCTAGGCCTCTTCAATTAAAATAAATTGCACGACTAGATCGCACGTACTTGCTCTTATGTGCGGTCACAGCTTCGAATAAAATTTGAAAAATATTAAAGAAACTTCAAAGTTTTTATTCGATTTTTCTGACTTTTAATTGTTCGAAAAAAGTACGTAAAATAATTTTCAGCTGAAAAATTTAAACGATATTTTGTGGCTTTAAAATATGAAATAGGTTGATTTTTTTTTAAATCGTAGGAGTGGTTTTTAAATAAAACGATTTTATTTTAATAACTTTTTTTCAAAAATTAAAGAAATAATAGTTTAAGAATGCAAAATTAAGCAAAAAATAATCTACATTTAAAAACAAAATTTTAAAAAATCCATCTACCCGTTTTCAAAATATTGATTTTTGAAAAAATAAATAAAAAAAAATATTAAAAATACAAAAAAAAAGTTTTCGAAAATATTTTAAAATAAAATTACTAAGGCTACCAACATCTTCCTGAATATCAATTTTGATTGAAATCGGATGACCAGTTTTCGAGAAAGTCGAAGAAAAAAAACGGTTCTAAGGGAGGTATCGTTCTTAGCCCACCATCTTGAAGTTTTTTTCACCAATACATAACCTACACCTACAATAGTACCTAAGCTTTTACTTAACGTTTATATGATAGGTACCGTTAATATTTGAGCTAAGAAAAAAGAGTTGGTTGTCTGTAAAGTCGGTTAACGGACGATAATTATACGTGATAACGTCATAAGAAAACATTAATGGCAACAACACCAACACACAGCCCTTTAACTCACACCCACAAACCCTCTCGTTAAATCCACACACACACACACACACACCCCAATATCTATCTACTTTAACAAAACTGCCTATTTTGTATTTTAATAAGTTATTAAAAATTTTGATATGCATAATTAATTAAGTTACCTATGTCTTCTCAAACATAAAATTTGACTGAAATCCAAAAAGCCTTTACCGAGAAAGCCCTAAAATAAAAAAACGTTATATGAAAGGTATCGTTAATAGACTTTTTCCGTAAATTTGGTTCTAATCAAATGATAGTTAATACCAACAAAAAAATTCTCAAATATTTTCATCAAAATCGTTGGAGCCGTTTTCGAGAAAAATAAGTTTTTCCTAAACGGTCATATGGTAGGTACCCCTCCGGGGAATGCCAAAATAATCACACACACCAAGTTTGAAGATAATCGCTTAAGCCGTTTAGGTTGCAGCTCGTTATACATACTGACAGGCAGACAGGCAGACAGACAGACAGACAAACTGACAGACAGACAGACAAACTGACAGACAGACACTTTTTATTTTTATCTAATTTGTTTTTTTTTCACGAATCCTAAAATTGCCTTTTAGTCCCTATAATCGCAAGTAAAAATGTTGTACGACAATTCATTGCCGTTGCCACTACCTTTATCCATCCGATGTTGTTTGGCTCTCTTTTTTTCTAAATGAAAAACTTCGATTCTGTTTTTTGATTATGTTTATTTGAACCTTTAGAATTGTATTGGTCAAGTCGAGAAGATGATATCGGCCAAATGGACGCCGTCACAATTGATCACAATTGATTGATTGATTTATGGCATTTTTCATCACTTCAGCGAGAACTTCGGGCGACAGATTCTCGCACTCGTATCGAATGTAATCCTTGAGGGCTTCCAGATTTTCGGGCTTGTTCACGTAAACATGGGACTTCAAAAAAACCCACAAAAAATCTGAAACCTGTTAAATCGGGCGATCTTGCGGGCCATGGTAAATCTCCAAAACGAGAGATGAGGCGACCCGGGAATGCCGCCTTCAGAATATCGGTTCATGTATCGCTCCATGGCTTGTTCACTTGTATTCTGCATCTGTCTAGTCCACAAATGTCAAAACAGATTCCAATAGGGTGATTTCTTTTGGCCCACCCTGTATATGGCAGGTACCGTTAATATTTGAACTGAAAAAACTGCAAAAAAAACCTCTGCAAAATGACTAACTTTATGCTCTTTAAAATGTAGTTCAAAATGCGAACGGACACGGACAGACAGAATATTGCCACTAACTCAAATATTTTTCTCAATCATCTTTGGTTTAGTTTATGTAAAATTATGGATATGTACAGTAAGATATATCTTATAACATACAATTAAATTTATATTACAAACGGCAAAAGCATTATAGAAAATATAAACTAATTCAACATTATATAAATTTTAATACTAAAAATAGGAATTCAAATTTAATTTAAAAGAATTAAATATATGAATATTGCTAAATAAAATTAAAAAAAAATGTTTTTATGTAAATTGGTAGACAAACTAGGAGTAGGAAGAGTAAGAAAGGGTTTTAGATGAAAGAAAAATGATTTTTTAAGCGACTGATGAACTGATTTAAGTTTTGAGTTTGTTTAATTTGAATCGGAAGAGAGTTCCAGACTATTACTGTATGGATAAAAAACATTCTTTTACTGTTCAGAAAATTAAATTGTGGAGTTATTAAATTGCATGTTCTTCATGGGTACATTTACGATTTTTTTCATATAAATATTGTGGTGTTTTGAACAATAATAGCTTTTTGAGAAAGATACAGTTACGAATATCGATGTATGTTTGGATGGAACAACCAAGAAGGATTGTTCGTATGTCCGAGATGTGGTCAAATTTACGGCGTCTAAATATGTATCTGAGGATGGCATTATGAGCAATTTGCAATTTGCGACAGCTATTGTAGTCAGGATGGGGGAAAATATTTTCGTCATAAAAAAGGATCGGCCTTAACAGAGAGTTGCCAATCTCAAACGAATATTTTCGTGAGTATAGCTACTGCTAGACCAAAGCTGTCGAAGGCCACCATAAACTTTACCTATTACAGAATTTATATATGATCGGTGGCTGATAACTCGCTGTTAATGATGACTCCTAGATTACGGAATTTCTTACAGAAAGGAACTATGTTGTTGTTTAATATGACTGCTGGGAAATAACTGAAATCATAAGAAGATTTGGAGACAACTAAGCATTGCGATTTATCCGGATTAAGTGTTATTAGGTTTTGTTCGGCCCAATTCGAGATATTTTTGAGATCCTCATTCAACCTACTCACTGCATCCATCAAAAGCCCAATTGGGCGCGAAATATAAATAGATATCAACAAATTTACAATTTAAAATAATATCGTTGATAAAGAGCGAGAATTGCATAAGGGTTCGACTCTTGACTCAAAATTAATTTTTTTAAGATTTTTCCATAACTTAGACGAAGGAAGTTTGATATCAAATTTCTTTAAGAAAAATTCTGATTTTTCTTTTTTCAGCGCTAAAGTTACAAAATTTCTTAAGTAGACATAATTACCTCTCGAAATGGGGTTGCATTGCAATCGTTTTTCCACTTTTTATAAGCCTTACCACGGAGATGAATAAGCTTTCGGATATCGGATGAGAACCATGGCCTTTTATTATTTGAGATAATCAAGTTTTTTTTGGGAACATGATCATCAAATTTATATATTTATAATGCCTAAAAAATCATTGCATTTTTCATCTACACTTGAAAGGTTTGAGAGCATGGTTAAGGATTGCTCGATTGTAGTCGCACAGGCTTTCAGAAATAGTTAAATACAGGATGATTCATCTCGTTCCCAAATACACCACCAACATCGATGTCTTCCAGAAACAAACTGCGTTTAACAGCTCTTGTGTGAGCAATTAGCTTTACAAAAAATGTTTGCCTCTGGAGTGAGCTTGGAAGCTTAACTATGATCGGTGGAGATGTGTTTTTTGTTCCTCTGGAACTAACTGGTATTCTAAACACTGCAGATGGTATGATATTCTCACACTGAATGAGCTGGGTAATATTATTAAATATGTTTGTCAGATCTTCCCCTGGCTTGTGTGGAACATTCTTCATAAATAAGTCACAAGAAAATTGTCTCCGTTCGCAAATGAGTGATTTAGTGCGATTAACCTCCAATTGAGCATTGATTGACACGAGTTGTTGTTCAAGGTCAATGCATTTTTTATTCAATTGTTCATTTACAGCAGAAAGTTCACTTTCAAAGTTAGTGCACTTTTTTTCCAACTGACGAATTTTGTTATCAAACTTTGCCGTTAGTTTTTTTTTGCAAATTATTTACTTTTTCATCAATTAATTTACTTAAATTTTTTTCGGTACATCTTATAAGATTGGCCAAATCAAGAAGTGACATTTCAGAATCTTGGTTTGTCGACTTGGCTCTTGTTTGGCTGCTCATTTTTGATATTTATGAATTGAAATTATTGATTTAATTTAATTAAGTCAATTTAAAGTTTTTTGTGACTTAATAGTTTTTATTTGTGTTCTTATTTATATATTAAGACGAAAAATACTACAGAGTGAAAAGAGAGCACGTGTTACCTACTCGCAGTTTGACATTTATTATGTCATATTTAGTTGTTTTCTCGATAGTTGTTTGCTCTGCACTTAGTACCTATAATCGCAAGTATCGGTTACATAATCGGTACTGTTATTTTAAGCTCTTAAACTGAAATTTCAAAAATATCTCTGAGGAAAGCTGAGAGAACTACACAAAACAAATGAAGAGGTTTTCCATTCAGTAGTTTGCTAAGCGCTATACACTGACAGACAGAATTTTTCAACTATACAACTGTATTAAATCACTGTCAACGTAATGTTTTATCTTTGATTGTTATCTTGATTTTTGTAATATTCACGAAGACAAAACTTGCTCAAACTTGAATTGCAAGTTAAAACTGGGTGAGATAAAATATTCCAAGGTGCACCTGTATGCCCCAGTGACATCGAACAAAATTACAGTAGTCGTAACGCTCCACATACATTTTTTTAGCAACGATTTATCTACTAATAGTTGCTATTTCCCCGGCTTAAACTATTAATTTAATTTAAAACAATCAGTAAACAATAAAATGCAAATTGGTTATTATAATAAATTATTATCATAAAATAAAATAAAAGCGAAAGCTGCCTCCTGTGAGGATTGAACTCACGACCCCTGGTTTACAAGACCAGTGCTCTGCCACTGAGCTAAAGAGGCTACATTGAATGACTGTTCAATAAATCTTTATAACGTAGCTAACTGTGAAGTTAGTTTCTAAATGAGAATAAACAAGGTGGCCATTTGTTCTTAACAAAACCAATTGAAAACTAATAGCATTTTCTTTAGTTGGAATAGGGAAAAGCGTAAAGATTCATATATGTAATACTCACCGTTTCATTGCCATACACCTAAAATGGTTAAGCAACGTGAAAGCAGCCAGACGGGATGAATACAGATTAATAACATAATAGCAGGGGAAATCATTTTGAAGCAGTGATAGTCTAATGGACTTTTATTTCAATGTTTGTATACCTATACATATACACAAATAATGTGAATAGCGGTGCATTCCTCAGAAGTCTTCGAAATATTTAAATAGGTATTGTTGTTCTCTTATGGGTTGTGGAAAGCACTATACAGCTGAAAAATGGGCTCTTTTAATAAAGTTGATTATAGAGAATATTGAAAAACCATTAGGCAGAAAGATCCACTTTATCTGGGCGAAGTAGACCAACAATTCCACCCACCACATCTGCATCAAGTAAAGCTAGCTTTATCTAAGCTGAAGAGCAACAAATCTACCAGAGCCGATGGCCTAGCTGCCGAACTCTTCAAAACTGCAGGCGATTATTTAGTTATCTTATAAGTATGCACTAACTCATAAGCAAAATAACGGTTAGAAGAAAGCATGTCCGTCAATGGACATGCTTAATTTGCCCGATCCTTAAAAAAGAGACCCTCCGAACTACATCAACTATTGGAGTATCAGTCTCCTCAACATCGCCTGCTGTATTGTGTGAACGCCTAAAGCCATTCGTCAACAACCTGATAGGTCCATATCAGTGCGGTTTTAGGCCAGGAAAGTCCACTATTACTGCAGATCTTGGAAAAAACCCAAGAACTTCAAATTAATACCCACCACCTTTTCATCGATTTTAAAGCCGCGTACGGCAGCATTTTATAGACGAGTTATATATAGGTAGAGCAATGTGCAGTTTTGGCATCCCTGCCAAACTCGACCTCCTGCGCAAAATGATGCTGGAAAACTCACGCTGTTCCGTCAAGGTCGATAAAGACCTCACCGACACCTTTCAAGTCAAAAAAGGATTTAGACAAGGTGATGTGTTGTCATGCGATTTTTTCAACATCATTCTTGAAAGAATAGTGCAGAACATCACGCCAACACCAGAGGCATGATCTTTCAAAAGTTACTCGCATACGCCGATGATGTTGAAATAATCGGAAGAACACAGCGTGATGTCAGTAGTACTTTTGTGAGTATTGAGACGGAAGCGGCGAAGATGGTTTAGCAGTCAATAAGGGCAAAACTCAGTATATGCTGTCATCAAGAAGAGACACCTAACATCGACGTCTTAGAAAAAACATCACCATAGGCAGCTATAACTTGGAGGTAGTTAGGGACTTTGTCTACCTGGGCTCCTCTATTAACTAAGACAATACCACCAGCGCTGAGGTCGAACGAAGAATTAACTCTTGCCAATCGCTGCTTCTTCGGGCTAAATAGGCAATATTGAGTAGCAAAGCCTTCTAAAACATCAGTCACCCAATCTGAATAGTATTGAACATTTGTGGTGTGACGTTAAGCGAACAATCAACAACAGCGTTGAGCAACAGTTCAGAATGTTTGGACACTATTGCGGAAGGCAGGAGCACAAATTTTAAACAAATCAACGATACCTGCATTTAATTTGGATGAGACATGGGACAATTTAAAACCGGAAGGTCTTTCGATGTTTTCTGAAGTCAACCCCGCGCGCTCCTACAAGTAGACACTTAATAGAGATCACAATCATAATCTTCGGTTAAAGAAGAACTCAAGAAAATTAACAAAACTAATTCCATCAGTTCTTCAGTTATGGAAATAAAACATACAGAAAGTTTGTTATCTTATTGAATAAAAATAAACTTTATTTTTACAGCAAATGTATAGACTTTTTTGTTCTTATTGATTTTTTTTCAATAAAAATACTGTTTTCTTTATAAACATTTGCTTTCAAGTAATTTTTTCTTTTTTTTTAATTCGTAGTAATTGTTTTGTATATTGATATAATAACTGTCTCTTAATAATAATAATAATAATATAGTATACATAAATGTGTATATATAGTTCTTCTTTTGTTTTTACAATATTCTTGAATGTATACGTAAAATGTGTTGTATAATAATAATATATTGAGTTATAGTAATCCAAGATTAGTAAATGTTGAAAAGAAGAAGAAACAAACAAAAAACACAATAAATATTACAAAACACAAATACTAATATTAAAAATTACCAAAAAAAATAACATTTTCATTTACGGTATTTTTTTTTTCTTTATTTTTTTCGAATGTACAAATAATGTATAAAACATAACTATACTATCACATGGTGCGGAAAAAAGAGGAAAAATTTGTTAATTTTTAAATGCAAATTTGCGATCTGCAATGAAGGAGGAAACTATGTAGTATGAAAAACGATGATGGTCTGTAACTACAAAAGTGAAAAAAGTACTTTTATCTTTGATATTAGATTTTTTTCTAAACTTAAGTATTTCAAACCAAACTTTAGATTCTAGCATGATTTAATGTGTAAACATATTTTTGTTTGAAACTTCTGTTTGATGCGCTGAGCTTTCTTCCTTCTTCTATTTTTTGTTTGCAGATCTTTTATCCATTTTGATTGGTGTTGTCTCTCTAAATTACTAGCTTTAGTCATATCGCATGAGAAACTGTTTGAGTCGGTCAGGAAGGGGCAGCTTGTCTACTTCGTGTTTCTTCAGACTCAAAAGTATTGCATCACGACATGCATTTTGTAGGGAAATAACTGAAAAAGAATTGAAAAAATATATAAAGGTATTGTTTTCCAAGCCTAACTATAGAAATTTAGAAATAATAGAGCTGGTTTGTGTTTGCCCGCATATATCTGTCAAATAGAATGCATTTCTAATAGCGAGTTTCATTAAAATTTTAAAGATTTTATCTCAAAATCGAGATTTGATCTTTTCAATGATACTTCTTTCATGATGAAATTGTAGTATTGGTGAAGGACTGTCACTCTTTATTTGTCATTTGCATTTAGGGATGCAGCATCGTTCATAAAAATGATGAGGATGTTTGAATATCGATGTTATGATGATGATATCGATATTTTCGCGATGTTTAAGAAAAATGTTTACGAACTGATTTTTTTTGATACTCAATAAACGGTTACTTATTGATTTAAAATACGAATAGCAATTAAACAAAAAAACAATAACTAGCCAGCCATTTTTATTCTGAAGTTTGTGTTTCATTGCATTTGTAAAACATCAAATGCGATTATAGTTAGCAAAACTAAAAAACTTAGAAAACCGTTTTTTGTCGATATCTCATAAGATTTGATGTTATGTTTAAAGATTCCCTGAAGTAAAATTGTAGGTTTTTTTAATTATCTACAACTTTTCTGTAGACCATTTTTCGATAGAAGTTAAACTTCGCCGGAAATCAGAAAAGAACATTTTCAACCCTTAAACGCCACCCCCACAAACTTCACCATTCCAATGGACTTGCATTTATTTTTCCCCTTTTATAATCCCTTTCACCGGCGATTCCGACTATTTCAAAAAAAAAAAAATTACTCTGGAGTAGCTTGAAAATTTCACTATCAGTTCTGTTTCAATTATATTTAATTTCTTTCTTAGAATTTGTGTTTATTTTATTATTATCTGCCGCAAATAAGCAATCACAATTTCATAAATTTAATAAAGAAATGACATTTCAATATTTTTAATTTTAAACTGTGTATACGTGCGTTTCGATTCTTTGAGAAAGAAATCGATTTTCTCTTCTTTTCTGACAAAAAACTGTCATCAATTGTTTAACAAAAACTGGTGTTGCATGAAATTTCACTAACAAACATTGAATTTGAGATCACTACGTTTTCCTTTTCAGAGATAGGTTCTTTTGACCACATGGCACTATTATTGAATATCTTTCACTAAGAACGATCTATCGATGTTTAAATGAGTTTCAACATCGATGTTTATGAACGATACATCGATTTTTGAAACATCGATGTATTTCTTCCATCCCTATATTTCATTTGGATGATGTCTGTGTCATTGACAGAAAAGATTATTTACATGTATGTGTGCATTCAGATCAAATCTGCCAACCCATCAGAGATCAAATCTTTCGTGTTGAGATTTGATCTAGATTTGCTCTTTTTCTTGCAGTGAAACTCTCGAAATTGAAAAAGATCAAATCTTTTGATAGAAAGAGCAAATCTTTTCTTGAATGAAACTCGCTATTAGGGGGCGCTACAGTTCGGGACGAACCTGGGCCTCAGCCAACATGCCTCTCCAGCAGGAGAGGCACCATTCCTGTGTGTGTGTTGTTAATCTGCAAGAATGGAAGGGACCTACAATTTACCGCCGAGTCCGAACGGCTACATGAAACATGAGATGCGCTTTTTCGACACAAATTTTTACTGTTGGAGATTTTGTCAGTTCCTTGCAAGAGGCAGTACCCCGGAAAAGAAGGTGGCTATAAGCGGGTCTATATATGTATGTAGTTCAATATACATTCGTCAAACGGGCAACAAGACAGACAGACAGAATTTTGTCAGTAACTCAAATATGTTTCTATATCATCGTAATCTGATTGTTATTTTTTTTCTTTTTTTACGAATGCCTTGGTTTCTATAAATCGCAAGTAAAAAAAAGTAAACTAAAAACAAAAATTAGATATAAGT
This sequence comes from Platycheirus rosarum, assembly GCA_963971375.1. Taxonomy (NCBI): domain Eukaryota; kingdom Metazoa; phylum Arthropoda; class Insecta; order Diptera; family Syrphidae; genus Platycheirus; species Platycheirus rosarum. The sequence continues at coordinate 35,086,543 of OZ020510.1, read as the reverse complement.
TATTCAATATTCACTATTTATTTTATTGCTTGCTTTTATCACTTAGCATAAGTCCGTCTTTTATTGTTGACTGGGGTTTTCCATCATTTATTCTTATAATGTCAGAAATATTTAAAAATCTATCTTCCTTCACATTTGGTTCTTCTTCTTCTTCCTCAACTTCCGATTGAGTATCCGTGTCCGTATTCAAGCCAGAGTCAACATCCGATTCCCAATCTTCCACCGAATCATCAGAATAGTCAGGTTCATCAGTATACTAATCCGATTCTTCGTCGGATTGAAAATCTGAATTGTCTTCATCAAAGTCCAAATCCTCTTGCAGTTGGCCGCCAAATTCTTCATCAATAATAAAATCTTCTTCTTCAAAATTGACTTCAAGTCTTGGTTCCATTTGGACCAATAGTTGTCTTCTGTGGATCGAGATCACACAATTCTGGTCTTTGTATTTTTCTCTCAATTCTTCATAGAATTCATTAGCTTTATCACAAAGTGCTTTATAGTCGTGCTCGAGGCGTTTAATTTTCCGAAGGCGTTCCTTAATTCCTGGATAGGTATTCAAGCCATAACACGTTGATGTCTCCGTATTCGTACGATTCGACTAGATTTATGACATATCTAAGGACAATGCAAGGTATTGGTTCCCGTGGTTCGACGACAACTTCGAAGTAGACGCCTTCACAAAATTACAAAATTGCTGAACTCTTTCGTAAAGGTTTTTAACGTTGTCGTAGAGTTGTCTTTGACGTTCAATTTGGTTTTCCATATTTCTTCAGATCTTGCAGTCGCTCTTATGTGTATAATTACATTGGAAAGGAAGATCTTTGACAGAAACAAGTAACATTTGCGTTGAAAATTACACAGTTTGAACTTATAAAAAGTATTAAAAACCACAATACTTAAAGGTTTTTAGTAAAAATGAAGTATGCCATCACACGTCTTAAATAACAATGAATTTACGAAAAATGTATTTCGAAAATTGTAGGACCGGCTTTGATAAAATCCTGTTTTTTATTTTTAGTTATTTGAAAAAAAACTATTTTTTTAATTTTGGTATGCAGTTTTACAGAATTTATTAAAATACATGTGATTATAAAATTTAAAAAAATGTTTGATTAGTTTTCAAAATATTAAAAAAAAAAATCAAAAATTAATTTTAATTATAAAAAAAAAGTTATTCAAAATTTTGATTTGCAGAATTAATTTGGCTACCTAGATCTTTTTAAATATTAAATTTGACAGAAATCCAAAGAGCCCTAACCGATAAAGCTAAAAATTAAAAAAAAAACGTTATAGACTTTATGTGGTTCTAATCAAATAATAGCCAATACCAACATAAAAATTCTCGAAAATGTTCATTAAAATTGTTGGAGGGGTTTTGAAGAAAAAATAAGATATTCCTAAACGGAATATTTCAATTTTCCCTCTGGGGAATGCCACAATAATCACACATACTAAGTTTGAAGATAATCGCTTAAGCCGTTTAAGCTGCAGCTCGTTATATACATACTGACACACAGACAGACATTTTTCTTCTCTATGTCACGTTTGATTGTTATATCTGTAAAACTATAATTAACAGTAAAATACTAAATAATCAATCATTTCCTATTATGGGTAAACCCATGAAAAGGAAAAGTGATTTTAAAAAGGCCTATGAATCCTTGAAGAGCCAGATTAGGGCAGGCATGAAGGTTCACGGGAAGGAATTCCTGGTATCTATGCACACTAAACTGAGCGACATCGACCAAGAAAAAGAAGAGGACATGGACATCTACGATGAAGAAGCTAATAGTGATGAAGAAGAGGATGCTACTGACAACGAAGAAGAACCAACTCTACAAGAAGTCAACGACGAAGAAGATGTCGAAAACATGGTCGACTTTAACTCCGAATATAAACAAAAAAGGAAACCTTTAATACCAACATCACCAACAAAGGAACCTTCATCCAAGAAGATAGCCATGATAATTTCTCTAAGGACAAGGACAATGCCACCAATAATAAGGAAGAAGATAAAACCCTACAACCTGGCAGCAACAGCGCCTCAATCGCTGTAGAACCACGCTCCTCCTCAGTAAAGTAAATATGTCCCAAACAAGAAGCTATATGAACACACCAAACTGATCCCTAAATCAGTTCATGACAGCTCTCCAAAAATATTTTGAGCAATTTGGGGACCACCCCAACTTGGAAATCCAGCAACTACTCCAGTGGCAACTAGAGCCCAACCATCGCTACCTCAACATTCGAGCCATCACAGACGAACGATTCGAGGATATAATGAACAATGACCGAGCCCCGTTCTACGAGAGAACGGACACAACAGAGGATAAACAATACGGCATCCTAATGCTTATTTTTAAAACCAAAGCAGACAGTTATAATTTAGAATTTAAATTAAAAGATTATGCAAACAAAAATATGATATATGTAAGTAAAATATAGCATTGTATAGTCATCTAAAGTACGTCGGGCCCCTGTTGTTGAGCCGACATGATTTATTTTACTTATAAGTTAGTTTAAGATCAATTGTACATAAATTCTAACGAATGTAATAAAAATAATCTAATTTCTAAATATTTCGGTGAAATCTTTATACCCTCATCGTTGCCCGCCGAGCCAATTGTGAAAACCGCAGGTACTACACCTTTCACAAGAAACTGGATGAAGAAGCTGAAACTTGATACATTGGAAGTCTTTTACTTGCGGCGCACCCAAACCATAGAACTATTCTGCTCAAGCCCTATATAGTGAGGGATAGGACTTTTACTTCAGGTACACCCCACAACCCCGGAACCTATTAGGGTGGGCATATTCTGACCCGGACCTACAGGGGAAAATTCAACGGACAAGAATATCATTGATCCTAAAAGCACGCATTTTCGATAAGAGAGCTTGATACCAGACTATCAAAACTTCGAGTTAAACCAATGCATTACTTTTGGTTTGATACTTTCTATTCTGTTAATAATGAAAGCACGAATCCCTGTTTTAGACAAACAGTTCTACTTTGATTTAGAAAACTAATTTTACTCTCCCATTTAAGAGAACTGGAGATTCTTATTAGCATGTATGACAAAAAATACTTACTCCCATATAGTTGGACAATGCGGATTTGTTTTGTTGTGCCATAAACATCGACAACAACATGAAGTGGCCCGTTTTGGTATGGAATCTCTCTGGTACATGGGCCTTGATCGACCCCATTGATGATAAAATGCATCTCCGCCTTAGTCTTGTCTGTGTCAGTCGGTACAAATACCACTCCAATTCTGGATCCCTTGTCTGTTAGAAGAATTCCAGAATTAAAATCTGATTCTGGCTTAAGGATTCGTCTGGGAATCAGTCCACGTGGTGTTCTAACGTATACAGCATCTCCCAGGATGTTGCCTAATAGAAAAAATCAAATATATTACTTTACGTCAATCAAAATAAATACAAAAAAGTAATAAAACTACTATTGGATTTCTTTCCATTGGAATCTCTATTACTCCCATTGGATGCTCCATCTTCGTTGAGTTGCCTTTCGAATTTGGAAATTGGATAAATCCAACTTGTGCCCATGTTTGCCAAATCAGGCAGAGCATACTGTGGTAGGCCATCATTCGACGAGACTATAACTTCAGGTAACAGCTGTGTCAATCCCAGCCGCATATGTCCTGACCATCCGCGCTCATTTTCTTCGATTTCAATTAAAAATATCTCTCCGGGCAGCAGAGGCTTCTCAGAAAATGTGACTGCATCGGCGAAACTGGCTTTTCTCAAAGCTACTGTATTATCTTCACAGAGTATAATATTGGCTCCATGATAAGGATGGAATCTAGAAAGTGCCTGTCGAGTGGCTTTTGTTTGACGCGCACTCAGCGAAGATGATGATGATGTAGATGAAGTCATGTTTTTTGTTTTTATTTTGTTTTAAAGTAATTTGGCGTGAATTTATGGCAGCAAAATTGATTGTTAAATAAGCACGCTGAAGGCGGATATTTAATCGTTTCACTTTGGCGGTGTAACTTTGATTTAATTTGTATTTATTTACACTTTCAATGCGGAAAATAAAATACAAGTTCAAGAAAACGAATTCAATTTTCTTCTTGGAAATCAAATGACAGATGAGATTTAAGGTCGATGGATTTTTGTAGTTAAACTGCGTTATCGACAAGAGCGAGTTCAGCACGAGTTCTTTATTTCAACGAGTTTGTTAAACTTTTTCCTCAAACGACTGATTTGACGATCTTGCTAAAAACAACCAGACTAGTGGAATCTTTTAACTAATTTGGGCCAAAAAAAGAAATCCAGAAACCTTAGCATAAAAACTGTGCTTAACAGTACTCAAATACGGTCCGAGACTTATGTGCTTCCTAAAAGACACTCCGATCTATTTACCGCATTCGAAAGGAAGGTCTTGCTGATAATTGTTTGCCCCGTGGTGAGGGAGGACAATTCCCGAATTGAATCATGAATTGTATGAAATCTACATCCAAGCAGATGTTGTGGAAAATTTAATCTTATTAGAATCCGGTGGGATGGGCACCTAGCTCGTGTGAGCAAAGAGGAAACAGCTGGAAAAGTCTTCCAGTGCTTGCGGTCTGTATCTAGCAAGTATGTTGTCCGATGAATACAAAATACATAAAAACCTTGTTTGCACTGGATATACTCATTTCCATAAGTGATCCATTGTGAATTGGTCGTATGTGTTATAAAACCAAAACAGCTGCCTTCTGTCAAATAGTCAAATAAAACTGGCGATTGGCGAATCGAAACTCGAAAGTCTGGTGCTCCTTTTATACTTTGGAAACGGATACCATTAATTAAAAAAAGTATTTATTTATTTAGTTATCCTCTTAATGGCTTAATATAAAATTTAACTTTCCATATCCAGAATGCGTTTTCCATTCGCTGGCGTCGTTAAAGGTCAGGGCCGTCGGCCACAAAGCGAACACACGGTTCCCTTCAAGGAACTCCTGCCGCTCACCCTTCGTAATAGGGTAAGTGGAAAGTCGGATTCCACCTCTGATGTAGCCTGCCTGCAAGAAATGGCAGTTCTATTCGCCTGTTTAAAAGACAATGAATTCGTAGAGAAACTCTGCCCCAAAGAGATAACCACCTTCCAAAAGTGCTATAAGGTTCACATGGACAAGAAATTCGAAGCAAAGAAAACTGATAGTTTAGGAATCGTTGCGCCGGGAAAGGATCTTAACTATAAGCAATTGAACAAATTTATGCGTCTTTATCCAAATCCAAAGTAAATGAATTGAAAAAAATAATAAAAAAAATTTATTTCTATAAAAAAAACGTACGGCACAAACATTCAGTACTAGTACACAACATCAGCGTCGACCAGACCAGATGAATTGATGCATCCTGGAGTAGTTTGAGAAACAACACTTATCAGCCCTCGATTAGCACCTCGTTGTTGAAGCTCTAACAGCTCCCTGATCAGTGTTTGTTTTTCTCGTTCAAGTAGAGCTATACGATCGCTCTTCTGATTCACTTCGTTGGTTAGATTCCGGTTCTGCTGGCGGAGGCGGTCAACAGGTTGGAGGAGACCCTGGTGATTGGTTGGCCGTATAGCAAGGTTGATGTGAGTTGGAAAGCCTCCACGCTCCCAAGTCTCGGCTAGAGTCGACAGATGGCGATTTATTTCTAACACACGCGCCCGCTGGAAGTCCAGTCTGTCCTGCTGCACCTCAGACCATTGTTCCTAATGATAAAAAAGAGCCTTTAGATTTGGTTTGATAAGTGTAAATATTTATTTTTGCATTAATTTAGATGTTTGTGTGATCGTTCCTTAAGGGACATTTTTGCAGTTGGAAGACAAAATTGAACAAGTTTTAAAATAAATTTTAACGCAGTTGATATAAGCACAGAAGAGAGTTAATTGGAGCAAGAATTCGAAGAAAAAAGGAAAAATATTGCAAAGTAGAATAATTAATTAGATTCGTCTTAGAAGCTTCCCCCCATTCTTCTGAAAAAAACTTCTTTTTCCTTTCAACTAGCTTGCATCCTTCAACCTCTTCGTACAAAAAAAAAAAAAATCCCTTGAATACTTACCACATGAGATCCCATACGCCCCAGGTACTTGATTTTTTCTTGAGCATTCGATATCTGCTGCAAATACCATTCCTTGGCCTTTTCAATCGCCGCCAACCCCTGTAGGAGAACATCTCGCTCCTCCTCGAACTGCTTCATTCTCTTCAACATATTGTAGTCGATTCCGTTCTGAAGTGTGTGTCGTCGAGGTTCCCTTCGCTTTTTTTGATAACCACCATTCGGTATAGATTGAGCACCACTATCAGGTGTTGAGGATGACCCCCCATCCGCAGTTCCCCTCAACACCTGAAACGTCTTCCGTTTGTCCTTGGAATCCATTTCGTTCATTAAAATTCCCATTTGCCAATTCTGTAAAGCATGACGGATCTCAGCCTTGTCTATAGCATTTGTATTCGCATTAGCAGTTATCGCACTGCGTGGAGGCTTCGGTGGCGGAGGAGGACTGCTGTAAATATCCCGTGTAGCCAACTCTGTATCCGTCATCATATCCAACTCCATTTCCGGACTCAACTGAGGCAAACTCAATGTCCTTTGGCTGGGAATAATATTATTCGGACGAACTGTAGCTGTATTACAATTCGTACTCGACCACTGAGCACTGGGAATGGGATTTTCAATGTCCAGCAATGGAGCAGAAGGTGGTCGCGGTGGTTTGTCAGCACGCACAGCATTCGAAATATCCACTTGCTGATTTTGCAACAGACAAATCTTCAATCCTGCACAAAATCTTTCGAACGACAGGAGGCCACTTGTTGGTGTCACCTTGCGCAGACTTTCAATAACACCACGAGGTAAGCCTTTGCATCCGTCATCCTGCCATCCTTTTTGTATATCAGAAAATTTCACATAACCAGTTCTCTGATCGTCCAATATATCGAAGAGCTTCTTCATCGACACCACAAACTGTTTTGGCAGCGTCTCCAAGGGGTAATGGCCCATAAGGTCAGTTGGATTGTCTGCTGCAGTAGCAGCACTAGCACCGCAATTATTTAAGTTTAAAACATTAGATACTCCAAGAACTTGTGTGCTCTGTCGATGCATCATCTTCACACAGCAGCATCAACGCTGTGCTGCAAACAGACCTTGCTACTTGCCTCCGTGTTCGTGTCAATGATATTATGTAAAGAAAAAAAGCGTTTTTTTTGTTGTTCAACTTATTTTGGATTTGTTTGCCTTGCTAAAGGCTTTTTGTGGTCTCTATGAATAATGTTCATTTGCAAGTTGCAACTACATATATAATTCTATGTGTGAAAAATTTTTAAGATTTTAGGTTTGGGTTGAGAAAAGTAAACAAATATGCGATAGAAATGCACTTTTATCTAAGACAAAACACACTTGGACTTGGACAACAGCAACTCGAAACGAAAGACAAGATAAATAAATAATAAACAAAAAATGCTTTACCGAACCGATATGATGAAGAACACTGCGATCATTGGTTTGGCTTAACCGCAGTGCAGCATTTTTGTATGCGTTGTGTGGTGGATTACAACTTAAGAACCGGTCTTTCCACAATAGAAACAGGTAGTTCGGTCCGAAGAGACTCAAGTATGAGTTTAACTGAGTAAAGGGATTCTCTGCTTCGATTTTAGCATAAATATTGCCAATTTTTATAAAGCCTGAAAGCAGGCAGCACCTGTGATAAAAAAAAGTTGAATAGGCACACATGAAAATGAATACCATGCAGAAGTAGATGAATGGTTATGACGCTTGCCTGAGTTTCAACCTAAAAGTCTCTTATTAGAATTTTCCTAAAGATGTTTTCATAGTTCACTTGGCTCAAGATAATTGGAATACGATAACATCCAGACCTTTTTAGTTAGATTCAGTAAAAGAACGTAGCGTTCATGCAACCAAGGAGAAGCTTTGGTTTCCTTCAAACGACTCCAACGATTGTTAACCCATGTGTACGAAGAAAAAGCATCCTAAAATCACTTCACTTCATGCAATGAAGATTTCTTTAGTAATTTATTTTTTAATAATAAAAGCATTGATGTCCATATAATTAATCCAGGTAATTATGGTTTGTGTGCCATTATACCGAAGTATAGTTTGGGTATTGCTGCTGGCCGTTTTTGCAAAGAGGTACTTATCAAAATGGGTTGTACCTATTGTATTGTAATACTAGAACAACAAATTTTGTTATGGTGTCCAATTAGTTTAATTAACTATGTAGGTACTTACTTACAAAATGTATTTGAAATGTTTTAGGTTTTAAACTTATAATTAAGCTTTTGGGATTAAATTACTTGTTATAAAATTAAATAATGTGTTATTTTCATGAACTGTAGCTTTTATTTGCCATAAATAATTATAGTCTGGGAGCCAGCGACAGATTTTCATGACCAAGTTCCTCTCAAACGATAATTGGGAATAATATTATAAAACCTCGTAAACGTCAGTTGCAGTTCCGTTGGTTCGTGGTAGCCTCCCACGCACGAAGAATACAAACTTTTTGGTAGTCATTTCCTCCCGACTAAAAATTTGTCAAACCATATTCAAGGTGGATTATGCGTCAACTGCATGCTTGAACTTGCAAAAAAAAGTTTACTTTCAGTGATTTCCTCTCAGCTAAAATTTAGATTGATGACAGCTTATACGCAAGTATAAATGAATATAAATGTCAGCTGGTTGTATCTCGGTGGAAAGACCGTCAGCTGATACTTTGAATGTTATAACGCTCTGGACTGCTCATACCACCCACGGAACCGCAGCTGATGTTCACGAGCTTTTATAATTTAATTCCCTGATGCGTTTCACCAATTATCGCTTGAGAGGAAATAATTGACCAAATGTTCACCTGGCTCCCGGACTATTAGGTATACACATTTATTTATTTGTATAAGGAATTAATAAGGCTGATTAAAAAGAATATTTAAATTATGATTACGTGTTTAACTAAACGTTAAGACTTTCGTTAGTTTCTTTATTTGCATATGCTGAAAAAATTGATTCAACTTCACTTTTACTTCCAAGAGTTTGGACCAAAATTATTAAGTATGTTGTTGTTGCAGATATCATCTTGAAATTGGTTAAGTTTAAATTTAATAAGAAATTAATTAACTAAGCGAATGATATGACCATAGAAGGGATGTCTCCATCTCGTCTGTTAGTTTCATATGTTTGATCGCTTCTAGGTTGCATTGCTGTTTTTAGTAAAGTTAGACTTTACTTTACCGTTAAGTTAGCGCGATTAAAAAAATTAAAAAAATATAAAATCAGTCCTTCTATGGCCTTATCCTGCTGTAAGCAAAGAACTTACCGAGAATATAACTGAACCATCTAATGGAAAAAAGCCAAATACTGAAAATTGCGGGATATTTGTTTGAATTTGTTGTGAAAATGCTAAAAACTATGTAAATAAATCATAACAGTTATTTTGTTAAAAAAACACTGGATTTCTTATTTTCATGTTCAATACCCTTGCCCTGACTTCATTGTCCTTTGAGTGAATAATTATTTTGTTAACAATCCCCTGAGTCTTTTTGAACTGGAAGAAGTAAAAAAATAGTGACCAAATCAGTATTACTTATTTTAAATGAAATCACAAATGTTTAATTTAAAGATTAGCAATTAAAGATTAGGAATTAGGAAGAAAAACCTTTTGTATACAAATTTGATAGAGGGAAAAATTGATTGTTCATAAAACCTTATACATATGCTATTGCTTCCCTGTTCCCTTCAGCTTTTTAACAATTCACTTTTTTTTTTAATGGACAAATTACATACCAATTGAAATTATGAAGCCTATAGAATATGCAAACGCTAGTTGGACTATTTTTTACTAAATGGATATGTAATTTCTATTTTTTTAATTTTTTTTATTAATATTATTATGTATGTATTATTATTATGTATGAGGATTCGTGAATATACAAAGAATTGAGATAACAATCAAACATGACATTACGATCATAGAAAAGTCTAAAAACAGTTAGTGGCAAAAACTGTCTGTCTGTTTTTCTGTCTGTTTTTCTGTCTGTCTGTCTGTCAGTATATATAACGAGTTGCAGCCTAAACGGCTTAAACGATTATGGTCAAATTTGGTGTGTATGATTTTTTTTCGCATTCCCCAGAGGAGAAATTGGAATTTTATTTTTAGGATTAAAAATAACGTTACCTGCCATATGGCCGTTTAGGAACAGCTTATTTTTTTCGAAAACGGCTCAAACTATTTTGATAACAATTTTTGGGATTTTTTTTGTTGGCATTGGCTATCATTTGATCAGAACCAAATTTACGGGAAAAGTCTATTAATGGTAACTTTCATACAAGCTGGGCAAACAGAAATCACCCTATTGGAAGATGCTCTCATTTTTGCAAATGGCCGCCAATGTCAAATCTGTTTTGACATTTGTGGACTAGACAGATGCAGAATACAAGTGAATAAGCCATGGAGCGATTTTGGCGATTTGCACTGGCCCGCAAGATCGCCCGATTTAACCGTTTCAGACTTTTTTTGTGGGGTTTTTTAAAGTCCCGTGTTTACGTAAACAAGCCCGAGACTCTGGAAGACCACAAGGACAACATTCGACACGAGTGCGAGAACCTGTCGCCCGAAGTTCTCGCTGAAGTGATGAAAAATGCCATAAAACGAGCCCGTGTGGCAATCAATTGTGACGGCGCCCATTTGGCCGATATCATCTTCTCGACGCGACCAATACAATTCTAAGGGTTCAAATAAACATAATCAAAACCCAGAATCGAAGTTTTAAGTATTTTTTAGTAAAAAAAGAGTGCCAAACAACATCGAATGTATGACTTCTTTTGGCCCACCCTGTATAACGGTTTTTTTTAATTTTTTTGGCTTTCTCGGTAACTGCTATTTGGATTTCTGTAAAATTTTATGTTTGAGAAGATCTAGATAGCCAAATTAATTCTGCATATCAAAATTTTGAATAACTTTTTTTTTTTCAATTAAAATAAATTTTTGAATTTGTTTTTGAAAAATCAATATTTTTAAAACTAATCAAAATTATTATTTTAAATTTTATAATCACATGTAATTTAATAAACTCTAAAAAAATGCATTCTAATATTAAAAAAAATAAAAGTATTTCAAAAAACTAAAAATAAAAACAGGATTTCATAAAAATCCGTCCTACAATTTTCGAAATACTTTTTTTTTTAAATTCGTTATACGAGAGTATGTAATTTGTCTAATAAACAATAAAGTGCATTGTTGAAAAAATGCATTTTTATCATTGACAGGAATTTTTCAGGCAACCTACATATTTGCAATATATTACTTGACCTAATGGTGAAGCTGAAGCTAAAGTATGAAGCGCTGTCAAAGTTAAATATACGCGAACCCTATAAGGCGAACAAAATGAAAAGCTGAAGCTGAAGCTTGAAATTTAGCTGAAGCGCAAGTTCACTCAACTTCAACTTGCACTTCACGCTTCAGCTTCATCTTGACATTTTACAGGAACAAAATAGGCTAGTTCAATGTTTCTGAACCATCCGAGATCTCTATTTTTCTCAGATCCGTTGAAAATGGCTGATAAATTCGTTGATCACTCCAAAATCTCAAGAAACTTGAACTAGCTTAATCAAACGAAAACAAAATAAGTGAGGGAAACACGGAATTATTTATAGAGCTGGTTAAAAAAGAGAATCGAGAAAATTAAAGACATTTAACTCGACACTAAAACATATTTAGTGTGAAACTAGGCTGAAAATTGTATGAAAATATGACCTGAATTCACACTAAGTTTTAGATAATGTCTATTGTCTATAATTTTGAATCATTGAAAAGAAGGCGCAAGTGTGGAATAATAGGTCTGTTTCCGTACTTTTTGGACGAAAGTTTGGGAAAAAAATTGGGCTTTTTGATGTTGTTTTTGTAATTTTCTGCCCGAGCTTAAAACTAAAGAAACGCATTTTGGGCTGTTTCTAGTTAAATCCTTGTATATAGAATCTATAGTACTACCATCAGGCAGCATCTAGTTTAGCGAGATACTGCCGTAATAGTGCTGCAGTAGTTCTTGATACACATTTGTATGGGTTTTGTAGAGTAGAAAGAAGTATAGTGATGAAAGAGTAGGTTGCATGTTATATTTTCAGAAACGTATGAGTGTTAGAATAAATACGAGTGAAAGGTTTAAAAAGTGATACTAGACCATATGGTATGGTAGAGTAAGGGAAAACAAACAAATTAAGATTGTGCGTCTTCAAATATTTTTTGGATTTTGCATTTTTCAAGAAATTTTGTTATTTCTGTATTTTATGTATTTCTTATACCGAAATCAATTACCAATGTTGCCATATTCGGATTTGACTGTTTAAAGTTCTAATGTATATTGTTCAATTTCGAACGCTAGTTAAATATAAAACTGGTGCCGATTGGTACTATGTTGTTGTTATAATAGTATTTTTGGTACTCGATTTTTAGTACTTAGTACTAGAATTTAGTACTATTGAATTTTTGGTATTATATTTAGTACTAGATTTAGTACTTATTAGTAAATTTAGTACTATATTTAGTAGTTGTTAGTAGATTTAGTACTATATTTTGTAGTTAGTAGTATATTTAGTAGTAGATTTTATTACGTGATAAGTGAATATACTCTAAAGCAATAACATAGGTGCGAACATTTGCAAACAATGTGTTTTATTTGTAAAATAAGTAACTAGGTAGGTCTTCAACTGAAATTAAATTTTTGCAGACTTAAAAAATTGATATAATAATCAAACATGGTAACCATTCAAAATTGTACAAAAAACCAAACCAATACTCAAATTTCAACAAAAATCGTTAAAACGGTAAATTTCATCCTGTTGCCGTATCTATAAAAAAAACCCACTCAAACAGAAATGAAAACTCCTCACATACTAGTCTAAATTTCTATCTTCCATTCTCTTATTATCAGAAAATGAAAAAGAAATAAAACGAAAAAGTTTCGATAATTTTCTTCCCTCTGACTGCTAACACTTTATATACATCTTTCCCGTTTTGTCATTTTCTAACGTTGCATATGTGTTGAATTCATCTCCCCGACTAAAAGTCTTCACTGAGAAATAGCGAGATAGCGAAAATAGATGTCGCTAGGTGAAATACCCATCTTGATAGTACTATAGATTCTATATACAAGGGTTAAATATCATACATGACAAGCTAATTGTAAGTTAACGAACATTTTTGTTTGATAAATGAATCATTCGAAGAATTAAAGAAAAAATTAAAGCATTAACAATGAAAGCGTTAAACAAAATAATAAAACAAACAAAATTTAACAAATAAATTCAAAATTCACAGACTTTAATATTCAAACTCAGCATTTCTCGATCAGCTGATTTCGTGTTTAACAAGCAAGAAAGTGCAGTAGCTAAATTTTGCGGGTAGATGAAAAAATGTCATTTGGGTAGATTCGTGTGAGTACGGAAACAGACTTAGGGGCCAGTTATAGCTATCATTGAAAAGCATCATTGAAACAAATCATTGGAATTTTTTTAAGAGATCAGTTATAGCAATCATTGAAATTTTCTGTCATTGGAAAAATTTTCCTGGTTGAAATACACACGAAAAATGTTTTCGGATACAAATCTGGCATTGGAACTGAACGAAATTGGTACTCAAATCAGTGGAACGAGTTGTTCCATATTCTGTCAAAAAACAATCAGTTGACACGAAAAACGAATTTGCATCAGGAAAAAAAATCTTCGTATCATTTACTATCGATTGGTATATCATTTGTGTTACTTATCAAAGGAAAACATATAATAAAATCGGTTTAAAGTTTTTCAATGATGCATTTCAATGATAGCTATAACTGGCCCCTTATAGTGTCATTAGCTGCCTGTTCTCATATTGAATATATGTATATATTAATAAATAATTATATATCCTTAACCGCCCAATAGGTTTTTATGAAATTTTCAGGGCAAGGTGAAGGTTTGGCTGAACCACCCGGCGTTGCTCGGGTATAACATACATTTGCTCGATCCCAACAATAGCGCAACTTAAAAAAAATAAAAATGGATGCATATATGTGTGTATGTATGTCTGGTATGGCCTCCTAAGCCGCCCAACGGAACACGCCGGGTACCGCTAGTAATGTATAAAATACCCTCTCACCTCATCTGAATACCCACCCACCTGTTTTATACTGTTCTCACTACTGTTCTGTGCTGTTCTGATCTTAAAAATGGCCACTGAACAATTCTGCCTGTTCTGATCTTAAAAACGGCAATTAAACCAAGTTAATTATAATCATCTTAGGTATGTTTGTTAAGATCAAAAATGATCTAATATCTGTACTTACGTTATATTTTACCAAAGAAAATGCCATAACAACAGCCAACACACATACTGAAGGTTGGACCAGATGCTGTATCAAGTATATAAGTGATTCCGAGATAGGCAATTTAAAGGCTATGGATGAAAAACAAAATAAGATAAAAAAAAAATTAAACTGTTTGAAAAAATCATATCCATAGCTATAGCTTAAACAATACATTTACCTTTGGGCTCAACCATAACCGATATTATATAGTAACAGTTGAAAAGTATTGAGATAAATGCTTCGAGAAATATCAAAAGTAATTGTATCTGAAAAGCTCGATTGATTTCCATAGCTGCTTCATATGCATCTTGTTGCAACTAAAAACAAAATAAAAAAAAAAACATGAAAGACTTATCCATTAATGCATTCAATTTTATTAATTATTATAATACTTTCAATACCTATTTAAAAAAAAAACCTTTTACAACACTTTCTAATAATTTTGCTGAGAGCCAAGTTCTGCAACGGGTAACTTCGGCAGTTTTAATCGCTTGTCATTTTGGCATATTTATTAAATGCCAAGAAGTATAAAAAAAAAACAACCAGTCACTTACCTTCATGGCACTGTCGATGAATGGCATCAAAGCATCAGGCGTTAAAGCTTTTTGATCTGGAAATATTTGACAGCGATTTCGTTTTTTCTTATTTCGCCGAAAAGCCGATTCGGTAAAAAGTCTATGCATAAGTTTTCTTTGTTTTTGCAAAGATGACCGATGCTTGTCGATTTTTATAGACAATTGATCCTTTCCTGACTGCGTGTCGTAGACATATTTACTTGGTTCAACCGAAATCATTTTGATTCCCATTTCAATGGCCTATTATGGCAGACTAATGTTGAAATGGAATTTCAAAAGGTAAATCAGTTAGGAGTCGAAGTTGTACTGTCACCAGCACTGCTAATTACTTTAAAATGAACTAAATATTCCTACATACTTACATATTGCCATTGTCATAAATATTGAATTTGTATTGCGTGGAAAAAGAAGCTTCAATTTAGAAATGAAACTGAAAAAGGGCAATTCTCTGGGTTTCGTGCACCAACTTCTGTCACAATATGCAATTAATCAGTCGTCGTTAACTCCTGAGGTCAACTTTAAGTTATACCCAAAGTCAGACCATTCAATGGAACAAAATTATATATGAAGCTAATAATTTTAATAAAAACGGTTTGATCCGCTTGTACTTATCTAGATGGAATTTTGAGTTAAGGTGTATGAATCGATTTGTAATAATTAAAAAAAGGGATTTACTAACCTTTTAAAATGTAACTGAATGTGTTGCACGATACTTTCATACTAGTTAGAAGAATTATAAAGCTACTAGCTTTATAAATTTATTTTTATTCAGATAGTGAATACCTTTTTTCTAATCGAAGTGATATATGTATCTCTACAAGCAGAAAAAACGGGAAGAACACCGGCTTCTCCAAAAGAAAAAGAGAGAGCATGAGAAGCGCGCGATCAACGATATTGAGAGATGCTACTCCAGGAACAAGGTGCGGAAGTTTTACCAATAGGTAAAAAGAACGTGCCAAGGAAAAAACCCGCACAGAAGCCTGTAGATATAGGAATGGAAACCTCGTAGGAGAGTCACTGTGGGTGCTGAGTACATGGAAGGGCCATTTCTGCAGACTGTTAAACGGCGATGAAGACGAAAATCCCGCTGTCAGGCAGAATTAACCATTCAACATGGACGATGACAGACAAAACTTCCGTCCACCTGACCAAAATTAATAGCGAGTTTCATTCAAATTTCAAAGATTTGATCTGAAAATCAAGATTTGCTCTTTTCAATGAAACTTGTTTCATCATTTAATCCTAGTATTGGTCATTCACTGACGAGCATACACAGTATTTGATATCACACACAAAAATACCAGACATGTACAGTATATATATTTAAAATGCCATATTTGTATTTTCTTACTTCAAAAACACCTTTATTTGTTGTTTTGTATATTTAATGGATATTTGTTAATTTTTTGACTAAGCACGGGCTAGCAAAAGTTCACAACAATTAATAAAAATAACAAAATATTTTCCATTTGACGTTTGACCGAAAGAATATTTACATGTATGTGTGCATTCAGATCAAATCTGCCAACCCATCAGAGATCAAATCTTTCGTGTTGAGATTTGATCTAGATTTGCTCTTTTTCTTGCAATGAAACTCTCGAAATTGAAAAAGATCAAATCTTTTGACAGAAAGGGCAAATCTTTTCTTGAATGAAACTCGCTATAAGTAAGGATAGCAATATCTAAACTTAAAAACAACAAAGCTGCTGGACCCGACGGACTACCCGCCGAAGTTTTTAAAGCGGCCGGAGATGACCTGGTGGAGTGCATATACGTACACCAACTCATCTCTAAAGTTTGGTCAGAAGAAAGTATGCCTGATGAATGGAACCTCAGCATCGTTTGCCCGATCCACAAGAAAGGAGAAATGTTCACGCTACGGCAGATCCTGGAAACTACCCAAGAATTCCAAATCGATACCCACCACCTCTTTATCGATTTTAAGGCCGCTATACAGATCCATGTCAGGTTTTGGCATCCCCACAAAACTCGTCCGACTGTGCAGGATGACGATGGAGAACTCTCGCTGCTCCGTCAAGGTTAGTATTGACCTCACAGAAGCTTTTGACGTCAAAAAAGGATTTCGGCAAGGTGATGCGTTAGCGTGCGATTTCTTCAATTTATTACTTGAAAAAATTATTAGAAACTCGCAAGTTAATTGTAGTGGGACAATTTTTTTCAAGTCTGTGCAATTGCTAGCATACGCTGACGACATAGACATCATTGGCAGAACTCGGCGAGCTGTCACTGGAGCGTTTGCTAACATCGAAGCTAAAGCGGCTAATATGAGACTAGCAGTCAATGAGGCCAAAACAAAGTACCTGCTGTCCCCAAAGAGGGATACACAACACCGGCGGATTGGACAAAACATCACAATAGACAGGTACAACTTTAAGGTAGTTAGAGGCTTTGTGTACCTCGGATCCGCTATAACATCTGACAACAACATCTCGTCAGAAATAAAGCGAATAATTACTCTTGCCAATCGCTGTTTCTATGGGCTAGGAAGGCAATTGAGTAGCAAAGCTCTCTCTCTAAAGACAAAGGAGACTCTGTATAAGACCCTAATCATCCCAGTCCTTCTCTATGGCGCCGAGGCATGGACTCTATTTAAAGCGGATGAAGATATCCTTAGTCGTTTCGAGTGTAAGATTCTTCGAGGAGAAGGTTCAACCAAGAACTATACGAGCTGTACAGCGACATTGACCTGGTCAAAAAATACGCATATCTCGTTTAAGATGGCTAGATCATGTAGAGCGAATGGACAACAATGCTCCGGCTCGCAGGATTTCCGATTCCATCCCAGAGGGTAGACGCAGTAAAGGAAGACCTCTTTATCTCCATATCTCTATATCTCTGTTTCCCTATGTATCTATATCTCTATATTTCTGTATCTCTATTTCTCTATATCTCTATATCTCTATTTTTCTATATCTCGAAATCTCTGTACATATCTCATTATATTTTTATGTCTATATCCCTATATCTTTATATCTTTATATCTGTATATCTTTATATCTCTGTATCTCTATATCTCTATATATATATCTCTGGATATCTATAACTCTATATCCCTATATCGCTATATCTCTATATCTTTATGTATCATTATTACATCTCTATATCTCAATATCTCAATAGTAAAGTGAATCTTGTAACTCTTTCCTCTACCAAACTTTACAAATTCGTGCAGAAGAATATTTAACAAAACTAGCAATGCAGTATTTGACATATAAGCCTCTCTTACAGGAAACGTTGAATTTTTCCGTTTTAAAAGTAGCCTATGTTTCAATCCAGTACATTATCCATCTACCTTTCCAAATCCGTTAATCTGTTGAGGAGTGATTGAGGAACAAACATCCAAACATCGAAACATTCACATTTATAATATAAGTAGGATAAAAGAATAAATCGAGAATTTTCTCCCTTAAAACCAACGGGCGACGACGTTTAGATTGTTGATCTTAGTAAAAAGAACTACTAACGGTACCGGTACTCCCCTTTCCCTAAGCCAGAAACACTCAATTTCTAATTATGTATTTGCGAGTTAATATACATATAGCAGATGGATGATAGTTGAAAGTCCCATAAGAATTATATAGGGAACTGTACACATTAATCTAGCTGCGGTTAGATACATCAGCTGATTGTCAGCTTGTAGGCGAAGAGTGGTACATCTTCCCTCGGTTGCATCAATACAATAACATATTTCCTCTAATGTAAGGTTATTTGATTAGAAAACGCTTTAATGCTTCTGAGATTTTCACAATAAACTCAAAATGTGAGTTTTTTGGATAGAACTCAAATAAGAGATGTATTGATAGGTGACCGAAAAAAATAGGAATAAACTAACATCTCTCCAGTACGGCCACCGTAATGTTACTCGCCTTTCATTATTCCATAGCCATTTTTATAAACAATGTTTCATTGAAACAGCCACTTGAATTCCTCCCTTGAAAGAATTTCAATGTACCACTCATTGCTAGAAGTGCTTATCAAATTATCCTTTAGCCTAACTTCAAAAATATTGTTGAGTACAGAAATTCTTCTTTGAGTCGCACCACACGAATGTAAAACGCTTTTTTCTGGCTGTATTTTTCTTCCTTATTTGATATGAAGAACTTCAAAACTAATGTACGTCGACATATCCTTTTTATACCTTCAATACTTGCCTAAAGCTCGCACATTCTTCGAACATTTTAAGGGTAGAAATTTCGACAAGTGAATACAATAAAAATTGAACAGCTAGCAACACTTCGAAGTTAACATGAAATTGTTTGTTTTACTCGTTTCCAAGGACTATTTGAAGTTTTCAATTTTTCTGAGAGAGGTTTTCATTCCGACTCTTTCAAATTTTGCAAGCAAAACAAAAAACCTTCTTTAGAACAATTTTTCTTCTCTCACTTTCTCCCAAAACGATTTAACCAATTTAAACGAAACTTAACTCCTCAGCTAAGCTTTTACTCTGCGTCTAAATTTTTTGATATCATGTGTAAATAAATAATAATTAACTTGTGTTTAATTTAATAATTTAATGAATAAAGCACTAGATACGGGTATCTAAAAGATACGTTATCTTCAAATGGAATCATCGCACGAAAAATACAATGTAATGAACACAACACTTAAAAAAGAACAACAAATTGACGCAGTTTTTTTTTTTAATTATTTTTTATTAGAGATTATAATTAACGCAGAGCTTACGCTGTGGCTCCAAACGCAATATTTGAGGCAATGGCAATAGCAGTTTTCAATCCAGGTGGGCTTTCATTTTTCAAATTATAAAACGTCAGCCATTTTGAAAAAGAGAAATTTGAGAGAAAGCAATAATTGCCTTCCTTTTACCGGGCAATATTGCTATTGCCATTGCTTCATCTACTGAATTATATTATTTAACTTGCTCCCAACATTCCCTTAAAGACTTGAAAGAAAATAGCATTCCCCTTGCCATTGGCATTCTCGTAATACGGCAACTCTGTCAATCGCTTAAGCCAAGCATCTAGCTTGGGATTCTTAGTAGGATTGACTTCTGCGAATGCCGTTAAACTTGTAACGCTCGACAGAACACTCAAATCCGCAATGGTCAACTTGTCTCCAGCTAGATAGTCATGTTCCAAAACGGACTCCAATAAGTTATAGGCCTCGTTGAGGGCATCGATTCTTTCCTGTGGAATGGTTTTTTCCTGCTTCGACCACAAAGGGGCAGCAATGTTTTTCAAACATGCAGTCAACACTCCCGAATCGAAATGAAGTTTCTGGTCAACAGCGGCACGTTTGTAGAAATCCTTAGGATAGAGTTCATCATTTTTGGCATACTTCCTTACTAAGTAGGCGGCAATTGCATGACTGTCCCAAATACATTTGCCATCGTCCTCTAGAACAGGCACAGTATGTTGAGGATTTTTTTTAAGGAACTCCTCTGATTTATGTTCATTATTCATGAGATTGATTTCTTTGAATTCATAATCCAAGTTGAGGGCGTTTAGTGTAAGTAAAACTGTTCTAACCGGGGGACTTATTTCAATACCGTACAAAATGAGTTTACCCATATTTTTGGTTATGTTCTTTTCGCACCAACAATAGAAACTCAACTGAGTTAAAGCTTGAAGGTGTTTCTGTTTATATTGTTCAAAGCTATTAAAAAAAAACTGACCATTAAAATAAGTGTTGACACTTTTTTTATTATAATTTACTTATGTTGAAGGAATTTTATTCTTGTCTGCTGCATGCAATGCATCATTTATTTAAATTCTTTTCTTAAATAAAACAAATTAATTAATTAAAATTAAAAAAAAATCATAAAAAAGAAGAAGACGAATTTCTTAAGTTTTATTTGTATCAACAAATATACTACGGAAAAAAAGTTTTTCCAAATAATTCTTGGATTTTGAAACAAGCGACAATTGCAGGTAAGTAGGGCTGAGATGTATATGTATGACATAATCATCTGATTCTAGTAAAGACTAGCTTACCCACTTGCCGTTGCTCAGGTATACCATACATTTTCAAAAAACGAACCCGGCGTGGCGCCATTTAGTAATTAAAATGCTGCTTGTGAAACGATCCCAGCGCCACTTAAGAGTAATTAAAATAGCCTTACTAAATCCTTACAATATCACCTTTCTGCCTGCTAAAATTCCGTCAAATTCGTCCATAAATAAGAATTTTCCAAAAACAACCACCCCAGCGCCACCTAGTATGTAATTTAAATAGCCTAAGTTACTCCCTAGAACATCAGCAATCTGCCAGTAAAAGTCCCGTCAAAATCGGTGCAGCCGTTCCCGAGATTACCCGGAGCAAACAGACAGAAAGACAGAGAGATCGAAAAAAAATTTAAAATGTGTGTTTTTGTTATAAGTACATACTGTGTATACTTCCATATGCATCTTGTAAACAACTGTTATTTTGATATTAAAAACAGACACTTCATTTTTACTTGCGATTATAGGATAAGTGAAGTTTAGGATTCGTGAATATTAAAAAAATTGAGATAACGATCACAGAGAAGTCTAAAAACGTGATCGACCAAAAATGTCTGTCTTTCTGTCTGTCTGTCAGTATGTATAACGAGCTGCAGCCTAAACGGCTTAAGTGATTTTTTTCAAAATTGCTGTGTTTGATTCTTTTCGCACTCCCCACAAAGGAAATCGAAATTTTATTTGTAGGCCTAAAAATAACGGTACCTGCCATATGACCGTTTAGGAAAAGCTTATTTTTATCGAAAACGGCTCCAAAGATTTTGATGAACATTTTTGAGGGTTTTTTAGTTGGTATTAGCTATTATATAATCAGAGGCAAATTTACCAGAAAAGTCTATTAACGGTTCATTTCATATAACGGTTTTTTTATTTATCGACTTTTTCTGTAACAGCTCAATGGATTTCAATAAAATTTTATATTTGAAAAGATCTAAGTAGACAAATTAATTCTGCATACCAAAATTTTGAATAATTTTATTTTAATATTTAAAATAAATTTTGAAAATTCTGAATTTTTAAAATTTATGAAAAAAAATATTTGAAATTTTAAAACCTGGTGTAAATTCATAAACTCTAAAAAACTGCATATCAAATTTTCGATTTTTTTTTCAAAAAACTAAAAACAGGATTTTATCAAAACTGGTCCTACAATTTTCGAATTTACTGAAAAACGTTAAGTATTGTGGTTTTGATGCTTTTTTAAGTTCAAACTGTGTTATTTCAAGGTAAATGTTACTCGTTTCTGTGGAAGATATTGCTTTCCAATGTAATTAGGTACATAAGAGCAAGTACGTACGACCCAGTCGTGCCCATTTTTATTTATCTATATAGATGAAAAGTGAGAACACCTATTCAGTTATTGTTCTAATGATTACGGCTTCCGATCTGAGGTTCAGAGCTAATGTCATGCATCCATGCCTCTACATTGTTTTGAATGTGAATTTACCTTAAAGACTTGAAGCTTCACTGAAAGAATCAGCTTACGATAGAGCAGTATTTTAATGTAATATTATGTAGTGTTCTGGCAAATGAATTTATTTTTTATATTTTTGCATTAGTTTTGATTCAAGCTGGTTTGTATAGCAATTAATATAATGACTTGTTTACTAATAAGCTTTTTATAATTTACATTTAATGAATAGGTTCCCCGTTTTCAACTACTGATATCTTGTTTATATCCAAGGCCGTATGTTTTGGAAAAGGCGCCGAGTTTACACTTTAGACAATTTCTGATAAAATTATATAAGGTTTATGTGGTTGGGTGCTGTATGAATAGGGTAGGCACTGAAAGGCATCAAACAGGTGATGCACAGTTGCTGCAACTATCTCGTACGCATTAATTGTGCTTATTTTATCTCCCCGCGGTAACCACCGGGTACTGGTCTGTCCATCCGGATATTTCTGCTAAACTTATAAGCGCGAGTGTTGAACACAGAAAAAATAACAACACTATAATGCGCTGCTTTAATGACTGTTCTGATCGATTCGCAGAAGTCTTGCACGAGCCCCTTGGAAAGAGAACGTACGGCGGATGAGCCCAACCAATTGGACCAACGGTGGCGTCAACAGTCAATGAAGCAAACGCCCTAATGAGCTACTTCGACGTATTTGGAGATAAGGTCATTGGGACAATTCAATGCAAGTCAGGGCATTGAAATAGAGATGGTGGCGGATGAACCCTCAATGGGCCAACGGCAGCGTCATATCCCCGAACTGGATTACTGACTCCGGATTCTCCGGTTCCTTTTGTTCAAGGAATCCAACAAAGGACCTGGCCCTCCAGGTTGGGGGTTGTGCGTAGAGTTAACAACCCTGCCATGGAAAAAAGAAAAAGTTGCGAAGCGACCTCGGAAAAGGACGGATTAACTGTTGACGACCCGGAAAAACGAATTGAGGACAACGATCTTCGGATCTGCACGTGCAATGTTAGAACTCTTAACAGACCACGTGCAGCCAAACAACTAGCGGTGGCCCTAGACTGCTACAGAGCAGGAATTACTGCCATCCAGGAAGTGCGATGGGATGGGCCAGGCAAAAGGAGAATGAAAAACTGTGACGTGTACTACGGTAATTATGCAAGAAGACCATAGTGTTTATTTGGGTGCGGATTCGTCATAAGCGGTAGAATTAGGTAAGAAGTCTTGGGCTTTCGACACGTAAGTGAGCGACTTGTGACAATCCGTATCAGGGCTAAATTCGCCAACATTAGCCTTATATGCGCTCATGTCCCCACAGAGGACAAATATGACGCCACCAAGGATGACTTCTACGAGCTCCTCGACAAAACCTATGAGCAATGCCCTAAATACGACGTTAAGATCGTACTAGTCGATTTTAACGCCAAAATTGGTAGGTCTGTCGGAAAAGTTAGCCTACAAGACACAACGTCTGAAAACGGACTTAGGTTAATTTAATTCGCAGCGGCACATAACGTCACCATTGGAAGCACACGGTTTCCTCATCTCGATATACACAAAGGGACTTGGCGGCGACACCCAGATTAAATAACCGTCAACCAGATTGATCACGTTGCGATCCATGCAAGACACGCCTCCGGTATCTTGTATGTTCGCATACCTTCCGAGCAGCTAACATCGATTCGGATCACTACCTTGTTGCAGCAAAGGTAAGAATACGAACCACAACGACGGAGTAATACTGTGAGGAAGTTTGACGTCGGAAAGCTGCAATCGCAAGAAACCGCCAGAACCTATGCCGATCGAATATCCCGTAACCTCTCAAGAAATCCAGTACCGCCAGCATCAAGTGCCGAAGTCCAGTGGCAACACTGCCAACAAGCCATCAGAGATGCCGCAACTGATGTGCTAGGTTTCACCAGGCCACCACCACGAAACCTCTGGTTCGATGACGAATGCAAGCAGGCCCATGCAGCCAAACAAGAGGCGTATAAAGCGGCGCTGCAAAGAAAGACGGGAGCTGCTCGCGAGCTCTACGAGCAGAAAAGACGGGAAGAACACCGGCTTCTCCAAAAGAAAAAGAGAGAGCATGTGAAGCGTGCCAAGGAAAAAAACCCGCACAAAAGCCTGAAGAGATAGAATGGAAACCTCGTAGTAGAGTCACAGTCGGTGCTGAGTACATGAAAGGACCATTTCTGCAGACTGTTAAACGGCAATGAAGACCAAAATCCCGCTGTCAGGCAGAATGAAATGTGGACGATGACAGACAAAACTTCCGTCCACCTGACCAAAATGAAGTAAGGATAGCAATATCTAAACTAAAAAACAACAAAGCTGCTGGACCCGACGGACTACCCGCCGAACTTTTTAAAGCGGCCGGAGATGACCTGGTGGAGTGCATACACCAACTCATCTCTAAAGTTTGATCAGAAGAAAGTATGCCTGATGAATGGAACCTCAGCATCGTTTGCCCGATCCACAAGAAAGGAGACCCTCTTAACTGCGCCAACTATATTCCTCTATAGTCTCCTGAATATGGCCTACAAGATCCTCTCTGCCATACTACTATGAACGACTGAAACCTTTCATCAGCAACGATTGGCCCCTATCAGTGTGCTTTCAGGCAAAGCAAGTCCACAATCGATCAAATATTCACGCTACGGCAAATCTTGGAAACTACCCAAGAATTCCAAATCGATACCCACCACATCTTTATCGATTTTAAGGCCGCGTACGAAAGCATTTATAGAGACGAGCTATACAAAGCCATGTCAGTTCTGGCATCCCCACAAAACTCGTCCGACTGTGCAGGATGACGATGGAGAACCCTCGCTGCTCCGTCAAGGTTGGTACCGACCTCACAGAAACTTTTGACGTCAAAAAAGGATTCCGACAAGGTGATGCGATATCGTGCGATTTCTTCAACTTAATACTTGAAAAAATTATATGAAACTCGCAAGTCAATTGTAGTGGCACAATTTTTTTCAAGTCTGTGCAATTGCTAGCATACGCTGACGACATAGACATCATTGACAGAACTCGGCGAGCTGTCACTGGAGCGTTTGCTAACATTGAAGTTAAAGCGGCTAAGATGAGACTAGCAGTCAATGAGGCCAAAACGAATTACCTGCTGTCCACAAAAAGGGACACACAACACCGACGGATTGGACAAAACATCCGCCGGGTACAACTTTGAGGTAGTTAGGGACTTTGTGTACCTCGGATCCGCTATAACATCTGACAACAACATCTCGTCAGAAATAAAGCGAAGAATTACTCTTGCCAATCGCTGTTTCTATGGGCTAGGAAGGCAATTGAGTAGCAAAGCCCTCTCTCGAAAGACAAAGGAGACTCTGTATAAGACCCTAATCATCCCAGTCCTGCTCTATGGCGCCGAGGCATGGACTTTATCTAAAGCGGATGAAGATATCCTTAGTCGTTTCGAGCGTGAGATTCTTCGGCCCTATCTGCGTTAACGGGCTTTGGAAGAGAAGGTTCAACCAAGAACTATACGAGCTGTACAGTGACATTGACCTGGTCAAAAATATAGATGGCTAGGTCATGTAGAGCGAATGGACAACAATGCTCCGGCTCGCAGGATCTTCGATTCCATCCCAGAGGGTAGACGCAGTCAAGGAAGACCTCGCCTTAGGTGGCGCGCTCAAGTGAAGGACGACCTCAACCAATTTGAAGTGCGAAACTGGAAGCAGCTAGCCAAAGACCGAGCTGGCTGGAGAGGCATGTTGGTTAAGGCCCAGGTTCGTCGTGAACTGAAGCGCCCCCTAAGTAAGTAAGTATAAGGAGGAGATCTATCTTCCCCCGTTTAAGCAGGAGGGGCAGTTCTATAAAAAATTGCTTAAAACAAAAAAACAATTATTTGATAACAACGGCAACACTAAAAGCTTAATATTTGTGCTTACTTTAAGTTCTTAAAACAGGTCATTTGAGTCAATAGTTTTTTGAAAAAAAAAAAAAAATAATTTTAAACTCACAATTTAAAAAAAAAACATTAAAAATTACATTTTTCACCATTTTTTTTTCAAAATTGTGTGGATGACAGGTTTGAAACTTAAAAGGTTTTGTGTCAAAACTTATTTTTGATTAAACAGTGAAAACTGGATGTTATTTTGTCTTCTACTTTTCGAGAAAATTGAAAATAACGAAAACATACTTTTCATAGATATTTTTTTAAAACGTACTTTTGTTTGGATACAATTAAGTTAGGTTGACAGAATCGAATATTGACAGTATTTTATTTGATTCAATTAAGTGTTCATCATTCAAAACTTTTGTTTGAACCATATAAAAGGCCAATAGTATTCGACCCTTTCTTACTTTGAGTTAAACGAAGGAATAAATTACTCCTTACAAGTCAGCAAGTCATTTAGCGTTACCCAGGAATGCACCACAAGGTGGTAGACTTGCATTGCATTCCACGTCATAGTCAGTTTGTGAGTAAGTCAGTTAGGATTGGTTTCTTATAAGGGTTTGAAAAAGGAAGGTCAGTTTCATCAGTAAAGTCATCACTTGAATCGTCCTTAATGTCAGGTTCATTGAGTTCGTCTAGTTCATCTTTTATATTAAGGAGTCGTTTTTTTTTTTATGAAAATTTACACGCGCGAAAGGGGTTTGTGTGTAACTTTAAAATGTTTAAACACCTCAAGAGCATTAGGGAAATGAGGAGGGATAAAAGAGGAGATACCGATGCACATTAGTTTTAAAGTTCTGCATATCAAAATGGGAGGGAAAAACAGAGCCTGGCAAAGCATTTCACATTCGTTTGGTACGACTAAAGAAAGAATCTCTATACTTAACAGTACGTCCGAAGTTAGGCTCAAGGGTAAACTGATGGGCATTCCTAGCAGTTCGAGTATTACGGTTGAATTGTTTCAAGGGAGGAATGCAGCTGGCTATTTCGCTAGAGCATTGTTTGTAAAAATAACGATAAAATAACGAAAGGCACGAAACATTACGGCGGTGCTCAAGAGATGTAAATGTTTCTGTTATTGTTCGATCGCCTATCATTTTCAAAGCTCTTTTTTGAATTCTATCTAGAAAACTCAATTGGGTTATAGGAGCACCTGCCCAAATATGGGAATTATACTCGAGTTTAGGTCGAATATATGCTTTATATACTGTAGCCAGATCAGATGGGGTGAAGAACTTCTTGCATCTTCGAAGGAAACCTAAACACCTCGCAGCATTCTTTGCGATGTCAAATATGTGGTCATTCCGAAGAAGGTGGTCTGTAATGCACATACCGAGAACTGAGAGGTGTTCTGTTTCTTCAATGCAAGTGCGGCTCATGGACAGTGGCATATGAGGTATGTTTTGCTTTAACGACAAAAGGCAACATTGAGTTTTAGAAGCATTAAATTCTACGCGATTTCTTATTCCCCATTGTACAATGCTGTCAAGATCAGAATTTAATGAACTTATCATACGCTGCCGTTGCAGCTTAACATCCGAAGAACATGGATGTGAATCTGGAAACGAATATGAAAAGCTGAGAGTACAAGTGATTGGATTAGTTGTTTCAGATAATAAGTCATTGATAAATATAAGGAAAAGAGTCGGAGACTCTTAAATGTTAAATTTTCTGTCTTCACTTTGAACGGTGAGAGGGTCAAGGTCCTTAAGTTGTAGTCCTTTAATTTCCACACCATCAAAACCTGGATACATACATAGCCCTTGGCTATGGTTCGTTGTTTAATGAACCTTGATATTGCCGCGCGCTGTCTGTACAATTGCGACTGGTGTTGGGATGTACATATTTATGGATGTAAGGCCATAAATCATGCTTGCATTTGGAGTTGACTATGAAGAAAAGTCCAACTCTATCTTCCTTTCAATACCCAACATTTGTCATTTGTTCTGTCATTCGTCCTCGTTGATGTTTTCGTCGTTTTAAGAAAGTCTTGTCAATTTATACCGTCTTTCCTTCACACCGATATCAAAATTTGTATGAGACGCCACAATTTCAGCAATTTCACGGCAATAGTTGTAAAAGTCAACTATGGTTGATTTACTAAGCTCATTTTTGTGGTCGTTGTGGCGAATAAATGCTCATTTTAATATTGGGAAGTAATAACTTGAACCAAATGTTGTGCATCAATCAAAATATAACGGGACAAAATTTGGCCACAAAAACAATGTGCATATGCAAAGCTTTTTTTTAAATTCAAAGAATCTTTGCATAACCCAACCTCGCACTCATCCCAAATCCTATAGTGATGCCATGCAGGGGGGTTGCAGAGGGGTGGCATGCCTTCCCTTACCTAACCTCTGTTTTTATGCCATAAATTGTATACATTTAAGTTGTACCGTGTTTTGATTGGAAATGTTTAAATATTGTAAGACCTTATAAATACATATGTAAATAATGATAAGAAATTAGGTTTGCTTAATTTTAATTTTCTCGTAATCTAGAATACATTGAATCACCTAGTTGTCAGTGTTAGATTAATAATTATTTAAAGTAACAAATAATTAAAGCAAATTAATTATATTTTATCCAAATTAAAAGACAAAAATAATTTTAAGTTATTTTTTATATTTTTTTTTCTAAAATTTTGAGTTTGAAATAAGTTTTCGAAAAAGCTATTTATAGACATTACATAATTTAAAAACTCTAAGATAGAATAGATCATTTGATTTCAAAAAAGGCATAGCACATTATTGTAAGTATTGCCGTTATTTTTAAATATTTTTTTTACAATGCAAATGCTTTTTTAATAAAATTGCCCCCTCCGCATAAAAATGAGAGACTTATACGCCCTCCCGTAGTAAAAAATGCTTGTATTTAACCTCTCTACATAATCGCGTTATTAAATCGTAGCGCCATCATACTTTTGCCAAAAATTCTCAAAAATGTTCATCAATATCGTTGAAGACGTTTTTGAGAAAAATAAGCTTTTCCTAAATGGTCATTTGGCAGGTACCGTTATTTGTAGGCCTACAAATAACATTTCAATTCCCCCCCTGGGAAATGCGAAAAGAATCACACATACCTAATTTGAAGATAAATTCAGTGAAAATCCCGTCAAATCGGCGCAGCCGTCCCCAAGATTAGCCGGGTCAAACAGACAGACATACAAAAAAATTAAATCGTAAATAATTGTGTTTTTGTTATAAGTAGACAATTTCTAGATAATTATACATACATATGTACATATAAGCTTTATGTAAGATCTAAAAAAAAAAAAATTACAAATGCAAACTTAAGCAAAAAAATAATCTACATTTAAAAACAAAATATTCTACAAATAAAATATCTACCCGTTTTCAAAATATTGATTTAAGAAAATTGTAAGAAAATTATTAAAAATACAAAAAAAATCCAAAATATTTTAAAATAAAAATTCCTGAATATCAATTTTGTTGAAATCAAATGACAAGTTTTCGAGAAAGTCGAAGAAAAAAAACGGTTTTATGGGAGGTACCGTTTTTAGCCCACCATATGGAATTTTTTTTCACCAAAACGTAACTTACATCTACAATAGTAGTATACAGTGATTTTTTTTCATAAAAATTCTTGGAGCCGTTTCCGATAAAAATAAGGTTAAATGTTAAGTTAATATTTGAGCTAAAAAAAAAAATTAAAAATGTCCTCTGTGGATGTCAAAATAACCTTATTTTCCAAATTTGAAGACGGTTGGCTAAATCCTTTAGGCTGTAGTTCAATATACATCCGTACAGACGGACCACAAGGCAGACAGACAGAATGTTGCCAGTAACTCAAATATGTTTCTCTATCATCGTAATCTGATTGTTATTTTTTTTTTCTGTTTTACGAATAATCGCAAGTAAAAAAAAAGATAAACTAAGAAATTAAAAACAACAATCAAATATTAAGTTATTCAATGTCCGTATTCAAGCCAGAGTCAACATTCGATTCCCAATCTTCTACCAAATCATCAGTATAGTCAGGTTCCACCGGATCAATACCAGAGTCATCATCATACGAATCCCATTCTTCAACAGAGTCACAATCTTCTTTGAATCGAGATCACACACAGGCGTTTAATTTTCGAAAGGCGTTCCTTAAGTCCTTAACATGACGTTAAGATTCAAGCCATCAACGTGTTGGTCTCCGTATTCTTACGATTCGACTAGATTTATGACATATCTAAGGACAATGCAAGATATTGGTTCCCGTAGTTCGACGACAACTTCGAAGTAGACGCCCTCACAAAATTGCTGAACCCTTTTGTAAAGGTTCTTAACGTTGTCGTAAAGTAAGCGTTGTTGTTCGCGGATTCTTTGACGTTCAATTTGGGTTTCCATATTTCTTCAGATCTTGCAGTGGCTTGAAGTTATCGGTTTTGTAGTTCAATTTTGAATAATCATCTTATTAGCCGGAGCTCGGTATTTAAAGACGAAGATTGAGCTTAGACATTAGGTGGATTTGTTGAAAACCAAAGTTAATTACAGTTCAGGTATATTAGGACTAATTAGGGAAATATTTTCATTTCATATCCATGCACAGGATGAAGATAATTATTAGGAAATCCTGCAGAAGAAGAAATATAACAGGTGCCTGATATCACTAGTAACTCAAAAATGTTTCTCTATCACCGTAATATCATGTCTGATTCTTAGAATTTTTTACTTCCGATTATAGGTACTATAATGCAAGCTATGCATTCGTGCAGATTAAAAATGTTGAGATAACAATCAAACATGACGTTAAGATGATAGAGAAACATATTTCAGTTACTGGAAAAATTCTGTCTGTCTGTCTGAACGTATGTATTTTGGACTACAGCCTGAACGGTTAGGCCAATCGTCTTCAAATTTGGAACATAAGGTTATTTTAACATTCTACAGAGGGTTCTTTAATTTTTTTTAGCTCAATAATTAACGGTACCTGTCATATTACCGTTATGTAAAAGCTTATTTTTCTCAAAACACTGCTCCAGAATTTTTTATGATCAATTAGTGTGCTTTTGTAGATTAAGATGTAAGTAGCCTAAGTAATTACAAATCGAAATATTTTTGAAAACTCTTTATTTTTATTTTTAATAATTAAATTTTTTTTTTTTAAATCGATATTTTGAAAATGCATAAGTGATTTTTTTTTTAAATTTTTGTGTTAAGGTTTGTATTTTTAATTATATTATTTTTTTAATTTAAAAAAAAAAAGTTGGTAAATAAAAACCGTTTTATTTAAGAACAGTTCCTACGATTTCGAAAAAAACACTGTTTTACATTTTTCATAGAATTAAAATGGTGTTTAAATTTATCCGCTGAAAACTCTTACGTACTTTTTTCGTACAATCAAAAGTTACAAAAATATAATAAGAAATTTAAAGTTCTTATATTTATCAAATTTTATTCCTCACTGTGACCGTACATAAGAGCAAGAACGTGCCATCCAGTCGTGAAAGAGAGAGAAAAAGTATCTTTGACTGAGAGAATGAATTCTTTTCCACGAACAGCCATCCTAATAAAAGACTATGGTGCGCTTGATGTTGTTGCACACAAAGCCATGTAAATTTATAAGGGAAAGCAAATTTCGCGTTCGTTTTTTTGAACTTTCTTTGTACGTGGATTTTCTTAAGCTTGGTGCGCTGAAATCATGTGAACTGCTTAATTTGTCGATACTTTGAATGGAACTTTTTGTAAAAGTTGTTCTAATTTTTTTTATTTTTTTGTAGATAAAATATACAAAACAAAATAAATAAGAAGATAAAGGTATTTTGATTGGGTTCAATTGAAAAATTAAGATTTTAGTAGGGTGTGCGGTGAACACCTGCGCACCTTCGAGTGAACGTCACTGTTTTAAGCCAAACATGATAAGGTAGTTAATCCAGTGATAATTCAATGATCATTGAAATATTCAAAGTCATTTTATGTATCCCGCATTGGGCTCTACCGAATATTTTCTTTAGCTTAATACTTAATACATAATCACGGATTTGTGTTTTATTGATCTAATTAATGATATCATTTTCTAGCTTAGTGTTTTAATGCAGCGTTAAATACCCTCCGTACAACACCCATTCATATCTCAAGAATAGGGATAATTATACAGGGTGGGCCAAAAGAAGTCATCCATCCGATGTTGTTTGGCTCTCTTTTTTTTCTAAATGAAAAACTTCGATTCGGTTTATTTGAACCTTTAGAATTGTATTGGTCAAGTCGAGAGGATGATATCGGCCAAATGGGCGCCGTCCTAATTGATTGATTGATTTATGGCATTTTTCATCACTTCTGAAACGGTTAAATCGGGCGATCTTGCGGGCCAGTGCAAATCGCCAAAACGAGATATGAACGCCGCCTTCAGAATATCGGTTCATGTATCGCTCCATGGCTTGCTCACTTGTATTTGTATTCTGCACTAGACCACAAATGTCAAAACAGATTTGACATTGGCGGCCATTTGCAAAAATGAGAGCATCTTCCAACAGGGTAATTTCCTTTGGCCCACCCTGTATATGCGACAATAATTGTCTTTTTATGGAACGCATTTTCGAACAATTAATCTTAAGGACGCATGGGTAACAATATATTCTATTTTATTAGTGTTGGTAATTATAAATTTTCTAAAGCTTGGGGTTCTCCTAGAGACAGGTAAGGCTTTGTAATATAAAACTTAAAATATCCTTTCTTAGGAAGTCTTTCAAAACGATCTTAGGGATTATTATGATTTTATCTACCTGTCTAATCATGAGCCTCTTTTATATAAGGCATGTAATAAACTAACCTAGCCAAGATATCAGTTTCTTCATTTAATTCAAATTAATAACATTAAAGTTCTAAAATGCTTTTTGAATATATTAAAAGTGACGAGAATGGCAATAATGTGGATTGTATAATCGATAATGACGTTTTCCTATAAAAATTACCAAGTTTATCATCTCATTGGAAATATATTTTAGATGATATTGAGCATATCGAGAAAGCCCGAATTGAGCGATCAAAAAATCAATCAGAAGATATGAACGACTTTATGAAAACATTTACTATAGACTTTGAATGAATCTTATTTAATTTTAATGTGAATGTCTTATGACCATAATCGTATCTACCAGTTTAAAGAAATATGTTTTGAAAGTAATAATTTTAAATATAAGAATAAGCAACAAAAATTGTAGTTTGTTAATTGAAATATCTGTTCATAATAAAAACATTATTAATTTTATGTAAAAATTCAAAGAAAAATATAGATAATTAACCAAAGATGCAAAACTATTATAATAAATTTAAAGCAATTAGTTCTCAATTATTCTTTAAAACACAAAAAGAAACTGACTCAAGTGAGTCGAAGGAGCACCGGTCCAAATATGGGAGTTATATTCTAGTCGACGATTTGTAGATATTAGCCAGATCGGAAGAGAAACATTTTTTTTGCATCGATTGAGGGAGCCCAAACATCGTTCCACAAGAATTTGTTGGTGATGTGAACAGTATTTTTACTTGCGATTACATACGTACTATATGGGAGAGTTTAGTATTCAGGCATTTTACAAAATGAGATATGTAACAATCAAACATGACATTTCGATGATAGAGAAACATAATGTAATTAGCGAACAAGAAATACCACACCTGTTTACACACAAACCGCTATCAGAAAGCGCTTTCAGAAAACACTTTCGTTTTCATGGTGTAACGACCGACGCGAAAATTGGAACTTTGATGAATACATTTTAGATTTTGACTCTGATGAAGAATGGGATTCGTATGCTGATGACTCTGGTATTGATCCGGAAAGAGATGTGGAACCTGACTATTCTGATGATTTGGTAGAAGATTGGGAATCGGATGTTGACTCTGGCTTGCAAACGGACACGGATACTCAATCGGAATTTGAGGAAGAAGAAGAAGTTTTTATTCGATTTTTCTTACTTTTGATTGTTTGAAAAAAATACGTAAAATAGTTTTCAGCGGAAAAAAATTAACGCCATTTTATTTTTTTAAAAAATGTGAAAAGTGTGATTTTTTTCAAAATCGAATTGGCATTCTAGCTCCAAAACTAACGGTACGGTACGGTATATTTTTCTCGAAAACGGCTCCTACGATTTTGATAAAACTTTCCGAATGGTGTTTTCTATGCAAAATCTATCTTTTAGTTTTAATGGATTTTTCAGAAAGAGTTTTATAACGGTACCTAATGAACGGATTTTGATGAAATTTTCAAAATATATAGTGTTTTATGATTTAAAAAAATATTGCTTATTAAAATTTTCAAGAACATTTAGAATAATTTTTAATAATTTAAAAAAAAAAAGTTTTGTTTTTTGAATATTTTGAAAACGGATCTATAGATTTTTTTTATATTTGTTTCCTAGTATAAACTATAGATTTCTTTAAAAAAAACGTTTTGATTTCATAAAAATTTTATTTGTTTAATATTTTCCCCAAAATTTTATTTCATATTGCTCGACTTAGCCCTAGCCATTAGTCAAGAAGGTGACAACCTACATACATACCTACGTATTTTAAAGCATTTCATCATCATAAATAAGGAAGCCTATGATAAACACACAAAAATAACTAACAAATAAAAAACTATTCGATTACTACTGAATGCAAAAATTTCAATCGAGAAAACAAAATCTTACACCTGTCTATAAATAAACAAAACCACTGTGTTAACTTTTAATATTGTCTCTATACCCACTCGCTTAGCTGTAGTTGGAATGTGTATCTTAATTTTAGTACCAACCTTCCTTCCAACCTTATTATAGGTACCTAATATCCTAAATAAATTCCATTGATACCTACACCATACGTTTATCGATCCATCAAACATAATTAAGCTATTTTAATTAATTTGATTTCAAAAAGTAAATTATTGTTTTGGGACCTATATAGCTCCCTACACCTAGTATTATTGCCCTACTGCTGATTCCCACGAATCTTTATGCCAGTTGTTTAAATTTTTGCATACCAAAATGAAAATTAAACTGAAAAAAAGTCCCTTATATCTTTCTATTAGCAAATTATATTATAAACAGTATACAACAAGTATAAAGATAATATACAAAAAAAAAATGCAAAAATTAACAATCCTATATATTTATGTGTTTATGCCTTTGTCGTGACGCATGTTCGTTCGAGCTTCAAACCACAACGATTCTAAAGAAGTTTCACGTAAAAAAAAAAACAAACATTAAAATTAAATCTTTGTCAAAAAGGTCTGTACCTAAAAGGGATTAGCACACAGGACCAAGTACGTGCGACCCAGTCGTGCCTTTTATTTAATTATAAAATACAAACAGGGCTAACATGACAGTATCATGAGTACGTACTATGTCAGTAAGTGCCCTAGCATTTGGTATTCGTAGAATCGAAGAATCTTCCCGGATGGAGGAGGAGTGGAGTAGAGGAATACCGAGACTTATGCTACAATACAGTATTCATGCTCTATATACTCGTCATTTTCATTGATTCCTGTAACCCTGGTCCAGGCTTAAAATAGGGGTCAAAAAGCCCAGAATCCCAAAGTTCGTAACCCTGCCAAGCGCCCAGAAACAAATAAGTAAAGAAAAAATCAGATCCGGAGATTACGCAAAATTTGTTATGAATCTACATTGGTCATCTTCACGGCTAAAGCATAGTACGCAGCTCGAGCTAAAATTTAGCTTACATATGTCTCTACAAACGTTAGCTAAAATACCAGCTAAATTTTGACAGTCGAGCGTTGTGGAGAAAAAGCAGCTGTTCTCTTATTTAAATGAACGTAGTCACATAAAATTAAAGAGTGTGATAAGGTCAAAGTCGTTTAGGATAATTTTTGTTAAAAACATACATTTGTGTCTAATCAAAATAACATATAATTCCTTTAAATAATTTTTTGATGTGGATTAAACCCCGACGACCCCCCTTTTAGCTACGGTCTGTTAAAATTTAGCTCGAATAAATGTGCCGATCAATTTATCTGTCCGCTAAATTTTCACAGTACACTGCGAAACATAAATATGAAAGCTGCGTACAACTCGGCTAAAATCCTTGGCTAAATTTTAGCTCGGCTAAATTTTGGTGAGAATTTTGTATGGGAGCTAGATTTTAGGACGAGCTGCGTACTAGGCTTAAGCAACAACTAACTCTTAATAGAGAGACGAGAACATTTGCCGACATTCAATACACTTTTGTGCTTTGTTCTTATTCTATATTCACACTAATTGGCGATTTTAGCTCATTGCGGGCCGTGCAGGATTTAAAAAATGCTGCTTCATAAGAGTATAGGCAGTGTACCTACGTATAAATACAATAGAATCACCACTCACCAGGCGACCAGAAACAACAGCAAATGGGATTGGCTAAGGTGATATGATAAGTGAATGGGTCTTGTGAATAAAAAAAAAGCTAAATCCAAAACTTTGTTTTTTAAGCAAAAGCTAGGTTTTGTGTTAATAAAACCCAGCTTAAGCTAGCTAAAAAAAAAGTTTTCTAGCAATTGCTATTTTGAAATAGCAAACACTGAAAACATGTAGCTTAAGCTTGTTTTTCCAGCTTAAGCTTTAATTTGTGTGAATAAAAAATAGCTTAAGCTAAAATATTTAAGCAAAAGCTACACAAATATCAAGTTTCCTACACCCCTGTCTAGAAACCTTTGACTAGTATTTTGTTTTAGAATTCTTTTTAGTAATAGTGCGATTATGGCAGAGTTTATACGTATAAGCAACATGCAATGCAATGCAGCTGAACAGTTTACAGAGCTTACCCCTTTCCTTGGTTCTCCGATTAATAAAATACTTGCTTCTACCAGCGAGTTCGTCTACCTGGACTTTAGATTAAGTTATTGGTAGGTATTATTTAAATCAAAACTCGCTAAAAAAAATATTCAGATTTCTCCCCCAAGGAAAGGTGCATTTTTCAGAATAAATGTAGCCTGTGTCTGTGGAGCATAATTAATCCTGTAACTCTTCCGTCCATCAAACTTCACAAATTCATGCAGTTCAGACAAATATACTAATAATATAAAATATACCATACATTCTAATACATTTTACTCAATATTTTCGACGGTTTTTAACCAGGTCATAAACGGCTTTGTAATCAAATATTGGATATGTGAATTTTTTATTACCTAATAAAGTCTATTCTAATCTTAAGCATTTTCGTATTTTCGTTAAATAAGGTTGTCCGTCAAATTATAATTTATTTTTATTTATTTTTCCATTTTTCTAATCGAGGTGATATATGTATCTCTATATCTGTACATATCTGTATCTCTATAACTCTTTATCTCTGTATCTGTATATCTACCAACTCCACAGATTCGAGTAGTCTTTAAGGTATGAAAGAATAACAAACAATCCTCCAGCAATTTGACATTTAAGACTCTCTCACATTAAGTGTTAATTTTTCCTGGGTAAAAAGTAGCTTATGTTTCAATCCAGCACATTATATATCTACCTACTAAATTTCATCAAAATCCGTTAAGCCGTTGAGGTTTGATTGGGAAACAAACATACAAACATTCACATTTATAGTATGAGTACGATCAGTTTTAGCTAAAGCTACCTAATCCAAGGCATGTGAATAAACAAAAAAAAGCTGAAAATACAAAGCTTAAGCTAGAATTTTGCAGCTTATGCTATTTAGTAAAATCTTTTTTTTATTCACATAAAACAAAAAAAGCTATGAATAGTTAGCTTTAGCTTCCTCTACAAATAGCTTTTACTTTTTTTTATTCACAAGACCCAATGTCACAATCAAAAAATTCAGTCTGCGCAAGGTGATGCCAGATTT
Source organism: Platycheirus rosarum (assembly GCA_963971375.1). Lineage (NCBI taxonomy): Eukaryota > Metazoa > Arthropoda > Insecta > Diptera > Syrphidae > Platycheirus > Platycheirus rosarum. The sequence goes on along the minus strand of OZ020510.1, from coordinate 35,048,531 downwards.
TCGTGGTGATCACTTCACGCAGACTGAAAATTTAATGTGATCACATGTGACTCTCAGAAATGTGACTGTCACATATTATATCACCCTAGCCGATTCCACCCCAGATTCTTGTGATGCAGACTCCTCACCAAAGGCCCGTTAAATCAATATTTCGAATTTCAGTAATATCGTGATATTTTGTATTTTTTTATTATGTAAATATTTTGTGCGTGTGTTATTCTATGATTGTTTATATTTTTACTAACACATGCAGAAAGAAGCTTGCTCAAGCTTACTTCAACAAAGAATCAGAAGTGTTCCAAAAAAATAGGCTTGTTGTATACATACATTGTACATCACAACAAATTAAGAAATACGTTTGAAGCAGCAGAAAAGCTCTAGTTCCTAGGTTGGTTAGACTCCGATTCTTAAGCTCTGTATAATTGCTTTAATAGCTGTAATTGCAAGGTAAAATAATGATTTTTGTTGTTCGTTTATAGATTTGCCCTATAGACCCGAATAAAAAACAACAATATTTTTAATAGTTTTAAGTATTTTAATTGTTCTTATCTCCTCACTGCACCTCAGACACCAGTTCAGCTATCACTTGGTAGATAACTTCGCCTTAAGCATTTCAGTGACAATCGTAGCACCTTTTCCATTTGCCTTTTCGTAATATGGTAATTTGGACATCCTTTTAATCCATGCTACCAATTTTGGAGTTTTACCTGGATTTAACGGAACAATTGCCTCGTAACTAGTTATAGTTGACACAACACTAAAGTCAGCTATGGTCAAAGTCTCTCCAGCTATATAATCATGTGTTAGAAAGCTTTCCAAAAAATTCAAACCATCATGAATCAAATCAATTTTATCCTGTGGGATATCAGTGATATTCTTAAAAAAGAGTGGAGCTGTAATATTTCTCAGATTCGTAAACAGTACTCCAGAATCGAAATGCAATCGTTGATCGACGACAGCACGTTTGAAGGCGTCTTTAGGATAGAGAGCATCACTTTTTCCGTATTTCCTCACTAAATATGCCGCAATTGCATGACTATCCCAGAGGAAGTGACCATCGTCCTCTAAAACTGGAACAGTGTGTTGAGGATTCTTCTTTAAGAATTCTTTTGATCTATTTTCACCATTTAACAAATCAACAGTTCGAAATTCGTAGTCTATGTTCAGAGCGTTAAGTGTAAGTAGAACCGCCCTAACCGGAGGGCTTGCTTCCAAACCGTATAAAACTAATTTTCCCATTTTTGCGAAGCTTAAACGGCCGCGAGGTAGAAACTCAACTAACCCGAGATATGGAATGCTACCATGTATTTATAGTGTTTAATAATCTGAAGTAGTAATGACTGAGCATATCTTAAAAATATTTACATGCTATGAAGAATATTAATATATAAATTAATTAATATTTGTTGATCGCGTGCAATTGAGATATGAGAATGATATAAAAGCTCCATTGATAATGATGCAGAGAGATGCTACTTTTCGTCAAATGTTTTTTTTAGAACGAAGCAATGTTGCCACTGTAATTATGTACTCTTTATAATTTGGGAGCTAAATAGCGGATTTTTGGAATTACTCAAGGGGATAGCTTGCATCTTTTTGAATACCTTCCTTTATAAGGGAACGTGAGTGTAAGGTAGGCGATCAGAATAGTAAAAAAAAAACAATATTGATCGTTAGAAACACTCGATGAAATAGATTCTAAGACACAAATATTTGGGGCAGACACAATATTATTTCCTTCGCCGTAACACCATGAAAGGTGGCATACCAATTAATTTGTACAACGCTCTGCCTTATTATCTTTTTACTTGCGATTATAGGGACTATAAGGCAAGTTTAGGATTCGTGAATATAAAAAAATTGAGATAAGAATGAAACATGACATTACGATCATAGAGAAGTCTAATAAAGTGATCGAGTGTCTGTCAGTCTGCCTGTATATGTAGTATGTATAACGAGCTGCAGCCTAAACGGCTTAAGAGATTATCATCAAACTTGGTGTGTGTGATTATTTTGGCATTCCCCAAATAACGGTACCTGCCATATGACCGTTTAGGAAGAGCTAATTTTCTCGAAAACGGCTCAAACGATTTTGATGAAATTTTTTCAGAATTTTTTTGTTGGTATTGGCTATTATTTGTATAGAACCAAATTTATGGGGAAAGTCTATTAACGGTACCTTTCATGTAACGGTATTTTTATTTTTGGACTTTCTCGGTAACGGCTCTTTGGATTTCTGTCAAATTTTATATTTGAGAAGTCCTAGGTATAATTTTTGATTTTTTTTTTTTGGAAAAAATCAATATTTTTAAAACTATTAAAAAAAAATATTTAAAATTTTATAATCACATGTATATTAATAAACTCTAAGAAACTGTATACCAAAATTTGAAAAACAAATTTTTTTCAAAAAACTAAAAATAAAAAACAGGATTTTGTCAAAACCGGTCCTACAATTTTCCGAAATACATTTTTCATAAATTCTTTGTTATTTAAGATGTGTGATGGCGTACTTCATTTTTACTAAAAACCGTTAATTATTGTGGTTTTTATACTTTTTATAAGTTCAAACTGTGTCATTTTCAACGCAAATGTTACTTGTTTCTGTCAAAGATATTGCTTTCCAATGTAATTAGGCACACAAGAGCAAGTACGTGCGACCCAGTCATGCCCATTTTTTTATTTATACGCGCGCAAAAAGGATTTACGCTGCCCTTATAATGTATAACACACTGCTAGCGTAAGGAAGTTAGGGAAGGAGGGACAGAAGGTGTCGATTAACATTGGGTTTGAATGCATTGAAATTGTAATAACTCGCTGCGTAAACCATTCCAAATTCATGTTGTTTGGCTGAAAAAAGAATAAAGGAATAAAGGATTTACGCTGCCCTTATAATGTATAACACACTGCTAGCGTAAGGAAGTTAGGGAAGGAGGGACAGAAGGTGTCGATTAACATTGGGTTTGAATGCATTGAAATTGTAATAACTCGCTGCGTAAACCATTCCAAATTCATGTTGTTTGGCTGAAAAAAGAATATTGATTATGTTGATGCAAAAGGAAAGCTTTTGACTTAAATTATTATTAAACATGATAAGGTAGTTCATCCAGTGATAATTCAATGATCATTGAAATATTCAGTCATTTTATTTATCCCGCATTGGTCTATGCCGAATATTTTGTTTGCCTTAAATAATAATTTAAGTCATAAGTTTAACTCTTGCATCAACATAGTCACTGATTTGTGTTTTATTGATCTAATTAATGGTATCATTTTCCAGCTTAGTGTTTTAATGCAGCATTTACTCCCCTCCATACAACACCCATTCCATAACTATCTCAAGAATAGGGATAATTATACAGGGTGGGCCAAAAGAAGTCATCCATCCGATGTTGTTTGGCTCTCTTTTTTTCTAAATGAAAAACTTCGATTCGGTTTATTTGAAACTTTAGAATTGTTTTGGTCAAGTCGAGAAGACGATATCGGCCAAATGGGCGCCGTCATAATTGATTGATTGATTTATGGCATTTTTCATCACTTCAGAGAGAACTTCGGGCGACAGATTCTCGAACTCGTGTCGAATGTTGTCCTTGAGGGCTTCCAGAGTCTCGGGCTTGTTCACGTAAACACGGGACTTGAAAAAGCCCCACAAAAAAAAATTAAATCGGGCGATCTTGCGGGCCAGTGCAAATCACCAAAACGAGAGATGAACGCCGCCTTCAGAATATTGGTTCATGTCGGTTCATATATCGCTCCATGGCTTGCTCACTTGTATTTGATTCTGCACTAGACCACAAATGTCAAAACAGATTTGACATTGGCGGCCATTTGCAAAAATGAGAGCATCTTCCAACAGGGTGATTTCCTTTGGCCTACCCTGTATATGCGACAATAATTGTCTTTTTATGGAACGCATTTTCGAACACTTAATCTTAAAGACGCATGGGTAACAATATATTCTATTTTATTAGTGTTGGTAATTATAAATTTTCTAAAGCTCTTAGAGACAGGTAAGGCAAAATATCTTTTCTTAGGAAGTCTTTCAAAAGGATCTCAGGGATTATTATGATTTTATCTACTTGTCTAATCATGAGCCTCTTTTGTATAAGGCATGTAGTAACCTAACCTAGCCAAGATATCAGTTTCTTCACTGAATTCAAATTAATAACATTAAAGTTCTAAAATGCTTTTTGAATATATTAAAAGTGACGAGAATGGCAATAATGTGGATTGTATAATCGATAATGACGTTTTCCTATAAAGATTACCAAGTTTATCATCTCATTGGAAATATATTTAAGATGATATTGAGCACACCGAGAAAGCCCGAATTGAGCGATCAAAAAATCAATGAGGAGATATGAACGACTTTATGAAAAGATTTCCTATAGACTTTGAATGAATCTTATTTAATCTTAATGTGAATGTCTTATGACCATAATCGAATCTACCAGTTTAAAAAAATATGTTTTTAAAGTAATAATTTTAAATATAAGAATAAGTAACAAAAATTGTAGTTTGTTAATTGAAATATCTATTCATAATAAGAACATTATTAATTTTATGTAAACATTTAAAAAAAATATAGAAAATTAACCAATAATAAAGATGCAAAACTATTATATTAAATTTAAAGCAATTAGTTTACAATTATTCTTTAAAACACAAAAAGAAACTAACTCAAGTGAGTTGAAGGAGCATGGGAGTTATATTCTAGTCGACGATTTGTGGATATTAGCCAGATCGGAAGAGAAACACTTTTTATGCATCGATTGAGGGAGCCCAAACATCGTTCCACAAGAGTTTGTTGGTGATGTGAACAGTATTTTTACTTGCGATTTACATACGTACTATATGGGAGAGTTAAGGATTCGTGCTTATTAAAAAATGAGATATGTAGCTACATATGTAACAATCAAACATGACATTTCGATGATAGAGACACATTATGTAAATATCGAACAGGAAATACCACACCCGCTTACACACAAACCACTTTCAGAAAGCGCTTTCAGAAAACACTTTCGTTTCCATGTTGTGACGATGCGAAGAGTTCTTTCAGAAATATTGCTATCTTGAAAGTAAAAATTCGTTTTCAGGAAGCATTTTCCTTTCATAGTGTGACTAATCTCTACAAGGCGGGCCTGCATTATACACATAATAAGTACCTACTGTAAAATGTTGAGATTCTTATTTTACTTGCTATTTATAGGGATTATAAGGCAAGTTATGCTAAAGAACCTGGAGGACCACCCCCAAGTTATGCATTCGTACAAAATAAATTGCACGACTGGATCGCACGTACTTGCTCATATGTGTCATTTTGTGACTTTTGATTGTTCGAATAAAGTGCGTTAAATTGTAAAAATATAAATTCAAGAATACAAACTTAAGCACAAAAATAAAAAAAAAAATAAAAAAAATAATAAAACTACAAAAAAAGAGTTTTCGAAAAAAATTAATGCAAAATTACTTCGGCTACTTACAGCTTCTTGAATACCAATTTTGATTGTAATCGGATCACCGGTTTTCGAGAAAGTCGAAGAAAAAATAACCGGTCTATGGGAGGTACCGTTTTTAGCCCACCATATTCAATTGTTTTTTTTTCACCAAAATATAATGCATACCTACATTAGTACACTGATTTTTTTAAATAAAAATTCTTGGAGCCGTTTTAGAGAAAAAATAAGCTTTACATAACGGTTACGGTACCGTTAAAATTTGAGCTAAACAAAAAATTGAAAAAACTCCTCTGTAGAATGTCAAAATAACTTTAAGTTCAAAATTTGAAGACGATTGGCCCAACCGTTTAGGCTGCAGGCCAAAATGTATCTGTACAGAAAGACAGACAGACAGACGGACAGTGACTCAAATATGTTTCTCTGTCATCGAAATGTCATGTTTGATTGTCATCTCAAAATTTGTAATTTTAATCTATGTATAATTGCTAGTAAAAACAAAAAGGTGATACAAGCATCAGGGATTGACCAAAACCATTCGGTATCGGAAAACGACAAGGAATATAGAGAGGCAATCATTAGATGGCAATAAAAAATCTGACTGAAGTTAAGAAATAATAGAAGAATATTTCTTTTTTCAAAATATATTCTGAGAACCAAAACTAACCTGATTAAAAAAAATAAGGTTTACTACCTATTATTATTTAATGTTGTCTAAATCCTTTGCAGATCATTATAGAAGTCGAAATCACAATAAATGCCCGAATTGTTTTTTTTTATAACACCTTGCATTTTCCAGGAATAATCATTAATATCGTAGTTCATGCAATTTACAGCAAATCTGGTAGATCGATATCTAAACATTGATTTTATAGCACCGAACCTCCTGTGCTTTCAGGTACCTGTTATATTTTTTCCACTGTAGGATTTCCCAAATGATTATCTTAATCCTGTGCATGGATGTTAAATGAATATATATTACCTTTATTAGTCCTAATTACCAAATTTTTTTTTTAACTTTGGTTTTCAACAAATCCACCTAATTTCTGAGATCAGCTTCGTCTTTAAATACCGTGCTCCAACTAATAAGATGGTTATTTCAAATTGAACTACAAAACCGATAACTTCAAGCCACTGCAAGATCTGAAAAAATATGGATAACCAAATTGATCGTCAAAGACGCCGCGAACAACAACGCTTACTCTACGACTACGTAAACGACCTTTACGAAAGTGCTCAGCAATTATGTGAAGGCGTCTACTTCGAAATTTTCGTCAAACCACAGGAACCAATATCTTGCATTGCCAAAAAATTGGTCCTAAATCTAGTCGAATCGAATGATAAATACGGAGACCAACACGTTGATGGCTTGGATGACAATCCAGAACTTAAGGAACGCCTTTGGAAAGCTGAACGTCTCCACGACGACTTTAAATTACTTGTTGATACAGCTTATGGAGTCTATGAAGAGTTGAAAAAACAATACAAAGACAACAATTGTGTGATCTTGATTCAAAAAAGAAAACTATTGGTACAGATGGAACCAAGACTTGAAGTCAATTTTGAAGACGAAAATTTTAATATTGATGAAGAATTTGGCGGCCAACTGCAAGAGGATTTGGACTTTGATGAAGACAATTCAGATTTTGACTCCGATGAAGAATCGGATTCGTATACTGATGACTCTGGTATTGATCCGGAAATTGATGTGGAACCTGACTATTCTGATGATTCGGTAGAAGATTGGGAATCGGATGTTGACTCTGGTTTGCAAACGAACACGGACACGGATACTCAATCGGAATTTGAGGAAGAAGAAGAAGAACCAAATGTGGAGGAAGATATGTAGATTTTAAAATATTTCTGTCATTATAAAAACAATGGAAAATCCCAGTCGACAGTAAAAGACGGAATTAGGCTAAGTAATAAATGCAAGATTTTAAAAAACCAAAACAAAATAAATAATTAACATTGAATAACTTAATATTTTATTTTTGTTTTTAGTTTACTTTTTTTTTTTACTGCCGATTTATAGGGATTATTCATTCGTAAAAAAAAAGAAAACAATTCTAACAATCAGACATGCGTAATGTCATGATAGAGAAACATATTTGAGTTATCGGTAAAATTCTGTAATGCATATTGAACTACAGACTAAACGGGTTAAGCAATTGCGTTCAAATTTGGTATGTGGTGTATCTGTTGGCATTCCTCAGAGGGGAAATTAAAATTTTATTTTTAGGGCTAAGAATAACGATACCTGCCATACAACGAAAAAACTAAAAATAAAAAAACAAGATTTTATCATCCTACAATTTTCGAAATACTTTTTTCTTAAATTCTTTGATATTTAAGACTAGTATGATGGCATACTTCATTTTTACTAAAAACCGTTGAGTATTGTGATTTTGATACTTTTTATAACTTCAAACTGTGTTAATGTAACGTAAATGTTTGTTTCTGTCAAAGATCTTGATTTCCAATGTCATTAGCCAAATAAGAGCAAGTAAGTGCGACCCAGTCATGCCCATTTTTTCTTTTCTTTTAGTTTTCCTTAATCCTTCTTATTTTCATTTCTAATTTATTTTATTCTTGAAACACTTTTTTTTCTTTTTTTTAAATCACATCCTTTACTTTTATTTTTGTTTGTTATTGTTAAATTTAATTAACTATTACTTATTTTTTTATATATTATTATTTTTATTATATACTTTTTAAAATTTTCAAAAAAAATTTTGATACTAAAAAAAAAAATAATTTTGTAGTATCCTGTTAAACTAATATCCAAATGAATAAATGAAATGAAAATAAAATAAGCTTGTGCTAAATTGGGATACAAACCTCTCAATGAAAAATAAAACTGCACAAATCTTCGGGGACGCGTTCAAAATTAAATTGCACGACTGGAACGCACGTACTTGCTCATATGTATGTGCGGTCACATTGTAGAATAAAATTAAAGAAAATTAAAGTGAACATCAAAGCATTTATTCGATTTTTGCGACTTTTGATTGCTCGAAAAAGTACGTTAATTTGTATTGGGTGAAATAATTTAAACGCCATTTTATTTCTTTGAGAAATGTAAAAAAGTGTGATTTTTTTTTTCAAAATTGTAGAAGCGGTTTTTGAATAAAACTGTATTTTTTAACAACTTTTTTTTCAATTAAAAAATATAATTAAAGAATACAAACATAAGCGCAAAAATAACATACATACATTTAAAAACAAAATCATTAACCCGTTTTCAAAATATTGATTTAAGAAACAAAAAATCAAAAAAATTATTAAAAATACAAAAAAAAAGTTTTCGAAAAAAAAATGTATGCCAAATTACTTCGGCTACCTATATCTTTTTGATAATAATTTTGATAATAATCGGATCACCAGTTTTCGAAAACTAAATAAATAAATTTATTGGTGCGACAGCTCCTTTAGTAGCCAAGGCCTAGTGACTTATACTCTCAACCATTCCTGTGCGTGTGTTGTTATTCTGCAAAAATGGAAGGGGCCTAAAGTTTACCGCCGAGTCCGAAGGGCTACATGAGATGCACTTTTTTCGAGACAAATTATACTCTTGAAAGTTTTGTCAGTTTCTTGCAAGAGGAAGTACCTCGGTAAAGAAGGTGGCTATGAGCGGGATTCGAACCATTCGCTTAGCAGTCCAACACGCTAACCACTAAGAAACGGGGCACTTCGAGAAAGTCGAAAAAAACCGATCCTATGGGAGCTACCGTTTGTAGCCCACCATATTAAATTTCTTATCCGCCAAAATATAATGCTTGGTACAGGTAGGTACACTGATTTTTTTTTTCGAGAAAAAATAAGTATTTACATAACGGTTATGACAGGTAACGTTATGGCTAAAACACAATCACGCTTCAGCTTTGTCTTCGTCACGTTACATTTCATACGCTTTGGGTTCGCTTTATGTGACATTTTCAAAATTTCGGTTGTTGTTTTTGCTTTTTTCTGTCAAAGCGTGCAAAAGTTCAACCAGTTCTACTTCAGCTTTGAATTTGAATCACGTTACTTATCTTTGTCAAAACCAAAGCGACATTGTGATAAGATGTATTGATTTCCTATGGTTGAACTTGTAAACGTCAGGCGAAACCGAAGCTAAAGCTTCATTGTGTTTTAGCCATTTATGTTTGAGTTAAAAAAAAATGAAAAAACTCCTAGAATGTCAAAAAAAACCTAAAATTCTGAATTTGAAGACGACTGGCCCAAACCGTTTAGGCTACAGCATTGTATATACACTGCCTGGAAAATGTATATACAATGGCTACAGTCCAAAATACATCCGTACAGCAAGATAGACGGACAGAATTTTGCCAGTAACTCAAATATGTTTCTCTATCATCGTGATGTCATGTTTGATTATTATCTCAATTTTTTTGCACGAATGCATAACTTGCATTAAAGTATCTATAATCGCAAGTAAAAAAGTTAACCAACTTTTAAACGTCAGTCATATGATTAATAGGGAACACTAGCGTTGGTGGATTTGTGTGTTGTGGGAAACTAGCTTCATCTTTCAATGTCAAATATTGTGAGTTTTTGTGTCCGATTTGCGCACAAAAACTCAATAAAATAATAAAAAATCGCTAAAAATTTCCGATCTTCAAAAATTAAAAAATTAAAAACGAATTCGACGTTAGATATCTAACAACATACCCTATTCCTCGTCTATTTAAAAATAGCACTCGAAAGCTTTATAAAAGCTCGAAATAGCCTTTATTCTACTTACCTATTGCATATTGCATGACATTTCTAATAAAATGATACCTCCTACAGCTGCACCTGCAGTTGACAATTAAAACTCAGGGTGCTAAAATCACACATTTTTCGAATTTTATTTTTGATTATTTCACAATATTTATATAAACAATATCAAAATGGCCAAACCAACTTTGTATTATGCACTCTTTAGTCCTCCAGCAAGAGCCTGCATGATAACAGCAAAACTTATTGGCTTAGATGTGGAACTAAAGTAAATCCATGAGTATTGTTGGAGTATAAGAAAACTCATTTGACTAATATTATGCAAATGCATTTTATCTTGCTTCGTACAGGTTTGTTGATTTCGCTAAAAAAGAACACTTAAGTGAAGAGTTCATTAAGGTTAGTCGTGGAATGTAATTTATTAATAAAAAAAAACTATCTTAGCTAACTATTTAAAATTAATTTACATACATATTTTCAAATTTATTAGTTGAATCCCCAACATCAAATACCGGTTTTAGTCGATGAAAACGAACCGTATTGGGATAGGTAATTCGATTTATTTGTATACCCTATTTTATATCTAATCCTAGTTTTTAATTAAAATTTTTTTAGCTTTAATAAATTTAATAATATTTTTAATTTTTAAATAAGAAAATAACATCAAATAATTTTTTTTTTAAGTCATGCAATTATGGCGTATATAGTTTCAAAGTATGCCAAATCAGATAGCCTTTACCCAAAGGATTTATCAAAAAGGGCTCGGGTTGACCAAAGGATGCATTACGAGAATGGTGTGCTGTTTCAAGTGATAAAAGATTTGGTGGTAAGCATAGGCATACAAATATTTAAAAGAAATCATAAATTCAATGGTGGATCAACTCAAACAAATAGTCTTTGGCTTGTGCTTTTTCTCATCGACCAATTCAATGCGAATGTCTACCCAAGTCTTATTGTGATGTATTTTTGAATTAATGTTTTGTATGTAAACTATATTAAGGGCATAACACCTAGGATAGTTTGCTATTACGGAAATTAATTTGGGCTTAATACTCGCAGTTTGACTAAATCGGAGTTGTGTTTTGTGTTTTTGTATTGTTTAAATGGTAGGTAATTTTATTGTCGTGTACTGCAACATTCGTGGCTTAAGAAAGAATTTCTTTCATGTGTACGCCTACACTGCAACACAGGCCAGCTGTTTTTGCATTAAATGAAACTCAAGTTGGAGCAAATTCTGATAAATCAGTATCATCTACATGGATATACATAAGTGCAATTACTTTTCTCCCATCATGGTCTCGTCGTTTATGTTAGGAATGATTTTGTTTGCCAGAGCCTTCCCTAATACGGCCAATGCTCCAACACGGACTTTAATTTCTTGTGGCTCAAATTCACTGTCCGCAAGCATTATTGTTTCATTTACATCTCGACAATAAATCGACTTTTAACGAGTTTGATAAGCTGTCCGATTCCATTTCGAAAATTGTTTTCCATTGTACTCCGCTATTCTGGCCAGACAACACCCGAAGGAAGGTATGTCGAGATTTTTGCTGGGTTACACCACCTTACCCAACTCGTCGATGAGCCTACACGAATACAGCATGTTCCTGGGCAAGCCGCCCATACTCTTGACTTGTTTCTTACTTCGCACCCTGATAAGTATACCATTAGTGTAACTTCTCCATTTGGAACTTCAGATCATTGTGTCATTTCAGCTAATTTCTCGTCCCCCACTCATCCAGTTAAAAAAAAAAACTACCCACCAGGACCGTTTGGCAATACGAGAAACCCAACTGGGACGGCCTGAATAATTTCTTTCGTAACTTTAACTGGTCACTATGTTTTCTCGATAGTGACATTATTGCCAATGCTGAAATGATCACAAATGTGATTCTTCTTGGGATGCGTGCTTTTATTCCTAACAGAGTAAAAAGTATTAAACCTAAAGAAAAGTCTTGGTTTAATTCTGAATGTAAAGAAGCTATCAGGCTAAAAGAAATAAGTTTCCGATTTTATAAAGCCAACCCCAAAATCGAATAAAGCACAAACAAGGAAGGTACTCCTGCAACTCCGTCATTGAACCAACCAAGTGTTTGCATGACCAAAAACTACGGCAAAAAATTCTGCAATGTCCCAAAGGCAGTAAAAATTGTTGGTCATTTGTAAAAAATATTAAAAACTCCTCAACATCTTCGGCTCCAACACTCATCGCTAATGACAAACCTATTGTCTATTCTTCAGAGAAGGCAAAAAAGAATGCTCATCGTACCGTGAAATATATTCTTTTTTTTTAGCCGTACAACACGACTTTGGAATGGTTTACCCGGCGAGATTTTCCCTTGCCATTTCGATTTCAAACCCAATGTTAATCGACACCTTCTTTCCCTCCCACCCTAATCTCGCGCAGTGCGTTTTAACACTATAAGGGCAACACACAAATCCCTTTTGCGAGCTGGTTATAAAAAAATAAAAAAAAGTATTAACCAAAACTGAAATACCTAAAACAAGTTATAAAAGATTTCTTTTTAATTTGTAATTTCGAAAAAAAAATATAAAATGCTTTATTTATTCTGTTTTACTATGAAACAAATTTATAGTATCTCAAACCTACAATATTAAATTAAACTTTCCATTTTTTTTAGAGTCGTATTATTTACGGCGGCGAAACTGAATATAACCCAAAAACCATTCAAGCCTGTCACACTGCTTATGAATTCTTAGAACAATTTCTTGAAAACCAAAACTACGTTATAGGCCCAGAATTGACAATAGCTGACATATCAATTAATACAACTCTCATTACTCTCCATCGATTGATTCCTGTCGAGAAAGAAAAGTATGTATTTAAACTGTTATAAATATGTATTTAACAGTTTTTTTTTAAATAATCCTCTTAAATCTTGCAGATATCCCAACATCGTTGCCTGGATGGAACGTTTGAAATCCCTTCCAGATAATGAAGAAGTTAATGAAAAAGGTGCTGAACAACTGGCCATTCGTATAAGCACATGTCTGGCTGACAACAAATCGAAAGCATAATTTAATAAAAAAACAAATTTTTGGGTTTTTAAATATTTTATATTTTCTATTTTTTATTATTTTTTTTGTTCGTTTTCGACATGATTGTGAATTCTAGTAGCTAAACATTAAAATAAAAACTAATGTGCTTGCTTTGAAGAAGTATATAAAGATTATGTGTTTTTTTCTGTTTCTTAATTTTGACATATTTTATTTAAATATATTTAAATACAATTATTTTTACAAGAATGCGCACAAATGCGCATATATGTATATATTTAATATATATATATTATATGTATATTGTATATAGATATATAAATAGTTATTGTTTATCTACAAATAGTTAACAAATTCTCGAGCAATTTTTTAATTAATTTATTATTATTTTTGCAGGTTGCCTATGTATGTATATATATCAGGAGTTATTTAAAATTTAAACTAATGAAAGTGAATATTATTCGATTATGTTGTGTGAATTTAGTAAAATTGTTTCGATTAATTATTATATTTTTACTTTTTTTTGTATTCAATTAAATGCGACTTTTTATTGAAACATTTAAATATTCTATTTAAATGATGATATCTATGATTATTTATAAAACTGCAAATGAACATCCAACTATATAGTTTTGAAGTCAAGGAGATAAGCATTTTGTAAATTTATACTATATATGTATTAGTTTTGTTTTATTTTGTTCTATTCCTTTATATAAACAGTATTTTATTAAGTAATTAAGAAATTTTTGTGTCTGAGCAATTTTTTTCATTTTTTTCAATATCAATCAAAAAATCCTTCAACATGTTACTACACCAGAATGTATTATTAAAAAACAAAAAAACGGAATTAACAGGACCTTAGGAGTAAAAACGGCTCATTTTTTTAAATTTGTCTCACAGTTATTTAAGAATGATTAGGATATTTCTTTCACACAAAACCCTCAAAGCAAAAATAAAACCGGAAAAATCTTTCCTTAGAAGATGGAAAAACTCAATACTCATAGGACAAAACTGATCTACCAGAAGTGTACATTTTACTATGGAAAAGGCAAGGGCAAGGCATGGCCTCTGACTATAAGCGACAAGCAACAAAAAGGAGTTAACATTTTAACAATAGGTTGCCAACTTAAAAATCATTTTTTTGTTACTAATAAGTTGTTCCGTCAAAGTCGGTAAGGACCTCACCGACCCCTTTGAAATCAAAATATAATTTAGACAAGGCGATGCACTGTCATACGACTTCTTCAGCATCATAGTTAAAAGAATCTTGTAGAAATCTCACGCCAACATCAGAGGCACAATCTTTCAAAAGTCCGTCGAATTACTCGCATACGCCGACGATATTTACATAATCGGTAGAACTCAGCGTGATGTCAGGAGCGCTTTTGTGAGTATTGAGACGGAAGCAACGAAGATGGCAGCCAATGAGGACAAAACCAAGTATATGCCGCCATCATTAAGAGACTCCCAACATCAACATCACGATAGAACTTTGAGGCAGGAAGGGAATCTGAGCTCCGCTATCAACTCAGAGAACAACACCTGCGCTGGTATCCAACGAAAAAATAACTCTTACCAATCGCAGCCTCTTCCGGCTAAGAACGCAATTGAGTAGCAAAGCCCTCTCTCGGACAACTAAATTATCCCTTTATAAGACACTAATCATCCCAGTCCTGCTGTATCCAGCAGACGCATGAACATGGTCAAAAGTGGATGAGGATGTTTTAGTTTGCTTCGGGAAATAAATGTTCCGGTTGATCTTTGGGTCCCGTATGCATTCACGGCGAGTGAAGAAGGGGATACAACGAAGAACTGGGAATCGATTCCCGATCTGTGAAGTTATAAAAAAAATCCTCATTTCAGTTCTCACTGAGACTTTTCATTTTATCACTTCACGAACTCACTTTATGCAATTCTGGAAGTCATTGTGATAATTTTGTTACAGTGTGTGTAGATTATTAATACTGTAACGTTTTCAGATTTATTTCTTATTTTTAATGCAATGGACATTTTATTAATCTATATTTACTAACTAAACATTCAAAAATGTCGTTAAAGTATAAAAAAAGTTAAATTAAGTAAATAAATGAAAAAAAATGTCAAAAATTGCCATTGATTGGTCGAAAATGAGTCTCAAAATTGCGGAGCTCTTCAACGATTTGGTTGGGAAAAATAATTCATACCGTGAAAAGTTTTGACGTTTTGACGTTTGTTTTCACTTTTTCACAGAACACGAATCCAATTTAGCGTGAAGACGTGATAAAATTTCACAGTTTCACAGATCGGAAATCGACCTCCTGTAAAGGACAACAATGCTCCGACCCGAAAAATGTTTGATTACACCCCTAAGGGACTTCCACGCAAGTGTAAGAAGACCTCGACCGACTTCACGTGCAAAACTAGAAATAGCTACCTAGGGACCGTGTTGGTTGGAGAAGCTTGTTGGTTGAGGCCCAAGTCGACCCCAGATTGTAGTGCCATCAAGTTATAAAGGAATAATAAGAATACGTTTATTCGGCCCGCTTCAATTTTTGGACTAAAAAACACCAAAGACACCGAAGCAGGAGTTTCGTTTTTGTGGATTAATGTATGATAATCGATTTGCTTGTATGAAATGTATGTGATGTATGTATGGGCGGCAGAAGTTTGTTTGTTAAGCGAGAGATCCTTAGTTCGACTCTCATTTTGGGAAGCAATTTTTCTAACTCCTAGTGGGTTTTAAGTGAGAAAATAGTCACCTAATTCTCGATCTATTATGCCGACAAAAAATCTTTCCTATCTCTCTAATTCTTCCAACTAGTGTCGTGCAACATCCGGTTGCATTCTAAAAAGGCATGGTGCCTTACAGACACATAGTTAACAAATTATATATGTATATATGATTAATATTATCATTAGCAAACTTAAATTTGAAACTCCTCTTTACAAAACCTTCGTCAAGCTAAGCTGAACAATTTAATGCCACATTAGACATCCTTGTGATGGGTATTCTACATAACCTTGTTTTTAATTTTCTACCAAATCAGTTGAAAGCTTTAAAAAATTCAACATGAATTTCAAATCTGTTTTATTAAAGTTAAAATTATAGTTAATTCCTTATCGAAGAGTGGTACAAACTCTGTTTCTATTTGGTTTTAACACATTAAAGAACATAATCGATTTTTGGTCATCAAAGCACTTTGTTTTTTAAAGATCATCACTAACTAACTTTTATTTAAAATAAAGAGACTGCACAACGTAAACTATTTGGATTGTTTTCTATAATACAATAACATAACTTATGTTTGACAAGTATAATAATAATAATAATTTCATTCAAATTGGTACAAACAACAGCACTCGTGTCCTTCTAACTCAATCCTTATAATAGGCCTCTCTAAAGCAAATTCGTCGTCACAGATAGCAAACAATTCGTATATTTTTTTTTGTTTAAATAGCATTTTTTGAAAAAAAAATATATTACATATAAATTTAACAAGATTATTGTTTAAAGCATTTTCTTTTTATCTATCTTACACACATTCATACTATTATTTAATTTTTTTGTTTTATTCAAAAGTGGTCCAGTTGTTCATACTTGCAGCAGTAGCTGTAGTTGTGGACATTCTATTCAATGAAGAGCCACTCAATCCACTCGTACTTGGTTCGCTGGTAAAAGAGAACTGATCCAGACCATACTTTCGCAAGAGTTCAAAATCATCATCCCTAGCATTACTGCTAGCTATGTCCGTTGGCAGGGTGCTACGATGTTGTGGCGTAAAGTACGGATAGAGTGGATTACTTACACCGGATATATTCGAGGCTGGTGCAGCTGGAAGCGTTGTGGATTTTGTACTTTGGCCAGCAGTTGAAGTATGGGATAGTGGCTGTGGCGGTGCTAGGAAACGTGTTTTTAATGCCATCGTTGTTATTGATGATGTTGGCAATGGTTTGGCATTTTGATTTAGTGGATCAAAGTCTTCTAGATCGAAACTTGTGCTACTGCTATCGTCCAGCGATATTAGATCATTCATTACAGCTGTATGACTGGCTGAATGTGTGATAGGATATGCTTGTTGCCTTTGTTTCTATTAAGAGTCAATATATTTACAAAGAAAATAATATAAATTATTTTTGTATCGATTTTAATGGAAATAAATTTAAATTAATAGAAAACAGAATTATTCAAGCATTTAGGATTATAATGAAAGAGGCAAGGAACACAGAACACAGAATTTAGTTAAAATGCAAACTATTTAGATAAAATTAAAATGAATAAAAGATTTTTTTTTAAATAATGCATGCAGTTCAGGTTCAAAAAAGTATTGGGAAAGTATAGAACATGTTAAATAAATAAGAGAGATTTAGAAAGAGAAACAGGGAGAACTAAAGAGAAAAGGAAGCATGGTTAAGGGAGCAATGGGTGTGTGCATTGAAAACCGAGTTACATTATCGAGTTTTTACGAGGAGTCAAACATTCAAGGAGGCACACACGTTAATGCAACGACAGGTATCGATGCAGACAAATTTGTTTGTTTTTTTCTTTTAAACTTGATTGTGTGTTATGATTGTTATTGCGGATAAAATTTAAAATTAAATTAAATATAATGTAATTTCATTGATTAACATAAATTGAGAATATATAACAAAATTTGTAATTTTGATTGATGAAATGTTAGGTGTAAATGCGATGATTTAATGTATTTCAATGTTAAGCAGGCAAATTGTTGTTCATGAAATGAAATACTCCTTAGATATATAGATGGATGGAAGCGGTTATGGAAACTTGCACATTTGGGAATTCAACAGTAGGTATGAACTAAGCATTAAGCAGGCTGTTTGATGGAATGATGGCTAATTGTCTTACAGAGTAGGGCTAATGAGGAAACCTAGATGAATACAAGAAGGTTATGGATTTCGTTTGAAGAGGTTAAAATGTTATTATTTTTCATGTTAAACTTCTTGGAATAGGTTTTTGAATGACAGGTCTGGCTTGGCAGGTCAATAGTTTTATGGGAGCAAAAATAAGCAACATTTTCCCAACTTAGATTGACGAAATGAAAGACAAAAGTTGAATGTATAAATCCTCTCAGTATCGGTAAGAATTCGGACTTTATTCTCTGCAAAAGAATTTTTACACGCCAAGACGCCATGCCATACATGATGATGCAGAAAAGGAGTACGCGCCTCCGGGGCAGTTTTCTAAGGACCGACCTTGTATGAAACTTGGTGGTCAACGTTCAGGCCCGTCTTGAACTGTAGCGCCACCTTAGTAAGCAAATAACAGAACGGACAAGGACATAAAATAAGTGAATTACAGCACAAAATTTTTATATAATGGATCACTTTACAATGTGCACTGAAATGAGCAAGAAACAAACATTACTTGTTGGGAACATCCTTTAATGATGGTCATATCGACCCTTTTCGATTTTTTGGTTTAGGTTCTGGAATTTTAAGGTGGGGCATGACATTTACATATATTTTACTATTCAAATGGAATCCTTTGTTTTGTCCGTCGATTTTCTGGCAGAGAAAAATGTTTAAAAACAAAATATAATAAAACTCAAAATAAACTCATTTGAATCAATAACAACAAAAAAAAACAGAGAAGATATGGTTAGCAAAGCATTGTGTCAGTACAGACAGGAGAGGACATACATCAAACTAATGGGACACAAATCACAACAATAACACATCGAAGGCGGGGTAAAAACTCGACAATGTAAGCCTCGGATGGTTGCGGCTTTTTTGGAAAAAAGATAAAAACAAAAAGTCGCTTCTCGTCCATGCGATTTGATGAATTTGAACGTGTTGTGTAGTACCTCTTTCTTGAATCGCGGTGCCGGAACTGGCGGCTGACCATTAGCCGTAGCATCAAATCCAATCCAAGTGCGTTCGGTCCGCGTTGAAGTATGCCTACGCAACCCCACAACCCCATTCCTGCGTGGCGGCACCGGTGGCGACATCATGTTTGGCGGACTATCAAACACAGAATCAGTCGTCACAAACTTACCCGCCATCAAATGGCGCTCTTTGAGCGTTGGGCTATTCTTTGGTCCACCACCTAACGATGCATGACTATTTGGTGGAGTTTGTGCTTGTGCCACTTGATGACTGCTCGTTGTCATGGTTGGGGGTGCTGGCGCTTGCTGCGCCGGTGAATGGGAATAATAATGGTTGTGGTATTGATGGTGATGATGATTGTTATGTGGAGGTAGTGTTCGAACTATCGGAGCACCATTTCTCACAGCACTTGTTCGGTAATTAAGGTCTAGACTGCTACTTGGCTTAAGCTAGTTTTGTTGAAATAATATGTATAAATGTCATAAAATGTGTGTGTTTGTGTGTAATGCGTGTGCGATAACGAAATAAAAAACATATAATACATAATGTAACACAAAATTGTAAAAAAGGCAAATAAAACACAAGTACAAAGGACTCGCAAAAATATTTAAAAAACCGACACAGAGAATCTAAATGTAAAAAACGAAAAATATATTTTCAAATTCATTCCACTTACACTTCTATCGACTGTTGGACTTTTGAAGAGCGGGTGGTTTTGTAACTCCTGTGATAGATTCATCTCAGATGAGCACATTGAGCCTGCCGGACTTACGTTTGGACTCGCATCGAGATGATTATTACATACGGGAGCACTGTTAGCATAGTTAGTAAAGCCATTCTGTTGAATTTTCGAATTCGAACTTGACATGGCCAGTTGTTTGCGAATAGCTGTGGCGGTACCGTTTATAACATCTGGCGTAGCATAGGCAAAACCACCTCGCTTATTGAAAATCGGTGAGCTTGGTGCTGAATGGGGACCAGCCTTTCTGCCGCTTAGCCCATCAATGCCGTCGTGATGTGAGCTCGATACGTGCGATTGAAAATTCGTGCTCGGTGGTGTTATGTCACGGAATTTAGACTTGAGATCTTTGTAGGCTGTTTTCACGCCTCGCGAGCCTTCTTTTACCTACAAAAGTAAAATTTGCATTAAAAAATATTCCATTTTAAGTTGCTACAAGGTGTGCAAAAGATACTAGTTTCTACAAAAAGAATGAACATCAAAACTAAAAACTGTTACTTTAAAGCAGAAAAAAACATCAAACACCACTCACCGATTTCACAGCAGATTTAACAGCTGGATTAGTCTGTAAAATAACAACAACAACCCAAATGAGATAAATCAATGAATTGTTATTTTATAAGCATTATGAATGAAATAGTATTTATATTTATAATGAAAAAACGTCATAAGTTTTTGAAACCAATATTGATGAAGTTGTTTTGCAGTTAAGCCTTATACTTTACAAAAAAAAAACACAAGATGAAAGCAACTAAATGGCGAATCAAAGTTAATACTTCAATTAATGTCCTTAAAACGTGTTTAGAAAAGGTTTGTAGGTGAAATACACAAATGTTTAGGTACAATTACGAAGAACAGGATTCGGTGTACATAGTGCTGCAGTTGCCTATAAGTTACATCATTTATGGTTAGCTATTTTGTTTATTTGCTTATTTTCAAGGAATGAGAACTCTCCTGTTTTTCGTTCTTGGTGCCATACAAAATAATCGCAGAGGTATGCCACATAATTCCGAAGAAGCATTTAAATTCCAAAAGGTTGCTTCTACTCTATAATATTGCTACAGAAGTCGTTAATATATGAATGGGATCAAAAACAGCCAGTAAAATCATTCCACGTTCGTTTGGTGCAGTTAAACAAAGAATCCCTGAACTAAATCTTGTGTCCGAAGGTTTGACTTTAATAATAAGTAGGATTATAACAGAAGAAGAGTTTAGGGGATGCAAGGAGGTGGCTAATTCACAGTTTGTAAAAAAAATGGTCAAACAATGACACGAGCGAAACATTGCGTGAAACATTTTGGCGTTGTTTACAAAATTCCACGCATTAGGTATATTTATAATTATCACTGGAAACTACCCAAGAATTCCAAATCGATACCCATCACCTCTTTATCGATTTTAAGCATGTCTGGGTTTGGCATCCCCACAAAACTCGCCCGACTGTGCAGGATGACGATGGAGAACTCTCGCTGCTCCGACAAGGAGCAGCGTCAAAAAAGTATTCCGACAAGGTGATGCGCTATCGTGCGATTTCTTCAACTTAATACTTGAAAAAATTATAAGAAACTCGCAGGTCATTTGTAGTGGGACAATTTTTTTCAAGTCTGTGCAATTGCTAGCATACGCTGAAGACATAGACATCATTGGCAGAACTCGGCGAGCTGTCACTGGAGCGTTTAAGATGAGACTAGCAGTCAATGAGGCCAAAACGAAGTACCTGCTGTCCACAAAAAGGGACACACAACACTGGCGGATTAGACAAAACATCACAATAGACAGGTACAACTTCGAAGGTAGTAAGGGACTTTGTTTATCTCGGATCCGCTATAACATCTGACAACAACATCTCGTCAGAAATAAAGCGAAGAATTACTCTTGCCAATCGCTGTTTCTATGGGATAGGAAGGCAATTGAGTAGCTCCTGCTCTATGGCGCCGAGGCATGGACTCTATTTAAAGCGGATGAAGATAGCCTTAGGCGTTTCGAGTGTAAGATTCTTCGGAAGATTTTTGACCCTACCTGCGTTAACGGGCTTTGGAGAAGAAGGTTCAACCAAGAACTATCCGAGCTCGATCGAAGATCCTAAGGAAAGGTAGAAACGGTAGGGTCTGTTTTCCAGCAAGTATATAAGGTGAATGAGAGCATTCGCTCAAATCACGACCTGGAAAACAGGGTTGTGCTGAATCACTTCACCTTCAAAACAGCATTATCCAATGGCCATCTGAGAATCTTGGTTTTACCGGATTTCATGACGAGCATTTGGCAAACGCCACCATAGCCGAACAAAACGGACCCAGTTACTTGCTCATTTCGAAGATGGAACTCCAAATCATCTTTTAATCTCTTAGTAGTTAAAAAAAAAAGAATTTTAAGAAGTCGAATTGAACAAAAAAAGGTACAGATTTTGAGAAAACAACATTTATAAAACAGTTTATAGTTTTGTTTCTATATATAAGAGTTATTTAAATAAGCTAAAGAAAAAGTAAGCAGTTGATTTATGTTTGATTTGCTAAGCTTGTTAATTGATTTTAGTAGCAAAACTAAGGATTTAGCACCGCCAGATCGTTAAAATGATTGATTTGTTTTAAATAAATACAATTTAAATCGATTCACTTATGAAATTCGTTTGTTTAAAACGAAACTGTATAAAGTTATCCATCTGTGTAGAAAATAAAGAAGACTGTGATATATCTACTAAGGAAAAGAAATAAATAAACGTGTACTATACAACATTTATTTTGTGTGTTTGCAACTTTTATACAAAAAAAATAATAAAGTGCAATTGAAAAATTGAAAGAAAGGAAAAAGAACGGGACAAAAGGAAAGGTGAATAAACCCCTGAGAGAGAAAGCAAATTATATACATTTTTTTTCTTATAAATGTCTACTTCTATAATTGCAATTAACAATTTTCTCCAATTTTAATAACAATACAGTAACAAAAAACAGATTCCCAACAAATAAAATAATATCAATCATAATCACTTTGAATTCATGTGTGTTTCGTTGTGGAATGAATTTTGTGATCATTCTAAAAAATTATATTTTTTTCTACAAGTCTTGCATTGTTTATTGCGGACACCACCAAACTGAAAAAAAAAATTAATAATTTGCAAATTATATAAAAATAAAAAATCTACGTACTACAAAAAAAAAATTTAAAAATATCTGAAAAAAAACGCCTTTTCATATCAATACAATGTATGCATGTTATATGTGTTTTATTTTATCTTTTTTTTTTTGTTCGGCAATTGATTATTTATTTGCAGCTTACCGCTTTTAGTCTTCTCATCCATATTGTTTTTAACAAAAGCTGAATAAAACATTCGATACAGATTTTTTATTTGATAGAAAGTCAAAAATCATTATTGAGATAATACAACAAACAAAAAATACAAAAAAATAAAGAAATTGCCAACAATTACGCGTAATTTTTATTCAACAAACCAATTGAGTCATTTAAGATATTTGGCTACTAGATTATTCAAGCGTATTGAAAAATCTGTACAAATACATTCCAACAAGGTTAAATATATTATAAATTGGGGTAAAGGTACTGTGTAGATGAGTAACTCCAATTGGGTTTACCAATAAACATGAATCTTACAATTATTCATAAAAACATTGATACTTTGTGTTTAAGTAGGGCTTGAGAAATTTGGAATTACTTTCATTTTGGAATTAGAACAGTCAGAAAATAGAAGCCTGCCTTCACTGCCACCTTTGGAAAGAACACCTAACATAACACGAACGTTTTCGAGATGGCAATCTCAACTTTCAATGGATCATTATAGGTGACCAGATAGATGCCGATGGTAATTTTTCCAATTTTTGTGTTAATCCTACTTACAAATGATGTTAAAATATTCAGTAAGGTAAGCCATTTGATGTTTAACGCTTACAAAACATTTAGAAACTATTGGAATACAAATTACAGCTCAGTTGCAAATAGACTACGTGCATTTTGTCTTTAGATCGGTCTTCACAAGGTTTCAGTTCACAGACATATCGTCACATCATGGAAAAGCTTGTGCGCGATTGTTCTTAAGTCACCATAAAGACAGAGATTGGTGCAAAATAAAGAAAACATAGCCGACGTTTTGCAGGCGTAGCGAACAGCACAAAAGAACATCCGGAAAAGTCGATTCGGCGCTGATCAGCTGAAATGGGGTTCGCTCTCAAGAGCCAACCGGCTTAGGATTTGGACTTGCATCCCTATAATATTGTGTAGATGCAAGAATTGTTGTAGTAAATAATAAAATAAATATATATGTATATAACTTAATAAATAAATTGTAATTTTGGGCGGAGATCCTAAATTTTGGCCAAAACATCACCTCGAACGGGCCGAACGAAAACAATCCACAAATGTAGCAGCAAACATCAATATATGTACAAATATCGACTTTTTGGTATTCCCTCTGTGATCGGATTTAGGGATGTGGTAAGTGATTTTTTTTTTATAATTAACGTGCACAAAATGTACTATTTATTTCCCTTTCAATGTAGGCAAGTACACTGCACGAGCATTAGGATAAGAGGGAGGTGAAGGACAGAAGGTGTCGATTAACATTGGTTTTGAATGCTTCCAAATCAAAATGGCAAGGGAAAATATCGCCGGGTAAATTATTCCAAATTCGTATTGTTCGGCTAAAAAAAGAATCCCTATATTTCACAGTACGTCCGAAATTGGGCTCAAATGTGAACTGATGACCATTCCTTGCGAGACTTTTAAGGGGAAAAATGCAGCTGGTTACTTCGATTGAACATTTTTTGTAAAAGAAACGATAAAATAAGGAAAGTCCTGAAACATTGCGTCGGTGTTCGAAAGGGGCAATTGTTTCAGTGGCAGTTCTATTTCCTATCAATCTTAACGCTCTATTTCGTATTCTATGAAGCAGGTGTAGCAATGTGGGATTTATACTCGAGTATTGGGCGTATAAACGCTTTGTAAATTGTAGCCAGATCAGGAAAAAACCTCGATTTCTTCGATGCAAGTGTCATTCATGGACAATGGCATTGGGGGTATGTTTAACTTTAACATCAGAAGACAGCATTGAGTTTTCGAAGCATTAAACTCCACACGATTCCTATTACCCCATTTAAAAATGCCGTATAAATCGGAATTTAATGAGCTTAACATACGGTATAGTTGCAATGGTGAAGGATGCGAATCATCGAACGAATATGAAAAGCAGAGGGTAGAGCCATCAGCAAAACAGTTAAGTGGATTAGAAGTAACAGACAGAAGACCATGTTGGAGACAGAACGAGTCCTGGGGCACACCAGCATTTATTTTGTTGGAATCAGAAAGAAAGAAAGAGATCGAGATCTTTGAGAACTCTTGCTACTGTACGAGTGCGGAAAAAAACTGTCCCAAGGAAAACATTACATTCTCAAGTACAGGAGGTGCAACGTTGCTGTGAGGTAGCATAGAGCTGGCAGCGAAATGGGCTGCGACCAAGTTTGCCTTCTCTGAAGAGTAAACAATTGGTTTGTTATTGTAGATGAGCGTTGGAACCGAAGATGTTGATGAGTTTTTAATATTTTTTTACAAATTACCACAAATTTGTACTGCCTTTGGGACATTGCAGAATTTTTTGCCGTAATTTTTGGTCATGCAAAAATTTGGTTCTTTGAATAACGGAGTCGCATGAGTTCCTTGCTTGTTTTTGCTTTTTCCGATGTTCCTCTGTAGGGTTGGCTTTATAAGATCGGAAACTGACTTCTACGTCTACGGTAAGAGGCAGCAAGCACTGGCAGCCTGGTATATGCAGTTTCTTTTAAAACGGGGTGCTACTTTCGGGTCGTGCTGTCTATGCGGAGCAGCGATGAGCCTTGATACAGGAACTCGTATCACGCTAATGCACTTTGAATTTAGGTGAGAATGTTCGGTTCTATCTTAAATGGCTCAAATGGGTTAACAGGATAGTCTAGGTAATAAGACGGGTTACTCGGATCATAACAATTGTCGTTAAAGAAGAAGAACTCGGTAGTAGCTGCCTCTTAACTTTCGGTAAGCCTACTTGTGGTGGTTGTGGTTACTCCAAAATCGCGCGAATCTATGGTATGGTAAGTTTTTTTCTATTGTCTTCATTGAACTTTAATGAAAGGTGTTGGGTAAACCTCGCTTCTTACACCGGAGTAATGTAGATGCCAACATATAACATACAATTGCTAGCAATATAGTGCGAGCCGCTGTAATGTGACTTGACACGATTCTATTGTATTTTGGGTTAAGTCAAATCCTTAGTCTACGTTAACAATTCAAGGACTTTGGACGAAATCGAGGTCAATATTGGTGATCATATCATATTCTGAATGAACGACCGGTCAAAACACTGTCAGCAAAGCCGAGGTGGGCATTAAATGTTGTGTTATTCCTCACAAATAATGGCATGAATGTTTCAAAATAAAGCTAGAATCTGTTTAATACCTCAAACTGTTGTTTTATTTAATTTCTTTTCCTTTTACTGCTAAAAAAATTAAAGCTGAAAAAACCTGTAGTCAATTATAGGAACTCCAACAACTAGCATCAACCTTTACTGATCAATGTAGCAATTTTGGCATCTCATGCAAAACTGTACGATAGGCATCCATAGGCCCCCACAATATGTGGTAGAAGAAGAAGAAAATATCTCCAATAACGATCTCTATGCGCTATAGAGTTACGGTAAGTCTATCAGAAAGCTACAAGGTCATCGACATTCTAATTATTTCTGATAATAAGGTTCTTTGCAGGCAAAAGCTGTTTAGTTTGAACTATTCAATAAAAGTAAATTTCCTCCTAAAAAATCAGACAACACCTATTTTGAACTCCTTCCGTTAGGTTTCTTTTAAACTCTGTCGATCGATTGCATTTCCATTCATCATATTAAAAAAAACTACAAAAAGCTCAAATGGTAGCCAGTCACATGCCTCTATTAAAGGAAAGGAATGTAAAAATATGAGATCGAAAGAGACACATGCTTTGGAATGTACTTGAAGTATAAAAAGCGTTGCAAATGAAATAAAAGTAAAACTGTATATTCTCAAAAAGCACAGCAATTCAAGCAAATTAGTTTATTTTGTCTGTCCACTTCGAACTTTCAACTAAAATCGTAAAGCTGGTAATAAAGCGTATAAAATAGAAAATATTTCTTTTTTTGTTAACACTCACCCTATCTTTGACATTCTTCAAGAAATAATAGTTTCTCCCCCGTTTTTTTATCTTCTCCGAATACCGCACAGTTTCCAGTTCGAATTCATCAGAAAACCCTAAACCAGTATTAAGCATCTGTAACCGTTCGTCAATGAATTGCTGAAATATTTGCAAATCCATAATCTTCGCCAGAAACGGCCTCAAATGATGTGGTCTGGTCTCGATGAATCGATCTCTATTGAATGTCTTCTTATCGCCGAATTCTACAGCATCTCTGTAGCCGCCAATTAATTGCACTAGAACCCCAAGGAATATCTTCGAAACACGATCGTTGATGTGTTCGTGTGAATTACTATTGTTTAAGTGTTTCTTTAAATGCGAGATTATCTCTGGTGGCATTTCGTGCACATCATCGAATGGGCTCTCGAATATTTTTGTATCACAGTTTAACGTTGCAACTTCACCAAGTTCTTCCGGTGTCATCTAGAATTTCCAAAAAAAAAAAAAAACTTCATGTTGAGGGAGATAAATTAATTCTTACAGTAACCAGCACAGACTCCGGCACTCCAATCAAATAGGGCATCGGGGCACTTAGGATATCCTTGAGTTTCATAGGAAGCAATGGAATAAAGATATGTTGCCACACCATTGGATAGAGAAAGGCATTTGCCGCTTGAATGCAAGACGACAATTTGTCTAGACTCCGTGATGTAAAAATTATTCTACGTTCCGCTAGCATTGCAGCGAATACTGATATCATGTTCTTTGGAGTCGCAAAGTTATAATAAAGACTTAAATTGTGCTATTTAAAGATAGTTTTAGTTATTTACATGCATAGCAAATTGAAATTCATCTTACATTGTCGGGAATACTTGGTAATTTGAACTGCAGTGGCCTCTGAAATGTGAACTGCTGTTGAGAAGAATAAGGAATATTATCAGCTTCTTCTATGAATTGATATATTCTTACATTCTGTCCGCCATTGTAGAATATATTCAAAGTACCACCGAGATCTGGAACGCCTCTATTATAAGCTTCGGCGAGAAATGTTTGGAAATTGGAATTGTCTGTTCGTCGCAGGGTCGTCAGTACACCCATTAGCTTAAGGAACGTGTCATGCCACGGCAGGTAGGTGATCAATATCATAGCTGTATCTGTTCTTGGATCGTGGCGACAGAATCCAAAGCGCCATTTCGAATCTTCACTCGTCAGTACAAAGGAGTATGTTTCAATGGATTCACTAGAAGGTAAAATAAATCAAAAGCAATTAATGAATGGAAGGGAAAATAATAAAAAAATGATCTCTTTCAATTATCATGCGACAATATTCATCGGAGGCATGTTTATTTACTGTGGACGTAGCCGAGATCAATTCACAAATAAAATGCAGGTTATTTAACCAAAAAAGTGTTATAAACCAATTAAAAGCTATAAGACTGCATTACACCACATAACTAGAAAGATCGAGTGAGCCACTGAGTTTGTGTAACGGATGAAATATTAATCAATCCGAGCAAATAAATTGTGTCACAATGGACTTCTCCGCCACCCGCAGAGGTTAGATATCTTGCACATGAGAAAAAAGCAAAAGCCAATTGAGGAGCTTCTCTAATATGTTGGGTGTTCTTTTCAATAATTTCTGTTTAGGCCTATTAGTTAAATGGGTTCCAGGTTAATTAAGGCTAACTTTTCTAAAATTGCACAGATGGCCCTGTGTTGGGACGGGGTAGAATATTTGTACACATTCAACCCGCTTGTGGAGCTCTAAGATGAAGTAATGAAGCAGGAGTTGTAATTATAGTCGATCAGTCTTTTTTTTAGAGAACAAATGGTTCCCCAACACAAACATTGCTGGGAACGAAAAAACAAAACGAATATCCGAAACTTTAAATAAACTAATAATTGATACACAACCATGCCCCAGATTTGGCTTCGGGGACATTATGTTTCACAAGTTTTGTGTTCGCTTTAAGTGACATTTTCTTAATGAAGTTTCCAGTATAAACCAAACAACGTCGAAGTCAAAGCGACATAAATCAAAGCGACATTGTAATAAGATATGTTGATTTCTTACGGTTGAACCTGTAAGCTACCACCACCAAGTTCCCACACCTCAACATTTACAAAGTGACATGGAGATCCGTTGATCAATCAACTGTCAACCAAATTGCCCACATTGCGATCGATTCAAGGCACTACTCCAGTATGATGGATGTCCGAACTTTCCGAGGGGCAAACATTGATTCGGACAACTACCTCGTTGTAGCCAAGTTATGATTGAGGATATCTCGACCAACGCTCAGAAGAGGTAATACTGTGGAAAAAGTTTAACGTCGGACGGCTGCAATCGCAAGAAATCTTCAGGTCCTTTTCCGATCGAGTTTCAAATATTCTCCAAAGAAATCCTTTACAGCCAGCATCAAGTATTGAGAACCAGTATTGAGAACCATTGCCAAAATGCCATCAGGGAAGCCGCCTCTGAAGTGCTGGATTTTACACGGCCACCACAGCGAAACCTCTGGTTTGATGATGACGAGTGTCGGCAAGCATATGCAGCTGAACAAGAAGCATACAAGCGACGCTGCAAAGAAGGTGCAGAACTGCTAGCTTGTGCGCTACTTTGAGGTAGTTAGGGACATTGTCTACCTGGGCTCCGCAATTAACTCAGACAACACCAACGTTGAAATCAAACGAAGAATAACTCTTGCCAATCGCTGCTTCTTTGGACTTAGGCGACAAGCAAAGCCCTCTCTCTATGGTGCAGACGCATGGACGTTGGCAAAAGCGGATAAGGACGCTTTAGGCTGCTTCGAAAGATTCACCGGGTGATTTTTGGCCCCGTACTCATTAACGGAGAGTGGAGAAGAAGATACAATGAAGAACTGTACCAGCTGTACAGCGACAAAAGATTAAAGATTCAACGTCTCTTCGAATCCTCCCCAGAGGGACCGCGCAGTAGATCGAGGACTCAAATGGCGCACACAAGTGGAAGAGGACTTCAACCGACTCTAGGTGCGAAACTGGAGGCAGCAACCTAGGGACCGAGCTGGCTGGAGAAGCTTATATTGGTTGAGCTCCAGGTTCCCCCAGGACTATAGAGCCACTTAAGATAAGGTAAGGTAGGATTAGAAGTAACAGACAGAAGTTACTTCTATTGTTACAGAAGCCATCAGATCACCAGGGGAATGATTACTGGGAATGCCATACTGTCAGTCATGGAAAAGCTTTCGGGCTTCGAGATATTCCTTAAGCTGATGGTTAATCAGCATTTCCATGAACTTAGAAAGAAGGGTCATAAGTGCTATAGGTCGATAGGAGAGTGACCTCTCTTTTCCTTCTTATTGACAGACTGTACAAATGCTGTTTTCCATCTTCTGGGAAAGATTCCAGAGGAGTAGAAGCGATGGAAAAGCTTACGCAGGGGCCTTGCCAGCGTGGAAAAACACCTCTTCAGAAGAACGGGGGATATACCAGCGGATTTTTGTATATCGATTTCTTTGAGAACTCTTCCTACTGTACGAATGCGAAAAAAAAATCAGTCTCATGGAAGGGCAACGTAGAGCTAGCAGCAAAATAGGCTGCGAGCAGGTTTGCCTTCCTGAAGAGTAAATAACTAATATGTTGTTACGAAGATGTTGCTAAATAGAATTTACTATAATTTGTTGAAATCTTTTCATAAGGTCTAAGCTGCTTCTGTACAAGACTGTTCAGGTCTGCCTAGCTTTAGAATGTATTCTGTGTTTTTCTTTGAGATATTTGGCCAAGACTTTTTGAAACCCGACAGTTGATGACCTTTTATCAGTTGAGGCTTTGGAGAAACCTTCGTGAATTCTGTTCTTTTCATTATCCAGGAGTCCAAGTACCCAGAGTACAGTTATGCTTGATTCCATGGGTGAATCGTCAGTCTATCAGCCATTTCATTCCCATAAATGTCACATTGTCCGGGGACCCATCGAAGGGTTAGTGTTTGTTTCACCGATTAGTCGCAGATCATTGAGACAGGAATCTATAAGTTTGGACTTGGAGACGATTGAGGATATGGCCTTAATTGCCGCCTGGCTGTCTATGCTCGATCCCTCTTTCTTATCACTAATGAATACTTACGGAACTAAACTATCAAAGAAGTCCTAGAAGACAACATCATGTCAAGGACTAAGGTCGGATGTCGACCCAAACCCAAAATGAAAATCACCATATGGGAGCATGATTTTAAAGATTCTAGTCCTTAAACTCTCTTGCTTTTTGTTAAAAGCTCGAATTGATTTAAAAAGCAGGAGGAACACATTCCTCACTAACGGAGTATGACAACGGATCTCTTCGGTCCAAGTGTGTCACCCTTTCTCTTTTGTTACTACTTCAACCTTACCTAACTAAACCTTAGACACCTTACGTCAACCCAATCAATTGATATATTTCCTTCCTAAGACCAACATTCGCATGTCTTCTGATCACTTGTCTTTTTTATCTTCGACTCAACATTAGTCATCATTATGAATGACCAACTTTCAGATTGTTTTTTGTGTGCAATTGCCCAACCACATCCAAGAAAGAGATAATAATTTGCCAAAACCAGTTGACAGCTCAGCCCCGAGACATCCTAAGGGGGGAAACAACATGCAACATGAGAACATACAAAAACATTAAAGCAAATCTCCTCAAGGTCAAGTGAAGTAATAAATACAAAAAGAAAAAAAACTATGAAATATTATTGAGTGGCTTGTGTAACGTTTGTTTAACTATTTTCATCGAATTAATGCGAGGGAATGCAAATAATTTCCGCCGAATGCTCGCTGTAGCAGCAAACAATAGAATTCTTCCAGCTTTTATCGCTATTTTGATTCTAGGTGTGGTTATCGTTTCACTAACCCTCTCTCCACCCATTTTTGCTTCTACATACATTTTCTTTTTCCTATACGAGCATGAGGGGAGAATCGTGAAGTGTTTCGTTTTAATAAAATGGGCATGAATGAAATTAAATTGAAGAAGCCAGAGGCTATCCTGTCAATGACCAAAAATTAACCCGATGCATCGGACTGGCGAGTACAAGACGACGAAGCTGACGAAAAACTTGTTGTACGTGGTGTGCGGATAGACAGGGAGTGTTTTGCATTCGGAATGGAAATAGGAAACTGAAACTCTGATTGCGTAGTTTGTACTTGTGGTCGGTGGTTCGCTCCACTACACACGACTGGCCAACCCAGAGACACACAGGGGAGACGCACAACAAAACGAGAACCAAAATAGAGATTGCATGCATTCGAATAATTAAAATTGAACAAAAAAATTAAGCAAAATGTGTTGGAACACTTGGTCGAGTGCCCAATGTACTTGTATCTACTCACCTCTCGCAATCGCAGGGATAAGCGAAATCCGGGATTTTCGAGATGATTTGTTCATCGCGAAAGCTCTCGGGGAAGGATTCGATGATTATGCCAGCATTTTGTGATGTTGGATCCTCGACTCGGGTCACTTCGCACCAGAACTCGAATAACTTTTTCACATCCTCCCTAGAAAACAGTTTTTTTTTACTTTAATTTCTCATCAAAGAATTCCCAATTAATCATTTTTTTAATGAACCACCATCACTGCCGCCTCTTAATTTAATTTTTTTGATTAATTTGCATTTAATCTGGACACATACACTACAGGGTGGTGGCCTGGTCAGTTTTTATTTCTTCGAAAACTTACTTTATTCTTGAACTCATATTGCGAAGGAGGAAAAGGGCGGACCTGTGCGACGAGGACTAAATTCGCTAGTTTTTTTTTTTTTTTTGGTTTTTTTGTTTTACAATTACAACATTCTACTGGGATTTCGTAACTGACTTTTGGAAGAAAATCACTTTTTTCTACAAATTTTTGTTTTTTTTCTTTGACTGAAAAAAATATTTCAGCGAGATGACGAAAACACAGAAGTTAACTACGCACACTTCAAGTTTTTTAGTCACGGTTCACGTAAAATTCAAGTGCCAAAAAAAAGAATTCATTGTATGAATGAAAAATTAAAGAGAAGTGTCAAAAAATTAATTTTCTTGGAACAAAAATGAATGGGAGAACGAAAGAAGAATGACAGTGGTTGGAGGAGGAAGTGATAAATTTGCAAAATTGGCGGAGATGAAAAGTTGCCATGGGGTGCGTTCATGAAGTTGGTAATGATTGTAGTGTTGAGTTTGGAATTAAATGTGTGACGTATCGTAAGTACGTAATAATTAGTTATAAGCCACCGTCGGACTGCTAATCGAATGAGTCTGATTTCGAATCCAGCTCATAGTAACCTTTTTTCCGCTATTTTATTTCCGAAAAAATGCATGGTTCCTGCGGGAGAAGTCTGAATAATTTTCTTTAACGAGTTTCGATGTAAATAATTTTATTTGAAGTCCATGAAAAGACTAAAGTCGTCATCAAGAGTTGTTAGAATTATATATTGTAAAAAAATAATCTAAATTAGCTAATAAAAAAAAAACAATTATCGTGAGTTTAAACATTTTGTGAGCATATGATAGGATAGTTTGGTTCAAATAATAAGGAAAACAATTGTTTTTATTGGATAAACTAAAGTTAATTTTTAACTTATTCTGATTCAATTAATTTTATTTTATAATAATTATCATTATGTATGTGGTTCGTCTCCAACTGTGTAGTTATTAAATCAATATTTATTTTTAATTAAAAAAACAAATAATTTTTATTTTTTTTATTTTATTTATTTTTTTTAAAAAACAAATTTAACACAGTTTTTGATAATTTAAATACAACGCGTTTCGGAAGTTTATATGCCATCATCAAGCGTAGTCGATATTTTGTACTGTATTATTTAGCTCTATTTAATTTGTATGGATTATTTGTTGTTATTGATGTTATTTATTCTAATTAGCTGTTGTCTCTTTTTAATTTGATGTGTCGTAGTGCAGTGTCATATAGCGGGTTGATCTTCTGGATCAATTTGTGGTTCAATGTGTTATCCTCCTCGATCTTGTGTGATTTGTAAATTTCATATTCTTCCAAGGCGTTATGTTCGAAGTCAGTATAATTATGTTTTGTCTCTATCAGGTGCATTGCATAGTTGGATTTTGAGTTTTTGTTTGGTTTATGTTCTTAAAACCTGTCAATGAATGCTCTTCCTGTTTGTCCAATATAGAATTTTTGGCAAACGTTGGGTTACTACCATACGACTGTCAAACTGAACAAAAAAAAATCATTTGACATTGCCTTATGTCAGTTCTGCCTGTATTTATATAATTTTCTGTGATTTATATTTACAATTTTGAAAAATGCTGTGTTGTGAATTTCTGTGCACATGCACAAATCAATTGACGGCTTACTGACAGAAATAATGCTCCATGATACACAGAAATACAAGGTGTACTCACTTTGGCTGATTCTTCTGATTTTTGTTCTTAGGGAGTGTAAATTAATGTATTAATTTGCCGATTTTGTTATTGTTTTTTTGAGTTTATTGTTCTTATAATCATAAAAAAATCGTTTAAACCTTCAATTTAAAAAAATAATATTCACTTAATAAATAAAATAATAATAAAAGAAGAATGTGACGTCATAAAATATCAAGATGGCGATTTGTATACATCTACTGAGCATACCTTGTATTTCTGTTTATCATGTAATGCTCTGGGAGATTAGGACACTGAGTGCCGACTAGATATGTCAACTTTATCATAGACGGCAAGGTCTGCATTTCAGCTGGTGTATAAGGTAAATGTGTGCATTCTCTTCACTTTTACCATTTTATCTTTCTGTTAGAAAACAGCATTTGTACATCCTTTCACTTAAAAGGGAAATAGGTCTCTGTCCAAGTGAACGGAGGACACAAATGTAATTTCAGACACACATTTTGGCTTTAGGGCGGAGTATGACATCATACAATGCTAAGGAGGCTTTTGACGCTGTATGGTTAGAAGGTTTTTAAATAAATAAATAAATTTACTGGCGCCACAGCTCCTTAAGGAGCCAAGGCCTAGTGACTTATACTCTCAACCATTCCTGTGTGTGTGTTGTTACTCTGCAAGAATGAGATGACATGAGATGCACTTTTTCGAGACAAATTTTACTCTTGGAGGTTTTGTCAGTTCCTCGCAAGAGGCAGTACCCCAGAAAAAAAGGTGGCTATGAACTGGATTTGAACCCAGGTTCTTTCGCTTAGCAGTCCGACACACTAACCACTAAGCCACGGGGCACTACTAGAAGGTTTTTATATAAAGTTAATCAGATGAGGCTTTACCATATGCTTAATGGTAGAAAATTTGCTGTTAAGAGTGGCTTCTACCTAGAGTCCACGATTTTACTTGAAACGAAAGGACACAATTTCTCTAAATAAAACAATAAAGAAATACCTATATTTTTTATTTTATTAAAAATACAGAGATCTTAGATCATCTTGTAATTTTTTTTGTAGTTTTTCATAGAAAAGAAATCTCACGAGAGAGTAAAAACTTTCTCCTTTCTGCGAATTTCTGCTCAAGAAGGCAGAAAAAAGAAAAAGTAGCAGCCAAACGTCAATTGAAAATTGAAAACAATAAAAAAACTAGTTTTAAATTGAGATATTTTTGAAAAACAAACTCAGATAGAACATTCACGTAAATTAAACATAAAAACGACGTAAGACGTTTACATTTTAGAGCTAAGAGTCCGGCTAATATCCGTATAATATATATATTAACATTAACGTAGAATATATATATATTATACGGATACAAGCTAAGCGTTTAGCTCTTCCGTTATACGTACTGAATACATCTTACAGACGTCAACGGCCACATTGTATTAACGTATATTTGACATATTATAGGTACAACATTGACGTATGTTAAACATAAAAACGACGTCGCCATATACGTTTGTAAATAAATAATTTTTTTTGATGGTTTATATATTTTTTATTTTACATTTTTTTGTGGTTTCCGCATTCTATAATTGATTTGTGATTTATTATTTTTGTTTATTATTTATTACTTATATTTATATAAAATGAAAGTACTTACCTCATGTCGGAATCGAATCCGGGTCCGTTTGGCACTAATAGTCTGGATCGGTAACCGCCCAATCTCTTTGTGGAATTCGTAGATATAAATCGGTATCACTTTCATCTAATACATGGAATCTTTGATGTTTATTAAACGTATATTATACGTTCATTGAATAACTTCAGATCTGATAATTGAAATCTTAAGATATTTAACAAATATTATATGTATATGAGATGTAATATATTCCACTGAGATATGTAGAACAAAACGCGTACAATAAACGTATCATGTTGATAGCAATGCAGTTGTATACATCTTTGTCATATAGTAGATGTTTCGTATACACACAATATATCGGGTTTTCCAATAAGGACAACTTTGAATTTAATTTGTGAACGAACCCTTTCACTAATCATCGAACTGTTATTGTCAATTTATTCAGTAAACTCAACATTTTCATCATGGTTAAGTACACGTGCGAGCAACGTCTGCAAATTATAAAAAAATTCTACCGAAATTCGGAGGCGGTGACTGTAACTTTAAGAGCGATGAATTGTTTAATTTCATCGCAAAATTATCTTCAGTGAAGAAGCTCATTTTTGGCTCAATGGGTTTGTCAATAAGAAAAATATGCGTTATTGGTGTTGTGAAAATCCACATTTGCTTCATAAATCACCACTTCATCCACAAAAAATAACTGTTTGGTGCGGTTTGCATGCAGGCGGCGTTATTGGGCCATATTTTTTCGTCGACGATAACGATCGTCAAGTTACTGTGAATGGCCAGCGTTATCGCGTCATGATTACCGATTATTTTTGAAACGAATTGGAAGATATGGAGTGGTGGTTTAAACAAGATGGTGCCACAAGCCATACCTTACAGTCGATTTATTGAAGAGTAAGTTTGATGAGTGTGTTATCTCAAGAAATTGGCCAGTCGATTGGCGATTTAATTCGTGCGATTTAACGCCTCTAAACTATATTCTTTGGGGCTATGTTAAGTCATTGGTTTATGCCAACAAGCCGACGTCGTTGAAAAAGCTCAGAGCCAACATTGAACACGAAATAGCGGTCATTCCGGCCGAAATGTGTGACTGAGTCATCAAAAATTGGGTCCAACGAATCGACCGCTACAAACGTGACCGCCGTGGCCATATGAATGAAGTCGAGTTCCAATCATCAATCAATGTTTTGATGGTTTGCGTTTTATTTAAAAAAAAGTTGTCAAGTCATTATTCGAAAACCCTTTTTTATTAATTATTTTTATTTTATATATAATATTTTTGTTATATTTTTTTAATGGGACATTTTTTTAAAAATTTGAGACACCTTTTTGAACACTTTTTAAAAAATTTCAAAGGTAACCCTTGTGCCAGCTAATGAATAACAAAAATTAAATTAACGAGGACACTTGATTTTGCATCACTAGTTTTAGTTTCCATTATTGTACTTTCTTTATAGAAATGCCATGTTAATCTGGGTGATAAATTAAAGCCACTATTGAAAATTATTTCACATAATATTCTCATGGTTTTCTAATGGCCAACATATGAAACCTTACCTTATAATTCACACCACCTGTATCAAACTGATTAATCAATTAATACCACTACACTGTAGTGCAGCTAAAGTTCTCTTAACTTCCTCTACATGCATAACATACACACCAACCTTATCTCAAAACCTTTGTGATAAGATCGTGACACACTTCCATGTGATCCAAATTTAGTATTTCTCTGTACCGTACCTCATCAAGTTCACATTCAAAGTCAATTTCGTTTTTAATGCTGCCCGTGGCTGTGCAAGATGAAGCTTCGCCAAAACATTCTACCTCGACGGCTTGTTGACATTGCGTGTTTCCTTCTAATATTTTTATTTACACCAATAACATATGTTTTCGAAATGATAGTTGTCCTACCAGCATTTCACGAATTCGGTGGTTTTTTTCATACATTCACTTGGTTAGCTGCGTTGTTTCTAATATTTCAAATCAAAGGCAATATGATTGCTTGCATGATGGTGGACACAAGTATTGATTGTAAGAGTGATTAAAGCAAAATAGCTAAACGAAAATAAATGACATAAGTATTTCTAGCGCTAAAAACAAAACCACCGGTCAATCCTGACAAACTAAAACTCTGGCGCAGTTGTGAAACTTGCAATAAATTAGTTCCTCCACGATCTTGGCACTGCAAAGTGTGTAAAATATGTATCATTAAGAGGGATCATCACTGTCTTTTCACCGGTTGTTGTATCGGCCATCTGAATCACAGATACTTTATGCTATTCGTTGTTTATCTGTTAATTGGTTCCACATACGCCCTAGTGTACAATAGTTTGTATTTGTGGTATTTGCGGGCAGGTCTTTATAGAAATTGGCTAACAGTATTGAAAATGACTTGTCCTTTGCTTATGTTTGTGACGGGATCGTTTTGGAATAATTTAATTTTGGTCATTTACAACTTGAATATTCTGGCTTTTGTATATTCGGCAGTTTTGTTTGTTTACCATGGAAGCATTGTGTGTCAAGGTGGTGTTTGTCATGAAAGGGGAAAAGGCCAGAAGAGGTATGACCTTGGATGGCGAAAAAATCTGGAGATGGTATTTGGTAAGGAAATGCACAAGACTTGGATGTCTCCACTTGTCAAAAGCCAGCTGCCACATGACGGTGTGGAATGGGAAACTCAGGATAGAGAAAAAAATGACTGAACAAATTTATTTACGTTATAAATAATAAAGTTACAAATTGATAGTTATTTTTGAAATTTTAAAGGTTTTACAAAAAAGGTGTGCGTTGCTGCACCGCACTTTTCCAAATAATAAATATTGATGTGTCCTTGATCAAAATGCAGAGTAATACTCTTGGATAATAAATTCAATTTTATTTCTGTAAAGGTTTTACAGTTAATTAATTAATTTAAGATTTATTATAGTTGGTATATTCAACTTATACAAATTGGTATATTCAATACAAGCAGAGAGCAGCAATAATTAATTACAATTAAAATCCTATTAATTTAATTTATCTAAGAATATTATCTATAAAGAACATTAAATTTAATTAAAAAAAAAAGAATTTTACCTGATTCCAAATTAAACTTTAAACAAAAGGACACAAGTTATAAAATTCCATTGTCGAGGTTAGTAAGTTAAATATGACGATTTCCAATAAATATCGTGTGTGCTCTTTCAAATGAAAGAGGCGAAAGTATATTGGAAATGTTCAATTTTTCATTTCAATTTTTTTCTAAAAGTGTTGCCACTTTAACAAAAAAGGATTTATAGCAAACACTTTAAATAAGACAAAAAAAGACTAAGTAAGTAAACTTTATTGAGATTTTTTTTTTGTTTTACATTGTATATTAATATGTAACAACATAGGTAAAGTTGTATCTTAAAGATTAAGATTGCCGACTTTGAATTGTCCGAGCTATACTTATTTTCTTTATTTTATTTATTTTTCAGTAGGAAAACAAAAGGGTTTTTACAAATTTTTTATGATTAAACCTCTTATTAAAATTTAAAGATGTCCACTCAAAAGACAACACATGTTTCGTTGAAAAGAGATGCTTATGAACTAAAATAGAATGGATAGAAAGAGGAAGAAAAATAATTACAAGATAAGACAGAGACAACTAATGTTGTTTCTGTCGAGAGACTAAGGCACTAGCTTACTAAGTATGGGTGCTGTTACTGTGAGTATGACAACTAAATCAGTCTTAACAATTGTGTTTTATGTATATATATATATATATTTTTTTAGGTGACACATATTTACATACATAGGAGTTTCATATATATTTATACATTTTTTGTTTTTATCTTATAGATACTTCTTAATATATTAGTTCATATTTTGATATGTTATATTGCCTCTAAGTTTGCTTAGTTAAATATCTACTTATACTAGGACATTTAATGATACAAAATTAACTTAGGAACTTAGGTAAGATAATGTTCACAGCCAGAGTTTACATGAGGAAAATTGTTTTTATTGTTGAACTAACTTGGTGGTATGAGGTAGGTACATAGTTTTATAGAATATATAAATACATTTAGTTTGGTTCTTTTACTTTCATTCTAATTATATTCGGGCATGTAAAATTGCTAGCCCCTATAACTGCTTGGCAGTTGCTTTTTGTAAAACGCGGAAAGAAAAGAGCTGTCATCGTTTGCAATTTGGAAATATGGATCAGAACCCTCATTCAGTATGCTTATTGGGGACATGTAGTATCTTTCGATGATTGAGAACTGCATGTTTTTTGTATATATTTCTTGTAATACGGAATTTTCATGGTTTTCTAGTCGTGAGATTCTTTTTTTTGACATGGAAATTAGGTAAGAGGGATTTGTTGCTGAACCATTTACCGATGGCTTTCTACTTTTGGAAAGGCATTTTCTAATCACTTGCCTTTCAAATCTTTTATTCAGAGAGATTCTTACGTGGGAATTCATTTTGAGTCTTTCGTGGAGATTAACTCCTAAATATTTTATAGACTCTTTGAGCGGTATAGATTTGCCCTCAATTATGAGTTTTAGCTGTTTACTTTCGCGAACTGTAAGATGGTGGCCCTTTCCCGATGCATTGCGGAAGCTGATGAGCTCGCTTTTATTAAAATTGATATCTATTCCCCATTTTCTATAATAGGTCGTGATGCTATTTAAATGTTTTTTTACTTGGCCAAGAGCATTATGCGGTCTTTCATGAGCACTAAAAATGATTGTGTCATCAGCATATAAGATTGCTTTTGAGTTATTAATTTGGATTGGGAAGTCATATAGATAGATATTTAATAAAAACGGTCCTAGGATAGAGCCCTGAGGAACTCCTGCAAGGATCGGAATCGAAGTTGAAGTTTCTTCTTCGAAGTGAATGTAGAGACTGCGGTTAGATAGAAAACTGTGAATTAGTTTAATAAGATATGGAGGAACGTTTAGTTGTGTGAGTTTGTAGACAAGACCGTCATGCCAAACGGAGTCGAACGCTTTGGTTAAATCAAGAGCACAGGAGCACTGTGCATTTTTGTGACCTCAGGTTGTTCAGTGTATTATTTTGGAGATATAATAACGCATGCTCTGTGGAGTGGCCTCTCTTAAAACCAAATTGTTGATGCTGGGTTTCGTTCCTATCTATCAGAAAATCTTGCATCTTG
The DNA here is from genome assembly GCA_963971375.1 of Platycheirus rosarum. Lineage (NCBI taxonomy): Eukaryota > Metazoa > Arthropoda > Insecta > Diptera > Syrphidae > Platycheirus > Platycheirus rosarum. The sequence continues at coordinate 35,007,497 of OZ020510.1, read as the reverse complement.
CAGGAATACTTTTTCAAGTATTTTGCCTATGTTAGACAACATTAAGATAGGACGATAGTTCTCTATACTGTTTGAACTCGCTTTTTTTAAAGGAATTAGCTTAGCATACTTCCACTCCGACGGAAAGTAACAATTGTTGATGCAGTTGTTGAGTATTGGGGTTAGGTATTTTGCCAATGTGGATTTGATTTTTCTTAAAACAAAGTTTGGGATGTTGTCGGGACCGGAAGACATTTAGTTATTAAGAGAACTGATTATGGATTCTAAAAAATCAGGCGAAATTAAATTTGGATTATGTTGGGAAAGTGAACTATTTAAGGTTGAGAAGGTATCTATTTGTAAGTTGTTTTTCCAGGCCAAAAGTCTGATGAACTTTTAAGGCATAAAGGCTAGCATAATAAGAATTAAAGGCCTCAATTTTTCTATCGGTGTAGTTAGAATCCTATTGCCCAGGGACAGTTCTTGATTCGATATTTGTTGGGATTTTTTCCTACCTGTTATTTGATTTATAGCTTTGAAGACGGTAGAACAGGGTTTTAGGCTATTAAGTTTTGCTCGGAATCTACTGTTATTCTCACATTTTATAATATCTTTTATTATATTGCTAAGACATCTTATTCTTGAGGATAACTCTGTATACTCTATGTTCGTTCGGCTGCCAAATCGGTGAAATGGTCTTTTTAGTTGTTTTTTCCAAGATTGCCTGACCTTAAACAGTTTCAGTGTGGATTCTGAAATCGTATGATGTTATGATTTGAATAATATTTCCCTACTGTGGCTGTTAATACTGGAAGTTAAAGAGTTCTTAATGTTTGAGATTAAGTCATCAATTTCTTGATTGGTAAGATTTCTATTGGTTGGAATGGACAGAGTTTCGAGCTGGGCATTAAGAAGGCTGTTAAAATTTGTCCAGTTGGTGTTTTTGAAGCATCTCATTTTCTGAGGCAAAGAAAAAAAGGGGAAGCATATTGAAGTTGAATACTCATAAAAACTGAGTAGTGATCAGAGAGTTAGACAAGCAATATTCGGAGTTAAGTGATTAGGGATCTATATAAGACCCAGAACTGGGGCGGGTAGGGCCTTCAGGAGCTATAATATCAAAATCAAGGAAACGGTCCCTGGTGTACCATTGAGCAAGATGGTTACCATTAAGGTTTGATGTGCTATCACCCCACAAAGGGTTGCGGGAGTTAAAGTCCCCACCAATTATTATAAACTCATAATCACGTAAGCAATCGAAGAGATCATCTTATGCTGATTGTATGTTTAAACCAGTATTGCATGGAATATATATTGAAGCTATAGCTATGGTTGTGGCGGTCTCTAGGAATGTGACTGGTAATAAAGCTATTGTTGCTGAAATAGTGTTATTGTAAACATTTTTTTTGATAGGATTTGTACTTGTTATTAAGTAAAATGCCCGTACCACGGCCATCACTATTGCATATAAGGTCATACTCATTGTTAAACCGAGATCTATTTTTTTTTTTGTCAAACAGGTTTCTTGTAGCAGAAGGGCTAGAGGTTGAGTTTCTTTCAGGAGAAGTTCAACTTCGATTTGTTTATCTGGTGAAAAAGAGTTTACATTAGCGGTTATGGTTTTCAAATTCATGGTGGGGTAATTGTAGCGAAAAAAGCCAGGTAGGCTTCTGGTTTTTGGAGGTCATCCAACTTAAAGTATTCTGGCCAGAATTCACGAATTTTGGCGAATAATTGGATAAATGGAACTCCAAAGAATTTTTGCGATTCCTGCAAATCAGCCAGAACGTTGTTGTTTCCTGCTGTTCCAGTCTTAGGCGTTGAGGGATTCTTACCCTCAATGCATCAGCAAATGATAATCCTTTTTGGGGGAAATTGCCAACAATGTTTAAAACTGAGTGATTCAGTTCATCTTTTTTGTTAGACTTAAATATTTTAAACGTTTCTCTTTGTTTAAGGAGCTCCTTTCTCCTAGGACAACCTTTGTAGCTGGCAGGGTGACCAGCAACACCACAGTTGACACAGGAGGCTATGGAACTGTCATTTTTTGCACAATTACCAGGCTGGTGCTCATTAAGGCGTTTGACACACTTTAAGGTATGGGAACAATATGCTGACACATGTCCAAACCTCTGGCATCTGTAGCACTGCTTGGTACCAGAGCTCTTTATTGATTCCCAGTATATTCTATGCCTCATTAAATACTTAATGTTTTTAATTTTTGAGAGGGTCTCTCTGTCGTCGACTGTACAAATAAAACATGTCCAGTGGGAAGTTATTTTCTTTGGACCATTTAGTTTCGAAGAGTTTAACGGTAACACTGAGCGAGGGGTCCAGTTTAATAATCTCTGAACTAATAATTGAAGGAGGAAAGTTTGCCGGAAAACCTTTTAAAATAGTATGGAACTTTTTCATTTCCTTTGGCGCAAATGAAAAAGCATCAACATTATTTGATTTAAATTGTTCAAGTAAGAGGCTATGCAATTTTACATCCCTAACAAAGATTTTAAGTTTCCCGAAACCCTTTGAATCGAACTTGACTAAATCCAAGTCTATATTTGAAGTTTTAAAAAATTCAATAATAGTTTTAGAACTTACACTTTTTGCGAATATTGGTGGGCACCAGATTGCCGATGTATCCTTAAGAGAAGGCCTGTTTCTTCTGTTGTTGCTGTTTGTATCCTCGTCGCTCTCGCCGCTCACGTTGTTGCCATTGGGGTTGTCATCGCCAACGAAGTTTCCGTTAATATTGTCCAGATTTTTGTGCACTGCGTCTGTTGAGATCCTTCGTTTTGTTCTTCTACGTCGTCATCGCTTAGGATGGCATACCGATTCACGTTGTTGATATTATTTGCTGGTTTTTTAGCTACCCTTTCAGCGCCTTTTTCGTTCCAAAACATAAGTATATGTGTCCTTGTCACCAAGGAAGTTTCTTAGCACATTGCTAGTTTCAGTGGATATATTTTCTATTGGCGAGGACGCCGCTGTGGTGAGAGAGAAAATGTTTTATGGTGCTGAGAAGATGTTTTTTAACTATAACTGTTTCGCTCATGTTCACTGCTGTTGTGCTGGTTTCGCAGATCATTGTGTCGTCCATTTCATTTGTGTTGGTTGTGGTGTGAACAAGCCACCGATTCACTCTTTTTTCAATCATAATTTTTTCTTGCGCATTTAATAACTACGAAGGCGGTTTATTCTAATAATCCATTTTAGGATTTTTACTTAACGTCCTCGGCTTATCCGGTGGTACCGTAGATACACTTGGATTGGAAGAACTTCCATCCATAGTAGCACAGAATGACTCGTTTTAACTAAAACACAATAAATTACGCGGAGGTCACTTAACAGGCCGACTCCACACGATATCTGTATTGCTAACCAGATCTCTGACATAAATATCAAACCATTTTCTTTTTTCTTCGCTGGGCAGTTCATGTCTTGATATTTCAGTAAAGCAAGAGAGGCTAATGTGTTTGTTTCTCTGACAAAAGTCAAAAGATAGAAATTCTTCTTCTTATATTTGTTAATTTTATCATTTTAAAACATTTATTCCATTAAAAAAATATAGATGTTGTCTCATTTACTCTTGTTAATATACATAAACTAATAAAAATATTGTATTCAGGCTTTTTTACTGCAAACTAAATTTGTAAAGCGCACAAAAAGAGCAACTACCCGCATGAGAGACAAAAAATAATGAGATGAACCCTAAAAAAGAAAGAAAAAACACAAACGTCAAATTGTTATCAAGACATCGATGTCAAGATAGAACCGCGGAGAGAGATGTCTAACATCCCAACAGACTCCGAAACAACGCGACTCCATTGGATATTTCATCTCATGTTGAAGATTATGAGAGAAATTATATCGTGTGGAGTCGGCCTGTAAAAAACTTCTGAACATTGTGAGAACACAAAGCCGAATCACAAAAAAAGACTTATTTTGATTTGATGACAGTGTGTATCAATATAAAAAGTGCCAAATTAGCTAATTAATAAAATGTATGGTTTTTAAATTTTACAAATATTATAATAAATGGGCAGTACGTTCGTAAGCAAAGTTCTTACGCTTCGCTGGGCAAACTATTTTTTTTCAGAAATATTTGAATTAAATTAAAACATTATTTATTGCTTTTTTAAATATTTTTGATTTTTTTTTAATTATTTCAATTTGTTTTGAAACAGAATTAAAAAAAGCTGATAAAAGCTATTCAAACACTCATGAAACATTATGAAATTGATGAAAATCTATATGCATACATTATATTTTTTAAAACATTTATTAGTCAAAATACCAAGTCTTACAATGTTTTGTTTGGAACCGAGGATAAACACAAGAGTTGTAGTTGTAGTCCGGGAGGAACACCTGCCGTAGGACAACCTACCTCATAGAGTCAATGGAAAATGTTGCCATTAATAAATAATGGAAAATTACATCAAATGTACAAAACCGCTGGTCGGCAAAACTTTTTTTTGTCCCTTTGGCCGTAAAATGGCCATTTCGGATCAATGAACAAATGGGATATCAAATGAAAGCTTCAGCGATACTCAACCTTTGGCTCGTTGAGTTTTTTAAGTGGCCCACTTGGCATAGTTACATAAAATCCGATCCAAAAACCGAAGAACAAAAATAAATAACCAAGACTTTTAAAATACTGAGTTGAGAAGAACTACCAATAACTGACAGCAAACATCGGAACATCGCACGACCAAAAATGTCATCAACACTTTTATCCCGTTCCATTTCCAAATGGAGCACTGAGTTTGGGCTCTATTGACAGAAAACTTGACTTCCTGAACACAACACAACAGAGGCGAGTTCATAATAAAGCTGCAACCGTGAATTTCTACGTTAGTTTGGTTAAATTTTACATTTGCCACTCGTTTGTTGCAAACAAAATCAGCGTGAAATAAATTGATCAAAATTATTTTTGTTTTAATAAAAATATTTAAAACATCGCAGATTCAGCTTCTCCCGTTTTTCGTTTTGTGTTTTCGAAAATCCGAAACCTTATCCAACTCGAACTTTAAATCTGTTCTGTTCTGTTCAAAGAAATATGGGAAAAAGAAGAATACGTAAAATTTTATAGCATTGTCCCCGAAAAAATATAAAACAGTCCAAAAATGTGCACAAATTCTTTTAAAATTGCTTGGATCTACTTATGTTTGTGAATCGTCATTTTCGCGAATAAAATATGCAAAAAGTGTACAGAAATAAAATTACGGATTCTCATTTAGACGATGAAATAAGTTTAGCATACCGCATTAAGCCAGATCTTGAGAAAGTTTTAAAAATCTGTTCACAATTCTAGAAATCTCATTAAAAATTTGTCATTGTTTGTGTTAAAATAACTTATTTATTAATTAAAAAAAAAATAAATAAAAAGGAAATTCTTTTTAAAATTTAAATAAACAAACCAAAATTAAAATTTGTTTTTTTTTAAACTTAAGTTAACCAATATTTATTTTTAATTAGGAAAGAAAAAAATCGATAAATTTTACATTATTAGATTATTAGAATTTGTTTTAATTAAAAATCTTTTAAAAATACAAAATTTACACAGTTTTAATAATAAACGCGTTTCGGAATAAATTCTACCATCATTCTCCTAAAAAAAATTCGATACTGACTCAAGAAAATTTGAAGAAATGAACAGTATTTTTTTTTTTTGTAAAAAGTGGTCGGACGCATGTTAGGCCCATGTTAAGTTTGCCTTGTAGAGCACACTGCGCGGGCATTAGGATGATAGGGCCTCCCCTCCCTATCATCCTAATGCCCGCGCAGTAGGAGGTGTCAATTAACATTGGTTTTGAATGAAAATGGCAAGGGAAAATCTCGCCGGGTGAACTATTTTAAATTCGTGTTGTTCGGGTAAAAAAAAGAATCCCTATATTTCACGGTGCGTCCGAAATTGGGCTCAAGGATGAACGGTTCGGTTAGCGGATTTAAGCAACGAGATTTCAAAATATCAAAATAATGTTCACACCAACTTGAAAATTTCACATGTTAAAATCTGCAGTTAATAATAGAAAGAACAATCTGCGATGAGATGATTCTCCTCTACTTGGTTCTGCTCTACTGTTATTAAGTCTATTCCAATTGATTTATCATCATCATGATCATCATCGGTGGAACAACCGGTATCCGGTCCGGGCCTCCTTCAACAAGTTCTTCCATACATCCGGATTGCTGGCTTCGAGCATCCTGGTCCACGCCATACTTCCAAAGCAAGCAAGGTCTGCCATACAAAGAACTGCAAAAGACTTTGCGAGCTGGTTCCCCTTCGCTCATGCGAGCTAGGTGCCCAGCCCACCGGAGTCTACCCAGCTTTCTTTTTTCTACAACATCTGCTTCGAGGTAGATTTCATACAATTTATGATTGTATCTTCACCGGAATCCGGAAAACCGGAATTGGTTTCTATGGTAAGGTTTCTGGATTTAAAGAGACTTGACAGACTATAGTAGGTTCTGGATTTTAGCAGCCCCCCGTGGAGAGTCGATGAGGGAAGAGTAAGTCTTGGAAACAGAGTGCCGGGCGTAAGAAAAATGTTTTACTTAAATCAATTGCTGAACGGACAGCTTACGGAAAAAAATGGAGACTCCATCATTTTAAGAGGAAGACTTAATGCTGCGGCACCAAACATTGGAGATATACAAAAAGCGATTAATCGGCTCAAAATTACCAAGACCTCAGGAGCCGATGGCATATACTACCTGCCGGGCTGATCGAAAAGGGGGGTTAAAACTACATCAAGCAATGCATGAAATAGTAAGAGTATGGAAACATGAAGAAATGCCATAAGACTGGAGAAATAATAATGTGCAGCAATTATAACATTGTTGAGTACATCCTATAGGATATTTTATCTATTCTGAGAACGGATCGTCACACACGTGAAAACCATAAACAACGGCAACTATCCATGTTGTTTCATACCAGCCAAATCAAAGATTGATCAGATCTTTACCTTAAGGCGGACAGTGGAAAAAGTTTGGAATTTATTATTCGAACATATCACGTTCTTATAGATTTTAAAGCCTCCTACGATAGTATAGCCAGGGTAGAACTTAATAAAGGCCATGCGAGAATTCAGCTTCTCAAAATAAGCTAATACCAACTTGTAGGCTGACCATGACCAAAATTACAATCCAAGTTAAAGGAGACGATTTGCTGCCCACACCAATCAACATCTTTATTGAACTCCGACAAAGAGATGGTCTGGCACGGTGGCTGCACTCTTTTTTTATAATTCACGCGCGCACAAGGGACTATTTGTTTCCCTTTTAATGTAGAACACACTGCGCGGTCATTACGAAGATAGGGAGGGGAGTGATGGAGGTGTCGATTAACATTGGTTTTGAATGTTTGCAGATCAAAATGGCAAGGGAAAATCCCGCCGGGGAAACTATTCCAAATTCGTGTTGTTCGGCTAAAAAAGAATCCCTATATTTCATGGTACGTTTGAAATTGAGCTCAAGGGTGAACTGATGGGCATTCCTTGCGAGACGTGTATTACGGGAAAAAACTTTTAAGGTTAGAAATGCAGCTGGCTACTTCGAGTGAACATTTTTTATTAAAGAAACGATAAAATAAGGAAAGACATGAAACGGTGTTCGGCAATTGTTTCAGCGGTAGTTCTATTTTCTATCAACCTTAACGCTCGATTTTGTATTCTATCAAGCAGGTGAAGCGATGTTTGCGAAGCACCTGCCGAGAGGTGCTAGTTATACTCGAGTTTAGGGCGCATAAGCTCTTTATAAATTGTAACCAGATCAGATGGGAAAAATACTTCTTACACCGATACAGAAAACATAAGCACATAGCAGCATTCTTAGCGATCTCAAAAATATGTTCGTTCCAACGGAGGTCGTCTTTGACAAACATACCCAGTACTGAGATCTTTCCGGTTTCATCGATGTAAGTGCCATTCATGGACAATGGTATTAGGGGTTTGTTTAGATTTAACGACAGAATACAGCATTGAGTTTTCGAAGCATTAAACTCCACATGATTCCTATTACCCCATTTGACAATGCTGTATTAATCGGAGTTTAATGAGCTTGACATACGTTACCGTTGCAATTGTACGTCCGAAGGCGAAGGACGAAGGACGAAGGGCACACCAGCATTTATTTTGTGGGAATTAGACTTGAATCCGTCCAATACAACTTGTATTGAACGGTCCAGAAGATAGCTTCTAATCCAACGAACAAGAGTATCATCGATCCCAAAAGCACGCATTTTCGATAAGAGAGCTTCATGCCAAACTCTATCAAATTCCTTAGAGATATCAAGAGCAATAATCTTACTTTCACCAAAACGATGTAAAGATTTGTTCCACTGTTCGGTGAGATATTTCATCAGTGTCCCTATTCCGGTTCTATGAAAAAATTAAATGATAAAATTCTTTTCAAGGTACTTTTTATACGACTTTTTCATTTTGTCATTTCATTTTACTCAACAACCTGATTCTTCTCGTTTATTCTGTGAAAAAGTAAGCTGAATAGGGCTTAATACTCATACTTGATACACACAAATGAAAACTTTTGTTATTCATTAGTGTGTATTTGAATTTTTATGCAAACAATTTATCAGGACGTAATGTTTGATGATAAATAAATTTTCAAATGAAAACATTTTGACATAAGTTTTTATTGTTACACACGACCAGAATCGCAAAGGGTGCTTTATCAGTGAAAAGTGTTTTCACAGATATTTTCATAGAACCGAAATAGGGCACAGATCACCAGTGGAACGGGTGCTGCGTAAGCCATATTGACGATCATGGAGAAGCTTTCGATCTTAGAAAGATTGGATGTTAGTGCTATGGGTCTAATCTCTTAAATGCGTTCAAGAGTGAAGTCTTTTACTTCGTTTCATTAGGCCAAATGAGCTAATTTCGTATCAAATTTCCAAATTTGATTCCAAACTATCTCATTTCCCATACAAAATCATATTTCAAAATTATCGCATTTCCACTTTATTTCGACGTTATTAGGTTGCAATTTATGAAATGTGAAGTTGAACACACCTTTTTTTGAAAAATTTTGAATCGCAATTGAACACGATTCTATAACAAACGTCAAAGTTGACATTATTTAAAGTCAAAGTAGAAAATAAAAAGGTAAGAGGTCACGACTGGGTCACACGTACTTGCTTTATGCCTAATTACGGTAGAAGGCTAGATATTTAAAAGAAAACAATTATTTATGTATAAATCATAAACTGGCAGACATACATTTTTTGTCACTAACTTTCTTGGGCTTCTCTATGATCCATATTTCATATTTGATTTTTGTCTCAACTTTTCATTTTCAAGAATCCTAAACTCTCCTTAAGGTACCAAGTAAGAAATTGTCAAACGAAATTTGCAAACTTAGATGAAAACAATTTTTCTGCAAATTTCGAAATGACGTAATTTCGACTCTTAATGAAAACGTAGTATCCCAGTAGATTCAAAGCAAAACAGACACACGTTACGTTACATTATGATATTACCAAAAACACCCTATTCGTTATTTTCAATATTTTATATCTCTTCTTCGTTCAAGCTGTCAAAACCAAGAACCCAAGAAGTAAACAAAAGAAATCCCATCAATCAAAAAATTCACAATTCGCATTCGCACCAAAAGCGCCTCGGATTTAGAGAACCAACAAGTTTATAATTAAATAAATCACAACGATTATTGATGGAAGGCGTAATAAATTGATTTATTAGTTTACCTTGCATTCAATCCAATTGAATCTCACATGACGACAGTATTATTTTCAAATTCTCACATGACACAGTAACCCAGTTTAGTTTCAATTGAACTTTTCTACAAGTGAACACAACATCGGAGCACAATGCGTCTGCGGAATAATTTCCTGCCACATACCTTGGCTGATATTGGATGTTGTCTCTTAATTGCCACTTTCATTCCAATCACATTCGTTTTCGAATTGACGGTGGTTCTGCCAGAATTCCATGAATTCGGTGGTTTGTTTTACTGGATTACCCTAGCTGCAGGTTTGTTCCTGATAATGAATATTAAAGGAAACATGTTGGCGTGCATGTTAGTCGATACCAGCATCAAAAGTAGGAATAAAGTGGGGTTCTCTTTCAATTTAACCTCTATCTTTTCAGATCAAATCCTCATCCCACCTACTGATCAGGACATCAGAAAGCTCTGGCGGTTGTGTGCGGTTTGCGAGACAATGGCTCCGCCTCGCTCGTGGCATTGCAACACCTGCAAAACCTGCATCCTCAAACGTGACCATCATTGCCTCTTCACCGGGTGCTGCATAGGACATCGGAACCATCGATACTTCCTCATGTTCCTGGTATTTCTCATGATTGGATCGCTATACACGACCATATACAACTCCATCTACTTCTGGTGGATGCATGCCGATACCTATGCCAACTATCTTACCTTGTTTAAGATGGTGTTTCCAATGCTGATGTTCACTATGGACTCGTCATGGACAAACTTCTATTTGCTTATCTACGAGCTGAACGTGATTGCCCTTGCCTACTCCTTGGTGCTGTTTGTGTATCACGGACAAATTATACTCAGAGGAGGAGTGATCCATGAGAGGAGTGCCTGTAAGTATGATCTGGGCTGGAAAAAGAACCTGGAGATGGTTTTGGGATCCAAAATGAAGATGGTTTGGCTTTCACCGTTTGTCGAAAGTCCACTGCCTCATGATGGAATCAATTGGCATGGATTCCTGAAGTTGACGCAGAAGAATCGATAGTCGAAGAGATGTTTTACAATTTTTGTATTCTAGTCATTGCACTTGTCAATCTTAGTTCAAATAAATTAAATTTCCCAGAGAAGTGTCTTAAAAGTGGAGACCCTCAAGCCAAGAAACAACAAAATTCTGTTATTTTTACAATAAAACTTTATTTGTCTTAAATGCCTACTCCGCCAGGTATCCCTCGCCCACCAAACTCTTCAACTTGGACACATGCACCTCGTTCAGTGTGAATCCTTTGTGTATGATCTTCGCCAGCTGCATCGATTCCATGTTATTCTCCACGCAATATTGCAAGCAATTCATCGCCAAACTGGGCGCCTTGTTGGTTACACAGGCCTGCACAAACTCCAGAGCACACTGATCCGACGGTGTCCCAGGAATCTTGTGCTGATCTCTGTCAATCGTTTCGAACACTTTAGTGGCCATTTCGAAGTTTCCTCCACGTACTAAGAGCGTCAGGATGTCTCCAATCATTTGTCCGGTAAACTGAAGTTTGTAAGTAGAGCGAGTATCGGCGGAATCTGTGACCTTGTTGTAGACATCAAGACCCACCCGGGTAAAGTGTTCATCGAGACCGGCATGCAATGGATTCTCGGGGTTCGGTTTGTTTTCGATGATTATTTTCAAAGCCCGATTGAGTAGACTCTCTCTATTCATGAGGTTGAAGGAAACAATATCGGACCACATGCGAGGCATCAGCTGAATGGCACCATTAATCTCGACTGCTTTGATGATTTCCTCCATGATGCCAGGTTCCGGGATGTAAATATTAGGAACAAGACGGTCATAGGTGAGCATAAAGTCCTCCAGAGGTTCCGTTTGGCAGAGGAGGGCGAACAAGTGACGATAGTAGATGCTTTCTTTATAGGAATCTCCAATCAAATCGTAGTTTTTGCCAGTGTGCAGGAGGGCATCGACTTTGTTGGCCAGCGATTTGTCATGCAGATGATTCCTGCAGACATCCATTGCGGTGACAAAGAAGAAGATATCTTTGGGATGGGCTATGGTGAACTCCTTGCCATTGATTTCGTTTAGAATGTCTGCAATCACATGGGAAACTGGACCACGATCACGACAGAAGTTGATCAGGACGTAATAGTAGGTTCCCAAACTTGGTTCGACTCCCAAACTCTTAAATGTACTTAGGACCTTCAATGTGCATACTCGGGCTAGCTTAAAGTTGCCCAAACTGCTAATTACTTCCAGAAGAGCATTCATTGTTCCAAGGTCTGGTTTAAGTTCTAGTTGATTCATTTGCTGGAGCATTTCCTGGCAAAATTCCCAGCGTTGATCGGCGGATTCTTTGAGGAAATTAGCTGTACAGATAATCGAGTTAAAGGTTTTCGTGTCCAGTTTGATTTGTTTTTCGGCAGCGTATTGGAAGAGAGCATAAGCCCGCTCAGTTTGTCCATACTTTGCCATTCCACGGATAATAGCGGCGTAGGCTTGTGGTGTCTTCGGTTCGATTTCGTTAAAAAGTTGTTCAGCCAAATCGCCGTCTTTCCAGGTTTTTCTTGGGCGATTTGCGCTATTCTGGGAGTCGTTGAACCATCTTTCTTCAATGAACTCTTCTGGAACTGGCTCTTCATTGTTGTAGTAGCAAATAAGTTCGAGGAGACTTTGTTTGAGGTCTTCGGCAATGGGTAGACCTTTGGTCTTCATTAGATTGTAGACAAACACAGCATCTGTGAGTTCGGAATTTTGAATTAAGTTCTGCAATGAAGTTTCATCGACTTCAGATTCCTCAGTGAAGACCATTTTTGGAGCAAAAGCTTCAACTGGCGGTTGGGCTTCTTGGTGCTGGAATTATAAATGCATTTCTGTTTGAACTTACAACAAGAGTTTAGTTTACTTACCATAAAGAATCGACCATGTTCGTTTTTGATCCATTTGGCTGCTTTTCGTCCAGATTCCTGTGCCATTGCAAAGGTTCGTTTGGTCACATTCGACTGAGGAATTAAATATGGATCATCGTGGTATTTGAAGTGGGCAGCTGTGGGATCTGATTTGACAGTGCTGGACAAAACAAGTAGGATTTCTGTTGAACTACGAGGAATTCGATTTGGAATCTCAATGTGCTCCTCAGCTGAAGATGTAACTTGTCCTGCAGATGGTTTGTTAGAGCTGCTGGTGGTGTTCACGAAGGTTTTAGACGATGTTGAGAGCAATTGACATCGCAAACGAGCGAATTTGTTTAGCGGACGTGCAAAGAACATTTTATAATTTATTTATTTTCCAATAGAATGGGAAAAATAATGGAATTTGTATTTTTTCTGCTAAAATTACTATTTTTTCACAGTTGCGGAGGTTATGTTCGATTATTTAGGAAATGAGAAAAGTCAAAAGTGACATAACGCAATCAGCTGACAGGATGAACCCGTCGGAACGAATGAATTTATGCTTAAACAACATTCACACTAATGATAATTCATTTCGTTTTTTGATTTTTGAAAATAGAATTTCTTATTGTTTTTATTAAAATTATATGAAAACAAAAAATTTGTGAGTTATATAAATAAAAAAATTAAAGATTTTCAATGCATTATTGTTGAAATATATATGTATATAAAAAACAATGCAACAAATCAGACAGAAGACTTGACACTTAAAAGTTAAAATTTTTTGAATATTTTAAGCAATGATTTCAATGTTCAGTAGATAGGTTACAATTATTTACAATTATTTACGAAGGACAAGATAACACACCTTAATGCACTCTTAAATAGAATCAAAAGTGAAAACAATGTTCATAGAAGTTTCCCGGAACGAATAAAGAGCAGGTTATTATACAGTACAGCGAAGTCGGAATTTGGCGGAAATTGTAGAAGAATCAAGGAAAAGTGAAGACAAGAGGGCTATACGAAATTACCAATGATATATAGAAGACCAACTCCGAAGTTGAAAGAAACACTTTTGCTAGCTACTTGTTCTACCTCAAATCATCTCAACCTTTACACACATAATCAAGTTTTGTATTACTTGCTCATCGTTTCCTGATTGCTGGAAGCTTGCTAAAGTAATTCCTGTACCTAAAAAACCTCATCCATCATCTTGTGCTGATTTTAGGCCTATAAGCATCTTTCCCTGCCTGTCAAATCCTAGCGAATCAAATATCTAGCCACGTTAATCACCATAATTTATTTTCTTCTGTTCAGTCGGTTTTCCGTCCTTACCATAGCTGTTCTACAGCAATGGTAAAAGTAAAGAAGATATTCGAATTCAGTATGATCAAGATAAATTGACTATTTTGTGTTTGCTGGACTTCTCAAAGGCTTTTGACAGAGTCAATCACGAAATCCTGTGCAAAAAACTTAATTTGTATTTTGTTTTTAGTAGATTAATTAAGAACTACCTACTTCAGCGTAGTCAAAGAGTAAAAGTTGGTGATACTTTTTTCTGAATCTTTGAGTTTGCTTGCAGGTGTTTCTTAGGGTTCTATTTTGGACCCTCTGTTGTTCTGCATGTTTATCAATGATCTCCCGCAAGTATGCCAAAATGTCATGTTACATCTTTATGCTGATGATGTTCAAGTGTATTTATCTCGCCCATTTAATTTATTAGAAGACCTTATTTGTAGATTCAATGAAGATCTTTGCGGGATCTACAACTGGACCCTTTGCAATGGACTTACTTTAAATCCTGCCAAATCACAAATAATTGCAATTTCAAAAAAGAAGTTTGATGTAACAGCCCTTCCCCCTGTTCTTATATCGCGTTTCGAACTTAATTTTGTAGATAGTGTCATGAATTTAGGGTTCAAAATAAATCGAACTCTTTCTGCTAATGATCATATTAACCTCTCAGTTGGCCGTATCTATGGTGGTCTCCGTAAATTAAACCTTTTTTCTCACCTTACTCCTATAGATACTAGGCTGAGACTTGTTAAATCCCTGTTACTGCCTATTATTGATTATGCTGCTGTTGTTTACTGTACACCAGATTCGCACTCACAGCATAAACTATCTGTTGCTTTTAATGACATGGTTAGGTATATTTATGGTCTACGAATTTGACCATTTTCCCAATACCATCAACGTGTCCTTGGATGCTCGTTTATGCAATTTCTTGATTCAAGATGTTGCATATTTCTGCATAAAATAATTTTCAAAGAAGAGCACCTTCATATCTCTTTGATAAGCTCCGCTTCGCGCAGTCAACCCGTACAATTATTTTAGAATTTTAATTAGAATTTAAAATTGAAACAGCAATTTGAAAGAGGATATATATATATAGGTACAAAAACTAATTAGAATTAGAAATAGTTTCTTCCGATCTTAATTGTATTATTTTTAAGTAATATAAAAGACTTCGTCTTACTTGTACGCCATAATAGATAAATAAATAAATTAAATTAAATTACTTAATGAGATCCAGAGTTCATTCTTCCAGGGACATTTAAAAAAACTTTCCAACAAGTGCAAGGATCAGAACCGTGATTCTTCTTCAAAAACCAACAAGGCGCAGTTGCACTTGATGATGGAATATCAGCAAACGAGTTCCGGAGAGAAAATCCTAAGCAGCAGCTTGTATTTTGTTTTAACTGGTTAAGCTCACGAAACCTTTGGAAGGGATTGGAAGGACAGAGTTATCGTCACAAGTTACTCAAGAAAGAAAGAAAAACTACAATAATTCGTCAGGTATCACCATTTCGCTTCTCTTCCAGAAGTTGATAGCAACTATTAGTTTCCTTTCTCCAGTAAATTTATTCAGAATTGAGTCAAGACTCAAAAGGCAGCAAGCCGGTTTTTGCAACTGCTGATCATGCTTCGAACACATTACACCTCGTAAATTGTATTGAGACAATCAATTTTATTCCAATCACAGCTGTACCTAAAGTTCGTCGACTTTAAAAAAGCTTTCGATTGCGATGGAAGTCAGCAATAGAATAAACAAAGCACTCAGTGTATTTTTTAATTCTTTCTCCTGTATGGAACTCCGCCTAGTATCGTTTTTCACCCTGTTAATCCAATGTAAAATCCGTGCTACTTTACGCATGGGAAACATGGAAATTCTCCAAAATCTCGAGCAGGTTACAGTTGCAGGCCAAAGTCAATTTCCAACTATGAACTGTGGAGTAGGACTGGACAAACAAGAGAGGATGTTGAGATGTTGATATCGAGTGTCGAAGTTGGCTCTGCAACGGTTACATACTAAAAAAACCAGACACAACATAGCAAAGAAGAGCAGAGGTCAAGAACAATATAGAGGTCAACCGCTTTGACGGAAGCTCAGTTTTAGAATTTGCGATCGCGGCCACAGCTTAGGCATTTATCTAAGAATAGAGAGAGATGGTAAGAACTAAGAACTGGTTGTCACTGTGAATGCTCTTTCCAGAAAACAAAGAAAACAAAGGCTTCTTTTTTTAATAAAAAACAATCCTAAAAAATCAAATACAATTTGAACTTCCTTATCACTTATTATCTTTATTGGGAAACTTGAACTTTCCTATGGTTTCTACAATACTTTTCAGTTTGTCCAATCCAATGCCATTGCACTCATTGTACGTGCCTCCGAGAGACTGCTTAATCCCCACAAACCATATGCTTAAACGCGGCCACTTGTCTGCAGTTATTGGAAACATAAGATCCACGGTACTCAATGTGGCAAGGAATGATAAATCTGCTATCGACTTCTAAAAATAAAAAAATAAACAATCACTGATATAGATAAACATTTTTTTTTAATCTTTTCTATAGAAACATAGAAGTCAATTAAAAAATTTCCTATGTATACTCACTTTGTTGCCTGAAATGTATCCGTTGATTGAAAGACTCTTTTCCAGACCTGAATATACTTCGAGGATTTTCCTTTCGTGATATGCCAAATCTATGTTATCGAAGCCTTTTCTGACAATTTCCGACTAAATAATAATAAAAAAAAACACAAACGCATTAAGAAAAAAAAATAATATTCCTTAAAGAATTTCATTCATATACAGTCAAACTCCTGTAAATCGTAATTCCGCGGGAAGTTCTTTTGTTCTAAAGGAAATGATTTTTACCAAAATGCAGAAAATGTTCAAACTTTATTTTTTAAGGTCTAATCAACATTAATGTCTAACAAAACAAATTAAAGCCTCTTTCTTAATGTTGATATCTATATTTCAGACAAAAATTTTTTTCTTAAAATTATAATTAATATTTCCATTAACTTTTTTTAATTTCTGTGGTTACTCTTTAATTTCGCTTTTATTAAACAAATATTTTTAAAAACTAATAACTTCATGAGGTTTAAAGAAATAAGAAAACTTTTTTATTTTTTTTGATAAAAAGCTCCAATTTAGAGGGTTTCTACTTTAAAATGGGTAATAAACTATTGTACCTTCTTTATGTATGAAATGAAAAAAAAATAAAAATTAATTAGATATGTAAGTATGTAGATACTTCTCTTTGCTAATACCAATCCAAAAGACTAACACTTTTCAACTTACCATCATATCACTGTCCCTGCGAAACAAAAAAGAGCACTCCAGAAACAATTTGTTGATCACTTCAATCCGCTGCATCTTATCTTCTGGCCACCATTCGGCCCCACCTTCTTCAAAGTTCTCACATAAATAGATTAAAATTGCATGACTATCGGTCAGGGTCAGGCCATTGTGCTGCAGAACAGGCACAGAATGTGCCGGATTTATCTGTTAGATAAGCAGATAGTTTAATTAGAGAAGAAAGAGATTTGGTTTTGTTTTAATTTGGATACATCGATTACCTCTAGGAATTCTGGCTTCAGTTGTTCTCCTCGAAATAAATCTACGAATTTCAGTTCCACATCAATGTCTAGAATTTTAATTAGAAGCAGGCAACTGCGAACGGGCGGACTGCGATCGTCGTAATAGAGTATAGGTTTCATGTTGACTCGACTGAATCTGGAAAAAAACTGAATTCTATCTTCAACCACAGGGTTTGTTTTTTTAACTTGCCTCAAAATTTTAGGTGAAATTCAAGTAGCTTACTAAAGGGAGCCGCGTCGGGAAGACGGGAATTTAAATTTTATTTTGTGGTTTATATGCGGTTCTATCTTTCTGATGAAACGTATAGAACTGAGATACCTAAGCGTGTAGTTAAAGAAGGCTTACGTTGACAGTTGTAAGTTGGAACAGGAAATGAAAAATTGATGAAATTGATTGAGATTATAATTGAATCTTTGAATCAACCTTAATGACAAACATTTGGTTTGTCAAATAATGGTAGGATAAACATTTTTTTATTGATTTAAAATTAATCTTTGAAAAAAATATTCTGTTATGAATGTTCTATGGACTCCAAAACGGCTTCATCGCTTTTGTTGACATTTTCAGACAATCTTCACTTTAGCCCAGAGAAAGATACTGTTTGGTTTGGACCCGATTGGCGGCCTAGAACACCCTTATCACGAATTAATATAGTACGAGCGTTTAGGGAAGTTGGATAGAAGATAAAAGAAGTTTTGAATGTCTGTAAATAAATGAAAGGGACAAATCGAACCTGGTAAAGCGTTCACCATTCCTGTAGTGCGGCTAAAGAATGAGTCTCTATATTTGACATTTCGTGCGGAATTTGGCTCAAGGTTAATGATGGGCAGCATTCCTAGCGATGTAAGTATTCTGGGGAAAACTTAATTTTCATGGGAGAAACGCATTTGGCTATTTCGCTGGAGCATTGAACAATGCTGGCAAGATCGGAATTAAATAAGCTTTGTTTCCAAAGTACAGGGTTGTGAATCTGGAACGAAAATGAGAAGCTGGCAATACTATCGTCAGACCCAACCATAATTGAAGAATTGGAACGTACGTTGGCGTACGAAACAGTGCGAATACATGTGATAATACATAGCCAACCCGAAATGACTTTGATAAAGTTTCGTTCAGTTTTATTAATTTCAAAAATGCTTGTGTTTTCTTAAGGTTTTTATGGTCAATTATGTATTGGACAGAACGGAAAGAAACTTTTCGTTCGGTTTTGACACTAGCTCCCTATTTATTTCGCGTATTATAGTTGGGTCTTTAGACAAGAGATCATTGATGAAGAAGAGATTCGGATATAGAACAGAGTTTTTGGGGCACACCAGCATTTATTTTGTGACAATCGGACTGGAAACCATCCAAAACAACGCCAATTGAATGGCGAAAAGTTATTTTTATTGCTTCGAATTAGAGGCTCGTTGAATTATAAAATGCACTCATTTTTGATAAAAGAGCTTAGTTTAGGTTGAGCGGGATGATGATTCGATAGTCAAATCATCTCACTTGGATCTCAAGGATCCATTGCGGTCCCTAGGAATAGGAGGAATAGGTGAGGAATTTGGAGGAGAGTTAGTTATGGGGTCCCTCCTTAAACCATTCTGAGGCGACTGTCGTCTCTTTCTTGTTCAGTCCGTTTGTCACATCGGAGTGCAGTCCAAGAAGCAGATGGAGGGTGGAGTGTCGTGCTCGAAAACCATACTGACATTCAGGTATGAATTCCCTTTCCCTAAAGAAATGATGAAGCTTTCTCAGGATAAGCCCCTCCAGGATTTTGCTACACAGCATAGAAGCGAAATCGGCCGATATCCTTCGACGCTAGTCCTGTTGGTTTTCTTTGGAACGAGCACCACTTTTGCCGTTTTCCATGTTTCTGGGAAGATGCTGTTTTTAAGGCAGTTATTGAAGATGATCGTCAGCAGTAGGATGGCGAAGTTTGGTATATTTTTAATCAGAAAGTTAGAAATCCCATCATTTCCTGCTGACTTCTTAGAATTTCCTTCGTGGATTATGTCAGTTACTTCCTCGATGGAAGTAAAAGCATCTCCAGTTGGTCCGAGTGTATGATTGTCCTCATTAAAGTTGGTGCCTGAAGTATTGGAGGCTGCAACTTCTACAAACTTGTTTTCAACTTCTTCGATGAATTCAGGAAGGTGATTGGGCGGGCGATCCTTGAAGGTCTCTTCAAAATGCTTAGCGAGAGCTTCTGCTTTTTCGGTTAGTGTTGTCGCAGAATGCATTATTGTATCTGGCATCGAGTTCTTTTTCCCAACGAACTGGTTAATTTTCTTAAAGGCATCTGTTCCCGGTTTGATGTTCACAAGTCTTTTCCTGAATTCATCCTCCTGGTAATGTTTCACTGCCTGGTTGAACATGGTGTTGATGCATTGAAGTTTAACAACCTGTGGTATATCCGTTGAAGATTGTGTGCTACGCAATTGTAGTTCCGTAGTTCAGGTAGAATGTTGATAAAGTTCGACGTAACCAGAAAGAAATCCAAATGAGATGGAGTTCTAGGGTATGTTGGTTTTGATTGAGACACGACAACCAAAGAGTGATGCTCGGGATTTCCTTGTAGCCAGTCAACAATGCCTTAGATGGGATGAAGAAATACTTTTTTTTAAATACGGAACTGTTAATGCTGTTTTCTATCCACTTGATTAGGGACCTGAAGAATGGAATATATGGTCCTATAAAGTTTACACAGTGGTTTTACCAGCGTGGAATCACACCTCTTTAGAAATCTATCGAAATCTTTAAGTGCTCTTTAAGAACGAGTTGCGAAAGAAGGTTTGCCATATAAAACTATTTACGTTCGGAAATCAGAAAAACGCTTTATAGGTAGCACACCGGATGGATGACAATGCTTTTTAGATCAATAAGCTTAAAGGATTGGCTCGTTTCTTGCATCGCCCTTTTCTTTTCTTAGCTTTATTAGCTTCATCTCCGCAAACAAAATAATTGAAGCAAATACCATCCAAAACACAATGTATAAAAAAAATCACAGTTCCTACTCATTATCCTTTAGCCCTTGTTTTATTTTAATTTCCATCTGGCTTTTATAATGAAACTTAATATCCTAATCCCAGAGCTCTTAAGGGTTTTAAAAATGCACATCAAAGGATATCTTTTTAAATTAAGGAAATGGCAGAAAAAAATGTTAAAAACTTGCAATTATTTCTTATTTGTTCTGATAAATAACCTCTGGAATAAAAAATTATTATTATTATTATTATATAAATTAAATAATTTCCAAATCCTTTTATTTCAAAAAATACTTTCAAAAATGGGATCAACAATTATGTTATTTATGTAGTCACCCCTGCATCATATCAATAAATTAAAAAAACTCCTAAATTAATGAAATTCTAAAATTAAACAACAATTAACACTTTAATGAAACAAAGAATAATATGTTTCTTAAATGTATTTTTATTTTAAAACAAATAGAATTATTTCGATCTAAAAATATAAATATACATAAAATAATGTCAATAGCTATTTTAAAATGTAGTCTGCAAGAAGACGTCACAACGGCATGATATCAGTGGATTTCAAAATTAAATATTTTGTCTGATTCTATTTATAAATTGTGATTTAAAATGATATTGAATGATTTGAGAATAAAAAAATAACATTATGTCGCCACAAAAGAACAAATATGTTTGAATCAAGGAATTTCTTAGGAATTTACAATTCCTTAGAGTCACAATCAGAGACTAAAACTGTTGGAATTGCTGCGACAATCTTTCCAATATTTTAATTGAGAAAGAATTGAAGTTGTGAATTATTGTTATCATCCATGATATACCCCAAAAACTGTTTCCCTATAGATAACTAAAAAAAAAAAATTAAAAAAATAAAAAAAAAAAATAAATTAAGAAACTTAAAAAAAAAAAATCAAATATTGTGTTATTCAATGTTTAGTATTTATTTATCTTTTGTTTTTCAAAATTTTGCATTTATTACTTAGTCTAAGTTCGACTGGGATTTTCCATCATTTGTTTTGAAATATTTTATCTATCATCCTCCGCATTTGGTTCTTCTTCTTCTTCTTCTTCTTCTTCTTCTTCTTCTCCTTCTTCTCCTTCTTCTCCTTCTTCTCCTTCTTCTTCTTCTTCTTCCTCAACTTCCGATTGAGTATCTGTGTCCGTTTGCAAGCCAGAGTCAACATCCGATTCCCATTCATCTATCGAATCATTAAAATAGTCAGGTTCAGACTCCACATCAGTTTCCGGATCAATACCAGAGTCATCAGCATACGAATCCCATTCTTCATCAGAGTCAAAATCTGAATTGTCGTCTCCAAAGTTCAAATCCTCTGGCAGTTGGCCTCCAAATTCATCATCAATAACAAAATTTCCTTCTTCAAAATTGACTTCAAGTCTTGGTTCCATCTGGACAAATTCTTGTCTTCTTTGAAGGATGATCACACAATCGTGGTATTTGTATTGTTCTCTTAACTGTTCACATAGTCCAAAAGCTAAATCAACAAGTACTTTATTGCCATCCTTGAGACATTCAATTTTCCAAAGGCGTTCCTTAAGTTCTCGATTGATATTCAAGCCATCAATGTGTAGTTCTCCGTATTCGTATACGTACGATTCGACTAGATGTAGGATGAATCTTTGGGGAATGAAAGTTATTGGTTCCTTCGGTACTATGTTAACTTCGAAGTAGACTCCTTCACAAGATTGCTGGACCCTTTCGTAAAGGTCGTTGACTTTGTCGTAGAATAAGCGTTGTTTTTGGCGGAGTCTTTGACGTTCAAATTGTTGTTCCATATTTCTTTATGTTTTCAGATCTATCAGTGGCTTAAAGTTACCGGTTTTGGATTTCGATTTGGAATAATCATATTATAAGTCGGAGCTCGGTATTTAAAGACGAAGCTGAGTTCAGAAATTAGGTGGATTTGTTGAAAACCAAAGTTAAAAAAAATGTAGGTAATTAGGACTAATTAGGGTAATATATATTCATTTAATATCCATGCACAGGATTAAGATAATCATTTGGGAAATCCTACAGTGGAAAAATATATCAGGTACCTGAAAGCACAGGAGGTTCGGTGTTGTAAAATCAATGTTTAGCTATCGATCTACCAGATTTGCTGTAAATTGCATGAACTAAGATGTTAGTGATTATTCCTGGAAAATGCAAGGTGTTATAAAAAAAAAACTTTGGCAAAATGACAGATGGCCACATGTTTGAATATGGCCATATGACACTTTCAAATTGCGTCATATGACCATATGGCCATATGACACATGGCCATATGACATGCAGCCACTAGCCAATTATCTAACATAAGAAAGTTAGTGCGACCCAGTCGTGCATTTTTTTAAATTTATTTGACGATGTGACCGCATATATGGGCAAGTACGTGCGATCCAGTCGCAATTTACTTTTGTTTGAAATCAGTAAATTCAAAAACCATTTGAAAGAGTTTTGTTTCAACTTTTAGATGATTTTACTAAAACAATTTAACATTAGGCCATAGCTGCATTTGTGTATGTTTTCAAACAAGTGTGATCAGCAAGACGGAAGTAAGACCCAGGAAAAATAAATTGCACGACTGAATCGCACGTACTTGCTCTTATGTGCGGTCACAACTTCGAATAAAATATGAACAATTTTATAGGGAACTTCAAAGTTTTTTATCGATTTTTCTGACTATCGATTGTTTGAAAAAAGTAGGTAAAATAGTTATCAGCGGAAACATTTAAACGCCATTTTATTTCTTTAAAAAAATTGAAAAAGTGTGTTTAAAAGCATCGGTTTTTATTTAACAACTTTTTTTTAATAAAAAAAAAATAATTCAAGAATGCAAACTTGAACACAAAAATTACTTACATTTATAAAACATTTTTCATTTTTTTTTTAATTATTAAAACGACAAAAAAAGTTATTCGAAAATATAGAATTGCTATCTACAAAATAATAGAATTGCTATCTACATCTTCCTGAATATCAAATTTGATTGCAATCGGTTAAATAGTTCACGAGAAAGTCGAAAAAACGGTCCTATTTTTTTTACACCAGCACATGTACCACACTTACAAAAGTGCACTGATTTTTGTTCATAAAAATTCTTAGAGCCTTTTTCAAGAAAAATAAGCTTTTACTGTTAATATTTGATATTTTCGGAACAGTTTTTTTTAAATAAAACGGTTTTTATTTAACAACTTTTTTTCAAAAAATCAAAAAAAAAAATATTTTAAGAATGCAAACTTAAGCACACAAATAATCTACATATAAAAATAAAATTAAAAATCACTTACGCGTTTTCAAAATATCGATTTTTCGAAAAAAATATTAAAAGTACAAATAAAAATTTCAAAAATATTTTAAATAAGAATTACTAATGCTGCTTACATCAACCAGTTCTCTAGAAAGTCGAAAAAAAACGTCCTAGGGGGGGTACCATTTTAAGTCCAACTTCTTAAATTTTTTTTCATCAAAATATAAACCACTCCTGCAGAAGTCACAGATTTTTTTTTCATAAAAATTCTTCGAACCGTTTTTGAGAAAAATAAGCCTTTGCAAAACAACAACAACAAAATAAAAAAAAATCCTCTGTAGAATGTCAAAATAACCCTGTATACTTAATTTGGAGATGATTGGGCCAAACCCTTTAGGCTGTAGTCCAAAATACATATATGAACAGACAGACTGTCTGTCTGGAGAAACACCCCCAAGTTATGCATTCGTAAAAAATAAATTGCACGACTGGATCGCACGTACTTACTCACTAGGCTACCTACAGCTTCCTGAATACCAATTTTGATTGTAATCTGATCACCAGTTTTCGAGAAAGTCGAAGAAAAAAATCCTATGAGAGGTAAAGTTTTTAGCCCACCATATTGAAATGTTTTTTTTTCACCAAAATATAATGCATACCTACATTAGTACACTTATTTTTTTTTTATATAAAAAATCTTGGAGCCGTTTTCAAGAAAAACAAGTTTTACATAACGGTTACGGTACCGTTAATTTTTGAGCTAAAAAAATTGAAAAAACTCCTCTGTAGAATGTCAAAATAACCTTAAGTTCAAAATTTGAAGACGATTGGCCCAACCGTTTAGGCTGCAGGCCAAAATACATCCGTACAGACAGACAGACAGACGGACAGAATTTTTCCAGTGACTCAAACATGTTTCTCTGTCATCGTAATGTCAAATGTTTGATTGTCATCTCAAAATTTGTAATCTTAATTATAGTACCTATGTATAAATTGCTAGTAAAAACTAAAAGGTAACACAAGCATCAGGGATTGACCAAAACCATTCGGTATCGGAAAACGATAATGAATATAGAGAGGCAATCATTAGATGGCAATAAAAAATCTGACTGAAGTTAAGAAATAATAGAAGAATATTTCTTTTTTCAAAATACATTCAAAATAATCATTAATATCGTAGTTCATGCAATTTACAGCAAATCTGGTAGATCGATAGCTAAACATTGATTTTACAACACCGAACCTCCTGTGCTTTCAGGTACCTGATATATTTTTCCACTGTAGGATTTCCCAAATGATTATCTTAATCCTGTGCATGGATGTTTAATGAATATATATTACCCTAATTAGTCCTAATTACCTACATTTTTTTTAACTTTGGTTTTCAACAAATCCACCTAATTTCTGAACTCAGCTTCGTCTTTAAATACCGAGCTCCCACTTATAATATGATTATTCCAAATCGAAATCCAAAACCGGTAACTTTAAGCCACTGATAGATCTGAAAACATAAAGAAATATGGAACAACAATTTGAACGTCAAAGACTCCGCCAAAAACAACGCTTATTCTACGACAAAGTCAACGACCTTTACGAAAGGGTCCAGCAATCTTGTGAAGGAGTCTACTTCGAAATTATCATAGTACCAAAGGAACCAATAACTTTTATTCCCCAAAGATTCATCCTACATCTAGTCGAATCATACGTATACGAATACGGAGAACTACACATTGATGGCTTGAATATCAATCGAGAACTTAAGGAACGCCTTTGGAAAATTGAATGTCTCAAGGATGGCAATAAAGTACTTGTTGATTTAGCTTTTGGACTATGTGCACAGTTGAGAGAACAATACAAATACCACGATTGTGTGATCATCCTTCAAAGAAGACAAGAATTTGTCCAGATGGAACCAAGACTTGAAGTCAATTTTGAAGAAGATTTTGTTATTGATGATGAATTTGGAGGCCAACTGCCAGAGGATTTGAACTTTGGAGACGACAATTCAGATTTTGACTCTGATGAAGAATGGGATTCGTATGCTGATGACTCTGGTATTGATCCGGAAACTGATGTGGAGTCTGAACCTGACTATTTTAATGATTCGATAGATGAATGGGAATCGGATGTTGACTCTGGCTTGCAAACGGACACGGATACTCAATCGGAAGTTGAGGAAGAAGAAGAAGAAGAAGAAGAAGAAGGAGAAGAAGAAGAAGAAGAACCAAATGCGGAGGATGATAGATAAAATATTTCAAAACAAATGATGGAAAATCCCAGTCGAACTTAGACTAAGTAATAAATGCAAAATTTTGAAAAACAAAAGATAAATAAATACTAAACATTGAATAACACAATATTTAATTTTTTTTTTAGTTTCTTAGTTTATTTTTTTAGTTATCTATAGGAGAAACAGTTTTTGGGATATTTCATGGATGATATCAATAATTCGAATATCTTTCTCAATCAAAATATTGGAAAGATTGTCGCAGCAATTCCATTATTGACATTATT
Source organism: Platycheirus rosarum (assembly GCA_963971375.1). NCBI lineage: Eukaryota > Metazoa > Arthropoda > Insecta > Diptera > Syrphidae > Platycheirus > Platycheirus rosarum. The sequence goes on along the minus strand of OZ020510.1, from coordinate 34,981,304 downwards.
TTTTTAAATAATTTTAATTTATGTTTTTATATCGAAATTATTCTATTTGTTTTAAAATAAAAATAAATTTTAGAAACATATTTTTCTTTGTTTCATTAAAGCTATAAGTCCCAAATCGTAAGACTGGGTAAGAAAATGCATTTGAAAGTGATATTAGGCCATAATGGCCATATGACAATTTGGCAAAGCGACAGATGACCATATGTTTGAATATGGCCATATGATATTTTCAAATTGCGTCATATGACCATATGGCCATATGACACGGCACCGCTGCATATGTATGTATATAAAGGGTGTTTTTTTAGACGTGAATTTAGCTTGATTATAAAAATAAGGGTTTGCATTATATTTTAAAAATGATTTCGGGAAAGTGGCTGGTTCGAATAAATTCCACCCGAGGCCCAACTATGTGAACATCGAGATCTGTGGCCATCTCGTTTTGGGACTGTTAACCGTACGTTTGGCGCGCTTGATGATCGTTCGGCTTTAATTCTTGCACGAGTTGGATTTTGTAGGCCTGCAAACCAAGATTCTTCCGCAAAATCTTCCATAAAATGGATGGGCACATCTCCAATTGTTGCCCGCGATGGCGGATTGACTCATTCGGGTCTTCTTCGATACTCTACTCCACCGAAACGAACCATTATTTTGGTAATAAATTTGCACAATTTGCAAACTTGTTCAGAAGTAAGTCTGTTTATTATGAAATGGCAAACCAATCTGAGTATAAATCAAGTAACAGCTGTCAAAAAGACCAATTCCCAAAAAAGTATTGCCAGATTGAAAACCACACGTCTATTAAAATAAAAAAATTATTTTTTTTTAGAAAATTCTTTCATTTTTTTAATTAGTTTAAAGTTTTCTCGGAAAAAAACTAAGTATGTAATAAAGTTTGAAAATTAATTGTCTATCGAGGAAAAAAAAAATTGAAAATCGTTCGACCAGTTTTTGCTTAAATTCGTTTTTTTTTGAAAAACTTTTCGAAAAAATATTTAATTTTTTTTCTAGTATGTCATTATCGCACGTACTTGCTCATATGTGCGGTAGAATACAATTAAAGAAAATTAAAGTGAACATCAAAGCATTTATTCGATTTTTGTGACTTTTGATTGTTCGAATAAAGTACGTTAAATTGTATTGGATGAAATAATTAAAACGCCATTTTATTTCTTTAAAAAATGTAGAAAAGTGTGAATTTTTCAGGGATGCAAGAAGCTCACATTTCAGCACAGCTCACAGCTCAGCTCACTTTTGAGCTAGCTCTTTTTTCGACCAAGCTCATATTTGAGCTAGCTCACTTTTTGAGCCTTTGATTTTTGATATCTGTTAGGTTTTAGCTGTTAGGTATCTGGTAGTTCGGTGAAAAAAGAAAAGATACGAATTAAAAAAATATGTATGTGTGTGCGTAGAGACCTGCTCTAGGATAAGAAAAAATATTGCAGAAATTTCGTTTCTGTTTATTTATTTTATTTTATACTAGTTATTTGGGGATGAATAATGTAAATCCTTAAGTATTGCCTGGCTTTCATCAAGTGGTCACAAAATGGTTATTCAACAAATAAATAAAAAAATATTGCGCGATAGACTAAATTGTAGGTAATCCTTGTACACTTATACTTTTTTACTAATTAGCTACCAGCTACCTAACACCTAAAATATATGGAAAATCCGCAACCAAATCATTCACAAATACCAAACGGTCCTCGTTATGCTATTAATCGAAAATTGAAAAACCTCAACTTCCTGTCTGTTGAATACTAATTTTGGAATGTTTACTAGTTTACAATTAAGTCTATCGCACAATTATTATCTTATTAATTAGAGCAAGCATTTTGTGACTACTTAATGAAAGCCAGGCAATCCTTAAAGAATTACATTAATCATCCCCACATAGTTTAAAATAAAATAAATTTCATAAACAGAAACGAAATTTCCATAATGATATTTTTTTTATCCTAGAGCAGATCTCTACGCACGCACAATGCACATGCATATACTTTTCATCGTACCCTTTTTCTTTTCACTAAAAAGCTACCAGAAAGATACCTGGCTAACACCTTGTAGATAGAAAATCCGCACACACATAAACGCACGTCATATTTTTAGTCACGCCAACAGTCCTATTATAACATAAAGCACTAAAATCATAAACGTAAAAAAAAATAATAACTCATTGGGAAAAAAATACAAATGTGTCTTTAGATTAGCCGAACTTATTTAGATTAACTTCTGAAAATTCATCTTAATCATTTGAATTCAAAATAGTCCCCACCATTTACCAACCATTAAAAAAATTATAACTATGTTTCTTAAACAAACTACAACTGTACACAATCTTATAGAATATTTTTTCATAACGTTAACAAATGTTTATTCAGCTCATGTCATAGCTCAAAACACAGCTCAGCTCACATAAGCTCAGCTCAGCTCACTTTACTTCAAGTGAGCTAGCTCTTTTTTGAGCTAGCTCTTATGTGAGCTAGCTCTTTTTTGAGCTGTCTCGACGAATTTGTGCTATGTGACGAGCTCAACAGTTGAGCTATCTCAAAAAAAAGCTGAGCTGTGTGTTTTTTTCAGCTCTTTGTTGAGCTTGTTGCAACCATGGATTTTTTTTCAAAATCGTAGAAGTTTTTTTTAACAACTTTTTTTAAAAATTAAAAAAAATAATTCAAGAATACAAACTTAAGCACAAAAATAACGTACATTTAAGAACAACATTTAAAAAAAATCACTTATCCGTTTTCAAAATATTGATTTTCCAAAAAAAAAAAAAAATACAAAAAAAAAGATTTCGAAAAAAATGTATGCAAAATTACTTAGGCTACCTACATCTTCTTGAATATTAATTTTGATTGTAATCGGATTACCAGTTTTCGAGAAAGTCGAAAAAAATAACCGGTCCTATGGGAGGTATCGTTTTTAGCCGTTTTAAGCTGTTTTTAACCATATTACACGCATATGAAAAATCCGGTTATATGAGTACCGTTATAGAACAAATTTCGAAAAATTTATTCTAACTGAAAGATGTACTGTTACAAAAAAATAGCACCCTGAAAATTTTCTCAAAATCGTTAGAGCCGTTTTCGAGAAAATCATATTTTTGTTAAAAATTGTATGGCAGTTACCGTTATTTTTCGACCTAGAGAAAAATTAAAAACACCCCTCGAGATACTACCTAACAAAACCAAATAGTTTGAAGCAAATCAGACAGACAGACGGAACGGACTTTCCGGACCCACTTTTTTCAACTTCTCTATTATCGTAATGTCATGTTTGATAGTTTTTTTTGCAGTAATCCATAACTTGCATTTTAGTACCTATAATCGCAAGTAAAAAGGCTTAATTCAGAGAAGAATGCAAGCAAATGCAGAAGAAGAAGTATTTAACGAATATTGTGTACAATACCAAAATTATTTAAATTGTTATAGAGAGTCCATTGTATATGAACTTCTATAGTACTATCATGGTGACGTGTGGACCGTGGCGCTCCAAGCGGCTCTAGGTAAAATTAACTTGGTAAATTGAAAGAGGCGAACGAGGCGAACAAAGAGAATTCTAAGAGAAACTCTGTGAACATGTACTTTACTCTTTGCAGTTTACATGTATACAATGATGCGAGTATAGTTTTTTTTTTGCACAACTGGATTGCTTCACACAAGCAGGGTGACGAGATGGCTAGTTTTAAAAAAGCAATGACAAAAAACAAGAAAAACGACTTTTGTAAATGAATGGTGTCTGGGGGGTGGGTATATGTTTAAGCAGGTTGATAAGTTTATTTTGAGTTTTATATTTTTTATATATAAAACTTTCGAGGGTAGGTAGATATTTAGGTATGTACCTACATACATACCTACATGATGTGTGTATTTACGTAGGTATACTTGTTATATTATCTTTGATAAAATGTTCAGCTAAATTCAGGACGATCGGTCGGTCGTCGATGTGGTAGATCGTTTATGTTGAATTTTATGCACAAGTAGCTTTGTGATTATAGGGACTATAATTCAAGTTAAGGATTCGTGAACATAAAAAAATTGTGATAATAATCAAACATTACATTACGATGATAGAGAAACATATTTGAGTTACTGGCAAAATTCTGTCCGTCTGTCTGTAGGTCTGTCTGTACGGATGTATTTTTTAATCTAGCCTAAACGGTTGAGCCAATCGTCTTCAAATTTAGAACTTAAGGTTATTTTGACATTCTACAGAGGAGTTTTTTTCAATTTTTACTTGCGATTATAGGGACTATAAGGCAAGTTTAGAATTTGTGAATATAAAAAAAAATTAGATAACAATGTAACATTACATTACGATCATAGAGAAGTCTAAAAAAGTGATCGACAAAAAATGACTGTCTGTCAGTAGGTATGTATAACGAGCTGCAGCCTAAATGGCTTAAGCGATTATCTTTAAACTTGGTGTGTGTGATTATTTTGGCATTCCCCAGAGGGGACATTGACATTTAAATTGAAGGCCTAAAAGTAAAGGAAGTGCCATATGACCGTTGAGTTGAGTTGTTTTCTTAATTGAAATTTTTGCATTCAGTAGGTAATCGAGTATTTTTTTTATTTGTTAGTTGTTTTTGCATGTTTATGTGTTTATCATAGGCGTCCTTATTATTTATTCTGCTGTATGCTGTTACGATCATGAAATGCTTTAAAATAAATAACGATAAATAAATAATAATACAAATAATTTTTTTATGAAATCAAAAAACACTATTCATAACGTTTTTTGAAAAAAAAAATGTTGTAAGCCATCTTATTTCTTTTGCTGTTTTCTATTTTATAATTTTTTCATTTCAAAATCATTCGACCAGTTTTTTGAAAAACTTTTCGAAAACATATATATAATTTTTTTTGACTATGTCAATTTAGAGAAATCTATAGTTTATACTAAGAGAAAAATTAAAAAAATCTATAGATTCGTTTTCAAAATATTCAAAAAACAAAATAAGTTTTTTTAAAAAAATATTAAAAATTAAAAAAAAATGTTTTTGAAAATTTTAATAAGCAATATTATTTAAATCATAAAACACTACATATTTTGAAAATTTTATCAAAATCCGTCAATTAGTTAACGAGAAAGTCTAATTTCAAAAAACCGGTCATATGAGAGGTACCGTTATAAAACTTTTTCTGAAAATCCATTAAAACTAAAAGATAGATTTTGCATAAAAACATCATTCTGAAAGTTTTATCAAAATCTTAGTTGCCGTTTTCGAGAAAAATAAGTTTTTCATTAAAAGTTATATGGCAGGTGCCATTAGTTTTGGAGCTGAAATGCCAATTCCAAAAACAGTCGGGCACTCTAAAAATACTATATACCAAGTTTGAATCAAATCGGCCCAACCGTTTAGGCTGTAGATATCAATACGGACAGATAGACAGACGGACTCACTTTTTTAACTTCTCTATCATCGTTATGTCATGTTTGATTGTTAGATTTTTTTTTACGAATGCATAACTTGCCTTATAGTCCCTAAAAATCGCAAGTAAAAAACTATTCGATTACTACTGAATGCAAAAATTTCAATCGAGAAAACGAAAGCTTACATCTGCCCCTAAATAAACAAATTAGCACACAGAAGCAAGTACGTGCGACCCAGTCGTGCCTTTTATATGTATATTTATTTTTTTCTGAAATTGAACAGAAAAAAGGTATAGCACTTTATTTTAAATGTTGCCGTTATTTTTTAATATACCTACATAAATATTTTTTAGTGTAAGATTACTTAGGCTACTTACATTTTCCTGAATATTAATTTTGGTTGTAATCGGTTACCTAACCAGTTCTCAGAAAATTCGATGCCAAAAAAAAACTCCTATGGGTGGTACCAGTTTTAGCCCACCGTCTTGGAACTGTTTTTGACAAAAATAAGCTTTTACTTGACGGTTATATCGCAAGTACCGTAAATATTTCAGCTAAAAAAGAAACTAAAAAAATCCTATGTCGAATGTCAAAATAAACTTATATTCCAAATTTAAAGACAACTGGCCAAACCGTTTAGTAGACGGACAGAATTTTGCCAGTGACTCATATATGTTTCTCTATTATCGTAATGTTTTAGGTATTTGATTATCTCAATTTTTTTTTCTGCACGAATGCATAACTTGTACTTAGTACCTACCTATAATAATTGCAAGTAAAAATTAAACAATTAGGTATTACAAATGTAAAAAACCCGTGGTATTTTTAGCAATTCTATAGAAGATTAGTACAAATATTTTGGTTTAACTACAAATTTCTTTCCCGCGAGCTAAGCTGGGTAGGTCAACTAGTACCTATTATATAAACCTCAAACAAACAAAAGATCTTTTTTACTATAAATCAATAATATATAATCAATCAATAATAATATAAATCAATTTACAAACAATTTTTGATTGAATTTCTGCACATAGTTCATTCAGATAGGTACCTACATATGTATGTACCTATATGTATATGTAGGTACCTATCCGAATGGAAAGTAAAATTCAAGCAAGAAGTAAGTTTGTGTTTAAATTTCAAGAATGAATGTGTACATTATTTGAAGACGACAACCTTCATAATAGTAAAAAAAATGAAAATCCTAAAGAATTCGAATCAAAAGTCTGGTCAATGGTGTATAGGTATATGTACAAATATGACAAATATGTATGTAGGTAGTGCTCGTACAAAGCTTGAAAATCCTAAAAAACTCAAATCAAAAGTCTGGTCAATGACGTACGCATATATAAATCCTTATGTAAGAACCAGTTCTCATATTACATATTCCATATAAAAAAAACGTATACAATGAAAATGTTGGATCGTGTATAAATCCTTACAAAAAACTATTAGCCTCAGCTAAGCGAAACCATTATGTATTAACTTCAAAACTGCTAGCAGTTTATATACATATACATAGGTATACAATGAACAAAACAAAATACTGAATTATTTCATGTTCTCCTTCTGTTTTTTCTTGCCTCACATTGCACATGCGCAATAAACTAAGCACAAAGCATAACACTAAAAACCATGCTCTTAATTCTCTCTCACTCAAATAAAATGTCCCTGCACTAGCACTCCAAGCGGCTCTAGGTAAAAAGATTTTTTCTCGTCTCATGATAGTACTATAGGCAATGTATATACAATGAGAGAGTCCTGAATTTGAAAAAAGTCCAGGCTTCAAAAAGGAGTCAAAATAAAGCAAAAGAGTCCCGAAGGAACCCTGAAGGGGGTGAAAAATTTCTTGCATCTTCGAAGGAAACCTAGACATCTCGCAGCATTCCTAGCAATATAAAATATGTGCTCAAAGAAGGTGGTCGGTAATGCACATACCGAGAACTGATAGGTGTCATTGTATATACATTTTCTATAGTACTCTCATGGTGGTCATTTTTCGTCTGGCCATCTTCCTAGTTGATTCAGAACTAATTCTAAATAGTGGAGACGAGAACCTTTACCGATATTTTACCAGTATTTAATAAACTTTTGTTGTCTGTACTTATTCTATATTCACACCAATTGGCAATTTCAGCACGCCTCATTGCGACCATTGTATATAGACTGCTATAGTACTATCATGACGACCGGTGGACGGTGGCGTTCCAAGCGGCTCTAGGGAAAATTAACTTGGTAAATTGAAAGAGGCGAACGAGTCGAACAAAGAGAATTCTAAGAGAAACTCTGTGAACATGTACTTTACTCTTTGCAGTTTGCAGTTTACATATATACAATGATGCGAGTATAGTTTTTTTTGCACAACTGGATTGCTTCACACAAGCAGGGCGACGAGATGGCTAGTTAAAAGGATTGACAAAAAAGAAGAAAAACGACTTTTGTAAATGAATGGTGTCTGGGGGGTGGGTATATGTTTAAGCTGGTTGATAAGTTTATTTTGAGTTTTAGATTTTTTTCATATAAAACTTTCGAGGGTTGGTAGATATTTAGGTATGTACCTACATACATACCTACATAATGTGTGTATTTACGTAGGTATACTTGTTATATTATCTTTGATAAAATGTTCAGCTAAATTCAGGTCGATCGGTCGGTTGTCGGTGTGGTAGATGGTGTGATCGAGGGTGAGGGAGATACTAAAAAGGAAAACTTAATAAGCACATGTGTATGTGTATTGTGTATATCCTGTTCTCGGTGACGGTGAACAACGAAGAGGATCGACAATGATTTTATTTTTTTAATTTTCATTTCATTGGCTTCGTTATCGTTGATGTTGAAATTTATGCACAAGTAGCTTTGTGATTATAGGGACTATGAGTCAAGTTTAGGATTCGTGAACATAAAAAAATTGTGATAATAATCAAACATTACATTACGATGATAGAGAAACATATTTGAGTTGCTGGCAAAATTCTGTCCGTCTGTCTGTAGGTCTGTCTGTACGGATGTATTTTGGACTATAGCCTAAACCGATGAGCCAATCGACTTCAAATTTAGAACTTAAGGTTATTTTGACATTTTACACAGTTTTTTCAAATTTTACTTGCGATTATAGGGACTATAAGGTAAAGTTTAGAATTTGTGAATATAAAAAAAAATTTAGATAACAATGAAACATGACATTACGATCATAGAGAAGTCTAAAAAAGTGATCGACAAAAAATGACTGTCTGTCTGTCAGTAGGTATGTATAACGAGCTGCAGCCTAAATGGCTTGAGCGATTATCTTTAAGCTTGGTGTGTGTGATTATTTTGGCATTCCCCAGAGGGGACATTGAAATTTAAATTGTAGGCCTAAAAGTAAAGGAAGTGCCATATGACCGTTGAGTTGAGTTGTTTTCTTGATTGAAATTTAAAAATTAATAAATTGAAAATTAAAAATTAAGAAAAAAATGTTTTTGAAAATTTTGATAAGCAATATTATTTAAATCATAAAAAACTACATATTTTGAAAATTTGATCAAAATCCGTCGATTAGTTAACGAGAAAGTCTAATTTGAAAAAAAAAACGGTCATATGGGAGGTAACGTTATAAAACTTTTTCTCAAAAATCCATTTAAACTAAAAGATAGATTTTGCATAGAAAACATCATTCTAAAAGTTTTATCAAAATCGTAGGAGCCGTTTTCGAGAAAAATAAGTTTTTCATTAAAAGTTAGTTTTGGAGCTAGAATGCCAATTCCAAAAACTGTCGAGTAGAACACTCTAAAAACACTATGTACCAAGTTTGAATCAAATCGGCCTAACTGTTTAGGCTGTAGATATCGATACGAACAGACAGACACAAACAGACAGACGGACGGAATTTCCGTACCCACTTTTTTGACTTCTCTATCATCGTAATGTCATGTTTGATTGTTAGATTTATTTTACGAATGCATAACTTGCCTTATAGTCCCTATAAATCGCAAGTAAAAAACTATTCGATTACTACTGAATGAAAAAATTTCAATCGAGAAAACAAAAGCTTACACCTGCCCTTAAATAAACAAATTAGCACACACGAGCAAGTACGTGCAAACCAGTCGTGCCTTTTATATATTTATTTTTTTCTGAAATTCTTTATTTAAAAAATAATATGATTGAACAGACTTTTTGCTTTAAAAAAGGTATAGCACATTATATATAATTCATAGTTAAACCAAAATATTTCTTTGTACTAATCTTCTATAGAATTGCTAAAAATACCACGGGTTTTTTACATTTGTAATACCTTATTGTTTAATTTTTACTTGCAATTATTATAGGTAGGTACTAAGTACAAGTTATGCATTCGTGCAGAAAAAAAATATGAGATAACAATCAAATACCTATAACATTACGATGATAGAGAAACATATTTGAGTCACTGGCAAAATTCTGTCCGTCTACTAAACGGTTTGGCCAGTTGTCTTTAAATGTGGAATATAAGTTTATTTTGACATTCGACATAGGATTTTTTTAGTTTCTTTTTTAGCTGAAATATTTACGGTACTTACGATATAACCGTCAAGTAAAAGCTTATTTTTGTCAAAAACAACTCCAAGAATTTTTTATGTAAAAAACCAATGTGCATTCTATTTTGGTTAAAAAAAAATATGACGGTGGGCTAAAACTGGTACCACCCATAGGAGTTTTTTTTTGGCATCGACTTTTCTGAGAACTGGTTAGGTAACCGATTGCAACCAAAATTGATATTCAGGAAAATGTAAGTAGCCTAAGTAATTAGACTTTCTCGTTAACTAATTTCAATCGACAAAACGAAAGCTTACACCTGCCCCTAAATAAACAAATTAGCACACAGGAGCAAGTACGTGCGACCCAGTCGTGCCTTTTATATGTATATTTATTTTTTTCTGAAATTCTTTATTTAAAAAATAATATGATTGAACAGACTTTGGCTTTAAAAAAGGTATAGCACATTATTTTAAAAGTTGCCTTTATTTTTAAATATACCTATATAAATATATTTTAGTGTAAGATTACTTAGGCTACTTACATTTTTCTGAATATCACTTTTGGTTGTAATCGGTTACCTAACCAGTTCTCAGAAAAGTCGATGCAAAAAAAAAAAAACTCCTATGGGTGGTACCAGTTTAAGCCCACCGTCATATTTTTTTTAACCAAAATAGAATGCACATTGATTTTTTACATACAAAATTCTTGGAGCTGTTTTTGACAAAAATAAGCTTTTACTTGACGGTTATATCGCAAGTACCGCAAATATTTCAGCTAAAAAAGAAACTAAAAAATCCTAGGTATGTCGAATGTTAAAATAAACTTATATTCCAAATTTAGAGACAACTGGCCAAACCGTTTAGTAGACGGACAGAATTTTGCCAGTGACTCAAATATGTTTCTCTATCATCGTAATGTTATAAGTATTTGATTGTTATCTCAATTTTTTTTTCTGCACGAATGCATAACTTGTACTTAATATCTACCTATAATAATTGCAAGTAAAAATTAAACAATTAGGTATTACAAATGTAAAAAACCCGTGGTATTTTTAGCAATTCTATAGAAGATTAGTACAAAGAAATATTTTGGTTTAACTATAAATTTCTTTCTTTACCTATTACATAAACCTCAAACAAACAAAAGATCTTTGTTACTATAAATCAATAATATATAATCAATCAATAATAATATAAATCAATTTACAAACAATTTTTGATTGAATTTCTGCACATAGTTCATTCAGATAGTTACTTACATATGTATGTACCTTTATGTATATGTAGGTACCTATCTGAATGGAAAGTAAAATTCAAAACAAAAATCCATCCACTGCAAGGACGTTTGTATCTTTGTATTGTATAAATATAGCAAGAAGTAAGTTTGTGTTTAAATTTCAAGAAAGAAAGTGTACATTATTTGAAGACGACAACCTTCATAATAGTAAAAAAATAGAAAATCCTAAAGAATTCGAATCAAAAGTCTGTGCTCGTACAAAACTTGAAAATCCTAAAAAAACTCAAATCAAAAGTCTGGCCAATGACGTACGCATATATAAATACTTATGTAAGAACGAGTTCTCATATTACATATTCCATATAAAAAAAACGTATACAATGAAAATGTTGTATCGTGTATAAATCCTTACAAAAACCTATTAGCCTCAGCTAAGCGAAACCATTATGTATTAACTTCAAAACTGCTGGCAGTTTATATACATATACATAGGTATAGAATGAACAAAACAAAATACTGAATTATTTCATGTTCTCCTGCTGTTTTTTCTTGCCTCACATTGCACATGCGCAATAAACTAAGCACAAAGCACAACACTAAAAATCATGCTCTTAATTCTCTCTCACTCAAATAAAATGTCCCTACACTAGCACTCCAAGCGGCTCTAGGTAAAAAGGCAATGTATAGGCAATGTATATACAATGACACATGGATAAGAGTCTGGAAACGAATATGAAAAGCTGAGAGTACTATCGTCAGCGGAACACTCATCAGATTTTTACACTGGTCAACAAAAAAAAATAATTCTTGCGTGAAACATGAAAACTTTTATCTACTTGTGTTTAGGACAAGGATAAGGATATTAGAAATTAAATTAGAATGTTCCAAATACGAATAGTTATTTTGTAATATCGATTTTATTAAATATTATAATTTTTCAGTTTTTATCAACAAAAAGAAGGTATTTCGTTCAATTGCAATACTTATATATTTGCGTCCATATTTTGTTTCAGTAATAGTGTCGTTGTGATGTCCAACAGTAATCCGCTAGCATACGTGGACTCGTCGTATATTTCATACGACTCTTTGATGTTAATGTTGGGTATAATAAATTACATTTTGAATTACCTTTATTTGGCACTACTGGCTTCCACTAAACATTGTACTAAGAACTATTGAATTTATATTACATACACATCTTATTTCTTATAATAAAGTCAGTCGCTCTTTTTACTTCATACAAGTCGTTAGGTTCTTTTTTTCTACAAATATCACAGGTTATGGGCCCAGAATACGCTAGAAATTAAATTGGGTAAGGTTACACATAGATTAAATTCACCTTAATTTTTTTTTTTGGTACGCGTTATTTTTTTTTTGGGAAACCTTTACGTTACGACAAAACGATCGATAGTACGTATTTTTAATCAGAAAAGGGAAAATGGATAGTGAACCTTTTAAAATTGAAAAAAATTGCAAAATTCCGAGCAATACGCAGTATGGAAATTTCAAGTTACGATCCTGTTAAACGCATCAGCTCTCTTTGATCATGTAAATGGGTTAAGTAAATTTCCTAAGAGGATGCGGCAGCGTTTGACGCTCGTACAAAAACATGGATGCTTTTGGATAGTAAGGCTCAAAGAATCATTGCTACGAGCATTGGTTCAACACCACTTAGGCATATAGTTAATTGCAAAAATGCAAGGGAAATGTGGACAAAGCTGGGGGCGGTTTATGAGCAATCATCGAAAGCTAATGTCCACATGTTGCTTCAAAGATTCTACAGTTTTACAAAAAGATCAGGGTGATGACGTCGCCACACACATTTCAAAGTTGGAGAACATCGTTAAGCAACTAAAAGATGTTGGAGAGCAGGTTTCGGAAAGTATGGTAATAACAAAAATATTAATGACTCTTTCAGACAATTTTAAACATTTTTTTTGTGCGTGGGAGTAGTCAGCCAAAGGAGAGCTAACTTTGGAAAATTTGACGTCACGGCTAGTAATGGAAGAGGCACGAATGTCATCTCAGTTATTTGATTCAACCAATACAACCGCACTAATCGCCAAGAAAAAAACACAAAGATTTAAAGAAAAAAATTCTAAGCCTGGTAAGTGTTTTGCTTGCAATGAATATGGACATTGGAAAAAAGACTGTCCTAAAATAATTGCTGACGAGAGAAAGGTTGGCAGTAGTTGGGTGAAGGGGAACGCACTGGTTTCCAACTCTTCGAGTATCGCTGATAAAGTTATGACTGGAAGTGGAAGTGAGAAGCAAGGAAGAAGTATGTCTAATCAATTGTTGACTGGAAAAAGAAGTGAGGAACAGAGAGCAGGCAAAATGAACTCAAATGCGCTGATGGTTAACAATAAAAAAAATAATAATCGATGGTATCTGGACTCAGGGGCTTGAAATTTATCTCCGACAGTATGCGATGTGAATTTGTGGCTAAAGATGGTACCATAGCTGCAGTAGGAGAACGAAAGGAACAATTATTTGAAATGTGTATAAGGGTGCAAGGAGTAGCTGGCAAAATGGCTAATATGGCAGCTAGTCAAACTTTGTCACTTAAAGTGTGGCATGAAAGGATGGCTCATCAAAATGTAGCACATATACGTAGTCAGTTGAAAGCAGAAGAGATTGCTTTTGAAAACGATGCAAACTTCTCATGTGATTCCTGCATTTTCAGTAAACAACATAGGTTACCCTTTCCAAAGAGTGATTTTGTAGCAACTCAACCGGGACAGCTTGTGCACTGTGATTTGTGTGGTCCAATGGAGGAAACTTCCTTAGGTGGAGCTAAGTACTTCATTCTATTCAAGGACCATTTTTCGCGTTATATGGTGGTAATCTTCTTAAAGCATAAGTCGGAAGTTTGCAACATGATTGAACAGTTTATTGATGAGGCAAGATGTGAAACTCGGTGTCCAATTCAGAAGCTTCGGACGGACAATGGCTGTGAGTTTGTCAATCAGGGTGTGAAATCTCTTTTAGCGAGGCACGGTATTCGTCACGAGACTACTGTTCCCTATACTCCAGAACAAAATGGTTCTGCAGAAAGGAAAAACAGAACTGTAGTCGAAGCCGCTAGGATGATGTTGCATGGAAAGAATCTAGAAAAAAAATTCTGGGCGGAAGCAGTAAATACAGCGGTGTACGTGATAAACAGGACTGGCACTAGTTTTGTGAAAAATATAACTCTGTATGAATTATGGTGGGACAAGCAGCCTAGTTTCAAAGATATTAAGGTGTTCGGCATCGAAGTTTTTATACATATACCCAAACAAAAACGGAAGAAGTGGGATAAAAAAGCTTAAAAAGGTATATTTATGGGCTATGCCAACAACATCAAAGGATTCAGGGTTTGGTTACCTGCAGCTGGAAAAGCAAGGATATGACATTCAAAGAAACCGAAGAGAATGAACAACAGATCATGTTGAAACGGAATTGCACACAAGAGGAACCAGAAGTAGCTGCGGTTTTGACAACCCCCGATGTCAATTCGAAGAACGACGAAACCCATAGGCGTGAATCTATTTTAAAATTCGAAGATGAAACTACAAATGGAAGAGATGAGGCAGGTAGAGATGATGATGATTCAAACAAAGATGCTGGTGATCGTACTCTTCCGTTAAGAGAACGTCTGCGTGCTTTGGATGCCGTAGACTACTCAGGTATGTGTAACATCTTACAAAGACATACTTTTCTTGTGCAGGGGGAACCATACAGCTATCGTCATGCGCTAGCTTGTGATGATGCAGCTCATTGGAAGGCAGCAATGGCAGATGAGATGGATAGCCTCTACAAAAATCGTACCTGGGACTTGGTTGAGTGTCCAGAAAAAAGGAAACCCATTGACAATAAGTGGGTATATAAGCTGAAAAGCTTAGGTCTGAATGGAGCACGGAAATATAAAGCCAGACTGGTTATAAGGGGCTTCAGTCAAGAAGAAGGTGTCGACTACGGGGAGACGTTCAGTCCCGTGGCTAAATTTACATTGATTCGCACCATTTTTGCTTTTGCAGCAAATGAAGGACTAAGCCTTACGCAATTTGATGTGAAGACAGCCTTTTTAAACGGAGAATTAAATGAGGAAATTTATATGGAGCAACCACAAGGCTTTGATGACGGATCTGGGAGAGTGTGTAGGCTTCGAAAGAGTTTATATGGCTTGAAACAAGCATCTCGGTGCTGGAACAGAAAATTTACTGACATTCTGAGAGAATTTAAACTTAAACCTAGTGAAATGGATCCGTGTGTTTTTATCTCTGGGGATGCTAACAAGCGCATAATACTTGCAATATACATTGACGATGGATTGATTGCGGCAAGGGAAAAACAAGATGCTATGAAGTTGGTGAATTTTTTGAAGAAGCAGTTTGAAATAACGTTGTTGGATGCAGAGGTGTTCTTGGGAAAGGAATTAGCAAGGAAATCTGATGGTGTTATTTCTATCAGTCAGTCAAGATATGCCGAAAGCGTTCTTAAAAGATTCAATATGGAAGCCAGTATCCACTCCAGCTGAACCTTGTTCTTATGCAGAACCTATGTCTTCGGGAGATGTCAAATTTCCTTACAGAGAGGCTGTGGGGTGCCTCATGTATCTGGCGATTGCTACTCGTCCGGATATTTCATATGCAGTGGGAGTTGTTTCTCGGTACTTAAATTCACCAAACCAGATGCATATAAATGCAGTGAAACGAATCTCTTGAAGTACATAAGCGGAACCACGACAATGGGTATAACTTTTAAGAAATGTAAAAATTTTGATTTAGTTTGTTTCAGTGACGCTAAATATGCGGGCGATCCTGTTACTCGACGGTCGACAACTGGCTACGTTTTCATCATCGCTAATGGTCCAGTGTCCTGGTCATCACAGAGACAAAAGTGTGTTTCTCTGTCTACTACGGAGTCTGAGTATGTGGCCGCTTCACAAGCAGTGAAAGAAATGGTATGGTTCCAACAACTACTTTTGGAATTGGTTCCAACTGGTGTAGGCGAAACAAGTTTGAACATGGATAATCAGGGAGCTATCAGGCTTGTTAAAAATCCTGAATTTCATAAACGGACCAAACACATCGATGTCCGTTACCATTTTATCCGAGACCGTTATGAAAGGGGAGATTTTACAATTAATTATGTTCCTTCTCAATTTCAAAAAGCTGACATATTTACTAAGCCACTGAGCAAGGAAAAATTTGAAAATTTTCGTTCTTTGATTGGAGTTTCAAGTAATTAAATATTTTTTATAATGTCTTGATTTAATTAATTAAACAGTGGGAGTGTTGAGTATAATAAATTACATTTTTAATTACCTTTATTTGGCACTACTGGCTTCCACTAAACATTGTACTAAAAACTATTGAATTTATATTACATACACATCTTATTTCTTGGTTCTTTTTTTTTTTTCTAAAAATATAACAGTTAATATATGATATGTAAAAGAACAGTTTTTAAACTTATTTTTGAATAATCGATAAAATAAACGCCACTCTTTCTGCTTTATATTCTATACCCAAGAAAGTCATAACGTCATACACATCACTTCAAAATAAAAAGTTTTCGAATAAGGACTTGACAATTTTTTTTTTTTAAATAAAAGGCAAACCATTTGAGATATGTATTTCAAACACTTTATTATCGGCTTGAAGTACAATCAAAATATTTATGAATGGAACTCGAGTTCATTCATATGGTCACCGCGGGCACGTTTGCAGCGGTCGATTCGATGGACCCAATTTTCGATGATTCGGCCACACATTTCGGCCAAAACGGCCGCTATTTTCCGGTCAATCTTGGCTGTGAGCTCTTCCAACGTCGTCAGCTTGTTGGCATAAGCCAATCATTTAACGTAGCCCCAAAAAAAATGTCTAGAGGCGTTAAATCGCACAAACAGGGCGGCCAATCGACTGGCTTATTTCACACGCTCATCAAACTTCATCATCATCATCATCGGCGCAACAACCGGGTTCCGATCCGGGCCTCCTTCAACAAATTCTTCCATACTGGCCGACGCCATCCAATTGCGCACCCCAAGGCTTCGGGCGTCCTTGTCTACGCCATCCTTCCAACGTAAGCAAGGTCTGCCACGTTGTCTTCTACCATAAAAAGTACCGCAAAAGACTTTCCGAGTTGGTTCCTCTTCGCTCATGTGAGCTAGGTGTCCAGCTCACCGGAGTCTACTGAGCTTTATTTTTTCAACAACATCTGCTTCGAGATAGATTTCATACAATTCATGATTGTATCTTCTCCGGAATCGTCCTTCCTCACACACGGGGCCAACAATTCTCCGTAAGACTTTTCTCTCGAACGCGGATAAGAGATCAGAGTGCCTTTTTGTAAGCACCCAAGTCTCGGATCCGTATGTGAGTACTGGTAAGACCATAGTCTTGTACAGCAGCAGTTTGGTTTTTATGGTAAGGTTTCTGGATTTAAAGAGCCTTGACAGACTATAGTAGGTTTTGTTGGATTTCAGCAGCCGCCCGCGTATTTCTTCCACCATATTGTTATCGGCTGCTACTTTTGACCCAAGATAGTTAAAGGACTGCACTACTTCATGTTCGTGCTCCGCTACCCTGATGGTTGTACCAACATTTCTCGCAGACGTTGCCGCCATGTACTTAGTCCTCCCTTAATTTATGTGCAGCCCCAGGTATTTTGCCGCTTGGTCGACCTGGGTAAAGGAGTCTTGTACAGCTTGTGGGCTTCTGCCGATGATGTCGATGTCGTCTGCGTAAGCTAGTATCTGGCTAGACTTGGTGACGATAGTCCCTCTTGTTGACGTGCCATAGTCACGGATTGCTTTCTCCAACGCCAGGTTGAAGAGGATGCAAGCCAGACCATCCCCTTGTCGGAGTCCATTAAAAATTTTGATTGATCTGGATAGCAAACCGGCTACTTTTACTTGGTTTGTAATGTTGGTCATGGTCAGCCTACATAGTCGTGTCAATTTATTTGGGATGCCGAATTCTCTCATGGCCTTATAAAGTTCTACCCTGGCTATGCTGTCGTAGGCGGCTTTAAAGTCTATAAAAAGATGGTGTGTTGGGATATTAAATTCCAGACTTTTTTCATCACCTGCCTAAGGATAAAGATCTGATCAATTGTTGATTTGCCTGGTATAAAACAACATTGGTATTTGCCGATTATGGTATTAGCGTATGGGGCTATCCGTTCTTGCAGGATAGAGGAGAATATCTTATAGGATGTACTCAACAATCTTATTCCCCTTTAGTTGCTGTATTTTGTGATATCTCCCTTCTTATCTATGGGACATATGGTGCCTTTTTGCCAGTCTTCTGGCATCTCTTCGTGTTCCCATACGTGTACTATGATTTCATGAATTGATTGATGTAGTGTTGGCCCTCCATGTTTGATCAGCTCGACAGGTATACCATCGGCTCCTGCGGCCTTATTATTTTTGAGCCGATTAATCGCCTGTTTTATCTCCTCAATGCTTGGTGGCTCCAGCATGAGATCTTCTTCTTGAAATGTTGGAGTCTCCATTTCTTCCGTGAGCTGACCGTTCAGCAGTTCATTAAAGTACACTTACCATCGCTCCAGAATGCCTTCAGGATCGGTGATCAGATTACCCTCTCCGCCTTTACAATATGTACAGCGTGGTGTGTATTGCAACATGTTTCTGACGGATTGGTAGAACTTCCGCGCCTGGTACGGACCTCGCTCTCTATTTCTTTCCATTTCACAGACAATGTTTTTTTGTCCAAAGCTGCTTATTTTCATCTGTGAAGTCTCTTTTCTATTCTTCTGAGCTCTTTATATTCATCTTCGCGTGCCCGCGTTCTATGAGACTGTTGCATTGCTCGGTATGCAGCATTTTACGTTCAGACGCTAGTTTGCATTCATCATCAAACCAGTCGCTCCGATCTCTGCGACTACTGCCTAAGATGGTATCAGCAGTACTAATGACTTTGTTCTTAAGGCGTGACCATTTTTCCTCTACGCCCGGCATTTTGTCCCCAGGACTTACTCTTCCCTCATCGAGCTCTCCGAGGGCGAGCCTTAGTGCGCGACTGTATTGGTTGCTTTTGCATTCATCGCGTAGGGCAGCCGTGTTGATTCGAGCCTGACCAGCGGATGCAATACTTCTTCGCATAGCAATCCGCCCTCGGAACACCATACCAACGAGATAGTGGTCCGAGTCGATGTTGGCACCTCGATACGTTCGTATCGTTCTCAGGCTCGAGTAGTGGCGGCGATCTATCAACGCGTGGTCAATTTGTTTACGAGTGACTCCATCAGCCGATACCCAAGCGACTTTGTGGATATCCCTACGCGGGAGGCTGGTACTCGCAACGACCAATTTTGTTGATGCTGCCATTTCTATGACTCGTAGTCCGTTGTCATTAGTGTTCTCATGCAAACTATGGGATCCTATGTACTGCCTGAATACTGGCTCCCTACCTAATTTTGCGTTGCAGTTACCAAGGATGATTTTAACGTCATACCTTGGGCAGGCATTGAGGGTCCTCTCTACAAGTTCGTAGTAGGAATCTTTTTTTTCTTCTTCGGACTCCTCAGTAGGTGCGTGAACATTTATCAGGCTGATGTTATTGAATTTGCCTCGCACGCGAAGGGTGCATAGCCTTTCATTTATTGCGTTAAAGCCGATGACGGTAGGCTTCATGTTTTGGCTGACTAGGAAGCCTACCCCGAGCACATGGTGTTTTGAGTAACCGTTAAAATATATGTCGTATTCTTTTTTCTGCAAAACACCATTCTCTGGCCATCTCACTTCCTGAAGTGCTGTTATGTCAGCTTTATACATGGCCAGAACATCAGCTAGCTGTTGTGCAGTTTGAGCTCTATAGAGCGTTTTGACGTTCCATGAGAAAATTCTTAAATCGTTTAGCCGTTGTCGTTGCTCATCAAACTTACTCTTCAATAAATCGATTGTAAGGTGTGCTGTGTGGCTTGTGGCACCATCCTGTTGACACCAAATGCCGTCCAAGTCCATATCTTCCAATTCGGCCAAAAAAATATTTGATAATAATAGCGCGATAACGCTGGCCATTGACAGTAACGTGACGATCGCTATCGTCGACGAAAAAATACGTCGACCAATAACGAATATTTGTGCTTCTTGACAAACCCATTGAGTCAAAAATGAGCTCGTCACTGAATATGATTTTGCGATGAAATTCAAAAATTTGTGGTTATGCTTCCGAAAGAAATAAAAAGAAAAAAACACTTTTAAAAATTAATTGTTTAATCAAATTTGTCACATTAAAAAAGGTAGTTTAAATGTTTGATTCTCCAATCCTCGCTGTTGGCCTTCCTCCTATGTCTTTCGTCAAGAGAATGAAGTTCCTCGCTTCGCTCCAATATTTTTCGAGACAAAAATCACCTGATTAATGTACATTGTGTAATACATGAATTAACATTCGATGGCATTTAATTGGAAAGAGATAATTTTGTTCCGTTGCCTTGGTATATAGAAGATGTTTGCTGTCATCGGTTTGAGAAGCTGTTTTTGTTTGGAGAAATTCTTTTTCCTTGGTTTTGCGTAAGCGTTGCCGTTGAGCTGTGAAATCAACACACTACTCCTCCTCCAGTCTCAGGGGAGTTTGAACTCGTAGTTTGACTAGCCGTCCAGATCGGGTTCGGTGTTCAGAAGGCTTTGTTGATAGTAGATTAATATTGATACGTTCATATTTTGTTTTCTGTTCCGGAACAATAAACGCTGCCTTGAGACGATCTATAGAAACCTTTTCGAGTTTACCTTTATTGAGAAATTTAAAGTATTTATCGTAACGGTTTTTTACAAGAAAAGGTCCATTATATGGTACTTGCAGAGGTTTTCTCACACATT
Organism: Platycheirus rosarum; assembly: GCA_963971375.1. NCBI lineage: Eukaryota > Metazoa > Arthropoda > Insecta > Diptera > Syrphidae > Platycheirus > Platycheirus rosarum. The sequence goes on along the minus strand of OZ020510.1, from coordinate 34,960,363 downwards.
TAAAGAGCGATGCCATCGATCCACCATGCCATTCGCCTCAGGGTGGTAGGATGTGGTCTTCAAGTGCCTCACTCCTAGTAACTTGCTTAGTTGCCTAAATAGGTCAGACTCAAATTGTCTGCCACGATCCGTAGTGATGCGTGCAGGAATGCCGTACGTAACAATTTTACGATATCGTTTAAGAAGCAAAGACGTCTTGTTGTCGATCAACAGGCTTTGCAGTTTGGAGTCTGCCTTCAAAGTCCTTCACGATGGAAATCGTTATGTATGTCGCTTCTTGCTGAGTTGCACTTGATGTACACTGAGACTAGCAGAAGCGTGTTAGACTCGGTCAGTTAAGTGACGACTCTCGTTGTTTCCATGCATCTAAGTCCAGTTATACTTTTCTTTTTGCTCCTGAGGTCCGATTTGAGAAGAATTGCTGTTCCTCTGCCGCTCGCTCCTTGGTTTTCTCTGTAGGATGTGTAATGGTCTGGCTTAAAGTTGTTCTTCGCTGTTATGTTGGTTTCCTGTAAGGAAATAAAGTCTGGTTTAATTGATTTTAAAAAATATAGATAGAGAAATTCGTTTGGCCGTTTTTGGCTAGTTCGTCAGCTTTTATAAAAGAGCTTGATGGCAAATGCCTCAGATGGGATAAAGAAACCCTCTTTTTAAAACACGGCTGTTTTACATGCACTTGATTGGGGACCTGAAGAATGGAATATATGGTCCTATAAAGCTTACACAGTGGTTTTACCAGCGTGGAATCACACCTCTTTTGAAATCTATCGAAATCTTTAAGTGCTGTTTAAGAACGAGTTGCGAAAGAAGGTTTGCCATATAAAACTATTTATGTTCGATTTCGATTGAAATTGGTGATTGAGGCACGAAAAGGCTTTGCTTAGCCTTGAATCAAAAAAACGCTTTATAGATTGCACACCGGATGGATGACAATGCTTTTTAGAACTAGAAGCTTAAAGGATTGGCTCGTTTCTTGTATCACCCTTTTCTCTTCTTAGCTTCCTTTGCTTCATCTCCGCAAACAAAATTAATTGAAGCAAACGCCCTCCAAAACACCATAGGATCATTACACTTACATTAGCAAAAAGGATTCGATTTTGAAACCAAACAATACAAACAAATTGAAAGTTATTTACATGGTGCACAAGCACAATGTATAAAAAATAATCAGAGTTCCTACTCATTATCCCTTAGTCCTTGTTTTATTTTAATTTCCATCTGGCTTTTATAATGAAACTTAAATCCCAGAGCTCTTAAGGGTTTTAAAAATGCACATCAAAGGATATCTTTTTAAATTAAGGAAATGACAGAAAGAAATGTTAAAAACTTGCAATTATTTCTTATTTGTTCTGCTAAATAACCTCTGGAATAAAAAAAATTATTATTATTATTATTATTATTATATAAATTAAATAATTTCCAAATCCTTTTATTTCAAAAAATACTTTCAAAATGGGATCAACAATTATGTTATTTATGTAGTCAACCCTGCATCATATCAATAAATTAAAAAAAATCCTAAATTAATGAAATTCTAAAATTAAATTAAATGACACTTTAATGAATCAAAGAAAAATATGTTTCTTAAATGTATTTTTATTTTAAAACAAATAGAATTATTTCGATCTAAAAATATAAATATACATAAAATAATGTCAATAGCTATTTTAAAATTTAGTCTGCAAGAAGACGTCACAACGGCATGCTATCAGTGGATTTCAAAATTAAATATTTTGTCTGATTCTATTTATAAATTGTGATTTAAAATGATTTTGAATTGAATTTGAGAATAAAAAAATAACATTATGTCGCCACAAAAGAACAAATATGTTTGAATCAAGGAATTTCTTAGGAATTTACAGTTCCTTAGGGTCACAGTCGGAGACTAAAACTGTTGGAATTGCTGCGACAATCTTTCCAATATTTTGGATTGAGAAAGATATTCGAATTATTGATATCATCCATGAAATATCCCAAAAACTGCTTCCCCTTTAGAGGACTTAAAAAAAAACAGAAACTAAACAAAAAAATCAAATATTGAGTTATTCAATGTTCAGTATTTATTTATCTTTTGTTTTTGAAAACTTTGCATTTATCACTTAGCCTAAAACCGTCTTTTATTGTCGACGGGGTTTTCCATCATTTGTTCTTATAATGACAGAAATATTTTAAAATCTATCTCACTCCACATTTGGTTCTTCCTCAACTTCCGATTGAGTATCCGTGTCCGCATTCAAGCCAGAGTCAACATCCGATTCCCAATCTTCTACCGAATCATCAGAATAGTCAGGTTCCACCGGATCAATACCAGGGTCATCATCATACGAATCCCATTTTTCATCAGAGTCAAAATCTGAATTATCTTCATCAAAGTTCCAATCCTCTGGCAGTTGGCCGCCAAACTCTTCACCAAAATTAAAATCTTCGTCTTCAAAATTGACTTCAAGTCTTGGTTCCATCTTTACCAATGGCTGTCTTTTGTGAAAGAAGATCACACAATTCTGGTCTTTGTATTGTTCTCTCAATTCTTTATAGAATTCATAAGCTTTACTTTATCAAAAAGTGCTTTATAGCCACTTTAGAGACGTTCAATTTTCCAAAAGCGTTACTGTCGACAGGGGTTTTCCATCATTTGTTCCTATAATGACAGAAATATTTTAAAATCTATCTTCCTCCACATTTGGTTCTTCTTCTTCTTCCTCAAATTCTGATTGAGTATCCGTGTCCGTGTCCGTTTCCAAGCCAGAGTCAACATCCTATTCCCAATCTTCTACCGACTCATCAGAATAGTTCCACATCAATTTCCGGATCAAAACCAGAGTCATCAGTATATGAATCCCATTCTTCATCAAGTCAATATCTAAAATGTCTTCATCAAAGTCCAAATCCTCTTGCAGTTGGCCGCCAAATTCTTCACCAATAATAAAATCTTCGTCTTCAAAATTGACTTCAAGTCTTGGTTCCATCTGTACCAATAGTTGTCTTTTATGAACGAATATCACACAATTCTGGTCTTTGTATTGTTCTCTCAATTCTTTATAGAATTCATAAGCTTTATCAAAAAGTGCTTTATAGCCACCCTGGAGACGTTCAATTTTCCAAAGGCGTTCCTTAAGTCGTGGGCCCTATTCCACAAACAACTTATGAACTTTTCACTTTGCACTTATCAAATTAAATTTTTTGGCAATGTGATAAGTGTTTCTGTTCCACAATATTCTTTGCAAATCTCACTTTGCATTAAGCAATTTTTTGCCAAGAATTTGCACTCTTTGCAAAGTCTTTGCATTCTTCTGCAAAGCCTTTGCGCTCTCCTGCAAAGTGAGAGTGCAAAGTGTTCCACAAAGCATTTAATCATCTTTGCATTTCTGTCTCATCACTTTTCACTTTGCATTGGTAAATAGAAGTCGTAAAATGAGCCGCAAAAAAATCTTAAAAAAACAATATATACATATATATATACATGTTTCGTTATTTTTTTTTGAAATTTTCAGAAATATTTTTTTTTTTGAGGATAAACTCCTGTCAATGGCCATCTCCCTGAGATTTTGCAGAGTATATATGTCTTCTAGTGAAACTGATAGTTCTTCAGCCCGTATGTATGTTCCTCAATGGAAAGTCATCCTCCTCATCCCACTCACTCTAAGAGCACATCAAAGACTTCCAGCACTTTTGTATAGCCGACGACTTATAAGTTTCACAAAGCGTATCAACAGATTCACTATCACTCAGTTAAGTTAAAATCTCGGCCTTCTGCTTAATTGACAGATTGGGTACAAAAGGGTACAAATTTCAAAGAAAAGAAGCTGTAGTGCCAGTTACGGTTTTACCAAATTCCAGAAAATAAAAGCGCAGAATGAGTCTCACTTTTTTGAAAAGTTGCAATTACTGATTGACTAATAGTACAATGTCCAGTGTTACTTAATTCGAGGTTTTGCGTTTATCGAGGGCGCACTGTATTACTATTTTCCTATTTATTATATTTGTATTTTTTAATTATTTTTATTTCTAAACAAACAATAAGTGCATTTTATATTTTTACTTCTTATATTATTTATTCTCTGAGATCTTAACCTAACACCCTAAAAATGCCCCCAAAAGGAACAACGCTTTTGCAGTAAAAAGGGGTCATAGCCAAAAAAACAATTTTATTTCAAAACAATTCTATATGGTATTAGAAAAAGTATTGCAGCAGAGAAGTAAGCCTTTCCATTCCACTCGCATGATCTATATAATTAAGGGCATAATTTTCTTCTCCAGCATTTTCCAGATCCAATTCCTCGATTTCATTTTTAGCGACTTCAGTGGGTTGCATGATTTCACTACTTCCAATGTTTAAGGCAATATTGTGTAAGATGGCACAAACAATAACTACCTTTCCTGCAAACTCAGGCCTCAGTCGCAAATAATTTAGACACGGGAATCTTTCCTTAAGAATGCCAAAACTATTTTCAACTATGCGCCGTGTTTTTTTATAGCAACGATTGAAAGCCTCTTCAGCAGGGTTATCGGTATTTCAGCGTAATGGTGGAATCAACCAGTTTTTCAGTCCGTATCCACTATCACCCAACACAACAGCATCCAGAAATGGTCTCCATCCATTGTCAAATCTTTGACTTACAGCCGAATTTCGTAACACCCTTGAGTCATGAACGCTATCCGGCCAACTGGCATTTACACTGTAAAATGTGTAGTCTGGCCCGCATATCATCATCACATTCAATGAGTGGTTTCCATGCCGGTCCACATATCCTTCCTCGTGTAACGTAGGCGCATCAATTTTAATAATTGCGCCATTCACGCAACCACACACACAAGGGAATTCACCCATAATAAAAAACTTTTCAGCAATACCACTGGCGTCATCGGACCACCGAACTGTTTTGAAATATAACGTCTATTATAACGTCGACAACTCTATAGATAGTTCTGCAAACTGTTAATTTTGCAACACCATGCAACAATTTGATAAGCGTAAAGTGAAAAGTTGATAAGTTCTTTTGTGGAATAGGGCCCTGGATGGATATTCAAGCCATTAACGTGTTGGTCTCCGTATTCGTACGATTCGACTAGATTTATGACATATCGAGGGACAATGCAAGATATTGGTTCCTGTGGTTCGCAACTCGAACGTTGTCGTAGAGTAAGTGTTGTTCTTCGCGGAGTCTTTGACGTTCAATTTGTTTTTCCATATTTCTTCAGATCTTGCAGTGGCTTGAAGTTATAGGTTATGTAGTTCAATTTGGAATAACCATCTTATTAGCCGGAGCTCGGTATTTAAAGACGAAGATTGAGCTTTAATTAATTAAATTAGTTAATTACAGTTCAGGTATATTAGGACTAAATAGGGAAATATTTTCATTTCATATCCATGCACAGGATTAAGATAATTGTTAGGAAATCCTGCAGAAGAAGAAATATAGCAGGTACCTGATATCACCAGTAACTCAAATATGTTTCTCTATCACCGTAATGTCATGTCTGATTCTTAGAATTTTTTACTTGCGATTATAGGTACTATAATGCAAGTTATGCATTCCTGCAGATTAAAAATTTTGAGATAACAATCAAACATGACAACACCTTTACCATTACAGTACCTGTCGTATAACCGTTATGTAAAAGCTATTTTTTCTCGAAAATGGCTCCAAGAATTTTTATTAAAAAAAATCAGTGTACATGTATGCATTATATTTTGGTGAAAAAAAAAACAATTCAATGGTGGGCTAAAAACGGTACCTCCGTAAGACCGGTTTTTCTTTCTTCGACTTTCTCGAAAACTCGTGATCCGATTACAATCAGCATTAATTTTTTTTCGAAATTTTTTTTTTTATTTTTAATAATTTTTTTTAATTTTTTTTTTTTGAAAAATCAATATTTTGAAAACGGGTAAGTGCATTTTTTTTTAAATTTTGTTTTTAAATGTACGTTATTTTTGTGCTTAAGTTAATATTCTTGAATTATTTTTTTAATGAAAAAAAAAGTTGTTTAAAAAACCGTTTTATTTAAAAACGGCTCCTACGATTTTGAAAAAAAATTCTAACTTTTTTAAATTTCCTAAAGAAATAAAATGGCGTTTAAATTATTTCACTCAATACAATTTAACGTACCTTATTCGAACAATCAAAAGTCACAAAAATCGAATAAATGCTTGGATGTTCCCTTTAATTTTCTTTAATTTTATTCTACAATGTGACCACAAATATGAGCAAGTACGTGCGATCCAGTCGTGCAATTTATTTCTTTTTGCACGAATGCATAACTTGCATTATAGTACCTATAATCGCTTGTAATTCAGGGAAGAATGCTAGCAAATGCAGAAGAAGTAAGTACAATAGGTACCCAAATTATTTAAATTGTTAAAATAAGTCAACTTGTATTGAGAGGTTCGAAAGGCAATTACTAATCCAACGAAGAAGAGATTGAGTCCAAATGCATGCATTTTCGATAAAAAGGCTGGAAGCCAAACTCTATCAAATCCCTTAGAAATATCAAGTACAAAACTGGATGATGTCGGTGGGTGATCGAGGTATGCATGGATGAACTTTTTAGATGAGGGCCGGAAACGGATTCTGGTTACTTAAAAACGACGTGTTTGGGTTTTCTCTGTTAATTTAAGAAATTCTTCCTCCCATTTGATTATAAATTATAAAGCATTTTAACGCCCAAAACATTTTGTTGGAAAACAATAGCGTACTTAAGAGACCACCAGACATAGTGTTTCACACCTTTTTCTATTTATCGTTTTTACTTGCGATTATAAGGACTATAAGGCAAGTTTAGAATTCATGCATATAAAAAAAATGAGATATCAATCAAACATGACATCACGATCATAGAGAAGCCTAAAAAGTCATTGGCAACAAATGTCTGTCCGTCTGTCTGTCTATCCGGGTGTACTTATATCGAGCTGCAGCTTAAACGGGTTAAGCTATTGCCTTCAAATTTAGTATGTGTGTATCTCTTGGCATTCTCAGAGGGGAAATTGAAATTTTATTTTTAGGGCTAAAAATAACTGTACTTGCCATACGACCGTTTAGGTTATTTTTCTCCAAAACGTCTCCAACGATTTTGATGAACATTTTTGAGATTTTTTTTGTTGGTATTGGTTATCATTTGATCAGAACCAAATTTACGGGAAAAGCCTATTAACGGGACCTTTCATATAACGTATTTTTAATTTTTTTTGGATTTCTCGGTAACGGCTCTATGGATTTCTGTCAAATTTTATATTTGAAAAGAAATAACCAAATTATTTCTGCATATCAACATTTTTAATAACTTTTTTTCTAATTAAAATTAATTTTTGATTTTTTTTTTGAGAAATTAATGTTTTTAAAACTAATACAAAAAAAATATTTTAAATTTTATATTTACATGTATTATAATAAAATCTAATAAACTGCATAGCAAAATTAAAAAAAATATCAAAAAACTAAAAATAAAAAACAGGATGTTATCAAAATACATCCCACAATTTTCCAAAAAAAAAAATCATTTTCATAAATTCTTTGTTATTTAAGACGTGTGGTGGCGTACTTCATTTTTACTAACAACCGTTAAGTATTGTGGTTTTGATAGTTTTTATAAGTTCCAACTGTGTTACTTTCAACGTAAATGTTATTGGTTTTTGTTAAAGATCTTGCCTTCCAATGTAATAAGGCACATACGAGCAATTACGTGCGACCCAGTATTGCGCATTTTTTATATTGTTTTTAAGTAAAGTATCAATTTATATTTCACTTAAAACTTTAGGGAATACACATCAGTAAACCCTTGAACCCAATTTTGGACGTAATATTAAGTACAGCGATATTCCTACTTTCGCCGTACAACAAGAATATGGAATGCTTAACTTGGCCCAATTTTTCTTTCACATTTTAATACCTAGACCCGTTAGCTGAAACGAAATATAAATACTTAAGTTCAACTTGAAAGCTGATGCTCAACTTTTTTCTCTGCATATTCTGTCACATAAGAGCTTAAGTTGAATATAAATATTTAAATATCGCATCTGCAAACGGGCCGTAGGGCTTGTTTAATCCTTCCATTTTTTCAAAACACTTTACTGGGCTGAATCGATCATAAAAGAGTATTCAGAACCCCTTAAACGCATATTTAAACAATTTCTCTTTAATATTTAAAACAAAATCAGTGGCAGTACTTGTTCCAATTGTGTGTTAAATCTCGTGCAGTCTTTTTTAGTTTGCTTATTGTTTTATTTCGTGATTTTAATCGTTTGGGTAATTTTAGTTTACCAAATAAGTGACCAAGTTAGTTAAGAGCATTTTATTTTAATGTATTATAACATTTTCTTTTATTTTTGTTTGTTCTATAAATGGTTGCTCCTGGTAAAAGTATTTTTGTAGTTAATAGTTATTAGTTCTATTTCTGTAGTGTTGCTGTAGTTTGAGTGTTTTTTTTTTTATTTTTTATATTTCTTTGTTTGATTTTATATACTAATATACATATACACATAGGATAATTAAAGTTCTCACCTTCAGGTTGAACTTAACTCCAGCGGCCATAGTCAACCAGCTGCGGATGTGGCCTGTTTCCACCCACTCGCTCGAAGCGCACATACCAATTTTGGTCGACCATCCATCATAATGGGCCATATCTACTAAACGTGGTGGTGAAAACGGTGGTGACGGAGTCGTGTCGTCGTCCAATAGCACAAAAGCTCTTGGTGGCGTTACCGGTGATAAAAGTTTTCTCGGTGGTGGACGAACGATTTTGCGTTTCGGATTACCTATTCTAGTGACTCGCGTTTCTTTGCCTCTACGCCCTCTGCTGATTGAATGGTATATTTGTTTACGTCTATTTCAGATAATGGAGTCGCTCTCTCGCTTTCTGACATTGATAATAAATTAAATATTAAAACTAACACATGCACTTATGATGAGCCTCTGATTATAGTAAAAAGCTTGCTCTAACCTTACTAGGATTTCCTAGTAACAATTTTTTTCAAAATTAGTACCATAAGACTAATCAAATACTCACCTGAAAACATTTATTTTATTACTATAAGCCATTTTCCGCCAATCATTTATTTTATTATTTATTAATTTATTTATTTATTTTATTTATTACTCATATTCAACTCTGTACATAATTAAGAATATGATTCTTTTGCGTTTGTACAGGAATAAGTATACAATGCATTAATAATTATATAAATTTTAAATTCACTTAGGTATTTCAATTAATTATAAAGAAATATAAAAATATAATCCTAATTTACCTAGAAGTACCTACCCAGTGCCTTACTATTTGACTCCTTTAAATACTGGCGGTTTTCAAATTAGATGATCATTTCCAAGCTAACCCTCAAAGCAGCAGCACAAAAAAAAATAAAAAATGGCTAGTGATATGAAACGAAGAGAACATCGGAGAAATCGGATTGCTCTCTACGAAAACGTTAACAATCTTTTCGAAAGGGTCCAATTCTACTGCGAAGGAGTTTACTTCCAGTTCGTTGTGGAGCCGGAAAATCAACCCGGCAAGAGATACCTGGTCAATCCAATGCACGAAAATTATATAATGCCTTACAACTTTGAAGAAAATGAATGGAACAATGATCCAGATCTGAAACATCGACTTTTCCACATCAAAAGGCTTCAGGATAATTACTTGATGCTTATGGAAATATCATATTATGCCTATATGCATACCCGGAGGAATACGACAATGAAAACTGTAATATCAATGTTTTTCGAAGAAAAGGAGCAGTACGAAAGGTGCCAAAACTAGAAGCCGAAACCGATTCAGAAGATGATGATGAGTGTGATGATAAAGAACAAGAAGACGCATACAATTATGCTCTAAGATGGGAAGCCGATGATGAAACAGAATCCAGTTTTAATGATGAATCTGATGACGAAGATAATTGGTCCACCGATTTTGATATTGATTCATGTCTGAATTCAGACAAAGAATGGCTATCTGACTGGAACTCGGCCACGGTTTCGGATATGGAAGTTGAAACAGATTCTGATCCAAAATCAGGAAGGAAATATAACAAAAGTCTTGCTATTTATCAGATGAAAATTTGTTACTTCTTTGACTCTAATTGACTATATTTTTTATTGTTTTTAAATATATACGAAATAAATGTCTTTGAAATAAAAAAAAATCATAAGTGTTCTTTGTTATTATTACATATGAATCACAAAATCATCTATATGATGAAAGTTTTCAATAAATGGCAATTTATTCTTTGAATTAATGTTGGACAACAAATCGGAAATAGGAATCCAATAATGTACTACATTGTTCATAGGTAAGTAAGTTGATCCATATAAATATAATTTATCAGTACGTTGAAGCTTAAATTTTGTATTATTTCTGGACAAAATTATTTCTATATTTGTTTTCTTAAAAATCATAAGAATACGGTATTTAAAAAATCTCCCAAGTTTAGGTTACAAATACCTACAGATTATTTTTAACTATTACAATAAAATAGGTTACTTTCCAACAGAATGGAAAATTGCAAAAAAATATCCCAATACTGAAACCGGGGAAAACGCGAATTCACCAGGAAGCTGTAGACCTATAAGTTTGTTGAGCTCTCTTAGTAAATGTTTCGAAAAAATAATAAAAACTAAACTGATTACTTTCAACTCTCACTCTCATCATTCCTGCTGAACAATTTGGTTTCAGGGAATTTCATAGTACTGTGCATCAAATACATCGAATTACCGACCATGTTAAAACACATTTTGCACTAGGACAAAGTACTGGTATGGTTGTTACCTGACATTGAAAAGGCGTTTGATTCTGTTTCACACCATGGGCTCTTGCATAAGCTCTTAACGCTCAATTTTCCAATGTACATTATTAAGATCGTCCAATCGTTTTTGTTGTCAAGAAAAAATTGTATCTGTTCTGCAAAAAAGTAAACACCACCATTAAAATTTTGTATATGTATAATAATTCGTTATTATTTTGCGCCGCCAAAATTGTCGTACTACTCTACTTATAGTAATAATTAAAAAACAATAATTTCAAATTAGATGATCATTTCCAAGCTATCCTTCTAAGCAGTAGCACTCAAAAAAAAAAAAAAAAAAATTGCTAGTGAAATGGAACGAAGACAACACCGGAGGAATCGGATTGATTTACGAAATGGTCCAATTCTACTGTAATGGAGTTTACTTCGAGATCGTCGTGGAGCCGGAAAATCAACCCGGCAATAGATACTTGGTCAATCCAATGCACGAAAATTACATAATGCCTGAGAACTATCAAGATAACGAATGGAACAATGATCCGGATCTGAAACATCGACTTTTCCGCATCAAAAGGCTTCAGGATAATTACTTGATGCTTATGAAAAGATCATATTATGCCTATATGCATACCCGGATGAATACGACAATGAAAATTGTAATATCAGTGTTTTTCGAAGAGAAGGAGCAGTACGATGGGTGCCAAATCTAGAGGTCGAAACCAATTAAGATGACAATGATGAGGATGATGATAACGACCAAGAAGACGCATGAAATTATGCTCTAAGATGGGAAGCAGAGTATGGCGATTCGGATGATAAAACAGAATCCAGTTTTAATAATGAATCTGATGATGAAGATAATTGGTATAATTCAATTGATATTGATTCAGGTCTGAATTCAGACATAGAATGGCTATCGGACTCGGACGGGGTTTCTGATATTGAATTTGAAACAGATTCTGATCCAGAATCAGGAATGGAATAAAACAAAAACCTCGCAATTAATCAGAAGAAAATTTGTTACTTCTTTGAATCTAATTGACAATTTTTTTTTATAAATTACTTATTGTTTGTATGTACGAAATAAATGCATTTGAAATTAAAAAAAAAATTCTTAAGTGTTCTTTGTTATTATTTCATTATTACATAATGTCGTGTACAAGGTGTTTTACATTCACCGATCTCTACAAAAAATATGGCTTCCAGGGGATATTCTAATCGAGTACTTTTCGAAGATGGCATACCGTCTTTATATCATATCATCATTTCAGAATTTCAGCAGGGTTAGTGACAAAATTTCGAATTTGGTATTGCACCAAATGAAAAGAGATGCAGATGTAGAAAGAAGACAAATTATAGAGGCAGCTTGAAAAATGATCTTAAAGACATCCGCTCCAGATTGTTCAACACAGTTGAGTGTATTCCGATTTACAACTTAGATAGTGCACGTACTGCGGTTCCAGAGACGCTGCTTTTTCTACTCCATTTCTTGATTTTGACAAACAACTACATTTTTTGGCATTTGTTAGAGAAACTAGAAAAATTACTAAATAACGAATCGACAAACCAAACATGTTTGAATAGTAAAAAATTGTAAGAACAAAATTAGAGAGGCTTCTGCCATAGGACGTAAAGGCAAAAAGTTATCGAGGAAATACCTGAGAAAGGTTGAACATTTTGCTGTTCGAAATGCTCATATTCTTTAGAGAAATGTTTTTGTTAATACAAATGCTCTTGTTCTTCCTATTCATGTTTATCAAAAGTTGGTATAGTTCTGTCTTTTGCAATAATTGTTCACAGAATTTTTCTTAATTTTTCAAATATAAAGTTCAGTTCAGCTATAATTAATTAGGATCTTAATAAAAAAACTTGTTATGAGGTTATGAAAATAAAGAAGATGTTTAGAAGTTGTTCTTAATCTTATTGCTGCTGTTAATATAAGAACTGAGGAGAACCCTTAATTCACAGGTAATATTATGAAAACAAAAGAGAAAAAACTTTTTGCATCAAAAAAATTCCCTTGGGTGAAATAAAAAATTCTCTATGAAAAATTGATAATAGGAGAAATAAGATTAATTTTCACCTCGAAGGAATTGATACCAAAGTTATCGATGTCTAACATCCATCAATTCACTGGTCAACAATGGTTTTGTTGTCCTTCGCGCTTGATATGAGAGTGGTTTAAAATAATTTAATGTCTACAATTTATACTAAAATTACACTAAAAAACAAATAAAATTTATTATTTATTTGTTTTTAGAGTTTCTTAATTCATTAGTATTAATTTTTTTATTTAAAAAATATTAGATACTGTTTTGTATTAATTAGTGTTAATTAATAAACATGGAAATAAAAAGATAATTTAAAAAAAAATAAAGACACACCTTATATAAGCTTTCCTCTTATAGTTTTTCGAGGCTAATCTTATTTAAAGACCAGCAGTCTGTTTGTCTGTCTATCTGTACGTATGTATTTTGGACTACAGCATAAACGGTTAGGCCAATCGTCTTTAAATTTGGAAAATAAGGTTGTTTTAACATTCTACAGAGGGCTTTTTTCAATTTTTTTTTTACCTCAAAAATTAAAAGTACCTGTCATATAACCGTTTATGGTGAAGCAGGTTTCTACGGGGAACTTCTTTGGGGCAGTAGAAAGGCAGCGGCACACTTGTCGTTGCACGGCTATGCTCAACGGATTGCGGTAGGTTCTTGCCTCAAAATTTCCCAACTGTTTGGCAAACAAAATTATAGTGCCAAAGTAAATATAAAATGGTAAGAATAAAAAAAAATCCCATCAATATTAATAAACAAAATACTTAATCTAATTACCTAAACTATTCCCTAAAACTAGTGAACTACTAGATATTATTTTTTTGATTAGTTTTAAAAATGTTGATTTTTCAAAAAAAAAAAATCAAAAAATTAATTTTAATTAGAAACAAAAATTTCTTCAAAATTTTGGTAAAAAGAATTAATTTGGCTACACAGATCTTCTCAAATATAAAATTTGACAGAAATCCAAAGAGCCGTTACCGAGAAAGCCCAAAATAAAAAAAAAACCTTATATGAAACGACAAACAGACAGACTGACATTTTTTGTCTTCTCTATGATCGTAATGTCATGTTTCATTGTTATCTCATTTTTTTTTATATTCACGAATTCTAAACTTGCCCTATTCCCTATCCCCTAGTAAAAAATTAAAGTAAACAATATAAATAAACCTATTTCAGGTCTTAAAATTCATATTTAAATTCTAATAAAAAAAAAAGAAATACTAATAAAAAAAACAATTAAAATTAAAAATCAAATTCAAATATTACATACAATTTTAAATCTATGCATATCAAAAAAAAAATTTGTGTTGAAAAAATTTGTTCAATTCAAATTCAAAATTAAACACAGAAACTACTTACATGCATTTTATCTCATCCCTCGACGTCCTGCGTTATCTTTCCTTTTCTGTTCTTAATATTTTTTTCACTTTTCTTTTTTCTTTTATATCTCTTTTTTTATATATATTTATTTATTTTAACTAGTAAAAATATTTTTTCTTTCAATAAAAAAATATCTTTCTTTACACTGCTTTCTTTTCATTTAGTGTTGCTTTAAAACTCCCTTTGTTCCTCTCCCTTTACCTAATCTGTACTTCCCAACACTGGTAAGTAAACTGAGCCTTTATGTAGCTTCGATTAAAAATCGAGTTCGACAAAAAAAAAATGGCAGAGGCTCAGGTTCCCCGAGAGCTGAACCTAAACCTAATTTTTGTATTAATAAGTTAGCATATAAAATTCACCATTAAACCTCATAGCTCTGCTGAACGAAATTATTAAAAAAATTTAGGAATTTTCTCCAAAAAAAAAAATAGTTTCTCTCGGTGATAGTGTGGTACATTTTTTTTATTTTAGTATTTATCAATCTTATTATATTTATTTTATTTTTTAATTTTTTTTTTGTTTTGTTTTTAATTTTTTCTTTATTTTCTTTTAAACTTTTGTTTAGAAAACTTTAATTGTTTATTTACTTTAAAAATAACAAATAAAAAAAAAAAAACACGACAGTTGTTGGTGAACTAACTTTCTTTTCTGAATTCTGTAGAACAATGGCCATGAAATCCCTCTATGCCATTCCAGTCTTTGTTTTATCCATATAAGGTTACCTCTTTAATGTGAGCGAGATAACTATTTTTTATTAGTTTTCCAACAAAATTACAAATTTCCCAGCAGGGGTATTGTCATTTTTCTCTATCTTTATTAGGTATATTGTCCACCCCTTGTCCATAATTATAGTGCACATATACATAGAATCTATTTTCAATAAATAATATTCTTAATACTTGTAGCAATTTATTAATACTTAAAAAACTAAAAGCTTTTCCCCACACCTCTGTTCCTACTCTTCTAACGTTTTGTGAAACTATATTTGATATCTTTGCATCATATTTTAATGTGCCAGAAAGAGATTAGGCAATTACCTATGCGCAGACTGTAAGCCAGTGTGAAACAGGCAGCCAGCACTTGCAAAAACGCAGAAAAATATTTATTAACAAAACAAAAAAAAAAAAATTCCGATCGTTGCACAGCTCCTGCAATGGGTAAGTACAAACTTTTTCTTTTATGTATTAGCTTTGGAATTATTGTTAAATTATTCTTAAATTAATTTGATAACGCCTAATTAAATTTGGGAATAATTAAACAATCTTTTTTTTTTCAAATAGGGATTAGAATTGTGTTGTGAAATTACAATACGATAATATGTATTTGTAAGTATGTGTGTATGTATTTCTTTTCGCAACAACATTGTTTGTACCTATATGTAGGTACTTTTGATTTGTGTTTTTGGAAATTATATTAACTAATCTTTTCTTTCTTTCTCCTTTTAGGTTATTATAAAGGACTTACAAAAAAAAGCAAATGGATAAATAATAAAGAAAACAGAGATAAAAACAAGTAAGTAAATTATATATTTTGTGGAATAAATTGCAACAAAAAAATGCCAACCAATTAAATGCTTGTATATGTATGTACGCCGTAGAAGCTTGCGTATACAGTATGTGTCGTAAGGTTTTGCGTGTTGTTTTATAAAAAAAATGTATTTGTTTATTTTTTTAACAAAATATTTTCACTTGCGACTATAGGGACTATAAGGCAAGTTTAGGATTGGTGAATATTAAAAAAAGTGAGATAACAATCAAACATGACATTACGATCATAGAGAAGTCTAAAAAAGTGATCGAGAAAAAATGTCTGTCTGTCTGTCTTTCTGTATGTATAACGAGCTGCAGCCTAAACGGCTAAACCAATTATCTTCAAATTTGGTGTGTATGATTATTTTGGCATTCCCCATAGGGTAAATTGAAATTTTATTTTTAGGCCTAAAAATAACGGCACCTGCCATATGACCGTTTAGGAAAAGCTTATTTTTCTCGAAAACGGCTCCAACGATTTTGATGAACATTTTTGACAATTTTTTTGTTCATATTGGCTATCATCTGATTAGAACCAAATTTCCGGGAAAAGTCTATTTACGGTACCTTTCATATATAACGGTTTTTTTTAATTTTGGGCTTTCTCGGTAATGGCTCTTTACATTTCTGTCAAGTTTTATATTTGAAAAGATCTAGGTAGCCAAATTAATTTTGCATATCAAAATTTTGAATAACTTTTTTTTAATAAAAAAATAATTTTTTTGATTTTTTTTTGTTTTGAAAAATCAATATTTCTAAAACTAATCAAAAAAAATATTTTAAATTTTATTTTCACATGTATATAAATAAACTCTAAAAAACTGCATACATAAATTTCCAAAATAAATTTTTTTCAAAAAACTAAAAATTAAAAACAGGATTTTATCAAAACCGGTCATACAATTTTCGAAATACTTTTTTCATAAATTTTTTGTTATTAAAGACGTGTGATGGCGTTCTTCATTTTTACTATAAACCGTTAAGTATTGTGGTTTTAATACTTTTTATAAGTTCAAACTGTGTTATTTTCAACGTAAATGTTATTTGTTTCTGTTAAAGATCTTGCTTTTCAATGTAACTAGGCACATAAGAGCAAGTACGTGCGATCCAGTCGAACCCATTTTTGTTACGTGATAACGTCTTATAATTCGATGACAAGCTACACATACGAAATAACATGACTCATGCTGAGTAGAAAGTAGATATAGATATTGGGGTGCGTGTGTGTGGATTTACGAGAGGGTTTGTGGGCAATTTTTTTCAACCTACATCGATCGCAAACGTATTCTTAGAACCAGGTGAATGTGTGCGGAGTAGGAGGAGTTTTGTTAAAGTAGATGTAGATAATGGGATATGTGTGTGTAGAATTCACGAAAGGGGTTTGTGGGTGTGAGTTAACAGCCATGTTAACATGTTGGTGTTGCTGCCATCAATGTTTTCTTATGACTTTATCACGTTAAATTATCGTCCGTAAATCGACTTTACAGACAACCAACTCTTTTTTTAGGTGTTATTTTAACTAGACGAAACTGGCCGCGCAACACGTTATGTAAAAGCTTATTTTTCTCAAAAAATTAGTGTGCTTTTGTAGATAAGTATTATGTTTTGGTAAAAAAAATTAAAATGGTGGGCTAAAACCGTACCTTCCGTAGGACCGTTTTTTCTTCTTCAACTTTCTCGTGATTACAACCAAAATTGATATTCAGGAAGATGTAGGTAGCCTAAGTAATTTAATACTTTCTTTTAAAAATCGGTATTTTAATTTTTAAAACGCCCATGTTGATGGTGAAGTATCCTTGATCGACACATTATAACACAATATCAAGGTTTCAAGACTTCGCATGCGCAATTAGCATAATGGAAATGGCCTCTCATGTGTAAGAAAGGAATCATCTGTTGCGCGCACAACAAGTGACTTAAAGCGTTTCATAAGCATTTTTTTTTTTTTTTTTTTTTTTTTTTATAATTAGCCCGCACTAAAGGGATTTTGACTACCCTTATAATGTTAATTAAACACAGCGAGGGCTTTAGGAAAATATGGAAGGATGTGAAAAGAGGTAACGATGCACATTTGTTTTAAAGTTCTGCACTTCAAAGTGGGAGGGAAAAACAGAGTCTGGCAAGGCATTCCACATTCGCGTGGTACGACTAAAGAAAGAATCCCTGTACTTGACAGTACGTCCGAAGTTGGGCTCAAGGGTATAATGATGGGCATTCCTTGCAGTGCGAGTATTACGGTTAAAGCGTTTCAGGGGAGAAATGCAACTGGCTATTTCGCTAGAGCATTGTTTATGGAAGTAGCGATAGAATAATGAAAGGCAGGAAACATTACGTCTGTGCTCCAGAGATGCAAATGTTTCTGTTATTGTTCGATCGCCTATCATTTTTAAAGCTCTTTTTTGTATTCTATCTAGAAAACTCAAGTGGGTTACAGGGGCACCTGCCCAAATGTGGGAGTTATACTCAAGTTTAGGGCGAATATATGCTTTATATACTGTAGCCAGATCAGACGGGGTGAAGAACTTCTTGCATCTTCGAAGGAAACCTAAACATCTCGCGGCATTTTTGGCAACGTCAAATATGTGGTCATTCCACAGAAGGTGGTCTGTAATGCACATACCGAGAACTGAGAGGTAGTTGGTTTCCTCTATGCAAGTGCCACTCATGGATAGTGGCATTAGGGGTATATTTCGCTTTAACGACAAAAGACAACATTGTGTTTTCGAAGCATTAAATTCTACGCGGTTTCTTATTCCCCATTGTACAGTGCTGTCAAGATCAGAATTTAATTAACTTATCATACGCTGCCGTTGCAGTTCCACATCCGAAGAACGAGGATGTGAATCTGGAAACGAATATGAGAAGCTGAGAGTACTGTCGTCTGCGAAACAATTGATAGGATTAGTTGTTTCAGATAATAAGTCGTTGATAAAAATAAGGAAGAGAGTCGGAGACAAAACAGAGCCCTGGGGCACGCCAGCGTTTATTTTGTGAGAATCAGACTTGAATCCGTCCAATACAACTTGTATTGAGCGTTTCGAAAGGTAATTACTAATCCAACGAAGAAGAGATTTGTCGAGTCCAAATGCACGCATTTTCGATAAAAGAGCTTGATGCCAAACTCTATCAAATGCCTTAGAAATATCAAGTGCAATAATTTTGCTTTCCCCAAAACGATGGAGAGATTGGTTCCACTTTTTGGTGAGATATCCCATCAAATCACCAGTGGACCTGTTGCTACGAAAACCGTACTGCCGGTCATTAAGAAGCTTCCGGTCCTCAAGATATTTCTTAAGCTCAAAATTAATCAAAGTTTCCATGATCTTGGAAAGAAGGGACGTAAGTGCAAATGGTCGATAGTTTGAGGGAGAAGAAGATTCGCCTTTCTTAGGGATTTGCTGGACAAATGCTGTTTTCCATTCATTCGGAAAGAGACCAGAGGAATAGGACAGATGGAAAAGCTTACGCAATGGTTTTGCCAGCGTTGAAGAACACCTCTTCAGAACAATAGCGGGGATTTTATCCGGGCCAGCGGATTTGTTTATGTTAAGATCTTTTATTACTCTTGCGACTGTACGAGTGCGAAAGAAGATAGGTCCCATGAAGTCATTTACGCTCTCGAGTACAGGAGGAGTACAAACACCTGCTGGCAGCGTTGAGTTAGCAGCGAATTGGGCTGCAAGCAGATCTGCTTTTTTTACAGGCCTTTCTAGCTTGCTGAAACTTTTTCCGGTTTTCCTCGGTTTTGTTGGCTTTATAACATCGGAAACTTACCTCTTTCAACCTGATAATCTCTTTACAGCTCGAATCAAACCATGAGTTATCTTTAGGTTTGATACTTTTTGACCTATTCGGGACAAAATTTCGCATACCTAAGAGGATAACATTTGTTACCATAACTGCGCTGGAGTCTATGTCACTACCGAGGAAGCAGAGCGACCAGTTGAAGATCCTGAAGAAATTATTGAGACCGTCCCAGTTGGCTTTCTCGTATTGCCAAACGGTTCTCCTAGGGGGTTGCTCTTCAACTGAGTTTTGTTGGCACGAGAGATTTGCAGAAATGACACAATGGTCTGATGTGCCTAGAGGCGAAAAAACACGAATTTTGTGTTTATCAGGATCGGATGTAAGAAACAAGTCTAGTGTGTTGGCGGCTTGGCCTGTAATGTCAGGAATTCGCGTTGGCTCATCAACAAGCTGAGTTAGTTGGTTTAACTCAGCAAAGATTTCAACATACCTTCCTTCGGGTGTTGTCTGGCCAGAATAGCGAAGCCAACTTGAATTGTGTACATTGAAATCACCCGTAATAATGATTTCAGTGTGAGGATAATGGGCAACAATACTTTGAATGGAGTCTGACAAAGCATCAAATTCGTTGGAAGTTGACACTCTATCCAAATTAGGGCTTCTATAGATAAAACAAGTATGTATAATGCGCTTATTTACCGTGAATTTTAACCACATGAAGTTAAAATCTGTTTTTGAACACAGACCATATTGTGGTAGAAGTTGGTATGCGACATCATTCCTAATATATACGGCGATTCCGTGATAGGCAATGAATAATGGCACTAAGTTATACCCATGAAGGTTAAATTCCGAGTGATCAGAGTTTTCTCCTCTTGGATTTCACTTAATGCCAAAACAGCTGGCTTGTTTAATGAAGTATAAACGTATGCAGCACAGAAATTTTTCCTGAGCCCACGAATGTTGGAATAATCAACTCTCAACCCCCCATAAAGAATACAAAACTTAAAAAACAAAGACGGACAATTAACTATAATTAATGCTCCACTAAGTCCCAATTTGAGCTTCACAAAAACAATTATTATTAGTGTTATGCCTTAATAATAATTGAGTTGATCCGCCCCTGGTTACTCAGAGAACATCAAATAATATATCCGATAACGATCTAGCTTAACCATAAGGATTTACCGCAATGATTAAACTAAATCGTCTGTGAGGAAGGAAATATGGAAAAAAGACAAGAGAAGGAGCTTACTCGCTGTGGTGTGTTTTTTTTCTCGTTAGTGGGTATTATTAAATTGATTTTTGGGCGATTTTATTATTTCAAAGCACTTAATTTATATTATATGCACTGATTGGAAACTGAATAAGTTTGGTCGGCGCGTGAATTGATTTTTTTTTTTAATTTTTTGGGTTATTGAAATTGTTTGTTAATTTATTTTTGGATGGAATTTGAGATAAAACACAGAACAGGGATAGAGTAGACCGTCACTTGACTTTCCCATGTCTTCCGCACGTGCGTAGCGGATGGGATGCTAATCGACACTCCCTCCGCTCCCAATTTATTGTTATAACTCACTTTTCAGTTATTCTTGGATATTGGCATTCATGTCGGCTGTTACAGGTGTTATTATTTTCAAGGATCGCAGGATGTTTGTGACATCTGCTATCGGTTGTGACAAGATGCATGCATTTTTGGGAATGTACAAATAATGTACAATTAATGTACAAAACGGTCAGTAAATGAGCTCAAGTCTGTAAGACTTTCAATTGAGTATTTTGTCAACGGAATTGTGAGCGAACAAGCAAAACAGAAGATCGTTTGGCCCACTACCATCCGTTGTGTGATCCACAACTACAACTACAACTTTTCCTTCACAACTTTGTGATAAAAATGTAGGAAGGATTTAGAACAACAAGTTTGGAGAAAAAATAATTCGAAACATTTTCAATTTTCCAAAGAGGATATATCTAAAAAAATGGTTCTTTATTTTCAAAATAACAGTCCAATTTGTTTGAAATTTCATCAGCTTTTAATTTTTTTTCTATGACGCAAATAAGTTGAGATATGCGGGCGCAACCATGGGAAGGTCCTTTTAAATTCGCCCACGCAATAACGATTACCGGGGATTTTTTATTGCGAGTACAGGGAACTTACCCATTCCCGAAAAAAAATATGGATGTTTTAGTTTATTTATTATTTTCAGGCTTAGTTTGCCTGGGCCATATGTCAGGAGTCATGGAGTCATCAGCGTATAAAAAAATAAATTGAACGACTGGATCGCACGTACTTGTTCATATGTGCGTTCACATTGTAGAATAAAATTAAAGAAAATTAAAGTAAACATCAAAGCATTTTTTCGATTTTTGTGACTTTTGATTGTTCGAATAAAGTACGTTAAATTGTATTGGGCGAAATAATTTAAATGCCATTTTAATTGTCTAGAAAATGTAAGAAAGTGTGAATTTTTTTTTAAATTGTAGGTGCCGTTTTCAAATAAAAGGGGTTTTTTAACAACTTTTTTTAAAAAATTAAAAAAAATAATTCAAAAATACAAACTTCAGCACAAAAATAACGTACATTTGAAAACAAAATAAAAAAATTTCTTCTACCCGTTTTCAAAATATTGATTTTTCAAAAAAAAAATTTAAGAAATTATTGAAAATACAAAAAAAAAGTTTTCGAAAAAAAATTAATGCAAAATTATTTAGGCTACCTAAATCTTCTTGAATATCAATTTTTGATTGTAATCGGATCTACAGTTTTCGACAAAGTCGAAGAAAAAAAAACCTGTTCTATGTGAGGTACCGTTTTTAGCCCACAATATTTTTTTTAACTAGAATATAATGCATACCTACACTAATTTTTTCGAGAAAAATA
The DNA here is from genome assembly GCA_963971375.1 of Platycheirus rosarum. NCBI lineage: Eukaryota > Metazoa > Arthropoda > Insecta > Diptera > Syrphidae > Platycheirus > Platycheirus rosarum. Next base: position 34,938,040 of record OZ020510.1, on the reverse strand, counting down.
AGCTTTTACATAACGGTTATATGACAAGTACCGTTAATTTTTGAGCTAAACAAAAATTAAAAAAAACTCCTCTGTAGAATGTCAAAATTACCTTAAGTTCAAAATTTGAAGACGAATGACCCAACCGTTTAGGCTGCAGTCCAATATACATCCGTACAGGCAGACAGACAGACAGACAGACGGACAGAATTTTGCCAGTAACTCATATATATTTCTCTATCATCGTATTGTCATGTTTGATTGTTATCTCAAAGTTTTTAATCTGCACGAATGCATAACGTGTATTATAGTACCTAATAATGGCATCCTCTCGCGACCGGTTGATCTCATGTCATCAAGCTGTAGAGAAGTAGGCCGAGTATGGGTACACCATCACAAAAAAAAATCTACAATTTAAAAAAAAATAAAATATTTTTTATAAGTGGTGGTGAGTTTTGTGGTAAATAGAGATAAGGGCTTCTTTCAAAACTAATTAGTTTGCATTGTCCTTTCACGGAAATTGTCATCTCAACACAATAACTTCTAATGTATTAACCTACTTCTAACTTCTAACAATAATAATTGAAAAAAACCTAACATTTTATTCATACAAAGTTAGGACTTGCTGCAGAACTGCGAAAGAGAGCCCGTCAGACGTAGTGTTTCACACCTTTTTCGTTTTTTTTTTTGATTGATCTTAAATAAAGTATCAATTTGCATTTCGCTTTAAACTTAAAGGAATATACATCAGTAAACTTTTCAACCCAATTTTGGACGTAATATTAAGAACATCGATATTCCTACTTTCGCCGTACAACAACAATGTGGAATGCTTAACTTGGCCCAATTTTTCGTTCACTTTTAAATTTAATCCATCCATTTTTCAAAACACTCACTCTGGGTTGAATCGATCATAAAAAGATTCAGAACCCCTTTAACGCACATTTAAACAATTTCTCTTTAACATTTAAAACAAAAAAATATATGTATTCTTGAAATGTTATTTCAATACTTTTCTCGGAAACAGATTGCAAAAACAATTAAATGATTTTATTTCCCGCAACAATCTCTTGGTCAAAATTCAGTCAGGTTTTCGTTCGCACCATAGCTGCACCACCGCCCTTATTAAGGTAATTGAAGACATAAGGGTTGATCTCGACGAAGACGACGTAACATTCTTAATCCTTTTAGATTTCTCTAAAGCGTTTGACATGGTAAATCATTCTGTTCTTTTACATAAATTACGTCAAAAATTTAATTTATCCTCTGTCGCTATTAAACTCATTTCATCGTTTCTTAGCCATAGAAAGCAGGCCGTATGTTTGAATAATAGTTTATCACAGTTTCTACCTATACAACAAGGAGTTCCCCAAGGATCAATTTTGTCCCCACTTCTTTTCTTGTTGTACATAAATGAAGTAGCGTTCATCATAACCCAGGCCTCCAAACACTTTTATGCCGACGATATTCAAATCTACAAAAGTTGTCCTTTAGGACTAATCGAAAAATGCGCTTCCATTCTTAATCAAGAATTAAATAAGATATCCAATTGGGCTTTGAGTAACGGGTTGGTTCTAAATCCTATCTAGTTATTTCTAGAAAAGAGCTAGATTTGTCATATTTTCCCTCCATAATACTAAACGGAACTACGCTAGAATTTGTCAACACATGTAGAAACCTTGGAGTAGTATTCAACACAACCTTAACTTGGAGTGATCATATTAATTCTTTAGTGGGTAAAGCTTATGGGACGCTAAGAACTTTATGGACTGCTCAGGAATTCACACCACGTCAAACAAGAATAGTACTCGCGAAGACCATGGTGATACCACTTCTAACTTATGGGTGCGAAATATTTTATAACTGCGATGTAAACAGTAAAAATAAATTAAACGTGGCTTTTAACAGCACTATACGCTATATTCATGGCTTAAGAAGGTATGATCATGTTTCACATTTGCAGCAGAGCCTCCTTAAAATGTCGTTCAATAATTTCATAAAATTTCGTACATTGATCCTACTCTTTAAAATCCTAAAATCTCATCAACCTAATTAATTGTTTGAAAAACTCCGGTTTCCAGTGTCAAATAGATCAACATACATAATATTACCTCGCTTTACATGCCTGACCTCCGAGAGACAATTTTTTATAGCTGCTTGTCGCCTCTGGAACTCACTCCCTTCTTATTTACGAGACACCAGTGACATCCATACATTTCAAAGTAATCTCAATACTTTCTTCTCAAATCAAAGCAACTAACTTCTTTCCAACCCTCTTCAAATCAAAACTATGTAGCTTTCTTCGTCTATCTCTTTCACCCTGACACCTTTCTTTTTATTTCTTTTCATGATCTTTATCCTATCTTATCTTACTCATTTTTAAATTAATATTTTTTTCAATTATAATAAACTTAATAAAATATCATCTTTAAAGCCAAATTTAATATTTTATTATATTTTTTCCTTTATATTGCTATACATACTACGAAATTTTCTCTTATTTTTTGTAATTTTTTTTCTTTTCTCTCTCTATTTGTTAATTGTTACTTATTATGTATATTCACAAACTTTCACCCACCCAAAAGATGTAAATAATCTTAATGTGTAAGTTTATAAGCAAATAAAATAAACAAAACTAAAAAAAAAATAAACTAGATTGAATACATTTAATTTGTTCAAAAGTTCTTTGGATTTTTAATGGATTTTTTTTTTAATTAGTACCGTAACACAAATTCAAATTCTCTTTTCATGCTGTTTTTATATGACATAATTTTATTCAAATATATAGTTTTGTTTACATTCGTTCTAGATTTTCAAAAAAAAATAACTTTTAAATTAAGCAGAATTTCAGGCAAAAGTTAAGAAAAGGCAACATTTGTATGAGGCCACAAGAAGATCATAAATTGGTCAACAAACGCTAAAACAATTCAATCTCTACAGTTCCATACCTGTTACATTATCCTACTTTAATTATTTTTTTTTATTATGGGGACAACATTTTGGAAAAATAAGGACCTGTACAGTTAATTACCTGAAAACATTTATTTTATTACTATAAGCCATTTTCCGCCATTCATTTATTTTATTATTTATTTATTTATTTTATTTATTACTCATATTCAACTCTGTACATAATTAAGATTATGATTCTTTTGTGTTTGTACAGGAATAAGTAAACAAATACATTAATAATTATATATATTTTTAGTTTTAGTTTGCCTTACTATTTGACTCCTTTAAATGCTGGCGGTCCAATTTTACTGCGAAGGAAATTTACTTTGAGTTCGTTGTTGAGCCGGAAAATCAACCCGGCAAGAGATACCTAGTCAATCCAATCTATGAAAATTATATAATGCCTGACAACTATGAAGACAACGAATGGAACGATGATCCAGATCTGAAGCATCGACTTTTCCGCATCAAAAGGCTTCAGGATAATTACTTGGTGCTAATGGAAGATCATATTATGGCTATATGCATACCCGGAGGAATACGACAATAAAAATTGTAATATCAGTGTTTTTCGAAGAAAAGGAGCAGTGCGATGGGTGCACAAACTAGAAGTCGAAACCAATTCAGAAGATGACGGTGATGAGGATGATGATAATTAGCAAGAAGACGCATGGAATTATGCTCTAAGATGGGAAGCAGAGTATGGCAATTCCGATGATGAATCAGAATCCAGTTTTAATGACGAAGATAATTGGTCCACCGATACTGATATTTATTCAGGTCTGAATTCAGACATAGAATGGCTATCGGACGCGGTTTCTGATATGGAATTTGAAACAGATTCTGATCCAGAATCAGGAATGGAATAGAACAAAAACCATTCTTACAAAATTCATCTAAGAAGAAAATTTGTTACTTCTTTGAATTTAATTGACTAAATTGTTTATTAATTACTTGTTGTTTTAAAACATGTACGAAATAAATGCATTTGAAATTGAAAAAAAATCTCAAGTGTTTTTAGTTATTATTTCATTATTACATAATGTCGTTGAAGTTGTGTGTACAAAGTGTTCTACATTCACCGATCTCTACAAAAATTATGGATATTTAATTGAGAAAAAAAACATTAACTTGGAAACAACGATGTTCCTTTGATAATCAGTTCGAGTTTTGTAGAATTGTTTTTTTATTTGTTGGTTAAAAAAAGCTATCGATTGAAAAATTGAACCTCATTCCGGGTGAACCCGTATTCGCGAAAAATCGAGTACTTTTCGGAAATGGCGTCTAAATATCATCAATTCAGAATTTGAAGAGGGTTGGTGACAAAATTTCGAACCATAGCTATGGTATTCCACCAAATGAAAAGAGACGCATATGTAGAACAAAGTCAAATTGTAGAGGCAGCTAGAAAATTAATCTTGGAGGACATCCGCTCCAGAGTGTTTTACACAGTTGAGTGCACTTCGGTTGACATTTTCTTGGGTAGTGCACGTACTGCGGTTCAAGAGACGCTGTTTTTTCGACTCCATGTCTTGATTTTGACAAACAAACGAGGATCCTTGAACTCTGCCAAAAAGAAATGCTTTGCTCTGGCTCATGCAATCAGGATAGCAGTGCCCCCTAATTCCAACAACATTTCATCATAATAGAATTCATTTGGAATTCTACATTTTTTGGCATTTGTTAGAGAAACTAGAAAAATTACCTTTCGACATATCTCGGTAACGAATGGACAAATATGTTTGAATAGTCAAAATTTGTAAGAAATTTAACGATTTATAAAAACAAAAATTGCTGATGCTTTGGCCAAAGACGCAAGGGAAAAAAATTATCGAGAAAAAAACTGAGAAAAGTCGAAATGTTTTTGTTAAAACAAAAGCTCTTGTTCTTCCTATTGATGTTTATCGAAAATTCGTATAATTCTGTCCTTTTAAATATTTTTTTAACAGAATTTCCCTTAATTTGTTAAATATAATGTACACTTATAATTTCTTAGGACCTCAATAAAAAAAACTTGTTAACTCAAGCAGTCACAAGTCACGTCACAAGCTCGCTAATCGGAATAGGTTATGAAAATAAAAAAAAAATTGAAGTTATTCTTATTCTTTTTTTTTTACAATCGGCGCGAATTCCAAATTCCAAATGCACGCCTTTTTTAGGTACGGGCTGGACAAATGCTGCTTTCCATCTTCTTGGAAAGAGACCTGTAAAATAGAACTGATGGAAAAGCCTCCACAGTGGTTTTGCCAGCGTGGCAAAACCACACCTCTTCACAACAATAGGGGAAATATTATCCGGGCCAGCAGATTTGTGAATATCGATATTCTATAGAACTATTGCAACTGTACGAGCGTGAAAGAAGATTTGTCCCATAAAACCATTTACTTTATCAAGTGCATCGTTGAATTAGCTGCAAACAATGTTGCAAATAAATCAGCTTTGACTTGGGAGTTGACCACAGAAATGTCATTATGAACAAGCGTCGGAACCGAAGACGAAGTGAAGTTATATATGTTGTTTTACGAAGGACCAAAATTATTTACATACTTCCTTTGGGACATATTAATATTGTGCTGATAATTAAGAAATTAAATTAATTTTCACCTCTTAGAATTTGATATCAAAGTTTTCGACGTCTCACATTCATCGTTAAATTTTAATTTGTTTATTAATTGAGTTAAAGGCACCACAAACAATTATAATTTTCTTGGGGTTTCGTTAAAATCGTATTTCTATTGTATTAAAGCAAAGGAGGCGATATCTCTCATCTCTTAAGCTAAGAGATTTCACGCAGGATTTGATCTACTAGAGTTCATCCGGTTAAATGGGTCATCGATTGGAAGTGATTTCCTTTAGGTTTGAAATACAGTTTTCCATTTATCCATGTGTGTTTTCAACACTATGAATTATTACTACATCTGAAATTCTAAACCAAAGATTTCCACAGAGATTTAACTTCGATATTAATTGCGTGGAAAGAAAGGACAATGAAGTTTTATTTGTCTCCTGCTAGACTCGCAACCGTAAATCTCATTTGTCATTCCAGAAGTTCATCCAAGTTCATAAAATTGTTTTCCACCTAAAGTGTTTTTGGTATATTTTCTGGCTTGAATAAGATTTCAAGCTAAAGTAACAAGCACAAAACAAAAAATAATAATTCAGCTTCACTGTTCTGCAAGGATATTTCCAAATTAATATTTTACGACCATTTTGGTGTGGTTATTGAAAAAGATGTGCAATGTGCATGTTAAATTTGTTTATGTTTGCTATGGATTATGGAATTGTAACTGGAAAGGATTCATGAGTATTTTGTAGTATTAGGGATAATGCGGTTTATTTGTAAGGATTTTTGTTCAGGATAGAGTTTCAAATTATCGTAAGAAACTGTGAATATTTAAAGATTCTTTTTAATTTTTCTTAGAAGTTTTTTTTTTTAATAAAAACCCAAAAATCAGTATAGAAAAAAGTTAAAGCAGTATAAAGAGCTTAAAAAAATCTCTAAAACTGTTTTCGAATAAACAAGTTGCTATTGAGATCGAGAGAATCAATAACAGAAATCACTTTTACAGTCCAAGGCATACTATGTACGTCAAAAACCTGATTCCGAAAATTGAGTTGATTGTCTGTTTATTTTTAAAAACCTAATTCCTCGAGCACCTTTTACTTAAAAATGATTGTCTATTTATTTTAAAATTATGACAAGTTTTTTTTTAAAAACAAATTCACCTAACCACAATGACTAAACAATAATTATTTAAAATCAATCATTTACCACCACCCAAAACAATTATTATTCCCTTGTCTGAAAATATCATCTCTCAGGAATGTTTTGTTTTTTGAAAACTATACACCGTGACAACCGACTCGTCATAGAAACTATTTTTAACATTATTTTGAATATATTTCGAATATTTGGAAAATCCGTAATGAAATGTATTTTTAGTTTTGTCCACCTGTTTGTGATGTGATTGGTGTTTTTTTTTTAGTGTGTATCTGTGTTTTCGTGATTTGAAAAATGAACGACTGACGGAAGAAATGTTTTATGAGGTTTCGATGAAGTGGAATAAAGATCATTAGAAAACTTGTCATAGTGGGGGTGGTGGATTGAAACCTTGAGTGTCAAAGTCATGTCCAACTTTTATTCAATAGAGTGATTTTTTTTTGCAAAAATAGCAAAGAAAATCTTATGTGGTTACTTATTTCCTTGGCATTCATTTGGGTGGAATAATTCAGGTGTAAGAATTTGAATATGACATTCGAAAATCTACCGAATTTATCCAATGTCATATTTTGCATTATATTATTAACAGAAACAAAAATTCTTATATATGTATCCATAATTAGAAATTCGTCCATGAAATTTCATCACACACCTGGATCACAAGTTATTCAACACTCTTAGCTAAAAATTTTCGCCCACTTAGTTATTTTCAAAGAACGTTGGTATAATACATATCACGCGTGATTGTTGAGCAAACATTAAAAAAAAAAAAGGCAAGACTTGGGGGATTTTTTTTTTATTTGTGATTTTATTTCTTCATATTGTTTTTGTGGGAGGGATAGTTGAAAGGAAAGTTTTGAAACAAAATTATAAAGTTACCTAAATGAAAGTACATATATGTAGAAAAAAAAGAAAAATATTTAATTCAATTGCGTTTTAGTTATATATTTTTTTTATCGAAATTCAAAAATAAGTTCCCAAGAATCTATATTTAATACGGATATTGGTTTTTGATAAATTACATATGAAGAATTAATACCAACTGATCTTAACAAAAGATGTCAAGAAAAAACCGAGGCAATCTTTTGTAAAATGTTTTTTTTTTTTTTTGGTGAAGAAAGAAAGAAAGTTTCCCGGGTTCAGGTGGATTCATGTGGTCTTAAAACTATTTGTTAGCAATCAAAGAAAGTTGAAAAGAAATAATTTTAATTAGGAACCAAAATATCGTTCTAGACCATGTAACAACAAAGAGTCTAGATATTTTTTAAATATTAAGTTTTGTGTAAATCCGTTCTCGAAAATCTCAAAAATTAAAAAAAAATCGTTACATGATGATCTAAGTTTATTTTATATAATTTTTGACCAGGTTATAAACCAAACTCTACAAAATTCATGGGTGACTAATCAAGAAATATGAGCTTTTCCTTGATCGAATTAAATAAAAAAAAAATGTAGAGATAGCAAAATGATCAAATAAGTACAAATGAATGAAAGTGGTTCACCATTTAGGCTTTGGAGCCATATGTACATACCGGCAAAAAAAGGCATCTAACAAGTACTCGCAGCAACGTTGCCCCTTCTGTACTCGAGAATGTAAATTTTTCCATGGGACAGATTTTTTTCCGCACTCGTATAGTAGCAAGAGTTTTCAAAGATCTCGATATGCACAAATCCGCTGGCCCGGATGGTATACCCCTGATTCTTCTGAAGAGGTGCGTAAGATTTTCCACCGCTCCTACTCTTCTGGAATCTTTCCTAGAAGATGGAAAACAGCATTTGTCCAGCCTTTCCCTAAGAAATGTGACCCATCCTCCCCCTCCTCCTACCTACTGACATCTCTTCTTTCTAAGGTCATGGAAACACTGATTAATAACCGTCAGCTTAAGGAATATCTCGGAGATTGAAAGCTTCTCCATGACCGTCAGTATTACTTCCGCAGCAACCGTTCCACTGGTAATCTGATGGGCAGCAACAATGATGCTGGCTTTCACAGCATAAAGGAAAAAAATAAATTTTTACTTAATACTCTTTGCAAAAGTGCTAATGGTTTGCATATTTGCCACATTAACGCTCAAAGTCTTGTTAACAAATTTGATGAGTTTAAAATGATATTTGAAGATAGTTTAGTTGACATTAAAACCGTGTCTGAGACATGGTTTTATCCAGAGTTGAGTTGTAACTGTTTTGCACTTAAGGGTTTTAAAAAACCTTACAGAGCAGATCGAACTCATACAACCGGAGGTGGCGTTGCTATTTTTTTCAAAAACAATATAAAATCAATTCATGTTAAGAGCTTTGATGGCACAGAAGTATGTGATTATTATTTTATTGATATATTACAGGGTGATAATAAATGCAGTATCGGAACCATTTATATGCCACCTCGTATGGCAAATTCCAATCTAATTACCCCAATTATAGAAGATATGTGTAGTCGTGTACCCAAACTAATTGTATGTGGTGATTTAAATATTAATCTTCTTCAAAGTTCATCTAATATTTTTAAAACATCAATGAATTCTCTGGGACTATCTTTTGTAAATCATACTGAACCAACTCATTTTTCGCCAGGTTGTGCATCATTACTGCTTGATGTATTTCTTGTTAGTGATGTTAATTCTGTTAAATGTTCAAGTCAATTATCTGTTCCTGTTTTTTCTCATCATGATCTTGTCTTCGCTACCTTCGATGTACATCTTGAGAATAAGCCACCACAGTCGTTTCAGTTTCGTGACTTTCGTAACAAAAATGTCAATTGCTTATTTAGAGATTCTTCATTAATCAACTTACACTCAATATATACAACATCTAACGTTAATAATCAAATTGAACTTTTTAACATTACTATTGACTATCTTTTTAATAAATATGTACCTATTAAGACGCGAGTCATAAGATCACAAGTTTGTCCTTGGCTTTCCCCTGAGATTCTTAACGCAATTAAAACTAGAGATGTCTCATACCGCCGTTGGAAACGTTTTCGATGCCCAGAAATCTTTTCCCAATATAAATCATCCCGCAATCTGGTTACAAGATTAATAAAATCCACTAAATATAATTATTACAATAATATGTTCAACTCCGACCGTTCCTCCAAATTTTTCTGGAAAGAAGTTAAGAATATTGGTTTAAAAAAGGATACGTCAGTTTTTGATGATGACTTTGATTTAGATGACTAGAATAGAAAGTTTTTAACTGCCCCTTTTCAACCGAACATTATGCGACTTGAACAACCAGCAAACGATAGACAGGAAACATTTTCTTTATGTGCTGTAGATGAATACCAAGTAGGAAAAGCAATATTCTCTATTAAATCCAAATCAACCGGTCTTGACAATATTCACCCAGACTTTATTAAAATCCTTCTTCCTTTTATACTCTCTCACATAACACACCTCTTTAATACAATAATCATGACCTCAACTTATCCTGCATCCTGGAAAATATCCAAAATTATCCCTATACCTAAGCCGGGTAAGAAGAAAGAGTACAGACCTATAGCTATACTTCCTTTTCTATCTAAAGTTTTCGAAATGATGATAAGTAATCAAATGAAAGCATATATTAAAGAAAAACGTCTTCTTAACCCTTTACAGTCAGGATTTAGACCAGGACATAGCTGTATTTCAGCACTTCTAAAGGTTTCTGACGATGTTAGGCTAGCTTTAGACAATATTAATATAACTGTGATAACTTTACTTGACTTTTCAAAAGCATTTGACTGTGTTGACTTCAATCTTCTGTGTGATAAACTGACAACGTATTTTAATTTCTCTGACACAGCTAAAAATCTTATTTATTCATATTTGATAAGTGGCTCGCAAGCAGTATCGTGCAATAATAAACTGTCCTCGTATCTTTCCGTTAATACTGGTGTTCCCCAAGGATCAATATTGGGACCTTTACTGTTTTCTTTGTTCATAAATGATTTGCCATCTGTTTTGTCATTATTGTCAGTATCATATCTACGCAGATGATGTCCAACTATACACTTCTTTTCCTATGGGGAAGATTGACGTTGCGTTAGCTAAAATGAACCATGGCTTGCAATCCATATACAATTGGTCGACCAGAAATGGACTCAAACTGAATCCTGAAAAAACGAAATCCACCCCGATTGCTAAAAATAAACTTAATCTTGAAAACATTCCGCCCTTATTTTTAAATAAATGTCCAATTCAATTTATGTCCCACGCAAGAAATTTAGGTATAACATTCAACGATAGACTGACGTGGGATACTCATATTAACTCAGTAATTGCTAAAATTTATGGTTCACTCAGAGGTTTATCTGTTGCTAAATCTATTCTATCAACCGAAGTCAAATTAAAACTCGCTAAATCACTTATCTTACCCATATTATCATATGGATGTGAATTGTTTTCAGATCCTGACTCCCAGTCACTTCAAAAGCTTAAGGTTACCATCAATGCTACTGCACGATTCGTTTTTAATCTTAGCAGATACGATCATGTTTCGTCTTATACTCGTCAACTTTTAGGATGTAACTTGGAAGCCTTCTTCAAATATCGATGTTGTTCTTTTCTCTCTAAATTAATTGTTAACAAGACTCCTCACTATCTTTTTAATAAACTTAACTTTTGTTCGTCTCGTCGTAACACTCTTCTACGCTCCTCGATGTTTACTACATTGACATCACGCAGGCAATTTTTCGTTTATGCTGTTAGACTGTGGAATAATCTTCCCAGTCGTCTGAGGTCAAGTATCGAACACCGAAAATTTCATGAACTTTGCTTTGAGCATATCTCAAATTTGAATTGAACATACTTGAAATATTAATTTTTGTTTTATATAACTTTTTTTTTTATTTTATGTTTCGTATTGCGACTTTAAAGTTTTAATTTTTCAATTTTTCAATTTTTTTTAATTTTTTTAATTTTTTAATTTCTTTAATTTATTAGTAATTTTTATTTTCATCTTTTGTTCAAATTAATAAGCTTTTATTTGCTTTGATTTGTTTAGTTTATAATATCTGCTTTCTTATTCTTTTTTTTTTAATTTTTGTAATTATGTATGTATGTATTTAACTATCCTGTACATCTTTAAAGTTAAAGTTAAGCTCGTTGTACAGATGTTTTTTATTCAATAAATATCAAATAAATAAATATCAAATAAATAAATACCCCAACGAACAGTGAAACAAATCTTTACATCGCTTTGGTGAAAGTAAGATTATTGATCTTGATATCTCCAAGGCATTTGATAGAGTTTGGCATGCAGCTCTCTTATCGAAAATGCGTGCTTTTGGGATCCATGATACCCTTGTTCGTTGGATTATAAACTATCTTTGGGACCTTTCAATACAAGTCATATTGAACGGATTCAAGTCTGATTCCCACAAAATAAATGCTGGTGTGCCCCAGGGCTCCGTTCTGTCTCCGAATCTTTTCCTCATTTTTATAAATGATCTTCTGTCTGTTACATCTAATCCACTTAACTGTTTTGCTGACGACTCTACCCTCAGCTTCTCATATTCGTTTGATAATTCACGTCCTTCGCCTTCGGACGTACAATTGTAACGGTACCGTATGTCAAGCTTATTAAACTTTGATTTATTCAGCATTGTCAAATGGGATAATAGGAATCGTGTGGAGTTTAATGCTTCGAAAACTCAATGCTGTCTTATGTCGTTAAAGCTAAACCTACCTCCAATGCCATTGTCCATGAATGGCTCTTACATCGATCCGTTGGATCGACCATATAATTTGAGATTGCTAAAAATGCTTCACCTGCTTCATAGAATACAAAATAGAACGTTAGGATTGATAGGAAATAGAACTGCCACTGAAACTTTGGCCCCTCTCGAACACCGACGCAATGTTTCATGTTTTTCTTTATTTTATCGTTTTTTTTACAAAAAATGTTCACGCGAAATAGTCAGTTGCATTCCTCACCTTAAAAGTTTCTCCCGCATTATCCGTCTCGCAAAGAGATGTTCATTAGTTCAGCCTTGAGCCCAATTTTGAACGTACCGTGAAATATAGGGATACTTTTTTTAGCCGAACATCACGAATTTGGAATAGTTTACCCTGCGAGATTTTCCCTTGCCATTTTGATCGGCAAGCATTCAGAACCAATATTAATCGACACCTCCTGTCCTTCCCCTCCCTATCTATCTATAGCCTGCGCAGTGTGCTCTACATTAAAAGGGAAAAAAACTAGTGTCGTGCAACATCCGGTTGCATTCTGAAAGGCATTGTGCCTTTCAGACACATAGTTAAAATGTTATTATTATTATTATTATTAAAAAGGTAAAATTGGATTTTTAAAGAAAAAAAATTAAAAAAAAAAACATTTTCTCTCCTTGAAACTACGCGTAAATAATTTTGTTCAATGTCTTGTATTATAAAAACAACATTAATCAACTTTTCTAATAAAAAACTGACAAAAAATATTAATAAATTATTAAAATCTAAAAATATTTTTCAGATGGTTTCAGTCTACTTGAAAAAAAAGAATGTAAAAACAAAAAACACTTGAGGTAGATAAACTAAACTATTCAAAAAGATACATTCTCCTAGCCAACACCCACTCGTGTTTATAGGCTCACTTTGTAACTCAATTCAAATAAGATTTGATGGAAGTTTTTCAAAAATCCACGCCATGACCTCACAGCGCCCAATTTTAATTTTCAATACCAGATCTAAAAATAGTCGAATTCGAAAATGTTTTTTTTTGTTTTTATATCAAATATCTACAACTTTCCATATAAGAACATCCAATTGAAAATTAAATAAAAATCCGTGAGATACTTTTTTTGTAAGAAACGCGTTTCTCTTAATATTTTTTTATTTTGTTTTTCTTCCATATAAATTTTCTTATGAGTAACCGCTTAATATTTTTTCTTATTAAAAAAAAAATAATAATACGAGGAATTGTTGCTTAAGAGTAGTCAATAAATAAAAAAAAAAAAAGTTTTGTAAAAAATTATAAAAAAAATTAAGACTCCTTCTCGTCATCCTCTAAAGGTCACTGGTTGATGCTTACTTGCCGAGCAAGATTTTGCGGCCAGCACCGAGGTTCTGTCCAGCTTGTGTGGCACCTTTGTTGGAACCAGCCTGGAGACCGACAATGGTTTGACCGGCCTTCAATTGTTCTTCGGTAAAGTCACGTTTGCATTCATCAGCTGGCTTGGGTCCCAACCATGGTCCTTGGAACTCTGGGTGTTTGTAGGCCTAATTTACAAAAAAAAAAAAAAAAAAATGTCAAATTAAATGTTGAAAAAAAGTTTTTGAAAACTTACAGCACGACCAATAGCGAAAATGGTGTTGGTAACGGTGGCGATATCCTTCTTCTCCCACAAGTCGACGGTCTGGAAGACATCAATATCGGGAACACCCCATTCCTTGATGGCCTTCTGGAAGTTGTTGATGTTTTCCATCATTTTGAATTGACCACCAGAGCTGTTGATCTTAGGGACAGCGTTTGGTGAAAGTTTGTTGATCAGAGTGCACAAAACTTGACCGTCCTTCAAGACATCCTCGTAGCTCTCGCCTGGGGGGAATTTGGCACCCAAGATAGCTTCAATCCATGTCTGAGCTTCCTTGTCCATTTCTGGATTGCGCTTGCCAGCAATCTGTAATAATTGCATTCAATTTAGAAGCATTTTCGAGATTTCGGAAAACTTTTTATCCATTTTTGGAATATTTTTCCATTTTTTTTCACAATATTTTTTTTATTTTTTTAAATTATTTTATTCACCTTAGCACGAACAGCACGTTCTAGAGACATTTTGTTTTATTGTTTTGGATTTGTATCTTTTGCTCTGAACTAGAAAAGCAATCACCGAACACTGATGGAGACTGGCCGAGTTGCAGGCGCTTATAAACGGATTTTTCGAACGTTCGGATTTTCATAAATTTTCGTGAAATTTCCAAAAATAATTTCATCATCATCTTCATTGGGGATATGAGAGAGAGGAAGAGCAAAATAGTATCTTTTTTAGTCTGCGGGGGCGTGGTGCGGCTAGCAGATCTCAGGACAGGAGTGTTGTTTATTTTTGCAATTTTGATTCAGAAAATTTCTTTAACTTTTTTGTGCTCGTTTTGGGAAATTTTCCCTGAGTTTATCGTTTGTTTGAAGTGCACGCATGCATTTACTGCAGGCTGGAATAGAATTTTTTTTATATTTTCGAATTTCAAAAATATTTTTACTTCCTTTTCAAAATTATATTTGTTTGATTTGGTTTTTGATTGGATATTTGAAATTGCTGTAATTTGAAATGCTTGTTTTGTGTCTATATAATGAGAAGATGTTAAGTTGTTAATATGAAATCTTTTCATCAGACATTTGACAGATTCTATCGAGCAGTATGTTTTTCCTTCTTTCTAATATCAGTCAAGGATTGACGGTTTTAAAAAAAACAAACACATAATTTCATTTAAAGAAGTTTGATATCAAAAATTAATAATTATGTGGATATTATTGACCTTGGTGAACCAAACAAACAAAACAAACAAACCCGTGTTCTTGACTTTCAAATAAGATTTAATAATTTGTTCTTGTTTAAAAATATTTTTGAATATATTCATTGCTTTGGCAATTATACTTCAATTCGATTCAAGGATTAATTTATAGTGGAAACTGTTACTTATAACTTCTCTAATCGTCAGTAACTTTAAAGTTATGATCATAACGGGAATTTAAACAAAAATAGTGCATCAGTTCTTAAGTTCTTTGTTGGTATGCAGTTTTTTTTAGAATTTATTAATATACATATGATTATAAAATTTAAAATAATTTTTTTGATTAGTTTTAAAAATATTAATTTAAAAAAAAGTTTCAAAAATTAATTTTGATTAGAAAAAAAGTTATTAAAAAATTTGATATGCAGAATTAATTTGGCTATCTAGAACTTCTTAAATAAAAAAATTGACATAAATCCAAAGAGCCGTTACCAAGAAAGTCAAAAATGAAAAAAAAAAAACGTTATATGAAATATACCGTTAATAGACTTTTCCCGTATATTTGGTTCTTATCCAATGAAAGCCAATAGCAACAAAAAAAAATGTCAAACATTTTCATCAAAATCGTTGAAGCCATTTTCGAGAAAAATAAGATTTTCCTAAACGGTCATATAGCAGGTACCATTATTTTTAGGCCTAAAAATAAAATTTCAATTTGCCCTCTAGGGAATGCCAAAAGAATCACACTAAATTTGAAGATAATCGCTTAAGCCGTTTAGGCTGCAGTTCGTTATACATACCGAAAGACAGACGGACAGACAGACATTTTTTTTCGATCACTTTTTTAGACTTCTCTATAATCGCAATGTCATGTTTGATTGTTATCTCAATTTTTTTAATATTCACGAATTCTAAACTTGGTCTGTAGGTATACGGTTTATATAGCTGCGGTTAGGCTTAAATTGTTGGAAATTTGTTTGTCGACTTTTTGATCAAGAATCACAAATTTCTGAATCTTTCTGATCATGCTATAAAAAAAACTAGAGAGAGAGAATTGCGGGGTAATGGTCAATCCACAAGAAACAATAGTGTTCCTTTTAACTTACAAAAGGATATAACGAGTTTTAAATATACTTTCAATAAAAAGGGCTACATTAATATTATTAAAATACGCCAAGTACCTAACTTTATATTGTGCTTTAGTCCGAAGTGGGTTTGAGCCTCACACAAAAAGCTTTTCCAGCCATCTTGATCCGTAGCTAGCTGCCACCAGTTTTGTAAGAAAAGTTGGCCAAGGGGATAATACTATGAGGAAGTTTGATGTCGGGCGGCTACAATCGCAAAAAATCGCCAGCATCTACATCTACAATGATCTACAACGTGTTTATTTTCAACCAGCATCAAGTATTGAGCAACCTAACAAAATGCCATCCAGGAGGCCGCCTCTGAAGTGCTGGGTTTTACACGGCCATCACAACGAAACCCCTGGTTTGACGATGAGTGTCGGCAAGCACATAAGTATATCTAAACAGAAAGGATCGGCGGGCGATGCACAGAAGGACGAGAACTTCTCGCATAGAAACGCAGTCGATGATGAGAATGGAAAAATCACTCCTGCAGACTGTATACAGTTGAGGTGATGACTTGGTTAAACTCATCATAAGCAAGACTAGGCTATTAGAAAGCATGCTTGATGAATGGAATCCTAGCATACATTACATTTTCAATTTACTCCGTAGATAATTTAGCACTGGCTGCTGAGGCCATCGGTTTAGACCAGTGTTTTTCAACCTTTTTCATGCAACGGCCCCATAAGTATGAAAAAAAATCACATGTGCATTTTTGAAATTCAAATTTTTAGAGGGAACTCCCATTTAAAAAGAAAATGTTTGTTTAGGAAGTTTTTTTTTCATCACATTTTCATTGCAATGCTGGTGCCGGCTGCCCCGCCACCGACATGCCACGCGTGTGACACTGACCTGACAAGTGACAAGCATGCGAGCTGATTGGATGAATGAACTAGCTGCGACTTACGAGCGTTAGTCGGCTACTGTTTTTCGAGCGCAAGCCATTGTTCTTAAGTATTTAACTGAAGGTATTTGCTGTAATTGAAAATGGATAAATTTCTAAAAAGACCAACAGAACCGTCAACTTCTAGCGGGAGTGATGAAACTAAAATAAAGAAAAAACGTCTTTATGACGACAGTTATTTGAAATTCGGATTTATTATGATTGGGAATAAACCACAGTGTGTTATTTGCTTTAAAACTTTATCAAGAGAAAGCATGAAGCTATCGAAGTTATTTCGCCACCTCAATACAAAGCATCCAAAATCAAAAAAATAAACCCGTGGATTTTTTTTAAAGAAAATTGAAAGCTCGTCAACATAAAAAAAACTGCTATAGCACAGATGTCCAGCATAAATGAGAAAGCGTTGCTGGCTAGTTATCGAGTAGCTCTTCGTGCCGAAAATTTAATTTTACCAGCGGCTTTCAACATGGCGGAGATTATGTTTGGCAAAGAAGAGGTCGAAAAACTCAAAGGTATACCTCTCTCTAACAATACCATTCAACGCAAGATAAGCGATATGGCGACTGATGTTCGTGATCAAGTCATAGAAAAACTAAAAGAAAGTACTTTTGTGTCCTTGCAATTTGACGAGTCTTCGCCTCTACGGATTATGCGCAGCTTGTAGTTTTTGTGCGTTTTCAATCCAATGAAAAATTAATGGAAGAAATATTATTTTGTAGAGCGTTTCCCACAAATACTACAGGCCAGTGGTTGCATAACATGTTCCTTGAAGCTACGCAAAATATGAATATCCATTGGGAAAAGAAATGCATTGCTATTTGTAGTGACGGAGCAAAAGCCATGACTGGTGCGAAAAGTGGTTTTATTGCTAGACTAAAAGAACAGATGCTAAACGCTTATTGGAGGCATTGCTTTCTCCATCGCCAAGCTCTTGCGGCCAAAACCTTGAGACAGGAAAACAGTCAAGTTCTAAATATTATTATAAAAATTGTGAATTCTATTAAAGGAAAAGCGTTGCAGACACGACTGTTTCGTAAAATTTGTGAAGATATGGAAGCACTACACTACACCAAAATTTTCTTTATCATACGGAGGTTAGGTGGTTGTGAAGATGCAAAGTACTAGCCAGAGTTTTGTAACTTCGCACTGAACTTTTAATGTATTTCAGAATACTCCAAATTTATTTGTGACCCGGAATTCCTTTTGAAATTGGCTTTTCTTTCTGACTTATTTGAGCATTTAAACATTTCGAATAAAAGTCTTCAAAGGCGGGATGAAAATGTCATTACAAAATCATTGGCTTAACAAACAAAATTGAATTGTGGTCATCGTCTCTAAATCAAAACCACTTCGATTCATTTTCGTCGACACAAACTTTTATTGAAGAAGTCGGATGTGAAAAGATAATCTGCTGGATGCTGCAATTGGAATTTAAGTCGGTCAATTTGGATACCTTTTGGTTAAAAAGGAAATCAGAATACCCAGAATTAACAATAGAGGCTGTGTTTGATTCCATTTGCCACCTCGTACTTGTGCGAGTTGACATTTTCATCAATGGCCCAAATAAAAAGTAAGCAGAGAAATCGCTTAAATTTAGAAAACGATTTAATTCTCAATGTAGCAAAAACGGATCCACGATGGGAGAAATTGGTTAATGAAAAACAAGCGCAACCTTCGCATTAAGAGTTCTCATAAGTTTTTTTTTATATTTTTTGTTAATTTGACACAAATGTTTAAGATGGAAGAGATCTCATAAGTTATTTTTATTTTTTGTTTTTTTGATACAAATGATTTTGTCCTGTATTGTTTTTTTTTACTGCAGTAGCTTTCCCAAACTTTTGGAACTCCCTTATAGAAATTTCGCGACCCCCATAAAAGGAAAACACTGGCTTAGACAATACAAGACACACCAGACGACATTGATACAAAACAGAACAGAAGATAGAGAGAGAACGGAAAACAGAAAACAAAAAAAAAACACGTGTCAACAGCACGAACGACGGACGGTCCACCATCCGACTACTAAAAACGGAAGCCATGTCTTATCACAACCAAGGCTATTGACGGAATCTCAATATAATTCACCCGATCCTTTAGAAAGGAGATCCTCAGAACTGTACCAACCACAGAGGTATAAGACTCCTCAACATCGCCCACAAGATCTTTCTGCTGCAGCGTGTGAGTGCCTGAAGCCGTTTGTTATCAAGCACCATCTTTCAAAAGTCCATCCAATCACTCGTATATGCTGATGATATTGACATAATCGTGTGATGCCAGATTAGCGATTTTGTGAATACTTAGACGGAAACAGGGAAGAGTTAGCAATCCATGAGGGCAAAACCAAGTTTATGCTGTATACTTAGGGAATTTGTCTAACTGGGCTCTATTAAGAACTTATAACGGGTGATTTTTTTGAGGTTAGGATTTTCATGCATTAGTATTTGACAGATCACGCGGGATTTCAGACATGGTGTCAAAGAAAAAGATGCTCAGTATGCTTTGACATTTTATCATGAATAGATTTACTAACGAGCAACGCTTGCAAATCATTGAATTTTATTACCAAAATCAGTGTTCGGTTCGAAATGTGTTTCGCGCTTTACGTCCGATTTATGGTCTACATAATCGACCAAGTGAGCAAACAATTAATGCGATTGTGACCAAGTTTCGCACTCAGTTTACTTTATTGGACATTAAACCAACCACACGAATGCGTATAGTGCGTACAGAAGAGAATATTGCGTCTGTTTCTGAGAGTGTTGCTGAAGACCGTGAAATGTCGATTCGTCGCCGTTCGCAGCAATTGGGTTTGTGTTATTCGACCACATGGAAGATTTTACGCAAAGATCTTGGTGTAAAACCGTATAAAATACAGCTCGTACAAGAACTGAAGCCGAACGATCTGCCACAACGTCGAATTTTCAGTGAATGGGCCCTAGAAAAGTTGGCAGAAAATCCGCTTTTTTATCGACAAATTTTGTTCAGCGATGAGGCTCATTTCTGGTTGAATGGCTACGTAAATAAGCAAAATTGCCGCATTTGGAGTGAAGAGCAACCAGAAGCCGTTCAAGAACTACCCATGCATCCCGAAAAATGCACTGTTTGGTGTGGTTTGTACGCTGGTGGAATCATTGGACCGTATTTTTTCAAAGATGCTGTTAGACGCAACGTTACGGTGAATGGCGATCGCTATCGTTCGATGCTAACAAACTTTTTGTTGCCAAAAATGGAAGAACTGAACTTGGTTGACATGTGGTTTCAACAAGATGGCGCTACATGCCACACAGGTCGCGATTCTATGGCCATTTTGAGGGAAAACTTCGGAGAACAATTCATCTCAAGAAATGGACCGGTAAGTTGGCCACCAAGATCATGCGATTTGACGCCTTTAGATTATTTTTTGTGGGGCTACGTCAAGTCTAAAGTCTACAGAAATAAGCCAGCAACTATTCCAGCTTTGGAAGACAACATTTCCGAAGAAATTCGGGCTATTCCGGCCGAAATGCTCGAAAAAGTTGCCCAAAATTGGACTTTCCGAATGGACCACCTAAGGCGCAGCCGCGGTCAACATTTAAATGAAATTATCTTCAAAAAGTAAATGTCATGGATCTAACGTTTCAAATAAAGAACCGATGAGATTCTGCAAATTTTATGCGTTCTTTTTTAAAAAAAAAGTTCTCAAGCTCTTAAAAAATCACCCGTTAGAACAACATCAGCGTGGAGATCAAACGAAGAATGACTCTTGCAAATCGCTGCTCCTTCGGGCTAAGAAGAAGGAGAACACCCTCTGGTATCTTCAAAAAAATTTAATTTAAAATCCTATTAGCCATCAAAATTATTAATTTTGTCAAAATTCCTTAAAAAAAGATACAAATTAAAAAGACAATTTTCAAATAAAAAAAACATGTTTTCCACACTTAATTTATGCCACACAAAACACAAATTGTCAAAAAATAAAAACAATATATGCAAAAATCTAACATGAAACGTTCAATAAAAAATAAATATATACTTAGTTCGGTTCGAGAACATAAATATACGCCAACGCATTTAAGAAATGAATCACATTTCAGGCAATTTTGAATGTCAACAAAATCTAAACGAAATCTATTTTAATGTCAAAATTTTAGTTAAAAATTAAAGAGCGACATTTGGCAGGTAAACAAAGATCTTAGAATTCTTCTCAATGGCCTAAAAATAATAATGACATTGTTGGTCATTGAGAAAAAAACCTAGTCTCTTAAAACTAACTTCAACCATTAACAAACATAATTTTGGAACATTTAATTTGTTGATTGCTTTTATTGCCTTTTTAATGTTATAACATCCATTCCCACAAAAAATAAATTACACGACTGGATCGCACGTACTTTTTTTAAGTGCGATCACAGTGTAAAATAAAGTTTGATAAATATTAAAACAACTTTAACGTTTTTAATCGATTTACGTAAAATAATTTTCAACGGAAAAAAAATTCAATTACCCATTTTCAAAACATCGATTTTTTCAAAAAAAAAATTTAAATATTAAAAATACACAAAAAAAGTTTTTTAAATTTTTTAAAATTGAAATTAGTTAGTCTACCTACGTCTTCCTGAAAATAAATTGTGGTTGTAATCGGTTAACCAGTTCTCGAGAAATTCTAATAAAAAAATGGTTCGCACGTACTTGCTCTTATGTGCCTAATTACATTGGAAGGCAAGATCTTTGATAAAAACAAATACCATTTACGTTAAAAGTAACACAGTTTGAAATTTTAAAAACAATCAAAACCACCACCTAAAATTTTTTAGTAAAAATGAAGTACGCCATCACACGTCTTGAATAACAAAGAAAAAAGTATTTCAAAAATTTTAGGACCGATTTTGATAAAATCGTATTTTTTATTTTTGTTTTTTTTTTGAAATTTTTTTTTTTTGAGATTTTGGTATGCAGTTTTTTAGAGTTTAATAATATACACCTAATTTAAAAAAAAAAATAAATAATTTTTTTGATAAGTTTTAAAAATATTGAATTTCAAAAACAAAAATCAAAAATTAATTATAAATAGAAAAAAATAATTTTTCAAAATGTTGGTATGCAGAATTTATTAAGCTATTTAGGCCTTTTCAAATATTTGATTGAAATCCATCGTAACGGCTCGAGAAAGTCGAAAATAAAAAAAACCGTTATACAAAAGGTACCGTTAATAGACTTTTCCGGTAAATTTGGTTTGTTTCTATAAGATGGTAGCAAATGCCACAAAAAAATTCTCAAAAAAATTCATCGAAATCGTTGGAGCCGATTTTTTTATGTTCACAATCCTAAACTTGCCGTATAGTCCCTATAATCGCAAGGAAAAACCGTCTTATGGAGGTACCGTTTTCAACCCACCATCTTACAACTGTTTTCATTAAATTATAATGCTTACCTACAATTAATAGTACACAGATTTTGTTCATAAGAAAATCTTGTAGCTGTTTTTGAGAAAAATAAGCTTGAACATAACGGTTATATGACAGGTTCCGTTAATTTTTGAGCTAAAATAAAATTAAAAATTTTTTTTGGTTGTCTGTAATGTCGGTTTACGGACGATAATCTTACGTGATAACGTCAGAAGAAAACATTGATGACACCAATACCAACAACGTTAACTCACACCATATACAATTCCACTTAATGCACTCCATAATTACATGACAATAAGGAAAAGTGAAATGCACGTCTAGGTCGCACGAACTTGTTCTTATGCTAAATAATTGCTAAGTATCTGCAATAGTAAGTATATATTTAAATAAAAAAAAAAACTTTTTTTTTTCGAAAATTCTTTCATTTTCACTTGCGATTTATAGGGACATAAGGCAAGTTATGCATTCGTAAAAAAAAATCTAACAATCAAACACGACATTACGATGATAGAGAAGTCAAAAAAGTGGGTCCGAAAATTCCGTCCGTCCGTCCGTCCGTCTGTCTGTCTGTCTGTCTATCTGTCTATCTATTCCTGCAGCCTAAACGGTTGGGCCGATTTGATTCAAACTTGGTATATATGTAGTATTTTTAGATTTAGATTTAGACTATTCGATTACTACTAATCGAGAAAACAAAAGTTTACACCTTCCTATAAATAAACAAAACCACTGTGTTAACTTTTAATATTGTCTCTATACCCACTCGCTTAGCAGTAGTTAAAATGTGTATCTTAATTTTAGTACCTACCTTTCTTCAACCTTATCATATGTGCCTAATATCCTTAATAAATTCCATTAATACCTACCTATCAAGCTATTTTAATTAATTTGATTTCAAAAAGTAAATTATTGTTATTGGGACCTATATAGGTCCCTAAACCTAGCATTATTGCCCTACTGATGATTCCCACGAATCTTTATGCAAGTTGTTCAAATTTTTCCATACCAAAATGAAAATAAAACTGAAAATAGTCCTTTATATCTTTTTATTAGCAAATTATATTATAAACAGTAAACAACAAGTGGAAAGATAATACACTAAAAGTCTGCAAAAAAGACGCATGTACCTAAGATGATTAGCACACAAGAGCAAGTACGTGCGACCCAGTCGTGCCTTTTATTTTAATTAGATTAAGAGTTTTCTCTGAAAAACTAAGTATGCAATAAAATTTGAAAACTAGATGTCTAGATGTCAGCTTTTTTTAAAAGTGTTTTTTTCGAAAAAATATTTTAATTTTGAGTTAGTACCTACGTCATTACAAGAAAATCTGTAGTTTTAATCTGGAAAAATTATTCAAAAAATTAAATCAACTCGTTATTAAAATATTTCAAAAACTATTTTTTTTTGGATATTTATAAAAATCGAAAAAAAAGTTTTTTTTTTAATTTTTAAATGCAATATTATTTGAATTATAAATGACTTACTGTGTGCAAAATTTTATTGAAATCGGGATAATGGTTAACGATAAGAACGCGTTTGAAAAAAACCGGTTATATGAGAGGTACCGTTAAGGAACAAATTTCGAAAAAATTCATTCTAACTAAGAGGTGTATTGTTCTAAAAAATAGCAACCTGTTAGTTTTATCAAAATCGTTAGAGCCGTTTTCGAGAAAATCAAACTTTTTCTTAACGGTTTTATGGCAGGTACCGTTATTTTTTCGACCTAGAGCAAAAATGCCCCCCGATATACCACCAAATAATAAATACTAAATACCAAGTTTGAAGCAAATCGGCTCATCCGTTTAGGCTGTAGAGGTGCTAACAGACAAACAGAATTTCCAGACCCATTTTTTTCGAGTTCTCTATCATCGTAATGTCATGTTTGATTGTTAAAAAAAAACTTTTTTTGCACCAATCCATAACTTGTGTTATAGTACCTATAATCTCAAGTAAAAACGTTATATGAAAGGTACCGTTAATAGAATTTTCCCGTAAATTTAGATCTAATCAAATGATAGCTAATACCAACAAAAAATTCTCAAAAATGTCATCAAAATCGTTGGAGCTGTTTTCGATTAAAATAAGCTTTTCCTTAAGGTTTATATGGCAGGTAGCGTTATTTTTAGGCCTAAAATAAAATTTTAATTTCCCCTCTGGGGAATGCCAAAAGAATCACAGATACCAAATTTGAAGGTAATCGCTTAAGCTCGTTATACAGACAGACAGACAGACTGAAAGACAGACGAACCGAATTTTCGGACCATGGCATCGTAATGTCATGTTTGATTGTTAGAATTTTTTTTGCACAAATCCATAACCTATACCTATAATCGCAAGTAGAAAAATAAGACAAAACGGTAACCCTGTTTAATTTTTCACATGGTAAGTTTATTCTTTCAAAATTTCCTTCCTGCAGATTTGGTGAAAGATGCAACGCCAAGAGAAAAAGGTATCCACATCGACATCCGTATAATTCGAAAAAAGTATTTCAGCATTTCAGCCCGAAAGGTAAACAATTTTCTAGCAGCATTTTTCGCACATTAATTGTGTGAATACCTTCCTTAAGAAGAACTCATCGCATTCGCTTTAGTGTAATCTTGATCAATTGCCAACTTTTTTTAATGGACAATTTAACTCAAACTTATTTTCTTTTCCCTCTATGGATGTCTCGGTAAAGCAACAAATTAAATTGAAAATTAATTTTGAAACAGAAATGTTAAAGAATTATGAGCTCCATCAAGGCGTGTCAGAGAATTAGTTCTGATGGATGAAATTTTTGTATAAGCATTTTTCGCGTGCATAACGCTTCCCATGTCTATTTTGATTTTAAATTTTGTGAAATTATTACTATGGAGGGAATGCGTTTTTTTTATATTTTTATGTTTTCGTGTGCAAATGCAAATATTAAACGATTAATATATATATATTAAAGAATTTTAACAAATATATTAAAATTTCTTTCTCACAATAGAGATAAATAGGAAACAAAAATTAAGGATAATTCTGAGGTTGTTACTCAAAAACCAGTCAAAAGATTTCCCCTAGAACCATAGAGCATAGGTTTTCTGAACATGTTTTTTGCAAGAGGCAATTGACTTTTGCTTAATTGCACTGGGACAAACCATTGGGATTACAACCGAAAGCATCTTTTCAGCCCGAAGCACTGTTCAATCATATAAGGTAAGAAGCAAGAAATGGGAACTATAGCTGTTAGGGTGTGGCGCTAGTAGTCCATAAACATATGTATGCTATAAGTAAATATATGAATGTTTTTCGTTTTGACCATTGTAAATATGTAAATAATTTCAAAAATCAAATGTACTTTATACAAACGACAAAAGCAGTTTCGGGTAAAAGTTTCCTAACTTTTCCTCCCAACGCGAGTTCTAAAAAAATTACTGTAAGAACTTGAATAATTTTTATTTAGTTTCACTTAATCAATAATTTTATGAAATTTAAAACATTTGTTTTATTAAACTTTTTCGTTTCTCATATTTTGTTATTATAAATGGATGATGAAAGCGAATGTGACTGGAATCCACCAATTGAAGTTGGCATTGTTGAATCAGAACTATTTCAAATCCCTTCAGGGCTGCCATCTATAGAAGATTTCCTGAAAGCTGAACTCGAAAAAGATGACGAGAAGCCTGAAATCGATGGAGCTCCTGAGACAACAGTCGAAATCCATAAAGAAGATCTAGCTGAGGTTGCTATTGAAGAAGGATCATTGGCCGAAGAACAGGAAGAATGTGAAACAGCTCCAGTTACCAAAGAAGACATCCAATCTGAAGATGACTTCGAAATTCCGCAGGTTGAAGTGAAAAAATCGAAAATCACAACCAAAAAACAAATTGATGAATCATTTGGCATAGATACTGTCAAAATCGACTTCGGAAGTATCGAAAAGAAGACAAAAAAGGAAGACGACGAAAAACTTAGGCTGCACTTAATTAACAGTACGAATAATTTCATCGAGAAGCTGATTGAAAAAGTTGTCGACACATGTGAGTATGAGGATCCTGATGATATCCTTCGAGCTCGATTGGACAAAAACAAGTTGTGCGAAGAACTCGACAATAAAATGTTTCAACTTGATATCGAACAGAAAATTAGATTATTTTTGAATCGCAAGACTGTTGAATATTTTCGACGAAAAAAGGCAACACGGCCGTTGATCGATGATAGTCCGGATAATATTGTCAATAATCTTCGAAAATATCGTGAGAGTTTGATGATGGTGAATAGCTATAAAGGTCTTGAAGAGTCAACAAAAAGTTTAGTGGGAGCGAAAAAAACTGAGTTGCAAAAATTATTAAGAGAATTGGAAGCGAAATCAAAGGAAAAAGCCATGGAGTTTGTGAATACTGTCAAAAAAGTATTGGATGCTGATACTTCAGAAAAAATGGAAGCAGTAAGTTGAAGAATTTTTGAAGTATTTGATTAGTTTTTCAAAAAAATATTTCACAGCTCATTGAAAATCTAACACGGAAAATGAGAAATATGCAGAAGGAGATATCAAAAGTGAGGTATGTTCTCATCCAGAGGCAGCATACAATGGCGGTGTTGCAGGAGGTAAGTGATTTTTAGGATAGTTTAAAAAAAATCTCAAATTCTTATTATTTTTTATTTTGGCCGATAGTTTTACTTATTGTTGGTGTTGGTGTTTTTGTTGTTGTTGATGTTGTTGCTTTGTGTTGTTGTTGTTGTTTTATTATTAAACTTTTTATTTCCAAATTTAGAAAGCTAAAAAACTAGATGATCTTGGAAACGGATTCCACATGGTAGACTTCGAACATCTTCAAACCGAAACTCAAGCTCTTGGCAAAAAAATCGAAGGTTTGTACAACTCATTGATTATTTTAATGTTAACCATTTTAGAACAATTATAGAACGAAATAACGAACTGAATAGACTTCATTGCCGATGCAATGCCGATATCAATATTCTAGCACACATACGTGAAAAACAACATATGTTGCGCAGCACAATTGAAGATCAACAAGAAGCGTTCGATGAACTGTTGATTGAAAAACAAAATTTTCGTGAATATTTAAATCAATTGAAAATAAAACGTGGTTCAGTAAGGCGGGAGTTTCAAACGGTCAGTTTTCAAAATGGTCTTCTTGATAAACCGGAACTTTTAATCGACTTTGATGTTACAGAGGAAAGCGTTATAGCTCTTCAAGAAAAAATTGCTTCTATGAAAGCTGAAAAGAATGCTGTCGATAAAAAGCTAAAGCAAATTATCGAAATACTTCCGTCAAAGGAGAATTTTTAATTGTCTATATTTTTGTAATATTTAAATCGATTTAAAAATAATACACACATATGTATATAGTTTGTCATTGGAAACTTATAAAATGGAACTACTAAAGTTTTTTCTGTCATATTTTAAGTCTTATCCTTATTTTGAAGTTTAAATAAGTCCTCGATTCCATATAATACACGTTTTATTGGTTCTTTTAATTTGACCAATATTGTTGTAGTGTTATTTGATCTTTTAACTTTAAAGTTTAAGGGCCTAACTTCTAACATTTTACTTTTAAGCTCTTAATTTTAGCTTATATTTTCTTCCTTCTAACTTTTGAGCTAACTTCTTACTTCAAACTCCATTCTTCAACCTTCAAACTTCAAAATTCAAACTTTAAACTTAAAACTTAAACATTGATCTTCAAATATCAAAATTTTAACTAAGTTTCTGTGAGGCACATTGCCTTTTAGAATGCAACATGACGTTGTACGGCACTAGTTAGAAAAATTAGAAAGATAGGAAAGAAATTTTTTTCGTTGCAATAGATCGAGAATTAGTTGACTACTAACGGACGGATCTAGCTTGCACTAGGAGTTAGAAAAATTTCAGAAGCGAACATCTTATCTACTGCACCAATGCTGGATCGAACTGGGACGTACGAGTAAATTCCAGCCGATGTGAAATCTGACATTTTGTTTGTACTGGATGCGATATCTATGTAACTATATTATCTGTGATATAACATTAAACCTCAAACTTCCAACTTCAAATATTAAACTTCAAACTTCAATTTATTTAATTTAACACTCAGTCCTTAAGTTTGAATTTGAGATCGGATTATTATTTTTTAATAGTGCAGTAGACTTGATTTAGAAAATGAAAACTGCATGCAATCTACTCTTATACACTATTTGTTTTCAATTTAAAAACTGAAAGATTTCGAAACAATAAAATCTTCTGACAAAGTACACGTTTTGCAAATGACATGGTCTATGGGCACATGGCCTACCAAAGGCCTTCGCAAAGGAAATGAGAAAAATGGAATATCCTTTGGCTCTTCATTTCCTAAGGGCAAGTATTGGGTTTGTAGAAACTAAATCTTCTTTTATTTATACATAACATTAATGTGGCATAGAAACCACTTTGTCGGCCTGTCCTAATGAGAACTATTGTTCTTGATTAATGAAATCTTTTTATTAAATTTCTTGATAGAATTCATAAACATTGACTAAATATTTTTTACTAAATTCCAGTTTCGAGTTCGATTTCCAAACATGCAAAAAATTGTTTCGGTGCTTTTTCAATATCTTAAAATATCGATGATTTATTGGGAGAAAGCAGTACTGGATTTTGGTTAAATCAGGGGTTAAATGCTATCATTGGTCATACACAAGAAGAACATACGACATCTGCGTGCATTTAATTCGTTTTACTTTACCAACCAATATAGAGAGCAACGAAATAAAAGAAAAAAAAACTCTGACTGCAATCTAATGAAATAGGAAGGAGCACCCGAGTCCCTCGTGTGGCAATGAGAATGAGTTCCATGAACGTCAAAGGATTCCTGTTCTATTTGAACGGTAATTTATGTTTTGAATTTAAAGGAGCAAAACGAGTTAAAAAAAAAACACATTTACCGGTATAAAGGAAGGATTTCCTGTGTGGGCGAAACGTTTAAGGATCCTATTGCTGTACATTTGTATGTGTAAAGGTCTATGGAAGTAAATAAAGGAATTTAGTAGAAAATACTGCAAAAATTTCAATAAATGTAGTTTTTTAGCCAAACACCGTAGTTGTCCTTTTGCTTATAGTTGTTTGTATCTTACCCTATGTGACCTAGTTTTTTTTAATCCTTTCTAGTTACACTAAAGAGAATCTTCTTACAATTGGGAATGGGAATACCTTAAATTTTTTGAAGGTTTTCTATTGAGTTATTAACTCATATGCTTTCTTTTCATGATAAGAATTTGGAAGTAAATAGGGAAACATTCATAATTGAAAGAAATGCCAAGGAAGCCAATCAGTAACTATTAATCTTACAATACAGTTCTATACCGAAGCTTCCAACACGGATTATCGCTCAATTCTTTTCAAAAAGTCCCGGAACATAATGTCAACCGCACTTTCTTAGTCGTGATTATAACGGATCTTCCAGGCTAGAGTTCTAGCTGTGACGACAGCTGCTGAAGAGGTTGCAATGTTGGCAATCAGTTGAAAATTTTAGGTCATTAGAATGCTTTTCTGGCATGTCTTCGAAAAGATTTTGAGGTATTTCAATGGTAAGGATGCTATTCCGACGAGGTAGAGGACCTTTTGTCCTGATTAAAAGGCTGTTTATTAGCACTCGGCTTGAAAGTTGTTTTTCTATATAGCCCACATCAGGCGAAGGATTTCCTGTAGGTTTGGTAGGAATGTGTGGACTTAATATCACCAAGGCTTGTAAACCCTGATATAATCAGAAAAAAACTAAGATCTAACGTGAAGCTAAAGGAAATAAAGCATAACTTCAGGAAATGTTGTCAATTTATCATTTGGTCAATTCATGATGCCTTGTGTTAATTCTGTCTATTCTGTTAAAATGTCAGTGGATAAGTTAGACATACAAACTCTGATACATTAGTCATAGGTAGTCATCTATCTAAAGCAAATGTAGATCAATGCATTTTTCGAAAAAAATGGCGTAACAGGAGGAGAACAAGATTCTGGTAGTATATGCGGGGTGAAAGGGCCTGTCATATAATTTCTGAAACTAAATGTAGACAGGAAATGCTAGAGAGACTTAACAGGTTAGCCTCAGCTCCATAACAGACAAAAACCATTAATAAAGTGAGATAGTTCAGGGTTTTATCACGTATATGTAAAAGAACGGAATCCTTATGACGCGTTAATTTATTTACTTTCTTACTAACATGAATTCGGCAGATTCTTAAAACCTTAATTCTGAATAGTCATCACCATCATTGTCGGCGAAACAACCGGTATACGGTTCGGGCCTCATCTAACTAGTTCTTTTATACATCCTGTTCGCTGGCCCATGCCATCCAGGAAACTAAAAGGTTTCATTCGTGCTGGTTTATTCCACGCTTTTAACGTGCACAATCTGCCACGCTGCCTTTTCACTAAAAAAAGAGATGCAAAAGAATTTTCGAGCAGCTACCTAACTAGCTATATAGGTGGGCAGTCAGCCCATCAGAGTCAACAGAGCTTCGAGGTAGATTCCATTCAATTCATGATTGTATCTTCTACGGAATTGTTATCCTTTGCACATATAGCTTACAATTCTCCCCAAGACTTTCTTCTCGAGATCAGAAGCCTCTTAATAAGCAGAACTGGAAAGACCATACTCCTGTACAACGGCATCTTAGTTTTTGTATGAAAAGTTTTCTAGATTTGAAGAATCTTAATAGACTACGTATAGTAGTTTTGTTGGATTTTAACAGCCTTCTGCGTATTTCTTCCATAATAATACTGTTTTAGGATTCCACTACTCCGAATTTATGCTCCACTACCCTGACAGCTACCATGTATTTGGTTTTCCCTTCATTAATGATCAGCTCGAGGTTTACTGCCGCCAGCAGGATCGATTAACGAATCTTGTATAGCTTCTTGATATGAATAAGATGCAATCCAGATCATCCTAGTTATTTTATTTGGCTTGTTAAAGGTGGTTATGATCAGCCAAAATAGTCATGTCAATTTATATGGGATGCTGAATTCTCCCATGGCCTAATAAAGTTCTACTCTGGTGATGCTACCTACGGGGCTTCAATTTCGTTCAAAAAGATTGTATGTTATAGAATATTAAGTTACAGACTTTTTCCTATCACCTGCCTAAGGGCAATGATCTGGTCAATATATGATTTTCCAGCTCCGAAACCAATTTAATAGTTGCCTATTATGGTTTTCGTGTAATGGGCTATCCTTTATTGTATTAGTATAGAGGAGAATTTCTTGCAAAGATGTAATCAAAAAATTTACACTGCCGTATTTGGTGCACATTGTGATACCCCCTTCTTATTAACGTTATGGATTCGTGCAAAAAAAAATCTAACAATCAAACATGACATTACGATAATATAGAAGTTAAAAAAAGTGGGTCCGGAAATTCCGTCAGTCTGTCTGTTCGCGCCTCTACAGCCTAAACGGTTGTGCTGATTTGCTTCAAACTTGGTATTTAGTATTTATTAGGTAGTATCTTAGAGGTTGTTTTTTCACT
This sequence comes from Platycheirus rosarum, assembly GCA_963971375.1. Taxonomy (NCBI): domain Eukaryota; kingdom Metazoa; phylum Arthropoda; class Insecta; order Diptera; family Syrphidae; genus Platycheirus; species Platycheirus rosarum. Next base: position 34,906,076 of record OZ020510.1, on the reverse strand, counting down.
TTTGCTCTAGGTCGAAAAATAATGGTACCTGCCATACAATTTTGAACAAACAGTTAGATTTTCTCAAAAACAGCTCTAACGATTTTGACAAAACTTTCAGGGTACTAGTTTTTTACAATAACACATCTTTCAGTTAAAATACATTTTTCGAAATTTGTTCTATAACGGTACCTCTCATATAACCGTTTTTTGCAAATGCGGTTTTATCGTAAACTAATATCCCGATTTCAATAAAATTTTGCACACAGGAAGTCAATTCAATTAATATCGCATTTCAAAATTTTCAAAAACTTTTTTTTTCGATTTTTTAAAAATCTTTAAAAAAAAAATTGTTTTTGAAATATTTTGAAAATGGTTTGATTGATTTTTTTTAAATAATTTTTCCAGATGAAAACTACAGATTGCCTTATAATGACACAGTAGAAAGAAATTTGAAATATTTTTTCGAAAAGTTTTTCAACAAAAAAAAAAAAAACGTTTTTAAAAAAACTGGTCGAACAATTTTCAAATTTTTTTTTCTTCGATAGACATTTAGTTTTCAAATTTTATTGCATACTTAGTTTTTCCGAGAAAACTCTTAAATTAATTAAAAAAATGAAAGAATTTTCTAAAAAAAATATTTTTTTTATTTTAATAGACGTGTGGGTTTCAATCTGGCAATACTTTTTTCGGAGTTGGTCTTTTTGATAGCTGTCTCTTGATTTATGCTCAGTTTGGTTTGCGATTTCATAATGAATAGACTTACTCCTGAACAAAGTTTGCAAATAGTGCAATTTTATTACCAAAATAATGGTTCGTTTCGGTGGAGCAGAGTATCGAAGAAGACCCACATGAGTCCATCCGCCATCGCGAGCGGAAGGATCTTGGCTTGCAGGCCTACAAAATCCAACTCGTTCAAGACTTGAAGACGAATGCCCATCAAGCGCGTCACACATTCGGTGAATGGGCCCAAAACGAAATGGCCACCGATCCCGATTTTCACAAAATTGGGAAAATTGGGCCTCGGCTGGAATTTATTCGAGCCAGCCATGGCGGCCACTACCCCGAAATCATTTTTAGAACATAATGCAAGCCCTTATCTTTATAATTAAGCTAGATTCTTGGCCATGACATTAAACTATATGCGTTTTACTTCTTCTTGAAAACCACACATCTAAAAAAAACACTCTTTATATATATTTATTTTGATTAGTTTTAAGTTATTCAAAATTTGTTTATGCAGAATTAATTAAGCTACTTGGGTCTTCTCAAATATAAAATTTGACAGAAATTCGAAAAGCCGTTAACGAGAAAGCCAAAAATTAAAAAAACCGTTACATGAAAGGTACCGTTAATAGACTTTTCCCATAAATTTGTTTCTAATCAAATAATAACCAATGCCAACACAAAAATTCTCAAAAAAATAAGTTTTTCCTAAACGGTCATATAGCAGGTACCGTTATTTTTAGGCCTAAAAATTAAATTATTTTTCTTTTTTAACTTTTTTAAATGTCATGTTTGATTGTTACCTCAATTTTTTATATTCACGAATCTTAAACATGCCTTATAGTCTCTATAATCGCAAATAAAAATCATTATCGGCATGCCGTTTCTCATCTGTGTTTGTTAAAGTGAATAATACCAGAAAGGCGCAAGGACCATCGAATGAATAAAGCAACAAACATACGAAATATGTAGCAGAGCAAAAAGAACGGACTAAGAAGGATTTTCATTGGGAAAAAATCATTTTATTTTTGATCTAGATCTGTAAAAACACATATTTTTACAGTTTTTGCGTTACATTGAGGAAAAAATTGATTTTTTTTATCTGAGTAAATTTTTCAGATCTCGATTTTTCGGCAGATTTACCCTTTTTTCACAAATACCAGTAGAGTTTAGAGTTGTTAGTTTGACAAGTGTGTTTTTGCTCTGTAATTTACTTCGGTTGTGAATAAATTGTAAATTTTAAATAATCAATCAACGTATGTATATAAACTTGGAAGGTGTTTAAAGTGAATTAATAGATGGATCTAGCTCATCTTCCTATTCGGAATCAAGTATTAAATAATTGTATCATATTTGGCGGGTCAGCTAGTTCACTTTTTAAATATTTAGCATTTTAAAATTATACGATTGAAAAAAAAAACAATTAGATACAGCCCATATTTATGGGTTAACAAATCACTATATTCTAGTGTCTTCCTACTTTTGGATGAAGCACACATTTTCTACAATGTGCTACTTATCACTTTTTTACCCCGCGTTAGATAATAACATCTTTCATCGGTTTCTTCTGGTCAAACGAAATTCGATTTTCTTTACTAAAAAAAAAAACTACCAAACCCATTTTTCCAAGTTAGCTCTTTTTGTTTGAAGTTCCCATAATAAAGGTCTCGTTACATGAGCACCTTCGTTTGCTCCTCTAATTAACACCAACAATTATTAGCAAGTCCAAAATTATTGTACACAAATCATCACTGGTTCACTTGAGTTAGTACAGCCAAGTCGTTTTTTGTTAACCGACATTTAAATTTCGATTTATTTTAATTCTTGCCCCCAGGACACCTTTAAGGAAATCTGGAAGCAATACTTTTGTGACAGGAAAAGTTTTTCTAATACCAACTTGAGTGTCACCAACAAATAAAAAAATGCATTCAGTTTTTGTGTTGTTTTTGTTCGCCTTCAGCTTCTGCAGTGCATCCGCGTTACCATGTGACGTTTGGAGTCCCGGTGGAACAAATAATATTGTCCTCGCACATCCTGCAGAAGAAGGTAAACTGTTGTCAGTGAAACTGTATAATGCAATTAGTTTCTTTTTTGTGACGGTTGTTTGCATTTTCAGAGATTATTTTACTGACATTCAGCGAGGATGACAACGAGAATCTTGAGGATTCTTATCGTATTTCCACCGATGATGGTTTGAATCACAATCTGAGTGGAGAAGTCGTGGATTCGCCAGCTAGTAAAGGACACCCTGAAGTTGTAAAATCTGATGCAATATCAAGAAATGAAACAGAAGTTCCACATCAGACAGAGAGAAGTCTGGATGTAGACGAGGATGTCGGTGTTACCACAGAATCTCTTAAAGTTGTTTGAATTTTCGATAAAATAAGTATCCAGGTGTTTGTTTTGGAAACTTTTGTAACTTTAAATAAAAAAAATCATATTTTGTTACAAGGAGACTGTATTGTCTTGCAGATTGAACATATAATTTCTGGTTTTTATTCTTTTGACAGAGTTTGACAACCAAAACGAAGTAAAGTTTTATCACTGAAATGGATTTTTCTTATACAGTACCTGGATATAATGCCAGTTTTGTTTTCGTAATGTTGGTATCAAAAGTTATTTCTTGACATATGTACCCATGGATAACATATATTTATATGTGTGTTTTTCTAATGAAAAGTCCCGTAAAGTATGCAATTTTGTTCAATGTTTGAAAAAAATTTATTTTCTTATTTTTAACTTTTGCGTGTAAATTGTTTTTATGCCAAACCATAACTTGCCTTACAGTACCTACTATTAAGTATTACTGTAGGGCAAGTTATGGATTCAGGAATGGCATTACTACATATTATGATAGAGAAGTCTAAGAAAGTTAGTGACAATAAAAATTCGCGGGCTGTGACGATTATGTTGTTAAATTTGTTGTTTATCATTCTGTTTCTTCAGATGCCAAACCAACAAACTACTACATGACTGGGTCACACGTACTTGCTCTTGTGTGCGTAATCTCATCGGATGGCAAGATCTTTGATAGAAATAAGTAACATTTACGTAAAAAAATCGCAGGTTATGAACCTATAAAAAGTGTCAAAACCACAACACTCATCGATTATTATTAGTAAAAATGAAGTACGCCATCACACGTCTTAAATAACAAAGAATTTATGAAAAAAGTATTTAGAAAATTGCAAGATAAAACCTTCTTTTATATATTTAGGTTTTTTTTTTTTTTTTTTGGTATGCAGTTTCTTAGAGTTAATTAATATAGAACTGATCATAAAATTTTAGATTTTTGTTTTAAATTAGTCTCAAAAATGGAGAATTTTCCAAAAAAAAATCAAAAATTAATTATAAATGGACAAAATAAAATATTCAAATTTTCGTATACAAAATTAATTAAACTACCTAGATCATTTCATCTGGCAGGTATCCCTGCCATATGCTCCTCCACTCTTTTTTCTTCCCCTCTCAATAATCTTTAGTTTATCCATATGCCAAGGACATTTCCGTAAAATATGGAAAACGGTGTTTATAACCCTTATACACAAAAAAAGACCCTAAGTGCCATCGCTAAACTATCGCAAATAGCCAAAATTTTCGAAAGCATTTTGTATGAAAACTTAAGTTTTTATTGCAAATCTCTCATTTAGCCTAGACAACGCGGGTTCCCCAAAGGCAGGTCAACAACAACAAGCCTCGTTGACTTTTTTTCATTTTCCTTCTCAGTTATGGAGAATGGAAAAGAGATCGGTGTAACTTCAACAGATTTTAGTAAAGCTTTCGATAAAATTTCCACAAACCTACAACTTAAACTTTCCACCCTCGGCTTTGAAACCATTCTGTTGAGATGGATTTCTTCTTATTTAAAAACCGTTTTTACAGTGTTCGGTTCAGACCCGTTATATCAAGCCGTTTTTTAGCTACATCCGGTGTTCTCCAAGGCAGCCATTTAGGTACTCTCCTTTTCATTCTTAGTATTAACGACATTTTCACGTAAACGCATCAAATCTCCTCCCCGTCTTTACCTTCTACACATTCAAACCATTTCCACAATTCAGGTGATCCGTGACCTTGGGATTGCGACCATGAGCTGAATTTTCTCAAACATATCGACGATATAATTCTTAAGGCAAATTCAGCACTTGGAAACGATAGTCCAAGGAATTTACAGACGCCTACGTCACCCGATCCCTTTACATATCATTTGTTTGTCCGCTTCTTGAGTACGCTTGTCAAGTCTGGTCGCCTTACCAACAAGTGCACATGGCCAGAATTGAAATCATACAATGCCGTTTCCTTCGATTTACTCTTCTAGGTCTTAATTGGAGTAATCCTTTAATATTACCTCCTTATCAAGACCGAATTAAACTTCTCAACCTGAATACGCGGAAAGATCGAAGAGAAATATTTGACATTCTCTTCATTCACCGAATCTTTTGAGGTACCATTGACTGCACAGCCCTTAACGCATCCATCTTTCTAAATACTAACCCTAGTAACACTCGTAATCCCCGCCTCCTCTATCTTTCTACCCATCGAACCTCTTATCGCTCCAATGAACCCATCTCCCGAATGCTGAGGAGTGTCATTTCTAACTCTTTTTGTTTTGACTTTAATATTAGTACTCCCTACCTAAAGCTTCGTCTCCTAAGCCCCCCAACCAGTTAATTTAAGTCTTAGCTATTAAGATTCTTAGTTTTTAAGTTAGATTAAGAAATAGCTTGTGGAGGTTTTGCCCCCACCAAAATTAAAAATTAAATTACAAATATGAAATTTTATAGAAATCCGGTAAGTTTTTACTGAGAAAGTCAAAAATTAAAAAAAAAACGTTACATTAAAGGTACCCTTAATAGACTTGTCCTATAAGTTTGGTTTTTATAAAATTATCTGAAAATTTTTTTTATCAACATCGTTGGAGTCATTTTCGAAAAAATTAAGCTTTTCCTTACCGGTTATATGGCAGGTATCGGTATTTTTAGCCATAAAAACAATCACACATACGAAATTTGAAGCCGTTTAGGCTGCAGATCGCTATACATATAGACGGACAGACTGACAGACTAATTGACAGACAGACAGACTGTTTTAGGTTTTTCTATGATCGTAATGTCATGTTTGATTGTTATATCAATTTTTTTATATTCACGAATCCAACCCATTCATTGCCATTGTACCCAAGCGAGTACAGAAAAATGGTCATTTTCAAATAGCCGTTAAGCGCTTTACATCTTGACGTACACAAAATGGCTGCAGCGAAAACCGTTTCTTACTAGTTTGCTTTGTTTTGCTTCGTCTTAGTCATTTTTAGTAGGCTTGTCATCATTTGTGAGCGTCAAAAGAAATTTCCATTGTAATTGAAAGCATTATAACTGAATTTGGAAGTAAACGGGTTGTGTTTTCATATTGTAAAAACATTTTATGAAATAAATTTGTTTGTAATAACATTCGGTAAGTACCAAAGGTACTGTACTCGCTTGGGTACAATGGCTAATAAGGTACACATTTTTTCTAGATAAATATTCATATTGATATGGCATTTCAAAGCATCAAACCATCAAGTTTTTATGGCAGAAACTTTCAAACCATAGCATATTCGATATTGTGATGCTTCCACCAGATCCAGACAATAATACGGATGTGGAGGAGGGTGATGCCGAAGACCTTGTTGCTTGCACAATGCCGCGAGATGTTCCAGGTGAAATAGTGGTGTTTTGTAGCAGTGAAAGTTAAGACAATTTACCGCTTCAAGAGCTACGGCGCAGAATGCAGACCGCAAAACGCGAAAATTTTCCAAAATGATCCAAACCATGTGCAACAGAAATGGAAAAAACAGTGTTTTCACAGGCTAATGAGCATAACTTTTCATTCAACGAAGACGATTTGAAAGTCTTTTTGGGTATTTTGTTTTACAGCGGCTATCACTCTATGCCAAGAGAGAACATGTACTGGCAAACAAATGAAGCCACTCGTGTACCAATTGTTGCTAACAATATGTACCGAACCAGATTCAAGGAAATCTCCACCTTGCGGACAACAATAATTTGGTTCTTACCGACAAAATGGCAAAAGTAAGACCTCTAGCAACCCTTCTAAACAAAAAATTCTGCCAGTTTGGATACATACATGAAAAAATTTGATTGATGAGTCGATGGTAAAATACTACGGCAGCCATTTTTCGAAGCAATGCATTAGAGGCAAACCTGTAAGATTCGGCTTTAAAAAGTGATGCTAACGAGCAGTTGTGATTATTTGTACCAATTTGAAACCTATTGTGGAACCAAAAATGTCACAATGGCAAAACAGCAAATGCCGATTGGAGTTAATTTTTTGGACAAAATTCCTCATCCTTCGGAAGACATTGTGTTCTTTGATAATTTTTACGTCACATGATCTGCTTGTTTTGCTGAAACAAAAGGGTTTTCGAGCTATCGGGACTGTACGCGAGTCTAGAAAAAAATGTCCGCTGAAATCGAACGCAGAGTTAAAAAAAGAAAAAAAGAGGCTTCTATGATCACAGATACAATACAGCTAATAAAATACTCTGTGAAATGGACAACAGCGCTATGAGTGTTGGCTCAAACTTTGAAGGTATCGAGCCGATGTATTCTGTCAACCAATGGTACTCAAAGGAAAAAGCGAAAATAATTGTGAAACAGCCGAAAATTCAGGGATGGGAGGCTTGACCTTCATGATCAAGCCACCAATAATTACCGGATAAAATTTCGTGGCAAAAAGTGGTGGTGGCCACTTTTCACGGTGATGATAAATTTTGTGATGGTCAATACATGGAAGTTGCATAAAATAGTCTACAACAGCAACATAGACTTACTGCAGTTTCATCGCACTATTGTTCGTCATTACTTGCGAAATTATACACAGCCTTCAACATCAACATCCAAGCGATCAGTTGTTCCTTCTGTAGCAACTACTGGCGGAAACCATTTCCCTAAGAGAATTACTAAACAACTTCGATGTCGTCAATGCAGTTACCGAATAAGATGGACTTGCGAGCAATGCGACGTAGTACTCTGCGTAGAAAAGGAGTGTTTTAAAAATGTTCATGTCTCACAAAACATGTATTGTGCCATTGTACCCGCTTGGGTACAAGCCCTAAACCTACTTTTCATATTTTTTCCCAGTTTTTTTATATTATTTATGTACATTATGTATTTTTCAATAAAATAAAGTGAATGAATCTAAATATTTTTGGTTTTGAAGACATTCGGCTCTTAATGGGTTAACTAGCTTTATAGTACCTATAATCGCAAGTAAAAAATCATCCTAAGTGTCGATGTACGACTGTCGATTCCACACACCACCGCTTAAAGGCTGGTTGAATTATGCTGACTTCATGAAGAATGTTTGCGGGTTTTTTAGCGTAAAGTATCTCTTTTAGGAAGTCCCATACAAATATAACTATGTGGATCAAGTTGTGTGTCCTCGGTGGCACAAAATGTTTCCAAAACGACTCATCAGTTCTTGAGGGAAAATTTACCGAAAAAAATCATCGTGCTGAGTGTGGAGGTGAACCAACCAATTGGAATTCCGTAATTTTCCGCCCATAATTCTCAATGTTAATATTCGGCGAATGCCCTGGACATTTCAAAATTTTCCATTCATGGATAAAGTGCAAGCGTTTTTGATGCTTTACCCTAGGGTTACTGGTTTCTGGAGATCAGTAACGGCAGTTCCACTACTAGTTTAATGTTTTCGGAAGTCCTTGTAGATCGACTAAGCCCTATCTGCTGCTAGACACCCTGTACTTACTCTCAAAAGATTTCGATACAAAAAAATCTATATATTCCTTATAATGATGATTTTCGTATATAATTCAGTTTATGTAGAGTGCTGTTCGAAGTTTAAGATTTTTTTCTGCCGAGCAATGCTTGAATGGTCAACTAGTATACTTCAAATCTAATTAGATATATTATAAAAAGCATATTTTGTGTGTTAACGAAGAACTTTCGAAGTCTGCGTCTTGGATAAATATGTCTGAGCCATGGCAAGTTTTGTGGATATCACCAATGTATTATGGAATTTCATGCTATCGAACAAGTTTACAAAATTATAACATTACTAGCATAACCCAGCTGACGTTGCTCCAGTATCATATAATATTTCTTACATCGAAATCTTATAGATGATAAAGTAATTTAATTCTTCAATTAATAATATGTATAATAATTATATATTTATTGGTGTGATATTGTTTTTTAATTAAATACAATTAAAATTATTCATTAAAAAACCTAAACAATAAAACATTTTATATGTACAAAATATTATTCTACTTGGTTCCATCCAGGATCGAACTGGAGACCTTCTGCGTGTAAAGCAGACGTGATAACCGCTACACTATGGAACCACATGAAAACAGTTGATTCATTAAAAAAGCTTTTCTAACGGTACTCGATAAAAAGATACTTAAAATTACCAGTGGTAAATAACAGTATCATGTTGGGTGGCGGGCGGAGTGGTCAAGCTTATTTTATAAGGTAGCGTGGCCGAGCGGTCTAAGGCGCTGGTTTAAGGCACCAGTCTCCTCGGAGGCGTGGGTTCGAATCCCACCGCTGCCATGAGATTTTTTTTAACTTAAGAGACTAACTTTAACATATATATATTTACTTTTCTCTATTATTTTGTCACGTAATGACAAAACTTATGTTCATCGTAAGGAACGTTGTTAAATTATATGAATATTTAATTGAATTTCGTTAGTACATAATGTACTATTTATTTATTTTAAGAAGAAACCCTTTTTGGTCCTGTTAACCACTGCACGTGAGAAAGCACAAACTATTACATAAGAAACCAGCAATTTACTCAAAATTAAATGAGTGTTCTTTGTTGCATATACAAAGTTCATTGTTAAGACTCGACAAGGATTCAAATTAAACTCTACAACAAAATTTCCTTCTACACGCTTACAGGACTTTTGTGAAGAACACAATTTTAATTAAAAATCTATGCAAAACGTCAGATTCTACCTTGTCCTTACCCAAAGAATATCCTTGCTTAACTTGGCTTGAAATTTCACTGCAACGCAACGTTTGCAATTTGCCTTTATAAACGCAGTTAACCGACACCTCTTTCACAAAATGATGTTTCTAATTTTAAATTGTGGCTTTGAACTTCAGCACCAAGGACTATTTTTTTGAACGTAATTACTTATCGTAGACAATTGGTATTTGCAAGCATTTACTCCTTACCAAGGATGTACATAAAGACGAACTTTTAAAGTTTGGATTGCTTTTCACAGATGTTTTCAAGAAATATTTGTTGTCTATAAAATGGAAGGATTTCTTAAATTCGAAGCTTTTGCCTAGAATACGATGATACGAAGACAATACCTATTTAATGTTAAGGGGTTTTCAGATTAAAGGAACAATTAAGTAAATATTTACTTTGTTGACGTGATAACGTCTTATAAAGGGATGACAGGCCACAGCACGCAATAACATGACTCATGCTGATAAGACTCATGACTCATGCTATCCGTGATACTGTGGTTCTTTTAACCAAAATCGATAGCAAGGACCAGGCGAACATGAAAAAGAACAGGCGCAAATTCCCAAAATAATTCCACTCAAATTCAAAAAGAACAAGAAGAGGAAAAGAAATACAAAACAGGCGGAGTTTTGTTAAAGTAAAAAGTAGATGCGTAGATATTGGGGTGTGTGTGTGTGGATTTAACGAGAGGGTTTGTGGGTCATTTTTTCAACCAACATCGGTCGCAAACGTATTCTGAGTATCAGGCGGACATGAAAAAGAACAAGCGCAAATTCCAAAATAATTCCAATCAAAATCAAAAAGAACAAGAAGAGAACAAAAAATACAAAATAGGCGGAGTTTTGTTAAAGTAGAAAGTAGATTTAGAAATTGGGATGCGTGTATGTGGATTTAACGACATGGTTTGTGGGTGTGATTTTGCGGGCTGTATATTGGTGTTAAGTGTCATCAATGTTTCCTTATGACGTTATCACGGAAAATTATCTTCCGTAAACCGACTCTTCAGACAACCAACCCTTTTTTTGTTATTGTTGGTGACTTTGTTAGAGAGATTGTACAGAACTTTAAGTTAATTGAATGGCAGGACATTGTGTAATTCTAAAACTTCCGTTTATCGTGTATTCTACTCCGAATGATAGGATCAATGCGTTTAAGGATTAAATAGGCCATGAGTTCTCTATATATGTTGTTTCTTTTAAAATATGGAATTTTCAGTGTAATGCATGTATTTCAGTGTATTCCAGTGAATGGACCTGCTTCTGTCATTTTTAGGGGGGGGGGGTCTGAATTGGAAACACTTATGCATCGGAATTTTATATTTCAAGTGACTCACCCGGAATGGCTTGGGTCTACCAAGAGTTTTCTGGATTTGAGCCACAACACAGTCATCGGTGCTATCGGTAGAGTTAGTCTCGCTACGTGGTAATTGCTTTCCAATTCCACAGCTGCTATTGTGACGGATCTTTCATCTTGAATGAATAGATCTTGGATTTTATATAATTGCCAACGATCAAAGCTTTCTGCGGAACTTCATTATCTTTAATTTTCCATCTCCCGGGTGTCCGTTTCTTAGCTTCATCTCCGTGCTGAACTGCGTGCGATTAATAGCTACTAGTTTACCCAGTCTGTATTCTCTTTCTGATTTCCTGGCGAGTATTGGGAAAGGACTATACTTCTTTCTATACTGCGTGCTTCTTGATGGAGAGCAATTAAGTATTAGTTGTACTAAATCTATGTGCTTGTGTACCACTAGTCGAGTTTCCTATACAATAGGATTTTGGATTTTTTCCCCTGTCTGTTTCTCCTCGGCATGACCGTTACATGCAATGGTTTTCTTGCACTGAACCGGTTTTTAATTTTGTAAGTATTTTACGGCACTAGCACCACTTTTCTCAAATTACACCACCGATCCGTTCAAACTTCGAAGTAAGCGTACCATTTTCCCCTTCTCTAGCACAATCCGTGGGACGAGTCCACAGTTTATAGAATTTCCAATCAATTTTAAAATTCAAGTCTAGGGAGTTTAGTTTAGTATATTAAATGTAATGTAGGCTTACGCCTTAAGAAGGAAGTTCTTATACATTAGTGTTAAGCTAATTATTGTTATAATGCTTTGAAGAAAACCACTTATAATTTATGAAGTATTAAATTATACATTTTTGATGCTTCAAAAAACATAATAAAAAAATGAAAGCAGAATTATATAATAAAGGGAAAAAAGTTATAAATATACACCTCTTAAAAAAATCTATGTAAATAAAAAAAAAAAGAGTTGTTTGTCTGTAAAGTCGGTTTACGGACGATAATTTTACGTGATAGCATCTTAAGAAAACATTGATATGAGCAACACCAACATACATCCCGTTAACTCACACTACACCACACACCCTCTCGTTAAATCCACACACACCCCAATATCTATATCTACTTTCTACTTTAACAAAACTCCGCCTATTTTTTATTTCTTTTTCACTTCTTGTACTTTTTTAATTTGAGTGGGATTGTTTTGGGAATTTGCGCCTATTCTTTTTCATGTTCGCCTGGTGCTTGCGATCGATGGTGCAAAACTGGTTGGAAGGGACTAAACCTTCCCAGTTTTCCACATTATTCGTTGTACATTTGTGTGTATTAGTCACCAGGGCTGTCGGTAGAGTTAGACTTTTTTAGGTTATCGACCACCCAATTTTCTTCCTAAACTTCTATGAAACAAAATTTGAGTAATTTGAAATATTTTAAATTCTTGGATGAAAAACAATAACGTTGTTATTTTATTAATTATTCTAAATGATTATAGTCTGCTTCATGGAAGAATTTTGGTTTTGCACAAATACCTGGTGTGAGTTGGTGGTTTTACTTCCTGAAATATCTACTGAAATTAAATCCCAACCACTGATTAACCCGCGAATTACATACGAATAGTTAATTCTGACAACCCTTTTCGTCTGTATTGAAAGCAAAAGCACAGCATTCTACGCTGAATCAAATCATGATGTATTTTTCTTTGGATTTTGTTGAAGAGCTTTCAAAAGTGGCGCTTTTTTAAAGTTGTTTTTTAAGATCAATGATCTATATAGTCTGGACTTCGGAAACGCTATAATATTTGCGCTATCTTACAGTTTCGTGAGATTCTACGCAGTGAGTGTGAAAGGTGAACGTCTTATCTTCACTGTACTGACTATTTTTAATAGACACAGACAGACAATAAGTTATTTACAGAGAGTGACAGATTTTCAATTTTGATTTGGATTTTGTGTGGTAGCGTGGCCGAGCGGTCTAAGGCGCTGGTTTAAGGCACCAGTCTCCTCGGAGGCGTGGGTTCGAATCCCACCGCTGCCAATAACTTTATTTTATATTAAATTGTTCTCTTTTAGAATTAACAAAACCCATTGCAAATTTCAAGTTTTCCTAAAAGAATTGAAAACTTATCAACGCTTTAAAATATGCAACATAATATTCTTGTTAGCAACTGCAAATAAAATGTTCCACATACGTCACAGTGTACGACACTTTTGTGAATAAGATTTAATTTGTGTGACATAAAATGTTTGGACGTTATTTAACTATTAGTAAGAAAGAACGAAGATATATACGATGACATGAAACCTGGACTAATTAAAGTGCTACATTTCACTCAACAAATTTCAAACTAAAAAACAACATAACTGTTGAAGTAAACGGGGGACCGTTAAGCTTATATACATATTTTGAAATATATTTTTAAGTTTTCTTGCATGCCGTTTTTGAAGCTTAATTCAATATTGATGTCTGTTTTATCATTTGTACATCTTTCTGGTGATATATTTTCTCAGTTTTTTCAAATATTTTCCAGAGTCAGAAATCAATGATTTCTATTGAAAAAAAGTCTAAAAGTTACATTCAGACTTCAAGCTTAGATTTTTTATTACGTAAACGAGAAAACATAATAAGTACTCCATTGACAAAATATATTTATTTATTGTATTTATTTTGTTCTTACTAAATTAGTCACAAAAATATATAATAATTCAATACTAATAATGTTCATTTTTAGTGATTACACATATTTTATTTATGCACATATATCTTATATCTAATTTCAATATAATTATACTAAATATATAATTTACTTACATAAATAAACATAAGTCTGAAGGAAATATGCCTTAGCATGAGCTTATAGATTACAGTCACTCCTATCAAACTTATAACAATTTTTACAAAATATAAAAAAAAATCCAAATACTGAGCAGACCATAACATGGTTTAAAGCTTGAATGCCTCGCAAAATTAAAGATAACGTATACATATAAAAACGATTACATAAATACATTCCCTCTTTCCATACAAGTGGGACTCAAAAAACCTTTTGGAGTGAATTTTTTTTTAAAACTTTCTAAATATGTATGTACCTATGTGTCTTCTCTAAGAAGATTTTTCTGTGATATAAGTATCCAAGAAATTTTAGTTTTCCTTAGTAGCAATGTTGAATCTCGGAATATTACATATGTACATATGTACATACTTGTATTTTGAACTTCTCAAAGAATTTAGTTTGACATTTTGAAATTTGTTTTTGTTTTTCAAAGAGTAAAAACTTTTGGTGTTTTCTTAAACAAAACACTGATATAACCAACTATAAGTTTACAAGACATCACAATTCCATGTATCCAGTATCTTCTTGGCTTCTTTTTTTTTATTAATTTTACCTGAAATTTATTTTGTAATAGTATCTTTTATAAAATTTCTTCGGGCATTTTGTTGCCTTCTTTATTGAGATTATTGTTTGTACAAGAGGGACTATCAGTTGTGTTGGTTGTTGTTGTGGCAACAACAACATTGCCACTATTATTGACTAATGCATTGACATTTGTTTGTTGTTGGTGCTTAAGATCTGGCATCGCATCGTCCATTAGCGGTTGATGGGTGCTGACACTATCAATAGTTCGGCGACGAAAAATTTGTGCTGCACCAGAAAATCTGTTTGAAGTTTTACTATTGCAACGCGTTCGTCCTGTCATTGCAGTTGATGAGAGAACTGCACTGGATGCTCGACGACGCGATGATAGGGCCTTTAGTCATACCTTCTCTTCACCTGGCATATGGGGACCACTTCGAACAAACTGCAAAAAAAAAATTATATTATTAAAAAAAAATAATATTAAAAATCATTTGATTTTACATAAAATTAAGATGCCCGATAAATAATTGAACTTTTAGTAAAGGGTGTTTTTTTAGACGTGTGGTTTTCCAGAAAAAATAAAACGCATGTAGATTTATGTTATGGCCAAGAATTTAGCCTTATTATAAAGATAAAGGTTTGCCATTATGTTTTTTTAAAAAACGATTTTGAGCAAGTGGCCACCGCGGCTGGCTCGAATTAATTCCAGCCGAGAGGCCGAACTTTTCAAATTTTCTGAAAATCGGAACTGGTGGCCATCTCGTTTTGAGCCCATTCACCGAACGTGCGACGCGCTTGATGGTCGTTCGGCTTCAATTCTTGCACAAGTTGGATTTTGTAAGCCCGCAAACTAAGATCCTTCTGCAAAATCTTCCATAAAGTGGATGGGCACAGCTCCATCAATCTGCCCCACAGCAGCAATAGCGTCTTCGGTGCGCACTGTACGTCGTCTCTAGGGATGCGCATTATCAACTAGAGTTGTTGCTCGAATTACCGACTCTACTGGGTGATTATGTTGACCGAATATTGGACGCAGCGCGCGATGCGTCGCGCGAACCGAACCATTATTTTAGAAATAAATTTGCACGATTTGCAAACGTTGTTCAGGAGTAAGTCTATTCATTATGAAATAGCAAATCAAACTCAGCATAAATCAAGTGACAGCTGTGAAGAAGACCAACTCCAAAAAAGTATTGCCAGATTGAAAACCACATGACTAAAAAAACACCTTTATAAAAGTTATATAAAGATGGAGATGAATTGTTTTTAAAATACAAATTGACATTTACAACATTAATTTGTGTGAATTTAAAATTAGAAATGTGAAAAGACTCAGCTTATCCTATATGAATGTCAAAAGCTTCCCTGGTTATAAAACAGATGTAACTCATTTTTTTTCTTAGTGATTCTCATTAAATAGGATACCGTTTAAAACAAAAATACGTGGAAGGTCGCGAATTTAAGGGATTTTCCACTCAGGGTGTATAAAATCTTCCAAAAAAAAGAGCCTGTGTCGCCAGAATCTTTTTGAATTTTCTAATAAATAAATTCGTTAACCTGCAGTTAGTAGTCAGTGCTGGAATTCTCTATTAAATTCATAAAATTTGCATTTTTGTAACTCTTTTTTAAGCTTCTATTCTGCAACCCGGACTTTCCGTTTTGTTGCGAATTCGGACATGTGAAACGTTTCCATAAAACAAATAAAAAATTAAAAGAAAAAATTCTTCCAACACTTCAAAATAGGATAAAACGACTATATAAAAACATAAAAAAGACACTTGAAATGAACAGAATTGAATGAAGAGGACTACTCTAAAGAATTATTCCTTCTTTTTTACTCTTCAGTATTATTTTAATATTAAAATGTTAGTATTTTACCTAAGAAAGCGCAAACAAAAAGCATTAATCAGAAAGGTACAATCCCTTTACACCATCACCATTGCACCTTCAGCAAACTACACACTGATAGTAACCAAAGCTTACCGAGACCTGAGTAGCTGTGTAGGAGTTGTTCCGCAGTTGATTTCTGTTAAAGATTGTTATCCATTTGCGCTTCACTTGGGCAATAACCTCTCCGTTGAAGAAGCAAAAGAACGTCGCAACACAAAGTCCCTGGAAAAATGAAATAAAGGAAACACAATAAAGAAGAGAAAAAAAATTAATCATCTGGTTCAAGGAAATCTATGAAAAATGACAGACTGACAGAGATGTGAGCTCATGAAATAATTTATGAGAATCGGAATAGTTGCAGGGGGTTTCGGTAGAGCCATTAATCTAAATTTATACATTTAAATTAATTCGGAAAATATTATTAAAAAATTATTGGCATACTGAACCAATGGATTTTATTACTTTTCAATACACTTAAGAGTATACTTATTTTTTTTCAATTTTAATGAAACCTCATTGTATATAATATTATCTATAGTACTATCAAGATGGGTGTTTCACCTAGCGCCATCTAGTTTTGCTATCTGGCTATTTCTCAGTATAGACTTTTAGTCGGGGAGATGAATTCAACACGTATGCAACGTTAGAAAATGTCAGAACTGGAAAGATGTATATAAAGTGTTAGCAGTCAGAGGGAAGTAAATCATGAAAACTTTTTCGTGTTATTTCTTTGTCATTTTCTGATAATGAGAGAATGAAAGATAGAAATTTAGACAGGGGAGTGAGGAGTTTTCATTTCTGCCTTGAAAATACACTGTTTTTGGGTGGGTTTTTTATAGATACTGCAGGATGAAATTTATCGTTTTAACAATTGTTGCTGAAATAAGTTTGTTTTTTTTTTCTGTACAATTTTGATTTGTTACCATGTTTGATTATTATATAAATTTTTTTAGTCTGCAAAAAATTTATTTGAGTTGAAGTACCTACCTAGTTACTTATTTTATAAATATTTTATAAATATATATATATATATATATATATATATATATACAAAGATTTTGTACATTTTTTATTGCTTTTGAGTATCTTCACTTATCACGTCAAAAAATCTAGTGCTATATGTATTACTAACTACTAAATATAGTACTCAATCTACTTATAAGTACTAAATCTACTACTAAGTACTAAATATAGCGCCAAAACTACAATAGTACTAAATTATAGCACTAAGTACTAAAAATACAGTACCAAAAATACTACTATACCAACAAAATAGTACCAATCGGTATCATTTTAATATTTAAATAGCGTTCGAAACTAAACAATATACATTAAAATTTTAAGCAGTCAAATCCGAATATGGCAACATTGGTAATTGATTTTGGTATAAGAAATACAGAAATAACAAAATTTCTTGAAAAATGCAAAATCCAAAAAATAATTGAAGACACAAAATCTTGATTTGTTTACAAAAATCAAAGGGAAATCCACTAATTTTTGTTTCCCTTTCTCTACCATACCAGTATAACTTTTTGAACGTTTCACTCGTAGTTATTATTCATTATTCCTGCAAATGCTTGTAATCATTCTAACTCATACGTTTCTGAAAATATAACATACAACCTACTCTTTCATCACTATATTTCTTTCTACTCTCCAAAACCCATACAAATGGATATCAAGAACTACTGCAGCGCTATTGCGGCAGTATCTCGCTAAACTAGAAGCTGCCTAATGGTAGTACTATAGTTTTAATATACAATGCTGGCAGATAGCTGATATTGTAAGGAGTTAATAAGACTATTATAATTACTACTAGGTGGTGCTGGAGTCGTTTTTTTTTTTAGAAAATTCTTATTTATATTCCGATTTTGACGGGACTTTTACGGGCAGATAGCTGATGTTGTAAGGAATAACTAAAGTTTTTTTAATCACCCCTTGGTGCCACTGGGGTCGTTTTACAAGCAGATAGCTAATTTTGGAAGAAGTAACAAAGGCTATTTTTATTACTAGGTAGTGCCACGCCGGGGTAATTTTTTCGAAAATGTATGATATACCCGAGCAACGCCGGGTGCGAAAGCTAGTATGTACATATGTATATGTAGTTGACTCATCATTTACAAATGTTACTTTCGTTTTGAATTGATTAATTAAATGTGATGGAGTTTACCGATTAAATACTTCTTAATTATTATTTTTTATTATTCAACAAATTGATTTTGTTAAAATGTAAAAGTGGAAACTCTATCATGAAACAGAGCTTTGGATCAAAAAGATAAAAATGATTTTTTGATATTTTGTTGAACTTTCGAAACAAACTATTTACTAACTCCTGATGATAATCAAGAGAATATATACGTTCACGAGATTAAGCTCAACAATATTTAATCTTTACATATTTTCTATTCATTCATTTATATTTTGGATTATACATACGGACTCAAAGGCAAAGTTATACAATCGTGAGAAATAAAAACAATGAACAAATGACAATTAAACATGACATTACACACATATAGCGATCTGTATTGATGTATTTTGAACATCAGATAGTTTTGGCATTCAACAGAAAGCTTATTTCAATTTTTTAACTCAAATGATAAAAGTATTTTCCCTTTAGCCCTTAATTAAAAAATTTTTCTTGAGTATTGTAGGTGTTGATATGGTTTTTGTTTTCTTTGTCTTTTCAAAAACTGGTCATTCCATTACAATCAATCTTGATATTAAAAAAAAGTTGGTTGTCTGTAAAGTCGGTTTACGGACGATAATTAACTAACACCCAAAAACCCTCTCGTTAAATCCACACACACTTTCTATTTTAACAAAACTCCGCCTATTTTTTATTTCTTTTTCTCTTCTTGTTCTTTTTGAATTCGAGTGGAATTATTTTGGGAATTTGTAACTGTTCTTTTTCATGTTCGCCTTGTGCTTGCGATCCATTTTGGTTGAAAGATCTGGTCTTATCAGCATGAGTCTTATTAGCATGAGTCATGGTAATCCGTACGTATAGACTGTCATCTATTTATAAGACGTTATCACGTCAATAAATTCAACTGTCAAACTTATGCTTATTAAAAATGCAGCAGCTTATAAAACAGGGCAGATAAGTATGAGAGGAGATAGGAGGGCCAAATGATACATCTTTACAGAGAGTGTGATAGAAGCTGCATAAAGTGTTTAAATTTTAATAACTAACTTACAGAATATTCGGGCCTGTTGGAATTCATGTACTGGCCCCCCTTTTTAGGAAAATATTAAGTATTAAAGTAATTTTCGTGTTCTTTCACAGAACTTCGGGCCCTCGAAGAACTACGGGCCCGGCGATAATCCACCCGTTACCGTCTCTCCTAACGGCTGCCCTGTTATCTTGTGGAAATGCGTAGGCATTGATATCAACCTACAAGTACAGTGATAAGAACAGCGATATTTCTTCTAAAAAAAGTACAAGGAGTTTGGCTTATGCCTCACCTACATATGTAGTTGCTAAAGGGAGATCCCGAAGCAGCCTGTAATTCGTTTTCACTGGTTAAGTTTGTTTGGGAAAATGAAACGGACGTATTTGTCGTCAAGGTACCTTTAATAGTCTAAGATCAGGTATAAGATTTATAATATCATCTTTAATGATAATAAAGATAATACGCAAAATCATGTATACATTGATGCATCGCAAATATGTTAAATCTGGTGCCGATGATGTTAATAATTCAAATGTTTAATTAAATTTTGTTGTTTAATTACCCTCGTTTGTGATTTATGAAAGACGAGAAACAGCTGAGAGGATATATCCGAAGAAATTAAGAAACATGAGTTGCCTACCATCCTCTGTCACCCCAAAAAAACAGACAAACAAAAAAATATCGGGTTTTCCAAAAGAGACTTGACAACTTTGAATTTAATTTGTGAACTAATCATCGAACTGTTATTGTCAATTTATTCAGTACACTCAACATTTTTTATCATGTCATCATGTTATCGTGCCATGATTACCTATTATTTTTGGCCCGAATTGGAAGATATGGACTTGGACGACATGTGGTGTCAATAGGATGGTGCCACAAGCCACACAGCACACCTAAAAATCGATTTATTGAAGAGTAAGTTTGACGAGCGTGTTATCTCAAGAAATGGGCCAGTCGAGTGGCCGCCTCGTTCGTGTAATTTAACGCCTCTAAACTATTTTCTTTGAGACTACCTTAATTCATTGGTTTGTGCCCACAAGGTCATCTTGTGTAGACGTGGGCTTAGTGTCTTTTTCTGGTAAAACGCTTCTGAAATTTCAAGTTGAATAATCTCGCTTTCTCTAAAACTTTTCAAAGATTTGTCCACCTCCACTTTAGGAGATGATGTACTTTTTGCTACTCATTGAAGGGGTGGGGGGGGGGGGGGACACTAAAAAATGTGTTTCTTATTCAATTGCTTTGTTTAATTTTTTTTTCAATTAGTTTAAAAACAAATTGATTATTTAAATTTACTGGAAAAAATGTTTATTATGGCAAAATTTCCAATATCTGCTTTGAAAATAATCGAAACAATAAACATCGTAATATTTCGACAAGCAGTTATTACGAAATCCCAAAATCGTGTACAAAAAAAAAACAAACAAACATGACTTTAAATTATATTGACGGAAAAGTGAGATTTGCCATTCAGACACCTTAATTCGGTTTGGCATAAACAAATTAATTCCAATGGCTCTAAATGAGAAAAAAAACCTCCACTTTCCATCTCTTACTTACCTGGAATGATGCAGAAATGGCTGATATTACTTGGTATACATATTCCCAAGGGTGTCCTGGATCTGGTTTAAATGGAGTCACGATATATTGGAGACCCAATAAAGGAACCAAGAGGAGTGTTGCTCTAAAATAATTAACAAAAGTTTATGTATATAACACCATTTAAATTGAAGAATATATTCCGAACAAACAAACATTTTTAGTTCTAAATTTATGTTGAATTGAATTTGTTTAGTGCTTTTTGAGTTATTATAGTATTTTATAAGCAAACAAAGTTCTACTATTTTAAGTTAATAAAGACAGGCGAATGTTTGTTAGCCAAACCTCGGAAAATCTTTCCAAGAACACATAATCGTTATTCTATTCATACAATCACATTTAATTGTTTTCCATTCATTCCATTATTTTCTATTTTCCAGTTAACATGAATTGTTTTTCAAAACTCCAAAGATACATACCGAAAAGCCTGCAGCATTGCTCTGGACGGCCCACAGCTTGCCTGTACACCGGCAGGACCTTTCAACTTCAGCAACACCACGCGGACAATATTGCACAGAAAGATTAAATTCGTCAGCATGGATATGCAGACAGGTACAATGAAAATAGAATCAAAAACGCTCGAGTTGATCCAGCAACTGTTGAAAAATAAAAGAAAAATGGAAAAAAATATAAAAAAAAAACAAAATCTATTGCAAAACTCACTGCAAAATATCATCACCTTCACCCACCACTCCTCGCGTTACTCCATAAATTAATATAACAATGGCCGGCGTACTCCATCCAAAGTAAATCAGCCATTTGACGAGTTTTTTCTCCGAAATAAAGGCTGAAACCAGCACTGTGTGCAGATAGAATCCTTCGCACAACATCCAGGAGTAGTTGGTGAGCAGAAAGTAATGCTGCATTAGGTGCAAAGCAATGCAGCTAGGCTGAAATATTTGCCTATTCGTAGGAGCGAATTCATATGAGGACAATGAGCAAGGATCCAACTTACCGGGTTAGCTTTGAGCAGCTTCATATCGACAATGATTACTTTGTACCAGACTAGCCAGAGGGTATTGTTGACCGCAAACGAGGCAAATAGGTTCATATGGATTGTTATGCGGGCACATTTCAGAGACCTGGAAAGTATGCAATGGTGGATAAATTGTTTAAGGCATTATGCACATGTGAGCCATATAATGTGTTTTGAAATGTTTTTTTATGTGAATTTACGTTGTGTGGTTGCAAAATTGCATTCAATAATGATTTTCAAAAAGCTCCTTGTCGAGCACAGATATGGAAGCATTATCCTTTGAAACATGCAAATGTCATTATATAATGATATAAAAATTATGTGGTTGAGTTGAAAATTATTTTGAAGTAATGAAATTTCCTTACAAATTTTTCGAAGCAATGTTTTATGATCAATTTTGTTTAGGTAAAAACGAAATATTAGTATGTACATAAGTTTGTTATACTCTGTTCAATCTATATTTTCAGTACCTTATGGAAGAGAGCTTTCAAACACACTGGTACCTGCAAGTGTTTGCATCGCACTCAACTTAAGAAATTGCCTCTTAAATATAAAGAACCCTGGAATACATTGAAAATGTTGTTGTAATATTTCATTTAACCCACGTACATTCCACCAAGACCTGTCTGCTCCCCGGCTGCCAGGAGAGGAGACTGATTATCAATTTTCCTCTCCCTTATTGTGATTATTTAAAAAAAGCACTACTGCAGAGTTACCATTCGCCATTAATGAAAATTATACCTTTTGCCTTGGTTTTTGTTATGAAAGTTCCCGAATTGAAGCTTTCTTAGAGCGAATGAGAGCATATTTTAAGTTTAAAAAAGAAGGTGTTGTCGCTATGTTTTGTTTGCTTATATCCTTTCGTTTTTATTTTTCTTTAAAAAAACGGTAAAAATGAAGATACATAATGCAATATTTGTTGACATTTTTTTTTATTTGCGATTATAGGTACTTTAATGCAAGTTTTGCATTCGTAAATAAATAAATAAATTTATTGGCGCGACAGCTTCTTAAGGAGCCAAGGCCTAGTGACTTATACTCTCATCCATTCCTGTGTGTGTGTTGTTACTCTGCAAGAATGGAAGGGGCCTACAGTTTACCGCCGAGTCCGAACGGCTACATGAGATGCACTTTTTCGAGACAAATTTTACTCTTGGAGGTTTTGTCAGTTCCTCGCAAGAGGCAGTACCCCAGAAAAAAAGATGGCTATGAGCTGGATTTGAACCCAGGTTCTTTCGCTTAGCAGTCCGACACACTAACCACTAAGCCACGGGGCACTACAACATTCGTACACAACAATAAAAATTGAGATAATAATCAAACATGACATTACGGTTGAGAAACGTATTTGGGTTACTAGAAAATTATGTTTTTCTATCTGTACGGATGTATTTTGGACTACAGCCTGAATAGCTTGGTCGATCGTCATCAAATTTATAACAAGATTATTTCGAGATTCTACAGAGGCCTTACCTTAATTTTTTGTTTTGGCTCAAATATAAACGGTACCTGTCATATAACCGTTAAGTTTAAGCTAATTTCTCTCGAACACGGCTCCAAAGATTTGTGTGATAAAAAAATCTGTGTTCATTTGGAGGTGTGGTTTATATTTTGGTGCAAAAAAAAATAAGTTGGTGGGCTAAAAACGATTCCTCGAAAACTGGCTATCCGATTAGAATCAAAATTGTTATCCAGGAAGATGTAGGTAGCCTAAGTAATTTTACTTCAAAATATTTTCGAATATTGTAGTTGAAAAACCGTTATATTTAAGAACCGTTCCTACGATTTTGAAAAAATCCTGCTTCTTCAATTATTTCTATAAATAATGTTTTGCGTTTTATTCTGTGATTTATTTTAACGTTAAAAGAGGGGGAACTTTAAAAAAACGTGCCTACTATCTTACCTCTTGGTGGTGTGGAAAAAGATTGATTTAATTTAATTATTTTTTTTTTAGATTTATTGTATGGTCTACATGTTTCTGTTTTGATAAAATTTGAATAAACAGTTGGTAACCATGCCTACGTTTGTGTGAGAACTATACCAATTTATAATGCCCAGTAACCATTTGAGAGCTTTCAAATGGAGATAGCTTATTGAAATCCATAACAGTAAGAGTGAAAGGCAAATATCATATCTTCCCTGTACTGAAAATGTAAATTGAACAGTGTATAGTAAAATATTTTTTGCTTTTGGTTTAAAGTTCAGATTTTCAGTATTGAAAAAATAATCTTCATCGTATGGTATAGAGATGCTTCTTTTTGTTTTTCAGTTTGGGTAAAATTTAGCTCAAAAATAATAAAGAGTTTGACGAAGTTTTACCTACTTACTTAAAGTATCCTAAGATAGCCAAGGATATCAGGATGGCAATCAAGGAGATACTATAGCCAGCTTCATAAATTAAATTAATGTTTTCTCTCAACTAAAAACAAATAAAAAAAGAGTTAATAGCTTTAGTTTAACATTTTTCTTTAAATTTAATATCTTGCCTCCAAGTCCTCAATGTTAACACATGTTGTATAGTTAGACCACGTCTTATTATATAAAGGATGTTTAAACCATTCTCCATCAGACATGCATTCCTTGTGAGCGGTCCCTGAAATAAAAGAAGTTAAATACAACTCGACAATTTTTCTTTGAAATTTGTTTTCGGTTTGTAAATACATTAAAATAAAAACAATTTTTTGACGTGATAAAGTCTTATAAATCGATGACAGGCTACACGTGCGAAATATCATGACTCATGCTGATAAGACTTATGACTAATGCTAACCGCGATACTATGGTTCTTTCAACCAAAATCGATCGCACCAGGCGAACTTGAAAAAGAACATGCGCAAATTCCCAAATTAATTCCACTCAAATTCGAAAAGATCAAGAAGAGAAAAAGAAATACAAAATAGGTAGAGTGTTATTAAAATACGGTTTTTCAACAGAGACGCTACAAAAGTAAAGAGTGACAGGGACAGCAAACGACGCAATATTTCTTGCTACTCTTTTAACATTTTTCTTCAATAAGATTTTCCATTTCATGATGAAAAGATATTCGAGCCAAAAACGAGTCGAAATTATTAAAATTTACTACCGAAATTCGGAGTCAGTGGCCTCAATGTTAAGAGCGCTACGTCCAATTTATGGTCGTCATAATCGTTGTAGCAGATCAAGAATTGAGTGTCTAGTGGAAAAAATTGAATCCACAGGCACAGTACAAAATGTTCCCGTGCCCGTAGTGTCGAGAACATAGCTGCCGCTGAGGCTTCAGTTGCAGAAAGCCCAAATGTGTCTCTCACACATCGTTCTCAAGCGTTGGGCATCTCTGTGACGTCGTTGTGGCGAATTTTGGGAAAAGATCTTGGCCTACATCCTAACAAGATTAAATTGACGCAAGAACTGAAGCCGCTTAACCACCAGAAGCGTCGTATGTTCATGAATTGGGCTGAGCAACAACTTGAAAATGATTCGAATTTTCATCGAAAAATCATCTTCAGCAATAAGGCTCATTTCTGGCTGAATGGCTTCGTCAATAAACAAAATATACGGTATTGGTCAGGCAGTAATCCACACGTACTCCATGAGTCATCATTGGGTCGTACTTCTTCTGTGATGATCAAGACCGACACGTCACTGTGAATGGGGATTGCTACCGTTCAATGATAACCGAATATTTTTGGCCCCAATTGGATGATATGGACTAGGAGGACATGTGGTTCCAACAGGACGGCACCACAAGCCACACAGCGAATGTCACAATTAATTTATTGGAAACCATTGGAGAACGTGTTATCTCACGAAATGGTCTAGTCGCTTGGCCGTCTCGGTCGTGCGATTTGACACCGTTAGACTATTTCCTGTGGGGCTAAGTAAAGTCTATGGTCTATAAGTCTATGCCAACAAGCCAGCGACGATTGATGAACTTCGTACGAATATCTAACGTGAAATTGCAGCAGTATCGGCCGATTTATGCTTGAAAACCGTCGAAAATTGGGTTCAGCTTCTGGACTTCTGCAAGCGTGCCCGTGGTAGCCATGCAAAAGAAATCGATTTCCATACATAATGGCATCGAACGTACTTTCACAGGAATAAAGAATTTCATTGATATCCAAAACCGTTTTTCTTTTATTTAAAAAAACTCTTATTGAAAAACCCTTCAGATGTAGATATTGGTGTGTGTGTGTGTGTGGATTTGACGAGAGTGTTTGTGGGTGTGAGTTAACAGGCTGCATGTTGGTGTTGCCGCCATCAATATTTTCTTATGACGTTACCACTTAAAATTATCGTCCGTAAACCGACTTTACAGACAACCAACTCTTTTTTTTACACGAATGCATAACTTGCATTGAAGTACCTATAATCGCAAACAAAAAGGTGTAAACGTCCTTTAGTTAAACCGCTCACGTTATTGTCAAACTTTTCCTTAAATCAGAAAAAAATTTCAGGATAGGGAAAAAGCGTTTTCTTACTACAATTTTCAAGAAAGTAGACAAGAATGACATTACAAATTAAATGCCGCTTTTAAAATAAACTGACATCCGAAAACTTTTTGAACAATTCGTCTGTAAAAGTGTAAACAACGACACGAATTTGTGAGGAAAAAGTCATGAAGTTGACTGTTTATGGATGTATAATCACTGACATCCCAAAATCATTTGATTAACTAAGCCACGAAATAATTAGGTTCAAATCGAAAGCTTGGTTTTTTGCCTTTTTTGTTTCGGATCAACTCAAGATTTAACATTTAAAAACATTTAAGGTTTGAGAATAGATCCCTTTGGTTCAAGATAAGAAATAAAAACAGAATCAATCCAACGTAATTACATTCGATTTTTCTTTAAAGACCTTTAGGCAGAATGACCTTTTTTTGTCACTTATTTTCCTAGACTTCTATATTAAAATATTTCTTTATTACTGAAATTCCGTAAATATGACGACAAATTTAAGGAAAGGAAAAGGAAGAAAGAGGAGAAGGAAAACTCTACTTTAAAAGGTAAGGAAATTGAGGACCTTGGCGATATCCAAGGGAAAAACGCAAAGTAAGTAGTATTAAGTAAGTGCATATTAAAAAAACTAAAACTAACCTTAAATCAATATTTATTTTTAATTATAAATAAAAAAAAAATAATTTTTAATTTTTTTATTATTTAATTAAATTAAAAAAAACAAATTTAATACATTTTTTAATAATTTAAATAAATAAAAACAAATTCCATCACCAAAAAAAAATTATAAATACTAAAAAAAAATACTTAATCTAAAACCCAATACTAGATTAGGTAATTTGAAATGACAATCGTTCTACCGTCAGTTGCATTAATGATGTGTGTTTTCAACAAAATGGTGCGACAGTGGGCGTTGCACTCAAAACTCAATATAATGAACGTATAATAGGGTACGTTAAATCATTGTAGTATACTAACAAGCCGGCATCATTAGAGTGGACTTCAAAACCAATATTGAGGAGGATAAAGCATTTTTATGTAATTAAAAACATAAAATTCACCAAATTATAAAAAAAAACATTAAACACAGTAACTTGCATTTTCAATTATGTCCTTGCATTTCTTTTGACCAGTTTTAAAAATATGATTCCTCATTTATTATTCTGTTTTATTTTTTTTTGTTAATCAAAACCCATAAATACACGAACATAAATATTGAAACACGGTTTAAACGTAACAAAGTGAATTCCATTTAAACCGTTTCTCTTAATTGATTAAAATCTTTGCAGTACATATAAAAAATCCTTAATTTAATTATGTAGCTCAACAGCCAAAACACCCAAAGCTCTATAGGTGTTCCGTAAAATTTATGAACGAACTACCATTTGCAATGTAAAAATCCACAGGAGTTCATAAAAAAAAGCTCTAAAGGTATAATTGATTGAAATCAAAAGGACTATATCGGTACGAGGTAAACTCACTAGTTGGATCGAATCCTAGGATAAAAGGTGGGCAACTTTCGTAGGCAGATTTTCCAGCGGGTGTGTCTGGCCAACACAGCCAACCATCCCATGTTCCTTGACAGTAACTACCTGTGGAGCAAAAAAATTAAATAAATAATGACTCAACATTATTCATTAGTTTAAATAACTATATTTATATCCGAACCAACCTGTTGGCAAGCCGTGCACTGAAGTGTTGAGTCTTTCTAGGCATTCAACCTCTAGGCGGTCTAAATGATCCTGTGTAACTTCATCTTGAAAAAATAGTGTTGGACTTTCATTACTTGACGAGGGAATTTCTGTGCTCATTGCTATATTAAATGTTGTCTGAAAAAGAAAAAGAAATTTGCAACATTTTTTACAGAATTTGGTTTAATGGCCTAAGCAAACTGTATTCATTGTCCTTGTTGAAGCACAAAATATCAATAAAATTGCAAACAACATGAGAATTTCCAAACAAAAACAAAACATTTTCCCTTTTCCAGTTGGACAGGAAGAGCCCTTTCAACATCCATGTACACTCACCCTCTGACTCTATGAAAAAATGCTTTAACTTCGATAGGCGGTGTTCCATGTTTTTTGTAATCTCATGCTGTGTATTTTTTTTAATAAGGGCTACGATTATGTCGGAAATTATTAAGTAAATACATGCAACAGCCACCATCTGTTATAACATTTTAAAAGTTGAAAAAATAAAAAACAACTAATTCAATGAAACTCTATTATTAAAAGGGCACTTGAATGCTGAATCATTAGTTTTTATGCAGGTGCGCCTAAAACTATGTTATGAAATTTGAAATTATTTCCTTGTTGCTTATAGTTAGGGTTGTTTACAGGGTGGAATTTATATTGAGACATTGTTCTGAGAAAATTAGATTTTCAACTTCTTTGTAATTTATTCCAGCCGACAGGTCAGAAAAAATGGGGTTATTCGGTCGACAAAGGTCGAAACTTAATGAAATTTTTGGATGTTGTTCTGGGATGGTTAATTAAGATTTACTTAAGTTTTTGACTTGGAAGACCCTGTGCAAAAAGATGGGAAAGGGGGAGGGGGTAATTTCGATCTTTCTTAGGTTTTTCATCAATAACGTTTTTTCGTTAAGTCTTACGAGAAAACTTACGTGTATTTTTTTGAACAACTTAAATTTTCTAAAAAAAAATATTTTCAAATTTCTAAAAAAATGAAGAATTTTTACATTATTTCTTCTGTTATACCCGAATTTTGATAAAATGTTGTAAATATGGTACTTGTTTAAAATCGGCTACTTTCTACAACCTCAAAAAACAGTCCTCTTTTTCCCCATCAACCCAAATTTACAAAGGGAACTTTGCTCTCTGATATTCACATCATGCTGGTATTGATATTAGTAACTTTAGGGATTGATATATATACCCCTTCCCGACATAAAAGAGGAGCAGATGATCCCGACTTCTATGTTGTGATTAAGCTATTTTCAGATATGCTGACCTATATTGCGAAAAGAAGCCCAGCGGCTGCTCTAAGGATCCAGTATTTTCGAAAGAATGTGTAGTTATGGAAACTTTTTATAATCTGCGCGTACTTAAGGGGTTGTTACTACCCTTATCATCTATTTACACAGTGCGAGCATTTAGGAAAATTGGATAGAAGATGAAAGGAGGTACAGATGCACATTGGTTTTGAACGTTGGTAAATCGAAATGGAAGGGAAAAATCGAGCCGGGTAAAGCATTCCACATTCGTGTAGTGTGGCTAAAGAATGAGTCTCTATACTTAATAGTGTGTCCGAAATTAGGCTCAAGGGTAAATTTATGAGCATTCCTGGTTGTACGAGTATTACGGGGAAAACTTTTAAGGGGAGGAATGCAAATGGCTATTTCGCTGGAGTATTGTTTATAGAAGAAGCAATAGAATAAGGAGAGGCAGGAAACATTTCGACGATGTTTTAGTGAATCAAATGTTTCTGTTATATCCTTATTCCCTATCATTTTCAATGCATTTTTCTGGATTCTATCCAGGAAACGCAAGTGAGTAACAGGGGCACCTGTCGAAATATGGGAATTGTATTCAAGCTTCGGGCGAATGTACGCCTTATAAACAGTAGCCAGATCTAACGGGAAGAAGTATTTCTTGCATCGTCTAAGAAAACCTAAACATTTCGCAGCATTTTTGGCGATGTCATTTATGTGTTCATTCCACAGAAGGCGGTCTGTGATACACATACCTAGAGCGCAAAGCTGTTCAGTTTCCTCGATGGATAGTGGCATGGGGAAAGGTTATGTTTTAACGACAGCAGGAAGCATTGAGTTTTTGAAGCATTAAATTCCACACGATTATTATTTCCTCATTGAACAATGCTGGCCAGATTAGAATTTAATGAACTAATCATACGTTGCCGTTGCAGTTTCACATCCGAAGAACAGGGAAGTGAATGTGGAAACAAGTATGAGAAGCTGAGGGTACTGTCGTCGGCAAAACAATTTAATGGATTAGAAGTCTTAGACAAGAGATCATTGATAAAAATAAGGAAGAGTGTCGGAGACAGAACGGAGCCTTGGGGCACACCAGCATTTATTTTGTGACTATCAGACAGGAAGCCATCCAAATCAACGCGAATTGAACGTTCCGAAAGGTAATTTCTAATTCATCGAATAAGAGGTTCGCCGATTCCAAATTCACGCATTTTCGATAAAAGAGCTTGATGCTAAACTCTATCGAATGCTTTTAAAATATCAAGTGCAATAATCTTACTTTCTCCAAAACGGTTTAAAGATTGATTCCATCATATCACCAGTGGACCTATTGCTACGAAAACCGTATTGCCGGTCATTTAGACGTTTCCGTGTCTCAAGATATTTCTTAATCTGATAGTTTATCAGCGTTTCCATGACCTTGGAAAGAAAGGATGTAAGTGCAATTGGTTGGTAGTTAAAGGAAGATGAAGATACTCCTTTTTTAGGTATGGGCTGGACAAATGCAGTTTTCCATCCTCTTGGATAGAGGCCTGTTGAAAACGACAGATGGAAAAGCTTACACAGTGGTTTTGCCAGCGTGGAAGCACACCCCTTCAGAACTATAGGGGAAATACTATCCGGGCCAGCGGATTTGTGAATAACGAGATCTTTTAGAACTCTTGCAACTGAACGAGTGCGAAAAAAGATTTGTCCCATAAAACCATTTACGTTATCAAGTACAGGAGGAGCCATATCACACTGAGGCAACGTTGAATTAGCTACAAACAATGTTGCAAATAAATCAGCTTTCGCTTGGGAGTTGACCACAGAATTTTCATTATGGAAAAGCGTCGGAACCGAAGACGAAGTGGAGTTATGTATGTTTTTTGCGAAGAACCAAACATTTTTACTTCCTTTAGGACATGTAAATATTTTTTGCCTTAAACTTTGTAGCATTGCATGTCTTTTTGACTTGTTTAAACTTCTTCCGATTTTCCTCAGAAGGGTTGGATTTATAATATCGGAAACTTACTTCTCTCACCCTGATAGCCTCTTTACATGTTGAGTCAAACCAATTATTTACTTTTGGTTTGATACTTTTTAGCTTTTATGGAAAAAAAATTGCTCATCCCAAGTAGAATAATATTTGTAATCATATCGGCACTACAATCTACGTCACTACCGAGGAAGCATAGTGACCAATTAAAGCTATTAAAGAAATTGTTTAAACCTTCCCAGTTGGCTTTTCTCGTTCTTTTTGGGATATTTTCTTTAACTTTGAAGATGGAACACGAGAAATTTTCCGATATGATACAGTAACCGACGTTTCTAGAGGCGATAGTACATTGATGGTATACTTATCAGGATGAGATGTAAGAAACAAGTCCAAGGTTTCTGCGAAGTGACCTGCAATATCAGGTATTCTTGTTGGCTCGTCAACAAGCTGCGTAAAGTTGTTTAGTATTGCGAAGATCTCGGTAAACCTTCCTTCGGGTGTGGTCTTTCACTTGTACAGTAGCACCTGAAATATTCCAAAACTGCTCATCTCTGTAACCAAGACATGGCTACTCTGCTGGACAGGATGGATCAACAGAAGCACAAGAAGCGAAATGAATTGCCACTTAACATGAGTGGTGCAGGTAAATTTGGAAGAATGAAAAATTAACTCCCATTCTCCTCCAAAAATCTGAAGAAGATATGAAAAAACTCTTCATGTTTGAAATCACAATCTTTACCCCCTTCTATAAAGTACAACTATGGTAACGGAAAATGTAACGTGATTGATATAAGATGCCTGTCACTTAAGGTGTTGTGGAACCAAACTCCCACTACCACATTCGGGAAGCTGTGTTCACGAACATGAGCTATGCGCCAACGCACTTTTTAAAAAAAAGTGATTCCTATATTTGTTGAATTTCCCACGCTATGAAAACACCAAAGTTGCAGAACAAGCTCAAGCATCGTTCTGTATTGCAATCAGCAACCAAAGTCGAGTCCACCTCATCTACCATGGTGACAATAGCACAAAAAAAAGGATGACAAGAAGAGCGCATTCATATAGATGTTGCTGACACGAATAGAGGAGCATTGAAATGAAAAAGGAGAACGCTGACCCACGTACATCGTCGTTAACGATCGTCAACACCAGTAACTTTGACGTCACCTGGAGGTTTAAAATAAAAAAAGTCATCTAATTTTGAATTTCCTACATCAAAAAACTCTTTCCTTTGCTTTAGTTTCTTCACACAAGTGTCGTGCAACATCGAGTTGGATTCACAAATTTGTTAAACATAATTATTGAAATAATGTGATCAAATCGTACGTCTTTTATCATACATTTCCGAAGAATTTGATAGTTTTACCTGTCACTTGATATGTCTCACTTTTTTTCTTGTAAAAACAAACTTCAGTTTCATATCAAAACTGACATCAGCCGAACGTCCTGACTCCTGAGAATCTCAACTCATTCAAGGCTTCGTTATAATAAATTATCCCATATCGGTGGCATGCCGCAAGTCCTTAAATTACCCACTTAATCTGCATCATTTACCGTGGCGTCGACGTCACTTCATTCACGCACTTCAATCACACAACTTATCTCCATGACACGTTCGCCGCAGGAGTTTTGGGTTTCGCGAAACTCCTCTCAGAGCCAGAGACTTGAAGTCTCTTCTGTCATGCATTCTGTGGAATTTAAATTTCTAGATTTGTTCCGTAAGAATGATGGATGCGCTTGCATGACTGTCATTAGTGAATCATTTATTCACAAGAAATTTATTTTTTTTTTATTTTGTAATCAGATACTTTGAAGTATCTTTAACCAAGGTGTATCTACTTGACACAAAAACTTGTTCCTTAATTAATTTCCACTGAAGGTGTTAGTGATATCAGCTGTGCGCGGCCCGTTTTGTCGGACACTCGTTACCCAGGTTTTAATTTATAGTAAGAGTTGATTGATTTTTTTTTTTCATCTTGATTACAAATGATACTTCGAGTATCTGGTGTGGGCAGATATGAGCTCAAATGTATCTGATACTAAAACTTCCATGTTTTACACATGCAATTTGTTATGGTATGTGCGATCAAGAGTTAGAGATAGAGTTATTATAGACAGATATTCGGATTTGAATGTCCAAATATATCTCATGGATGCGTGATACGATATTCATAAAATCTGTCATAAAAGATAAACAAATGCCGATGTAAATTAAATCGGAAAAAATTACAATCCAAGTCTATTTGGTTTTGCTTATGAGATCGAAATCTACTGTAATTGTCCTTAATTACTTCCATTTGTATCCAAAACATTAATTTTAAAATAACATTAAAAAGAAAAGGTTTATATCTTTTCCATTGCAATTTTGAATACAAATGAGAATGAATGAAATCAAGTTCTATGCATATGATGATTTATTTTACACATATTTTTCTTAGAAAACAACAATTTGATAAAAATGCATTTTCAAATTTTGGAATAAATTTGAATTTATAGATGTGCAAATGAACGAAAACAACATTTATTTCAAGTCTTGTTTTCTATCTACATGGTGTTCACTATAGATACTTTTAATTATATGTTTAGTATCTGCTGAAAGTTGGAATTAATTTTCATTTTGAAAGCGACGTTTGTCCATTGAAGTTTATGTTCTCTTTAAAAACAATTTAATAATGTTTTAAAATAATTTAAAATAATTTTACTATTTTACGAATGCGAAGATTCAAATCAATTTATCAAAACTAAGCCATAATTTATGAAATTTATTCCGAAAAGGACTGAAGGAGTCTGACTGCATTAGCTTGCGAATATCAAATGGCTCTACTTACACTACATGTCCAAGTAAATCTGTGAGTTTATGATATCGTTTGTAAGTTGACTTGAATGCCGGCCAGAATGTGCTTGCGCGTAGTCAAAGACAAGATGACAGAAGTTTTAAAAGGCGGTTTCCGGTTGTTATAGAGTGACGGTTTGAGATATTAATTTCTCAGAATTTGATTTTTTTTACAGCTCAAAGGAGTGCATTTTCAAATATGTTTGGTGAAATTCCTAAAAAAATAATCTAACGGAAAACTATAGACTGGAAGTGAAGCAAAAGCTAGAGCTTACATAGTTGAGCATTTTCAGAATAATCCAAGATGTAGTTTAAGATCGAAAAGTGTAAAAGTAAAGGTAACAAGTTTAAAAAAGTTTCAAAATAATTAAGATAACAATCAACATGATACTACGATCTTATTGGCTGCTAAATTCAGTCTGTCTGGGGGAATAACGAGCTGCAGCCTGAACGGCTTAA
Source organism: Platycheirus rosarum (assembly GCA_963971375.1). Lineage (NCBI taxonomy): Eukaryota > Metazoa > Arthropoda > Insecta > Diptera > Syrphidae > Platycheirus > Platycheirus rosarum. The sequence goes on along the minus strand of OZ020510.1, from coordinate 34,871,408 downwards.
GCGATTTTCTACAAATTTGGTATGTATGATTCTTTTGGCATTCCTCAGAGGGAAAATTGAAATTTAATTTTTAGGGCTAAAAATAACGGCACCTGCCATATAACCGATCAAGAAAAGCTTATTTTTTAAGATTTTTATGTAGCTATTAGGTATGAATTTATCAAAATCAATTTTACGTGAAAAAGTCTATTGACGGTCGGTACCTTCCATATAATGCTTTTTTAATTTTTTTATTTCTCGGTAACGGCTCAATGAATTTCAATAAAATTGTATATTTTAAAAGAGGTAGATAGCCTAATTAATTCTGTTTACCAACATGTTAATAATATTTTTTTCCTTTTAATATTATTTTTTATCAGTATTTTTGAAACTAATCAAAAAATATTTTTTTAAATTTTATGATCTACCAAAATCTCAAAATTTTTCTTTTTTCAAAAAACTAAAAATAAAAAAACAGGATTTCATCAAAATTCGTCCTACAATTTTCGAAATACTTTTTTCATAAATTTATTGTTATATAAGACGTCTGATGGCGTATCTAATTTTTACTAAAAACCATTAAGTTGTGTGGTGTTGACACTTTTAATAGCTTGAGACCATAAGTTTTTTCTACGTAAATGTTACTTGTTTTTGTGAAAGACCAGTCGTGCCCATTTTTTTTGTTCATCTGTATATTTATAAACTCTACAGAACTACTTAAAAATAATTCAAGAATGCAAACTAAAGCACAAAAATAACCTGCATTAAAAAAAAAAAAGAAATAAAAAAATATCACATACTTGTTTTTAAAATATTAATTTCTCAACACATTAATTAATAAATTAGAAATGAATTATTAAAAATACAAAAAAAAAAGTTTTTGAAAATATTTTAATGTGAAATTACTTTGGCTTCCTACATCTTCCTGAATATCAATATTGATTGTATTCGATTAAATAGTTCTCGATAATGACGAAGAAAAAAACCGGTGCTGTGGGAAGTACCGTTTTAAGCCCACCATCTAAAATTCCCTACAGCCTACACCTACAATAGTTTACTGATTTTTGTTCATACATAATCTTGGAGCAGTTTCCGAGAAAAAAGCTTTTACTTAACGGTTATATGACAGGTACTTATAATATTTGAGTTAAGAAAAATTAAAACAGTCCTCTGTAGAATGTAAAATAAATTGCCCAACTGGATCGCAGGTACTGGCTCTTATGTGCAGTCACAGTGACGAATAAAATTTGGAAAATATTAAGGGATTTTCAAAATTTTATTTAATTTTTGTGATTTGTGATTGTTTGAAAAATTTATTTAAAATAGTTTTCAGCGAAATAACTTAAACACCATTTTATTTCTTTTAAAAATGTTGAAAAGTGTGAACCTCTTTTTCAAAATCGTAGGAACAGTTTTTAAATAAAACGGGTTTTTTATAACTTCTTTCAAAAAAATATATTATAGAATACAGTTTTAAGCACAAAAATAACATTTATTTAAAAAACAAAATTTAAAAAAAATCCATCTACCCGTTTTCTTACTAAAGCTACCTACATCTTCTTGAATACCAATTTTGATACAAATCGGATCAACAGTTTTCGAGAAAGTCGAAGGAAAAAAACCGGTCTTATAGGAGGTGCCGTTTTTAGCCCACCAATTTTCAAGAATATGTAACGCTTACCTACAGTAAGACACTGATTTTTTTTTCATAAAAGTTCTTGGAGCCGTTTTCGAGAAAAATAGGCTTTTACATAACGGTTATATGACAGGTACCGTTAATTTTTGAGCTAAAAAAAAAAATTGAAAAAACTCCTCTGTGATGTCAAAATAACCTTAAATTCTAAATTTGAAGACGTTTGACCGAACCATTTAGGCTACAGTCCAAAATACATCCGTACAGACAGACAGACAGACGGACAGAATTTTGCCAGTAACTCAAATATATTTCTCTATCATCGTAATATCATGTTTGATCGTTTTCTCAAATTTTTTAATCTTCATTATAGTACCTATAATCGCAAGTAAAAGTTGGTGGAAAAAAATGTCTGTCTGTCAGTCAGTATTTATAACAAGCTGCAGCCTAAACGGCTTAAGCGATTATCTTAAAACTTGGTGTGAGCTCGAATACGGCTCCAATGATTTTGATGAACATTTTTGAGATTTTATTTTGTTGGGATTGGCTACCAGTGGATTAGAACCAAATTTACTGGACAAGTCTATTACCCGTACTTTTCATATAACGTTTTTTTTTTTTAATTTTTGGCTTTCTCGGTAGCGGCTCTTTGGATTTCTGTCAAATGTTATATTTGAGATGATCTATGCAGCCAAATTAATGCTGCATATCAAAATTTTGAATAACTTTTTTTCTAATTAAAATTAATTTTTGATTTTTTTTTTTAAATCAATATTCTTAAAACAAATATTAATAAATTCTAAGAAACTGCATACCAACATTAAAAAAAATTCAAAAAACTAAAAAAAAAAAAACAGAATTTTATCAAAATCCGTGATACAATTTTCGAATTACTTGTTTTTATAAATTCGTTATTATAGAAGGCGTAGAATGGCGTTCTCCATTTTTATTGAAAACCGTTAGGCGTTGTGGTTTTAAAACTTTTTTGTACTTCAGATAGAGTTGTTTTTATTCCACGATCTGACCGCACATGTGAACAAGTTCGTGAGATCCATTCATGCAATTTATTTAATCTACACGAATGCAGATATAACTTGCATTATAGTACCTATAATCGCAATTAAAAATAACCTTATGTAAAAAATTAAAGATGATTTGTCCAACCGTTGGCTGTAGTCCAAAATACATACAGATAGAATTTTGCTGTAACTCATATATTTTTCTCTATCTTCGTAATGTCATGTTTGATTGTTATCTCAAGTTTTTTTGCACAATTGCATAAATTCCATAATAGTACCTATTATCGGAAGTAAAAAGAAACTACTAAATCTCAGGCTATACCCTATTTATGAACAATTTTTTATCTTTTTGATGTCGCTTTTTCGTTTCATAAAATTTTCAAATCACAACGATTCCTAAGAAGTTCGACTTAAAAAAAATGTTTTAAAAAGACCTAAAACTAATAAAAACTGGATTTTATTAAAAACCGGTGCCAAATAATTTTTCATAAATTCATTACTGTATAAAATGTGATGGCATACTCAATTTTTTTTATTAAAAATCGTTACGTGTTGTGATTTAAACGTTAATAAGTTTAGACCCTATGATTTTTCTACGAAAATGTTACCTAATTGGAATCAGCCTTCCAATGTGATTAACCGTGTGTGATTAGGCATATGAGAGCAAGTTCGTGCGACCTAGTCGAGTCCATTTTTGTGTTCTTTTTATTTTGTTAAGCTGATTTTTGATTTCCATCATATCTTCAAGCTCCAATATCAATTAGCTTGAAAGGTAACCAGAAATATCGCATTCCCTTGTCCTGAACCAAAGTTATGGTGACACCAACAAAGCTGACGAACTTTGTTTTTTCCAAAGATAAGTTGTTCAATGCAGCACAATTTTACTGAATACCTACAACAACAAGTGCAATTTGCTTTGATTTTGATTAGATAATTATAATCCCCGAGTAGATACTATATGAATAAATGCATCTGAAGCCTATGATGACAGAACATCATAAATATGGAAAAATACAAACTGATTTATTTAACTAAGAAATTCGCAATCCAAACGTTTCCAGATAACTCCAAACCCTAAGTCCTAGTATAGTTAGCTTCCATTTCTCTAAATTGAGGCCAATGATTCCAAGCAAGCTCTTATCTCTGGGGATTAAATACAGCTCCTCAACTTAACAGCATTGAAGTCACAAACACACAACACTTCACAAATCATCTTGAATTATAAATTCACAACGACGACACACAAATATACTTCCTCATCCCTGAATTCACAAATTTACAAGGTTTATGTCTGAAGCATGTTACTTGAAAACTATTTTCGGTTTGGGGGAAATTTAGAGTGTTATTTGCATTCCGTTAAGGAAGCTATATAAGGCACTCGTACAAGAGCTCATAAAAACAAGCACCCAAAAGTAAGTTACTGACTCAAAATAAAGTAAACAGCTGTAATACGCTTGTAAATGTGAAAGGAAGTAATTTGGTGGGAGTCATTTTAAATATAAACCTAGTTATTTTTCTTGAGAATGGAGAACACTATTTTTACCAGGAGGTTCCACAGAACATGACTGGAATTTTAACCAGGAGAGACCATAGAGTAAATCATGCAGACATGCACTTCATCGCGTTCCTTACATGTTCGTAGAGGCGGAGAAGGACATCCGGACTGGCACTACTACCGTCAGCCAACTGCTAATCTAAGGGTGGTGTCCTCTTTCTGAAGTGAATGCAGCAGCAGCATATGGAAAGAGAGCAATTTATCAGAACGATAGGACTTTGGATAAAAAGAATGCTTTCGTGTTCAGTTTGATTATTTGTTGAGAGGGTGTTGCATAGAAATGTTACTACATTTTTTAATTACTGAGAATTCTCGTCCTAATTTCCTAAACACAATTTAAGTCATTTAATTGTGACCAAACAGGGTCATTAACCACACATGCAGCTTTGACTTTAACTATTAATAATAATTAAAAAAATCGTTTTTATGTTTTGAAAATATTCCACTTTAAATTTAAGTAGTTCAAGGAACGTACAATCTGATTTTCTGATAATTTTCCCTCTCACGACAAAGTCCGATATGAATGTCCATTATTTGTTCCTTTTGGTTGAACTACTTCCCTTGAACTATGACCTTAAAGATTTCACGAAAATATGATAAATTCAAAGTGGAAATGTATTTCTGATATCCTGTGTTTATTGAACCGTATTTCTGAAGTAGTGAAGAAATGTTCTAGTACCGAAACACGATAGATTGCCGATCATTGATTTTCAATTGTGAACTTTGTTTTGTGTCAAAAATAATATTAAAAAAAAATATCCTTTTTCCAGAAAATCATACATATAGATATACTTATATTCAGATTGAAGTGTTGTGTGCAGTCAAATGGAAGGAACACTGTTGTTTGTTGTCAAGGAAATTGAAAATAAATTGAATCAGCAAACGGAAGAATACACTTTTTGGGAATAACGCTCGAACAGAAATTATCTTTACTGATTTTAATTACTTTTGGAATTATAAGATCCTAAGACTGGAAATTAAAGTTCCTTGTCTATCTCATTACAATTATGAGAAATTAACGAAGCAAGTCTCAAAACTCTTGCAGACACATCAGAATTTAGATGATTTTTTTTATCAGATTCTCCTGATTTTGGTCATCGTAAAGGGTCTTTCATTAAGCACTTCTTAACTTTGAATTTAAATAAAACAAAGTGTGTGTGATATATCATCTAAATTTTGAATTCATTTGATAGACTTATCGATGTCATTATGTGTAAAATATAGCATCGTCTTATTGTGCGCCGCGGCTGCTCTTGGTGGCGCGCATCTGAAGAATCGAATTTTCTATGACTCTAACGCATAAATCAGGATGAATTAGACCGATGGCATTGGTTAAGTAGGCTTTGAGGACCGCTTTGGTTTGTAGCCTATTCGCATAGACCTGCGAATTAAGCAAACCCCACAAGAAAAAGTCTAAAAATCTTCGATGGCGAGTTCACATCACCTCCTCAAACCGTTCGTGCAGAATTTCCACGTGGCGCAGTCTTGTTAAAACCAGATGTCGTTGGTGTGCATATCATCCAATTTAGACCAAAAGAAGTTGGTAATCATCGACCTATAGGGCTATCCGTTGACGGTGATGACTTGACCAACATCGTTCTCACAGAAATATTGACCGATGACGCCGCCAGCCCAAAATTCACACCACATAGTGACTTCATCTCTCTATGTGCATTGGATGCTCTTAGATCTTAGAGAATTCAACAATTTTGTTTGTTGACAGAAATGTTTACAGAAATGGGCCTCATCGCTAAAGATGATTTTTCGATGAAAATTAGGGTCAGTTGCCAACTGCTCCAGAGCCCATTCAGCGAACACATATCGTGTCGTCGACCATAGAGGTCGTATACCCTCAGCTCCTGGGTCAGTTGAATTTTGTACGGGTTCAGGCCTAAGTGAAGACGCGAAATTCGCTAAGTTGTGGTCTGCGAAAGGCCGAGTTCTTGTGAGCGACGCGAAATCGACTGCTTTGGATTCTCCTGCACACTCTCACGGACGACGGCAATGTTTTCGGCAGATCTCGAGTTAAGTCGACAAATGGGTGTTGGTTAATTGTTTACTGAACCAGTGAGTCCAATTTATCCACCACACTGTGAATAGTCCTCTCGGTAAGACGATTATGGCAACCGTACAATGGGCGAAGGGCGTTACCCAAACAGAACACGATACAGCAATTTTATCACTTGCACGTGTTTTTGAACGCTATAACCGTCAAATGTGGTTTGGCAAAATAGATTGAATAAATGACAGCCAATTAGACAGATGTAGCTTCAACAAGATGGCCGCTATCAACTATCAAAGTTCAGAAGAGCCTATTGGAAGCCCCTTTACCATAGTATTGTAACACCCAAATCTATAACAATATGATATTTTAACTAAGCGTCTGTATGCCAAAATGCCTTTTAGAGTACAGCAGGACCCTAGATAGAAAAACAAAAAAAGATAGGAAAGAATTTTTCATTGCAGTAGATCGAGAATTAGGTGACTATTTATCACTTAAAAGTTAAAAGACTAGAAGGTTATAAAAATGTTATCGAACTCGAAGATTGAATCCGCCATGCCAAAATAAGAAATTTGTCATTGTAAATTACGACAATCTAAATTGTAAAAAACCAAATGGTAAACAAAATTTAGAAATACATTCGAAATACAACATTGAAATTGAAAAAGAATCGAATTTAAAAAAAAAAACTGTACAATTTAAAGGTTCTATTTTAAAGCTAAAAATGCTCACCAATTTATCCTTGAACCAAATTTTTGACGCACTGTTTAGCATAGAGACTCATTACTTATGCGCACTACACGAATGTTGAACGCTTTCCTTAAAGATCGCACTATTTTGATTTCTGATCAGGGTGTAAAATTAAGCCTTTGACTGAATACCGTTTATAAATAAATTGCACGACTGGATCGCACGTACTTGTTCATATGTGCGGTCACATTGTAGAATAAAATTTATGAAAATTAAAGTGAACATCAAAGAATTCATTCGATTTTTATGACTTTTGATTGTTCGAAAAAGTACGTTAAATTGTATTGAGTGAAATAATTTAAACGTCATTTTATTTCTTTAAGAAATGTGAAAAAGTGCATTTTTTTTTTCAAAGTCGGAACGGTTTTCTAACAACTTTTTTTTAAAAAATTAAAAAAAATAATTCAAGAATACAACCTTAAGCACAACAATAACATACATTTAAAAACAAAATTTAAAAAAATACAAAAAAAAAGTTTTCGAAAAATAATTATTGCGAAATTACTTAGGCTACCTACATCTTCTTGAATATAAATTTTGATAGTAATCGGATCAAAGTCGAAGAAAAAAAAACCGGTCCTATGGGAGGTACCGTTTTTAGCCCTCCATATTAATTTTTTTACCAAAATATAACGCTTACCTAAAAAAAAAAAAATCCCGCACAGAAGCCTGTAGAGGTAGGAATGGAAACCTCGTAGTAGAGTCACAGTCGGTGCTGAGAACATGGAAGGACTCAGACTGCAGACTGTTAAACGGCGATGAAGGCCAAAATCCCGCTGTCAGGCAGAATGAACCATTCAACATGGATGATGACAGACAAAACTTCCGTCCACCTGACCAAAATGAAGTAAGGATAGCAATATCTAAACTCAAAAACAACAAAGCTGCTGGACCCGACGGACTACCCACCGAACTTTTTAAAGCGGCCGGAGATGACCTGGTGGAGTGCATACACCAACTCATCTCTAAAGTTTGGTCAGAAAAAAGTATGCCTGATGAATGGAACCTCAGCATCGTTTGCCCGATCCACAAGAAAGGAGATCCTCTAAACTGCGCCAACTATAGAGGAATAAGTCTCCTGAATATCGCCTACAAGATCCTCTCTGCCGTACTATGTGAACGCCTGAAACCTTTCGTCAGCAACCTGATTGGCCCCTATCAGTGTGGTTTCAGACCAGGAAAGTCCACAATCGATCAAATGTTCACTCTACGGCAGATCCTGGAAACCACCCAAGAATTCCAAATCGATACCCACCACCTCTTTATTGATTTTAAGGCCGCGTACGATAGCATTTATAGAGACGAGCTATACAGAGCCATGTCAGGTTTTGGCATTCCCACAAAACTCGTCCGACTGTGCAGGATGACGATGGAGAACTCTCGCTGCTCCGTCAAGGTTGGTTCTGACCTCACAGAAGCTTTTGATGTCAAAAAAGGATTCCGACAAGGTGATGCGCTATCGTGCGAATTCTTCAACTTAATACTTGAAAAAAATTATAAGAAACTCGCAAGTCAATTGTAGTGGGACAATTTTTTTCAAGTCTGTGCAATTGCTAGCATACGCTGACGACATAGACATCATTGGCAGAACTCGGCGAGCTGTCACTGGAACGTTTGCTAGCATTGAAGCTGAAGCGGCTAAGATGGGACTAGCAGTCAATGAGGCCAAAACGAAGTACCTGCTGTCCACAAAAAGGTACACACAACACCGGCGGATTGGACAAAACATCACAATAGACAGGTACAACTTTGAGGTAGTTAGGGACTTTGTGTAACTCGGATCCGCTATAACATCTGACAACAACATCTCGTCAGAAATAAAGCGAAGAATTACTCTTGCCAATCGCTGTTTCTATGGGCTAGGAAGGCAATTGAGTAGCAAAGCCCTCTCTCGAAAGACAAAGGAGACCCTGTATAAGACCCTAATCATCCCAGTCCTGCTCTATGGCGCCGAGGCATGGAATCTATCTAAAGCGGATGAAGATATCCTTAGTAGTTTCGAGCGTAAGATTCTTCGGAAGATTTTTGGCCCTATCTGCGTTAATGGGCTTTGGAGGAGAAGGAACCAAGAACTATACGAGCTGTACAGCGACATTGGCTTGGTCAAAAAAATACGCATATCACGTTTAAGATGGCTAGGTCATGTAGAGCGAATGTACAACAATGCTCCGGCTCGCAGGATCTTCGATTCCATCCCAGAGGGTAGACGCAGTCAAGGAAGACCTCGCTTTAGGTGGCGCGCTCAAGTGGAAGACGACCTCAACCAACTTGAAGTGCAAAACTGGAGGCAGCTAGCCAAAGACCGAGTTGGCTGGAGAGGCATGTTGGTTGAGGCCCAGGTTCGTCCCGAACTGTAGCGCCACCTAAGTAAGTAAGTAAGTATAACGCTTACCTACAGTAAAACACAGATTTTTTTTTTTCATAAAATATCTTGGAGCCGTTTTCCAGAAAAATAAGCTTTTACGTAACGGTTATATGACAGGTACCATGCCATGGCCAATGGTCATGTTGTTTTGGTATTTATCTGTCAAATTTGTTTTTTTATTATTCAGTTACTTCAGATTACCATGACAAGTAACACGATTATACAGCACGTCCAAATGATAAAACTTTATTATTAAACTTAGTATTGTTTAGGGCAACATTGTGCTCAACGCGGCAATTTTACAGTAGACGTGTTGGTCCTTCACAATCCACTTTTAACCTTTGGTGGCCAAATTTAAGACAAAATGATTCGGTAATCAATCAGCCAACAATCATTTCACTTCAAAGTAACGCAAGACAGAAGAGCCCAAGGGAGTCGATTGCTTGCTGTGCATGATTCGCAGATTTTAAATCGGAAAATTTTGAGTTTTAACTTGGCTTGCACCCGTACAAGATACAATTGATCCATGAGCTCGTTTGATCGCTGATTCGGCTTCGGAGCGTTTGGAAGAGGACCCCAACATTTAACGGAAAACTTATTTTTCTCGCAAACGGTACTAACGATTTTAATAAAAATTCGAAATGGTATTTTGGTTAATTTAGTCTACTATTTCATCAAAAACGATTTTAACTAAAAAAATAAAACAAATTTTAAACTAAATAATTAATTTCGAATGATCGTACAAAATCATTAATTACTCATTACACCGGAAATACTCAACGAAAATGAAAGAAAAATACATTCTGCAAATCTAAGATAATTACCTTTTATTTGATGAATATATCACGAAATTCCGTTGAGTACGTACGGAGAAAAGCGTACGACTAAATTCATGTTCACGTATTAATATTTATATAAATGTAGATTCTTCAAGTCATTTGTAAAATATTGATACACTTAACCTTAACCAGTTTCTATTCAAAATTACGTATGTAATTGTCTACTTTTTGTAAATATTAAATTTTGATAAAAATTGGTTTAAGCGTTCTTGACTGCTAATTGATTGATTGGCATTTCGACTTCCGAAATAAATAGTTATTGATGTTAATGATGGTAATTCGTAATACGTTTAAAGTATGTACATAATTTTGCTCAGAAATATTTATTTACTAGACATTTTCTAGTTAAAGATTACATCAGTAATTGCTGTACCACATTATAATGAATATATTTTCATTGGCATTTGAAGTCAACAACTTTTGTCCATCTTATCTGATACGATTTCTTGGGTGTGATTGTGTTCTGCTAGATGCATATGACTACCTCCAAGCTACAACACTTCCAATCAATTATTGTTAAATTCTAAATGAATATTCATTTAATAAAAGAAATTGTAGTTAAGCCACACCGGTTGAACAAGTCGTGCTGCAGGCTGCACCTAACTTTCTGATTTTCTATTTATATCTACATATATATCTAAAAAAATACCATAATATTGAAGTTGCAGTCACATCTTTAGAAATGCACAGCACTGTCCCATCTAATTGATGCATTACAGACACCTACGTTTTATAGTTCCTCGGACGATGGCCATCAGTTCATCAGAAAATTTTACTAATGGAATAGGATTTAGTGCGTGAATTTCACACTCGAAGGTGCTCCAGACATGACATGGATATCAATAGGATTATAATATGACGCCTGGCGTATGGCCAGAAGCAAATTCATTTGATATTTTGCAATTTTGTCAGTTGAGTTATCAGTTGGTTGCCATCAAGAGGCTTGTCATTGTCACATTGTCAGCTTTTGAACGTAAACTCTTAAATTATGACAGAGAACGTGATGAACTGTTGATCCAACGATTTTTACAAGGAGTGCTGTCAGTGGTTATATGGAATAAGAAACTGAACTGGAAGATTCCCTACATGTTAAGTGCGGTTGGTAGATCAAGAAATTATAATTCTGAAGCTAATGAATTTGTTTCCTCTTCAAAATCTGCCTATAAAATTATTTTGTCATTGTAAAGAAGAATTATTTAATTTTTTTTGGATCAAATAAAAATTATACCTGCCATATTTATAATCGTTGATACCTACGTAAGGCGTATTTTCTTACGTAGGTATCACGAGTTAAATTATTAGATATTTAATTGTTCTTTTACAGCGGAAATTAAAAGCATTAAAATAATAAATTGCACGACTGCTCGCACGTACTTGCTCATATGTGCGGTCACATCGTCGAATAAAATTTTAAAAATAAGTAACATTAACGTAGAAAAATAACACTATCTGAATTTGAAAAAACTGTCAAAACCACCGACGAACCATTATTTTGGTAATAAATTTGCACAATTTGCAAACTTGTTCAGGAGTAAGTCTATTCATTATGAAATGGCAAGCCAAACTGAGTATAAATCAAGTGACAGCTGTCAAAAAGATCAACTCTGAAAAAGTATTGCCAGATTGAAAATAAAAAAATATTTTTTTTTTTGGAAATTCTTTCATTTTTTTAATTAGTTTAAAAGTTTTCTTAGAAAAACTAAGTATGCCATAAAATTTGAAAACTAAATGTCGACCAGTTTTTTTAAAAATTCGTTTTTTTTGAAAAACTTTTCGAAAAAATATTTTAAATTATTTTCTAGTATGTCATTATAAGGAAATCTGTAGTTTTCATTTGGGAAAATTATTTAAAAAAACTCAATCAACCCATTTTCAAAATATTTCGAAAACCAATTTTTTTTAGAAAATATTAAAAACTCGAAAAAAAAAGTTTTTGGAAAATTTTTAAATGCAATATTAATTGAATTATAAATGATTTTCTGTGTGTAAAATTTTATTGAAATCGGGATAATAGTTTACGAAAAAAACGCATTTGAAAAAACCGGTTATATGAGAGGTACCGTTATAGAACAAATTTCAATAAAATTCGTTCTAACTGAAATATGTATTGTTGTAAAAAAAAAGCACCCTGAAAGTTTTATCAAAATCGTTAGAGCCTTTTTTGAGAAAATCAAGCTTTTTGTTAAAAATTGTATAACAGGTACCGTTATTTTTCCACCTAGAGCAAAAATAAAAAAACACCCCCTGAAATACTACTTAATAAATACTAAATACCAAGTTTGAAGCAAATCCGCCCATCCGGTTAGGCTGTAAAGCCGCGAACAGACAGACAGGCAGACGGACGGAATTTCCAGACCCTTTTTTTCGATTTCTCTATCATCGTAATGTCATGTTTGACTGTTAGAAAAAAACCTTTTTTTTGTACGAATCCATAACTTGTATTATAGTACCTATAATCGCAAGTTAAAACGTTATATGAAAGGTACCGTTAATAGAATTTTCCCGTAAATTTGGATCTAATCAAATGATAGCTAATACCAACAAAAAAATTGTCAAAAAATTTCATCAAAATCGTTGGAGCTATTTCGAGAAAAATATGCTTTTCCTTAAGGTTCATATGGCAGGTACCGTTATTTTTAGGCCTAAAATAAAATTTCAATTTCCCCTCTGGGGAATGCCAAAAGAATCACAGATACCAATTTTGAGGATAATCGCTTAAGCCGTTTAGGCTGCAGCTTGTTATACAGACTGACAGACAGACTGACAGACAGACAGACTGACAGACTGACAGACTGACAGACAGACTGACAGACTGACAGACTGACAGACAGACTGACAGACTGACAGACTGACAGACTGACAGACTGACAGACTGACAGACTGACAGACTGACAGACTGACAGACTGACAGACTGACAGACTGACAGACTGACAGACTGACAGACTGACAGACTGACAGACTGACAGACTGACAGACTGACAGACCGACAGACTTACAGACAGACAGACAGACATTTTTTGCCGATCACTTTTTAGGCTTCTCTTTGATCGTAATGTCATGTTTGATTTGTTAGAATTTTTTTCACGAATGCATAACTTGCTTTATATTCCCTATAATCGCAAGTAAAAAATAACTGTTTAGATTATGTTAATTAGATGCAACTTAATTCTTTACAATGACAACTTATCGAGACGTTGTTTTTGATTTTTTAGATGTTAAGGGCTTGACAATTATTATAGGTATTTAACAGAATGGGGATTTTTTCTCAAGCTGTAATTTTTTTAATGTTTATTTACAATTTTAATTATTATTGGGAAACAATAAAGACTAAATGCCATTATCTAAATTAAATAAACAAAATAAGCATACCAGTTTCCCTGAATTTCCAATCAATAGAAAAACTAAACCGGTTTAGTACTTACTCACCAAACCATTTTCTTCCTCAAACTGTAAAAGTAATTGAATCACTGGTATGTGTGTGTAAATGTCCTTGAAACAATATAAGTGCAAAGGAAGTATTAAAAAAAAAATAGTAATAAAAACACTAAGTAACTCCCCCATCACCCCCAAGTTCCTAGCTCTAACACACATTTTCTTTTTCCAAGATTTTCTTTCCTTCATTTTTCTCCACATCGAGTTCAATATTCTCTTTATTGTTGAACGTTGAGTCTAGAAAAACTTTCTGTTTCTTGGTTTTTTGTTTGGTAAAAATATCGATATTTAAAGACAAATGTTTAATATTTAATTTTATTCCGTTATTTCTTTTTTCGAATCGGGATATTGGAGAACAGACAGTGAAAAAACCTTCTTCAAAACATGTTAACACTTTTAAATTTTATTTGGACAAATTCCAGCCATTGTTTTGGCAAAAGTTCATAAAAGAAATATTCAAAGTGAAACTGTAAATACACTAAGGTCGTAACAAATCAGCTGTCAGCTGTCAACTGTCAAAAACATTTAAAAAGTAGTCAGTGCAGCTACTAAGTAAAATAAATATCTAAATTAAAATGGGTATCAGAGGGATGTGAAGCAAAGTCATAAAAAGAGAACAAAAGATGTTCTAAATGCATCTTAATGTCATTGATGCACTTTTACTGCTCGTTGCACAGTTTTTTTTGTGGTGACTCGAGATTTAACAATTTGACATTTAAAAATTGTTGTAGATGGAAGAAAAGCCATGCCCGTAATCTTAAAAACAAAAAAATTATACAAAATTGATTTCGAAAAGAATTTAAAATGATCCATCTATGAAAAGATGAATTTGGAAGTCAAACTATTACAAATTTAATGTAATTATATTGAGTTAGAATCAACATGGGATGTTAAGCAGTTAAGCAACGCATTCGAATGGCAGCACATACGAACTGCAGCATTTGATGGTAGAATTCTCAATGAGGGGGATGTCAGACAATACTTTTAATGTAATGGAAAGTAATATCAGCCGAGAACATAATAGTTAAATGTTAAATTAGCCTAGAAATCACCGTTTATTTGCTGATTGAGTTGAAAAAGAGCTCAATTTTTACTGAAAAATCATCTTTAGCAAAAGGGCTCATTTTAAGGTGAATGGCTTAAATGTATTACAAACAAAATGCCTGTTTACCATACATGACGACGACTGCTACTCACACTACCTATGCTAAGCAGGGGTATTCATTTACAAAAAATTACTGGAATTTTAACAATTAAAGGGCAATTATTCGGCACAACAACCAGGATCTGGTCATCTTACAAGTTTTTTCTAACACCCCGCATAATTCCATAATTCCTAGTCTTCTCCAATACCCTGTTGTTATAATTATTGTTCCTAGTTAAAATTACAAACTTTCGAGAGGAGATGTTAAGAGCCAATCTTCTTGTAGACAAAAACGGAAACAGCAGTTATCATGGAGGATAGAAAAGATTTGGGGCGCACTTCTATCATGATTGTTTGAACACTATTTTTTTCAAAAACCGAAGAAGAAGCAGCGTCTCTGCGGAAACGCAAATAGGCGCACTAGCCAAAAAGTTGTCAATCGAAATATACTCAACTGTGTTGACCAATCTAGTGCAGATGTTCTGCAAGATTACTTTTCCAGCTGCATCCACAATTTGAAATCTTTTTTCCTCTGCAACTTCTTTTCTTTCTGTGGAGAGTGCGGAGTATCAGTTATCGTACATAATTTTGTCAGCATCTACCTCTTTAGACTGATAATAGGCCCTCTCCTTTATTCTGGACTGATGATTTGGTCTTCATATTTCGTTTGAAGACAACTTTGCGCAGTTTTGCTAAGTGGTCGACTGTCTTCCTCAATCATCTGGCTTTTTCTTGAAAACTTGTATTAATAACTGTTCTCGTCTAAATAAAAAATAAATACATTTATTGGCGCAACAACTCCTTAAGGAGCCAAGACTTAGTTACTTATACCCTCAATCATTCCTGTGTGTGCGTTGTTAATCTGCAAGAATGGAAGGGACCTACAATGTACCTCGAAAAAGGGGGCTCTGAGCGGGGTTCGTACCAATGCTCGTCGCTTAGCAGTCCGATACACTAACCACACTAAGCCACGGGGCTGTTCTCATCTATATATGATAATATTACCTCCTTCGCCAATACTCAACAAGGGGGGAATCTTCTTTTCTGCACTGTCTTAGGTGGATGGTTAAAACTTGCAAGGTACTTTAATTAGCATTGACTGCAACTGGCTCTCCTATTTCCTTCCCCACTCACCTCTAGGCACTTACAGCCTTTCGAAAATTGTATTAGTAATTTCAGGTATAGTGAACTCGACCGGACCATTGCGTCTTTCCAAAGGCTACTTTGCTTATTTAGCTTTGAAATCACTATAGTTGCCCAAAAAAAGAGCCCAATTTCATAACTTGTGACAGCCGTGTAAGTACAGGCTTTGGATGTGTCATATCCTCGTGCAAAAGTAGCAATCCATTTTTCATTGTTGTACCTTGTTTGGCAATCAATATGCAGTCCCCCTTCCAAAACATGAGAGAGGGTTAATTACCTATCCCCAAATAACATCCCAAAGTTCATTATCTTTCGACGTTTTTCCACCAAATGGATTGGTCGAATGGACTATGTGAAAGTGTAGATCAGAACATGGCTTGCGTTTTTATTCAATCTTTTTCGCACTTATGCGGTATCCAATTTTCTCCAGAACATCGACCTATCCATACACCAAGTGCTCAGTTATGATACACCAATCATCTGCCAGGAACTTTGCTTTGATCACTTTGCGATCCGCTATCAGAAAATCATGAACTATACAGGTACAGTGCCGGCCTTTGGATTCAAGGCCAAGCACCGCTTAGGGGCGCCTACCCTTTAGTGGCGCTACAGAATTGTTAGAAAAAAATGCATTTACGAATAATTATTTACAAGTTACTACACTACGTCAATTTGTTCATTATCTCCTTATCAATAATTTGCAACGAAGTGTCGAAAGCGTTATGAATTTGAATATTTCCTTCGTTCTTAGATGTGAGACCAAAAAGGACCGTCATGTGTGTATGGTTAAAAAAAGCTTTTCTCCTACAAAATGAAAAATAGCTTGCAAATCGTAAGTTGCGTTTGTGTATCTGTAAAGGGGCCCTTGCCTGATTTGATTGTGGCACTAAGGTTAAGGCCGGCCCTGTAAAGTAAGAATCTATATAAGCTATATTCATCACCTTCCCTCAATCTACTACTTCAAGAATACCAGTTTAAATAATTTGATTAATGTTTTTCTTTAATTTGCATAAAATCATTACTTATTCACTTCAAATGCAACCAAAATATACAGAATTGCAAATGCAAGCCATTTTCGCAAACATCGCCTTTCTCGTACAAAAAGAAAACAACATCTGCCACTATGGCAAGTCAAATTGCATTGACAACTGCAGTCACAACCGCTATGGTTATTGTCAGCCACTTCAGTACTCGCCGCACACGCAAACCAATATAATTTAATTATTGTCAAAGTGCTCTGCTGAATCTTAATGCGGGCCCCACAAGCAGTCAACGGAACTTGACGATGAGATGTCATCAAAAGTGATGGAGCTGTTCGGCTTCGAAAATTATGGACATCATTTTGACAGTTGATGTTGTCTCTCTTAACGGGACGATTAAAATGAATTGAAAGAAATCAGTGTAATGGTCATTTTTTCGAATGCCTTCTTGGCCAAATTAGGAAAAAAGATGGTGGCAACCACCTGTTCTAGTACAACTACGTGATACCAACTGTCATGTCACATCTTCTACCTCAAATATGACAGTTCTACAGAACTAGTACATTGATTGTAAAGGAGTGTCGATATTGTGTGGTTATAATCAAATTGAAATCTTAACGAACAGAGCTAATATGTGGACGCGCAGTTGGTTGTTAGTTTTTATTGGCTAGCCATGTCCGTTGAATGGTCCTGTGCATACATATGTGGGATTGGAACTTTTTGTCATGTTCTATGAAATAAAAGGAAATGTAATAAAATGTAAGTGCATTTCAATCAAAAATTTGCCTCTTTCTTCGTCACCGGAATTTGATATGGAAAACGAAATAAGTTCAGTTTATGCATATATATGTAGTTTCGGGTTACGAAACAAGACGAAAGGTTCTTCTGGATGGTCTATATCTAGATGATTAAAAGGCATTCTGGAAATTATTTGGTTCTTAAAGATAATTTGAAGACTAAGTCAAAAAATTCTTTAATTGTTGGAATTTGCACTTCATTTTTCAAGACACGTAAACGTGTTCCCTTTCCGTGATGGAACGTCATCCACTGTTAAACATAAATCTTCCTTAAATTTGCAATATTTACCAACTCATTCTGTTGTTTTGTTCAAAACGAATTGCCCACACGCTAAGTGTCAAAAAGTCACACATAGAATGTATCCAAAAGTTGATACACAATGAGAAGTCAAACTTATCACGTCCGTTTATTTCAGGCTTATGTATCTTGAAGTTCATTAACATTCAGAGTAACAGACAGTGACAAAGAAAATGCGTCTCATTGACATCTTCCACCTCCTTTCAAACGAGAAGATGTGAATGCCATTTGCATCTTAAAGATACAAATTCTATAACTGAGTGTCTCTCACCCCATAGTCTGGTTTAAATGAAAACATATTCAGCTAAACCAAATGAAGGTTATATTTACTTGTCGAAGATCATCGCACTAAATCTCAATTTCATTATAAAGTACAGAAAAGAGCCACCCTCTCATGAGATGTATCTTATGGATACTTGCTGAAGCTGGAGCTGGAGCTGGTGTGGTCGTTAATGCAATTCCTATTCCACTCTTGTCGCGTCACTGTGCGTCACCATCGTCCCTGGCCGGGAGACTTGTGTCGTCTCGTAGTTCGCCCCCAAACAATGGTCGAAGTAATGAGATCATAAGGTGGTAAATCGAGTCGGCAATCAGCTAATGCTTGGGTTCTTTTTCTTGCTTAATTGGCAGGGAAACCACAAGAATCAGATAAGAGGGATCACCTCTATGGTTAGAATCATCCAGACTGTGGCTCCAAATGCTTATGTGCTATTCCTTGAACGACGATGATGATAACTGCTTTATACTGTCGTGTCTAAGAAGAAGTCAACATTGCGGTTGGTCATGTATGGTGGTTGGACGTCGATGTCGATGTCGATGTCGAAGACGAAGTTCGTAAAAGATTGACTTTGTGCGATTAGAGGGAGTTTGTAAATTGTATTTGCATACGAATGGGAAACGCATGAATACAGTGTGCTCTGTAAACTGTTTGCAGTCTCCACTAAAAGTAATAAATTGAGCATCTGTTGTCTTGCATAAATTTTGAAGTAGCGGCACAAAATTTAGTATACAAGATGCGGATTGCAAGAGTCACTAAAGTTGAACTTAGAATTGAGAAAAATCCAGTTCTAGAATATTTAGCAGAAAAAGTTATAAAAAAAAATAAATGATATTTATTGATATACAAATTACATATCGGTGCATCACACGTTCTTGTTCTTATGAACAGTATAGTCTAGTAAATGAAGACTTCGAAAGGGTGGTTACCTTACAAAAGGTCGGGTAGTTGCGAATTGTTGATATGTTGTTTGGGATGCCCTGTAGATACAAAAATAGAAATGCCACAACCACGTCCCATCCGCCCTTCGCAATCGACGGGAAATGACTGAAAATCGAAACTTTTTTTTCACTCTTTGGCCTATAACTCATTTCTGATGCATTATAACGCAAAACGACTTTATGACTTTTTTTTTTAATAATAAGCGCGCGTACAAGGGATTTTTTTTGTTTCCCTGTTAATGTAGAGCACAATATGCGAGCATTAGGAAGATAGGGAGGGGAAGGAGGATTAACATTGGTTTTAAATGCTTGCAAATCGAAATGGCAAAGGAAAATCTCGCCGGGTAAACTATTCCAAATTCGTGTTGTTCGGCTAAAAAAGGAATTCTTATATTTCACGGTACGTCCTAAATTGAGGTCATGAATGAACTCATGAGCATTCCTTGCGAGACGAGTATTGGGGGAGAATTTTTTTATGGGAAGAATGCAGCTGGCTACTTCGAGTGAAATTTTTTTCTAAAAGAAGCGATAAAATGAAGAAAGACATGAAACATTGCATAGAGAGGGCCAATTGTTTCAGAGACATTTCTATGTCTTATTAATCCTAACGTTCTTTGTGGCAAAATTTTCGACCTTTCTTTGTTTTTATTAGTAACTTTTTTTGCTTACGTCCTACGTTAAAGGCAACCCTTCCCCCACCAACCAAAATTAACAAAAGCTAATTCTCTTCTCTGGTGAAAGCCAACCATATTCACACCATGTTGGTATTAATTTTAGTTACGGATCGATTTCTTCCATGATTACTTTATAATTATCACACGCGGGTTTTAGAGAAATTTTAATGTAATTAAAAACACAAAAAAATAGATACGGCTATAATTTTGCTGCCCCCCCCCCAAGAAAAGCCCTTAATGGTTAATCTATTATTGACTTTTAACCTACCTGATGAGGCAAAAGTCCATAAGACAAAGGGTCAATATTCCCTAATTTAAGAAAGAAACTGGGTCATAAGTCATATTGAAATAACGTCACATGGTGTTCTAAGGTTACCGGTCTATAAGCAGTGAGATAAGAGGTTAAGGGGGGACATGCTGCCCCCTGCAACCACCCTGCAACCCCCCTGCTTGGGGTCAATATAAGATTTGGAGTATGTGCAAGGTTGAGTATATTCAAAGTTTCTTTGTATCGGAAAGGTTCCTAGCACCTACTCCAAATCCTAAAGTGACCCCAAGCAGGGGGTTGCAGGGGGGCAGCATGCCCCCTTATCTATTTCATTGTTTATAAACTGCAATATTTAATAAATTTGTAAGGCGTAAGTGAGTCAGAAATCCACAATATTTTCGTGTGGACATTTGGCTCATCAGAGTGGGTCAAAAGTCCATAAATGATTTGTGGACTTTTGACCCACCCAAGTGGGTCTGCACCGACTGGACTACAAATATATGTTTGTCTTAATTCTTCAAAAATCCAATTATACCTTCTTTTAATTTTTCGAGATTGTGAGTGAACTATTGGTCTCACAGGCTTTGTTTTATGTTTAAATGAAACGAAAATAAGTTTTCTACAACTGTATATGTATGTAATGATATTTTTTTATGGGATGAGCGGTTGCCAATATTTAGATTTGGATGGCAGCAAGACTACAAATTTTCAATTTTCGGTAAAAATGGACCATTTTCAAAAGGCCATAGTTTGGTCTGTATGAGGTTGATCTGCAGTTAGACTTAAATTATTGAATATTTAATGGACTTACAATACGTACAATACTTTTAGAGCAAAAAGTGGAAAAAATCCACAAATTTTGCAGTTTTTTGCGTGCTGCACAGCAAGTACAAGTTTTTTCGAATTTGCAAATTTCGATTAACACTACTCTAACTAGTCCATACAACATACCAAAAATTCAGAACTATGTATGTATGTACATCTTTTTTCTTGGTCATGAAACAGAAAAAAAGTTTGGTTTTATTGTTGTTATGTTAATGTTATTAATAAAAATAAGCTAATTGCTAGTTTGTTATTTTTGTTCAATGTTCTTTATTTAGTCGAGGGATCGAACGTTACCAATATTTACACATTCACGATGACAGAAGAGCCCGCTGAAGCTTTATGTACGTAACGGGACAAAGACGGTTGCAAAGCTTGTGTGTGATTAAAAATCGCATAGAACTAATGGCTAAAACGCATACACTCTTTAGAACCGACTTCGTAACGTTACGTATATAATGCTTTAGGCTACTTGCACACACACCGATTTTGGTCGTCCAAATTTCAATAGTGAATCACACGTGGGAACGGTACCTTACACACACGCCGACCGCTGATCGGTACCGCTAAAATTCCGGTGAGCAGCCGTCTACTGTCATTGTATCGCCGGCATTACCGGGAAGTAGTGGCGTACGTGACTTCTAAATACAAGTTTACACACACACCGATTATTTACCGACTATTTCAGTCTACTGCTGTGTGAAATTGTAGATACATATGTATGTATGACGTTTAAAACTAGTTTTGGTAGTATGTGCCAATATTATATACATCGATTGCAATGGGTGAAAAATTCCGGTGAGTGTGCAAGTACCTGCTACCAATAAAATATCGGTCGATTTTATTCTGGCCGTCCAAAATCGGTGTGTGTGCAAATAGCCTTAGAGCGCTGTTCTGTAATCGCGAATATGAAAATATTGAGAATCTACTGTAAAAATACAAAAAATCTAATTTGAACGTATTCATTCAGTAAAATATCAGAAAGCGAACAAAAGTTCAGTCAATTCGAATTTGTTTGTATAGCACTCGCTTTGTTACGTTATCCTTACGTATGTCAAACACGTATGTAGAAAAAGCAGTGTTGTGATAAACTTTAATCATTTACGTATATTTGAACTTTTTCAAATTGTCAAAGTCCGTTGTAAAGCGTGATTGTTTTCCTACTTTAAAGTTTTAAAAACTTAATGCTGTTTTTTGTCATTAAGGCGAAATATGCCCGCTCTGGTGGTCTCCATAGGTGGCACTTGCTTAAAGAAAACGGACCGACTTCTAGTTCTCAGGATGTGTATTGTAAATCCATTCAACGTCGGCATTATCATACGTTTTAATTAATATTCTAGGTTTTTGGTTTTACTCGAAGGTGTTAGAAATGTTCACTATTTTTTTCCACCAAAGTTTCAGTATAATTTCCATATTTGACCAGGTGCTTCTACGACGTAGTTTTTTGGATGGAATCTAAAAAGAAGCTATAAGATAGTGATAGAAAAATTATGCAGTAAATTTTTGAGCACCGGTGGCCGTGTGTTTTATTGTCTTTTCGTTATATCCAAAAACAAGCAAGCCGCCTCTGAAAGAATTCCCAAGTAAAACTCGCACTGCAAATGCCTATCAGCTTACCCTTGAGCCAAACTTTAGATCTTTAGTTAAGTACAGAGATCATTTCTCTGGTCGCACCACACGAATATGGAAAACTGTCTAATTATTTAATTTTTTTTTATTTTTTTTACACCCTTCCTAACTTCTTATTAAACTCACCAAGAAAGCTCTTAGTTTAGGCTAACCTATCATAAATTGACATTTTTTTATTGTTGATGCAAGAAATGCAATAATCTACATAAACGCCTCCTCAGACGGATGACTACTTTCGAGTTAAATTAAATGAGATGAAAACCTTAATCAAGGTGTATCGCAGATCTAACAGATACTTTAGAGATAACCACATCCGTCTGTTGAATATTGTGTCCATCTTTAATGGAAAATCGCAGTAGCACTGACAACAACACTCAAGTTGCAAGATTAGAAGATTAGATTGAATGAGATTGGTTGAATGGAAAACGTGTAGTATGTTTTGACAGGGATTGTGAATTAATCAACCAGTGAAATGAACACCGAAAGCAAAATGAATATTTGTATTCAATTAGGAGATTTACCGTTCCCGATGGGTTTCTGTCAGCTTAATTTGAGTTGGCAGTCAACTCTCAAGTTTAAGTGCATCCTATCAATTATTTCATTGCATAGTGTTCCATTAACTCATCTTTATATTCTACCAACGGAACCCAATTAAAAATATCACAACTCTCCTTCTTTTGCCATGGATTGATCAAGATAGCATTTTCAGGCTAAAGTTTTTATCTCAGATATTTTAAGTTCCAAAATTCATCAGCACTTTGGCTGGAGAAATCAGTTCAATCAAAGTGTTGACACACAAGTTAAGTGCACTTTGAGGGTTCATTTAAGTGTTCTGTGGTATCCTTCGCCTCATCACGTCACAGGATGCTAGTATTAAACGCAAAAGATTTCCACTCCTTGCAAAGGCTATTTGCACAGCTTTTCAATCGAAGTCTTTTCATTTACATATTTATTCGATGAACGTCTTTTCTCTTAGTTACTTTTAAGTAAATGATAGTTTTTTTGTTTAATTGAAGTTCAAGTTTTTTTAGTGAATGCATCACGAATTTAGTTACATAAATGAAAAGTCATGTTAGAGATCCAGACAAAGGATTGCCTTGACTATCTCGAAAAATTGTGGAAAATGTAAAATGTCAGAAAGAAGCTTGACTATCATGGAAAAGGTATAGTCGTTCTGAATTTGGTGTGAACTCCATTCTAATCCTCAAAACAGTTTCACTAGCAATCAAGGCAACCGTTCCTTGTAGATTTCCAGGAACGGTTGCCTTGATTGCTAGTGGAGGAAACTTCGTGTTTTTCGGTGAATCTTAACATTTAACATATGAGGAAGCTTAGCACATTCTCGTGAGAAGCAGTACCAAGGAAAAACTTAAAGTGGTACGGAAAGGCATCAATACCTGACTTTTCGGCATATCATACCACTCAAAAAACAAGCTCCATACCACCAGACATAATAAATCACCCAGATCGCGGACATCACTCACGTTTAGGTCTCGCGCCATTTGTCACTCCAGATTATGTTCCAGAAATGTAAGGCTGCGTGCAAAACACGTCAATTGGTGCAGTTATGGGTCTACAACGCCACCCAAAAGACAAGACCCCTGAGGAGTTTGTCTGACATGGAATGGCACCAAACAGTAACCATAAACCATAAGCCAGCTTAGCTCAAACAGCTTGCTCGCGGTTCGCGGATGACTACACAAAGATCACAATTTTCGTGCTCCGCGCTCCACTGGGTAATGCATGCTGCGCATAATGTTCTGTTGCCACTGCACGCGTCTAGAGGCAGTATCGTGCCGCGGTGCGGTTCCAGTTGGCATCATCACCAAGCCAGTTCGGTGGCTTGTCTGCGAGAGGACCATGGCGGCTGCGGCTATGTGAATGAAAAACATAATTTTAAATTTCCGACTCGATAAAGAATCGATGTTAATAAATTTAAATGAATCCGAGTGCCGAGTAGTGTTGGACGTTTGTTTTTTGGTTTCCCGAGCCCAGCTTCATCATCTTGTTCACGTTGAACAACTAAATTACAAATTAATTCTCGGGTGGTAAATTTATTCATTGTTAATTGGTGGAAATGAAAGGTTGATGGAGGAGAATAAGAGCGGTATTTATGTTTTGTGGCAAGTTTATTCAAAGCGGAAGTTTTTTTTAGGGTTAATTAAAAAGAAAATGTGTTTGTTTGAAGGTTGACAACAAAAAATTTGCCCAAGGGCAATCCCAACCTTCTTAGAAAGTATCAACAACATTCTGCGGTTAAAGTCAAAGAGTTTCAATCCGAAAGATACATTTGATATATAAACATGAGTTTAAAAAACTATTTTCATCTCGTATTTTATTTAAGTTATGCAATTGCTTCCCAGAAATAAAAAAAAAAAAACATTTTGTAAAACCATTTATAAGGGAACGTCCACATCCTAATGTCACTACACCATAACCATATATGTATATGACAACAAAGAAATTTAATGACACATTCCAACACAACGACAAGCTAGCTATTGTGTTGTCCTTAGAGAAGAATAAAACTTGATAATGGTCCAGAATGTTAATGGCTTCATTCCTGTTTTAAACGATGCAATGTAAGAATTAAGAACATAATCCAGAAAAAGGAGACTAGTTAACCGAATGACCATTTTTGGTCAGCGGCAGAGGATCTTTGTCGGTCTTAAGCATACCACACATGTTGTCGTTAACTGAAGCAAGAACCACAAGGCTTTAATTAAGTAAAATATTTGGTTTTAGTTTCTTTCCAGAAATTAATGAATCATATTTTAAGTCCTAGAAATGATTTTTATGTGAGGAGTATTAAATGTTAACAACATAAGGTTATTTGGTTGAGAACTGTCAAGCGTAAACGGATGGGACAGTTGGTATATTCATTCTTAATACCATTAAATTTTGTTAAATTAGTGGAACTTCGAAAAATGTCAGTTAAATTGCTCGTAAAGAAGAGTTCTTAGAGAAGAGCGCAGGAACTGAAATACTTATAAAAAATTACGAGACATTTTCTCAGGAAAGCAATTTAGGTTGAAGCAAAAATGAACACATATATACTACTTATAGTCCAAGTTCATTACATGGTACTTGGAGGAGTTTTTTTTCTTAAGTAGTGGTACTAGTGGAAAACCTAGGAAAATGATTTTTTTTTCTTATAACAACATAGTTCTTCCTTGAGTATTATTCCCATATTTGATATGGTTCTTCCATAACCCACTTGAGTTTCTTAAACTTTGTTAAAAAAAAAATCTTTAAAAATTATTAGTGCACCGTGGCTTAGTGGGTAGTGTGTCGGACTGCTAAGCGAATGAGCCTGGGTTCGAATCCAGCTGATAGCCACCTTTTTTCCGGGGTACTGCCTCTTGCGAGGAACTGAGAAAACCTTCAAGAGTAAAATTTGTCTTGAAAAAGTGCATCTCATATAGCCGTTCGGACTCGGCGGTAAACTATAGGTCCCTTCCATTCTTGCAGATTAACAACACACACACAGGAATTGTTGAGAGTATAAGGCACTAGGCCTTGGCTCCTTAAGGAGCTGTCACGTCAGTAAATTTATTTATTTAAAAATTATTGGCGACCGAACAGTGACAAAACCATTTACATCCTTTGAGCACCGTTTTGTGGCGAAATACTCCTGAAATTATTCAACCAAAATAATCAAACGTGAGTCAATAGAGATTCTTTCTTTAGCCGTGCCATAAGAATATGAAATATCTGGCAAGGCACTTGTTTTTACACCCCACTTACGAACACTTGAAACCAATATGGATCGGTACCGTCTTTAACGTCCTTCCCTATTTTCCTAAAACTTTCGCTGTGGTTAATCAATATTATAAGAAAAGTTAAAAAAGTTTAGTTCGAGATAGTTATAAAATAAAATTTAAGGGTTCATATCAAAGCGCCCTCAGGTCGGTTACCTTCGACCAGCTATTGTCTTTTCGATACGTCTGTTCCAAAAGGAAATAAATTGCACGACTGGATTGCAATTTGAAAGTACTTTTTCTTATGTGCGGACACAGCGTCGAATAAATTTAATAATAAAATAATACAAATATTAAGGGAATTTCAAAGCTTTTATTTGATTTTTGTGACTTTTTGATGTTTAAAAAAAGTGCGTAAAATAGTTTTCAGCGGAATTATTTAAATGCCATTTTTTTTCTTTAAAAATGTAAAAAAGACAGATTTTTCTTTTGAAAATCGTAGGAACAGCTTTTAAATAAAATGGTTTTTTTAACAACTTTTTTTTAAATAAAAAAAAAATAATTAAAAAACGCAAACTTAAGCCCAAAAATAACCTACATTAAAAAAAATTAAAAAATGTAACTACCCGTTTACAAAATATTGATTAAAAAAAACAGATTTAAAAAAATATTATATATAAAAAAAATTATTTCACGACTGGATTACAAGTTCTTGCTAATATGTGCGGTCGAATAAAATTTAAAATATAAGTAACGTTAACGTAGAAAAATAAAACAACCTGAACTTAAAAAAGTGTCAAAACCACAACACTTAACGGTTTTTAGTAAAAAAAAATGGAGTATGCCATCATACGTCTTGTATAATAATGAATTTTTGAAAAAAAAAATATTTCAAAAATTGTAGGACGGATTTTGATAAAATCCTGTTTTTATTTTTTGGTTATTTGAATTTTTTTTTTGAAATTTTGGTTTGCAGTTTTTTTGAGTTTATTAATATACATGTGAATATAAAATTTTAATATTTTTTTTAGTTTAAAAAATATTGATTTTTCTAAAAAAAATCAAAAAATAATTTTAATTAAAAATAAAAGTTATTCAAAATTTTGATATACATAATTAATTGTGCTACCTAGATCTTCTCGAAGATAAAATTTTACAGAAATCCAAAGAGCCGTTACCGAGAAAGCCAAAAATTAAAAAAAAACCTTATATAAAAGGTACCGTTAATAGACTTTTCTTTGAATACCAACATCTTACTGAATCATCAATCATCAATTTTGACCAGTGCTCGAGAAAGTCGAAGAAAAAAAAACGGTCCAGTGGGAGGTATCGTTTTTAGTTCGAAAAGTATAAGCTGCTTAACGGTTATATGATAAGTACCGTTATATTTTTAAACATGAAATAATGCAAGATAACAATTTGGGAAAAAAATAAAATATATTTTTCGAAAAAATAACGTAAGATTGTATTATACGAGAAATAATTTAAACGCCGTTTTATTTCTTTAAGAAATTTGAAAGTGTGCATTTTTTCAAAATCGTAGGAATGGTTTTTAAATAAAACTGTTTTTTTTTTAACAACTTTTTTCAAAAAATTAAAAAAAATAATTCAAGAATGCAAACTTAAGCAAAAAAATAAATAAAAAATCACCCACCCGTTTTTAAAATATTGGGTTTTCAAAAAAAAAAAAAAAAAAAAAAAAAAGTTTTCGAAAATATTTTATTCTACATCTTCTTAAATATCAATTTTGATTGTAATCGGATAACCCATTTTCGACAAAGTTGAAGAAAAAAACCGGTCCTATGGGAGGTACCGTTTTTAGACCAACGTTTTAATTTTTTTTTACCAAAATATGACACACCTACAATAGTACACTAATTTTTTGTCATAAAAATTCTTGGAGTCGAGAAAAATAAGCTTTTACTTAACGGTTAAATGTTTCAAAAAAAAATTGAAAAAAGTCCTCTGTAGAATGTCAAAATAACTTTAAGTTCTAAATTTGAAGACGATTGGCCTAACCGTTTAGGCTACAGTCCAAAATACAGACAGACAGGCAGACTGAGAGATGGACAGAAATTTACCAGTACCTCTTATTTATCATCGTTATGTCATGTTTGATTGTTATCGCAATTTTTTTTCTGCACGAATGCATAACTTACATTATAGTATCTTTAATCGCAAGTAAACATGCGAAATGAGATTTAAGCGAAGTGTTCATGTAGCGAGATAAAAAATTGCAAAGTACTAAATTGTCTAACTATTTGTCACATTATAATCAATTAGTATAACATAAATTTGTGAAATGAAAATTTGGCAAACGTTTTCGGCCAAGTGACCTCACACATAGAAAACACAACTTAAAATAGGTATCTTTAAACGCTGCCACACATCTATAAATAGACTAGCTGACCCGGCAAACGTTGTACTGCCTACTTCAAGTTAATGTAATACAATTCTTTAATACTTGATTCCGAATAGGAAGATGAGCGAGATGCATCTATTAACTGTAAACTGTAAAAAATCTGTGTTTTGACAGATCTAAATCAAAAATAAATTGATTTTTTTTCCCAATGAAAAGCCCTCTTAGTCTATTCTTTCTGCTCTACTACATATGTATGTATGTATTGCGTATTTTTGTTGCTTTATTCTTTCGATGGCCCCTGCGTCTTTCTGGCATTATTGACTGCAACAAACACAGATGAGAAACGGCATGCCGATAATGATTTTTTTTTTGAGCATTTTACCAAACTTTCATAATCACGTACATAACTTTCTTGTCAATAAAATAAATCGTGCAAATTTTTTAAAGCAATTTTTAGTGTTAAATAACAAATTCAGAGAAATGTCAAATGGATGCGACATCTGTCAATCAACTAATTTCGTTTTGTTTACAAACGAACTACATTTAAATTATTTGTGTATTGCTTATACTAAAATACTAAAATCGGAATTAAGATCGGTGTTGGTGGTAGGAGGGTGAAGATTTGGTGTTATCAATATTTTTTGGTACCAAATCTAAAAAAAATACAAACAAAAATCGTCACTAAACAGAAAAAAATGTCTGCATATGGAAACCATAACCACTTATCGGTATAAAATATACTTTACGACCTATTCTCATACCTACGAAAAATATATACAAAATATCATAAAAATCAGTCGAGCCGTTTCGGAGGAGTACGACCACAAACACCATGACACGAGATTTGTATATATAAAAAGAATATATCATAGTTTCTCAATAAAACAAAGCAAAATATTTTTTAATAAAGAAAACAACAAAAATATACTAAGAAGGCTACAAACTAAAATGAACAAAAAGTGCTTTGGCACTAGTTCAGTTCCGTTTTCAGATACTTTATTTCATTAAAATTACAAAAAAAACCTATCCATTTATTCTTTACATCGCATGTGTGTCTTACAACACGCATTCTGTTTATTATTAATTTTTTAAATTTATTCTTAAAGTTCATTGTGTACTTTTAAATATTTCGACAGCAAACATGCGTCAACGCCATATAACTTAGCTGTAGATACTTTAGAAAGATATTTACAAACGAAAAGATGAGAGAACTTTAGACAAACTTTTGAAATTAATTTCTGTGTTCCCGTTTGTTTTTTAAAAGAAAATTGATTTTTCTGAAAAACTATGAAATTCGATTAACAACATAAACCTAAGATTATCTTCCGCAATATCTGATGCATTATCGTACGACAAGAAATTATTCCTTAGGGTACAATCTCTGAAATTGTCTTGTTCCAGATATTTTCTTTTGAAATGAAAGATTATCAAGCTCCTCATGCTTTGTTCTATGAGAGTGTAATATATCTTTACCAAACCGAACGTTGCCTTTCGAAATGTGATAATAAAATGTATCTGATTCTGTAGTAAGCATGAAGTAGTCCTGCAATTGTGTGTTGCTTTTAGAAAACTCAGAATTCCACTTAAAGTCATAGAGCTCATCTAGCAGATACTTTTGTTATTTTAGTATCTTATTGGTTTTTTTTCTATTGGGGAAGGAATTATCGATCATAAATTTACCAGCATGTGGGCTAGACTGCCCACCTCTGCACAGGAGGATGTCAAGGCAAGAGGGCATTAAATCAACGCAGGTTTCGAGGACCGTCGTTGTATCTATGATGTATCTATGTGACCGTCTTGTATTCGTGTTGGGTTCTACGATGTTTTAAAAATATTGCCAAAGTGCAATAAATAATGATAAACGTGACTTGTTTGTTTTGGTTTGACTTGATAGTGATTATAGTTTTGTGAAACATTCCTTGCGGTCTTTCTATATCAAGGAATCTTCCTTCCTTCTTACCCATTGGTGTGGTTAGATGATATCAACAAGTTGTGAGTTTATTTTCAATTTCAATAACTTTTATTAAGTTTTTCACTATTTTGCGGGTACTGAATATGAAAAGAATGTTCAATTTATTATTTATATGAAAGGGCGTCATTTTTAGATTCGCAAATTAATGGGATGTTTTAAATATCAATGCAAGATTAGAAGATAGATGGATAGATATATATAATTCTTTATTTCAAATTTTTTTTACTTTAATATATACATTTTTATGTGGGACTGTGTACTTTTGGAGGTGTGGCTTATATTTTGGTGGGCTAAGGACGGTAATTCGGAAACTGGCTATCCGATTACAATCAAATTTGTTATTCGGGAAAATGTAGGTAGCCTAAGTAATTTTACTTCAAAATATTTTCGAATATTGTTGTTAAAAAAATGTTATATTTAAAAACCTACGATTTTGAAAAAAAAATCTTGGTGGTGCGGAAAAAGATAGATTTATTTTAATTTATTTTTTTTTTAGATTTAGTTTACGGTCTACATGTTTCTGTTTTCATAAAATTTGAAAAAACAGTTGGTAATCGTACCTACATTTATGTGAGAAATATACCAATTTATAATGCCCAGTATGGCAACCATTTGAGAGCTTTAAAATGGAGATAGCTTATTGAAATGCATAACAGTAAGAGTGAAAGGCAAATATCCTATCTGTTGTATAATCTGTTCAATTTATATTTTCAATACAGACCTTATGGAAGAGAGCTTTCAAACACACTGGTACCTGCAAGTTTTTGCATCGCACTCAACCTAAGAAATTGTCACCTAAATATAAAAGAGAACCTGAAATACATTGAAATTGTTGTTGTAATATTTCATTTAACCCACGTACATTCCACCAAGCCCTATTTGCTCCCCCGCTGCGAGGAGAAGAGGAGACTGATTATCAATTTGCCTCTCGCCTCGATTATTATGTTTATTTAAAAAAAACCACTAGTGCATAGTTACCATTCGCCATTAATTGAAATAAATACCTTTTCTTTGGTTTTTGTTATGAAAGTTGCAGAATTGAAGCTTTCTTAGAGCGAATAAGAGCATATTTTAAGTTTAAAGAAAAAAGTGTTGTCGCTATGTTTTTTTTCTTAGATCCTTTTGTTTTTATTTAAAAAAAAGGTTAAAATAAAGATACTAATGCAATATTTGTTGGCATTTTTTTACTTGCGCTTATAGGTACTTTAATGCAAGTAATGAATTCCTACACAAAAATAAATTGAGATAATAATCATACATGGCATTACAATTGAAAACATATTTGAGTTACTGGAAAATTATGTTTGTCTGTCTGTACGGATGTATTTTGGATTACAGCCTGAACGGCTTGGTCGGTCGTCTTCAAATTTATAACATAAGATAATTTTTGACATTCTACAGAGGCCTTATTTAATTTTTTTTTATTGAAGGAGCAGTGGAAAGTTTGATAATAAACTTAAATGAAGAAAGTAGTAGCAGCAACTACTCGACGGAGTGATAAAGTTTTTTTTTATTTAATTTTTTTTTCTGTGAATAATGTTTTTTCTGTGATTTATTTTTACGTTAAAAGAGATTAGGCCTTCTGTGAAACTCTTAAAAAAACGCGCCTACTATCTTACCTCTTGGTGGTGTGGAAAAAGGAAGATTTAATTTAATTAACTTTTTTTTTGATTTAGTTTACGGTCTACATGTTTCTGTTTTCATAAAATTCGAATAAACAGTTGGTTACCATACCTACATTTGTGTGAGAACTATACCAATGTATAATGCCCAGTATGGCAACCATTAGAGAGAAAGGCAAATATCCTATCTTCCCTGTACTGAAAATATAAATTGAACAGAGTATAGTTAGAAACTGAGATGGCTGGAGAGAGAAGCATATTGGTTGAAGACCAGTTTATGAAAGTTAAATGGCTTCCGTTATACTTTCTGTGATTTGATCCTCAAG
Source organism: Platycheirus rosarum (assembly GCA_963971375.1). Taxonomy (NCBI): domain Eukaryota; kingdom Metazoa; phylum Arthropoda; class Insecta; order Diptera; family Syrphidae; genus Platycheirus; species Platycheirus rosarum. The sequence continues at coordinate 34,838,877 of OZ020510.1, read as the reverse complement.
CCTTGTTGTGTGCAGAGGGACCTACGTTCTTAATTCACTTGAGCCTAGCGAAGTAATTCGGAAAGCTAAATAACACCTCATAAAAAACATGCCATTACTGAAATTGGTAAATGAGCTAAGAAACTTGCCGCAAGTTTACCGTTACTTATTAAAACAGTATTGAAATATTTAATCACACGACCTAGGCACTAGGCCTAATAAGCTGAAACAATTCTAGATAAAAAACGTTCTTTGAATTGAGTTTTCAATAAGTCAGTTGTTACACCCGGTGTAAGGCTTGTGACCGCTTCTTGTTGACATCACGTACATTTCACATCAGTAATGGTTTGACTAATTACATAGTCCAGAAGAATAACGTTGCAATACTTGTCTTTTTGGAGCAATCTATCTCATTGACTGTAACGTGCAGGTCCATTAACGTCTTTCCCAATTCTTGAGAAATTCTTGCAGTCAACTGTTTTGGTGTTAACGCTTTTAAATTTTCAGGAATCGGCTTGGAAACTTAGATATACTTTTAACTATTAAAGGTTTTTTTTGTGTGAACTTCATGGTGATGAAAATGTTGTTTTAAATAGGACAATAATTGAGGATGGCTTAAAGAGAGGTTCTAATTTGTTGAGTCACAATTGATAAACATTTAAAATTGTTATGAACATATGAACAGAAATACTATTTTCTATTCGGTTTCCATTCCGAGCAATGTCTTTTATTTAATTTCAATTTATTCAGATACTCTCCTTGGTGTTGTCGAGTATTTTGAAATTGTTTTCCACTTAATTGATATTCTATTTTAAGGGCTTTTCAAGTGTCTCAACGTACTAGAAACGACAAATAATAAACAATTATTTGAATAACCACTCCATAAAAAAGATAAATATTTGTTCTTCATGAATAATTATCCACGAATAAAATATTTCCGGTAATTATTTTGAAAACCTAATTACCACACCTTTTTCAGTAGAAATAAATTTCCATTTTCCAATAATAAATTCAGACACACAATCACTAGAAAAAAAAGCTTTAAGTTTACCTGTTTCTGCTAGGGACAAGTTGAATTGGTGTGCAAACATAAAATTCCATTGCAGTCCAATTAATGAATCAAAGCAAGGATTGTTCCCGTCAATTCTTCAGAAAAAATAGGTAATACATTGAATGAATAGCTTCCTTCTTTTGTCCTAAAAAAAAAGTTCCAAGAATACTCGTAGTTTCGAACTGCTTAATTAATCATTTCATTGGCAGTAATTAATAAGTAAAGGCGCAACTATTCCAACCACGACAACACTTTTTCCCACAGTATTAAGAGAAGTTGGTCTTGGTTCTACTTCTACTTGAAGATTTGTCATTCCAACATGGGTTTTGTTGGGCAAATAAAAAAAAAAACAAATATAAATACATCCACGTGATTCAATACAAAAAGCCTTTGCGAAAGCCCCTTCCAGCACAAAGTTAAATTAATTAATTAGTAAGCAATGGTCGTGGTGGTGAAGTGGAAGGTTTAATTAAATAAAAATGTTCACACCAGCCATTGTCGTGGTCGTTTTTGCCGCCGCTGCCTATCATCATAAATGCATTTTTTTCTAGGCTTATTCAATTAAATTGCAGCTTTATCATCCAAGTAAGGATAATTCTCGCAAATCACAATAATTTAAAAAAAAGAATGAATCAAAAACCCGTACTCAAGAGTAGAGTGGCGTCTAATTAAGTTCCAATTTCCCTCTTCAATCGATAGAACGGAGTGGAACATCTGGCTTGCAGGTGTGCATTTGATATGGTGGTAGGCCTTGTTGTAAAGTTGTTTAAGAAAAATAACTCACAAACGAAATCAATGCCTCGCACGAGGTTTCGCATGTTTGTCTGTTGATGTACATAAATCATTTATTTGAGCAACATTATTTCGATTTTTTTTAACATTACTCAACGGGCCAGAATATCCAAAAATCTAAAAAAAATGGCAGAGTTTTAGAGCAAATCGATGCAACGACGGAAATAGGGAAATAATAGTCGGCTAAGAAAACACCATGATTTAAACTTATTAATTGAGGAGTGTTCTTAGTTGGAATGCTTCGTGATTAAGAAAAACTTTACGACAAACGCGATGGAATTTATAGTTCGCCGAACTCGAGAAGATTAGTGCCTCAACGAAATCGAATGAAAATTTCATCGATATCCCCGAAAGTCAGAGTGCAACTGCAATAGAAGATCCAATTCACCAAAGTGTTCAAAGTTCATGACAATTGAGTATAACGATTGTTTGCTATCTGGGCTTCAAAGAATTTTGAAAATGACTCAAAATATTGGCTGAAAATGAAGAGGGAGAGGGTGGTAATTTTTTATCGATTTTGTTAAGAAAAAAAGAGTTGGTTGTCTGTAAAGTCGGTTTACAAACGATAACTTTACGTGATAACGTCATAAGAAAACATTGATGACAGCAACACCAACATGCAGCCCGTTAACTCACACACACAAACCCTCTCGTTAAATTTACACACACACACACACACACACACCAATATCCACATCTACATCTTTCTACTTTAACAAAACTCCGCCTATTTTGTATTTCTTTTTCTCTTCTTTTTCTTTTTTAAATTTGAGTGGAATTATTATGGAAATTTGCGCCAGTTCTTTTTCATGTTCGCCTCTCAGAATACGTTTGCGACCGATTTTGGTTGAACAAATTACCCACAAACCCTCTCGTTAAATCCACTTCCACACACACACACCCCAATATCTACAGCTACTTTCTACTTTAACAAAACTCCGCCTATCTGGTATTTCTTGTTCTCTTCTCGTACTTTTTGAATTTGAGTGGAATTATTTTGGGAATTTGCGTCTGTGTTTTTGTTCATGTTCGTCTGGTCGATTTTGGTGGAAAGAACCACAGTATCGTGGTTAGCATGAGTCATGAGTCTTATCAGCATGAATGTTATCAGCATGAGTCATGTTATTTCGTACGTTTAGCCTGTCATCGATTTATAAGATGTTATCACGTCATTTGCAAAAAATTGCGGCAAATGAGATGAGCCAATTCTTCGGTCACCGGAAACTCACAATGCTTAAATGCGTCTATCAACAGAATAATTACTCTGAGGATTCCATTCGAAAGAATTTTTCGCTTTATTGTCGTCAGAATTCTTCAGTGCCTATTTGGCCTCTTCAACGCCATTTCCGTTGCATGATTGCTGTATCCAATTTTTTCTGCCCAGTCCTTATTCCACATTACCACGTTGGATTTGAAACGTTTAAATTTAGTGCGTAGCGATGTTTTGCTGGATTTCCATACTGAAAGTAAAGAAAGGATTCCTAATGCACCACGGGCTTTGTTTATTCTATTATTTACATCCTGGTCCGTTTCGCCATCGAGAGCTATATAACTGCCCAGATAATTAAACTGTATCGTAACCTCCTCTATGGTTCCGGGCCTTAGCATAACTTTTTGCGTTATTTAACCCGTGGTCATATTTTGATCTTATTAGCGTTGATCCTTTAGAAAACCACTTTTCCAACGAAGGTCAACGCACGCCATCGACCACTACGAAAACCCGCTCGATGCCGCTAAGTGTATAGATGCGATCCTGGATTTTAGCCTCTCAGGAATAATGCTAATACCACGCCTGTTGTTACAGTTTTGTTCTTCGGCAAATTTATAATAACTCCATCCTTCCAGTCCCTTGAGTAAAGTTTCAGTTCCAAAACAGCCTATACTAATTTGAGCAAAATAACGGAAGCTTCTTCAATGTCTGCTTTTAGGAATTCCGCAGTTATACAGGTCTAGCAGCTTTGTTTGCTTTCAGAAGACGGATCGCGTTCCTTATCCCTCTACTTGTTGGGAACACGTGAGAATAATGTACCCCTAGACGACCTGCGAATGTTATTCAATTAAGGATTCAAGTCTGCATTTTGGTCGTCATTTAGCAGTGCAAAAAAGGCTTCTTCCATCTTTCACCTCTTTACTCATAAGGCAGAGTGGCTTAAGTCGATTTAAGCCAAAAACGATTTTTTTTGCAGTTTTCAACCTATTCAAAAATTAGCTTTTTTTTGTCGTATCAGCGTGTTTTTATTCCATCCAGAAGTCTATTTTTTGTGTTGTCAACAAAATTCATAAACATGCATTTGGAAAAGTGTCTTATTTCTGGGGTATATATCCGGTTTTTTTTTTAGGTCTTATGTCAATAATGGCCGTTTTTTGAGTTATTTGAAATGTCAGAAAATAAATAAGGAAAAGAGCACTTAGTAGAATTAAGACACTTCTCCAAAATAAAATTTTCTCCTTACCAAGACTTTATGTATAATTAAGTCACTTTTCCCTTTTGAAATTCTGATAATTGTTTACATAAGCCTTTTATCCAAAACAAATGTTAGAAATTTATTTGACTTAATACATAAGCCTTTCTTACAAACGGAAAAAGAAAATAATTTTTTGTTTTTTGTTTTTGAAAAGCGAGTTATCTGATATAAGTCACTTTACCATAGCAGTATTTAAAAAAAAGGATTTTAAATGCAAATATGGCGTTGTACTCAAATCAAAGTAGCCTGGATTCAAAAATCATCAAATGGGGTAATTGGCTTATTATGACATAGGCCATCTCATTTATCGTTTCTTTTCGTGAAGTTAAAGTCGTGTTAGACAAAGTGAAGTAAATATTAGTATTTCCAGTGAAAGCGTTATTAAAAGAATCTGTGTTTTTGAAAGAAAAACCTATTAGACGAAATATAAGGTTGTGGTGTATGTTAAAACAAGAAAACATTTCATATAAATTCCATAATAAGAGTTCTGTACCTATAAGTGAAGTGAAAGTGCAAATTTTAAAAGTAAACAATATGGATAGAGCTAAAATAATGCTAAAGCTTGCGTTTCTAAAGGGCTTTCAAAAATCTAATCCTGAACCTGGAAGCAGTGTATTTCTAATGGTACGTATATTATTATAAGTTATCGTAGTTTTTATTTCATAAAACGAGATAAGATACAATTAAATGGTACATGATTCGAATAACATCTGTGTACTTTTTAATATTTATTTAGGAGAAAGGGCTTCAAGTGCTCCAAGCTGTTCTGGGAATAAAAAAAAACTTCACCTCTATTAAAGACGTTTGATGGTACAAAATAGTCTTTCTTTAATATCATTTGGCAATAAATATTAAACGACAGTTTCATAATGTTTTACAGATAACGAGGTATTCGTGCCAGTTGTTTCCAATGAAACAGCTACGTGCTGTATTAATGAGCTTTCTGACGTTTCCATTTCAAATTTGATACGTGCTGTTGAACCTGAAACAATGCAAGATGATTCATTTTCCGAAGACAGTGATGACAGCGTTGCAGATAAAGATTACCATTTGCCGGATAAATCACCACAAAACGAGTTTTCAGATCCAGAAATTGAAGAAATGGCCATGCAAATAGAAGAGAGTTTAGTTGCAGACAATGAAAATCCTGATCAAGAGGCAACAAAAGACAATCGAAAGGTGAGAAGTCAAAAAAGAAATTTAGGACAAAAATAAACGTCACGTACTGGAAAAACTGTACCCTCAAGAAAAATTATACCACTTACTGCTTGCCAAGAAAAATGTATGGACAAAATTTCTACAACAGACCAAGAAACAATCTTTAAACAATATTGGGAACTGGGTAACTACAATCTGAAGTTGGCATATGTGTCTGGTTTGATTTCCATTCATGATAAGAAAACAACACGTGCAAAACAGAGTAACAAAACTTCTCGAAATCGCCAGTTTACCTATAAATATTTTCTCAATTTGAAAAATCTTAGAACACAAGTTTGTCAAAAATGTTTTAAAAATGTTTTGGGTGAGAGTGACCGCTTCTTGAAAACGGTTATTTAAAAAAAAATTGAATCTCCGGGTACAATAACACTGCGAGATATGCGTGGAAAGAAAAGTCCAACAAACAAAGTTTCAGAGACAAGGAAGAAAGAAGTCATGGATCATATCAACAGCATTCCGCCCTATGAAAGTCATTATACGCGCAAATATTCAACCCAAAAATATTTTGAAAGCTCGCTAACCATATCAAAGTTATATGCATCTTACACTGAAATAACACAAAATCCAGTTTCCATAACAAAATACTCCGAAATTTTCAAAAGCCTTAATATTAAATTTAAGAAACCTAAAATTGATACATGCACAAAATGTGACATAATCGCAGCTAAAATTGCATTGACTACAGGTGAAGAACTTGCTGCTGTAGAAATGGAACAAAAACAACACCATTTAGATACAGATACTTCATATAAATCGAAAAAGATGGACATCGAAAACGCAAAAAATGTAGAAGGTTTGGAGGTTTTTGCTTTTGACTTTCAACAGTGTCTCCCAACTCCTTTTTTGCAATCCTCGGTTTCTTTTTACAAGAGACAACTATATACTTACAATTTAACTGTCCACGACTGTGGAAAACGTACTCCCTATTGTTATATGTGGCATGAAGGTGTCGCAAACAGGGGTGGGAATGAAATTGCATCGTGTTTATTGGAACATCTGAATTCAAAATCAATTCTACCATCAACAACCGAGCATGTAATTTTTTATAGTGATAACTGCTTCGGGCAAAATAAAAACAAAATGGTTGCGATTATGATGCTGATGCATGTTTGTGATGTATCTAATAATATAAAACATATTGATCACAAGTTTTTGATACCCGGCCACACACACATGGAATGTGACATTGATCATTCGATTATCGAAAGAAAAAAGAAAAAAACTTCCTTTAAAATACACCACCCAAGAGATTGGTACCAATTTATACGGGGCGTTGGAACCAAAAACAAATTCTTGGTCAATGAGATGCCCCAAGCTAAATTCCTAAACTTTTCGTCGATCATTAAAAACAAATGCACTTTCCGGAAGGTGGATGAAGACAATAATAAAGTAGACATTTACTATAAGCATACTTTGGATAAAAACGTACCTTTTAATACGCTAAGTATAAGGAAACGAGGATGTAGCCAATTATCATTCGAAAGCCTAGAACCACCTTACAATGGGCCAAATAAAATAAACGAAGCGAAAAAAGAGGACCTCATAAGCCTTCTTCCATTGATCGATGAGCAATTTCACAATTTCTATAAAAGCCTTTGTACAGAATCTAAACCTGATTATCATCCCGACCTAACGGAAAGAGAGGACGAAGATGCTTTGGAGTAGTTGAATTTGGTGTCCTTATATCCATTTGATTACTATTTTTATTATTTTATTCTCTTTCCTCTTTATACTTCTTTAATATTAAATAACAACTAAAAATAAAAACAAAATTAAAGAAGTCTTATGTTGTTTCAAAATTGTTTTAAAGAAAAAGAAAAGAGGCTTATGTAACACTTAATAACTACAAGCAAAAATAAAAAATAATTTTGAAAACTGGCTTATGTGATTTAAGTCAATTTTAAATAAACAAGTAAATAAGGCAAGAAGGCTTAAATGTGATTTATTGCCTCTAACTATTTTGTTTTAAATGATTTTTTGAATCCTTGAATACCATACAAAGTTGAATAAATAATTCATATTTTAAAAACAAATTGAGCCCCTTACTCAAAATAGTTTTTTCTAAATAATTTTTTAAAGTTTGAAATTGCTCTCCTGAAAAATGCTTGAAATAGACTTAAGCCTATTTGCCTTTCGATTAAAGACCTGATCTTTTATCGTCGTTATAATGTTTCCGTCTGTCTGGGGCCATATCTATTAAAAGATTATATGTTGCAATGTCATATTCATTATTTGTGCCTAAACTATTTCCATAGACGCTATTTTGAAGGTTCCTCAAGGAAGTCAACTTTTGGTTTTGCAATAAAAAAATAAGAGTTGGTTGTCTGTAAAGTCGGTTTACGGACGATAATTTTACGTGATAACGTCATAAGTAAACATTGATGGCAGCAACACCAAGTGCAACATACAGCCCGTTAACTCACACCCACAAACCGTTTCGTTTAATCCACACGCACACACCACAATATCTGCATCTACTTTCTACTTTAACAAAACTCCGCCTATTTTGTATTTCTTTTTCTCTTCTATTTATTTTTGAATTATTTTGGGAATTTGCGCCTGTACTTTTTCATGTTCGCCTGATGCTCAGAATACATTTGAGATCGATTTTGGTTGAAAAAAATGACCCACAAACCCTCTTGTTAAAACCACACGCACACATCCCATTATTACATATATTTTCTACTTTAACAAAACTCCGCCTATTTTGTATTTCTTTTTCTCTTGTACTTTTTGAATTTGAGTGGAATTATTTTGGAAATTTGCGTCTGTTCTTGTTCATGTTTGCCTAGTGCTTGCGATCGATTTTGGTTGAGAGAACCACAGTATCGCAGCGTGCGTCACTTTTCTTATCAGCATTATCAGCATGAGTCTTATCAACATTAGTCATGTTATTTCGCATGTGTAGCATGTCATCGATTTATAAGACGTTATCATGTCAAAAATACTCATTACAGCTATACTAACATTTGATATTTCTTGTTCAAATCCAGCCCTGACCAAACGGAAGATATCGTCAACATTCTTGATAGAGAAGCAAGAAATTGTAATAGCTTTACCTGAGACTTAAGATTTCACAATCATTGGCAAGACAGTAGCAACAGCCACCCAGAGCATGTGTATAGCAAGCTAGCAAACCCATTGAGAAGATTCTCCAGCTTCAGTGGAGTATCATTCCTTCCGTGCGTCTTGAGGCAAAGAAAATTAATTCAGGTTTTATAATATGTTGTGTGTGGCACAAAAAAAAAACTTAACTACAACGGAAAAGCGATTTATCTGAAGCACTCTCAGGAATAATTTTTCGTTCATGAAGAGGAGGATTGTTCGTTGCATTAGAAGACAAAAGTCCACAAAAAACTGGAAACAGGATTGAGTGACGAGCAGGAGTTATTTTAGTAATGATCTTATCGTCTGTTACATCTGTGAGTCCTCTATGCAATCCCATAGTATAAGCTATGCGCTATTTCAGTAGATATCAATGGCAATGATTCGATTCTTCTGTTCATGTTGGAAGAATGTCACCCAAATGAGTGAACTATGCAGCCCAGCTGGTTGAAGTTATAGCATAGCATGCATTTGGCGCAGATGTCCCCGAAGGCAGACAAAAAACTATGCACTTACCATTTATAGAAGTGATCGGAAGGGACCGGATCGACGCGGCTTTGCTTTGACTGTTTTCCGTCTCCGGTGATAGATATTAATGGCACTTGGAGCGACACCTTGGGACTTAGATAAAGCACCCATTATGTGTGAAGTGTTGGGGAAAGATGGAGTGCCAGTTGCAAAACAAAAACATGGACAATGTCCGAAGTAAGTCCATGTAAGTGACATGGACAATGTCCGATCTACATTAAGCTGATTAGCTATGATCCGAAAAAAGTTGGAAAATAGAAAATTGGTTTAATTTAGAGTTAGTATTTGAAAAAAAGAGGAAAAAAGCATTTAAGACACGTTTTCATTCTTCTTCATTAGGATCAATATTGAAAATAAGGATCTAGGATTTAGTATTAAGATTTGAGGTTTGAACATTGAGGATTAAGGACTGAGGGCTGATGACTGAAGACTGAAGACTGAGGACTGAGGACTGAGGTCTGTGATTGGGGACTGAGGACTGAGGACTGAGGACTGAGGACTGAGGACTGAGGACTGAGGACTGAGGTCTGAGGACTGAGGACTGAGGACTGAGGACTGAGGACTGAGGACTGAGGACTGAGGACTGAGGACTGAGGACTGAGGACTGAGGACTGAGGACTGAGGACTGAGGACTGAGGACTGAGAACTGAGGACTGAGGACTGAGGACTGAGAACTGAGGACTTAGGACTGAGGACTGAGGACTGAGGACTGAGGACTGAGGACTGAGGACTGAGGACTGAGGACTGAGGACTGAGGACTGAGGTCTGAGGACTGAGGACTGAGGACTGAGGACTGAGGACTGAGGACTGAGGACTGAGGACTGAGGACTGAGGACTGAGGACTGAGGACTGAGGACTGAGGACTGAGGACTGAGGACTGAGAACTGAGGACTGAGGACTGAGGACTGAGAACTGAGGACTTAGGACTGAGGACTGAGGACTGAGGACTGAGGACTGAGGACTGAGGACTGAGGACTGAGGACTGAGGACTGAGGACTGAGGACTGAGGACTGAGGACTGAGGACTGAGGACTGAGGACTGAGGACTGAGGACTGAGGACTGAGTACTGAGAACTGAGAGAAGACTGAGGACAGAGGATTGATGAATAATTATGGAGTATTGAGGACTTAGGACTGATGACAAAGGAGTGAGGTCTGATGACTGAGGACTGAGGACTGAAGACTGAGGACAGAGGATTGATGAATAATTATGGAGTATTGAGGACTTAGGACTGATGACTGAGGAGTGAAGACTAAAGACTGAGGACTGAGGACTGAGGACTGAGAACTGGGAACTGAAGACTGAGGACAGAGGATTTTTGAATAATTATGGAGTATTAAGGACTAAGTACTGATGACAAAGGAGTGAGGTTTGATGACTGAGGACTGAGGACTGAGGACTGAGGACTGAGGACTGAGGACAGAGGACTGAGGACTGAGGAGTGAGGACTGAGGACTGAGGACTGAGGACTGAGGACTGATGACTGAGGACTGAGGACTGAGGACTGAGGACTGAGGACTGAGGACTGAGGACTGAGGACTGAGGACTGAGGACTGAGGACTGAGGACTGAGGACTGAGGACTGAGGACTGAGGACTGAGGACTGAGGACTGAGGACTGAGGACTGAGGACTGAGGACTGAGGACTGAGGACTGAGGACTGAGGACTGATGACAAAGGAGTGAGGTCTGATGACTGAGGACTGAGGACTGAGGACTGAGGACTGAGGAGTGAGGAGTGAGGACTGAGGACTGAGGAGCGAGGAGTGAGGACTGGGGACTGGGGACTGAAGACTGAGGGTTGAAGACTGGGGACTAATGACCTACGAAATTAAAGCTGTTTTCGATGAAATTTCGAGTGTGTAAAAATTTTTAATAAATAAAATATAGAATTGAGAGACATTTTGGAGGCACTTTCGATTATAAAAATATTTCTGCCTCAACCAACTCAGGCCCTATAATATAATCATAGGAACTAAAGTTACTCTTGATCCCCAAGGAAGTTTAGTACTAATTTGAAGTTTATCTTGTCCATATTGAAAACAATAAGTAGTAGTATTCAAGCATTATTGAAAATGATATAGATTTCAAGATTTCACATAAGGATTTCCTTGCAATAAATTATTTAAAAAAAAATTCAACAGATTTGTTTATTTTTCTGGCTTATAACAAATTTCTTATCATAAAAGAAACATTAAAGACACCTTCAAAAGATTTTCTATCCACTCAACTTTTGTGTGGTAAAGTAAATTCCTCCCTACTATAACATAAATTGCAAACAATAAAGTCCTTAATAGCATTACCAACGCAATTCAGCAGACAGGAGTTGCTGTTCTTTTTATCCGCGTTTTAAAAGCTTCAGTGTGCTTATGCGTTATATTGTCAACTTGCGTCTGTAATAAATTCAACTTTATAGCCACTACATTAATACTAAATCTCATATACTTTATGAAAACATTCACGATTTCATACACTTAAGTTGGTTATAATATTGAAGAATAGTATGGCACTTAAGATATGTCAGTCTTAATATTTCATACCAAAATACATCAGGACAATTTTTTTCCTTTGATTTAAATGGATGATTTATGGTCATAAGAATTAAGTTGCATTTATATCCCTATATATGTCTTTCCTTTTCATGATTATAATATTTTTATATTAACCTAATACGGCTGTATTTGATACAATGTTAAGAGTGGCTTTTTCAGTTAGATGTGGTATTAAAAATGCATTAAAGTATCTTTTATCCGAAAAGGGGAACGGATTAATTCCAATCTAGCAAATATCTGGTCTTTCATGTACATATTTACAGATATAATAAGCTCGGCCTACACAACAGAATATAGAACTTTTTAATCAAGGTGATCCGATGTAACATGGAAGTGCGATAAGGCAACTATTTTAAGAGAACGCTTTCTAGCGGTTTCATCTCGCCCGAAAAAAAAAATAAAAAAAAAATAAAGTTGTATCAACATGATGTGTTGTAAAATAAAATCTAAACCTTACTCAATTAACACTTTACCTGATGGCATTGTAAAATTTGCACTGTATGTGTATATGCTCATTTTACTCCAAGTAACTTTATTAGTTTTAGTTTTGTAGTTCTTTTCTTTGATTTATTAGTTTTAATATATGCTCAACATGATGCCTTAAATTAACTTGACATACGTTTATGCAGTTTATTCAGGTGAGCGTTTTTAGTTTATTAGTTGATCATGTTGATTTATTGGAGATTTGGTGTAACTTTAACATGAACACTAGTGTTAAATGGGCAAAGGATCATGTTATTTCAACTGGTGAGCGTTTTTTATTTAATTAGTACATCATGTTTGGAGATCCAATTGGAGTGTAAATTTAACAATTGACCATGTAGTTTCAACAGGGTAGCGTTTTTAATTTAACAGTGGATCATCTTGAATTGTTTAAGTCCCTTGTAAGTTGTGTACCAATTTGACAATGGGTCATTTAGATTTCACATTTAATTGTGTTGATTCATCAACGGGTTCAGTTTGATTTGACATGGTTTACAGTTTTAATTGAACAGTGTATTCAGGTTATCTTATACATAAATAAAAACATTGCAATTATGACCTTAAGGTCCTACACAATCACTTTAAAACTTGTTAGAGAATGCTTAGACAAGCTGAACATTCTTGGAAGCAGGAAGTTGTTTTACCTTGTAAAAACAAGTAAAAACAACTTTATATATTTAAAATTTAATTTTATATTAAAATGTGGAATAAAATAAATTTCCACCAAGTGGCTTCAACCAAACATATAGAATACTTGATAACGTGCTTTACAATCAACCTAATTTCGAAAAAATCGAATTTTAAGTAGAAAATATTCTTTGAAAAAATACTATGTATTGGGAACTGCTATGTTTTAAATTGAAATGATGTATCCGTAGGGATCATGGGAATTCCAAAGAATGACGACATCTTCACCTTTTAAAGGTCCCATTAAATTTGTTGTTTTCACAACATGGTTCATCAATTTTTTAACTGCGAGTCGCGCAAGGTTTTTGGTTTATTAATATTCCACTAGATGATAATTGGCACAATGTGACTGTGGTTTCTCCTTACTCCTTAGCTAGTACGGAGAATACCCCTCGCTTCCGACAGATAGTGCGTTTGCTGATGGTACACAGCAGTTGACCGTTGAAGAAGTTGTTTTTTCGCTGTCCATGTTATTTTACTGATGAAAATATTAATCAACATCATCTGGGCAGAAATCGGGATCCGGTCCGTGCCTCGTTCAACAAGTTCTTCCAAAAATTCCGACTGTTGGCCGACGCCATGCAGTTGCGCACCCCAAGGCTTCGGTCGTCCTGGTCTACACCATCCTTACAACGTAAGCAATGTCTGCTACGTTGTCCTCTTCCATAAAAGCGGATTCCGTATATTGTAAAAAAAAGCTCAATCGATGCAAAACTTTTTGAGTTCTTGAAGATTTTAAGTTTAAGAAAATTCTAAGCTAATATTTACATATTAAATGTACATATCTTTGAATAATAGAAAGACTTGCTCAGTAAAAAAAATAATCCTACTACTTTAGCCGTTTTGGTTAAAAAATAACTCCTTTTAAAAAAGTATCAAAATAAAAATTGTTAATTGAAAAAAAGGTTCACTCTATAGGATATAGGAAAATGGTCAAGACTAAAACCCAAAACCGTCCCAGCCTCTCAAAAATAATAAACAGAACCCTTCCTTCGATTAACATAAAAAAGAATAAACAAAAATTTTATGTCAAAAAAGTCTTCAAAATTTAAAAATAAGGGTTAGGACTCGTAAACAACTTAACATGCATTTACATACCTTAAAGATTCAATAGATATATTTAAACTGTTATCCTTGGCTAGTAAATTTCACCAACTATCCTTAAAGCTTTACCTATACATCGATGCAGACTCTTGAGAAGGACATTTAGTTATTACTAATTTTATTGAACATTTTTTTTGAAATTCACATTTTACATTTCACACATTTCAAATTTAAATTTTTTTTATTTTCAGAAAAATCAATAAAACAGTTTTTTTTATTAAAAATAAACTACAAGTGATTTTGTATTCTTATCAACGCAACAAAGTAAACAAAATTAATTGACTAATTAAAAATCTATTACTTTTTTCTTACTCGCATAAACTAACTAGCGCAATTCACTTCATGTTATCGCGACTGACTAACGCGGACTGAAAGTATCTTTCAGATACGATTTCAGTTTTCAGTCAGATGAAGACGACTTAAGCAACGACGGCACTGGACACGACTCAATGCAATCTAATGAAGAAAGCCCATGTGTGCTCATTGCCAAAGTATTGGCGCCAAAGCGTTCTGGCCTTAATAGAAGCTTTTACAGGTTAAGCCTTAGTTTAGATACTTCCTTCGATTAAATAAATACGCTTCAGTACGAAGTACTAAGAGAGAGCGAATTTTGTGTTTGAAGGTTGTGTTATGTTTGAGAGGCATTTTGTACAGGAGCGTGCGTATTGTGTGCTTTTCAGCTGATAAGAACTAAAAACCACGTGCGTCTTATCATCATATAATGCATCTGAGTTGAACAGGTTGCAGTTGCAATAATTAATAAAAAATAAAAAAAAATAAACTGATAGGTGCTCCTACTGTATATAGATTTACAATTGCTTGCCTCTTGAATCGCATTGCACTTTAATTGAAGATGCATTAACAACTAATTTCTCATTTCCTTCAAAGTTATGGCAAACAGTTGATTACAATGTGTGTAATTTAACAAAAAAAATCATAATTTTTCGAATGATATTTTTAAATTATTTTAGTTTTTAATAAATATATAACCCTAGATACTATTTTGAGTAATGGACAAAAATCATTTAAAATATTCTCTGCTTATGAAGAAATGAGTCCTTGGATGTTAATATTTCTGAGTAATATTTACTTTTTCAAAGAGCATTCGTGAATTATTTTTGTTTTGAAATCAAAAGATTTCAATAACAGTAAATAAAAATATCATGCTTCTACCATTGTTATTCAATATCAAATGTCGTTAGCTCGTTAGTATGGCCCATTAGTTACTCATTAATCTTATACTCTTGTATTCCGCCAACAATACCTTATAGCTACAGTAATTATGATGTCATATTTTCTATGCAATTCTAGGAAGAAATAAATACCAATTGACTTGGCCATTAATCTCAGTGATGCTTATAGAGAAATTTTCCGTTTATTCATCTTTGATTACTGATTCAAGGGAAACTTAAATTATTTTATTATCTTTCAATAGAAAATTAATTAATTTTAATTTAATTTGTGAAATAAGGTTACTTAGAAAAAAAAAATAAAAAAAAAATAATATTGAGGTTTTGGTTAAAAAAATTTTAAAAAAGGATACAATGATGACAATTTGGGATGAATATCTCTTTCGTCCAAAACAAAATTAGGGCCTAATGAAAATTATATAAATAATTTTTGTCTATATGAAATATTTTTTTTTTTATATAATTAACGCGCGCATGTTTCCCTTTTAATGTAGAACACACTGCGCGGGCATTACGAAGATAGGGAGGGGAGAGATAGGAGGCGCCGATTAACATTGGTTTTGAATGTTAGCAGATCAAAATGGCAAGGGAAAATCCCGCCGGGTAAACTATTCCAAATTCGTATTGTTCGGCTAAATAAAGAATCCCTATATTTCACGGTACGTCCGAAATTGGGCTCCAGGGTGAACTGATGAGTCAATGTGTCTAAAATAAATACATTTATACATTTATATACATATATAAATAGGAGCTAAAGCCTAGTGACTTATTCTCAAAACTGCATGAATGGAGGGGACCAACAATGCTTCAATTCATCGGCGAATCTAAGCTGTAAAAGATACACTTTTTGAGTACATTTTCTTCGAAAGATTGAATATATTTCCTCGCCGGAGTCAGTGGCCAAGAAAAATAAGTGACTCTATTATATAGTCTATCCATTATAAATTGTCAGTACAGGGAAGATAGGACGTTTGCATCTCAGTTTGGCTATAACATTTTCCATAAGTCTATCGCATACAAAAGTTCTTGCAGGGATGCAGCTGTATGCTAAATAACTTGTGTGAAAAAGTACTGGCGTTACCACCTATTATGTTAAATTTGACAAAAACAATTTTTTAAAACGTATAATATATTTGATTTATCTTTACTGACATATTAACGACTTCTGTGTCAATTCGTTCTTAGCTTATAGCGATCTACAAGTTGTTTTTAGGTCATTTTTAGAAAAAAAACAAACAGTTTGGAAGTTATTAAACAAAATAAAGTAAACAAGTGTTCAAAATGGCGACAGTACACTTTGGGCACCACTCTCAAAATTTGTTTTTTTTTCTAGAAAATGTTTTTCCAAACATAACCAAACATAAAAAATCCCCACTTAAAATAATAAATTTATTACAGTTTTTTGATTATTACATTTTTTTAACTAAACAACCCAATGTTTTCAAACATTTTTCTCCAAATCTCCAAATCACATCGTCGAATAAATTTAAAATAATGCACGACTGGGTCGTTCTTATGTTAGACAATCCTCACAAGATTCTTATTCTTAAACTGAAAAACTACTTCGCTTTTGACTCAAAAGCATTAAAACTTATGGACAGTTACTTGGTAGGTCGCTCACAAGCATTTTACTGTGACCACAAAAATGTCTAATTTTCTTGAAACTAAAGCTGGTGTATCACAAGGATCGATTTTAGGTCCGCTATTGTTTACCCTATTTAATAATGATATTCTCTCAGTCTAAAGATACTGTAAAGTTCAAATGCAGTCTGATGATGTGCAGATGCACTTTAGCTAACCCATAGGTCTAGTTGAAGATGCAGTGCATATACAAAGTTTATATTAGGAAAAATGATCCACACCGAGAAACGAGTCACCGAAGAGTTAACAATCGATGGGTTGTCGCTTTTTCGACCTGGGTGCAGGCTTGCAAGACTTTTTTTTGCAAAATACTGTAAAATTGAATATTTGGGGTTGGCAGGAAATTATTGCAGCTGATTTCTTTTACATGAAAATGAATCCTGATCCGCATCAATGGATCAATGGAAAATTGAACCTTAATCTAAGAGAGAGAGAGAGGTTCTTATTGCATTTATGTAGGAAGACGCTCTTTCCAAAAAAAAGCATAACTTGCCGGCCAGGAAAGAGCACTTAAAGAAAATTGACTGAGCTCTAAAAGTTGATATTCACCAATGACATTAGTTGTTTTGGAATCTGTAGTCCAAAATTCTACCGCATCTCCGTCTGGTATCGGCTCTGGATGAGAATATTTAATCAAGTTGACTATTTATGAGTCTGTTCCATTGTGATTCCAAAGATTACTAGACTCGGATAACCGTTTTTTTTTTACTTCTTGAAGTAACACAAGGCATTTTTCTTTTATTGTTAAGCGCAAAAGTCTGAGTTGTCAAAAAAAGTTGTATTTCTTTTTTCGTCCAGAGAATGATTAGAGCGTGCTCTGAGAACGCTGTATAGGCTCAGAATAAATTGACTGATCTTCCTGGGAAAATGTTGAAATTCAGTTTATAGTTGTAGGCTATCTCATTTTATCCCATGCACATTGCCTATACCACTCTTCGAAAAATGCATGCCAAAGCGAAAGAGACAACTGTGAAAAAGCCATTCGACAAGTGTCAATTTGTGACAGCCAAGTGTTTAAACGTATTTCAAAATTATATCTGAGCGCTTAGACCACGCTCGGTTCGTAGAATTATCAGAGTATGCTCAGAAGCTGCGGTGACATTGTGCCAATCGACATTATGCCAAATTTAAAAATTTGGCACAATGCCTCTTTCAAAAGTGACATTTGACTGAATAACAACATTTGGTATAATGTCGCTTGGGTAAAGCGTCACAAAGCCAAATTAGCTTGCGACATTATGTCAAACTTGGTTAGTTGGATAAAGTTGAACAAAAAATATCTTTTTTTCGCACGGATTTTAAAACTTTGCTATATCCAATCTCACATTTACTCCAAAACCAATATTGAGCCGAAACAGCGAGGTTGAAGGGGGCAATATGCTCACTCATACAAATTCAACTTACTTTTGTATGGAATTTAGTCCTGATTTCATGGTACAAAGCGTAAATAATATGATGGTAAAAAAAAATTAAAGTCCGAAGAATATTGCCAAATTGACTGTATGACGCTTTACCAAAGCGACATCATTGTCAAATGTTAAAATTCGGACTAATGACACTTTCAAAATTGTCATTATAACACATTTGACCATTTAACATAATGTCGTTTGGCAAAATGTCACGGCACCACGCAGAATGCTCAGACTCTGTTCAGAGACCTTTTCTGAGTGAATAAAGAAAAATCCTAATCTGACGAAACTGGCTATCTGTATATTGATATAAGACAATCTATATGGTCACATTTCTTTCTCGGAAGTTTCTGATATCATTTTCCTCATTTACTTTATTTACATTTACATAGTTTTATAGCAAGACAAAAAACCGCAAAATCTCGCAAAAAATATTCGATATCTCAAAATCAAATTTTACACCGCAAATTTGAAGAAAATATTGCACGTTTTGCGATATTTCCCACAATCTGGCAAGCATGCTTGGATGCTCAATTTTTCTTCTTATTTTTATTTCCAGTTTTGCCAGCTAAGGGACGTTAAAAATAATATTTAATCATTTTGTCTAAAACACTGTTTCCAATTATTAAATAAATACATGCTTTAGATATTCAAACACAACACAGTACCAAGCTTATAGAAGGGGAGGCGACGTTAGGAACACCTACACCTACCTCATCGTGTCAATGGAAAATTTAGCCATTTATAAATGGAAAATTATATAAAATGTACAAAACCGCTGGTCGGACAGAGTTTTTCTTGTCCCTTTGGCGGTAAAATGGCCACTTCCGGTTGCGTTTTTGGTGTCTGTCTACCTCATTGGGATCGATACAATGGACGAATGGGGTATCAAATGAAAGCTTAGACCGTCTACATTAAGAGTTGACTAAACAAGTGGTTAGCTAAACCATACCTGGGCCAAACATGCGTCCGACCACTTTTTTCGAAAAAAAAATTACTGAAAATGTCTTCAAAGTCAAATCAAAATTTTTTTTAGACAAATTAGTATTGAAAAAAGCGTTCCGATTGCTTTTTGCCCAATGCTAAGTTTGTCCGACCAGCAGATTCGTAATTTAGATGGTCTAAGCTTTCATTTGATACCCCATTTGTTATTTGACCGAATGAGAAGGCCAACACTAAACCGGAAGTGGCCATTTTACTGCCAAAGGGACAAGAAAAACTCTGTCCGACCAGCGGTTTTGTACACTTTTTGTAATTTGCCATTTATTAATGGCTAAATTATCCATTGACTCGATGTGGTAGGTTTTCTTACGTCCGCTTCTCGGACTATTAGGTAAATAATCATTTTTCCATAACAAAGAGGTAGTTTGGAAAATTATTTTGAAAATAGTACAGCACAGAAAAACAAACTTCACCTTAGATTCCAAATTAAAATCAGATGAAAGCTTTTATTCTACTTTTTATAGCAAAATAAAAAAAGTAACATCGCAGAAAACAATTCCAACAAATGTTTATGTGTTTTCTGTCTAGTACAATAGAATTGAATCCTCCGAACACAACAGGTGCAATAAAACGCTGTAATTTGATTGAAATAAAATTGGGAAATTCATTCGATTTAAGCGTCTTGATTGAATATGTTTACAATTTGAAAAACGATTACCCACAATATTTCAATAGAAAAACAGAGGTGAAAAGAAACCATAAAAGAAAAGCATTAAAGAAGTAGGATGTAATGAATTACATTGTTTTGTGGTTTGGTTGTAAGTTTTTAAGTTGATTTAACGCCAGAAATAGTTGGATTTTTTTTGACTACTAGCTCGGAAATTGGAAAATAAATGATGAATGAGCAGGTATGTTTATGAAAAATAAAAAACTGAAGTTTTTATATTTTACGACTCAAAAAATTTCCAAATAACTTGGAATATTCTATAATATTATACAGCGGCCACAAGTCATTCAGTGATATCTGACTCCAGACTCGGTTTATTGCTTGAATTAAATCTTCCCTATTATTGTACTGCTTTCGTTTCCATAAACTTTTTTGCAAGCCCCAAACATTTTCTAGGATATTGAGGTTTGGCGAATGTGGCAAATTCTTCCAATCCATTGATGTGTATAGAAGATTATTCCTGATCTTAGCTTAGATCGAAGGTGTACAACACATCCAAAAATCAGAAAACCGACGGCTTTTGAAACATAGTTTTCTTGGACGACGCGACGGAACCACATGTTTCCGAAAAGCAAATCCCAAGAGGCGATTGAATTTTGCATATAAAAGTATAAAGGGTACAATTTTTAAAATATTTACCTGTCTTTCTGTCTGTTTGTTCTGGCTTATTTTGGAAACGGCTGAACCGATCTTGATAAGACTTTCACTGGCAGAATTCATTGAAACAAATAAATGAAAACAAAATTATTTTAACAACATTCAAATCGAAATAATGAAAAGAAAGCCTTTGGCAAAATTTTCAGCCGATATGTAACTGTTGTTCGGATCCAGAAAACATATGGTATACCCGAACAACGTCGGGTGGGTGAGCTAGTGATGAATAAGAATTAACGGTAGAATAGTTGTGCAAATTTATAAGAACACCATCCAAAATGGAGCCTTGTCCGTTTGTTAACATGCCCATAAGTTTCATTTTCCAGCAACAAACGTCACAGATTATAAAAAACGAATGTCTTATGGTGTGTCCAAACCTTTGTATATACACTGCATAAAATGTATATACAATGTCCAAACCAAAGAAACATTTTTACATATTTAAAAAACATTTCTGAAATGTCTCAACCATAGCGTCATGTTTTGTTATCATGAACAAAATAAAAATTAAAAAAAAAAAAAAAAACCTGTCAACTAGATTAAAATGCTTGAAAAGTAAAGAAAGTTTTCCGTACGGAAGGGGAAACAGAGAAACATTTCAGAAATGTTTCGCAAAGCATCTTATAAACATTTCAGAAACATTTCAGAAACAAAGAAACATTTCTGGATTTTTTTTATAAATGTTTCTGAAATGTTTAAAAAAATGTTTCTTTGGTGTGGACACACCTTTAGATTCGGTCCTGAAAAGTCTGGGCGTACATATTTATTCGAAAGGCACACGTGGAAGGGCAAAAAAAAGTAAATTTCATGACTGGATCGCACGTACTTGCTTATACATATATGTGCGGTTACATCGTATAATAAAATTTAAAAACTAAGTAACATTAACGAAGAAAAATAACACTATCTGAACTTAAAAAAGTGTCAAAACCACAACACTTAACGGTGTTTAGTAAAAATGGAGTACACCATCACACGTCTTGTATAATAACGATTTTATAAAAAAAAGTATTTTGAAAATTGTAGAACGAATTTTGAAAAAAATGTTGGTTCTTAAAATCATTCTTTTTAAATTTTGGTATACAGTTTCTTAGAGTTTATTAATATACATGTGATTATAAAATTAAAAAAACTTTTTTTGAGTAGTTTTAAAAATATTCATTTTTCAAAAAAAAAAAATATAATTTTAATTAGAAAAAAAGTTATTCAAAATTTTGATAAGCATATATAGATCTTCTTTAATATAAAATTATACAGAAATCCAAACAGCCGTAACCGAGAAACCCAAAAATTAAACAAACCGTTTCATGAAAGGTACCGTTAATAGACTTTTCCCGTTAATTTAGTTCAAATCAAATGATTGCCAATACGAACAATACGATTTTCAAAAAAAATTCATCAAAATCATTGGTGCCGTTTTCGAAAAAAAATAAGCCAAGTAAAAACAACAACTATTACAAAAATTTTAAAATGTGGAAAACCGTGATTTTTTTCAAGATCGTAAGCACGGTTTAAAACAAAATAATTAAAAAAATGCAGACTTAGGCACATAAATGAATTAAATTTTACAACTTAATTTAAAACAAAAATCACCTAACTATTTTCAAAATATTGATTTTTCGAAAGTAATTCAACGTGAAAATATTTTGGATATCCTACATCCACATGAATATGTATCAATTTTGTTTGTAACCCGTTAACCGGTGTGTTTTCGAGTAAGTCGAAGAAAAAATAAATTGTACGACTGGATCGCACGTACTTGCTCTTATTCGCGGTCAAACTGCCGAATAAATTTTAAAAAATATCCAAGGGACTTCAAATTTTTTTTTCGATTTTTGTGACTTTTGATTGTTCCAAAAACGTACGTCAAAGAGTTTTCAGTTATCGAACAAAAATTATAATGAAATCACTTTGCCTTTCTACATCTTCCTTAATATCAAATTTGATTGTAACGATTAACTAGTTCTCTAGAAAGTCGAAGAAAAAAAACCGGTCCTATGGGAGGTACCGTTTTTAGTCCACCATCTTTGTTTTTTTCATTTCACCAAACCCATTGTATATACATTTTCAGTGTATATACAATGACCAAACCATTAAATTAGAATAAAAAATATATATATTTTTTGAAGAACACCAAAAAAACAAGTTTTTATCAAAACCGATTTTAAAATCTTTATCTTCATTATTAACTTGTTTTTAAAGTCATCAGAAGGCATACTTTAATTTTTATTAGACTCATTTTTAGACTTTATAAATATAAATCGGATGAGACACTAAAAAAACGTGAGTATCCTTAAATATTCTTTGAATATTCTAAAAAAGTTAAAAAAATTAATTTCACCAATACATCTATTCTTAAAAAACTTTTATACAAAATGATTTCATTTTTTTATGTACCATCTTCGCTTAAATGTTATTTTAAAAATCTGGCACTATAATTGTGAGCATTACAATACGACACAACAATACCCCTCTGGGACTTACTGGAAAAACTTCCCAGAATAGTAACACATTCCAATAAATTTATTTCATCCACAAACCAAAAAGTATATAATGGGAAAATAATACCCACATAATTTCCCGTTCTACCCAATACACCAACCCACACTTTATATTGTGGCAGTTACAACTTAAAAATTCAAATCTTTATTTCTCATTAACAATCAGAAACGATTTCATATTTCAATGAAAATCCTTGCGACTTAACTCCTTTCTTATACTGTGAACCGCTATTGAAGACCATAGAAAGTGGTCCAGGGTTTGTACCTGCGATAAAAGTTTTATTTAAGATTTGTCCTGCCTTAAACTTTCTCAAGAATACAAAAAAAAACTCACTCATAACATTGAGTCCATCTATGCTTTTGCCACAAAAGAAGTTTGCCCGAACTTCGTTTTCCACAACTTGGGCCTGTGGAATCATCAAATAGTCCTCGATACGTCCTTCGGACGGCAGTTGTGGATAGCAGTGGGTGTCGGTTTGGTTGAAAATAGTTGTACCGTCGATTTCTTGGCCGAGATTAAAATCCTCAGCTTTGATTCTGGAAATAAAAGTAAATAATTTTTAAAATTTATAAGAAAACAGAAAAAAACGAGCTTACAGCATTGAAACAGTAGCTGTTGTCCTCCTAAAGCACATGACATAGTTAAAGTTGTAAGGATATATGCCCTCGCCATTGTTGTAGTTGAACGACTCGATGCTTCCCTGGTCTTCGTGGTAATATTGATCACATCCTGCTGAAGCAAGAAGGTATCCATCCTTGACAGATGCACGCATCTCTGGTGCTGAACTTCTAAGATCAATTCCAGCAGGACACTCAAGCTGATTGACTTGAATATTCCACGATAGAGGTGGCAACTTGGAGATTCCCTTTCTTTGTGTCACCTTGAAGGAAATATCAACAGAATCAATTCCTGCGGTCCTATTAATCGGAAAATAGATGTGCTGTGATTTTTCAACGCCACACAGTTTCAAATCCCCGATCAGAAGATAGTCAGTCAAACACTCCGGAATTTTTAGATCATTCTTCGCACTTGGTAGATCTGGTTGGGCTAAGGTCATGGAGAAATCCAAGCGAATCTGAAAAAAACCAAGCCAAATGTAAGGAAGACTTCTCTTTTCTTTCTGCCAAACCACACAAACCTGACAAACTTTTTTACTGTAAGACGAGATCTTATAATTGCAGTTATTCGGAGGAAAGGCCGGGTTAACCAGGGATATCTGTCTGGACGAACTGGAGTCACCGCAAACCAGTGCAGTAGGCGCCTTTGCCTTACAAAGGCTGACACTCACAACGGTGAAAACAAAAATCCAGATAAAAAACTTCATTCTACTTGATGAAGCTTTCGACAAGAACTATGTGGCATGGGTCCTAAACACTGCGGTTTTATCCACAACAATAAAAGTGTAATCTCGCTTACGGACGTGATTGGGTTTCTTGTATCTTATCGATACTTTTGTGTTTAGTTTTGTTAAGATTTTATCTTTTTTTTTGCTTTCAACATTCCACTGACTTTGTATAAACAATGCCACTGATCAAAGAAATAATCAAAATCAATTAGGTATGTTGCAGTTGTGGTGTTTTGTGAAATTTCTTCAAGTTATCTAGGAACATGCCAGTAGATAGATTCATAATTTTTACGTAAGAAGTTTGATGTGAAACTTAGAAAATGTTTCTTAAAATTTTTTTTCAATAGAACAAACAATTGATAAGATATTTTTGGCAATCTTCGAGTTTTTTTCGATTAAGAAAGTACCCAGGTTGAAGGGGCGTTATTTTTTTCTTGGAATTTTTATTTCCTGAAAACAATTTCTAATAATTTGATATTTTGAATTAAATTCTTTTAGAGCTGGAAAAGTATGCCTTGGGAGATCTATAGCCTTTGTATATACACTACAGAAAATGTATATACAATGCTATAGCCTAGGAAGTAAATGTAGGGGTTGATTTTCGGTGCTGGGTATTCCCGATCCAGTGAGACAGAACATTGGCAGAAATGCGAGAATTGTGGTTCAATATCTTAGGTTACGGAACTTAAGAGAAATCGATGAATGAAGAGAATCTATGCGGATTCTCTGCGTTCTTTCAACTTATTCCGGATTATATGTTTAAGGTGTTTTTTATTATAAAAGGGCAAGATAAATGGATCATTCCTATATACATATATATCATATATATTTACGACGTATCGAATCGAAGATATACGTGGAAAAATGATTGACTGGCATTTGGCAATATTTAGCTTTGATCAGTTTTTGAGGCAAATTAATGAGAAACTATTGAGATTTAGTTGCATAAGAGAGGAGTCCATTGTGGAAGAAATTATCTTGAAAAACTTGGTAGATATAATCATCGTAGAGTAAGATAACAGAATGTTGGATGACCATTTCAATATCGATATAAGTAGGGAGAAAAAGGAGATGACCTTGGGGGGCCCCGGAGATAGCTAACAAATAGATTGGAAAGGGTAGATTTAAAACGGAGGTTCAAAGCCGAAGGAGGATAACAAAATTATTTCCAGATTTCTTTTAATCTGCCTACAACGGTGATGCTTTGAACTGTGATACTTCAAACGACGATGGCCTAACTATAGGCCATTTAAATTCTTATTCTTTTTTCTTGCGTTTAAAGGTACATAGTATACATCAATTTATTTTTTCGTAAAAAAAATAAATTGCACGACTGGATCGCATACGTACTTGCCCATCGTCGAATAATATGTATATAAAATAAACGACTGGGTAGCACGAACTTATTCTTATGCTAGATAATTGCTTAGTGGCTGCATGTGTATATATGTATATATTAAAATAAAAAAAAATATTTTTTTTCGAAATTTTCTTTAATTTTTTTGTAATTAGGTTAAGAGTTTTCTCGGAAAAACTAAGTATGCAATGAAATTTGAAAATTACAAGGTGGGCCAAGAGAGATCACCCTATAGGAAGATGCTCTTATTTTTGCAAATGGCCGCCAATGTCAAATCTGTTTTGACATTAATGGACTTGACAGATATAGAATACAAGTGAACAAGACATGGAGCGATACACTCCCCAAGAAGGCGGAATAATGGTGTCTATTTTTTGTGTAACAATTCGTCGGTAGTGTTGGCGCAGCGCGAATTCTGTCGCCGATTCCACGGCCGTCCGACAACGACTGCGCAAACACTGCGCCGTTTGGCCACCAACCTTGAAAAGTATGGGACCGCACGAGACGTTGCCAAGAGTGGCCTGCCCCGGAGCGCCCGTTGTGCCAAGAATATCGCCGCTGTTGACGAAGATGTCAAGCTGTCGCCGGAAACATCGACCAGACGCCGCCCCTCGCAATTAGCCATCAGCCGGTCGTCCCTAAGGCGAGTTATGGTCAAAGACCTGCGCATGCTCCCGTACAAAGTCCAGTCCGTACATCAGCTGCTGCCTGCCGAAACGCGTGTAACCTACGCCCAAGCCATCCTCAATCTCGAGGACGAAGTGGACGATTTTTCGACCAAAGTCATAATGAGCGATGAGGCTCATTTCCACCTCAGCGGGTACGTAAACAAGCAAAACTATAGCTTCTGGGGCACCGAAAATCCACGAGTAATGCACGAGGAGCCATTACACCCGCTCAAAGTTACTGCATGGTGCGCTGTTCACGCTGGATGAGTCATCGGGCCATTTTTTTTCGAGAACGCCGCTGGTCAAACGACAACAGTGGACGGTGCGCGCTATAGGACCATGTTTTCTGCGGCAATTAGACGAATTAGGACTGGAGGACATGTGAATTCAACAGGACGGAGCTACGGCACACACTGCGTGAGCCAAAGGGCTATTCTGAAGTTTACTGAAGTGAGGCTTATGAAGAGCGATTCATCTGGCTTCTCGTACTTGAACTTATATTAAGAACTTTGCCCTTTAGGTTAAAGATCAGAACTCATGAAGTTGGGGTAACTTTCAGACCATGTAAAGAAATGTATGGCTTCA
Source organism: Platycheirus rosarum (assembly GCA_963971375.1). Taxonomy (NCBI): domain Eukaryota; kingdom Metazoa; phylum Arthropoda; class Insecta; order Diptera; family Syrphidae; genus Platycheirus; species Platycheirus rosarum. The sequence continues at coordinate 34,811,896 of OZ020510.1, read as the reverse complement.
AAGAAACTACAAGACTCGGATACGAAAGCATCAAGAACTTCGGATCTGTACGTGCAATGTTAAGTCCCTTAACAGAAACCATGAGGCCTAAAATCTACCAGTAGCCTTACACCGCTGAAGTAGATATTACCGTCATCCTGCTCCAAGAAACGTGATGGGATGCGCCTTACAACGATTCGTATAAAGACCAAATTCGCCAACATAATCCCCATAGAAGCGAAAGATGATGTCACAGATATGGTTTCCGACCTTTTTGGCAAAATATATGAGCAGTGCTATAACATTAAAATTGCCTTTAGAGACTTAAACGCCAAGCTAATGAAAGAGAGTATCTTTGCTGTTACAGCTGAAAAAAATGGGCACAACTGGGTCGCACCTACCTGCTCTTATGTGCCGAATTTCATTGGAAAGCAAGATCTTTGACAGAAAAAAGTAACATTTACGTTGAAAATAACACTTCTGAACTTATAAAATTGAAGTACGCCATCATACGTTTTAAAAAACAAAGAATTTATGAAAAATGTATTTCGAAAATTGTAGGACCGGTTTTGATAAAATCCTGTTTTGTATTTTTAGTTTTTTGAAGAAAAATATTTCTTGGAAATTTTGGTATGCAGTTTTTTAGAGTTTTTTCTTATACATCTGACTATAAAAAATTAAAATAATTTTTTTGATTAGTTTTTTAGTTGAGTAGTTTCTCCAAATTTTTTATCAAAATCGTTGGAGCCGTTTTCGAGAAAAATAAGCTTTTACTAAACGTTCATATGGCAGGTACCTTTATTTTTCGGCCTAAAAATAAAATTTCAATTTCCCCTCTGGGGAATGGCAATATAATCACACACAATTAGTTTGAAGATAATCGCTTAAGCCGTTTAGGCTGCAGCTCGTTATACATACTGACAGACAGACAGACAGACAGATAGACATTTTTTCTCGATCACTTTTTTTAGACTTCTCTATGATCGTAATGTCATGTTTCATTGTTATCTCAATTTTTTTATATTCACGAATCCTAAACTTGCTTATAGTCCCTATAATCGCAAGTAAAAAAGCACGACACCGATTATGGATTCAGGCTAATTGACTATGTTGCGGGCCGATATATTGTTATAAATAGTAGGCATTTTCTCCACTTCAGAATTCAAAAAGGAAATGGAGATCTTCATTTTAATCAACTGTCAACGATATTTGCAGCATATTGCGAGGCATGGCACTGCTCATGAAAGGAACGGCCGGGCGCTGAATAGACGACTATTAATGCAAGAATTCGTCGGATTCTTTTTCCACCGAGTTTCTCATAACATCCATGAAACTGCTTTACTGCCAGAATAATGTATCCTAGCTACAAATCTAATCTTAAAACCAATCAAAGTGCATAAGGCTTAGCTACGAAAATCTTCAAAGCTGGCAGGCAGGCGATGGCTTTGTAAGAAGTAGATTTAAGCATCATCTAATTAACAAGATATATTAAGAACTTACAATTATCAATTTTGAAGTGGAAAATCACTGTCATCATATTGAAAGTCGTGATCATCGTACTGGCTACTGCGAATATGATCGTATTGACAACTGTAATGATGGTGTTAACAGTCCCGTTTCTCATATATTAATAATAGAGATTGTCAGTACGATGATCAATTATCAATATATCAATTAGATGATCGAATTTGTCAATACGATGATCGGAGTTATCAATGCGATGATCGCAGTTGTTAATAAGATGATTGTGGTTATCAATAAGGATGATAACGATTGTCAATACGACGATTACAGTTGACCATGCGATAATTGCGGTTGTCAAAACTATGATCTCCGTTGTTAACACGATGACCGCGTCTGTCAATACGATGATTTCTGTTGTCATATTGAAATCCATTTATTGACAACCATGATTCTTATATTAAACAAACAATAATTCATGTAAATTGTCGCTTTCTTGGATGAAAGAGGCATTTGAGTTACAAAGCCCTTCTTTTCCATAGGCTAAAAAATACTATACCCTAATGCGTCTTGCTTTAAAATTGAAGTGCTTGCTTCATGTAGATCGTGAAAAAAAATCTAAAAGGTTCCACTCAAGTATTCTGCCAAACAGAAGCTTTTAACGGTCTCAAATCAATCCTTTGCACACTATAAAAGCCGTCAACTCTAAGATATCTCAATTACCACCAAAAACCATTCAAGCATTCCACCTGGCACAAGATGTGTCTCAAACGCCCTATTAAAATTCCACCTTCAAGTGATCCCAAGTTTCCTCCGAAGAACTCCTACCACTGGTACCGCCACGCGCCTCCACCATCGAATCGAAAGAAAAGTAAAAAGCCAAACATCACTAATGCCAAGGCAAACAATATAGCTTACCCAGCAGCGGCACCAACACCAACAACCGCCTTCAACACCAAAGAGTTGTGTCTTCTTCGTATCCCCGCTAAAGTGTAAACAAGCCATTAACCACCGTGTTGTACAGTTAAACTAACGCTGCAAACAACAACAATTCCCTATCTATTACCATCTCCACAAACTATACATTTTCATTAAAAAATCCGCCCAAAAGTTGTGTACTTCAATTAGCACTTTGTACTTGGGATTCCAGGTATCGCGCGCGTAAGGAGGTGTAACGGCATACAACTTCATAGATACATTCGCAAGATAGTTCTTTGGTGGTTACGACAGATGAATGTTCGTTTTTTATTTTTAGGACGGTATCTGGCAATCTTATCACTCACCCACTATCGGGAATAGATACTGATTACCACATTCGTCTGAAGACTTTCTCAAGACCGATTTCAACTTCATTCAACGTTCTAAGTTAAACAGGCCAAGAAGTTTGGGCAAATATTGACGAATTCAAAAAACCATACATTCTACTCTCAAAACTGTCATCAAAATCAATATTGGTCTAGCCAGTTGTGGTGTCCATTGAACCCTTTAATAAGAATCAAACTTGAGTATAAAAGTTCGCACTAGCAGCACGTCAGCAATTAGTTGAAGATAACCTTTTGAGTTGCGGTGTGGCACAATGGCTTTGATCTATCGATTGTGTGTGATCCTAATTGTGGTGGCAATCGTGAATGGTTTAAGTGACCTTAATTTAAATGTTACCATGAGAATGGGCAAAAGGCTCATGAGTCGGCCAAAGAAGCCGTCAGTGAATCTCAATAATTGTGAAACTACAACGGGACACACGGGCAGTTGCATGACGCGCTTCAACTGCATGCGGAGTGGTGGAACGGTGTCTGGATTTTGTGGAACCTATGGAGTGTGCTGTGAAAGTGAGTTAGTTTTTACTTAAATTCAAGGTTTTTACTTATGAATCCCTTATAGCCAACATTCAGTGCGGGAAGACCTCGAAATTGAAGAGAACCCTCATCCAGACTCCAACCAGCATTCCCTCAAGGTGCACATACGTCTTCGAACCCTACAGCCCGAATGTCTGTCAAATAAAAATCGAAATGGAGGAGTTCCGTTTACAGCAGCCACAAACCGTAGCGACTGGAGCTAACGCCGGAGACTCCATAGAGTGCAATGACCGCCTTGAGATTAACGACATCACTCTCTGTGGCAACAATGACGGTCAGCATGTATATGTTCCATTTGATGTAGCCGGTGGCACTGATGCTAATGTGAATTTGATCTTCAATTTGCCCAATCGTGATCCGATTTCCCGTTGGCGTCTGATTGTGACCCAACTGGAATGTCCCACGGCAACGACGCGTAAGGGACTCCTCCCGTTTGCCAAAAATGCCGGTTTTCAAGATTTGAAGAACATGTTCTCTTCCCAAACCAATGATCTGCCTATAATTGCTCCACGGGGATGCACTCAATACTTCACGGAACGAAGTGGAACTTTTGAGTCTTTCAATTATAATGCCGGTACTGGTCCTTACATGAGTAATCTAAACTATGCCATATGTTTCCAACGGCAAATTGGTGATTCAGCAATCGAGTAAGTGGGAATTTTCCTCAAGACTTCTGATTTTTCTAACCAAAAAGGTGTCTCCTTAGGTTCACATTCACTGACTTTGCCCTTCCAAATGAGGGAGTCAATAATGGCTATGACACTGATTGTCACTCTCTGATTCCGACAACAGGCAGATCAGATGACTATTTGATGATTCCTGGAGCTGTGGTGACTTCGGCTTTGGGCACATTGCAGCCAACATATTTTTGTGGAACGTCGACTAAGGGAACTAAAGCTATTTGTGAGATTTGTGGAATGTATGTTGGTTGCATACAAAAGTTAACGTATTTTCTTTTTGTAGATGGCGCTCCAGGACCTTTTGTGATATATTTCAACAGTGATCAGTATGCATCGCCACAGGATATAGGATTTCAAATAACCTATAACATTGCTTAAGGATTTGTGTTTTATATAATTTCATTAAAGAAAAATTGACAGAGAAAAAGAAAAAGGTCCATCTTATGTGTTTTGGGGGTTTCAAATAACTTAAGGACTTAGCAGAGGCAAAGAAAGCAAGTGTGGATCTTATCACGAAAAATAAGTGTGGGACTGGTTTCTCCCAGTTGCATTTCTCCCCTGAAAGAATTCCACCGTAATATTTGCACTGATAGGAATACCCATAGTGTACCCTTTTGAACCCAACTTTGGATAATCTGAAGTTAAGTTTGAGACTTAAATTGTTAATAATTACTATTTCCTTCATGTCCTAACCACCTTAGACAAAACTGATGGAATCACTTGGACTCAAAAGCCTTTCAATTAGCCTGGAATTGAATTGAACAAAAGTCAATATTTTCCAAGGCTTTTACATTTGAAACATTTAAAATCCAAGTCGGGACTGGAAAACATCAAAACACTGATGCAGCGACTTCCTTCTTATACCATGTCCTTGCTTTGTACATGAAAGTCCTCTTCGTCGTCGTTATTATGACATCGTCCATCCTTTTCCCTGCATCCATCCCAGTTCGAGTGCATCATCATCATCATACTCTCCAGTTTAACTACCAAAATGCAGAAATCCGCACCACTATAAGAGATACTACAACAAATAGATGCACGCAACCAGCTGCCTTCGCAGTACCATCAGCCAGTAAATCACTTTAACAGAACTAATGTAGTGTCAAATGCATTTCCAGAGGGGAGTGTAAGGACAAGGCCGCGGCAGCAAGAAAGACGAAAGCAAAGTCAAAGCTTTGTCAGTATATACGGTGAAAGGGACTCTGTTCCTGGAATTGGATGTCCTTGCACTTATCTCTAACTGCTAAGCCACCTTACACCCAGTATGCACTTGTCATCGCTTCCTACTTACTTACATATATAGATGCATACATATCTACACTCTACTCAACGGCGACATCCTCACCGAAACGAAATGTGAAGGGAAATCGTATTAAATATGCACACCTTCCTCCAGGGACAATTCTATGGCGAATTTTGTAGCAGAACGATGCCCAAAACGAGTCTAGTCACCCTTCGCTGCGTATCTTGGTTGTGCCGGACATTGAAAACTTTCCAGCACACACCATTTTACTCATCTAATCGGACAGTATCCCCACCACCCTCCAAAAAAAAAGTTTCAGCAGCGCAGTATCACACTTCAGCACTTTTGTCCTGTCCACATATTATGGTCTGTCTGCACCCCCATGGATGGAACAGTAGCTCAGCTTATCCACCAACTTAAATCCATCGTCCATTGTGGGGGGCAGGGTTGGATGGATAAATATTATAGTTGTTCCGGTGCTGGCCCAGGCCTGGTAGTTGGTACTTTGGCAAAATGTCTGGCGTATCTGTGTTGACTGTTTGCGGGAATTTTGTGATTAAAATATTTGCATACTCTCTGGTGGAGGAGCTTTGAATCAGTCCCGGGGTCTGGTACACCCGAAAAATTCGAACAAAATCTGAGCTCAAAAAGTTTCTCACCACTTTTGCTATTTATTTAGTGTTCCCACTGTAGACATAATAATAGTAGTAGCGACAAGGTTATGAAGCATAAGCATTTCCTCCAAGAAGTACAGGATTTCACGGGCTTTCCTCTTAAATGCATTTTAATTTTTAGATTGCTGTTTATCACCACTCCAAGATATTTGTAGGATCTCACGATTTTAATCGGTTCGCCATTTTTGGTTTCTTGACATTCTGCCGGTAACCTTCTTTAAATTCCATTATCTTCGGTTTGCTAAGATTCACCGTAAAACCGGCAGTACGAATCAAGTCGGTTAGTCATGACTTGCAGCGTTTCAAGCAAATAAGAGGGTTTTTATCATGATTTCGGCAAACCTAATTCCACCTGGTAGAAAATCGATAAGATCGTCGATAATAAACAGGGCAAATAACAATGGGCTCAAGCGGCAATCTTGCTTGACTCCCGGAAATGTTTTAAGAATATTTAAACAGGCCATCACCATTCCAAATAGATCATAAACTTATGTATGTGGTTTGTCTCCAACTGTGTAGTTATTAAATCAATATTTATTTTTAATTATAAAAAAAAAATAATTTTGATTTTTTTTATTATTTAATTAAATTTTTTTTTAAAAACAAATTTAACACAGTTTTTAATAATTTAAATGCAACGCGTTTCGGAAGTATATTCCATCATCAGGCGTAGTCGATATTTAATTTTTAATTAAATAATAAAAAAAAATTAAAATTATTTGTTTTTTTATAATTAAAAATAAATATTGAGATCATAAAGATTTTCTAAGATATTTCCAAACTTGAATGTGATTCAAGCATTATGCAACTTCCAAAACAAAGTTCTTCTGTCAACCGTGTCGAAAGCTGCATTAAAATCTACAAAAAAACGTACTTCTTCTTTTGCTCTATAATCTGTTCAGTAAAAATTGATATGGGTGAGCTTTTTTCAAAACAGTGGCGCCGGTGTATATTATCACTTTCACGAAACTGAATTGAGAAAACTTCTACTGAAAAAGATGCAAAGCCACTGACAAACGTTATGAATTCTGTGTATTTCCTTAAACAAAACTCGTACACTACACCATTACCGATCACGTTGATGGAATAATGAATAATAATCCTTTACTCACTTCTACCTATGACTTTAGTGTAGATTGAAAAAAAGATATCGCACCAACAGAGTTACCTTTGCCAAATGAAAGCACTAGCTTTTCATTTTATATTTTATTGTATTAAGCTTCTTGTGCTTTCGGATTTAGAGCTTTTGAGAACAAATTTAGTAGTGTGAGAGGGTAGGTGTTGTCGTATTTGTGTAATAATAGTACTAATAGTTGCAAAATCGTCAAATTGCAGTTAAATTTTGTTTTATTTTAGTAGGAAGAAGTTATTTTGTTATTTTTTTAAAGTTGGCGAGTGCATTACGTGACCATATTAATTCGATTCGATTGACGTGATTTAAAAAAAAATGTATATAGTATTATAAGATACATCGAACTGAAATTGGTTTAAATTGTTTTTAAACTATGAAGTGCTAATGTTTTTAATAAAAAGTGAATATTTCTTTTTAATTAATAGTAATGTATTGTATTGCAATCAGCAGGTGATAACCCTACGCACATTGCTCTCTCATTTGCGATGATTTATAATGATACAAATAAAAAACCAATGCATCCAGGCTGAGAGACAAACGTCCTATCTTCCCTCTACTGACAATTCTTGTTGAACAGAATATAGTACATAGTAGTATTCCCGCTATACTTCGTAGGATAAAGATGTAATCGCTTATTGAATAACCGCTCCAAAAAACATTTTTTCCTGCCAAACAATTTTTAACGAAGTTTTATTTTCTCGAAAACTGCTCTAACAATTTTGATAAAACTTTCAGGCTGCTTTTTTTTACATTAATACATCTTTCAATTAGAATGATTTTTTCGTAATTTATTCTATAACGGTACCTCTCATTGAACCGTTTTTTTAATGCGGTTTTATCGTAAGCCATTATATCAATTTCAATAAAATTTTGCACGCAGAAAGTCATTTATAATAATTCAATTAATATTACATTTCAAAATTTTCAAAAACTTTTTTTTCCATTTTTTGAAATATTTTGAAAACGGCTCTTGATTGCAATTTTTTAAATAATTTTCACAGATGAAAACTACAGATATTTTTACATGACATACATTGTATATAGACTGCTATAGTACTATCATGACGACCGGTAAACGGTGGCGTTCCAAGCGGCTTTAGGGAAAAAGATTACTCGGTGAATTTAAGAGGCGAACAAAGAGTTCATATAAAATGGCGGTTCATTTACAAAGAGAATTCTCAGAGAAACTCGCTGAATTGTACTTTATTCATTAGTAATTTATGAGTAATTTATAAAAGAGGTAGATTAAGCAGTATAAGCTATATACAATGAGTTTAAGGTTAAGAACAAATTTGTTGATATGTGGATTCATATACAATGTTGACATGAATATATCTGATGTTGGACATTGTATATAAACTGCCTTTCGTACATTATTATATACAATGTTCAGCCCTTTATTCTTTGGGCAGATGAACTATGTTTATTTTTGTTTTTTTTTTGATAGTACTATAGGCAGTTTATATACAATGATGACATACTAAAAAAAAATTAAAATATTTCTTCAAAAAGTTACAAAAAAAGACTTTTTAAAAAACTGGGCGAACGGTTTTCAATATTTTCTTCCTCGATAGACATTTTGTTTTCAAATTTTATTGCATATTTAGTTTTTCCGAGAAAACACTTTAACGAATTGAAAATGAAAGAATTTTCGAAAAAAAATTCAATTATATATGCAGCCACTAAGCAATTGTCTAGCATGAGAACAAGTTCGTGGACCCAGTTGTGCATTTATTAAATTTTTATTCGACGATGTGACTGCACATATGAGCAAGTACGTGCGATCCAGCGTGACGATTGCTTTAATGTCACTTTTCCTTGCATTTTCCTGCATCTTTATATCAAGCAGCCGGGCAATCAAATTGGCCAAATCTGATTTAGAAATCTATTCAACAAATTCATCAGAAATATTTCAAAAGACCTGCGCTTGTAACCTCACCATATAACTGCACTTCACTTTTTTTGAGGTTATATAGGCACAATACCAAAAAAAAAAAAAAAAAACGGATTTTAACGAAACTCATTTTATTTTATATATTTTTATTTCACTTTATTTAGCTGGAAAGATGTCTTTTTTATTAGCTTGGACTGCAGATACTTGTGAAAAAAACTTTTAAATTTATGACTTTTTCACTTTTTGTTTGGAGCTACTTTAAAACACTATAAATAGTTTTAAAAAAAACTGTTGAGGCACTAAGGAAAACGAATTTACCATTATGGAAACAATCCTTCCATTGATAATGATAAGAAATACCAATCCTTTTTTGTAAAAACTAAATTACAAAAAAAAAAAACAAAAAAAAACAAGTGGGAACCCTGCTTGCAACACTATGGCTATCGTTGCATTTTGCTCTTTTACAGCCGCAATCTCTAAAGTACGAAATGAGTGTTGCTTACCCAAAAATGCACCCGAAAGGGCCGTTATACTTCGACTACGACCAAAGGAAAAGGATAACAGAATCCAAAACAGAAAAAAAAACAGGACGAAAATAATTTCGGTCATCAGAAAGGTCATTGCGATTGCTGCTATTGCAGTGCAATGAGTTCATACAATTTGAGGGAGTTGATGGTGGTTGGCCGGCAACAACGCCTCCTTTGGTGACTCTTTTGTGGATCGACCTGGTTTTTGTGGGTGTCACGCATTCACCCCCCATATCGGTGATTGTGATTGTCACTGCCGTTGTCCTTCGGCTGACTGGTTAGGAACTGGTAGCTGGGGTAGTAGGTTTGTTGTACGTTATGCTCTGCTCTTTTGTCTCCAGACTATGCGAGAACGAACTGTTAACATGGATGAGATGCTTTGGTTGGGCCTTTTGTGATGCACCTGCAAGTGCCCGACGACTATCTTTTGTTATGCCATTGCACGAGGGTGGTGTAGTGACATATTTCAAGTTGTTCTTCGATTTTAGTGGTAGAGTTTCGTCCTGACAAAGAGTTTAACGGTGTCAGTCCTTATGGTATCCATGAAAGGTGAAGTGAAGTTCAGACGAATGCGATGTGGTTGAGGGTAATTGAATGAGAGGAAGTAAAATGAAACCAAAACATTTATTTTGTTTGGTGTCTCTGGAATGCACAAGTATAATGGTGTAGGTGTAGGTGCAAAGGTTTTTATGTGGGTAAAATGAATAAAAAGGGTTTCAAGTATCGAAAGGATAAATTAACAAAAGTAGTAACGAAAAACAAAATCAACGTACATCATGTCATGGTAAACCAACTCAAATATCATAGCTTTGATAACATTTTGTATCTCTTGGATTTCATTTAAAAGATTGAATATCTTACCAGACAGGAAGTCCTCTCTATCCATCCTTAAGTCTTTAAAATCTCACAAAAACTGTATCTCTCGTTAAAGTGGATATATATGAAACATTATTCCATAACAAAATACCGTTAGCTTGCAGAAAAAAGTTGGCAAAGATTTTGACCGTGTGTCATTTTTCTAACTTCAGATAAATGCAGAAGAAGGGGTGAAGTACACAAAAAGGAAATACGTGTAAGTTTTCTGCGTTAATGCGTTTTTCCAATTTCCTTTCCATTTTCCTGGATATAAAACTTTCTCCCTTTTTTTGGAAATTTTATATCATTTATCACCCACACACACTAACACGTGAATCGGTGAATTCTTCTTTTATCGATTGGGAGTGATGGTTAACTTTAAGGACGTATTATCAATGTCCTAAGAAAATAATTAAACAGACATGTGACTTAAGTAGCCGAAGGTAATTTCTGACACTTTGGTTTCGAAATAAATTAAGAAATTTTGTATATGTGGAAAGTGTAAGTTAAGATAGGGCTCAGATGAAGATGCTAAGTTCGGAAGAAGTTCCACACAAAAGTTAATATGCTCAGGGGATCTGAGAAAAAATCAAAATGTAAGTCTCTTGGAACTTTATTTTTAAAGATAATTCTTAGCCATTTTTATTTGAATATGAGCCACAACGTCTAGCTTAGATGCAGTCCAATCTTGATGTCCAATTTTCGAATAACTCTTTGCAGCAGATTTGGGAGTACATACTCAAGAAATTTCCTGTAGCTTTTAATGGAGTTGAAAAATGTACACAATTTCCCAGCAGATGCAAAAAAAAGTTTGTATCTCTTTTCTTCTAACAGAGTTCTCTTTGACAAATTAAATTGAGCATGTGAATTAAAAAAAAAATATTAGGATTCATTTTTTGACGCTAAGTTGAGATTTTTTTCCGAAGAAATTGTGTTCACGTTTCTAAGAAAACGTAGATCGTAGCTGCCTAACTATCCTTCAATTTAACTAAAGCCTCAGTAACTTCTCGCAATGTAATAGGAACATGGAGAATATCATTGTTCAACCCTGGTGGTGCATAATGTGTGTGTTTGCTATTGGATTCAATAATATTTCGAAATGATGTTTCAACTCAACAAGGCCAAGTTCCTTATCTATTATGTACCATCCTCCATTTAAAAGGTTTTTTTAGGGACTTGACAACTTTTTTTTAAATAAAACGGAAACCAATTTAAAAATTTCATGATCGGCTTGAAGTACAATCAAAACATTTATGAATCGAACTCGACTTCATTCATAAGCCCACTGCGGGCACGTTTACAGCTGTCGATTCGTTTGACCCAATTTTCGATGTCTCGGTAACACATTTCGGCCAAAACGGCCGATAGTTTGGCGTGCAATGTTGGCTCTGAGCTCTTCCAACGTCGTCGGCTTGTTGGCATAAACTAATGACTTAACCTAGCTTCAAAGAAAATAGTCTATAGTGGACTGACCCATTTCTTGAGATGTCAAGCTCATCAAACTTACTCTTCAATAAATTGATTGTAAGGTGTGCTGTATGGCTTGCGGCACAATCCTGTTGAAACCACATGTCGTCCAAGTCCATATCTTACTTACTACTTAGGGAGCGCTACAGTTCTGGACGAACCTGGGCCTCAACCAACATGCCTCTCCAGCCAACTCGGTCTTTGGCTAGCTGCCTCCAGTTTAGCACTCCAAGTTGGTTGAGGTCGTCCTCCACTTGGACGCGCCACCTAAGACAAAGTCTTCCTTGACTGCGTCTATCTTCTGGAATGGAATCGAAGATCCTGCGAGCCGGAGCATTGTTGTCCATCCGCCCTACATGACCTAGCCATCTTAAACGTCATATGCGTATTTTTTTCACCCGGTCAATGTCGCTGTACAGCTCGTATAGTACTTGGTTGAACCTTCTCCTCCAAAGCCCGTTAACGCAGGTAAGGCCAAAAATCTTTCGAGGTACACAAAGTCCCTAACTAGTAACTACCTCAAAGTTGTACCTGTCTATGTGATGTTTTGTCCAATCCGCCGGTGTTGTGTGTCCCTTTTTGTGGACAGCAGGTACTTCGTTTTGGCCTCATTGACTGCTAGTCCCATCTTAGCCGCTTCAGCTTCAATGCTAGCAAACGTTCCAGTGACAGCTCGCCGAGTTCTGCCAATGATGTCTATGTAGTCAGCGTATGCTAGCAATTGCACAGACTTGAAAAAAATTGTCCCACTACAATTGAATTGCGAGTTTCTTATAATTTTTTCAAAATCGCACGATAGCGCATCACCTTGTCGGAATCCTTTTTTGACATCAAAAGCTTCTCTGAGGTCAGTACCAACCTTGACGGAGAAGCGGGAATTCTCCATCGTCATCCTGCACAGTCGGAAGAGTTTTGTGGGGATGCCAAAACCCGACATGGCTCTGTAAAGCTTGTCTCTATAAATGTACTATCGTACGCGGCCTTATAATCGATAAAGAGGTTGTGGGTATCGATTTGGAATTCTTGGGTAGTATTCAGGATCTGCCGTAGCGTAAATATTCACGCTCGATTGTGGACTTTCCTAGTCTGAAACCACACGGATAGGGGCCAATCAATTTGCTAACGATAGGTTTCAGGCGTTCACATAGTACGGCAGAGAGGATCTTGTAGGCGATATTCAGTAGACCTATTCCTATATAGTTGGCGTAGATTCCATTCATCAGGCATACTATCTTCTGACCAAACTTTAGAGACGAGTTGGTGTATGCACTCCAACAGGTCATCATTTCGGCCGCTTTAAAAAGTTCACCGGGTAGTCCGTCGGGTCCAGCAGCTTTGTTGTTTTTTAGTTTAGATATTGCTATCCTTACTTCATTTTGGTCAGCTGGACGGAAGTTTTGTCTGTCATCGTCCATCTTGAATGGTTCATTCTGCCTGACAGCGGGATTTTGGTCTTCATAGCCGTTTAACAGTCTGCATAAATGGTCCTTCCATGTACTCAGCACCGACTGTGACTCTACTACGAGGTTTCCATTCCTATCTCTACAGGCTTCTGTGCGGGTGTTTTTCCTTGGCACGTTCTTTTTGCCTGTTGGTAAAACTTCCGCACGTTATTCCTGGAATAGCATCTCTCAATATCTTCGATCGCGCGCTTCTCATGCTCTCTCTTTTGGAGAAACCGGTGTTCTTCCCGTCTTTTCTGCTCGTAGAGCTTGCGAGCAGCTCTAGTCTTTCTTTGCAGCGCCGCTTTATATGCCTCTTGTTTGGCTGCATGGGCCTGCCTGCATTCGTCATCGAACCAGAGGTTTCGTGGTGGTGGTCTGGTGAAACCTAGCACATCAGTTGCGGCATCTCTGATAGCTTGGTAGTGTTGCCACTGGTCTTCGGGACTTGATGCTGGGGGTACTGGAATTCTTGAGAGGTTACGGTATATTCGATCGCATTAGGTTCCGTCAATTCTTGCGATTGCAGTTTTCCAACGTCATACTTCCTTACAGTATTACTCCGTTGTTGTGGTGTTCGGGTTATTCGCATACCTTTACTGCAACAAGGCAGTGATCCGAATCGATGTTAGTTGCTCGGAAGGTGCGAACATCCAAGATATTGGAGGCCGAACACGCCGATGCGAGAAGTGTTCAATCTGTTGACGGTTTTTTTATCTGGGTGTCGCCAAGTCCCTTTGTGTATATCGAGATGAGGAAACCGTGTGCTTGCAATGGTGACGTTATGTGTTATATCTCGTTATTTTGACATCCTACGTGAGTGATTCTTGCACTGTCAGATAGGTATTGAATCCAGCTAACCGTACACCTACTATCCATATACCAGAATTAAGGTGAGAACAAATAATTGTTGCACCTCCAGGAGTGGACGTGGAAGGTTCTTGGTTAGCCCCAAATCGCTCCCTTTTAATTGCTAATAGTTCCTCAGCCGTTGGTGCTCTCGGCACCGGAGTCACCACTAACAGCGCGCTTTCTGCCTAGCTTTCATTTTCAAGGACGCAGACTTCAATTCTACAACTTTTATATGCACTATTCTTATGATAAAGAGTTTATTTACAAAGCTGTTCGAAAAAATATTAAGGATGTTGAACATTGGTCCAACTTTTACATAATGTAGTTTGGCCCAAAAAAAATATTATTATGGTCTCATTTGACGCGGAATTAAATGCTCTAGAACTCAATTAGACCATTTTTGAAAATATTGATTAGTTTCGAAAATACAATCGAAAAATGACAAAAATACCTCTTTTGGGAGGCATATTTTACCCCTTCCTCCCTTTAGCATAGCTCCGTCGAGGGGGGAAAACTAGGATTTTTGTATTGGGCCACTAACAAAGTTATTGCAACATGAAATTCTTTTGTCTGAATTATTTCCGATTTCTGTGATTTTTGGGTCTACTGGCCTAAAAGGAAGTGTAAGTTTTGTTATTTTATGGCTAAGTTTTGATATTTACCATAACATTTCAATTTGCTGTATCTTTTGAACTGTTAAAGATTAATTAACACTTATGCATATATTTTTGTCTCTACACAACTTATCACTTCACAACATTTTGAACAACAAGTAAGCAAAATATTTTTTTTTTTTTTAAATTCCATTTTTAAAAGAGTATATCTCAAAAACGGTTTTTTATTTTCAAATACATTACGATAAAAAATTGTAGGAAATTTTAACAGCTTAATTTTTTTTCAGAGTTTTTTTTCTACCACGAACCATTTTCGAGATATGCGGGGGCAACCGTGAGAAGGTACCCTTAAATCACCAGGGGATTTTTATTGCTTGTAGAGGGGACCCCTCTCTACCCATTCCTACAAAAATTGGAACTGCATGGATTTTGTTTTGTAATTAAATTATTATTAATGAGCTTCGTCACTGAAGATTATTTTACGATGATATTCAACGCTCTTAAAGTTGCGGTCACCGATTCCGAATTTCAGTAGAAAAATTTTATAATTTTCAGACGTCGCTCGCTCGTGTACAAAACATGATGAAAATGTTGGATTTACTGAATAAATTGACTTTGACAGTTCGATAATTAGTGAAAGAGTGAACATTTAATGTTGCTAAATAACAGTTCTGATGTTTATTTTGGCAAAATGTAAATTCTGAAAAAGGATTAGATACAAAAAAATAGCTTGAATTTTTCTTAAATCACTTAAAACAAAATGAAATGTTCCTTTAAAATTTCACTGAAGATTAAGTTTTGACTAAAAACGACGTCATGTCACGTTTCGCGTAAACACAATTGGTTCATTAATGCGGTATTCCTTGTTTGCTTCTATCTTTTGGATTTTTTGTTGGCCTATATTTAACGACACTAAACATGATGACAAAAATATACTTTTTACGATTATTCTATGACAACAATGCGTAATCTAACACAATAGGTGGCAGAAGAATTGCCGCACTCGAATTGACTAAGAAATCCCATGATGCGCTGTTCTTAATTAAAATCCTGGTACTCCAGCTCTATTATCCTTCCCGCTTTCTCCCGAAGAGCTAAGCAGTGAAAAAATGAATAAAAATACGCTTATTGCGATATTCCATCCTTTCCCGTTAACAATACGTGCTCCACATAAACGAAAATAAAATCCTGGCATTATTCTGGAAAAAGATTAAATTTTCAATTAAAGTATCTAAATACTGTGAGGGTGTGTTCGTAAAAAAAGTTTGTATATGATTATGATTGGGCATACTACACCACAGATCGGAGATTAATGCCACAGTTGTGGCACTATTGGCCGGAAAGTGGGTGCACTTAGCTCCGAAATTTACAGGATCCTAAACGGTGTGAAGAGACCTGTCGAGTGTTCCGGAACTCTCCACAGCCTTAAAAGTGTCATTAGTTACACTTTTTTTGCGCCATTAAACTACCGATTTGGAAATCAGCCTCAGGATCGATTTGAGTCCTCCCCTTTCTGTCCATATTCCACAGAACTAAAAAAAACCTGGTCGTTTCAATGTCCTGCGATTGATTTACTTTGCATGACGTTCGCCCAATGGCTAATGCCAATATTGCGGATTAAATTTACCATTATCGAATTATAGTCCGAAATCTGTTGGCGGCGGCGTTGCGGTGCGAAATTAAAACTCAATTTTCATGGCGTTGCGTTGTTGCAATGCAACCACCAACAAAATGTCGGCTCTAAGTAGCAGCAGAAATGTTGAACATTTGCATAAATTGGAATGGACAGGAGGAGGATTCCTCCCAGGAACTCCAAAGCACGCGTTTCATTAGAAATGTCACACCAATTGAATTCATTTGGTGTCGACAATACACTTGTGTGTTCGAAATACTAGATTTTAGTTTGGTTATGTGGTCGGGAATGGGTGAAGTTTTCGGCCTGAAATGGGAGAGCTTGGTTTTTATACCTTAACATGGTCCTGGTCCTTGCATTTTGGTTGTATCTAAATTGGTGGTGATGCTTGCACAGTGACCAAGCTGCAGCGACATGAATAATTTTTTTCAGACATCACCTTTTGCATGCTTCAAAGGACATATCGTACAAGGGTATACAAAACCCAGCTCGGTCGGAAAACGGTAGCGTTTTTCAAAATTTTTTGTGTTTTTTTTTTTTTTTTTTTTTTTTGAGTTGACCGTTGATGAATTTCGTTTCCCATGATGATGTCAACAATTGAATCTCTGGATAGAGTGTATGCGGGTTGGGATATTTTATTATACCAGTTATGTGGGATGTGTGATGGGAAGGGCTTTTTGCGTTCCGTTCCGAGCGAAGATACGGCCGAAAATGACAGATGCATATGCAACACAAAAATGGAAATTTTAGTGTGTTATATACTGAAATGTACATATACATAATATACATATGTATCTATGGGATTTTTATGAAATAGAGTTTTTAGTGCATCTGGTTTGTTCCGCGTGAGTTTTTAGGGCATAAATCCCTAGAGGCGTTAGTATAAACTCGATAAGAGTACAATTTTTTTTATGGGCAGTGATTTCGAACTGACGGCGAGGATTTTCCACGAAGCTCGAAATGTTTATTCAAGTGAAGATTGACTATTCTAGCACCAGGACTAAACCTAAGGTAAGAGAAGTTTCCATTCCTGCCATCAGTTCTAAAAAAAAATCTGAATAATTTCCTTTAATTCTTTAAACAGATGTGAGAGCTTTAAACAAGTTCATTCACATATTTAAATTTTTGAATATATGAGTATTGAGTATTGGCGAAATTTTAAGCTTCCAATGTTTCAAAAAATGATTTATACGTACATTGTAAGTGACGGCTTAGCGAGTGAGAAAATAGTTATTTAGAGTCGTATCTACTTACAATGTCTTCGTTACCAAATTAAGGTTGGAAGATATACTGAATAGGTGATCATGGAATAGCCCATTCCATGCCTTAGCACTCGCGAAAAAGCCCGGAGTGGAACTGAGTCTCCACCCACAACCTTCTCTTGCCAGCTCGGTACCGAGATAACTGCCTCCAGTTTTACACGTTAAGCTGTTCAAAAACTTCTTCCACTTGCATTTGTGCCACGCCTTCCATCCAGCCCAAAGCGTCTCCTTATCCACTTTTGATGGACTGGTATAATATAATCCTTATGAAGAGAAACTTTAATTGACCGCGAGGGGGCTCTGCTACTTAGTTGCCTTCTTAGTTTTTCTTCATTTCATCTCAGTCCCCCAAGTTATCGCTGTCTATCTTGTTGTTTTGTCCAAGACGTCGATGTTTGGTGCCTTGGTGACAGGATATATTTGGTTTTGCCCTCGGTGAATGCTTAACCCATCTTCGCTGTTTCTTACGAAGAAGAAGTGAAAGTTAAACTAGTCTAGGCTCTTAATGAAGATGATTTTGAGTTTTGACGAAATCGTCTCATTTAGTAAAACGCGCCCCCTGTGATGTCGGGGTTAGAATAAGCTAAAAGATTAGATGCGCCTGCGATAAATGGACGCTAAAGTACCAAGTGAAGTTAGCCTTACATTCTTGCGGTGTCTTGGACGTCTTTATATCTTTGCAAACAATGATGAAGAATGGTAGTGTATTGTGTATATCGCAATCGTGTTTTTTCCGAAACTGGAAAGGAAAGCACTGCCCAAGTCAATGAGGAACCACTTATCAGGAGCCCTTATTATTAAGGTATTCTCTACTGGAAAGAGACAGGTGTTTCAGGAAGGTTTGTTTTATCACACTTGAGTTCACTAGAAATTAGCGCAACAGGATAAAAAATTTAGAGACATAAATATGGTTAGAAAACTGTGCAATACATACATATATGTACGTGGTCATTATTCCTGATCTTTCTAAGGAAACGAGGTAAATAGCTTTTCAAAATGATTCAGGAGCCCAAAGTTAATGGCTGTATTCATTCATTCGCATTCGAAGCAGTCGAAGGTCTTCATATACCTTGTCGCTCCATCGAAGATGAGGTCTACTGTGCCTCGTGACTCCTTCGGAGATGGCGTTGAATTGGCATATGAGGAGCAATTGCATATTGGCTCATAGATTACGTATTAAACAGGACATTCCGCGTTAAAATTAAAGGCGTCTTAAGTGAAGAACAAAAGGTCCAATACTGAGTCAGTTGTTCCAAAACAATCAAAACTGCATACACGTAGTCCAAGTTTTAAAGCTTCGGAGAAAATTATATATTTAAAAAATGATGCTTGTCCTAATACTTTAAACGAATGCATCAAGTTAGTTGAAAATTACAAATATCTTTGAGTAGTAATTGACTTCGATTTTCTATGAGATAAACACATAGACAAGCTACGTATGGACCTTAAGAAGGCAATTTAAGCACGGATCTTATTTACGGTACAATGCAATTGAGACAGTTCTTAAACAGGTTTACTATGCATTAGTAGAGTGAAGACTACGATATGGAATACTTGCCTGGGGACACGCAGTTGCAAGCCACCATCAAAAAGTATAGAGATTTAAAGTTCTGCACTTAAAATCATAAACCACTGTTTCACACGGAATGATAAAAGCTTTAAAATACTTAAAGTCGAACAGATCTTTAAAATTACGATAATTTCGGAGTATAAATTCGACCATTTTATTCAACCACTCGATCATCAAATAAACACCAGAAGACGCGCCCAAGGTATTCTCCAAATTCCTGATAATACAACAATTGAGGTAGAAGTCAACTAAATAACAGCCTTCCTTTAATTACTAACGAACTACCCCGTGAATTCATAAATATTTCAGACTTTATAACTAAAAAATAAATATCAAAAACTGTCTTAAATTTTAATAATCAAACATTTTCAATATTTTCTTTTTTCATATTGTATAATTTTATCTCTTAAGGTGTCGTCATACTATGAAAGGAAAGTACTTTCAGGAAGCAAAACTTTCAAAATGTTTTCTGAAATCGATTTGCTTTCCGGAAAACGATTTCAGAAAAAAAGGTTGAGTGTGTGACTAGTTCATGAAAGCGTTTTCAAAAAAAGTAAATCATTTTCTGTAATCGGCATCGACCAGAGCTATCAAAACTACGGTAATTTTTCCAATTCTCTCATGAGTATTACTCGGTACTGATTTTTCATCATCCATCAAGTTCCTAAAACGTTCGTACCCAAATTGACTTAAGATTAACTGCATTTTGTTCTATCACATGCTGTGGAATCCATAGGATGATTTCTACAATAGTTTACTGCCTGAAATCCAATAATTATTCCTCGTGAAAAATTTACTCAGCGAACTCCATTTTGCAATAAACAAAACTAATCCCAGAGTGGCTAGTCCACAGTTCGTACCCGTACTTTCAGAAATTTTGCTTTCTGTAAATTAAAAAGTCGTTTTCAGAAAGTTTTTTCCATACATAGTGTGGCTGCTCTCTGAAAGTACTTTCAAGAAAATTTTATAATGGGTATTTTCGAAACGCTTTCATCTTTTTTTCTTTTTAATGTGTGACGACACTTTTAAGCTTACTATAAATTCATAAAATTTAAAAACACAATCTTCTACTGAAAGGCGTATAGGTTTTCTTGTTAATCTACTCTACATGGCCGAGGCATTCTTACTTGCGATTATAGGAACTATAAGGTTAGTTTGGGATTCGTGAATATACAAAAAATTGAGTTAACAATCAAACATGACATTACGATTATAGAGAAGCCTAAAAATGTTAATGACAAAAAATGTCCGTCTGTCAGTCTGTCTGACTATCCGTCTGTCCGTCTGTATGTATAACGAGCTGCAGCCTAAACAGCTTAAGCGATTACATTCACATTTGGTACCTATGTGTGATTCTTTGGCATTTCTCAGAGGGAAAATTAAAATTTTATTTTTAGGGCTAAAACTAACGGTACTTGCCATATAACCGTAAAGGAAAAGCTTGATTTTCTCGAAAACGGTTCCAACGATTTTGATAACGGTTTCTGATTTTTTTTGTAGGTATTTTATAAAAACCAAATTTACCGGAAAAGTCAATTAACGGTACCTTTCATGTAACGGTTTTTTTAAATTTTCAAATTTCTCGGATTTCTATCAAATTTTATTTTTAAAAAGATCAAGAAGCCAAATTAATTCTGCATACTAAAATTTTGAATATTTTGTTTTATAATTATAGACAATTATAATAAATTTTCGAAATTTTGTTCTTAAAAATCCAATATTTTTTAAAACTAATAAAAAATATATATTTTTTTAAATTTTATATTCAGCTGTGCACCAATAAACTCTAACTCATGGTAACCCAGGTGCTTACACCAGTGCCCAGGTTAACAAACTGACTGACTTCTTCAAAGTTAAGCTTATCAATTTTTAAGTTATGACCAAGTCGGTGGACGTTAAAAAAAAAATTGGCGCCGGAGCAAGGAAATAAAAGCGGGACTCGAACCCATCGTCTTTGCTTGGCAGTCCGACATACTAACCACTAAGCCACGGGGCAGTAATCGAGACTTCTTAGGATTGGTAGGGTTAAGTGTAAGATCAGCAATGGTATCTTTTTGGTTGGCCATTTAGAACCCATTATAGCTGCTAGAGAAACTATTTATGGCAATCAAGGAAAATAAGCTTTTGGTTTTGAAAGACTTTTTAAGTCTCAATAAATAAATAAATAATTCAGCTGAAAACTTTGATTTGTGTACCCCAGGCGACCTCAAGCATTTAAATACTTTTAAGGCAAAATGTACATTCTCGATGCCCCAAATTATTTTTAATTCATAATTCAAAAAAACATCGGTGGTAAACCATATTAACCGCAATAGAATCCTCGCACATTCAAAACCCTCAAAAACAATACCCACCTTTGAAGTTGCATATTTCAATTTACAATTTTCAATTTAAATAATCAAAATACACATCATTTCACTTGTTGCCACTTCTAATGAATGCAAACATAGTACGTATTTGTGTATATTTTTTTTCTAATTAATTTTAAACAAACTCTCGTTTTAGCCAAATAATTAGTAAATATTGTCCTCTGGTCCAAAACGGATCACTTAAAACTCCCACAAAACTAATGTGCAAATGATTCACGTGACTTTTAATGAAAATTCAAAATTAAAATTCCCGCCAGTATTTCACTTTTATAGCAAACAAAGGAGTCATCCTGAGTTTCTAAATTTCCCGCTTTATTGTAATGTTAATCTTAAAAATAAATAATTACAACAACAAAATTAAACAACACCGACAAATGAATAAATAATAACATACAGTGTGTTGTTTTGTGGGTAAGCACTCACACCCACACACAGACACCACATATTCGCGTTATTCTGTCCGGTCAGCCGCAGAAAAAGGGTTCAACACTATTCGCATTTTGTATGGAAATATGTTAATTAAAGTTTTAAATACAAAAAAAAAAACTGCGAATTTATGCAACCTATAGGTACGCCTAAAAATAAAACTATAAAAAAACACATATTTGAGCGGAAACTATATGGAGGAAAGGATTCAATTTAAGGGATGAGGGTGTATGTTCGTTCATCCAAAATTTCATGTTTGGAAATAAATTACAAAACTTGTCCGTGCTGCACAATATCCGTGAGCCTATGTGCTTGCCGACTGTGTATTTACTTTTGGCTTTCATGGAACACACCTCATGCCCAGGACCAGCAGTTGCCGAGAAGTAACATTCATTTCAACACTCGGCAAAAGTATGTAGAATTGTCAGCAACATACCACCTTAACTCAAACCACGTTTGAAAGCCTTATGGGATGGTCTACCAGCAAGCTGATTGTCGGTACTATGCGACTGTCTCTGGAAAGAAGATTTCGCACTTGTTTTTTTTAGGGTTTTTGAGCTCATCGTCCTTTTTTCGGGCAGCCAGGATGTAATCATCACCATATTAAAGCATGCATGGTACATTACACTTTTTAAATGATGAAGCCTGCTTGGTGGTGGACTACAGGCAGCAGAATGCGGATCAAGAAACTCGGCATCTTTTGTTAAGTGCAAATAGGTGAATTTCACAAATCAAAAAGGGGTTATTTTTTTTTATTCTGCGTGCGCTCAAAGGATTATTAATACCCTTATCATGAATTGACCCAGTTTGAGCGTTAAGTCAGAAGGTAGGACATTTTTTTCTAGTGTGGGTTCGAAGACTTTCTGCCCGCTGGAGCGTCGTTGCTCGTTTTGTTCTACATGGGAGAGCCATTTGGATTTTTTTGACTAGGCTTATGTTGAAGTACACAACGTATAACTTCGCCATCATTAGTTATTTTCTGGGTGGCAAGCAGGGCCATAAATTGTTCGTAGTACTTTTCTCTCGAAAACCCTTAAGGGAGCTTCCATTCTAATGGGAAAGGGTCCATACCATATAGATTAGTTTTTTGTATACCGTCTCCATGGTTCTTCTCGATGTGGTTTTAATCTTCGTTTATAATCATTCCCATTGAGTGGTGTAATTGTGTGAAGTTGGCCAGTGCAACGCGCCAAAACGAAAGAAGAGACAACGTGGAAATGCTTCGGTTTTCGGGTATGGCACGTGCAGTGTGCATCACAGTTCCGTCCTGTTGAAACTTGGAACCACATGCCCTCTAATCGCAATTCATCCTACACAGGAAAGAAAATGTCGTTGTTCATGGTTTTGTTGCACTTTCCGTTCACAGAAACCTTTTTGCATCTGGCGTTTTCGAAAAAAAAATGGCCTGTTGAATTCTTCAGGGTAAACATTACACCCATTCTTGCTTCTTATTCAATGCAAATACCGGGGTTACTCCTCGCTTAGTTCTTCCTACCAAATTATTTTCGGGCGGGTACTACTTTTTAAGCACAATTTTAAAAAAGCTTCTTGACATTGCTTCACTTTGTCTTAACTTCCTGGTGATGTCGAATGTCTCGGTATGGTCGTCATCAATTTTGATGGAACAGCGGGCATTCTCCAACGTCATCCTGATAAGACGTATGACGGGCAGAAAAATCGATCTCCTTTTTTGTGGATCGGGTAAGTGGTACTAGAGCTTTTTGACCATATTTTGCAGATGAATTATGCACCAGACAAGGTCATCACAAGCGTGTGTAAGAAGTTCCGTCTGTAGACCATCGACACTAGCTGCTTTGTTCATTTTTAGTCTCGCGATGGCTACTTTGATCTCATTTTGGTCGGGCGGTTGATCTCCTTGGTTTACTTTTTTTTTATAATTAGCGTGCACACAAGGGGTTACTTGTTTCCCTTTTAATGTAGCGCACACTGCGCGAGCAATATGAAGATAGGGAAGGACAGGAGGTATCGATTAATATTGGTTCTTATTATTTGTAAATCGAAACAGCACGGTGTGAACGTGAAGTGATGAGAATTCCTTGCGAAATGAGTATTACGGGAGAGACTTTTAAGGGGAGGAATGCAGCTGGCTACTTCGATTAAGCATTTTTACTTGCGATTATAGGTACTACAAGGCAAGTTATGTATTCGTGCAAAAAAAATTGTAACAATCAAACATAACATTACAATGATAAAGAATTCAAAAAAATAGGGTCCGGAAATTCTGTCCGTCTGTCTGTCTGCCTGTTCCCACCTCTACAGCCTGAACGGATAAGCTGATACTATTTATTTGGTAGTATCTCGGGGGGTGTTTTTCATTGTTGCTCTAGAGCGAAAAATAAGGGCATCTGCCATACAATCTTTAACAAAAAGTTTGATTTTCTCGAAAACGCCTCTAACCATTTTGATAAAACTTTCAGGGTGCTATTTTTTTTTGTTCTATAACGGTACCTCTCATAGAACGTTTTTTTTTAAATGCGGTTATATCGTAAACCATTATCCCGGTTTCAATAAAATTTTGCACACAGGAAGTCTTTTATAATTCAATTAATATTGCATTTCAAAATTTTCAAAAACTTTTTTCTATTTTTTTAAATTTTCAAAAAAAATATGTTTTGGAAATATTTTGAAAACGGGTTGATTGAATTTTTTTTTAAATAATTTTCCCAGATGAAAACTACAGATTTTCTGATAATGACATTCTAAAAAAAATAATAATAATAATATATTTTAACTAAGTGTCTGTAAGGCACATTGCCTTTTAGAATGCAACATGACGTTGCACGACACGATGTGAACGCACATATGAGCAAGTACGTGCGATCCAATCGAGAAATTTATTTATAAAAGAAACGATAAAATAAGGAAAGACTAGTAGAGATCGATCATTTGTGGATATTGGCCGCCATCGCCATTGAACAACAGGTTTATATATAGTCTCTCCAGATGGCCAACATCGACTGCATGTCTACTACAGTATTTCTTTTGCGTGTTTCTATCTTTGTAGGGCCCAGGAAGGCTTGTGAAACCTGATGTTGACTATTTCACTTTTCTGTAAATGTTCCGCACATCTTTTCTGTTTAAGCAACTCTGTACTACCACTACTTCTCCTGAAAAAGCGTTTCTCATCCTTCTTTCAACGTGGGGATTATAAAATTCTCTAGTTCTCTTACGCAACCGCGACCTCTAATTTTCTCGGCTTTGAGAAACATCACCTTTGACGCTTCAATTTGTATGGCTTGTTGACGTAGTTGCCATTAGTCTTCCAGGTTTATATTATCAGTTAGGGTATTTTTCGACAGGTTTAGGTACATGTGATTGGAATTGGATGTTGCGTTACATACATTTTCTGTATGTACATGGTTCTTGATGGCCTTATAGCCCCACGAAGTTTGGATTGCGATTCAATTCGATTATTGCTACTCGGAATGTATGTACATTCAAAATACTAGAAAATTGTCTTCGGTCAATCGCAACATGATAGATTTGGTTGCAAGTCCGACCATTTGGTTACCGCCATGTGCTCTTGTGGATGCCATACCAGGGAATTGCGTCCTCCTTGACACCATGTTTTTCCCCGTTGCGAAATCATTGAGCCTATAAGTCTATTTCCAATGGTGATGTTGTGTAGACTGTGCTTTATGACTATTTTCCCAAAGATATCCTTCCCAATTTTGGCGTTTTAATTCCCGAACACGATTTTAAAGTCATGTTTAGGACACTTGCGTTTTGCAACGAACTCGTAGATATATTACTTTTTTGGTCATTCCAGGAATATCGTTTTCATCACAATGGTTTTCTTTCGTAAGTTCAATGCTTGATCATATATATCATGTTGGGGTTGGTTCATCAGGGCGCGTATCTTTCCTCCTGATGCTCCAGCTCCTAGTTTCTGAGAAGGTAACTCAGGCATCTACAGTCCATGGATCCTATGTATCGAAAGCTAGTAGAAAATTCACTTTGTGGTGCAAATCCTTCAAATCTCCACCAAAAATGCCAACTACCTGCACTGCAAAAATTCACCTTTTGTTGCTTAGCATGAGATTGGTTGGTCACAGTTAAGAGATAGCGTCGTCATCGTCGTCTGCGTGAAGCAAAATTATGCTGCAGCAGTCATTATAATAACGATGACGTAATTAGACAACCAACACAGTATGTCTGTCGGTCGGTCGGTCGGTATAGTGGAAAAAGGATGCATCATCCTGCTTACAGGACAATTTAAATTGCAATCACAGAGGAGCTAAAGCTAAGCTTGTATTTTGTATATTTTTGTGTTTTTTTTCAATTTTAATTTCGCTTCAAATGAAAACGAGCACGAGGACAAGTGAGGCAAAATGAGCAGCAACTTTATTGCAACAACTCGATTTGAAGAAGACACGACTGGCATGAACGAGGTCAACTGGTCTATATCACAGGACAAGTCGCTCTGATGGCCACCACAGTCTTGTCAAGTTTGGTGAATTCGTCTTCGTCGTCGTCATTACAAGTTCGTTTTTTTTCCTGTAAACATTTTGGATAGCCCCCCACAACTATTCACATACAATAAGGAAAAGTTTATATTTTTCTGTTTTCCTGCAGCTCTTTCCTCTCCACACCATCCAGCTTCCAGCGTCACTGCCACTTCTCGGCTATAGTGGCACAATGATGAACTTTTTCAATTTTGCTAATCAGAAATCCTCATTCGTCCTTATGCTGCTGCCGCTGCTGTGCATTGCTGAAATGAACAACAAAAACAGTCGACTGAATGATATACAACTACCCAGACCAAGCTGCCAGGCACAAGCCCTATACACCCCGAACCAAATAGACCACCAACCCAGTACAAGTGGAGGAGCATCAGGATTGAGAGAAAAGGATATCATCACTTCATCAGGACGTCAAGCCAAAAATTTAGAACAATTAATTCAGAAGATGGCGTTGATGGGAACAACAACACAGCAAAAAAAGGATCAACCCAATGAAAGGATAAAAAAATATAAATTCACAAAAGTGGAACCGAAAGCAAGGATACAAAAATGTAGTTCTAGTTATCTCGGAGCTGTCGTGAGCTGGAACTGGAACTGAATGTGTCCCACATTCATAGTTGATTCCGGGGTCTCTCCATTATAGCTCGTTGGGCATTTGACTTCTGCCCTAATAATTTTTTGATGCTAAATCCTTTTTTTTTGTATTGTGTTGATGAATTGGAATTGAGAATACCACTGTTCACTATTAAAGAGGGAGACATGGAGTTCAATTTTTGCACATTGGTTTTGGAATGTCAAGTGGCTTGTGAATAGCATATGTTTAATTTGCTGATGCATATTTGTAGCTAGCTTGCGAGGATTTATGTATGTCAGGGACGAATTCCTGTGCCGATGTAAATTGCATAAAATGTATTCAAGTTTGTAGCATTTGAGAGGACAATTGGTATTGAAATCTGACTTTTTGAAATGCTGTGACCTTTGCTCTAAGTTTCATCTGTCAAGGAGAAATCGAGGAAATAATTTTGTTCAACCTTTTTACTTTGTTTTGTGTTTAGGTTCCGAAACGGAATAAAGAGAGTTACAGAGTAATTCCGATTGTTTAGGACATCTGTTCAATTAGATCTGAGTATAATCAATTCTAAGTAAAATGGAATTTCTATTACAATTTTCCAAAATACATAAATGCCAAACGGGTATTCAAGCAAGTAAATTAATTTCTATTTATTTATCCGACATTTTAAGGATAAAGCGAAGTTTTGTTTGTGAATGTTAGCAATTATCCTTGAAGAAGTATGAATACATACTTAGAGATTCTTGAAATTCCTGGTGGCGAACCTATAAGCTTGCTATAACAACAAATTTGGCGAAAGAGTGTTATACTAAAACAAAAGTGTTTGTCGAATCGGAAATTATTTATGAAGGATAGGCAGTTCTATGAGCACACACCCTATGCAAAACGAATGAGATCAATATTGACATGACACAGACAGATACGAAAAAACGTGACAAAGAGAATATTGAAAAACACATCCTAAACGTAATTCAGTGATCAATTAGATCATTCTTAGCATTAACGTTGACGAGATCAGTCGTGTATCTACCAAAGTGTATTACTGGCTTATTAAAAGTATTTATTGAATCAATCAAAATTATATTCAAATGAAACCATATTTAATGGGCCTGTACCATTGTATATACACTGAGAATGTATATACAATGCCTGTACACACGAGATGAATTCATCCGGTGTAAAACCGGTCTTCTAGGTAGGCAAGGGAAGGGAAACTTGCTGTGTATATTGGACTAAAATCTTCAACCAATTTTTGAGTGGATGAACAAAGAGGACAATTAATACACACACAATTTTGGATTTCTACAAAGGTAAAAGAAAAACTAAAAAACTAACCCATAGGAAAGAAGTGCATGTATATATTTTTTCCAATAGTAATGAAGTAAGATTTGAAACCGGTTTTCCCCCAGGTATAAATCATCTCGTGGGTGCAGGCCCAATCAAATTAAATTGTTTTCCAACAAATCATTTCGTATAGTTAACCCCTAAACTATTAGCGGAACCCTACCTACATGTATGTATGTTATTTTGTTTCGACTGGAAGATGAAAGTTTTATGAATAGTGAGGGGACCGTCACGCTTTAATTTGACAATATATTGTATAATACATCATACCGAATTCTTGCTTAACTTTCTAGTTACAAGGTTCTTTTAAAGCTAATCAGAAAGAGCACCTAAAGCGGATGAGTGATTATATATTGAAATCGAACTAATGATGGCTTCCACATTTATTGTCCTTTTAAGAACTAATATGACGAATTGATGACCCAGTAAAATGAGGAAAGGATATATAATCTAGTGATTTTCTCATTCTCACGTAAATCGGAAGGTACATCGATGACTTCGCCTTCAGACCAACGTCACTGTCGGTCATTTGGCCTGGCCTGAACGCAAACATCTTGCTCGTACTCCAATGCTGCTAAATTTCTCGATATACGGTTATAATATTTTTCGCTTATTTGGAGCTTCTTCTCGATCATAGCTTGTACATTGTTTGATACTTGTGTCTTGAGTTTATCCATGGCTTGAGCCAATTTTATTGAAAGTGGTCCTCCATTCGAGTAAAAAATGTCCAAGAACATTGAATAATTTTGTTAGCAGGTTTGTATAGATACTATACAAACTATAGAGGAAACCTGCCTAATGTGATATGATATATTAGGCAAAAATACCGTTTCCTAGCTGATACCAAACACGCTTCAATTCTCTGATAACTCATATGGATTCCTAGAAAAATAACTTGAAGATTTATTGAAATTAAAATTCTGGATCCTTTCAGAATAAATTGATTTGATATAAAAGGTTTTCGAATAAGGACTTGACAACTTTTTTTTTAAAATAAAACGCAAATAATTTGAGATATTTCAAAAACTTTATTATCTGCTTGAAGTACAATCAAAAACATTTATGAATGGAACTCGACTTCGTTCCGCGGCACCGGCCCCTAAGAAAATAGTAAAGCACGAACGAGGCGGCCAATCGACTGGCCAATTTCTTGAGATAACACGCTCATCTGTGTGCTGTGTGGCTTGTGGCACCATCCTGTTAAAACCACATTTCGTCCAATTCCATATCTTTCAATTCGGTCCAAAAATCATGGTAATCATGGCGCGATAACGCTGGCTATTCACAGTAGCGTGACGATGGTTATCGTCGACGAAAAAATATGGCCCAGTAACGCCGCCGCAAACCGCTCCAAAATGTTATTTTGTGTGGATGAAGTGGTGATTCATGAAGAAAATGTAGATTTTCAGCCGACCAATAACACATATTTTGCTTATTGACGAGCTCATTGAGTCAAAAATGATCTTCGTCACTGAAGATGATTCTGCGATGAAATTCAACAATTCAACGCTCTTAAAGTTGTGGTCACCGACTCCGAATTTCGGTAGAAATTTTTTTATAATTTGCAGACGTTGCTAGTTCGTGTACTTTCATGATGAAAATGTTGGCCGTTTTTAGTAAAAGTTATGCGTTTAGACAAATGGATCTTTAAGTTGCGGCCAGTACGTTACATCAGTGGGAGAAAGTTGTTAACTGTTTGGAATTTTTTTTTTTATTTAAACAACTGATGGAAATCGCAGACGAAATAGCCTTTATTGGAAAAAATCAGGAAGCTTTGAATTTGAAGTCTGAAATCTGATGAAGGAAGAAAGCTCTTAACAAGGGTAAATCGAAATATGTGTTCTCAACATAACCGTCAAAGATACAAAGTTAGACGCTTCGTGTACCCCAACATAGTATCGGTAAAAATCAACTGATGAATCACCCTGAGTAATCAAGCCCTCTTTCGAAATAGAGAAAATCCTTTTTTAAACCCTTATCATCGTTGCCCTCTTCTATAACTGGAAAATGGTCCATATTAAAAAAAGTTCAAAAGATGATATTTATTGTCTGTTCCCAAATTTGAACTTACGGTCTTTGGACGGGATAATTAAACCACGAACTATACGAGGTGTAAAGCAACTTCCACGTAGACAAAAACTTAATTCGCTAGCTTTAAATAGCTATAGGTAACGCCGTATAGTGAACTTAGGGAACCTAGATGTCTAGGTAATTAAGTCTATGCTCCCAATGAATCTGCTTAGCATCTGCTCTAAGTTGTATATATTTTTTTAAATATTTTCTTATAAAACTGTGGATCCCGATAAACTCTACCTAAGTTACTTTGAGAAGTACCTTGATCGGTTCAATTTTGCATCCGAAATTCTTTTTTGGTTAAAAAATGTATTAATACTTTGGTATTATTTGGTTACAAATAAATTTCTATAGGTCGCCACAAGAAAAAAATTAAATTGGTATAAAGAGAGGCTATCTCAAAATCTTTAAGAGCACAAGTCCCAAGTCAAATATCTTAAGAACAAATTTACTTTTTTGAATGCATTTAATCAAACCTATATTACTAACAGAATATAAAAATAAATGACGTTTGCATTCCAATATACATAAGTACATTGACGTCGGCCAACAGACACTTTACACCTCTAGACTTAAGTCCCGCATAAACAACAAAACAAATATTCCTAAATTCATGTTTAAATTCCCAACCATCTCCAAGATTATGCAGTCCGTCCATTCTGCATTCAGAGAAATACCAAACCCAACCCTCCTCGGCCAGCCTAGGGAATCACGTGCTTACCTCCGATTAAGCCTGTAAATTTCCACAGACGAAACCAAATACAAATTTGAATCCGCATGCATTATTGATGTCCAAATTGTCTTCTTGTCCAGAGCCACACTGACTATGACTATACTCTGTATAGATAGACACTTAACGTTCTTGTTTACACGATGCGCGCCGGTCGTCGTGTGTACAAACTACCTAGGCGCACATCAGTCCATTAGACATGCAAGGATAGTAGAGTAGCTGGCGCCCGGGTCCAGGCCACCCACTCTTCTCCCCAGAAAAAGAAAAAAATATTCCATTCGATCGAATTTATTACCGCCGGGCTGCCTTGAAGCTTAATTCTGGAATTCTTTTGCACTAGCATAGCAAAAGTCATGAAATTTACTGTCGCAACATAAAGTTGCCAAAGTAATTGCTTTCAAGATCTCCTTCAAGACGTTTTCGAGCAGCATCCACCCAGCAAGGATACTATCATCTTGTCTGTTGGAGTTTTTTCCTCCCATAAAACAGGCCGATAAAGTAATAATTTTCGTCAAAACTGTTCCAGGTATGCCATTTCGGATACACGTGTGTATTTTTGAGTGTGTGTGTGTGTAGCTGAATGGGCTGGGTTCGCACATCCACACACAGCCCGCACCCGGCCACATTTAAATTAATTATTAAACTCAATTCATTTCAATTCGTTTCATCCCGGGTTTTGGGCTTTCACAAGTGAGTAGCAGAACATGCAGTTAAATCGATTCCCCGGTTTTATTTAAATTCCTTCGTGCATCCATCCTCCCTGTCCCGACTGATGATATGAAGCTGCCAGCTCACTATACGTTCCCTATAACGAACGGACGGCTTTTGAGGAGCACATTACTATAAAAAGCTCGTTGCGTGGGGTTGGTTTGGAGCTTTTGCAGAGCTTTTGTGATTCTTTTGCCAAATTTTCATTACACCCTCAATAAATGATGGTTTTTCATATAACGGGAGCAGCATGCCACTAACACAAGTTATATCCCAGAGGGGTGCGAAAAGCCATTCGGGTTAATTGTGCACGATAAGTGTCGTGTCCTTGTGCGGGAATCGTTGACGGCAGCAGCGCAGCGGTGCGGTGGTGGTATTAAAATGGGATTTGTATCTACAAGTCCGACACAAATTTAAGGAGATTTTTGATATCAGGTCCTGCTTTTCGGTTTAATATAACAATTCCGTTATTTTGTTGTTTTTGTTTGTATATTTTTTTTGTGGTAAAATTGGAATGTCCATGGAGCAAAGGATGCTTCAGTGTTTATTTGAGTGGATTACCAAGTTGGTTGATGCAGTTTGTTATCTCACCAACATTGTTTCGGGTTTTCAGGAAGTGTTTTCTGTTAATGGGATGATGACATCTACAATGTGAGGTCCTTGCTGTTGGATTTATATAGAACTTGAGCAGTTTGAGATTCTTCTATGCTGAAAGGTGGTTTTAGTATAAAAGAATTGTTCTTACAATTAAGTGATAATGATATCGAATAGATCTAGTGGTTTTGAAACGCCATTTAAAGGCAACATGGAATGTTTACAATGAATGCCAGAAAATATTGAATCCGATTCTTACGGACTATAATTTGAGAGATATTGGGTGGAATAAACGGTTATTTGATGACTTTTTGGAGCTAAGCTTAAAAAGGCCTAAAAAATGTCTGTCTGTCAGTCTGTCAATCTGTCAGCCTGTCAGTCTATCAGTCTGTCAGTCTGTCAGTCTGTCAGTCTGTCAGTCTGTCAGTCTGTCAGTCTGTCAGTCTGTTAGTCTGTCAGTTTGACTGTATGTATAAGGAACTGCAGCCTAAGCGGCTTAAGCGTTCCTCAGAGGGAAAATTTAAATTTTATTTTTAGGGTTAAAATAACGGTACCTGTCAAATAACCGTTTAGGAAATGCTTATTTTTCTCGAAAGCGGCTTCATAGATTTTGATGAAATTTTTTGAGAATTTTTTTGTTCATACTAGCTATCATTTGATCAAAACCAAATTCACGGGAAGAGTCTGTTAACGGTACCTTTCATATAACGTTTATATTTCTGTTAAATTTTATATTTGAGCAGATCTAAGTAGCCAAAATAATTCTGCATATCAAAATGTTGAATAACTGTTTTTAAATTTTTTAATCGCACGTTTTTTTAATAAACTCTAAAAAACTGCATACCAAAATTTCAAATTTTTTTTTACAAAAAACTTAAAAAAAAAACAATATTTTTTTTTTATAAATTCGTTATTATTCAACACATGTGGCATACTCCATTTTTACTAAAAACCGTTAAGTGTTGATTATTTGACACTTTTCCTTATTTCAGATAGTGTTATTTTTCTACGTTAAAGTTACGTATTTTTTAAAATTGTATTCTTAAACAATCACTGTGAAACCCATAAATTGTTAAACGGAAGTTTAAACCGAAATCAGAGTTCAAAAGTGAAACTGAGTCTTAGCGTTTAAGGATTGTACTAGAACATCCCTACTCCGACTTTAATCAGTCGTTTAAATTGTTCTTGCAAGCAAGACATAGTCAGAGCCTGAAATCTGATGCTTCTTAAAGCATTTAAGACCTCAAATTAAAAATATATCCTAAGTCCCCGGTAAAAGTGTTGCCCTGGGAAATGAAAGGCCTCACAAAATTTCTAGAAAATCCGGAATGTTAATCTTCACTAGCTGAATGCGATAGTCAGAAGAGACGCAGGTGTCACATTTAAAAAGTTTCGTTCAACCAGCGAAATATGAAATTAGTATTTCAATGAAACGAATGACAGATACTTCTCTTTATTCTTGTAAGTTTTTTTTTTATAATTTGTGCTTACCCAAGGGATTATTTATACACTTAAAATGGGTGCCGGATTTCGGAATTTGGCGTTATTTTACTTTATAAAGCGAATTAACGCCGAATGTCCATGTTCGGTTTTATTTCACTTTGCTAAAGAATGTACTCATGACTATCGGGAAAGGTCTATGGCTTTCGAATGAGTTTTTTTCTAAGCCTGGCATTTTTAATTACACTTTATGATGTTATCTTGTAGAAGCAATCAAACTCACCTCAAATTTTGACATGTTAAATCTTAAAAAGAAATAATATTCATTCTAAAGGCTAAAACACATTGTGAAAATATTTAAAAAAAAAATGTTACACATACGCCACAGTGTCCTATTTTTGGACTGTCAGTTTAGCAAACGCCCACCGCTGCCAAAGCTAAGAACAAATTCATTGAGAGGGATAACGTCGAATGCAATGAGAGTACTCAATTATACACGATGATAGATTCGGTGTCTTTAAGAAGTATACAGTGAATTGAGAGTCCTTCCACCAGCCTAACAATCGGCCGTAGAGAAAATGCATCTTCAGTCACGAGAACATTTGAAACAGGTGTCTTACAGCCGAGCAGTTCTTTCAGTATTGGCTGTTGACTTTTCATTGCTTATACAAAAGTGCAACTGTTGCACACGCTACCATGGCAAAATCGACCATTGCGACCAACGTCGATGTAAAGCAGTCTGTGTCAAGACCAGCTGAACGGATGGTGAAAACTGACACGCATAATTATATCGACCATTGCGGCTTTCGGCACTTAATTGAAAAAACAGTTTTGCGCAAAAGCCCTGCATCTCTCTGTCGTTAAGGTAAGGTACCTCAACAACAACGTGTCTTGATCTTTCTCTAAACCCTCGATTAAATACCCGACCAAATTTGTAACCGCAACACATTTCTATTATTACATGAATTGTTGTGTATTTAATGTAATTTAACATGGTAAGAAAACACGTTGAATTCCAAGTTCTTAATAATTGTTATATTTATTTTAACAAAAAGAAATCTACAAAATTTTCTTTACTTAACACGCGACGGAAAATGGAAGAGGACGGAGCTGCCGCATATTTCCAAAAGTTAGAAAAACCCTCCCTTCCATATTTAATTCAGATACATTTTTTTTGTTTACTTCATATTGCTTATAAGATAAATACTTGTATAATAAAATAATGAGTAACTATAACTAAATTATGTAAGTAACTATTTGTATACCAGGAAAGAAGGCTGCGCAATTAAACTTTAGTTGGCATTATGACCGGAATTGGATTTTCATTATTTAAAAATGCCGGAGAAGTTTGAATCAGACTTTCATCTGTGATCCAATTTCATTGGAATAATTTTTAACAATTTCTCCATTTTATTCTGAGGTACCCGGATTTGTTTCGGGTAGTAGGGGTACAGTTTCTTGCAATACAGGTTGTTTCGGTGTTTTCTCACCAATTTCTCTAATCTGATCGATGTGCGTGTTCCATACTCTGCCATTATCTAACTCAACAAGATAGTGTAATAACCTTTCACTCTCTTATCCTGCAAAATCTCCATTTCGTATTTTTGTCAAAACAATCTCTAACGAAAACCCTCGCCCCTTTCTGAATAGTTCTTTTAGCTTTATTATCATACAGAAACCTGATTAGTTGATGAATGTGGAGTTATTCTATAATGTAGCAAATATTTTGATAGATTGAAATGTCTGTTTGAACTGTTGCTCTGCCATGCATGTAATGATTTATTGTTTGTCTGGACATACCTTGCTGCCAGCGCAGTACCCTAGCAAAAGTCATTTTAGCTGGTTCCCATCAGGAAAAAATATTCTTTTGAGGCATTATTTACATAGGTTTTCAATGTAGACGTCCATGTTGGGTCACCAACAAAACTTTTGGGCCAATTGCTTCATTTTCACCACACCGAAGTGTGTTGAATGAAGTTCATTTAAAACTGTTTGTAAAGAATCTAGAATAACAATTCCTTGGCCCCTCATCAAACATCCGCGTTGAATTGAAAACTCATTTTGGTTGATGTTAAATCGAGTTTTTCGCTGAGCTATTATTATAAAAACTCTGACTAGATAATTTTACTTGCATACAATTTTTTAACAATAAAATTGATTTTCTCGAAAATGGCTCTAACGATTTTGATAAAACATTCAGGGTACCTACTACTTTTTTACAATAAATCTTTCAGTTGGAATTAATTTTTCGAAATTTGTTCTAAAAAGGTACCTCTCATAATACTTGTTTTTTCAGATGCAGTTTTATCGTAAACCATTATTCCCACTTCAATAAAACTTTGCACACAGGAAGTCATTTATAATTCAATTAATATTGCATTTCAAAATTTTCAATTTTTCGATTTTTTTATATATTCTAAAAAAAATTGGTTTTCGAAAAATAATTTTTCCAGATCAACACTACAAATATTCTTATAATGACATGCTAACAAAAATTTAAATATTTTTTCGAAAAGTTTTTCAAAAATACGAATTTTTAAAAAAACTGGTCGAACGATTTTCAATTTTTTTTTCGTCGAAAGACATTTAGTTTTCAAGTTTTATTGCATAAAAAGATTTTCCGAGAAAACTCTTCAAGTAATTAAAAAAAAATCAAAGAATTTTCGAAAAGAATTTAATTTTTTTATTTTAATATATGTATATATGTTACCGGCAAAACTGTTTTTCAGGCAAAACTAGTTTTGCCTAAGTGCATTAAAATAACGTAGTCGATTCATCGACTTTATTTCCTTCGAAGCGGAAATACGACCGACCATACGTTTTCTACATTATTTCCTAAATTCAAGGAAATTCTGTCGAAGACAAAAATTGGCAATAAAAGCCATTTATAACCTATAAGTATAAGTCCCAAACAAACAAACAAAAAAATTAAAGAATGTTAATATTAAGAAGGTATGGTGGGGGGCAAGCTGCTCCCCTGCAACCACCAAGCTAGGGCTCACTATAGGATTTGCTGGGGGGAAGTATGTCGCCCATACCTACCTTATACTGATAGGGAGATAAATTCTCAAGAAATTTCTTTGCACAATGATTCGGTTAAAACGCCGAAATTCTGATCGACATTATTACCAATTTTGTTGAAAATAGAGTCCACTTAAAATAAAATTGAAGTTCGCCTTTATTTCGCTTTTTATGGAAATTAGATTGAATCGACCTTATTACCATTTAGCTGATTGCACGGCCATGTTCATCCTAGTTTTACCTAAGTGTGTTAGGTTGTACTAGTTTTGCCTAGGCAGAACTAGTTCAACCGTTTTGCCGGTAACACATATACATACATATGCAGCCACTAAACAATTATCTAGCATAAGGACAAATTCTTGCGATCCAGTCGTGCAATTTATTTTACACAAATTTCATTTGTTTAGAAATACACAAATCGTCTGAGCCACAAATCTCTGCACACATTTGTATATGCCAAATATGTGTAAATATACCGAAACACAAGCAAAATTTTTTGTTAGTCTCAAAATAATATACACACATAATTTTTTATTTGTTTTCTAACTCTTCGGTGGATATAGAATTGTCATCGCAGAGAGGAATCACCATCGCATTGACAAGAGAACTGCTTTTATCAGTGATTAAACCGCAAGTGAAAGCTACGCTACGTGTCAAAGCAGCACTTTTTTAAAGTTGCAAGTCCTTTTGAATAATATAAGTAAAAGACTTGAACGAGATTCTTCACCTGTATCCTTTGATATCTATCTATTGAGTCACGGCCCCAACACTACACCAAGCGTGGACGGTACTGCCAGACCCAGATGATGTGCTACTAGGAGAGTCAATACCTCTCACGATAGCGGTAACGTCTAGTTGTCGGGTCGTTCCACACCCCCGATACGTATTCTCAGTCACTATTAAGAATCGGTTAATATTTCGGATGCGATCCTCCTGATAATATTTCAAATGTGATTTAAGACATTTGAAACATAAACCTCAAAACTTTAAAGACACACAATAAAAAATTGTTTTGAAACAAAAATACATATAACCTACACCCAAGTTTCGTCTAAACACTCATCAAAAACTTCAGAATAATAGCTGAACTAACAGCATTTCCTCTCAGCAAGTTAATATCATATCCACACAAATAGTTTCAACAAAAGTCCTTGGAATTCTACAACAAAAATGACATCCTTCATTGAATTTTCAAGTCAGCAACTTGGGAGGCATATAACGCACCACACACATATCTAGATCTCAACGTCCGTCCACACACGATTTATTACAATTTAATTCTCACCCCCCTCACCGAGGCAACAAGAAACTAAAGAACCGCAACAACTTTCGCACTTTGAATTCCGAGAAAGCATTTCCGGTTGAATATGACTGCCAAGACTTATACACAATTCCCTTACACTTTGACTCCTTACATGGGGCAAAAATAAAAGGAAGTCCCTAACATGCTTACCAAAACCCGCACCAGACTCAGCGAACTCCAAAAAACTTGGACCGTGATCCATTTTTAAAATAAAAACATACAGAAGAGCTAGAGGTTTGTGTACTTTTGAATCTGAAAAAGGGTCTTTTTGAAACCGAAATCCGCATCCTAGTCTCTACGAAGTAATGTCTCTGGACTAAAACCAGTCGATAGGAACAGCCTTACCCTATGGGATTGGTTATAAAATCTCGATTGATGGTGCCGAGATTTTTTTCTTTCGTTTTTGGGTTAAAGGAATTATCAAAGCATTCATTTATTCCCCAATTCAAGTCACGTGCAAATACGTCCATTACCACGGGTGGGTGCTGCCATGCTACCCCCCTATCTCCTCAGGACGACTGTAAGGACACAAATTTATTAGTTTTCCACATAAATTTCCAGGTTATACATTTTCAATGAGTCCCTTCTCTCAAGAGCAAGACCGATAAACTTTAATGGAGCCCCGATTAACCCCTCCAAACTAATTTAATTACAAAAGAGGGTTGAAGTAGGTACATAGCCAGGCCATACATATAGAAGACGAGATGAAGAAGGAGCCTTTTAAAACAATCTCGTCGTGGTTGGCCATAAAAATATTTACCAAATGCATTCGCACAGATAGCAGCAAGAAGAGTGCTAGAGAATGATATTATAGCCTGCGAGATGCTTAGGGAGATACTTTGACATACTTATGGCTTTTTTTTGTTTTTAAAGGGTTTTTGTGTTTTTAAAGGGTTCGGGTGGTGCGGTGGTGTGGTAGAGAACAGACTTTTGCCTCGCCGAAACAATAGGAATCAGTTGCCAACTTAAGTGGCGGTGGCCAAGCAAATATACATATCCTGCTCTTTAGGAGAGTGTCCTTGAAAGCGCTCCCACATGTATATTATGGAGGCTTTTTATAGTCTATATGACTCTGGTGCAATATTGTGGGGAGGAGTGGGAAAGGGGAAAATAAATGCAGACCGCAAATGAGATTGCACGCTGGTGTTGTGCTCGTGTCGTTTGCGCTCCGGAAATGGCAAACAAAATGAGTTTCCTTTTTGGAAAAGTGGAAGTGGCATGATGGAGTGGGTGTAGTTTGGCTGGAGGGTATATTCCATAGCAT
Source organism: Platycheirus rosarum (assembly GCA_963971375.1). Lineage (NCBI taxonomy): Eukaryota > Metazoa > Arthropoda > Insecta > Diptera > Syrphidae > Platycheirus > Platycheirus rosarum. Next base: position 34,772,428 of record OZ020510.1, on the reverse strand, counting down.
AGAGTTTATTTCCAAAAATGTTCTGTGCTCAGCACACAAATTGTTTGGGAAGTAGGTCGCCAGCAGCTGCAACGGGCTAGCCAAAAAACGGAGATGCATGGTGTAGATGCCCGCATTCTTGGGGGCACAGTCAGATTTCGCAGACGATTGAGAGGCTCTTGCCACGGCTGGCCGTTTGCAATGAGAGCAGCAAGGATATTACTGGAAAAAAGCCCAGCACAGCACTACAATACTACATTGCACTGCAGTAGCTTCAAAGGAACGTATCGTGGAGTTCTGTGTAAAGGTTCAGTGGGGCATAACGAACCCATAAACACCGACCACAATGCACATAGCCAATACTAAACTAGACACAAACGCCAGCGCGACTTGTAAAATGTAGGGGAGAATGGGGGTAATTTGGTTCTTAACAAAATTTCAAATCTTGAAAACCAATGTTTTAATATGAACATTTGTAAGCTTTGTTATAAAGTTGAGTTGTCGAATAATCTCAGGAAATGCTTTACTGGGCTACATTACATAAAATATGTTAAACCTTTTGACCAAACTTTTGCATAAGGTAATTTCTCCCGTTAGTTTCTTCATCTAATAAAAGACATTTCAAATTTTTAGATCAGCCGTTCCGAAATCCTAACCTCGATTTTACAACACTAAAAACCCAACTGATGCCCCATCTCCCCTACACCTCAACACAGCATCAAAACTCCAATAAGGTGAATGAAGCCCTGTCCACAACACAACATTATACGTATGCTTCATGCCACTGCCACGGAGATGATGCCATTGAATTTTGTGTGCAGAAGCATCGGAGCCATCTGCATAGGATATCAGCCTTTGGATGCCTGCAGGCCGCATCATCAGCATCTCCACATCCAAGTGTTGGTTTGTGTAAATGTTTTGAAAGCGACAGGATATTGCATATTTACTTAACATGGGAAATGGACATAAATGAAAAACGGCCCTTTTTCTCTGCCAATTTCGCCCCCCAACCCATATATGCTGATGGGGTTTTGACCTGGCCACTTGCGCGCCCCCAAAACACCATCGCCTTTGCCATTATACTATTGCAACTATTGTTGTTGTTGTTATTCTTGTTGTTGCTGCCGCTTCTTCTACCACTCAAACTGTTCATCATATCCTTTAGGACGATGACGATGATAGTAATGATGATGCAGCAGGAGAAACTAACAGTAGCGCATACCATGATGATGGCAATATTGGCTTTGGTAACAATTTGTGAGTTCTGATGCCTGTGACCAGAAACAGGAGCTATAGATAGAGAGCACCAGAGAGATGTGATGATTCTTACTGTTCCAGGACACACGGTAATGCTAGGATCCATACTGTACTGAAAGTGATGATGGTAATGTTAGGTACTTTGTGGATATGTAACAAGAGCTTGTTTGATAAAAGATGCGGGTTTGTAGTTATTAGTTGAGATACTTTTAGGGCTTAAGGAAGGTTTGCATACGTTTCAAATGGATAAGGATGTAATGCAATGTTTGTTAGTGTAAAAGTCGAGTGAGATGGGATAATACAAAGTATAAGCTCACCTTAATGCAGAAATAAATATAGAAGAACATGTTAGGAAGATTTTTTAATTGCACTTAAGTGGATCTATTGGGGCTGAGTTCAAATACCCTTTATTCATAGACGAATGCGCTTCAAATGGAATCTTATTAGGATAATTCAGATGTCGGAGCTGCCTTATTATATCTTATTGATGCAGATAGCAGATATCAGGAATAGATATCTGTTAGCGTAATTTAAATCCCAAACTAAACGTGGGTGTTTTGCGGGAATTGTGACGTCAAATTTAAAAAAAAAGTGAATTCAGTCGCCATGAATTAAAAGTGCCGATAGAATTTAGATCAAATGTGTATATGAAGTTCAATCTGTTTACTGACAAACACTAAGTTAGAAGATCTACAAGCATATACTGTAGTAGGGTGAGCAGATAAGAATACGAGGAAAATTTTGTCAAATAATACAAGAATGATGTGAGGCATCAAATTTATTCTGACTTTATTTTGAAGATTCATTCATTCCATTTTGTCTGAAACAACAACCAATTCAAATGACTTCCTCGGCTTCGCAGGAAGTACTTTAGGCCATCCATTCAAAGTAATTCTTCGGTCCAATATAAACATTGTTATTCTAGCGGTTCGAATATTGGCCGTAACCCGCACAAAATAGTCGGATTTTTAATTAAGCTATGACCTGAGACAGTCTTAGGGGATATGTTGAGTCGCATTATCACGGCGGCACGCCGATTGATAAACGCTTGCAATGAGATGACATTATCGGACATTGAAGCTTTATGGCATGAAGCTTTATGCCTTGTTGCAACGATAGCCAGCTAACATTTTCTTTACCCGAGAAAATTGACGGAAACAGTGTCTCCTTTCTCATTTCGAAAAAAACTGATTCCGTTTACCGTAAGTCTAACCAAATAGTCAATCTTAATGCTGTGCTTGGTCGATAATGTATGAAGTGTGTTCCCAACACTCCTAAGAATCGGCAATCTTGCTTATTGAGATATGTAGCTATAAATAAATAAATTTATTGGCGCGACAGCTCCTTAAGGAGCCAAGGCCTAGTGACTTATACTCTCAACCATTCCTGTGTGCGTGTTGTTAATCTGCAAGAATGGAAGAATGGAAGGAATGGAGATATGTAGCTGGTGAGCCGGAAATTAGCCTTGTCCGGCTAAGATTACCAGCAGCTAATTAGCGAACTCACATCTTTATCTATTTTCTTCTGGCTTCAGTTTTTGCGTTCTTCAATTCGGATGAACGGTGTTGAATCGACAATTTGAGATACCCTAGGATAGATCGATAGATAGATATCTTTCTCTGTTTTAGGCTTAAAAAAGTGTACTTACTCGCAAGCTTTTCTATGATGTGAAGGATTGCGTGCGCAAATTGACTTGGATATTCTATATTTTTTGTTTATAACTTATCACACGATTGATAAGCATTCGATCCTAGAAATCTGGACAGTTCTTTATGCCATTCCTTTATTTTTGTTTTCCCATTTTCTATTTCATATCCTTTATTTCCATCTGCTTAAAAAAAATCTTTTCCTATTGATCTTAAAAAAAAAATTCCAAAGTGATAGATGACCGATACTTGTTATCAAGGTACGTTTTGCGATTTTCATTTTACTGTTTTCCTAAGCTTGCAAAAATTCCTTTTGAAACTTTTGCCCTACAGAAACTTAAATATGCCCTATAATTGTTGACAGTTAAGTTTTAATCTTTGAGTTGGTCTTTCCCACTCTTGTTCTTATTGATCGCATTGGGCGATCCGGAATCTGGGTACTTACAACGCAACATTTTCATTAAACTCTCCACAAAAGTATTTGATTCAACACTTTTCGATTAAGTTTGCCTAAAGCTTCCTTCCTAAGCGCTGTATTTACATTCTACGTTGTTACATTCGTCCGTTGTCAACTGTTCCCGTACAACACATTTGATTTTTTCTTTGCTTTGACTCTAACCAATGATGGTTATGTTATCTTAGGTGACTTCAATCTGCCTAATTTAATTTTGTCAACTTCTGAAGAAAAAAATAGATTTTTCACAGTCTTTTAAAGCCTGGCCTTTTATCAAATCAGTTGTTTCCTTCGAAATTTAGATAGAAGAAAGCTTCTTCTCATTTTTTTTGTCGGGGCCTATAACTACTTGGTTTTTGTCTGTATCACAAGAAATACATTTTGGAAAACTTACTTGCTCAGCTAGGCCACTTATATCTTTTCTTTTTATTAACAAGATTCCAGTAAATGTTTTCTCCATATCGATCATATCGCCAACGGTCTTAAGCGGTCTCGCCAATTTATAAATTTAAAATTTTAAGAGAAATCTAATGTTTTTCTTCCTACATATTCAATCTGAACAACACCTCATTTAAACCCCTTTGAACATATGTTAAAAATTCGTGCTTTATTCAATTTTATAATGATATCGTTAACTTCATGAACTGAATGGCTATGAATATTTTAGAACCGTTCAAACTCCACACTTGTTTCTCTTAATATTAGTGAACTCAATGTGAGAAAGAATATCAATACTCTTAGATACCGATAGAATTTCTGCAAATCTCCTAAGCAATAAGCCAGAAGCCTTTGTAAGTATTTAATTTAACAACTTTGTTATCTCTTTGAATATATGAAGATGAACTTTGTTTATATAATATACCGGGTTATTCGCTGTTTGGAAATTGTAATCAATTATATCCATCGAGAGGTATAGCTGTATATGTGAGAGATGGTTTTGTATGTGAGTATTCTAAAATAGAAATGTCTAGTGCAGATGTATTGTCATTGTCGCTTTGTTATGAAGATGATAACTATACTTTGTTGTATATATATAGATTGCATGATTTTAGTAAAAGTATTTTTATTGATGAATTGAGCAATGTTCTTGGTATAATTAAGGCTAAAAATTTGATTTTATTAGGTGACTTAATATTGATATTTTGAATGAAATAGATAAAGACACGGAGAATTACTTATTTCTCTTGGCAGCAAATGGTCTTAAGAGTTATATAAACGATCCAACTCATGTGACAGAATCCACAAGCACTTGTATCGATCACATATTTGCCAGATTTTCTAATAAACATGATAAAATCTCTTATGTAAGGGTAAATGATATTATGCTATCAGACCATCACATGATTGCTCTCAATACATTTTCGAATACAACTTCAAAAATTAGTAAAAAATCACTTAAAAAACCTAAAAAATGCATTGATTACTTTTCATTATTGGAACTGTTAAAGTTTGAATTTTGGGAGCAACCCTTCCACTGCCTTTGAAGTATTTACGTCAATTTTACAAAATCACATATGCTCGTGTACTTATCTGTCATCTCAAAACTCAACAGGCAATAAGCATTTAAAACCCTGGATGACAAATGCATTGCTCAAACAGATTTCCAAGAAAAATATTTTGAGTGTTAAGTGTAAAAAACATCCACAAAACAGAAATCTTTAAAATTATTATTTGTCTTTATGTAAAACTATCAAACATAAGATAGAAGAAACAAGGAACAACTATTATACCAGTTTATTTGTGAAAGCAAATGGAAACATAAGAGAAGAATGGAAAGTGGTATATCACATTTTTGGTAAGGATTTGCAGTTAGCAGAAATAGATAGCTTACAAATCAATGATGTTTCCATAACTGACATAAACTCTATTGCAAATAATTTCAACGAATACTTTACGGAAATTTCAGATAAACTTAAACCTTCAGTTTTTCCTTGCTCAAGTTGTAATTGTTCATTACTTTCAAATTTAACATCTGATAGCATACAATCAAATAGTTTTGTGTTCAACTCCATAACTTCACGTGAAATTTATATGGCTATTTTATCATTGAAAAATAAAATTCGTGTACTACTGATGGTATTTCTAGTATCATACTTATGAAAATCGCTTTATATGTAGTCGATATATTAAGTTACCTATTTAACTTTAGTGTTGAAAATGGTTGTTTTCCTAAAAACCTAAAGTGTGCAGAAGTTATTCCTCTGTTCAAAAAAGGTAATAAAAAAAAGGTTTCGAACTATAGACCTTTTTCTCTGCTTCCGACTTTCTCAAAGCTTTTTGAAAAACTTATAAAGGTGAGAATAATTTCCTTCTTGAACAAAAATACATTTTTCAGTGATAATCAATTTGGATTTCGATCAGGAAAGTCTACTGAAGATGCCATTCTAGGGCTCTGTACGCAATTATATAGCAGTTTAAATTGCAAAAAAACTACCATGGCTCTTTTTCTGGACATGACTAAGGCATTTGATATGGTTTACCATGAGATTTTATTAAACAAACTGTATAATGCTGGTTTTCGAGGTGTTATGTTTAAATGGTTTCAATCCTACTCAAAGGAAAGAGAACAAAAAGTAAATATAAACGGAACTTTTAGTAATCCTCTTTTTCTAAGAAATGGAGTCCCACAAGGCTCCGTTCTTGGCCCACTACTTTTTTTAATTTACATAAATTCTCTTTTCAATCTTAAATTAAACGGTTCTCCTACTGCTTTTGCAGATGACGTAGCATAAACCTATCAATTTAATACTACTTTTTATTGCGTTGCCAAAATTGAAGAAGATTTAGAAATCCTAAGGACATGGTTTGCTGCTCATAATCTAATTTTGAGCGAGAAAACTAAATTAGTAGCTTTCAACATTTCTGATAACAACCTTTTTGATTATAACCTTCGCTTTCATGCAATTGTAAACAATTTTGCTTACCGATTCATAAATGTGGTGAACGCAATTTCCATTCTGATGATTTATGTTCCGATAGTTGCTTTAAAATTGAGTCAGTGATGAAATTAAAATACCTGGGTGTTTTAATCGATTTCAACTTAAATTGGAAGAACCTATTCGCTCTCTGAAGTCGTATATGATGTTAGTTAGTCGTAAAATGTACCTAATAAAACCATTCTGTTCAAAAAAAGTTTTAAAAATAATTTATCACGGTCTTGCTCATTAAAAGCTTCAATATGGAATTTCTAGCTGGGGGGGATCTTATGCGAATACTTTCAGACCCCTCATGATAGCTCAAAAACATGTTATAAGAATAATTTGTAATAAAAGTCGTTTGGCTGAAAGTTGGCCGTTATACAGGGAATTGCATTTCTTACCAATAAGACATCTCTATGTTTTCAAAGTTTTAAGAGAGTTCTTTAAACAAAGTGGCAATATTCCATCTAGAAACTCGCAGCTTTACAGTCTCCGTATAAATAACTCGCATCTTGTTAACGTACCATTTGCACGAAGTACACACTTCTCTCTTTTTTCACAGTTACAGCTCCAAAACTTTTCAATAAATTGCCGCTATCTATAAGACAAACTACTTCATTTAGTTTATTTATGAGAAAAATTAAAGACTGGCTATTCACACATGAGTATGAATGTATTGAATCTTTTTTAAGACCCTTATCCTATTAAAAAAAAATGGTAAATACTTTTCGTTTAAGATTAAAGTATATTATTTTGGTTTTGTTAAGTTTATATTTTGAATTAATAACTTTTTTTTCTATTGTTCACTCTTAATTTTTTTTTTAAATACTTTTATACTGGTTGCCACCCCACATCAGATATTTATTTGAATTAATTTTTATAATCGTGTCATTCAACACTAACTTTCATAGTTACCGAATGTCCGCATCTCATTCAATATTAAAACATTTATTTTTGCATTTATAGTTGTAAACTTGTATGAATGAATAATAAAACTATCTATCTATCTATCTATCTATCTAATTTTCTCAAGAAGTATTCGATTCCTTTTGGAAAGACTCATTTATTTTCCCTGTTCATAGAAAAGATAGTAAAAGAAAAATATTAAAACTGCTGTCTAATAGCCAAACTACCGTTATCCCAAAGCTCTTTTAATTCTCTTCTTTCATTCCATTGCAGCAAATTTTTTAAACCATAAACACAGACCAACCCTATTTCGTGTTTTTGACTCTTAATATCTTTTAAATAGTAAACGACGAAGATTTGGTATGTAACCATAAGCACTGTTTTAGCGCAACGTTTGGTAAGATCTGAAACCAAATTATCTATGCTTATGGTTTTCTTCTTATTACCTTTGGAGACTCACAAGGTAACCATCTTGATCCGCTTCTTTTCATCAAACCATTAATGATGTTCAAAGTGTCATTTCCCCCTCTGACCTTTAGATCTACCCTTATGATATCAAAATTTTGAAACTTGTTTCTTCTCTTGAATCTTCCCTTCCGATTAGATTAGATTCTTTTATCGTTTGCATGGTCAACTAATATCTTTCTGGAACTCGAAGTGTGGCACGTACACACTTTCACTTGTAAATCAGTAGTGTCCATTATATGTATGTACGTGATCTTGGTATTTATATTATCTGACAAGAAGTATAATTTTTGTTTTCACTTTGATCACATTATTTCCAAAGCCTATTTATCCATTGGTTTCATAAAAGGTTGCTCGAAAGAGGTTTTTGAGCATTATATAAGCTAAATCAATTTTCTTACTTTCGTCATAATCATTCTTTAATACGCTAATGGCTAATTTTGTTTGGTCTCCTTTCCATAATTAATACCAACCACTCACAAATGATAAAATCTTTGGTGCGAATACTTCTTTGCTTTTCCTGGTGTTAGTTACAATTGATCCATCGTTTAATCTTACTTCCTCTATGAAAACTGTTTATTAAGGAAATTGCTGATACATTGTTAGCCATCAAATTATTACAACCTCTATACAACAGAAATCAATTCTAGAAGGACCGGAGATACCTTCTAGAATTGATTTCTCTTGTAACCTTAGATCGATCCCTTTCTTCCCTTTCCTTACTCACCTCACCAATTATGCCTATTTCAGTCCTACAAATAAGTAAAATCATGTCTTTCGCAAACTATTTACAAAATATTTTTGACTTCAACGGCAGTTCTTCCTCACTTCGAAAACAAATTGCACGACTGGATCGCATTTACTTGCTCTTTTGTGCGGTCACAACGAAAATATTTTAAATTGAAATTACTAAGGCTACCTACATCTTATTGAATATCAATTTTAGTTGTAATAGGTTATTCAGTTCACGAGAAACTCTAATAAAAAAAACGGTCCTATTGAAAGTACCGTTTTAGCCCACGATTGAAATTTTTTGTTCAACAAAATATAACTCTAATCTACAATAAAAATATGTAGGTAATAATAATGGTCTTTCTTAATTTTGACAAACGAATACCCGTTAAATTTGCTGCTGCATTATTTCCAATAAAAAGCGCTTTATTCAGTGCATATCTTAGGGAACGCCCTTATCAACTTAAACGGTCCCATCAAGCAATGAAGTCAATAAGTCAATGCTTCTTCTCATCTTTATACGTACCCGACTTTCTTACTTATTTTTTGTATCTACAAATCATGAAAGAAGGTTGTATTGTTCTATAGTACTGCTCTATATCTGGCCAATCGGCTTCTCTGCGAGCTTGCATGTGACGAACAACAAAGTTATCCGTTAGAGACTTAAATGATCCGGCTCAAAGAACCAAAGTGATTTTTCTTTTTCAATCACTTTTAAACTTAAACTATCCACTGACGATGAGTTCTCCCTTATCTTCTGACTACTTCAGGTATGGCCCCGAATACCTTGCTTGTTAGCCCTTTGAGTTTCTTTCTTTCAACGCCATACCATGCCATACTATTCGGTGTAATACTCTTCATCAGCCGTGTGTTGTAATTCATGCAAATATCCACCAATGATGGTTTGCATCAATTGGATCGATTTGAATCTCTGATAATAATTTGAACGTCCAAAACCGCTGCCCCATAGAACTAAAACAATAAAATTCCCTACAAAAGCTAGCTAAATCAATCAAAACTAAACTGCAAAATGAACCTTAAAATGTGACAACAGTTAACAAATTGCAGGCAATTTCTTCCAGATCCACCCAGTACTTCAGATCTCACTTCCCACAACCTCATCAAACAATGTCTTCTAAATCATGGTGAACCTTTTGAATGCACATTAAAAAAAATAACTTAAATACAAAACTTTTAACTCGCAAAACTTTTCTGTTTAATACCGAGTTTCAGCGAATTCACACTGAGTGCACAAAAGCAAAGACACACAACAGTGCAACAGCAACTATTGTGTCGGTTGTGGCATCCACAAAACTCATATCCAATGAGTTAATTTGAATTCGCGCATTATAGCCTCCGCCACACAGCTCTCCCCGGGGTGCTCTCATTGCCCCTATATCCTTGGGGAAGGATCTAGAAACTACAGTATCCCTTTGTTTAATTGTAATTTTCAGTTGTAGTATCCTTGCCACTGCTGCGCCTCGCCGCGCCACACCGATATAACGATTTCGATGCGCTTGCCGCTCCCACCAGGGACGACGCATATAGAACAGGCAAAACAGCAGAGACCCCGTAGTGCCCGCATTATCATTCGTAGTGCAACGTCATTATCACAAAATGAAGCGATTGCAACTGAAAATGGCAATAACATCGGTGGCCCCATAAACGCGCAAGCCACTCAACCGAGCAAGGACCATCTAAGCAGCGTGTAGCACCATCTATGAACTTTATTAATAACGTTTTCTGGTATATAACGGCAACAACGGTGCACTCTGAGCGGGCGAGGTGAAGCGGAAAGGGATGTTGTTGCCATTTTGGTTATAGTTATTTTGTTGTTGTTGTTGTGTTGTCTTGATATCCTATCCAAGGAAATATGAGAAGGATATGAAATATTTCTAAACCCATTAACACAATAAGATGGATGTTCTGTTGTGTTTTCGAGTTTCTTTGAGTTTTTTTTCTTTTTTAGCTCAGTGGTTTTGTGTGGTGTTGTATATGCCAGATGAAGTATGGCAGAGAGGGTGTAGTCGACGTATAGTTGTCAATGAGTGAGAGTATGGGTGTTCAGAGTTTCATTGAAGTTGACTGCTAAAGATGTTTATTTACAGACTGCTTAACACAAATAGTTACATTGTAGTTAAAAACGGATTAAAATGGAAAAAAGGTTGTTGAACTTTAAAGGAGTTTTTAGGTTTTTTTTGTTTTATTTTTGAAAATTCATTTCCTCCGATTTAATATTGAAGAAGTCCTGACTCATGTTATAAATGCAAATGTGAGTTTGTTTGTTTGTTACGTTTTTACGCCTTAACTCCTGAACCGATCATCATGAAATTTCGTACAGACAATATCAGGGGTATAGAAAAGGATATAGAGTACCTTGTATACCGAAATAATAAATAATAATAGAAAATCCATAACAACCCACTTAATCAGCCCTATCACAGATTCCATCGTAACAAATCTCCGAATGGATTTTTAGGCTACGAACCACCAATAATTTGTGTTCACAGAATCCGAATGGAATCGGAAAAAAGGATTCGCTCTCATTCTCAATTTCGATATCAGATGGTACGGTCAAATCACCTTCAATAAGTGCTGTGTTGAGATTTGTGAAAGATACCAAAATCTACGAATTTCGTAGCAGATTTTTCATTAAAAATCGATTCTGTGATATATTTTTCGGGATTCGTAAAACATTTTCGACGAAGATGGAATCTGTGATAGGGCTGAATAATATTATGAGAACTTGATGTACACTCCTAAAGATATGCAACACTCTTAACTCTACTCAAATTACTATTTTTATGAAAATAAATTTATCAATTTGAAATTAAATTCGATCCCAGCATCTAGAACTTACTTGGGAGAAAGAACTAGTGGAGGAATCCTTTATGGATTCAAAACGGATCTCGGCATTTACGAAAGTAAGTTTGAAACCTACCGAAATTCAAAGTACGTACATGACATGAATTGAAAAAAATACATATACTTCCGTCATATTTGAACTTTGAATTGTAATCATTGGGATTGTGCTTTCGGGAACTAAGGGAGCTGATAACATGTAGTGATAGTGCAGCTTCGAATTAGCTTCGAATATGCTACCTATCTGAATGCTAGAATTCTAAACCCCGAAAATAACTTAGCAGACATGGAGCAGAGATCAAAAGACAAACTTAACAATACCGAAGGGTATAAGATAATCTGCAACTCTTTTGGTCTAAGATTGCAAAATGTAACCAGTGTAAGAGCCCGATTTGGAGAACACACATTTGTTTGGGGGCCAAGGCAATTCTGTCATCGGCTTTAGTTTTATAGGAAGTGAATGGAGTAAATACGTCACAGACTTTGATGTAAAGCAAGAACCTTTTTCTGATCAGAAACTGTTAATAAAACAGTAGAAATCAATGGTGCTCCTTTCAAAAATTGTACGGAATAAAAACACAACGTTCTGATCCCAATTAGTGTCTTAATGGAATCCTTCAATTCAGTCAAATTCCTGGGTTTTGTTTTGTACACCTCCTGATCGACATAACCCCACATCACCTGGTGCAGTCAGGTCAGGTGAACTTGAGGGCCAGCGAAAAGTGGAGCTCCTGGAAATTAATTTGTTTGGGAATTTGTGTTGGAGCTCCGCTATATATATTTGCTCGAACTAAATGCTGTTCAATGAGATACGTCTGAAGCGCAGTTCTTGGTTTCCAGAACAGTTACAATGACAGTTACTGTTACACCGTTTTCTTCAAAGAAGTATGGCCCCACAATACACCTTGATGAAACTGCGCATCACACAGTGACTCGTTCTGGGTGCAGTTAAGTCTCATGGAGCATTTCTGGATTATATGCACACCATATACGACAATTTCACTTCTTTGCATTGCCGTTTAGATCAAAATGGGCTTCATCAGACATTAACAAACAATTATTCAATGTGCCTCATAATGGTCCATCTACTCATGGGAGTTTCAACAAACTCCCGTGTAAAATCCCTTTGGACAGAAATGACGGACTGCAAAGCATGAAACCGCTGCACTATCTGAATCCTTTTTTCAGTATCCCAAGCATTAATTTTGATAAATCTAAAGAGTAATCTGCAAAATAAAACAAAATAAGACGATTACTCACACAGACAAATAGTTATTACATTTTATTTTTGTAGCACGATTCGTGCTCCACCCTGTATTTCATAAATCTAATGGCAGGCTTGCTAGAGAATTGTCAGGGTATTCCAATAATGACTTCCGAAGTTCGACAGTTGATAGCGGCTATCTTGTTAAAGCTACATCTGTCAAATTGGCTGTCATTTATTCAATCTGTTTTGCCAAAAGATTACCATAGATGAATATGAGTGTTCTGTTCGGGCAACGATCCGCGCGTTTCGCCCATTATACGGTCGACATAATTGTCTTACCATTTCTGGATGAATGGGTATGTGAAGACACAATATTGTTGTATTTGGCACGATAACAATCCAAGAGTGTCCAATGCATCCCGATAGATTCACTGTTTGGTGTGGATTTTGGGCTGGCGGTTTCATGGGTCCATATTTCTTTGAGAACGATGTTGGCCAGGTCAGCGCTATAGATCGATGATTACCGACTTCTTTTGGCCTGAATTGGATGATATGAGCACCAAAGACATCTGGTTTCAACAGGACGGTGCTACGTACCACACAGCTCATGCCACATTGGACATTCTGCACGAGCGATTTGAGGGGCAGGATCATCTCACGTGGAGGTCATGTGAATAACTGTCTGTGGATAACAAAAAAATCTTCACAGAAGTTGTCAGGAATATGAGTGGTTTTTAAATAAACCTAAACAACCAAAGAATCCTCCACGTTACAATGAATAAGGTTAAAGGAGAGGGGATAAGTGATCAATTCAGACGATATACCCTCAGATTTTCTAGAAAAACATGGAAAACTTCCGTACTGGATGGCTCCCTGTTCTCATCTGCAAACGTTTTGGTAATCCAATGTCATATCAGTGTAGGGGAAGGTACCGGCGATATTCGATGGCCGTTTGCAAAAAATTAACAGGTGCGAGTTAATTGGATCATAAGAATCAGAACAGGCTTTGACTCTCTGCTAGAGCAAGGTGAATGAAAAAGGGCGTTATATCTAAAAAGAAAACTCTACAAGACAGTTGTTCTTCTAGCGCTTACAGTTCACAATGTTGGACAATGATCATGACATATGCTAATTGACAGTACCTGCAATGAACATGGTTACCATTAAAGTAGAAGTACCCAAGCTTGATCGAATAAGGAGCACGAAAATTTTAGGAAGTATTTGCCTTAAGAATACCTAAATCTTGGACAAAATAGAGCATGAGCAGAGCATCTAACATGGCACGTTCATGTAGAACGAAAATGCAGTGATAGTGTTGTATTTTGGCCTGGAGCTCGACAAAATAAACTCAATCGCAATTTCAAAATAACACTTAATGAAACTCAACGCCTTCTAGTTTAAATAACGACAATTTAACTTATTCCACTTATTCGCAATCCAAATTAGTCTTTATACTTCACACTTTTCATTTAATTTAAATTCAATCACTTTTTACTATTGGTTCCGTTGCTTTCAATTCAATTTTTGAAAATAAACTAAACCGCTAAAAGACTTCCATTGGTTTATTTATACAAATTTACAGACATCTGGAAACTTTCATCTGACAAACTCTTTTCACTGGTAGAATCTAAGCTTTGGTTGTTTGTGCTTTCGTGTTCGAATTCGAACACAGTTTGTGTTGTGTTGAAAATTGTATCCTGCGGAAGTCATTAAATTGGAAACAAAATGTATCCTCCGAAATCACAATAGTATGCCACGTTCCAAAACTGTCGCAGGCGTATTTATTTGACCCCACAAGTGAAAATATCAAAAAATCGGAATGCCTTTTGACGTTCTCCTAAGTCGACCAGTGATGACTTACGCTATAGCTGTGTAGTGGGGAGGCTCTGGTCATAAAAATCGTTGGTTAAAGAAGAAAGGAAGAAGAAGATTCTATAAATTCAGAAAAGTCAATTAAATCGATATGGGAGTGCCCAAAAGTTGGGGTGTATTGAGGAAGATAGTGGCAACAACCGCATTCCGGCCCGGGCCTCATCCAACTAGTTCATTAATACATCCTGAATGTTGGCCGACGCCATCTAGTATCGCACTCTGTAGTCTACCAACCTTTATTTATTCCACAACATCTGCTTCGATGTAGATTTCAACAATTTCCTTTAAGACTTTTCTCTCGAAAGCGATTAAGAGCTCAGAGTTCCTTTTAGAAAGCACCCACACATCTCGGATCCGTATTTGAATATTGAAAAGACCATAGCCGTAGCTTTGTTTCTTATTGTAAAATTTTTGGATTTGAAGATAGACTATGATAAGCTCTGTTGGATTTTAACATCCGCCCGCGTACATCTTCATCCACAGCTGCAACTTTTGACCCAAGGTAGTTAAAGCAATACTCAAATTCTTTCAGTTCAATTTCACTGTCCTGATTGTTGGACCAGCAATTCTCGCAGACGCAGCCAATAATATGCAACCACAGGTTTTGTGCCGCCTGCTCGATTTAGATAAAGAAGAGCCCTTGATCCAACTTGCGAAAAAAATGCCTTTATTTCCTAGGGGAAAATATTTTGGAACAACCACATCGAAGAGAATCACCATCAGTAAACAGCGCAGAAATTGTATTCCAGTCTACTTTAAATTTAAGTTTTATTTCTTTATTTCACTAAATGTAGAATTGAGCTCAAGTAACGTTATTAAGTCGCACTGCACGAATGCGGAATGTTTTGAATTCTTTTTCTAAGATACAGTCCAATTTGTGTTTAAAAAATCTCTATTCGGTTCTGCACTAAAAGCTAAAAACTAAAAGTTTCCTTTCAAAAGTTATAAAATAAAACAAAAATATAATTTTTTTGACACTTGGTGATTTTCAAAACGAACAATAATAATGTACTGTGCTAAAAAAAAATCATCAAAACTATGAATTTTAAACAGAATTTCATTTCAAGTGTAGTTCCGCTTTAAAGCCATTAAGTATCCAAAAATCATCTAACACCACTCTGGTCCTGGTTGAAAGTGGCCAACTAAAATAAACATCATCACCATAATTTCATCCACACTCTCCATGTTTTTTTGTTTTATAAAGTGTCGCTATCTTATGTCACTGGCTTTGGGTCTTCCACTTGGAGGAAGTACATAAATACAAGAACAGAAATAGTATTACAGCGCAATGTCCTGTGTGTCCTTTTTGCTGCCGAAAACCCATTTTTAGCTATACTGAGCTCATAAATTAACCTCTTCACTGGGAGAAAATGGGGACACAGCTGCAACAAGCGAAACGAAAATGCATCTCAGTTCCTTCGTTAAGTAATGACCATGTCCTAGTACCAGAGGAACAATCTAACCAAACTCAACTAACTCTATCCAACCCGAAGCAGGCGCGGGGTAAAGCTTACCTATGTTCACCTTTAATGCACTGCAAAAGGTACACCACGATGTCCACCTCAATCGTCCCAAAGTATGTACCGAAAAGTAGTTTTACTTCCCTTTCTACATGGAAATCGGAGTCAAAAAAAAAAAACTTACAGTTAGCGACTATTCCTCAGCAAAAAAAAAAGGAATCATGGGAGCCAACTAAAGGACTAGAAAGACAAACTCCCAACAAGAGAAGTGGACAAATTGTAAAACTGTACAGATATGTACACAGGAACAGGGCACACTAGGAGAGAGGGAAAAAAGAACTGTGTTCTGGTTACAGTTGAAACGCAAATGTAGCCATTTGTGGTGGACGGGTTAACATTTTCGTTTCCTAACCTCGACGACATTTTTAATTTTAGATTTCCTTTAGGGATGTGGTAAGAGCAAGTATCGCGGCGGAAATCCTTCCTTTCTGAACCTGTTCTTTGAAATTGCTTTATGGATTGTATTCCTAAAATAACTATGTTCTTATGTGAACCGCGAATAATCCCGGAATTTTGGTTTTTAGAAACGGCTCAGATTGAAGAGATTGAATATAGTGAGAGATTTAGTTCCCTTAGTCTTAGACATCTTTTTAGTTTCCCAGAAATTTTGAGTCCAACAATAACATACTGGCTGACAAACACAAATTCGAATACCCAAAAACAACACCATCACACATACACAAACCTAAAAACAGGATACATAGCACACTTGCCCCAAAGTCGATGTCCTGGATGGAATATTGGAATATATGAGTATAGCTCGTCCAGGACGATTAATAAACAGATAACAAGTCTGGCTTTGCCGGTCGTGTACGTGTCATCACCAGTGTGACCACATGCATGTGATAAAACCGAACTGATGGGTGGCCATGGCCATGCTTGCACCCTTCCAACAACTACGACCCAGCATCCGTCCGGGCCTGCAGTATGGGGGGAAACGAGGACATCGTCCTTGCAAATGCAATACACATATTCCACGCATACACCCCACTTACCACCCGTCCAGCAGACCATTTACTGCCAGAACCAGGATATTATTTAACCTGATATGAGTGGCGAAGTGTGCAACGAAATGGAAGGACTTACATGTGTTTTTTTACCCGAACGGACTCCCGCGCACATCCTTGTCTCGCCGGGCATTGGGACAATAGCGCGATTTATTACATTATCAATAAAGTGAATAAATTTTGAGGTTATGCGGTGTGATAAAACTGAACGAACGTGAACGGCAACGTGTAGCTGCAAGGATCCTTGTGGAGCTTTCAAACGCACTCTGGAATGGTGCACGATGGGCTGTTAATTAAAATAAGCATATCCTCCTCGTATACACACACATGGATAAGCACAAACAGACAAACACACTAACATCAGGAGAGTGCTTAAACGGATTTAGGGTGATGACGGTGTGGTGCATAACTGCAAAACACTGAAATGAAATTAATTGATTAAAATGCCAACATTCATTGATGCAGGATTGGGAGCTAAATGGCCAATATATATATAGGGTCAAAGGTGCAAACGGTTGGTCATTGTCATTTCGATTGGCCTATAGAGGAGGTGTTTGTGTTTGGGGGATTATTATAAAGCAGGCAATTTTTTGGAATTTTTAGTCGAAAGATTTAATTTAATTAATGCTAATAAAAATCTAACAGAATTTGCAGACATTGGCAATGATATGTAGTTTGAAGAGGATTATTTGATGGGGTGTGGCTAATTTGAGAAGGAATCCCAATTTCTGTTGAAAAGCTCTGCTGGTCACAAAAGTTAAGGTAGGCAGCTATAATTGCCGACAGTTTTCTGTGATTAAATCAAAATTGCCTCAAAGGCTATTCCGATATAGAGAAGTTAGGATTTCGACATCATGGCTGCCATTTTGTTTTATATTTTGTTCATTTTCCTATTTACATTTTTTAGATTTCATATCAAGTTTTCAAACAAGAAGTAGAAATAATGAAACCTTATTTCTTAGAAGGTCTTTATCTCTATCTTCTTAAATCAAAACCAGAAATAATTACGAAATTTTAAATTCTAAATTGGCGGATGTAAATGTTACTTTTTACGGAAATTAAAAACATATGTTAGTTTAGAGTTATATTTTGCTTAAACACCAAAAAACAGTATTGAGTTTATGAAGCATTAAATCCTGCCCGATTTCTAATTCCCCACAATTAAAAATCAAGTACGATAAATAATCTTACTTCTAACGAAAATTATGAAGAGATGGTGAGATACTCATTACTTCGAAAGTCGTTACTGTCGATCATTAAGAAGTGTTCCATCTTCGAGATATTTCTTAAGAGGCCTCCACCCTAAATCATGAAAAAAGCAAGAAATTGCACAAATGGTTACGTGTAAATTGAAGTCCATAGTAAAAGTAAAACAACAATTTAAATTACGTATCCAAGAACGGGAAATTGGCTTTGAAACGCTCGAGGCTTTTTTTTTAATATATAATTTTGTTTTTGTTTTATTTCAATATTTCAGTGACTCGTTCCGTAAAAATACTCAAAACCGCTCTGGCGATACGTCTAGAATATGAAACAGAGGCTTTATTTAGGTAAACTATGTATGTCATTTTAAAGGAAATGAACAGATCTTTGAAATGCTTTAAGCAGATTTTTTATTTTTCATATACATTTTTTGAATAATGTTTGAACATTTTTTTTTATTTTATAATGTTTTTTTTCACATTTAATAATAACACAAATACCACAATGATTTGAGTAAAAACAAAAAATAAAAAAAAAATAAACAAGGAAAATACTGTTTTTTACTAAAAAGCTCTATAGCTAATGATGAGTCTTATTAAAAAAAATACCGGGGCGAAGGCTAATTAAGATCTAATTACTTATAATTTCAACCGTTCCTGTTGTCTGTCGGGAATCTGCAGGAGCGGAGATGAGATGAGATGCACATTTTCGAGGCAAATATTTTTCTTGGAAGATTTTTTATTTCCTCGCAAGAAGAAGCAGTATCCCAGAATAAATATTGCTCTGATGGAGAATTCAACATCGATACTTTTTAATATTCATTTGATGAAGGAGACCCTCTGAAATGCACCAACTACAGGAGTATTATTCTCCTCAACATCGCCAACAAGATTTTTTCTGCTGTATTTTGTGAACGCTTAAAGATATTCATCAACAACCTGAAACTCTCACATCAGTGCGGTTTTAGGCCAGGAACGTCCACTATTGACCAAATATTAACATTACAGCAAATCTTGGACAGAAAACCAAGAAATTCAAATCGATACCCACCTCCTTTTCATCGATTTCAAAGCCGCGTACGACAGCATTTATGGACAAGTTTTATACAGCAATGTGCAGTTTTAACATCCCTTCCAAACTCGTCCGCCTGTGTAAGATGACGAATGAAAACGCGCGCTGTTCCGTCAAGGTCGGTAAAGATCTCACCGACACTTTTGAAGTCAAAAAAGGATTTAGACACTTTTCAACATCATAATTGAAAGAATAGTGCAGAACTCTCACGCCAACAACAGAGGCACGATCTTTCAAAAGTCCGTCCAGAAGACCTCGACCGACTTCACTTGCGAAACTCGAGGCACCTAGCTGGGGACCGAGCTGGCTGAAGAAGTTTGTTGGTTGAAGCCAAGGTCCACCCGGACTGTAGCACTACCTAAGGTAAGATAAGGAAGTCGATGGAAGATTAAATTAGCCTTTTTGAGGACAGAACGTGCATGAGGGTTAAGCGCATCTTAGAAGCTAATTTAAATGTATTCCCAAGTACTTCGATTGGTTACTATCGTTTTCCATTTGGGAGTCTCAGTCTTCTACATCCAGCAGCCAGCTTATATAACGAAGTGCTTGAGATTTAAAGGTTATCCGTTCATTTTATTCATTAGTACTTCTGTGAAAATCTGTACAGCTCCGGACTACCTTCCTCTAAAAAAGTTGGTTCTTCTTTATATGTATAATGTACGTGGTTCAATCGTAAACTTAATGAGGTAGGCATACGTCAGAAAGCCACGGATCAAATATGATCCTCTACTCTCCTGTCAGTGATTTCCGGTGAAAGGGATGTTGTGTTAATAATTGAGTCATCGGCATACAGCTGCGTTTTCGTTCCTGTATGTTGGTTAGCTGGCCAGTCTTATAATTGTTTACAAGTATGGTATACCAGGTACTCCAGCGCTGATTCACTTGGCGAATATTCCTTGCTACAAAAAAAATTATGGGTTAGAACATTTTTAATTAATCTTACCAAATATTCAGGTAGTCCCAGACTTCACAGCTCTAATGCTGGTTCTTTTATTCATACTGTTATTCAAGTATTATTTCCATTTCCCTGAAGAACTACTGAAGCTTTCTTAGGATAAGCACCTCCAATATCTTGCTGACAAAGCAGAGCTGAAAAATTGGCCAATATATCCCTCGAGGTTCGGTCCCGTTGGTTTTCTTTGGAACGGGAACCGGGAACCACTTTTGTCGTTTTCCATGATTTAGGAAAGTAGCTTTTTTCACGGAGTTGTGGAATATTATTGTCAGCAGGATTGTGAGATTTGGTAACTCTTTAAGCACAATATTAAAAATTCCATTATTTCTTTCTGACCTCTCAGAACTTCCTCCATTGATGATATTAGCCATTTCCTGGAAAGAAGTAAAAGCGTTATCCATCTAGTGGTTCTAATGCAGTATTTTCCTCAATAAAGGTGGTGACTGAAGTGTTAAAGGCTGCAATTTCTTTATACCTGTTTTCAACTTCTTCAATGAATTCCGGAAGAATATTGGACTGGTGATCAACAATTCTCAGGTTTTTTGTTACCTGTGACTATGGGAGTTGGTTTGGTAGGCTCGATAAACTCCATTTCTGGTTGAAGTTAGCAAAATATCATTAATTTTTGATCAGAAGTTTTTTTAAATACCAATTGAGGCTCCCAAATCCTTCAAATAACCCAATTATCATAACATTCCAGTTGTTGACTACATACTTAAAGCCCTAAGGCCACATAGAGACTACATCATCATCTACACACAAATGGCTGGGGTTGCGTTGGGAATTACACTCCAACCATACATTTTCAGCCCTAGAATCCGCATACAATAATGTCACTGTAATTTCAAAAATTACGCTCAAAGAAGGATGTATTATTAGAGACGATGGTGACGAGTGAACACGGGAATGAACAAACTCATATAGAACGTATGCCGCATTACCCTTCCATACATATATGTATACCCAACCCAACAATGGCCAGCCTTTAAATATGAAAACTGGCTGCAAAGTCGTCACAAACCCTATCCTTGACGTCCCGCGAGAACGAGACAATAATGGCGGTTGTTGAAGCTGGGAACTGGGAACTAGGGGCTGTTTTCATGCATTCATCCCCAGGAAACACTCTCTATGTGAAAAGGTGAGATCCACTCCCAAGTCGCGCGGCATAGTCGTCATCCTCATCATCCACATCTCCTCCGCCGAACCAGCACCGCACCACCGCACCGTGCCACGCCACACACAAAGCAACATTCCACGTTTTAATAAATTTGTAAACAGATTTGTTAATTTCACCATAAAATTTTGATGAGAATTTCTCCGAACCAAAAAGGACGAAAGCGAAAAAGTGAAGAAAAAAAAATAAATATTATAAACGAAGACAGGAACTACAGGAAACAGGTGGGGGCAAGGAATACCATCAGCTATGATTAACTAAACCCAAAACAGTGTCGTAATGGCGTCGGAATATGATGAGGAAGTTGCGGGACATACATAGGTACACCTTTTTCCTTACCTTCGTTGACGACGACGAAGCAAGCGTTATGTGGCAACATCCAGCGAAGGAGAGATCCTCTTTTCCACGTGTTATACACACTGGGATCTGGGGAGGAAGTGGAGAGAACTCAGCTTTATGTTGTCAATTAAAAAAAAGGTAAAATGAACGATGTGTCTTATGCTCATTACAGTTAGTGTTATGCGCCAGAACATTTTTAAACAGTGATTTGGTTTGGTAATTGCGGATTCCAAAATGAAAGGTTTTAAATGATGTGTGGCGTCGGAGTGTGACAAGAGGTTCGTTCATATTAATGACGTGTTTCCGATGTTCCATTAAGTTTGACGAGAACTAACGTCATGTCCTGTTGTGGGTTGGGCTTCTGTGGTGGGAAAAAGGTCATTTTTCACCTTGAGCTCAAGAAGTTATGGTTATTAAAATTGGAAGAAATGATTGAACGAAAAATTAAGGTCCCTTTGTAGCATTAATAGACTAAAGTATTGAAAGGGTTGTTTGCAAGATTTTTAAACACTTTTGAGAAGATCTTAAATTCTAAGGATTTTTCACAATAATTATGGATTCAGAGTACTTAATTTTGCATTTAAGTTTTATTTAATGAGAATTTTTTGTCATAACATTTTTATTTGAAATTAGGAAAACACATTTTTAAGATTATTTTTCTAACTTTTCTCAAAACTTTTTTTATTCTTCTTTTCTTGAACCGAAGATTATTATAATTTCTTCAGGGACAACGTGCATTTTGTTAAGATTTATTGGCGTGATAGCTCTTTAAGAAGATAAGGGTCAGTGACTTATGCTCTCAACCATTTCTGTGGTGTTTGTTGTGAATATTCCGGAGTGGAAAATGTGGAAACAATTTCCAGCCGACTCCGATTGGTTACATGAGATGAACTTTTACCAGACAAATTTGGAGGATTTGTCATGTAAGGCAGTACTGCGTAAAAAAGGTAGCTCTGACAAGGAATGCAACCCCCCATTTTGCATAGCAGTCCGATACACTTACCAATATTTTTTCCTTAGGACTCACCTGTGAGTTTCGCCAGGTAATCCCAAGAAAACGCCGGTTTTGTATTTTCTTTGTCCGAGGCAAACTATATGTTTTAAAATTGTCGATAGTTTTGGAAAGCTGCAAGCTATTTCCTTTTGAACTGAAGCAGCCGTATATTAGCTTCCCTCCCAACTAAGAGATCATTTTCTGGTCATTTAATTAATGGCAATTTTACCACCACTTGATTCATCATCACATAATCCTTCGCTATTGATCTTAAACGCACAGTTCACTCCGCGCGATCAGGTATATTATTAAGAACTAGCGGGCCCGGCAGACGTTGTCCTGCCTTTCTTCAAATTCTGTTTTATTATACCGCTTGTTTGGTTTTGTAAGAGATATAATAGGAACTGTATTAACACTGTTTTTATGTACGATAAATTGGCTGCCAACAAACACTTTTTATTTTGGGGGGTATATATCTCCCGTTTAGAAAGTAGGGGCACTTTTAGAAAAAATAGTTTAAATAAAAAAAAAGTGCGTGCGTAC
Source organism: Platycheirus rosarum (assembly GCA_963971375.1). Taxonomy (NCBI): domain Eukaryota; kingdom Metazoa; phylum Arthropoda; class Insecta; order Diptera; family Syrphidae; genus Platycheirus; species Platycheirus rosarum. The sequence goes on along the minus strand of OZ020510.1, from coordinate 34,749,324 downwards.
AAAGTACACATGTCGGAAGTGAAACTTCTTTTTTATTTTTTATTTATTTATAAATTTAAGTTATATCACTCTACACACCGTATGCAAACTAATGACAATCTAAAAAAATAAAACAGATCTGCGTTTACTCACTCGCTTGCTCCCTACTCTCGCTCCATGGCTCTGTGCTTCATGCTACGTTCGCCCGTTCTCACTCTCTCTCAATCGGTCTCAATCGCTCTTTACTTATTCTTAGACAAAAACGTTGCACATTTCCGTAAGAAATTTACCTTCATGCGCGTAAAGGAGTTTCACTTTAAAAATACTGCATTTGAAAGCCAAAAGTTTGTTCTAAAATCCCGTTTTTAAATTAAATTACTCATGTCAATTGTTTTTGAGAAATTCGCATTTAAAGTCCAAATTTTGATAAAAAACGTGAAAAAAGTTTAGACCGATTGTTTTTAAAATTCTGAAATGAAATTGTAACTAAGCTTAAATTTGTTTCATGATGTAACTATCAGTTCTTAATCGAATACAAAAAACCGCATGGTTCTTTGTTTTCTAGTTTTTGAAAAAATTCAAAATAATTAAAATTACTTTTCTATAATTTTGTTGTTATTTTTTGCTTGCTAACATAAACAAATCAGTGCTATCTTCCAACATTGCAATATATATATATATTTTTTTTATAATAAACGCGCGCACAAGGGATATCTGTTTCCCTTTTAATGTAGAACACACTGCGCGGGCATTACGAAGATAGGGAGGGGAGAGATAGGAGGTGCCGATTAACATTGGTTTTGAATGTTAGCAGATCAAAATGGCAAGGGAAAATCTCGCCGGGTAAACCATTCCAAATTCGTGTCGTTCGGCTAAAAAAAGAATCCCTATATTTCACGTTACGTCCGAAATTGGGCTCAAGGGTGAACTAATGAGCATTCCTTGCGAGACGAGTATTACGGGAGAAACTTTAAAAAAAAACAATAAAATAAGGAAAGACATGAAACATTATTGCGTCGGTGTTCGAGTGGGGCAATTGTTTCAGCGGCAGTTCTATTTCCTATCAATTTTAACGCTCGATCAAGCAGGTGAAGCGATGTTTGCGTAGCACCTGCCCTGAGGTGGGAGTTATACTCGAGTTTAGGGCGTATAAACGCTTTATAAATTGTAGCCAGATCAGATGGGGAAAAATACTTCTTACACCGATACAGAAAACCTAAGCACTTAGCAGCATTCTTAGCGATCTCAAATATATGGTCGTTCCAACGGGGGTTGTCATTGACACACTTACCGAGTACTGAGAGCTTTTCGGTTTCTTCGATGTAAGTGCCATTCATGGACAATGGCAAACAGTAAAGTATGTAAGGGGGTGCATGCTGCCCCCTAAAACCCCCCTGCTTGGCACACTAGAGGATTTGGGGTAGGTGCGAGGTTGGGTGCATGCAAAGTTTCTTTTGCATTCACAGAATCTGTACATAAAAATTTCAAATTTATTCTATGTATCCAATGTCCACTAAATACATACAGGTTTTCTGACGGGAAGGTATACTACTTTGTTTGTTTATAGTTTTTGACTAAATGAAAGAGAATGGATCTTATATTAATAAATGTTTTATTTAATGTCGGCAATTATGTATGAAATACAATATTAGGTAAATGTCCGCCTCTGTTAGTCTCACAAATGCGAGCCCTTTTGAGCACATTTTTCATTACATTCTTACACATTTCACGCGGTATTTCATTCATTTCATCACGAATATTTTGTTTGAGTTGCTCAAGCATTTCTAAGTTGTTTGCATAAGCCTTGCTTTTCAGATATCCCCACAAAAATAAGTCCGGAGCAGTCAAATCAGGTCAATCAACATCAATATTTCTTGAAATAACTCGTTGTGAAAAGAGGTCTCGCAGTAATTCCATTGTAATCCTGGCTGTATGCGATGTGGCACCGTCTTGTTGATACCACATGTTAATCAATCAAGCCCAAAGCATTCAGTTGTGGCGTTAAAAAGTTTTCAATCATATCACGATATCGCTCCCCATTCACAAATGCCGTTACGCGGTTTTTATTTTCAAAGAAGTAAGGTCCAATGATTCCTCCTGACCAAATGCAAACCAGACTGTAACTTCTAATGGATGCAAAGGTGACTGATGGATAATTTGAGGGTATTCTATTGCCCAGAACCGACTATTCTGTTTATTCACATATCCATTCAAATGAAAATGTGCCTTGTCACTTATTATGATTTTTTCATGAAAATCGGGGTTGTTATGAGCTATCTGTAACATCCTATTGGCAAATGTACGGCGGCGTAAATGGTCTTGTGGAAGAAGCTCTTGTGTCAACTGAATCTTAAATGGAAACCAATGCAAATCCTTGTTCAAAATTGTGGCCAAAGTTGTTCTTTGAAGACCAAGCCCCTGAGCACGGCGTCGAATTTAGGTTGATGGATTGTTTTGAACACTTCCTTGTCAGCAGTAATGTTTTCAGCCGATCTTGCAGTATGTTGTGGTCCATGCTTGGGCCTATCACCTACAGACCCTCTTTCTTCGAAATCATTAACTACACGATAAATAGTGCGTTTTGTTGGCACGTTGTTTCTCCCAAAAATTTCACGTAACTTTCTCATCGTCACAGTAATCGATGATTGATTTTGATAAATACAAATTTTAACGATTAAAACACGTTGGTTTGTCGAAAGTAAATTTGCCACGTATCTACTTCACGACTGCCAAATATGAACTGTCAAGACTAATGATTACCAAAATGGCGGCAAAACAAAGTAGTATAACTTCCCGGCGGACACCGTATATAAGTAGCCCAAAGAAGTCGCAATCTTTGTATATAAAATCTATAGTACTATCATGAAGACGATTTTTTTTATTTGAACTCAGCTCATGTGAGGGCGCTACAGTAGCCTAAGTGGATTGTAGTGGAAATGAGTAGAGAAGCAAAAAAGTAAGAGCAAGAAATATATATTGGGAAAGAGAGTGAGCTCTTTGCTTTTTTGGAGGATGTGGCTTGTAGATACATTTGATCAAGTTCTGTAAGTTACATTCATAGTTGTTTTGGTTTTGTTTTTTTTTTTTTTAGGAATATGCAGTAAGATACAAGTCTACCGATATAGGTAAATAAATGTGTGTTTACTACTGAAAGTATTCTTACGTTGCTATCTTAATATTAATCCTTTAGTTTGGATTCAAAAACATAGGTACATACATATCCTTAGTTAAATCCTTATGAGCGACATTGATGTTGTTGACCTTGTTTTGTGTACCTTTTTTTACCTTCACTCTTGTCTACATTTTAAATGTTGAATTTTTTGTGTTAACGTTGATTTAACACACACAATCTTATATTTAAATACATACCTTTATAATTGCTTTGAGAAAAACATTTGTTGGTATTTTTGTAACTTGCGAATGAGTTCAAATTTATGTACCAACCTAGCAATTTAATTAAAAGTCAACCTAAGGTATTTGAATAGTATAGGTATAGGTACCTATGTTTAAGTATTAAGGTTTATTTTTTCTCCGAAGACGCTTAAATGTAATAATTTTGGACTTTTTGAATTTTTTTTATTCAGATTTTGGAATGCAGAGTCTAATTATATGCAGATAAGATGTTAAATAAAATCAATTGATTAGTTTTACAAAAATACATAAGATTAAAAAAAAAATAAAAAATTAATTAGGTGGGTGTAGGTATACCTGGATATAAGTTAGAGGAAAAAAAAATATTTAAAATGTTGGTACGTACACAGAATTTAAAAATAAAAACTAATAGAAATAAAAGGCACGACTGGGTCGCACGTACTTGCTCTTATGTGCTAATCCTTTTTAAGTGCAGGCGTCTTTTTGACAAAGATTTTATTTTAATATTTTTTGTATGACGTGCAACTTCCTTAGAATCGTTTTGGGGTGAAGCTCGAACGAACATGCGTCACGACAAAGGGATAAACACATAAATATATAGGATTGTTAGCTTTTGCAGTTTTTTAGTGTAGTATTATCTTTCCACTTGCTGCTTACTGTTTATAATATAATTTGTTAATAGAAAGATACAAAGGACTTTTTTCAGTTAAATTTTCATTTTGGTATGGAAAAATTTGAACAACTGGCATAAAGATTCGTCGGAATCAGCAGTATGGCAATAATGCTAGGTAAAGGGACCTTTATACGTCCCAATATGGGACCAATGGAATTTATAAAGGTATATAAAGGTACCTATAATAAGGTTGGAAGGAAGGTAGGTACTAAAATTAAGATACGTGTTCCAACTACTGTTAAGCCAGTAGGTATAGAGACAATATTAAAAGTTAACACAGTGGTTTTGTTTATTTATAGGAAGGTGTAAACTTTTGTTTTCTCGATTGAAATTTTTGCATTCAGTAGTAATCGAATAGTTTTTTTTTATTTGTTAGTTGTTTTTGTGTGTTTATCAAAGGCTTCCTTATTTATTCTGTGCTTTTATGATGATGAAAAATACTTTAAAATACGTAAGTATGTATGTAATGTAGGTTGTCACTTTCTTTTATTTGACTAATGGCTTGGATAGGGCTTAGCTTTCGAAAACATATTTTAAAATTTTTTTTTTTTTTAAAAAAAAAATGTTTTTGAAAATTTTGATAAACAATATTATTTAAATCATAAAACACTACATATTTTGAAAATTTCATCAAAATCCCTCAATTATTTAACGAGAAAGTCTGATTTTAAAAAACCGGTCATATGGGAGGTACCGTTATAAAACTTTTTCTGAAAAATCCATTAAAATTAAAAGATAGATTTTGCACAGAAAACATCATTCTGAAAGTTTAATCAAAATCGTAGGAGCCGTTTTCGAGAAAAATAAGTTTTTTAATTAAAGTTATATGGCAGGTACCGTTAGTTTTGGAGCTAGAATGCCAATTCCAAAAACTGTTGGGTAGAGCACTCTAAAAATACTATATACCAAGTTTGAATCAAATCGGCCCAACCGTTTAGGCTGTAGATATCGATACGGACAGACAGACAGACAGACAGACAGACAGACAGACAGACAGACAGACAGACAGACAGACAGACGGACGGAATTTCCGGACCCACTTTTTTTGACTTCTCTATCATCGTAATATCTTGTTTGATTGTTAGAATTTTTTTTTTTTTTTTTACGAATGCATAACTTGCCTTATAGTCCCTATAATCGCAAGTAAAAAAACAACAAGTTCTCCTTAGCATACGCACCTACCCCTAATCATATAGTGATGCCAAGGATGGGAGTTACAAAGGGGGCATCATGCACCCCTTTACTAACCTCAACTTTAGTATATCTATTTTTCGTTTTTTTCATTGATGATACTGTGGTGGCTCTATTTTTCCCCAAATGGCTCCCAGTGGCAACGCTGTTCCAAGCATTTTTTATTTATTATTATTTATATGTATACCATATGTTTATATCATCTTACCTTTTAAAACACTACACAAACTTAATAATAAAAAAATAACTTTATAATTTTACCAATAATAACACCTACTTTATTTATTTTTAATTTTCTAAACATGAACTAAATCAATAAAAACATTTCTTTTTTTTCTTCTTTACAATTTTCATACACTTTACAAACAAAATTATATTTTTTTTTACTTCACAACTCGCACACCACACAAATCGCTACCATCATTTCAAAAAGTAACAACGTTTTGTTTTAATCAAGGTCCCTTACCTGTATCGTGTTCCAAGATTGTATTCTTATTATACAATATCCGAAAATACACCTTATCGTACAATACTACCATCATTTCAAAAAGTGGCAACGTGTTATTTTACTCGTCGTCTCGTTGATTTACTTACCTTTCTCAATACTTGTTCCAAGAATGTATTTATACACTTATAAATATATTCAAGCAATATCGGCAAATAATACCATTTTTCCACCCCTAACTTATTTGTCTACCCGCACAACAAAACAAAACTTGTTCAAAGGATGCATTCATATATTACCTACCAAACAATATAGGCATATACCATATTTTCACCCCTAACCTAAGTAAATTAAACGCCTTCTTCACCCTCTTAGTGTGATATTCACTTATAATTTTCTCTTGGTACAACATGCCTCTTCATTCTCTTACATTCCACAAGTTGTGAAAATTAGTTATGCTTCAGCTCTATAGAGGGACTACACAAAAAATCTCCCCATGATAGTACTATAGATTTTATATACAAAGACAAATGCCCAAAGTTCCAAACTTACAATTTTCAAATATTAAAATGTAATGCATTATGCAATTATGCAATTCTACCTCCTCGTGGTGCATTCGGGGTATCGCTAAATGAATTGCTGTACTGAACTGACATAGATGCATTAGGTTTATTAACATTAATCCTTAGAATGGAATCACCGTCACCACCATAAATCAAAAACAGTAGTTTTGGTAATTTTCGATTTTCTCAAAAACTAGAAGACATAGAACCATGCGGTGTTTTGTGTTCGATTGAGAACTGATTGTTACATTGAACACATTTAAGCTTATTTACAATTTAATTTCACAATTTTGAAAACAATCAATCGGTCTAAACTTTTTTTCACGTTTTTTTTATCAAAATTTGGACTTTAAATGCAAGATTTTCAAAAACCATTGACATGAGTAATTTGGTTTAGAAGCAGGATTATAGAACAAACTTCTGGCTATACAAATGCAGTACAGCACTTTACTGTAGGTGTTGCCGTTGTTTTTTTAATATTTTTTTTTATTCGAAATTGCCGGCAATGAAAAGCCCACCTAGATTGAAATTGATATATTGCCATCGCCTCAAATATTTTATTTTACAGACAACCAATTTTTTTCATTATTTTTATAAGTAAACAAGGCGTTTTCTTTTTTTGTTTGTAGTCTAATTCGAATTAAAATCGTATTCAGAATTGAGATCTAACGGTTAACTGAATATGGACATTATCATTAGAACGGGATTTAAAAGTGTAACACTTGAGATTAGTTTACATCTAAAATACCTATCGGAAATGTGCAACCCTTTCTGTTGCTCACGTGGCTTTGTTCGTGTAGAAGATTGTGTATTTAAATCATGTGAATTAAGTCGGATCTGCTGCATTCGAGGTTTCGTTAGAGGTAAGTGTTCAATAAGTTAGTGGACAGCCAGCGTACTTGTGATCCAAATTTTGTTCTGTTGTTGGCTGCATATCTGAGTCCATTTTTTGCTATATCGAGGAAAACATAGAAATGGGTATTTTTTTTCATATCATTCTTGTCGTCGGATGTTAAGCAATACAAATTACCGCTCAAAATTATGTGATGTCAATGTGCACTGCTGCCGCACTCCCTCACCGCACACACACATCTTGGCTACACACGAAAATAAACTTACTTGCTGATGCAAGAAAATTGACAGCACAGGAACAGTTGGAAAGTAAAACAAATATAATTTCTTTCCAATAAGTTTATTTTCAATTAGTCTTCGTCTCTTAGTTACCATTTTTAAAAATGTGTTAATGAGATGTGAAACAAAATTGTAACCAAACGGAGTAAATAAAAAAATTGAACCTGCTTCTTCGACGACAAAATTAAAATGTTATTATCTGTCAAAAGTGAAACGATATAAGATTGAAACTTGAATCAGTGCTCAGAGTGTTGATTTTTAATTCTCCAATCCATCTCTTTCCCTCATACTAAAAATCATTCCATCTCTTTTACATTTTGATTCCAGTTTCATGCCCATTTGCGTCAATGTATCCACCAATGTAAGGCACAATGAAAATCAAATTTGGTGAAATTCCGAAAGCAGCACCATATACTAGGTCCAATTATCATTTCAAATCATCCAGAATCCCATTAAAATGTACACACAAAATTTAATGCAAATCGGTCCAGCCGTTAAGGAGACGTTAGGTGACAAAGACACGTACATACAAAAGAATTGTATATAGACAAGATAATAATAATTATTATTTTTAATATTATTTATCTTTACTTTTTTTTGCTACACTTAAATTGGTAAATATGATCGGTCTCCTTACGTGTACATGTAATACCATCGTTTGAATGCAGCTCTTTTTTAAATAAAGGTTTTTTTTTTTTTAATTTAATGATGTTTATATTTGAAAAGAGAACTTTGAACTAACTAGAGCTTTGAACATTTTGATTTCATTTTAACTGAATCTACTTAACCAAAATACAAGATTGCATTTTCCACGAAAATGCGCGTTGCATGCGCTTGTGTCTCATATGTCCATGGTAAGAACATGCGAAGCGGAAAAGTGAGAAGTTTCGAGGATATTTAATATTAGAATGTTGCTGGTGTTTCCTCCTCCCTGCTTAAATCTGAATGTCTTCATCCAGCAATTAAAAGAATGGGAATGGGATGAAAATTTGCTTGAAGGTGCTGGGTGAATCCAGGACTTCGGATGCTGTTTCCTGATGAGTTTCCTCATGTTTAATTGTGATTTGAGTTTGTTTCCTTTTCGTGATAATCAAAACCACTATGATGCCAATGATAAAATCATTACGGAGCCGTGAGAATGGTTACTCTAAGCTTCTTAATATGCTCTCTGTTCTTAATGTGAAGTTCATGCATCATTTATAAGGAAAGCACTTCATTGATCTCTTTTCATATGGCTAAGGTTGAATAACGGCGGTTAGGATTTGAACTGATGATATTTTTCTAGAGCGTTAGAACTTGTCCTTGATTCCGATTGTTGTGTTGTGGAATTTGGTTCCGTTCAGAGGATGCTCGATTCCGTCTATTGTAATGTTGTCTTGAAATTAGTTAAGAAAAATAACTCCTGTCTCGATCATATCGAGCTTGGAATGTGTTGGGAGTTTATTACGGGGCATGACGAGCTCTGACTTGTGAGCAAGTTGCGAATGCAATCTTATTTATTTATTTCTTTAATATTTTTTAAATGGCAAACTGGTCAAAGTTCTACATCGTTTTTTCGATATTATAAAATTTATTATCACATAATAATTTTTGACAATTATTTTCATTTGGTAACTTAATTAGTTTATTAATTCTCTTTATTGGTTTGAAAGAAAGTTTTTCACAATATTGAGTTATAAGTAAAAATTTTAACATTTGAAAATTCTAAAGCTTCTTCCACCATATTAAAGGGAATTTTTTCTTTAATCAGTGCTCTTATGGCAATATTTATTTCTCATTTGATAAAAAAAAACTGAATTAAAAATCTGTTCCTTCGCCCAGTGCAATGCTCTTCTTTAATTATTTTTGTTTTATATTTCAATGTTACAAACAATATTTATTTTCTCATATTTCTTTTAAAATCTTATTGGTGACAATTGTTATATTGTTTATTCTTTTATTATACAATTCATTTATGAAAATTAGAATTTCATTACTTTCGACTAAATTTATTTATTTTAGTTTCAATTAAAGTAAGGTCTTTATGGTCAGGGCTGCCTGAGACTGAGAGCCACTTCCATGTCGAGTCTACAAAATTTAACGATCTCTCATTTCTGTTGGGTTTAATATAGGCCAAAGTGTAAGTTCCAATTGGATCAGGGGAAATTGGATATAGGAATTGATGTTTCTTAAAAGGAGGGCTTGGTTTATGAATTCCTCATATTTGTCCAGGTCAATGGTATGAATTATTATAAAATTTCAATTTTGGATTTTTGTCAACCCATTATGATTATGATGGCAACAATTTGGGAAACTATTGCGAAGAAAAATCTGAAATATTATATGAAAAATTTAGCTTCTAATGTTGCTTTTATGGATTATTTTTTCCCTGCAATGTAGTTTTCATATCTTCCTTTACATTTTCTGTTTTATAATGCACAGTTAATTTAGAACCTATTCTTTAATTATTATGTCTTACAAAAAAAAATAGTCTCCTTCTTGGTATGACTTAGGGTGTTTTCTTGATTTGTTATGAACCTGTATGTCTTTCAACCGTTTTTATTTTATCCTTTTAATAATACTCTGAAGATTGGGTGAATGTAACTTTCCACCATTCATTAAGCATTCAATCACAGCTGAAAAATATGGAAACTATTGTTGTCTTCCATATTTTTCAGAACACAGGCAGTATTTCGTTTAGCACAGATACTTTTTAGTTTTTTGAGTTTTTCACCATATAACTTAAACCTACTTTTTTAAATGCGAAAAGTCTTCGACTTCGTACCCCACGCAGTCAGAAGCCAAAATAGGCGATGACCCCCGACTGCTTGGAGTGCGAAACTGGAGACGGCAAGCTAGATATCGAGCCGGCTGGAGAGACATATCAAACCAGGCCCTAGAGCACCACGTTATGAAGCGCCAGCAAAAGTAAAAGTAAGTACTTGCCTTTTTGACTATGTTGTTGGAGACTTCTTCATTGTAAGGTGTTGGAATGTTTACCCTAGGAAACTGTTCATTTAAGTTTATTTCGTCATCCACAAGAACATTTTGAACATTTTAAATAAATTTTGCTGAACTATTGAACATTGGAATTCTCTATTTCAATAAAGAATTTTCTGGAATTTCGACAATATCTTAAAGTCATTGTACAAATGCAATCAAAAGACGTATTATTTCTTTCCCTTTTCCACAGCTCATTTGGGTAGCATAACCGCTTATAAATATATCCCACACGCTTACTTGCATCACCAGCTTCATCAAACAACAAATTGTTATTGAACTTCAAAATAGCCATGACGTTACCAAGTAATTCCTCTGCAAGGATAATAACGATTCCATGTTCTCCTCCCTAGTATAACATCTTGTATGTCTTAGAAACATCTAAGAAACGGGCGCTGTTTCCAGTTTTTTCTTCATTTTGGTTTTCAAATTACTTCTTCTCTTCGACTTTTCTCTTCCCTTCTCAGCTTGGACCATTTTTTCGTTTTAATGTTCAAACTCGCTACTCTTTGATTGTGAACAATATTTTGCCGATGGCATTCGTATCGTTGTGACGCGATCATATCTGATTGTTCAAGGATCAGGACCACAAGCATAGGTATTAGGCACTACTAAGCCAGGTACTACCTTCGCGTAGCGTTTTCCCGAATTATAATTTTTGGATCGAAACTTGCATGCACATTTGTGGGAAAGTTTTGAGGCTTTAAGGTGTTGCTAACCAAGCAGAACATAAGCTCTTAAAGAATTCGTTAATCAAATTCCAAGCTTTTAATAAGCTCTTAATTGCATCTTCTCAATTCTATTCCAATTTTTAACCTATTAATTCACTCTTTAAAAGTGTTGTTTTGTTTGAACTCTTTCAAACTCCTTTTTCAAACATTTGCATGATATACCTGACAAACAAATTATCAAACAATAGCTTCCTTACGAATTCTCTTTAGAACCTCTTTAAAATGAGTTTGTTGAAAGCGCTTTAAGAGTATTTCTTTTTATTCTCTTATTTTTAATTGTAACAAATTCCCATTGGTGTAAAAGAGATAAAAATGTTTTAAATCTCTTCTTAACACAATTCATTCAAACAGTTTTCTTGATGAGCTCTTCTGAAGACAGCGATAAGAACTCTTCGTTCTGTGAAGTTGGTTTGGAGAGTTAAATGCTCTTCTGAAAGTGGCCGTCAGATATTATAAAGAGACAATTGTGCTGCTAGGGTAGGTTACCTTAGTGTTCATTGCAAACTGGAGTCGCTGCAGAAATAGCTGCTAATGGTGCGGTTTTTGTTTTGATTGTAAGTGTAATATTTTGTATTAGAAAAGTGATCTGGATCTGGAGCCTGTTGAACAGATAACTCAAAAAAACCCACTAACATTATAAGCTCTCTTTAAAGTGGAGATAAATAAAAAGCTAATCCAAAATGTCAGTTATAATCTTAAGTCCCGAAAATAATTCATTTTAACTATTTTTTTTGTGAATCCTTCATCCGCTAACAAAAGATTAAGCACAATAGCCCCAATCCTCCACCTCTCTTCCATTTATCCTCATTCATCGATTACCTACTTTTTTGTATTTCCTCGGCATTTAACAACTAAATACCCTCAATAATATTGGCAACCAAACCAGACCATAAAACGACACAATCCTATTTCAACAAAAAAAACGAGAGAATTATTAATATATGGAGCATAAATTCCATAACCTAAGCGCACATAGATGCTCCAATAATTCCTTCTTCACAAAATTACCAAAAAGTAGCTACCATGTGCCCCGGGAAAGCTCATAAGCCCCACCTAGCTGCCTCCCAATGGCCCTCAGATTAAAAATTAAAACTCGTAAATATGTCGTTTCCTTTCGAAGTAGTCGATGATTTAAGTGGTTAAAAACCCAGCAGTCCTCTGCATGGTGCACATACTCGAAAACCTTTAAAAGAGCTGCGGTCCGAGCTCTTCCTCAACTACCTCCACCGCCCACTAAGCTTGTCCCATTAATGGAGCAAGAAAAATGTCGGGTGAACGGTGATTTACGGTCTGTTATGAAGATTATATAAGTTTACCGAACGAAGCGATGCAACCCCAATGTTGGTAAAAGGATCTGCTTCTTCAGGCTGCCATGCCGTGCCTCGCCTCGCCTCGCAACCGACGGTTCTTACTTTGATTGAATTCTCGCGCTGGTCTTTTGTCAATGTTACGAACAGGTAGCGAGATTGCTTTCTGATTTATTCTTCCAGCTTCTTTCTATGATGAAGGAGTCGATTTAGTGTTTCCAATGCTTCTGCACTTGCTATCAATATACATGTATAGGAAGGGTACCGATATGGGGGCGGAGGCTGGATGTGGCCGGGGGCGAGTATTGATTGAAAATTATTATAACTGTGTGGAGGAAATTTACCAGAAAACTGACTTGTAAGGGAGGAAGATTGAATATCGTCGATGACTTAAGCGAAATTCCTCAAAACAGTTTCATTGCGAATAGAAATGTTTATGTCACTTTGCAATAAGTTCGCTGCTGGAGGAAGAAATTGTTTCGCTTTTTGCTGAAAGCTGAGCAGAGTCAACAAGGACGAGGAGATGTAAGGGGCACCACTCCGGGTTGAGCCCTTATAATATGTACTTATATAGTTGCCTTGGGGCTGTTGAAGATGGGGAGTCCTGGGGAACGAACAAAAATGCGGAACGAAGTTTAAGTGGTGAAAAGTTTCTTAATTTCCCGTAAAGTGATTTCTGCTAATTGAGTTCTTTGCAGAGGTTGCGATGCTCTGCTTTCTGCCGCCAGCAAGGATTCATATTATTGCGTTACTTTTAAGAGAGATGATGACGAAATCTTTTTTGCATTTACTACGTGTATTTTTGTGTGGAATTGGTCCTTGTTTGGAAGGCAACCTTCCTGGTGGTTATTCCGAAAAGAAGGAGGAAATTAAAAGTCATTGATGTCAATGAGGCTCTGAGAACGAGTTGGTGAATACGTTGATAAGCTGAACTGGGTGTAGAGTGACCGGTGGAGGAGGCTGTTGGGTGTTATGAGAAAATTGACGTTAATTAAGTTGTTCTCAATTGTATTGTTAATTTTATGGCATCGGAAATGATTTATTGCAAAAGTTGCAATATGAAGTGAAAACAATTAGGAAAATAAATTTTTTTGTAGGTTTAATTGAAATGAATTCAGTAGTTTTTAAGACCCCTTTCGTACAATTTTCTAAAGACTCTGGTAAATTATAAAGTTTTAATATTTTTCTGTAAAAACTGAATTTACAAACGGATTTTTTTGTTTTTGTTACATTTTGAAGCATTAAACTTGCCAAAGACGGGACAAATCTTCTATGTCAGCAAATTTAAATTATGGAGCGCCCCTCCCAAACGTTGACGAAATATTAACTGGTTCATACGGCAATATTTGGTAGCCGTAGGAATTAATAAAGATGTTTAAGGTGAGTCAAAGTAATAATGATAAAATTCTTTAATTCTTATTTTCTTTAATAAATAAATTTATTGGCCCGACAGCTCCTTAAAGAGCCAAGGCCTAGTGACTTATAATCTCAACCATTCCTGTGTATGTTTTGTTAATCTGCAAGAATGGAAGATGAGATGCACTTTTTCGAGACAAATTTTACTCTTGAATGTTTTGTCCAAAGAAGGTGGCTAACTTAACGTTCAGTTCTTATTTATTCTTTGTTCCAAAAGTTGGTACCTTAAAGACGCCTTCCCAAATGATTGTTAATGCTTAGATAGTTATTAAGGGATTAGGTAAGTAGTCATGTATTTTGTTTCAGCAGCTTGCTGTTTTTCTATATGATATTTACTGCTGTGCGGCTGGGTCGCACGTACTTGCTCTTATGTGCCTAATTACATTGGAAAGCCAGATCTTTGACAGCAACAAGTAACATTTGCGTTGAAAATTGCACAGTTTGAACTTATATAAAGAATTAAAAACCACAATACTTTAATGTTTTTAATAAGGATGAAGTACGCCATCACACGTCTTAAATAACAAGGAATTTATGAAAAATGTATTTCGAAAATTGTAGTACCGCTTTTGATAAAATCCTGTTTTTTTTATTTTTAGTTATTTGAATTTTTTTGGTATGCAGTTTCTTAGAATTTATTAATGAACATGTGATTATAAAATTGAAAATAATTTTTTTGATTAGGTTCCAAAATATTTATTTTTGAAAAAAAAAATTCAGAAATTAATTTTAATTTGAAGAAAAAAAAGTTATTTAAAATTTTGATTAGCAGAATAAATTTGGCTACATAGATCTTCTCAAATTTGACAGAAATCCAAAGAGCCGTTCCGAGAAAGTCAAAAATTAAAAAAAAAAAATGTTATATGAACGGTACTGTTAATAGACTTTTCCTGTAAATTTTGTTCTAATCAAATGATAGGCAATAACAACAAAAAATTGTCAAAAAATTTATTATTTTTTTATGCCTAAAAATTAAATTTCAAGTTTTCTTCTGTAGAATGCCAAATGAATCACTCACACCAAATTTGAAGACAAGACAGACAGACATTTTTTGTCGATCACTTTTTTAGACTTCATTATGATCGAAATGCTATGCTTCATTGTTATCTCAATTTTTTTATATTCATGAATCCTAAACTTGCGTTATAGTCCCTATAATTGCAAGTAAAATGATGTGCACGACTGGGTCGCCCGAACTTGCTCTAATGTGCGACAGTGGTCTTGGGGCTTGAGATTTTTGAAAAAAAAGGAAATAAAAAATCATTTGAAATTTTGTTAACCACTTAAAAATTACTAGTTTTTTGGAAAAAAAATGAAGTAAGCCAATTTCTTTTACAGTTATGAATTTTAAGGAAACATTTTTTCAAAATTGACCAGTTTTTTTTCAAAAATAAAGTTTTTTTTTAAACTTTTAGAAAACATACTCCAAATATTTTTTGAGTATGCCAACATCTAGCAGCTGGTAGTAATTATCAGAAACCATATTTTTTTTTATTTTTAACAAACCGTTTTTGAAAAAAAACAATAATTAAAAAAAAACTCGACAAAAATTCTTTCATTTTTTTTAATTACATAGTTAAAGAGTTTTCTCGGAAGAACTAAGTATGCAATAAAATTTGAAAATTAAATGTCTATCGAGTAAAAAAATATTTAAAATCATTCGACCAGTTTTTTTTAAAAAGTCGTTTTATTTTTTTTTTTAAACTTTTCGAAAAAATATTTAATTTTTTTTTAGTATGTCATCATAAGGAAATCTGTAGTTTTCATCTAGGAAAATTATTTAAAAAAAATTTAACCAACCCGTTTTCAAAATATTTAAAAAACCATTTTTTTTGAAAAAATTTAAAAAATTGAAAAAAAAAGTTTTTGAAAATTTTGAAATGCAATATTAATTGATTTATAAGTGACTTCCTATGCGCATAATATAATAATAATATAATATTTTTAACTAAGTGTCTGTAAAGCACATTCTCTTTTAGAATGCAACATGACGTTGCACGACACTAGTTAGAAGAAATAGAAAGATAGGAAAGAATTTTTTTTCGCGCAGTATATCGAGAGTTAGGTGACTATTTTTTCATTTAAAACTCACGGGCGGCTCTAGCTTTCAGTCTTCTTAACCTTAGTATCAAACTGACGACCTCCGGGTCAGAAGCAAACATCTTATTTACTGCACCAATGCCGCCCGCATAATTTAATTGAAATCGGAATAACGGTATTTACGATAAAACCGAATTTAAAAAAAACCGGTTATCTGAGAGGTACCGTTATACAATAAATTTCATCCTGAAAGTTTTATAAAAATCGTTAGAGCCGTTTTAGAGAAAATCAAACTTTTTGTTATAGATTGTATGGCAGGTACCGTTATTTTCGACCTAGAGCAAAAATGAAAAACACCCCCGAGATACTACCTAACAAATACTAAACAGCAAGTTTGAAGCAAATCGGCCCATCCGTTAAGGCTGTAGAGGCGCGAACAGTCAGACAGACAGACAGACGGACGGAATTTCCGTTAGAATTTTTTTTGCACGAATCCATAACTTGCATTATAGTACCTATAATCGCAAGTAAAAAGCGAACTGTCTGTAGAAGTTTGTTTGTTGAGGCCCATATACCGCGGACTGTAGCGCCACCTAAGATAAGGTAGGGTTGGAAAAATAGTCGCGAGAAATCTACAGTTGCCAGCATTTTGAACACATCTAAAGCAGAAAAGGTGAACAAAAAGAGAAGGAAGGACGGAAAGGAAGTTCTTCCAATTATCATAAAGATATTTAGCTGCCATTTTAATCTTCAAACGAGTCACAGTTATTTCAACGTAATATCGCACTTCATCATATTTTCAGTACCCATGCAATACAAAAAAGATTTGGCCTTTGAAAAGACCCAGATATGTAAATTCCTAGCAGATCCAACTGATTTAGCAATTCCCAAAGAGTTGGGGGAGGGGTGAATTCCAACTTTATTTATATTATATCACTTGATGAAGCCACACGCAACCAAATTGATTCGGCACCTCTACTAGATCCTGATGATGATTTGAACCTTTCTAGGTGCCAACATAGGCTCGAATCTCTAACTGGTAGGGTTGGTGTTCCGAGGGTGGATTGCATAGCGAAACAGTATTGCATCCGCCCCTCGATTCGGATTAAGACGGATACCATAGGCGATGAAAACAAAAGCACCAGGACTCACTGTAGGACTTCGTTGAGGGAAAATGATTCCTGCGACAGAGTGCCGGGAGTAGATGAGAAATGGTCACGCTTTAAGAACAAAATTGTGAGTACTGCTGACACCATCTTTGGCAGTAGGCGGAAATATCGAACCGACTAGTTTAATGATGAATGCAAGCAGGCGTCTGAACGTTATAAAGCAGCATACTGAGCAATACAGCAATCTCATAGAACGTGGAAATGCGAATAGCCCAGAGATCTTGGGAGAAAAACATTGTCTGTGAAATAGGAAGAAGAACATATCGAAAGGTCTAAACCTGGCCCTAAAGTTCTACCAATCAATGTATCCGAAACATATCGCAATATACATCACGATGCAAATACTGTAAGAATGGAGAAGTAAATCCGATCATCGATCCTGAAAGCATTGTGGAATGATGAGAAGTGTATTTTAATGAATTGAGGAAATGGAGACTCTAACAGTTCAAGAGGAAAAGTTTAGATCAATAATTCATCAGATTTTCACTCTTAGACAGCTGATGGAAAATTTGTAGTCTGGAAATAAACATTTCTAATAAGCCTCTTTTCGAAGACTTTAAGGCCATAAGAGAAGCCAGCATCCTAAATGAGTTGACAAGAATATGTCATGTAGACTACTGACCATGATTAACAATACCAATCAAGTAAAAGTAGCCAGATCGCTGTCCAGACCAATCAAAAATTTTAACGAAACTCCACAAGGGGGCTGCGATAATTGTTGCTCCAAGAATCAGGGTAGTAGAATTTAGGTCAAAATTTGCAGCCGATAAGAATACGGAAGAAGAAATACGTGAGTGCTTACTCAATGGCGGAAGTCCTATAAAGAGTTGTTGATTCCATGTGCGAGAGAGAGAGAGCAAAATTCAGGAGTTGATACAATTATTCATTGTATGAAATCTACCTGGAAGCAAATGTGGTGGAAAAAATAAAGCTTTGACTCTTATGGAAGAAGACAGGTGAAGATATTCTTTATGCCGGCCATATACGCTACGGTTTACCGGAGAAAGCGCAGATGGCATCGACGTGTGCAGGTTTTTTTTAACCAGCGCAGGCGACCAAAGAAACATTGAAAATGAGGCCTTCGGGTATGAAACTGAATAGCGTAGGCCAGCAATTCGGATGTTTGAAAGAACTTGCTGGATGAGTACCGGACCGCATCCCGTTTGTTGCGTTTATGATAATGACAATCGTGACTAATACATCGCACATCACCTTGGCATAATCTGCGGCTTGGAAAATTCTATCGACGCAAGAAATGAATCCGGAATACCAAGCAATTAAAAAATCCTCGCCCTCTTATCATTTCTACACAGAAGACAAATTTGTGAAAGCAACTATCAATAATTATTCCTTTTTTAATATTTTTCAAATTAACAATAAAGAATCATAAAAAAACAATTTTTAAAACTCCAATAAAAGTTTTGGATTTTTCTAAAGAATATTTAAAAACATTGCCTGCCCATCCGCTGTCCTTTCACTATAATTTCAATCCCAAGTCCCAACTAAATGTTCCAACTTTCTACAAGCTTCTCAACCAAAATATTAAATCCTCGCAGATTTTAAGAATTGTAATTCTGTTCATGAGTTGCAAATAAGGTCACCTGCCACGATTTGGCCTATTTCACTTCCAAAGTAGGTAGAAGTTTTCTTGACTTTTCCTCAAATCTCTGAAGCAAACATAAACTTCAACTGTATACCACCTCTTTTCAACACCTACTCCCTTATATGTTTAGTCTGAAAACTTTAGGTGTGATTTCACAATCCAAATCCAAAGAAAATGAAAAAAAATAAAATGGAAAGAAAAAATCCGCCAAGGAGCTCAAGGATATGTGTTGATTAGTACTCAAAGGAACTTGAAGAAAAAGAGAGTTTTTTTCTTTCCGATGGAGAAGAAAACTTTGTTCACTTCCGCAGACTTTTTGCACTTGTTGTTGTTGCACTTTGGTGCTTTTTGGTGTCTTTAAAACGTTTATCTGAAAAGATCTAAACAATTTCACTCTCGACAGTGCTTGAAGAAAGTTTTTCGAGACACCTTACGTGGTTGGCAAAACTTTTAATTGCAAATAAAACTGTTTTCATGTTAAAACGTCCTGAATTTAGTCTGTTGAGAGTGATGTCACAGGATGACAGTTCTACAAGTTCTATCAAAGTAAGCAACAGGGACGATGCATTTGGACACATTATTAGATCTCGGAAATCAGCGCAAAGCCAATAACAAATCTTTTTGTCGAAATCCAAGCCAGATGAACATTTTTGCAATTTTCATACGAGTGACTCGCACCTGATCTTCCGAAATATGAATGCAATAAAAAAGCTCTGCAATGAGTTCACCCGTCCAGGAAAGCAAAGCACACGTATGGAATTGAACATTGATTGTATTTGTTTGCTGGCAATAGGGATGCATCGTCATCGTGGAAAACATCCTCTCAATTATATGAACCGCAACTACGTGGTCAAACCGACCACCTACTGTTTATAGAAACGTTTTCCACCATCGGACTCCATGTGTCCACATATCTCTATAGTACGGCCGCAGGATGACAGCAACAACACTGGATAGCTGGCTGGATGAGGATGAATAAAAAGTGGCTTCAGCGAATCGTCGTTCTTTGTTTACCATTCCACAGTGTCATTCGCTAGACTAACTGTCACACGGTGACTATTGTCATAGCTGGTCCAGTAGCTGGCTTCACCACTGCTTCCATCCATTAATTAAATTTTCAAACAATTTTCTGACGACCACATACTGTCTATAATTGTGTTGGTATGTGTGCAGTGTGTAAGTTTAGTTTTTTTTTTTTTTTTTTTATCTAGTTGAAATACGCGGGGAAGGACGAAATTGCAAAAAGGATCAACAAGCATCAACGGGAGTGGGACAAACAAGGGAATTTGGGATTAAGTGTGAGTAATTTCCATCCTCCTCCCTTAAGGAACTCCGGAAGTGATTTTGTGATACATAATGTACAATTCCGTAGCACTTGCTATTAATGCATGAACCTGGTAGCAGTCACCTTTATTGGCAGGGAATAGCAGCTTACAAAGATTGAGTAGCATACACTCCTAAGAAGCCAAGGTGGCCATTTCACTTTTGTATGTTGAATGCTTGACCCTATAAGTTCACAAAATATAGAAATGAACTTTATTTGAACAAACATATTTTTATTAGAAAATGAGCTAAACAATGGCACTTTCATTCCATTAAATATCATTCCATTCAATTCTCTCCATACTGTTCCATTTAATCCCTTCCATTCCATATAATTTATATCCATTTAGTTCCATTATGTTACGTTCTATCTAATACATTCTATATATTGATATTTCATTCAATTTCATTTCGTTTCACTTCATTTCATTTCGTTTCATTTTATTTCATTTCATTTCATTTCATTTCATTTCATTTCATTTCATTTCATTTGACTTAATTTTTTTTTATTGTATGTTAATTGAATTGAATTCATTTATGTTCTCCATCTTAAAATAGTATCTTATGTTTGAAAACGTAGAATGGTCACACTTATTTCTAACATTTCGATTGCCTGCCAATATATGAGTTCGTTGGTTTCCTATATCAAATATTTTCGAACAGTTTGTGCTGATGAATTCAAAACTAGGTAAACATCGAATAGAATTCCAATTTTTGTCTCTTGTTGCCATGAAGCATGTTGGACACGAAAAAAGATGAGAATGAAGGCGAACACATACCTATTAAAAAAAAATACCTCAAAAAACCCCAGATATTGTCCTACTATACACCGATTCACAGGCATCGTGTCCTCTTGGTCCAATCCTTATGGCTATCGAATGAGGTAAACGAATTCCCTTTATAGATTGGGAATTCCATTGGAACACTGCCCGATTTTTTTTGTTTATGACTTCCGAGTCCTGCGATAGCAATAATATTTATTGAGTTTTCCATGTCGCAAAGCGCAAGGGAAGAAAAAACACCGGACAAAGTTTTTGGCGGAATGAAAGTAAACAACAGACGACTTCCAAAGGGCAGAATTATTAGAAATTGATGTTTGACGAGGGGTATCTGGCGATAAAGGAGCAATGTCATTGTGTAACAGAAAATTTTATGATTTTTGGAACAATTTAAATAAAATAAAACAGAAACAAATCAAAAGGTTCTTTTTGTATAAGGAATTCAAATGTGACCCAAATTAAGGCGAGACAATGATTCTCTATAAAAAAAAATAAAAGATCTGCAAGTTCCTTAAATAAAATGAATCCTTTTAACATTTAAATTTAAAGCAAAAGAAAGAAAATAAAAAAAGGAGCTTTTTGGGGAATTTGCAAAAAAAAACACAAAAACCAACGATAAAAAGACATCCAGCAGCAAGGCGAACATCAAACTTATCCCCATTCAAATTAAATGCACCCGCCCCCTCTTGTGCTGAAATGTTAACGATAACATTCGAAAGTATTTAGGAGGCGACAATAATTATTATGCGGAGTGTCGAAATGGTCGATTATATATTTTTTTCTCTTGCTCCTTTCGCTCCTTTTATGTCCTTGCAGTTCTATGATGCTTTGAAGTGCGCTGTCTGGTATAATGCAATGCAATTGGGGATTTTTTCCCCAAAGGACGAATTAAACTTATGGTACGTTTTTTGGACCAGATAACGGTTAAATAAAGCGAAAATGGAAATTGAAAAATAAATGTTTTTTTAAATATTTTTTTTCGTACAATTTTCTGTTCGTTTGAAGATTTGGAATTTGAAGATAATTATTTTTAATGGTAGTGGGGGTCTGAGTTAGGGTTTAATGTTTCGTAATAACTGTTTGAAAGTTTAATTTTCACTGTGCTGTGTTGGTATTTTTTTGGGAGAAATAAGCAGTGTAAGATTGTAAGAAAAGTGGTTTATGTTGCCCAACCTGAAGAAGTTAAAACTGGATGAAAAGTTTGTCTTATTATATTTACGGTTGAATCAATAAATGTTCTTCCATTCGCCTCTCATTTATTGGGGAACTTCCACCATCAATCTTGAACATTTTTTCTGGGGATCCTCAAGGCAGCTATTTAGGTCCTCTTCTTTTTTATATTAATTTTAAATGGCATTAATTGATTCGAAATTGCTGTGCTTCACTGTAGAGCTGTACACTGATCACATCTTTTTGCGTAAATATTATCATATGTTTCAATATTTTCTGAATTTTTAAACCCTTTCATCGTTGTATCGACATAACTAAGGCATTTCCTGAGATAGAGTGCCCAATATGAAAAGTAAACAAATGACAGTTGTCTACTCTGCACGGGAAGTTGTGTTGATCAAAAACAAAGCGTGTGGGACATCTGTACCAATTGAATGCATCAAGGGACTCTTAGGCGTTCCCAGATCATTGCTCTCAAATAATTTTTAATACTACTGTTATTTTTGTTTTACTTTTATTAATTTTTTTATACCAATTAAATTCATTATATTTAAAATTAAAGAGGATTATTGCTTAGACGGTTAACGTGTTTTTTTGATTTAATAGATTGAATCGTGTTGGTGGAGGCGTTAGGATTTATGTTAAGAGAACAGTTAAGTGTAAATCTAAACTTTCAACCAATTTTAATAGTACTATTCGAATACTTGATATTATAGGTAATAGATTAATATAGGAAGTTGTCGAAAGTGTTCTTTCTTTAAAGTTAAAAGCTGTTGGGCTTGATGGTATGAACTCTTCCTTTTTGTTTATGATTCTGTCAGTGGTGTTGCCTTATATTACTGTTGCTTATTTCAACACCATTTTCATGTCTATGGTATATGGAAACTAGCCAAAATCCTAGCACTTCCCCACTTGACCTTTTTGTCTTATTCGTTGAAAAGATTCTACATTAACAATTCAATGTTGCTAACCCCAAAATCGTCTGCTTTTGGTAAGAATCATAGTTGTAAAGCTCTTTTGAGTTTTGCTGAAGACCTAATATAAGCTATGGATAAGGATGAGGTTACAATTATTTTTGTTTTGCTCAACTTCTCAAAGGCTTATGATACTGTCATTCATGTCAATTTATATAGAAAGCTCATGCAAAATTTAATTTTTACTTGCGATTATAGGTACTATAATACAAGTTATGCATTCGTGCAAAAAAATTGAGATAACAATCAAACATGACATTACAATGATAGAGAAACATATTTGAGTTACTGGCAAAATTCTGTCCGTCTGTCTGTCTGTCTGTCTGTCTGTCTGTCTGTCTTTAAGGATGTATTTTGGACTGTAGCCTAAACGGTTGAGCCAATCGTCTTCAAGGTTATTTTGGCATTCTACAGAGGAGTTTTAAAATTTTTTTTTAGCTCAAAAATTAACAGTACCTGTCATATAATCGTTATGTAAAAGCTTATTTTTCTCGAAAACGGCTAAAAGAATTTTTATGAAAAAAATCAGTATACTACTGTAGGTAAGCATTATATTTTGGTGAAAAAAAATGTAATATGGGGGGCTAAAAACGGTACCTCTCATAGGACCGGTTTTTATTTCTTCAACTTTCACGAAAACTGGTGATCCGATTACTTTCAAAATTAATATTCAAGAAGATGTAGGTAGCCTTAGTAACTTCACATTAATTTTTTTCGAAAACTTTTTTTTTTGTATTTTTAATAATTTTTATAATTTTTTTTAAATCAATATTTTAAAAACGGGTAAGTGAATTTTTTTAATTTTGTTTTTAAATGTATATTATTTTTGTGCTTAAGTTTGTATTCTTAAATTATTTTTTTTTTATTTTTTAAAAAAAGTTGTTAAAAAAACCGTTTTATTAAAAAACCGCTCCTACAATTTTGAAAAAAAATTCACACTTTTTAACATTTCTTGAAGAAATAAAATAGGGTTTAAATTATTTCACTCGATACAATTTAAATAAATAAATAAATTTATTGGCGCTGCAGCTCCTTAAGGAGCCAAAACCTAGTGACTTATACTCTCAACCATTCCTGTGTGTGTGTTATTGATCTGCAAGAATGGAAGGGACCTACAGTTTACCGCCGAGTCCCAACGGCTAACGTACTTTATTCGAACAATCAAAAGTCACAAAAATCGAATAAATGCTTTGATGTTAAATTTAATTTTCCTAAATTTTATTCTACAATGTGACCGCACATATGAGCAAGTACGTGCGATCCAGTCGTGCAATTTTTTTTATCTGGTACTACAATCACATTTTTTTATTAATTAACTAACAGAAAGCAAGCAGTAAATGTTAATGACAGTCTGTAACTGGGGTGCCACAGGGTTTCATTCTTGGGCCACTTTTTTTTCAGTTTATGTTGGTGAACAAATTTTTCCTCCCATATGTACGCTGATGACGTTCAGTTGTATTTCAATTGCCAACTTGGTCTAATTAAGCCTGGAGTATTCTGGGTCAATTTTGATTTTGGAGGAAGTGGCAATTTGTTCTGGATCAAATAGCCTTATTTTAAACCCTACAAAATAATAAATGCCTCGAATATCTATATTTTACATCGATAGCTTATATACATGCATGCCAAACAATAAACTGTTTTATAAAAATATTAGAGCTGCATCTACTCAGAAATATCATCTGTTATTATCCCTCGATGCTCATTCCTAACATAAGAGCCTCAATTTATAAACTGTAAATTCGATCCGGCCTTGGAACTCTTTACCGCGTAACAAAAAATGAAAATCAAACTACAATAAGCATACAAAGTATTGAAAACTCAGGTTTCAGTCTAAATTTAAATTTGTAAATTAAATTAGAAATATTAATGAAAATTTGATTTATTACTTTTCCCCTATTTTGCTTCAATTTTATGAATAAATGTAACCATTTTAGCTTAATTCTGTAAAATTATTTTTATATTGCAGTTTTTTTCAGCATTCAGGAAAAATTAAATAAAATAAAAATAAAATAATTATTCTCTTTTACAATAAAAAACACTTTTTGTGCAAAATTTTTACAAGAACATAGTATAACTCATATCTTTCATGCATAATGTCTCCCAAATAAAAACTCAAATCAATATCCACTTTCATTTCGCCACATTAACCAGAACCCTACTCTCACTTTCCAAAACACATTGAGAGTCCCTTCTAAGCTCCATACAAACCCCCTTCAGCAAGATTACGAACCCAAACATTTGACAATAAATCAATATGCCAACCGAGAAACTTTCCCCAAAACTAGCAACAACAACAAAACGAATTGTGCCACACAAAAGTACCACAGCGTGCGGTGAAAATATTCAAAAACTTCTTAACCGGTCGCATACAGAAGAGTCTTTCAAAGCCTCCGGTAATCCTTCAGAAAGTTCAACAGAACTATTCACTGCGTTATAAACACTCTTCACTTTGGTTAAAGTGAACCAGCGAGAGACAGAGAGACACTCTATTTGAAGCTTGGAGCCATCCATCATGATTAAACTGCGCTTCCCCATTCTTTTATGCCATTCAATAACATCCTACCTCCAGATTCCAGAGCACACTCAACCAAATCATTTTATTGACAGGTTACGGTTTGATGACGACGAGGATGGATTTTAATGGACTCCCTGTTGACCCAGAGGTTTGATGAATGTTAGACCTGCTGATGGGATGATTTGTGATTGGGCACGTTAAATAAGTGTCACACATCATCATTGGAATAGAGTTGACCGTCGATTTGGAATAAAGTTCTTCTGAGTTTCCAAGCTTAGGACAGAGGAACACACCTTGGAGCCACTAAAACATCATTTACTGACCATTAATTGCGACATGCACGTGGATTGTGGAAATGCAGGTTGGTTGTATACCGCAATGGTAGTTGTGTTTTTAATTGTTGTCTTTTCTGTGTCGTCCTTCCGCTAAGGGGAGATCCAGCAAGCGCTCGTGGAGGTGAAACTGACTTCCGTTGTAAGGTGACTCGGAGTTCCTCTTCCTTCGCTATTTTAATTGCATATTCATATTTTAGATCTTGGTGATGGGGATGTGTGCATGTGCACTGAACAAAATTTTCCATTTGTATACAAAAAGTTTTCATTTGTGTCAAATTTTAAAAGAAAACTTGAAGACACGATTTTTTAATAAAAGACGGATGGTAACCCTAGAAAAAGAGCATCCCCGTTAGTAGTTAGTTAGTTTTTTTGTTCGCTCCCAAAAATAATGTCAAGGCCCCAAATAAGATTATTAAAAACAATAAAATTTACGCAAACTAAAGGTACATTATAATCTGAGAATCGACAAGAACAAACAAAAGAACATTTTCAAATAATGAATTGCATTGAGAATTTTAGGTTTTAAATATTCAAAACTTATAAATAAGTAGTAAATTAGTCGAAATATTAATAATCAGGGTATGAGCTTAGTCTTGGAGGAATTGTGACTTTCTCGCCACAGACAATGCCCCAGAAAAAACACGTTTTCGACGTTTTATTTAATTTGACTCATTTTTTTTAAGTGTATTTCTAGTAAACAGCAATGATGCCAATCACGTGGCGACCCATAAAGAACCCCATAACTTTCCCTTAACTTTGTTGCCCCATCTCAATGTTGTATCTATTTCCTCCTGTATGCGGGTGTGTGCACGAGTTTGCAGCAACTACACAGCAGCGGAAGGAACAAATTAGACTAATTGGAAAAATCTCAACTACTGCTGTAGATATGCATACACCCTCTTGGTATACGATGCTCTTTGGGGTCTAAAAGAAAAATCCAACATGTACATACCATTCTCGATGAGAACCAGAAGTATCAGGGAATAGACGCAGGCCAGGGTTTCGTACAAAAAAAAAACTAAGCCAAACGATTATGATGATTTTACTGTGTACTATTACCAGGTTAAGTTAGCACACGAGATGCAGGGTGAAAGTTCTGAATCAAAGTCACTTTACGGTACACGGAACTCAGAGCACTGATGTTTTTCTATTGACGCTGGAGGATGGTTTAGCTAACGTGTAATGTTGCAGAGCACTACCATATCTCACTTAGGGCTCAGATATACATAGATTCATTCATTTGCAGATGCAGTAGTAGGTTCACCATATTTCAGCTCCTTCTCCGTTTATCTATTCTGCGGCCCCGAGGCAATATTTCAATAGGAAACAGGAATAACAAAAAATCCCAAAATCTAAAAAAAAAAAAAAACAAAACAAAAACTAAAAACAACCTTTAATTTCCCTTCCGTTTGCCTGGTCCTACGATATTTTGCTGTTTTTGCTTTGAATCCGGGATGAATGGTCCTTACGTGAAAAGCTGTTGTTAGTTTGGGGTTTGCCTGAGGCTCAAAAACCTCTGCGCTGATTCAGTTTGACTGCTCGAGTTGAGTTTTTTATTTTTATCGTTCCCGTCGTCGTCGGGTCTTGGGTTAAAATGGGCAAGTCGGGACTGAACAAAAAAAAATTGGGTGTAAAAAAACTGATTGATTTTTTCGTCATTCTTTCGTCGATTGCCTGGCATTTTGAGAACTAAGTTAGAGGGTGAAAGTGCTTTAAGTGGTTGTATTGTAGACTTTGATGTTGCGGAATGCAGGAAGGTAAATTTCTAGTACTTACCTCGTTAAAATTCGCTTCATTTGGTCGAGTTTTGGCTTACTACTACAACTTCGATGTGCTACAAAAGCCTTTTGAAACATCGATATCGGAGTCAGTTTTAATGAAAATTGATTTTATTTTTATATTTATTTTATTTTTATTTGAAGCTAGTAATTAAAAGTGTTAAGTTTTTTTTTGCATTGATTGACTTCGATGATTTTTTCAACTTAAGGTTCATTTATTTAAATTTCCTTGTAGTCAGTCAATAATGTGGTTCTGAAAAAATGTTGATAATGAAGTAAACATAGGATTACATTTATTGAATTGACGGTCCAAAGTTTTTTGGCCTTTTAAGCTACGTTAAAACAAAAGTGAATAAAATTAATACAGATAGCGATAGATCTTTATTTTTGTATTTACAATTATATTTTGTTTTAGTATGCTACCGCACAGTGTACTACATTATGATATTTTTTCTACTGAATAATTATATTAATTTATATTGTAATTAGGTAAAGTTAATATATTCATTTTGAGTTCAAAAGGTCTGGCACATATTGACTCGGATAAAATGTAAAACTTCAAAACGATAGTTATGAAGTTAGTTATTAAATATGAAGTTAGTATATGAGTAGTTGGTTAGTAAAGAATAATGATTAGGCAAGTAAATACATAATTTGAATAAATAAATAAATAACTAAATAAACTACTTAACAAAAAATACATAAATAAGATAATAAATTAAAAAAATCAATAAATAAATAAATAAATATAAAAATAAATAAATAACTAACTAAATAAATTAAAAAATAACTAAAAAATAATAATAAAGACATAATGAGTATGAATACATTTTATATTTAAACAAAAAACTAAATAGATAAATAAATAAATAATAAAGTGCATATCAACATGAATAAATTAACAGTTAAATAAATAAATTATAGATATATGAATAAAGAAATAAATTAGTAAATATTGAACAAAAATTAATTACAATTAACATCAGAAAATGGTTTTAATTTTCAGAGGTTTAACAATTCAGCAAAAACTTACTAGTTAATTTAGTGATTCTAAAAAAATGATTTCAACATTTACCTTCTCGTTAAATGTTAAGCATCATTCTGAACAGCTTATTCTGTTATACTTGATGTTTTTTAAGGTTGACTATTGCACATTTTCCTGCGATGAAAAGATGCCTGTATGATCCGGGAATATAGCTTTTTGACACTCTGCTAGCCTTGGTTTATCAGATTTGAGAAAAGGACCTAATACTGATCGTGTGAGAGACCTCGGTTGACATGATAATAGTTTTTTTTATAATTTTGTTTCCCTTTTAATGTATGTAAGTACACTGCGCGAGCATTATTAGGATAATAGGGAGGGGACGAACAGAAGGTGTCGATTAACATTAGGTTTGTTCCCGATAATTATTCGCAGACAATTCGCAGCTGTCAGATTTTTAAGTAGTGGGGATATTTTCTCTCTTTGAGAGATTTTTACGAAAAAAGTACGGGAACGCTTTAAACCAAAAAATTTGCAGCATTCTTTCCTAGTGTTGCTTAACCATCGATAGTATTTATTTTCGATATCATCGATAGTTTTTAATAAAATATCGATAGTACTGATACTATCGATCTATACATTTATCAATTGAATAGGCCCAAATTATGAATCATCAAATTCGATGGCTTGTTCAAATTTTTAGATTTATGACCGCCTATCTATAAAACAAAAGTGAATCTTACCACGTTTTATGAATACACTTATGGCTAAAACACAATCACGCTTCAGCTTTGGCTTCGTCAAGTTACATTTCACACGCTTTAAGTGACATTTTATAAATTTCGATTGTTGTTTTTGCTTTTTTCTGTCAAAATGAGCAAAAAATCAACCAGTTTCTACTTCAGCTTTGTATTTGAATCACGTTACCTTATCTTGTACACGAACCAAACGTAACGTCAAAGCCAAAGTAACATTATGTTAAGATGTAGTGATTTCCAATGGTTGAAATTATAAACGTCAAATGAAACAGAAGCTAAAGCGTGATTGTGTTTTAGCCATTCAATTAAATTGTAAAAAGTTAAAATCGAAAAGATAACAGCACGAGTGGCATTCTTCATTATAGGTTTTATTCGCTTATTAACAGTATCAGTTAACTTTTCAAGTACATCCCTGCCTTCAACAGTTACAACCTTTACATAATAACGCTTTCGACTGCGGAAATTCCTCGTGTAAAAGGAAATTGTTGTGTTCGAAATTTCAAAGCACTCAGGAAGCTGCAAGATTTTATTTATTGCCTGTCAGTGCAGCAAGACCTTTTTGACCCTCCCTCATAGCTCACATATCTCAAGCTCATATCGAAAATCTGATAATCGTTTTAGCATATAGTATGAGCTTTTCCCACAGGTTTCAATCTCTTGAATAAGCTCAAGCTCAAAATGTGAAGGTAAGTTTGAATTATTTAAACTATCGATGTAGCCGATATTTTTTACTATCTATACTATCGATAAACTGTAGGAAGTTCGAGCATCACTACTGAAATGTCAAAAGATTGGTGGAAACTAATTACTGCGAAACGATTTTTAAAATGTTTTTTTTTATTATTTCAAGGGAAATGTTATGCTTATTTGTTGCATCAGCTCCAAAAACAAAACAATTAGTAGGTTTGTAGGTGCTTCCACGCTTCCAGCAACAATTCTTCTCTGCTCCTTACAAACCGCTGGCTTTAGAAGACTCAACTCACACTGCTCTCTAACAATTGTCTGAACCCTGAACTAAATCAGGAATCTGGACTTCGTCAACAATATTCATGGAAAAGATCACAGAACCACCGGTTTTTCATGTTTTTATTTTATAAACTTTTGAAAATAACTCTGCAATCTTTATCAAACGTGTCGTATATTTGATTATTTATTGTCTTTTTTTTCAATTGTCAAACTGACGTTTGGCTGCTACTTTTTTCTGCCTTCAAAAATTTCTTGAGCAGAAATTCGCAGGGTGGGGAAATTATTTTCTCTCTCACGAGCTCTCTCTTCTGCGATTTTCTACGAATTTTTGGTGTACGGGAACAAGAATTAGCAGAAATTCGTGAAAATTCGTACGAATTTGCAGATGGGGAACAAAGCTATTGGTTTTGAATGCTTGAAAATCAAAATTTCAAGGGAAAATATCGCAGGGTAAACTATAGAAAATTCGTGTTGTCCGGCTAAAAAAAGAATCCTTATATTTCACGGTACGTCTGAAATTGGGCTTACGGGTGAACTGATGAGCATTTCTTGCGAGACGAGTATTACGGGAGAAACTTTTAAGGGGAGGAACGTAGCTGGCTACTTCTTTTTTTATAAAAGAAACGATGTTTTAGCGGCAGTTCTATTTCCTATACATCTTTACCCTTGATTTTATATTCTATCAAGCAAGTGAAGCGATGTTTGCGAAGGTCCTGCCCAGAGGTGGGAGTTGTATTCGAGTTTAGGGCGTATAAGCGCTTTATAAATTGTATAGCCAGATCAGAAGGAGAAAATTACTTCTTACACCGATACAGAAAACCTAAGCTCTTAGCAGCATTTTTAGCGATCTCAAATATATGGTCGTTCCAACGGAGGTGGGGAATGGGTCACCTTTCTTAGGGACAGGCTGAACAAATGCTGTTTTCCATCTTCTAGGAAAGATTCCAGAAGAGTAGAAGCGATGGCTTTGCCAGTATGGAAGAACACCTCTTCAAGAAAATGGAGGGTATACCATCCGGGCCAGCGGAGATCTTTGAGAGCTCTTGCTACTAGTGCCGAAAAAAATCTGTCCCATGGAAAAAATAACATTCTTAAGTACAGGAGGGGCAACGTTGCTGTAAGGCAGCATAGAGCTGGCAGCGAAATAGGCTGCGAGCAAGTTTGCCTTCACTGAAGAGTAAACAATTGGTTTGTTATTGTCGATGAGCGTTGGAACCGAAGATGTTGAGGAGTTTTTAATATTTTTTACAAATTACCAAAAAATTTTACTGCCTTCTACTGCGACATCAAGTGAGTAATTTAAATAACATAAGTAACTCCTTAGAACATTAGCTATTAGTAGGGGGAGCGGCCGTAGGAACACCTAACTCATCGAGTCTATGGAAAATTCAGCCATAAATAAATGGCAAATTACATAAAATGTACAAAACCTCTGGTCGGACAGACTTTTTCTTGTCCGTTTGGCGGTAAGATGGCCACTTCCGGTTGCGTTTTAGGTGCTGGTCTACCTTATTGGGATCGAGTCAATGAACAAATGGGGGACCAAATGCAAGCTCAGAGCGTCTATATTAAGGATTTTCAATGTTCAAACCGTGAGCAATGTAGTTCCTGAATTGTATAGGCGTGTTGTGGGATGACATTATACTAGGCCTAGAATGATGATGAAATCTTACTGTAGATACCATTGGTCTTGGGTAAGCCCCATGTCAGCGCCTTATTTGTCCGTCGACACTCAGTTTTCTTTTTATGGCAAGCCTTGTGTTCAAACATGGTGCAACCAATCACAAGGCCATAAGCATTGCAGAAGACGCCGTTCGACTTTCCATCGGCTTGAGAATCTTTTTTGTATACGATCAATTATGTGACTCATCAGGCTTTCCTTAAATATAAAATGATTGGGGTTTCTACTGCTGTTTGATGTTCTATATGCCTTCTATACCTTAGGAGCCTGCAAATTATAAAAAACACAAAAGGGTTACAATTTGCTCGCTTGAAAACAATTGAAGTTTAAGACTCCAAGTATTCCTTTGTTTCGCAGTAACAAGAGCAGTTAATTGATTTTTTTTTCACTTAAAACTTCCTTCTTTCCCAAGCAAGCGTCAAAACAATCATTCAAGTCCGTCCACTGTGTCATGCACTTTGGAAAAACTTTTTCCCCGACATCTCTGTTGTCTCCTTTTAAAGCTGAAAAACACTCCTTTATTCACACACGCCACTCGCTACCATTATAAAAGTCACTTGCACCTCACCTCCATACAAGGCGTGTAAAACTGTTCCAGTAGGTACTCTATTTACCACCTTTAGCTAAAGGTATTCAACCTCTGATGTGCTAAAAAAAAAACGAAACGGACATTATAAATAGTTAAAAAAATAATGGAAAAAGGCACTTTTCACACCATTACTAAAATCGGGGTGAACAAAACACATAGTAGCAGGCACAGTCTTCAGAGAGAGACGTCCCCTAACGTCCGCCCTTGTGCCACATCTTCCACCTGCTGCTTGTCCTCCACGGTGCAGTGTTCGGGAATGTAAACAACACGCTCCTATGCCATCGCACCACAACTAAGTACGGTTGATGGCTTATGTTTACCTTTCCCCATTTTGTTCAGCAAAAATTATTGTTCTCTGACTTATTTGCTCAGAATAAAGAAGCAAAGCTCCTCTCATCGTCCTGTGATGTGTGTATTCTCTTTAAATTTTGCTGCATAAAAAAAATAGGAAAAGATCTTCCTTCAAACACACACATTACTTTTTTGCTCCTTATAGTGCAGAGGCAAGCAAAGGAACCACGACCAGGATGTCGCTATAAGACCGATTGTCATCACCAAAGAGTTCCGGCTACACACATTATGACTCCCGATGAATGAATCCTGACGTTCCCTGATCCTAGAACAGGCACCGAGATATGAAGATAGCATAAAACTGACGAAGGGATCAAATACAGATTTTAAAGTTGGTCCTGAAAAATCCCAACTTCTGCAACATTTTGCAGTGGATCGGTGTGTATGGTGCCACTTGTCGTTTGCTATATACGCTGTCATCATGCTCAGCATCCTAATCATCCCATATCCGCCTTCCATTCGGTACATCATGTGTGTATCTTTGTCAATGTCCTTGCCTGTGCAAGCATTGTCCTCTCACGGATGGTGATATCCGCCCCTTAATCAGCCTGTAACCTATTTGTATAAATATTTTGATGATGTTGTGCTCTATTGCTTCGAGGTGATAACAGTGTTTGTCTTCCGCCTCTGAGTGTATGTGGCATGGAGATTAGAGGATGGAGTATCAGGTGGATCCATAAGTGGGTGGAATGGTATGGAATGGGACACTTTGCAATTCAGAATATCTAAATTGGATAACAAAGATTTTTGGTGTGTCGTGTAGTTGTCTCCGACTTTTGAAACCTAGAAATGGAAGAGTTGGGTGAAGATTCCGCTTCGCCAACAACAACAACAACAAGGCTAATGACACATTTCCACATTAATGGCAGATTGGAGGGCTTTATCTCTACTGAACACCTTCTTCTTCATCTTTGTCACTACACTACTCTCTATAGGAAGGAACACTATAAGCTTGGAGTACAGAATGATGGTGATGGGGTTCGATGATGTTTGCACACACGAGTTCATGGGAGACACAAAATTCATGGTTCCAGTGTGTTGAGATATTTTGTGTTCGGAGGGATTCGATTGAGCCCCAGCAATTGCATATGTCAGCAGGACTAGAGTATACTCCTATGTGTCATGTGGAGGACAAGTCCTCTTAATTTATGTTACTCGCTTCTCCTTAAAAGGTGTCTAGAGTCGGTTGGTTTGGTTGGTCAGTGGGTTCGGGGTTTGAGATTTGGGAAATGGTGCTTGAGCACTTAATGGCACGGGCCGTATGGGCACTTTGTGGCATCCATAAAGTGGCTTTATATTCGTCGCAGAAATGAGAACAAACTCAAACACACTTTACAATCGGATAACAGTTATAGTTGATGTTTTGTATGATGGCTTTGGATAAATTGAATGTATGTATGTCCGGTTCGTTTTGTTAGGGTGATAACTAATTTTCCCACAACGTTTTGGTAAAACATGGGAGAATATTTTGTTAAGACAATTCGGAAAATTTGATGACAGTTTGATTAAAACTTGTAGTATTGTGGAGATAGATTCAACAAAGGGCAGTGCACCCTGTCACAGTAGTGTGCAACACTACTTAGGTCTAGGTATGTCACATGTTTTATCGGGAGCGGTTCTGCGAAGAAGTCGTATTTCACTTGTGTTGATAGTGTGCATATCGAGCAACTGTCTGAATTCTCCGGTTCATCTTAGGTTCCATTATTGTTGCAGATTCACACAGGAATGGTTGAGAGTATAAGGCACCATAACTTGGGCTCCTCATAGAACTTTCGCGCCAAATATTGAATCAAGTGTATTGTAGAATGAAAAGAAAGGCCGTAATCATGAACTTAAAAGTAAACATTTTCTGCAAAAACCTTCCGGCATTTCAAAACAATTTTTTTTAATAAATCAGTAAGAACCACAGACCGTTGGTTATAAAAATCAATACATGAGGAAAAATAAATCAACAGGCTCTGCGTGTTCAAAAGCATCCCAGGAGAAAATGTGATCAATGTTGATATATTCAGCTGCAGTAAACAGAAGCATTCAACAATTTATTGAAGCCATGTTATTTACCCGAAGGGATGAATAAATTGATTATTTCCAAACGTTATTGAAATTTATTGGCATTGAGTAAACATTTCTCACCAGTTTTATATGGACCGGTAAATGAATATTATTTTTATTTTCAGTAAATACAGGTTTTCCAAAAACAGAAGAAATTACTAAAAAACTTATTTTTAAGCTAAGTAAATCATGAAGTTTATAGTATCATTAGTAGGAAATTCAATCAGGTGATTTTATTTATAATATAGAATAAGGTAAGAATTTAGTTTTATTGCCAGTCTTTCAACCTATATTTTATTATATAAAAACCCAGTACCCTCTATCCACTTAAATTTTAAAATTTCTCGAAGATCAAGTTAGTTTTGAGAAGTGTGGTACCCATACCAACTTCTCTTGTCTCAAGAAGAGTATATTTTTAGCAACATTCAACGTTGCCTTGAACCGTGCAACGTGCAACATATCTTTCGTAAGCAGGCTTTTGTAAGTAGTAATTGTATTTTCTCTTCTAATTCTTACGAAGAGAATAAGTTTGAACTGCCAATTAAATCAATAGTTATAAATTTTAATAGTCAGACCTAAGAGCAACATCATATTCAAGCATTATACAGAAACAGATACTAGATACATTATACAGGGTGAGCCATGCATTTTACTTTGAGCATTACAATTTTTGATTTCTTAAAAACCGTTTGATCGTGGGACGCCCGAGTAGCGGGGAATTATACGTGGCTTCATGCAATTTTAGTCATGATGTGATGGAACACTTCACGGAAAACCGGTTTTTTTACTAAAGCAACGATTCGTACGTTCTGGTATGACGCCTATTTAGAAAGCGTGAAAGCGACTGTGCAAGTGTTAATTTAACTCATTCACAAACTTCTTGTTTTAAATTTCAAACTTTTCGTAGTAAAAATGATTTCGTCTTTCCTTACAAAACGCACTTTCAAAGTTTCTGTTAAAAATAGGCATTCCGATGTTATTAAAATTGTTGCAGGTGTACCCCAAGGATCAGTTCTTGGGCCATTATTGTGTATTATATACACACATGATTTTCCGAAACCCCATAAATGCAAAACTGCAATTTTCACGAATGATACCTGCATTCACTCAGCAGATTCAATTGGTTCCTTAATTGAAACCAATATACAATCTGCTTTGAATTTAGTTCAATCATATTGCTAATACTGGAAAATAAAATTGAATGCCTCCAAGACTCATGCTCTCTTTTCCACTAGAAAGAGAAAAGCCTGTTCAAGCAATAGGCTTGAATGGGGTCCAAACTGAATGCACATCGAGTGCCAATTATCTTGAGGTGCAACTGAATAAAACTTTGACTTTTAGTTTACATATTCGAGAAACTCTAAATAAAATGAATATGGCGATAAAAACCTTATATCCATTCATAAATCGTAGGTCCAAATTAAGTGTTGAAAACAAATTATTACGAAAGGGTGTTTTTGCTTGCGGTTATAGGAACAAGTTTAGAATTCGTGAATATAAAAAAAATTGAGATAACAATGACATTGCGATCATGGAGAAGTCTAAAAAAGCCATTGACAAAAAATGTCCGTCTGTCTGTTTGTCTGTCTGTCCGGGTGTATATCGATCTGCAGTCTGGATGGTTTAAGTGATTGACTTCAAATTTGGTATGTGTGTATCTCTTGGCATTCCTTAAAGGAGAAATTGAAATTTTATTTTTAGGGCTAAAAATAATGGTATTTCCCATACGACCGTTTGGGAAAAGCTTATTTTTTTCGAAAACTAATCAAGAAAAAATATTTTAAATTTTATATTCACATGTATATTAATAAACTCTAAGAAACTGCATATCAAAATTTAAAAAATTGTTTTTTTTAACTTAAAATAAAAAACAGGATTTTATCAAAACCCGTCCTACAATTTTAGAAATACTTTTTTCATAAATTCTTCGTTATTTAATATGTATTGTGGCGTGCTTCATTTTTACTAAAAACCGTTAAGTTTTTATAAGTTCAAACTGTGTTACTTTCAACGTAAATGTGTTTTGTTTTTGTCCAAGAACTTGCCTTCCAATGTAATTAGGCACATAAGAGCAAGTACCTGCGACCCAGTCATGCCCATTTTTTCTTTTAGACGTGTAGTATAGTTTAATGTTATGACAAGAAAGTCATTAATCATGGCTCTATAGCGTTCCCCATTGACTGTAACATTATGGCCATCTTCATTTTTGAAGAAATGTGGACCAATGATTCCCTCTGCTCATAGAGCACACCAACTAGTGACTTTTTGAGGATGTAACGGCGTCCCAACAATGGCTTGTGGGTTATGATTACTCCAAATACGACAACGAATGGCAAACCAAACTGAGCATAAATCAAGTGACCACTGTCAAAAAAACCAACTTCGAAAAAAGTATTGCCAGATTGAAAAGCACACGTCTAAAAAAAACTTCGTTTTTTAAAAGTTATAATCGAAAGCATAATGCCATAATAATGTCATATGGTTCTCCCGGTTGGGGAAGAGTCATATTCGCAGGCTGCAAATTATGCATAGTAAAATCTTAATAAATATGCGTGATCTTCCGTGGCACTATTCTACGGAGGATCTTCACGAAGAGGCAAACAATTGAAAAAGTTGAAATTCGAATCTCAAAACTATATTATAAATACAAAGTTTTGTGAAGTTGCTCTGATAATAACTTAATTTTAAATTTAACAACTTAGTATTGTAAAAAAAATACTTGTTTATTTATTTGTTTCATTATATAATATACAATAATTATATATTTGTTTGTCTTTCTATTAATGTATTAATTTATTTTTATTTAATTATATATTTTGTTTGTATTTATTTATTTATTTATTCACATATTTATTTATTTACTATTTACTTATTTATTTATTTATTTATTCACCTATTTATTTATTTATTTACTTATTTATTTATTTATTTATTTATTTACTTATTTATATATTTGTTATATATAATTTTATTTATTTATCTATTTTGTCTTAGAATTTTATTACATCGTAATATAAACAACATCTTAATTTGTGACCAATCCGACCCACTTCTCTCTCCTCAGATAATAATAATTATTATTTTTTTTTAATTAAATGGAAGTTATTCATGTAGATTTTCCTTCCAAAAAACAAAACAATTTGAAACTGTGGTAATATAATTGTATAAATGTTCTAAGTTTTTCAATAGAAAATACCATTTCTCTGTAAATTGTGCAATCTAGTAATACGAAAAATAAATTGCACGACTGGATCGCACGTACTTGCTCATATT
Organism: Platycheirus rosarum; assembly: GCA_963971375.1. Lineage (NCBI taxonomy): Eukaryota > Metazoa > Arthropoda > Insecta > Diptera > Syrphidae > Platycheirus > Platycheirus rosarum. The sequence goes on along the minus strand of OZ020510.1, from coordinate 34,711,196 downwards.
ATTTACATTGTAGAATAAAATTAAAGAAAATTAAATTGAACATCAAAGCATTTATTCGATTTTTGTGACTTTTGATTGTTTGAATAAAGTACGTTAAATTGAATTGGTTGAAATAATTTAAATACCATTTTATTTCTTTAGGAAATGTAAAAAACTGTGATTTTTTTAACAACGGTTTTTCTTAACAACTTTTTTAAGATAAAAAAAATAATTCAAGAATACAAACTTAAGCACAAATATAACGTACATTTAAAAACAAAATTAAAAAAAAATTACTTACCCGTTTTCAAAATATTGATTTAAAAAAAAAAAAATTAAAAAATTATTAAAAATACAAAAAAAAAGTTTTCGAAAAAAAATGTATGCAAGATTACTTAGGCTACCTACATCTTCTTGAATATCAATTATTATTATTATTATTATTCTTGAATATATTTTTTCACCAAAATATAATGCATACCTATACCTACTGCAGTACATTGATTTTTTTTTTATAAAAATTCTTGGAGCCGTTTTCGAGAAAAATAAGGTTTTACATAACGGTTATATGACGGTACCGTTAATTTTGGAGCTAAACAAATAATTGAAAAAACTCCTCTGTAGAATGTCAAAAGAACCTTAATTTCAAAATTTGAAGACGATTGGCCCAACCGCTTAGGCTGCAGTCCAAAATACATCCGTACATTGGACAGACAGAAAGACAGACGGACAGAATTTTGCCAGTAACTCAAATATGTTTCTCTATCATCGTATCATGTTTGATTATTATCTCAAAATTTTTAATCTCCACGAATGCTTAACTTGTATTATTGTACCTATAATCGTAAGTAAAAATATATGAATTCAGCTACAATAAAGATATATTTAAAGTGTTAATTTAATCAAACTTTGAGTCAAGACGTTCGAGCAATCGGGATCGACAACGAATATTAAACAAAAAGTAGCGATGAGAATATTGGGAAGGTTGAAATTTCCGTAAGGAACGAACCAAAATCATCTTCCGAAATAACGTAACCGTGAACTCAGTGGAATACTTGAAGATGTTGCGAGAGTTTTTAACACCTGAGTTGCATACATTTTAAGGGTAGAACTGCAGGACTTGAATGCAAGAAAATGGAGCAATTTGCCAAACGTAAAATGTGACTTTACCGGTGGTCAAAGAAATATTTCCTAACAAATTGATTTCTCGCAGTGTACCTTCATAAATCGATGACAATATCCCAATTAAAGACAAATATCTAGGAGGAGATAGTCACGATATGCTTCGCAGCATGTGTCAGCGAGTTTTCCAAAGTTTACGATGAGACCCACATAAAAAAGCTTCAAATCAGTCAAAACAAAGTACTAAAATGAATGCTTAGCTTACCAAGGTTCTATTCAACAGCTAGGCTCCACAATAGAGCAAATGTCAGCCCAATAAAATGTGTTTTAAATGAGCTACAAGTAAAGTTTTTTGAAAGATGTTCATATCCAGATAACGAACTTATATTAAAATCTATAATTTTAAATACTTTTGTATTAAATTGGGTTTGTGTGCAATATTAGTCTGTAAGTGTTATATAAAGGTTTTTGTCTTGTAATATTTTCAATTAAATTAATTATTAATATATTTATAAATTATCTTTAAAATCAATTTTTGTCATATCTACATGTAAAATATTATAGGTGTAAAGCACAAAGTTCTGTAACTCTTAAATTGTAAAAATATCCATTGTAAATGAATGTAAGCCTTGAACTACTAATAAAAATTGAATTGGATTGAATTGAATTGAACATTTGTAGTTTTATATCTATTCATGTGTCAAATGTGCAAAAATGTATGGTGGGTTGATGGCTTTTATTAAAAGAACAAAATAAATAAAACGCTCTTATTCTGTCTATGATTATAAAAGATTAACGAAAAAATAACAATCACCGTAAAAGTTGTCATACAAATTAAAACTCTCGGATGTTTTATATATCCCAGTACACTGAATGAAATATTTGCTCAAAATATCATAATATTTTTTAATACAATGACGCGTACAAATTCGAAAATTTCTTTAAAAATTTAATCAAAATTACTACCTTAGGTTAAGCGGAAGTGTGTTCAAAAGATGTAAGTATATAGTCCGGTCAAATTAGACCAAAAATATGGGCGAGGTTACATAAATTCACACCCAGCAGAAAATTGCTACGATTGTTCCCAACACCATCATAAATTAAATCTAAAAAGTCCTCATCGATCCGACACCTGGACAAAAATACGCGGGGTCAAAGGTCACAAAAACTGATTTTTTTCGATTTTGAGCAAAACTGTAAGTTTTTTATAAAATATGCTGAGACAAAATTGTTATTATACTTTTTATTATAAGACCCACCGTTTTCGAGATATAATCAATTTAAAAAGTTGAATTGTCATAATATGCACTGCACATGCAAAGCACACGTTTCCCGCCACCTTTGAGGTAGTATTATTATTCTATTATTATATTATCCATCTGATTCGTTCGTCTCCTTCCTCTTCTCCTTGTTCTTCTTGTTACGTTTTTTATCCGTGAGCAGTTGATAGTGATAGTAGATAAACTAATAAAAGCAATTGAAGCTTTCACACTGGACGGGGAAGAATTTTTTCCGCACGGATTATATACAACAGCCGTCTCAACGACTATAAGAAATGGCGACCGTACCGTTACCGTCTTATTACTGGCCTACATGATTAAGGGCACGCTTTCACAAAAGACGGTTTTTATTCGTTTGCTGTCTGTTTAATCATTTTCAATCCTTGCCAATATCGTTAAATGTTCAAAAGTTTTAAATTAAACAGAATCAGAACAGATCCGTAGAATAAGGCCTACCAAAACCACATTAAAAAAAGCTGACGGGGAGACGTGTGCATGCGCATGTGCAGTGCATAGATAGGTCTTAGAAAAAAAAATGTATAGATAATTATCTCATCTACAATAAATTTAATTGTATATGATTTTATGAAAAAAACTTATCCTTTTGCTTAAATTCGCAAAAAAACCGTTTTTGTGACCTTTGACCCCGCGTAATATCTTATCTTTTGTCGGATCGATGAGGACTTTTTAGATTTTATTTATGTTGTGCACAATCCTACCAATTTTCAGCTGGGTGTGAATTTATGTAACCTCCGATGTCTAAATTGACCGGACTATAAAGTGGAATTTAGCAAATAAATTATGGTAAAACCCCTCTAGAATGGGCAATACAAAGAAGAACATTTTTCTTACAACTTACAACGTAGTAGGTAATTAGAGTTTTTATTAAAACTTCAATACATTAACCAAGTCTGTCCACGGGCTAAAACTTCTTTCTTTCCAGTTTAATTATTAAAATCTTAATCTTGTTTGAGTTCACATTTGGGTTTTTCAAAAACTTTATATATGATAAAATGATTTAATCGGAAGTTGCGTCTTGACAAGGTACTCACTGTCAACTGAAGAGTGAAGAGTCCAAGTTAGCTACCGGGACGAAATGGCATTTTTATAATGAACTTAAGGCCGAAAGACAAAAGAAAATTGCTGTGAGAATACCTACTTATGTACTTACATCTGTTACAAAGTGTATACTTACTCTTAAATTAAAAGGGTATCATTCATCTTATGTTGAATTAGGTAACCTGATAAGAATTATAAAACAAAAAATATTTAAGCAAAACAAAAAAAAAATTAATATGTTTAATGTTTAATTCTTTGAATTTCAGACTTCAATTTAAACTAAAATCCTCCACAAAATAAGGTATTTTTCCTATATATCATTAGTGGGGCCGATAATTTTAACAAATTACTAACAAAACTTGCTAAATTGTATTTTTGTCAAATACGTAGATAACTGCTGAACTATGACTTATTTTAATTAAACAGATAAAAATGTAATTAGAATCTTGGCCATCAAATAACCAAAACCCGCAAACTAATTTTAACTGATATTGAAAAAAAAACTATAAAACATATGCATAGCTATTATAGCTGTTCAAAGATAAGGTTCATTTAAACTCATGAATAAAAGCCGATTTTCTTGTTAATCTTTTTGTGTTCATTTTAAATCAAAAACCATTTCAAGGGTGGTCTTCCTGGCTAATTTTGTTTTTTCTCATCTTTTTGGTTGATAATAATCCTCAATTTGTCTCTTTTATAGACGTCTTCTTAAACCAAATCTTGTCATCCCTTAACCACAATTATTCCAAAAAGAAACATCTCACTGTATCCAAGCATCCCCGAACATCCTTTCTGGGCTAAAACCCAATTGTTCGTCAACTCAAAAAATAATACAAAAAAAAAACTATTAAATTGAATGCTACTTCGTCGCTTGTTGAAGAAGCATTCCCTTCCAATCACACATAAACTAATCCAATTCTCGTAGAAATAACTTGAATTGGATTTGGGTTTATACCCCGTTAACGACTTACAAAAGCTTCACAAATTCGTCGAATTCAAATATAACAAAAAACAAGGAGGGAGGGGGGATGAAAAAGGCACCACTTTATCGCATCTCAAAAACGAATGGAATTAAAAAAATTGAGGGCGAAGTGAAGAAGCTAAGGGAGGAAAGGATCGCGCCAAGAGAACAAAAATTAACTTACTTTTCCCAAAAAAAAAAAGACCCCAAGCTCCCACCACACAAAACTTATCTGCCATTCATTCCTTGCTTTATCAAAAAATAACAGTGTGTGAGACATTCAGTTCAAGGATAAAGGCACTCAGAATACGACGTTTTTGACGGCAGCAGGAGCAAGAGCATGTCGCTCTGTCCGCCGCTCCACGCTGGTGGTTTTCGTCTCCTACTCGCGTACTTTTCTCATGAATTGTGGGTATCGTCCTGATTCTCCCTTTGCTTTCTGCCAGGAATCAGACAAGCGTAGGGAATTTAATTGTTTGATTTAAAAAGTTTATCCTTGCCGGTTGAGTGCACGCGCGCGGTAATAACGAGCGGAAAATGTAAGTCGAGTCCTTTTCATATCCTGTGTTATTTTTAATATTTTTTTTCTCATCGTGGTTTTGCTCCCTATCATCATCGTCCGGTAGAATATAGAGTTTTGATCCGATGGAATGTGCGGTTTTCGATTTGGCAAAGGTAAAGAAGGACTTTTGTGTTAGTTTTTTTCCTTCATTTTGCTCACATGGCAACAGCAGGACATGTTAGGTTTAACGGTGGAGTAATTTTTTTTTCTTTGTCAGTTTAAAGGTGACAGCTGGTTAACTTTTGGAAATCCTGCAATAACAATCATTATGGGGCCTTTGGCTTCCTCTGGGAAATATGATTTACTGAGTGGATTAGGGTCAAGTTCGTTAATGAAAGGATAATCGGTATATTTATCCCACAAGCTCATTTGGAACTCAGAAGCAATGGAAGCAGGGCATTTTTTCTCTGTTAAAAAAACAATCAAGTCAGCAAATTTTTACTTTTAACATAAAAATGTTTATAAATAATATAATACTTATGTGACATCTATCCAAGAACACTAGTCAAACGGCACACTAACTTACATCAACAGTACATTACATACCACGAACTACCAAACGACCAACGGAAAATAAAACCGGATATACGCAAGACGTAATAAAATTGAATGTTCTTCCCTTTTCTTATTTTTAAACTACGTACCATCGCAATACACAGCGTTGAGTTTTGAGCACAGTCAGTCAACTCAACAGTCTTGACTTGATAGTTGATAGCGAGCCGAGTCAGTCGACTTAAGAGTTGCGCTTTCGCTTAAGGCTGTACTTGTTTTGATAATTGTATGGTAGTCAAACATCAATGATATTAAACTGTACTTATCTATTAATATAACAGCTTGTTTTATCTTCCGACGCAATCAAAGAATCAGGAAGCTACATGAATAATTGTATACATTTATAATTTTTTTAATTGGCTTCATGAAATATTCAAGTAAACAAAGATTTTATGCAAAATTAATTTTAATCAACAAACAAAATATGCCATGTTCGTTAAGTGATAACGATAATAGGCTTGAAGATTTAAGAAAATGGTACATAGATGCCAATACTTATTACAAAAATTTATGTCTTCAAAAGAAAACAGATTTCGAAAACAGACAAGCACTTAACCTTGGACAAACTAAAAATTCGAAGCAGTTTTGGAAGATTGCCAGAGACATTAATGGAATAAGCCATAAGATAGGTACTGGATTATCTGCAGAAAGTCTTGCTACTCATTTTAAACATCTCCTTAACAACAACTCGGACCTAACCATCTCATACGCGGAACCATTAATATTTGATGAATCGTTGGACTCAGATATAACACTGGCGGAAATAGAAGCTGTCTTAAAGAAAGCAAAAAATGGAAAGGCACCAGGCGAAGATGGGATTCCCTATGAGTTTTATTCAAATGCAACACCCTCTTTCTTGAACCACTTAAAAACATTTTATAATAGGATCTTCGCGCATGCTGATATTCCCTATTCATTCAAAAAATCTGTTATCTTCCCCATCCATAAAAAAGGCGCTCTGGACATTGCTGAAAACTACCGAGGCATTTCATTTATGAATACGATAACCAAAATATTCTGCGGTATACTTGTGGAGAGACTTGAGAAATGGGTGGAGAGGAATAATATACTCTCAGATCTTCAAGCCGGCTTCAGAAAAAACTTTTCTACAACAGACCAGATCTTCACCTTAATTGTAAAAGCTTTTCAAGCACGAAACAAAAAGGTTTACACGTTATTTGTAGACTTCAAAGCTGCCTTTGATCTAGTGGATCCTTTATAAGCTCTCACATTTGGGTGTCTCTTCAAAATTTATAAGAGTTATAAAAGAAATGTATAATGAAACGAAAGCAGCCGTATGGGATGGCAAGGTTTTTTCAGAATAGTTTGAAACGACTACTGGGGTAAAACAAGGGTGTGCACTGAGTGCTTTACTGTTTTCCCTATTTATAAATGACATAGCTCAAGACTTCCCTGGTGGAATAAGCAGAAAACCTACAATTGATGATTAATCGATTAGCTTACGATTAATACAGAACAATCTAAAGTAATGGTCTTCTCATGGTTTTCTAGGAGTTAAACAGTTTTAGATGGCAGTACAATGGAAATATAATAGAAGTTACTAAAGAAATCAAATATCTATGAGTAAAACTGAATACAACTTTGGACTTCAAGACACACCTACAAGAAAAAGCCAACGCGGCACAAAGCTTGTTCAATTCTACATGGAAAAATGTGTTTTCAAATAATAAAATAGCCTTATCTGCCAAACACAAGATATATGACGCCGTCGTAAAATCAACTCTTTGTTATGCATCTCAGGTTTGGGGAGCAGAGGAATATAATATGATAGATCAATTCCAAAGAAATTTTTTGAAAAAACTCTTCAACTTACCTCGAAACACACCAAGCTATGCAATCTATCTAGAAACAGGAACACCTAAACTCCTTACAAGTACACTTAAGGCACAAGTTGATTACATTGTCAAGACGTTAGCATATGAGGACTCCAGAATTGCTAAAAAGATTATCTTGTACGAATTAAGAAACAAAGACTGGTGGGTTGCTAAGTGGCAAAGTTGCGGAAATACCTATGGTGAAACACTGCTTATTGATTCAAACAGCACAAATAATCTAAGAGAACAGTTGAACCGAATTATTCAGAAAATGAGGACTCTGCACGTGAAACATTTGCCGAAAAAGCTCGAGAATCAGGAAGTAGATTACTATACTCGAAACTTAACTACAACCTCAATGAAAGAAACTATTTTCACAATTCACTTAACTACAAGGACATTTCTTTAATTTTTAAAGCAAGATGTGAGCTACTCAGCTTAAATGGAACTCCCTATAATGGAAGCTTTAACCAGTTTTGCACGTTATGCAACCTTCAATCAAAAGAGGACTGCTTCCGCTTCTTAGGTATCTGTCCAATATTCCAAACATACAGACTCTTCTTCTTTGGCAAAAAGATCCTGTCTTTGCAAGACACCCTAAAAATTCTTAACGAGTGCGACTGGAAAACCCTAAGTAAATATTTAAAAGTAATCTTTAAGTATAGAATGATGTTATTGACTGAATATGTTTGATTTTTAGTGTTTTTTGTTTTTTTATTATTGAATATTTTACTTTGTAAACACATTTGTTTATATTTATAATTGCTAACCAGGCTGACGGCTAAGCCATGGCTTCAAAATTCTTAAATTATGTAAAATTGAAAACTTATTATAAATAAATGAATTTGAAAAATGAAAAAAATGAAAATAATAGGCTTGATGAGACACCGCTTCATCATACACAGTATGATTTTACGCAGAGGTCGTTGAACGGAAAAGAAGCGTGAAACTTCTTATCTTATCTACAGAAGAGAGAAACAGTCAATATTAGGTTTCAATCGCCATCCTGGGCCTTGCAAATATGGGGATGGAAACATTGTAGAAAACACGCAGTAAATGGCGGGATTAATTCAACAGTTTTGGATGGTGATGTCAGCCGTTGATCGACCTGGATCAGTGAATATAGATGATAACCAAGAACTACATTCTCTCGACCAAAATGAGAAAAAAGCCATTGCTAGTGTAAAAGCGAATAAAGCTATGGGTGCCGATGGGCTAAGAGCATAACTTTTTGGACACACTGGAGAGCGCAACTGCATAGGTACATACACCAACATATCTGTAAAATATGGTCGGAGGAAAGTATGCCTTTTGTTTCGGATCTCAGTCCCCTCTGCCCCCTCCACAAAAAAATTGAGATTAACTGCTCTGCACCAACTATAGAAGAATCAGCTTTATAAACATCACCTATAAGATCCTGTCCAGCTTTTTATGTAAACGTCTTTAGCGTTTTGCAGACGGAATAATAGACGTAGTTCGACCTGAAAAAAATTACGATCGACCAAATATGGGGCTCGGCCATGTAGAGTGAATGAACTCCCCATAACCGATGGAATCAGAAGCCATAGCAGACCTCATTTTCAATGGAACGTCCCAGGAAGAGGGAGACCTCCGACCGTTTGGTCTAGAGTCTAGAGATCACGTCAGATGGGGGTACATATTAATCAAGGCTCAGGAGAACCGCGCTATGTAGCGCCACCAAACGTAAATTAAAGTAAGATTGTTCATTCAAGAATTCGGCTTGACAAATTCTTTCATAGAGATTAGCATGGAAGAACTTTCCTTTTTTAAAACAAACATCTTTGTAGGTTTTTCCTTTGGACGTCATTAGTCTTTTTGTTGGTTTTTAATAAATTTATTAAAATTGCTGAAAGCCTTTACTTTGTGAGCATAAGACCCAAAATAATGTCAGAACCCACTTAAACCAACTTTAATCTTTGTATTCTCCTGAAATGTATATACAAATCCTCAAACAAAACAACATTCCGTCTATTCCCCGCAGCCGGATACACCTCTGTGCATTCTCATCAAAAACATAGATACTTTGTTCTTACTTCCTAAGAATACATCCAACAAAGCAAGGACATCTAAATGTGTGCTAAAAAAAAAGAAATGAGTTTGTTTGCAAACATGCTCAGCACATTTAACTCAGTTTCACTGAAAGCTTTCATCCTTTTTTCCCAACGAATTCTATTCTCTCCCATTAACCTTGCACTCCATAGACGATTTTTGTTTCAGTTCATGTATCTTTTAAAAATATTTTTTTTTGTTTTAACCTCAGCGAAAAGTTGTAACTTATGGAAATAGTTTTGTTTTCACTCTACCTTTGTGGTGTGCCATCCACCGTGTGTAGATGGATATATTCCTCCATATATGACCAGGAGGTGGGTATCCTCATTTCTATGGAATCCGTTGAGGAACAAGAAAACATTATTGCAGGGCAACTTTGAGTGCAAGGATATGTAAATATTTTCATTTGGTGGAAAATGGAAAAAAGAACCAACTGAATATTGTATCTAAAATTCAAAAAAAAAAAAAAAAAAAAAAAAAAAAATTGGAAAAGAATTTTTTTTAAATGCATTTGACCGCTTGAGGTTTTCGAATATTAAAACAAACAAAAAATATCAAAAGAACCAAAAATGCCAGGAGGTAGAAGTTGTTAGAAGCTGAGGATTGCTTTGTGTTTTGAATATTGAAAAGTGTGAAAGAGTTTTCAGTTTCGAGTTTGATGTTATGTGACTTAATTTGAATATGAATATGAAAATGAGTATTTAAAGCTGGCGGCATTGTTTGTTACTCAAAACTTTGCAAAGCTTAAAGATGTGAATGAACAAAATATATTATGTATGATTTTTTTTAAATAGATTCTTCTTTTTTGATCTTTATTAAACAAAATATCTTCTTTGTAAACAGTTTTTTCATTTTAAAATAAGAAGAAGCATATCATCTATATTCTGTCTTATAAGCCAATGAATAAAATTCATAAAGTAAGTCTTTTAAATAAACCTTAAGAGAAAATGAAAAAAAACAATAATTTTCGTTGGTTCTTCGAGCCGGATTTGTTTTAGTTATAGTACTCAGTAAACGAGATATTATAATACATAACCACATTGAGCAATAGAGAAATAGGGAGGCTGTAGGTGTAATTAATATTTCTATCTCAAAACCTAATGATTTCATTTAGTGTGTATTTTTTAATTTTTTTAAAATGAGAAGGGATCAGCCTTCACTACATACCACATCGGGAGGATCTGCCTATCTACTGCAACTTATATAATTTAAGAGAAGGCTGAAAGAAGAGATGTCATTCTCATCCATAATTGTATTATTTTGTATAATTGTCCTCTGTAACTGCTTGTATATTGTGTCTTCGTTGACTTCCTTAAACCAGTAATAGGTGTACACGATGGAACGCCTCGTTGGCTTTCTTAAACACTGCCCTATACTGCGGGTTGAATTCAAACACCTCATTGAAGTTGATTCTAAGGTAAAAAGGAAAGGTTCCAATTTTGAACCTTGTGGAACTCCGGCCTTGATGTGTTTAATTGATGACTTACAGCTTCCTATTTAGACAAAAAAATTGTGTAAGATAGAAAAGAAAAGAAAATCAATGATGAAGTTAGTCCAAATGACATAAGTTTATGGACTAGGGCTTCAATCCACACGCTGTCGAATGCTTTTTTTCACATCCAGAAAGCAACCAACGGTTGCACGATAACTATTCAAGGCTGTACAGACGTCGGACTGGAACTTCAATAATGAATGCAGTGTCGAGTGATTTTCCAAGCCAAAAAAAAAGGTCCGGTGAATTTTTGTTGGCTTGGAATTGATGATAATTTCGGATATCTCCTCAGGATTCCAGTACTTGACGGTGTCTCTTGGGTTACTCGCTGGACAAGAGTCCATCCTTCTATAGATGGCTGCAGAGTCTGTTGAATAGATGCCTCGATTTCATCTAAGAATGCCGGTTTCATTGATGGGATGGGTGTAACATCTATTTTTTCATGGATGGGTGTTTTTATGGACAGCATTTTTCAAATGATTCTGATGTTTGTGAGCAAATCGTGAGTTCTTTTTCCTATAAAAATAGTTTAATGAGGGAATACGTATGGTTTTCAACTTTGGAAACATCTTTTCAAGGATGAAGTATTGAAAGTAGTGCGGACACAGCGATGATAGAGGAATATCGCTGTTTTCCATTGGAACTCAATTGTTGCCTCTGAGTATGTGTATGACAATGACAACATAATATCCTTTGATACATTGGTTTTGAGAGCCGAATATCAAAATCAGAAGGAAAGAAAGAGTTAAGTATGGCATATCATATTCGTGCGGCTAAAGAACGAATCTCTGTAAATTACAGTTTTCAAGACTAAGCTGAAACTTGACACGCAAGTATAACAGTTGAATTGTAACGGTTAAAAAGGGAAAGAAATGAGACATTGTGACGTTATTCAAGTGACGAAAATACATGTATGATGTTGTACCCAATTACCTTAGAGGCTCGTTTTTCAATATTATGTCAGAAATAAGTTACCGGAGTTCAGAGATCGGTGAATGTAGAAGTCCTTGTTTACACAATTTCAACGACATTATGTAATAATAAAATAATAACAAAGAACACTTATGATTTTTTTTTTATTTTTTAAGGCATTTTTTCGTACACATTTAAAAACAACAAGTAATTTATAAAAAAAAATATATTCAACTAGATTCTATAAGTAACAAATTATAAATATCAAGGTTTTTGGTTTATTCCATTCCTGATTCTCGATCAGAATCTGTTTCAATCTCCATTGCAGAAACCGTGTCCGAGTCCGAGTCCCATAGCCATTCTATATCTGAATTCAGACCTGAATCCATATCACTATCTGTGAACCAATTATCTTCTTCATCAGATTCTTCACTGAAACTGGATTCTGTTTCAGAGTCTTCTTGATTGTTATCACCATCGTCATCGTCATCTTCTGAACCGGTTTCGACTTGTAGTTTCGGCACCCATCGTACTTCACCTTGTCTTCGAACAACTCTGATGCTACAATTTTCATTGCCGTATTCTTCCCTGATTTGCATATAGGTATAATATGTTTTTTCCTTAAGCATCCTGTAACTATGCTGAAGCCTTTTGATCAGGAAAAGTCGATGTTTTAAATCTGGATCATCGTTCCATTGGTTGTCGCCAAAGTTGTCAGGCATTATGTAATTTTCGGGGATTGGATTTACCAGGTATCTATTGGCGGGTTGATTTTCCTGCTCCACCACGATCTCGAAGTAAACTCCTTCGCAGTTGAGTTGGGTCCTTTCGAAAAGGTCGTTGACACTTTCGTACAGGGCAATCCGATTTCTCCGGTGTTCCATATCACTTTTTTTTTGTGTGCTGCTGCTTTGAAGAATAACTTGGAAATGATCATGAATTTTGAAAACCGCCAGTATTTAAAGGAGTCGAATAGTCAGGAAACTGATGGGTGGATACTTCTACATAGGTATAATTAGGATAATGCAATATTGTTAATGGGATCATAAAAGTGGATTATTGGCGGAAAATTATTGTTTTCAGGTGACTGAGCAGGCCATTATTTTTTCTAAAATGTTGTCCCCATAATAAAACTAATAATTAGAGTAGGATAATGTAACAGGTATGGAATTGTGTAGATTAAATTGTTTTAGCGTTTAGTGATCAATTAATGATCTTCTTGTGACCTCATACAAATTTTGCCCTTTTCTTAACTTTTGCCTGAAGTTCTGCTTAATTGAAATGTTAGGTTTTTTTTGAAAATCAAGAACAAGAATATGGAAACATCATGAGAAGAGTATTTAAATTTGTGTTACGGTACTAGTTTTGAAAAAAATCCTTACTGTATTCAAATCTTCTGTTTCCGAGAAGAGTATTGAATTAGCACCTCAAGAATATATTTATTTTTTTGGTTTTAAAAGTAAAAGAGATATTGTTTAAATATGCACTTAAGGGGTTATGAACGCTCTTTTTATGATCCATTCAACCGAGAGTGCGTGTTTTGAAAAATGGAAGGATTAAAGAAGGGATAAAGGTGCACATTAGTGTAGAAGCTCTTAACTTAAGAACTTAAGCGCTTATAATTGTAGGAACGGTTTTTAAAACAACTTTTTTAAAAAATTAAAAAAAAATAATTTAAGAATACAAGCTTAAGCACAAAAATAATATACATTTAAGAACAAAATTTAAAAAAAAAGTTCACCTAGCAGATTTCAAAAAAAAAATAAAAAAATGAATAAAAAAAAAAATTAGAAATACAAACAATAAGTTTCAGAAAAAAGATTAATGCGAAATTACTAAGGCTGCTTACATTGAATATCAAGAATCAAATCACCAGTTTTCGAGAAAGTCGAAGAAAAAAAAACCGGTACTATGGGAGGTACCGTTTTTAGCCCACCATATCAATTTTTAATCAGTAGTACACTGATTCTTTTAAATAACGGTTATATGACAGGTACCATCAATTTTTGAGCTAAAAAAAATTCAAAATTACTGTGTATAATGTCAAAATAACCTTAAGTTCTAAATTTGAAGACAATTGGCCCAACCGTTTAGGGTACAGCCCAAAATACATCCGTATAGACAGACAGACATACAGACGGACAGAATTTTGCCAGGCACTCATCAAAGTTTCTCTATCATCGTAATGTCATGTTGAATTGTTATCTCAAAAATTTTAATCTGCACAAATGCATAACTCATTATAGTACCTATAATTGCAAGTAAAAATGGGCACGCTTGGGTCGCACGTACTTGCTCTTATGTGCTTAGTAACATTCAAAACCTAGATCTTTGACAGAAACAAGTAATATTTACGTTGGAGATAACACAGTTTGAACTTATAAATAGTATAAAAACTACAATAATTCTTAACGGTTTTTATTTAAATACGATCCACTTCCTTTGCAAACCAATTTTCATTGGAAACTCTTCGGTGATTCTTCCCGAAAATGGTAGCTTTATTTTAAATTGCTTGTACATTATATATCCATATTCATAAGCACGTAGAATTCAAGAAACCCACATTGATTTAGGGAAAACTATATCAGGTCCCTTGGTTGTCTATTAATCAACATAAAATGCCATTCTCGGAATCCCGATATTTTTCCATTATGAATTCTGAATTTCATCTGTAGTTGATTAACGGGAAACAAACCCAAAGTGTTTATCAGAAAGTCTACTATTTTTTTTGCAAATTCCCATCCAAAACCCCCTCAAGGATCTTCATGAAGTTAGACATCAATTTTGAATGGTATAAAATAAAAAAAATTAATTTATTGGCGCGACAGCTCCTTAAGGAGCCAAGGCCTAGTGACTTATACTCTCAAACATTCCTGTGTGTGTGTTGTGAATCTGAAAGAATGGCAGCGACCAACATTTTACCGCTGAGTCCGAACGGCTACATGAGATGCACTTTTTGGGAACAAATTTAGTACTCTTGAAGATTTTGCCAGTTGCTCGCAAGAGACAGTACCCACGAAAAGAAGGTGGCTATGAGCCGGACTCCAACCCAGGCTCTTCGCTTATCAGTCCGACAAACTAACCACTAAGCCACGGGGCACTACAACTTTGAACGGTATAGCTATCTCAATCTCGTGTAACACCCTCTACCTTGTAGATTAAGACAAGATAATTTTCCCCTGGACCGCTTATAAATTTGGAGAGTAGAATTATGATCCATTTATACCAGATATTTATTTATTTATTTCCTTTCAGAAAACTGTGGTAGTACAAAAAGAAAATACATTCTTAAAATTAGTACTTAACAACTAAAACTCCTCACAGAGAGAGATAGAAAATATGAAATATGAAATATTCAAAAAGGTAAAGATCTCTTAACAGAAAATCACAATACAAAAAAAAAAAAAAGATAATATAAAAGTAAGTTCTTCATAAATCAGTTCATTATATGTATTTAATATTAAGAGAAAATAGTGTAATCATTGGAGATATAATCATAAAGTGCTTTCTTAAACCTGGGAAGTGTACTACACTGCCGAATAGAGACCGTTAAGGAGTTCCATAGGTAAAGATCTCTAAACAGAAAATCACAATACAAAAAAAAAAAGATAATATAAAAGTAAGTTCTTCATAAATCAGTTCATTATATGTATTTAATATTAAGAGAAAATAGTGTAATCATTGGAGATATAATCATAAAGTGCTTTCTTAAATCTGGGAAGTGTACTACACTGCCGAATAGAGACCGTTAAGGAGTTCCATAGGCCAATTGAGTGGAAGTAGAACAATCTCTTGCTCTCTAGGTAATTATATGAAGGTAAAATTATACTATTTGTTCTTGCCGAAGAAGCAAAATTAATTCGTTCACATAGATACAAAGGTTGCTTATTAATAATCACATTAAAAAGAAAAATGCAATTTTTAAAATTTAAAAACTCTTTAAGAGACATACTAGTTAATTTTGTACTGTAATTAGATATATGATCAAATCTACGTAGGCGAAATATATATCTGATGGCTGTGTTATACGCAACTTGAAGCTTTCTCATAGAAATCGAATCTAAATTACTAAAAACAACACTGCTGTAGCTAAAAATTGGTAGTAAGGGACTTTTTACAAGTCTAAGTCTAGTTGCGAATGGTGTAACACCTGCAGACACGTTTAATTTTCTAACTCCCGCATAAATTGATCTGATGGTCAAATTCACATTGTCCCTAGCAGAGAGTCTAGTATTTAAAACAATACCTAGGCTTTTCACATTTTGAGATAGGGGATAATGTTGTATCAAAATTATGTTTCGAAAAAATTATGCATTGTGTCTTTCCAGGGTTCAATTTAAGATGATTTAATGAAGCCCATTTAGCAATGGATTGTAAATCTTCGTTTAACCTGTAAACACAATCTTTCAATAAGACCTATCGGTCGAGCTATGTAAATTTGCACATCATCAGCGTATAGATGTAATGAAACGTTTTCACATACGAATGGCAAATCATTTATAAATAATGTAAAGAAAAGAGGACCAAGGATTGAGCCCTGTGGAACTCCAGTTCTTAGAGGCAAAATTCTGAGCAGCCCTTATTTGTGTTCTTCCTGTTAAATAACTTTTCATAAGCTTAACCGAAAGCTCATCAAGACCAAAAGGAGATGACAATTTTTTGCATAAAATTTCAAAATTAACGCTGTCAAACGCCTTAGAAAAATCCAGAAGACAAAGTATGGTAACATAGTTTTTATCAAACTCCATTCGTATGTCATCAAGAATTTTAACAATCGCACTTTGACAACTAACTATACTTCTCCCAAAAACCTGATTGAAATGAGCTGAGCAAATTTTGATCATTTAAGTGTTTGTTGATTTGGTTGCGAAGTACAATTTCAAAAATTTTTGACAGGCATGGTAAAATGCAAATAGGTCGAAAATCCTCAGGAGCTTTACATATTTTGTTCTTAGGCAGAGGAGTAACTTTTGCTTTTTTCCAAGACATTGGAAAAGTAGACATTGTTACACAGGAATTAATTATATGCGTTAACGTGTGAAGAATATGAGGTAAAATGAGTCTTATAAATTTAATTGGTACTCCATCTACTCGAATTGCATTTAACACCTCTGCATCAGAAAAACAACTGAAACTCAAAGAAACCTGGTCAGATGGTCTGTCAAGATAGCGGACTCCAATGTTTCATTGATTGCGCAGCTATGAGATTGAAAATAATTGTCTAATTGCATTGGTTCAAGTTCGCAAGTGTTACAGCTAGATTTTGTGATTATACCAATTTTTTTAATATTTTTCCACAGAACACTGCATTAAGTTTTGAAGAAAAGTACAAGGTTTTGGCCCTTTTAACTCCTCGGATAACATTGTTACGGTGGATTTTTAAAATTTTCAAGTTTGTTTCACTTTTAAAGCGTTTCCAGCGTGAAAAAGATTGATCTCTCACTTTAATCATTCTTAAAATTTTACTATTGAACCATGGAATGCGCGAGTCAACGATATTAAAAGTTTTTGTCGGAACATGAGCATTAAACAAATTCATAATCAAAGTTCGCTTTTAAAATCGATATTTGGTGTGTTCCAACATGCGTCCCACGGAAAAGATACACAATCTTGGATCAATTCATTCAAGTTGATGTTTCTATAATCTTTAAAAGTAAATTGGTCTGGCTCTGGGATATAACTGAAACATATGTCATAAGTAAGGAAAAGAAGATCATGACATGAAGGGATTCCATTCAAACTTATTTGGTCAAATAGCAAAACTCTGTCAAAGCTACTAGTCATTGCAATGTCAATTAGGCTAGGTTCAGTGTTTGGACGATAATATGTTGGTAAGTTTTTGTTCACAATTTGAAGACCATTTATTTCACAATCATCGAAAAAACAAATAGATTCATAAGTATGAGTTAATATATTCTTGTTGAAATCACCTAGAATAAGTATATCATTATAGTTACAACTATGTTCCGCAATGCTACTATTGCCACCTCGACCACTACAAAAGACAACGCGACAAGAAAGAGATTCTTTGCAGTAAATTGAAACCCCACCACCCCTTTTATTGAACGATCTATCGTTGCGAAAAATATCTTCAATATTCCCGAGCTCTTGGACTATCTCGCCTGGCCCATTCGTTTTTCCCTTTTTGAAGTTTTTACCCCAGCACTAACTCTTTCAACAGTGATCTCGTTGCTGAAAGTTCCTGAAAGTTCTTTCCTTCTTTCTAGTTAGTCTATAAATCATTCCGATGCGTCCTTGTTCATCTACATTATCATAGAGTTGTACAGAGGAATATTTAAAAGCCTGGATTTCGCTTTGTCTGAATGTTTTTTTACTCTGAATTCCTTTGCTTTCATTCTCTATCAGAGATATATCATTCGGCTTTTTCTTTTCCCAGATATTTGTGATTTCTTCTCCAGAAGGATTCCTTGTGCGAGGATATTCCGATCATAAGGAAGCTGCCAGTCTACGGGTCTTCACCTGACGTGGTAATAAGCCGAACCGCCAATCTATTATGAACATGCCCCACATTTATCGAAATGAAGGAGTGCCTCCGGTGGAATAAAGTCATTCAAGCTCACACTTTCAAATATTCAGCGTTCGGATAAAATGCTTCAAAAATTCAACTATTGGTCTAGGTCAGTACTCTTGCAATTTGACTACGAACAAGCTTTATCACGAAGTTATCTATCCCGTTGATCAGAGTCCCGTTATATAGGAATAATGATACGTGTTTTCGGTTTCCGGTGTTCGATGCAAACCCAGACAACCCCGAAGACCCTGTCTCTCGAAAAAACCAGAATCTTGTCCATCTAAAATGGGGCAATGTTGAACCATAAAAGACAACCGGTGCGGTGCCGTGAAATAGCCTTTAGGAAATCAGACTGTGTGATTTTTGATTATCAAGCAGCATTAAAACTTCAACATTAGCAAAGTAGATCAGAAATTTTCCCCACCCGAACGTAATGTCTTACCTTAGTCCGATAAAGTTGATGGTGTTTGTGGACTAACTGCATAGCCAAATGCTTCAGGCGATGATTAAATGTTGGTATGCACCAACTGATATGCCAAAGAAAGGATGCGAAATTGATAAAAACGGAAGAACGTAGCGATATATTTAAATGTATAGTTATAGTATTGAAACGGAAACAGAGCATAAGGGCTTAGCAGTTAATGAGGTCAAAACCATAACTATTGTAGTGTTCAAAAATTGGCACGACTGGGTCGCACGTACTTGCTCTTATCTCTTATGTGTTTAGTCACAGTGGAGGGCAAGATCTTTGAAAGAAACGTATTAACGTAGAAAAATTGAGGGTCTGAACCTATAAAAACCACACCACTTAACAGTTTTTATTTAAAATGTCATCAGTGGTTTTAGATAGTAACGAATTTACGAAAAAAGTATTTCGAAATTTGTAGGACGGATTTTGATAAAATCCTGTTCATTTTTATTTTTTTTTTTTGAAAAAAAAAATATTTTTAAGATTTGGATATGCATGCAGTTTCTTAGAATTAAAATTAAGGTTAAAATATTGAATTTTCAAAAAAAAATAATTTATATTATAAATAGAAAAAAAGTAAATATTCAAAATCTTTATAGAAATCATTTGCCTGCCTAGATGTTCTGAAATATATTTTTTTAAAGAAATATAATGAGCCGTTACCGATAAAGTCAAAAATTAAAAAAAAAATGTAATATGAAATGTACCGTTATAAGAATTTTCATCAAAATCGTTGTAGCTGTTTTCGGGGAAAATAAGCTTTCCCTTAACGGTTATATGGCAGGAACCGTTATTTTCAGTCATAAAATTAAAATTTCACTTTTCCCTTTGCGGGATGACAAAAGAATAACACGTACCAAATTTGAAGGTAATCGCTCCTGCCGTTTAGGCTGCAGTTCGTCATATATACAGACGAACATACTGACATACAGACATTTTTTCTCACTTACTTTTTTACACTTTTCTATGATCCTAATGTCATGTTTACTTATTTACTTATTTATTTATTTATTCAAATCGACGATAATTACATCCACAGATTTATGCTTAAAATCTAGAATCATTAATTGGATAAATATTACAAAAGTGATAAAAATAATAATAATAATAATAATTTTAACAAACATGTTTTAAGAAGATAATTGAAGAAAATTCAAAACAATAGTTTTAAAGTTATTTCTAGGCAAAAAAAGTATCCAAATCATCATAATTTATATTAAATAATTTAAAACAATGTGATATTGGTTCCCTCTATCCATAATTAGTGGAATGAGGTATTTCAAAAATAAAATGCCTCATCCTCCTCCAAGCCGGCTTGGAGCATAAATATTAATGTAAGATAACAAATCTTAACAAACAATATCACTACATAATATTATATCACGAATAAACATTAAACCATACATAACACGCCTCGATTCAAGAGTATGCATTCCGAGAAAAAGACATCTGATATTATAATTTAGGTCGACATTGCCATTCGATTGAAAATTGCAAAATGCAAATCTTAAAAAGTTTTTCTGAACACCTTCTATTCTATTAGGAAGTTTTTTCGAAGTAGGATTCCAAATTATACAACCGTATTCAATTAACGGACCGACTATTGAACAAAACAAGACTTTAAGAGTATAGAGATAATTAAAATCCGAAGAATTTCGTTTAAGAAATTCAAACATAGCTATGCTTTAGACACAATTTGAGTAACATGAGTATCGAAAATTTTACCTAAATCTTTATTTTCATTTACCCTAGATAATATTTCATCATTAAGAGCATAATCATAGATAATTGGGTTTAGTTTTCGGGAAAACGTTAATATGCAGCATTTAGATAAATTTAACAATAAATCATTTTTAGCACACCAATAAGCAAAAGAATTTAAATCATTTTGAAAGTCAATACTGTCATTCAAGTTATTAATAGTTTTGAACAATTTAAGGCCATCTGCAAACATTAAACAATCGGAAGTATATACTACGGATGGAATATCATTTATAAATAAATCAAAAACTAGAGGGCCCAGGTGACTTCCTTCCGCAACACCTGAATGGACTGTTATCGGAAAAGTCTCGATTAGCATCCCATCCGCTATGCACGTGCGGAAGACTTGGGAAAGTCTAGTGACGATCTTCGTGTTCTGTGTTTTATTCCAAATTCCATCCCTTTATTTAATAATCACAATAACCCAAAAATAAAAAAAAAAAATTAAAAAAATCATTCACGCGTGGACTAGAATAAATTTATTCAGTTTCCAAATACAATATTCAGTGAAAATATTATAAATAAATTGTGCTTCGAAACAAAAAATCGCCATAAACAAGTTTCCATCAATACCCACCAACGAGAAAAAAAACACACCACAGCGAGTAAGCTCCTTCACTTGTTTTTCTTTCCCTATTTCCTTCCTCACAGACGATTTAGTTTAACCATTGGGGCAAGTCCCTATGGTTAAGCTTAGATCGTTATCGGATACATTAATTGATGTTCTCTGAGTAACCAGGGGCGGATCAACTCAATTATTATTAAGGCATAACACTAGTAATAATTGTCTTTGTGAAGCTCAAATTGGGACTTAGTGGATTCATTAATTATAGTTAATTGTCCGTCTTTGTTTTTTTTTAAGTTTTGTATTCTTTATGGGGGGTATTTTCAGAGTTGATTATTCCAACAATCGTGGGCTCAGGAAAAATTTCTGTGCTGCATACGTTTATACTTCGTTAAACAAGCCAGCTGTTTTGGCATTAAGTGAAACCCAAGTAGGAGAAAATTCTGATCACTCGGAATTTAACCTTCATGGGTATAACTTAATGCCATTATTCTTTGCCTATCACGGAATCGCCGTATATATTAGGAATGATGTTGCACACCAACTTCTACCACAATATGGTCTGTGTTCAAATACAGATTTTAACTTCATGTGGTTAAAATTCACGGTAAATAAGCGCATTATACATACTTGTTTTATCTATAGAAGCCCTAATTTGGATAGAGTGTCAACTTCCAACGAATTTGATGCTTTGTCAGACTCCATACAAAGTATTGTTGCCCATTATCCTCACACTGAAATCATTATTACGGGTGATTTCAATGTACACAATTCAAGTTGGCTTCGCTATTCTGGCCAGGCAACACCCGAAGGAAGGTATGTTGAAATCTTTGCTGAGTTAAACCAACTAACTCAGCTTGTTGATGAGCCAACGCGAATTCCTGACATCACAGGCCAAGCCGCCAACACACTAGACTTGTTTCTTACCTCCGATCCTGATAAACACAAAATTCGTGTTTTTTCGCCTCTAGGCACATCAGACCATTTCATTTCTGCAAATCTCTCGTGCCAACAAAACTCAGTTGAAGAGAAACCACCTAGGAGAACCGTTTGGCAATACGAGAAAGCCAACTGAGACGGTCTCAATAATTTCTTCAGGATCTTCAACTGGTCGCTCTGCTTCCTCGGTAGTGACATAGACTCCAGCGCAGTTATGGTAACAAATGTTATCCTCTTAGGTATGCGAAATTTTGTCCCGAATAGGTCAAAAAGTATCAAACCTAAAGATAACTCATGGTTTGATTCGAGCTGTAAAGAGATTATCAGGTTGAAAGAGGTAAGTTTCCGATGTTATAAAGCCAACAAAACTGAGAAAAACCGGAAAAAGTTTCAGCAATCTAGAAAGGCCTGTAATGTTCACATTCGCAAGACTAAATTTTTACATGAACAAAAAATCCGGCAAAAAATACTGCAATGTCCCAAAGGCAGTAAAAATTTTTGGTCATTTGTTAAAAACGTAAAGAACTCCTCGTCATCATCGGTTCCTACGCTTGTCTTCAATGATACTCCTGTTGTCAGTTCTCAAGAAAAAGCAGATCTGCTTGCATCCCAATTTGCTGCTAACTCAACGCTGCCAGCAGGTGTTTGTACTCCTCCTGTACTCGAGAGCGTAAATGATTTCATGGGACCTATCTTCTTTCGCACTCGTACAGTCGCAAGAGTATTAAAAGATCTTAACATAAACAAATCCGCTGGCCCGGATAAAATCCCCGCTATTGTTCTGAAGAGGTGTTCTTCTACGCTGGCAAAACCATTGCGTAAGCTTTTCCATCTGTCCTATTCCTCTGGTCTCTTTCCGAGTGGATGGAAAACAGCATTTGTCCAGCCAATCCCTAAGAAAGGCGAATCTTCTTCTCCCTCAAACTATCGACCAATTGCACTTACGTCCCTTCTTTCCAAGGTCATGGAAACGTTGATTAATTTTCAGCTTAAGAAATATCTTGAGGATCGAAAGCTTCTTAATGACCGGCAGTACGGCTTTCGTAGCAACAGGTCCTCTGGTGATTTGATGGTATATCTCACCGAAAAGTGGAACCAATCTCTCCATCGTTTTGGGGAAAGCAAAATTATTGCACTTGATATTTCTAAGGCATTTGATAGAGTTTGGCATCAAGCTCTTTTATCGAAAATGCGTGCATTTGGACTCGACAAATCTCTTCTTCGTTGGATTAGTAATTACCTTTCGAAACGCTCAATACAAGTTGTATTGGACGGATTCAAGTCTGATTCTCACAAAATAAACGCTGGCGTGCCCCAGGGCTCTGTTTTGTCTCCGACTCTCTTTCTTATTTTTATCAACGACTTATTATCTGAAACAACTAATCCTATCAATTGTTTCGCAGACGACAGTACTCTCAGCTTCTCATATTCGTTTCCAGATACACATCCTCGTTCTTCGGATGTGGAACTGCAACGGCAGCGTATGATAAGTTTATTAAATTCTGATCTTGACAGCATTGTACAATGGGGAATAAGAAACCGAAAAGAAAGCTAGTTGCATTCCTCCCCTGAAACGCTTTAACCGTAATACTCGCACTGCAAGGAATGCCCATCATTATACCCTTGAGCCCAACTTCGGACGTACTGTCAAGTACAGGGATTCTTTCTTTAGTCGTACCACGCGAATGTGGAATGCCTTGCCAGACTCTGTTTTTCCCTCCCACTTTGAAGTGCAGAACTTTAAAACAAATGTGCATCGTTACCTCCTTTCACATCCTTCCCTATTTTCCTAAAGCCCTCGCTGTGTTTAATTAACATTATAAGGGTAGTCAAAATCCCTTTAGTGCGGGCTAATTATAAAAAAAGACTCAAAATCGCCTATTTTTACAATCTGCGTCCTGTTGCTAAGATAAGATGAAAGCCAAGAAAGTAAGGCACCATCAAATCCATATGCTTTTAACTTTTTAATTAAAATAAGGTGATTTACCCTACTGAACGGCTTTACAAAATCTGTGTACACCACATCCATTTGAAAATGCTTTTCTAAAGTGTCGAAGCACTTTTTAGAAAAACAAACAAGATTTGTAGTTGTAGATCTGCCACTAACAAATCCATGTTGATACATAGAAATGTGATTTTTTATAAGGTTATACAATTGATTTTTAACAATCTTATTAAGAATTTTAGGAATAACAGCTAACTTCGTTATTGGTCTGTAATTTAATATTTCCTTTTTATCACCTGATTTATAAATAGGATTGACAACTCAAAATTTCCAATCGTCTTAAAACTCACCAATCTCTAAAGATTGGTTAAATAAGAATTGAATTGATAAGAACGGAGAAATCAAACTTTCACAACAGTTTTTTAAGACAATGGGAAAAATTCCGTGACAATCTGCACAAGTAGATGGCTCTAATTCACGAAGAGCTGTCAACACCTCAAAATCCATAACATTCATTTTGCAACTATCAGTTATTGGCAATATACTACTAACGTCATAGTTGTTACGCACGACCAAATTTGAAGATTTATAAATGCTCTGAAAATTATCAGCAAACCAATCGACAATTATTTTTGGATCACTTGAAGAAGAATTTTTGTAACTGATTTTACTCGGAAAACCAGATGATTTTTCCTTTGCATTAATAAAATTCCAAAAACTTTCAATAGTCTGAACATAAGTACTAAAACAGAATCTTGATAAAAATACATACTCTTTACGAAGATGAGAGTATATTGAAAAATCTAACTGACTTTTTGAACATTGATATTTCTTAAACGCTTTTTTTTTGAATTTTTTAACTTTCGTAGTCTAGCATTCGACCACGGAGAATGCTGACTCGATTTTGAAAAGGATCGAGGAACAGTGGAAACCAATAAGTTTCTAAAGGTTTTTAAAAATATATTAAAATTGTCTCTTAGACTTAGTTAACATTCATTTGCCAATTTAAATCACAAAATTTATCATTCAGTATGCTTAAATTATTCGCATTAAATTTAAATTTTAAGTTATTTAGTGTATTAAAAACACTAAAATTTTTGTAACAAATTCATTTAAAAACAACGGAGAGGGCAACATGGTGAATTGAACTTGAAAACAAAGGAATGCATTCCGAAACCTGAGTTTCGATTTCATCGCTTGCAAAAACTAAATCCAGGATTCTGTGTAATGTATTATGAACAAAACAAAATTGGTACAAATTTAAGGCGAAAAGAGAATCAATTAACTCAAAGGAAAGAACTAATGGAAAAACTTTGTTTTCATTTTTCATCCACCGAATATCACCCAGATTAAAATTTCCAATAACGCAAATAGAGTTAAGATCATTATTAGTATTTTGGATAACATATTCAATATTCCTTACATGACATTTATAAACTGATAAGGAGGAATCAGGTGGAATATAACTCACAAAAATTAAAAATTTGCTTGATTGTTATAGCAATTTTTTTATACTCACGAATCCTTAACTTGCCTTATAGTACCTATAATCGCAAGTACAAAAGACTCTAACGTCATATATCTGTCAATGTAGGTTTCTTCAAAACTGGTCGACTTTTTTCAAAGATTGGACTGAGCAGGCAGATATTGAATATGCTTAACGCCAGCATCTGCCCGTTATCGGCTTAATCTGGTAGTGGGGCTACCTACTCACGTATGGAGTCAAATTGAGGTATGTCAGCCTCTCCTGTGGCTCCCCAAACATTTCTAGTTGCAATCAATAGTTTTGTTATGCCAAAACTTATCCTCCTTGCTGAGGAGCAGGGCCTATCCGCACTCCTAGTATCAAGATTAATTACGGCGATGAACTTCTTTCGAACCTAAGCTATCCCCCCAGAAAACAGAGATACGTTTTCCCTCCCGCATTTAGGTAACCACAGCCACCGCAATTTTCATAGCTACTACCAATTAACGAACTTGGTTCCATTTAAAGCCAGGGTTCGGATGTTAAATTAGCAAAAGAAACGAAGACTTGTAGATCGACCCCATAAGGTTCGAAAGCCTACCAACCATTTAAAAGAACAACAGTTCCGGAATTCTATCAATCGCGATGATATCTAGAAAACCTCATTGCTGCCCCGCCAAACCAGCTATATAGATCCACAGGTCATACACCGCCCTCTTAAAACCGCATGTAGAGTTCTGAAACTACACTTTATCTTGGAAGACTCTTGCTGTTGGTGACAGCCATAAATGGCTTTCTACATTGTTTTTTTTATTGTTACTATAAGTAAGGTAGGGGAGGGCATGATAATTTTTGTGCCGCAAAACAATAACGAATTCTTTTGATTTTTAAGAAAAAAATATAGAAATATACAGGGTGCCTCAGTTTCTTTTATATTTATGTTTGTTTTAAAATTCAACTTTTTTCCAAACTCCTTTCGAAAACGAAGCAGAAATATTATTATTAAATTTTCCCATTAACACAAACCCAAGAACCCATATTTTGTGTAAGGATTAGTGAATGTGGAAGACCTTATACACAAAATTGCAACGACATTCTGTATTTCGTACCATTTTTTTAAATAATTTTGTCCAAAAGTAATAATTTGTTATCCAACAATAATTCAAAGAAATTAATCACCGACCACATTGAATTTCCACTGAATTTTTGAGACTTTTCAACAACGTCGAAAGAGCTCATCACGAATGTTCTCCGGAATTATGTTGACAATCATGGTTGAGTGTACACGCGATTTTGGCTGCGAAAAACAAAAACGTTGATTATTTGAATTTTGTCATTCAAAACGATACAAATCTGTCGACTCCGTGATTGATGAAAACGAAGCCACCCGCTATCCTACGGAATTTTTGAATTCTTTGGATGCACCGGGCTTGCCGCCACACAATTTGAAATTGAAAGTCGGCTTTCTTTGTAACGGAAGAGTTTGATTGTGAAGAATCTCAATTCAAATGTCATTCAAAATCAAGCGACAATTTTGAGGGGAAATTCAAAGGCGAAGATGTTCTTATTCCGTGGATGCCGCTTATTGGGAACGATTTGACATTCGCATTTAAGCGTTTTCAATTTCCCGTGTGTCTTGTGACACACGTGACAATTAATAAGTCGCAAGGACAATCGCTGGTTGTTTGCGGCATCAATCTTGAATTCCCATGTGTTGGCAAACATTCCAGTTTGTAGGTGCTTGCAAACGAGAATAAAACGAAAACGAAAACGAAAAATCAATGAAAAACTATATCGATAATAGTGAAAAAGTGAAATGTAGACCGACATGGCATTCATCACTATATAATTAAGCTATTTCTTTTGGATCTAATATAATTTTCAATAAAGAATTTGAATTGATTGATTTGCAAGAAGCAGCATGTGCATGCTCGGAGTTATTTTTTTTTTAATCCATAAATGAATGCCCCGTGGCTTAGTGGTTAGTGTGTCGGACTGCTAAGCGAAAGAACCTGGGTTCAAATCCAGCTTATAACCACCTTTTTTCTGGGGTACTGCCTCTTGCGAGGAACTGACAAAACCTCCAGGAGTAAAATTTGTCTCGAAAAAGTGCATCTCATGTAGCCGTTCGGACTCGGTGGTAAACTGTAGGTCCCTTCCATTCTTGCAGATTAACAACACACACACAGGAATGGTTGAGAGTATAAGTCACTAGGCCTTGGCTCCTTAAGGAGCTGTCGCGCCAATAAATTTATTTTATTTTATAAATGAATTTGGGTGAAACGAAGTTCGCCGGGTCAGCTAGTGTGTAATAATAACAAATAACATTTATGATTTTGTTTTTATTTTTTAAAGGCATTTTTTTCGTACATATTTATAAAACAACAAGTAATTTATAAAAAAATATATTCAATTAGATATATAATATCAGGGTTTTTGGTTTATTCCATTCCTGATTCTGGATCAGAATCTGTTTCAATGTCCATATCCGAGTCCGAGTCCCATAGCCATTCTATTTCTGAATTCAGACCTGAATCCATATCACTATCTGTGGACGAATTATCTTCTTCATCAGATTCTTCACTGAAACTGGATACCGTTTCATCATCGTCTTCTGGATCGTTATCATCCTCGTCATCGTCCTCTTCTGAATCGGTTTCGATTTGTAGTTTCGGCACCCATCGTACTTCTCCTTGTCTTCGAACAACTCTGATGCTACAATTTTCATTGCCGTATTCTTCCCTGATTTGCATATAGGTATAATATGTTTTTTCCTTAAGCAAACTATGCTGAAGCCTTTTGATGAGGAAAAGTCGATGTTTTAAATCTGGATCATCGTTCCATTGGTTGTCGCCAAAGTTGTCAGGCATTATGTAATTTTCGGGGATTGGATTTACCAGGTATCTATTGGCGGGTTGATTTTCCTGCTCCACCACGATCTCGAAGTAAACTCCTTCGCAGTTGAGTTGGGGCCTTTCGAAAAGGTCGTTGACACTTTCGTACAGGGCAATCCGTTTTCTCCGGTGTTCCATATCACTTTTTTTTCTTGTGTGCTGCTGCTTTGAAGAATAACTTGGAAATGATCATGAATTTTGAAAACCGCCAGTATTTAAAGGAGTCGAATAGTCAGGAAACTGATGGGTGGATACTTCTACATAGGTATAATTAGGATAATGCAATATTGTTGATGGGATCATAAAAGTGGATTATTGGCGGAAAATGGCTTATAGTAATAAAATAGTTGTTTTCAGGTGATTAACTGAAAAGGTCATTATTTTTTCTAAAATTTTATCCCCATAATAAAACTAATAATTAAAAGTAGGATAATGTAACAGGTATGGAATTGTATAGATTGAATTGTTTTAGCGTTTAGGGACCAGTTAATGATCTTCTTGTGACCTCATACAAATTTTGCCTCTTCTTAACTTTTGCCTGAAGTTCTGCTTAATTTAAATGTAAGGTTTTTTTTTGAAAATCAAGAACAAGAATATGGAAACATCATGAGAAGAGTAATTAAATTTGTGTTACGGTACTAATTTTGAAAAAAAATCCTTACTAGGAACTTCTTTTGAACGAATAAATTGTATTCAAATCTTCTGTTTCCGAGAAAAATATTGAAATAGCACCTCCAGAATACATATATTTTTTTTTGTTTTAAATGTTATGATATTGTTTTAATATGCACTTAAGGGGTTCTGAACACTCTTTTTATGATCCATTCAACCGAGAGTGCTTGTTTTGATAAATGGAAGGATGAAAGAAGGTATAAAGGTGCACATTAGTGTAGAAGCTCTAAGGCCCGTTTGCTGATATGATATTTAAAAATTCATGTTCAACTTAAGCGTTTATAATCGTAGGAAGGGTTTTTAAATAAAACGGTATTTATAACAACTTTAAAAAAAATAATTTAAGAATACAAGCTTAAGCACAAAAACAATATACATTTAAAAACAGAATTTAAAAAAAAATTCACCTACCCGTTTTCAAAAAAAAAAAAATAAATAAATAAATAAATAAAAAAAATATTTAAAAATACAAAAAAAAAAGTTTCAGAAAAAAGATTAATGCGAAATTACTAAGGCTGCTTACATCTTCTTGAATATCAAGAATCAAAGAGAATCGAAGAAAAAAACTGGTACTATGGGAGGTACCGTTTTTAGCCCACCATATCAATTTTTTTTCACTGACATATAACGCTTACCTACAGTAATTCTTTTAAATAACGGTTATATGACAGGTACCATTAATTTTTGAGCTAAACAAAATTCAAAATTACTGTGTATAATGTCAAAATAACCTTAAGTTCTAAATTTGAAGACAATTGGCCCAACCGTTTAGGGTACAGCCCAAAATACATCCGTATAGACAGACAGACAGACGGACAGAATTTTGCCAGGCACTCATCAAAGTTTTTCTATCATCGTAATGTCACGTTGAATTGTTATCTCAACATTTTTAATCTGCACGAATGCATATAGTACCTATAGTTGCAAGTAAAAAATGGGCTCGCTTGGGTCGCACGTACTTCCTGCCTAATTACATTCAAAAGCTAGATCTTTGACAGAAACAAGAAACATTTACGTTGGAGATAACACAGGTTGAACTTATAAATAATTGCACGACTGGATCGCAGGTACTTGCTCATATGTGCGGTCACACTGTCAAATAAATTTAAAAAAATGCACGACTGGGTCGCACGAACTTGTTCTTATGTTAGATAATTGCTCAATGGCTGCATATGGATGTATATAAAGGGTGTTTTTTTAGAGGTGGTTTTCAAGAAGAAATAGAACTCATATAGTTTAATGTTATGGCCAAGAATTAAGCTTGATTATAAAGATAAGGGCTTGCATTGTGTTTTAAAAAATGATTTCGAGGAAGTGGCCGCCGCGGCTGGCTCGAATAAATTCCAGGCAAAGCCCAATTTTGTGAAAATCGGGATCGGTGGCCATCTCGTTTTGGGCCCATTCACCGAACGTGTGACGGCTTGATGGTCGTTCGGCTTCAATTAGTGCACGAGTTGGATTTTGTAAGTCTCCAAACCAAGATCCTTCCGCAAAATCTTCCATAAAGTGGATGGGCACATCTCCAATTGTTGTGTGCGATGGCGGATGGCTTCATTCGGGTCTTCTTCGATGCTCTGTTCCACCGAAACAAACCATTATTTTGGTAATAAATTTGCACAATTTGCAAACTTGTTCGGGAGTTAGTCTATTCATTATGAAATGGCAAACCAAACTGATCATTAATCAAGTGACAGCTGTCAAAAAGACCAACCCCGAAAAGAAGTTTTGCCAGATTGAAAACCACAGATCTATTAAAATAAAACAATATTTTTTTTTTAGAAAATTCTTTCATCTTTTTAATTAGCTTAAAAGTTTTTTTCGGAAAAACTAAGTATGCACATTGTATATACATTTTCTATAGTACTCTCATGGTGGTCATTTTTCATTTGTCTTTACTTATTCTATATTCACACCAATTGGCAATTTCAGCACGCCTCATTGCGATTTGATTCAGATCTAAAAAATGTGCTTCATGATAGTACTATAGGCAGTGTATATACAATGGTATGCAATAAAATTTGAAAACTAAATGTCTATGGAGGAAAAAAAATATTGAAAATCGTTCGACCAGTTTTTTTAAAAAGTCGTTTTTTTGACAAAACTTTTCGAAAAAATATTTGAAATTTTTGTCTAGTATGTCATTATAAGGAAATCTGTAGTTTTCATTTGGGAAAAATATTTAAAAAAATTCAATCAACCCATTTTCAAAATATTTCGAAAATATAGAAAATTAAAAAAACATCGTAAAAAAAAGTTTTTGAAAATTTTGAAATATTAATTGAAATGTAAATGACTTCCTGTGTGCAAAATCGGGATAACAGTTAACGATAAAACCGCATTTGAAAAAAAACGGTAATATCGGAGGTACCGTTATAGAGCAAATTTAAAAAAAAAATGTTCTAATTGAAATATGTATTGTTGTAAAAAAATAGCACCCTGAAAGTCTTAACAAAATCGTTAGAGTCATTTAAGAGAAAATCAAACTTTTTGTTATAGATTGTATGGCAAGTACCGTTATTTTTAGCCCTAAAAATAAAATTTCAATTTCTCCTCTGAGGAATGCAAAAGAGATACACACTTACCAAATTTGAACGCAATCGCTTAACCCGTTTAGGCTGCAGCTCGATATACACCTGAACAGACAGACAGACGGACATTTTTTTGTCAATGACTTTTTAAGACTTCCTTATGATCGTAAAATCATGTTTGATTGTTATCTCAATTTTTGTATATTCACGAATCCTAAGCTTGCCTTATAGTACCTGTAATCGCAAGTTAAAAAGACACTCTCGACTCTTGGGCAAAACATCACAAACAAGGCAACTTATGTCCCCTAAAAATAACATTCTCATTATCTCTTTCTTACTCTTACGTTTAACTCTGTTTTCTTAAATTGTAGAAATTAATTTCGTCCTAAAAACTGATGAAACCCATAACTTTCTTCGCACGTTTTCGAGCAACTTACATCCATAATTTTTTATTCCAATACCCTGAGTGAAAACGTTATCTTTTGAAAATTACCGAACTTCTGTTTTTCATTTCTTCTAAAACTTACTCTTACAGTTATGTGCCTTAGCAAGGAGTTTACTTATTCAAAATTCTTTTATCAATAATTCACCAATATTCTATCCATTCCTTAGTCAATAAGTACGGCTAATAATCATAAGTAATTTTTCTCATGATCCTAAAACTTGTACGAAAAAAAAAATCCCTTAAGTAGTTCTATTAAAAATGCAAACTAGGAAAATTAAAAATTATATCCAGGGCACGTGTTCTTCGTGTAGCAAAGTTCAACTAAAACCCATTTATTATTTAATCCAATTCAATCCCATTTGTTGCACGACCTCGAGTATGCCCCCCCGAAAAGGGTATCTTATGCCAGTACCTATAATCAGTAGCTCATTCTCAAGAGCCACCAAAAATAATGGAGATCTTCCTACACCTAGTTGAATAAGGACATCGAAGACGACGACGGCGATGACGCGACGACAACAACACCAATAAAGAGAGTGGAAAAATTCTCCTAACCAATATGAGACTCCGACTGACGCTCCCCCGAAATGGGATTGCAAATAAGGCGAAAAATTCAAAACGAAAAAGAATTTCGCAAATTGAAATTTTATTTCACTTCTGGCTCTGGATCGTTCGCAGGATGTCTTCTTCGATGTTTTTTTTTTTTTGGGTGTGTGTCTTTGGAAAATTCCTTCTCTTTGTTCCTAGACTGCCGTTGGTTGTTTGTTTATGGTTCTACTAGGAACAAGTTCAATAATAATAACTTCGTCCTTTACACTTCCTCGACCAGGTGATTTGATTCTCTCATTTCTGCACCAAGAAGTTCCTTGATAGAGGACCAGCGATGGAGGAAAGAAGCAAGTTTCCAAAAAAAAAAAAAAAAAGTAAAACCCAAAAGAACTCTTCAACAAGAATTTACTGCATTCTTGTTAGGATGAGGAGGCGTTGAAGTGTAGTTTGAGGTCGGACCGTTGAGTTGGGATCTGTTTCTGTATCTGTATCTGAAACTATTTTATAGCCAGGCGATAGACATTGATAGGAGAGTATCTTTGGTGTCCTACAGGCTTCTTCGCTCATACATTATATACATTTCAATTTGCTAAAGAAGTTCATCCGCTTAAGGTATGCTTTTTTATCTGCTCTGGGAACATTCGCTTAACTTAGGCACATCCAACTCCTCTATAGATGCTTCGATATTTCGAGACAAAAAAAAAAAACCAGCGACCGAGTCTATGGATGGAAGTTTTCTTCGGTGATTATAGCAACAACGAGATATGATTCCGTCCTGCGAGGCACAATCTCGAATGCAGGCAGGCTCAAGAGCCTCCCAGAGGTGCTCTGCTCAACTCAAACTCATTCACATTTAACCACATTAGTGGAGGTTCGTTTTACGCCTGCACGAATCCTCAAAATTAACACAATGGACGCCAAGTGGCAGGATTGGAAGTAGTGAAGGAGGCCGTGGAAGATATTTAGTGCTCTGTGAAATAACTTTGAACAGGAATTCCTTGATTATGCCTGTTTAAGGAAAGTAGAGGCTTTTTTGGTTTCACAACTAGGCGAAGAAAAGTTTTGCTGAACCGATAGTTGAAAGGATTTTTCCCAATGGAACACTTTGATGATAATTGTTCTTTAAAATGTCGATACAATTTCTGTATACTAACACCTAATCGCACTATGATTAATTAATATGTATCTAGGTTTTTTTAGAATTTTTTTTAGGAGTATATATAATTCATATCTTGGAAAACGTGCTATTTCAATTTACTCCTTTCTTATGTTGTTTTTTTTGGAAATTAAATTTGAATGTTTAATCCTTATTTTTATCAATGTATCCAGCTTGCTATCAATGTTATGAACATTTTATAATTTTTAGTTGCTAAATAACAATAACATTCCGACAGATGTAAGACATTTCTGTTTGGCTGGAGAAGAACCCTTGAAGAATTCTACGACTATCATTTTGATCGGAATTTGGGATATCCTTTGATGAGGAACCTGATTGGGCTTTATAGCAATCAAAGGCTACTTAATACAGTACATATTCAAATCCATTGGAATGTGAGACGATTTCAAAACATATGTCAAACAGAGTCTATGAAAATGCAGGTTAGTTGTCACCAATGACATATCTATCAACAATTATTTTACCCTTATGAAGATGAACATGGATGTTCAACGTTCCAGGAAGAAAATCATTTAATGTGGCGAATTTAAAAATATATTTATTAACATTGAGTCGCTTGGCTTTTTAAGAGCACTATACAAATACAGTGTACTAATACCGATGAACGAGGTAGGGAAATTTTAAATTGTCAATCTCTCAGTCTGCTGTCTGAATGATAACGATCTGCCGCCTAAACGGCTGGAGTGATTACCTTAAAATTTGGTATATGTTGTTGTTTTGGCATTCCTCAGAGGGGTTTTGAAGTTTTATTTTCAGGGCTAAAAATAGGAAAATCTCGAAAACGGGTTCTCCAATTGAGACTTGACAACTT
This sequence comes from Platycheirus rosarum, assembly GCA_963971375.1. NCBI lineage: Eukaryota > Metazoa > Arthropoda > Insecta > Diptera > Syrphidae > Platycheirus > Platycheirus rosarum. Next base: position 34,676,620 of record OZ020510.1, on the reverse strand, counting down.
TGAATTTAATCAGTGAACGTACCCTTTCACTTATCATCAAATTATCATTGTCAAATTATTCAGTAAACTCAACACTTTTTATTATGGTAAAGTACACGAGCGAAATTCGTATCGGTGACCGCAACTTAAAGAGCTTTGAATTGTTGAATTTCATCGCAAAATCATCTTCATTGACGAAGCTCATTTTTGGCTCAATGGGCTCGTTAATGAGCAAAATATGCGCTATTGGTCGGTTGAAAATCCAGACTTGCTTCATGAATCACCACTTCATACACAAAAACTGTTTGGTGCGGTGGGCCTATTTGCTTCAAACTTGGTATTTAGTATTTATTAAGTAGTATCTCGGGGGATGTTTTTAATATTTGCTCTAGTTCGAAAAATAACGGTACCTGCCATACAATCTTTAACAAAAAGTTTGATTTTCTCGAAAACAACTCAAACAATTTTTATAAAACTTTCAGGTTGGTATTTTTTTACAACAACACATCTTTTAGTTAGAATGAATTTTTCGAAATTTGTTCTATAACAGTACCGCTCATAGAACCGGTTTTTTTTTAAATGCGGTTTTATCGTAAACCATCATCCCGATTTCAATAAAATTTCGCGCACAGGAAGTCATTTAAAATTTAATTAATATTGCATTTCAAAATTTTCAAAAACTTTTTTTTTCGGTTTTTTAAATTTTTCTAAAAAAAAATTGGTTTTCTAAATATTTTGAAATTGGGTTAATTGAATTTTTTTTGAGTAATTTTCTCAGATAAAAACTACAGATTTTCTTGTAATGACATACTTAAAAAACCGACTTTTTTTTAAAAAACTGGTCGAAAGATTTTCAATATTTTTTTTCCTCGATAGACATTTAGTTTTCAAATTTTATTGCATACTTAGTTGTTCCGAGAAAACTCTTCAACTAATTAAGAAAATGAAAGAATTTTCGAAAAAAAAATATTATTTTCATTTTAATACATACATGCAGCCACTAAGCAATTATCTAGCATAAGAACAAGTTCGTGCGAGACAGTCGTGCATTTTATTTTTTTATATCGTTGGAACGGCTTCTAAATAAAACGGTTTTTATTTAACAACGTTTTTAAAAAACTAAAAAAAATAATTCAAGAATGCAAACTTAAACACAAAAAATATATACATTTAAAAAAAAATAAAAAAAAATCAAATACCGGTTTTCAGAATATCGTTTTTAAAAAAAAAATATTAAAAAAAAATATTAAAAATACAAAAAAAAAGTTATTCAAAAAATTTTGTATGCCGAATTGGTTTGGCTATCTATAGAATATAGAATTTGATTGTAATCGGTTAAGCAGTTCTCGATAAAGTCGAAGAAAAAAAATGGTCCTATGGGGGTTACCGTTATAGAAAAAATTTCGAAAAATTCATTCTAAATGAAAGATGTATTGGTTTTGGTTTTTTCAAAAACGGTTTGTTAAAAAAATTAAATTTTTTTGTTGTCTGATAATAACTACCAGCTGCTAGATGTTGTCATAGGTACTCAAAAAAAATTGGAATATGTTTTCGAAAAGATTAAAAAAAAACGTTTTTTAAAAAAAACTGGTGAAACGATTTTGAAAAAAATGTTTCCTTAAAATTCAAAACTGTAAAAGATATTAAATGGCTTACTTCATTATTTCCAAAAAACGTTTTAACTGTTGATTTTTAAGTGATTACCAACATTTCAAATGATTTTTTACCCGCATTTTTTCAAAAATCTAAAGCCCTAAAACCACTGTTGCACATTAGAGCAAGTCCATGCGACCCATTCCTGCACTTTATATTATAAGTTCAGGTCGGGTATTTTCTACGTAATTGTTACTTGTTTCTTTCAAATATATAGTCTTCCAATTCCAATTTTATAAAGCGATTAAGAGCAAGTACGTTCGACCCAGTTGTGCCAATTTTGTTTATGTAATCGGTGAACTTGTTTTCGAGAAAGTCAAAGAAAAGAAAGCTGTCTATTGGAAGGTACAATTCTTAAGCCCACTATTACTCTCACCTACAATTAGTTCTCTAATTTGTTTTTGTTTTATATTAATTTTGAAACAGTTTGCGAGAAAAAAACTTTTACCTCACGTTTAATTTAAGAAACAAATAGAAATCAGTCCTCGGAAGGATATCCAGAATACCTAACGGATTTAAAATTTTGACGTGATTTCCTAGAAGAGATATTGTTTGTTTTAAGATCAAGAAAAAGTTAGTTAGTTAAGAAAAAGCTTTTGTTCTTGAAAAGGGCTATGCAGATTTTGATGTTTTTTTTAATCATTGGCTGCAATTTAGTAAAATACTTAATAAATCGAAAGTTGCGTATTGACAAGTTACTCACTATAAACTGAAGAGTCCAGGTTAGTTATCGGGACGAAATGACAGTTTTTTGAAGGACAAAAGGCCTTAAAAAGCTATTTTGAATCAATAATTCAACGAGTTTTCTACCTTTTTGTTTAATTTTTTTTTAGAAATACAATGGAAATCTTTGCAGATTTAACAAAAGATGCGTTTAAAATGTATGTTTTTAATATTCGATATATCGAAAACCCTTTATTGAATTGATTCCAAAATTTGATTTAAAGGTTTTTAGACAATTTCCTAGAAAAACAAATGGACAAAATATATTATATCGATTCTGATAAAATGTTGTATAATGAATACTCTTACTCTCTAGAAATTCCTTCACAAAATTAGGGTTAAAAATGCATCTACCTGAAATGCATTTTAGAAACGATTTTTTTAACCCCTACAGTTTTGCTGAATTTTTTTTCAAAATCGAATTAAGAAATATTTATGCTGAATATGTTGCCTTTAATACAAAGCCAAATATGTTGTTACCTAAATGTTGTTGATATGTTTTTAATCTAATAATTTAACTTTCAACCGCAAGAATACAATCTTAACTTTAAAAGTTTCTTTGTCGCACAATATGAAATCTTGACTTGTATCTATTTCCAACATAATATTTATAAATATAACAACCATTCGCTCCTATAGAGCAAGAATGTGCGACTTATTTTTCTTCATCTGCGAGAAATATGTTGTAATCTTATTTAAGTGAAAGAAAACAAGCAGTCTCCATGTCTAAAACTGTTTCTACCTTCTTACCAGTTTCAAGAGGTGTTCCTCAAGGTTCGATCTTAGGTCCGTATCTATTTTCCCTTTGGATAAATGAATTGCTATATACGTTAATTTTTTCTCTTACACACATGTATGCAGACGATGTACAGCTTTATTTAACTACTCCAATTGGTCTTATTGAAAATTGTGTACTTAACTTAAATCATGATCTTCAAATAATTTACCTCTGGTCTCAGGCCAATGGCCTGTTCTTAAACCCTTTAAAAACGAAATGTCTTGTAATTAAAAACGTCTTTTACTCAATAATATTGAAATGGATTTTATCGATACAGTAAGTTTCCCAATATTTTACTCCTATACAAATTTGGGAAATGCTAGCAAAAGCAATTATCATCCCTTTGCTTACATATGGCTGTGAAATTTATAGTAATTGTGATGCTGAGAGCCGACGGAAACTGACTGTCGCCTTTTACAACACAATAAGATATAACGGGTGATTTTTTTGAGGTTAGGAATTTCATGCATTAGTATTTGACAGATCACGCGGGATTTCAGACATGGTGTCAAAGAGAAAGATGCTCAGTATGCTTTGACATTTCATCATGAATAGACTTACTAACGAGCAACGCTTGCAAATCATTGAATTTTATTACCAAAATCAGTGTTCGGTTCGAAATGTGTTTCGCGCTTTACGTCCGATTTATGGTCTACATAATCGACCAAGTGAGCAAACAATTAATGCGATTGTGACCAAGTTTAGCACTCAGTTTACTTTATTGGACATTAAACCAACCACACGAATGCGTACAGTGCGTACAGAAGAGAATATTGCGTCTGTTTCTGAGAGTGTTGCTGAAGACCGTGAAATGTCGATTCGTCGCCGTTCGCAGCAGTTGGGTTTGTGTTATTCGACCACATGGAAGATTTTACGCAAAGATCTTGGTGTAAAACCGTATAAAATACAGCTCGTGCAAGAACTGAAGCCGAACGATCTGCCACAACGTCGAATTTTCAGTGAATGGGCCCTAGAAAAGTTGGCAGAAAATCCGCTTTTTTATCGACAAATTTTGTTCAGCGATGAGGCTCATTTCTGGTTGAATGGCATTTGGAGTGAAGAGCAACCAGAAGCCTTTCAAGAACTGCCCATGCATCCCGAAAAATGCACTGTTTGGTGTGGTTTTTACGCTGGTGGAATCATTGGACCGTATTTTTTCAAAGATGCTGTTGGACGCAACGTTACGGTGAATGGCGATCGCTATCGTTCGATGCTAACAAACTTTTTGTTGCCAAAAATGGAAGAACTGAACTTGGTTGACATGTGGTTTCAACAAGATGGCGCTACATGCCACACAGCTCGCGATTCTATGGCCATTTTGAGGGAAAACTTCGGAGAACAATTCATCTCAAGAAATGGACCGGTAAGTTGGCCACCAAGATCATGCGATTTGACGCCTTTAGATTGTTTTTTGTGGGGCTACGTCAAGTCTCAAGTCTACAGAAATAAGCCAGCAACTATTCCAGCTTTGGAAGACAACATTTCCGAAGAAATTCGGGCTATTCCGGCCGAAATGCTCGAAAAAGTTGCCCAAAATTGGACTTTCCGAATGGACCACCTAAGACGCAGCCGCGGTCCACATTTAAATGAAATTATCTTCAAAAAGTAAATGTCATGGACCAATCTAACGTTTCAAATAAAGAACCGATAAGATTTTGCAAATTTTATGCGTTTTTTTTTTTTAAAGTTCTCAAGCTCTTAAAAAATCACCCGTTATTTATGGTCTTAAGAGGTATGACCTCATCTCTGACCAAGCGTGTACTTTGTACAACATGCAGTTAAAACATTTTTTGGATTATCGTACAGTTCTTCTTCTTTTAAACATTAAACAGACGCATCAGCTCCAGTACTTATAATTTAGGTTTCAATTTCCTTCTTCAATTGGATCAGGTACACTTGTCATCCACGACATACCTGCCTTACACCCGAGCGGCAATTTTTCGTAAACTCCGTACGCTTATGGAATTCCCACCCGCGAGATATACGAAGGCTTCAAAATGCTGACATTTAAAAAAAACAACTAAAAATTCACTACTATGTGCCATAGCCTAGCTTGAGTGCCATTAATTAGTAATAATCATTGAAATAATAATAATCAATTTTCTTGATGCCTTTTGATTAATTTTAATTTACTTTTTAATCTTAAATTCAATCGTTAGATGATACATTTATACAAAAGTTTGTTCTTATTAAGTTAGTTCTTTCCTTCTTTCTTAAATATATGTGTACATATTTATAGCCATCACTAATTGATAAGATACTGTATCTTAATGTGTATAGCATATCGACGAAATGAAAATAAATAAATAAATAAATAAAAATCGAAAATCGAACGCAAACAAAATCCCACCCATTTCTAAATTTTACCCCATTTCATATTTATATGAATTAAGTTACACTTTTTGATGAGAACCGACGAGAACAAAAATTCCCACTTCTTCAATTTTGAGAAGACAGTGTTGAGACAGTCACTTCGCTGTGTAGTGTTTAAATATTGTTATACTAAATTATGAGAATCAACAAGATTTTAAGAAATTGTATGTCTTCTTGTTTGTGGTCTACGAAAGGCCGAAAATCAACAAGATTTTAGTCAAACTGAATTTTATGCTGGAATTAAAATTCCTCAGTGCATTTGGTGTTGGGGGCATGCTGCGTCCTTGCAATCCACAATTCCGGAGGATTTTAAAAATTTTCATAACATGGTTTTTTTTTATATTTAAATTCTTGAAATTAAAGTCATGAGAATCGACTAGATTCCACCAAAATATAGTACTCTTTTTAGTACTGAAAATCCTGCCATATAGTAGCAAGAAAGACGGGGTTTCATGGGGTGAAATTCGTTGGTTTCCCTTTTATGATAGAAGCCGCAAGGATAAATGTGCAGATAAATTGGCGGTATTTTAATTTGAATGAAATTAAGTTACGTTCCCGATATTATTTGGACAAGTTTTGGATTCCTACGTGTAGAAAATGAAGAAATGAAGGAAAAATTCAGTGAGTACTTTTAACGATCTTGGCTGTTAGCGGTTGTTAAGGGACTTTGTCAAATTTCTTATCTGTGCTTCTTTCAGCAGTCTTCTTAGCGATGTTTGCAGTATACATTTTAGAACTTAACTTAATAGTACCAGCCATTTATAACCGTTGATAAGAATCTTATTTTTCTCCAAAATGTTTTTTAATTTTGTCGCTAACCGCTCATTGGATTTCTAAAAATGTTAATATATATTTTTTTATATTTATATATATATTTATATTTATAATTTATTTTTAATTTTAATATCAGATGTGTATTAAAATAAAAGGCTCGACTGGGTCGCACGTACTTGCTCCAATGTGCTAATCCTTTTTAAGTGCAGGCGTCTCTTTGAAAAAAGATTTAATTTAATGTTTTTTTAACGTGAAACTTCTGTCGAATTGTGATTTGAAGCTCGATGAAATGAAATTGCGTCAAGGCTAAGTAAAGGTACCTATACCTATAGGTACATTTAACAATAATTTACTTTTTGAAATCAAATTAATTAAAATAGCTTAATTATGTTTGATGGATGGATAAACGTATGGTGGGATGGAATTTATTTAGGATAATTATGTACCTATAATAAGGTTGGAAGGAAGGTAGGTACTAAAACTAAGATACCAACCACTGTGAAGCGGGTGGATATAGAGTATAGACAATATTAAAGCTTAACTAACACTGTGGTTGTTTATAGGCAGGTGAAAACTTTTGATTTCTTGATTGAAATTTTTGCGTTCAGTAATCGTTTTTTATTTGTTAGTTGTTTTTGCGTGTTTATGTTTTTATCATAGACATCCTTATTATTTATTCTGAGTGCTTTTTTGATAATGAAATGCTTAAAAATACGTTGGGTATGTAGGTACTTACCTATTAGGTGCACGACGAAGTTTGCTTTTATTTGACTAGTGGCTAGGATTCAACCGACCAATATAAAACAAAATTTTGGGGGAAAACATTAAACAAAGGGTCATGATTGGTTTTTGGTCTCCAAGTTATGTATAAGTATATAATTAAATAAATGAAGACATTTTTTTTTAATTAAAAAAAACTTTATATTTAATTTAAAATTATTCACAACTTAATTTTGTTTTCGAAACGCGTCGCAAATCAAAAATAAAATTTAAGTTGTGACTAATTTTAAATTTAATATAAAGATTTTTAATTACAATTTTTTTTTTCATTTATTTATAAATATATTAAACAAAAAATTTTATATGAAATCAAAAAAACGACTATTCATAAAGTTTTTTGGAAAAAATGTTGTAAGCCATCTGATTTCTTTTGCTGTTTTCTATTTTATGAATTTTTCATTTCAAAATCGTATCATATATATTTGTATGTATCGTACATATTTTAAAATTTCTTTGTTTACGTCAATTTGAACAAATCTATATTTTTTACCGAAAAAAAATAAAAAAAAATACATCTATTCATTTGAATAATTAAAAACAATTAAAACAATATTTCTTATAAATGGTATTTTTTTAAATTTAAGATTAAATAAGTATTTAAAAACTAATAATTTTTATTATATTTATATATATATATGTTTTGTACGTGTGTTAGGCTAGCATTGTTGATATTTTATTTTTACTAACTACTAATATCATTTTCAATAGTTCACGACTAAATGGAACTTTTATTGGGGAAAGAAAACTTGTTTTACAAACCCGATTTTCAAATCTGGTTCCAAAAATTATCTTAAAAATTACAGATGTAGTTGCATGCTTTCTTTAATAATAATAATAAAAAAAATAATACCAAAGCTTTTTGAATCTTGAATGCATAGTTAAATAAAAACTTGAGTTTTACGTGCATTTTAACATGCATTTGTAGGTGGGCGCTAAAAGACTTCGAATTTAGCATAGTTCTCTTTGTATATCTTAAGCGAAGTTGAAAAGAGATATCAGGTCCAAACAATACTATACTACATAAATATACTGAATTTAGCAAGGCCTTTGACCAGTAAATCATAATTTAATTATTGAAAAACTCAATAAATTTAGTTTTGCTCTGCAACTTTAAATTGGATGTCTTTCTTTCACACTATAGAAACAAAAGAGTTGTAATTGATACAAAAAACTCAAGGTATATTCTGTGTACCTCAGGGAAGCCAGCTTGGACCAAAGCTTTTTATCAATGACCCTCATACACTTTGTACTACTGTTTATATGGGTTGTAGATGGCCAGATCATAAAGAGCGTATGGACGATTCCATCCCAGAGGGTAGACGCAGTCAAGGAAGACCTCGCCTTAGGTGGCGCGCTCAAGTGGATGATGACCTCAACCAACTTGGATTGAGAAACTGGAGGCAGCTAGCAAAAGACCGAGCTGGCTGCAGATACATGTTGGTTGAGGCCTAGGTTCGTCCCGAACTGTAACGCCCCCTAAGTAAGTAAGTAGGTAAGTTTATGGCTTGTAAATACGATCCATTCTTGAATATGCCAATCGATCTAAGAAATGCGATAGAAAGAACAGATAAGCTGTTAGGAATCCGTCCACTACGAAAAAAGAGATCGGCACACGATACCATTTTCGTAAGAGATTTGCTATACTTTTACATAAAAAGTCCTACCCTTTTGTAAATGATGTGATATACCTATTCACGCTAATTTAGGCTGTTTCGAAAAAGACATCTTCTTTTTCAGCCATTACACAGAACAAACTATGGTCGAACTCAACCAATATTGAGAGCAATTTCAGTATTTTGATGAACTAAGTCAAGATATCGGTCACATCAGCCGAAAAATGATTCCAAAACTATTTGTTTAACTTGTTGTATCAGCATATATATTATTTAAATAAAATCTTTGCACTAAATTTATATTTGAATGCATTGGATTTTATTCTCAATCTGTAAAGGATTTTGCTTGTAAATAAAATAATATAAAATTTAAAAAAAAATCTCCCATTGAAATAATTTTTTGTTAGGATTTCATAAGAAAATCAATTTCTAAAGTTAACAGGAATGAATGCCACAGCTCATTCGATTTCAATCATGGGTGCAACTATGTATATCAAAAATTAACCGATTTCGGTTCAATCATTCCATTAAAAAAAAAAAAATAGAAATTCAATGAAGAATATTGTTGAAATATTTTGATTATATTCTTAAGTATTTTTGAAAAACAATTCAAACTTAAAGTAGAGCAATTAGATGACAGATATACGATATTTTAATTTTCAGTGATCGCTTAGTGAAGTGATCCATCTATAAACTGTGGTATTGTCCATTTGCTTAGTGCCACGTGGCTTAGTGGTTAGTGTGTCGGACTGCTAAGGAAGCGACAAAACCTCCAAGCGTAAAATGTGTCTGGAAAAAGTGCATCTCATGCAGCCGTTCGACCGCGGCGGTAAACTGTAGGTCCCTCCCATTCTTGCAGATTAATAATGCACACACAGGAATGGTTGAGAGTATAAGTCATTAGGCCTTGGCTCCTTAAGGAGCTGTCACGCCAGTAAATTTATATACAATTTTTTTTTTGTATTGTCCAGTTGCTTTTAAACTTCATGTAAACGTCGAAATCTATTTCTATTATTCTATTATTACATCACAGTTATTAACAATTCACTCTTTTTGAATATGGATGTTAAATTTGAGTCAGGAATGTGAATATCGAAGTATAACGCGGAACACAGCTCTTTGTAAAATAACAGTTTATTTAAGAGCGATTGTTTATTTCAAATTTATTAACAAACATTTTTAAAAGTTCAAATTTAAACAATATTAAAATTACTACAAAAAGATATGTCGTTTTTTTGGCAAAATTTTTGAAACTGTCCTACTCACTTAACTTCCAAGATCCTTCACGTGCCAGAGAAAATTTTTTGGAGTTTATAAATCGTATTTCAAGGACATTTTTCTTTGAAGCTCTTATTACGTTTCTATGAATTCTTCTTCGTTGAACCTTTCTGTAAAGTGTCCTTTTAAAGTTTGAATACTTGTTTGTATTATGTTCTGTTTTTTAGCAAATTCGAGTTTAGTAAATTAAAAATTGCATTAACTGATGACTTTTAATTTTTTATATCTAGGATGTGTTTATGTTGTACTTACGTTTTCTTCTATCCATTTGATAGCACCTTATTCTAAAAGTGAAATTTTGAAATAATAACAAGATATATATATATTATATATATATATATACAATTTAATTTAAAAAAAATAAATAAAAAGAAAACTTTTTAATAACAATTCCTTCATAATATACCCTCTCTCACTGATGATTAAATGGTGACACGAGCCCTTATCAGTTCTCCGTCCAGTCGTTATCAAATCACACGGGGCGAGAGAATGATAAGGGGACGAATACACCGGTGCTCCTTTTTTTAATAAAAAAGAATACTTTTATCAGCAAAATTTAATAGTCAGTGTCATTTTAGTTGACACCCGACTGCGGCAATCATTTGCATACCCACCTGGGAATTGTGTCCAGTGTCGACTCCCTGTGCTAATCTTCACCACGCAGCATGACAAAATAATGCAAAAAAAAATATATTCCCACATACAATCCTGTCAGGATAACCCAACCAAACTAAAAAAATAGAGCACACTATTTCGGGAGAGAGGATAACACTAAATTCAATATCAGACACTAAAACAAATAAAATGCTATATTTTTTGTTCAGTTAAATTTAAGGTGTTAACGTTTTTTTTTGTGTTTGGTAAATAAAATTAAAATGTATATCTGATAAAATAATGGACGAGTACCACAGCTGAAAGCGAATTTTTTCCGCCGCTCTGTCAACAAAAATCAATATTTATATAAAAAATTATTTTATTTAATATTATAGCTACCTGGCGAACGAATAGTATCTATAAAAAAATAAACCCCAACACCGGAACACACTGTGTTTGACCAGGATAAAGGAATTTTTTTTATTTTTTTTTTTATTTATTCATTCAATTTTAGTCGCCGCGGACGCCGCACAGAGTCTGTCACATTTACTCGGCTGGAAAATTTATCAATAATTCATCAGAATTTGTGTGTTGGTTCATAAAAACAAATTATATCCACAATTGCCATTTTGCCCCCAATGTCGATGTCGATGTAGATGCGTCATGCCACAACAACGCCAGTGGAGATGTACTCAACTGGAATTGATCCTTTTGGTTAACTGTGGATGTTGCAGGGGATATATGAATATCATCTGTGAAACAAAAAAAAAAAAGAAAATCACCTCAGTTATTAAAAAAAATAAAAAATTAATGCTAAAAAGCGAAAGATTGCATGCGAAATAAAAAGGTGTACAATAAATAAAATTATCGCGGTTGAAGGAAAACGCGGCAAGGACGAAAATTAAATGCTTAAATTTATATGAAAAATGCAAAAGTTTGAAAGGATATTGCCATCGATATTCATAAATAATAAATCCTCCAGAGGTTTGAGTTCATCGGATAGAAACCAGAGAATAGCTCTATTGCCAGGATATAACAGGATACTTGCCCACCCCCCTCCGCGCAACGATTGTGAGTGGAACGCACATCAATTGAAATAAAAAAGAAAATCTAACCTGAGTTCCTTATTTGTGTATTCCTTATCCCGATTAAAATTCAATATTCTCAATTGGATTTGGAGAAGTGTACAAAGTAAGTGGTGTTCTGTAACGGTAGTTGTAAATGTAAAGGACATTGATGGTGCATAGTAAGTAGTAAGAATATAGTATGAAAGGAAAATGTCTAGGGTAAGTTTGTGTATTTTTTGCATTCCTCTGGGGGGTTGGGGTTGCTGTAATATGCACCGCAGTTCGGCGATATATTACAACGACATAAAGGGAATACGATGCGGGACAAGGATAAAATGATGAAAGATATTATATTGCAATTATTAGCTATGGGAATTCTAGTGTGTTCATATTGCTGGGCACATAGGGTTAGTCTCTGGCAAACGTGATGGGAGAGTAACGAGTTCATGAATGAATGGGATCTTAACCCTTGTATCCATTCATGTACATTTCGAGATGTAAATGGGGTTTTAAGAGCTGTTTTTCTGTTGGTATACACCTTAAGGATCCATTTGGTTGTACTTTAATTAGATGGGCGGCCTCTTTCATGGCTCTTACAGGTTATTTATTATTCCATCAATTGAGATATCCTTTTGATCCTTTGTTTCTATGGGCAGAGTACTGACTGGTTAAGGAATATTTTTTTGTAATTTAAATTAAAAAATTCTGTAACTGAAAACTAACAGTTCTGAAATTCTCTTACCAAAAACTCGAATATCAAATTTTAGTATATTTTTTTAATTTTCCTGAAAGATTTCTTAAAAAATCTTTCAATATTTATCACCCCGTTCCAAAGAACTCTTGATTTACATTCGTGGAAGAAATAATTGAAAGAATCATTCTGAAAATGTACAATTTATAGAAGAAAAAAACTGTAACATGAAACTCACGTTGGGCGCCATTTAACTATAACTGATTGCTATGTGATTATTTCGAATAAATTGCAATGGTTTGAGTTTCTCAGCGATATATAGAGAAGAAGAAAGCTAACTTAACCATAACAATGAAAGTAAGAGTATCAGTAAGGAACTAATCATCGCAATCAAAAAATAAGCTCCTTCCGGCACAATCTTCATCATATTAGCGTCAGAAAGATAATAAAATTGCCTAAGAAAAGTAAGAAACAAACTGCTCCGAGTTCATATACTCAATTCCAAAACTCCTATTCTTCCATCGAAAAACTTGTACACCCTTCAAGAGTGAAATTAATTGTGTTTTCCAAATGCCAAAACTATAATAATCTGCCGGGGGTGGGGGGTGGGGTTGCTCCCCATTTTTCTCATTCAACGCCAAAAGCCTGTACAAAGTTTCGTTTAGATTATTATTATGATTAGGGAACAAGAACGATGATAACGACGCGATGACAGTACAACAACCACGTCACCAACGACAGACATGTTCTTCGCTGTTCCATATCTCTCCCCGGAATTCTTCCACGATGTTTGTTAAGGCGTGAAAATAAACGGCAGGATAAAAAAATAATAACCATAGCAACATAACACAGGAACGTATTTTAATGATCTCCGTAATTATGGCAGTTTTGTGGGGATTTTCTTCCCATCAACCACCCAATCTAGTCCTTCCACTGTATGAGAGGAAAAAAAGGAACTCTCGTCATCGCGTAGCTCGACAAAACTAACAATAATTTTACGAGATCCTTATACGAACTTATATATCGTCTATTTTAGCCGTTAAGTACAGTGTGAGTTTAAATGTTGTATATATACATACAACACCAACACATACCTATATCGAAGATTTTCGGGAGGAAAACTGCTTAGGGCTGTGTTCATTAATCGTTGTCATTGCCTTTGCCGCTAGTTTGCGTCATCCTACGTAGAGCCAGCGTTCTGAATTGCTGCTGCTGTGTTGTCATCAAAATCAACCAAATCTCCACCAGAAGTGATTTATATTGTTTCGATGTTTTTTCGTTTTTGTTTTTTTTTTTTTAATTCTGTCGCATCCTTGATGTTCCTTTTAAGCAAACTAAAGCGCCGTAGGCACAGGCAAGCCAGAGAGATACCAGAAAGTGTTGAAAATCAAAAATCACAGAAACTCTCATAAATTAAAAAAAAAAAATCACTCCGGCTTCATACATATGCAGGAAATTCAAAGTCCTCTTCTAGCTACGAACATTGTATCTATCTTTCTATCTTGCTACACGTAAGCAGAAAGTGTATCTGCATTGCAAATTAAATTTATTTATTTTTTTTTTCCATTCTACAGAAAGAATTTAAAAAATAAATCGGGGAACAAAAAAATCCATTTGAAATCTAAACAAACAAAAGCTATTTTCAGAATCACACACCGCGTGAAACGCGATTTTTTTTCCTCTTTCTCTTGGAATTATAACGCGCAGAGGTGAAAAAATTACGTTGATTTGACTTTTTTTTATTTTTTTTTATTAATTTTCTTTCTTTTTTTCTTTGTGATTCAACATAAAATTAGTTGGGATTATGAGAGGCTAATATATATGAGTCTTAACAGAGTCTGTTCTGGAATGATTTAATTATTGTTGAACTGCTTATTTTGCTCGGTTAATGGGTTTCTTAATTTTGAAAGAATTTTTTATACAATGATTTGAAATATGGCTGTTTTGGTTGTTTATAATAGTTTTTTAAGATATTCAGGGGAAAATATGAGCGAACGGTACAAAACAAATGGGAATAAAAGAAAGCATGGATTTGCGTTGGGCGCCAGTTAAATTATTCCTACTTGCGATAAACAAGTATCGATAAACATTTAGGAATAAAATTAAATTTGAATTAAAAATTTAAAAAAATACGATGTTTTCAAAAGTAAGAATGAAGCTGATGTTTAAGAAGAACAAATTCGGTCATAATTTGTAAGGTATTATAAATCCGATCAACAGTTTTTATTTTCTTATATTTTTAGGCCAATGCTACTCAAAATCGGCTCAGCTACAAACACAAAATTTAATTCTCTCCTGGAAGTTGCAAAGTCATTGAAAAGTGGTAAGCAATTTCAAGTTGGGCGCCACTTTACTTTTTTTACAAAACATGTTATTTGTTAGATATTTTTCGCTTAAAAATGGCTTAGGTATTGGTAAAATTCAAATTCTTCCCATGCAAAAGTTCATACAACAGATAAGTATCAAAATGGTCAACTCCTCACATTGGGCGCCACTTTCTATTTCAATGAAAAAGTCCCTTTTTTATGATGTTTATCAATTTAACTAGGATATCTACACTACTGAAAAGTGTTTATATACGGGTTCTCATTGGGCGCCGCTTTCATTTTTAATGAAATAATGCCATTTTGAAGGTTAAGTGGTTAATAATGGACTCATATTGGGCGCCACTTAACATTATTTTAAGAAAAGTGCATCCTTTGTAAGATCGCTTTATAATACCTTTTCTATTACAAAAAGTCAAATTATTCTTTGAAGCGTTTCTTTAATGACTTATTTCTAATATTCCAGATATTAACGACTCACACTGGGCGCCAATTTGTAATTAATGAAACAATGCCATTATGAAGGTGATAATCATTCGATTAGGATATCTACGCATTCACTTCTTAAAAGCTAGTTGTTTGCTCAGATGTCAACACAAGACAAGGAAAAAGCCTGGAAAGTTTAAAATCACTGAAAAGTGGTTGATTACGGACTCATATTGGTCGCCATCTTATAGTTTTTTTTTTTTTTTAATCATTTGTAAGATCGCTGAAGTATAAGCAGAAGACAAATTCTTCTTTGAAGCGTTTCTTTAATGACTTTTTTCGAATATTTCATATTAACAACAACCCACGTTGGGCGCCACTTTCGCAGAGAATGGAGTTGCGAGAACATGGTGGCTGCATTTAGATTGAACATTTAAACTGTATGAAAGTCATTTGCTGAAGAACTCAACAAGTTGTAGGACATTTTGTCGCACAATTATAGCCAAACTAAAGACTTTTGGCTACCCTTATAATGTTTATAAGACACTGCGGCAAGATGAAAAAGGTAGGTACCGATACACATTTCTTTTGAAAATGGGAGTGGAAAATAGAGTCCGGCGAAGCTTCCCACATTTGCGTTGTGCGGCAAAAGATTTTATTCCTGTATTGGATTATGCGTCTGACGTTGGGTTAAAAAGTAAACTGATTGGCATTCCTAGCAGTGCGAATATTACGGTTGAATCGTTTCTGGAGAGGAATGCAGCTGGCTATTTCACTAGAGCATTGTTTAAAGAAATTGAGGTAAAATAACGAAACACAAGAAACATTACGACGATGTTAAAAAAATGTTTCTGTTATTTTACGGTGGCAAATAATTTTTAAATCTGTTTTTTTAATTCTGTGTAAGAAATGTATGTAGGCCAGGGGAGTACCAGGCCAAAATATGGAAAGTATACCCAAGTTATGGCATGTAAAATGCGTTATAGATTATAGCCAGTTAAGACGGGTGAAAAAATATTTTGCATCTTCAAGACAATGTCTGTAAGAGCATTTTTAAAGATATTTTAAGTTCTTATTAATTTCTACAAATATTTAGGAGGCTTCGATACAATTTTTATTTTTTTTTTTTGTAAATGAGTAAAAAATAAATTTGTTGGCCCGACTGTTCTTTAAGGAGCCAAGGTCTATAATGACTTATTTTATCAACCATTTTTGTGCGTTTGGTGCGCATCTGAAGAAACGCAACCTACGTACCAATTTCCGCAGAATTCGAATTAAAAATTGAGAAGCTTTTTTTGAGAAAAAGTTATACTCATGATGCAAGATGCAATGTCGAAATAAAAAAAAGAAAATAAACGTCACCACAATGCCACTAGCGGTTTATAACTTAATTCAAATATTGTTTCCGACTCATATTATTAAGGTCATCAAAGTTCCGCGTTGGGCGCCAATTTAAACATTAATATTTTAATCAGCATTTGAAGGGATATTTCATTCTAAAAGTGAAATTATGCAAATGAACGACCAGTTGAATCAATTTTTTCCCAACAGCTCCATTAACCCTCCAGAAAAATTCTAATTCCCGGAAATTTGCTTTCATATCCTGGAAAAAATACTGTTTTGAATTGTATATCAAAATAAGCTAACACTATAAAGAGAAATGAAAACATTGTTTTGTGACAAAAGCAAAACGTGCTCTTTTCATCTTTACAAACGGACCACTGTATATCTTACACCGGAGGCTATGTAAAGCAAATTCTAATAATAAAATAAATCAGGATGTTAAAATATTATTATTGACAAAAAACGCCTTCAGTGAATATTCTTTTTGTCTGTTGATTCTTTTTTTTTATTTTTTGTCATTTTTTTCTGTGTCACACTATGTAATGTGCATAATTTATTCAAGCTGTTTATATTATACTTTGTAAACCAAAGTTGACCCCCATGTGTACCTAAGTTATGAAGATAAGGGGGCCATTGCGCGTCACATTGTATAGAAATTCGCATGTAAATTAAATGTAAATATGCGTTTGTGTGTGACTTCTTTCAAATTAAGGAAAAAAGGGGCGCACAACACCATTAACATGCCCCTGGCTCAACGACATAGGGGTACGGACGGGTGTAATAATGATAATTTGGTGTCTTCTATGTTGTCCTCGTCGTCTGCTATGGAAGTCTTAAAGATACAAACAAAAAAAAAAAACTTTGAAATTCAAATTATTTTTGTTGTTGTAGATATTTATACTATCGCCATCTCTTTCTTTTACTTAAACATACAATGGTGAAGCGTTAGGTGAAGTAGAAGCAAAAATGGTAAATATAAAAGTATCTCACAGATACAACTTGTTCTTGTTTCTGGTTCTGGATTTGTCTCTGGGTGTTATTATTATAATTATCATCATTGTCGAGCTATTATAGAGCTACTATACACACTCGCATGTATATTGCGAAAGTAAATGGTTTGGATAATTTGTGCAATCTTTATCTGAATGGGATGTATCTGCAAAAATGTATCTTTTTATTTTTTTGGGTTGGTAAGAGAAGAAAAAATAAAAATCTGTGCTCAATTGAGGATGAAAATTAAGTGAAGTTGTTTTTTTTTTCTTATTATGTGTGGTGTGTTAAAGATAGATACAGCATGTTGATCTTCTTTTTTTCATTTGTATCTTTAATGAGGACAAAATGTCTGGTGGATTTCTGTGTCCATATGGAATGGATTATAAACTATTATCTACTTAACACAAATTTGTAATAAGATTTATTGTTTTATAATTGTTTTTTCTTTTCATTTGAATAAATAAAGTTGTGGAGCTTATGAGTTCTGGGACCTGGGAGCAGTTTTATGGCAGATTTTCTCTTCATATAGATATCAGAAGTTTTTCAGAACAGAAAGTAAGAACGTATTTAGAAAAAAAGTTTTTCTTTTTTTGATATTTTTTTAATTAATCTGAATTTTTATTTTATTTGCTTTCTGTAAATCCCAATTGAAACCGGGCACACCGTTGTACACATTCTTGTAGTTCGGCTTAAAAATGAGTCTCTTCACTTAATAGTGCGTCTGAAATTTAACTTGAGATTATATTGATTCCTAGCATATGTGAGTATTTGGTATAACAGTAAAAAAAATATGGTTGATAAGCCCGCATTGAATAATGTCGGCAAGATTGGAATTTAATGCCTTACCAAACGTTGCAATTCCACATCCACATCAACTTTCATGACATCCCAACTAACAATTTAGCTGGTATACCTGATGTTCAATTTTTCTTGAATTTGGCAAGCAATTGTTTGCGTTGAGATTGTATAAGGCAAACTTTCGCAAGTCACACTTTTGACAATTAAAAAAATAGCTGTTATAAAGCATTAAAATGTGAGTTTGGTGAGCTCTATACAAGGCTTGTAGATAAATGTTCAAAAGAGCCTGTATAAGGACTTCCGAAGATGTTTACTGAAAATTAAACAAATAATAGCTGCTATAAAGCTTTCCCCTGTAAGTCTTGCCTATAAAAGCCTTATACAAACATAATTAGTAAATAAGTTCCTATAAATAAAATCAGTAGTAAATAAAATAAGAGAGTTATAACTGAATATTGTAAAACAAGAAAGAAGTGCTAACAGAATTTTGTTCTTAAATTTACAGAAATGAAATCAAATGCTTACGTGAAGTATGTGGTTTCAAGGAATTAACCTTTGAACTTATGTTTCATCAAATAACAATTTTACTTGATTTATAAGATCCAATTGTTTTTTTTTTTTAAGTATTAGTATGTATAATGAATTAATATGCTGCAAACTTTAGAAAGCCACACAATTCAAATTTTGACAATAAAAAAATAGCTGCTGTAAGTCCTTTAACAGTTAGTTTGGAAAGCTCTATACAAGGCTTGTAGATAAAAGTTAAAAATGGCTAGTATAAGACCTTCTAAAGATGTTTGCTAAAAATTAAAATGCAAACAACTTGTGTAGGGCTTGCCTATATAGGCCTGGTTTAAACTAAAATAATATTTATTTTGTCGATGTTTGATGTTAATTTCTTAAACCGCGAATTGGTGTAGGGGTAGAGTACTGGAGTGTTACAAGAAGGACTCGAGTTCAAAACTCAAGTAAATAAAAACTTTTCACTATTATGATTAAAATAAAATTTCAATCGTTACAGTATGCAATAGAAAAGTCAGTTTGGCAACAGCTTGAGGAGAAATAAAATAAAAAATAATGCAATAAAAACTCAACACTTTAAAACAAAACAAAAATAAAGCAATTTTTTTTTTAATTCTAAATTTTCTTTTTTGTGCTAAAAAATAAGTGTTTTCCCTTAAAAAAAAAATTATTTAAGGGAAGCAAGTACTTATTTGCGGCAATACAAAATAGCCTTTATATTAACATTACGCATGATATTAGCAAAATCTGTCATTAAATAGCTTGGGTAAGGCCTTTTTATAACATCCAGAGTAGGCTTTTAGCATGTCACAAAATGGCTTGCTCAGGTATTTGCTGTTATAAGACCATTCAACAAAAATCTTATTGCAGTTAAATAGCTTGCGTAATGTGCGCCAAAATAACTTATAACCGTTTAATGTTACTATAGCAATCAGAAAATAGCTTCCTTAGAACCTTATACAAGTTAAATTGTTAGTGGGGTTCGTCTCTTGTGGATCCGAAGTTGATCACCAAACTACTATTGATAGCTGCTCAGGATTTAAATAAAAAGCTCGAAATACGATTAATAACATATATAACCTCAGATTCGACAGGCAAACGCGTTGCTTGAATGGCTGAATATAAATAATATAAATTTATTGGCGCGACAGCTCCTTAAGGAGCCAAGGCCTAGTGATACTCTCAAGCATTCCTGTGTGTGTGTTGTTAATCTGCATGAATGGAAGTGACCTCCAGTTTACCGCCGAGTCCGAATGAGATGCACTTTTTCGAGACAAATTTTACTCTTGGAAGTTTTGTCAGTTCCTCGCAAGAGGCAGTACCCCGGAAAAGAAGATGGCTATGAGCTGGATTCGAACCCAGGCTCATTCGCTTAGCAGTCCGACACACTAACCACTAAGCCACGGGGCTGAATACATAAGCTAAAAAATTCTTTCGGTATTGGAAGGTTGATAGAGTGAGAGTCTTTTTTCGGAAACCACAGATGTTTTTAAACTTCCAAGCAATAGTTATTCGGTTTAGTTGGAAATCATAGCAACACTTCAAATTTCAACGCACAAGTGTGAAATTATACAAAATCAATATTAAAACATAACTTCCTCTTCGAATCCATCCCAAACTCTAGTGGAAGTTATTCCAACTTAGAAAAAAATGGAAAGAAAAACAACAAAGTTTTTCTTTATCTAAATCTAAAGAAACAACAATAACAAAACTATACAATACGCCACAGAAATCGTTTGGAAAATTTCAATTTGCATAATCTCTTCGCGCGTCCAACTTTAATCCAATCGATTTCAGCAGCCACCATGAGCCAAAGATACACTCTTGACTCCTCTTCATCATTGTATGTCCTTTTGCCGCTGATAGGTGGGAGTAGGTGTATGGTTACTATGCTTATGGCTGCTATCTCTCTAGTGGTTCTTTCTTATCTGTATTGTATGGCAAAAATGTCCTTTTATCTTTTTATACCGGCCAAGCAATGTGTGCAGCCGTTTACCTAACATCCTTCCGCTCTGGCACTGTTGTCGCACATTATACATAGTTGGTCGTTTTAGAGTCGAACTTTTTCAGCCGGACTTTCGGTTGTCATCGATGAACCCACACCGATCTCCATCCAGTCGTCCGGTCCGGTATGGTTTCGATGAAATGATGGGCTGTGCTCTATTGAGCAGAGTGTGAAAAATCAATGTTCAAAGGACACAAAATCTAGATAAAAAAATAAAACTTCAAATTCCACCACAAGCATACAGAAAGATATAGATTTAAGGATCTGCTTTACCTGTACAAGCTTTGGACATCAGTTCTCCCCTTTCGGGTTTTGTTTTTTGTTAGATAGGTAACCCGAAAAGGAGCAAAAAATTTAAACTATACGTTATGTTTATAGATACACAAGGAATCCTCGAAACGGATTCCTCCTATTTTATGGTCCTTCTTCATGCTAGGAGGACAGTATGGACGATTGCTGCTGTGTATCACAATTTTGTATATGTCCTTCGCGTTGTTGAATATTATGGCAGTTATAGCTTAGGTTTCCTACACCCCCATTCCCCTCCCCCAACATATGATGATGATGCATAGAAATAGTATGCTTTATCCATTTTGTGGATTTTGTTTCAGGAAAACCTTTCGGTTCCGAGTATAATTTTTTGCGCACACATGCAAAAATTCCACCAGGATCGTCCTTGTATGTGCACAGCGGATGCTCTCGAATTCTTGGGATTCTGCAATGCAAGGTGATTTTTATCACCAGAAACTACAAGTCAAAAATTCGAGATTCTTTTTTGCTGCTCCCGGACTGGACCAGCGTTCAACTAAACATAACCAACTACAGCGCGATGTCCTTTTTTGTCCTTATCTAAAGTCCCGGATGTAATTTTGTGTATTCTATCAAAAATCTAGTGTGCACTTTTTGACTCCTGTACCTGGATGCGAGATGTTATAAATGGCTGAAATTTCACGTGCAATTAGTGTTTCTATTCTGTTGTAAGAATAAGGACACTCGGTATACGTGGCAAAACATATTTTAGTTTTGTGTAATTACATGTTAGGGCTTTATGTGTGTGTGTGTGTGTAGAAAAGTAACGAAAAATGACTCGCTATAAATTTGCCTTAATTGTCCTAATTGGATTCCTTGTATGTTTTGGCCATATACCACCCGGGGGACACACACATAGCTGGGAGTATGGGAAGAAAAAGAAACGAACGTGAGCGAAAGTTAGGAATTAAATACATAATCCACAGGATACTTTCTCATGTAATCGTTTTTTTTTTTTTTTTTTTTTTTTTTTTTGTATAAGAACAGGCACTTTCCCAAGGTGAAAGGAACATGCTACAGAATAAATTGAAATTGATGACTTAGTGTGATCTTATTTCATAATTTCCAATTTGGTTCCTGGGGATGATGATGGCATGGAGGAAAGGGTGAGTTTGTTTTTGGTCCTTTATGGATATTCTTGTGTGTATGTGTGTTTGTGTAATGAAAATGAGTTTTATTCTGGGCTTCGGGCTATATTTGACAGACTGGAAGAAATTAATCATTATGCTGGCGGTATTATGTTTTTTTTTATCATGGAAGGTGTTTGTCATCTTTTCCAGATGGTATGTGTCTCGTGATCATTCATGGGGTCCTGGATGTTTTTTTTTTTGTGGTATACAGATGTGACTTAAGAGAAATGTCCTTTTAATTTATCACTGCAAGGAGCATTAGAAGTGTTTGTCATGAAACCAGAACAGCTTGCTGCTCACCAGAGTATGTTGGTGTATGGGGGCACGCGAGGATGGTCTAGTGTTTAAGTGGGACAGGAAGAATATTCTTCGGTTATCCACCTGGCCTGGTTTTTTGGAAGGATGTCAGGGATTGAAAAAAACAGAACACATAATGGCGTGTCAAAGAGCTAGATTTTGCTTTATTTATCAATATGAATGGAACGTTCGTGCGCGGGGAGAATAAGCGATTTTTTTGGTGGAGGTAATATGATGTATGTGTGAAAGGCTCCATATGGGAGATGGACATGTGGTAAAGATTATATATGGTTTCAACTCCGGCCTACGAAAATTTGTTTTTGTTTTTATCAAAAAACTTTTTTGGTCAAGTGAAAGTGCATCTAATATTAAAAATTCGTTTAAAGTAAAAAATGCGGGTCTCTTGCATTCCGGCTGACTTTCTCCGCATGTAATTATTTAGCTTGTAACGGGTGGGTCATCTAGTGGTTTCGAAATCTTGACATAAAGTTAGTATCAGACCTCCACGAGACGAAATGAGTCGCTTAATGCTTGAACAACGTTGAGAAATATTGAATACTTTTTCCCAGTCAGTGCTTTGTGGCTCAAACACTGCGTTTTTCGAAAAGAAATTTTGGTGAGGTACATTTTTATCACGGCGGCTACGATAACAAAGAAAATTGCCGCATCTGGGGTTTGGAAAACTAGCACGTTATTGTTGGGAAGCCAATGGGAATGGATTGATATATAGAGTGACAGTTTGGTACGGATTTGTAGAGTGGTGGCATCATTGCACCATTGAAGCTGGGAACAACGTTTCGGTCAGCGGTGGGCGTTAAAGTTACCATGTTAAACGACTTTTTGAAATTGAAGACATGGATTTGGACGACCTCTAGTTCGTCGATTTTTGGAATACTGGTCCTGAATTTTCAAATCGTTTTATCAGCTGTCTTGACAATGTCAATTGGCCGCCTTCAAACTGCAATTTGACTCCTCTGGACTTTTTTCTATGTGGCACTGTGAAGGACCAATGGTATACCAACAATCCAGAAATAATGCAAGCAATTGAGGACAATATCATCTAAGCGATTCGTGAGCTACAGCCTAAAACCATCACAAGGTTATGGAAAATTGGAGTGAAAAAATGCACTACTGCGAAGCCAGCTGAGGCAGCCACTTGAACGACATTGTGTTGCATAGTTAAATGTAATGTTTGCTTTTATTAATAAAGCCATAAAACATGGAAACAAATTTGATCTCGTTAATTTTATTGCATTTTTAAAAAGAAAATTTTATTTAGCCACCCTAGGTATAAGGTACAATTTTTCGAATTTGGCAATTTGTTGTTAGTTTGCAAACTTTCGCAAGCCACATATTTCAAACTTTCACAATTAACAAAATAGCTGCTATGGGGCCTTTAAAAGTAAGTCTGGCTGGTTCTATAAAAGTCTTGTAAATAAAGGCTTAAAATGGCTTGTGTAAGTCCTTCCAAAGTTGGTTATTGAAAATTAAAAATACAATAGCTTCTATAGAGTTATGGTGGTGCCTTTTTATAATATCCAAAACAAGCCTTTAGCATTAAGCTCTCATAAAATGGCTTGCTGAGCCAACCTTATTACAGATGGCGCAAAAATCATCACTCTACCGAAAGATGCTATAATTTTTTCAAATGGCGGTTAGTATCAGTTCTACTTTGACATTTGTTAAGTAAACAAATACAAAATACACGTCAGTAATGAATTTCTATACTCCTCAACAACGCGGAACAATTGTTTCGATTATCGCTGGTGTGGCTAAAGATGCCGCAGAAGACCACTGAGTATCAACGATGCATCGCAGTTGAGCATCATTTAGACTTAACAAAGAATTTTACTGTAAAACTTGAAGATGTTCCCTTACAAAGTGTAGAAAGTACTTGAGCTGCTAATTATTGACCGCCAAACGCGTGTAACCTACTTTTAGGTCATCCTGAATGTCGATCACAAGAAAGATAACTTTTAATCGATATTCATCATGAGCGGCGAGGCCCTTTTCCATCTCGGTGGATATGTGAATAAACAGAATTATCGCTTCTGCTGACCTAAAATCGTGTTTACGGCGTCATCGGGCCTTACTTTTATGAAAAAGGCAAGAGCCAAACGACTACTTTGAACGGCGAGCGCTATATAGCCCTACTCAACGACTTTTTCGTATCTCAACTTGAGGAATTGGAACTGGAAAACATGTGGTTCCAAAAGAATGACACGGCACATACTACACGATCCACAACCGAAATTCTGAGGGCTGCATTCGTATTACCATTGTATATACATTTTCTATAGTACTCTCATGGTGGTCATTTTTCGTCTGGCCATCTTCCTAGTTGATTCAGAACTAACTCTAAATAGTGGAGACGAGAACCTTTATCGATATTTTAGCAGTATTTAATAAACTTTTGTTGTCTGTACTTATTCTATATTCACACCAATTGGCGATTTCAGCACGCCTCATTGCGACTTGATTCAGAACTAAAAAACGATGCTCCATGATAGTACTATATGCAGTGTATATACAAAGGTATTACTAGTGATTTTACTCGCCGACGAGATCGCCCGATTTAGCTGTTTTAAAGTTCTTTTTTTTTTTTTATTTATTTAAAGTTCTTTTTGTTGTGTTTCTTGAAGTCACGAGTCTATGTCAACAAGGCTAAGACTCTTGAAGCCTTCAAAGAGAATATCCGCCAGGAATGCCATTATGGTCATCAAATCTGACGGCGGGCACTGGACTGATATCATTTTTTCTACTTATTGAACAAAATTTAAACATCAAAAAACAAAATCTAAAAGCGAAACTGAAATTTTGCATTTATTAACAAATTACTTCCAAAGAACATCAGATGACAACTTTGGCGCCACCGTGAACATTTCATGAAAATCTATTTGGTAGTATAACACCTGTCAAAAAAGGTATTACATCAGTTAGCTTACGTAATGTGCGCCTGAATTACTTGTATAAGGCTTCTTACTATTTCTATAAAAGTCTGAAAGCAGCTTGTTTAGAACACTATACAAGTTAAATAGTTGGGTTGGGATTTTTAAGGGAGGCTTAAAAAAACTTCTTTCGAAAGACTTGTGGTGAGAACATAAATGCTTAAATTTAAGACCAGAAACAGCCTTTGAAAACAAGGCCTCCAAAAGTTCGTCGTCATGTTGATTCATCAATTTTTAAGTGGCTTAAGTATTTTTCTCGGATGCAATTATAAATGAAATTTTTCAGTTCTTGTAGCATCGAATAAATTTGTTCCCTCAATCAACAAGTCCAGACAAATGAATCTTCTTGGAAATCCTTCTATACATCAAAAATAATCTCCACTTTTACATAATTATTTCCTTGCCAACCAAACATCAAGTCAAACAAAGTCTCTTTTCCAACTGCAACTTTACATATGGTTAACATCTATTCTCAAAAAACAGCTGCTCTGTGCCCTGACGACAAAAAATCGTGCTGTTGAAAAATTCTAATCAGCTGTGTTCTTGCTGCTGCTCGAACACAAAAGATACATAGATACTATAGAGGAATCGCAAAAATCCCTCTTCTGTGTTGTTGGTATGTTCTGCGAAATAGTTTGGATTTTTGCCAAAAGAAGAAATTGCTCTTACTCTGTTCGCAATCGATTATAAATCTCAAGGCAGACGAACAAAACAAAAACAACAACAAAAAAGAAAATTTAACAATCTGACAGATACACAGTCGAAGCAGTAGCTAGCAACTCTCGCATCTATCTCAAGAAGATGTCTGTCTGTTTTCATTTCCTAGATATGAAAGAATGGGGGAGGGGGAAGGAGACTCAATAAGAATGCCAAAAATAAGAATTCACACCTTGAATTCATGTGGAATAAAATATAAACAAAAAGTATCTGTTTTTTTTATAAAAGATACACAGTATCTATGGTGTGCGTTCTCGAAATTATGAATTCAAAAAGTTTTGCTAACTCACCATATCATCGATGTAAAAGGTTTCAGCATAATTGACGTTAACAATCAGCTCCCACACCATCATGGATCTGAAAATACACAGAAAAAAAACAACCTTTCAGATACATTTCATTAAAGTTTAATGTCAAATAAATAGTCATAACGTAAAATTTAATTGGCAACCTAAAATGTGGGGTTTGCATTTGCACTGGCTGATTCTGAATTATATTTCCAAACACATTCACCATATGGATAAACAGATGCATATACATACAGATTCAATGATATCCATGGGATTAATAATTCATAAATGTCAATTTATCACAACTTCCCCTATAGATGGTGCTGCGCCGTGTGCCCCTATCTTACCCGCCTAACACGGTTTTGCATGGCATTTGCAACGGAATTGGAGCATACAGATTGATTTACTGTTTTTTTTTATACAACCTTATATATGTACATATATGTATAACGTTGTGTGCACAAGCTCATCCCCCGAGATACAAAACAGATACGTAGATACATTTTTCTTTTCTCCGGGAAAATTAGTCCCCTGACAGGGTATTGGAGTGTTTGTAGGGGGCACAGTGCAGAGTACTAAAGTGCAAATTGGTAAATTGATTCGTCGAAATGCAAAATATATCGTGAGTGATGTCAAACGACGCGCCCGCCACGCCGAGGCAAGGGTAGAGGATCTGCATGGCCAATAAAAGCCAGGAAAAGAGGATGAGACATATTAATTCCATTGTATCCAACAGAGATACATGCCAGGATAAAATATATAATTTTGGTTGGTGCCGAAAAGAACAACCAGTGTGTTGTTGAATGGATGAGGAAGCTCCTGCCAGAGGAATCCAATAAACAGGATGATAATAGCAAAGGCTATACACAACACAGCGCCCAGGACCGTAAACGTTAATGATGATGATGGTCAAATTGATGATAGGTTCTCCTTACATAATCGTTCTCATTAATTACTGCTCCGGATAGTATTTGGCGTTCCATCTACCCGCAACACCCCCCCCCCATCCACCCACCATCCTGGGTTGATGATGGCTGGCGATGAAATGTGCATAATTCAATTGCAAAAAAGACTGTACGGATGAAATGTGTGTTCAGTGAAATGAAATAAATTTGATGTTTGTGCGGCGATAAATAATTTATCTGATGGAAATCAATTAGTTATTTGTTTGGAAGACTCCACAAATAAAAAACTATACACAAATAAATTATATTTTGTTTTCGGTTGCCTTCAGTGGTATTGAAATACCGAATTAATGCGGTTTTTCGACACTAAAGCTTATTAGTATTTCGGTTTTTTTCTTCTTGTTTTGTTATTTTAATATTAGAATCAGAATTATGGTAATAGCATTTGGATGCTTTTTGACTAAACGGTTTAAAGGAAGTATATAATTTATTTGGGAATAGACAGCGGAGTTGAGTTTTTTGGGTTTTCAAAAACGGCGTTAAAAAAGTCAGTTAAAATATGCTAAATATTTTCAAGAATTCCAAACAAGACTCTCAAAGCTGAAAAAATTACTTATAACAAGACAAATTTTGAATAATAATCAAGTAGGTCCGAGTTGGTGTGCATCAAGGTTCCATTCTGACCCCTTTTTTATTCAATATTTATATTTCAAATCAGAACACTCATAAAAGAAAAGATTCTATCACTATTCGATTGATGGCATTAGAAATCTTATTGAACCTTGTTTGTATTACAGTAAGACCTTCCTTCCAATTTCAAACGATTTTCCAATACAAAAAAAAATAAAGAAATCTATCTTTGCTGAAAATCAATTATAATCACTTCCTTGAAGGTTGTTGAATACCACTTCTTACTTGAAGATCCATCAAACTGCGTTTAACATTATTTATTGTATTGTGTTCTTTTGTGAAAAGTACAGTCCCCTCCCCCTCCCCAACCTCCCGCTCTGAAACATCCCTTCAGCATTTTGTGAACCGCACGAAACATGATTAATTGGCAAGCCAATTACTCTCTCTGGAAAATGATTTCATTCAAGCATACCTCGACATCATCGAATTTATATATAAAAGTACAACAAAAAAAGAAAAAAAAACTACAAAAAGAACAAAAATAGCAAATTACGCCAATTAATTCAAGTCTCGTCCGTTAAAATACCACCCTCTTCAGAAAATCACTGTTACAACAACAAACCACACAAAACCACACCATCATCGAAACAGCAAGAAAAAAACGGAGCCAAAATCACTTCCAGGCACTCCAAACCGAACACAGACATTTTAATCATTTCCCTCGGTAGTTATATGAATTCACATTCAGAAAATCAGATTCACAATCGGATTTCGATAAAACCAAAAAGAGATCCCAATTGAACCGAAAAACCCGCAAAACCAATTTGATACCGATTAATCCGAATCTTATCGCATTTCAGCGAATGTATTATGACCTATTCAAAATAATTCCCTTACCTTGCATACTATGTTTAATGGCTCTCATCCAAAATACCATCCCAACCCCAACCATCGCAAATCACCAATCTTTATTTACTTGGGGCAATGACTTTTCAATTCAAAAGGAGCTTTGCCATCATCAACTTGAATTCAGCTACAGCATCAGCATCATTATGATGGCATCATCATCATCATCCGAAGAAGATTATGAGGAGCGTTTATTAAGTCTGATTGCTCGTCACTCATACCCAGGAATCATCATCATTTGAATAAATTCCCTGAATGTCTGTAATGGTCGACACAGGAAGTGAATGTTTCGAAATAACTGTAACATATGTATTATTTCTGTGGTCGTGAATGGAGTATGGAATCAAATCTGGGAATATCTTTATCTTATGGAGATATACTGGCCAAATTAGTGTGAAGTTTGCAGAAGATTTTTTTGAAAAGGGAATTCGGTTTTCTGGGTATGAATATAGGTTTCAAAACGTCAAAAACCCTTTAAAGTGCTGATAGATATTGTATTTTCAAGAATTTAGTATTTCTTACCTGTTGTTGATGAAAACAGCCCAAAGAATGTTACGAGACATAGAATATTGATAATCCGTAAGGAAAACACCAAAACATTGTCTGATCTGATCATATCACACTTTTTGTTTTATTAAAATACAATTTTTTTTTGAGATCTTCGTTCGCTTTATCAAATGCAATTTGTATGGGCTAAAATCAGAAATGTTTGTTCTTTGTGATTCTCACATTTTCAAGAGATGCTTTGCCGATGTCAATCCAATGCATTTATTTTTTGTGTATACCAATTTCTTACATTAATAGTGTTTTGATTTGCCTCAAACCATTCTGTTTAACGAAGCAACTATATTTTTTAATGTGTCTGTTTACAAAAATGTTGTTATTTAGCTACTATACTTGTTTAATCCTTCAGAATTGGATTTTTAGAATTTTTTTTATTAATAGGATAAACATGCAAGAAACAATGACGCATCACGGTATTGTGGAGCAGCGGGAAATAATATAGAAGAAAAAATACGCGGGCGGCTGCTTAAATTCAAAAGAAGCTATCACCCCTACCTTTAGTCTGTCGAGGACGATTTTTTTTTTAAATCCAAAAACATTTATGCTTTTCTATACAAGACTATTGTCTTATCAGTACTCAAATACAGATCTGAGAATTGAGTATTTACTAAAAAGCACTCTGATCTCATAACATCGTTGGATGAAAGTCTTACGGAGAATTATTGGCCCCGTGTGTGAGGATGGACGATTCAGAGAAGATACAATCATGAATTGTATGAAATCAACCCCGAAGCAGATGTTGTGGGGAAAATAAATCTCATTTAACTCCAGTGGGCTGGAATCAGCTCGGATATCTTTTGTAATTTGAGACGATAAGTTCAGAAATCGGCCTACATTCGTACCTCAAAGGAACGGAAGATCGGACGAGAACATCGCCAAAGTCTGTGTACAGCAAAACTCGATGCAGTAAATTCCTTGCCAAAACCAAGAACTTCAAGTCTTCTGGGTGATAATGTATCCTCGAAAATGTACTACTTCCACCTTTTTTAAATTAAATTCTTGTAATCAATTAACCAGTTCAAGTTCTTGAGTCCTCCGAAAACTTAGTTTTCTCAGAAACTTGATTACGATTTCTCATACAAAAAATTTCATTTGTATACGATCGATCAAAAAGCCAGACAATAATATCTAATTGGGGTGCTTATTTCATCGCCATCAAAGTAATGTCATTTTTCATTGTCAGTTAGAAAGTTTTCTCAAATACATTACTTTCTTTTACAATATCTTCATATTTTGAATGTAAACATGATATACTTAATCATGAGAATCAACAAGAAACAAGCTTTAATTTTAAAGAGTTTTCATATTTAGTGTTATGATATAGGGCCGCGCCGTTAGTCCGTTGACTTAAGTTCGGAGCATTTGCAAGAGGTTCCCAATTTGGGCCGAAAAATTATCTATAGCGACGAGGCGCAGTTTTTGATTAACAAGCAAAATTGGAACGACAATAACCCACACGAGGTTCAGCAAGTGGCAATGGATCCAACATTAGTTACCGTTTTGTGTGGATTCTGGGCCGGCAGCGGTGGCGTCATTGGTCCGTACTTTTAAAAGACGACATTGTTTAGGTCCATCACCGTCAATAGCGAATGCCACAGAACCATGATTACCGACTCCGTATGGATCCAATTGAACTATAATATGGATCTAGACAACATGTGGTTTCACCACATCGGACGCCACGATTGACATTCTCAACATCTTCCAACCACTATTGAAAAAAAACATTCGCGTGGTACGGCTAAGAATCGTTGCATTTGAATGTATGTCCGAAGTTGAGCTCAACAGAAAACTCATGAAGGAATGCAGCTGGCTTTTCGCTAGAGCATGGTTTATTAAGGATGTTTTTTTTAAAGGTATAGAACTTTGAATTGGCAAAACTATTTTCACTGGCGGCCATTTTGTCAGCTGTTACGTGATTTATTTTATTTTTGGTTTGGCATTTCAACTTACAAATTGTGCAAGAAGCATCAGGATCACCTAGCAAGGCGTAGATTCAGTGAATGGGCCCAGAACAAGATTGCCGTTGATCTTAATTTTCATAAGCGAATTTTGTTTAGCGGTGAAACTTACTTTTGGTTGAATGGACACGTCAATAAACAAAACTGCCGTATTTGGAGTGATAATAATCCTCAAGTGTATGTTGAAAAACCGTTACATCCACGAACTGACTGTTTGGTGTGCTTTATGGGTTGGTGGAATAATTGGTCCGTACTTCTTTAAAAACGATAATGGTCAGAACCTTACAGTCAATGGTGATCGCTATAAAGCCATTATTACTAACTTTTTCGTTCATCCATTGAACAACCATGATGTGCCGGAGCTGTGGTTTCAACAAGACGGCGCAACATGTCACACAGCTCGTGCCACACTTGATTTGTCGAAGGAAACGTTTGGTAACCGCATAGTTTCGCGGTACAGAATTGGCCTCCAAGATCGTGCGATTTAACGCCGCTTGACTATTTTTCTGTGGGGACATGTGAAGATGCTAGTCTACGCCAAAAAGCCCAAAATGATTGACCACTTGTAGGACAACATTCGCGGCGTTATTGCCGATATACGGCCACAAATGTTGGAAAAAGTCATCGAAAATTGGACCTCCAGATTAGACTATGTCGGAGCCAGCCGTGGAAGTCATATGCTAGATCAAATCATATTTAAATTACAATGCCAGAAGATTATCCTTCGAATACGGTAAATTTCATGTCAATTTAAAAAAAATCATTTTTGTTTTATTCCATTTCAAAGTTCTATACCTCTTTAAAAAAATACCCTTCAGAGTTAAAATAATTAAAGTTCTTGAGTTAAATTTTGTTTGTAACTTTGATTAATAACTTAAATACCAATAAAGCAAGTCTAAGGTCTAATAAACAAATTTGAAACGAGCGAAATCATAACGGATATTTCGTTTAAATTTATACATAATCTCAATAACTTATATGGAAACAATTTCCCGAAAGATGACGCAATTACATTTGTATACATCCGATCCGAGGACAGACAATTCGTGCTTACTTCGTCTATAAAAAAAGTAATTTCATTTTTCATTGTCAGTTAAAGTTTGAATGTTTTCTCTGAGAAATTATGTTTATGAGAAATTCTCATAAACATACTTCCTTTACAATTTTGTTCATATTTCACTAGTACATATAATATACTAATTCATGAGAATCAACAAGAACGACCTTAAAGACTTTTTCTGTTTATTTTTTTCCTATACTTTGTTAATTGTTGTGGTTTTTCTTATACGAAATCCGAAGCAATTTTTTTTTTTTTTTAAGTAGAAAAATCTACAATGATAATAAAAATTCGTTTTCAATTTATTGGTTGGTATAATAAAGAAAAGCAAGGGATTTTGGCACAAAAAAAACAAGAATAATCATCAATTTGTTAGTTTTAGGCATGGAACAATCCACCTTCTTGTTAGAATTCATTGATGAATGACTTTTTCTAGATAAAATTCCAACGAATTGCAATCGTTGGAATTTTTTCGTTCAAAATACGAAAAGTGTACTCTAAGCTCGAACAACTGCTTTTATTCCCAATTGTCAGTTCACAAATAAAAAAACAACTTTTTTCAAATCGCGTCATCATTAACATACATTGCGAGCCCTTAAGTCAAATAACCCATCCATCATTAACACTATCACGCGCTTATCATGCTTATTTATATGGAGCCAACAAACGGCCCCAAATAAACATTTCAAAAACATTCAGAAAAAGTTAATTTTGTTCTTCCGCAAAGTTAAGCCCGCATCTTGAATACAAAAGCAACCTAACGGAAGTAAGGAAACATTTTTCTCACAACATCCACAACAACAAACAATATAAAGGGAGGAACACAATGACCACTTAAACGCCCTCTCATCGCTCGCCGCGTCATTTATATTAAAGCCGGACAGTATTAGTCGACTCGACGTGGCAACAGAAATGTGATTGAATTTATAACTAGGCGATTAACTTCCTGTCCAAAACGAGTGACTGACTTACTGAGAGCGCGTTGCGCCGCACAGTGTGATCGTGGTGTAAGGAACATTTGATTCCATGTAGGGTATTGCGTACGTGCTTTGGCCTATTAATTAGGTTTTTAGATTTTTTTGTTGTGTGTGTTCTTTTTAATTTAAACACATCGACGTCATTATGCAAAGTTGTTGCATTTTTTGTTTTTAATTTAGTTTTCTAATTTTATTCATGCCTGACTAGTGGCTATGATGTTGGGTTTATTAAGAGGTCCCCTTATTCATTTAGGATTTATAAAAATAATGAAAGGGTTTATGGAATTACCATATTTTAAAATTGCATTTTGAAGAAACTGAAAGCAACGGCAAAACAGTCTAATTTTAATCTTGTTTGTAGTTATTAAGCTAGAATGTTGTTTACGTTGCAAGTTGAATATGTGAGGACTGTTTTACGGACATTTTTCATTGTATTTGTATTATTTACCATGAGTATTTTAAAACAGTCTCTTTTTAGTAATATAGAGGATGTTTTTTTAACTGCATGAGAAGTTTCGATGGTATGTCAATAGTTTGACAGTTGAGAATGTCAAACTATGTTAACATTTCTATTAAGTTAGGTTTGGCAATTCATCATGAATTGTTTAACGCCAGAACAACGCTTCGAAATTATGGAAATTTACTTAAACAAAAATAATCTGTTCGCGAAGTTCTTAGAGCATTTCGTCCATTTTACGGTCAACATAATCGGACTAGTGAGCAAACAATTCGTGCATTTATTGATCGTTTCCATACTAATTTTAATTTTTTCGATTCAAAACTATCAACAAGATAAAGAAATGTGCGTATCAAAGTGTTGAAGAAGACGCCGAAATGTCGACTCGTCGCCGTTCAGAACTTGTTGGGGTGTGTCCTATGACTACGTGAAATAATGTTACGTAAGGATCTTGGCTTACGTGCCTATAAAATACAGCTCGTGCAAGAATTAAAACCAAATGACATCGTTTACATCGCATATTTGTTAATTGGTCTAGTTTGAAACTGGCCGAAGATGAGCAATTTTACTGAAGAATTGTGTTTAGTGATGAAGCTCATTTCTGGTTAGTTAAATGGCTTCGTAAATAAACCATTACATCCATTTAAATTGAGTGTTTGGTGCGGTTTACACGTTGACGGCATCATCGTCCTTATTTCTTTCGAAATGAGGAAGGAGCTGCCGTTACGGTGAATGCCGAGCGCTACCGAGCCATGTTGACTGATTTTTCGTTTCCAAAAATTAATCAGCTAAACATCGACGACATTTGGTTCTAACAAGACGGCGCAAATCTCCGTACAGTGCGCTTAACCAAAATTTGGTGACAACTTTATTTCCAGAAAAGAGTTGGTTGTCTGTGAAGACGGTTTACGGAAAATAATTTTACGTGATAACGTCATTAGAAAACATTGATGGCAGCAACACCAACATATAGACCGTTAACTCACACCCACAAACCCTCTGGTTAAATCCACACACACACACCCCAATATCTACATCTACTTTCTTTTCTCTTCTTTTTGCTGCTTGCGATCGATTTTGGTTGAAAGAACCACAGTATCGCGCTTAGCATGAGTCATGAGTCTTATCAGCATGCGTCTTATCAGCGTTATGTCATACGTGTAACCAATGAATAAGTTATCTACTAGATAAGTGTAATAATAATAAATTCATTCCAACAATATTTCTTTCCTGTATTTGTATTTAAAGTTGTCAAGCTCTTAAAAAAACACCCATTACTTATCACGTATAAGGGTTTAAATAATTTATTTTAAGGACTAATAATCTTTTCAAATTGTTTTGAAATAAAAGGTTAGGTGAAAAGTACCTACTTTGTAGTCTCATCATTTTCCCGTATTTGCATTTTAAAAATTGGCATTATTTTTTGAATTTTGGTAAACAATACTTTGTTAAATTGTATTAAAAATATTGTGTCTAGAAAAAGATATAAAAATTAGAATAATTTAAAAAAAAACTTAGGATGTATATTGTCTAATCCAAGAGCTTCTGATTTTATGTCTTTTATAGCTTTGTATACCTCTACTTCGAAAACTCTTTTAAAACTGAAATTTGAAAGATATTTAAACACTTCTGTTAAAATTTCTGTTAAACTCAGCACCAATATTTATGTCACAGAACTCACGAATTTTATTTTTTACTTATTTACATCACTTCAGTATTTTTTGTTTTGCTTTGTGATACAAAGAGATTTGACATTTTTCCACAGTTTTTTCGAGAACACAGTCTTAAACTATGAAGCAACAAATCTCCGTTTGGAAAAACAATTGTGGTCTTCTGTACCTTTTCCAACCGCATATAAACTGTATTTCTTGTCACTATAAGTCTACTAATATCGCTAGTGTACCATCCTTAATCGGGGTTTTTGAGTCGTATAATTTAAATAGGTAAACAAGTTTCAGAAACCTCAAGCTCCCCATAGAAATTGTAGATAGTAGATGTTAAATTTTTAGGGTGATGATCACTGTTGAAAGGAAAAAAGTTGAGAGATAATAACCACGTTTCTGACGCGCATATTCATATCTGAATAATTAAAAGTGCTTTTGAATTCGTCCAGATCTTTCTGCAAACTTTGAGAATTTATGTGACAAATAGATAATCCATCGTATCTGATTCGAAAAACTTTCAGTATTGTCCTAATTTTTTTCAAATTTGTAAATCTGGCGAGCCAATCTGTGAAATTCTCTACTGTCAACTGAACTCATTAGCCATTGCAATTGATAAATTTAAGTCCACCTCCTGGAAGTAGAACAACCACTCTGTACATGAACACCTAATTTTACAAAAAAAATTTGCTGACAAAAATTCCCATTGTTCTGACCAATATTTCTCCATTTATTGACAATACTTTTCGATACTTTATTCAAAAGTTTGAAAAATTGCTATTTAGCTTTATGGAATTATAACCAACCATTGCATATTAAAATATGCGAAAAAGTTTATAACTGCCCGAGGATACTAGGAGAGGACAATTGGACAAAAAATGTGTTTCATTTATCGACAGAATTCGTTTATTATTTAACAAGAAGCCGAAGCCGTCATATTTTGAACATCCCTATAGAATCTTCTCTGGGTTTCTAAGTACAGTAGGATTTCTGCGTATTTATGTGACTCTCCTTGGTGATGAATGACGATCATTGAGACGAAATCAATTCTAAAAACTCATTTAACATTTGAAGGGCAGGATGGACTTCTAAGCCTTAAATCTTGTTTTACAACATATTCCTGTACAAAAATGGGGACAATTGTAGTCCTTCTAGTTCAAACCCGTATAACAAGTTCGAAACTCATATATTCCTATCAAATTAGCTACAACAGTCCGTTATTTTTTTCTAATTAGGTCATGTGAGTCTAACGTTAGAAAATAATAGAATTCAAACCGAAGACCAAAACTGATAACCAGAAATATCTTTTTTCATGACAAAGAAAAGATGTTCCCCTACGGCAATCCACAAGTTTTAAAATTCCGTTTAGAGGCGAGTTAGGTACTCGTACTACGCTAACTGACGTAATATGAATAAAATTTGCTTCCATTTTTATAAAAGCCGTTGGGTTTTTTCTTTCCAAATATATTTCACTTAAGTCTTATCTGAACAGACACAATCTCAAAATGATAAGAAATATCAGTAAAAAATAGTATAAACTTACCCTAAACCCAGATAAGGAATGAAATTTCTTGATTCTTGAATATTTATATTTTATGGTGTGGTTTATGTACAAACGTATATATTAATAACGATTTTTTTTTGAGTAAATAGGAAGAACATACTCAGCACTTCTTATCGGAGAACATAGACAAACACACACTGACATCCATGATTAATTTCCTTCAAAAAAAAAAACGAATAAGAATATGATTTATTAAATAAATCACTGTCGAAGATACTTTTGTATCTGATAGCTACATTTGTATCTTTTTGCCACAAATCATAAGTAATAAGTTTCACATTTCAATTGGATTTGATTGGGGCCAATTAAAATCGTCAAACACAACGTTCCAAAGCACATCCAAGGCAAAAAAAACTACGCAAAACATTTTTACTCCTTATAAAAGTTCACTCGATACTGCCAGAAAAAAAACACGCGAACGATATGTTCTCTAACGCCTGTCTGGAATTCAAATTTATGATAGATCGTTAAAGTATCACTTTCACAAACTTTTTCCGGGCACAAAAAGATACTTTTCCATTGCATCTCAAGGAACCAACAATGGGACTTATGTAAAAAAAAAATATCTTAAAGCAACACCATCAACCCTTGCGCCATCACACAACGAGTACTCAACTCAACAACTGATCCGATTCGACTGAACACACTATCGTCAACTGTAGATATATCTGAAAACGCGCGCGCTATTCCTTAAAGATACAGTACGGCACAGGCACACTATAGAGAATGGATTCGTATTCGTATTGAAAAATTGAATTGAAGTACATGAAACTCCGAAACAGAATTAATCGCACGCCGCGCCGACCGCGCATTGCTGTTCGCTGGGTCTTTCCTCTGAGTGCGATATGGCAGCATTTGAATTGAATTCAATTGAATTGAATGAAAGAATTTTTCAGTTTCAATAGGGGAATATATAGATATTTTAGCAAAACGAAGGGGCAGAAAAAAAACAAGGAATGAGGAGGGGTAGTTGAAAAAAGTGGCACCTAATCATCCAACACACTGAAGAGAGAATTGATTCGAAAACGCACTCCTCCCGTCCGTTGTCCCGCATAACCAATCCGCATTCGCAGATGCGGCTATTGTCATGTTTTTCGGTTCCACTATTGCCAATCTTACGCTAAACGAATTTTCAAAAAAAAAAAAAAAAACATCATTTCGATTTCGATTCTTTTGCCCAGAAAGTGGTTTCATGCTGAGATCCTCTTTTGTGTGAAGAAACTACAATATTTTTTCGAAATTGATTTTTGTAAAATTGAATCCAAAAACCCACATCGGGTCCTCCTATATTGCTGGGAAAAGAACAGGAAGAATGAGATTTACCATCAGGAGGGATGAGCGAGCGTTTTTTAAATTCGAAATAAATTTTTGCGCAAACATATCGCAAACATGTGTTTGGCTTATGTTTTATTTTGTTTGGAAATAAAAAGGTACACGAGGCACGACTTGGCGTTTGTGTGTTTATGTATTAGTGGGTTTTTTGAACGCCACCATGAATTTGAATCCCAAATGATGATACGAATTTTTGTGTTATTTTTCTTCCGAGATTTAAGAATGAACATGAGTTTTGGTTGGATATAATGCCACGTTGCAGAAACGTGTTGGATTCTAGTTGAGATAAGAATTGGAAGAGTAATTTTCTGTATACTGTATCTAAACAATGTTTTTTTTTTTTGTAAGAAGATTCGGATAGAATTCGTAGAATTTTTACTTAGTGAATTTTAAAATATGACAATTAGGTTAATTTGAATAAGATTGGCATATATACTTTGTTAAATTCAGTGTATTTGCAAGTATTTCCTTCGAATTTGTTACATTTAAATACAACTGTTGTTTTAATAAATTCATACAGAATTACAGATTGCTTATATGTACTTTAAAAAATTAATACAGAAAAAATTGAAAATGACAATAGTCAGCCAAATAATCTGACAAGATTGAAACTCTTGTACAGGCGGTCTAATGACAGAAATCATCTGGAGATTAGGATACTGAAGTCGTCAATCAAAAATGTCAACTTGCTCATAAAGCAAAATTACAGATTGTGTATATACCCATACTGGAATAACAGAATTCGAGCCATTAACTCTTGCGATCCGAGTATGTTTTCCCGAAATTAATACAGTTTTCAGAAAAAACAATCAAAATGATCTTCCATGTCTTAAGCTTCAGAGAACGACAGACAACAAAAACATAGGTACTGCTGAGTCCTGACCATAGGAATAGATCTGGCAAACGCCATCTAGGACGAAGATTTCTTTGTGATCGAAGATCCATTGGAGAAGGTTGAGAGAGGGGTCCTGCTTCTCATCAAGTGTATAAGGTGAATGATTCCATTCACCCAAATCACGACCTGGAGAAAAGAGCTCTGCTGAAACACTTTTACCTTCGAAATAGCTTCACGCAATGACGATCTGAGAATCTTGGATTCACCGAAGTTAGCAAGAGTCGACGGTATACCCAATTTTGTACTACGACATCTCCCTGAGGAAGCAATAGACATATACACAACAATGTTCAACAACGCGCTGAATAACGCATATTATCCCAGTGAGTTGGAAGACAGCTGTTGTACATCCTCTCCCGAAAAAGGGAACGGATAATTTCAATCTGGCAAATCTCCGGTCGATAAGTCTTCTTCCGAGTATCAGCAAGGTATTCGATAAAAGTTCAGCTCAATAGAGCTCTGCCCAAGTGGGCCGAGGACAAAAATATAATACCAAGACACCCAGTTTGGCTTTAAGGCGGGAAATGACACAATTCATGCCGCGTCTAAGCTAGTATCTGCTATCCAATGGAACAATGCTAAGAATCAATGCACGGGTGCCTGTCTGGTTGATTTGGAGAAGGCTTTCGACACCGTATGGTTAGAAGGTCCTTATCGGAAACTAATCAGATGGGGTAAAAGTAAACCACTGCTTTATATGCATTACGACATGTTTAATGGTAGAAAGTTTGTTGTCAAGAGTGGCAATGTGACTTCTACCACAACGTTTGATATTAAAAACGGTCTGCAACAGGGAGCGGTGAACTCGCCGATTCTCTTTAGTATTTACACCAGAGATCTCATTGGGAGTCCACCTCATGCAATTGCGTATGCCGACGATTTAATTGCGTACAGAACAGGTCCAAAAGTTGATGTTATCAGAATTCTCTTGCATTCGATCTCTTGATTTCGATAAAATTCAGCAATATTCTAACGATTGGAAGCTGAAAATTAACTACCAGAAATTTGAAACTATACTATTTAGAACCCCTGTGTCTAGGGCTTCAAGGGATACGATAAAGAACTGGTGCAAAGCTAGTGATCGCTTGGCTATATGGACATCCGCTGGCGAGTAAAGTGGAGTAAAGTACCTTGGGATCTGGCTGGATCAGTTTCTATATTTCAACCGACATGTAGAGGCTTCTCTGGCCAGGGCTAGAGGAGCTTTTGCCCTGACAAGACGGTTGTTTTATAGCAGCCGCCTTGATAGATGGGTGAAAGTGATTTGCTACATAGCCCTCATCAGGCCGATGATTGCCCATGCATGCCCTGGGTGGTTTAACGTTGCACCATCTCTAATGGAAAAGGTGTTCGAGAGACATTGTCTTCTCACTTGTCTTAGTCTTTAAAGAACATCAGAGTCCAAACACAAACACTTTTATTCCAAAGAGGTTCTATACAATGGGGTCGATACACACAGGATATATAACTTTATTGATTAAGCTCATTCGCGGACACATTGCAAGAGCGATGACCTCAACTAATGGAGAAATCTTCGGGGCATACTACCCCCAAGATGAATATTTTGAAAGTACACGTTCGAGTGGTTTTATCCCGCCCAAGGGTTTTTTATACCTTGATAGTCGAGCGCTGATTCAGGATAGATCGGCGATTCCGTTGATCTACCACGCCGGCCGGTGATTAAAGTGATTTGGAGATCGGGAAGATCTAATTTCTTCATCGTACGGTCAACGAAGATTTTCCTACCTCCAAACTACTATCTCTAGTATCTCGAATTAGAAAACTTTGGGATCTAAGCTCAAAATATTAACTGACACAATCCTATCTACATATTTCTCATGCATTGCTATAAGAAATTTTGATTTCCTTACAAAATTGTATTACGTAACAAAAATGTATTACCAAAACACAAACTTTAACCGTTCCACCATATATTTTGTATCGATTTAAATTCTATCTTGAAAAACATACCCAAAACCCTAAACAAAGGCTGACTAGGCATATCAGAACATATCGGTATATCTTCCAAACAAAAATTCCGAATTATTGAAACAAGAATAAATTCTACAATCTACACTCACTCCAAAATTCGTTTTTGAAAAATTTCCAATAGAATCACCAAATCGACATCCAGGGATACACACGGATGTACGGATAAGCCATTGGAAATTCATTCCACCCCTTCTCAAGTGCAGTTCAAATCGCTATATAGCCCATATGACAATAATCATAACTCACACACGTGACCTTAAATGTCTACCACCGATAAGACTCAAGCCCTGCTCAACACACAATGCTGTCCTCTGTCCTTTCCGGTTCCTAAAAAAAAAACACAAACACACACAAAATCAAACCAAATATAGAAGGAACAAGGAGCTCAAAAAAAATCACATATACGCCAACACACATTCACATGCGCCCTCTTGAAAAAAATTTGTAATTCAAATTTTTGAATTTTTGAGGTTTTAAACATTTTTTCGTTGGTTTTTGAAAAAAAAGA
This sequence comes from Platycheirus rosarum, assembly GCA_963971375.1. NCBI lineage: Eukaryota > Metazoa > Arthropoda > Insecta > Diptera > Syrphidae > Platycheirus > Platycheirus rosarum. The sequence continues at coordinate 34,634,805 of OZ020510.1, read as the reverse complement.
AAAACTTAACATGCAAACTCATCCAATATTCATGGGTCTATATATGTATAACGTCTGTTCTCACTTTCTCTGCGACCATTTAGAACGTTTTGCATATATTTTTTGTTCTGATTTTGACTCATCACACACCTCTTTAGAAAACCAAATCGGACTCTAACAATGGCCACATAATTAGGGAATATGGATGAGGAAAGGACACAAAGGCTAGATGGATCGGGAATCATATCGAGGCGAGATAATCTATGCAGAGGGATAATGATGGGAACATTGTGATGGCTGTTGGGTTATTTGACCTTTTTTTCCGGACCGGACTTGGGGTTGAGTTGGTAAATTGAAAGCAGATTTTGTAGTTGAGTTGGTCAAAGTAGACCTAAGTGGCCTGGGAGTGCTGTGTTGAGTAGAAAGTTTAGAAATCGAACAGCTGAGATGTATGGCAGTTGATTAAGGAAGACTGCTGAGATATGGCGATTCATTAGGTATTGGCCTTTGAATCCAAGTTGCAGAAAAAATTAAGGGAATCAATGAAACATTGAAGCTTGATAAAGCTACTTTGAAAACTCATAGGTCATAAGTGGCCAGGCCTATGTTCTTTGAAGGTTCAAGGAAATTCCGTAAACATAGATCACTCCCCATCAACTATGGGGAATGAGTTGATTCTGGACTTTTACGTAATCAGTAAACGCAAGGAAAACAGACAATTATGTTTTTCATGCTTCTCAATTTATAGAAACAGACTAGCTGACCCGTACCTGCATTACCTCACTTAATCAATTACGAAGTACCTCAGGCATCATATTAAAAAACCAAAATCACTTTCGAAATAATAAGAAAATTGCTTATCAACAAATTTATTTCTCGTCAAATGATTTGGAATTTCAGAATTCGACCTTAAAATGATTTAAGAAGCAAGAAGTTATTTAAGTTTGAGCATTGGGGCTTTGGAGGAACTTATAAGTAAAATCCTTGAAGTGAAGGAAACGTTTTATCGGCAGAAATTACGGAAACATGTGGACGCATTTTTTCAAACACTTGATAAAGAAAAAAACTAATTGATGCTACCGTTTTTAGGGTTTTTCAATCGAAACCTGTACTTATACACTAAATAACATACCCTAAGGCCCAATGCACACGAAGCAACTGGAAAAAAACTGATCCGCGATGCGAATTGACAACTAGTTTTCTTTTAGTCATACCCTGTGTAATCAAATGGGACGACGCACACATCACACGACGCTACTGTTTGAATTCTCGTTTGCGATTCACAAAAAAACAGTTTCTAACCAGTCGTCTGTTGATTTGTATGTCGGGTTGACTATTAATTTCAGTTTTTAGTTTGTCGAAGATGAGCAAACACAGACCAACTTGTTGCTGGTGAGGGAGGTATAAAACACTGTTTTTTGATGAAAGATTCTGAACGAACTGGAGATTTTGATTGGAGATGAGTTTTCTCCTGTGTGGAATCAAGTCACCACTGATTCCGTAACTGGACTGTAACCCAAGTTACCAACCGGATTAGTTTTTTTAAACAAATATTGGCCTACATCATTTATTTTAATTCATTTTGACGTGATAACGTTTTATAAATCGATGATAAGACTCATGTTGATGCAAGCTGCGATACTGTGGTTCTCTCAACCAAAATCGATCGCAAGCACCAGGCGAACATGAAAAAGAATAAGCGCAAATTCCCAAAATAATTAAAAAAGAACAAAAGGAGAAAAATATATACAAAATAGGCGGAGTTTTAAAGTAGAAAGTAGAAGTAGATATTGGGGTCTGTGTGTGGATTTAAAGAGAGGGTTTGTGGGTGTGCCCCGTGGCTTAGTGGCTTAGTGTTTAGTGTGTCGGACTGCTAAGTGAATGAGTCTGGGTTCAAATCCAGCTCATAGCCACCTTTTTTTCTGTGGTACTGCCTCTTGCGAGGAACTGACAAAACCTCTAAGAGTAAAATTTGTCTCGAAAAAGTGCATCTCATCTAGCCGTTCGGACTCAGCGGTAAACTGTAATTCCCTTCCATTCTTGCACATTAACAACACATACACAGGAATGGTTGAGAGTATAAGCCACTAGGCCTTGGCTCCTTAAGGAGCTGTCGCGCCAATAAATTTATATATTTTTTTTGTGGGTGTGTGTATGTGGTTACTCAAAATGCGAGAACAGTAAGGTATTTGACCCTGGCCACTGATCTGCTATCTGCGCAAGAAGATAGCTTGATTGGAAGCATCGGGCCTATACAAGAGGTGTAGATAGGCCTTGTTCCTGACCAAGGGAATATATACGTCATAAATAGATACAAATTGCTACTTGAATGGTTACGGGAGCCACTCTAGTCATATATCATCATATTTTTATGGTGGTATCGATTAAGAATGGCCTGAAGGCACAGTGACTGGGGACCACTCTAGGGATCTGGTCAATGCTTATTTTAACTCCAGGTGGGTTGTCCCACCTCCAGATTAAGCCGTAAAGTCAGGTGCTGCCATTAAGCAAACTCTGGCCTGTTCAATAATATGGTCTTACCAGTACTCACACTCGGATCTGAGACTTGGGTGCTCATTAAAAATCACTCTGATCTCTTAAAAGCGTTCACAAGGAAAATCTTACGGAGAATTGTTGGCCCCATGTGCGTGGAAAGACGGTTCGGAAGAAGATACAACCATGAATTAAATGAAATCCACCTGGAAGCTGATGCTTTGGAAAAAATAAAGCTCGGAAGACTACGATGGGCTGGGCACCTAGCTCGAATGAGTGAAGAGAAACCAGCTCGGAATATCTGTTCCAGTTCTTTTTACGTGGGACGCCTTGCTTACGTTGGAAGGATGTCGTAGACCAAGACGCCCGAGACATGGGGTGCACATCTGGATGGCTTCGGCCATCTGATGCTAACCGCGATAATGTAGTTTTTTCAACCAAAATCGATCGCAAGCACCAGGCGAACATGAAAAAGAACAGGCGCAAATTCCCAACACAATTCCACTCTAATTCAAAAAGTACAAGAAGAGAAAAAGAAATACAAAATAGGCGGAGTTTTGTTATAGTAGAAAGTAGAGGTAGGTATTGGGGTGTGTGTGTGTGGATTTAACGAGAGGGGTTTGTGGGTATGAGTTAAAGGGCTGTATGTTGGTGTTGCTGCCATCAATGTTTTCTAATGACGATATCACTTAAAATTATCGTCCGAAAACCGACTTTACAGACAACCAACTCTTTTTTTGGGCACAATCTATTGTTGACGGCTTAACACAGTTTGCAAAAAAATAATACTTCAAAAAAGGCTCAAAAACCAACATCAAAAAATCTTGAATTTTAAAGTGAAATAATGGCTCTAAAAAGGGTATCAACACAGGTTAACAGAAAACAAATTGAAATTCAGCATTTGCACTAAAAGTTTTGAATGTTTTATGGTTCAACAATTTTTTTGGGGAAATACATGTTTGATAAAACGTGATTCATGTAATCCTTCCTCATCCACTCAAATCCTGTCCTGATTTACATTTCAAAATGCCTCCCTTTAAACAAAAATCATATAAAAAAAAATTCAAAATGTCAACTTCACTGTCTAGTCACAAACATCCATTGACGGGCTTAACAAAAGATTATAACAATAGCTTCAGCTCAAAAAAAAAAAAAAAAAAAAAAGTAGCAATAGAGGGGCTTTCAAAAAAAAAACACCACTGACTTACATTCGATTCTTGTATTTTACCCCGCATCATCGCATCGCCTGGATGCAAATCCCGATTCGGTACAGTATCCTGGTTTAGTATGCAGAAAGAGTCCTTTTGCCTTTTCCCTGGTGTCCTGTCACACATCTTGAACCAGTTGAAGTTGAAAGTACCTTAAAATAAAATAAAAAAAAACATACATATACATATGTACACATAAAATGAATTCAAAATCAATTACAGAATCCTTGAAAGGGATTTCCATTTTTTTTTTTTATTTTGTTGTTGCATTTGTTTGCTATTCATAGAGTGGTTTCTGGAATGATAATGGTTTAAGTGCGCGGTTGTGCGAAATGTGTAAATGATTCGCAATTTCCGGAAGAAGAAGAAGAAAAACCAGGGAACTAAATAAAAGGCTGGGACACGGTTTTTTTTCTTTTTTTGGTGTTCCTTTAATCCTGCATATCCTGCTTTTTACACTGCAGGGATGTTGTTTTGTACCTTTATACGCAAACCGGACTCTTGAATCTGGAATCAACCATGAAATTATGGAGTAATTAATTTTCGTTCTACTTTAATCCTTTATATCCTTGCAAATTACACTCCCTGCGGTATTGTTTCATCGGGGAGGAGTTTTTTTCTGTTTTTTTGTAAAACAAAAGAAGTAGGTAGACTTCTCTATTCTTTGTTTTTTGGATATGACGACAAATATTCAAGGATAATGGAAAGGATGAAGTAATTGGTGCAGAACATTATGGAAAATGTCTTTTGGAACCCAGGCATCAAGGAGGATATTGCATATGGGAGCGAATATAAGGATTTATGAGAGTGGATGGCAAAATGCATTTGAATCATCTGTCACATAAAAGGAAGTGAATTGAGAAACCATGAGGAAGCGATTTTACATATTTTTTGTTCTATTCTTTTTGTAAAGGACATTGTTTTTGTTTGAAGGAGTTTCTTTTTTTTTCTTTTTTGATTTTTCATTTCATTATTATTTGTTTGTAACACATGTCTGGCCTTTTGTGTTGGTGACATTGGGTCCGAATGACATTTGGCATGCACATGAGAAAAGGATAACTCCCTCATTGATAGATGGGAATGTTATGTGTGGGGAGTAATAAGTTATGCCAACAGATGGCGTTCAGATGGTTATTGGAAAATTGTTAAAGTTCGGAAGTTGAGATAGCGCTCTTTTTTGTTTTTTTCTACTATGAAATCCAGACATAGAAAAATTATTTGGAGTTTAAATGCATATTGAGTGTCACGCACTGACTTCTGAGCTGTCAGAAACACCGATATGGAAATTTACTGAGTTTTTTATAAGAAAACTTTGGAAAAACAGAGCTGTTAAAGATTGATATGAAATTCAGGTTTTGGATCAGAATAAGCTACATATTTTTTTTGCATTAGCCAAGTCGTAACTTTGTTTATATGGAGGAAACGGTAACATGTTTTTGGACCAGTAACGTTTTCCCGCCACGGGAATATTTTCCTAATTAGCGGGATTGCAATTGGTTAAATTTTATGAAATTTGGCAATTTTTTGAATGGAATTTTTGTAATTGTTTTCGAATTTTACCTCTTAAAAATATAATTCTGTTTTCAAAAAAAAACTTAGTATGTAGTAAAAAAAAATAATATATAAAAAAATCGTTTAAGAAAATTGCATAAATTGAAGATTTTAATACAAATTCTATTTACTATGTTGAATAAGAAAAATTTTTTGTTTCTCATCGTTTAATACTCAGATAAATAAGAATATTTTGATTTTATGAATTAGTTTTTTATCCTAAAGAAACTTTTCATATACTCAACCTGTCACCTACTCCAATTCCGATAGTGATCCAAACCAGAGAGGTTGCAAGGGGCAGCGTTTCCAACATACGAATTGTACTGTGGAGGGTGGGATTGGACCCCGAAAATGGAGTTTAAATCCTGAGAACCCGCGTACCTTTATTATATTTATTTATTTAATTTTTTTTATAATTAACGCGCGCACAAGGGACTACTACTTTCCTTTTTAATGTAACACACTGCGCGGGCATTCGGAAAATAGGGAGGGGAGAGATAGGAGGTGTCGATTAACATTGGTTTTGAATGTTTGCAGATCAAAATGGCAAGGGAAAATCTCGCCGGGTAAACTATTCCAAATTCGTGTCGTTCGGCTAAAAAAAGTAGGTAAGGTAAGTCCGAAATTGGGCTCAAGGGTGAACTAATGAGCATTCCTTGCGAGACGAGTATTACGGGCGAAACTTTTGAGGGGAGGAATGCAACTGGCTACTTCGAGTGAACATGTTTTGTAAAAGAAACGATCAAATAAGGAAAGACATGAAACATTGCGTCGGTGCCTTCGATAGGGGTAATTGATTCAGTGGCAGTTCTATTTCCTATCAATCTTAACGCTCGATTTTGTATTCTATCAAGCAGGTGAAGCGATGTTTGTTTTATGTTCATTTCTTTATAAATTTTCGGTCGTCCGGAAAAAAGAGTGATTTGAACATCACAATTGTTTTTGTTATATTTATTTACACACATTGCATTAAAAAAACAAATAATTTTTCTTCCATCAAAAAATTACCAAATGACCATTCTTTTCTTTATTTAACTAAGGACTTATGTGATCAGAAGAAAACAAGCCTTTAAACACTTCAATTTGACGACGATTTTTGTATTATATTTCTTCTTGGTGATTTTCATACAACAGTGGGACAAAAATTAAGAGAAGTGAATGTATCAATAAAATGCTGTGTTCTTAAATTAAAATAGTGAGAAACTTACTTCTTGTTGATTCTCATCAAATTAAGTGACTTATTCCATATGAAATGGAAATTTCTGCTGTGATGTCGCTTTTAGGTAAAAGCTAGAAATCAGCCGTAAAAAGAAAAAGTTGTCAAGGCATTTTTGAATTTTTTGAATTTATGAATTCCTCTTCTATTATCCTGTATCTTAAGTCATACGATTCATGAGCATTTCTGTATTTCTTCCGTAGCCATAAAAACCTGTGGGTACAACTCTTACACTGCCATTTCTAAGCTCTTCCTTATACCTTCCTTGGGATAACATTTTATGTTTGCATTTCATCTTGTTTAGCTGTAATCGTTATGAATTTTAATTGTGACGCAGGTTTCTTAAACTCTTATTTCTTTTCTTCAATCGCGTTGTTGCAGCAGTCCGTCCATGTTGTGTCCTCCTTTGCTTTTGTTGCGGGGCTATTGTTAAGCGAATGAAGTTGAATTTCCTCCAAAAAGGATAATAATATAAAATGAAAGGAGTTGTGAGTATCAACAGAAAAAAAAACTTCTTTGTATGAAGAACGCTCATTGTTCAAGTAGAGAATATAGTATAGTTGCTTCACATCAACAGCAGAAGAACCAGCAGCAGTAGCATCAACATCGCAGCAGTATTATAGCCAGCGCAAGAAGAAAATGAAGCTAAGCCCGCCACCAAAATGTGCCCTTTCGTCCACTTGAATTGTTCATCTTACCCTAGGCTCTGGATGCGATGATGATGGTTTGTTTGGTGAAGGGGAGGCATGGGTAGCTGGTTCGCTGGTTAGGTTATCCTTGCTCTCACTGTTGTGTTTATTTCATTTAAAAAAATTCGTGCCACAAAAAGATTTATTCAGATCTTTTTTTTTTGTATTTTTCTTCGTTATTATTATTATGCTGCTTGGTTGGCGGAACACAAAAGACGCAACAGCATCAGCAGCAGAAATATTCGTGAGTATATTTCATGTTTTTTTTTTTAAACTTATTGTTTTGTGTTTGGCTTGCGAATGATGTTTGAATGTGTTTGTGTATGTGTAGTGATGAAAAGTGTTCCAAAGAGTATTTGGTGGCTGTGGCAGCCAGCAGCCAGAAGCATCCATCTCTACAATATCTTGAATCCGAGAGGAGATGATAATGGTTGATGGCTTTTGATGGATTCCAAGAGGAGCAAGCTGAGTGCAGGATATTGGTTCAATGGGCGGGTGGTACAATGAAATTGGGACATCTCACATTTATAGGACGATGTCGTCCTCGAGATGTTAAGTGTGCGATAAGGCCAAGAGTCTCTTGTAAAGCGTTTGTAAATATTTTTTTTTTATTTGCAAAGAACCAAAAACTGAATGAACGTAATATGAAATAATATTATTATTAATTTAGGAAATTTTGTTTGTATGACAAATGTTTCGGGTGCACTAGGAGAAAATTTTGAAAAATAGAAGGACACAACTTCTTAGAATGAAGTTAACAATGAATTTTCATGAGATTGACTTAGGTGCTTTCTTATATAAATGCAACAAATACCGAAGGTACCTTGATAAAATAGGCAAGATGACTTAAGGACTTGCGGATTTGTTTTTGTTTTTTTTTTTTTTTGAAACAACACAATAATTTTGTTTGTTTTCTTCCAAAACCTAAAAAAAATTTGGTATTTTAATAAATCAAACATAAGCATAAGCATAAAAACTTAACCCTTGATTAGTTTTTAACTACGACCGTAAAATAAAAACCACAGTAAAACCCAGGTTAATATTGAGTTTGTATTGAAATTAGACTCTAAATCTATTTCAACTCTTTTACCATCACACATTTGCATACTTATTTTTACAAATTCATACGTAGTTAATTAGAAACAGAGTCACTCAAAAGATTGAGAATCAACAAGAACAAACTTTTTTCATTAATTTAGCATAATTAATTGTTTGATAACTTCAAAACTATTCGCAAATGATGAAGATGAATACGGGTTTTTGAATTTTGTAATTTTGGAGCATTGATTTTGAGTTTTAGGAAGAAATTCGAATTAATGGAATTATGTTATTCGGTTTTTGTTTGGCTGCGAAATCAGTCTAAGTAACATTGCTTGTTAATTGATTATTCATCAAATCTACTAAATATTACTTTTGCTGTTTTGAATTAGTTTACTTATTTTTACTTAACGTTTCATAAAATTGATAACTTTCATTTTCGAAGTAATTAAGTCTCTTAATTCCTCCTATTTTTTTTTAAATACCACATTTCTTACACCTGGGTATAGCGAATAATAAATTTGTCCACTCAATCACTTGGCGATGAATGAGTATTATACCCAATCAGAGGCCGGAATATACCCAGAAATAATTACCATTTTAAGAGGGAAACTCCAATCTTATTGTTTTAACTTAATTGGATCTCAAGATGTGTCCATGATTTGCCAATGACATTACTGAACAAAAATTACAATGGGGTTTCGTTAAACCGCAAAATTAATCTAAAATACTACTATGTATCTGAAGATGTTCTCCGAATACATCTTAAATATATAATTCCTAGAATATCTTCTATTACTGAACCACAAATGAATTTTCACAGAGAAATACCTATACACAACCTGACCACAATAAATTGATTTAATGTCAATGCAAAGATTGATTTTAGCCAAGTCCAAAGAGAACAATGCTCTAATCAATTAAATAAAATTGCCAATAATAATTGTTATCTAACTTCTAAAAAAATCAGATATTTATGTGCATATTGAGAGACTTCGAACTCCAAAGTGGCTTTACTAATCTATTACATAAATTACTTCAAAATTTATTTGGGAATGCTGTCAAAAAGATACATTCTGTTTATAACTTTGTAAAGATATTTTGTTTGAATCTCAGGACACAGTAATGGAATGTAGAAATCGATTGAATCGGTAGGCATGTGTGTAGAGGTCAAATCATTTATAAACAAAATTCAAAATAAAATAACAATTTATTGCGTTTTGTTGGATTGTCGTTCAGTAAAATGCATTCGGATTGAGACTTTGATATATCGGGTAAAATGTTTCTATGTGTGTATATTTTCTTCATAGTTAGTAGGATTCATGTGATCAAGAAGATATTTTTAACTCTAGATATAGAAGAAGTGTTTTTTTCAGATTTTTTATGGAAAGTTTTAAAAAAGTGTTATTTCCACTATTTTTTACTTGTGATTATAGGGACTATAAGGCAAGTTTAGGATTCGTGAATATAAAAAATTGAGATAACAATCAAACATGACATTACGATTATAGAGAAGACTAAAAAAGTCATTGGCAAAAAATGTCCGTCTATCTGTCTGTCTGTCTGTCTGTCCGGGGGTATATCGAGCTGCAGCCTAAACGGGTTAAGCGATTGCCTTCCAATTTGGGATGTGTGTATCTTTTGGCATTCCTCAGAGGAGAAACTGAAATTTTGTTTATAGGGCTAAAAATAACGGTACTTTGCAATACGACCGTTTAGGAAAAGCTTTTTTTTCTCGAAAACGGCTCCAACGATTTTGATGAATTTTTTTAAGATTTTTTTTTGTTTGTATTGGCTATCATTTGATCAGAACCATATATACGGGAAAAAGTCTATTAACGGGACCTTTCATATAAAGGTTTTCTTAATTTTGGCCTTCTCGGTAACGGCTCAATGGATTTCTGTAAAATTTTATATTTGAAAAGATCTAAATAGCAAAATTAATTCTGCATATCAAAATTTTGAATAACTTTTTTATCTAATTAAAATAAATACATTTTTCATATATTAGCGTACTTCTTTTTTTTTACTAAAAACCGTTAAGTATTGTGGTTTTGATACTTTTTTATAATTTTAAACTGTGTTATTTTCAACTTATATATTACTTGTTAATGTCAAAGATCCTGCTTTCAAATGTAATTAGGCACATAAGAGCAAGTACGTGCGACCCAGTCGTGCCCATTTTTAAATTAAGGAAATGGCAAAAAAAGTGGTAAAAACTTGCAATTATTTTGTAGTTATTCTGCTAAATAAACTTTGGAATAAAATAATTATATCCGTTTATTCATTTCCTTGTTTTGGTTACAGTAATTATCCCCATGGCTCACCCATGATTTTAAAAAAATACTTTCAAAATTTGCGTTATTTATGTAGTCACCCCTGCATCATATAAATAAATTAAAAAAAAAAACTAAATTAATTGAATTCTAAAATTAAATTAAATGACACTTTAATGAAACAAAGAAAAATATGTTTCTAAAATTTATATTTATTTCGATCTAAAAATATAAACTAAAATTATTTAAAAAATAGCTATTTTAAAATATAGTCTGCAAGAAGACATCACAATGGCATGCTATCAGTGGGTTTCCAAATTGAATATTTTGTCTGATGCTACATATTTATAAATTGTGATTTAAAATGATTTTGAATTGAATTTGAGAATAAAACAAATAACATTATGTCGCCACAGAAGAACAAAGATGTTTGAATCAAGAAATCAAGGTAGGCCAATTTACAGTTCCTAAGGGTCACAGTCGGAGGCTAAAACTGCTGGAATTGCTACTTATCTTTTGTTTTTCAAAATCTTGCATTTATCACTTAGCCTAAGTCCGTCTGCGGTTTTCCATCATTTGTTCTTATAATCTTTTTATCTTTCTTCCTCCGCATTTGGTTCTTCTTCTTCTTCCTCAACTTCCGATTGAGTATCCGTGTCCGTTTGCAAGCCAGAGTCAACATCCGATTCCCATTCATCTATCGAATCATTAAAATAGTCAGGTTCAGACTCCACATCAGTGTCCGGATCAATACCAGAGTCATCAGCATACGAATCCCATTCTTCATCAGAGTCAAATTCATCAAAGTTCAAATCCTCTGGCAGTTGGCCTCCAAATTCTTCATCAATAACAAAATCTCCTTCTTCAAAATTGACTTCAAGTCTAGCTTCCATTTGGACAAATACTTGTTTCCTTTGAACGAAGATCACACAATCGTGGTATTTGTATTGTTCTCTCAAAAGTTCACAGAGTGCAAAAGCTGAATCAACAAGTAATTTGTGGCCATCCTGGAGACGTTGAATTTTCCAAAGGCGTTCCTTAAGTTCTGGATTGACAACCAAGCCATCAATGTGTCGTCCTCCGTATTCGTATTCGTACGATTCGCCTAGTATTAGGATGAATCTTTGGGGAATGAAAGTTATTGGTTCCCTTGGTACTATGATAACTTCGAAGTAGACTCCTTCAGAAAATTGCTGGACATCTTCGTAAAGGTCGTTGACGAGGTCGTAGATTCGGCGTTCTTCTTCACGGAGTCTTTGACGTTCAATTTGTTGTTCCATATTTCTTTATGTTTTCAGATCTATCAGTGGCTTGAAAAGTTACCGGTTTTGGAGTTCGATTTGGAATAATCATATTATAAGTCGGAGCTCGGTATTTAAAGACGAAGCTGAGTTCAGAAATTAGGTGGATTTGTTGAAAACCAAAGTTAAAAAAAATTTAGGTAATTAGGACTAATTAGGGTAATATATATTCATTTAACATCCATGCACAGAGATAAGATAATCTTTTGGGATATCCTGCAGTGGAAAAAATAGATCAGGTACCTGAAAGCACAGGAGTTTCGGTGCTGTAAAATCAGGGTTTAGCTATCGATCTACCAGATTTGCTGTAAATTGCATGAACTACGATATTATTTATTATTATTCCTAGAAAATGGAAGGTGTGAAGAGAAATCGTGTAATAAAATAAAAGGCACGACTGGGTCGCACGTACTTGCTCCTTTGTGCTAATCCTTTTTAAGTGCAGGCGTCTTTTTGACAAAGAGTTCATTTTAATGTTTTTTTGACGTGCAAATTCTTTAGAATCGTTGTGGTTTGAAGCTCGAACGCACATGCGTCACGATAAAGGGATAAACACATAAATATATAGGATTGTTAGCTTTTGCAGTTTTTTAGTGTATTATCTTTCCACTTGTTGTTTACTGTTTATAATATAATTTGCTAATAGAAACATATAAAGGACTTTTTTCAGTTTAATTTTAATTTTGGTATGGAGAAATTTTAACAACTGGCATAAAGATTAGTGGGAATCAGCATAGTAGGGAAATAATGCTAGGTATAGGGACCTATATAGGTCCCAACAACAATAATATACTTTTTGAAATCAAATTAATTAAAATAGCTTAATTATGTTTGATGGATCGATAAACGTATGGTGCGGGTAGGTATTAATGGAATTTATGAAGGATATTAGGTACCTATAATAAGGTTGGAAGGAAGGTAGGTACTAAAATTAAGATACATATTCCAACTACTGTTAAGCGAGTGGGTATAGAGACAATATTAAAAGTTAACACAGTGGTTTCGTTTATTTATAGGCAGGTGTAAACTTTTGTTTTCTCGATTAAATTTTTTGCATTCAGTAGTAATGGAATAGTTTTCTTATTTGTTAGTTGTTTTTGTGTGTTTATCATAAGCTTCCTTATTTATTTTGTGTGCTTTTAAGATGATGAAATGCTTTAAAATACGTTGGTATGTATGTAAGATTTTACCTTCTTTTATTTGACTAATGGCTAGGGCTTAGCCGAGCAATATGTAATTAAATTTTGGGGAAAATATTAAACAAATAAAATTTTTATGAAATCAAAAAAAACACTATTCATAACGTTTCTTTAAAATTTTTTTGAGTGTATCAATTTAAAGAAATCTATAGTTTATACTAGCAGAAATTTTTTTTTAAAAAATCTATAGATCCGTTTTCAAAATATTCGGAAAACAAAATATTTTTTTTAAAAAAATTATTAAAAATTAAAAAAAAAATGTTTTTGAAAATTTTAATAAGCAATTTTGTTTAAATCATAAAACACTACCTATTTTGAAAATTTCATCAAAATCCGTCAATTAGTTAATGGGAAAGTTTGATTTTAAAAAACCGGTCATATGGGAGGTACCGTTATAAAACTTTTTCTGAAAAATTCATTAGAACCAAAAGATAGATTTTGCATAGAAAACATTATTCTGAAAGTTTTATCAAAATCGTAGGAGCCGTTTTCGAGAAAAATAAGTTTTTTCATTAAAAGTTATATGGCAGGTACCGTTAGTTTTGGATCTAGAATGCCAATTCGAAAAACCGTTGGGTAGAGTACTCTAAAAATACTATATACCAATTTTGAATCAAATCGGCCCAACCGCTTAGGCTGTAGGAATCGATACAGACAGACAGACGGACGGAATTTCCGGACCCACTTTTTTTGACTTCTCTATCATCGTAATGTCATGTTTGATTGTTAGATTTTTTTTTTTTACGAATGCATAACATGCCTTATAGTCCCTATAAATCGCAAGTAAAAAAGATTCGGGCATTTATTGTGATTTCGACTTCTATAATGATCTTTATTTTTGTTTGAAATCAGGCTGGTTTGATTCTCAGAATATATTTTGAAAAAAGAAATATTCTTCTATCATTTCTTAACTTCAGTCTGATTTTCTATTGCCTTCTAATGATTGCCCCTCTATATTCCTTGTCGTTTTCCGACAATGGTCGTGGTCAATCCCTGATGCTTGTGTCACCGTTTAGTTTTTACCTACGATTATATGTTGGTACTATAATTAAAATTAAATTTTTTGAGATGACAATCAAACATGACAACACGATGACAGAGAAACATATTTGAGTTAGTGGACAAATTTGCTCTGTCTGTCTGTCTGTTTGTATGTATTTTGGACTACAGCCTATAAAGGATTTGGCCAATCATCTTCAAATTTAGTATACAGGGTTATTTTGACATTCTACAGAGGAATTAAAAAAAAAAATTAACTCAAATATTAACGGTACCTGTCATATAACCGTTAAGTAAAATCTTATTTTTCTCAAAAACGGCACGAAGAATATGTGGAGTGGATTATATTTTGATGAAAAGAAGGTGGGCTAAAATCGGTAACCCCCATAGGGTGCTTTTTTCTTCGACTTTCTAGAGAACTGGTTGATGTAAGCAGCCTTGGTAATTCTAATTTAAAATATTTTCGTAAAAAATTTTTTTGTATTTTTAACATTTTTTTAAAATTTTTTTTTTTTTTTTTTGAAAAACCGATATTTTGAAAACGCGTTAGTGATTTTTTTTATTTTATTTTTATATGTAGGTTTTGTGCTTAAGTTTGCATTCTTAAAATATTTTTTTTTTGATTTTTTGAGAAAAAAAATGTTAAATAAAAACAGTTCTGAAAATGTCAAATTTTAACGGTACCTGTCATATAACCGTTAAATAAAAGCTTATTTTTTTCCCGAAAAAGGCTTTAAGAATTTGTATGAACATAAATCAGTACACTTTTGTAGGTTTGGTACATGTCCTGGTGGAAAAAAAATGTAAGTTGGTACCCCTCATAGGACCGTTTTTTTCATCGATTTTTTCTGGAATTATTTAACCGATTTACAATCAAATTTGATATTCACGAAGATGTAGATAGCAATTCCACATACAAATATTTTCGAATAACTATTTTTTGTATTTTTAATAATTAAAAAAAAATGTTTGAAAAATGTTTTTAAATATAAGTAATTTTGTGTTCAAGTTGGCATTCTTGAATGACCATGGAAAGGTACTTTTAAATCCGCCCCACGCAACACCACCGGGGATTTTTTAATGCGACTACAGGGAACCCCCATTACCCTTTCCCTAAAAAACTGGATGTTTTAGTTTATTTATTATTTTCAGGCTTAGTTTGTTTGGACCATGTGTGAGGAGTCAGGAAGTCATCAGTGTATAAGAAATTATTGCATCCTCTCGGGACCCATGGATTTCATGTCATCAGACTGTATAAGAATAGGCCGAGTATGGGTACACCATCAGCTGTACAAAAAAAAATTACAAGAAAATGGGAGGGGGGGGGGGGGGCAAGGCATTCACCATTCGCGTGGTACGGCTAAAAAAAAATCACTGTATTTGACTGTACGTCCGAAGTTGGTCTCAAGGGTAAATTTATGGGCATTCCTATCCTACAGCGGTGCGAGTATTACGGTTGAATCTTTTCTGGGGAGGAATGCTATTTCGCTAGAAAATTGTTTGAAGAAATAGCGATAAAATAATGAAAGACACAAAACATTACGGCGGTGCCAAGAGATATGAATGTTTCTGTTATTATTCGGTCGCCAATCAGTTTCCAAGCTCTTTTTACTCGATTGTAGGGATTATAAGGCAAGTTTAGGATTCGTCAGCTGCATCCTAAACGACTTAAGCGAATATCTTCAGATTTGGTGTGTGTGATTCTTTTGCCATTCCCCGGTGGGGAAATTGAAATTTAGTTTTTAGGCCTAAAAATAACGGTACCTGCCATATGACCGTTTAGGAAAAGCTTATTTTTCTCGAAAACGGCTTCAACGATTTTGATGAAGATTTTTGATAATTTTTTTGTTGGTATTGGCTATCATTTGGTTAACCGTTATTTTGGATTTCTGTCAAATTATATATTTGAGAAGATCTATGTAGCCAAATTAATTCTGCATATCAAATCTAATTAAAAATAATTTTTGAATTTTTTTTTTTAAATCAATAGTTCGAAAACTAATCAAAAAAAATTATTTTAAATTTTATAATCACATGTTTATTAATAAATTCTAAGAAACTGCATACCAAAATTTAAAAAAAGTTTTTTTTCAAAAAACTAAAAATAAAAAACAGAATTTTATCAAAACCGGTCCTACAATTTTCGAAATAAATTTTTCATAAATTCCTTGTTTTTACTAAAAACCGTTAAGTATTGTGGTTTTTAATACTTTTATAAGTTCAAACTGTGTTATTTTTAACGCAAATGTTACTTGTTTCTGTCAAAGATCTTGCTTTCCAATGTAATTTAATTAGGCACATAAGAACAAGTACTTGCGACCCAGGCGTGCCCATTTTATAACTAAAGGTAAGGTTTTAATCTTAAAGGAGGAATACGTGTACAATTTTTTGCACGCGCCATTTTTGAAACTCAATGACAACAATCTAACGTCATTAAAATATTTTTCAACTTTCTTTGTTTTCTAAAAGTTTATATTCAAAAACATATATATGAATGAAGCTCAGCCTTGTTGCCATCGCCATCGCAGCAATTGGAGCTGTGCCTATCCACTTTATGGAAGATTTTGCCGAAGGATCTTGGTTTGTGGGCTTACAAAATCCAACGACCATCAAACGCGTCGCACGTTCGGTGAATGGCTCTAAACTAGATGGCCACTGATCCCGGTTTTCACAAAATTGGGAATCTCGACTGGAATTTAATTGAGCCAGAAAATTTTTAAATGCAATATTAATTCATTTATAAATGACTTCCTGTGTGCAAAGTTTTATTGAAATCGGGTTAATGTTTTACAATAAAACCGCATTTGAAAAAAAACCGGTTCTATGAGAGGTAAAGTTATAGAACAAATTTCGAAAGATTTATTCTAACTGAAACAAAAATAGCACTCAGTTTTATCAAAAACGTTAGAGGAATTCTTAAGAATATCAAACTTTTTGTTAAAGATTGTATGGCAGGTACCGTTATTTTTGGACCTAGGGCAAAAATGAAAATCACCCCCGAAATACTACCAAATAAACTACGAAGTTGGAGTCAAATCGCCCCATCTGTTTAGGCTGTAGAGGTGCGAACAGACAAACAGACGGAAGGAATTTTCGGACCCACTTTTTTCGACTTCTCAATCATCGTAATGTTATATATAAATATTTAAAAAAGCGTAATAGATTTATTAGAATTAATATTAATTTACAAACAAAAAATAAAACCCTGCTGAAGCATACAAAATTCCTTTTATTTATCTGGAATTTGAATATTATTTGTTATTAAAATATATATAATGTGCACTGTGTGTACAAAAACTTAACTAACGCAATCCTATCATGATGCTATTTTTTAACAAGTTCTATATTTCATCCTCGAAAACACTAAAACTCTAAATAAAGCACAATACAAAACATAATATGCAAAAAAAAAAAATAATACATTTTGAATAAAGTTCCCATAAATGAACTCCATTCGAGTTCAAAGTATCTAATATCACATACCTACACCCAATGCTTTCCGCGCTAAGTCCATACCTGACCATCATAGTTCATTGAAACCCATCATACCCATCCAAACTATTTTGCAAAATGTAAAATTCCTAAATAGCTGCCTCAGTGAAAAACCAGGATTTTATTATCCTGACCACATTTTATTCGGTTTATTATGAAAAAAAAAAAAATAAGTGAGCATCAAAAATTGAAAACTGGATCCTCCTCATCCATCCAAAACACAAGTGTCTGCCAACATATATCTATGTTGGAACCTATGATAACATTTTGTGTGGTAAGTGTTGGAAATTCATTTATAAAAGTTAACCTTATGCAATATGCTTGTTGTTTGTATACAAAAAAAAAAAAAAAAAAAAAAAAACATTTCATCAACACGATGGCTTCCCTTTCAAAATATTTAACGTGTTTTGTGTAAGCATTTATATATAAAAAAAATAAATAAATTCATACTCTCATATCTACACGAATGTAGAGTTCAAAAAGTGCCAAAACAACCCTTTGGCATGGTTGATGTTGTTCTAAAAATGGCTACGACACATTCAAACACATGCACGAGGACGACGATGCCACGGACGACGGTTGTATCTGTCACCCCCAACATCACACTCCAGTATAGCTCTTCCGAGCTAAAAGTATCTCATTCAAAAATATTTCACAAAACCATCTTTTATATCCCAACCCCCTCTCTCTCCAAACCCTCCAACCTTGCTAGCATATGAAAGTCAAACCAACCCCCAAATATGTGCTTTCCCGGTTGTTTTTTGGGGGAGTTTTAGGGCGAGTCGAAAGTGCTACAGATACAAAATCACACACATCTACCCCACATAGTGCATATAAATTACATAACTTAACTTTATCAATTATGCATATTTTCATTCAATTATTTAGCATGGAATTAAAGCAATATACCCCTGCCAGGTGGGCTGAATGAATTTTGCAACACGAAACCTCCCGCGCCCACCCGGCCCATCCACCCCATGCGATGGTGCTTTACTGGAGTGCCTGTGTGTCATTGCGGAAATTTCAAGTGGAATGGGCTATGAACTTAGAGAATACACCAGGGTTTTTCTAGGTTTTTCGTTTAGCATTACTTAAACACTTTGTCTCCATCAAACTTCACCTAAACCAAAGCCCCTCCGGCTCCGGGTTTTATGTGGCAACTAAAAAAAAAACTCAAAAGTTTAGGGACAGCGAAAAAAATTTAATTGATAATGAAAAATGTATCTCAACTTTCATAGATACATAAACATATATTTTTACCTGGGCGAATGTTGCGGGGGGGGGGGGCTACGATGACGATGACAGAAGAAAAATCTACACACATAAGCCCAGAGGACTAAGGCGTTAAGCATACACCACAAGCAGCATATTGAAAAGGACATGGTGGCATCAGAGAGAAGAGATAACTTTAGGAATTGTTTGACAGCAATGGCAAACGGATGAAGGGCGGGCGATGTTTCTTTTTTATGTCATCCATGCCTTCCGGTGATGTTATGGCTTTGCCTGAAGAGCGAGTCGTTGAGCAAATCGACCGACGACGACAAGTGAGTTTCTACATATACATGGCTACATGAAACATGACACCGTTTTGCAGGACTCGATTACAATCGGTGTTACCTTGTTTTTTATCTTTTTCCAGAAATAATGTGTTAAAAAAATGAAATTCACACACCTTTCTAACATTTAGGCATGTGAATGTGTCCCCAGGGAGAAGGCTGGAGTTAATTGACATATTTTTCCTGTTATCTTGGGATTTGTTGGAAAACTACTATTTTGAAATGAAAAAGATGGTATATGCGGGTATCTTTAAAAGACTCTCTTGGTTCCGTTTGGAGGAATCCATCGATTGTCAGGCTTTGGGAAGCTTGAGATATTTCTTAAAATTTACCTTCCGAAAAATAAAAAGAGAATTGTTGATAAACTCTGTGGGGGGCGTTGTACGACTGCTTCACTTATTCGATGATTTTTATGAAAAATCTTTGGAAAGTGGCAACGCTTTTATAAGTATTTGTTGAAAGGTGTTGCTAGGAATGCTGACATTTCCTAGGAACACGATTGATAGAAACCATAAATCCCATTTTGTACATAAACACGAATTCACAACTTTGAAAAGTCAGATGGGATGGGAGACTTAACACTCAAGGTTCCCGTAAACACTCGAACACGGTTTGAGTAAACTTGGTTTGAGTACCAAGTTCGAGATGATTTTTAACGTCTTGGGGCTGTAAACTTGGTTCGAGAATCATGTTCTAATTAGGGGGGTTTACATGGATAAAATTTTGTATCAACATTGTTGATGTTTCACCATGTAGACGCAAGAAAAACCGTAGACTAAACCATGTTGGTCGGTTTTCAAAAGTTTTTGAAAACTTGTTGGTTGTATCGAACAAACGAACCTGTCTGATCAAACGATCATTAAAATTCATATGTGTCTCATTAAGGTTTCGCCCATCGCCCATTTTTAGTCACAGATGACAGATCACTGTGCAGCTATAACGGTGGTGGTGATAATATACTGCAGATTTTCATTTTAGGGGATGAAAAATTTTAAGCGAACTGGTGTTTATTTTTATGTGAATAAACACCCTGGATTGGTATCGGCTAAGGTGATGTACGATAAGTGATTGTCACAATCAAAAAATTCAGGAGTGGAATCGGCTAAAGTGATATTTGACACTCACATTTCTGATAGTCACATGTGATCACATTAAATTTTCAGTATGTGTAAAGTGATCATCACGAAAATTAAAATTCTGGCATCACCTTACGCAGATGTTTTTGATTGTGACAATCACTTATCATATATCACCTTAGCCAATTCCACCCCTGGTGGACCTATATTGTAAAACTTTAGTTTTTCGTATAGACGCCGCGGTTCATTTAGCGGTATTAGTTGCAAGAAACCATGTTCGTATGCAAGTTGTTCAAGTTGTTCAGACCTCAAAATGAACAAATGAACGACATGGAAAACAAAAGTTGTGTAACATAAGTACACGAGGGTGTTTTTTCGGGTTAGGTACGATTTGCCGATTTTTAAAACTAAGGAGAATTTTTTTTTATATAGCATTGAATTAATAATAAAATTTAATTTGCATTAAAAGAGAGCATTCCTGTTTTAACTTTTTATGAATGAAAGTCGACACTTTTACCGACAATTTTTCAATTGAAATTTAAATATCTAGTGTGGATTTTAAACTGACAACTTTTTTTTTGTCGTTCAACTTCAGTCGGCTTTTTAACGGTCGATGAAATTTATATTTTTTCGAGAGTCGTCATTTTTTTATCGTACGCCTCTCCGTTTATTTACATACATAACAAATAACACCAGTTTGCATAAAATACTCAAATCGAGAGGACGCCAAAATATGCGCTGATTTTTCAACCCATAACATTAAAATCGACTATATATTGTCAATACCGTTTTAGCTTCACAGTTAACTGTGACTACATACATATGGGCGAGGGCGAAACGTTTACAAGACAAAAATGAATTTAAATAAACATTTGTTCAGAGGTTCCTTGGTTCAACCCACGAACAAAGTTTTCAAAACCTTTTGAAAACCGACCAATATGGTTGGTCTAAAGGTTTTTCTTGCGTCTACATGGTAAAAAACTTCAACAATGTTGGTAAACTAGTTGTTCCATTTAAACCCCCCTTTATCAATATGTATGTACTTTACCGTGTACGTTCAAGTAGAATGATTTCATATTGTTGTCCTTGTCTGCGGGTTTTAATCGAACTAAGTTTACTCGTACCAAAAGAGTATGACGTAGAATGAACATCAGAATTGGGAAATTGAAAATTGTCGCAAATAGGCAAGCAACTATTTATCCATAACCACCCGCAGGTGGAGCCTTGTATGTAGTTGTGGTAAAGCGATAGATTGAAAAATGTGGTTTTATTAAACAAAAAAATATGAACATTTAATAAAAAAAAATTCATAAATACTTATTTTTGATGTTAGCAGTGATTTTATTTCAAGCTGGAAAAGTTGAAACATCCACTTTTTTGATTTTTTCTGCTAATTAATTATTTTTCTTGCGTAGAAAAAAAAGTAAAAGTAAAAAGTAAAATTTCATAATTCAATTGGATGAGGTAAAAAAATGGTTGTCTGTAAAGTCGGTTTACGGACGATAATTTTACGTGATATCATCATAAGAAAACATTAATGAAAAAATGCATGAATTTTATTAAAATTAAAATTTATGAATTGAATTGAATTATTATCATTATTTTGTATAATAAAAAGTAGTTGATTGAAAATTAAAATTTCGGAGGCACTGACCAGTATAGAACTTCTTTTTCTAGCCGCACTACACGAATGTGGAACGCTTTACCTGGCTCGATTTTGTCCTTCCATAACGAGTCAAAGCTGATCTGCCTCGCTATATGTACTTTCTTTTATCTTCTATACTTAATCGCTCAATCTAGGTTAATTCATAATATATGATAACAACCCAATCCAATCCAATCGAGATCCAGTTAAGCTTAGAAATATTTCTATCGTTTTCATCAACAAAACTTTTTCAATTATGTACCAAAAATATTTGATTCAGCAAAAACTAATTACTGTCTAACTTTTCTGGTTTTCCTTTTGATTAAAAATCTGTTCGCACTATTACGGTCATTTATTAAACCCGAGTAAAATCGGTCCAGCCGTTCTCAAGAAGTGCTTTTAAAAACGAAAATTATTTAATACTAACTTCCCGAGTAAACATGTCACTTACCTACCCTAAATCCATTTTGTAGAAGCACTTCATAGCTCCTATAACAATATCTTCCTTTGGATTTCTAACATATATGTAATCTCCAAATTCATTTGGAGCGTTTGCTTTTACATTGAAAATAGGAAGACGGGAAAACAAGTCTCCTTTTAAAATGTAAAATATTTTATGATTAAACCTCAAACATAGGCTAACTAAAAATTCCCACCAGTATTTCTCCCACCATTTTTGAAAATGTCATGTCATTTTATCACGACCATAATTATTTTCACATAATTTCCACATAATTTTTTTTTTACAAAATAATGTTTGAGACAAAACCACATGCTCGTTCACCATTAATAACTAAAAAAAAAAATAATAAAAAAACAAAAAACAATTATTGTCTGACTCCCCATAGCGTTCACAGCAAAAATACTGTCTTGTGTGTCTGCTATAATATTAGGTGGCAACCACCAACCGGGATATCTACACAATTGTTCACCCCAAGCCCCAACCAAATTCAACAACAACAACAAACGTAAATAACGTCAAATTTAGTTTCCGGAAATTAAGAGCAATTTCCAGTCGACTCGGGAGGGCATTAAGCTCTCGCACTCCTCTATATAGAACATTGATGCTATGCGGTATATATCCATTCCATGGCAACAGAGCCCAGCGGTCTGCGGTCTGTGCTCGCTTAGTCCTCCTTTGCCCTTCGAATTCGGAATTGGAGCGTAATTTGTGTAAATTACTTGTCATAGACGAAGCACGACGACATCGACGACGACAACGACAACGACAGCGACAATGGACATGAGTATATCTCATGCACCATATCAACCCCTCAAAAAAAAAAAAAAAAAAAACCCTTGTTGTGGAGCTAACCAACAATTTGACCAATATATCCAGCAACAACATCATCATCATCATCCAGCATCGGATACTGAAGCAGTAGCAGCTGCTGCTGCTCTGATGCCCTCCTGCGGAAGTGGCCAATTCCGCGGAGCTACATATACAGCCAGCACCGAATGTATTCCGAAAATAAAACATGAAGAATATACTACTCTGAGCTCGGAAAGGGTTGGGAGGGATTAACGCGTTAAATTGGATTTCTCATCAATGATGAGAGCCAATCCAAGGCGCGCTAGATGAACTATATCGGTGGAGGGAGATACGCGAAAATGTGAACGGAACTGATAGACTCAAACTCTTGATTATTGCTTTCTGTGGTCGTTAGTGACTTTAGTTTTGTAACTTCCTATTGCATCTAGTGGCGATGGCGATAGTGAGTGTCCTACGCAGTGGGTCCTTATATTGATGATGCATATAACCATGTCTTTGGTTTAATGAAGAAATTGAGATTTATGAAGGGTTTACGCGGTTCGTGGGTTGAATGTGTGTAATAAACACTTTTGGACTCTTTTAAATGGAATAATTCATTGGCTTACTATCCAGAATATCATAGAAACTTCTTTTAAAATTGATGATAAATTTGAACACACTGAGCCTGGGAGAAGTAGGCATGGGAAATATGTATGTGCAGTGCATTCATATATTATTTCATTATTTTTCTGACCAAACAAAATTATATTCACTTAGAAAATGTGAACTAGAAATTCCATGAGTTTTCATCAATTTTTTGATTCATTTAAAGAATGTAGGCTGTTTACTGTTTGATAAAAAAAAGAATAGGGCCTAACACTGATCTCTGAGGTACACCTTTCAATTTGTTTTTGTTGGCATTGATTCCTTCTTCCAAATGAATTGGATAATTTAAAAAGTGATACAGATGACTATGACATGACATTACGATGATAGAGAAGTAGAAAAAAGTAGATCAGGAAATTCCGTCCGGACCTCTACATCCTAAACAGATGGGCCAATTTGCTTTAAACTTGGTATTTAATATTTATTTGGTAGTATCTCGTGGGACGTTTTTCATTTTTGCTCTCGGTCGAAAAATAACGGTATCTGCTATACAATCCTTAACAAAAAGGTTGATTTTCTCGAGTGATTTTGATTAAACTGTCAGGGTGCTATTTTTTTACAACAACACATCTTTCAGTTGGAATGAATTTTTCGAAATTTGTTCTATAACATAGAACAAAGAACTGGTTTTCATTCAAATGCGGTTTTATCGTAAACCATTATCCCTATTTCAATAAAACTTTGCACACAGGAATTCATTTATAATTTAATTAATATTGCATTTCAAAATTTTCAAAAGCTTTTGTACGATTTTTTAATTTTTCTAAAAAAAATTGTTTTTTGAAATATTTTGAAAACGGGTTGATTGAATTTTTTTTAATAATTTTCCTATATGAAAACTACAGATTTTCTTATAATGACATCCTAAAAAAAATTAAAATACTTCTTCGAAAAGTTTAAAAAAAACAACTTTTTTAAAAAACTGGGCCAACGATATTCAGTATTTTTTTTCCTCGATAGACGTTTGGTTTTCAAATTTTATTGCATGCTTAGTTTTTCCGAGAAAACTTTTTAAATAATTAAAAAAATGAAAGAATTTTCGAAAAAAAAAATAATATTTTTATTTTAATAATACCTAATGCAGTGACTAAGCAACTATAGGTCTGAAGGTATAAGAATCAGGATATTTGATTTATGAGGCTTTTACCAAGGAGGCAGAGTCTAAAAGTGGTTTAAAAAAAGTGTGCTTAAATTTTTCATCAAGTAATGCATTGCCCTACAAAATTAAATAAATATGGGAAAGACCTATAGTCTTTCAATTGACACATAACTAATGATAAGATGTACTCGGAAAGTGTAAAAAACGATTCGACTATGTTTACCTCATGAAATCTATTTGCTAGTGCTTTACTTAGATTTAGATTTGAAGTTCTTGCCCGGTCAGGCAAATCGTTCCAAATTCTCGTGGTGCAACGTTCGAAGTTGCGATCAATCGTAAACTGATGGGCATTTCTAGCAGTGTGAGTATTACGGTTGAATTTTTTATTTTTGGGATAAAACAATGCAAGGCATGACACATTACGGCGATGCTCGAGAGATGTGATTGAATCCGTAATTTTTGTATCACCAATTAATTTAAAGCTGTATTAGAACGGCTGCTTTAAATGGCACTTCTTCGCAAGAAGCGGCACAGATTGAGATTGAGCCCAGTTATTTCGGAATCATACAAGACCGACACTCTAACAATTATCCCTGCCATCCCCCTCTTTTGACAACATTACCTCTCCAGGCTTCACTATTTGATTTTATTTTGTATGTACAAAGCTCTCAAACAGATACTTTCAATGTTTTGTTTAATTAACTTTAATGTAATGTTCTTCTGAATTGACCAACATAAACATCAGAAACACCTTAGAAGTAGGCACTTAAACACCTTGGAAAGACTTAATTCTATTGAAGTGCATTGTTAATAACCCAACACTCATCATCACTTCTTAAGAGTTTGATTATCACCAGAGAACTTGATGGTAAGTTTATCAATGTGGAATGGGAAATTGATAATCATTCAATAATTTGATTGACAGACACTTGAGTATATCTACCTTACAACATGCAATAGGAATATTAATTTTTTCTAGTAAAATTTGTTTGCTGAACTTTTAGTACAAAAATATTGGGCTTTGAAAATATTGGGTGGGAAACACGAACATAAATAAAAACAGAGTTCTAGAAGATAAAGATAAAAATGAAATAATCTTTGGAGATACCAGTGTACCTATTTCCACTGACTACCTTCGAACAAACTATTTAGTAAGTTTACTCTGTCTACTGTGGAATCTACCTGTCTTTCAATCTGTTTTTTTTTCTAGTGCTCCTTATTGCAAGCATTTAAGAAAAAATTATGAATTATTACCCTACATCCCATGTTTGTAATATGTGCCATCTTCTATTAAAACAAAGTACTGACATAAAAAACCTTTCATTCATAAAAATAAAACCCTTTTTTTTTGTCATGTCAAGTAGGTACATAGTGAGTAAAGTAACTTGCAGGAAGAGCCATGAAAAATGTGTCCACTTAACATTTTTTTTATTTAAATGTAGCACTCATAAAAAAATATAACAAAAAAAAAGAAAAGGACACTCATCCCATAAATAACATAAAAAAGTGTTGCATTTTCAATAACCGAAATGTGCGTCCATTCTGTTATAGTATCAACCTATCTTTTATACATTTTTATCCAGTTTTTTTTTATTTCTTTACAACCACATACCGCACACTCATAAAATAACAGCAACAAAAAAAAAAAAAAACATAAAAATGTATCGTTCATAAAAATAAAAAAAAACAGAAACACAACGAATAATGTCACCGAACAGTATCTCTATGTAATACTCACATTGTATACGTGGCACATTCGCCCCATCACCAGTTGTTGTTCGGTTGCTTGCTAACACTTCTGTCCACTCCACACTCTCTGAACACTCCTTGCTTCAACAACAATATAATAGCAATGGCAACTCTGCCCTCTCGTCTCGTCTCAGCCATCTCCATTTCCGCCCTCCCAAGCCCTCAACTATTTACAAATCCTCACGCGATTCTCCTTGCTATAAGCACACACACTTGTTGATTGATTTTTGAAGTGAGTCCTCCACTTAAGCACCACAAGAGATATAAAATACAAAAAAAAAAAAAAAACACACAAGTGCCAAAAGGATGTTTTGTCATTTTAAATATAATTTTTCTATCATTTTCTAAGTTTCATGGAGTTCTTTTGCAATTTGCTTATAAAAAATGGCTCTTTGTTGGGCGCCACTTAACCTTAATTATTTTTTTTTTATTATTTAAAATTACGTCATTTAGTGGAATAAATATCGCTCTGTTCGCACCCAGTTCTGACACTATGCCCGGCGATGATATACTATTCTTAAATGCCGTTAAAGTTCCCCCCACCCACAACTTCTTTAAACATTCTGAATCCAAAGCCCACAACGGTGGCAATATTTCATAGATAACGGCACCACAATACCCATGTGCATAGTGCACAGGCATTTTATTAACTTCACTGAAGAGATAAGTTTTTTTTTATTCACATAAATATGTTCATTAAACAAAAAAATACACACAGTTAAAGATATATTCACAAACACATTGTACATCATGGCAATGATGCTGTCTGTTTCTCCAGCTCCCCCACACTGTCTAACTGTCCGTTATCTTTAGCGTATGGAATGGATACAATTTGCTTCGCCGGATATAGTATGCAATTTAGTTGCCATGGAACAGTTAGTTTTTATTATTAGCAATTTGTTACAGAACAAAAAAACAAAGATAAACTGAAATACGATCCACATACAATCCACATTAAATAACTTTTTAAATGTACAATATTTTTTTTCAAATAATTAACTTTTTCTGATGTCATGATGTAGAGAATTCAGAAAATATATTAAAAAATCCCGAAATAACCGAACGGTACAAAGCGCCGTTACAAACTGTCCTCTCGCACATCCTGACACTAAATGCAAACGGTTCGCAATGAAAATTTGCAAAGAGGCTGCCTGTAGCTGTGCTTCTCAGAGTTAGATGAGATGATTTTTTTTATTGTATATTAAAAGCTTTTATCTTATATCTTCTCTCTCGCTCTCTTCAAGAGGGAAACTTATTCTCGTGCTGCTCTCTTAGTCACTCTTATTTCTTGTATTTTTCGTTTTCATATTTTTGGGGTGTGTTTAGGCAACAAAAAGGTGTGAAAATTGAAACTTTAATAAAACATTAATGGAATATGAATACCGAAAGTTTTCCTTCGTCGTCGTCGTCGCGTCTTCGTTTGGCTCTTAAGTCTGCACTAAGATTCAAATCTCCCCTTAAGCAAACTTAAAGAGTCTCTAATTCTTATCATCCCCATAACGGTTCATCATATTCATACCTTGAGAAAAACAATGCTTTGGAACAAAAAAAAAGGTGAGCAACTTTTCTTATACGGAAGCATTCAGATGTGCTTTGTAGCAAAAAATATTAGATTCTGCGCATGGAATCCATTCATCGCCCTTTGCAGGAAGAATCTTTGTGTAAGTTTAACAAACTTCTTCTATAAATAAAATCGGTGAAGAACGCCGCGCCGAATTGGGTTTTTTTCTTCTTTTTTCAGGAATAATAATGTGTCCAACTGACCAAGTGGTGTCGGGAAGGTTTTTCTTTTCTTTTTTTTTTTGCTTGGCTTAGTGCCTTGATTTTTCTCATTAATCAAATTTTAAGCGCGGTTAAAGCAAAGACAAAAAAATTAAATAAAAATTATCCTTTTTTAACGCTCGTTTAGGACTCTTTCGGTTGGACATACATATAGGTGTAGCCTGGGTTAAGTGGTTCTTCTTCATAAAACTTGATTACCGCTCCCCATCGCCATCCTCGTCGGCCGGCTGAACCAGAGGGTTCCAAAACTATGTAAATTAAAAGATTAAACTGACACTCTATCCTTCGAACTAGAGTGCCAACAAGAATGCCGAGGGAAGGACGAACGGCACCACGATGGAAAATCTCATCCGAGAGTTTGAAAGCAGAACAAGAACACGCTTACAATGGTCTGTCCCATTGGTTGGTGCACGCAAAATGATTAATGAGATTTTCAGGACAATCATGTTTCCCCAAATAGGATTACGGTTAATGTAAGAAGGATCGAAGGGGTGGCTATGGGTGGTTGATTTTGGCACACACAAAATTGAGAAGACGAAGTTGTTCCCCATGTTGTATGTAATTTATTTCGTTTCCATCTTTGGATACTTTTAGCTTACTTCTGTGCTCCTCAAAAAGGACTTTGATGTCCTATTTTTGCCCTAATTTTCCTACACACTTTTGTTTAGATATGGACGGAAAAAATGTGGCTCATAGGACTTAAGTTTGAAAGGATTTTATTTATGTGATAGTTCTTAACCTTTACTTGAAGACGATACGAATATTAAGAATTAGATCTCGACTGGATGTGGGGGGGAGGAGGGGTATGATGGAGTGATAAAAACGTGACTATCTTTATTTAATTCGATGACAGGGTGCATTCTGGAATTCATCAGCTGTTTCAATTTTGCATGCCACACACAAGAAGCGCTCGTTGGAGGGAAAAAGAAAACGAAATGAAAAAGTTTTTTTGTGTATTTATGCTCGGAGAGAGAGAGAAAGTTTTCAACTAAATTAAAGTTCACAAGTACAGTTGGTTTTGGAATTTTGTCTCGAAGTTTTGAATATACATACATATAAGAAGGAAACGTACCTTCAAGGTACTTGAGTAAAATAAACATAAAACATCAAACATGAACTGAAAGATTTGATGCTATCTACAGAAACAAGGAAGTTCACAAGGGGTAAGTGTGAATAATGAACAAGGATTTTTGCTTAATTTTTCAAAATTTTTGATTACAATTAAAATATTTTATTCAAAACCAGACGGTGAGGAAGAATAACTTATATATTTTTGTATCCAGGTCGGTTTTAAGTGGAAGTCACCGCAAATTGTATCGATTACAATATTTTAGGATTTGCAATAAAAAGTTGTTAAGGTATTTCACTTTGGCCTGATTAAGCGTGTGACGTCACATTCTTCTGATTTTTGTTCTTAGAGAGTAAATGTATTAATTTGCCTATTTTTTGTTGTTTTTTTATGTTTATTGTTCCTATAATCATAAAAAAATCGTTTAAACCTTCAATTAAAAAAATATATATTTACTTAATAAATAAAATAATAATAAAAGAAGAATGTGACGTCATAAAATATCAAGATGGCGATTTATATGCGTCTACTTAGCATGTATTTCTGTATTTCTGTGTATCATGAATTAAATCACGTCATTTAAAAATTCGATAAATTTGTAAGTTAGCTATATCTGATGTTAAATGCAAAAAAAAATGGTTTGAAAATATTTTTTTGTTCGAAAAAGCAAATAGTTTGTGTTGGCGAGTTCGTTGGATTATTTTTGGAATTCATTACATCTTAACTATTGAGACTGTGTCAAGAAGTGCCATCTGATATCAACAACAGGAACCATCATCAAGTTTGCCTTATAACATTATTAGAAAGGAAATTAGCTAACGTCTTCGAGGAAAAAAGTTCCAAAAGATTGAAAAATGCTATTCTGTTTCAAAAAAAAAAATTATTTATTCTTCTGTTTTAATAGCTTTAGTATTTTCAACTTTAGCATTTTTTAACAGGATTTTAGCAAAATTATAGAAATTGCAGTTCATAGTATCGTAAAAGACCACCCAGAAGAAGTTCTTTATGGCTTGAAAAGAGCAAACATTATTAATGAAGTTAATGAGTAAGAAATATCTAGAGGATAAAGTATTAGAAATAGAGAACAAAGGGTCCCAGAGAAAACCACTTGAGGAAGAAACGGGAGGCTATAAAATCTGATTCCTGCTGCTTAAATAAAAAAAAAAGAAATCATTGCAACAAGTCATCTTGAACTTTTCTGAAAAAGCTGAAAAGTTTGCAGTACCATTGTCGTGCATTAGAAACTTTCTATGAGGATGGCTCAATTTTCTGAAAGTCTACGAATCAGCAAAGCCAAGTATTAAAAATGAAACTCAAAAGGATCTTCAATAGGGCAAGGTGCAGGGACCTAACTTCACAGGTATTAACTTCTCCAATAGTTGGCGATAATTTCACTTTTTTTTTGTGAAGTAAGTTCCCACCAAAAGTGAGAAATGACTTTATCCAAAAATCCTGTGAAATAATTTCCTATCAATAATAAGAAAATCGCAAAAGATTAAAATTAGTGAATAAAAGAGGAAATCATACAGATTTTTAGCAATTTATTGTAAGCAAAAGTTTTTTTTAACAAAAAACATTAAATAATAAGGCCCCTGGAAATGAGGCCCTAAAGCCTAAATCAAAAAATGAAATAAGGCCCCGAAATTGAGCAGTTTACGCCATATGACATATTAAAGTTTTCGTTTACGGGGCAGTATGCTGCTCTCTTAACTAACTCACTGTTTGTATACCTTTAACTTTAATATGCCATATGGTGTGAGTTCACAATGAGATTAAAAAATCGTGAATGGACCATGTCTCCATCAGCTAAGGGAGATGTTAATGATACACATTGAGGAATTGCACTCATACTGATAATACGCGCATTTAACTGAATTTTATTTTGACTTCAATGGATGTTAATAGATCCATTCTACTGTGTCATATATTTCCACTGCTAGCGTAGAGAAGTTTGTGGGGTTATAAAATAGTTGGCTAAATACCCTTTTCCTGAGATAATAGTAGGTACAACATGAGGGTTTCATCATCACTCGAGTCTTCCGAAGACATTTCACGCCCGGTATCTATGATTTCAATTCGATGAGTTTTTTCGTATGTGGATTCAAGTCACTGCTGAGTCCGTTATTGGTCTGTAACCCGAGTTGCCAAACGGTTTATTTTATCCAGTTATTCCGTGTGCATTGGGCCTTAATCGCTATAACAAAAATCTACTCATGAACATCATCGATTGGATTGTTTCAAGTAACGGGGGCTGCGACTGAAATATACCAAAATTGCACTCGCGCCCTTTCAGCATAAACATCAAAATCGATCATTCCAAAACCAACGGCGTTTGCGTCCGAAATCTATGAAGATGAACACCTGCACCAAATAGGACGAATCACAATCACAAAACCAATTGACGACAAATCTTTGCCTTTATTATCGTCGCTAATCATACCGCTATATAGTTGCAACCGAGACTCGAGATTTTCTGCCCCCCCCCCCCCCACCGATTTTCTCTATTATTGCATACTCCCAGAAAGTTACAAAATCTTACCATTTTCATCTTAATTAATCTACTTTAATTTTTCAAAATATCTGGAAGACTGCAAAAATTGATTAAATTCTAAACAAGAGAACCAAACAGAACATAAAAGGAAATTTGTCAAGTTCGTATTTCTGCCGCATATAAGTTAGATCCCGAAATCTCTAGACTGAGACAGATAAAGCACTTCTGATTAGTATGGAATGCGTTTCCAAATTTTGGGAGTGACACCGTGATATCACAGAAATAATTTAGAGGTTTTCAACAGCATAAGGATCAGCAGGCTGATTTGCCAAAACTTTGCCAGATAAGAATTCTTGATCGCCAACAACAAATTCCAATCTTAATTTCTTTTTCAATAGACTTTTTAAGCAAAATCAAATTGAAGGAGGATACTCCAAGGAGCATCACATAGATCTGAGCTGGCGTCACTTATTGCTCAGCACATTTTCATAAACAACATCACTATCAGCTGAAACAGAAGTTCGTAGATCTTTTCAGAAACCTTTGAAAACATTACCTAAAGTGGCACCTGAAGATTAAAGCACTATCCGCTTCCAGGTAAAGAAGAAAAATTGCAGCAAAGGGTCAAAATACCGGCACCGGACTCCCAACTTCCCAAAAGATAATATCTGACTGATGATTAATTTTTTTAAAGAATTTTTTAATTTTTATCAATGATCTTTAAATTGTGTTATCAAATTCCATCACATCTTCCACAACCGTTATCAAGGTGTCAAAATTGTCAAAAGAAGCCCAGAAAACTCACCTTTGTTTTGTTCTGCCCCATTTTCCTCTACTACAACTCCAACTCACAAAGGAGATGACAGAAAAAAGTATTTACTTTAAACCAGAAGGCAATAAACGTCAAAAATGCTGAATAAATTCATAAAAAGGAAACCCTCGTCACGATAAGTTGAATAGAAAGCCCCTAAATTCAATTAGCTTGCCTTTGTCTCTCTAATAGATGATCACTATCAACGTTGAGCATCAAATTGGTGAACAAATTAAAAGCAACTCCATGGAAAAAACAACAACAAAATCACACAAAAATTCCTTGCAAAAGGCAATCTTTTCCTGAATATTTTGTCCTTTTATGCTCCCAACTAGCAACAACGGGAAAGCTCGTCCTTTTTTAACGCACCATCATCCCCTCGCATAAAAGCAACCAAAGCGTTGGAAAAAGGACAATAAAAGGGTCAAGCACCCAACCACATTCTAATTGGCAATTTTTTGTAAAAAAAAAAGAAGACGAAATAAAATAAATTACAACTGCCCAAGAAAAGTGCGTCCTTATTGTCAACGACATCCAGCGCCATCGATGCCCTAGCTCGGTCCCGGACCCTATCCTGGCCATCAGCAACCCTTTTTCGTTCAGCGGGCTCTTGGACCTTTCGATGAATTTACAATGGTTTTGGTTAACGGCCGGCGGCGCGGTCAGGTGTTGTTGTCACTTTAAATTGTTTACAAAGGCTGTAAAAGGGTGTTAACCAGCAGATATTGCTCGGAAGTACCGAGATCCCTTCTTTTTTCCAAATCCCAGCAATGATATCCACGTGACATCTGTTGTGGATTTATATGTATATCATTCCAGAGATTTTGATGGCAAGAGTAACCCTTAATTAGGGCGGTAAACAGCAACGTCATCTCTCTGTGGGAGGACTCTAGGCAAATATAACAAGGACGACAACGAGAAGAATGAAAGCTGTTTCAAACGGCTTGCGGTGGTCACGGTAACGGCAATGGCAACGTCCTGAATATATGCCAGCGCTCCGTCATTAAAATTTAATGCATATAATATTAGCTAATGCTGTTTGCCTAAGCATCCAGGATACACGTTTAGTTAGATATACATACCAGTGCGTATACTCATCCTGATCCTTTTGTCAACGTACAAACTAAATAGGGGGGGTAGTGGGAGTGTGTATCAAAATTGTGACCCAATTAATTTGGGACGAGTTCCTTTTTTAAGCACACCAAGTCGCATGCTCCTGGCTCACTGTTGTTGGGTAGATTATGGTGTTAACGGTAACTAGTTTGAATGGATATTATACAAATTAAGAACTTGCAAATATAGGGGATCCGTGCGGGATGGAGGAGGAGGCAGTATACAACCGTTAAGCAGAACCACTGATACTGCTTTTATTTAGAACCTAATTTATAGTCATTGCTGGGTGAAAAGGTGTACATGTCGTTGGAGTTCTCGGTTTTTATTTTGTGGTATAAGGGTTGTACAAACTAACTACAGTTACGCGACATATCCTCAACATACGATGGTATAGACATAATGATATCCTTGGAGTCGTCGTATAATCACGACCTAAAACAATTTCAAACTCATTAAGTATTGATTGAAGGACATTTCGAAAATTTCATGTCCCCTTTGGCACCATATCCATGAACACTGAACGCTGGCTGACGGAAGTGAGAGATGTTTTCCGAAACGACCGACACTTAATTAAAAGCATCATTATATGTGCCAGTTGACGACGGTGCGGCGACGGGCGGGAATGTGTAGAGTTAAGGCCAAACTTCAATCTTCGACGTGTGTGTACTTACCTGGTGTAAGGTAAGCTCTTCCTCTTTCCTAAATATAGATATGGAATGGACCTATCGAGGAGAAGGTTATGATTTGGATTAATGTGGGATACCGCACTCACGAGGCGAGTAAATAATTAATTAAGCGACTTGGTGTAGATACATGATTTAGCGAAGAATTTACGATTTTGAGATTCAGGGGTTATGTGGAAGTTTGGTGAGATTTTAAATTCATAGAAACACATCTAGACAATTAACCTGAGGAACTTTAAATCAAGTTTTTATCTTTGACAACAATGGTATAGAGTTTTCAATAAGGGTCGGTAGATGTTGAAATGGAATATTATTAATAAAATTATTTTTTGTTTGAAAGTCTGTTAAATGCTCTGTTTATTTGCATAGACTTCCGACGTTAGGAAACCCAACAACAAAAAGTCTAGCGGAATCAAACCGCTTTACCTTGGTGGCCAATTTATGTCATCTCTGCGAGAGGTTGGTAACCTTACCATCAAATCCTTCATTCATAATGTCAATGGTAGCATTCGCTGTGTGACACGTAAGGCCGCCCTGCTGGAAACACATGTTACCAAGGTTAATATGGTTCAATTTCGAAGGTGAATGCCTCAGAAAAATCGTTTTCTGAAAAAGTACGGACCAATGCCGCAGCAGAGTCTCAAAATCCATAAGTAAGCGGTAAGTTTTTGAGGATGGTGATGTGGGTTAGATTCGTTCCATGTCCCAAAATTTTGAATATGTACACAGCCATTTATCCAAAAATGCGTCCCATCGCTAAAGACGATTTTCGGACGAAATTGGGGTCCACTTCCCAACGCTCCGAAGCAATGTCCGTGAAAGAATGGTATTGTCTATGGTCATCAATTTTAAGCTCCTAGGTCAGTTGGATCTTGTACGTGTGTAGTCCAAAATTTAAGCTTGCTAGCGTTAGTTTAAGGAATATAAGATTTGATAAATGTTCAAGGACAAAACTGAAGATTATTTTATTAATTGGTTCGGTTCAACCTTTATAATGACCAAGAGGAGTTATAAATCACTCCATCTAATTCTGCTTTAGTTCTTTCCACCAAAAGAAGACAAATCTATTATATCGAAAAGAACTGCACTATTCTAACGAAGTCAAATATCTTGGTGTGATCTTCGATAAAAAACTTAACTGGATTTTCTATATAGAATCTGTGGGATAAGACGTCAGCTCTCCAAAAATGATAAACTGGCCATACACTTTGTTGTCTAGAGTCTAGACTTATCATAACTTATGCGGCCATAATATGGTGGCCTATAAAACTAGAACGAGCCACGATAATGAAGTTACAGTGTCTTCAAATAATATTAACTGTCTTAGTATAACAGAACAGGTATTATGCGCGCTTGGTCTACCATTGCTTCAAAACCTATAAAAAGGCTTTCGCTATTAAAACTCATCGTTAAAACACCCATTTTGGATATCGCAAAATGCTTAACTCCCGATAAAAGGTATTCTGTGCAATACCGACGTTATAAGATAAAAATACAATACGGGAACGGGAATACCTGTTCTTTTGGTACTCTAACAATAACCAAAGAAGCCCAGTATAGTATATGAACCCAAAAGCAAATTTCAGTACTAATGGGAAACGATGCCATTGAAATCATTGATACCAACACCAAGAAAAGTATAAAAGGTGCCATCATCCAAATCTATGTTCTGGCAGTCAAGCTGCTCTTAAAGGACTATACTCGATTACTGTTCGCGGTCGGTCAAAGGCTACTACGGTCAGAATGCTTTGCAAACCCTACCAAAACAAAATTAGGCAAAACTTCGTTGGGTACTAGGTCACCAGGGTAATGTAGGCAACAAAGTTTTGGAATGCGGATGAACTGATCCTTAACAGTTTTTATAGGCCCACAACCATTTGGTGGAAATAACTGAAAATCCACCATTAACGAATTATGTAAATAATTGGGAGCAGATCCAAAGATCCTATCAATGGGAGAGCGTACCAGGTCTGTTCTCTTTCTATCTCTCTCTCTCTCTCTCTTTTCTTGTTCTTCCATTTTTTGTATGTATCTCTCATTATAAAGCATTATAATTTTGGAAGCCAAACGGGACGGACACATTTCTCATTTAACAGAGTTCTGATTTCTTTTAAAAGGTCTTAAAGGAAGCAGGCCACGTGGGCCTGGGGTTAAAAAAAAAAACATATTTTGTAAATTTTTTAAAATATTTTTCACAAAAGACTCATCAATATTGAGTAATAGGTTAAAGCATTCAGTCTTAGAAAGAACTCATATGGCACGCCAATTTTAACAACCAATATCTAATAACTGAGCTTGGTTAACCTAATCTATATAAATTCCACTAGTTATAGAAATATCTACGAGTTCAATATTTACAAATACTCTCCAATTAGAATGATTCAATGATTTCTATATTATTCATTCATCCTTGCTCAAAAAATAAGCACAAAACACCAACAAATCCCCCAAAAACATCCGATATCCAAGGAAAAAAAATACAAAGGCTTCAATAAGGCAAGCCATGCGCGAGTTTTCGTACATATGTGGATATTATAAGTGATCCTGAAAAGGCCACATCGCACAATCGGAAAAACATCACTAGTCCTTGCTTTCACTAGTCTATACACATATGCAGTTAAGTCCCGCAGTTTCATATAAGTACATAAAAACTAAAATCACAAAAAAATGTTCCTGTTGTTGTTCTTTGTGTTGTGTGTTCCATTAAACCATGTGCTCCTATGTGGAAATCCAATAACTAGCATCAAGTGTTTTGAATATTTTAGTTCGAGTGTGCGAACCACCCTGTAATTGAATCTATCTCCCCCACCCCCAACAACCGAAAAGCAGGCAGTTCCAATCGTCATCTATCGGTCTCATTCTCATTGCCAGACACAGCACGGAACAATAGAAATCACAAAATTGTTGGATGAAAAGCAACAAATAAAAACAAACAAAACCATCAGCTTCAGCACCCAGCATCTATGCGACTTCATCGCCAGGATCCACAGGAACCAGGAAAAACACCCAGTAGCTGTATAACAGTACCTACTATCAAAGACAACACCAACTATACAACAAAAAGAATAACGACAATATAAACGTCGACTGGGACAAAAAAGAAAACCAACACCTACAACAAGGACAATACGAAAATACGATATCCAAATCCGAAGAGAACGAGAACTTCTATCTAGATACATCTGCGGATTTTATTGATCCATTTATCCGCCACAGTCACTCTCTGTGTGTATTTAAACGGGAATTGACTTTTTGTGTAAAGTGTAACCGAGGGTTGACGACGACGACAACGACTATGATGATGATGATGTTGCTTCTGACGCTCCGATGATGATGATGTTGATGATGATGAACACACCGGAAGTGTCGTCCTCGTTCGAGATAGTAAAAGAATAATTGTACCATTGAGTCGAACTCACTCTATATGCCTGTCTCTTTCAGTGCCGAGGATATTCAAAAAATCTCCTTTTGTTTTCTTTTTTTTAACTATTATTTTCCTGGCATACGTGGAAGAGTGAAGCTCTGGAGGAAAATGAAAAACTGCATTTTTCATTACCGGCACTGGGTCATGAGATAAAGGTGAAAATGGCATCGCATCAGAGGACAGGACAAAGTTTAATATTTTTTTTGTCATCTGTAATCCCATTGACAGACGAACGCATTCCGTTTCGGAAACGAAACGAAACTAATTACGAACTTGACAGATCACTTGTAAATGCACAAAAGAGGATTTCCATTCATTCATCGATTACACACACCATATTGGATAAAAAAAAACCGGCAGCACCATCCGGATATGAAGCTGCGG
Organism: Platycheirus rosarum; assembly: GCA_963971375.1. Lineage (NCBI taxonomy): Eukaryota > Metazoa > Arthropoda > Insecta > Diptera > Syrphidae > Platycheirus > Platycheirus rosarum. The sequence continues at coordinate 34,596,564 of OZ020510.1, read as the reverse complement.
TATTTAGTCGACATTTTTGTTTTACTTTTGTTTTTAATTAAATTTTTACTTTGTTTCCAGGATGACCAGGATGACGAGTTCAGTAGATATATAGGATGCGGGATAGTCAGAGTCAGATATGGTAAAAGACATCCAACGTTGATGGATGCTAGAGCTGGTTGGCTGATTGGTCCTTCGAGCCGGATGCGGCAATTTTTTGAATTGATGTTTTTAGTTCTTGTGGCTTCTTTCGTAACGGAAGGATAGAGTCGAATGAAAACAAGAATAAAAAAGCAAAAAAAAAACAGAAAGCATATTGGAACAATATTCCCATGATGTCCCTTCTGATTGGATTCACGAGAGTGAGCTTACGACGTGCGTTTTGTCATATTCTGTTGAATGAAATAACATTTAAAAAAATGATATTTTAATGGCATTTATACGCTGAGAGAATTATTCACTCTTGGCATAGCTAATGTTTTGGTGTCAGATAGTTTTACAGTTTTTATTGTGTTTTTTTTTTAATTGGTTCTTAATTCCGTTCTTCATGTTTATTAATGAATATTTAAAACCTATTTCCGTCCTTTTTTTGTATAATAAACCATTTGAATTTTAAAAAACCTTTCTTCTCGGTGATTCTCATACAATAGTGTGGCCGAAATTAAGAGTAGTGAAATAATAAAGGGTGTTTTTTTTAGACGTGTGGTTTTTAAGAAGAAATAAAACACATATAATTTGATGTAATGGCCAAGAATTTAACTTTATTATAAAGATAAGGGTTTTCCATTATGTTTTAAAAAATATTTTGGGGCAAGTGGCCGCCGCCGCGGCTGGCTCGAATGAATTCCAGCCGAGAGGCCCAGTTTTCACAATTTTGTGAAAATCGAGGTCGGTGGCCATCTCGGTTTGGGCCCACTCACCGAACGTGCGACGCGCTTGATGATCGTTCGGCTTCAATTCTTGCATGAGTTGGATTTTGCAAGCCCGCAAACAAAGATCCTTCCGCAAAATCTTCCATAAAGTGGATTGTTGCGCGCGATGGCGGATGGACTCATTCGGGTTCTCTTCGATACTCTGCTCCACCGAACAGAACAATTATTTTGGTAATAAATTTGCACGATTTGCAAACGTTGTTCAAAAGTAAGTCTGTTTATTATGAAATGAAAAACCAAACTGAGCATAAACGAAGTGACAGCTGTCAAAAGGAAAAAACTATTGCCAGATTGAAAACCACATCTAAAAAAACGCCCTCTAAAACAATTATGTGTTATAAATATAAAATAGTAGGAAACTTAGTTCTTGTTGATTCTTATTAAATTGATTGGCTAATTCCATATGAAATAAAAATCACTACTGTGATGTCGCTTTTACAGAAAATGTTGAAATCAGCGGGAAAATATTACGCGGCAAACTTGCCAAAGGATACTGATGTTCAGAAAAACGAGCTTCAGGAAAAAGTACCCAGCCCATTTTACTTGACTCCTAAACTAAAAGTTTCAAGTTTTGGAATCACAACCAAGCCTTGAAATGATAACCTGAAAAAATACTGAACTGAAAAGTTTTTCCCTTAACTAAGGCACTATTCGTCCTTTGTTTTTCGAAGTGGTTCTTTAACCCTATAAAAGCTTTTTAAAACAATACATTCTAAAGCTGTCAAAACAAATCTCCACGTCATGCCAGTATTTTGAACGTCTTATGACATATCAACACATTTCACATCTCAACTATAAAATTAATATCTCCCATGGAATTGATGTGCGGGAATATCAAAATATGTTTGACGCCCAACACTCACTTGCCCCTCGACCTCTTTAAAATGAAAAAAAAAAAAACATCATTATCAAGCTGAAACGCTGAAGCCAGAGTGTGTGAATGGGTCTGCGATGTTGCGTGCACATGAAAACCTAATTAATTGTCTAATAATTTCACAATTGCTTCTCAAACCTCGGCTTGCAACTCTCTCGAAATGGAAAAGCGGGCCCCAATAAAACCGCCCCTATGGAGTGTTCCAGCCAGGGCACATTATATTGGAGATGGACAATCGACGATGCCACGACCGATGACGACCGATGAAAGCCAAAAACAATCGACATAGTTCTGCATCAATATCATTGGATCTCTCGCGTGTGCATTCTATAGATACTTTTGTATCTATCTATCTGTGTTCGGTGTTATTAAACCAGCTTAGGGAATTTTCCCAATCGAGTGGGAAATTAATAAAGATGCACAAAGCAATTACCGGTCCATAAACATACTGACTCTTTTGTCTGCGTGATGATTCCAAGTTCTGTCCTGTCCTGAGACAGCAACCGCTCGTCGTCGCCGCCGCCACCGCACCAGCCTGGGTGTGGATGAAGCTTTAAAACCCGGCAAGAGGGCGGGAAATGGTTTCAGATCTACGGATAGCCTGGCATTAGAAAACAGATTGCAGTCGGATTTAGATACGAATCGTGCGGAGTCTGTGGATTTATTATTTTTTTTTTATCTCATCCTCTCCCTTCTTCTCGCATTCATTCCGAAGTTTATCGTTTCTCTGACGCTTTTTTCAGCCTCCATTTGGATTTATTAAAATTTTGTTCACATCACATTTCACTCTCTGGCATAGTGGTGCGGGCATCCTCCAGTGCGCTGCCCCATCGCTCTATCGCCTCCCCTCTATCATGTGGCAGTGGCACTTGGAAATGGAAGTTAACGACTGACACATTTCCATTAATTTCGAATTAAACGAGAGACGGGGAGCGGTGGCTGAGGACCAGGGATGGTGGCGGAAGATGCACGAGGAAGACACATAGACACCAGAGGAAGATAGTAATTGGAACGTATTTGTTTATTGGCCCGCCATGCCAGTCTGTCCGTTTGTCAGTGTTGTTTAAGCGACGATGACTGTTAGGGTCATCAAGATAGGGGGAGTATGGGAGTATGCTGCTTCCGCGAACATATGGTTTTAGGTATGAGCTGGGCATTTGTGGTCTTTAATTGAGGAGCCTCGCCTAACCCATCCCCGAATTTCTAAAATCTCTCATCTCGTGTGCCCACAAGCACTTTTGGGAATACATAAAGGCATTTGCGTGAATATTTCAACAGCTCCAGAAAACCACCGAATCTATGTTACCAGTTACCACAGCAACGCAAGGCACATGTTTCTAATCCGATTTGGGACGAAGACTGGCACTTGATACCGCATTTTAATGATGACGTAAGATGCGATACGATTGCGACTCACTATACGAGTATGTATCTTTGCAACTTTGTGCATTATAAACTGTTACAACTGTTCGGGTATAGTTGTATATGATTAGTCTCTTAATCGCAAAGGAAGTTTCGCCAGGAATTGGGGGGTTTTGTCTTCTTTCTTCGATTGCTTCGGGCGGGGATTTGTTGTCAATGGTTGTTTGGCTTGTTGCCAAGGAACTCTGAGGAGAATCGTCATCTCCTCACTATATACGCTACAAAAGGATCAAGTTGTACCAGTCGATGCCAAAGTTTAAAGATAAGGCTTATTTGGTATACTAGAGTCGAGTGTATAAATGAAAAATTACGAAGGTGGGTCTAGATGGAAGCAAATCAAAGGGCGACAGCAAGTTTGACAAGGGAGCAAGAGGGCACAAACCCATAAGTATAATCTGGTTCAAGGGAGCAACAACTTTAAAGTCCTTTAAGCGGAATCAAATGTTTGCCTGGACCTGATTGTTTAGTTTTCATTTGCTTTGTCTCTCTCAGAGTTTCGGTGTCTATATTGTGATCCTTTAATGTTATAGGGATTTTGTTCTTAATCAACAAAAAAAAGTTTTTTTAATCCTCAAACAGCTGAGTATATATATTTTTGGTTGTAAGTCAAAGCGGCTTAATCGAATTAAGCTAGATGCTTACATGTTTCGCAATTAAGACCTTAATGCCTCAGGTATTTTCTTCGGGCTTAACAGTTAATGGGGATGAAGGAATGGTGGTAGAGATTTTTGGGCGCCTTGTTGATTGAATTTTAAGGCTCATTTCGGGAGGTGTTCATTAAAAAGTTTCCAAAAAGAATTTATTGGAAGATGGAAGAAACAAATGAGTTTTTTTTTATGTTCGGGTTATAAAAAAAACTGTTTTGGTTTTAGAATTAATAAAGAATCCAAGGTGTGTGTGTGTTGTTAACCTGCAGGAGGGAAAAGGACGTACGATTTTCCTTGGAGGATTTGCCTACCCCTCTTAAGGAATTTCGAAATAAAAAAAAAACAAACAAACTATATTTCAAAAATTAAAAACTCAAACAGAAGCGCCCTTTTTCTAGCAAAGATTACGAAAGGCCTTTATCGTGAATTAGAAAATATCTCCGTACCAGCTGCAGGGTGCCAATACTTAACAAGCTTTCAAAGAGCCTAACATCAAAAACATCGAAATAACTGACAGAAAGAAGAAAGTTTAAGAAGATTTATTCGTAGAAGTTCATAACAAAGCATAAAAGTCAGCTTCTCGTAAATAATGATAAATCCGTCTAATTGATTCTACTAAGGAGCGAAAAACAGTTAGTTATAAATAGTACGCAGTTCTTACACCTCAACTTTTACAAAAGGATATATGGAGACTTCTTGATCACATTTAATTCCTTTAAAAAATGTGAAAAAGTGTGTGTTTTTTTTTCATGGTTAATAAACGATTTTTGTTTAACAGCTTTTCTTTTTTAAATTAAAAAAAAAATCAAAAATGCAAACTAAAGCACAAATTTCACTTTCAATAAAAAACAAAACTAAAAACAAATTCAACTAGCTGTTTTAAAAATATTGAATTTAAAAAAAAATTTAAAAAAAATTATTAAAATAACAAAAAAAAAGAAGTTATTCGAAAACATTTTTATGCAAAATTGCTTTGGCTACCTACATCTTTCCGAATATCAAATTGAATTGTAATCGGTTAACCAGTTCTGGAGAAAGTCGAAGAAAAAAAACGTTCCTTTAGGGGGAAACGTTTTTAGCCCACCAACTTAAAATTTTGTTCACCAAAACATTTAGCACACCTACAAATGAAGTACACTGATTTTTTTTCATAAATATACTTAGAGCCGTTTTCGAGAAAGGTAAACTTATACTTAACGGTTATATGACAGGTACCGTTAAAAAAAGTGCCAAAATAATCCTATGTACTAAATTTGAAGATGATTGGCCCAACTGTTTACTTATGGGAACTTAGTACACACTTCGAAGCATGAAGAGGGAACTTTCTTGCAACAACAATAGTTACACGAAAAGCTGTAAATAATCAGATCTATTGATCTTGAATTGCTACAATGTTCTCCAATTATTTCGGAATCTTGCAAATTGAATTTTGAAATGCACGGTTGCTTTTCAAGAAGCTGAAAATTTTCAAAGAAAATCTTGTAAACCCACCCTACCTATCTCACTCTTTATACACTGTAAGCCTTAATACATTATGTGGCGTTAGTTCACATTTAAGTGATTAGATTTTAGGACTTATATCCCACCAAAGTTTAAGCTTTCCTAAACAAAAATGTTTATTTCATCAGTAAAATTCAAAATGATTGACTTGTTGTTTTTTTTCTTCTTGGTGGAAGTGGAAATTTAGTTCACATTTAAAGGGAATTAAAACCACATGACAGTTTTGAGGGCAAATTCCTACTTCACATGGAAACTAAATCCATATTTCAAAAGTGGTCTTAGTTCCCACTAAGTACCACGGTGGAATTAGTTCCCGGGGACTTATTTCCAAGCACCGTATTTGTGTTGCCAGTTTTATGATTTTTTCACGCCTATTCCAGACTTTGATTTTTACCGAAAGGAGCTTCTGAAAAATAAGAAACTTTAATATCTAATATGTTAGACCAATACTCAACTTCTTATCAATCTGTTTTGAATGGAAAAGTTCAAAAATTGGTCATATTCCGTGATCGAAAATAGCGACCCTAAGCGTAAAGAAGGGAGAAATTTCATTAAACATGTCAAGAAGGAAATATTCTACAACATTCCGACGAAATTAAGAAAAAGCAGTGGTAGGCCTAAAATACTTCTAGTTTAAGTAAATTCAGAGACAGTAGCATTAGTTAATGAAAGTTTTTGTTTCTGCCTCCATGTTGTTAGATTTATGAAAAAATAACGAAAAATTCTATTAAATAAAACAAATGTTTACTTTTTAATATGATTTTTAGTTAAAGTATTTATTTAAACATTTAAATTACAACATTTATTTTTAATTATTAAAATTAAAGTCGCGACGCGTGTTTCGGACTTGCGTCCATCATCGGGCTAATAAATATTATTATTATATTATTATTATTACTAGCCCGATGATGGAGGCAAGTTAGTCCGAAACGCGCGTCGCGACTTTAATTTTAATAATTAAAAATAAATGTTGTAATTCAAATGTTTAAATAAATACTTTAACTTAAAATCATATTAAAAAGTAAACATTTGTTTTATTTAATAGAACTTTTCGATATTATTTTCAGTAGCATTAGGTTGCCCTCATTCATTCCGCTGAGGCCGTATCACTAAATTGAAGCAATTAAATGGGATCATTCTTGGCTCTGGTTCTAATGATAATCTGCCAAGTTAAATGTAGAAGAAGATGTTACGGTGTTTATATTATGTACTAGATCTAAATAAATAAATTCAATCCTTGAGGAACATTTTATCTCAATTAAATAAAAGTTTTTCAATTTTTAAGTTTTCTAAATAAAAAAATAAAAAGCTATTCATTCGCGTCTTGAAACTTCCCACGATATCAAGAATTTCAGAGGCCTATCTTCTTCTCATTGTTAAAAGCAAAATTACTATCTGAGGTGACACTCTATCAACTACACATAATTATTTTTGACCTAGGTACCTGATTGTTAAGCCTTATTTCTCCTTTTATTATTGCAAAGCATTTTTTGGTTGGATGTCAAACATTGTACTTTAGTGACTTATAACATAGCATAGGCTTTCTTAAAGCTTATTGAATTGCTTTTACCACATTTCCCTATCATATATTCATATACATACCGACTCAACAAAATTGATTCAATATCCGTCCGTCAGTATCTGTCTAAATTAAAGCAATTAAGGAAGAACAAGGGTTTTCTATTTGTTCTGCCTATTTCATTTGTTTAATTAAAAATACCCCTAAGTACAAATGTAACTACTTTTAAAATAATGACTTCCTTACAAAAAAGTATCAATCTCGCTCCCTAAACTAATTAAGATTTTTTTCCAGGACAACAAATTTCAACTCCAACAAAATGTATCTATTAAACTCATTTTCACTAAATAGTCTTCACACAATACACAAACCGAATGCAGCTGGTCCACAAAATTTCCATCAAAGAGTTTGTTGCAAATAAAGCCTTTTATTTGCAAACCAATTCCCACAACACCTCTACCCCACCCTAGCCGAACAATCTCAAATTCCCTTCAACTCTCAGTAAAACGTAGCTCTGTGCCCTATTAAGAATGATATACAACTTATTTAAGTAAGTTCTACTAACCGCAACTATTAACTTCTTGTATCTGTTGGCACACAACCAACGACAATAATTCACATTTTTCTTCCTCCAGATATATAAAGTCCTTTTTGGCTAGCTTACATTTAAATTGAAATAGAAGAAACATTTATTAAACAACTGTAATGCATTGTGTCACAGGAAGAAATCTGAAGACACAAAAAAAAAATCAAAAAACCAAACAACCGAAGTCCTTCTGAAAGAAACTCTTCTGTGTGCATAGAATTTCAGTATCTAAATGTATCTCAGTGAAAAATAGGATGAAAACCTTAACAAAAATACAAAAAAAAAAATCCAAAGAAAAACTGAAGAATTTGCTGAAAAAGGGATTCAGCCCGGACCAGCCGTTTGAGCCTGCTGTAAACTTATTTCTATATCGCGCCAGAAAAACAGTCCTATGAAACAAATTTCCCAAAAAAAAAAAACAAAAAAAATTTACAAAAAAAAGTCGAAAACGGAGGAAAGAAATATCTACGTAATAAAATAAGTACCTAACCAACCACTTGCACTAATTTAACGATAAGGGTAGGCGCCCACAAAACAGGATATAGCACAGGATGCGGAAGGCAAAACGACAACCAGGACTACACAACGGGATCCCAAAGACATGCACTAGCAGCAATACATGCATACATACATGCGGACAAACAAAAGCTTTGAAAGTAAGTCCCAAACGAACCAACTACCGGAGCAGATGTTGCCTCTCTAAATCGCAGCCAATATAGCAACTCATGCTACTCCATTGTAGCTGTAGGATGCTGCTGCACGAGACCACCTCTATAGCTCAGACAATTCGAACAAGGACACAAATGAAAAGAGCATTGGCGCACTTCCAAAAAGCGAAAGAATAATGCAGGAATCTCTAGAATTCTCAAACAGAGTGCTCACTGCTGCTAGTGCTTAGTGGTGTTTTTTGGGAGGGGGGGGGGGAGATTGCGGGGGATGAAGGTATCATTTAATGAAACTAAAACTGAGATCCTGTGTGTGAAAGGCATCATAACTCTCTTTCGCCCAAATGCACAGAGCACCTTGCATGTGGCATACAAAACAGGGCAGTATCTCGTTGGAAATTTAGCAAAGGCGGCGCTTTTAAGGGGGGCCCTTTTGTTATTGCTTATAATACAATCGTTGCATTTTCTAAGCCTATTTACAATCCATTGCCACTTTCGCCGACTTATAATATAGTCGATGGGTTCCTGAACCGTTCTCCTGAGGACATCTTCGTTGGATATTCAATTGGGCCAGAAAATCCAAAGCCAAACTAACAAATCCGCCCCTGTAACCTCATAACATACCCAGCCATTTGAAGTGTGGGTGACTGAATCTACAACACCCGAAAATGTCCTTTTTACCACTTCTTGTACTGGCAAGTGTGAGTACAGTCACAGTGCAGCAGCAGCTTTTAGTTACAGTTTCAATGTAGTAATAAGAAACATGAGGTTAAAACCTCGAAATGAAAGCGCGGGCCAACATATAGAAAATTAAACAAAAAAAAAACTCCAACAACCTACATACATATTATTATAAAAAAGAGGAAAAGGATGTAAGGAAAAATCTTAGATAAAGGATCTGCACATGGAGGAACTGCTGCGGGATCCTTCTAATGAATGTAAGACGACGACGACGAGGACGCTGTTAAGGACGTAGACATCGACATCGTCGTCGAGGACGAAGTCGACAACGACGAAGGCAATGTCAATGTAGACAACAACAAAAAAAAAATAGGAAATTAAACTTAGCAAAAAACGACTTGCATCACATTTTTATTTTTTTTCTCAGGTTTTTTGTCCTCTTCTATCTTTTTTTCTTACAAGTTATTGAGGCAGGACGACGATGACAAAAAATCCAAAAGGACTCATTTCTCCCAGCAAAGAAATTAAATTAAAACCGAAGTTTTTTTTTACCCTGTTTTCTGTTTCTTGTTAAATTCGTCCTTATCCGTTTCTTGTTCTTATTATCCTGTAAATACACATAATCACCTTGAAATAGCATAGTGTCCTATCTCCTATCCCATTCTGGGTGTCCAAGGGATGATGATTCCTGTTTGCATTCACTCAACAATTATAATAGGACGAAAATCACTAAAAAGCCCGAAATAGATACTCCGGCGAGATGATGGTGCGGTGATCCAAACAGGCCCAGAGTTTGGGTCAATGAGAGAGACGAGTCCCTGCTTTTTGTGTTTCAGAAGAAAAAAAAAGAAAAAAAGATGTTCATCATCGTCATGGATATATAGACACATGATGAGGATGACTTAACTAGGACAAGTTTGAATGAAAAATGAACCAACCAACAGCGAGGGAGACGACCATCACAGAGTCCGGCAGAAAAGAACTTTACACAAAGGACTCTATTTTGCCGGTTCAAATTGAATGAAAAGTTTTTAAAAATAAAATTAACAAAAAAGGGAACACACATAATAAAAAAATCCCGGATTGGTTCTGGAAAATAACTAAAAAAGGTTCCTTGAGTCTCCACGTGGAAATAATCTCAAATAATCCAGTTAGTTACATTTTAATTATCCTTGCATTCATGGTAGTTTTGGCTCAAACAAACAAAATGGTCGTCATCTTGAAGTAGTTAAAAGGTGGTTTTTGTTCGGAATGCATAAGGATGTATGTAACTCAATGTATGGCAGAGGTTTTTCTTATTTTTTTACTTCGGCCGCTCGAAAGGATTCTATGGAGCATTGAAAAGAAGGAAAAATAAAATGCTTTATTTTTTGATGCTGTTGGTTTTGTTCGTTGAGCAGAAAAATGAAGGAAAGGAATTCATTAATCCTGCAGGATTTTATATAGTTCGTTTTGCAGGTGCTTATTTTTTTGAATTCTTTAGAAACTTTATTTTTTGTACGGATTACGAGAGAAATCTTAAATACAAATAAGGATTCATAAGTTCCTTGTGAATTAAGTAATTTCTTAATATTTCACTTTGAAAAATTTCACATATGAGAAAAATTCCATACGATATCCACAAACTATTGACAGTAAACGCCTTACATAAAAGCTTTCTTTAAATCAGAAGGACTGAACAATTTCCCAAAAACTGTTCACGTCTTATTTGCTGTACAACCGTGAGCCATTGGCAATGATAACAAATTACTTTAATTAAAAATTGTACATAACATTAGAGTAACCATTTCTATAACTATTTTTAAACTTGCTAAGAGCTTTTTGCAGAGCTTTTGTACTCCAAAAAAGCGTTTGCGTTGTTTAAAATTGTACAGGTTTTTGAGGGTCTTAAAAAACAGTAAAAATAATATGGATATAAGTTCCGTGATTGGCAAATTATTCTTTGGGCTGTGCTGTGAGAAAGTGATAACAAATGTTTAAAATATTTAAAAAAAGATGGTTGTCTGTCAAGTCGGTTTATGGAAGATAATTTTGCGTCATAACTTCATAAGAAAACATAGATGGCAGCAACAACAACATACGGCCCGTTAACTCACACCCACAAACCCTCTCTTTAAATCCATACACACACACCCCAATATCAACATCTACTTTCTACTTTAATAAAACTCCGCCTATTTTGTATTTCTTTTTCTCTTCTTGTTTCTTTTTGAATTATTTTGGGAACTCCGCCTATTTCGTATTTCCTTTTCTCTTCTTGTACTTTTTGAATTTGAGTGGAATTGTTTTGGAAATTTGCGGTTGTTCTTTTTCATGTTCGCCTGGTGCTTGCAATCGATTTTGGTTGAAAGAACCATAGTATCGCAGCGTGCGTCACTTTTCTTATCAGCATTATCAGCATGAGTCTTATCAGCATGAGTCAATTATTGTGTCAACTTATCTTTAAGCAATCAATTTAAACAATTATGCATACTATGGCATTGTGGTAAAGAGCTTTTATCTGCGATAGACTTATGCAAAACGCTTCAAACAAACTAAGATGCAAACATTCTATATTTCCACTTTCTTCGTCAATACCATTAAATTAATTTTTTATGACAGGAACACAGGGTTCTTCATTCAATACACAATATGGTGACAGTTGAAACTGATATCGAGCCTTATTTATACTTTACTGAAGCGTTGGAGAACCAACTCATTCTATTAAAAAAGCTGTTCAAAACAGATGTCTTACAAAGTTTTTTGTTTTTCATTGGTCTCTAAATATTAGAAGAGATACGTTCCACAACGATGAATACTGCTCATTCCTTTAGGTTTTTTTTTGTGTTACCCTTTTATTTTTAAAACACACTATGTGAGCATAAGGAAATAAGGGAGGTTGGATGAGAAGGTGTCGATTAACATTGGTTTTGAATGCTTTCAAACTGAAATGCCAGGGGAAAATCTCACCAGGCAATTCCAAATTCGTGTTGTTTGGCTTAAAAAGGGATCTGTGTATTTTACGGTACTTTTAAAATTTGAGCTCGATCGTGAGTTGATAAGCATTCCGAGCTGGACGTTTATTACGGGTGCAATTTTCAAGGAGAGGAATCCGAGACGCTCTGTTTTGTATTTTACAAAGCAGGTGTGTTTGAGAATAACCTACATGATAAACCAAAGTTTTGGGCGTATTAACACTTTCTAAATTCTAGCCAGATCAGAAGGGAGAAAAAACTTCTTGCATCGATACAGAAAACCTAAGCACTTAGCAGCGTTTTTAGCGATCTCAAATACATGGTCGTTCCAACGGAAGTTTTCGCTGACACACATACCTAGTACTGAGAGCTTTACGGTTTCTTCAATAGAAGTGCCATTCATGGACAATGGCATTGGGGGAATGTTTAGCTTTAACGACAGAAGACAGCATTGAGTTTTCGAACCATTAAACTGCACACGATTTCTATTACCCCATTTGAAAATGCAGTGTATATCGGAGTTAAATGAGCTTAACATACGGTATCGTTGCAATTGTACGTCCGAAGGTGAAGGACGTGAATCATCGAACGAATATGAAAAGCTGAGCATAGAGTCGTCAGCAAAACAATTGAGTGGATTAGAAGTAACAAAAAGATCATTTACAAAAATGAGGAAAAGAGTCGGAGCCAGAACGGAACCCTGGGGCACACCAGCATTTATTTTTGTAAAAATCAGACTTGAATCCATCGAGTACCACCTGTATATTAAACGGTACAGATGATAGATCAAGTCCGATTTACTCTAACGATTTTGATGAAATTTTAAATAATGCTTTTATTTTTGTATCAAACCCCGGAAAAAGAGGATGCATCTTTGGAAACAGTTTTGAAAAACTACTTTTTGTCATACCAAATGAAATGACTGATAGTACTAGAAGAATAATTTATTCTAAAATTTAAGAAAGGTTTGCATAATTTCAGCGGAATTTGTTTAACGTTGTCTTAACGTTATTATTTCGGCATCAAGCTTGTGGATTGGTTTAAGTAAATGCATATCTAAACTTTTTGAGATGAAAAAATCTTGAGAAAACTTTAATAGCCAGTAATCTACCATCTTCCATGTTTTTTTTTTTAATAGAAGGCTTGTAGCAAGCTTTATTTAGTTTAGGATAATACAAACATTCGTTAAATGGCCTTCTTGAAATACAAGTAAAGGTCGTTGTGGATAATATTAAGTTAGAAAGACTTGGAAGCAATATTTAGAAATAAGAACCAACTAGGAATAGGAAACATTCCGATTTTTCATCAAAATCCTTTCATTTGTTCTCGAAGAGCTTAGATTTCATATTTTTATAAAGATTGTTGACCTAGTGATCTTGATTGCTACGTTTTTTTATAAAGTTTGGACTAAAGCCTTTGTAGCTGATAACACCTCAACTGAAGCATGTATTTCCTTTGCATACAAAATTATTAAAATACTAGCTTACCCACCCGGCGTTGCTCGAGTTTACCATACATTTTCGAAAAAAACGACCCCGGCGTGGCGCCTACTAGTAATCAAAATGGGCTTAGTTACTTCTTCGAAAATAAGTCATCTGCTTGTAAAACAATCCCAGCGACACCAACGGGTGATTAAAATAGTCTTAGTTACATCTCACAACATCAGCTATATGCATAAATAAGAATTTTCAAAAAAACGCTTCCAGCGCCACTTAGGTGTAATTAAAATAGCCTTACTTACTCCTTACAATTTCAGCTTTCTGTCTGAGAAAGACCCGTCAAAATCGTCTATAAATAAGAATTTTCAAAAAAAAAAGACCTCAGCGCCACTTAGTGGGTCATTTAAATAGCCTAAGTTACTCCCTAGAACATCAGCAATCTGCCAATAAAAGTCCCATTAAAATCGGTGCAGCTGTTCCCGAGTTTACCCCGAACAAACAGACAAATTTTTTTTTTTTAATTCTGTTTTTGTTATAAGTACTAGTATTATTTTCATATGAATCTTATAAAAAGCTGTTATTTTGGTATTAAAAACAGATAATTCATTCTTATTTATGTGTAGATATAGATTTACAAATACACATATGTTATAATTTTTATTCCTTAACTCACCATGTGAATATTCAGGACATCTTTCTGAAAATAACAATAAAAATAAATATTTAATTGACTTGTCTCATGTAAATTGAATTTAAATTATTATTTATTTAGGAATAAGTAGAAGAACACAACGTATAACCATAAACATACATTTAAGTAACAGAATTCGATTGGAGAACAATTGCAGCAATGCTATTAGATAATTTGGAGTCCTTACCCCAGATTTATCAGAAAATTCTATTCAATTGTTATTTTCTTAGAACTAAATCATCTACAAAACCAATTTCATTAAAGCCAATAATCAAAACACTCCTCAGACAAATCTAACAGAGAGCCTTCCAACAGCTTAGACACCCAATTGAGGAAACATAAATCCTCAGCTTATATTTGCCAACTGCAATTGGCGCATAGAGACCATAGAAAGGATGTTAAATTCATATTCTTTCCATTGTCTTCCCAGAAACGAATGGTCTGGACTTAAACAGAAGAAAAAAGAAAAACTAAATTGCGTGCACAAATACCAACAAAACTCCATCCCTCCCGAAAAAACCATAACCCAACCTTAAGCGAGTACAAGGAGGATATCAGGATCTATATGTAAATTTATGCATTTACCAGCTTTATCCATCTTCGCATTAGATGAGACAAAATCTTCATCCTGATGGTGTTTCTTTGAATCTTTGCGGATTTAAGGAAGTTGTTGCTTGTCTACTCCTCGGTACAGCAATGGTGGTACACCATTACAAAGAGTCCTGCTTGGTTTGGTCCTTTGGTTTTTCATGAAACCATTTTATGAAATTTAAGACCTTGCTGCCAGTTAACTTAATCTCTTTTGCGCGTTTAAATATATTTATATGTAAGAGTCTGACTGACTGAGTGAGTGAGTGTGGATGTGCAATACTTCCGCGGATATGACTTTATTCACTCGCCTTTCGGCGACTGGCTTGGCGGAAAAGGATATACAATTCAGACATTTATATAAGCTCGCCAGGATGCAAGGATAACAGCATTATGTCATGTTCATTACTTTGTGCTACAACCCCACAGCTCTACTTCATTTCACTATAACTACCATGTTGAAGTCGTCCTTTTTTGCATTTGAAGCTGGTTTCTGGTGGGTTCTGGGTGAGTTATTGTGCGATAAAAATTAATATTAATAATATTTCATGAACAACAATGGTTATGGCGCCAAGTTGTTAACCTGGGCGCAATGGACAATTATTCAAAAGGTAATTTTGAAAGGCAACATTTCGCGGATGAGGTAAATGCATAAATAAAATGTCCATCGAATGGATTTAAATTGCCAAGATGGGCAACAGCATCAAAGCAAACAGAGAACTGATTGAGAAATGCTTTAATATAGCTTTAACGTGTTTTTTATTAGAACTTAGATATTAAAAGAGCTGAGGTGAACCGGACTATGTTAGGACAAAAATACAACCTCTTAAGTTGCCGCAAGGCCTAGTGACTTTTACACTTAACTGTGGTATGTGTAGGAAGTGATTTTACAGGGGTGAAGGGGAGCTAAAATCTGATTCTGAAGGGCTATTTGGCAGAAACAGTCTTCTTCTTTCTTTCTTTTTTGGTAAGAAACAGTACCCGGAAAGAACATTCTGACTCTGGCGGCAAATCCAATACAGGCTCTTCTCGATTGGAGTTGGAAACAATAACCACTATGCTACGGGCCAAGACATTTTGTATAAGAATTGCTGATAAAATTACTATTTTCTTGAAACTTACATACGTTTCAATAGGCAGCTTTAAAAATTGAATCCTATTGTGATATATACCCTGAAAATATGGGGAAATTGCCTATCATGTAAACTATCAAGGAATTCTTATGAAAATTGAGAGTCTGATCAATAAATTGGATTGGACAGATCATGGGCTACCTACTTTTCTATACAACTCTAGCAGAAGTCGTTTGAAAACACGCCAAGCCTTATAGCGTATCTGTCAATTAGACAGAGTCATGCTTTGACATCTAATACGGAACCGATAGTCAGCAAGTCCTTAGACCGATTCAAATCTAGTTAATGCCAAATTTGCTTGGTCAATATAGGAGTAAAAAGATTTTCCGAGCTTATTTTTCCTCGCTTATACGTGCTAGGTGGCTAGACCACCGTAGTCTTCAGAGCTATATTTTGTCCATAACATTAGCAAACGTCTCTACATTCTGGCACCTAGCAGAGGAGGGAATTGGAAACTGTTTTCACAACCCCTGAAGAGACCGTCGACAATTTTGGAATGTGGTCGAGTTTGAGGCAACTGCTTTGGGGGATCTTAAAACAACCTGAACCTCTGCGAAGAACCCGGTACTCGTACAGCAAAGGCAGTATATAATAAGGGGTCTTTCAGTAAATGCTTCCTAACTTTAAATTTCAATGAAACAAAGTGTGTGTGAGATACGATCAACATTTTCTTATTCGTTTCAAAGGCCTATCGATGTCATTATGTGGAATAAAACATCTTTTAAATATCCGCCGCGGCTTCTCTTGGTGGCGCGCTTCCGAATTGTCCTATTTTCTATGACTGGTTGTTGTCTGCGAAAGGCCGAGTTCTTGTGAGCGACTCGAAATCGACTACCTCGGAATGAACCAGTTGGCTCACATTTATCCAACACACTACCAATAGTCCTCCAGGTAGGACGATTATGGCGACCGTACAAAGGGCGAAACGCGCGCAACGTTGCTCAATTAGAACACCCATTTTGATAAAACAATTTAATCATTTGCACGTATTGTTGAACGCTATATCCGTTCATGTTGATTTGGCAAAACAAAGACTGAATAAATGACAGTCAATTTGACAGATGTAGTTTTAACAAGATGGCTGCTATCAACTGTCAAAGTTTGGAAGTGCCTATTGTAAGACTCTAGAATTTCCACTAGAAATACACTACAATAGTTACCGTAGAAGGAATGAGCGACAACGATTTAGTTTTTTTGAGTATACTATACCCCATCACGACCTAATCTTTTGTGTAAAACTTGATGGATTTGTCATCAAAGAATATTTTGTTCCCAAAAGTTAACCCAGCAGGAATGTTGCTTTAAATTTTGTATCGGGAACCAATTTCAGGATGATGTGGTCGGAGTGACTTAAGATTGATCTAAACAATTTCAAATTGATAGAGTGGCTAAATAAGTTATTGGTCCACAGAGACGATTGTTGGGCGTGCAGCCACCAGCACCTCATCTTCTTTTTTTCTTAACCGATGATTGTTATGATCTCACCTGGAAACACAACGGTTTCATATCTGGAGGCCTGATAAATGCAGGTGTCGTTACATTTCTTAGATTTAGGAATTCTTACCTACATTTCTTCACCGATAATGCTCGTTATTGGTATGCTTTTGCCTTTTCAACTGGTTTCGCAGGGCATCTTCCTTTTATATGGAATTCTACCAGCTGGTCATGGTTTGTCGAAGATGGTATTTTTAATTTGGAGACTTCCTCGATTTTTTTCGCTTCATATTCGATCACGCTTTGTAACTATTATGCGAAGGATTTAGGAATTTACTTATGATGGCTTCATCGTCAGCAAAGAGTACTTAATTTACTTTTGGGTCAAAGACTGTAATAAAGAGCAAGAACTCAAGACGCTGGTGCATACAATTTTTGATTGGGAACTTTGCTTTTCTGTGATGTCGGATACATCTTCGTTAGGTGCAGCTATAGGAAAGAAGAGCCTAGGAAACTAATCATTGAAATGTCTTTCTTAAAAATGGTGGCCATCTGTGAAGAATTTTTTTTGTCATCAACAAGAAGTTGTTCTTTATCATTTGCCATATATTGTCAAGAAGTGGGAGGTTAAAGAATGGTCTCGATCTAAAAGCTACACTGATGCTAATACTCGCTGATCGCTGAACTTTGCTTAGTTTTTCGCAGTTGGTTACTTTATCTAGGGCAGTCCACCAAATAAGGAGTATCAGTCTTTATGACCGCAGTTTTATGTGGGATTTAACTCACACTAATCTACCACCTTATAAGGTATGTTTTCTGAATACGGCAAAAGCAATGTCATCGTTAATCATCACTTTGAATCCTTCTTTTTCCAGGCCAATTAGAACTTCATGGACGAATTAATTCCAGAAGAATGAGGACAACACTGCACCGTATAGTTTACACTTCTACTGATTGACCTTCTTGCAGAAAACCCCTAGCTAAGAATTGGTTATCCTGCTCCTTAGCATTCGACTAATCAGTAGGCCAAGTGAGCTATCTATGTTGAGATTGCTTCATACCATTATGATTTCAGTTATGTCATTTTATTAATTTGTTTAAAAATTCAATTCATTTCATAACTTTCCAAACGTTAGATTTTAAAACTTAAATTAATATTTTTTGGTTCAAAAACTCTTTTTAGTAAACATTTCACCCAACATCGAATATCTAAGGATGCCTCCGGTTCATCTCTTTTTTAAACAAAGGACATCTTTTTTCTTTATTCTATAAAACAAGAAATAAAACTAATTAGAAATCAACCCTTAAACTCCGGTGTTCCTTTGTAACTCCATAGCTTCCACCGGTTCAGCACAACATAACATCAATTGCTTCGATAAAATTTATCGATCATACATTTCAGGATAACCAAGCGTAATCAAAAAAAGGAAGACAAAAAAAAAGACCAATAGAACGGAAAAATTTAATTATTTAAGGACATTTTTATAGACGTCGCCATCAACACCAAGACCCCGCTCACCATCCCACCATTTCCCCCACCGATGCAGAAGGATCAAATGCAATTAGCACAATGTTCAACTCAATTATCTGAGCTAAGCAATTGCTCGGCACACAGGACCGCCCTTGTCGTCTTCCTCACTATTTTACGACTTCAGACACAATGTAATAAGTGACTTTACCCGCCGCATCACATATACTCTTAAACAACCTCACATCCACACATATATATTTAAAAATAAGAAAAAAAAATTAAATTGCACAAAAATTTCTTATACCAGACAAATTAATAGCCATAAAACGGGCTTAACCCATCTGAAAGACAAGTAAAAGGGTGTATGTAGAATCTCAACCCCTAGAGGTGTCAGTGGGAAATAAAATACTACATACTCAGCCCCTCTCCCCATTTGTCGGTGGTGTATGTTTTTCTTCCTTTTGGAAGTTTGAGTTTTGAACGAAATCAATGTTGAATTTCGTTTCGGTTTTAATTAAGATCTCACTTGCAGTCAAGCGTCGTCGTCCTTGTCGTCCTCATCCAGCTCCAACTTCTCCTACTCCTCCTTCTTTTGTGAAGTGAGAACTTAATGTATGAAAGCTGAAAGCAAGTATTTTAGAATATGTCCTCTCAGCGTCAAATGTAAAAATTTATAAGACACAATCAGTAATGATGGGGAGCGGGGGGGGGTGAATTTATTCGTGCCTAAGATAACGAGGATCTCGAGGATGATTAGAAAGTTACAGAGGAGTACTTGATTAAGGCGGCATTCTTGTGTGTCACTCTTAGAATTATTTCATCGAACAAATACCATAACGCCTTTTATAAGGCGACGTCATATATCTGCCCAAATTACATGAATTTTCTTTTGAATGGAAAATCTTTTGAAGCCTTCGACTGGGAAAACAAGAAATCCTGTGACTTTTTGTTTGAGAGGAAAGTTTTATCTTATAGCAAAGGCTTTTCTTTTCGTTTCATTTTTTTTCTTCTTCTGTCAAACGCAATTGTCATCATCAAATCATCATAGTTTCTAAGGCAGAGACGAGAGACGACTTATGGAGAAAAGATGGAAAATGCAACAATACAATCGTCCTTCGGAAAATTTCATCTTGTGTGTCTCTCTTAAATTTGTGTGTGTAGTGCATATTGTCGCTTTATATGTGATTTTCTTTTCCCATTATCTATGCAAAGTAGAGCGTATGCAACTATAATGTTTATAAAGGATGGCAAACTAAGAGGGAGAAAAGAAAAAGAAAAAACCTGTTTTTGATGAAAAACACGAATTTGAGAAAGAAAAATGTTCCACATACGCCACCCGCTTTTCTAATCGCATGGTTTTATCAATGTATTATTGCATACTTTTAGGATGATCAATTGACAAATTTGAATTCATTCCCTTATTTCTTCTTTTTTAAGTGTTTTTTTTTAACAAACATAGATAATTTGTTCTACTAAAGATTAAGAAAATTGTTTTTAAGAAATAAAAATGACAAAACATTACATTTTTTTACGTGCGAGTAGTAGGGGAGGCGGCCATAGGAACACCTACCTCGTCGAGTCATTGGAAAATTCTGCCATAAATAGATGGCAAAATAAATAGAATGTACAAAACCGCTGGTCGGACAAACTTTTTCTTGTCCCTTTGGCGGTAAGATGGCCACTTCCAGTTGCATTTTTGGTTCTGGTTTACCTCATTAGGATGGAGTTAATAATCAAATGGGGTATCAAATGAAAGCTCCGACCATCTATATTACGAATCTGCTGCTCGGGCTAACTTAACATGGGCCAAACATGCGTTCGACCACTTTTTTCAAAAAAAAAAAATTACTGTACATTTCTTCAGATTTTTTTAAGTCAATATCAAATTTTTACTTGCGATATGTAGGTACTTTAATGCAAGTTATGCATTCGTGCAAAAAAAATATGAGATAACAATCAAACATGACATTACGATCATAGAGAAACATATTTGAGTTACTGGCAAAATTCTGTCCGTCTGTTTGTCTGTCTGTCTGTACGGATTTTTTTTGGACTGCAGCCTAAACGGTTGGGCCAATCCTCTTCAAATTTTTAACTTAAAGTATTTTGGCATTCTACAGAGGAGTTTTTTCAATTTTTTTCTTAGCTCAAAAATTAACGGTACATGTCATATAACCGTTATGTAAAAGCTTATTTTTCTCGAAAACGGCTACAAGAATTTTTATAAAAAAGAAATCAGTGTACTACTGAAGGTATGCATTATATTTTAGTGAAAAAAATATGTAATATGTTGGGCTAAAAACGGTACCTCCCATAGGACCGGTTTTTTTTCTTCGACTTTCTCGAAAACTAGGGATCCGATTATTATCAAAATTGATATTCAAGAAGATGTAGGTAGCCTAAGTAGTTTCGCATTAATTTTTTTTCGAAAACTTTTTTTTTTGTAATTTTAATAATTACAAAAAAAATGTTTTTTTTTTTTTTTTTTTTTTTTTGAAAAAAACATATTTTGAAAACGGATGGATGAATTTTATTTTTTATTTTAAGTGTACGTTATTTTTGTGCTTTAGGTTGTATTCCTGAATTATTTTTTTAAATTGTTTTATTTAAAAACTGCTCCTACGATTCTGAAAAAAATCACACTTTTTTACATTTCTCAAAGAAACAAAATGGCGTTTAAATTATTTCAATCAATACAATTTAACGTACTTTATTCTAACAATCTAAAGTCACAAAAATCGAATAAATGCTTTGATGTTCACTTTAATTTTCTTAAATTGTATTCTACAATGTGACCGCACATATGAGCAAGTACGTACGATCCAGTCGTGCAATTTATGTTTATACAAATTAATATTGAAAAAAGAAGTCGGAATAAGAAGAAAAGAAGAACAAGACGATGAAAAGAACAGAAAATATGTGAAGATTAAGAAGATTAAAACTAAAAAGAAGATCAAGAAAAAATAATACTAAGAAGGAGAAGGTAATGGAGGTGAAAAAATAAAAGAAGACGTAAATGAAGGAGCAAAAAACAGAAACAAAAAAAGATAAATAAAAACCAAAAAAAGTTATATAAAATTAAATTATTATTAAGAAGAAAGAAGAGTGAACATCGATAAAAGAGAGGGACACGAAAAAATAAAAAAAAAAACAGAGGGAGCCAAGGAAGAGAAATAAGAAAATGAAATGGGAAAGCAGGAAAAAGAGATAAAAGATCTAAGAAGAGGAAGAAGAGAAAGAAGAAAATAAACAGAGGAAGAAATTAAGGTGCACAAGTATATTAATGAAATTTGAATCATTATCTCTGGATATCTTTCTTTAGAAATAATTTTTTGTATTTAAAATAATTATAACATAAGCATAGTCTCATTTTTTGTCTTCCTTTACCACCCCAAAGACTTCCAAGGACGAACCAAGAACTCTTCAAGTAGACCAAGAAAAAAATTCACAACGTCAAAAAAAGTTCTGATACTTGTTTGGAAATTCTGTATGCAGCCGAGCAAGAACTAGCCGCGAGGACGAAGTGGTAGACACTTGGCGGAAATGAGTGCCACGTTTCTTCACCACGTTGTCGTTCGTACACTTTTTCTCTCTGCAGCTCCCCCTGGCATTGTCTTTAAATAATGACAAAAAAACGTACAATACAGTTACAGTTTCTTGATTTTCTTTTTTCTATTTTAAGTTTGAAAAGTAAAAAAAAAATTAATAACGTGGCGACTCAGAAAGGCTGGCTTAATGATAATACGGCTATTCAGAACAAATTCCTCCCCTCCCCCCCACTTAAAATGGTTACCGATGTCGGGGGATGAAGTTGACGGGTGTAATTGTTTTCTTTGCATGTTTTTCCGCATCCAACTTTTTTGTGTGCGGTGTCTCCTCGTTCGTTCTGTTTTTTTTTGTATTTTTTATTTATCCACCCCTCAAAATGGAAAAGGAAAAATCAGCCAGGTGTAAAAATTGTATACACTACGATTGACATAGACCCACCATTTGCCAACAGTGGAGTAGAGAGATATGCTCGCATAAAGAGGATAAAAAAACACACATACACACAAACAAAATAGAAACAAAAACAACAAACAGAAACGTGGAATAGCAGCAGGAGCAGAACCAGGACCAGGACCATCAACAACAACAACAACAACAAAATACAAACGAACACAAAAAACCCGACTGAATAGAAGAGATAATTAAAAATTACAGGTTTATCGTTTTATATAATTAAGGGATGATGTGATGGGAAAATATTTGATTTTCGACTTTAACCATTAGCGCTTAACTCCTCGGAGCTCTGTATCTATATATAGAATGTGGCATCCAGGAGGGCAAGTGGTGGTAATGGTGGATCCCAGAATGATGAGGTTTAAAAGATAAGGACTATAGTACTTTGGTTGGGCTCTGTTGGTTTTTTCATATAGTGGAATGAAATATAATTGAAAAGCTGTGGATTGAATTGTTTGGCTTTGTTTTTCTTCTTTTTTTTTGGTTTTCCAGGAAATGGGGGAATTCGTCGGTGAGGTCCTGCAGGACTGTGAATTCTCTATGGTGCTCTTAAATTGCCGATCCGAAAGTGCTGAGCAACCATATTAAGATAAAAGCTTTGAATAAACCAACAGTTTAATTACGAAAAAACTGTAAATGAGTGCAACACACTGCAAGGTCATTTGTAGTGAGTGCTTCGTTTGTCACACTGTTTTCTGAATCAAAAGGCATTTTCGGTCGACGTGGTATAAAAGTAGATGAAAAAGTAAATTCATTATTTATTAAATCATTTTGAAATGATTCGCGGTTGATTATAGGGTAAATAAGTTGTGTATTAAATTCTTGAAATAAAAACTTCTATAAATACATATTTTTTATAAGAATGGTTTATTTATTTGGTTATTAGCACAGATAAAATTCCAAAGAAAATGATATAATATGTATGTAGGTTAATGTTAAACGTTGCATATGACTTCTTTTATTACCTTTTCTAGATTAATACTAAGCTTTTGGCATTTTTGGCAAAGTTTGCCACTTTGAACTTAATAAATTAAGCAACTGAACCAATCGAATATTTTCTTGGAAATGCAATAAAAACAAATCTTTAAAAAAAAAATTCTTAAAGTAATAGCTAACATTTGCTTGGAAACTTTGTTACGAAAATTGTAATAACGATCCAATCGGGGCTTTAAATGGCTTACTTTTCGACAGCAAAACGTTCAGTTAAAACAATATCTTTTATTTAGAGATGTTCAAGAATGAAAAAAGTTAACAATAATTAAAGTTAAGTAACGATGATAACGCCAGTTTGGGACAAAAACTTCGTAATGTAATTTTCGAAAATTTCACTTTTAAAATAACAAAAAATCTCTTTTTATATATTTAACACATTGTTTTTAAGTTCAAATAACAATAATTTCACTTATTCCAAATATTCACATTTCAAATTATTGTTTATACTTCGCAGTTTTTATTTTATCTCAATTCAATCACTTTTTACCATCGCTTCTGGTGTTTACCAATCAATGCTTGAAAATTAACTGTGCTCTGAAGGCCACCTATTGGTGTATTTATACAAATTAACTGAGTTCTTGGAACTTCCGGTTTGGCAAACTCTCCACTGGTATAGTTTTCCATTGCATAGTTCTGGCACAATCTAAGCTTTCGGTAGTTTGTGCTTTCGTGTTCGAATTCGAATTTAGTCAAGACATAATGCAAATGTGTAGCATAATTTTAGGAGTTACAAAAATGCCAAAAATGGTTTATGAATACAATGTATCCTCCAAAAATCGTTATATTGGAAACAATATAAATAGTACTTATTAAAAAAAAACATATTTTTTTAAATGTCTGTTTGTATTTTTGTCTGTTTGTTACGGCTAAACTCGGGAACGGCTGCACTGATTTTGACGGGACTTTCACTGGCAGATTTCTGATCTACTAGGGAGTAACATAGGCTATTTAAGATACCCACTTGTTGGCGCTGGAGCCTTTTTTCGAAAAAAATTATTTATGGACCGATTTTGACGGGACTTTCACAGACAGGTAGCTGATATTGTAAGGAGTAATAAGACTGTTTTATGCACCCCTTGGTGCTGCTGGGATCGTTTCACAAGTAGATATCAAATTTTGTTGGAAGTAATTTTGATTTTTTATCGTTTTTTTTCGAAAATATATAGCCGAGCATCGCCGGGTGGGTAAGTAATATTATAAATAAATGTTTTGAATTTTCTTCAAATCAAATACTGTATTTTTCGAGATATCTTGCATTTTATTTAAGAAATCATTTGGTTGATCAGTTGGAATTAATAAAAGGTGGTTACTATAGAGAGCAACGTTCTTTCACAGACAGAGGCTTCATAGTCTGGGAAATAATTTAAGACTCTCATTGAAATCTTTGGTGTTAGTATGGAATAGTGTGAAGGATTTCACATCAGCTGTCTGGTGAAGATGTTTATTTCAATCAAACTCATAATTTTTCAAACATCATCTTTTTTGCATTGAGCAGAATGTTGACCATTATTACTTGGATAAACCTTAACTCTTTTATAGCTGGCCACCGAAAACACAATTTTCAAAAGCGAATTATTGCACACCTTCAGGAGTGTGAAAAAAGACTCTCAAATTCATATAAAGTGTGTTTCTATGGCTTTTTTATCCCTCTAGTATACAATAATTTTGGGATGAAAGATAACTTACGTTCTTTCCGGTATCCTAATAATGAGTGTTTTCAATTAACACGGGTAGACTTTGGCGGCCATAATTATTTTGTAAAATTCGTTGTTTATTATTAAGTTACTGATTCCAAATCACCATGGCAAGTTACACGCGATTGAGCAGTCTTTGTTGCCAAAATAAGTGAGCGCAGATTGCGCCCATTTTACAGTAGACGTGGTGGTGGCCAAGTTTGAGGAGACCGGTTTGGTTATCAATTAGCCAAGATTCGTGTTTCAAAGGTACACAAGATCGGCCGAGAACATTTCCGCTATCCGAGGCGGGGAACAAGAACTCGGCCTTCTGCAGACTTCAACTTGGCGCGTTTTGCGTCAAACGTACAAGATCCAAATGATCCAGGAACTCATATTGTATGACTTTAAACAACGCCGTTTGTTCAAAGACTTGGATTTGCAGCGTTTGAAAGAGGACACCAACCCACATGAGGTTCACCAGGTGCCAATGCGTCCTCAAAAAGTTACCGTTTCTGGTGGATTTTGGGCCACCGCCCATCGTCATTGATCCGAAATCTTTCCAAAACGACGTTGGCGAGCGTTGTAGAACGATGATACCTATTTTTTTGTGGCCTAAATTTAACCACATGGACCTAGACAACATTTGATTTCAACAGGATGGCGCTAAGTTCCACACAAGAGATTCCACGAAAAACCCTATATATGTCTAGTTGCCTCCTTACATATACGTAGTATAATGTCAGGTATACCATCGACTCTTCTTACCTTCATTGATTTGAATATGATTTGGAACACAAAGTCCGAAATGAAGAGCGAAATGAACCCGTTTTGTTCGGGGAAAGCGACATTTTCCAAGTTTCCAGTCTGAAGCAGCAGCTATGCAATTCTGTTTGTAAGGTAGAAAAACGCGGTTCCTTGGTCCTGATTTGGTCAATTCTTCTTATTTAACTTTAGACATTGGGTGGAAGGCTGTTTTTCTTCCACCTTTATACCTTACTCTTAAGGATCTCCGATCAAAAAATGTTGTTTCCAAAATGGAATTCTCTTAATCTTCTTCTGCAATTGGAAAAGATATTTCGTTCAGTGTCGTTTTCTGAACATGGAACATTGTCTACCAGTTCTTTTCAATTCTAGTAACACAAGCTAAAAGTAAGTTTTACTAAACTAAATCCAAGACTGAAATACTTCGAAATACTGTTCCAGTTTGTCTTTAACTGAAGATTATTATATAAAAGAAAATAATTTTGAAAACAAAACCGCCTACATTGATATAGTTTTGTCTGTTTTATTATTTTTTTAAAAATAAAGGAATGAAACCTTTATTCCTCCCAAAACAGACGAAATAATTAATAACATCTTTCAATCTGGCCCAACAAATTATTTTCTCAAGCAATACTCTTCCAAAAGGCATTTTCAAGATGGCCAACTTCTGCCCACAGTGCAGTTGATCCCTTTCACCTCAAACCAAAAAAAAAAATCCAAAAAATTCAATTGTTTTCCCTGTGGCCATATCCCTGTAGGTATTTTATCATCTTTGTTACAAATTACTTCCCAAAACAGACCTCTTCCCCTCACCGAATATTTTCATTGAAAAAGCTAAGTAAAAAAAAGACTTTCAGTAAAAAGCATTTTTCATAATGTGGTAAAACCTCCAGAGAAAAGATAATGAAAACTGGAAAAAATCCTTTATTTTTTAAAGAAACTTCTTCTTCCGTCGAAAATTTGTATCGCTTTAATTTTTTTTTGTATTCGTTTAAAAGCTCCAGTCTAAATCACTTAAATTCAATCCTTTTTCTCCCAAGTGGTTGTCATAATACAAGGATGACAAGATTTCCTTGATGTAAAACACTGGAAAAGATAGATTGTGAAAAGAGGAACCCTTCCTTGAGCAGTTGGTATTTTTTTTAGTCAGGCAGTCAGTACTTAGGTCGCCGGATGAACTAATAAAATTAATTTCAACGGAGGGAAATTTAATTTTCCGCGTATTAATTTATGGGAAATTGGAAAATATTGATCCGGACTTGCTACATGGCAAGGAATTGAAATTCCGAGTCTGAAAAAGCTTAGACAATTAATGAACATCTTTAACTTTAATTTGGGGTTGTTTTGGTAAATAATTAAAAATTGACGATTTTTTTGTTGTCTATTTTTAGGAGTTCTAAAAATGAAAGAATTCTTTGTTGAAATCAGGGATTTTTTTTAATGAAACAGCAAAAAATCGCCATTTTGCAATCTAAAAGTAAAGAAATTATTTTTGTTGTCATTCGTTGGCCTTTTGACATTTTGCATAATTATTGTCTATTCGCCTTTCTCCCCTTCCGGGGCAGAAGCATCAACAACCTGCTAAAATAATGACAACACACCAAAACCTCGAACGGAAATCCTCTGATCTCTGCCATTACCATGGTCCTTTAACATCAACCGCACAGCGTGGCTTATAATTAGTCATTTGAAGTTATATACGACAATGTAAAGGTAAGAATGTCCTTCAATTTGGTCCTTGTTTTTTTTTTTTGTTGGCCTCATCCCCCTAACCGACTCATTAATCGCCAACATCTGTTTCACTCATTATTATTTTTTCCTTGTTGACCTTTGTATTATTCATTTTTTTTTTGGTCCGCCCGCGCGGCATAGTCCTATGCCAATGTCCTGCGAAAATAATGGAAAATGACCAACAATGTCATCTTTTATGACACAAAACGACAGCACAAAGAGAGAGCGAGTTCCCTTAAATAATTACACGCAAAGTGACATTTGTGTGTGAGGTCGCATAAATAAAATATCCTGCGAGCCGTTTTTTTATTATTTTAATTAAAAATGTACACAACACTGGGGAAATAAAATAAATACGTTTAAAAAAATGTAACTGTTACTGGTTGGTTACTTTAAAAATTCCTTTACTGGTGGAATTTCTGTAGATTTCATACTCCTCTCTAGGTTCGGACCGGAAATCTGTTCGTGACTCTGGACAAGTTCGCGTAATTTATCACTTTGACGGGTGGGTGATGGTAGTAAGGATGTTGGAATTGGAAGGCGAGATATTGGTGAAAGAACACATTCCAATATGCTTAAGAGGGTCACAGAACAGCCAGCAGTGTCCTGGATGGTGAAGTGCATTTTTTCTACGTCTCTTGCCAGAGGTTTCATTGCTATCTACTCATCAATTATGCAGGGATGCTGGTGAATGGCCAGCCAGCCAGTCACAGTTTTCATTGTTATTCGGGTAAATCGCGGACGCACGAAAAAAACCGGACAAATAAAATGCATGGTGCTATACCAAAATCGAAGATAAAGGAGCGGATAAAGGAGTTCCTTGAAGGAAGAGACTTTGACTTTCTTTCGCCGTCGTCGAAGTCATCGGTCGGCGGGATGGAACAAAATGGGATTTATTCAACTATTTGTTGAAAGTATAATAAATCTTTTTGCTACAAATCTCGGAAGGAGATGCAGATATTGGCGTTTTATGTCATTCAATTTGAGATGGTTTAAGCAAGGGATGGAAGAGGCGTTCATATATTTTTTTGTATTTCGATTGCTTTGTTTGTCCAAAATTAGAGAATTGAATTGCAGGACTTCTTGATCGTTTGAGGGTGTACTTTGAGTTGAAAATGTTTATTTTTGCCTTGGGGTGTAAATTTCAATTGCGCCCTAGAGTATGTAAACTATATAAATTAATCGTTATTTAACGAATCTGAACATTTTAATAATAAAATAAATGTGCATGTTTGGATGTTTGTTCCGCCATCATGCCTCAACGACTTAACGGATTTGAATGAAATTTGGTAGGTAATATGGATGAGGTGCTGGATTGAAAAATAGGCTACTTTTTTCTGCAGCTGAAATGAAGATGCTTCGGATGACAGCAGAAGTAACAATATGTGATAGAATAAAAGGTATCAAAATTCAAGGAAGTCTCTTGAATCAACAAAATCCAATGACACCTGCAATTAGTTCAAATCATACATGGAACAATCCAAAACCGGAAGGCTTGTTGAACCAAGTGAACCACAAAAATGGAGCCTTGGGGTCAAGCAGAAAGGGGGAGAAATGTGGTTCTAGTCGAGATCATAACAATAGTTAGTTAAAGAAATAGAAAAAGAAGAAAAAGAAGAAGTAGAAGAAGGAGAAGAAGAAAACTAGGAAAATAAAGAAGAAGAAGAAGAAAAGAAGAAGAAAATGAAGGAGAAGGAGAACAAGAAGACAAAATAGAAGAAGACTCTGGCGCATTAATCAGACTGGAATTGACCAATGGCATGGTTTATGTTGGCTCCGAGTTTGAGGACCTCTGAAGTTTGTGGCTTATTCGCATAGACCTGTAACTTCAGACAACCCCACAAGAAAAAGTCTATAGGGACCAAATTACACGGCCTCGGTAGCCAGTTCACATCACCTCTACGAGAGATAACAATGTACTCGAATCGATCATGCATAATTTTCAATATCGCGTGAGCTGTGTGGCACGTAGCGCCGCGCCGTCCTATTGAAACTAAATGCCGTTTGTTTATCATATCACCCAATTCAGAACAAAAGAAGTTGGTAATCATAGAACATCAGTGCTCTCCGTTGACGGTGATAGTGGTGTCGTATACTTTCAGTTCCTGGGTCGGCTCAATTTTGTACGGGTGCAGGCCCAAATCACGACG
Source organism: Platycheirus rosarum (assembly GCA_963971375.1). Classification (NCBI taxonomy): domain Eukaryota; kingdom Metazoa; phylum Arthropoda; class Insecta; order Diptera; family Syrphidae; genus Platycheirus; species Platycheirus rosarum. The sequence goes on along the minus strand of OZ020510.1, from coordinate 34,566,735 downwards.
CGAAATTCACCAAGTTGTGCGAAAAAGATTACCTCGGATTCTCCTGCGCTCTCTCACGGACAGTAGAACTTGCGTTTCGTCGATTTACGGGTGTTGGTTGATCGCTTATTAAAGCAGTGGACTCATATTTATTCACTACATTGTGGTTAGACCTGTCGGTAGCATGATTTAGGAGGCCTGTAAAATCGGCGAAGAGTGCCCAGGATACCCACTTTGATAAAACAATTTAATCATATTTGTTGTTGAACACTATCAGTTCGGAACTTCCTATTGGAAGACCTCAAGCATTAAAATTGAAAAAATAATACAGAATTTAAAAAAAATAACAGAAAAGGTGCATACTTTCAGGTGATCAAATTTTTAAAACCTATATTACAAACCAGTTTTCAAAACTTGACTATTGAGGCATACCGTAGTCCGAATAATTAAAATCGTCTTTGTGCAATTAAAATTGTTTCTCTGAAGCTTACCATTTTTGTTTATCGTCATACGAATAATCCCAAATAAAGCTTGGTGCTTAATAAAAGCCAAATAGTCTGAAAAAATCTCTTTTTTCGTCTTCGTATCGATGAAATTACAATTAAATCCTTGAAAACAATGTATGTTCATTGATTCCTTCAAAATCAAATGTTTTTCCATCAGAACATTCACAACCTACAAAGGGCTTAAGGCATGCATTTGAAAAAAAAACCGATCCAAATTTCATCGTTTTCGTCATCTCGTCATACATACCACCCCATCCCTCACCTTTCAAAAAAAAAAAAACAAAAAACACTTAACAGTCAGAGTGCCTAATGGGTGGTGCTGGATGGTTCTTCTCGGAATGGCAAGGAAATGCATGCAGGAATTATATTACATTCACAGAGCCTATACCGTATAAGCATTATATCCTCACTTTTACCCGCTCCTTAGGGAACATATCCCCATCCATTCATATAGATACCCAAAAGAGGAACTCCAACTATACATGAGAGGCTAGTGGTACATCTCTTGAGAGAAATGATTCGCTTTTTTCTGGAATTGTTTTTGCCATCCCCTCAGGATAGTGGGTGGATTGGATGTTGCTCTGTGGCACTATACTCCTCTCCATAACCAAACCATATATCTATCCATAGATACAGCTAGAAGGCAGAAGGACTGTACTTTTATTCAATGTGTATATGCACACATAAAATGTAGAGGTGTCTCTCTACCCGTGTGTACTCGTGTATTTGTTTTGAGTGCAATGCCTTCCAGAAATGTGTCTATACATTTCTACCGTTAGGGTGTGGCTGTGGCGCGCGAGAAATTAAAGCTCTCCATACATTAAAACACCAGTACCATCATCGACATCAACCACCCCCTGCCTAAACAGTATGTGAGCCCTTTTGACCCAAATTTGTGATTATTTGCCACACACAGTGCAGAGTACAATGGCAGCAAAAACCAGGAAAAAATTGCACCTCTTTGATAGACAAAAGGACACAAGCAATATGCCTCAGCCTCTTGAAAATCAGTAGCAGTATCTTTTATAAATCCTATCTGTCAGTTTGAAGTAGTTTATTGTCTTGCAATAGGTATTTGTCTATACAGATGTATGCTGCAGCACTGCATCATCACTGGTCCTTGAGGTGTATATGCTGTGCAGAGTGAGGGCTTACAAAGATTTGTTGCATCTATATATGTATATGGTTGTGCTAAATAAATGCCTCTGGATCTGGACATACAAGAGTGCAGCACCTTTGCGATGATAGGTAGTCCTTTTTTCTCAAGTTGTTGTTGTTGTATCTGTTGCATTCGTTTATTGCCCTCGAAACTCACTCATTCTACTATAATACCCAGGCAAACCACTCAACTCTCAATAGTGATTGTTCTGTTTTGCCAGTTTTGTCTGCCTTCGACTTGAACTCGAATTATTTCATCCCCCCCTCTTTATTCATACGCAGCTATACAGACAGTGGCAGACCAGGAGCTAAAGGGTTGAGTCTTGAGATGCATTATGAGAGAGATCCACTTGTATATTGCAGCAGGATATTCTGGAGGAGCGAAAATGGAATAATACACCCTCTGGGGGAATTGTTAGCTAAAAGCTACTCTAGATGGTTCGTACTGTTCACCCACGTTTGGAAGATACAAAATAAAAACGGCTGCTTTAATATGTCAAGTGAGAGTTTTTTGTTGAGAGCCTTATTTTCCATATATAATCATGAGTTATGAGGGCTCGTGAGGCATGAGCCTGAAGGATGGGAACGTTTAAGGTTTTAGATGGATTTTCACGTGTTTCAAGATGTAGATCTTTTTCTATAGCCTTTAGGTCTTAAGTTTCAGATATTGGAAAGGGAGACTGCTTTAAGATCCTGAAGGCTTGTCTATTTTCAAATAAATCGTGGAATTTGGGGATGGTGATAGTTTTAAGGTAAGAGATAAGAAGATTATGCTAATAAGAACCTTGTTAAGAGATAAATGTGAATTAAAGATAATTCCTCCCAACAACAAGACACTTACTCTGGTAGAATGTAAATGAAACAAGACGATAGAAAGTAATGATGGCAATTGTTTTTAACTACAACAAGGGTTTCAAGAACCTTAAATATTATAAACATGGAGCAGGAAAATAGGGACAGATTAAGAAATTTTAATCCGTGGCTTTGTTGCGTTACATGTGCGCCAGAGGCAATGCAACAGCAATAAAAATCAATTAAAATTATTCGAGGTATACTTATAGGCGTTTGAGTTGCGTTAAGAGAGTCCGTTGATTTAAATAATGTAATGAGTTACTACAGTTTTGCTTTCCCTCGATAACAGTATTTTTAGGATACAAGTTAACCTAAGTACCTTTCTATAACTCTTGCAGTATGTGTAAGGAAATAAGAAAATTTATTTCGTCATAATCTATTGAGTAGGTAAGGCGTGAAAGCATTACAAACAAACGCATATTCGCATTTGTAATGGAAGTAAGAAAAGCAAAACCAAAGCAATGTTAAATAAATACATTGGTTCAGCTAAAAAACGAATTTCCTCAAATACCTGAGAAAATGAAAATCTACAAGTTGAGGTGAAAGTAAACACCGGATGTTGTTTTACTGTAAATTTTTGACGTGTTAACGTCTTATAAATCGATGACACGCAAATATAAATAAGCAAAATATGTGGTTTGTGTATTGAATACTTTTTATAACAAATGAAAGAGGATTTGATAAATGTACACGAGACTTTATACGTATTCCAACAGATGGCATTGTATTTTATATTTATTGTATTTAATGCGACATATATATTTTTTGCTGAAATCTATACACATAAATAAAAATGAAGTGTCTGTTTTAATATCAAAATAACAGCTTTACAAAAACACAATTTTTAAATTTTTTGTCTGTTTTTCTGTCTATCTGTCTGTCTGTCTGTCTGTCTTTTTGTCTGTTTGTTCCGGCTAATCTCGGGAACGGCTGCTCCGATTTCGACTGGACTTTCACTGGCATTATTGATGTTTAAGAAAGTAACTTAGGCTATTTAAATTACAAACTAGGTGGCGCTGGGGTCAAAAATTCTTATTTATGGACCGATTTTGACGGCACTTTCCCAGACAGATAGCTGATATTGTAAGGATTAAGTAAGGTTATTTTAATTACCGCTAGGTGGCGCTGGAGTTGAGAGCTGCCTCGAATTTGACGGGAATTTTACAGGTAGTTAGCTGATGTTTTAAGGAGTACCCAAGGCTATTTAAATCACTCCTTGCTACCGCTGAGGTCGTTTCACAAGCAAACAGCTAAATTTGTAAGAAGTAACTAAAGCTATTTTGGTAACTAGGTGGCACCTCGCCCGGGGTCGTTTTTTGAAAATGCATGGTATACCCGAGAAACGCCGGGTGGGATTGGTACTAGGTTGTTGGTACAATAGTATTTTGACGTTACCAAGTAAAACTATCGTCCGTAAACCGACTTTCCAGACAACCAATTTTTTTTTAGGAATATTTTGCTTAAAATTTTAGATTATTTATAATGAATGAATTAACATATTTTCCATCAAGTCGAGGAATTGCTAAAATGTTTGATGGCCACACAAGTTCGCTTTATCGTATTTTCCCTTATATGGGTCAGGACTTCCGGCGATAGGTTCGAGAATTCTTCTCGGACGTTCTCTTAAAGAGCTTCAAGATTTTGAAGATTCTTTACATAAACCCGGGACTTCAACTAATATTATATTATATAGAATCTATAGTACTATCAAGATGGATGCTTCACCTATCGCCATCTAGTTTCGCTAAATCGCTATTTCTCAGTGTAGACTTTTAGTCGGGGAGATGAATGCAACACATAGGCAACGTTAGAAAATGACAGAACGGGAAAGATGTATATAAAGTGTTAGCAGTCAGGGGGAAGCAAATCATGAAGACTTTTTCGTATTATTTCTTTGTCATTTTCTTATAATGAGAGGAAGATAGAAATTTAGACAGGGGTGTGAAGAGTTTTCATTTCTGCCTTGAAAACACACTGTTTCTGGGTGGAATTCTTATAGATACGGCAACAGGATGAAATTTACCATTTTAACGATTTTTGCTGAAATTTGTTTATTTCTTACAATTTTGAATGGTTACCATGTTTGATTATTATTTCAATTTCTTTTAGTGTGCAAAATATTAATTTGAGTTGTACCTACCTAGTTACTTATTTTACAAATAAAACACATTGTTTGCATATGTTTGTAACTATGTTTTTGCTTTAGAGTATATTCACTTATCACGTCAAAAAATCTAATACTAAATATACTACTAACTACTAAATATAGTACAAAATATATTACTAACTACAAAATATAGTACTAAATATGTTACTAAGTACTAAATATAGTACTAAATATAATACCGAAACGACGATATTACTAAATTCTAGTACTAAGTATTAAAAATCTAGTACGAAATATACTATTGTACCGACAACATAGTACCAATCGTCACCAGTTTTACATTTAACCAGCGTTCGAAATTGAACAATTAAACATTAAAACTTTAACAGTCAAATCCGAATATGGCAACATTGGTAATTGATTTCGGTATAAAAAATACATCTTGGTTTGTTTACGAAAAATCAAATGGAAATCCATTAATTTTTGTTTCCCTTACTCTGCCATACCATATGGTATAGTGTCACTTTTTGAACCTTTCAGTCGTACTTATTATTCATTATTCCTGCAAATGCTTGTAATCATTCTAACCCATACGTTTCTGAAAATATAACATACAACCTACTCTTTCATAACTATATTTCTTTCTACTCTCCAAAACCCATACAAATGCATATTAAGAACTACTGCAGCGGTATTACAGCAGTATCTCGCTAAACTAGAAGCTGCCTCATGATAGTACTATAGTTTTTTATACAATGCTAATATCACAAAAAAAAGGCTGAAGCAGTCAATTCAGCTAATCTGGCTAGTGCAAATCACCAAAGCGAGAAACGAGGTGGTAATGCTGCCTTCAGAATAAAGGTTATGTCACATACAGCGTGCACCGTTGCTGTTGGAACTGCATGTCCGTCAGTCCCAATTTGAAGTTTAAGATGTCATTCGACGCAGAATTCAACCGGACGTACCGTTTTCGAGTTAAAGCTTTTTTTGCTGCCGTCCGGATCTGAATATTTTCAAAATCGCTCATCCCATACAAAATTTCATTACGAATAAAGTTGTAGCAACTTTTATTTCCTACCCATAATTCCGAAAAACTAAAAGAAGGTAAAATGGGATTTTTGAAGAATTGAGACAAACACATATGTTGAAGTTAAAAATTAATAAAAAATATCAAACTTGTTTAAATTATATTTAATGTTTGTCTAATTGAAATAACATTTAAAAAATAAAATAAATAAATTTTAAAAAAATTCGGCGGGAATTAATTCCCGACGATTTCCCCTTTTAGCTACGGTCTGTTCAAAATTTTGATCGAATTAAATGTGTTGATCAATTTATCTGTCCGCTAAATTTGTACAGTAAACTGGGAAAAAAAATATGAAAGCTGTGTACAACTCGGCTAAAATCTTTGAAGAATGTTCATGGAAGCTATATTTTAGCGTGAGCCTAGCACGCAGGGCTTAAGGCTCAAATTGCCTAATCGAATGCAACTGGATGAAGCACGACAACAGTTAGAAGAAATTGAAAAATAGGATTTTTTTAGTGCAGCAGTAGATTGAAAATTAGGTAATTTCTTTTCGCTTAAAATTCTAAGGAGACACGATGGTTCACCTAGCTGGAAATAGGAGATTAAGAAATAACTATCCAACCTGAGAATTGTACCCTCATTGCTAGAGGTACAGAAAAAGACAAATGCTTTCTTTCATCCTGTAAAGTTACTCATTCCTTGGGGATAGAAATATATTGATAGGCTCCAGAAGGCATGAATGAAGTTAACTTCTTGTGAATGAAATTATTATTCGTCTTGGTGATATTGTTAGCGGATTACGGAAGGCTTGATGCAGCCTCTGTAGGAAAACTGAATGTTGTTTTAAATACAGCCGTAAGATATGTTTTTAGGACACGTCAATTAGACCATGAATCACATCAGACACTGCATTTAATATCATAAGTTGCTTCTTCGAGGCATGTCTATTTTATACTCTATCGACAGCACAGGTGCTAGTAGTCATACAAACAAGCACGAACAACAAAAAAAAACGTTGGTTGAAAGGGAAAAAGCGTACCTCCCATAAACCAGTTTTGCATTAAAAAGAATAATATTTATCATTTAAGAGTTCATTTTCATCAGTCTTCAAACTCATCTGATAAAGATCGGTTGCTCACTAGAGATTAAAATTAAAAGTAAATAAAGTTTCTTATAATTTTTATGAAAGTCAACGGCTTTGGCTTAGTATTCAGATGAGGGATTGTCCGAACGAAAACCAACAGCGTGCTGTTGACATGTGTTTTCTGTTTTCTGTTTTCCGTTCTCTCTCTTTAGTCTGTTATGTTCTGTATGAATGTCTTCTTTTATGTCTTTTATTGCCTGGGCAGATACCAGTAGGCAGTACTCGTATATGTGTTGTCAACTTGGTAGATTTATCTAGGGAGTAGTAATTATTTATCAAAATAAACCCCCAGATTTTTATTTTCAAATTAATTTAATTTCAAATAAAAGCACCTCCACACAACTATATAATTTGTTATCAAACCATTTGAAGAAATTATACGAATATGCTGTTTCAATTCAATTGTAGCATAGAGACGCGTGCAACACCTTTCCTATATTTTTACTTTCGATGTCTTTAACAAATAATATTTGAAAATGTTAATTAAATTTAATAAAAAGAACCTCTTTTGCGGCTGGTTCAACTATATTTTTTTATTAACTTTGTTAAAAACTTTATAACTTTATAAAAAAAAATAAAACTTTTAAAAACAAAAGATAAAAGATCCTTTTCGTTATCTTTAGATACTTCTCACTTAAAACTTTCAGATACCATAAACCCTTTAAAGATGAAAAAAAAAACTTTTTCCCAAACAAGATTCTATTTAAATCCATAACAAACCCAAATGTCCACAAAAAAAATCACACCTTACCAAAACACAAAATCAGGATAAGCCCAGACTAAAAGGACTCTTAGGAAATCCACAAAAAAACCTCCGCCCTGACACAAATTTAAAAGCACATTCCTTGTTCCACCGAGAAGGTTAAATTATTGAACAAAGGCACATCCTGTTCCACCTTTCATTTCTCGCACAATAACCTCTAACTCTGGTCGGGTTGCTATGCCTCCAAGTTTTCCCTTTACATCCTCTCTCGCCGTTGAAGCCGAATCCCGTCAAGCAGGGGACAAACACACAAAAGCTCGACTAATTATGGCACACAAAAGCGTGGAAGAACACGCGGCAATGCACATAATTTTGCAAGGACCAAATGAAAATAATTACAAAATAAACTGGCACTAAACTTGACTCTAATTATACTCGGGCACAGCAATACGACTCTGCTCTTCTTCGAGGAGGGTATCAACGAAAGAAATGCAAAACTATATAGTTAAGGCCAGGACGATTGAAGTTGGCAAAAATGCAAAAAAGACTCGCTCTATATGAAAAAAAACCAAAGGAGATTCTTCTCCGTTTGATAGAGAACCAGGATTTCTTCCTTTTTTCATTCAGTAATTTCGTTTATTTCGACACCAGGCACTCGCCGCGCAATCTGTGATGAATTCCTGTGTGATTTTTAACATTTCACCATTTTACTACTTTGCACTTTGGCCATTTTTATTTCTGCAAAATTCATTGTCTCCAGCACACTTTGCACGATGATGGAAAGGACGAAGGAGTGGCATGAAAAAATAAGTGAAGAAATAAATAACGTGAAAAAAGGATTCTTTTATTTAATTCAAATCTTTCCACAACCCTCATCATCATGCTAGCTGTCATGTTCAACTTGAAACAGGGCATCCATCTACTTTGCCTTCTTTGTACCACGTCGAGTCGTCTTGGGCCAAAAGCTGCTGGTACTGGTACAGACGAAGCTTCTGCTGCTGCTGCTGCTGGTGGCAAAAGCAAAAGATGAATGCATAAATCGCCACAGGACTTTAATAATGACTTCTCTTTTTCTCTGCTGTGCTTTGCCATATAATATCCTATCTATACACACAGTATCCTGCAGAGGGTGATGCTAAGAGCTAAGTAATAAAATTAATTGAGATACTTTACATTTGTGAAGTGTTCGTTTAGTGCCAGCTTTGAAATATACATTCCCAGTCAAGCTAGCAAATCTGCGAGAATATATACAAAATGACCGACGATGTGGCGGTGGAAAGAGAGAGAAAGGTGTTTTTTATCAGATGCTCTAAATAAGTGCAAAAAAAATGGAGTTATTTCAAGCAAAAAGGATCTTGCTGAGAGCAGGGAAAAATGTTAAATTATAAAAAAAAAATTGTTAAAATCAGGCTAAGTGCCCGCGATGTACTCATGCATGTGCCACAAGCAGGAGTGACGGTACCACTTAACTAATTATTGTACCTCAGGGTTATTATTATCTTTGAATGGTGTGGTGGGTGATAAGTCCATCGGATTTTACTGGAGGTTTTAATGGGATTTGAGTGTTTCTTGTTGTTTTTTAGTTTTCATAATTTTGTCACTTTTTAGTGATGACGCAACCATTTCGTATCACTGATTTTTATAAAACTCGTTTTTTTTCGAGCCTCCCTGCGGATGAAAGTTTTCCAATCTTTCAAAAACAAAGTTTTGATCATTTCATATAATCGTAAGTATCTATATGTAAATGTATATTAACCATCTACCGCATACGCAGCCAAATATATGGCTTTTTATATGTATATCTCTTCTTTTTCCTGATCTGCACACAAAAATTATCAAAACAAAACACGATCGTCTTCTATGCATTTCTCTTAATACATAACGGTACTTTTTGTACACGCGCCACAAACAAGAAGAGTGATATTCATGTTTATGTTTGCAGGTTAGTCGTTCGCTGGTTGTCATTGAACGAGAAAGTGTGAAAAATGTTCTCATTTAAAAAATAATAACTTTGGTGTTAAATGAGTTAAGTTATAAAAAAAAAAATTCTGATTGTGTGTCCAATTCTGTTTGCAGCGAATACATTTATGTATATTAAAAAGAAATTATTATTTTGATGGTTATAGAGGTTAAAGTGCGCAAGATATTTGGCTACGTAGCTATGCAGAAATTTTTTAAAAATCTTCGCATTTGTTCAGTGTTTTCTTGTGATGCGAGTGTTTTTTTTACCTAGTCTTGCCATAAGTTTTGTTACACAATTTTCAAACTAGTAACATGGAGTGGGGCGTTAAAGAGAGTAGCGTCGCGGTAATAACGTGTAATGGAGCCGGCTTTGTGTTCAACCAAATATTCACCAATAGGCTGGTTTCTACGGGGGTACTTCTTTAGGGCGGTAGCAGGGTGATGGCACGCTTGTCGTTGCACGGATGCACGTCTAGGCAATTTATTGAGTTGCTAAAACCTCTCGGTATATCAAGAATATTCGTTTATCGGGCAAAAGGTCTGAAGTAGATGACAAGTCAAAAAGTGGTCGCCTGCGCGTCGTCCGTATGAGTGCGGTAGTAAAGGCAGTGCGTTAACGCATTCAGAGAAATCCCCTTAGGAAGCAGAAGATCATGTCCAAGGAATTGGATATATCAACCAGATCGATGTGTAGGCTGATTAGGGATGATCTGCACATAAAAATAAAAGCCTATCGTCGGAAGAAGTTTTGTTTACGGATGAGAACATTTTTAGTATGGAAGAAGTTTTCAGCAGTTTTCAAAATTTATGACACTTTGTCTAAGGAAGCGAAGAAATTTGCTCCAAGGGTTCAATGTGGCCATCGTCCCGCTTCCGTAATGGATTGGTGGAGGATCTCTCACCATGGTGTAACATGCCTCAATTTCTGTAAAAAAGGCGTAAAAACTGGTTCAAAGGCTTACCAAAAAGATGTGTTAGAGAGTGTCGTAAAGGGCTTGAACAATACCCTTTTCAATGAAGTTTTTTTTATTAATACGTTAAAAGCTAACGTTAATATTACAACATTTATAATTTATATACCTACTTTAATATACTTAAATATCTAAATTCTAAGTTAATTGAATACAAAGTTTCAATGCCTTTGAAAAAAGAAATTATATTTAAAGCCTTCGGATTTAAAGTTGTCATTTGAACAAAAAAAAAAGGTAAAAGAATTTATTAAAAGTTTTGATTAATTGATTAAGAGGACTGTTCTCGCCATAATTTGATCAGCTGAATATTGTGTAAAGAGGAAAATTTCTTCTTAAACTTGTTCGACTCAAATTGAAATATATTCGACTTAGAGCTGTTTGTGATGAAATAGATCCATTCATTATTTTAGTTTTTAAGCAGAACTGCAAATATTCTCTATGAACAACAAGAGATGGGAGGTTTATCAGTTGTAGTCTTTGAATGTATGGAGGTAACATAATTCTTTCAGACCAAGGAAGAAAACGAAGAGAAAATCTGAACATAGATGGATCTTCCAACAGGACTCTGCTCCAGCGCACAAAGCCAAAATCACGCAGGAATGGCTCAGGGTCAATATTACTGGCTTTATAGCAGCAAAAGATTGGCCGTCGGTGAGTCCAGATCTGAATGCATTGGACTATGGTTTGTGATTAGAATTGGAGAACATGGTCTGCAAGAAACCCAAGGAAATTTGGGTTTCCTTAGAACAGCATTAAACAGGGCAGTATCCACGATCTCGATTGAAAGAAAGATAAAAGGCCTAGAGACACCATCGGATTTTTTTTAATTTGTTTTTACTGATATCTTGTTGACCTTCATTCATAGATGAATTGAATAAAAAAAGTTCTCCGTGATAATATAAAAACGCCGATAAATATCATAAGGAATGCAATGGAACATTTCATTGAGATTACATGTCTTGTTGACAATTTCCTTCTTCAAGGCATTACTGGAACAAGATTCTAGGACAACCGATTATATTCGAAACGATGACCTACAACAAGTGGAAAGCAACCAAAAGCTGCGTAGATTTCAATGACAACAAAAATTACAAAGCATTTGGATCAGAAGGAAATGATTCTTTATACTAGGATCACTTTTGGATAAAATGAGATTATGTTTGCTGTTGATTTGATTCCAAAAAAGAGTTTCTCCACGTAGACGGACAAATCATACCGACTAAGTGCCGTCATAATTTGAAGCAATTCAACAAAGCTAAGCCACATAAATGGGGCTATAAAAATCAAATTCTAACCAGAATTTCCGGATTAAGTTATGGTTTTGATTTATTTGCCGGAAAACAAAGAAATAAATTTTCTGAAGGACCACCAGATCTGGGAGTCATGGGTAACGTTGCCATAAGATTAACATCAACGGGGAAACAAAGTTAATAAAAAGATTAACTTGGAGGTATTTTGTTTAAAAGTGGGCTTTTACCACTAGGAACTGTAAGACTCAATGGAGTATCAACTCAACTCCAGATGAACTGATGAAGCAAGGACGTGGAAGTATGATAGAAAAAAAAATGGCAACTATGATGGAGTTCAATTGAGTTTGGTGTCGTGGACTGACAACAAAATAGTTATCCCACTATCATCCTATTTTGGAATTAATTCACAAGTAAAGAAGCGACGTTACTCTTTAAGGAATAAGCAGAATAACACCATTCCTGATCCACAAGCTGTTGAAGAATATAACAAATATATGGGTTGTGTCGACTTACTTGATTCGATACAGGAGTTATAGCGATTGCGATAGAAAAATAGTATAAGCGAATGCAGGAATTCTTTGCGTCGTCATCGTGATTTTCATTTACCTTCGTTTGACTTTAAACTTAAAATTTCCAAGGACTTATGCAAAACAGAAGTGTAAACTTTTAAGACTTTGCCAACCCTGTAATGGACATAGAATTTCTACTACAACACCCACTGATAAAGTTAAGACATCCTTTAAAGATCCAAAAAAGACATGTTAAGTGTATTTTGAAAACCAACAAGCAACCACGTAGGAGACAACACTGTCCCGGATATTCTCAGGAACACTTTTTTCAATTTCAATGCAGAGTCCAATCATGAAGCACCAACATGGATCAGATAAAACAAGAAAACAAGAAACAAACTGGATTATTTGCATTCGAAAACAAAATAAAAAAAAATACTATCCTGACACCAATACCTGTAATATTGGAAGTTTTCAAAAGGTTAAAAAACCAAAAACATTTAGTCCAAACATCCGTTCCACATTCATATGTAACACCAAAAAACAAAATCCCATTAAACCAAGCAATAACATTCGAGTACTGTATATTTAAACAAATTAAATTGAAAACTAAAGGTACATATAGAGAGACAAATAGTTCAAAGACCTTTTCCCGCATAGCAGCAGAGGTAAAATGCAAATACATTTGTGAATTTCTACTGATATTATCTGTTCCACTGTATTTACCTTTCCTTCACTATTTCAATAATGAAATTCCACAGAAAAAAGGCACCCATTTGAATATGATGAGAGAAGATGTTCCTTGGCAAATGTAGTTACAACAAAAAGAAAAAAAACTTATAAAAAGGATATCTCAAGTGGAAACCATGAGATTGTGTTTTCCAGAAATCAAAAATCCATATTCCTTTTCTCTGTGTGATTTTCTGATAGAAAAGGAAGCAGCGCAAGCATCCCACCCACTTCCATATCATTTCTCAAAAGATAGTAATATGCTCAGTGCAGATTCAAAGGATTCACAAGGATGAAGAACATGCCCCAGTACAATATGCGTTAGAAACAATATAATATTTGCCGGATGTTTTGAATATTTCCAAGCAGCACATATAAAGACATAGTTCACTGAGCTATCATAATAAAATTATCCTGATTCAAATGAATGCATTTTAAGGAAGAAAAAAAACATCCGTATTCCTTCCTATAATATTCTTTTATTTCTATTTCGACTTTTTTTTGTCATCGTTGTCGTCCATTAACTGATTGCCAGGCGGTGCTCCGGCCACCCACCCGCAAGGATATAATTGCTGTGCGAATGAATTCAAAGTTTATGCCTCCCTTCTCCCCGTGAATGTACTCTATTACTTCAGTGAAATGCAACTAATTCCATCACAAGTCTCCTTGAAAATGTACAAAACAAAAAAAGTTTCCACTTCGTCGTTCCAGCAAGGACCCCACAAAGGGAACTTACAGAAGTGGAAAGGATAACAACGGGGCGAATTCAAAACGACAAATTTCCAGAAAATTGTTCGCGAAACAAAGCTTGGACGAACTCGAAACTATATCAAACATCAGGACGATATTTCGTTAGGAATACAAAAAAAAAAGAAAGAAAACCGAACCGAACAATTTAGAGAGCGGTAAGGTCCTTGTTCACCCCCACCACACTCCTTTTTGGCTTGTGTCAAAGCAAAACAAGAGGATTTAACCAAGGCTCTCCTAATTATCGGATTTTCAGGCTTTTAAGTAACCACGAAGGGGTAGCGAAGCACTTTGAATCAGCGGCTAACTATTTTTTGTCAACTCTTCTCCCTGGCCAAATTGAAGAATTCAGGACCGCATAGAATGTTCCTTCAAGAGCAGAAGGCGAAAGTTTTTTACAGCTTTTCGGTTTGGAGCTGCATCGTACTGTTCAAGCGGGATAACGGTAATAGTGTTGTAGCTGCAACCTCAGTCACTTTGGGCGGAAAAGTTTCAGTGTTTCTACGTTGTCGCTGCCTTTACAGCAAAATGCAATTTACTCCCCATTTGTAGGCCGCTAATGCCACCACCAATCGCTTTTCACTCCACCTACGCCCACTCACTCATACCACACTATATCACCCACCCGCCTTCAGCTCCGGAAAAGACTTCATTCGGCTTTTTCATAGGAAAAGTTTGTAGTTTCTTGTTGCAAACAAAATTACAAGAAGCAATAACTTTTTAACTGGACGAAAAGTTGTATAGTTGTCTTTTATAGAGAGAGAGAGAGAGAGAGAGAATGAACAACGAACGCGGTCCTTGAGTCCAGACGAAAGATACACTCCAAGTCGGAGGTAAGTTTTTATTATATGCACAGCAAAAGGTGCAAGTTTCGACGTCAGTGCAGTGTTGCAGTGTTTGTGTTGGTGATTAACCAATTCTGGAGTGTCTCCTTCAGAAAAGGATATGCAAGTTTAAGATATGTCAATTTGCAGTATGAAAAGTCATAAATAAATTAACCACACGCATAGATATTTCCCACAGAGCGGCGGAAAGTTTGTCTGAAATTATGACTCGGTTTAGGGAGAATATAGGACACGATGATGTTTCGTGTTTTAGTGACTCCTCGTTTCAGTCTATCATGGATACGTTTAATTTACATCTTGGAATAGTAAGTGTTAGGTAATTGTTTTAAATTGGTTAAGTGAAGTTTGTTGAAATATAAGGCGAACGGTTAGATTTGTCAAAAGTTTGTTGTAAAAGAAACATTAAAATTGTGGTAAAAGTGCACTCACATGCCAAAGAGTCTTAAAAGTTGTTCAAAATTTACAAAATTAAAAAAAAATTATTGATATTGGAAAATTGACCTCTCCAAGTCAAAAGTTTGGTAGATATTTTGTTTAAGTTTGTTTAAGTCCTCTTCATTAAGGAACAAGGTCTGAATTTTAATTTTTGTTTTAAATTCACATATCAAAAGTCATAATTTTAAAATAAAAACTTTTTTTCGCAAATGGTTAATAAAAATTAATTAATACTTTTAATTTAAATTAAATAGCTTAAATAGTTATTTAAGGTGTGGGTTTTTTTTGCGATTTATGCGATGTAAGTAAAACCTTGCACAGAATCTTTTTTACTTTTCTGGAACAAGTTAACCAATTAAGAGTAAATTTGGCACTCAAGAAGATGTCGATAGTCTAAATAACGTTGCCTTCAAATATTTTAAGAATAAATTATGTTACTTGTTTAATTTCAGACGTACGTCATAATTTTTCTTCTCTGTTTTTTATTGTTTAAGCTTTCACGCCTTAACTACTCCCGAAAATATCGTTTCCGAGGAATAGAAATCCGTAGCAACGCACTAGAACTATAATACACTAGCAGACCCATGCACGCGTTGCTTCGCAAAGTTTAAAGACAAATTTGTTTTTACTATAAATATTACTGTCTATATGTATGTATATGAAAACATTGCTCAATCGGGCTTACCCTTGCTTCTACCATAAAATCAACCAAAAGTTTATATATGCTTACATTATCTAGGTATACAGAATTCGATTCTGCTTCTCGGGAAACACAATTTAAAGAAATAAATTTTTTTGATGTTTGTACATATTTTTATTGTTTTTTATTTCAAAGCCAGTATCATCCTCTGCAATAGAAACAGATCATTAAAAAAGTGTGAACATAAAACATTCTCCATTTTCTATAGCGTGATAACCAGATCGCACAAAGTAATAGGTTTTTATTACTCTGTTCAAGCCAAGTGCAAATGCAACTGACTCAAGTGAGAAAAAAATAAAACCACTGACGCAGCGATTATAAAATCAAAGAATGAAGACATAGATATATATTTTAGTTACTTGAATTGCACTGGAATTGAATAACTTAAGGAAATGTCAAAACACGTAACTTTGAGTTTGAGTGTATAGTGTTAAATATATTAAGCGAGCATAAGAGGAAGAGAAAAAACAAAGAAGTTGGAATGATAATGAAATGAAACAAAGCAGCAAAAGTTAAATTTAATTTGTGAATAAAATGAGTATAAAAAGTTGATATTTTTAAAACATATTTTAGTTTATTTATCAGCTTGTATAGGTAACTAAAAATGATTTATAGCTTAAAATTTGCGCTATTGTATTGATTTTATAGAACAATTGTAATCTTTGTAAGATATTATATAGGTGAAAAGATATAACTGATTGTGTGATACAACCTATAGAAAAATGGGCAATTTAAAAAAAAACACCTATGTATATTCATATTCTTAAAAAATTAAATTATTCAAAAAAAGTAGCCATAAACAATCTAATGATAATAAGAAATATTACAAAATTCCTTTCAAACAAATCAAAACCTGCTTGACAAACGACATAATTGTTACGTCTTTACATAATAGCATAGATTTTTCTTATTGCATCAAATAAATCTTCTTTTCGTTTGATTGATTTTATGCCAGAAGCTAGGGTAAAGCCATTAAGAAATGTTTTCATATACATTAATAGGCAGTAATATTTATAGTAAAAGCAAATTTGTCATTAAACTTTGCAAAGCAACGCGATCACTGGTCTGATAGTTAATTATAAAGAGAAAAAAATCAAAATGTTGGTATGCAGAATTTGTTTGGCTACACCCATCTCTTTTTAAATATAAAATTCGATACAACTCTAATGAGCCGTTAACGAAAAAGTCAAAAATTAAAAAAAAATTTTGGATGAAAGGTACCGTTTGTTGACTTTTCCATTGAATTTGTTTTTGTTTTCATAAAATTATTGCCAATACCTACTAAAACTGGCACGTGCGCCCTGGCTTAGTGGTTAGTGTGTCGGACTGCTAAGCGATTGAGCCTGGGTTCGAATCCAGCTCATAGCCACCTTCTTTTGCGGGGTCCTGCCTCTTGCGACGAACTGACAAAACCTCCAAAAGTAATATTTGTCTCGAAAAAGTGCATCTCATGTATCTGTTCAGACTAGGCGGTAAACTGTAAGTACCTTCCATTCTTGCAGATTAACAACACACACACAGGAATGGTTGAGAGTATAGGTCATACACTTTCGCGATCACCTGGTTTTTTGGCTGTAGAAAATTCAAAACTGAACATATTTTCATGCATCTTTTTTCAATTTTCGTGTTTACGGCGGATTTTTGATAATAAATGTTTAAATTACCCCCATGTCAGATTTCAGATAGTTTTTTAGTTTTGAATGCCGAAAAAAATTAATTTTTTTAAACAATTCTTCATAAAGTTTTTTTCCTCACCCAATTGAATACACGATTTTTGTATCGTAATCTAAGCAACAAAAAAAAGTGCGTGACGTGGTCGAACGTACTTGCTCCTATAGGCCTAATTACATTGGACGGCAAGATCTTTGACAAAAACAAGTAACATTTACGTTGAAAATAACAGTCTTAAACGTTTCTTTTGGAATTTATTAAAATACATGTAATTATAAAATTAAAAATGTTTTTTTGTGATAAGTTTTCAAAATATTGATTTTTGAAAAAAAAAAATTCAAAAATTAATTTTAATTAGAAAAAAAAAGTTATTCAAAATTTTGATAAGCAGAATTAATTCGGCTACCTAGATCTTCTTAAATATAAAATTTGACAGAAGTCAAAAGAGCCGTAACCGAGAAAGACAAAAAAATAAAAAAACCGTTATATGAAAGGTCCCGTTAATAGAATTTTCCCGTATTTGTTTTACTAATCAAATGATAGCCAATACCAACAACAAAATTCTCAAAAAATTTGATTAAAATCCTTGGAAGCGTTTTCAAGAAAAATAAGATTTTCCTAAACGGTCATATGGCAGGTACCGTTATTTTTAGGGCTAAAAATAAAATTTCAATTTCCCCTCTGGGGAATGCCAAAATAATCATACACTTCAAATTTGAAGATAATCGCTTAACCTTTTAGGCTGCAGCTCGTTATACATACTGACAGACAGACAGACAGACATTTTTTCTCGATCACTTTTTTAGACTTCTCTATGATCGTAATGTCTTGTTTGATTGTTATCTCAATTTTTTTAATATTCACGAATCCTAAACTTGCTTTATAGTCCCTATAATCGCAAGTTAAAAAGCAAAACATTTTGTTCGACTTTTTCAGCTTAAAATAAAACCAGTGAGCATCACAATAATATCTTCAAATTGTTATTGCAATACGTGCTAAGACATAATTTTGATCCAGATCCGAAGATAATAAAGTACGGCTAATGATTAATGACATGTTTTTTTATTATTTTTTTTTATATTTTTTTAATAAATCCGCTGTTTTGTAACTAAAGAATCATTAAAATCAGTTCAGTTTTTAATGTTTTATTCCAAAAAAATCAGGTGACCGCGAAAGTGTATAATTACCGCATTTTTACATGAATTTTTTTGTATTTAAAAAAAAATTGTTAAAAAAATTAACTGTTGAAGATTTTGAAAAAAATATCATGCTTTTTCACATTTTCTTAGAAAAATTAAATGGCGTTTAAATTTTTCCACTGAAAACTGTTTTACGTACTTTTTTCGAACAATAAAAACCTCACAAAATCGAAAAATAAACTCAGAAATAATAATAATATTATTGTTAATTTATTTCAAATATTATTTGACGACTAAGTGCAAACCAGACGTGCAGGCTAGAAGGAAAAGAAAATTACTGAACGTATGAAAATCGGCAGAACTTTTCAATCGTTGTACCCCCCCTCCCCCCCTTTCAAACAGTATTTTCGGCATAAAATGTACAATATTGAATTTTCATTCGCAATTATAATATTATTATTTGTTACAGTGGCAAGATCTTCCTTTGTAAATTCATATACCAATAACTTAGCATTTTGAATGAAATACACCTTTTCTCATACCTAATGAATAAACTAACATTTTCACTAACAGTGACCGTTATGAGTTTTTTATTCTAATTTTTTTGACGTGATAACGTCTTACGAAATAACATGACTCATGCTAACCGCGATACTGTGGTTCTTTCAACTAAAATCGATCGCAAGCATCAGGCGAACAAATGAAAAAGAACAGGCGCAAATTCCCAACATAATTCCACTCTAATTCAAAAAGTACAAGAAGAGGAAAAGAAATACAAAATAGGCGGAGTTTTGTTAAAGTAGAAAGTAGAGGTAGGTATTGGGGTGTGTGTCTGTGTGGCTTTAACGAGAGGGTTTTTGGGCGTGAGTTAACCGGCTGTATGTTGTTGTTGCTGCCATCAAAGTTTTCTTATGACGTTATCACGTAAAATTATTGTCCGTAGATGCACTTAATGCACTTAAGGACATTCCTTTAGAAAGACAATTAGCAAAGAACCATTTCTCTTCTGACTTTTGCAATTAATCTCGATTCAATATTTTCCCCAGATAAAAAAATTAAAAAACTTCTTAAAAATACAAAAACAAATCATTTAATCCTCTTTCCCATAAAAATAAACTCAACTCGAGACTCGACTAATATGAATAAATATCCAAAGCTTAAGAAAGTGATAGATGGTTGCAAACTACTTAACTATAGGACACAATTCACAGATTGATACTTCCTTATTGCATGAAAGTTTCCGATTTATTTCGGTTGTTTTTTTTTTTTGTCATCTTCTCAATTTAGTGTATAGGATGTCCTTTTTATCGAAAAATCCAATTTCATACTTTATTTGCAATCAAAACTAGCAACACACAAACATATATTCATCGCCGGTACAGACACACCCTCACATAAAGAATAAAAACGGAATCGAGATGACATATTTTCAGGCGAAATATACTGTGTTCAGTTATCCTGTGGAGTAGTTGGTCTTCATAGTTCTAGTTCTAGGACATATCTCGTGAGCATCCTGGAGAATTCTGTTAGTTATTTTTTTTCTTGATTCAATTTTTTTTTTGTTCATTGCGTTGGTGTATAGTGTATACTGTGTAGTTGTATGTACTGGAAAAGGATGTATCACACTATTATTAATGGCTGAAGGATTTTCGATTCAAAAGTAAGGAATTGCTGTGGATTGCGTTTGCTTTAGTGCAATTTATTTATAGTATTCGAGTTTAAATCTATTGGGATGATAGTTGGTTTTGCTAAGCGAATATGACTGGGTTGCATGTTGCGGTTTTATTCAATGTGAATTACGAGCATGCTACTAAAATAAGTGGGTCGCAGGTTGAACTTGCCACTGATGATTCATATTCCGGAGAAATTGTATATTCAATATTATGTGGGTTTTTGCTCCTTGAAGTATGAAATAACGATGGGTTTTGTAAGAAAATTATCCATAAATCTTGTAAGCGAATTAATTAGATACAATGTTTGTCTTTAAGATGTTGAATTATGTAGGAACAAGTAATATTTTAACTTATTGTTTATTTGTAAATAATATTTGCAGTACATGAATTTTGAAAATATTAAGATTTGTAAGAAATAATAATAAATTTTTTTTAAATAAATTTGTTCACATATAGTTTTCGTTTACTTATTCTAGCCTCGTGGAAAGGTGTTTAGAGCTTAATTCATTATATAGAGTAGTCTTCCAATAGGGACTTCCAAATTTGAACAGTTGATAGCGGCCATCTTGTTGAAGTTACATCTGTCAAATTAGCTGTCATTTATTCAGTCTGTTTTGCCAAATCACCATAAACGGATATAGAGTTCAACAAAACGTGCAAATGATAAATTTTTTTTATCAAAATGGGTGTTCTGTTCGGGCAATGAACCGCGCGCTTCACCCATTGTACGGTCGCCACAATCGTCCTTCCGAGAAGACTATTCGCAGTGTGGTGGATAAATTTGAGTCAACTGGTTCAGTAAATAATCATCCAACACCCGTTCGTCGACGAAACGCAAGATCTGTCGAAAACAGGACTATAAGAATATGCCACAAGCCACAAGCCTGGTTCTGTTGGCTTGTGGCTTGTGGCATATTCTTATAGTCTCATCGGTCAAATTAATTTTGATGAGTCATGGACAATTGGACACTTCGGATGAGCGCCACATAACGTCGATAGGCCTTTCAAACGAATAAAATTTGTTGATGATATCTCACACACAGTTTGTTTTATTTAAATTTAAAATAAGGAAACAGCCGTTATATATTTTTCTCCAACACAGCAGGCCCTTCTAAGATTGAAATTCAGACTTCAGAAAATGGAGTTTTTTTATTAATTTGTTTGAATGTTTTTTTTAAATGAATTGTTCTAAGTAAGAATATTAAAAATAAAAAAAAATATCGCAATACATTACTTCTAACGTGGATTTAGTATAATGAACAACCTTAATTTAAATTGTACCTTAAAACTTTATTAAGAATTATTCACTCCAATAAATATGGATTAATAATGTTTATTTTCCGTTTAACCCGTATAATTAACCGAAATGATTGAAAGTCACGTTAAAATTATTTCGGAGTAAGGAAAATTGAATCAATTACATTTATTTTTTGTTACTTCGGTATTAAGGTATGGTAATTTGAGGAAGCTTTTATAATTAAACATTTATATATACATTTATTAAAAAATCGCCAGGAAAGGAATAACGAAATTAAAATCAAATTGATAACTTTGTTGAATAATACATAATTGTTTGCAATCTTTGTTTTATTTATTATTATTTTTTGTACACTTGTTTTATATTCAAATAAAATTGAAAATTGCTACATGCGTTTACAGTTTACAGTGTGCCACAAGGAATCCATCTTTAAATTGTGTACACACGGACACGTTTCAAATGTTATAAGAATTGTAATAAGGTATGCCTATCATCGTGATAGAAAATACTGCTCTCAAGTAAAGTAGCAGGTAGCAACTCTTTTAATGCAATATTTGGAGCACATATTTACATGTTTGCTCCTAAATATATACTCGAGCACGCATAAGTATCTTCTAAAAAATTAACTTAGCTAAAGGCTTTCCATGTTAAAATTGTTTATTTGTTATACATACACGTTTTTATAAGTTTTCCTTAACGCGAAATTAATAAAAATGCATACATTTACATTAAAATTAAAATAAATAAAAATCAAATTTGTTACTAGTTCAAATAATAGCTGCACCGTTAAATACATTTTTTTTATCGGAAACTCATATAAATTTTAATATAAATAAACGGATCACATTTAATCATATTGGAAGGCAAAATCCTTTAATCGAAACAAGTATCATTTACGTACAAAAATAACACGTACTGAGCTTATAAGAAGTGTCTTGTATAGTAACGAATTTATGAAAAAAACGTATTTCGAAAATTATAGGACGGATTTTGATAAAATCCTGTTTTTAATTTTTAGTTTTTTGATTTTTTTTTTAAATTTCTGTGTGCAGTTTTTTAGAGTTTATTAATATAAATGTGATTATAAAATTAAAAATATTTTTTTTGATTAGTTTTAAAAATACTGATTTTTCAAAAAAAAAATTAAATTAATTTTAAATAGAAAAAAATCAATATTTTGATACGTAGAATTAATTTAGCAACTCAGATCTTGTCAAATATAAAATTTGACAGAAATCCAAAGAGCCGTTACCAAGAAAGCCAAAAATAAAAAAAAAAAAACGCTATATGAAAGGTACCGTTAATAGACTTTTTCCGTAAATTAAATTCTAATCAAATGATAGGCAATACCAACAAAACAAATCTAAAAAAAAATTATCAAAATCGTTGGAGCCGTTTTCGAGAAAAAAGGTTTTCCTAAAGGGTCATATAGGTACCGTTATTTTTAAGCCTAAATATAAAATTTCAATTTCCCTTCTGGGGAATGCCAAAAGAATCGCACACAAAAAAATTTGAAGATAATCGCTTAAGCCGTTTTGGCTGCAGCTCGTTATAGGTATATACTGACAGAAAGACAGACATTATTTGCCACTAACTTTTTTAGTATTCACTATGATCGTAATGTCATGTTTAATTGTTATCTAAATTTTGTTTATATTAACGAATTCTAAAATTGCCTGATAGTCCTTATAGTATATATTAAGGGAACATCAAAGTATTTATTCTATTTTTGTGATTTTGTTTGTTCGAGAAAAATACATACAAAATGTATGTCACCAAAATATGACACACATTTACAATAGTACACTGATTTTTTTTTTCGAAATCTTTTGCTAAAAACGGTTATAGTCAGATTTAAAATTCAACAGTAAAACATTATATAACGATAATAGTAATACACATTAGAGTAAGTGGCAAAGTTCTGGCCGTTTTTTTATGCTATGGAGTATTGTTATACAAATTATATAGGTTATAGTTGTAAAGGATTTGTATGTATATCCTAAATCCCCAAAAAAAATAAAATGTGTTTAATTGTAAAATTAAATTGATATCTGCTACTTTATGCTATGGATGTATTTTCAACCACATTCTGAACGGTTGACATTCTTCAGAGGACTTATTAATTTTTGTTTATATATTTTATATACATATTAACGGTTCCTGCCATATAACCGTTAAAATACAAAATTTGTAATCATTATTTTGTGAGAGACTCCTGGAATATTTTTTGTATTGATTTATTCTTTTGTTAGTTGTATTAAAAAAAAAGGATCTATGATCTTAAACCATTAAATGCTCTTAACATATTTTAATACTGAACTTCAAATATATTAAAAGATATTAAGATAAAGAAAGACGGAGTAGTTTTAAATTTGAATTATTTCGAAACATTATAGCGCAAAATTATAGACAAATATACTCGACATTATCAAAAACTTAGTGTGAAACTAGCATATTTGTTCATACAAATTTCAACCTACATATGTAGTTGCACACTAAAATAAGTTTTGGCGTCGAGCTAAATGATTATAATTTTGTGCTAATGTATGTATGTTTTAAAAAAAAAAGAATTGTTTGCTTAAATTTTTATATAACCAATAGCTACATAAATGTATATGTATTTTAAAATAGATTCGTATTAAATAACTTGTTATATTAGAAATCCAGGACCTTTGGTATTTAGGATTTTGTCAAAAATGTATTAAGAAATTTATAAAAGAACGTTTTAAGCTGACATACTACTCTACTCAAAATATATTTTTGATTCTGCTGAGTCTAAGTAATTTTGTTTTCTTTTTTATATCGAAATACGTTTTTTTTTGTAGAAAAAGATAATTATAATAGTTAATCAATCTATAAATCTATCTTACACAAAATGGGAGTATAAATAATATTTTCGAAGAGCTATCTATACTACCTTTTTTTAAAAACTTTGGGAATTTTGCAAGCAGAAATCATAATTAATTGATAAAAATAGCAATGTTAATGTTGAACTAAAAATAAAAAAATTGATCTAAATAGAGATATTGAGATATTTTGGAAAAAAGAATCTATTGTACGTATGTAGGCATATTTTTGTAATTTTTACTATTTTAATATCTTATATGTCAGTTACGATATTCTCCTCAATAATTCTTATAATTAATGTTTTCAAAAATTCATTCATATAATGAATTTTTTCTTATAACATTTATAAACATTAACTTTATTTAAAAAAAACTATTAGATTTATTGTTATGTTTTAAATTAAAATCATATTATCTTTATTTACATTTTTTTTTCATTATAATAATGAAATTATAATAAGGAAATATAATTTTTTTTTTTAATATTTTACATATTTGTATAAAGAAACATTTCATTCAAAGCTTCAAAGCAAATTTCTTTAACCTTTTACAATAAAAGCAATGCAAGAAAAAGTTGTGTTTTATTTAAATTTAAGAGGAAATTTAATTGTTAAGAAATATCGAAGACCTAGTTTGCTTTTAAAATTATATCGGAATAAATAAATTATATAGTACAACCTTTATAAACTTACTACACCTACTGAAAAAAAACATACAAACTGTATAATTCTTCAAAAATTCAAACTTGAATTAATTTTTATTTCATAAGTTCCCACTGTCTAGGGAGCGGCCGAGAGTGTCAGATGTAGGGACTTAATTTGTCCTCCTGCGCCAGCCTGACATTCTCGACCGCTCCCCTGGACACTTTTATTTTACCAGATCTATATAACAAAATTATTATATACATAAAAACTCTTATTCTTCCTATTTTACTATACGGTAGCCTTATCTTCTGCTGTCCAGATTGTAGAAGCAAACGAAAGCTAGAAGTCGCTTTCAACAACGTTGCTCGTTTCATTTACGGTTTAAATCGGTTTGATCATGTTTCAAGATATGCTAACAGTTTTTTGGCATGCCTCTGAGCAAGTTCCTTGATTTTCAAGCCCTAATTTTCTTATTCAAGTTGATCCAACATAAGACACCTGAGTATCTTTTTGAAAAACTCTCGTTTCCATCATCACAAAGAAGTAATATTTTAATCGCTCCCATATTTAACTTTCGTAACTCAAAGCGACAGTCCTTTGTGCACACTGTTGGTATCTGGAATTCCCTCCCAATCAACCTGAGGGGACCAAATAGCTACAATTCGCTTCAAAATCTTTTAAAGATTCATTTGAGAAGTCAAAATCATTAATAGTTAGTTAATTTTTAAATCTTACTTTCATTATCAATATTTTTCTCTTTTTCAATGTAATTATTATCATTTTTCTTTTATTTTTATTTATAATTTTATATTGGTTAATCTCATTACTGTAATTGTAACTTAATCATTAACCAATATGTTAAAGTATAGCAAAAAAGACATTATGTCTTAATATACTATGATTTAAAGTCAATAAATACAATACAATACAATACAATAAGGTACCCGCTGAATGTTTCATTGCTAGTGCTGTTTAGTTTATATGCATTAATGTTTTACATATATTTGATGATAAATAAATAATAATAATAATAACGATTCTAAATGTGTGTCCACACCAAAGAAACATTTGTTTAAAAACCATTTTTGAAATGTTTCCCATTTGTTTAAAAAAACATTTCTGAAATGAAAAGTTGTCCCTTCGAAAGGGGAAATAGAAAACATTTCATTAACATTTCAGAAATGTTGTGCAAAGGGTCCAGACCTAAATAAACATTTCAGAAACATTTAAAAAACATTTCAGATACAAAGAAGCATTTATAAAATGTTTTTTAAATGTCTTTGTATCTGATTCACCAAGTCTTCGTTCCCAAGTGGTCGTAAACCTCAGGCAAGTATTCAGAAATAACCACAAAATGCTTAGAACTATCAAAAGATAGTTACGTGACATATTTTTAGTACAAGTAATAGTTCATGACTGTTTCATTACATTACTCAACATCTTAGAAAAAACGAAAAAATTATCAGCTATTTTATTGTAAAATATTGCGAAAAACTTTATTCGCAGGCTAATTGTAAACGTTGAATTGATTGCGTTTAAAAATCTCTCATTTCTATAGGACTAACTTTATATAGTCTGTACATAATCAACTTTTTTTTATATTTTAATTATGTGTCTGTAAGGCACATTGTCTTTTTAGAATGCAACTAGATGTTGCACGACACTATCGAGAAGAATTAGAACAAACTTAAAACCCAAGAACGGCTCTAGTTTTCCCAAGCTGAGTAACGAACTGACGATCTTGGTTAACAAGCCAACACCTTATGTACTGCACCCCTGTCGCCCGGGAACATTGTCAATTCAAGGATTTCAACCGCTTGGTTTTGTTTTCAGCCGTAAAACTCGCGCTTCTAAGAATGCCCATTAGTTTAACATCAGTCCAACTACCGACATACTATTAAGTACAGAGATTCCT
Source organism: Platycheirus rosarum (assembly GCA_963971375.1). Lineage (NCBI taxonomy): Eukaryota > Metazoa > Arthropoda > Insecta > Diptera > Syrphidae > Platycheirus > Platycheirus rosarum. The sequence goes on along the minus strand of OZ020510.1, from coordinate 34,539,965 downwards.
TCTTAAGTCGCACAACAAGAATGTGGAATTCTATGCCCTGCTCGAGTTTTTCCTTTCCATTTCGATATTCGGGCTTTAAAAATAAATATATGCATCGACATTCCTATATCATCTCCTATTTAATACATAAACATTTGAAGGGTATTCACAACCCTTTTAGAGTAAGCCTTATATAAAAAAGCAATTGATTTGATAGTATTTCTATTTAAAAGTGTGGCATAACTTCGCGCTCTCTTACACCCATGTTGTAGACCTAAATTATTGACATTATTGAATCAAATAATATTATCAAATGTATTACACATTAATATTAAGTTTCAATTTATTCTAATGTGAATTTGAATATTTAAATACTAAAATATTATTCCTTTGTAATTAATATTAAATTGCAATTAAAAATGTAAAAGAAAATAAAATTTCATGTAATTTGTAAGACAATTAACTGTACTTACATCAACTACGAAAACTAATTAAATTGAAATGTACGCATAATTTATAATTTTTTTTTAATGAAAGCAGTAACCTAGTTAATTATTATACTCTCGTGGATCTTCCTTCAACATCTTGACAGCAATTTTCGCGCCATTATTTGACAACCATAAGGAAAAACCGCGCGTGTGGATCCATTTAAATTCCATTTCAACAATCTTATTCGAATGATAATGCCTTATTTCAAATGAAAACCCATCTCATATCACTTATGCGAAAAACCCAGAACTCCGTCACCCATTTAATAATTATTATCAAAAGGACATAATCCCCCATTGTCATTTGTTGCATGCAACGAACGATCTCACAGCAGAAGATAAGACAATATCATAAAAAATAATGAAGTATCCTTCTGCAGCAGCAGCATCGTCGTGTCATGTCGCTTCTTCTGATGAGAATATAAAAGTTTGTGGGCGGTGGCATAAGGTGGGTGGATGCATGTTGCAAATTCAAAACCACCCACATCCCCTCTATATGCAAACAGTCACTCAAGAGAATACCATAAACAATTAAAATAAAAGCCTTTATCGGAATTTCAATTGTCATGAATGGATGATGGAAGAAGGCATTATTTTCGAGAGCAGCCTTAGGGTTGGAAATGGCAAACGAAAGAAATTGAAGTGTGTCAGGCACGTTTTGCTGAATTTCCACAGAGGTTGGGAGGGTGGAGGCTGGAGGGGTAGGGTAGTTCTGCCTGGCACTCAGGTAGAAAATTAAAAAAGAAAAGGTCATACACCATTCATCGGTGGGCCAACATCAGGTGGAGATGGAAGATTTGGGAAAATAGAATTAGAACTCGTGTGTGGAGTGCGATACTGATAAGGGATGATGCGAGCGAGAAACGATGACGTTTTGTGTGTACTAAAGGGTCTCTATAAAAGGGTACCCTTTTGCATATGGCTCTATGACTTCCTTTTTGTTTCAACTGAGGGCTGGCGTTGTGTCTGCTGATGGGTTGTTTCAGTTTGCATTTGAATGGCCCCTTTTCAATGTTAGAGAAATACCAACACATTGCGAACTCAGTAGCGTACAAGGACAGCAAATAGAGAGTAGTAGAGTAGTGATAGCGTGTGCCACATACACAAATCGGGTTGTAAGAGTATAAATAGTAAAATAAATTGCCATATCCTTAACGTTCTCGCATATATAAGTATGCAGGAGCAATAGCAGGAAAGGAACGTGAGCTTGTGAGTTTTACGCTCTTACGAGGATAGTACCCCCCTGAGTCTCGTTTCACTTGCCAGAAATGTATACACATTGACGATTGCCACGCGAACTAGGAATAGTAGGTGGGTGTGGGTGTGGGGGTGTTTATGTCTGATGCGGATGTGTGTCCTTTCCACATGCAAGCAAGAATTTTCGGGGAATTGTAAAGTGAATTTTCGTTAATGCATCATCCGTACGACGACGACGAGGGATATGCGACCCCAACAGCACTTGCCTAGCTAATGCAGCAAAATCGTCCCTTAACCCACGTTAAGGCCTACCTATATTCCAGATTCAAGCTAGGTATATGGTTGGGTGGTGGTTGGCATTTTGCAGCCACACAGGATGTATGCTTCTATCTGTGGGTACGTGGATAATTTTCAATGAACATTTTTGACATTTAATTGAAATTTGAATAAGTTATGAGTATGCTTAGGGATTGGGGTAGGGTGGGCGGTTAAGTTACACCATATGTGGCACTTTAATTTTGCTTTAAAACGACATTCTTGTATTTTTTTTTTAAACTTACCACTGATTTCATTGTTTTTTTCAGTTTAATTCATCACTTAAAGTTTGTCAATTGTTTTCCAGTTAATTATTGTTGTGTACCACATTTTATTGCACCTTGGCCGCGTCTTTGATACAACGTTGTTAAAGGTACGCATCCCTTTCAATATATCTCTTTTCTTACCCCAACTCTCGTTCTCTTTCTGTCACATTTATTTTATTTTGTTTATTTAATTATCATCAACAACTGTCAAAATTTAAACGCACTAGATACAATACTTCACACATCTGATGTCCCATTCAATTAAAAGATACTTTATCTCCCCAAATTTATTGGATTTAGTATGATTTTTTTTTGTGTCACAAAACTATTTAATATTTAATTAATTTTAATTTTTTTTACAATTTTTTGTTACGCAATTTATTGCGAGGACGACAAAAAGGATACACACCAGGACGCAATGGATCCGACTTATAAGAGTAACATCCCGGTTGCGGAGGTTTTTATACCACGAATCTAGGATGAATTTTCCGGGTGGGGATGAATATTTTACGCCGCACAACAAGATAGGGGTAGTGAAAGCTCTTAATTTCATCTCTCCCTGGGTAAAAGATAAAAGATTCATACATTATTATATTTCGGGGCAAAAGATAGATTTGTATCTGAATAAAAGTTTTTTTTTATCTGAAACTTCTCAGTTGAGCTTGTGATGCGCTTATTTTTTTGGTGAAGAAGTTTCTTTACGAGAGAGAGGATGCTGCGTAGAATGGTGTCCCAAAAATTGGGGAGCTTTTGTAGATGCGCTGTGTCCTAGATAGGAGTTTTTCTCCTCAAAATCGGCGAGGATGAATTTCAGTTTGGGAGAGAGATGAAATTCATTCGATAGATGCATCTCATATTTTTAGGAGAGAATCATAGTAAAATTGTTCGGAATTTTTCGTAAAGACTTCGGCTAACGAGAAAATTTTTTTTTTTGTGTCCAGTGATGGATATATGAACGGTAGAGCAGGATATAGAATTTCTGGTCAAATTGATGGCAGTGTTGCGAATTTTGCTTATTTTTTGTTCTTATTTAAATGCGTAACGATATACATATATTTATATGTTGAGGTTAAAATAAAAGAAGTCGGCATAGGTCTAAATTTGTTAGTTGTCTGGTTGATTTTACTCGATAAGGATTTCAACAAAACATATTTTCAGTGGTTCAAGGATTATTTCAGGCTTGGTTTTACACATTTAATTATTTTTTTTGTTTAATTTATTTTTTCCTTGAAAATTAAAATAATTAAACATTAAATCAATGGGCAATAAATGGCTGCTGAACAACACACATAATTTTCTCCAAGACTCGTCAATTTTAGAAATTAATTCGCTTAGTTGAATGTTTATAATTTAATCCATTTAACTTTTTCTTTATTTCAATTTAAGCATAAGCTTTGCAATTGTCCAGTGATTATTTATTTGTTTTTTTTTTCTATTAAAAAAAAAATTTAGATTTTTTCTTCCAAACATAAATTTAAAAATAACAAAATAAATAATTTCTGGATTTTTTATATTTTTAACCAATCCTAACAAAATTTATATTTAATGTCATTGCTTTTAGCCTTAATCCTTTTTCTTAAATTAAAATAACTCATTGTTTTCATTACCACATTTTAAATTGATGTATTAATTTTTTTTAACTTAAAAGTCATTTTCTTAAATTTCCAATTTTAATATACTTAATGAAATTGTAATACAAAATTATGTTAAACATTATTAGTAAGAAAAATAAATTAACAGCTTTCATGGCATTAATAGTTATTCAAAAAAAAATTATTTAAGTATTTGAGTGAACTGAAATGAATTTTCAATTAATCAATTCTTTTTTAAAGGAGAGAGGATTTCTTTGTTGTTTTAAATAAAAAAATTAAAAAAAGAAAAGATTTTTCTATAAATTATTAAATTTTTTAATTTCACTTTCAAAGAATTTGCTTTTTTTTATTTTAAGAGTTAAAAAAACAACTAACTAATTGTTTGAAAAAAAATATCTTTACTTTTTAGACAATATCTCAAGTGTATCTTTTTGTTTCAAATGAACTAAGAAATGTCATTGGACACTTCTCTAATAATTTTTGTCAATATAATAATAAGATATATATAAATGCAAATATTATTGTTGTTTTTTTTTCTAGTTTTGAGCATTTCAAACAACAAATATTTAAAATTTCTCTAATGTTGGAGATAAACGAAGAATATTGTCTTTTTGTTATCGTTTCTACTAATTTTTCTTAGTTTTTTTAATGATGGAAGCAAAGGTTGAAAATATATTTCAAAATTAAAACCATTTTTTTGATTAAATAAAATCTTAAAGATGGATGCAAAATGGAGGAACAACGATAATAAAATACATAACTACGATATGTTAAAATGTATCTCTTTAATTTGTTCTTAAAAGTAAAAAGTAATGTTTGAATACATTCATACCATATTATGCATTAGTTTTGTGTCATTTTTCAATCAAAAATCGTTCTTGAATTCGTTTTCTTCCTGTTATTTTATTCTTAGCAATTTCAGACCTTAAAAAAAATAAATTTCCCAGCCAGAATAAGTGCATTGGTTCAATGGTCTGGGAAAGTAATCCATTTACACAAGCCTTGCATTAAGAACGCTTGATAGAGGAAGTGCAGAAACATCATATTATGGAAATTTTCAAATCAATTTCATATTCCTAATTTTTCAAGCATAAACTAATACATTTTTAAATTGTTGATTCCGTAAATACTAGGGTAACTTCAAGGAATAATTTTTTAAAAAAATATTTTAGATTATTCTAACTATCCCATCATTGACCAAGCCTGGCCATGAATCGCTAAAATTTTTTCAGCGTAATGATTAAAATCTTAATCTAGTTGGATATACATACTTAGTTCACATTAAGGTTTTGTCAAAGAGTTTATACATATTTAAATGTTTAACTGATTAATACAAAAATTGCGTATTGAACAGGTACTCACCGTTAACTGAAAAGTTCAATTTTTTTATGATATTTGGCCCGCGCAAAAGGGACTTTGGCTACCCTTATAATGTTGGTTAAACACAGCGGGGGCGTTAGGAAAAGGGGTAAGGGAGTAAAACTAGACATCGATGCATATTTGTTTTAAAGTTTTTCATGTCATAATGGGAGGAAAAAACAGAGTCTAGCAAGGCATTCCACATTCGCGTGGTACGGCTAAGAAACTGTATTTGACTGTACGTCCGAAGTTAGGCTCAAGGGTAAATTTATGGGCCTTCCTGGAGGAATGCAACCGGTTCTTTCGCTTAAGCATTGTTTGTAAAAATAGCTATAAGATAACGAAAGGCACGAAACATTGCAACGGTGCTCAAGAGATGTGAATGTTTCTGTTATTAAAGTGTCGCCTATCATTTTTAAAGCTCTTTTTAGAATTCTGTCTAGAAAACTCAGTGGGTAATCGGAGCTTTAAAGACAGCAGCCAGATCTGACGGAGTGAAAAATTTCTTACATCTTCGAAGGAAACCTAGAAATCTCACAGCATTCTTAGCAATGTCGAATATGCTGTCATTCCAAAGAAGGTGGTCGGTAATGCACACACCGAGAAGTGCCACCCATGGATAGTGGCATTGCGGATATTTTTCGCTTTAACGACAAAAGACAACATTGAGTTTTTGAAACATTAAATTCTACGCGTTTTTTTATTCCCCATTGTACAATGCTGTGAAGATCAAAATTTATTAAGTTAATGATACGCTGCCGTTGCAGTTCCACATCCGAAGAACATGGATGAGAATATGGAAATAAATATGAAAAGTTGAGAATGCTGTCGTCAGCAAATCAATTTATTGTATTAGTAGTTTCAGATAATAAGTCATTGATAAATATATGGAAGAGAGTCGGAGACAAAACAGAGCCCTGGGGCACACCAGCGTTTATTTTGTTAGTATCATACTTGAATCCGTCCAACACAACTTGTATTGACCGAAGGGACGTAATTGCAATTAGTTTAAGGGAGAGGAAGATTCACCTTTTTTGGGACAGGCTGGACAAATTGTTTTCCATCCACTCGGAAGGGAGGAGACTAGAGGAGTAGGACAGATGGGAAAGCTTACGCAACAGTCTTGCCTCGTCAGAAAAATATCGGGGATAATATCCGCGCAGCAGATTTGTGAATGTTAAGATCTTTTAAAACCCTTGCAACTGAACGAGTTCGGAAGGAGATTGGTCCCATAGAATCATTTACGCTCTCGAGTGCAAGGGGAATACATTATACCTGCCGGCAGCATTGAGTTTGCTGCGTATGGGCCTACAAGCAGATCTGCTTTTTCTTAGGAATTGAATGCAGGTGTATTGTTTAAGACGACCGTAGAAACGGATGATGAAGAAGAATTTTGAATATTTTTTTTACAAAAGACCAAAAGTTTTTACTTCTTTTGGGACATTAAAGTATTTTTTATCGAATATTTTGTTCGTATAAAAATTTTGTCTTACGAATATGAGTGTGGCAGGCCTTTCTAGTATGTTAAAATTTGTCCGGTTTCCTCGGTGGTGTTGACTTTTTAACAACGTGAACTTACATCTCTTAAAGTATAGTGGCCAGTTAAAGGTCTTAAAGAAAATGTTGAGACCGTCCTATAGTTGGCCTGTTCGTATTGCCAAACGGTTCTCCTAGGGTTTTTTTCTTTAACTGGGTTTTGTTGACACGTGAAATTTGCAGAAATGTCACACTAATCAGATGTGTCTAAAGGCGAAAAAAATTAATGGTGTATTTATACAGATCGGAGGTAAGAAACAAGTCCAGGTTGTTGGGAGTTTTTGCAGGTCAGAAATTCGGTTTGGCTAATCAATGAGCTGATTTAGTTCATTGAGCTCAGCAAAAATCTCAACATACCTTTCTTCGGGTATTGTCTGACTAGAACAACGAAGCCAACTAAAATCGTGTACATTAAAATTGCCCGTAATAACGATTTCAGTGTGAGGATACAATGAATGGAGTCAGGCAGAGAATCAAATTCGTTAGAATTTAGAAATTGACATCCTGTCTAAGTTTGGGCTCCTATAAGTAAATCAAGTATGGATGATGTTCTTATTAACCGTGAGTTTCAACCACATGAAGATTTGACAGGTTTTTTAATGTATACACATATGAGCGAAGAAAAAACAACAGAAAATGAGGCGAACAATAGACCGACACTTGATTTAGTGTTCTTCCGCGCGTGCACAGCCGATGGGACGCTGGTCACCAATTGTGAGCTATTAGGGCGGAACACGGAACGCCAATTTGTTAATAACAAATATTTGTACCCCCGTTTGTATCAGCAATTATTAATTTATCCATTATTACTAACGCAAAACGCCCAGTTAGTTAATTTAGTTGTGTCTACACTTGTTTTATCTTAATATATATAATTCTTCTGTATGTGTGTTTGTCATCCTAATTCCTCCTAAATGGCTGGACCGATTCGCAAACTTAAACAAATCAACAACATTCATTTAAAAGTCCTTTTAAAAATGTTGATTTAATTCTGTTTAAATTATGAAAACACGAAACATGGCTTTTAGAAAATACAGGTTTCAAATTTTTTACTCATCAAAACATAACATGCTCCAAAAATAGTCCACTGTGTTTTTTTTACTTGCGATTATAGGTAAATACAAGTTATGCATTCGTGCAGATTAAAAATGTTGACATTACGATGATAGAGAAACATATTTGAGTTACTGGCAAAATTCTGTCCGTCTGTCTGTCTGCTGTCTGTACAGATGTATATTGGACTGCAGCCTAAACGGTTGGGCCAATCGTCTTCAAATTTTGAACTTTAGGTTATTTTGACATTCTACAGAAGAGTTTTAATTTTTTTTTTTTAGCTCAAGAATTAACGGTACCTGTCATATAACCGTTATGTAAAAGCTTATTTTTCTAGAAAACGGCTCCAAGAATTTTTATAAAAAAAATCAGTGTACTACTGTAGGTTTGCATTATATTTAAGTGAAAAAAAATAATATGGTGGGCTAAGAACGGTACCTCCCATAGGACCGGTTTTTTTTTTCTTCGACTTTCTCGAAAACTGGTGATCCGATTACAATCAAAATTGATATTCAAGAAGATGTAGGTAGCTTGAGTAATTTTGCATTCATTTTTTTTCGAAAACTTTTTTTTTTTATTTTTAATATTTTAATTTTTTTTTTTTTGAAAAATCAATATTTTGAAAACGGGTAAGTGAATTTTTTTTTTGTTTTTAAATGAACGTTACTTTTGTGCTTAAGTTTGTATTCTTGAATTATTTTTTTTTTTATTTTTTTTTTAAATTGTTAAAAAAACCATTTTATTTAAAAACGGCTCCTACAATTTTGAAAAAAAATTCACACTTTTTTACATTTCCTAAAGAATTAAAATGGCGTTTAAATTATTTCACCCAATACATTTTAAAGCACTTTATTCGAACAATCAAAAGTCACAAAAATCGAATAAATGCTTTGATGTTCACTTTAATTTTTTTTAATTTTATTCTACTTGCACATATGAGCAAGTACGTGCGATCCAGTCGTGCAATTTATTTATAAAAACTCTTAGGGCCGATTTGCGAGAATAATAAGCTTTTATTTAACATTAATGCTTTCATTTAAACAAATTAATTAATATTTAATAAAGTCTCTTCTGAACTTTGACAGCTGATAGCGGCCATCTTGTTGAAGCTACATCTGTCAAATTGTCTGTCATTTATTCAGTCTGTCTTGTCAAATGACATTGGACGGAAATAGCTTTCAACAACACATGTAAATGATGAAATTGTTTTATCAAAATGGGTGTTTTGTTCGGGCAACTTTCCGTGCGCTTCAAACCCAAACAAAAAAATGGGCACGACATGGGTCGCACGTACTTGCTCTTATGTGCCTTATTAATAAAAAACATTTACGTTGAAAATAACACAGTTTGAACTTATAAAAACTATAAAAACCACAATAGTTAACGGTCTTTAGTAAAAATGATGTACGCCATCACACGTCTTAAATAACAAAGAATTTATGAAAAAAAGTATTTCGAAAATTGTAGGACGGATTTTGATAAAATCTTGTCTATTATTTTTAGTTTTTTTTTTTATTATTTTTTTAGAGTTTATTGATATACATACATGTGATTGTAGAATTAAAAATTTGTTTTTTTTGATTAGTTTTAAAAATATTGAATTTTCAAACAAAAAAAAATTTTAAATTATTTTTAATTAGAAAAAAAAGTTATTCAAAATTTTTATATGCAGAATTACTTTGACTATCTAGATCTTCTCAAATATTCAATTTCACAGAAGTCCATAGAGCCGTTACCGAGCAAGCCAAAAATTAAAAAAACCGTTATATGAAAAGTCCCGTTAATAGACTTTTCTCGTATATGTGGATCTAATCAAATAATAGCCAATACCAACATAAAAAATTTCAAAAATTTTCATCAAAATCGTTGGAGCCGTTTTCGAGAAAAATAAGCTTTTCCTAAACGGTCGTATGGCAAGTACCGTTATTTTTGGCGCTAAAAATAACAGACCGACAGATAGAGATGGAAATTTTTTGCAAATGACTTTTTTTGGCTTTTCTATGATCGTAATATCATGTTTGATTGTTATCTCAATTTTTTTATATTCACGAACCCTAAACTTGCCTCATAGTCCCTATAATCGCAATTAAAAAATTTCTTGCATAATAACAAATTTATGAAAAAAGTATTTCGAAAATTGTAGGACGGATTTTGATAAAATCCTGTTTTTCATTTTTTAGTTTTTAAAAAAAAATTATTTTTTTATTTTTTATGGAGTTTGCACCAAATTTAAAAATAATCGCATAAGCCGTCTAGGCTGCCGCTCGTTATACATACTGACAGACAGATAGACAGAAAATTTTTACCACAAACTTAAGATTCTCCATGATCGTAATGTCGTGTTTGATTGTTATAAGAATTTTTTTATATTCATTATAGTCCCTATAATCGCAAGTAAAAAGTAAAAAGTATGTGTATTCTTAAAATGCTATTTCAATACTTTTCTCGGAAACAGAACAGAAGATTTGAATACAATAAATTTGTTCAAAATAAGTTCCCAGTACGGATTTTTTTTTCAAAATTAGTACCGTAACACAAATTTAAATACTCTTCACTTCAGGCAAAACTTAAGAAAAGTCTACATTTTTATTAGGTCACAAGAAGATGATTAATTGGTCACTAAACGCTAAAACAATGTAATCTATTCAACTCCATACCTGTTACATTATCCCACTTTAATAATTAGTTTTATTATGGGGACTACATTTTACAAAAATAATGACCTCCTCAGTTAATCACCTGAAAACAATTATTTTATTACTATAAGCCATTTTCCGCCAATAATCCACTTTTATGATCCAATTAACAATATTGCATTATCCTAATTATACCTAGAAGTATCCACCCATCAGTTTGCCTTACTATTTGACTCCTTTAAACACTGGCGGTTTTCAAATTACATGATCATTTCCCAGCTATCCTTCAAAGCAGCAGCACTATAAAAAAAAATGGTTAATGATATGGAACACCGGATTGCCCTGTACAACAGTGTCAACTGATCTTTTCGAAAGGGTCCAATTCAACTGCGAAGGAGCTTACTTCGAGATCGTTGTGGAGCCGGATAATCAACTCGCAAATAGATACCTGGCCAATCCAATGCCCGAAGAATACATAATGCCCGACAACTATGAAGACAACCAATGGAACGATGATCCAGATTTGAAACACCGACTTTTCCGCATCGAAAGAATTCAGGATAATTACAGGAAGCTTGTGGAAAGAGCACATTATGCCTATCTGCAAATCCGGGAGGAATACTGGAATGAAAATTGTAATATCAGTGTTTTTTTAAGAAAAGGAGAAGTACCATGGGTGCTGAAACTAGAAGTCGAAACCGATTCAGAAGATGACGATGATGATGATGATGATAACGACCAAGAAGCCATATGGAATTATGCTCAAAGATGAGAAGCAGAGTATGGCAAGTTTTAACGATGAATCTGATGAGGAAGATAATTGGTCCACAGATACTGATATGGATTCATGCCTGAATTCAGACATAGAATGGCTATGGGACTCGGACTCGGATGCGGTTTCTGATATGGAAGTTGAAAGAGATTCTGATCCAGATTCAGGAATGGAATAAAACAAAAAACCTTTCTATTAAATTTTGAATAAATTACTTGTTGTTTGTATGAACGAAAAAAATGCAGTTGAAATTGAAAAAAAAATCTCAAGTATTTTAAGAAAGTATCGAAAAACAAGCCTTTAAAATTATTGGGTACAATATCATAGATGTATTTTCGTCACTTTAATACCGTATCTTTTCTTTCCCTTTTTAACCGTAATTTTTATGCTGCAATCTCCCCTAAACAATTCAGCTGTTATACTTGCAGTCCTTGCAATGCTCAACAGTTTACTCTTGAAAACTGTAAAGTACAGAGATTCGTTCTTTAGCCGCACAACACGAATGTGATATGACTTTCCTTCTGATTGTGATATTCGGCCTTCAAAACCAATGTACAATGAAAAACTTCCTGCCCCCACGTTACACCATCCGGACAAAGACAAAGGCGTACATTAAATACAAAAATGGGCACAACTGGGGCGCAAGTACTTGCTCTTATGTGCCTAATTATATAAGAAAGCAAGACCTTTGACAGAAACAAGTGACATTTACGTTGAAATTAACAAGTTTGAACTTGTAAGAAGTATCAAAACCACAACTCCTAACGGTTTTTATTAAAAATGAAGTACGCCATTACACGTCTTAAATAAGAAAGAATTTACGAAAAATGTATATCGAAAATTGTAGGACCGGTTGTGATAAAATCCTGTTTTTATTTTTAGTTTTTTGAAAAATAATTTGTTTTTTTTTTAATTTTGGTATGCAGTTTTTTAGAGTTTATTAATATACATGTGATTATAAAATTTAAAATAATTTGTTTTGATTAGTTTTAAAAATATTGATTTAAAAAAAAAATCCAAAAATTAATTTTAATTAGAAAAAAAGTTATTAAAAAAAATGATATGCAGAATTAATTCGGCTTTCTAGAGCTTTCCAAATATAAAATTTGACAGAAAAAACAGCCGTTACCGAGAAAATTGATAATTAAAAAAACCGTTATATGAAAGGTACCGTTAATGGACTTTTCCCGTAAATTTGATTCTGATCAAATGATAGTCAATACCGACCAAAAAAAATTCTTAAAAAATTCACCAAAATCGTTGGAACTGTTTTTGAGAAAAATAAGCTTTTCCTAACTGGTCATATGGCAAGTACCGTTATTTGTAGGCCTAAAAATAAAATTTCAATTTCCCCTCTGGGGAAGGTCAAAAAATCACACACACCAAATTTGAAGATAATCGCTTAAGCCGTTTAGGCTACAGCTCGTACACACTGACAGATAGACATTTTTTGTCGACCACCGTTTAAGACTTCTCTATGATCGTAACATCATATTTCATTGATTTATAGTCCCTATAATCGCAAGTAAGCAAAGACATTTACTTCTAAGAAACTGTTTAAAAAAATAAAATGACTTAAAAACTTTACACATTTTCATTTGTGTATGCGTAACCTAACTGTATTTTTTAATAATATTTCGATTTTTGATCCAAGAGAAACTCAGAAAACACAATAATAAAAATAAATTGTAATATCTCCAATAAAATCTCTCATCAACTCAAATTATACCGCAAACAGTCAGTAATTTTTATTTTACAATTTTCCCCTGCACAAGTTACTGTTACCTGTTAATATTATCACCGTTTGTTATTCTCACACCTCACGGTAAGTGCAAAATCGGATAAAAATCACTTCCATCCACCCCTTCATCCTATGGATGCATTGTAAATTCAATATTTATTATAACTGTTTGCAAAATTTCAACAAAAGCAAATAAATAATTTTTTAAAATGCTCCTTCAGGATATTATGAGAAAGAGAAGCAGGGTTGGATTGGGGCAAGAGTAGCGAATGAGGCCGGAAAAAAAAATCTGGTTTGAGATTGCAATAGTACCTTATAATTAATAAATTGTAAGTAAATTAAGAAAAGGTACATTTGACCTAAAGATATTAAGCAAAATTTTGGTGTCACCATTTATCTTTGACAATATTATTGTGACTTACAGAGGACATCTTAAGAACTACAGAACAAATGTTTGTGAAGGCTTTTTATTTTCATCAAAACGCCCAAACTACTGACCTTAAATTTTCTTTGAAAAATCTATATGGAGCCATGGAACTTAAAACATCTTTTTGGACCAAAAAATCAAAAAAAAAATCTGTTGAGCGATACTTTAACTGTTGTATACATACGAAAGTATATAGAGAGAAGAACTGACTATACACATTTCATTTATTTCAGAAAAAGATATTAAAATTTTAATAAAAGACGATTAGTTTTAAAAACCAGCGCCCACGGTGCATTAGAACATAATCCGCTCCTGTCTCTTCACCGACATTACAACACAAGGTAAACCCAATATTTCCTCACTCGATGACACGATGACACGTAAGTCATCTTGACATATGCAAATGTTTGAACACCCCCAAACCCCATTACAGGGGAGAGTGTGAACTCATCCGCAACACCTCCCTTGCACAACCATAACCGCCACAAAACCAATCTGATTGAAAAATAAAAAAAGAACACATAAACTGTTATTTCTATTATATAGAACCGCTAAACCGGCAATTTTCCTGGTGAAAGTGCTGGCTGCCTTTGTATGTGACAACTCAAATCCTATTTAGCATACGAATAGCAAATTGCTGCTTCCCCTTTGGCGGTGGGGTGTGTGATACCCCGCTCTACCGTTGCTACACTTCCGGTTCTTCTCTAAGAATTTTTTGGTAAAATTGTTGCCACAAAAATGTTTCTTTGTGAAAAAAGGTCGATGAATTGTTACCACCACCCATCCGCAGTGAGAGTGCTTAGAAAAGGCACACCAGAAGTAGGTGTGTTTGAGTGTGGTCCGCTCCCTGGAAAAGATGCTTGAAAACGTTTAACATCATCTTAAGATTCCGACGAGAGCACAAAGTGGTAAAGTGGCTTGGATTGATGCTTGAGCGATGCTATGGCCTCTGAAGCTGCTGGTGTTGGGATGTGGTGCCTTGGCGGTATACGGTTCCAGAAACGAGTAAGAGGCACAGATATTTTCCTGATTTGGTTTTCATCGTCACGTTTGATGGGGGAATCACATTTTCGATGCTTTGCTCCCCTTTTTTGCGCCCGAAGTTAAAAGAATATTTTCGGATGCTTTTTTGTGTTATTTGAAGGATTTGGTGTTGAGTAAGTTAACGTTTTTGGATTGCTGAGATTATTTGGGCTGAAGAAAGTATTGTGTTCGATGTTGAAATGTGGTTTTGAATTACTAATTAGGTAAAAAAAAATTGACAAAGGTCTCACTCAGCAGGGTTTGATATTCAAATCGATAAGGTAGCTGTGTGCACCATTCTCCTGCCACAATTTTGAAGGTACCCCTATTATTCAAAACGAAAACATTTTCAATTATTGCTGAAAGACTCTGTTATAAAGTGTTTACGGTTGGTAATTCAGAAACCGGCAGGCATTTTGAGAAATCCTAAAAGTATGCAACACTTCTCAAGCTTTTCTGCCAACCAATTTACAACAAAAGTCTCAACCATACTTTGTTGTCCAATTTAATTACATTATTTTCCAATCGAATGCCTTGCCAATTTCTTGGTTCTGTCTTGTTGTCCTTGAGGCATGCAACACAAGCGACCGTTTGTGACAACCCACAAAATGGATTCAATATCTTGATCTATACACAATCGACGACGGTTATTCCCGCCATAATCGATCTTCTGCGGCCAAGACTTGCCGATGACATATCAAAAAATTGAAATCACATGTACAATTGCCAAATTAATCGGATAATGTTCGTCCTGCAAGAGTCAAATCATATTCACTGCCATCGCCGCATTCGCACGATGACCAAATGAGTTGAAAATCCCTTCGAAGGAAGTGACAATCCGCAAGTATACCGCAAAGCAAATCAATGAAATTGCCATTCATCATCGTTAGCTTCCATTAAAACCTTTTTGTTGTAATTTTCATTTCGATTTATCGAGTACAATCCTTCCCCATCGATGGTTAATCGAAAAGGACACACCGCTTGTGCTACCGCATGTACTATGCTTCTCAGGAGAGGCAACACACGCGCCAAATGTTTCATCGAACAAAACGAGGATGCCCGATGCTGTTGTCGTTGTCGTTGTCTTTGGTCGAACGGACGACGACGAGAGGTGACTTCGCCAAAACAGTCCAACACTGTTGTGGTGTTGTTTCCTGCTTAATGCAAGGAAATCCCGTAAACAATCCTCAAAAGAGTCGTATTATAATTTATCCTGATCTTAGTCTCTGGAGAGGGATAAATTAGAGTTAACGGTGCGGTTTCCTTCGGTAGACCTCGAGATCCTCCCTCCACCATCCGCTCACCCAGGGGGCAACAGCCGAACAGCTTTTCGTGCGGTTTATTGCTTCAACCGCACACTAAACGGCAGGACTAAGCATTTAGTCCTGAACCCGTCCCAGACAATTTTTGTCACCCGAAAGGAGACGACTGTATAGGACAAAAATTAGCAAAAACACAAAACAAAATGATATAGCGGTTGCGAGCAGCTTACCAATTCCGAGTCGGACGGAGGACGATTGTGAGAAAGGACAACACAGTCTCTGGTGGATTGTGTGCTCCAATGTTCTGTTGTTATTCAATCTTCTTCCGCCATTCATTGTCGTGCCGGTTTTGGTTGGTTCTACATGTTTAATAATCAAAGTCGAATCCGAGGAATAAGAGATTTCCTGGACGATAATAAGAAAATTAAATTCAACAGGAATGATATCCTGTTTGAGTGGAGGTGTGGATTCAATAGGATTTTGGAAACATATGCGACACGGAATGGAACGTGAGAAGTGTTGAAAAACATTATTTTATGGACAAATATTGGCAAATGGATAGGTGAGAGTTAGGTTTGTGAGTGAAAGATGATTTTATTTTTTTTATATCTGTTATACCTTAAGCTAGTAGCTTACCCATCCGGCGTTGCTCGGAATCAAAATAGCCTTAGTTACTTCTTACAAAATAAGCTATTTGCTTGTCAAACGACCCCGGCATTTACTGAAGCTGATGGCATTGTTATCGGTGAAACCAAATGCTAATGGGCTGGATGGGTGAAATAAGTTTGTTAAACTGTATCTGCCTTTCATACTATATTATATCATCCACCATATTCCGTGCACACCACATCTTGTTTCCCTTCGGAATGAAAGAAATGTAAGATCATTCCCATTTTTAAGAAACAAAACTCTACCATAACAGATAATAGACTCATTCAGATTCAGAATTTCTCTCTAATTTTTTTCTAAAATCTATTTTTTAAGCAGATTCTAAAACACAACAATCGACTTTTGAATTTACAGCAGTCAGGTTTTCGCACAAAGGCAGTTGAAAATCCACTTTGTTGTACGTTATTGGTAAAACAGAGAAGCCTTAGACAGAAAAGAATTTATCTTCTTGACTGTCTTTGATTTTTCTATGGCCTTCCACATTGTGGACCACTCCAATCCATTCAAAAACCAAATGAATTACTATAAGTTTTCTAAATATTTTCCAAAGTTGATTTAGTCTTAACTTATCGGAGACAGCAGGCAGTAATAATTGAAAACAGTCAATCACAGTTCTTACCAAATTCAGGGGTCTGATAGGGATCCATACTAGGTCCTTTTTATTTTTCTTTAATCGTCAACGAACTTGTCGAAATCATCAAGTATATCTCTATTCAAATGTAGTACGCCGATAGAATCGAAAATTAATAGTGTACCCGGGCAACGCCGGGAGGATCAGCTCTAGTTTAATATATAAAAATCTCACGTCACGGTGTTTGTGGTCGTACTTCTCCGAAACGCTCGACCTATTTTTATGAAATGTTGTCTGTATGTTGGGTAGGTACGAGAATAAGTCGTAAAGTATATTTAATGCCGATAGGTGGTTATGGTGTCCATAAGCAGACCTATTTTTTTCTATTTTTTTGACGGTTTTATTTATTAATTTAAGTGAATTAATAGATGGATCTTGTTCATCTTCCTATTCGAAATCAAGTGATAATGAGTTGTATCACATAAGCTTGAAAAAGAAAAAAGTTATATGGCAGTACAACGTTTTCCGGGTCAGCTAGTTTCCTTTAAAATAAAAAAAATTTGATGGCGCATTCGACCGCAATTCGAGGGTGCAGTTCCGAATTAACCTTCTAAAACAAACTATTTTCTGACTGCTATAGTAACATTAAAAGGACTTATACAAGGTATTTTGGCGCACATTACGCAAACTATTTAACTGCTATAAGACTTTTGTTGAATGGTCTTATAGCAGCAAATAGGTATTCATTAAATGTTATTAGCTTGCCTAAGCAAACCATTTTGTGACAGCTTAATGCTAAAAGCCTGCTCTGGATGTTATAAAAGGGTCTTACCCAAGCCATTTTATGACAGCTTTTGCTAATTTCTTGCATTATGATAATATAAAGGCAATTTTGTATTGCCACGAACAAAAGTACTTCAATATTTTGTTTTCAAGGGAAAAAAGTTGTTTTTAAGGGACAAATGTTATTTTTTAGCACAAAAAAGCAGATTTAGAATTTGTTTTCCAAAAATTGCATTATTTTTGTTTTGTTGAGTTCTTATTGCATTATTTGTATGACATTATTTAGCTATATTTCTCCTCAAGCAGTTGCCAAACTGACTTTTCTACTGCATACTACAACGATTGAAATTTTATTTTAATTATAAAAGTGGAAAGTTTTTTTATTTACCTGAGTTTTGAACTCGAGTTCTTCTCGTAATACTCCAGTACTCTACCTCTACACCAATTTGCGGTTGGGAAAATTGACATCAAACACCGACAAAACAAATAATATTTTAGTTTATATAAAGCCCTTATATACATATAGGCAAGCCTTACACAAGTTGTTTGCATTTTAATTTTTAGTAAACATCTTTGAAAGGCCTTATACAGACGATTTTTAACCTTTATATACAAGCCTTGTATAGGGCTTTCCAAAATAAGTTTTAAAGGCTTTATAGCAAGTATTTTTTAATTGTCAAAGTTTGAATTGTGTGGCTTTCTAAAGTTTGCAGCATATTAGCTATTTATACAAATGTAATACTTAAAAAAACGAAACATAAATAAGCTAAATTGTTATTTGAGAAAAATAAATTCAAAGGTTAATCCCTTCAAACCATATACTTCACATGAGCATTTGATTCCATTTCTGTGAACTTAAGAAATAATTTCTATTAGCACTTCTTTTCTGTATTACCATATTCAGTTGTAACCCTCTTGTTTTATTTACAAGTGATTTTATTTAAAAGAATTTATTTATTAGACTCTTGATATTAAAAATTTAATTAAGTGTGTAAATGTATAAGGCATTTATAGGCAAGCCTAACAAAAGCTGTTTGCATTGACTTGTCGTAGAAAGCCTTATAACAGCTTGGGAAGGCCTTATACAGGCCATTTTGAATCTTTGTCTACAAGCCTTGTATAGAGCTCACCACACTCACTTTTTAAGGCCTTATAGCAGTTATTTTTTTAATTGTTAAAGTTTGAAATGTGTGACTTGCGGAAGTTTGCCTTATACAAGTTCTATGCAAGCAATTGCTTGCCAAATTCAAAAAGTCGAACCTTATACAAGCTAAATTGTGAATTGGGATCGTCGAATAAAATTTCAAAAAATAAGTAACATTAACGTAGAAAAGTAACACTATCTGAACTTAAAAAAAATGTCAAAACCACAACACTTAACGGTTTTTTTTAGTAAAAATGGAATACACCATCACATGAAAAAAGTATTTCGAAAATTGTAAGACGGATTTTGATAAAATTCTGTTTTTTTATTTTTAGTTTTTTGAAAAAATATTTTTTTTTAGAATCTTTGGTATGCAGTTTATTAGAATACATTAATATACATGTGATTATAAAATAAATAATAGGTGTTTTCGATTAGTTTTAAAAATATTGATTTTTAAAAAAAAATTCAAAAATTAATTTTAATTAATTAAGATACAAATTTCCCCAAGCAGGTGGATTGCGCAATTTTTTTAATTACTCTGTCAAAAACCACAATAGCTAGGCAATTTGAGGCTTGTTTTGAAAAATCATGCTGTCCCCTGCAACTCCCCTGCTTGGGGTCACTATAGGATTTGGAGTGGGTGCGAGGTTTTATTATGTTAAATTCGGAACTACACCCTTTATTCACAAATCTTTGAATTTTATATCCACTTCGATTTGGACTTTATATCACTTTTGAAAATGAAAGAAAATCCAAAACTCATACCGTGCGATAGCACCGCGTGCGCTATGACACCTGCCCCCCGCCCCCCTTACCCTTTGCATAATGAACTAAGTCCTACGTCCCACGTTGGGATTTAGTTCATTTTTATTTTGGGACTTAGTACGTTTACGGTTGGTATTTAGTTCCAAAAAAAAGAGAGTTTGTTCATTTGAACTAAGCCCAAATTTGGTGGTAGTTGGTTCATTAGGAGTTAACTCTGGGATTTAGTTCGTAGAGTCGTATTCAGAACCTGATCCAAAATTCAGATTTTTGGAAATTATTTCAAACTAAGAGTCTATTTTGATTGGGCTGTTTAACAGGCCCTTAAAAGGCAAACTTTGTACGCCACCGATTACAGAGTTCGAAGACGCGTATCCGCTGACTAATATACATATGTATATATAACATATATAGCATACTGTTACTTGTTGTAATCGTAGAAACAATTAAGGCAATTTTTAATTAGAAAGAACCTCACTCACACTACGTTATCCACAGGTCTATAATATCTAAGAAGACTTCGCCTTCCGGCGCAAAAACAAAATGGACGAAACATCCTTATTTCCGAAATCCTGGTCATCGAAAAATTCTGATTGCGTACACATACAGTCCGATTTGCAAACATTTCTTTGACTTTAATTGAAGTCCTAACGCATGAATCTATAGTTTTGAAAAATTAAATTTTCAAGTTAAACATTTTCGGGTGCTGAAGCCAAAAAGAAATACGAAAATATATTTTAATTTCATAATCAAAGTCGTATTTAGTGTGGGAAGCCAAAGAAAGTCCACGGAAGCGTGATGCAGTCTGGGAACTAAATTCATGCACCTGAATGGAAAAACCCAGGCCCAAATGCTCCGATGCACTAATGTGCATGCAAGCGATGAATACCGTCCTACTTCCGGCCCTCCTCAGTCAGTCTTATTAATATTTGTTTTTTTTTTTTTCCTTACAAACATTAATATTTTAATACATCATACAATGTCGTACACTGTCGCACACAATAGCAGGGAATTTATTATTTCATTTCCATTTGCATTTTATTTAGCTTCCGTGGCTAATCTCTGGAGTGGATATATATTCGTTGGCTTTTGGGGGCAGGATTCAAAAAAAAAAAAAAGAAAAGGAATCCGAAATCCAAACTTTGCATTGTCTTGTAGTATGGGATGGAGATGAGGCAGGCTGTCAGCATAGGCGTAGAGGTAGGTTTTCATTTCTATGAATATTTTTTTTTTTTTTTTACTTGTGTTGTCAGTAGTTCTTGTGTTATGTGTGGTGTTTTTTTCCATTGTTATATCCTTGGTCCTTGGTGATTTTTCAACATCTTGCGCTTTTGTGGATATTTTTTTTTCTTTTTTTTTTTGAGTTGATGTTGAAAATATCTGTGCTCATGAAGTAGAATTTGAAAAATAAGATACCTTTTGGGGGGTGAGGAAAGAGACGGGACTGCTGTGGGAAGGTATTTTTGATATTTCGAGTGTGGTTTATCTATTTGACTTAAATTTGCATCTGACTTGGATTCATTTTTATACATAGAAGACTCAGGCCTACTTCCTTTTTGGAGGAGGGATGTTTTGTCAGAGAGATTGAGTTGCGAGGAAGCATTGCATGTAAGGTTGAACTTTGTTATTTTGTTTGGAGGAATTGCAGGTATTTCAGTTCAATGAAGAAATGGAACGTCAAGTTTTCGTTTACATAGAGCAGTAGCGACAAAGTAACATAATAAGGAGACCAAGAATGTTCTTATAACAGAGTAATTCATTGCCAGATAACATTCTCTGAATTTAAAAGTTATTTATCTCAAGAACAGATTGACACTAGTCTTATTGAAAAATCTTGATTAAGTTTTGGTATGTTTAAACTCCTTAAAGTATGCAAAACTCATTCAACTCGAAAGCTTATAAGTATATCTCGATCAATATAAATTTGCTGTTTCCCGCTGGACATATTATTCTATAATGAGTTTAATTAGCTGCACCAAAAGCTGGAAGCTGAAATGAATGATGCAAGGTAATGTTCTGAGTCCTACAATGTTTTTCGACTATGATTTTTATTGAATGATTTCCCAAGAAGTGCTTGTATCAATGATTGTTCTCTTAAAAGTATAAAGATTAATGAAGATTGTAAGTAAAACCCTCGAAGTTGTTTCAACAAAAAAAAATGAGACAAGAACTGTACCAGCCAGCACGGAGAGAAGGTCAGTTTATGGTAGAGAGTTCAAATATCTCATGCTTAATATTGCTTCAAAACTGATGTTTTTTCCAAACGTTTTATACCTAATATAACTTTTTAGATAACGCTAAGCCTTTAGGGTTCACCGGGTTGACTTCAAGAAACTTCGACAACCCTCACATTTTTGGAGTATTCCTTGTCTGAGGTCAACTAAATGCAATTGCCTTTGCGTTTTTTTTTAACCGGACGTTTTTGCGCCTGTCATTCCTCAACGATAAAGTTGAAACGTGGCTTTGTCGTTTGAACTGGGTTCTTACGACGTCTTCTTTCTGCATGGCTGTATTTTATACAAGATTATATTTTTAACTTAACCGCTTAACTATGAAGTATAGTTGTAGACTTGTAGTTCTACGCAAATATTTTTTTACTTGTAGTTGCCAGATTTGTTGGCTTGTAGCAGTTTAAAACCTACACTTATAATAAGAATCCGCCGCGCTAGAAGTGCGGAAAAATGTTTATGGAACACAATATTACAACTCCATAATTTATTTGCGCTTGTACAGTTTACAAGTTTACAAGTACAACACTAATAGTTTTTTTTAAATAGGCCCTAGGTCGAACAACTGCCGTATAGAACCTTCCTTTCAGTTTAAAGGGCATATTTTTGTCCCAGAAGATTGCAGTTTTCCAGCCACTTCATCCACCCCAAACTCATGCGATACTTGATGCCGTCATCACAAGATCCTTCGCTATTGATCACAGATCCAATATATATAAACTTGTCGCACTTAGGAAGAGTTTTTTCATACAAATAAATGCCCAGAATAGGGCTCTATTGATCTACACGTGCATCGAATGCTCGTTGCAATGAAATTACTTCTGATCTTTCTTGCTCAAATACAACAAAACTTATTACTACTGTAAGAAGAAGTGTTATCTTATCGTTTGTTATTATTTTTTAAGGGAGACACACTCGTTTTCTTCTTTTCTTTTAATTACGTTACAAATTTATTTCCACGTCTGCTTCAGTCGGCTTTACAATTATATTATAACTGAGGTCATTTGTGTTTATCTTCATCATGTCTGGCGATGAACATAAAATGAATATCTGTCGACAAGGGAACCGGCACCAACTATTGGTTTTTTAAAAGGGGATATGGGATTTTAAAACCAATAGACTAGGCCAATAAAGAAAGATTGATTATTTATATGAGCAATCATATTCAACACACAGATTATCTTAGCTGTTTGAAAAGCGTTATCACTTCCATTTTTTCAAATCGTATTTAAACCAAAACATCTTAAATGTGCTTTTCCAATAAAGATCCATCATCTTTTCTATAATTTTCTTTATGGATAACTGATTTAAAGTTCCTCGCAACAAACTCTCTAAGATTTGAAATTTTGGGCCTAAGAAGTTCTACCCGAAACCCACTAACTTCACATTTTTTTTTGTTTTGCCCTAAATCATCAAATCTGGCTCACTTGTTCTATTATTCCACTACCCTCTAGCCTCTGGTTCATTTGTGAATTCGAAAAGTTTTATTAAAAGTCATTTTCACCCCTCACCATCTAAGCTCTAATTAGACAGTCTTATCCATAACCCCACGCATTACCAACGCTAAACCTATATTGCCTCCTAGCATAAAGACTGCATCTGCGAGCCTAAAAATAAAATCTGCATATTTAATGTCAAACAAGAAGTGAAACTTCTGCGCCTGATTTAACAAAGAAAAGCCTCCTCCCTCAGTCCGCTCACCAACCCCCCTTACCCATCCAAATGTTGTGACTTAGAAAACATTGCATTGTGGTGGTCTCGTGCGAGAGCGAGGCCAAACAATACCCAACCAACCGAGCCCCGGGATTCCACAAATCCACATATTATTAAACAGAATGAAAGATAAAAAGTCCCATTCCCGATCCGTTTCGTCCCTTTTTGGAGGGGACTCTTGCATTATAATATCAAATCTGCTCAGCATTATGCACAAATTAATAAACTCCAAACAAATGCGGAGAAGTGCCGCAGCGCATTTTTTCCCGCTGACGTAGCAGTGACATCAAGTCGACGACGACGACAATCATTCCTCCCCCGATATGGTCGTGGAGTTCCGACAGCCTGCGTTGCCACCACAATGTGGGGAGGACTTTGCGCTCATGCTTGAAGGTTGGTTGGCTTAGGTTTTGGTTTGTTAGATGGAAGGCGCACTTGAAGAGCTCATCCTCTTCATCCAGAGGCAAGATGAATAGAATTCCTGTTCATCGCAAAAGTGAATTGGATGAGAGTTGTCTCAGGATCAGGCGGGGGATGTGGATACGGTAAATGGCTGGATTTGCTTCCTCGTTGTTGTCTTTTTTTGTACCAACTGCCATCAAGCCGACAACGAGCCGATATCATGCCAATTTCATTTGTATAATAGAGAGGCAGAAGGACTCCCTGTGACGACTGGTTCGAGTGGAGACACAAACAAAAAAAATTGTAAGAATCCTTGTTGGAGGTGGGTGATGGCGATGACGGTGATGGTGACGGAAAATGGCAAACGAAAATAAGCGGAACAAAGGCTGACGTGACGGCCGAAGTTTGTTCGAGGATTTTGAAAATGCCACAAGCTAAACAAGGCAGTTTTTGGTGTAGGTTTATAAAAGGGGAGGCAGCGCGAGTTGCATTTTTGGATATTAATGGAAAACAAGGATTCGTCATAACTGAGCGGAGAAATTCTCAAAAATGGAGGAAAATAATCAAATCTTCTTGGAAATAGTTCCGAAACTGGAACAACACGCGTATTAAATAAGTTTGCCATAAGCCTGTACGCGTCGCAGAATTAAATCTCGCTTTTCGTTTACCAAGGCGAAGAATTTAGAATAAGTAGTACTGAGCTTAAAAGGAAAAGAAACTTTTGAAGTGCTCATTACCTATATAATGTTTTTATTTTTTGAGCTTTTCTGAATTTAAAAACATAGAACTGAACAACCAAAAACTCTTAACTATGTAAAGGTAAAAATTCTTTTTCAAAACGAAAATCAATTAAAAACAAAGTTAAAGTTAAAGGTGCGTGTCCAACCGAAATCGCTTCTTTAATGGTCCCATGTTTTTTTTTTTTTTAACTTTTAAGGAATATTTCTGAAGTGATTATATGATATTGTGACAAATTTTCCAGGTCAAACCATTTTTTTTATTTCTCTATTCCTGCAACTGTAAGAGTTATTAACTTTTGAATAAATATTGAAAATGATTGGTCCTTCGAGTCGAATCAAGACATCGAATCAAGACGGTTTACAGTTGAGTGAATTTCTGATTTCTTAATCCATCAATCCGCTGGTTCTGATAGTATCCCCGCTACTGTTCTGAAGAGGTGTTCTTCTACGCTGTCAAAGCCACTGCGTAAGCTGTTCTATCTATCCTACTCTTCAGGTCTCGTTCCGAGCAAATGGAACACAGCTTTTGTCTAGCCCCTACCCAAAAAAAGGTGAATCGTCCTCTCCCGTAAATTACCGATCGATTGCACTTACGTCCCTTCTTTTCAAGGTCTTGGAAACGCTTATTAATTATAAAATCAAGAAATATCTTGAGGAATGAAAGCTTCTAAATGGCCGACCTGGTGATATGATGGTTTATCTCACCGAACAGTGGAACAAATCTCTACATCGTTTCGGAGAAAGTAAGATTAGTGCTTTCGGTTTCGATGTTTTGTTCTTCGCTGGATTAGAAATTACCTCTCAGATCGTTGTATTGGATGGGTTCAAATCTGATATCTTCAAAATAAATGTTGGTGTGCCCCAGGGCTCCATTCAGTCTCTTACTCTCTTTCTCATTTTTATAAATGATCTCCTATCTGAAACTTCTAATCCACTAAACTGCTACGCTCATGGCAGTACACTCAGCTTTTCATATTCATTTTTGGAGTCACAACCGCGGTCTTTGGATGTGGATCTTCAACGGCTAGGTATGATTATGATAAGCTCATTAAATTCTGATCTTGACAGCATCATCATATGGGGTATAAGAAATCGTGTAGAATTTAATGCGTCTAAAACACAATGCTGTCTTCTGTCTCTAAAGCGAAATACACCCCCTTGCCATTATCCATGAGTGATACTTAGATTATGGAAGCTGATCATCATTCTCTGAATGAGCATCACCAGTCGCCTCTTGTGGAATGATCATATTTATGATGTTGCCAAATGCCGCAAGATGTTTGGACTTCCTCTCAAGATGTTAGAAAATCTTTTCCCCTTCTGATCTGGCTACTATCTAGAAATCATACATCCGTCCAAGACTAGCTCGATCAACTCACTTGAGTCTTTTGGATGGTGTTCAAAGAAAAGCTTTCAAGTTGATTGGAGAATGATATCATCATTAGAACATCCACGTCACTTGAACATCGTCGGAATGTTTCATGTCTCTCTCTTTTCTACCGTTATTTCTACGGTCAATGTTCTAGTTGCATTCCTCCCCGTAAACAGTTTCACCGTAATACTCGCGCTTCCAGGAATGTCCACCAATTTACCCTTGAGCCCAATTTCGGTCATACAGTAAAGTACAGAGATTCGTTCTTCAGCCGTTCAACTCGAATGTGTAATGTTTTGCCTAACTCTGTTTTCCCCTCCCATTTTGATGTTCAGAAGTTTAAAACCAATGTACATCAACAACTCCTATTAAACCCGCTCCTTCTTTCCTAAGCTCGTACTGTGTCCACCGTCATCAAAAGAGTAGCCTAAATCCCTTTAGCGTGTGCAAATAATACAAAAAAAAATATAACAAAAGTGTTTCATTAAAGTCCTTGACGATTTCAAAACCGACAACTATAGACTTTAGACTCCCATAGTTTTCTGGAGAACACTCATAATAATTACGAGTCAGAGAAATGGTAGCATCAACGAAGATTTTCGTTGCGAACACCATAGGCTCCCGCCTAATATATTCACAAAGCCACCTATGGTTATTACATGATGAAGGCAAGGTACTCGCAAATGATCACGAGTTGATAGAAAGTCGCATCTCAACTACCCGAGGCTGACAACAATACGAAAGTTTCGAGGTTGGTATTCTGCTCCGAAGATATATTGTATTCCCCGCTCAGGTTCGAATTAATACGGCTGCCCTATGCAATGAAAACAAAAGCAATATCTCTAATTGCTTCTTAGAACTCGCCCTTAAAGAGCTCGATGAGTGCCGGGAGAAATGGTTACGCCTTAAGAGCAAACTCTTAAGTTTGCGCAATAGCATCACTGCAAATTCGGGTCTACACTTTGAGATAAACTGACACGAGAGGAATGTCTGAAAAGTAAAACACAGCTTTTCTCTACAAAGAAAGGTTGTGTCTGTGCTAAGAATCTATTCGCAAAAGTGTTTAATATGTGTTTTGTTTGATAAGCTTATATTTTAAAATATTTTTTTTAAGGTCTATCTATACGCATATATTTTTTTAATGTGTAAAAGCACTGAAATCAATACAATTCAAGTGAATCTTATGAACCTTCCATCACGGCAATAAAATGCAAGTGAATGTTTCTGTCCAAAATGAAACGAGTTTTAAAATAAATTATGAGATTCGCGCAGATTTTGGATTCTTCAGCCCATCTCTTTCTTTTTTTATTAAAAATCATTCCTTCTCTTTTACATTTTGATTCAAGTTGCATGTGCGCCAGGCAGATAGGCAGTAGTCGCATATGTCGGAGCAACTGGTTTGAAGATGAGAGTGAGGTCCGAACCAGGCGCGGAAGTTCTATCAATCTATCCGAAACATGCCGCAGTATCACGATACACGATGCGTATAGCGCATACTGTAAGGGCGGGGAGGAAAATCCTGACCACAGTGAAAAACTACCAAAAGAGAAATTTCGAGGTCTTTGTCCATTTGTAAAAATAGACGGACAAGTTGCTCTAGGAGAAACAGTTGATTTGTATACGTTGAATTGTGAACATCGAAAGCTATAATAAAAAGTAATTAAACTGAGATAAAGTAAAAGGTATTGAAGAATGAAGAGTAATTTTAATTGTGAATAAGTGGTGAAGTCAAATTAATGTAATTTAAACTTAAAGAAGTTTTTTTTTCAAATTTTATTATAAAATATCCTTGAACGGTACTTTAGAATTATTAGTTTAAAAGAACACTAGAAGCAAATACTATTTGTACATCGGGATGAATGGAATTTCATTAGATAGATCGCCGTTTATTTAGACCTTGCACGCATCTTCCTGCGTTTACGCTTCTTAGCTTAAATTAGCTCTCATTTTCTAATAAAGTTAAGAATAACTAAACTGGTCTAGTGATAGAGATGTTTGATAAATACAGTAATTCATTGTGTACTTTTAAAAAGTGAAATTGAACTTTATTCAACGAATTCCTGGCAAAAAAAATTTCAATATTCTAAAGTGTCACTTAAAACACAAAATGGGAACTCATAACTCAATTATTTCAAGATGAAGACCTCATCGTGCAGCCTCCAAGCATTTAAGAGATACAAAAGGCAATTAATAGGCTGAAAAATGACAAGACCTTGGTAGTTGATATCTGTCCAAGCATTAATATACCCCAACAAGGGGATGATCTGGCTTTAATTTCATACTCGATATTGGAGAAAGCAATATGTCATTATGGCATGACAAACATAGAAACAATCGTCATCAATTCCAGTTCTAAGTTCCAGAGACTAAGTTGATTACTCTGATCTCTTATCCGCGTTCGAGAGGAAAGTCTTCCGGAGAATTGTTGCCCCCATATGCGAGGGAGGACGATTCCATGGAAACATATTTGTGCATTCGAAACTTGGTTATAATGGAAAATAAGTCTGGTTGAACTGTTGGTGAATATCCAGAGGTACTTTTAGCTGATGCATCAAATACCACTCTTAGCTTTATTGATGTGCTTTCCGGTTTTATAACACAGTGATGAGGGATTACAAAATGAGTGTTGCACAGTTTGCTTTCATCAATTGGACTCATATGACCAAGAGCTTCGTACTCTCGCATAAAGTCTGCGTATAACAATTTCAGCTCTTGATTTTCGTCAAGTTTCCACTCAAGCGCCAGGAAGCGCCTTTTAGCTACTTCGAGCGAGTCTCCCAAAACAACGCTTGGATCCTCTTTACATGGTAACCGCACAACAAACTGATGGCTATCATTTACTCTTACGTTTTTCTTGAAATGTTCTTCACAGTCATGTTTCTCTTTGCTCATGGTATTTGCTGGCATATCATGATTTTCCGTTTCCCAGAATCTCCGCACCAATTTGTCTAAAGAAGATAGCGTAGGATCTGTACCTTTGTGGCAATGAACGGGAGTTGACGTGTCTGTTGGTATTGATATGCTTCCAGCCAATATCCAACCAAGCTTTGTATTTCGTAATAAAGGAAGATCATTTGAAATCTTGACTTCTCCTGGCAAGAATAGCTCAAAAAATATTCCGGCCCCTATCAACATGTCTATACGTTAATTCTTAAAGCTTGAAGGATCTGCCAGTCGTATATTAGGTGGAATTTTCCAGCGAGACATGTCAATTTGCGCACTTGAATTATAGTCACTAATGCGTGGCATAATGCTTGCCTCTATAGTTGCCTGGAATCCGAAAGTTCTTGACTCAAACTTTACATTAGTGACGAAATCTGCCTTACATTCTTTACCCCCTATTTCCGTTATTGGCACACTCTTGCAACGTTGCTTGAGGCCCAACTCAGTGGCAAGGGATTGCGTTAAGAAATGTAATTGCGAGTCTGAATCTAGCATTGCACTTCAAGGGATGCTCGTTCCGTTGGATGAAAAGCAGTTTATAACCGCTGTGGCGAGATATACCTGAAGCAATTCTTTCTGGCTCTGATGCAGTGTTTGCAGATTTTGAGTTTAGGAAATTTTTATAACGCTGCCAACATTTGTTGAATTTTCTGGTTTGTTGATCTGCTTATTTGGAGAGTAGTCTAGCTTAACCTCATGTGGATGAAGAAGTGTGTTATGTCTTCCTTCGCATTTTTGGCATCCTTGGGCGAAATTTCCTTTCTTCAGGCAATTCTTGCACAGCATCAGCTTGTACACAGCTTTTCCTCGTTCCGGACCTGTAAGAAACAAAAAATTAGTACAGTTATATATCCCATGCTTACTTGAATTACACATAGCGCAATCGATACTATTGGCACTAGTGGCAGCGACTAACGCTGATGTTTTTTTTCTCTCCTCACGACTGCAAATTGCTTCCAATGTTTGAAACCGTGATTCCACAAATTTAAAGAAAGCATCTTAGCTGGGACTGCTTCTGGGATCCTCTAAGTTTTGTTCGAACAGCGTTCTGCTCTCCTTGTCCAACTTTTGGAGCATTAAATATATTGGTCCCAATTGGTGACTTCGTATCCAAGATTGGAAATTGCCTGCATTCCCTCCTTTGTCGTAGTATAGTATAGCTTTTGCGCAGCAGGAATCGCTTGGTAATGTATAAGCTGTTTAAACAGATCATAAAATTGACACCAGTTGAGATAGTTCCCATCGAACTTTGGCAACTTAATTTTGGGCAATTTTATAGTTGGAGCGACTGTTGACTGTGATGGTTTCTCAATAGATTTGGGATTGTCTATTCGATCACACAGCTCCACCAACGCCAGATCAACTCGGTCTTGCACGTCGAAATAGCGTTCGACCTCGTAAATGAATATGTTTTGGTCGAGTCTCCTGAATAGTTCCACAACATCGCTCCAACTCCGCTCAATTGACCTGGACTTTATCTTGCAGTAAGCCTCGCTTTTTCCTAGAGCCAGCTCGGTGGAAATTCTCCAGGTTGCTTACGAGCAATAGAAAGATCTCCTTCGTGGTCGTTATGGAAGGCTGATTATTAGTTGCCGCTGCAGATGTTTGTTGGCTTCCTTCTGTGTCAACAGCAGGTGTCTTTACCTTACTCTTGGAAACTTTCTGAGTTTGTGCCTTCCCATCAGCAGAAGTTTCCTGAAGTCCGTTATCTATTTCGTCTATGCGAATGTTAAGATCACTTAGCATTCGCTCTTTGATCTTTCGTATTGCTTCGTAATAGTCTTTTTTGAAGTACTGATGGTCAAGCTGTTCAGCGAATTAATCCCGGATAGTGCTATCCGTCTCATCGAAGCTCTGCCAATTTGTTTCTAAATTGGCCCGACGCTCCTCCAAATAGCTTAAGGTTTTCCTTGTTTCGGAATCCTTTGCATAATTGCGGCTTATGCGGCAAATTTCATCTCCCAACATTTCCTGGTTTTCAGAGAAATACTCCAAGTCCATTACACTAAAACTTTCTACTTGACTCATTTTAATTTTTTTTTTTTAAGTTCTTTAGTTCACACAACATTTAACCACGCAAACAACAAAAAAAAATCACTTGAAATTACAGTTATTTTAAAGAAAACAAAATAAAGCAGGCAACTAATTTTTTTTAGTTAAGTGTCCTGTCACGGTCGCCAAAATGTAAAAAAGTGGATGCAACTACGAACAAGAAATAAAGCAACGACTTCGGCGGTTTACTAACGACTCCATCAGTCAACACATTTATTTTTCGATAGTCTATACATTAGAGTTTGGCGATACACAAGAATTGCAAGCATGCAAAACTGTGTTGCGCGTGCAACACCTCAACTGTGGGACCCGACATTTATAATTGATATTTTGGATACACGATATGCGTGAACCTAAATTTATTGAATTGTTCCCACAGTTGAAGTATTGCTGACAATACTTTTAAGAATGGTAATCCTGAAATGTAAGGAACATACCTCGAAGCAGATGTCGGGGAAAAAATAAAACTCGGTAGAGTTCGGTGGGCTGGGCACATATCACGCATGAGCAAAGAGAAACCAGCTCGGAAAGTCTTTTGCAGTTCTTTTCTATTCACGCATCCAACGTTGGAAGAATGGCGTATACCAGGACGCCCGAAGCCTTTGGAGTGCGTCGGCCAGAAAACGGAATGTATAGAAGAACTTGTTGAAGGAGACCCGGACCGGATCCCGATTATTGCGCTGTAGGAACATCGAGACCCACCCTTACATCGATTTTATGGCAATCTATGACATCGCCAATAGAAATTAATTGTACCGAGCTTTAGAATTCCTGCTAAACTGATATTTCTTATCAGGATGCCGTTGAAGAATGCTTACTGCTTCTTAAAACTTAGTATGGTAGTGAAGCAGTGTCGTGCAGGTGTTTTATAGTTATGCGCGAAAATAAATCAGGAATGAGGTACTATTATTAATAAACCAACACAAATATTTGGGTGTGCATACGAATTTGATGTGATAAGAAGAACTAGGTGAGTATTAACCAGTGCTTTCACTTCCATGGAGTTAGCAGCAAACAGAATGGTTATAAACGAGAAAATAAACTATATGATTTAATCAACACTTTGTCAGAAGCTGAAATTTCATACGGAGGACTTCCAGGCTCCGTTTTTCAGCCGGAATAAAATTAATGACGAGGAAAATGCAACAACGAGTTTAATGCGCAGTACATCGACATTAGCCTGCCGAAAATTCCGTATCCAACGGCTAAGACGGCTCGGACAAATTGACCGGATGAGTATCGACCCTACATTTTGAAAGCCATACCAGAGGGATTCAAGCGAAGTCAGACCTCATCTTCGAAGGAGCGATCAAGTAAAAGGAGACTTCCGACTGCTAAGAGGCCGAAATCTTCTTCAGCTATCTTATTTATCTTAACCCTCGAAATGGCTTGTTTTACTTATTTCTGTTCAGGTGAACCAAAATCTTGGTTATCATCTAGTTTGGCTACGGGACCAAACCAGAAAGTTTCACGGATCGTTTTTTTCTGTAGCGCCTTTGTATCTCTTCAATTGTACGTTACTGATTGTAACGTTTTTCTCAGCCTGCCGTCGGTCGATAGAGAGCTAAAGAGAGTTAAAGTTCAAACGGCTTCTTGACATCCATACCTTCTAGCTTTTGTACAATATGCTGCAATGGTGATTTCCGATTGAAGTTTTCCAACGTTGAATTTTATTGGAAAGCTTTTAATCGGCAAAGAGCTTATTTGGATACTCTCATGCGCAGTTTGAAACCAACTAGATAGCGATATTTGCTCTCAGAATGTATAGAGTCCCAGAATGCTGCGGAGGATTGCCTTCCATCGATAAAAAGATCCTCAAAACGTTCCTTTGTAGATGTTGAGATGTGAGAACCTTGTGCACTTTTACCCGATAGAAAATCGAAAGCCAGAGTCTGTTCCCGGAAGTGATATCATAAAGTCTCTTGATCGTTTAACTAAAGATCTTCTTTCTCAATTTTGACGTCAAAGTTCCCTATTTTGTACGTAATACCCGGGTCCATGCTCGTTTATATGTAGCGGCATGCATGATAATAAGGCTAACGTGGTGGCCTTAACACCGATTGTCGTTACTATATCGGGTACTTTGCGACAGCTCACAACTCACAGCCTAGGTTTCACCAGAAAGCTCTTGAGCGCTGAAGATTTTCAAAATGTTTGAAAGATATAATATACAATAAGGCAAACTGTGTATGTGGCAGATAGCGAGTAACCTCAAGTCTTTGGATAGCAAAACGGATTTAAATTCTTTTGTTGTTGATACTTCAATAAAGATAGTTCCTTGCATGATTTTCAACAAATTTCCCGAATTTCATTCAAATAAAAAAATCCTCCACAAAGTGCATTTAAGGAAGAGCCACAAATAATCCGAGTAATAGCTTTGTTTGGTGTTTGCCCATCCAGTTGCGATTTTCATTTTTAAAACTTCCTATATGACTTTTTGCTGCAACGTCTGATTTCGGATTTGCAGTATCACACCCCGCCAACACAAAGGAGTAAAATAACCTCATCCGGGCAGTGACACCGTTCCGAAAAAAAAGTAATTCACTGTAGTCAAGGTATTCCCGCAATCTCTGAAAGAACTTCTGGGAGACTAAACTACCACTAATACTGCATTCCCATTGATTCAATATGAAAGAAGAGGAGCATATAAATCTCTTTACCGATGTGAGCCGAGAAGGAATCTTTGCTGTAAGGAGTAAGGACACTCAATTTTATAGCCTATGGGGGTATATCTATACTCAGGAACCAATACACAAACAAACACACATAGTTGCGTCACCTGCTGTTGATATGCTTGCCTGCCTGTTTGCCTATACCTTCCTGCCTACTATTACTCCACTCGGTGGCTGATGGTCGGGCCATCCAGAAAGGTGAAAGCAAATAAACGTAGAGAAACCCATTCAAAGGATGAAACTATTGATTTGCTTCGACTTGAGGCTTCTTATGAGACACATAAAGCCAAGGAGATGGCGGCATAGGTGTTTGCTATAAAAATCCAGATATTTGTGGTGGCTTTGTTAGCAACATGTTGGTTCCAGGATCCCAGCATTAGATGTTCATATAAACCTATATATAGTCGGTCGTTTATACGGGCTAAGACTGTACGCTCTGTCAAGACAAGGATTTTGAATTTCATTAGACTGGATCAGTTTTATGAGTGTTGCAAAATACACTCCATCTTGCCAAATTCTAAGGATTTTACGTTTTTTATGTGTGTCCTTTCAGATATCTTTTTTATTTCCCTCTTGTCTTGTTTTTTTCTGTGGGAAAAGGGGCTGGATTGGAAGAAGATGTAAGGATATGAGAATTTTAAGTTCCGCTTAAACCCTTTTGGGTTGCAATGTGGGATATTCTATATTTACAAATTCACACACATATGGGGGTTAACGTTGGTTAGCTGTGTGGGAAACATTATGTGGGTCGTAAATAGTTTAATTGAAGTAACAAACATTGAAACAAGGAACTGGGGACCATGGTCTAACGAGGAAAGATGGCAACCCTTTTAAATATGTAAGATTTCCTAGTATCGGAAGGGAATCACCTTGGGAAATTCATTTCATAATGAACTGGGTTCTATGATGTGGAAGAAACGATAAGGCCTTAGGAAAGGAGTTTTTAGGATTATTTGCTTCAAGAAGGAATTCGACTGGCAGAAAAATCGTACAGATGCTCTAATGGTTCTATATAGAACAGTTCGGTTAAATCAGGATGCAATCCGTTAGTATTGCTTAGTAGAAGTGTTATGTGATGATTTCAAATTATTTTAATGGATCAATCTTCTTTCACATCATCTCATGGAAAATTCCACAAATTACTGAACAAAGAAGCGGCCTCTGCATGGAATCTTGAGGCACACTACTGAATAGAGGCAGGGATGTCCTTTCTTAGTTATTTAATAGAAAAATTGACCATTTTGAGAGTGATAAGTGAATCGGCACTAAGATTTTGTTTTTAGTTAAGATTGGAAAGAAGAAAATTTTTCGAATTGTGGATCAGCCAGATAATGCTTTCAATATAAGAAAGATTTCAAGTGCCAATGATAACTAGATTCTAAATATATTTAAAAAAAATCCTGATATATATTATATGAGCTATGTGCGTTATTCAAGCTACCCCAAATAAAAAAAAATAATAAACTCTCTTCACCAACCATCTAGACCAAAAGCCATCACCTGCACCATCTCCAAACTGCGAGTCCTTATTTTTAAGCACACAAAACTGAACACTTAATTAAAACGCCATAAGTGGTCTGACCCATATTCCATTCATCTCTCGAGTGCACCCTAATTCCGTACAAAATCCCTAATTACGGCCCTCTTCAGATCTACAGTTGTTCCGTGTGATTTTTCCATGTTTCGCATGGCATTTTTTATCCCATCCTCCACAGAATCCAGAGCCAGAGCAAGAGCCAGAGCATAGGAATGTCGTCGTCCTCGTTCCCGTTGTAGTTGTCGTCTTCGCTGACAGTTGTGTTGCGTCGTATCGTGTCGTTTTCATTCTCCTTTGGAACATTTAATTTGTTAAGATCTTATGTTTAATTGAAAGCAGAAGGATTCATTTCCCAGTTTGCAAGTTTGAATCAACGCGCAATCTTGAGTTCTATTTGAAAAGAACATCCTCCGTTGAGCAGGGAATCTTTGTGGCGTTGTTTTTGCTATCCTAATTCGGCTCACACCTTTAAGACACCCCATTAATTTCACCTAATTAAAAAAATGAATCCCAGATTTTTTTTCTGGAGAGAACTCTTTTTTCTCTCCCATGCCTCTTATTGTGTGTCCTGGTAAACTTTATCCCCCGAAAAGTAAATTTTGTTTTTCTTGAGCAACTATCATCGGCACACACAAAAACATATCATTTCACCCATTAAAAGAGTTACTCCTGTAATTTGATGTTACAGCGGCTCACACATAAAGATGTCCTCGAGAGTGAACATTTATATGTATATCCTTAATGCCTTTTGGGCAACACTCTAAGGACGAAGGGTGCCAATCATATCATATAAGATGTTAGATACAAAATAAATTTGATTTTCACTTATAGAGATGAGAGGACAAACTAATCATCGCTCTTAGATGAATAGATACTTCACACTCTGTTAATGTTGTGATGTTTGCTCCTTCTTGTGATAACGTGTTATCCTTATTTTGATTCTTTATGTGTGATCCAACATACATATATATATTAAGTAGAATGTGAAAGGGATACTTTTGTTAACACAAACGCACATCAACACTCCTAAGGGGTTTTGTGTACCTAGTTTCCTTATAACTATTTATAAGGAAGTAGGCTATATCGATGTCCTGCTAACGAGGATACAATATGGGAAAGTTATTTTTAGAAGGATTTCGGCTTTATGGTTTTTGAATGTGGTTAAAAGAACTTTTCAGGTTAAAGAGAAATAACTTTTTTTAGTGAAAATTCACCCAAATGATGTCTGGATATATGTGATAATCCCTACTGAGCTTCAATGAACAGTAATAATTCACTTCGTAAAAAGAATTTAACAATGTTCTAAGATTACCCATTTATTAGCAAAAAAAAATAGGAAATTGTTGTTCAGCGTCAACTCAAGAAATGTGGCTCCTTATTTTAGATTGTTCAACATTGTAAAACATATATAAGAGCTAGACAAAGAACTGCTCAGTTCCATTAAGCATATTTCGACCACAGATGGTGACAGAGTTTTCTCTTCTTCCACCTTACTTTTACGCGAGGCTCGATATCGTCATCAGAATATCCTTGTATCTTTTCAATGCTACATTAAACAGAGGCACGACAATACTTTTTTTCTAAGAAATTCCAATATTATCCTATTAGTCCAGACATTATCATTATATACATTTGAAAATGCAAGTGAACCGAAAAAGCTGATTTTTGGATATGTTGTAAAGGCACCTCAAAAAAGCTTAATTTGAAATTGTAAACCAAGATTCCTTATGAGCTTTCGCTGCCATCTTGAAAACTAATCAAAAAAAATAATTTTAAATTTTATAATCACATCTATTTTAATAAATTCAAAAAAACGCATACCAAAATTTAAAAAATATTAAAAAAAAAACTAAAGCTAAAAAACAGGATTTTATCAAAACCGGTCCTACAACTTTAGAAATATATTTTTCATAATTTCCAATTTAATTAGGCACATAAGAGCAAGTACGTGCCACCCAGTCGTGCTCATTTTTTCCGACGTAATGACTGGACTATATGTGGTGACATGATCAGACTAACTAAATCGACGGCACTAGAGAGTGGTGACTAATAGAAACACATACGAACAACGAATAATGTGGGAAGGAAAAAAGAATTCCATCCACACCCATAAACCAGTTTCGCACGAAAAAGAATCGTGTTTATCATTTTAGAGTTCACGTGTTCACGTTCACGAGTTCAGTTCAGTCTGCAAGCTTATCTAGTAAAGATCGGTCGCTCGCTAGAGATTAAAAGTAAATAAAGTGTTATAATTTTTATCAAAATAAATACCCTAGAATTTAATTTTAAAATTAATTGGAAACCCAACACTAATAACCAAAAATGTTCTCTCGAAAATTGTTAGCATTAGTTTGTTTTTTGGAAACATTATGCTATCAAATACTACAATCGTTATAATCTTAAATCGGATCATTGGTCTAGATTGGAATGTGTTGATGCGTATGACAAAAATGCTCACAATTAATAGCTGGTCGAAGAAAAATTAAACAGGTGCAGATGCATTCTCAGTCTGACACGACAAAAGAGGTATACAAGTGGTATAATAAGATTTGCCAGGCCCTTTTCATCAAATTCTTACAAACCTTTAAAAACCTTTTTCACACTAGCATGAAATATTTTTAACAGAATACCAAAAATTAAAAAATTTGATCTAAGAAGCTTCTTCTCACGTGTTGACCATTGAAATCTGCACATGCAGATAGCTACAAAAGGAGCATAATCTTCGCTTCATTCAAGGACAAGTACTGCTCGTTGGAAACAATAGATGTGTGTTATTGAGGAAATAAAGAATTCTTCCAGTGGGAATGAGATTGAAAGATCTTATAAACAGTATGCAACAAACTAGCAACTTGATCCTAAGCTTGAAGAAATGATTTAGGGATCATCGTTCTTGAATCTATGCTGATGTTTGGAAATATTGAAAGACAATTTCCGCAGACTGTATAACATGGAGATAAAGAACTGAATTCCACCTGGTTGAAGTAAATCTGTCCACACAATCT
This sequence comes from Platycheirus rosarum, assembly GCA_963971375.1. Classification (NCBI taxonomy): domain Eukaryota; kingdom Metazoa; phylum Arthropoda; class Insecta; order Diptera; family Syrphidae; genus Platycheirus; species Platycheirus rosarum. The sequence goes on along the minus strand of OZ020510.1, from coordinate 34,501,726 downwards.
GGAAAAGGTGTAGCTAGCTATATCCTATTCTATCCAAACTATGATCGATAGGAAACAATCCTCTGCATCCCTTAAACTGCATCAACTAGTCCTTTTTGACTTCACATACAAGGTCTTTACAACTAAACACTGTAACAATATGGCAGCAGCAGGTTTGTGTTACTAAAAAAGAATTCACAAACCTTTCATCGATTTTAAAGCCGCGTACCAGACCCTTAATAAAGACGAGGTAAAAAGAGCTATGTCCAGTTCGCATTCAAACCAAACTTGCCTGTATTTAGATGGCAATTAACATCGTGTGCTTCGAAAAATGCGAGTATTCGGAAACTAAGGAACTATGGAAAAATGAGAGATACAGCAGGGATGCACACTAGTTTTGAAACTGTGTATATGGGAAACAAGTATGAATTACTCTCTGTGTAAAGCTATTTAAGGTGTTTAAGAACCTATGTAAGAATCAGCATCAATTCAAACAAACGATGGTGGATGGGCTAAAACAGACAAAGAAAAGGCAGATCTGTTCGTTAAACACCTGGAGGAAGCTTTCAAACCTTTGATAGTAGTTGTTAAATGAACCCGGTAATACTCATTGGACCTTTGTAAGCTTATGAGTTCGAATTTTTCAGAACTTTTCGATACTATAAGAAAGGAAAAAAGAAAAGGGCTCCCGGTTATGACACTTTTTGAGTTACCGAGAAAAGCAATTATTAAATCCAACATCTGATTAATGCTACGTTAACGCTTGCATACGGTACATGGAAAGGGGTCGAAGTTATTATGGTCCTTAAACTAGGGAAAACTCTCAATAAAAAGAAATCTTACAGACCAATATCGTTATTACCAATAATCCCGGGAAAATTATTACTCAAAAATAAGAAATCTTGATAGCCACATTTCCTGCTGATACGGCCATACTTGCATCGTTCAGTTTAATTGAAAGAGAAACCGACAAGCTACAGAAAACTTTTGATAAAATAACAAACTGGAAGAAGAAATGGCCATTGTTCTAAACGAGTCCAAGTCAACACATGTTAACAAGAATATTAACAATCTACCCATGTTTTATTAACTCGATACAAAAACTGTATTCTAACAAAGCAAAGCACCTAAGCATGGCTCTTGATGCTAAGCTTTAATGCATGTGCTTGAACCTGTTGTTGATGCTTCATTTTACATATGAAATTGCGATTTACAGAGAGACCTGTGTTTGGAAATAAAAAAGTTTGCCATCAACTTTTAAACATGTTAACAAGGCCATTTTATTAGATGCATTCACCAGGCCCTTGAACAGACAAACCTTTAAGCCGATCTGGCGGTAAGCCTACTCCCCTGGAGTCAAAATTAGCACTGACCAGATCCCTAGAGTGGTTACCAGTCACTCTTTGTTAGAGTAGTGCACCAGTCCACTCTTTATAAAACCTCTGGTAAGATCCCCTTAGCTTCACTCAACCATCTTCTTGTGAAGCCAGCATCGGATCACTGCCAGTTTCAAATACCTTTATTGCTCCCGCTTTGGGTTAACCACAGACACCATGAAGCTCCCAGTAGGGGGCCATCCTCAGATACAAGGCAGCTGCTATCGAGCTAGAATCAGCTGGTCCCTGGTATCCCGTGGTACCCAACATTTATGTCAGCCATGGGTGCGGCCTAGCCCTCATCCGAAGATTTGCACTTATGGGCAGACTTTCACAAAAGTCATTCGGGTGCCATCAGGCCATATTCAAAAACAATGGTTTGGAAACTAGTGTTGACTTTGGATACTAAAAACCTTACCATTGCCTGCCCACCTCAAATTCCCCATGAACCGACCACAAATTTCTGTTAACTTAGTTTTCAAATTCATATCGAATCCACTTCATGCCTTGAGAATCGCAAATTCATTCAACGTTACTCTCTTTAATGATAATTAACCTTCAATAAGCGGAAGCAAGTTAACCCTCAAATCAAGTGAATTCCGTTGGCCAATAATCGTTGACCAATAAACGGAAATCCCAAAAATTACTCTTCCATTCCATCACAGCACATCTCAAGGCTGTCATGTAGCCGTAATGATCTCGATTCGATGCCATTAACTCACATTAACCAATTATCTACTCCAGATAATTTTCCGAATTGGAATTCATCCTTGAATTCCTTTTCTTCCAGCATATTGATTTGCATTATTTGTGACTTCCCAGTAATCCATCCATCCACAGTCCTCTGGCACAAGCTGGATGGGTATTCTCGTAATCTACATCGGCATTTCGTCATCGTCATCCGTAACCGGTAACGACGAAGGCGTGCAGACATGTTAATTGAGATGCGAGGACGAATTAAAATCCTTGGGAGTAATGTTTTCGATTAAATTCTGTGGTCAATGCCTAGGATTCAGTCATCCTCAATGAACTCACCAGTCACGAGCTAGTCTCATAAAATGTGCAAATAAATACAGCCAACGACGACGACGCCGTCGTCCGTCGGCCAAGGATTCACAGGACAAAGTCCTTATGATTCGACATTCGTTGAACGTACATAATTTGCTAGTTCTTTTCGATGTGTTTTTCGGCGGTGATTCTTCTGCTGCTGCTGCTGCTTGTCCTTCCACAGCACGAAAAGGTAAAATGGAATACGAATCATTAAAAATACATAAACAAGTGTCCCTTTGCCTGCGAGAACCTATGAAAATGACATAAAATTGGACCGAGAACATCGGTTTTTTCTTCTTCTTGCGTTAACCACTAAAAAGTATCATCGACAGGATGTGCGATGAGAAAAACCCTTTTTGGTCCCCTCATTACTGGCACACTTCTTGTCAATGAAAAAGGACATTTTATAGTCCATAAAAAGTCAATTGATACGTAATGTTGTAATGTAGCAAGGTTGCTGCGGTATGGGGCAGGAGGGACCAAGACAGAGGACCAAGTTTACTGCTGGTAAGACATTACGAAAATACATTTAGGAAAAAGGATTACAGGCGAGATGGCCTCAGAGGACACCCCACCCGGCAACAAGCCATCAACGGTCGATTTAAATTTATGAATATTAAGTTGTAAAGGATAAACGAGGTGAGCTGCTGCTTGGTGTTTCCAGAAGGACAAAGTTTTCGTTGCTTTGCGTTCGTTTGTTGTCTCATTGTTGTGTTTGTGACTCCTTTTCGAGTTTGACTTCATTCTTTCCACATCTCTTTGCCAAGGAAGGACTAAGTGTCGCGCTGCTCTGATCTGCCAGAAGGTAAATGAAACAAAACTAAATAAATTCTAGAGAAACTTTCATAGAGGCTTCCATTGCAAGTTGCACATTTCGTCGGTCAGGGTTTTGCCTGTTTCCCTTTTTCTTTCCCCGGTGAAGTGTCTTATTACGAGCGAATTATTATTGTTTGCAAAATATTTAAACAAAATAAATCAATTTGTAGAAAAAGTTGGACTTGTTCTTGTTTTATGGCGGCTTTAGGGTAATGGTGAGTCCTTGTCGGTCTGGATTCAAATTTAATTGAAACATTTAAGAAGGCCACGACTTCGAATGGGATTGAATAAGAAAAGAACAGCAATAGTTTTGAAAATTGTAAGAACAAACTTAATCGTTGGAAAAAATGGGTTTAGGGCTAGAAATGGTCTAGAATTGTATTGAATAAAGAGCTTTAACAAGTTTTTTGATATTATTGATTGAAAGGCGTTGAGCAAGCAGTTAAAGAAAGATAATTTTCTTAAAGTTAAAGTCATTAAAAGCCACAAGGATTTTATGCTGAGAAAGCGAGTCAGGCTTACAATAGACTACATTAGTTATGTTGGAAAATGGCGAGAATCTACGTAATCCAGATTAGATTCTTCCTACAACGTAATTAGTGTGATTTACTGCTGAAAGTGACCGATTGATTTTAAAGCCTAGACTAGTAACACATTCAACAAACTGAAGCTGGATTTGGGGTGAGAAAAGCTGGAGGTAAGAGTGAGGTGTCAATCTGCTTTTTGGATAAAGCAATAAGTTGAGATTTGCCGGGTTTAAAGTAAGTCCATTATCTATGGACCACTTGTTAATTGCCATAAGATCTTCATTGAACCTACATATTAGATCTTCCTGTAGACCAATCGGACGGGACAAGTAAATTTGTACATCATCTGCATATAGATGCAGCGGCACATCAGAACAAACATAAGTAAGATCGTTTATAAATGTGCAGATCAATAAAGGCCCTAAAAGAGAACCTTGTGGCACACCCATGTGTAAGTTTAATGGTTCTGATTCTACCGGGCCAATCTTGACTTTTTGGCAGCGATTGCACAGATAACTCTTGACCAGTCGCACAGCTCTATCATGAAAGCCAAAATAGTACTTCTTGTTTTCGGCAAAGTAATTCATGGTTTATTCTGTCAAAAGCCTTTGAGAAATCCAGAAGACAAAGAACAGTTACGTTGTCCAAGTCATATGGACACCTAATAACTTCGAGGACTTTGATCAGTGCAGTTTGGCAGCTGTGATTCGAACGGAAACCAGACTGAAGTGGTGACAGTAAACAAAATTTTTTAAGGTAAGTCGATATCTGTGAGGCCAGAATTTTCTCAAAGACTTTCGACAGGCAAGGAAGAATACTAATTGGACGAAAGTCAGAGCATGAACTTGGGTTGGACTTTTTGGCCACAGGAAAGACCTTAGCTATTTTCCAGTTCTCTGGGAATGATGAGGACGCAATGCAAAAACTTATCAATTGCGTCAGGTCGCTCAAAACATGAGGTATAATCATTTTTATGAAACACATTGGCACCTCATCATCTCCATTAGCATCGGACTTAATAAATCGAATGCTCTCCACAACCTCAGATTCAGAGACAGAATCAAACTCAAACAATGTAGATGAATCACAAGCAATTTGATCGCTAGGCACAAAGTTCAGACTTTGAATGTCTCTCAAAATGAATGATGTATTTTGATCATCAGGATCAGGAAAATTTCAAACCATCTCCTTTTTCCCAATACCAATTGACTGAAGGTTGCTCCATAGCTTGCGAGACGATTGCTTTGTATCCAACTTTGACATGTAAAATCGTTTTTTAGCTCTCCGAATAATATATGTCGCATCATTTCTTACACGGAAAAATAATTCCCAATTATCGTTGGTAGGGTTAAGTTTCTATTTCAAAAACGATTTTCTTCTTTTCTTAATTGACCCTTCAACATTAGCAGTAAACCAGGGGTAATTTTTGCTACGAACTGACACCGTTTTAATGGGAACATGTTTTTCAAACAGTTCGATAAGAAGTGATTGAAAGTATTCAACTTTTTCGGTAGAGTTGGTGAAATTTTGACATAAATGCCAATGGAAATCGATAGCATCAGTTTGCAGCGCACAGTTATCAACTTCTTTAAAAAAAAAATTATACACGTGAGAAATCAATGTTGTAAGTGCAAAAAATAAGATCATGGTCGGATACACCATCTAAGGACAATTGGTCTTGTAGGAAAATATTCGAAAGTTCAGATACTATCACAAGATCCAAGATCGAGATATGGAGTCCATTTGACAAACCTCTTAATAGATTGTCCCGACTGTCCAAAAGCAAAAGATCAGCATTAAAATCTCCACAGATAATAATGTGTTCATAATTGCAATTGAAAGAGAATTGTTGTAGAGCTGAAAATAAAGGATCAGGAGAAAAACTTCTATTAGGATTACAACCTATCAAAAAATTGATAAACTTCGCCCAATAGGCAAAAACTTGTTGAGCGAGACGATGCTGATATTCAACGGATAATTTGAAAAGACATTGGGTGGTATGCATAAGAACAAAGCATTTGCTTAAAATGTAAATTTTAAGCAAATGTTTAAATTTCAATAAAATGTCTTGTTTTAAGCATTTGCCCAGATTCCTATGCGGTTTTACTTGTTTGCAAAAACTTTAAGCAAATACTGAATTCATTCATCAGAAAAGTAAGCAAATGCTTATTTTAGAGTTGTTTTCTGGCAATCGATCGTAAAAGTGATTTGTTAAAAAAAGATTAACATGACTCATGCTGATAAGAAAAGTAACGCGTTACGCTAACCGCAATACCGTGGTTTTTTCAACTAAAATCGATCGCAAGCACCAGGCGAACGTGAAAAAGAACAAGAGCAAATTCCTAAAAAAACTCCACTCAAATTCAAAAAGTACAAGAAGAGAAAAAGAAATACAAATTGGGCGGGGTTTTGTTAAAGTAGAAAATGTATTTAGATGATGGGGTGTGTGTGGATTTAACGAAAGGGTTTGTGGGTAATTTTTTGAGTGACTCTGAAGCTCGGTGCACACTTGCGTTATTTTGACACAGCGATGACGTTTTTGCGTCTGACATTACTCACAAATAACGCGGCGCATCTGACGAGTGTGTGCAGCACTCCATTTATTTGTGAGTACGCAAAAACGTCAGCGCGTCACAAAAGCAAACAAATGTGTTTGATCGCCTTTCCTTGTTTATAATAGCGCTGTTACCTCACCTCTAACTGCTTCGAATGCGATCACTAATAATTAAGCATGTGTTTGTTTTGTAGGACGGAATTTTATAAAATCCTGTTTTTTTAATTTTATGTTTTTTGAACAAAAAAAATTTTTTTTGAGATTTTGGTATGCAGTTTGTTCAGAGTTTTTACTTGCGATTATTGGTACTATGCATTCGTGCAGATTAAAAATTTTGAGATAACAATCAAACACGATGATAGAGATGAGTTACTGGCAAAATGTTGTCCGTCTGTCTGTCTGTATGGATGTATTTTGGATGGCAGACTAAAAGGTTGAGCCAATCGTCTTCAAATTTTGAACTAAAGTTATTTTGACATTCTACAAAGTAGTTTTTTCAAGTTTTTTAGCTCAAAAATTAACGGTACCTGTCATATAACCGTTATGTTAAAGCATTCTTCTCAAAAACGGCTTCAAGAATTTTTATAAAAAAAAAAAATCAGTGCACTACTGTAGGTATGCATTATACGGTTTTTTTTTCTTGGACTTTCTCGAAAACTGGTGATCCAATTACAATCAAAATGGATATTCAAGAAAATATAAGTAGCCTAAGTAATTTTGCATTAATTTTTTTTTTCGAAAACATTTTTTTTTTATTTTAAATAATTTTAAAAAAAATTTTGAAAAAAATTATATTTTGAAAACGGGTACGTGAATTTTTTTTAAATTTTTATTTTAATGTACGTATAAATGCTTTGATGTTCACTTTAATTTTCTTAAATTTTATTCTACAATGTACCGCACATATGAGCAAGTACGTGCGATCCAGTAGTGCAATTTATTTTAATATACAGGTGATCACCAAATTTAAAATATTTTCTTTAATTATTTTTAAAAAATATTGAATAAAAAAAAATCAAAAAAAACTATATACAAAAATTTAATTATTCAAAATATGGGTATGCAAAATTAATTTGGCTACTTAGATCTTTTCAAATATAAAAGTTTATTGAAATTTAATGAGCCCTTACTGAGAACGCCGAAAATTAAAAAAACGTTACATAAAAGTAACCGTCAATAGACTTTTCCCGTAAATTTGGTTTTAAAAAAATAATACCTAATATCTACAAAAAAAAATCCCAATTTTTTTTATCAAAACCGTTCGAGCCGTTTTCGAGAAAAATAAGCTTTTCTTTAACGGTTATATGGTGGGTACCGTTATTTTTAGGCCTAAAATAACATTTCAAAAACCCCTCTGAGGAATGCCAAAATTATCACATATCCCAAATTTGAAGGTTATAACTTAAGCCCTTTAGATTGCAGCTAGTAATACATACAGACGGACAGACAGACATTTTTTGTAACAAATTTTTGTAAGCTTCTCTATGATCGTAATGTCATGTTTGGTTTTAATCTCAAGTTTGTTTATATACACGAATCCTAAACTTTCCTCATAGTAACTATAGTCGCAAGTAAAAAAGTGGTCGCCTTTCTTATTAATTATTGCGAAAATAGAAAATTAATAAAAAATTAGAAAAATTACCGGCCCGAGGATAGACCCTTGAGGTACTCCTTTCTTAGTAAACAAGGGATAACTTAGATGACCGCCAATTCTATCGAATTGGGTTATAAGAACTTTAAAATAAGAGCAAAACAAGCTCAATATAAGTTAAAACACCTCGATAAAGCTTATTCAAAAGGATGTGGTCAACTATGTCAAACGCCATAGTTATGCCGGCAAAGTGGCATGCTCAAAATCTTTTTTCATCTAGCTTTTTAAAGATGATAGAACTGAAGGCTAAGAGAGCATCTTTAGTAAAGAGTCCATCATGGCATCTTAAATGGAGCGACAAGATAGAGAGAGAATTTCTAGAGAAGCTCTAGTCAGAACATAAGTTATAACGAAACGGAAGGGTGACTTTTCTAAAGAAATTTCTTAGTTTCCTCAAAAAAAAAAAAAACAGGATATCTACGTTCAAACAAAAAGAATAGAAGTTAACTAGATTATTCATCTCCGCAAGGGTGGGCTTTTTACCAACCCTTTGATCAGTAACTCTTCCTCATTTCCATCTGACAATCAAATTGATGTAAGATCTTTTAAATGTCACCAATCCACTTGTGTCAAATTGACCCGATCCGATTTCATCGCATGTAAATATAATTTTTAACGCAACAAGCGTTACAACTTAAAAGGGTAACATCACCATCAACCCAACAAAAAGAACTTCTTCCTTATGGACCCAAATCAAATAGCCCGACTGTTGCTTCCGCATTACACATTATCTATGCCCAGCTCTCCGAAATCACAATACAAAGTGAATGCGATTACAAATATAAATTGCGTATATTATTCAAATAAGGATGAGACAGCCGTTTGACAGCAACCTACGCCAGGACTCTCTGTCGAAGGACACACAAGGCAGGAACAAGAAGAATAGGCTTAAATTTTGTGGGTGTGGAAGGGTGACAATGATGATGTCAATGATGATGATACCGCCAAAGATTCGGAAGAAGCAAAAAAATCCAGAAAAAAAGGACGATAGTAAATCTTCGGCAATATAGGGTTAAGTCAGAATAGTGTGTTCAGCCATAATAATAGGTTCGCCGAAAAAAATAGGCGGGTTTATGGTTGGGGTTGTGTATTAAAATGTGACCGAACAAAAAAAAAGTAGACGCAACGTTATCCCGAAAATAGATGAGGGTTCCGATGTGTGTGAGTAACAAAAAAAGGGATAAATGAGGACTTTCTTTCACTCCAAAGACCAAACTGTTGAAACTGCATGAGTAAGAATTTTCCGAAGCTGTCAGTCGTCGCGGGTCGACCCAACCAAGGGGAGTGGAAAAAAATAATGAAGGTATCGACAGGATGGTAAAGCCGATACCCAAGGGTACTATTCACGAAGGGTTTTCAATTACACATTACCATTGATCGTGGGGAAATTGGATTTGATACAAATTCGGTTTTTGTATCCTTTTTTTTAGAAAACGTATTGCCAAATCCAGTAGTTCGAGGGTTAGCCCTTGCAAACTCGACCTCTTCAATACGGGTAGTGGAATGATATTGGGCCACTATTCGTTCCTTCATTCTCTCGTTGACTTTTATGAACTTATAAACAACCATGAGATTATAGGGCTTACCCCTTTATTTGCTGCGAAAGGATACTATTTTGCACATAACAAGAGAAACAACAACCAGAAGGATAACAAAGGGGATTCTACGGTGTATGAAGGAACTCCAAGTACGTCGTCATTGTATACACAAAAAAAAAACAGAATGTGAATGAAAAGATTCGGGATTACCTTGGATGTGGATAACTGGGAATGGAATCGAAGACAGAAGACAGAGATGCCTCCGCATATCTCTCCAGCTCCAGTGAGAGTCATTTGTTGGTTGTTTGTCTGACATAAGAGGGCGCGCACTCGTGCTCATATCGAGCACACAATCGAGTCCTTAATGTAATTGTGTGTTGGTTTTCTATTGCGGGAAGATATGGGCGACATCGAAGGAAGAACCTTCTGAGAAAAAAAAACCCACAAGGAGGATCTCTCCCGCTCAATGTGTGTAACCCTAATCTATGTGTCGGCCTTCTGTACACGATGATGTCTTGTGCTTCTCCATGTTTCCAAATAGATTCTATGGGCAATTTGTGGAGTCGATAAACTCTCTTGGTTTATATTCGGTTTTTATTTTATTTTTTTTTGTGGTTTTTGTTGGTTTTTGATGGACAATTGGGTGCTCGATAGGATAATAGTATTTGCCACATTGAAGACCCATCCTTGCAATACCCTTGTCTGCAGTTGATTAGGTAGGCTTTGGGGAGGATGAATTTTCAATTCCGCTTAAGCCTATTCCGTGTCATTTCAATTTCCGTATATTGTGTATGTGGATGGTTCTAATTTTGGAGTTTATACAGATAGAAGGGTTCGATTCTATAGAGGCATTGGAGTGGGAGGATATGACAACTGTCATTTCAGATTTGATTTTGATTTGAAGAGGAACATATTCTGTTTTTAGATCTCAATGAGCTTTGTTTATGTTATAGTCGAAGACATGTCTTTATGCACTCACGAACAATCCCTCTTTGTTTGTTTTTTCTTGGCAAATAGAATTTTGCCCTGTGGCTTAGTGGTTAGTGTGTCGAACTGCTAAGCGAAGAGCCTAGGTTCTAGTCTCGTTCGTAGCCACCTTCTTTTCTGAAGTACTGCCTCTTGCTAGGAACTGACAAAATCTCAAAACTTGTTTCGAGTATAAGTCACTAGAACTTGGCTCCTTAAGAAGCTGTCGCTCCAATAAATTTATTTTTTTTTTATTTTTAAATTTGGTGGGAAGGTACAAGTTTATTGTCAAGAAATTGAGCTAATAAGGTATTTTCAGATAAGAATAAATACATAAACTCCAAATATGGCAAGAAAACTAAAATTTTATAGAATTAATTTCATTTAGTTCTGATCAAATGGTAGCCAATACCAATTAAATAATTTTCAAAAAAAAAAATCATCAAAATCGTTTGAGCCGTTTTCGAGAAAAATAAGTTTTCCCTAAACGGTCATATGGCAGGTACAGTTAATTTTAGTCCTAAAAATTTAATTTCAATTTCCCCTCTGGGGAATGCCAAAAGAATCACACACGAATTTAAAAATAATCGCTAAGCCGTTTAGGCTGCAGCTCGTTATACATACTGTCAGACAGACATTTTTTGCACTAAATTTTTTAGACTTCTCCATGATCGTAATGCCATGTTTGATTGTTATCTCAATTTTTTTATATTCACGCATCCTAAACTTGCCTTATAGTCCCTATAATCGCAAGTAAAAACTATGTGTATTCTTAAAATGCTATTTCAATACTTTTCTCGGAAACAAGAAGATCATTAATTGGTAACTAAATGCTAAAACAATTCAATCTACACAATTCCATACCTGTTATATTATCCTAATTTAATAATTAGTTCTATTATGGGGACAACATTTCAGAAAAAAAGGGACCTTTTCTTTCTTGAGTAGTTCGGCTTAGAGTCTTTTCACTGTATTCGTTACTCAGTTAATCAACTGAAAACAATTATTCCACTTTTATGATGCAATTAACAATTTTGCATTATCCTAATTATACCTAGAAGTATCCAGATCCACCCATCAGTTTGCTTTACTATTTGACTCCTTTAAATACTGGCGGTTTTCAAATTACATGATCATTTCTAAGCTTTCATTCAAAGCAGCAGCACTAAACAAAATGGCTAGTAATAGTAACATGGAACACCGGATTGCCCTGTACAAAAGCTTCAATGATCTTTTCGAAAGGGTCCAATTCCACTGCGAAGGAGTTTACTTCGAGATCGTTGTGGAGCCGGAAAATCAACCCGGCAAACTGGTCAATCCAATGCCCGAAAATTACATAATGCCCGACAACTATGAAGACAACGAATGGAACGATGATCCACATTTGAAACATCGACTTTTCCGCATAGAAAGAATTCATAATAATTACATGATGCTTTTGGAAAGAGCACATTATGCCTATACGCAAATCCGGGAGGAATACTGGAATGAAAATTGTAATATCAAATAAAAGAGCATAAACGGTCTAACTGATGAGTCTTTTCTTTACCTTTGTAATCGTAATTTCTATTCTGTAGGCTCTAGATCATTTTTTCTGACTTCTCTATGATCGTAATGTCATATTTCATTGTTATCTCAATTTTTATTTATTCACGAATCCTAAACTTGCCCTTTAGTCCCTATAATCGCAAGTAAATAGAGTTGGTTGTCTGTAATGTCGGTTTCCGGACGATAATTTTACGTGATAACGTCAGAAGAAAACATTGATGGCAGCAACAGCAACATACAGGCCGTTAACTCACACCCACAAACTTTCTCGTTAAATCAACACCCACACACACCAATATCTACATCTTCTTTCTACTTCAACAATTTGAATTTGAGTGTAATTATTTTTTTCATGTTCGCCTGGTGCTTGAGATCGATTTTGGTTTAAAGAACCACAGTATCGCGGTTAACATCAGCATGACATCACCATGAGTCTTATCAGCATGAGTCATGTTATTTCGTATGTGTGTCATCGATTTATAAGACGTTATCGCGTCAATAATATGTGCTTGGAAAAAAAACGTACTAATTGTAAATCTGTTATTGGAGGAATCGAGGACCCTGGGCTCATTTAACTTACTTACTTTTTTTGAACGAAAGTCACAAAAATCGAATAAAAACTTTGAAGTTCTTTTGATATTTATCAAATTTTATTCCACTATGTCACCCCACATAAGAGTAAGTAGGTGCGATCCAGTCGTGCAATTTATTTAATACTATCGGTGCCAGCTGAACAATCATCGTTTAATGAAGAAAGCAGATCAAGCACCGTTTTTTGCAGTACAGGGATATGGTTACAGCTACCTTACTTTATCAACCTCAAGTGGCGCTAAATCAGGGGTGGACATGGGCCTCAACAAGCTTCTCCAGCAGACGTGGTCCCTAGTTACCTCCCTCCAGTTCTGGCACGTGAATTCACTTGGGTGCGCCACATGAGTCACGGTCTTCATGGGTGAATAGTGTTTGTATTATTTGATTTTTTTATGAAATGTAACCAAAATTAACGGTACTATAAAAGACTCAGTCTTATTTGTACACCGAATTGAAATAAAATTGAAATTGAAATTGCTTGTCCATGCATACCAACATTTGCAGGAAAAATTCTTCAGATGTTTAGGCTACAAAGCGCTGTACATACAGACCATCAGACAGACAGAATTTTGTCGATTCTCTACAATCCTAATGTCATGTTTAAATGTTTTGCTCAAATTAACATACATATGCTATACACCTTTGGAAAGGTACTCTGAACACATTTATACTTTGGTAGAAAATACGGCTTAAAAAGTGCAATATTTCAAAAAAATATCGACAGTTGCCTAATATGTTCTTCATTTAACTTCAGCACTAGAATTTCCGCGTGACCGTGAATATCTCCAACGAGTAAATTCCCATCACGAAAACAATGAATTTTTATTGTACGAAATTTAAATCCAAAATAATTTACCTACCAACCCCTTATGTCTCCCAATCCCAATTTCACAGAACAGATAGCCAGTTATTCAATCAACCAGTTAACATGAATTATATTTTAAAATATTCCACTTAAAATTCAGATCGATCGCCGGCTTAATGGAATTTCTGTCACTGTTTATTAGGGTCGGCTGAATGCTTTATCTGCCTTAATTCAAGCGCAACATGCGGACACACTGCCACGGCCATCCGCATCCATATGTGGCCCACTTCCTGTTCCACCATCGAGCTTGTTTTTTATTTATTGAACGCTTCATCGTTGCCAAACATCCACCATCCAAGGACAAGACGAAAGGCTCCGCTTTTAAACTAATTAACGGCAATTTGTAAATCGATGATAATACCTCAACACAAGGACATCAAGAGGATAATACTTCTCTCTTCAACAGCCATAACTGGCTCATTCCATCTACCCAGCGACACTCTTCATCCTTGAGCAGATCGACTCGACTCGACAGTCTATACATATAGCTGCAGCTATGTTTGGCAGTATTTATGGAATGGAATTTGAATTCGACTCAAAACACATCTCGTCCTGGCTGAAATGTGTATGCCCTAGGACAATATTGTTGTCGTCTGTTATTTTGGTCAATGCCACACCTACCAAGTAACCAGGCTTCCAGGAATTCATCTTCAATGCCGGCCGACCCGATGATGGCAATGGCCCAGGACCAATGTTAATTTGTATGTTTGTGAGTTATGTTTTTGATTTCCGGAGATAAAATTTATGGAGGACATTGCCATAACTATTGCTTCACACTGCCGCCACATCATCTAACCGCGCTAGCTGACGCTGCCGTACCCTGGCGTTGTTCTTTCTCGTCCTTTTCGTTTGTCTGATGTCTAACGCTTGCATGCATTCAACTCTCCAAAACGCAATGCAATGCAATTTACGATTTATAAACAAATAACTAGTGTTAGTGCTCAATAAACAACGCGCGAGAGAGCAAGGACAAAAACCACACTCGTCCGACCTAAACTGTACACACAAGCTAACGCACATTAAATCCAATAAATATCTACGGTACGCACTCACAGGACGACGACATTATGGGGCAAACAACAAACATTTTCCTGGGAATACCTCGAGAAGTGGACCTGCATGGGAACGGCATGCATGAGTGGGGAATAGCATGCATTTGCACAAAAGGGGCAGTGGCCGTTACAAGTGAGCTTCGTGTCATTGTTCCATTGCTGTTGCAAGCCCACCAACCAACACACAAATCCTTTTACTGTTGAGCTTGTTGCCACTACCAAGCACACCAATGTGTGTGCAAATATAGTATTTTGATTAATTGTATCTGCCTGAACTTGACGTGCGTTTTAATTTCGAGGCAGTTATCACTTGATTTGGTACAAGAGCTGCAAAGTTATTTTGTCAGATTGTTGGTAGGATATATGACAATGTCTGGTTGCAGAGTGAATTCGTTTTAGAATTGAGTTTTAAGTGTAATTAAAGGATTCATAGTTTATTAGCATTCCGGTTGGGAAACATTTTGTAAATTGGTGAGGAATAAATGTCAGTTTTGGAGGTTAAGGATGATATTCATGTAAGTTTAAGAAAAGATGTCAATATTTTGAGCCTCATTGTGTAACCCGAACGTCATATGAGTGAACCCATACCACCCAATGATGGCGGTTTTCGGGATATCTGCAGGATCAATAGGCCTGGTTAAAAGCTTTTTTTAGATATATATTCGAAAAAATTGTATTAACTCAAAGAATGTTTGAGAATTCGTGGAAATACGGGAGCGGTAAGTGGTCGGGTATTGTGATTGTGTTGAGACACTTGTAATTTCCGCACGAACTCCAAGAACCATCAGCCTAACGTACCATGTGAAGTGAACCGGACAAGTTAGATTTTCGATGAAATGCAAAGCTTTGTAGTTGGTCGCTGCTCCCGAAGTGCTAGACGAGTAATGTTTGGAAAGTCATTATGATGTCGGCGATGAATGTCGAGTTGCGATCTATGAGCTGCGGTGATCGTTTGATGGGTGGTTACAGCGAAAAGCGTTTTGGTGCGTGAATCTACATAGTCAAAATAGTCATTTCAAATTACAAACATTTCTACAGAGTTAAATTTTGGTGGAGACCTTGGGTACACCATTAGAAATAAAGTGTCAAAAGTCCCCAGCTATCCACATCCACATCGGACACAAAAATGATTTTTTTCGAAAACCGTTAATTTTATGATAAAAATAGCTGAGAAAAAAAAACAATTTTTTTGAAAAAAATGTCCGAACGCGTTTGAATTGAAAAATTAATAAAATAGAAAACAGCAAAAGAAATCAGATGGTTAACAACATTTTTTTTCCAAAAAACGTTATGAATAGTCGTTTGATTTCATATAAATTTCTTTGTTTAATGTTTTCCCCCAAATTTTGTTTTATATTGCTCGGTTGAGTCCTAGCCACTAGTCAAATAAAAGCAAACTTCGTCGTGCACCTAATAGATCAGAGCAATTAATTCGATTAACTATGGAACGTTTTCGCAACACGTTTACTCTAAATGATAATACGCATCCACAGAGATGTCGTATATTGCTGCTGTAGAGCGCAGCGTAGAGGAAGAACCGAATCAGTCTATCCGCCATCGTGCACAGGAGTTGGATATGTGGCCATCCACTTTATGGAAGATTTTGCGGAAAGATCTTGGTTTCTGTGCTTACAAAATCCAACTCGTGCAAGAATTGAAGCCACAGGATCACCTAGCAAGGCGTAGATTCACTGAATGGGTCCAAAACAAGATTGCCGTTGATCCCAATTTTCATAAGCGAATTTTGTTTAGCTCACTTTTGGTTGAATGTGTACGTCAATAAACAAAACTGCCCTATTCGGAGTGATGATAATCCTCAAGTGTATGTTAAAACACCGTAACATCCACAAAAAATGTCTGTTTAGTGTGTTTTATGGGTTAGTAGAATAATTGGTCCGTATGTACTTCTTTAAAAACTATAGAGCCATGATTATTGACTTTTTCGTTCATCAATTGAACAACCACATTGTGTAGGAGCTGTGTTTTCAACAAGATGATGCAACAAGTCACAGCTCGTGCCACAATTGATTTATTGAAGGAAACGTTTGGTAACCGCATAGTTTCACGTTACAGACCTGTGCATTGGCCTCCAAGATTGTGCGGTTTAACGCCACTTGACTATTTTCTGTGGAGATACGTGAAGTCGCTAATGACAAGTTCAGAAATTCTGTTCGTTTAGTAGTTTGTGGGCTGCGTTCAGGGCGTTCTTTAGCAATAATATTAACTTTGGTCAAAAATACGCTCTATAGATTGTAGACAGTTCTGACAGGGTAAACAAATGTCTTGTATCTTTAAAGGAAACCTTAACATTACCGTCGAAAACACCAAGGATGGCGAGCAGATGTGTTACCGGAATGCATTATTACTACGCCTAATACTACGTTTTCATTAGACCAAATGAGCTAATTTCGTATCAAATTTCCAAATTTTTGTAATATGATGTCAAACAGTGGTAGGCTATATATTTGAAAGGAAATATTTGAAAAAAAGATATTTGAAAGAAAAATAATAGACTGACGGACAGGCATTTTTTGTCGCCAAATTTTTGTATGCGTAATTTCATGTTTGAATTTTATATCAATTTTTTATATTCACGAATCCTAAACTTGCCTTGACCAGGGTCTCCACTGGCATTTTCCATTGCTTCATATTGCCTAATGGAGACACTGAGTAAATCGCAAAAGCAATATTCTTTCAAATTTCTCTTTTTCAGAATGGCTGACAATAATATTATTTGAAAACAAGCCGCTCATAATTGAAATTGCCAGCAATGAAAAGCCCAACCAAATAGAGTATTGCCCTTCTTATTGATATTGCCATTGCCACAAATATTGCCAGTGAAGCAGCAGCGTTATAGTACCTACATATTATCGCAAGTATGAAATTGTCAAACGAAATTAGAAAGCTTAGATGAAAACACTTTTTCTGCAAATTTCCAAATTAGTTAATTTCGTCTGTAATGAAAACGTAGTTTAAGGCGTGGCCTTGACACAGATATCGTATAATACAAACACTATTCACCCATGAAAGAAGGAAGACCGAGAATAATGTGGCGCACCCAAGTGGAAAAGTACCTCAACCGAATCCATGTGCAGAACTGGTGGCAGCTAGCTAAGGACCGAGTCTTCTATCTTGTTGAGGACCAGGTCCACCCCGGAGTGTAGCGCCACCTAAGGTTGGTAAGGTAAGGTAGCTGTAACCATACCCCTGTACTGCAAAGAACGGTGCTTGATCTGCTTTCTTCGTTAAACGATGATTGTTCAGCTAGCTCTGATGGCATTCCCCCAATAGTATTAAAAAAGTGCAAGCATTATTTAGTCCAGCCCGGATTCATGAAGCATAGATCAACGGTTACAAATCTTCTTAGATTCTCCTACAAGTGTTCAAATTCATTTCAAAAAAGTTATGAGGTTGACTGCATTTACACTGACTCTTCAAAAGCATTTGACCAACTAAGTCACGAATTAATCTTATTCAAGTTAAAAGCTTTTGGTTTTCCTCCTTATTTCTTAGCTTGAAGATAAATCCTATCAGGAAAAAAACTTTGGCGTACCAAAAGGAAGCCACCTTGGCACTTTACTATTAATGTAAGCTATAAATGATGTTACACATGCAAACAATCAAGTGGCATTCTGATATTCGCTGATGATAAGAAGATTTTTAAGTCTAGCAATGACCGCAGTCCTCTGCAGGCAGATATTAAACAGCTTCAATATTCGGTTCAGAAAAAGTGGTATTTCCATAATCCCTGTAAGATGCCAGACGATTACATTTTCTAGGAAACGTATCGTAAGTGAATTTGAATATCATATTTCCTAGCACAAACTCTGTTGGGTTCAGTTCAGTTCAGTTTTAAGGATGTGGGTATCCATTTAAGTTCCAAGGTCTGCCTCTTCTAGATGCAAACCCTTCACCAAAGACGTGTTAATAATGATTTAAAATTTCTTCATCAAACTTTTAAGGGCGAAACTCATTATTTCGAAGCAGTGCAGTGCTTCACTTTCGTGATTGTTTTGTTTATGTTTTTTTAATTATGTGTATAAATTCCCATGATTTTTTTGTATGCATGTGTTAGACTAGCAGTGTTTTTATTTTAATTTTACTAACAACTAACAAATGAACTTATGAAGAGCATGATCTAAGCTTATCGATGAATCTTAAGTGTAAAATAAAATAAATTGCACGACTAGATCGCACGTACTCGCTCTTATCTGCGGTCACAGCGTCGAATAAAATTTGACAAATTATTAAGGGAACTTCAAAGTTTTAGTTCGATTTTTGTGACTTTTGATTTATAATAAATAATTTAAACGCCATTTTATTTCTTTAAAAAATATGAAAATTTTCATTTTTTTCCAAAATCGTTGGAATGGTTTTAAAATAAAACGGTTTTTATTTAACAACTCTTTTTTTCTTAAAATCAAAAAAAAAATAAATAAAGAATTTAAACGTCAGCGCAAAAAATAACCTTCATTTAAAAACAATATTTACCCGTTTTTAAAAATATTGATTTTAAAAACAAAAATGTATATTATTAAAAATTCAAAAAAAGGTATTCGAAAATATTTTGGCTTTTTACATCTTCTTGAATTTTGAATTTAATTGCAATATGGTAACCAGTTCGAAGAAAAAAAACGGTCCTACCATTTTTAGCCCACCAAATTAATTTTTGTTCACCAATTTATATACCACACCTACACAAGTACTCTGATTTTTTTGATAAAAATTCTTAGAGCCGTTTTCGAGAAAAAAAGCTTTTACGTTACGGTATTTTAGCTAAAAAAAAAATGAAAAAATCCTCTGTAAAATACCAAAATAACCCCTTATACCTACTTAATTTGAAGACGATTGGCAAAACCGTTTCGGCTGTAGTCCCAAATACATACAAACAGACAGACCGTCAGACAAACAAACGGACAGGAAGACATACAGAATTTTGCCAGTAGCTCAAATATATTTGTCTATCATCGTAAAGTCATATTTGATTGTTATCTCAAAATTTTTAATCTGAACGAATGCATAACTTGCATTATAGTATGTACCTATAATCGCAAGTAATTAATGGTCAAGACTAGGTCGCATGTACATACTTGCTCTTATGTGCCTAATCACATTGGAAAGTAACAATTACCTTGAAAATAACACGGTTTGGTTTTTTAAAAAGTGTTAAGACCACAATACTTAACGGTTTTCGGTAAAAATGGAGTACGCCATCACATGTCTAAAATAATAATGAAGTTATGAAAAAAGTATTTTGGTTTTGATAAAATCATGTTTTGTATTTTTAGTGTTTTTGAAAAAAAAAATGTCTGAGATTTTAGTATGCAGTTTTTTAGAGTTTATTAATATACACCTGATTCTAAAAATTAAAAAAAAATTGTTTGGTTAGTTTAAAAAATATTGTGTTTTTTAACTTGCAGCCAAATGGCGAGAGACGTTTAAAAAATCCTCCAGGAAAGAAAATTAATTGTTTCTGACCCTGACTGGTGTCCTTCCTGAAATAAAATGTTTTTTATCCATAACCTACTCGACGTCCAAATAGCTATTTTATAGAAGAATATCTTCAGGCTATCGGCTTACATATTAATATCAATAACATTTTCGTAAAACATTGACGGATTCTAACATTATGAGAATCATGTTGTTATGTTGTTACTCATAATAATTAATAATTTTCAAAGTTAAGGTTTTCAATTGCAATTCCCTGCAATTTCAACAAATTTTTAAAACTTCAAAACTTATTATTTTTGTTTTCAACATTTAATAACAGGTATTTTGAGAAATTTCAACCTCAACGTTCTCAAAGATACCATCAATTCCAAACGATTAGGTTGCAGAAACCGTTGTCATCGCAATCGAACAACTATATAGGAGGCACTTCGATTATTCTCCAATTTCCTCCTCACTTAAGGAGGAAAACTTTTCCGACATTCAGGATCCCAGCCATTGTATTGTGCCTTTCGAAGAACAACAACAAGCATATTGCCAATGACAACATCATGCGCCTCTGTCGTCTTTAGATGTTCTGCAACATCACCCAATATTCCAAATAATGTATATACAAGTGACAATCGAACAGATTGCATCCTTTTAAGCAGCCAAGAGTTGTGAATATTGTTGTCGACCATGTCCGACATCACTTGGCCTTAAGTGGAAACGATTGTCCATGCTTGCTGCTTGTTCCGAATAGATGTTCACTTTGAATGCAAGTGTAACCTTATCAATAAGGTTGGATTAAAAAAAAACATAACAAAATCCACCTTCTTCACCAGGGTTACGAAGAACAAGTCATGGACAAGGACGAGGAAGAAAGCGAGAAGGCTAAGAATACGAGACCATGTTACAGAAATTACGTTCGACATTTTGTTCTGAAGAACGCACGCAATACCAATTGACTATGGATCACGTATCCGTCGATGTTCCTCCTATTTACCATATTACTACAATTTACTCCTTCCCCTCCTCCCACTCTCAAGCCGCAGCAACAATTTTTATTCATTTTGGCACGTAACTTTCTTATTTATGGCCGACCATAACTCGACGGGCATAGGAGTATAAGTTTTATTGAATGATGTCCTTGCTAGAGCACTTTCCGTTATTGAATCCATCTGCATATTATCTGTGTGTGCCTTCGACTTCTATCAAGCTTTCGAGTGCTCCAAAGATGCTCCTTCATTCATCTTTAAGGTGAAACCATAAAAAAAATTATCCGAAACAGAACTCTACCAAAAGGGTTTTCGGAACTTTCGAAAATATAAATACACATTTATGCTGCGTACTTTGGAAAGGGTTAAGGAGAAAGGAACACCTTAAAACACCAACCGCCAATGCCAGGAGAAAGGAGACATACAAAATATCCAAAATCGGAGATGGAGTTGCCCCATGCCACAATGTCGCAACCGCCAAAAACTCGTCCATCAGGTGAGATGCAACTTATGAGCTTTAACTTGGACATTTTTACGACGTGATTTTAAGATACCATCAATTCCATCTGCATATTATCTGTGTGTGCCTTCGACTTCTATCAAGCTTTCGAGTGCTCCAAAGATGCTCCTTCATTCATCTTTAAGGTGAAACCATAAAAAAAATTATCCGAAACGGAACTCTACCAAAAGGGTTTTCGGAACTTTCGAAAATATAAATACACATTTATGCTGCGTACTTTGGAAAGGGTTAAGGAGAAAGGAACACCTTAAAACACCAACCGCCAATGCCAGGAGAAAGGAGACATACAAAATATCCAAAATCGGAGATGGAGTTGCCCCATGCCACAATGTCGCAACCGCCAAAAACTCGTCCATCAGGTGAGATGCAACTTATGAGCTTTAACTTGGACATTTTTACGACGTGATTTTAAGATCATTCCGCAAGATGTTCAAATCCATTCGCCGAAACTACGAACATGTGTGTGGTATGCAGCAATTTATTGTACTCGAGGGTAGAGCACACACACATCTAGTCCTGGCGTAATCCTTGTCTTTTCTGAAAGGACTTCTCCCTGTTTTTTTTTGCTGGTCTCTTGGGGTGGGAGGGTATATGGCATTTCTACTAATAAGCCAACAGATGAAAGTGAAATTTGTGGCCAGGATGAATCCCACACAAATACACACCCGGTTATTCACCCTTTTCGCCAAGCCATTTCGGTGGTGGCATGCATGTGCGTTATGTGTGCGACTCTTAATGCTCGGATCACTTTTAAGGTCAATAAATTTCGGAAAACAGATAAATTTCATGTTTCAATTATTTCAATATGAAAATCGAAGTGAACGCGCGTACATAGGCAAAAAGGACGAGAGGGTCAGGTGGAAATTGAAATAACATATGGGGTGGCGATGTGAGAGGGTTGACACGTTGTGACAGCGGGACGACGACGCATGGATGGAGAACTATAACTATCGCGAAACATGTGGTTTGTTTGAGTTATTTTTATGACACTCATTCGACTGGCGCTTTAGTTTATATATTTTTATGAATGAAACATGTTATTGGGCTACAATCGTTTGGGCAATTTTCCAAATTGGATTTAACAAGAGACATAACTTTGTGGACGGAAAATACTGGAAATGGTCTATTTAAACGGCCAACAAGGAACATTTGGCTTGCGTGTGTTTTTGGGGATGAATTTATGTGAGCGTTTGGTTTTCTTAAGCCGAATGAGTTAATAGTAATTGTCGGAGGGTATAATAATGTTTTGGGGGGCAATAAATAAGTTGGATTGTTGAGGTTTAACGAGGCGACCTCAAAGAGATGTTAGGACGTAATTTTAATTTAAAAAGGACTTAATGTGACAATGAGAATCGTAAGATGTTTAAATTAAATTCAATAGAACACAAGGGAGATTGATTAAGGAAAATACACTTTTTTCTTATGTGTAAAGGGGATTTCAAAGAAAACTTTATTATCTATTTGGTGATTGATGAAGCTTTCGACTTAATCGAGTTTTCACGTTTATTGCACAAAATGTTGGCCTAAGTTTCTAATAAACATCGTTTGACTCATCTAATTTCTTATGAGAATTTACCAGATTTTCCCTGTAAGTAATTACTTATCATTCCATAATTCTATACCCGCATGTTTGTGTTCGATAACAATAAAACTTGTGTTAAGGTTTTCTTTTTGGAATAATTATTGGAAACAATTTTACAAGTTGTAAAAAGGAAAAAGGTAGTTTTGCTAAATATGGCCTCTGTATGACTTGCCAAAGCAGGTAAGTTGAAGTCTAAAAATAAATGATCTTATAAGACAATAATAATAACAATACCAATATCAATGATAAGAATTTAAATAGAAATTAAAAAAAAAAAAGCTTTTGACTTGTTTCCACGAGTAAAACAGGTGTTTAACAAGAGAAGTAAATTGCACGAATGGATCGCTAGCACTTTCTCTTTTGTGCGGTCATTGCGTCGAATAAAATTTGATAAGTATAAGAAGAACTTCAAAGTTATTATTCGATTTTTGTGACTTTTGATTGTTCGAAAAAAGGACGTAAAAGAGTTTTCAACGGAAAAAATTAAACTTTATTTTTTTTAAAAATATATTTTTTGTGATATTTTTTTTCAAAATCGTTGGAGCGGTTTTTAATTAAAACGGTTTCTATTTCATAACTTTTATTAAAAATTAAAAAAAAAATAAGTAAAGAATGCAAACTTTAGCACAAAAGTTACGTTAATTTAAAAACAAACTTTAAAACAAATTCACTTACGGTTTTCAATATTTTTAATTACAAATTACAAAAAAAAAAAAGTTTTCGAAAGTATTTTAAATTGAAATAACTTAATCTACCTTCATATATCTCTCTGAATATTAATTTTGGTTGTAATCGGTTGACCAGTTCACGAGAATTTCGAATAAAAAAAAAACCGGTCCAATGGAAAGTAGCGTTTTTAGTCCACCATTTTAGTTTTTTTTAAACAAAATATAATGCTTACCTACAAGAGCACACTGATGATGTTCATTTAAAAAAAAGATTTTTCAAAAAAAAAAATCAAAAAATAATAAATTAATCAAATCATAGCCAATAACAAAAGAAAAATTCTCAAACTTGTTCATCAAAATCGTTGGAGCAGTTTTCGAGAAAAATAAACTTTTCCTTAATCGTTATATAGCAGGTACCATTATTTTTAACCCTAAAAATAAAATTTCAATCGACAATTGGACATTTTTTGTCAATGACTTTTTACTTGCGATTATAGGTACAAGAAGCAAGTTATGCATTCGTGTAAAAAAAATTGAGATAACAATCAAACATGATATTACGATGATAGAGAAACACTTTTGAGTTACTGGCAAAATTCTATCCGTCTGTCTGCATGTACCGATTTATTTTGGACTGTAGCCTAAACGTTTGGGCCAATCGTCTTCAAATTTAGAACTTAAGGTTATTTTAACATTCTAAAGAGGAAATTTGTTCAGTTTTTTTTAGCTCAAAAATTAACGGTACCTATCATAAAACCGTTATTATTATTTATCTTTAAAACGGCTCCAAGATATATTTTTTTTTTTTTAATCAGTGTACTACTGTAGGTAAGCATTATATTTTGGTGAACAAAAAATCAATATGGTGGGTAAAATGGATAAACGGTACCTCGCATAGGACCAGTTTTTTTTCTTCAACTTTCTCAAAAACTATTGATCCGATTACTATCAAAATTGATATTCAAGTAGATGTAAGTAGCCTTAGTAATATCGCATTAATTTTTTTTCGAAAACTTTTTTTTTATTTTTAATAATTTAATTTTTTTTTTTTTTTTTTTTTGAAAAATCAATATTTTGCAAACGGGTAAGTGATTTTTTTAATTTTTTTTAATGAATGTTATTTTTGTGCTAAAGTTTTTATTCTAGAAAAATAAACTTTTACTTATATATTTGAGCTAAAAAAATTAAAAAAATCCTCTGTAGAATGTCAAAATAACCTTATGTTCTAAATTTGATGATGATTGGCCCAACCGTTTAGGCTACAGGCCAAAATACATCCGTACAGACAGACAGACAGACATTTTTTGCCACTAACTTTTGTAGACTTCTCCATGATCGTAATGTCAAGTTTGATTGTTATCTCAATTTTTTTATATTCCCTAATCCTAAACTTGCTTATAGTCCCTATAATCGCAAGTAAAAATTATGTATATTCCTGAAATGCTATTTCAATACTTTTCTCGGAAACAAGAATATCATTAATTAGTCACTTAACGCTAAAACAATTCAATCTATATCACTTTAATAATTAGTTTTTTTTTTAAATAATGACCTGCTCAGTTATAAATTATAAATTTATTGGCGCGACAGCCCCTTAAGGAGCCAAGGCCTAGTGACTTATACTCTCAACCATTCCTGTGTGTGTGTTGTTACTCTGCAAGAATGGACCTGCTCAGTTAATCACCTGAAAATAATTATTTTATTACTATAAGCCATTTTCCGCCAATAATCCACTTTTATGATCCCATTAACAATATTGCAATATCTTAATTATACCTATGTAGAAGTATCCACACATGAGTTTCCTTACTATTTGACTCCTTTAAATACTGGCGGTTTTCAAATTACATGATCATTTCCAAGCTATCCTCCAAAGCAGCAGCACTAAAAAAAATGGCTAGTGATATGAAACACCGGATTGCCCTATACAAAAGCGTCAACGATCTTTTCGAAAGGGTCCAATTCCAATGCGAAGGAGTTTACTTCGAGTCAATCCAATGCCCGAAGATTACATAATGCCTGACAACTATGAAGACAACCAATGGAACGATGATCCAGATTTGAAACATCGACTTTTCCGCATCAAAAGGCTTCAGGATAATTACAGGATGCTTAAGGAAAGAACATATTATACCTATATGCAAATCAGGGAAGAATACGGCAATGAAAATTTTAGTATCAGTGTTTTTCGAAGAAAAGGAGCAGTACAATGGGTGCCGAAACTAGAAGTCGAGACCGATTCAGAAGATGGCGATGATGAGGATGATGATAACGATAAAGAAGACATATGGAATTATGCTCACAAATGGGAAGCAGAGGTGGCAATTCCGATGATGAATCAGAATCCAGTTTTAATGATGAATCTGATGAGGAAGATAATTGGTCCACAGATACTGATATGGATTCAGGTCTGAATTCAGACATAGAATGGCTATGGGACTCGGACACGGACACGGTTTCTGATATGAAAGTTGAAAGAGATTCTGATTCAGAATCAGGAATGGAATAAACTAAAACCTTGCTATTTATAATTTGTTACTTATAGAATCTTGAATCTTTAAATAAATTACTTGTTGTTTGTATATACGATATAAAAATCGTTGGAGCTGTTTTCGAGAAAATTAAGCTTTTCTTAAACGGTCATATGACAGGTACCGTTATTTTTAGGCCGAAAAATAAAATTTCAATTTCTCCTCTGGGAATGCCAAAAGAATCACACACCAAATTTTAAGATAATGGCTTAATCCGTTTAGGCTGCAGCTCGTTATACAAGTTAACATATAATCCATTAAATCCGCCAGGCCGCACATCGTCGTCGTCGTCAATCGTCAACAACAAATCATGCTGACACGGCTGGTTCTATAAACGAAGTAGTTTAGTGTCAGCAACCGACGACGGGAAGAGCGAAATGCGATATCTGGCACAAGCTGCCAGATATCCAAAGCATTTCAGAAGCCTAGTGCCAACAACCGACGGTGGGAAGAATGAAATGCGATATCTTGCACAAGCTGCAAGATATCCAAAGCATTATTGCAGATGGTAGGTAAGCATGCTAAGTTATTCTTAAGCTTTTGGCAGTCTTTTAAGAGTCTCGCTATAAACATTAAATTGAATTGATTACGAATAAATTGAATTCTAACGAATTTATTACTTACATACTGGCAGGCAGACAGACAGACAGACATTTTTTGCCGATCACATTTTTGGACTTCTCTATGATCGTAATGTCATGTTTCATTAGTATCTCAATTTTTTTTTTATTCACGAATCCTAAACTTGCCTTATAGTCCCTTTAATCGCAAGTAAAAATGGTGTGAAAAATATAGAAGGTATTAACGAAAAAAAAAAATTGAGAAACCCCCGCAAAAGTCGGGAAATTGAAAAATCTATATTTATATAAAAATTGAATTATAACGGTACCTGCCATATAACCCTTTAGAAAAAGCTTTTGTTCTCGAAAACGGCTACAACGATTTTGATAAAAAAAAAATCATTTTCAGGAAACGAAATTTACCGGAAAAGTCAATTAACGGTACCTTTCATATGTATAATTTTTTTATTAATTTCCATCCTTTTTTGTACGTAGCCAAAATAATTATGCATACCACCATATTGAATAATATTTTTTTTTTATTTATAATTATTTTTTGATTTTGATTTTTTTTTAAATTAATAATTTTAAAACTAATTAAAAAAAATATTTTAAATTTTATAATTACCTGTACATTAATAAACTCTAATTAAAGTGAATATCAAAATCTCAAACAAAAAAAAAATTTCAAAAAACTAAAAATAAAAACAGGATTTTTTCAAAATACATTTTTCATAAATTGTTTTTGGAAAACTTAGGAACCCCTTGGGCAGATTGTTTGATTTTTTTAAAATTGAAAACGAAATGTCAAAAATACTAAATCTTTGTTACTTACATGTGTTCTTATTCTTTTGGCATAGAAGTCTACATTTTTATCTTGTTTTGATGATATAAAGTTAGTCGGTAATATTAATGTTAGTTTTCCAGTGACATTCCTATCTAGGAAGATTATTCGAGGCCTTAATTACAAATACATGCATATGTACATATGTATACTGAAAATTAACAAATTTCTTAAGAAATGGTTTCATCGAAAACATTTTTTGTTTAACCTGATTCCTTAATTTGCCTTTTTCTTATTGGTATAGAAATATGAATAGGCTATATTACTTTGTGGCTATTTTAATCCAAGTCCATGTCCTGGTAATCCATTGATCTTCACTTTTTAGTCAGTAGATGAAATTTTGCAGTCGTTTTGTCAACGACAATTGTATTCACCGATATGTGATGACTTACGTATGTACATATGTCGACGCCTCAAATACTCACTCCTTATGAACCAAACGACATTGAAATTTTGAATGCAGAAACTTAATTAAAAAAATTATTTCTTCTACAGCCATTTTCAATATTGTTCTACCTTTTCTTCAGCTCGATAATGTAACTTTGAATCCTCATCATGTTGTCCTCAACGTGAAAGGTGAACCTAACTTCTCAAGAGCAGGGCTTTTTTATTGGCGCTTTTGTCCCACCTTTCATAGCTTTCAAAAATAGTAGTACACATATATAATAAAGTAAAGCGATGTTCCTGAATCACAAATGTTTTATGTGTTTTAAAATTACAGGAATTGTAACTTATTTTTTCTTTGACAAAAAAACCTGAAGGATTGCTAAGTGAGTTCTCGGATTTTATTTGAGTTTGACAAACAAAAGTTTTCCTATTTGTGTTTTCTAAGTAAACCGTTTACGTGCGTTTGCATTTTGGTTTCAAGAGGTGTTAATTAAAATGGTTAGTTCTGCTTCGAAGGTTGGGGTTTTGGCTTTTGATTTGATTAAGTTTAAAAGGAGTGTAAAAGGAACAAAAGTTATGGAGTTAGTTTTCATAAGAATAAAAGTATTTTTGGGAGAAAGAGTCATTACCAGGAATGGAATATCTAACATTTTGACTTCGTGGTTTAAATAATTAAAACTAAATTAAATTGCATCAATAAGTTGAATTTAACTATTAAAAGGGTGGTGAGCTTATATCTTTTAAAATTTAACTATAGGTGTTCATAAGTCTATTCTGCAAGAAGTCAAAAAAAATATTGGTTTAATGGGAGGGACTATGATCTGTTTATTATTTTTCTGGATAAGATGATCCAAACTTACAGTAATGTACTCAAATACGTGGAATACAAATCTACGTCGCATTGAATCGATTGTCTTCATTTACTTTATTAACTTTTGAGTGGTTCTAGTCATTTCTTGAAATAAGTCTGAATTTATGAAAGATTTAAACCTGCTTAAATGCCGTGGCCTACAGTTAAATGCGAAAACATTTAATGTGTGTTAATATGGTTGCCATCACTCAAACTCAAACACCCATTGCTGATGACACCCGATCCCTCTTAATAAAACAAAAAGCCTATTTTTCCTGCACTTTTATGTGTTCAAACTTTTTATAAATGGCCCAACCTGAATCCGAAGTCAGCTCTTCTCCCGCAACAACTGAGAGCGATGGCATCTCCAAGATAGCATCTCTATTTGCCTAGCATTAGTTAAACACACAAACACAATGTGCGGAGGGCGACTCTGTGGTGTTGTCCTTATCAGTAATCGAAACAATATGCTCTGCCAACCACCGACCGGATGGTGTAGCCATAGCCAGCTCCCTCCACCTCATTACGAATGCAAATAGAAAGGACGACGAAGAAAGGGCACACACTCTACCCTGATGCCAGAAAGTCAATCGAGTAGTAGCGATGCTTTTTGGAAGAAAAGTGCTCCTACCACCAAGGATTTATGGAAAACCCATTACTATAGAATTTCGCCGCAATTCTGCCGAATTCCCAGTGTTATTCGATAGCAATGAATACATCCTCATAATTCCCTGGCAGCTTCCCGGATGGGTGTTGTAGCTCACGAGTTGGGTTTTCTTTCGACTTGGTTCTTCGTCGTTGGACGTGTCTTCATCGTTGTCGGTTCAAAGTGCGGCTCTACTGCTGTGTCTTTCGATCTTTCTTCGATTTCCTTGGATTTGCGTTTTATGTCTAATGGACTGTTTGCGAAATGTCCTTAGTTGTGAGGGAGGGAGATGAAGAAAGGAACACCAACTACCGCACCAACTGAAAAACCAGCAGCAAATAAATAAAATTGATGATGCTGATCCATCATTAAACAAGGTGGAGGGGGAGAAGGATGAAATTTATAAATATGATATCTTTAGAACGATGACGACCACCAGCATACATAAAATGTGTTTGTTTGAATTCATGTGTGTTTGTGTGTATTGAAAGAGTATTTAATCTAACAACTGCCACTCTTACTACAATGGGGGTGAATGAATGGGGTGGTTATATCCTGATGGTCATCCCGTCTAAGGATGGAGATTGTTATTGTTTGGATTTCCTTGAGTAAAGTTTACATTTTCCTATGAATTCTGTGTGTCTTGTTTAAACAACACCAAATTGTGGCTTCTTCCGAGGTTGGCCCCAACAGGAAACAGTCATTTGGTGTAGCTTAATGGCTTTCCGAGGTTGAAGGACTCGGTAAACTGAAGCAATTATTAAATTAAATCCTGTAGATCTGATGAAATTTGTCAATCGTTTTTTTATTAGGCAAATTAATACATTATTTATCACATTTTTGGAATACCGTGAGCGTTAAACTTGCGCACAAAATATCTCTATAAACTTCCAAGAAAAGTCACTAAACATAGTTGAAATGCAAACATATGTCGAGCTTCAATGCCAAACTCTTTCCACATAAAGCCAAAACACCAAATAGCCACTTTGAAAACTAGAAAACCGTTTTTATGTACCAAATCCTCAAGAAGTAAATATTATACATGCATTAAAGAATAAAAAAAAACTTCAAGACATCAACTTGCTCTTGCATCCCAAAATTCTGATGGCAAAAACCACATTTGCCAGCTCTCTTTTGGAGCAATTGAATTCAAATGGATTGCAGCCAGCCGAATAGGTCCTCCGGCTCGTTTCTTCATATTCTTTTTTTTCCGATACTCAACGCTCTTAACACACCTCCAATATGTTTTTCAGTTTCCGGCTTTTTACTCCCGCCAAGTATGAAAAAGTGCTATTCCATAGGATGCAGGACGTTTACTGCGCCACTGGTACGCGATAAAATTTATTTTCACTTAACATAATTTTTTTTTTCTTTATATTTTTACTTTTACAGTTCCGTGCAGAGTCGGTATAGTAAGTGGTATGTGTATCGCATTGTACCACATCCTAACTTAGGTCCAAGAAGTTGCATGTGCCAGGCAAATATGTACCTTGTTTTGTGAATTATTTGGAACCTCTGTGTTGCACACACATTTACACGTGTCCTTTTTTTTGCATAAATTTCACCAGAAAAAAACTCGGAAAAACATTTTTTTTTACGAAAATTTTAGGATAAAACTTTTATATTTATTTTACTAAAATATTCATCTTGAGGATGGTAACTCCCAAAGATTTGTCCATTAATCGATGTGACCTCGGATGAGCTTCATCAAAAAGTTATCTATCCTATTTATATTGTTCCTTCTGTATAGGACCTCATTGATATGGTACTGTTTGTACTCCGACTCTAGTGTTCTTTGAAATCAAAGACAGGTACGATAACACTGTTTCTCAAACACCCGAAACTTTTCCATTGGAAATAGTGCAACGTTGAGTCACACAGGGCATCCATAGGCAATCATTCGCATAGTGAAGCCGAAACAAAAGCTCCCCTAACCCTGGCCGACCAGAGCAGCATCTAAATGTAACGGGTGATTTTTTTGAGGTTAGGATTTTCATGCATTAGTATTTGACAGATCACGCGGGATTTCAAACATGGTGTCAAAGAGAAAGATGCTCAGTATGCTTTGACATTTCATCATGAATAGACTTACTAACGAGCAACGCTTGCAAATCATTGAATTATTATTACCAAAATCAGTGTTCGGTTCGAAATGTGTTTCGCGCTTTACGTCCGATTTATGGTCTACATAATCGACCAAGTGAGCAAACAATTAATGCGATTGTGACCAAGTTTCGCACTCAGTTTACTTTATTGGACATTAAACAAACCACACGAATGCGTACAGTGCGTACAGAAGAGAATATTGCATATGTTTCTGAGAGTGTTGCTGAAGACTGTGAAATGTCGATTCGTCGCCGTTCGCAGCAATTGGGTTTGTGTTATTCGACCACATGGAAGATTTTACGCAAAGATCTTGGTGTAAAACCGTATAAAATACAGCTCGTGCAAGAACTGAAGCCGAACGATCTGCCACAACGTCGAATTTTCAGTGAATGGGCCCTAGAAAAGTTGGCAGAAAATCCGCTTTTTTATCGACAAATTTTGTTCAGCGATGAGGCTCATTTCTGGTTGAATGGCTACGTAAATAAGCAAAATTGCCGCATTTGGAGTGAAGAGCAACCAGAAGCCGTTCAAGAACTGCCCATGCATCCCGAAAAATGCACTGTTTGGTGTGGTTTGTACGCTGGTGGAATCATTGGACCGTATTTTTTCAAAGATGCTGTTGGATGCAACGTTACGGTGAATGGCGATCGCTATCGTTCGATGCTAACAAACTTTTTGTTGCCAAAAATGGAAGAACTGAACTTGGTTGACATGTGGTTTCAACAAGATGGCGCTACATGCCACACAGCTCGCGATTCTATGGCCATTTTGAGGGAAAACTTCGGAGAACAATTCATCTCAAGAAATGGACCGGTAAGTTGGCCACCAAGATCATGCGATTTGACGCCTTTAGATTATTTTTTGTGGGGCTACGTCAAGTCTAAAGTCTACAGAAATAAGCCAGCAACTATTCCAGCTTTGGAAGACAACATTTCCGAAGAAATTCGGGCTATTCCGGCCGAAATGCTCGAAAAAGTTGCCCAAAATTGGACTTTCCGAATGGACCACCTAAGACGCAGCCGCGGTCAACATTTAAATGAAATTATCTTCAAAAAGTAAATGTCATGGACCAATCTAACGTTTCAAATAAAGAACCGATGATGCAAATTCTATGCGTTTTTTTTTAAAAAAAAAAGTTCTCAAGCTCTTAAAAAATCACCCGTTAGTTGAAATATGGATACCGATCTAGCCAGATACCTAGGTACTTTACCACACTTTTACTCAATAGAGGATGCCCATATGGCCCAGCAACCAATAGCCTTTTACAAAATCCGATCACATAACATATATTCGCTTCCCATGTTAGAGAGGAAAGCATATGATGCAAGCTTCTAAGAACTCGTATCTTTGCACTTCAATACTTTAAATGTCGGATTTAAACAATTTAGTTATGCGAAAAACAAATAAAACTTGTGGATTTTAATATACTTTCTTTGATAAATTTGTTTTCTCTTTAAATTAAGTTTTTTTTCTTTAGTATGTATAACTTCTGCTACTAAATTACATTTAAGTGACTTGGTGGTTTGACGACTACTTTAAAATTTAAAACTGAAGACTGAACTCAATGACTGGCACACATTGGAATAAATACTGGTTTTCCCCTTTTGGGGCTTTGTTCTTTCGTAGGTGTGCGTATGTGGTCTGATCGTTCTCTGTTTATCTCGTTCTTGTTGCATCGATCGTGTCGTTCGTTTGTCACTTGCGCCTTATGGTTTTTTTCGTTAAATTTTGTTGTTCGTTGGCTATGTTTTGTTTCTGTAGTAGCGTGTGTAGCGGGATTTAATTGCAAAATCGACTTGCACAAATGTAAACAAAAACCGGTTTTTCGTGCAGCTAACACCTCCACCATAATGACTGTGACCAATTTTGTATGTTGGAAGCATGTGCAATAAAAAAAATCAGCTCAAAGTTCAAGTTTTGTTCAATTATTGGTAAGGAGGTTGGGAGCAAGTGTTTCAGATTTGTTTTGCAAGTGGTTCGCGTGATTTAAATTGAAAGTTTTATTTTTAATTAATAAATATAATGCTAATAAATAATGAGGTAAGTTAATTTTGGATATTGGGTAATTTTAATTAAATTAAGGGGGGAGGAAACACATTTTTTTATAAATTTACGTGTTTTTACGCATTCAGTAGAATAAAATTATAATTATTCAGCGTTGTTCAAGTTGAAGACCCTACAGGTGCGACACGCATACTAAATTTTTCATTTTTTAGGATGGCTACGGAAATTACGAAGACAGAAATTTTTGATGTTTGGATTTCTAAGATAAAAATTAAGCGTTTGGAAGCTGTATTTTCTTTTTTATGAGCTTCTTTAGCAATATAACGTTTTATGACAACTCAATTAAGTCAATAAAAGCAACCTTAAAAAATGTATGCTTGAGGTTTGACGAAAAGATGGCCGAAAGTGGTCGCCATCGAGACCGTTTTGAAAGCACTAATAGTTCATGGTTGAATGAGACCCTTAAACTCCTACAAACAGTTTTAGACCGAGAAAAAGCTTTGATGAATGCTGCGAAAGAAGCAAGAAGAGAAAAGTACAAAACCTTTTAGAGTCTTTAAGCGCTCAAGAAATTTCAACTGCGAATGAATTACAACTCAGGAGAGCAGAAAAAAGAAATACTACTATCGCAGATAAGCAATTGTCAATGTGTTCTCCAAACAGAGGTTTGTTTATTTTTAAATTTAAGTCAAATTATTTTGTTGTCATTTCGTATCGTTAATAAGGTTCAATTGTAAGAAAAACATTGGAAACTACTACTTCTGGCTGTATTTCAATGTCTGCGTTAGCAATGATAACAAACCCACAGATATCTACTCATCAATATGAAATAATACGTCAGAAAATAAATAAAACTGTTTCAATTTACTACCCTCTTCCCACAAAATTAAAGAGGCTAAAACAAAGTGCTATCCCGATAGCAGAGCTATAAGCGAATCTTCTGCGGAACGTATTGAATTCTGTTGATGACTTTTAAACAGGTTTAAAAGAAAAATCCTTCATAATTAAATGGGGTTGTGATGGTGCTCAACAAAAGGCATACAAACAAAAATGTTCATCAGGTGATAATTTTGATGAAAATCTTTTCAGTGTTTCGATGGTTCCCATCCAGATGTTTTTCTTAAGACAAGAAACGAAAAAAGTGCTTTGGAAAATCCAGCCCCATCATCAACAAGGTATTGCAGGCCTATTAAATTAAGTTTTGCAAAAGAATCAACGGAATTGATCAAGCGTGAAGTTGATTCAATTCAGCACCAAATTAACGCCATATTGCCTGTTGAAGAAAAAGAAAGATTCAGAAATGAAACTGGTTTATTGATTGATATGCCAACTTAACAATCAGACAATTCGAATGATGGGAACACGGCGAGACGATTTTTCAGAGATGAAGTCAAAACTGCTGATATTACGGAAATTGACATTGAAATGATTAAAAAGTTTCATATCATCTTAGAAGCTATTGGGTCAGGTTTCCCAATTGAATTAAATGCTTTCGAGAGATTTGCAACAGAAACAAGGGAACTTTATCTAAAAAATTATGGCTGGTATGTGTGCACAAAGTTTTATTTCATGGCAAAGAAATAATTGCCACTTGCATTCTTCCAATCGGCCAACTTTCAGAGGAAGCTCAGAAGCCAGGAATTAGGAAAATAGAAAATTTAGAGAACTATTCACTAGAAAAACTTCGCGAGTCGACACAAATACGGACCTTCTAAACTGGTTGTTAATATCTTCGGATCCATTTTTGGCAAGCATAAGATGCATCCCAAAAAAAAAAAAAAGTTTACTTGAACATGAAGTGCTTCAATTGTTAGACATACCAAACCAGTAAAAACGTGTAATTTGTTAGTATTTAATGTTGTTTTTTGGCAAAACTATTGAAGAAGTGTTTATTGAATTTGTTACATTCTCTTCAATACACAATTATAATAACAATAAGCAAAAAAAAATTAACAAAAACATAAATTTCTGCGCATTATTAACTTAATCTGGAATTGAGTAAAAATCGTGAAAATTGTCGGTTTTTGTTGTTGTTTTTTGTCAAAACTGTTATAGTTACATTAAAATAATTTATTAATTAAAATCTATTTTACAAACAATTATAGTAAAAATAAGCAAAAAACAATTAACAAAAAACATTAATTTCTGAGCGTTATTAATTTAATCCCGCCAAATGAGCGAAATGTCACACTATGGATCGGCTCGGCGCAATCCCACAAAAAATACATTATGGCATTAGATTTTGGTCACAAATATGGTTCCATAAATAATTTTAAGAAACTACATTATAAAATGAGCAATTTTACTGAGCAATTCCTAGGAAACTGTCCACACCATCTGTTGACTCGTCCTTTAAAAAAAAACTTTAGAATAAAAAGTAAAGGATCCGCCATCTAACGTTTTTTTTAACTAGTGTTTATTTCTTGAATGGTAACACTTAACTCATGTCTGATTTGACAGATAATTAGTTTTGTCCTTCCGCTGAACGAATATGGTTGTGTATACGCTTGAACAACGCTGGGAAATATTGCGACATTACTGCCTGCGATCGATGCCGATTTTGCCAAAAAATCATCTTTTCAGATGAAGCTCATTTTGATCTTTGCGGGTATGTTAACAAGCAAAATTGTCGCATTTGGGGCACAAAAAATCCGCACGCATACATTGAAAAGCCGATACACCCAAAACGAGTCACTGTTTGGTGCGGATTTTGGTACAGAGGCATAATTGGGCCATTTTTCGAAAATGAGCAAGGAGTGGCCGTTACAGTCAATGGCGATCGTTATCGGGCCATGTTGAACGAATTTTTGTTCACAAAAATTGAAGAGGAGGATATGGCAACATTTGGTTTCAACAGGACGGCGCTACGTGCCACACAGGCGAAGCTACACTCGATGTTGATGAAGCATTTTCAAAAAAAAAAAAAAAGTTATTTGGCGGACCCGTTACATAAACCTTCGAATTGAGTTTCATTTTCAAACATCCCACAAGACAACTAATCCATTGGTCAAATTCACCTTTCTAACGGCATATGCACACTCCACTGAAAAAGTCCTCCAGCCAAAAAAAGAAAAACCTCTTTCCTCTGGCTAAGACGACAGCAAGTACTATACACTAAGACGACAACGACTACGATTACGACTTTTGCTACATGTAAATGACGCTTTAATTGTTTATGAGGTAGTAGAGCACCCAAAAGGACCTGCATTATGGTCTTTTGACTATTAGTCTAACGTTTGCTGCCTCCATTATGAAGCCAGCTGAAATTACAATCGCCATTGAAATAAAAAAGAAAAAGGCAACAATTTTGGTGGACCGTTTCTTTAAATTCTAAATGCATGCTCTTTACTTATTAATTTGTTATTTTGCGGACATGTGGCAATATCCTTAAGTATATCCTTCCTGCTGCCGGTTTCCGGATAGTTTACTGCAATTAAACGTGAGAGGTCCTTGTTTTGTCGCCATCGCCCACCAGCTCCATCGCCTTTCACATCCTTATGCTCCTGGCCTGGTAAATTATTTACGAGTGTATGAAGAAGTTTTTTTTTTTTTTTTTTAATTTCACGAAAATGAACCTTTTTACGAGACTTCTTGAGAAGTCGAACGACGAGCAAGGAATTTTTGTGTTTCATTGAGAAAGTTTTTCCTTTTACGATTTTATAATTTTACGATGTCCTTTTCGTTTCGGGGTGGGGACAGTGGGTGGATGTGGAAATAAGGAAATTTGGCAGGTGGAGTGAAATAGGAAACAATACACAAGTGCAATCGGCGTAATGTGCTTCTCTCTGAACTGAACCGCAGATGTTTTTCAAAAAAATATTAATTTAGAATCACGGATAAACGTTATCCTTGCGATTTGGCAGTGAATATACACGCAAAGAGGGTAGTCACATCGTCCTCTTGTGTAGCTTACTCCTGGCTGGATCAAAAGCAGACTCAAGCATACGAAGGCATACAGCCTTCATCTTCTTCCTATTCCATTCGGGTATAAGGAGGGCTGGGATTTGTTATGCTTATTTAATGTCACATGATTTAGTTTAACGGAAATTGAGAAGGATATTCAGGACGAGTTTTTCTTCTTGTTCGCCTGCATGCTTCTAGGCCTCTCCGCGACATTCTTGTGGGTGTTTTTTTCTTTGCTTTTCTTTTTTTCCCAGATGTTCATCGTGTAGATGATACGATTTGGAGTTTCCTTGTTCTCAGCCAGACGAGGTCGGATCGGTCCTTACTCCTTACTGATGGGTGAGCTGGTGCTCTGGTACTGTGCGCTAGTTAGTGT
Organism: Platycheirus rosarum; assembly: GCA_963971375.1. Taxonomy (NCBI): domain Eukaryota; kingdom Metazoa; phylum Arthropoda; class Insecta; order Diptera; family Syrphidae; genus Platycheirus; species Platycheirus rosarum. Next base: position 34,463,811 of record OZ020510.1, on the reverse strand, counting down.
ATAAATATGCAAATAATCTAAAAGATTTATCGGATATTTGGATAATAAGCTTCTGGCAGATTAAATTACATGAAATTGATATTAACTGGTGTACGCGTACGGCGTGGCGTGTGGCGGGGTTGGTTGGTTAGATAGACAGGGCAAGTTATGGTGACTGAAGTGTATGTCATAATTGTGACAGAACGCGAATGTACAATTGGATGATGGTGGAGGTTTTGTGTACCTATTTATACATCCTTACTCAATTTAAAGGCCACTAGATGCATCATCTGATGTTAGGCTTTTTCATTGTCCTTAATCAGCTATGAATTAGTCTTGGCCCTTAATTTAAATGGGTTGATTCGACAAAAAAATCATTTTGTGCGATGGTATTTGTAAATTGGTGAAATGTCATTACCAACATTTGTTCCCGCTTCGTCTCTGCGAGACAATTGAAGCATATGAGCCCATTTTATTGGAAATGGAATTGACTTGTCACTCTCAGTGAAACACTTTGATTGATGAGCCATGAGCCTTTAAGCATGAAATATACAAAACACATACATACATAAGATGAAGTTATTATTAATAATCTTCGCTCCTAGTGTGTTTGTACTTCAAAGTCCTAGAAAATATTAACACTGAGCTTCATATTGTATGAATTCGTTTTAGAAGTAAATTTCCTGTGAGAAACTTGGTCACTCAGTTTTCAACAAAAAAATAACGCAATAATGCAAGAAAATAAATAAACGAACGAACCCATAACAAACTGTCATTGTTATTAAGCTACATGTACATGATTGCCAGGTCTGCAAATACTGCTGGATCTGTCAGTGAAAAATTTGTCTCGAATGGCTGAAAACCGTGAACACACTAAATTAATTTGCAGAGAATTTTGTTCATTAATCATTTTGAAGACAAATTAATTTGCAAAATTCATTTGGAGATCACCAATTTTTTTTTTTCATTTTCTGACGTTTATGGAAATGTCTGACAGTGAATAAATTTGCAGATGCAGTTTAAAGAACATTAGCAAATTTATTCATTGGCAGACAAGTTTGGCAAAGACTCCAAGGTAACATTTATTTTCAGATTTTTAGATATGGATGAATATATTGAAGATGAAAATACTAAAACATTTCAGCTATTGTGGTTGAGCCAGTTAGCCTGTCCCCGCCGTAGGGTCAACGAAAGACGCTCAATGAATGCTCTTGTGCATATTCGTATCTTTTCTTTGAATGTGGAGTCATCAAAGCTTAAACGTGATCAAATTGTCTGCAATCCATTCGTAAAAAATTGCGATACAGTTCTGGTTCCTCGCAATTTGACCATCAATTTTGCGTAAAATCCCTCCTGCTCACGACGGGCATTCGTTCATACCCTACGACAAATCCTTTTTGGGCTGTTTGGCTGTTGTATCATCGCTGCTTTCTAATATATAAGCAGTCAGTTGCAATTGCTACGTTTTTGTCCATTTATCTTAATTCTTTTATATTTCACTTTTATTCAATGCAGCTTTAAACTTTCCTGACAGTTGCGATGTGACAATGAGCTGAAAATGAATTTGCAGATCCAAAATATAATTTGGTGTGTACACGGTTGGTAGAAAATCTACAAATGTTTGCAAATCTATTGCCAGCTATTTGGCCAAACTAGATTGTCGACATTGTCAGCCAAATATTTGGCAACAGATTTGCAGACATTTGTAGATTTTCTGCAAACCGTGTACACACAAATTTAATTTTCAGCTCATTGTCAGCTCATTTTTAGACGTTGTCAGACATTTGATGATCTGACAATGATTGTCACCTGGTAATCGTGTACACGTAGCTTTACTCATGATACAAGGAAACAAGATAACACCTTCCTACATTTTGACGTGATCAGTGACCCTTGTTGGCAAAATTAAAATCCGTTTCAAGGAAAAAACTGAAAAGTAATTTAAGTTTCAATTGACGCAGGTCTTGTCTTATTAGATTGACTTAATATATGTAAGTATTAAGTCAACTAACACTTTGGATCCTTTCAAAAATGGTATTTAATTTAGTCAATTTGTGTCACTGATGACGTCAAAATGCGAAAAAGTGCTATCTTTTTTTCTTGTATCATGGTTATGGCTCATATTGGTACTTACACGTCCTTATTATTTCTTTCTAAAAAAATAACAATAATTCTTATAAATCGGTGTTGGCTGGAAAGAAAAAAAGTAAACGAGAATTTTTGTATTGCAATTTACTACATTGATTCAGTATTTCTGTTGGCATTGACTTTTACTTATACGTGAACTGTCATGACATTCCTATCAAATAATAGTTATAAAAGGGTGAACTAGCTTGTTATTGCTAGTTATAATGGTTATCTTTAAATACAGAAATACTGAATTTTTTGTAATCTTCCAGCTTGTGAAAGGTGTTGAGATCCGGTTCACTAAATGAGTTATTAAATTGACGAATAACTATATATATGGCTTGGACTACTGTTTAATTCTCTTTCTCTTCGATTCACAGAACTTTATAATAACTTTTACCATTGGTTTCTTATTGAAATACAAGCTAATATTATTAACGATCCAAAGACATTTTTCCAACTCGTCAACTACAAGAAAAAGGTCTGATAAATATTCTTCCTTAAATAAAATATAAGTTGAATTAACTTGGTGGGAATTTTCTCTTGGGTCGTATATTATCCCTGCAATTCTTCTTAAAAAAATATTCACAAACCCACTACTTCTTCCAATCTTAAAATATTGATTTGTCTTTATCACAGATTCATAAAACAAGGATTATCGTCCCATTGCCAAGCTTTCCTTTACTGTCAAAATATTTGGACCTTTCTGCAGAGTGCGTTTCATAAATGCGCTTTCTATCTCACCGATTTTGACGGGCCTTTCACTGACAGATTGCTGATGTTCTAGGGAGTAACAGAGGCTGTTTAAATTACCCACTAGGTGGCGATGGGGTGTTTTTTTTGAAAATTCTTATTTATGGACCGATTTTGACAGGCAGCTGTTATTGTAAGAATTAGGTAAGGCTATTTCCAATTACCCCTAGGTGGCGCTGGATGCATTTTTTAATTCTTGTTTTATGGACCGAATTTGACGGGACTTTCGCAGGCAGATAGCTGATGTTGTGAAGTGTAACTAACATTATTTCATTCACCCTGCTGGGGTCGTTTCACAAGCAAATAACTTATTTTGTAAGAAGTAACTAGGTGGCGCTACGCCGGGTTCGTTTTTTCGAAAATGTATGATATACCCTCGCAACGCCGGCTGGGAAAGCTAGTAGTAAATATACTTACTTACTTAGGTGGCGCTACAGTTCGGGACAACATGCCTCTCCAGCCAACTCGGTCTTTGGCTAGCTGCCTCCAGTTTTGCAGTCCAAGTTGGTTGAGGTCGTCCTCCACTTGAGCGCGCCACCTAAGGCGAGGTCTTCCTTGACTGCGTCTACCCTCTGGGATGGAATCGAAGATCCTGCGAGCCGGAGCATTGTTGTCCATTCGCTCTACATGACCTAGCCATCTTAAACGTCATATGCGTATTTTTTTGACCAGGTCAATGTCGCTGTACAGCTCGTTTAGTTCTTGGTTGAACCTTCTCCTCCAAAGCCCGTTAACGCAGATAGGGCCAAAAATCTTCCGAAGAATCTTACGCTCGAAACGACTAAGGATATCTTCATCCGCTTTAGATAGAGTCCATGCCTCGGCGCCATAGAGCAGGACTGGGATGATTAGGGTCTTATACAGAGTCTCCTTTGTCTTTCGAGAGAGGGCTTTGCTACTCAATTGCCTTCCTAGCCCATAGAAACATCGATTGGCAAGAGTAATTCTTCGCTTTATTTCTGACGAGATGTTGTTGTCAGATGTTATAGCGGATCCGAGGTACACAAAGTCCCTAACTACCTCAAAGTTGTACCTGTCTATTGTGATGTTTTGTCCAATCCGCCGGTGTTGTGTGTCCCTTTTTGTGGACAGCAGGTACTTCGTTTTGGCCTCCCATCTTAGCCGCTTCAGCTTCAATGCTAGCAAACGTTCCAGTGACAGCTCGCCGAGTTCTGCCAATGATGTCTATGTCGTCAGCGTATGCTAGCAATTGCACAGACTTGAAAAAAATTGTCCCACTACAATTGATATGCGAGTTTCTTATAATTTTTTCAAGTATTAAGTTGAAGAAATCGCACGATAGCGCATCACCTTGTCGGAATCCTTTTTTGACGTCAAAAGCTTCTGTGAGGTCAGAACCAACCTTAACGGAGCAGCGAGAGTTCTCCATCGTCATCCTGCACAGTCGGACGAGTTTTGTGGGAATGCCAAAACCTGACATGGCTCTGTATAGCTCGTCTCTATAAATGCTATCGTACGCGGCCTTAAAATCGATAAAGAGGTGGTGGGTATCGATTTGGAATTCTTGGGTGGTTTCCAGGATCTGCCGTAGCGTGAACATTTGATCGATTGTGGACTTTCCTGGTCTGAAACCACACTGATAGGGGCCAATCAGGTTGCTGACGAAAGGTTTCAGGCGTTCACATAGTACGGCAGAGAGGATCTTGTAGGCGATATTCAGGAGACTTATTCCTCTATAGTTGGCGCAGTTTAGAGGGTCTCCTTTCTTGTGAATCGGGCAAACGATGCTGAGGTTCCATTCATCAGGCATACTTTCTTCTGACCAAACTTTAGAGATGAGTTGGTGTATGCACTCCACCAGGTCATCTTCGGCCGCTTTAAAAAGTTCGGCGGGTAATCCGTCGGGTCTAGCAGCTTTGTTGTTTTTGAGTTTAGATATTGCTATCCTTACTTCATTTTGGTCAGGTGGACGGAAGTTTTGTCTGTCATCATACATGTTGAATGGTTCATTCTGCCTGACAGCGGGATTTTGGCCTTCATCGCCGTTTAACAGTCTGCAGAAATAGTCCTTCCATGTACTCAGCACCGACTGTGACTCTACTACGAGGTTTCCATTCCTATCTCTACAGGCTTCTGTGCGGGATTTTTTTTCCTTGGCATGTTCTTTTTACCTGTTGGTAAAACTTCCGCACGTTGTTCCTGGAGTAGCATCTCTCAATATCTTCGATCGCGCGCTTCTCATGCTCTCTCTTTTTCTTTTGGAGAAGCCGGTGTTCTTCCCGTCTTTTCTGCTCGTAAAGCTCGCGAGCAGCTCTCGTCTTTCTTTGCAGCGTCGCTTTATATGCCTCTTGTTTGGCTGCATGGGCCTGCCTGCATTCGTCATCAAACCAGAGGTTTCGTGGTGGTGTTTTGGTGAAACCTAGCACATCAGTTGCGGCATCTCTGATGGCTTGTTGGCAGTGTTGCCACTGATCTTCGGCACTTGATGCTGGCGGTACTGGATTTCGTGAGAGGTTACGGGATATTCGATCGGCATAGGTTCTGGCGGTTTCTTGTGATTGCAGCTTTCCGACGTCATACTTCCTCACAGTATTACTCCGTTGTTGTGGAGTTTGGGTTATTCGCATTCTTACCTTTGCTGCAACAAGGTAGTGATCCGAGTCGATGTTAGCTGCTCGGAAGGTGCGAACATCCAAGATACTGGAGGCGTGTCTTGCATCGATCGCAACGTGATCAATCTGATTGACGGTTCTTTGATCTGGGTGTCGCCAAGTCCCTTTGTGTATATCGAGATGAGGAAACCGTGTGCTTGCAATGGTGACGTTATGTGCCGCTGCGAAGTCAATTAGCCTAAGTCCGTTTTCAGACGTTGTGTCGTGTAGGCTATGTTTTCCGACAGTCCTACCAAAGATTTCCTCTTTACCTATTTTGGCATTAAAATCGCCTAGTACGATCTTAACGTCGTATTTAGGGCATTGCTCATAGGTTTTGTCGAGGAGCTCATAGAAGTCATCCTTGGTGGCGTCATCTTTGTCCTCTGTGGGGGCATGAGCGCATATTAGGCTAATGTTGGCGAATTTAGCCTTGATACGGATTGACACAAGTCGCTCACTTACGTGTCGAAAGCCCAAGACTTCTTGCCTAAGTCTACCGCTTATGACGAATCCGCACCCAAATAAACGCTGTGGTCTTCTTGCGCAATCACCGTAGTACACGTCACAGTTTTTCATCCTCCTTTTGCCCGGCCCATTCCATCGCACTTCCTGGATGGCAGTAATTCCTGCTCTGTAGCAGTCTAGGGCCTCCGCTAGTTGTTTGGATGCACGTGGTCTGTTAAGAGTTCTAACATTCCACGTGCAGATCCGAAGGTCGTTGTCCTTGATTCGTTTTTCCGGGTCGTCAACAGTAAATCCGTCCTTTTCCGAGGCTATTGGTCGCTTCGCAACTTTTTCTTTTTTCCGTGGCAGGGTTGTTAACCCCACGCACAACCCCCAACCTGGAGGGCCAGGTCCTTTGTTGGATTCCTTGGACAAAAGGAACCGGAGAATCCGGAGTCAGTAACCCACTTCGAGGATATGAGCGCTGCCGTTGGCCCATTAAGGGTTCATCCGCCACCATCTCTATTTCAATGCCCTGACTTGCATTGAATTGTCCTAATGACCTTATCTCCAAATACGTCGAAGTAGCTCATTAGGGCGTCTGCCTCGTTGACTGTTGACGCCACCGTTGGTCCAATTGGTTGGGCTCATCCGCCGTACGTCCTCTTTCTGAGGGGCTCGTGCAAGACTTCTGCGAATCGATCAGAACAGTCATTAAAGCAGAGCATTATAGTGTTGCTATTGTTTCTGTGTTCAACACTCGCGCTTATAAGTTTAGCAGGAATGCCCGGATGGACAGACCAGTACCCGGTGGTTACCGCGGGGAGGTAAAATAAGCACAATTGATGTGTACGATATAGTTGCAGCGACTGTGCATCACCAGTTTGATGCCTTTCAGTGCCTACCCTATTCATACAGCACCAACCACCTTAGGCTCCACGAGATCTCCATTTGTCTCGATGACAGTAAGAACAGGTCAATGATGCTGTTACGTACCACACGGCTAACGCCACAAAGGATATTCTGTTTGACCTTCTGAAGCTAGGGCTATCTCTCGCGTTGCCGAAATAAAATATCCATTAAGATCCTGGCCTTAATCCTTTTCAGTTGGTTTGCTTCTGATATTTTCTAAAGTCACGGGCTTATGTCAGGGCAATAAGCTTCAATTGACCGATTCATTAAGTGTTCATTACCATTCTAATTGAAATTAGGACCTTTCGAAGTGGAAGTTGATTATATTTGTAATGCCAAATATGGTCCCCACCGAAAAAAAGAAACCAAAGGTTTCGGATAGGGGACGAGGTAAAAAAGAAATTTAATAAAAAGAAGCTCATCTCATCTCTTATATGGCAATTTTTTTTAACGTGATCCTTTATTTTTTATAAAAAAAATTCCCATTTAGTTTCATTTATAGCATCAGCTTGCAAATGTCATCCTCCTCCTTGTTAGTCCTTACCGAATACTTACACAAACGATTACACATTACAACCGCAACCAGCTTCATGAAATCAAATTAAATCGCTGCCGCTGCCACACTGATTAACTTACGACTGAGCCATCATCCCCCTTCATCCCCTTCCATATCCACAGTAAAACACAAAAACAGCTTCATTGCTAAATATTGATTTTTATTCCTTCAAAAAAGTGCATTGCGATTTTTTAACCCTTCGGGAAGGGAGGTTTCTTTTTTTTTTTGCTGGGCTTAGGAAATCCCTGTTTTTTTTTCTTGTATATCCAGCTGCAGGAGTCAGGATTTAATGAATTCTTCATTCACATAGATTCGTGTATTGTTATGTGTGTGCAATTAATATTTTTGCAATCCACTATGCCTGCTACATGTGAACAAAGAAGGGGGTTGGGTAAGTGGGATGGCAGGGCGCATAGGGGGTGGTTTATTACCGGTTGCATTGCCTCGGCTGGAATTGTATTTTTTTCGCACGCTTTGAAAAATAGAAAATGAAGAATATCCCCCCATTGTTTGGGAGTGTTGAAAAACACCAAGCACAGAGAGTCATCATTCGGATTCATGCAACCACCTCACCTCCCACCTGCTGATGAGGATATCGATGATGAAGGCTATATGATGGCGTTGAATGCTATGGTTGCCCTTCGCGATATCAAATCGATGCTAAATGGAATGCGGACGAACGGACGAAGGGAGGAAGCCTGATTTCTGATGATTGGTTGCGAGATGAAATTGTTGCATTAATGGCAACATTCTGATTTGCAAGAGTCCTTGTTGTTCTCATATTCCAGCATTAAGAACATAGAAATCAGAGAACTAAAACGATAAGCGCTCCAAAAAAAAGCAACAAAAAAAACCATCCCCGGTCCCAATGTCTCGCACTTCTGTGGCACTTTGGTGACGTAAAACGGCGTCAAACGATACTCTTTTGCGATACGTGATACAACAACAGAATGGGAATGACGGACTTAAAGGATTCATGGCACAGGGGGTGTAGGAGCTGTTTAATACTATATGAACAATGGAAAATCGTTGGGGCGCAAAAAATGAAAATGCAATCAGGATCGCGAAACAATAATGATTGACAGGATATATCGATGTTATTGTCACTATTGCATAGAAGATACTATCGTATATGTATAGATGGAGTTAGGCGAATATATTTCTGCAGCTGGTCCCATGCATGAAGATATAATTACGGAAAATCGATTACGATGACATTAGGAAAAAGATATTTATGGAAAGAAGGATAATGGGCGGAGGCGGATGATGGGGTCTGTGGTAGATGAATAACGCTGTGGAAGCATATTTCGCTGTCTGCAATAGATTTGCGAATGCAAATTGATTTTTCATTAAATTCTGCAATGAATCAAAATAAAAACAAAAAAAAAATTGGAAAACGAAATAGACATGTAATCGGTTGTCCTTTTTATTTTCCAAAAAATCAGATGTTAACTGAAGTATGAGCCCCAAGGAACGATGTTTTACTTTTTTAAATTCCTTGAAGCATCTGCTTTCGATTGAAAACAGAAGGTTTTCAAAAGAAGGAAGGAAGAAACAACAAAACAGAGAGATTCTCCGTGCCTTGAGAATCGATTCAGATGCCAGCTGCTACATAAACGAAAGCCTAACGAAGAAAATCGTAACGTGAAGTGCGGTTCAGCCTTAGAAGAAGAAAAAGCTTTTCTCTATATACACCAAGTCAGGCCTAGTATATGTCAAGCTGGATCTGGATAATAATGGAAAAAGTTTTGTCATTCATAACCATAAAATACTAGAAGCGATCATCGTACAAAAACAAAATGAAAACATCATCGCCAAATAAAATCCAGAGTTGCCGTCGTAATTTAAAAACAACTTAGTAGAAGACTTAGCAATAATTTTGGACTTTGTTGAATTATTTATTCAAACACTTCTAACTTTTCTGATTCAATCTCATGAATTTGGGTAGCGTTCAAGGTGATGGTTATTCCACGATTAGTGCGATTCTAATGGGAATTAGTGCAATATGGTTCGTGTCCTTCAGGCACATCATGAAGGTCTTTCTGTTTGTCACATAAATGTATAAAGCCTAAACCCTAAAACAGACGAATTAAGGCACATATTTCTTAATTCAAAATTAGATGTTGTATGGATCTCAGAAACAGGCTTACGGTCCGAGGTTTCAAGTTGAATTTATAAATTAGATGGATATGAGCTTTTTTGGTGTTTACAGAGTTGGCCGTGTTGGAGGAGGAGTAGCAATATATGTACGCGATACGCTGAAATGCAAAGTGTGTCATCCGGCTACAGGTTTGTAAAATTTTATTTTTCTAAATATAACCTGCAACAAAGATGCTTTTTTAAAAGAAGTAACTTACAGGCAAAATAATTATACTTTGTTTGAACCGCTTTACAATATTTTACAAGAGCAAACTTGCAGTGCTAATAATATAATTTTATGTAGAGATTTCAACTGCATTCTTGATATTTCTCGCTCTGTTGACTTTTTGGGTCGTAAACATATCTCTACCGATTTACAATTACTACATCAACTCATATCGATTAAATTTTTGTGTCCGATATAAACAAAATTTTGCTCTACAGTAAACTAGCCCCATCTGGTTTCTCCAGACTTGATCTTCTTTTTGTTACATACTTACTTACTTACTTAGGGGGCGCTACAGTTCGGGAAGAACCTGGGCCTCAACCAAAATGCCTCTCCAGCCAGCTCGGTCTTTGGCTAGCTGCCTCCAGTTTCGCACTTTAAGTTGGTTGAGGTCGTCCTTCACTTGAGCGCGCCACCTCAGGCGAGGTCTTCCTTGAATGCGTCTACCCTCTGGGATGGAATCGAAGATCCTGCGAGCCGGAGCATTGTTGTCCATTCGCACTACATGACCTAGCCATCTTAAACGTTATATGCGTATTTTTTTGACCAGGTCAATGTCGCTGCTGTACAGCTCGTAGTTCTTGGTTGAACCTTCTCCTCCAAAGCCCGTTAACGCAGATAGAGCCAAAAATCCTCCGAAGAATCTTACGCTCGAAACGACTAAGGATATCTTCATCCGCTTTAGATAGACTCCATGCCTCGGCGCCATAGAGCATAACTAGGATGATTAAGGTCTTATAAAGAGTCTCCTTTGTCTTTCGAGAGAGGGCTTTGTTACTCAATTGCCCTCCTAGCCCAAAGAAACAGCGATTGGCAAGAGTAATTCTTCGCTTTATTTTTGACGAGATGTTGTTGTCAGATGTTATAGCGGATCCGAGGTACACAAAGTCCCTAACTACCTCGAAGTTGTACCTGTCTATTGTGATGTTTTATCCAATCCGCCGTTTTGGCCTCATTGACTGCTAGTCCCATCTTAGCCGCTTCAGCTTCAATGTTAGCAAACGCTCCAGTGACAGCTCGCCGAGTTGTACCAATGATGTTTATGTCGTCAGCGTATGCCAGCAATTGCACAGACTTGAAAAAAATTGTCCCACTACAATTGACTTGCGAGTTTCTTATAATTTTTTTAAGTATTAAGTTGAAGAAATCGCACGATAGCGCATCACCTTGTCGGAATACTTTTTTGACGTCAAAAGCTTCTGTGAGGTCATTACCAACCTTGACGGAGCAGCGAGAGTTCTCCATCGTCATCCTGCACAGTCGGACGAGTTTCGTGGGGATGCCAAAACCTGACATGGCTCTGTATAGCTCGTCTCTATAAATGCTATCGTACAATCAATGAAGAGGTGGTGGGTATCGATTTGAAATTCTTGGGTAGTTTCCAGGATCTGCCGAACGGTGGACATTTGATCGATTGTGGACTTTCCTGGTCTGAAACCACACTGATAAGGGCCAATCAGGTTGCTGACGAAAGGTTTCAGGCGTTCACATAGACTAATTCCTCTATAGTTGGCGCAGTTTAGAGGGTCTCCTTTCTTGTGGATCGGGCAAACGATGCTGAGGTTCCATTCATCAGGCATACTTTCTTCTGACCAAACTTTAGAGATGAGTTGATGTATGCACTCCACCAGGTCATCTCCGGCCGCTTTAAAAAGTTCGGCGGGTAGTCCGTCGGGTCCAGCAGCTTTGTTTTTTTTTAGTTTAGATATTGCTATCCTTACTTCATTTTGGTCAGGTGGACAGAAGTTTTGTCTGTCATCATCCATGTTGAATGGTTCATTCTGCCTGACAGCGGGATTTTTGTCTTCATTGCCGTTTAACAGTCTGCAGAAATGGTCCTTCCATGTACTCAGCACCGACTGTGACTCTACTACGAGGCTTCCATTCCTATCTCTACAGGCTTCTGTTGGTTAAACTTCCGCACGTTGTTCCTGGAGTAGCATATCTCAATGTCTTCGATCGCGCGCTTCTCATGCTCTCTCTTTTTCTTTTGGAGAAGACGGTGTTCTTCCCGTCTTTTCTGCTCGTAGAGCTCGCGAGCAGCTCTCGTCTTTCTTTGCAGCGCCGCTTTATATGCCTCTTGTTTGGCTGCATGGGCCTGCCTGCATTCGTCATCGAACCAGAGGTTTCGTGGTGGTGGTCTGGTGAAACCTAGCACATCAGTTACATATCAGTGTGAAAAAAATTAATATGGAATCTAAGATCACGTTTAGAATTTCCGTAATATAAATTATGTAGATTTGCACCAAGATGTTATAAATATAAATTGGGATGCCGTTTACCAGTACCCATTGGTAAACAATCAAATTCATCTAATAAAAACAAATTGAAGGAATTGTCTTTGAAAAAGTTGGAAAAAAGCCAACGAAATGTCGGAAAAAATGAAGTAATCTTTTTGTTTGCATTCGGAAAGTAATGATTTCAAAGCCTGTCAGAACAAATTATCATATCGAGTTTCCCTTTTTATGAATACGTGTCCTTGAAATAAAAAAATGTTCAATGTAAATCCAACACAGTATTTTACTGATAATATCCAGTAACTCATAAAAACCTGGAGAAAATATAGGATTCCTGAATTGTATAAAGGATATCCATATCCACCTCCCCGTAATATACTTGTTTCCAAAACTAGACTTTCAATGCTAAAATTCTTCCCATCCCGAAAAAATAACTGTAATTACTTAGAATGCAGGCCGATTTCAATCTTGCCATTCTTCTCAAAAGTTTTTGAAAAGGCGTATTCTTGCAAATGCAAAGATTACAAAGAAGCTTTTCTCTGAAAACCAATCTAAGGTGGAATCGGGTATTGTGATATGTGACAGCGAAATTTCTGATAGTCACTTATGTATGATCAAATTAAATTTTTAGTCTGCCTAAAGTGATCACAACGAAAATTACAAAATCTGGTATCACTTGCAATTTTCCACTGGAATCTGGAATGTTTTTTGACACTTAGGTTGGATTTTCATTTTAATTGTTTATTTATTTTGAAGAACGTATGTAGTCTCTAGTAGACGAACGTGGACTACATTTTCTGTGATAAAAATAGAATAAAGTTAGTTTAATTATTGCGCTCTGTAGTTTGGGAAAATTGGTAAAACGATTGCATTTCTCCTAAAAGTCTAAGTACACCGATGTTCTGAGTAAAAGTAAATCTTTAACCGTTGTATAATTTCAATAAACAATAATTTTGTGTTTCCTTTCCCCTCCGTGTTCAATATGAAAATGATACCTAAATAACAATCACAAGAAAAAGTCACAAAAATGTGACTCTCACCTATGACAATCACCTTACGCAGACTGAATTTGTTGATTGTGACAATCACTTATCTATCATATATACCCTTAGCCGATTCCACCCCTGGTTTTCGTCCGAAAAGAAATTGCAAGACAGCATTAATATCGGTTGTGGAAGATGGATGTGAAAAGCAGTTGTAAAAAAAAAATTTGCTACAATTCTTAATACTCTACTTGACTTTTCCAAAACGTTCGATACAGTCAACCATTCCATTCTTTGCCAGCAACAAAATTTATGTTTTCAAGGGAGAATGCAAAAAGTTGAAGCAGGAGATCTATATTCAAGTTCGTTGACAGTAAGATGCTCTGTCCTTGTTCCGTCACTTTTTTCATTGTATGTGAGTGAACTTCCTAAAGTTGCTAAACACTGCTCGATGCACATGTTGGCTGATGACACCCAAATTCATTTAAGAAGTCCCTTTAATTTAATGAATGAAGCTACAATATTAATTAATGAAGGTCTACAGCGTATCCTTATATATACGGCGGACTTCATGTTCTTTGGACGACATGCTCTCTATGGCGTACCTCGAGGAAGCCACCTTGGTCCTTTACTATTCATTTTGGCAATAAATAATGTTACTTCATGCATACAATCAAGTGACATTCTTATATTTGCTGATGACATGAAGATATTTAAGAAAATTAAGTCTACCGACGACCGCAGTCTCCTGCAGGCAGATATTGATAGCTTTATTATTTGGTGCAGAAAAAGTGGTATATCTCTTAACCGTAAAATGCCAGACCATTACCTTCTATAGAAAACGTATCGTAGGTACATTTGATTATAATATTTCGCAGCAAAAACTCTGTTGCGTCTTTAGTTTTAAGGATTTGGGTGTCCATTTAACCTCCAACTTTGAATTTACTCAACACGTTAATTTTATTTTGAACAAAGCTAGCTCTATGATACCTAATACGCCGGGCAAAGGAATTTAGTGATCTATATGTGACTCTTTTCTTGTACAACTTGAGTATTCTTCACAGGTATGGACTCCTTATTACGTAATTCATAAGAACCGTATTGAAGCAATCCAACACAATTTCATTCGTTTTGCCCTTAAAGGTCTACCTTCGAATGATCCATTCAATCTGCCACCATATAAACAGAGAATGCAGCTTCTCCAGATGCAAACCCTTTACCAAAGGCGTTTTAATAATTATTGAATATTACTTCATCAACTTATTAAGGGCGAAATTGATGCTCCTTATTTATTACCCTGTATTGGATTAAATTACCGTGGAGGAGCTCTAAACCGTATGAACAGACTTTTTAATAACTCGTCTATAGACTTGAATTTAAGTAAAGTGGGATTAAAATCTTTATTTAGGAACAGTGCTATACTATCGTCATTGTTTTATGTTTTTAAATGTTTTTATTATGTAAAAATTTTTGCGTCGGTTCCGATGCTTGTCCATAATAACAATTCTGTGGTCAACTCCCAAGCGAAAGCTGATTTATTTGCAACATTGTTTGTCGTATTCAACAGGCCTCTATCCAAGAGGATGGAAAACTGCATTTGTCCAGCCCGTACCTAAAAAAGGCGTATCTTCATCTCCCTTTAACTACCGACCACTTGCACTTACATCCCTTCTTTCCAAGGTCATAGAACCGCTGATACACTATCAGATTAAGAAATATCTTGAGACACGGAAACTTCTAAGTGACCGGCAATACGGTTTTCGTGGCAATAGATCCACTGGTGATATAATGGTATATCTCACCAAACAGTGGAATCAATCTTTACACCGTTTTGGTGAAAGTAAGATTATTGCACTTGATCTTTCAAAAGCATTTGATGGAGATTGGCATTAAGCTCTTTTATCTAAAATGCGTGCATTTGGAATTGGTGAACCTCTTATTCGATGGATTAGAAATTACCTTTCGGAACTTTCCATTCGCGTTGTTTTGGATGTCTTCCTGTCTGATAGTCACAAAATAAATGCTGGTGTGCCCCAAGGCTCCGTTCTGTCTCCGACACTTTTCCTTATTTTTATCAATGATCTCTTGTCTTAGACTTCTAATCCATTAAATTGTTTTGCTGACGACAGTACCCTCAGCTTCTCATACTCGTTTCCATATTCACTTCCCTGTTCTTTAGATGTGGAACTGCAAAGGCAACGTATGATTAATTCATTAAATTCTGATCTGGCCAGCATTGTTCAATGGGGAAATATTAATCGTGTGGAATTTAATGCTTCAAAAACTCAATGCTGTCGTTAAAGCATAACCTACCCCCCATGCCACTATCCATGAGTGGTACTTGCATCGAGGAAACTGAACAGCTTTGCGTTCTAGGTATGTGTATCACAAACCACCTTCTGTAGAATGAACACATATATGACATCGCCAAAAATGCTGCGAAATGTTTAGGTTTTCTTAGACGATGCAAGAAATACTTCTCCCCGTTAGATCTGGCTACTGTTTATAAGGTGTACATTCGCCCGAAGCTTGAGTACAATTCTCATATTTGGGCATATTTGTCTCTGTTTTGTGTCTTACTCTGTTTCTTTTTTTAATATCCACAGATCAACGATATAATTTTGATTGTTTTATCTGCACTTTTTAAATCAATTAAATTTAAATGTGCAATACGAAAGATATAGAAGCTTAAAATAGGCTAGTAGCCTTAACCCTATTTAATATAACACAGTAAGGCCATGTCTACTTGTAGGCGGAAACGCCTTCGAAAGCAAGGAAGTAATCTCAACCCCTATTACCGCATCAAAAACTGTCACTAATTGGTCTCGCGTTATACGTTTCGCAATGTTACATTGAAAAAGCCTACCTAACCCACCTGATTAGTTCTACATAGACACAGATACAACTGGCATTAGTAAACACTTTATTGGAAATTCCAATTAGGTGTCTTGATTACAAACCCACTCAAATCCCGAAGTGGGCTCCTGGCCTGCTTGGCATTCGTCATCATCAGCATAGTCCGTCCATAGAGACGACCAAACGGAAAATTAATATACCAACGCGCCCATTCAACTGGCAAATGAATAGCAACTAATAAACATATCCTTCTAACAAAACAAAGAATTCCATTGTTGCTGGTGCATCTGCACCAGCCGCGCGCCACACCTTTAATATTCCAGCAGTGCCACCAGAGCACATCCTGTTAGCAGTGCGCCTCGCGCTTCAAATTCCATTTTAGTCACAACCTTGGATGTTATGTAGTATCTCTTCCATCAGCAAACTCAAGTTTGCAAAAAAATCTACAAAAATACATATATAAACAAAAATAAATACAGAAAGCTCTCCAACATTATATTTCTTAAATTAAAAAAATTGAAAAAAAAATCCCAACATATCCTTCTCCTACGTCACTGCTCAGTGCTCAGTCACCGAACACTGAACTGGCTCACCTAACCACCAAACAAACTCACTCGCAAATGAAAATGTGAGAATGCCTCCTGCTGGAACAGGAAAATTAAAAACGAAAAACGTGGGTAATTATTGGCCTCAGGTGCATTAAATGCAAAAGGATACACCGCTATCTACAGCGCCATCTACACCACCATCATCAGCAGCAACAACGGCAATAGTGAGAAAATAACAAACAAAAATATATAAGTATAAAAAAAACAACATAACGGTTCAGATAATTGAAAGACTTTGGATGCAACCCCCACCGTTGGAGCTGGCGTTGGGCGGTGATGCATATATACGAGAAAGCCTGATAAACCAGGCCTCTTAAATCGTGGCAAATCTACATCCAACACCCGAACGCCGCAACCCCTTCTCTACAACAACAACAGAAACGTATCCTTAGTGTAAAAATAGAACCACCCTGGCAGCGAGTGGGGAAGGGGTGTGTGTGTTAAGAAGATGAAAGACTCTGGTTTGCACTATAATTTTCATGTTTCCCCATTTCTTGTTTGCAAGGAACAACAAGGATATTTCTGTTGCTATTGTCCTTCTTTTTGTTTTTTTTTTAGAAACAACGAAAATCAAACAGAACTCTCTTCACAAACTGCCCTCAGCCTCTCCCCTGCTTAGACATAAATATACTAGGATTGACCGAAAAGTTTTCATTTCGGAAAACAAAAAGAAAGAAGAATCCTTCTTTGTTTTTCGTCCTTTTCTGCCGTTATTGTGTCGGTCATCGTTGGGGGAGCTTGGAGCGGTGTCGATGATGATGGCGGCGGGTGTTGCTCATCAGTGAATTCATCACACAAACATTTTTCATCTTCATTTCGATGCTGCTGCTCTAGCAATTAATAAAGTTTCTTCACGTATTTTGTGCTCTGTTTGGCTGAAAAGCGGTCAAGGATGGCTCGTTTGGTAAGAACTGGTCGCTATGGTCCAGCTACATTTTCATTTTCCGAGAAAATTATCTGAATATGAACATAAAGAAATCATTTCTTCGTGATGAGAGCTTAAGAAGTTGTAAGATTTTTTTTGTCTGATACTTTGGGTGATGATGTCTGTCGGTCAAGGAAGCTATGTATGCTATAACGCTGATCTCTCAACTCAAGGATGTTCCATATTATCACATTTCAAAAAAGGAAGAAATTAGGACCTTTTGGATTAGGATTTTGGAATAGAGCTCTGTTTCGTTCTTTTTCTATGTCAAGTCAATTTTTATTTTAAGAAATTTCAATATTAATAAAAGGTCTCGTTTGCAACGAAATCCTCCTTTAAATAAAAATATGATAAATATGAAGAGCGTTACATGCTGAATCTAGATCTGCTTTCTCTATTTTTTTGGGAGTCATTCTTGCACTAACTGTACTTTATTCAGTCTGTATCGTATTTTGTCAAAACAAAAACGACTTGGGTTGATAGAAAGAGAGAGAACGATATCGACTGATACTATTTTTACACTAATGCATACGCTTCTGCAGATCTCGCTGTGGCTCCGTTGTGCTCAGTTCTAAATTGTTAAGTGATTGTTGCTGATTTTAACCTGGCATTTCGGTAAGTTTTATATTATACTTCTGTCTGTTACTTCTAATCCACTTAACTTTTTTGCTGACGACTCTACCATCAGCTTTTCATATTCGTTCGATAATTCACGGCCTTCGCCTTCGGACGTTATTTGCAACGGTACCGTATGTCAAGCTCATTAAACCCCGATTTATACAAAATTGTCAATTGTGTGGAGTTTAATGCTTCGAAAACTCAATGCTGTCTTCTGCCGTTAAAGCTAAACATACCCCCAATGCCATTGTCCATGAATGGCACTTACATCGAAGAAACCGAAAAGCTCTCAGTACTCGGTATGTGTGCCAACGACGACCTCCGTTGGAACGACCATATATCTGAGATCGCTAAGAATGCTGCTAAGTGCTTAGGTTTTCTGTATCGGTGAAAGAAGTACTTTTCTTCATCTGATCTGGCTACAATTTATAAAGCGTTTATACGCCCTAAACTCGAGTATAACTCCCACCTCTGGGCAGGTGCTTCGCAAACATCGCTTCACCTGCTTGATGGAATACAAAATCTAGCGTTAAGATTGATAGAAAATAGAACTGCCACTGAAACAATTGCCCCTCTCGAACACCGACGCAATGTTTCATGTCATTCCTTATTTTATCGTTTCTTTTATAAAAAAATGTTCACTCGAAGTAGCAAGCTGCATTCTTCCCCTTAAAAGTTTCTCCCGTAATACTTGTCTCACAAGGAATGCCCATCAGTTCACCCTTGAGCCCTATTTCGGACGTACCGTGAAATATAGGGATTCTTTTTTAGCCAAACAACACGAATTTGGAATAGTTTACCTGGCGAGATTTTCCCTTACCTTTCCTTTTATTTTTAGGACTAAATATAACGGTACCAGCCATATGAGCGTTTAGGAAAAGCATATTTTTCTCGAAAACGGCTCAAACGATTTTGATGAACATTGTAAAAAAATTTGTTGTTGGCGTTAGCTATCATCTGTTCAGAACTAAATTTACGGGAAAGGTCCCTTTCATATAACGGTATTTTTAAATTTTTGGCTTTCTTAGTAACGGCTACTTGGATTTCTGTGAAATTTTATATTTAAGAAGATCTAGGTAGCCAAATTAATTTTGCATATCAAAATTACGAATAACTTTTTTTTCTGAATTTAATAATTTTTTTTTTTTTTTTGAATCAATATTTTTAAAACTAATCAAAAAAATTATTTTAAATTTTATAGTAACATGTGTATTAATAAACCCTAAAAAACTGCATACCAAAATTTAAAAAACAAAAAAAATTAAAAAAACTAAAAATAAAAAACAGGATTTTATCAAAATTTTCATAAACTCGTTATTATACAAGAAGTGTGATGGCATACTCCATTTTTACTAAAAACCGTTAAGGGTTTTGGTTAACAATCAAACATGGCAATACGATCATAGAGAAGCCTAAAAAAGTCATTGGCAAAAAATGTCCGTCTGTCTGTCTGTCTGTGCGGGTGTATATCGAGCTGTCTCCAAATTTGGTATATGTGATTCTTTTGGCATTCCTCAGAGGGGAAATTGAAATTTTATTTTTAAGGCTAAAAATAACGGTACTTGCCATACGGCCATTTAGGAACAGGTTGTTTTTCTCGAAAGCGGCTCCAACGATTTTTATGAATTTTTTTGAGAATTTTTTTGTTGGTATTGGCTATTATTTAATTAGAACCACATATACGGGAAAAGTCTATTAACGGTACTTTTCATATAACGGTATTTTTAATTTTTGGCTTTCTCGGTAACGGCTTTATGGATTTCAGCCAAATTTAATATTTCAAAAGATCTAGATAGCCAAATTAATGTTGCATATCAAAATTTTGAATAACTTTATTTTTCTAATTAAAATTAATTTTTGAAAATTTTTTTTTTGAAAAAATCAATATTTTTAAAACTAATCAAAAAAAATGATTTTAAATTTTATAATCACATGTATATTAATAAACTCTAAAAAACTGCATACCAAAATTTAAAAGACACATTTTTTTCAAAAAACTAAAAATAAAAAACAGGATTTTATCAAATTCCGTCCTACAATTTTTGAAATACTTTTTTCATAAATTCTTTGTTATTTAAGACGTGTGGTGGCGTACTTCATTTTCACTAAAAACCGTTAGGTATTGTGGTTTTGATACTTTTTATAAGTTCAAACTGTGTTATTTTCAATTTTGCCTTCCAATGTAATTAAGCACATAAGAGCAAGTACGTGCGACCCAGTCGTACCCATTTTTTTACTTGATCTATTAAATTTGATAAGAAATACTCTTCATCCATTAACCAGATGGGTGCAGATCATTGGATACTCGAATATTCTACTATTAGATAGGTATGGATTTATTACAGGGAAGGTAGATCCGGAAGAAGATTTTGTACGTTTACGTGAAAAAAGTCACCAGACTGAAAAACTGTCGAGATCTACATATAGTATAGATGATGATGATGATGATTTTGATGACCAATATAATATGTTTAATAGTAAACATTAAAAGGAGAGGCCCTCATCAGCTGTCTCGGGGGAAGATGAAAATGGGTGTATCTGAAATGAGCATTGTAGTATCGTTTCGCTAGATATGAACAAATTGTGGAGTGGGAAAGAGAGAGTTGATGAGCATTTTTAAAGAAAGAAGCTGGGAGACCAACTGGGCTTCATCATAATTCATTTGATTTTGATATGATTACAAACCACTGTTATAGAAAAAAGTGGACTTTTTTATGCATAAATTCGTCAAATACGCACTTCCCCCAGTTAGGAATAGTTACGGTACGTTAATACTCTTAGATGGTACATATTAATTCCCCTATTCCAAAGATGAATCAGTACCATTACCAATTCCATTGCTTTTAAAATATAGTAAAAATGTAATTTAAGAGTGTCTAAGAACGAAAGTTATTCTGACGTTTTCAGATGAAGCACATTTATTGGTGTATGCAAACTTGTATCCCATTAAAAAAAAATGGACACGACTGGGTCGCACGAACTTGCTCTTATGTGCCTGATTACATTGGAAAGCAAGATCTTTGAAAGAAACAAGTAACAAGTTGAAAATAACAGTCTTAACTTACAAAAAGTATCAACACCACAATACTTTACGGGTTTAAGTAAAAATGAAGTACACCATCACACGTTTTAAATATCAAAGAATTTATAAAAAATGTATTTCGAAAAGGTTTTGATAAAATCCTGTTTTTATTTTTCATTTTTTGAAAGAAAATTTGTTTTTAAATTTTGGTATGCAGCTCTTTAGAGTTTATTAATATACACGTGATTATAAAATTTAAAATAATTTTTTTATTAGTTTTAAAAAAATCGAAAAAAAAATTTCAAAAACTAATTTTAATTAGAAAAAAAGTTATTAAATTTGATATGCAGAATTAATTTAGCTACCTAGATCTTCTCAAATATAAAATTTGACAGAAATCCAAGAACCCGTTAACGAGAAAGTCAAAAATTAAAAAAAAAACCTTATATAAAAAGTACCTTTTCCCGTAAATTTGGTTCTAATCAAATAATAGCTAATGCCAACATTTTTTTTTAAATTTTCATCAAAATTGTTGGAGCCGTTTTCGAGAAAAATAAGCTTTTACTAAACGGTCAGATACCGTTATTTTTAAGCCTAAAAATAAAATTGGGGAATGCCAAAAGAATAACACACACCAAAATTGAAGATAATAGCTTTAGCGGTTTAGGCTGCAGCTCGTTCTGACAGGCAGACATTTTTTGTCGCCTTATAGTCCCTTAGGGGCGCAAGTAAAAATGAAAATTGAAGTTGCACCAAAGATTTTCTTCTATGCACTATGGTTAATGAACCCTGCATTATTGCAAAAACCAAACTAATGTAATGTCTCTTTCACCCGATATCCAGTACTTTCAAACTATCCTCTATAACCCAAGGGATTTCATCCATGATATCATTTTCAAATGCAGGATTTCGTATTGCGATTCCGAATTTTAAATGAAAGTCTAGGCTCTAGGGTCTTAGATAAATAATTCTCAACGATTTGCATATATATATATATATATGCAGTTAATTAAGTTACAATATTATGTTGCGAACGACTGATGTACTTGAATTCAGTTAGAAGACTGCTTAATATAAAAATGAGAAATGCAGAATTTGTTTCTGGTTTATGGAAGAACGCAATTTTTTTCCCACGCTATTCGTTGTTTGTTCATCTGTATTTGTCACCAGTGCTGTAGATCGTCACTTCCAAATACCACATAAATATAACGAAATATAAGTTACTGATCACAAACCCTTGCTTGATCTGCAGTTAACAGTAGAGTTTTTCTTCGTAAAACCTTTCATGGTGAATCCAAAGCCTCAGAGCTCACCAGTCTTTTAAAAGACAGGGACTATTTAACTTAACTGAAGTATTTTATATTTTGTTGTTTAATGAATTCATTATTTATTAATTGAAGCTTATTTGACACATTCGCAAAATCCCTTAGGTCGCCCTCTTGTGAAAAAACTATAAACTAGGAAACGTTTTTGTTTGGAACACCTGCTGTTGAGGGTTTTGTTTTAGAAATTTAGTGTTAAATAAAACTGATGGAATATTACATAGAGAAACGATAAAAGAATCCTGATTTTTCAAAATCAATTCATTCAAACCATATTTCCTCTCTTTTCCATAACCAAGATAAGAGAGTTCCGTGCCATTAATTCACGCCTTATTACTCCTCTATACCCTTAATATTTTTACAACACACCTTCAGGCTTCAAGAAAGAAAAAATCAAACACACCCCCAAAGAATTGGAAATTTTATTAAAAACAAACTCCTTTCGTCAATTTGTGTTATTTGCTGCCTTGTTCACATCGAGAATAATTTAATTTCATCACATCCGATTTAATTCATCAGGAAAAGTTATCACACTTTTTGAATTGATGAAAGTTGACAACATTCAAGACTGCTGTTGCTGCGTTTAGTGTTTATTCAGGAAATAACTTAAGAGCTTCCGGCAAGAAGTACACAACCTTATACAACACACCAAACCAAACGCACCTCCCTCCAGATTAAATTCTATCCGCAGGAACCCCATTTTCATTACGAAAATGGGGTGCTGCTCCATAAAACTCATTTTTCTCTCACCTAAGTATATACATATCGAGGGAAGCTGCCTTAGCCCTTGATGGAATCATGTTGATGGCAGAGCAGATCAATAAAATTCAAATTTTGCCAGAGCCCAACTTAAGAAGTCATGTTGCGAGCTATACTACAAAAATCCTGATCCCAATCCATCCCCCATACCATGTTATCTTGATGCCTGACTCATCGGCAAGCGTTGAAGCACGCTCTATTTGCTGGATAAATCATCAGCTTCTTCAACTCATTTGTCCTCTTTGCTCTCACGCTTTGATTGAAGTTCTGTAATGAGTTGCCGTTGTTCTGGAATTCTTTTTGTTTTTTGTCAAAATTATTGTTAAATGTTGTGAACCAAACCTGCGGTAACAATTATGATTGATCTTGGAAATTGTAACTATAGTTTGGCAACCCTGCGAATACAATTGGAGTTCTTTTGTTAAGCAATTTATGAAAAAATTTCTACTCAATTCCGCTTAAGTTTAAAATAAATTTATTGTTTTCCAATACGGTAACTCTACAAGTATTTTGGAGATAAAAGATCTTTTAGGCTTAGAATTATAATTAAAAAAAAAACGATTTGCATTTTTCCAGCCCCAGTGGCAACACTTTAAGCCAACTGCCTTAAGTGCGGAACTAAATCGACATCTCTTCTTGTTTTCTCTCCTATTGACTGAAGATATCTTCGTCGTAGGCATGTTTTATTTGAGAATGAGGATAGGCACTGAACTGAAGTAGATACACAATCCGAGCTGAGTTATTTCTATTGCCCCAGAGAACAGATTTATTGCACACACATGGTAAAACAAAGGCGGCACGATGGGCGACGCAGAGGACGCCTGGGCATGCATCCCAATGATAGAGGTCATGCCATCAAATTTCCTCCATCCCAAGGGATGGCATTAGTTGATTTGATGTACAATACACCCAAAAGGACTCGCCATATACACAGATTGATTTGCTTCGCCATCTCGCCATTCAAATCACAAAACTATGCAGCCAGTAATGGAACGGAATGGAATGGGATGTGATGATGGGTTGGGATTGGTATTTTGGGAAGGACCAAGCGGCGGCATGGCAAGGGCTATAATTTTTGGTAGGCTGTTTGTTGATGTCGTATAGTGTTGTTGCCAGAGTTGAATCCGAGGGTCCTGGAGTCCTGACACTGATTGCCGGTTGAGATAATCCAAATGTGATGATCGTTTGATGGATATTTGATTTTTCAATTGTTTGTTTGGCAGTTTGTAGTCTCTCTCATCCTTGTAATATGAATCGTGATTCGATTTGTGTGATTTGGTTGGGAGGGGGAGGGGGGTGGCAATGTAAATGGATTCGTGAATGCCAAATCGAAATGGAATATGGCGAGTTGCTGATAGCATCGTTTTGGCAGATGAATGAAGCATAACATCTGACAATTACCAGAGGAGCAATGTGAAATGTGTGTCAGTGTTTTGAAGTTTGTGTACATAGTTGTCAGTATTGTTTAAGAGGGTGTTAAGCAGTGTCAATTTGGGCTTTGTATGCACTGATTGCAGGATATGTGATTGAGGAATATATACATTGTTTAAAGGAATTGAATGCTAGAAGAAGGTTCCGCAAAATTCTTGAAACTAACTTTAAGAAAATTATCCTAAATCAGACTTGTTAATTTTGCGACGGAAGACTGATCATTTGATGAGTTATTTTTTTCTATAACCCTAAAACTAAAAAAAATATTAGAAACTTTAATTGTTCAATTAATTCAATTAAAATCTGAGAACCCTTTCTGTAACCAGTCATGTTTTTAGGAAAACAAAAATGAATAAATCACAATTCCAAAGCTTTACGATCACATTTGTGGTTCTCACCCTGCTGGACATCGCTTATTGCACGAAGCTGGATGACTTTTTGAAAGCCTTCGAAGAGGTACACCTAGAACTAGGTCATAAGCGAAGCCATTCACCTCAGGAACTGCTTTCTCGGTTCGGCGACGATGAAGATGCCGATGACGATTTAAACTTAGAAGCTGGTGATGCATGGTATCAGTCTTTTAGAGCTATGGAATGTCTTCATGGAGGCTGTTCAAAGAGACCCCTTCGTTGGAAAACCAAAAAATCTCAGCCCGAAGAAGACTACGAATGTTATGACGATGAAGAACCCACCCTACAAGACCAATTGGAGAACACTCAAAACGACCTTTCACACGAGGCGAACTACAAACTCTCCAAAATCGAACAAGATGCAGTCGAGAAGAATCTACCGAAAACTGCTTGGCCGATTCGACATGATATCAAGAGACATGTTGATCCAATGCAAGCTGTCAAACTGAAAACAAGTCTGAGAATGATTGAAAATGGCGATGGAGCTACTCTTCCAAGTGAGTTTCTTAATGGTGATACTCAGAAGATATCAGTTGAAGATATCTTAGATAACTCGAAGCATGATGAGATTCCTGATCCTTGGAAAGAAACTTACGAAGTGGTTGAAAGCAGAAAATTACTTTCATTGGATGAGTTGGATGAATCGGCGATTTCTGACGAGAAAATTTGTTCGTCTGAAGATTGCCTGAATCACGTCATGGATATGGAACAGTTTGACAACCTAAAGCAGAAAACCGATCTGGAGAGAAAGATGGCAGGCCTTTCGTTTGATAACACCGAAGTGAATCGAGTAAATAAAAAAGGTACTTTGGCAACTCTAAGTGATGAATTGATGCACAGTGAAGCTTTTGTGAAACTACAAAATTTTATAAAAGGAAAAACTGACTCGGGCTTGAATAAAACTAAGTCTGAACCCAAATCAACAACCAGTCAGCCAATACCTTCAGTGCCGCTGAATTTGGTCGATAAAGACCGAGACGTCAATATAAAACTTCACATGACCGTGAATGCAACTGTCTTGGGTGACGGCAAGATGCCAGAACAATTTCATAAGAACAATACAATAACCTTTAAGCCACCGTTAGATGGAAAGAAGAAGCAGACTAAAAAGGAAAGGTCATTGGATTACGATGATATGACCATGTATCGAAATAGACGTGGAGTTGTCTTCCCGATTCTTACTTCGGCCAGTAAAAGAAAGGCAAACAAGGAAATCAGGTATATCACATAACATTCCCAGAACCTTCTTTGTTTAAGTCTGTTTTCAGTAAGTCTGTGATTGAAGCTACGGATAATTTTCCAATGGATGAGATCGTCACTGGCAAACTGAGCTCTAATTTAGTAAAATCAATTTTTTCGCTTGTCAAATCAAGTCCTAATTTAAAGGTTCTCTGGCCTGGATTGATGAGGAATAAAGTGACCTCACCAAAACAAGTTCAAAATTTCTATGCCATAAGGACTCATGTGAGTATTTTCCTTTTTTTTTTGGTATTTTGGGTTAATATTTAGCATTTCTCATAGTTATTTCCGAGATTAAAATTTTAGGGGTTACAATAACTTTACCTGCAAAACAACCTTTAATGAAGAGCTTATTTTTCGGAACCTCCTCTCTCTCTAATTGTCGATCCCATCTTTCTTCTTCCTACAGTATTGTAAATGGTGTTTTTGTTACAGGTATATAACTTTAAGTTGGCAACACTATTTTAACTGGCAGCCATTTTGTTAGCTGTCAAGTGATTTATTTTTAGTTTGATTTGGCATTTCAACATGAATAGACGCTTCCAAATTGTGCAAAACTATTTTGAAAATCATGGTTCTGTTCGAAATACATAACGCGCACTACGTCAATTTTACGTTCAACATAATCGTCCATCAGAGCAATTAATTCGATTGACTGTGGAACGTTTTCGCACCACTTTTACCCTAAATAATAATACGCATGCACAGAGACGTCGAAGAGCGCCTACAGAAGAAGTCAGCTGCTGTAGAGCGTAGCGAAGAGGAAGACCCGAATCAGTCTATCCGCCACCGTGCACAGGAATTGGATATGTGGCCATCCACTTTATGGAAGATTTTGCGGATAGATCTTGGTTTGCGTGCTTACAAAATCCAACTCGTCCAAGCCAAGAATTGAAGCCAGAGGATCACCTAGCAAAGCGTAGATTCGGTGAATGGTCCCAAAACAAAATTGCCGTTTATCCCAATTTTCATAAGCGAATTTTGTTTAGCGATTAATTTAACTTTTGGTTGAATGGATACGTCAATAAACAAAACTGCCATGTTTGGAGTGATGATAATCCTCAAGTGTATCCACAAAAACTGGTCCGTAGTTCTTTCAAAACTATAGAACCATGATTACTGACTTTTTCGTTCATCAATTGAACAACCATGATGTGCAGGAGCTGTGGTTTCAACTAGACAGTCACCATGTTACACAGCTCGTGCCACAATTGATTTATTGAAGAAAACGTTTGGTAGCCGCATAATTTCACGTTACGGACCCGTGAATTGGCCTCCAAGATCGTGCGATTTAATGCCGCTTGACTATTTTCTGTTGGGATATGTGAAGTCGAAACGACTACTTGGAGGACAACATTCGCCGCACTAATACGGCTACAAATGTTGAAAAAAGTCATCAAACATTGGACCCCCAGATTAGACTACGTCCGAGCCAGCCATATCAGTAATATGCCAAAAATGATATTTAAATTATAATGACAGAAGATTATCTTTCGAATAAAGCAAATCCCATTTCAATTTAAATAAATTGCACGACTGGATCGCACGTACTTGCTCATATGTGCGGTCACATCGTCGAATAAATTTAAAAGAAAATGCACGACTGGGTCGCACGAACTTGTTCTTATGTTAGATAATAGACGTGTGGTTTTCAAGAAGAAATAAAACGCATATAGTTCAATGTTATGGCCAAGAATTTAGTTTGATTATAAAGATAAGGGTTTGCATTATATTTTAAAAATGATTTCGGGGAAGTGGCCGCCGCCACTTGTGAAAATCGGGATCGGTGGACATCTAGTTTTGGGCCCATTCACCGAACGTGTGACGCGCTTGATGGTCATTCGGCTTCAATTTTTGCACGAGTTGGATTTTGTAAGCCTGCAAACCAAGATCCATCCGCAAAATTGTTGCGCACGATGGCGGATGGACTCATTCGAGTCTTCTTCGATACTCTGCTCCACCGAAACGAACCATTATTTTGGTAATAAATTTGCACAATTTGCAAACTTGTTCACAAGTAAGTCTATTTATTCATTAAGAAATGGCAAACCAAACTGAGCATAAATCAAGTAACAGCTGGCCCGGATGGTATACCCCCGATTCTTCTGAAGAGGTTTTCTTCCACACTGGCAAAGCCACTGCGTAAGCTTTTCCATCGCTCCTACTCTTCTGGAATCTTTCCTAGAAGATGGAAAACAGCATTTGTCCAGCCTGTCCCTAAGAAAGGTGACCCATCCTCCCCCTCCTCCTACCGACCCATAGCACTGACATCCCTTCTTTCTAAGGTCATGGAAACATTGATTAACCGTCAGCTTAAGGAATATCTCGAAGATCGTAAGCTTCTCCATGACCGCCAGTATGGCTTCCGCAGCAACCGTTCCACTGGTGATCTGATGGCATATCTCACCGAACAGTGGAACAAATCTTTACATCGCTTTGGTGAAAGTAAGATTATTGCTCTTGATATCTCCAAGGCATTTGATAGAGTTTGGCATGAAGCTCTCTTATCGAAAATGCGTGCTTTTGGGATAGATAATACTCTTGTTCGTTGGATTAGAAGCTATCTTCTGGACCGTTCAATACAAGTTGTATTGGACGGATTCAAGTCTGATTCCCATAAAATAAATGCTGGTGTGCCCCAGGGCTCTGTTCTGTCTCCGACTCTTTTCCTCATTTTTATAAATGATCTTCTGTCTGTTACTTCTAATCCACTTAACTGTTTTGCTGACGACTCTACCCTCAGCTTTTCATATTCGTTCGATAATTCACGTCCTTCGCCTTCGGACGTACAATTGCAACGGTGCCGTATGTCAAGCTCATTAAACTCCGATTTATACAGCATTGTCAAATGGGGTAATAGGAATCGTGTGGAGTTTAATGCTTCGAAAACTCAATGCTGTCTTCTGTCGTTAAAGCTTAACATACCCCTAACGCCAGTGTCCATGAATGGCACTTACATAGAAGAAACCGAAAAGCTCTCAGTACTCGGTATGTGTGTCAACGACGACCTCCGTTGGAACGACCATATATTTGAAATCGCTAAGAATGCTGCTAAGTGCTTAGGTTTTCTGTATCGGTGTAAGAAGTATTTTTCCCCATCTGATCTGGCTACAATTTATAAAGCGTTTATACGCCCTAAACTCGAGTATAACTCCCACCTGTGGGCAGGTGCTTCACAAAGATCGCTTCACCTGCTTGATAGAATACAAAATCGAGCATTAAGATTGATAGGAAATAGAACTGCCGCTGAAACAATCGCCCCTCTCGAACACCGACGCAATGTTTCATGTCTTTCCTTATTTTATCGTTTCTTTTATAAAAAATGTTCACTCGAGGTAGCCAGCTGCATTCCTCCCCTTAAAAGTTTCACCCGTAATACTCGTCTTGCTAGGAATGCCCATCAGTTCACCCTTGAGCCCAATTTCAGACGTACCGTGAAATATAGGTATTCTTTTTTTAGCCGTACAACACGACTTTGGAATGGTTTACCCGGCGAGATTTTCCCTTGCCATTTCAATTTGCAAACATTTAAAACCAATGTTAATCGACACCTCCTATCTCTCCCCTCCCTATCTTCCTAATGCCCGCGCAGTGTGTTACATTAAAAGGGAAACAAATAGTCCCTTGTGCGCGCGTTAATTATAAAAAAAAAAAAAAAAAAGACCAACTCCAAAAAAAGTATTGCCAGATTGAAAACCACCCGTCTATTAAAATAAAAAGATATTTTTTTTTTAGAAAATTCTTTCATTTTTTTAATTAGTTTCAGAGTTTTCTCGGAAAAACTACTCTATCGAGGAAAA
Organism: Platycheirus rosarum; assembly: GCA_963971375.1. Classification (NCBI taxonomy): domain Eukaryota; kingdom Metazoa; phylum Arthropoda; class Insecta; order Diptera; family Syrphidae; genus Platycheirus; species Platycheirus rosarum. Next base: position 34,433,850 of record OZ020510.1, on the reverse strand, counting down.
AAAATATTGAAAATCGTGCGACCAGTTTTTTTTTTAAAGTCGTTTTTTTGAAAAACTTTTCGAAATATACTATTTTAAATTTTTTTCAGTATGACATTATAAGAAAATCTGTAGTTTTCATCTGAGAAAACTTTTAAATGCAATATTAATTAAATTTAAAATGACTTTCTTTGCGCAAAATTTTATTAAAATCGGGATAATGGTTTACGATAAACACGCATTTGAAAAAAATCGGTTATATACCGTACCGTTATAGAACAAATTTAGAAAAATTCATTCTAACTGAAATATGAATCGTTGTAAAGAAATAGCACCCTGAAAGTTTTATCAAAATCATTAGATCCATTTTCGAGAAAATCAAACTTTTTGTTAAAAATTGTATGGCAGGTACCGTTATTTTTCTAAATAAATAAATAAATTTATTGGCGCGACAGCTTCTTAAGGAGCCAAGGCCTAGTGACTTATACTCTCAACCATTCCTGTGTGTGTGTTGTTAATCTGCAAGAATGGAAGGGACCTACAGTTTACCGCCGAGTCCGAACGGCTACATGAGATGCACTTTTTCGAGACAAATTTTACTCTTGGAGGTTTTGTCAATTCCTCGCAAGAGGCAGTACCCCAGAAAAAAAGGTGTCTATGAGCGGAATTTGAACCCAGGATCTTTCGCTTAGCAGTCCGACACACTAACCACTAAGCCATGCACTACAGTTATTTTTCTACTTAAAGCAAAAATGAAAAACACCCCCCGAGATACTACCTAACAAATTCTAAATACCAAGTTTGAAGCAAATCGGCCCATCCGTTTAGGTTATAGAGGCGCGAAGACAGACCGACGGAATTTTCGGACCCACTTTTTTCGACTTCTCTATCATCAATGTCATGTTTGATTGTTAGAAAAAAATTGTTTTTTTTCACGAATCCATAAATTGTATTTAAGTACCTATAATCGCAAGTAAAAATCATCTTTATTTTATTCCATTTCAAAGTTTTATACGTAGAATTTAATGCTTTCAAATCTCAACAATGTCTTGTTTCGAGACTAACCTCTTTGTCAAAGTCTATTTTTGGCACCTACATCGAGAAAAGTTAGCAGCTTGCAATCCTCGTTGTGTGCATTACGAACCATCTCTTGTGGAAAGATCACATACTGGACGTCTATAAAATATGCCGCAAGATGCTTATTCTTAAACTTCTTCTTTGGCTGTAATAGTCCAGTGCGAAAAAAAGGTTGGGGGTTAGTAGTCTAAATTTTGGGTTTCCGGAAAATCGTACTAGAGCTTCAGCCGCCATTTTGAATTTAATAAGTTTTATTATAGCCAAAAACTTCCCATTTTGGATTTCTGACAAAAATAATAACGGCAACTTTAGTGATATTACTTATTTTTTTTTAAAGAGATGATAGAGAAACATATATTTTTAATAGTGTAACGACTTGCAAAATTCCTTTCCTGAAAACGTTTTCTGAAAGCGTTTCTCTTTCCGGAAAACGCTTTCAAAAAATACTTCACATGTGTGACTGGTTCATGAAAGCGTTTTCAAGACAGCAAATCATTTTAATAAAACGATTTCCCCTTTTTGAACTACTATTTGCTTTCTTGAAAGCTAACGTATGTTTTCACCATAATTGAGTCCTCTGCCCATCGAAAAGTGACGTGACAATGATTTGGCATCTGTATTGAGTACTCTTATGAAGAGCTTTTGAAAGCGCCTGAAAAAAATAAACAAAACAAAAGGTCCAAATTCAAATGAGAAATTCGGGATGGAGATTATGAGTGTGTTCAACAATATTTGCCATGGAATATTTTCAAACGCTTACAAGTGATACCTCAAATGGACCACAAGTAACTTAAGAAAGAATCTCTAAGCATAACAGTAACAGAAATTGAGCTTAATGGAAAACTGATAAGCATTCTTAGCATGGCGAGTATTAAAGGGGGAATTCTTTTAAGGGAGGAATGCAACTGGTTATTTCACTTGAAGTCTGTTTGTAAAAATTGCGATAACACAAGAACAATAACGTAAAATTACGGCGGTGCTCCAGAGGTGTGATTCCGTAATTTTTCTATCAACTATTTATTTTTTGGCTTCATAATGCGTTTTGATGCAACAAATGGCTTGTCCACAACAATGCAAAATAGCACGGGTATTTTGTGGACAGGCAAAGTTCTGCTGGCAGCAAATTCAATGCGTTTGTTTCCCGTTTGCACACAAAACACTTTCAGAAAACATTTTCGCTTTCATAGTGTGACGACCCGAAAAGTACTTTCAGAAATTTTGTTTTCTGGAAAGTAAAAAGCCGTTTTTAAAAAGTATTTTCCTTTGATAGTGTGACTGTTCTGTGAAAGTACTTTCAAGAAAATTTTAAAACAAAAATTTTCGAAACGCTTTCTGAAAGTACTTTCCTTTCATTGTGTTACGAAACCTTGTCAGATAAAGATAACCTTAATAATTTCAATTTAAAATATTTCGAAAACTTTCTTTGTTATATTTTTAATTTTTTTTTTTTGAAAAATAGATATTTTGAAAACGGGTTGGTGAATTTTTTTTTTTTAATTAATGTTTTTTTTTGTGCATTCTTTAATTATTTCTTGTTAACTTTTAAAAAAGCTGTTCAAAAGCTTTGTAAAAAAAATTCAGACTTCTTCAAATTTCTTAACGAAATATAATGGCGTATAATTTTTTGCGCTAAAAAGTTTTTACGTACTTTTTTCGAACAAACAAAAGCCACAAAAATCGAAGTAAGACTTTGAAGTTCCCCTGATGGTATATCCACACCAAAGAAACATTTGTTTAAAAAAACATTTCAGAAATGTTTCAGAATTGTTTCGCGAATAGTCCAGACCTAAATAAACATTTAAAAACATTTCATAAACAAAGAAACATATTCAGTTATGTTATGTTTTTAAATGTTTTTAAAATGTTAAAAAAAAATGTTTTTTGATGTGGACACACCTTAATATTTATCAAATTTTGTTTGACGCTGTGGCCGCTCATAAGAGCAAGTACGTGCGATCCAGCCCAATTGCAATTTATTTACTTCTACGGTCGGTGCTCTATTGCTGCCCTCAAACGTTACAACCGTAATAAACATGCTGCAGGGAATGCCCATCAGTTTACCCTCGAGCCTGATTTAGTTCGTACTGTCGGGTACAGATTTTAATTCTGCAGCCGTACTACACGAATATGGTATGCCTGAACCAAAAACGTTAAAGGAACTTGTGTTTCGTGTGTTTCGGGATAAGTTTATGCTCATTTGAAACATTTACAAAACTGAAAATTTCCTATTATTCTTTGGAGTGTATAACTTTGTTCTAATAAAATAAATACTCGCTTTCAAGATTTTTTTCAGTTTAAGTAAAATCCCATTAAGGGTTGCCCAGAAAAAAAATGTGTTTGTAAAAATGGCTTTAATCAAGCGATTTGTAGTGTAAAATGATGGCATAAAGCTTAGGATTCAAGGTAATACCTTGGAATACCCTAAATCTCGTTCATTTAGGTTTCTTAGGAACATTGAACAATGCGTATTGAATACATTATTTAAAATCTTGAAGCTATGTTTAATGTTAAACATATTCTTCTTTCAGGACAACGAGTCAGAGATGCATCGGACTGAATTGATGCTTCGCCAAGCAATGGAGACAATAAATGCAATAATTGAACAACAAGTTCGCTCCCGATCTTGTGTTCCACTCCGAGCTGATCTAAAAGATTTCTACAATCTCATCCTGACAACACAATCAGAAAATGATCAACTCCAAGATCGGGAAAAAAGAGAAGCATCGCCAAGTGAGGTAAGCTCTATGGACGACGCACAAGTCCGGCAGAAGGCAAGAATTGTTAAGAAGCTTCTCAAAGACTACGAAGAACTTCCACGCGAGGATCAAGATCAAGTGGCTAATATTAAAGAAAGTCTCCTATTTGCTGCCAAGGAACTCAGGGAATTCGAAGAAAAATCAAAACGAAGAAAACGCCAACTACTAACCAATCACTTACTCAACCAAAACTCCTCGCTTTTTCAACCCCATCAGTCCTTAGAAACCCAATTAACTCCTCAATACCAGAAACTCGCGAGAACTGCTGGAATGATTTTGCATAACTCACTAAAGGATTCTGATTTAACGATTGACTTCAGCTCTATTTAGGAGACAAATAAATGTCCTTTGAGTAATTAATTTACCAAGTAAGTATTTTTGTTGGGGAACTTTCAGTACACACTATATAGGTAGAACCAATATGTGGGTACCTTAAGGGACTTCGTCGGCAATGCAAGTTGCCTTCGAAGGATCGAATGGACGAACTCCTGTTTCTGGTTACTTACAGTTGCAGACACATGTGTGCACATTATGGGTGGCCAATTTTCAGCTACATTTGCCGTGTGGTCAATTGATTGATGAATTGAGGACTGGAGACCAACATCGTATCGTTGTCGTCCACGTCCTTCCATAGGTTTTGGGTGTGTCCTGTGAACCTCAAAATTATACCCTAAATGTGCCTTGCCATGTTATGCTGGGTGGTGGTCCTATAAAAGATGCTCTTACACGGTGCGGTCCTCTCGTGGATGCTGGCCCAGAACGTAAAACAACCTTGAAACTATAGCCCAACAGTCCCCAAGACTGGAAGGTGTTCCATTACAGCCACACCCCTATAGCCCGATATGTGGTTAAGTTCAACTCGATACTCATGTGAGCAATCAATTTCGAGTCGGCTGGAAGGACCAGAGACATGGTATGGCAGACGATTGCTTGTTGCAATACCTAAAGGTATATTCTCTCTCTCGCTCTCTATCTTTATACAGCTATGGAGTGGGTGTATGTGCTGCTGTAACGGTTATTGAATTTTACCCGATTTTCGCCAATGACTTTTCGGTTTTAGTGCGAACAATTGAATTCTCCCTCTGCACTTGAAGGCTTCTAAAATTACAAAATTCACTGCACTGCATCGTGTCGAGGGAGTATAGGAGAAATTGGCCAACCTGAACTGAGCCGAGGAGACAAGGGTGAATGTTTTTCATGCAATTATATAGGAATGTGGGCATAAGTCCGGGATAGTTCTGGGTGAATTGTTTGCAAATAGAAACGATGATAGATAAATCGCTTTTCGATCTGTTCGATTGAATTTGGATTGTTTGCTGCAAACGGTTTTTGTTTGTTTTTGCAATTTTTTTTTTTTTTTTTTGAGTGGGGTGTTGTATCAACATTATGGTCGTAAAAGGGCGGAAAACTTTTCAATGGAAACGGAAGAGAATTAATGTTAAGGATGGTCGGTTTATTTGAAGTCGATTTGTTGGAATACGTAAATTGATAAAATTGGATATTATTTACACAAATTATGAATATAATGTTTTAAAGCTTATTTGGAGAAAAAGCTGTAATTATTTTCTCAAAATTTACTGTATATAGTGATGATAATAAATTCGAGAAATTTGGGTTCCAGCAGAGAAAACAAATACGTATGGGAGAGGAAGTGGAGGTCAGATTCTTGGTTTCCGAAAAGGAATTTTTGGAATATCCTTAAATTTTGTGCAAAGGGAAGACATTTATATACGTATTTGAAGTCACTTATAACGGTTGTAATGTGCATATCATCCCAACTAACAATCTAGCTGGTATAAGGTTGAATTGTTTTTGAATTTGGCAAGCAATAGCTTGCATAGAGCTTGTATAAGGCAAACTTTGGCAATTAAGAAAATAGCTGTTATAATACCTTAAAAAGTGAGTTTGGTGGGCTCTATACAAGGCTTGTAGATAAAGGTTCAAAATGGCCTGTATAAGGTCTTCCGAAGATGTTTACTGAAAGTTAAATAAATAATTGCTGCTATAAGGCGACAAAAGCCTATAAAGGACTTATACAAAACTGAATTAATTTGCTAATATCAAGAGTCTTATAATTAAGTTCTTATAAATAAAATCAATTACAATTGAATATTGTAAAACAGAAAATAAATGCTAACAGACATTATTTTTTAAGTTCTTAGAAATGAAATTAAATACTAACGTGAAGTATATGGTTTCAAAGAATTAACCTTTGAATCTATTTTTCTCAAATGACCATTTGTTAATTAGTTAGTTTGATTTATAAAGTAAGTATTTAAGTATTAGATTGTATAATGAGCTAAAATGCTTCAAACTTTAGAAAGCCACACAATTCAAACTTTGACAATTAAAGCTATAGCTGCTATAAGGCCTTTAAAAGTTAGTTTGGAAAGCTCTATAGAAGGCTTGTAGATAAAGGTTAAAAATGTCCTGCATAAGGCCTTCCAAAGATGTTTACTAAAAATTAAAATGCAAACAACTTGTGTAAGTCTTGCCTAAAAAGGCCTTATATGAACTAAAATAATATTTTTTTGTCGATGTTTGATATTGATTTTCCCAACCGTGAATTGGTGTAGAAGTTGAGGACTGGAGTGTGAAGTGTGAGCGAGAAGGACTCGAGTTCAAAACTCATGTAAATACAAATTTTTCACTTTTATAATTAAAATAAAGTTTCAATCGTTACAGTATGCAGTAAAAAAGTCAGTTTGGCTACTGCTTGAGGACAAATATAGCTAAAAAAATGAAATACAAATAATGCAATAAAAAAATAAAAACTCAACATTTTACAACAAAACAAAAATAATGCAATTTTTGTTTAAAAAAAATTTTAAATCTGCTTTTTTTGTGCTAAAAACAAAATATTGTAGGCTAGCATCGACTAAGTTCTACTTTAAGCTCAGCTTAAGAGTGGGACAACAAGCTTCTTTGGATCATATGCCTTTAGAAATCAGTTGCCAATTTAGACCGGCGGATGAATTCTCTTCTTCAAAGCCACTTGAACTTCTTCCAAAGTTACATTGGCATAAGAGTTTATATTTTATACGGGCGGACCAGAATAACTTAGATGAGGAACTTAGAAAACAGAGCACACAGTACGATAATTTGAACATGATCAGACTTAAGGAGATAATTACAAATGTGATTCTTCTAGGGATTATTCCTAACAGAGTAAAAAGCATCAAGCCTAAAGAAAAAAGTTCTGAGTGTAAAGAAGCTATCAGGCTCAAGTTTCCGATCTTATAAAGCTAACCCTACAGAGGGAAATCGGAAAAAGCACAAACAAGCAAGGAACTCATACAACTCGGTTATTGAAATAATCAAATTTTTGCATGACCAAAAATTACGGCAACAAATTCTGCAATGTCCAAAAGGCGGTACAAATTTTTGGTCATTTGTAAAAAAAATATTAAAAAATCCTCAGCATCTTTGGTTCCAACGCTCATCGCTAATGTCAAACCTATTGTCTACTCTTCAGAGAAGGCAAATTTCTCGCAGCCCATTTCGATTCCAGCTCTACGCTGCCTCACAGCAACGTTGCCTCTCATGTTCTTGAAAATGTAATTTTTTTCCCTTCTCCTACCGACCCTTGTGTTTAACAAAAGTCCTGGCAAAGGAAAGTTCGAACCGCGTTCAGGAGAAGGTATCATGGTAGTAGACCAAGAACCGGCAGCAAATTTTGGGAATGGAGTGATAACCAAAATTTATACACATGTATGTAGGAACCCAAAACCCTGCATCATAGATAAGTTTATTTTGAATCATTTTTTAAGTATAAATAGTATAATGTAATACTTTGCAGACCTCCGACGTGACGCCTTCATAGAGATACACCGCCGACGTGACGCAGCGCATTCCAGTCCAGTCATAGCAAGATCATATAGTAAAGCAACGATGCAACTGCATTAAGATCGGATTGCATTCCAATTTGAGTGCAGTTAACAAACAATGTAGCGATGACGATTCGACATACGAACCAGATTACACACGAATTGTGACCTAGTTTGAATGTCGTTAAATAATCCACTGGAACCGTCAAATTCCAAGAATCAGCAACGAAGCTACGAAATGGCAAGACCAGGAGCGGTTGCATGGATGCTGGATAATAAGCTGGGTGACGAAGGCATGGGGTTGGTACCGACTCATGTCACGGATGTATCTCTGGGACTTAATTTAAAGGAAAAAAAAGCGAATGAGGCTTAATGGCTGGACTGGCAAAAAAGATTGAGGAGTCTTTTTCGAGAAGTCAAAGAAGTAACATCGCGTGGCGGTCTGTAAGTAATTAAGTAAAATTCAAGTTATAATTCAAAAGTAAAAATGTTTAAATTTAATTAAGTAATAAAAACACAAAATTGTAAAAAATGAACGAGACTTTTACATTGTCCTTAGCGTCTAAAGATCCTACATGTATGTGTAGATATACGCAACAATGTGCCAAATTCAACCGTCTGGCAGATTTTTTTTTTCAGCCTCAGGTGGGGGTGGGCGTTCGAAAATGGTCATTTTTTCGATTTTGGGGTAGGCTTCCATGTGCTCGGGGTAGGCTTCCTAGTCAGCCAAAAAATGAAGCACACCGTCATCGGCTTTAACGCAATAAATCAAAGGCTATGCACCCTTTGCGTGCGAGGCAAATTCAATAACATCAGCCTCATAAACGTTCACGCACCTACTGAGGAGTCCGAAGAAGAAGAAAAAGATTCCTACTACGAACTTGTAGAGAGGACACTCAATGACGTATGACGTTAAAATCATCCTTGGTGACTTCAACGCAAAATTAGGTAGGGAGCCAGTATTCAGACAGTACATAGGAATCCATAGTTTGCATGAGAACACTAATGACAACGGACTACGAGTCATAGAAATGGCAGCTTCAACAAAATTGGTCGTTGCGAGTACCAGCCTCCCGCGTAAGGATATCCACAAAGTCACTTGGGTATCGGCTGATGGAGTCACTCGTAACCAAATTGACCACGTGTTGATAGATCGCCGCCACTACTCGAGCCTGAGGACGATACGAACGTATCGAGGTGCCAACATCGACTCGGATCACTATCTCGTTGGTATGGTGTTCCGAGGGCAAATTGCTATGCGAAGAAGTATTGCATCCGCTGGTCAGGCTCGAATCAACACGGCTGCCCTACGCGATGAATGCAAAAGCAACCAATACAGTCGCGCACTAAGGCTCGCCCTCAGTGAGCTCGATGAGGGAAGAGTAAGTCCTGGGGACAGAATGCCGGGCGTAGAGGCAAAATGGTCACGCCTTAAGAAAAAAGTCATTAGTACTGCTGATACCATCTTAGGCAGTAGTCGCAGAGATCGCAGCGACTGGTTTGATGATGAATGCAAACTAGCGTCTGAACGTAAGAATGCTGCATACCGAGCAATGCAACAGTCTCATAGAACGCGGGCACGCGAAGATGAATATAAAGAGCTCAGAAGAATAGAAAAAAGACTTCACAGACGAAAAAAGGCAGCCGGGGAAAAAAACATTGTCTGTGAAATGGAAAAAAATAGAGAGCGAGGTCCGCCAGAAACATGTCGCAATACACACCACGCTGTACATATTGTAAAGACGGAGAGGGTAATCTGATCACCGATCTTGAAGGCATTCTGGAGCGATGGGAAGTGTACTTTAATGAACTGCTGAACGGTCAGCTCACGGAAGAAATGGAGAATCCAACATTTCAAGAAGAAGATCTCATGCTGCAGCCACCAAGCATTGAGGAGATAAAACAGGCGATTAATCGGCTCAAAAATAATAAGGCCTCAGGAGCCGAGCTGATCAAACATGGAGGGCCAACACTACATCAAGCAATTCATGAAATCATAGTACATGTATGGGAACACGAAGAGATGCCAGAAGACTGGCGAAAAGGCATCATATGTCCCATACATAAGAAGGTAGATATCACAAAATGCAGCAACTATAGGGGTATAACATTGTTGAGTACATCCTATAAGATATTCTCCTCTATCCTGCAAGAACGGAAGCTACATACGCTAATACCATAATCGGCAAATATCAATGTGGTTTTATACCAGGCAAATCAACAATTGATCAGATCTTTACCCTTAGGCAGGTGATGGAAAAAAGTCTGGAATTTAATATCTTTTTATAGACTTTAAAGCCGCCTACGATAGCATAGCCAGGGTAGAACTTTATAAGGCCATGAGAGAATTCGGCATCCCAAATAAATTGACACGACTATGTAGGCTGACCATGACCAACATCACAAGCCAAGTAAAAGTAGCCGGTTTGCTATCCAGACCAATCAACATCTTTAATGGACTCCGACAAGGGGATGGTCTGGCTTGCATCCTCTTCAACCTGGGGTTGGAGAAAGCAATCCGTGACTCTGGCACGTCAACAAGAGGGACTATCGTCACCAAGTCCAGCCAGATACTAGCTAACGCAGACGACATCGACATCATCGGCAGAAGCCAATAAGCTGTACAAGACTCCTTTACCCAGGACCTGGGGCTGCACATAAATGAAGGGAAGACTATGTACATGGCGGCAACGTCCTCGAGAAATGTTGGTACAACCATCAGGGTAGCGGAGCACGAACTTGAAGTAGTGCAGTCCCTTAACTATCTTGGGTCAAAAGTAGCAGCCGATAACAATATGGAGGAAGAAATACGCGGGCGGCTGCTGAAATCCAACAAAACCTACTAAAGTCTGTCAAGGCTCTTTAAATCCAGAAACCTTATCATAAAAAGCAAACTGCTGCTGTACAAGACTATGGTCTTACCAGTACTCACATACGGATCCGAGACTTGGGTGCTTACAAAAAGGCACTCTGATCTCTTATCCGCGTTCGAGAGAAAAGTCTTACGGAGAATTGTTGGCCTCGTGTGTGAGGAAGGACGATTCCGGAGAAGATACAATCATGAATTGTATGAAATCTATCTCGAAGCAGATGTTGTTGAAAAAATAAAGCTCGGTAGACTCCGGTGGGCTGGACACCTAGCTCGCATGAGCGAAGAGGAACCAACTCGGAAAGTCTTTTGCGGTTCTTTTTATGGTAGAAGACAACGTGGCATATGATTCTTTTGGTTATGGTTATAATAGGGAACAATTTATTGAGGATTTAAGTTGAAAAATGCTTTTGAAAAGTGTTAAAATGGGTCTGGCAAGGGGAAGGCTGAAGGTAAAACGTCTTGGACACACATTTTTACAGTCAGGAGAATTTTTCTGATTTTTTTATGTATCACTCATGTGGTTATCATTTCGACACAAAAATTTGATTTTCGCGCATTTTGGCGGCCGTCTGGCAAGGGGAAGGCTGAAAGTAAAACGTCTTGGACACACTTTTCTGGCATCAGTGGACCATCCATTATTGATTATATATTAATTTAAGTGGTTATCACTTCGACCCAAAAAGTTGATTTTCGCGCATTTTGGCGTGCGTCTGGCGAGGGGAAGGCTGAAAGTAAAACGTCTTGGACACACTTTTTTGACATCAGGGCACCATCCCCTATTGTTTATATGCAAATTTAAGTGGTTATCACTGCGACCCCAACATCGAAAAAATTACCATTTTCGAACGCCCACCCCCACCTTAGGCTGCAAAAAAAATCTGCCAGACGGTTGAATTTGGCATATTGTTGCGCATATCTACACATACATGTGTATAAATTTTGGTTATCACTCTACTCCCAAAATTTGCTGCCGGCTCTTAGACTATAGGTTATTCTGAAATATCCAAGGGCTACCGAGTGTGGGTTCCTAAAGAGCAAAAGGTTGTCATTACGAGGGATGTCAAGTTCATCGAGAACGAACTGGTCGGTCTAGAGAGTCAAGAAAAGTTGATTGATTTTGGTGAAATATGTGATAATGAATTGGGATCAACTTCAGTGCAGATACCAGCACAACGATCAGAAGAGGAAGAGCTTGTAGCAAGGATGACATCACAAGATAAACTTATTCCAAAAGCTGTTTCCGAATCCAAACAGAAATGCGTTGGAAGGATATATCAAACGAGATCTGCATTACGAAACACCAAGGAAAATGAAATCGAACAATTAGAGCTAGACGGAGAGGATGAAGAACTGGAGGAACGAAAAGGAGACGATGACGAGTTGCATTTGGATCCACTTGATGGAGTTGAAACCTTTGAGGTGGCTAACATCGGAGAGTTGTCGATTGAGGATGCTATGTCTGGAGTAGAAGCACAAGAATGGCTAAGTGCTATCAAGGAAGAGCTTCGAGTACTTCTCAAAAACAACACATGGGAATTGGTCAAGCAACCTGTGAACAGAGCTGTTGTGACGAGCAAGGTTGTCTTGCGTAATAAGTTGAAACCAGATGGATCCTTGGATAGGAAGAAAGCTCGCATTGATGCCAGAGGATTCTCACAACGTCAAGGAATAGATTTCGAAGAAACTTTTGCACCTGTGGCCCGTCTTGAATTGGTCAGACTCCTAATGGCACTTGCTGTTCGTGAAAAACTTGTCAGTTTTCCAGAAGGATGTAGTTTCAGCCTACTTGAACGGTGACTTAGAAGAGGAGATACACATGGATTGGAGTAGGAAGGAAGGCTAAAAAAATGCTCAAAAACTTCAGAAAAGGTGACAACGTGTGTCGAGTAAGGAACGCGCTCTATGGACTTCGACAGTGAGGACTTCAGTGGCATAAAAACTGGACGAAACGCTAAGGAATCTAGGATTAAAATCGGCTACTAACGACACTATGGGTCAAGAAGAGAAAATTTCACAGTCGTTGCAGTTTATGTCGATGACATTTTGTATGACAGTATCCGGAATGGACTTGCTACTTACTGCTTTTGAAGTCAAGGATCTTAGATTGCCGCGTTACTGTTTGGGCGTTGAAATAATTCAAGAAGACGGAGAAATAAAATTGAAGCACAGTCATACGTCAAGGATCTGTAGAGAAAATTCAATATGGACACACCATCCACACCAACTGAAAAAAATGACTGCGGATATATTTACGAAACCACTGCCTGGACCGACACATTATAGATGCATGAGGGACATCGGAATATCATGTTAAACCGCACTGTTTAAAAAAGGCGTGTTGAGACCTTAAGATAAATCAACTAGCGCAATTTGGTAACACTTTTATATTGGCAGTATACTGTTTCTATTAATTTTGAATTTCAACGACAGTATCTGTCAGTCTTCTACGTTCTTTATAATTTTCTTTGTCTTCAACTTATTAAATAACTGTTCGAGTTAACATCTCTTAAAAATTGTTCTTTCGTTTTCATTATAATAAATATATAATTCAACAGTTAAAAACCTTTTTTTGAAAAATCAGTCTTTTAAGAGTTCCTGGATGAAAGAGCAATGGTTCAAGTAAACTTTTCCAATGCAATTAGAGCACTATATCTTATCCAGTCAATTACTCAGAAATGCGCATTCAATAATCTTCCAAAGTAATTTCCTCGCTTTGTTCGAAAACGCCTTTTCAAACTAAAAGAAGACAAATGCTCTGCCAAGCGAAACATAAGCTCATATGTTCAATATTCTCATTTTGGTCATCTCATCAGCCCTAATTGTTTTTTGTAGTCTTTTTTTTTAATGAAGAAACGATGTCTACAATTCTGTGGCAAAGTCCTTTCGCCCCAAAGTGCACATGAAAAACACCATCGCATTCATTTTGCATTTCATACTGTTTTTAAGGAAAAAAAAACTGCAAACAAAATGAATCCATTTTAAGAACTGAAAATAAAAACACCAAAAAGAAAAAAACAACGAAATATACAATTTTTTTCAGAAAAAACTTTTAATTTTCCATCTTTTCTCATGCAGCAACAACAAAAAGGCCGGCCGTTGCACGAGTAGGTATACCTCTATACATAAACAAGAAGGGCTCCATTACTCTATGCATCCACTTGAACATTTACAGCCGGAGAAGTGCAGAAAGCATCTCAACATCATAGGACTAGCAAAGCGCAGCAATATAGCAGCAACAACAACAACAACAACAACAACAACAACAACCCGATCCTCGAATCCTTCTTCTTGGCGAAGTAATTGCTGCTCAGAGCTTAAACACATTTTACCACTCGAAACCCCTCCTCTTGCTTATCCTTGGAAGGAGAGGGTATTTGGTTTTTTTTTAAGGCTGATGCCATTGCCCATTTACAAGGAGCTCCTCGTTGTTGTTTTTTTTTTTTTTTGTTCTTTCTCCTGAAATGCGATTGAGTCGTTGTTGGAACAAATATTTCGTTCCTTTGTTTGATGGCCTGCCCCATCTACAACGAAAAGAAATAAAACAAAAAAAAGGAACTACAATCAACTGAAAGTCCTTGGGTAAGTTCAGAACCACACCTAGAGAACTGGTCAAATATTTATTACATGTCGGTGGCTGTTTGTGTGGTCGGTCAACAAGTCAAACTGTTTTGGCGCTTTGGCGCACTCCTTTGACTTGGACAAAGGACAAAGGTCCCCTTCCTCTGGACCCGTATGTGACAGCTCGCGTTTACCCATCAAACTTTCATATAAATACTTTAAATAATTCAAAGCGTTCTTTTGCATTCAACTTAACAAATGAATATCTTAAGGATAACTGGGAAGAAGGATACGTCGACTGTGGGCTGCCACACAAATGAAGAGCAATTTGTATTTCACACCAAAGTTGCTGGGACAAAAACGACAAGTGTTGTAAACATATCCTCAGGATGTTTATTTAAGGATATTCAAAGTGAAAGAGACTAGAACTTACTTACATGTGTATACAGGCAAAGGTATATCTTCCTTAATGCACTGGATTTGGGATGAAGGCTTGTGGGACGTTAGGGGTTCGGTTGTGCAGGATTTCACATAATGCACAACCACCTGCCAGAGATGAGTAAACGAAGCAGAAAAGCACAAATATGTGCTGAGCTCATACCATTCAACGAAATTCTTGTCGACGCACTGCATAAGGGTACAGTGAGTATATAGTGATATGTTAACGTTTTTACTGTTGAGTTGATATTTTTCTGAAAAAGTTTTATGGAAGAAGTCGCAATCAATCAAGACTGTTTAACCATTCTATCTGGAAGAAATAGAACAACAATCCCGCCCATCCGATCTAGATGAAGTAAAATTAGCTATATCTAAGTTGATGACCACAAGAGCTGCCGGAGCCGATGGGCTAGTTTCCGAAACCTTCTAGGACGCAGGCGATTACATGGTTAATAACATGAAAGTCCATCATTGACCAAATATTCACATTACGGAAGATCCTGGAAAAAAAAACCAGAAACAGCAAATCGATACCCACAACCTTTTCACGCCATTCCGTCAAGTTGGGCTCATGTCAAAAAAGGATTTCGGCATCTTGTGATGCGACTTCTGCAATATCAAACTTGAAAAAATAGTGCAGAACTCTCACGCTAACACTAAAGGTCCGATTTGTCAAAATGTCATCCAGTTCCTCAAATACGCCAATGATATTGACATAATCGGAAGAACACAGCGTGATGTCATTAGCGCTTTTGTGAATATTGAGACAGAAGCAGCGGAAATGGTTTTAGAAGTCAATGAGGGCAAAACCAAGTATATGTTGTGATCAAGAAGAGACACCTAACATCGACGTCTTGGAGAGATATATATTTCTGGGTGAGATCTGATATATTAGAACACCAGTGGAATTATTGCTGAGAAAGTCATACTGTCGGTGATGGAGAAACTTTCCGTCTTCGAGATATTTCTCAAGTTGACCTTTAATCATCATTCTTGCAGATTAACAACACACACACATTAATGGTTGAGAGTATAAGTCAAGTCACTAGGCCTTGGCTCCTTAAGGAGCTGTCGCGCCAATATATTTATTTGACGGTTAATCAGCGTTTCTATGATCTTAGAAAGAAGGGATGTAAGTTGGACATCAACGCTCCGGCGCGTAAAATCTTCTATTCCAACCCTAGCTATCCATATACCGAGCCACCTGGAGGAGCTTGTTGGTTGAGGTCCACGTCCTCACGGACTGCAGCGCCACCTTAAGGTACGGTAAGGTTTAATTGTACTGAAATATAAAAAAAAATACAGGACTCTCCGAGCTTGTTCCTCTTCGCTCATATAATCTAGGAACCCAGCTCAGTGGAGTTTACTGAGCTTCATTTTTTTCTCACATCTGCATGCTTTGAGGTCAATTTCATACAATTCATGATTGTATCATACTTCCTCACAATCAAGCCTGTACCTCTTTCCTCTCGAGTGCGGTGAAAAGATCTGATTGGCTTTTAGTAAGCACCCAAGTCTCTAAACTGCTACTTTTGACCAAAGATAGAAAACTACTGTCTGATATTTGGACCCAAACTTTTCGCAGTTACAGCCACTTGGTTGTATCTACTTGGTTGTCTCTTTATTAATGTTTAGCTCTAAATTTTGTGCCGCCTGCTAGATCTGGAGCTATGTTGAAGAGAAGCAAGCCAGATCATTCCCATTTCCGAGTCCATTAAAGATGTTGATTGTGTTAGGCAGGACTATACCGGGCTACTTTAACTTGGCTTGCGGAATTTTATCATGGGTTCATAAAGTTCAACACTGGTTATGCTATCACAGATGAAATGATAAATTCCAGACTTTTTTCCATCACCTGCTTAAGGATGCAGGCCAAACCAACGAAACCGAACGGCTACATGAGATGCACATGTCGACACAAATTTTTTACTATTGTAGATTTTTTCAGTTCCTCACAAGAGACAGTACCCCGGAAAAGAAGGTGGTTATGGGCGGGGTTCGAAGCTCATTCGCTTTTGAAGTGAAACTTCTTTACGCGCATGAGGGTAAATTTCTCACGGATGAAACGGAAGTAGCGACACGGAAATGTGCAACGTTTTTGTCTAAGAATAAGTAGAGAGCGATTGAGACTGATTGAGAGAGAGTGAGAACAGGCGAACGTAGCATGAAGCACATAGCCATGGAGCGAGAGTAGAAAGCAAGCGAATGAGTAAACGCAGATCTGTTTTATTTATTTGTATTATCATTAGTATGTATACAGTGTTTAGAGTGAGTTAAATTTATAAATAAATAATTTGTGATTAATTTGTAAATCGTCCTATACTAAGCAGCTATTCAGAGTAAGTAATATAATTGTTATCTTTTTGTTCATATAGATTTTTAGATTAGATTAGATTTATTTAAATTTTCAAAATAACATTTTACAAGTATTTAGTTATGAAAATCTTAGAAGCATGGCATTGCCGTCTGCCCGATTGACTGTTTTTTGGTTAAACAATTTAAATTGAATGGTAATTTTTAATTTAAATACATATACATTTTCGATTTTAAAAAGGAAAAAATAATTAATATACAGACTGAACCAAATTTAGATTTTTTAATTCTTTAAATTTAAATTTAATTTCTCAGTTAAAGTAATCATATCAATCAATCAATCAATTCATTTAGTATTTGGATTTCAAATAGAAATAATAAAGCTGTTTTATATTGCCTTCACAATTAAGGAGTTCATATACAATTTCTTATGTTAATTCGTTTTAAAGTTAGAAAATTTTAATATTTACAAAAAACACGTGGCATTTTTATTTATAATTCGTCATTTGAGATTTCAATAAATTATTTTTCATAAAATATAAAATATTAATGTTTCATAAATTCTCTTTACGAAATTTTAATTTCAAAAATATATATACCTAAAAATAATTAATTCAGAACGAGATTTAAAAATTACATTGCCAAAGAAGTTTCACTACTGACATGTGTACTTTGTACGCACGCACTTTTTTTTATTGGCACGACAGCTCCTAAAGGAGCCAAGGCCTAATGACTTATACTCTCAACCATTCCTGTGTGTATGTTTTTAATCTGCAAGAATGGAAGGGACCTACAACAGCTTACCGCCGAGTCCGGACGGCTACATGAGATGCACTTTTTCGAAACAAATTTTACTCTTGGAGGTTTTGTCAGTTCCTCACAAGAGGCAGTACCCCGGAAAAAAAGGTGCCTATGAGCTGGATTTGAACCCAGGTTCATTCGCTTAGCAGTCCGACACACTAACCACTAAGCCACGGGCACTATAACTTTTTAACGGTACATTTTACGGACAAAGCTCTAATAACCATTTGTGTTGTAAACTGCTTCAGCTACACGTTTGTAGAACAAATCTTTTCCCTAAAACAAACCGTTTTTGAGTAATTTAAAAAAACGCATTTTCGTGATTTTTGACCTAGCGGTCATCGGATCGGTGAGGAACTCTCTCTATTTATAAAGAGCCCCATTACCAATGATCGTGCCAATTTTCAGCCGCGAACTATTTTTTTCCTTTCAAAAAGCCATTTTTCCTGGACTACTTAGCAGTCCGACACACTAACCACTAAGCAATAGGCCACTACTATATTGCGACATATTTTGGAGGAAGTGGTAGAACTTTTGCGTTTGGTGTTGACCTGGCTCTCTTATTCCTTCCATATCACAACAATGTTTTGTTCCAGTTGGCCTTTTTCGTCTGTGAAGTTCTTTCTCTGTTCTCCTGAGCTCTTTGTTTACATCTTCGCGCCCGCAATTTATGAGATTGCTGAATTGCTCGGTATGCAGCATTTTTATGCTAAGACGTTTGTTCTGCGTTCATCTTCAAACCAGTCGCTCCAATCTCTGCGCATACCGTCTTTAGAAGCAACCGCCTCGCACTCGCAACGACCAACTTGGAGATGCTTTCATTTCTATAAGTATTCCATTGTCATTAATGTTCTTATGCAAACTTTGTGAGCCTATGTACTGCCTGAATACCTCTTCCTTATGTGGAATCCTGAGGGAAAGTTTAAATAAAACGAGTTGCTTACACTTAAACTTTTAAGTCAGAACTGATTTTTTTGTGTGTTTGTTTTAGTGATATCTTCAAATTCTTTCAATAAGTCCTAAACGAAAGATGATGGATTTATTGTATGAATATTTGAGGCACTTGTTGTTTCTAACGTCAACCAAAAGATCAAAAAATGACAAGAAATCGGATCCAATGATTGGCTCGATGACTTGAGCAATGACTAAAGGCCAGGAAAAGTTTCTGCGAAGACCAAGGATGAGTGACATCAATCGTTCTCCATAAGTTAGAATTTCAGTGCCATTCACTGCATAAAGAAAACTGTTGGATTGGCTGTTCAGCTGGTCTATATTGATAAGTGGAATGAGTAAAATTGTGGCTCCAGTGTCTATGAGAAAAATTTATTTGAAGATTTCTCATTGACATAAAGGCGACTTATGGTGTTGGCGGACTGGCTAGTCGCTGATTGCTGTCCGTAAATTAATTTCCCGTCTTAAACTGACAAGGTTCTTGACAATTCCTTGTCTCTTTGCCATACCGTCGATGGTAGTAGCAGATATTTGAATTTTTGGATGTCGATCTCTTGTTGAAGGAATTTCTCGAAAGTGAAGAACTTCGGTTTCTAGGAACTTTAACTTGTTCAATTTGTTTTTGGAAAGCAGCAATCTGATTTTTGTAATTCAGAAATAGCAGGAACACTGAACGTTGATGGCGTTGAGACAGAAGGATATACATCAAAGATTTTGTCTGCCATATCTGCCATAGTTTTGAGGTCTTGATTTACACTACACGACAGGATTGACTGGGTCGTGTTTGGCAGTTGCTTCATCCATAAGGTTCTGAGGATGTCTTCCGAAATTGTGGACGACGCAAGTTCTCTCATTTTTCAGATCACCTGAGATTGTCGCCTTCCATGGAGAGTGCTGCCGCTGAGAAGGGTTGTCAGTCTCTTCTGTTCCGATTCTTGGAACGCTAACAAAAGTCGAGTTTTCAGGCCATTATATTTTTCTGTGGCAGGAGGGCTCTTAACCACGTCTCGGACTTCGGTCAGCAAATCCGCTTCTAGGTTTCCAACCAAAGTTTAATACTTCGTGGTAACCGAAGTTATTCCACTGGTGCGGTAGTGGGCATCAAGCTGGAGGAACTACACGTCAGGGCTCCGCTTCCAAAATTGTGGCACTCTTATAGCAACCTTGGCAGTTACTCCTTCTGCGACGTTTTCTTCTGGGTCAGGCATTGTGTTGGTGTAAGATGTCGTTTGTTGTGCAAGTTAATAATGGCACCTTATCATTGGTCGGAGGATACCTCGTTAACTGTGAGTTCTTTCTTAGGCACCTTACCGTGGGTCGGGCGATACCTTGTTGATTGTGATAGTGTGGTATCTTGTGAACTTGTGATACCTGTTCAAGTGTTTAAACTCGGGGTCACCAATGCGGAATACTGATTGAAAGTTTAAATAAAATGAGATGCTTAAACTTAAACTTTCAAGTCAGAACTGATTTTTATTTTATTTTGATATCACTACTTACACATTAAAATTTTTTTATACTCGATAAACAAGTTTGATTATTAAAATAAGTTTAAATATGTTTAAATACGAGGAAAGCTAAGTTATTTTCAAACTTAGTTATAATACAAAATTATTAATTTAAGTTGAATTGCCACACTTACTTAATTGGGCAGACATTGAAGGTCCTCTCCACAAGCTCGTAGTAGGAACCTTGTTCGTCTTCTTCGGACTCCTCAGTAGATGTTTGTGTTATTAAAATTCTCTACGAAAAATTGTTTGACACACTGTTCATTAAATACCTTCAGAATCCAGAGTCTGCTTCATTCTGGAGAGTACACAACACACTCACTTGTGCGGTCAATACTTTTCAACCAAACATACTGGCATACATAAATACATATTCATATAACCTTGTCTGAATATCAATGTGCAAGGAATAGGTCATAAAGGTAAATTTCCAGTGAATTTCTTGGATCTAATCCCAAAATTGATGCAACATCTTCCGTCCGTTTGGGTACTAAATATTTTCTGGCTGTTCTCTGGGTTTATTAAAAATTAACGAAAGATCCAACCGAACTTGAAATAGCAGTTGAACAAAGAAAAACTCTTTCAAGCCCTTAGCCTCATGGTCGTATACATATATGCGGTCCTTTTTCCGGCCATTTCAGGTGAATACTTTTTTTTCCTTTAAGGCAACAACATGCACCTCCATCAGCACAAGCTTGAAGCTTCAACACGAACAAAATAAAAACCAACCACACATAGGATAAGAAGAAGAACGCCAACGTTGAAATAAAAGAAGATGCAGGACGAATCCTTTTTGAAACCCCCACGCGGTCGTATACCATCCTCGTTTTATCTTTACTAAATGACTTTGTGTTCCTACAGAAGTCTCGATAGACACAAATACGTGCTTCGGCCGATACGTGCCAGGAAGAATCATTGATGGCAGGCAGGCAGGCAAGGAGACAGATTGGACAAACCGACACGACGACGACGTGAATACACTTCCTGTGAAGAAACGACCCAGAAAGAAGTCGTCGTCGTGTATAGTCGTTCAGTTAATTGAAGTCCTTGCATGGTTACTTAAGGCAGTATAGAGTCCTTAATCTAGGGAGGAACTACACCACACTGCCTGCCGCATACTTAACTCAACTTAGGCAGTCAAGTCAACGAAATTAATTCGATAATTGAGTTGGTTGTTACAAAAAGGATTTAATATTTGCTTCCGTTGCCGCACCGCGGCGCTGATAGTTGTTACATCGTTGTCTTCGGGTGGTTTTTCAACTGCTTGTGTGTATTAAGGTCTAATTGCCGGCAATTACAGGTGGAAATGGTGGTATTATAGTCCTACGGTTTATTAGCTGACATTCGGTAGTTTTGTGGGGTTTTACGAACACTTATGTCTATTATTTCGGTTGAAATTAAATCCAATCGTAAATGATTTAATGAGGTTAGTTCATTTTGAATGGTCGCAGAAGAATTGTAACTGTTATTTGGGTAACTTTTGAGTTATTCTCTTTTTAAAGCCAATAACTATCTGGCCAACAAATGAAACGGATGTGCGGCTTAACATTAAATGATATTTTGTATACATTTTGTGACTTATCTTTGTGGTAGATGTAACATAAAGTTAGGGAATTACACTGAGGGAAAAAAGGAAAAAACTTAACATAAAATTAAAAAAATCGAAATTGGTTTTACGTTGGAAAATAGTATAATGAACGTATTTAATTTTGCGTTGAAAATAAATTGATTCAACTACGCCATGTTGTTTTAAGTTGTGTCATTCCTGTTTTCAAGTGAAACGTAGTCGATTTAATGTTGAAACAACTATTATTAAGTACGTTCTACGTTGTTTTAAGGTGGACAATTCTAAAATGTACATAATTAATTCTAATTCAATTTTTTTCTAGTTGAATTACAACGGTACAAATAATAATCTACCACACACATTGATAAAAGATTTTCAAACGTATTCATTTTAGAGTTATTTCTATTAGAATCTAAGATGGAGTCACTTGAAACAACATTCCAACGCTGAAACATAGTAATATCAAAGTTGGTTCGTAGTGTTTTAAACTCGAATGCATTTAATTTAACGATGTATCGTTTTCAAATTGAAGTTGAAGCATAATACTTTTAAAGTTGTATGCGTTTAAATCTAATATGGCGCATAGTTACAGTGACCATCCGTTAATTTTTATTATT
The DNA here is from genome assembly GCA_963971375.1 of Platycheirus rosarum. Lineage (NCBI taxonomy): Eukaryota > Metazoa > Arthropoda > Insecta > Diptera > Syrphidae > Platycheirus > Platycheirus rosarum. Next base: position 34,411,586 of record OZ020510.1, on the reverse strand, counting down.
TGAAGTAAATGTTCATTATAAATTATTTTGTATTCAAAAACATACAAATTTTCATTATTTCAAAAGCTGTTCATTATTTGTTCAGTATTACTTTCGATTATAGATAGGTATTTGGGTTATTGGCAAAATTTATTTTGGACTACAGCCTGAACGGTAAGGCCAATCGTCTTTAAATTTGAAACATAAAGTATTTTGACATCCTACGGAGGGATTTTTTGAATTTTTGTTTTTAGATCAAATATTAACGGTACTTGTCATATAACGGTTATGTAAAAGCTCATTTTTCTCGAAAACGGCTCCAAGATTTTTTAAGAAAAAAATCAGTGTTCTATTGTTGGTCAGCATTATGTTTTGGTAAAAAAAAATTAACATGGTGGGCTAACAACGGTACCTCCCATAGGACAGTTTTTTTTTTTATTCGACTTTCTCATGAACTGGTTAACCCATTACAACCAAAATTGATATTCAGGAAGATGTAGGTAGCCTAATTAATTTCAATCTTAAATATTTTCGAAAACCTTTTTTTTTATTTTTAATAATTAATTTTTTTTTTGAAAAATCGAGTTTTTAAAAAAAACTCGTAAGTGATTTTTTTCTAATTTTGTTTTCAAATGAAGGTTATTTTTAAACTAAAGTTTGCATTCTTTAATTATTTTTTTTTTTTTGTTTAATTTTTAACAAACGTTTTTAAATAAAAACTGTTTTATTTAAAAACCGTTTCTACGATTTTGAAAAAAAAATGGGCACGACTGGGTGGCACGTACTTGCTCGTGCCTAATTAAATTAGAAAGCAAGATCTTTGACAGAAATGAGTAACATTTACGTTGAAAATAACACAGTTTGAACTTATAAGAAGTATCAAAACCAAAATACTTAACGGTTTTTAGTAAAAAGAAACAACACCATCACACGTCTTAAATAACAAAGAATTTATGAAAAATATGTTTCGAAAATTGTAAGACTGGTTTTGATAAAATCTGGTTTTTTTTTATTTATTTTATTTTATTTGTATTAACATGTGATTATAAAATTTAAAATAATTTGTTTGATTAGTTTTAAAAATATCGATTTTTCAAAAAAAAAAATCAAAAATTAATTTTAATTAGTAAAAAAAAGTTATTCAAAAATTTGCAGAATTAATTTGGCAACCTAGATCTCATAAAAAGGGAAACAAATAGTCCCTTGTGCGCGCGTTAATTATAAAATAAAAAAAAAATCTTCTCAAATATAAAATTTGACAGAAATCTAAAGAGCCGTTACCGAGAAAGTCAAAAGTTAAAAAAAACCGTTATATGAAAGGTTCCGTTAATAGACTTTTCCCGTAACTTTAGTTCTGATAAATCATTGCCAATAGCAAAAAAAATCGTTGCAGACGTTTTCGAGAAAAATAAGATTTTCCTAAACGGTCATATACCGTTATTTTTAGGCCTAAAAATAAAATTTCAATTTCCCCTCTGGGGAATGTTAAAAGAATCACACACACCACATTTGAAGATAATTGCGTAAGACGCTTAGGCATCAGCTCGTTATATATACTGACAGACAGACAGGCAGACATTTTTTGTCGATCACTTTTTTAGACTTCTATATGATCGTAATCTCATGTTTCATTGTTAACCATCGTCAATTCCATTTTAATAATTCCTTAGTTGCTATCTGGATGCAACGTCAATTTGTTCACAATCCAGTACTATATCGCAACTCACAATCTACTACAATCTTTTAGAATTTCACTCTACATACATAGATTCCGCTTGACAAATCATTTGCCGTGATAACTCTGGTTTCACTTTATATGTCTGCAGTAAGCTACAATCTTGATCGCATGCTTGATAACAATGTCTGAACATTTGGATCGGCACTTCGAACACGCTCCTTGTATTAACGTAGAACACATCTCAAGTACCTGATATAGTATTAAATTATTACTCATATTTAATCATCATGTCGCATGTTATCATTCCAAAATCCAAGCTTTCTTTCTTCAGACTGGATCACCATTATCCCTCTAGCGATTTGCTAAATAATCTCGACGTTTTCAAAGTCACGCTCTTATTAACCATATCTTGCTTATTTTGATTTTCTGCTCTGCAACTTCTTGTTTCTTGACAGGTTTGATAAAATTTATCAAACTACGAACTGTCAGACACGCGTATCAGATTTCTTTGGCGGATAAGAATTTTTTAGCAGAAAAATCCAACATTTCATATCTCTTCACTCAAGTTTGTGTAATCAATGTTTTGTACATATTGTATATTTCCACTATAAAAGGCAGCTTCCGACTACTATTGGTTATTAGAACAGATCAAAATGTTCAAGTTGGTAGTCCTTGTTTCATTCGTTGCCTGTGTCCTGGGTGGAGCCGTTCCTCGTGGCTTGTTACCTCAGCTGGATGGACGCATTGTCGGTGGCGAAGAAACAAGCATCAACTTTTTCCCGTATCAGCTTTCTCTCATGAGAAGTGGTTCACATTCCTGCGGAGCTAGTTTGTATTCTCCAACTATTGCCGTAACAGCTGCTCATTGTGTCTCTGGAACTTCTGCCACTTCGTTAAAGATTCGTGCTGGATCCAGTTCGCGAAGCAGTGGAGGAATTGTTGTCAATGTTGCCAAAATCGTCTCCCATCCTCTATACAGTTCCAGAAACATGAATTACGATGTTGCTATTCTGAAGTTAGCATCTCCACTTCCTCTGGGACCAACCATTAGTACCATCGAATTGGTCAAGAAAGCTCCAGCTGAAGGAACTAATGCAATTGTCAGTGGTTGGGGTACTAGAAGTTCTGGAGCACTTTCAATTCCTACAGTTCTTCGGTTTGTCAATGTGAAAATGATCTCCCGCAAGGTGTGCTCGTCAAATGCTTATGCTTACGGAATTGACATCAAGTCAGCTATGATCTGCGCTGCCGCTATCGGCAAGGATGCATGTCAAGGTGATTCTGGTGGCCCATTGGCTGTTGAAGCTGGTCTGGCTGGTATTGTTTCGTGGGGCTATGGATGTGCGGCAAAGAACTACCCAGGTGTCTACACAGATGTGGCGGTGGTCAGATCATGGATTGTTGAAAACGCTTCTAAATTGTGAAAAGAACATATTGTCATTTTGGAAAATCGAATAAAATAAATTTTAAGTTTTTTTATATAAAAATGGAAATTTATTCGCTTCTGTTGCAATGGTTAGTTCTGTTTGATTTGTTAACGACTATGTAGTGGTGTTCAATATTTTCAAGATTTACCAGTAAGAAATGTCAAACTACATGACCAATACTAATGGTGATAACGGCGATGAAAGATTCCTGATGGTTTGATCTTTTGGTTTCATCACCTTGTCAACCAGTTCTTTATAAAAGACTACAATAAAGGGCAAGGGACTCTATTGAGGCCCCTGATTCATATCTTTGACTGCAGGAATAGGCTTTGAATCTCTTTTTTAACCAAATAAGTTCCCTGAAGCACATTTTTGGTTGCAAAGAATAGGCTTTTAGTCTTAATGTACACGAATTCCTTGCAAGCATTTTATGACGTTAGCTTCTTAATTGTTATCAAAAGTTCTCCATCTATTTTTGAAATTTCATGCTTCAAAAAAAAATATTTAAATTTGTACACATGTATGTATTTGCTTTTGAATAATTTTTAAATGGTTTATAATTTTTTGTTTCAACAGTTGTTTTTGTTTTTTTTTCAAAACACAAGCCAGTTGAAAGCAATGTGTATTTCATACAAAAGCTGTATCTTTTTAAGTTAACTTTTTTCACCTTTGAATATTTACACAAGCTTGACACACACCAATCTTTCAACGTAGAACGAAAATTCTGACGAAACTAATTCTGTTAAATAGGTTCTCCAATGGAAGCCACAACTTAGAACGGACAAAAATGTTTCAATTGGCTGTTGTCTTGTTTGGATTTTTTGTCTGCTCTCTGGGAGCTTCGGTTCCAAGTAGAATCAATCAAGTGATCCCTAGACCACGTATTGTTGGTGGTTTCAATGGAACTATAGAATCGTTTCCATATCAAGTTGCTATTCACACCTTAGGTGGACACGCTTGTGGAGGAAGTTTGATAAGAAAGGATGTAGTAATCACTGCTGCTCATTGTCTAAGAGATATCACCGTTAAGGAGTTGAAGATTCGAGCTGGATCTACCTACAAAAATCATGGTGGATCGTTGGTTGGTGCTTCATCGTTCAAAGTGCATCCGGATTTCGGAAGCAAGACCAAGTTTAACGATATTGCTTTGATTTTCTTGGCAACTCCATTAACTCTTGGCAAAAACATCCAGACAATTGAATTGGCTACGACAATCCCCAAAGATGGAACTCCAGGTGTCGTGAGTGGCTGGGGAACGGAAAGTTTTTACAAAAAAGACGCTTCTCCAGAATATCTGAAATTTGCCAACATGAAGGTCGTTAGTCGGGAGAACTGTATGTCGGGCAAATATGCCTACGGCGAGAGTCGGATATTTCCCAACATGATATGTGCTGCTGCGGATGGTGTGGACAGTTGTCAAGGTGACTCCGGTGGTCCATTTGCTATTGGAGGAAAACTTGCTGGTATCATTTCCTGGGGCTTTGGATGCGCGGAGACCATGTTCCCGGGAGTCTACACCAACATTCCGATGTTCCTTGATTGGATTGCAAAAAATTTATAAGTTGAATAAAAAATAAAATGCATTTGTGTGGAAAATATTTCTTTATGTTTTTTTTTTTTGTTTGCTTGAATTTTTTTAACCTTGGATCTTGGAATAGGATCAAAGGATAAGACGATTAAATATGAATAATACTATCAGATACTTGAGATGGGCTCTATGTTCATGCGGGAAGTGTGTTCGATGCACCCTTGATATGCCGATCCAAATCTTCATAGACATGGATATAAGGATATAAGAATGTGAATTACGGCAGACAGTAAAACCAGGGTTATCAGGGCAATTGATTTGTTATGAACAGTACTTTTCTAGTTCGACCTTACTACTACTTTACTCTGTGAATATAATAAGATAATGATTTCATTTTAAAGCTATGATCATGAGGATGATGAATATTTTTACTTGCGTTTATAGGTACTATAAAGTACGGCTCCAAGATTTTTTATGAAAAAAATCAGTGTAGGTAAGCATTATATTTTGGTGAAAAAATAAAATAAATAAACAAAAAACAAAAAAACAAACAACTGAATAATAAATAACTTTAAATCAATAAAAAATCACTTTTTTCATAGATTTTACTTAATGGAATTTATTAAATATTTACAATTTCGAAGCGTTTTCAACAATCCATGACCTGACCACCGCCACATCTGTGTAGACACCTGGGTAGTTCTTTGCCGCACATCCATAGCCCCACGAAACAATACCAGCCAGACCAGCTTCAACAGCCAATGGGCCACCAGAATCACCTTGACAGGCATCCTTGCCGATAGCGGCAGCGCAGATCATAGCTGACTTGATGTCAATTCCGTAAGCATAAGCATTTGACGAGCACACCTTGCGGGAGATGATTTTCACATTGACAAACCGAAGAACTGTAGGAATTGAAAGTGCTCCAGAACTCTTAGTACCCCAACCACTGACAATTGCATTAGTTCCTTCAGCTGGAGCTTTCTTGACCAATTCAATGGTACTAATGGTTGGTCCCAGAGGAAGTGGAGATGCTAACTTCAGAATAGCAACATCGTAATTCATGTTTCTGGAACTGTATAGAGGATGGGAGACGATTTTGGCAACATTGACAACAACTCCTCCACTGCTTCTCAAACTGGATCCGGCACGAATAGTTAACACAGTGGCAGAAGTTCCAGAGACACAATGAGCAGCTGTTACGGCAATAGTTGGAGAGTACAAACTAGCTCCGCAGGAATGTGAACCACTTCTCCTGAGAGAAAGCTGATACGGGAAGTAGTTGATGTTTGTTTCTTCGCCACCGACAATGCGTCCATCCAACTGAGGAAGCAAGCTGCGAGGGACGGCTCCAGCCAAGGCACAGGCGGCGAATGAAACAAGGACTAATAACCTGAACATTTTGTTTTGTTCTAATACCGACTAATGGTCGGATTAAGCCTTTTATAGTGAAAAATTGAACAAAGATTTTTCCAGTGATATTTTGTTTCGAGTGGTCTTATCATCTATGATATCTTGTTTCTGCCAAAATCTAAAATCTTAAGCATTTATCTGACATGTGAAGTTGACAGGCAAGTCTGTGATTTGCGAATTTTATCAGCAGTGTTGAAAGATGGGAAATTCCAAATCAAAACGTGAATTAAAAACTATTATCGGTAATTGATTAGGATACTATATTGTGTTTTGTTTAGCTGCAAACAGTCAGATACATTGTTACGCTGTAGACTATTTGCATCATCTTCTGCTTTTTAAACCAAAACATTGATGTGGTTACGCTTTTTTTATGCGATACAAGATTCCAGATGAAAATTCCTTGTCTTTGCTCGGCTGCTATGCGAGCCTTCAGTTCCCTGCGTTCACTGATTTGTACCCAAGTTCCTTCATAAACATAGGTGTTATTGCTTCCCTGCAATCTACCGACAAATTAGAAAGAAATCTTCGCATTTTCTCATAAAATTGTTGACAAAATTTCAACGAAATCATAATGGTAACGAAAGTTTGGCAAATCGAATTATGCAATTCTATGATGAGCAATATTTAGATTTTTTTGTGTTCCAAAAAAGAACCCCAATCGATATATATAAGCCAAACAACTTTTACTGGAAAAAAACTAAATCTAGGGTTCACTGGAAAAATCCCATTTCTTGATTAATGACTGCTATTTCCATTGATGAATTATTATGAACCTGCACCCTCTATTCACTTAAAAGCTTTTTTTCAAAAGCACATTGTAAACAAATTTACTGCCATGTCCCTCTTCCTCTTCTAATTGAAAAATAAAATTCGAAACTCAACAAAACCAAAAAAAAAAACTCAAGAACTGCAAACAAGCTAAACAAAAGCTTCATCGTATTTTCAATGTTCCCACCGAACTATACAATTGCACGGACGTACGTCCTCAGGCAGCGGCCAAAATCTGCTGAATTGCCAAGCAACGCTTAACTATGCCACAACCATTAATCATCATTGGTTGCAAATGGTCCGCGCCATATTCACAAACATGACTTATCGAAAATTTATACACCAGGTTCCCTGCCACGACCCTCCTTTCTGATGGTTTTTCGTTACTTTGGTCCAAAATTCAGTCATTTAAATTCGGCACGAAAACAATAGAACTCAGGCCTCCTGCCTCCTGCCTCCACCACCTTTTATCAATCCCACACCTCCAATCATCATCGCTGCAACCCTTTGGAACAACAAACATTAGGCTAATAGGCCAATAAATCAACGAGGGGGCGACAATATTTTATTCCTCTTAATCACTTTAAATAAATGTCGAGTAGGTGGCGCTGCTTCACTCCGGTACTTGCCCGATGGCAAAAGCTCTGCGGCAATAATTCACAAAACCTCGGAACTCTTGAGAACTCCCGAATATTAACTGCAAATGCAATGCAAGGACAAAAAAGGACTGTTTAAATACGCCCCACCCACTCTCTCACTCACTCATTTCCGCCATGAAGTCTATTCAAATAGAAATAACGGATTTTTTGAATGCGAATGGTAAATGGCTAATAAGCCAGTGCCACACGGCAGCACCAACCAGGAACATAATTAAGTGGCCCGCAAGGATGTTTTCGTCTTCCTTTCAGGTATAATTCAAGCGTCGTTGTCGTCGTCGTCGTTGTGGTATGGAAATAGCAAAGCAAGAGCCACCCTTTGGACGACCTAATTGAGCATTAAATAATAACATGGATAAATGGAATCCCAGTTCTAGCAAACGACCGGTAGACGGTACACCGTAACACCGCAGGAGCTGCTGTAGCCGCTGGCAGTTCCATTTCCAGCAGTAAACCAGAACCAGGACAATGAAAACGTTGCCGTTTTTTTTTTTTTTGTTGTATTCGTCATTTCCCAGGTGAAGTTCAGATTTAGAGTGAAGTGGATCCACCTGAGCAAACCATCGAGCATTGTTGCAGGTGAGGCGATTAGCGGTAGAAATCTAGACTCGATTGGAACGCACATTGAGAATTTAGTTTTGTCACTAATTGGAGAGAATCCTTGAACTTTTCTTTGTTATTTTATTCTTCCTCATTTAATCGTTTGAAGAGTTCAAACTAAAATACCGTTAGCCGAGGTTTTTTGGTGAATATGTAAGCGATTGTTCATAGCACTTGAAATCCGATTTAATGCTGCCAACAGCTTATAGCTATTGTGATGACTACGGTGACGACATTAGTGTCAAAATGGAATCCCCATTTTTAAAGTTTATAGCAACGCATTTTGTATCTTTTTGGTTTTGAGAAAGTTACAGTACGGTCGTGTTTTTATAGTTTCACTAGAATTTACATTTTGTATCCGATTCAGGATTAATGGTGCAATATTTAGAAACCAAACTTGTTATTAGTTCCATTTGTTTGGAATACTCGTTTTTACTTAATGTTTTATTAAAACTACCTTAATTAAAACAAACTAGTCTCTCCAACTCCAAGGAATTGTAAATGTTTATTAACCCGCCAACTGCAACTTTATATTAACAACCAGAGGTACAATCTCAAAAGAAATAAAGAAAGACGGGTAAGTATTTGAGAACAGATACAGCAATAACAGATCCATGTAGAATGGACGTATTATATTATGGACTGTTAGTTGCCTACCTCAAGTTGGTTCCATTTTAAGGGCCATTTTGGCTTTCTCCAGAGGGGAAATTGAAATTTTATTTAAGCCTTAAAATAACGGTACCTGCCATACGACCGTTTAGGAAAAGCTTAATTTTCTCGAAAACGGCTCCAATGATTTTGATGAACATTTTTGAGAATTTTTTGTTGGTAATGGCTATCATTTGATTAGAACCGAATTTTTGGGAAAAGTCTATTAACGGTACCTTCCATATAACGGTTTTTTTAATTTTGGGCTTTCTTGGTAACGGCTTTTTATATTTGAGTAGATCTAGGCAGCTTTATTAATTCTGCCTATTAAAATTTTAATATTTTTTTTTTTAATGAAAATTAATTTTTGAATTTTTTTTTCAAAAATCAATGTTTTTAAAACCAACCAAAAAAATTTAATTTTAAATTTTATATTCACACGTATATTAATAAACTGTAAAAAACTGCATACCAAAATTAAAAAAAAATTGTTTTAAAAAAACTAAAAATAAAAAACAGGATTTTATTAAAACCGGTCCTACAATTTTTGAAATACATTTTTTCAAAAATTCTTTGTTATTTAAGACGTGTGATGGCATACTTCAATTTTGCTAAAAAACCGTTAAGTATTGTTGTTTTGATACCTTTTATAAGTTCAAACTGTGTTTTTTTCAATATAAATGTTACTTGTATCTGTCAAAGATCTTGCTTTCCAGTGTAATTAGGCACATAAGAGCAAGTACTTGCCCATTTTTTACATCATGAAGTTCAGAACTGGATACATAAAATAAAAGGGGAAACATAAACAAACATTTTCTGAAATGATTTTTAAGCAAAGGGGAAACATTTCAGAAATGTTTTTTAAACAAATGTTTTGTTGGTGTGGACACACCTTTATAGTCGTCACAAGGAATATGTCTCAACCTCTGGCCATTTTGTCAGGATTTTTATTAACTTTGTCTTTTATCATTATTAATGAACAAATATTTAGAAGAAAGAAATAAAAAGGAACGTTTGTCGTAAAATTTTAAACAGCATTACACAGTTAAACAAGTTATTTAGATACGAGCCCTTATTTACAATTTTCTCAATTTTAAACAAGTTAAACAACCCTGACAACTACTAGTGTGGTGTGTGGGTTACGTAACGTAATGTAAACAATTTTTTCCAGGGGTCAATTCCCGATCTGTGAAAATGTTTAATGATACAAAACTTATCATTATGTATTGGAAGTGTTATAAATCAATATTTATTGATTAAACATTCACAAATGTCGTAAAAAAATAGAATAATTAAGTAAATAAATAAAAAAAATGAAATGCCGTAGAATGAATCAGTCCTCCTTCATTTGCCTTTGCTATTCATGGTTGCTTGTTTTCAAATTGCAGTGCTCTTGATTTGGTTATGAAAAGTAATTTATCATTTTGAAAAGTTTTTCTCGCTTGTTTTCATTTTTTCATACATATAGAATCGAACATAATTTTAAACGTCAAAAAATTATAAGTTTACACTTTCACAGACTAAGAATTGACCCCAACGTCTGAATATTCACAGATTATAAGACAATCTTATTCTGTTTGGTACGAAATTACAAATGTCAGCTGGTAAAAGTATACTAAAGATAAACAAGTGGTTTGCTCTTTTTAAGGTTAGACAATTTGTTATAGGTTAAAGTGTTCTTTATGTTGATTAAAATTAACATAGAGCTGACCCTCGTTTTATATTTTATTTTTAAAGTCGACTCCCATTTTAAAATGGATTTAGAGTCGGTTTCAAATGTTTAAAATTTTGCGGCATAGCCTTTTAGGACTCAACTGGAATTTGGACGTATGTATGTAGTTCAAAGAATAAGAATGATAGGAAAAAATTTCAAAACGCTTAGTAGTGTTTTATTTGATCATAATTCATTACCTTCTTTTAAAATCTTAATAAAATCAGTAATATTTGAAAAGATTTAAACATAAACTAAAACCACTTTTTTCTACGAGATTTTAAAAATCCCTTTTTTATCCTTCTAGTGCTTTTAGCCTGTCTTAGGCATAAACCAATAAAAAAGGAAGTTGTCCACGATCTAAATAAACTGCACGACTGGATCGCACGTACTTGCTCATATGTGCGGTCACATTGTAGAATAATATTAAAGAAAATTAAAGTGAACATCAAAGTATTTATTCGATTTTTGTGACTTTTGATTGTTCGAATAAAGTACGTTAAATTGTATTGTGGTGAAATAATTTCAACGTAAAAAAGTGTGATTTTTTTTTCAAAATCGTAGGAGCCATTTTTAAATAAAACGGTTTTTTTATCAACTATTTTTAAAAAATTAAAAAAAATAATACAAGAATACAAACTTAAGCACAAAAATAACGTTCATTTAAAAACAAAATTTTAAAAAAAATTCAATTACCCGTTTTCAAAATATTCAAAAAAAAAGTTTTCGTAAAAAAGTTAATGCAACATTACTTAGGCTGCGTACATCTTCTTGAATATCAATTTCGATTGTAATCGGATCACCAGTTTTCGGGAAAGTCGAAGAACCGAATGTTTTCCACGTCCAACAGTTGACGTTTATAATATGGGAAACGCAGTCTTCTTCATCAAATCCAAGGCTATATGGGTCGATAACATTCACCCTGATTTCGTGAAAATTCACGGGTTAAAGTTAAATGAAAATTTAACTTATGTGACAATTCTAATAGACTGATTTTTTCATATATGACAAATAGAATTCCTGCTCTTTCATGTAATAGTAAACTGTCCTCATTCCTTCCGGTTAATAATGGTGTTCCTCGAGGATCAATTCTTGCTCCATTGCCGCTCTCGATGCTTATTAATTATTTACCTTCCGCTGTCGTTTTAAATGGACGATGTCAAGCTCTATATTAGTTTCCAATTGGTTTGGTGGATCATCATTATAATCGACGCAACAACCGGGATCCGGTTGGGCCTTTTTTAACAAGTTCTTCAATACATTCCGATTGCGCACCCCAAGCCTTTCACATCTACGCCATCCTTCCAACATAAGCAAGGTCTGTAACGTTGCTTTCTACAATTAAAAAAACTGCAAAGACTTTCCGAGCTCGTTCCTTTGCGCCCTTGCGAGCTAGGTGCCCATTCTAGCTTTATTTGTTTACAAAATCTCCTTTGAGATAGATTTCATACAATTTGTATCGTATGCGAAGCATACGAGTATATAAATATAATAATACTACCATATATATATATAACTATCTCTCTCTAAGATACTTCTCTCTCTAAATGCATGTACAAGAATATGTAAAATACAATAAGAATTCAGTCTTTATCCGACTGTCATAGAGCAAGGAAGTGCCAGTTGTGCGAATTAATAAACGTTGGGTTTTTTATATATTTTCCCAACGCTAAAAACCTCTTGAGTTTTATTTCTTGTTCGGTAAAGTTATTCTCAGTGCGTCTTAATGTAAGTATTTTCGTCGCCGTACGATACACAATTCATAATTGAATGTATCTTCTCCGGAATCACCCTTCCTCGCACAGGGGGCCAATAATTCTCCGTAAGACTTTCCTCTAAAATGCCGATAAGAGATCAGAGTAGCTTTTTATAAACAATCAAGTTTCGGATCCGTATGTGAGTACTGTTAAGACCAGAGTCTTGTACAGCAGGAGTTTGGTTTTTATGGCAAGTTTTTTGAATTTAAAGAGGCTTGAAAGACTAGGTTCGGTTGGATTTAAACAGCCCCTCACGTATTTCTTTTTAAAAAATGTTTTTCGGCTGCTACCTTTGACCCCAGGTTTCTTGCTCCATCTGGGTAAAGGAGTCTAGTACAGCTTGTTGGCTTCTAACGATGATGTCGATGTCTGCGTAAGCCAATGTCTGGCTGGACTTGGTGACGATAATCTCTCTTGTTGACTTACCAGAGTCACGGTTTGCTTTCTCCAAAGCCAGGTTGAAGAGTATGCAAGCTAGATCATCCCCTTGTCGGAGTCTATTAAAGATGTTGATTGGTCTGGACAGAAAACCGGTTACTTTTACTTGGTTCTAATGTTGGTCATGGTTAGCCTGCATAGTCGTGTCAATTTATTTTGATGCCGAATTCTCTAATGGACTTACAAACTTCTGCCCTGGCTATCCTATCGTAGGCGGCTTTAAAGTCTTTAAACAGATGGTATGTAAGAATAATAAATCCCAGACTTTTTTCCATCACCTCCCTAAGGCTAAAGATCTCTATTTCTTTCCATTTCACCGACAATGTTTTTCTCCGAGGCGCTTTTTTTTAGTCTGCGAAGTCTTTTCTCTATTCTTCTGAGCTCTTTATAATAATTTTCGCCCATTCTATGGGCGTGCAGCATTCTTACTTTCAGACGCTCGTTTGCATTCATCATCAAACCAGTTGCTCCGATCTCTGCGAATACTGCCTAAGATGGTATCAGCAGTATTAAAGACTTTGTTATAAGGGCGTGACCATTTTTCCTCTTTGCCGGCCCTCTGTCGTCAGGGCTTACTCTTCCCTCATCGAGCTCTCCGAGGGCGAGCCTTAGTACACGTCTGTATGTATTGCTTTTGTTTTCATCGCGTAGGGCAGCCATGTTGATTCGAGCCTGAGCGGCGGATGCAATACTTCTTCGCAGAGCAATCCGCCCTCGGAACACTATACCAACAAGATAGGTCCGAGTCAATGTTGGCACCTCGATACGTTCGTATCGTCATCAGGGTCAAGTAGTGGCGATGATCAACACGTGGTCAATTTTACGAGTGACTCCATCAGGTGATACCCAGGCTTTTGTAGATATCTTTACGCGGGAGACTGGTACTCTCAACGACCATTTCCGTTAATGCTGCCATTCCTATGACTCGTAATGTGACTGTATTTTAGCGTGATTGTGTTTTAGCCATTACTTATTTTTGTCAAGCCATGTGTGTGAAGTTTGTTGGGATTGTGGGATTGTGAGTTTGACTCTTTAACACTTTTAAATAAAAGATTATAATTTTTGTAGACATATTTAGAAATGAAGAATTCATTTTCGATTGAGGTACCTCACAGTAGGTAAGAACAATTGAAAAAGACAATCGCGAAAACCAAAAACACGTCCGATCAGTTCTGAAGCAAAAGAGCAAAACTATACTACACTGTTTGTACAAAATGCGATAGCGTTCTATTTTCTCTTTTGATTCAAATTTAACAATGAAAGAGAGAGAATAAAGTTAACGTACTCACTAACGGCAAGTTAAAAGTTTTAATAAAGCAAACTTGCACCAGATGTCACGCGTGTCGTTCCTTCAAATTTAATTGAAAGAACAAGTAAGTAAGTAATAAGTAAGAGAAACAACAAACATTTAAAAATCAAAAAAATAAGCAATCCTCAATATAATTTCCTCTAGTGGACCAAATAAAATACCTTATTATTTGTCCTTGTAAAGAAAATCCTGGAAATACTATCCAGCTTCATATTAATGTCAGCCACTGTAACAACAGTATCCTGGCGTATGTTTTGACAAACGTTGGCATCTTCCTCATGCCGCTGACACAGTGTGTCGTCATAACTCAAACTGACGCTAAATGTTATGTACCTTGAAAGAGAATTTAACGGTCGACGTCTTCCTCGTCGTAGTCATCTTCATCGCCATCTCTCCTGCACGAACCGATCACTCCTTGCATACCATACCACTCTCTTAAGCATTGCTTTCATCTCGCATCCTTTTTAGATGTTGATGTCCTCCTACGTTATTTTTTGTAGGCTATACTTGTGCCCTCTTAACTCATCTCTCCTCATTTTAACCATACTATGACGATGATGGAGGACGCAGCACACATTCTTTATGTTGGGTTTTTGTTTGCATTTTTAGCCTCTAGGACTTAATGGCAAAGTAATATGCATATGTGTTTTAATTTACTGCAACTTTAGAAGGGTTTGCCACTGTTGCCTCAGGTTTCAGCCATTAAAAGTGGAAGTCACCCCCCACCAGCTCCATCTTCGTCCTTTTTTTCGCAGCGTGGCAGTGATTATGTTTCGCAAGTGACAGTGCAGTGTGTCGCGTGTGTTTTAAGCTGAAGTATGCTGACATTAGAATCCTTTTTTTTTTTTTTTTGGTTTGGCGGATACTTGTCGTATTTTTATGAAGGATTACGAGAGAACACCGAAATGACGATGTCATGTGTGGTGAAATTGCGCGAAAGAAATGAATAACCCTACCTTGCGTTACGGGGATAACATGAATTCGGGATACTTAAACACTTCATCACCATAGACTGAGATGACGTGTGTCCTTCTTCAAAATTTGAAACTTATTTTAAAGGATCAGTTCCATTGAATATAGATATACTACTTTTTTTTACTCTTCGTCTGTTTAAAAGGATATAGAGGAAGCTGTTGCTTCTCCCAATTCAAAAGCTGACATAAAATAAAATAAAAAGAAATTATGGGAAAAAGTTGTCTTATATCCTTTGTGGAGTCATGCGGACAACAATCGGCATAGGCGGATGGCTAAGGAAGTATAAAAAAAGTATATATCCTTGCACAGCCGAAGGGCTCCAAAGTGACAGCGGAAGAAAAATAGAGAAAGTAAAGAACACCAAAGACGCAAACAGACATGGAAAATATGAAAATCTTCTTGCACTCGTTCTCTTAATGCTCCTCTACTCCAGCTGTACCTTGGAAGCGACGAAATATAAAAAGGACTTCAATGTCTTGGTTGTTTTGTTCTGAATTTCCTGCAGGAGTTAAAACGGACATAATTTCTTCTTTTGAGTTGCCCACTATACCACACCATTATTTTCTGCACTGCCATACCTATACCGTTACTCTAGTATACATTTCAATCGGAAAATGTGAATCCTTATACAGGAGTTTTTTGTATGCATTTCGAGGACAACAGTGTTTTTTTTTTTTTTTTTTTTGTGTTTTAGTTGATTTCGAGAGTAAAAGGTTTTTCTGATTTATTCGTATATTTTTTTCATTTTGCCCAAAAAAGCCTTAAGCTATTACTCTGATGGTTAACTGCGATTGGTTTGGGGGGAAAGATGTTGCTAAGAGATGGTGAATCAACAAAATTTAGTACAAAAAATTAAATTAGTTTTTGTTTAAGCAGACGTGTGGATTGTCATCAGAAAATGAAAATTGTTTTAAGAAACGCGAGATTTCAAATCGTGTGATTTTGAGAGATATCTCATAATAATTTCTTGAGCCTTGTGTGCACAAATTTTATTTTTTTTGACGAATTTACCAATTTTTTTTCTTACGAAAATTTTGTTCATGAGTAAGAAATAGTTAAACATTGAAAGCTTATACAATCCACATTCATATTCATATGGTGCGGCTTAAAGAACCTTTCCCGGTAGCAGTTAGCAGCATCAAGTTGGGATCGTATCAAAACCCGATTCTCAATATCCCGAGTTGCCCAGTTGATAGAATAAATTCATCCTTTTTAATGAAAAGATTTTTGTTGTTGATTGTTATGCTTTCAGAACTTTTGATTTCGAAAACTTGACGACACACACTGGACGTATCCTGAGCGGAGCAATGAAATTGCGTATGCTTGGAAAAGGAGTTACAATCTCTTGATCCCACTTAGCAGGCCACCTAAATAACTTGTAATAAGAAAGCTGTTAATGCGGGCGCCTGTCTGTATCAAAATGACTCTCTATATAAATACTTACTTACTTAGGAGGCGCTACAGTTCAGGGCGGACCTGGGTCTCAACCAACATGCCTCTCCAGTCAGCTCGGTCTTTGGCTAGCTGCCCCCAGTTTCACACTTCAAGTTGGTTGAGGTCGTCCTCCATTTGAGCGCGCCACCTAAGGCGAGGTCTTCCTTGACTGCGTCTACCCTCTGGGATGGCATTGAAGATGCTGCGAGCCGGAGCATTGTTGTCCATTCGCTCTACATGACCTAGCCATCTTAAACGTGATATGCGTATTTTTTTGACCAGGTGAATGTCGCTGTGCAGCTCGTATAGTTCTTGGTTGAACCTTCTCCTCCATTCTCCTTCAAAGCCCTATAACGCAGGTAGGGCCAAAAATCTTTCGAAGAATCTTACGCTAGAAACGACTAAGAATATCTTCATCCCTCTATATAATATGTAAATACAAATAAAATTAAATGAATGAACGGCTGCACCAAATTGGATAATTCTTTTTGTTTTGTTGTCGTTATTGTCAGGACAAGGTTTGTATTTAAAAAAAAAAATTGGAACAAATTTTTTGTTTTAATTTGAAAATATGAAAAGTGAGTGAATGAATGAGACAGAAGACTGTGAGAGATCTTCAATAAAAAGGGTGCTTTTTTTAGACGTGTGGTTTTTAATCTGGCAATACTTTTTTTTGGAGTTGGTCTTTTTGATAGTTGTTACTTGATTTATGCTCAGTTTGGTTTGCCATTTCATAATGAATAGACTTTCTCCTGACCAACGTTTGTAAATCGTGCAGATTTATTACCAAAATAATGGTTCGATTCGGTAGAGCAGAATATCTCTAGAAGACCCGAATGAGTCCATCCGCCATCGCGCGCAACAATTGGAGCTGTGCCCATCCACTTTATGGAAGATTTTGCGGAAAGATCTTGGTTTGCGGGCTTACAAAATCCAGCTCGTACAACAATTGAAGCCGAACGACCACCATCAAGCGCTTCGCACGTTCGGTGCATGGACTCAAAACCAGATGGCCATCGATCCCGATTTTCACAAAATTGGGAAAATTCAAAATTGTGCCTCTCGGCTGGAATTTATTCGAGCCAGAGCCGCGGCGACCACTTACCGGAAATTATTATTTTAAAACATAATGGCAGACCCTTGTCTTTATAAAAAATGTAAATTCTTGGTAATAACTCGGTATTTCGGCTGAAAATATCTCTGAAAAATATCACTGCAGTCGGCGCTCGGTTTATTATCTGATAGATAAAGAAGAAAAAATTAACAGTTTTAAAAATCAAATCGGAAGAGAAAGAAAAAGAATAACAAAGAGTCGGGAAGACAAACTTGTAGTACGACATTTTAAATGTAACCCTTCTTGAAAAGCCCGAAGTGTGCTACAACATTAACAAATATCGTGAGACCAATATTAAAGAAAGAACACTGTGACGAAGGTTCAAAGAAAACCAAGTTAAAGCTTACGTTTCCCAAAAAAACCCTTCATAACACAGAAAAACAGAAAAGCAGGATTAAAATTTGCACGGGATCACATAAATAAAACAGCAGATTTTTGGAGAAAAGTTTTTTGGACCGATGAGACTGCTAATTCTCTAAATGGCACTTATGGACGAAGATTTTTTTATTCCAATCCAAAGTATATATGGGGATGCATATCCTATAGTGGTATAGGAACACTTATGAGGTGCTCAGATCGTATGAATCAGTCTCATTATTTAGAGATTCTAAATGATGTTGCACTGCTAGCAGGATCAAGGTTAATCGGAACCGACTTTGTACTTCAACATGCCAATGCACCAATACACACGGCTTGTACTATCAAAAAGTATCTATCAGAAGTATAGCAAGAAGTTTTGAATTGGTCTCCGTAAAGTCCTGACTTAAGGGTTTTAGAAAATGTTGGCATATTGCGAAATCTAAAATTCTACTTAGTATTGGGCGGTCTGCAGATGAAACATGGAAAGCTTTTATAACGGCTTGGAGTTTTATTCCAGCAGAACAAATTCCACATTTTATTGACTTTGTTCCAAGACGCCTCGCAGAGGTTATTGCTGCCAAAGGAAGAAACACGAAATACTAGGTAATGCTTCGCTTAAGATACCCCATTACTTTGGTTTACTGTAATGTACTTTTTTTTGGCTTTAGGAGGTTGGAAAACACGTCAATTGCCCTTGTGCAAATAATTTTGCCAGCTTTGTTGGGTGTGACAATAATTATGCCACTTTTTAAATTACGAATTTAACCGTTATTTATGAAGTTTTTTTTTTGTGTTAAGTTTTTCAAAAATTGTTGTTATTATTGATTAATAAAAACAAATAAACCAGATAAAGGGTGTTCTGAAAGGTACAACTATTTTTGTGAGAAGTTCTACCAAGAAAATACATTGTGCAAATAATTTTGCTTATGACTGTACAAAAAAAGATTTTATTCACAATAGATCATTTCTGTCATAATAAAAGACTTGTATCATGCATTTCTGTGTATCTGAAAGGCTTCGTTCATCAAGTAGATTATGTGATTATAGGTACTCAATCAAACAAGATTATGGAAAGTAGGGAAAATTATGATTAAGTTCATTTTGATTAAATAGCATTTCGTGTGCACGATAGTTTGTTTCGTTTTAGGTGACTCGTTTTCTGGTTAATTAACATATAAAAGACTAAACTAATTAATTGATTATAAGAAACTATTATCGCGTTTAAAGCACTTAAGTTCATTAAGTTGGTATGATGCATCGTCGTATTTAAACCTCTTTAAATGAAATGGTTCATGTGTGTAAACGGCAACATTAATGATTGAATCCTCTTAAAAAAATTATTCAAATTCCTTAATTTCGTCTTTCGATATTTTTTTTTTTTTGTAACGCAACGTGTAGAGAATTACTTGAACAATGCTATGAATACTCTTTATGGCGTGATAGATTCATATTTCTCCCTTTCTTTTAGTAATTCATTTATTTGTAATTTTCTATTGCTCTTTCAAATCCACTGGACGTTTATTTTACTATGCCTATAACCTTCCCATAAGCTGACAAAGTTTCATTACAATTGGATGAACATTATGGCAGCGCATCACATACAAACAAACAAACAAACAAAGAAACAAACAAAAGAAATTTTAATTTGTATTTATTAGATGTTCAATATTGATTGAAAAAACTGAAAACCGAGTGAATACTGAATCAAAAATGAAATGTTATAAGGCAGATGAACATGGTTGTCTTTACTTTAATCTGCAATATTCATGATTTGTATTTCCTATAATCTTGAAAATCATTCCTTCTCTATCGAACAAATATGATTTTTTGTATTTTGTATCCTTTTTTCAGATGTTGACATGCAAATCATTGAAAACCTTTATAAGATTTTAAAAGTTGAATATTTAAGGTAGAATAAAATAGTAAATAAAAGCATAATCATAATAAGAACCACAAAAATGCCCCACCAAAACAACAGAACGAAATAGAACTGAAAATGTTAAAAGTCTAATAAGAATAAAAAGTTTTAATAAAACTAAATTGCATACATATTTACATTATATTTGCAAAAAAGTGTGCACTTTTAGCTTCTTAAACTTAAAAAGTGAAGCATTGTGAATTAAGTATTTGTAATTTCCAAATCAAAAATTATGCTGAGAACTTCAATCTTGAAATTATTTAATTAAAATGAGTAGCACGTTTAAAAAAAAAATATATTATTTAATATTTACTATTGCCATTTTGCAGCTTGCAGTACATAAAAAATTAAAATGGATTTTTATAACAAATCCAACCACCAAGCACAACTGTCATTTCATCATCCATAAACTTTTATGGGAAATACCTTATTCTACGAATAAACCCCGTTGCCTAAAGTAGTCGAGATGTCAATTTTGACATAAGACACCAGGCGGCTGCCGATGCGTTTTTTTTTTATTTGGGAAATCCAACTTCACTGCCCATAGCTTTCCCTTGACAAAACATTGACAGATTGACGTTCAGTTGTTTAGCCAACAGTCGTTAACTTCAAAAAGACCATACGTCATAACATAACAAGTTTATTTCAACAAAGTTATATAATTATTTGAATTAAATTAAATTGTAAATCAGAAAATGAATAATCGCGCCAAAGGAATATCGTACGATATCACAATTGTTTTCCTAAGCATTGCAATATTAATAGCTACACCGATTTTGACGGGACTTTTAGTAGCAGATACAGCTCCGGATTTATGGGACGGCATCCGGGTCAACTGCCCTGGGCCTCCACTTAAAAGGGGGCCCACAATGGAGACTTCGGAAAAAAAACTTTTGCAAATTTTTCATCTATACTGTAACAAAATTCTACGAAAAAAAATTATTTTTTTTATTGAAGTGATTTACTTCCGGAACTGGATTTCAACGAAATCATCATCCCATTTCTGAAACCATCAAATAGCTAAGGTTTTTGCTTTTGAGTTTCTGGCCCAGTCTCTCCTTTCCCTCCATACCTGGTTTTTTTTTTAAATCCATACATTTTACCATAACAACTAAGCTGCTGATGTTGAAGACTAACCAGTACTCACATACGTATATAGATCCGAAACTTGAGTGCTTACTAAGAGGCGCACTCTGATCTCTTAACCGCATTCGCGAGAAAACACGGAGAATTGTTGGCGCCCTCCTTCGATTCTGGAGAAGACACAATTATGAACTGTATATGAAATATACGTCGAAGCTATTGTTGAGTAAAAAATAAAGCTCGGTTGACTCTGCTGGCCGTGGTACGGATTGGGGACACATGAGTGATCCTTTTAACAAGTTAAGTCGCGCTGAGAGTTTCACAAGATGAAAGTATTTCGTATTCGTCATTCAGCTAGACGACTGTTGATGTTGTGTCTCGCCAAATCGCTGGCGTCATTTTTCAACCATAGTGGTTGTGGTGACCCCAAAAGAATTGCGGTACGAGGTTGCCAGGCGTCGGAAAGTAAGAATCCATCTGGAAATGGTCTACATGGTTACGGAGCTACCACTAAAAGCTATATAATCTAGTGGCACAGGATGTAGGAGCTCCTGGACTGAGTCCGCTTTTCCGGTATAATCAATATCAGTCTCTTTAGTACAGCCTGTTGTGAGGAAGGCCCCTAGTGTGAGTATCGTAGTGGCTGTGGTTTATTGAATTTACTCAATATGCGAGAAAATATGAATTTTAAGGATCTGTTAACGATCTATAGGATGCAAGAGGTGTAGATAAACCCGCTCTCTGTAAGGATTGTAGTTCATGCCTTTTGTCCATCATCGCTTACTCTGTATAATGTAAATTTATATTTCTCCCAATCATATAAAAATGCATATATTTTCAAATTTTCGGTAGAGCCATCTATCGGACAAAACTCAAATTATGCAATGAACCATTCCTATCGTGTGAGAAAAAACACAATAACACAAACTTGAAACTCCGATCTGTTTGTTTCTGTCGCATTTAAGCATCTCGCTCTTTCCTAATTTTCTTTCAATTTCAAATATATCTGCCGGTATGACACTACGCCATCTACATATCACCAAATATTGTAACTTTCTCAACAGAATCGTTCTTTAGAGCTAATATTTACCCAATTCTGTACTGCAAGTTTTAGCCTAAATAATGTCTGTTCAACCAAATGACAGTTTGATAGTTAAGAGGGTGAGATAGGGATATCATACTGTCTGTTTGCACTTTTCCTATTTTTTGTCTCATTGTTATTAAAAATCACTTATCCAATTACAATTAAATTTTTAACGAGTGTATTTAAATTTTGTTTGCATCACATTTTAAAAGCTCGTCTGCTTTGCCTATAAGATTAAGGCCAATACTAGAGAATCTGTTTATAATCTTAAGACTTGTTTAGGGTTCTTCAACATTTAATTTGTGTTAATATGAAGATCTCCTCCAAGACCCTTTAAGGTACCGTACATCGTAGCAAGGAAACTATGTTCCATCGATGAAAAAGAAAACAAGTCAGAAGGATGAGAATCCTTCAGCGTTTTCCTTTTGTTTTTCAATTCATGCATTCATGCGAAACTGAAGTGGAAATTCGGCTTCACATACCATTAGAGTATATCACTTGTGTCGGCGATGATGGCGATGGCGAGCACTTCTGGCAGTCAGTGTAGAGTAAGCAAAAGCAGCGCAATAGTCAACAGGAAATACGATAGTACGATTTGCACTTAACCCCAAAACTGAACTCTTCATAGAAGCAACGATAGAGGGAGAGAGAAAGACAGGCGAGAGTAAGGCACCCATCCAATCCACCCACAAACTATAAAGAGGGCGCTGTAAGCCACTCAAAGAGGAATGCATAATTAATTCCAATTATGAGTTCACCATCTCCTTAATCGACATTCGTCGTCGTTTTTTTCCCCTGCATCCTTCCTTGAGCTTCATCTATACACCCGAGGAACATGTCCTCTTATCATTATCGCATCCAGGAGCAAGGGGATGGTGATGATGGTGTGGTGGATCCACTTTGTAGTTGGGTGCAAATTACAACAGCTATAGAGAATGTGTATCGGGAGAGGCAGGCTGAGATCTGTATCTTCCAAGATAATCGATGATTATGGGCTTAGGGACTCGAGAGGTGTTCCTTTAACAACCAAAGAGTCGCCTTTGTCAGAGATTCTGTTGATGTTGCTACGGCTGCTGCTGAAGGAATCGGTTAAACATACTTACGATGACTAAAAACACACATATTATCAAGGATAATAACAATAATGATTATTATTTGAAGTTGCAACAAGGAGACCAATATAAAAAGAGTTCAATGTAAAGTGGTGTTCCTTTTTGAAAAGTCCATAGGTATACCTATAAGACGTGCATGTGCATCAATGGAGGTCCTTGATGAACCTTAAAAAATGGTTATGCAAGTTGAGTGCTTTAATGGATTCACTTTGTTTTCAAAGCTCGATGGAATGGCAATGCACTTTTGGTTGCTTTGAATCCTTTAGAAAGAATGCCGCTGCGCACAAGCCAGAAGTCCAAGGTAATGTGAACCCCGCGCGTTTCCAACTAACTGCCATTTAAGGATGCAATTAGATATTTGCATAATATTAAGCTGGGACGATTGATGTGCGGAACACAAAGCAAGGATGGTGTGTTTATTGTAGCGCTACGATGTATAGGAAGCTTTAAGGATTGCATAAGCAATTGGGCTTGGAGAGTGTGAATTGGATAATGCATGATAGTTAGATGAAGGAGGAGGTGTGTGTCAGTGTTGTGCATAGGTATGTGGATTTGAATATTAAGGACTAAAGGTGATTTTAAAGAGACACATTTGGTTTTGAAGAAAGTTGGGGCATATTTTCGAATATTCGAATCGACTAGCTTTAAAAATCAAATACAAAATTCTAAACAAAATTCCTTTCAAATAAACCCCTTCCAACCGAATGTTTTCAAACATTTCTTTCGCAACGCACTTCAATTAAATCCCCTTTTTCCCACCCTTGAATCGTTTAAAAAATCCATTACTTTCCGTTAAAATACACTTTAGAAGGCTACATACTTCTCTCGTAAACTCTCTCGTTACAGAATTCCTTGAAAAATCCCATTATCGCGAAATGCTTCAATCTTCCCTAACAACATACCAAAGGGGTAGCCCAGGAACAACCCGTGCCTCATTTCCTAAACGCATTTCTTAAACAAAAACAAAAACCAATAAATATTAGAATCGACACAGTTTAAGCGGTCCATTAAGAGCATGGAACTCATTTGAAACACTTTCATTTTCTTCGTTTTCCAAAAAAGACCGTTTTTCTTCCTTGGATTACTCAATTCCCTGGCTACGGCTACGGTGGTGGTGCGGCGCGTCGTTATAACCTGGCAAAACGCCAACAGCTGAGCAGTCAATAAATAAGTTGCATATAATTGGAACAAGGTTGCCATCCCGCACCCTCATTCCTGTACCACCTCCAGCCAGAAGGCCATTTGTTTCCACAATATTGAGGTGGTGGAAAAGTCAGCCCGCTAAGCTCAATAACAAGATACTGATTTATATTTATGACACAAACGCGGGAGTTGAACCCCGAACGCCCAGCGCAACCTTCCTTAAAGTGTTTTCTATTTCTCTTCTTGCTAACCAGAGGAACTCCTCTTGTTTCTTCCTCATAGTTCGGTGACGGTGGTATTTCTGTTTCCTAATGAAGTGAATGGCAATGTCCTCGAAGGATAATCTCCTTTTGCTCTGCACTGGCTATTGCTTGTTAATTGTTGTGTAATTTAACAAATTAATGAGGGGGGAAGCAAGAGTGGTTACTCCCTAAGGGTTATGCAGCCTGCTCACTCCCCATTATGCGGGCACTGAAGACCGTCTCGTCGATTATTATTGGATAAGGGGAGAGAGCTCTTGAGTAATTTGTCAAATTGAATGCCACACTGCAAACTATGTAGCCATGATTGGAATTAAAATATTAACAATATTTGAAGTTTGTTGCCTTTGGCTTTGGAGGACCCAAAGGGCTTTGAGCTGATGGGTTTTTGGCATCAGGATTTAGGACTAAACGAAAGGAATGCGTTTACGTTGTTAGTTTAATTAATATACACGCAAACTTTGAAATTGTGTTCTTTATGAGCTTTAAACGGGAAGCAAAAGTCGGCAAAATGGCGGCCGACCATAGGCTGTGTGACATTTTTGACGGAAGCCTAAACATAAGTCAAAGAAATTGCTTTTTAGGAAAATTTAATTAAAATGCTTTAGCAGCATTGTAGGGAGTTAGTTACAGTTGAGTTGTAGAAATAATATGAAAACTTCAAAGTTCAAATATAACTGGTCTCTTCTAAACTGTGTGGTGTGTTCGATGGCTGAACGGGAAGTGCAGAAATGCAATTGAGGGAATTTACTGTTATGTGGATGATCCTTTTAGCGGAAATTTCATTAAAATGATTTACGACGGAGCACAGAGTGACAGCTAATGCCCGATTACGTAAAACGCCATTGAATATGGAAATTTCGGAAATTCCATCGATGAATTTCCAAGAGTGTTTCATTTTACGGAAGATGATAGTTTAGAATTTGTAGATAAAAGCGGCGCAGCATGGATTTTGACAGGAATGAAGCAACAACATATTAGATTTGGTTGGTAATGGGAAACATTGGCATTAAGTGAGGAAGTCTTATAACCGAAATTAATTGACACTTAGGGAATTTTCCAAAAACAAAAAATGGTGCAGCTATACTCATACTTACCTTACATCATAAGGAAATTCAGGAAATAAATATTTTAAGCGTTTTCTGACATTATGGATTATCCGCCAGGGATGTTTCCTCTTTCGTTTGGAAATAAGAAAATTTTTAGTCATCTTTTCGGAAAATATTTCGATAAACCGTTTAGCTTAAAGCTTTAGGTTAAGAATTCCTTGTAATTTTCAAATTAAATTTCGAATCATGTTGTCCGACGGTAAATGTCGATTTTTTATTGTAAAAACTTGGGTAATACTGTCTTTAATAAATGGTGTAAGAGTAATCTTCTATCTAAGATCAAAGATTCATCCTTACATTAAGAGACAATTTTAAGAGTAGAACACTGGTTCGAGAAATTGATTTTAAACCCGATTTCAATTAATTAGTCTACTTATGTATGATAGCCAATTCTGCGGGCATACACGAACGAAAAAGAACGGAACGATACTGACACAGACACAGACAGATTCAAAAGACGAGAGAAAGAGAATAGGCGCCACTACCCATTTCAAAAACACATGCGTAACGTGAATTAGTTTTAGCATTAACTTCGGCATGAACGGTTGTGCGTCTACCTCTACCAAAGCATATTACTCGCTTATTAAAAGTATTTATTGTATCAATCAAAATTATATTGAAATAAATACATATGTATTTAATCAAATTGAATTGTGTTGCATCGAATCGGAACAAACTTATGTGGCTTAGAGCTTAATGTGTGCTAAGCTTTGTTCTGTGGAACTTGGAACTTCGAAACGAAGCTCGTTTTTCTGGACACATGCTGCAGTGAGCCCGCTTGAATTAGGGAATCAGGCTGATTTCTTGAAGAATGTTATTAACGCCTCAACAATTCACAGTTTTTTAGCGTTGACTTTCTCTTTGAAATAAGCCCCCATGCAAAAAAAATTGGGATTAAATCGGGTGTCCTCGGTTGCCACGGGATGTATCCAAAGTGACTCATAAGTTTTTTGAAGAACAATTTCTCCAAACAAATTCATCGAAATTCTTACGCTTACGGGGTTTTGCTATCCTCTTGGATACTGTTTAAAACGATATATGAGCTCATAGGTTTTGCAAATAGTATTCCGTAATTATGCTCCCATTGTTCTTATTATTATGACATTCTTCGCCTGGCCCTTAACATTAAGAAAATAAAGTTTGACTAGGTCCTGGACCTGACGTTTTCATAGTAGAAGCAGTTTCCAAAAGCCTCTTTACCCAGGAACGAATTAAATCTTTGAAAGTCTGGATGGCATGGGTCAACGATCAGGATAAATGAAGGAAATTTTTAGATGAGGCACTGACTAGTTCCTGGTTGTCGCCCCGATGATGATGATTATTTCTTGCTCCTTCAATCATGCTTTGTTACTCCTATTGTCATGCCAATCATTTTGATTTCACCTGCTATCAATCTATTCAATACGTCCTGTGCATTGTCCAAAATTGTGACCACTTTATAAGCCCTGGACAAAGAACTGCCGTAAAGAACCGCCTTTCTGCTTAGTCACCATTTTTCGATCACAGAAGATGGCATCAGAAGACCCTTGCCTACTTTTCGTTTGATCATTTGATATATTTAATTTTTTTTTGCATTTGGAAAGAACTATTCCATTCAAATAATATTCCGGAACAGGCCTCTGTGGAACAGGGCTCTATATAAATAATTGAAATAATTGATTAACTTTCGGGCCCGTCACCATCCCTGAAGCACAAAGTCATGGAACTGAAATGAAGGGCAATGGACTTAAAGACGCTTCCCTCGTGCACACCCACAGTGGCGTCGCCGTCTCGTCGGCGTTTATAAATTAAAGCTAGGGCTTCCCGTCCGACCTAATCGCGCCCTAAGCGTTTTGGTGTTTCCACCACACACCGCGAAAACTTCATGATGTCGGGGACATTTTCTTTTTTAAGTGGGCTAACGAAAAGTACAGATTAGAATACTGTTCATTTAATATTCCCCCACAATACTGTTGGGGTGTGTGGATAACTTCAGGCAAGTTGAGAACCTCTACTTAATTTACGAGTAGCTAGCTAGAATAGCAATGGAGCTGTAAGGATGTCAGTTCCTTCTTATAAACAATTCCTATATCGCGTTAGTGGGATTATGATCATAGTATGTAATGTTTTCTTCATTTCCTTCTTTTGCCCCAACGTGAACATCGTGCGGTTAGGTTTCATATTAAAATTCCTTAAAAAATTCATTATAAAAAAGTCAAAAGAAGGACATTTTTCATAACCTTATTCAATAATTTGTCTGGGTGTCCTTAATAATGGAATTAAAACAAATCTATAAGTGCATTCAAGCAAGCAAAAAATAATTTGTCTCTAGCTTTTCAATTTGAACAAACTTTTCACCACAACCCTCAGCTCAGTAGTCAATTCAATCTCTTTAGAAAAAGGTTTTTTAAAAATTAAAATCACAATTTTTTTTCGAACCCAAGAAAAAGCACAAACAAAAACTAATACAAAACAAAAAAAAATAGAAAAATAGAAAAACAATTTGCATTATAATATGAGAATATCTCATCCACAAGACAACCTCAAAGCATTCTCATTCAAAGTGTCTCCATTTTGAATGCGATTATTATTATCATTTCCACTGTGGAAAATTAAAAATACAAAGCAATGAAAAATGCAAAATAAAAAGACATAAATACACATAGAAATCATCATCAGTGGAAGATATCCTTTCGGATACTATAGCACACTATAGGCCATCGCTATCCTGTTGACAAATCAAAGGCAAAAGTCCATTTCGAGATAAGTTTTTCTAAAAGCCGCCCATTCAAGCCGAACAAAAAGTCGAACCAGAGAGGCAACCCCCTCCGATCCTTTTACCGACTTAATCTAAAGACCACCGCCACCTAGCTGTGGCGATCAAAACAAAAACATTATCCTGATTATTATTATTATTGCGATTTCAATTTTTTTTCCAGCTCACCAGCCTACGACGACAACGACGACGATGACAACTCCCTCTCCCGGGAATTTGTTGTTTCCTGCATTTGCATGAGTGTCACACAACAATGGCGACAATGTGGCAATATCTAACCAATACCAGCGTTTTCTATCCTAGAGAGTGAAATACAAAAAAAATAGAAATACAACAGAAAAAACTTTGAATCCTTGTTGTAGTTATAATCGCTCATTCCATTGCGGTAGCTGGAAAACCAAATGAAAACCCCGAACTGGCAACTTAGTAAATAGATATGCATCCTGGTTCTCCATTTAGCCGTATGATATTTATAGAAAATCCACAAAGGAACAATCTCGACTCTGGGATACGCTTTGTGCACCGGAGAGGCGTGCAGTGACTTGAGGGTGTTCAGTGTTCGATGTTCATCGGGGAGGGGGATGTATTCAAGCTGAGTGCTGGGAAAAAATTGTGCAGCACGGAGAATATTTTTTTTTTTTTATTTTAACATTGAACATAGAAAGTTTTATAATGTCAGAGGATTCGAAAGACAAAGGACGAAGCAGAGAAAAAAAATCGCAGCCGAGTACATTTAGTTGAAGAGGAGCTCAAGGGTATGTATGAAGGGGTGGAGAGGGTGGAGTATGTGTGATTTTTTTTTTTGTGTGGGAAAAGTGAAGGACCCTTTAGCTCAATCTCGATGCAGTCAAGCCCTTCGAAAACCATTACCAGCCAAACAGCCCACTGTTCGTTCTTCAGCCAAATCGCGTTGAGCTGAGCCGCTTTTTGCATATCGCGCAAATCGAATGGGACACAATGACAACCAAAACAGCACCAACATCCAACGAAAACAAACAGCGGAGGTAGAGATGGCTGCGGTTTGGTCCTTTCATGTTTGGCGGTGACAAGTGCTAGCTGATGGTGTGGACTTTAGGTGGAGTAGAGAACCCACCAGTCATGTTCTTGTTCTTGTTTAATCACTCAAAAATGTCAGCGATCTATCTTTTGAATGCCTGTTTTTTTGTGGATTTCAGTTTTTTTATCTTAGACGGTGGCAGAGAAGCTGGATGAGATCCTTTTACGTGCTCATACTGAAATTAAGATTTTTAAGAACCTTGAGTCCTGGAATGAAATAAATTTCATCACATTCTGACCAGAGGCATTTTTAGGAGTGTAGGTTTGCTTGAGTCAGTTTTCTTTTTTTATGATTTGATGATCAAGGTCTTTCGAAAAGGTAAGTTCATACGAGAACTTTTGCATAACTGCTATAAGAATTCAAAAGGCACTACTCTGTTTGGATAATGAACTAAGTACAAATTCTTAATATGCTGAAAGACAAGCCAAAGAGCTCATGTCAATTGAATACAATACAACAAGGGAATATCTACCGGGTACCAAGTAAGCACCTTAATAATGCGAGATACCTTGTGGCTATAATGAAATATAAAATAAAATTAAAAATAAATTTGGTTTATTGAAAATTGATTATGTTTAACTTTTATTAAAAATAGTGGTTATTATACAATTTCGCGGTCACCTGTTTTTTTTTTTAAACTGGACCGATTTTCATGATATTTTTTTAAACTAAGGTATTCATAATTTTTTATGAAGGATTATACATACAAATTGATTTTTTCAGCATTCAAAGCTAAAAACTGTAGGAAATCTGACATGGGGATAATTTAAACATTTCTTATCGCAAATCCGCTGTAAACACAAATAGTTACAAAAATGGGAACGACTGGGTCGCACGTACTTGCTCTTAAGTGCCTAATTACATTGGACGTCAAGATCTTTGACAAAAACAAATAACATTTACGTTGAAAATAACACAATTTGAACTTATAAAAACTATCAAAACCACAATACTTAGCGGTTTTTAGTAAAAATGAAGTACGCCACCAAGCGTCTTAAATAACAAAAAATCTATGAAAAAAGTATTTCGAAAATTGTAGGACGGATTTTGATAAAATCCTGTTTTTTAATTTTAGTTTTTTGAAAAAAAAATTTTTTTTTTTTGAATGTTGGTATGCAGATTTTTTAGAGTTTATTAATATAAATATGATTTATAAATAAAAAAATATTTTTTTTGATTAGTTTTAAAAATATTGATTTTTCAAAATAAAAAATTCAAAAAATTTATTTTTATTAGAAAAAAAAGTTATTCAAAATTTTGATGTGCAGAATTAATTTGGCTGTTTAGATCTTTTTTAATATAAAATTTGACAGAAATCCATAGAGCCGCTACCGAGCAACCCAAAAATTAAAAAAACCGTTATATGTAAGGTCCCATTAATAGACTTTTCCCGTATATGTGGTTCTAATCAAATGATAGCCAATATCAAAACAAAAATCTGAAAAAATTTCATCAAAATCGTTGCAGCCATTTTCGAGAAAAATAAGCTTTTCCTAAACGGTCGTATGGCAAGTACCGTTATTTTTAGCCCTAAAAATTAAATTTCAATTTCCCCTCTGAGGAATGTCAGAAGATAAACACATACCAAATTTGAAGGCAATCGCTTAACCCGTTTAGGCTGCAGATCGATATACACCCGGACACCTGGACAGACAGACAGACAGAAAGACAGACAGACAGACAGACGGACGTTTTTTGCCACTGACTTTTTTAAGTTTCTCTATGATCGTAATGTCATGTTTGATTGTTATCTCAAATTTTTTTTATATTCACGAATCCTAAACTTGCCTTATAACGCAAGTGAAAAATCATGAAAATTGGTCCAGTTTTTAATTTTTACAGCCAAAAAACCAAAATTCACCAAAATTGTGTGCATATGTATAAACAAGAATTAATAAATTAATTAATTTTAATTAATTAAAAAAAATCGATAAAGTATATGAAAAATAAAAAAATATCTTTTTAAACTTACAACAAGATATCGTTGTTCACAAAATTCTCAACGTAATACCATAACAAAATAGCATTGGACGCTTAATTCTCAACGAGATACTGTTTGACATTAAATTCATAACGAAATACCGTTGAGCACTCAATTCCCAACGAAGTAGCGTTGAACACTAAATTCACAACGAAATAGCGTTGGACACTAAATTCACAACGAAATACCTTGGATACTAAATTTACAACGCGATACCGTTGGACACTAAATTCACAAACGAAATAGCGTTGGACATTAAATTCACAACGAAGTAGCGTTGAACATTAAATTCACAACGAAATACCGCTGAACACTTAATTCACAACGAAATAGCGTTGGACACTAAATTCACAACGAAATACCTTGGATACTAAATTTACAACGCGATATCCTTGGATACTAAATTTACAACGCGATACCGTTGGACACTAAATTCACAACGAAATAGCGTTGGACATTAAATTCACACCGAAGTAGCGTTGAACATTAAATTCACAACGAAATACCATTGAACACTTAATTCACAACGAAATAGCGCTGGACACTAAATTCACAACAAAATAGCGTTGGACACTAAATTCACAACGAAATACCTTGGATACTAAATTTACAACGCGATACCGTTGGACACTAAATTCACAAACGAAATAGCGTTGGACACTAAATTCACAACGAAATACCTTGGATACTAAATTTACAACGCGATATCCTTGGATACTAAATTTACAACGCGATACCGTTGGACACTAAATTCACAACGAAATAGCGTTGGACATTAAATTCACACCGAAGTAGCGTTGAACATTAAATTCACAACGAAATACCATTGAACACTTAATTCACAACGAAATAGCGCTGGACACTAAATTCACAACGAAATAGCGTTGGACACTAAATTCACAACAAAATAGCGCTGGACACTAAATTCACAACGAAATAGCGTTGGACACTAAATTCACAACGAAATACCATTGAACACTTAATTCAAACGAAATAGCGCTGGACACTAAATTCACAACGAAATAGCGTTGGACACTAAATTCACAACGAAATACCTTGGATACTAAATTTACAACGCGATACCGTTGGACACTAAATTCACAACGAAATAGCGTTGGACATTAAATTCACACCGAAGTAGAGTTGAACATTAAATTCACAACGAAATACCATTGAACACTTAATTCACAACGAAATAGCGCTGGACACTAAATTCACAACGAAATAGCGTTGGACACTAAATTCACAACGAAATACCTTGGATACTAAATTTACAACGCGATACCGTTTGGCACTAAATTCACAACGAAACACCATTGCACACTCAATTTCCAACGAAGTAGCGTTGAAAACAGAACGAAGTAGCGTGGGACACTAAATTCACAACGAGATACCATTTAACACTAAATTTACAACGCGTTACCGTTAGACACTAAAATTATTATCGAGGTTTGGACCCTTGTTTTAAAATCTGAAAGCCCAAGTCATTTCTGATTTCCAACATTTTATCTTTGTATATACACTGCATATAGTACTATCATGGAGCATCATTTTTTAGTTCTGAATCAAGTCGCAATGAGGCGTGCTGAAATTGCCAATTGGTGTGAATATAGAATAAGTACAGACAACAAAAGTTTATTAAATACTGGTAAAATATCGGTAAATGTTCTCGTCTCCACTATTTAGAGTTAGTTCTGAATCAACCAGGAAGATGGCCAGACGAAAAATGACCACCATGAGAGTACTATAGAGAATGTATATACAATGATTTTATCATGATCATGATCTACTGTTAGGCGAAGTCCCAACAGATTATCGGCTGCCTCCCGATGGTCTCTGCTTTGGTCTTGATTGAATTAAATTACTTTTCTTATAAACGTATCAACCGCAAGCCAGTGTGAATTATAAACTTGAAAAGAAAGTACTGCTAGTATAGTATGGGAAGAAAAGCATATCGCTTCATTACAATGGACTGATATAAACTTACCAAGTTATTGAAGAATGGCTTTAAGCAGAAAAGATGCTTCTTGAAGTAAGGCAGTTCCGTAGTTCTGATCTGATCTAAAAAACATGACTTAATTTACATTGGTTGGGTAAAAGCCTGGCATTTTTTGCCAGGATAACTCACATTTGTTCGTATCTTTTCATATCAAGATTTCCTCCATAAATTACAAAATACTTAAACTCATAAACTCTGGCAACCTTTCTCCTCGCCTAAACTTTTTCTAAAATCTCACGCTAATCCAAGGCACAATGTGATCTAAAACTTTGCAAGTAAAGAATTTTATTCTTTGCTATTAAATAAAAAAAACATATAAACTCTTCTAACTTATATCACCTGGGTAGTTAATTGAATTTTCCAAAAGGACTCAGGACTCACACATGTGTTTCACATTAAGGACCTTAAAAGGCACCCTTTCCCCCTTTGACTTTTCCCCAAATAAACATAATTAAAACACTTCCCATCACCTTTTTGTTTTCTCATTTTCATGTTTATTGTTTTGTCTGCCCTCTCGTCATCAGAATAAAAAACCCGAATAAATGCTAAAACCCCATATTGACAACTTAAAAAACACATAAGCAACGTCATCACAAAAAAGCTTCACATGAAAGCGGAGGTCTTGAGTGTGAGAGGCGAAAATATCGCATAATTGATTCCCAGAAACACCTTAAATGTTTTCAAAACGTCCTTCGGTGTATAGTGTATCATAAAATGCTTATCCTATTTGCATAAACATACACCCGGTGGACCTGGGATTTTATGCAGAATCACAACCACTATCCCCTCCCCCCTGCAACGCTCCATAAAAAATAATGAAATGTTGATTTTTCCGAAAATATACATTACAAAATCACACTACGAGGAACTTTGGTAAAATTTGTTCAAAGTTTTTTCCAGCATTGCATCCCCATCCCCTTGGAACCCTTTCCCTATGAAATACTCCCTTTCGGTTAACGCATTTATGAGTTACTAGAAACGAAGTGGCTAAGGGGTGGGGGTTGGAAAAAGTTTGACATTAAATGAAATAGTCACCTTTTGTTTAACTCTACTTCTGCTGATGATGATGATGATGACGCTCTGATGGGAGGAATGAAGGCTGCTTTGTAATTGAAAATCACAACTCATATAAAATTTTCTTCTACTTACCCCCACCCCCTAATAAAGTAGATTGGTGTAGCCGATCTGCCGTTCATTTTCAATTTTCCAAAGCACTATCGCTAAACGATGAACACTAGTATAGACGTGTATGCTATGCTACGTCCTAGGGGATGAAAGCCAAATCAAGATGGCTATATACAGGGTGTTGGTGGGTGGTTTTTTGAATCAATTGTTTCTCGAAGAACAATACTATATTATATGTGTTTTGTGCGCAAAACAAAACATTACTTTGCCCCCACCATATACATACGGGTTTGGTTGGTAGATACGTGCTGGGCCTATTGTGGGCACCCTAAGTGGGTGGTGGATGGGGATAGTAACGATCTGGCAGCTCCGACATGATACGCTTAAAAGCCGCCCGAGCCCGAGCCCGAAAAAGGAAACGGCAAACTTTCAATCAGATTGGCGCAAAAACCTTCCTGCTGCCTTCACATATCATATCCCGAAGAAGTATGCTTGCGTCTTTTTTTCCGTTTTTTTTCCTTGCCACACACAAATCGAATGTCATTTGAGGGGGAAGGAAGTTAAAGTACTTGCGTTTCTTTTTTTGTTTGGTTATTTTGTATTCAAGTTGAGTAACAAATGTGTTCAGATTCAGAGGTGCACGACATTCATTTATCCGTGCAAATGTATTTTACTGGCAGAACTTATGAAAACTACAGGGCTGCTTTTCTTTTGATAGGGGCCTTATCGCATTATGTGTTTTAGAGCGAAAACTAATGAGAGAGGACGTTTGAAAATATTATATATACATTATCCTTAAGAGTGCTTGTCCGTAGAGGGATTCATATTGCATGCATGGAAGATTTTAGGGCAAAAATCTAGCAATGCAATCAGACATACTGGTGCAAAAGCGCCTATAAGAATTTTAGATGACTTGCTCAAATGACTAAAAACCCGTTAAATAACATTATTCAGATTCTTCCACAGGAACCGTATATTTTTTTCGGGATGAAATGTAGCCTAGGAAATCCACATACAAGCATTCACATTTATATCAAATTTCACACAATACATTCACATTTATTTTATTACTAGTTTTTACCCATGACTTCGTCTGGGTGGATTTTAGGTTAAATGATTTTTTTTCTTTAAATCAAAACTGGATACAGAAAATTATTGAGATTTTTCCCTTAGGAACCGTGTATTTTTTCGGAATATATGTAAGTAGCCTGTATAATAGTATAGTGAATCCTGTAACTCTTTCATCTACCAAACTTCACCAATTATTCGTGGATTCGTTGAGGCATGGAAGCAAACCTCCAGTCATACCTCATTTTAAATTTTAGCCTGTGCCAGAGGAACCTGGCATTTTCAGGGATATTTTTTTAATCCAGAACCTTAGTCATCTACCTACCAAATTTCTTACAAATCCGTTAAGCCGTTGAGAAGTGATTAAGGAACAAACATCCCAAAATCCAATCATATTTCTTTTTTTTTATTTGTTTGGTCAATTGCACTTCATCTCTCCGCACAACATTTTTAAAGGATTTCTATTATCTAAATCAAAACCGGTCAATGAAAATTATTGAGATTTTTCCACTGTGCATTTTTTTCGGGATATTTTTTTTTATTATATGTAGATTTATATTGAATCCTGTTACTCTTTCATCTGCCAAATTCTTGCAGTTATTTAGGCCTGGTAGCATATCAAAAAAAAATTCAGCCATACGTTATTTCATATTTAGGCTTCTGCCAAATCAGGAACCATGCATATTCAGGGATAAGAAGTAGCTTTTTTTACAATTCAGCACCTTATCCATCTACCAACCAAATTTTATTTAAATCGGTTAAGCCGTTGAGGCCAAACTTCCTCCAAACATAAATATTCATATTTATAATATAAATAGGTTTACAAACGACTGTGTTTAAAAATAAAAACGTTAAAATATCTTAATTTGTACAATAATTTTCAGCGTCTCGACTAAACATAATTTATATTTATCTTTCTTTAGCCAAAAACCAAAACACGACACCGTTTTAATTTTAAATGTTTTCTTTATTATTTCTTTTTCTTTCTAGTTGCTCACTGATATTGGTCTTTCAAGTTTGATGACTATCTGTCGACTGAATGATTAGGTTTGATCGTGCTTTCTAGTATGTTCCTGGTTTTTGTATGTTCGTATGTGTGAGAGTGGTTTTGGTGGTATTATGTATACAGTTTGTTTAGTAGTTCTATTCGGTTTAGTACATCTACATCGTATGATCTTGCCCATTATAGTTGTTTGTTTATTTGTATCCTTTATGTATCCGTCGCGTCGGTTATAGTTGCGTTCGGTTAGTTAATGTCTTGTCGCTTTTAGTGTATTGCATAGCTGGATCGGTGCCCAATCTCACAAGTTCATCAAATCCACTCCTGACATTCATGTCCTCAGATAGTAACTACAAAGCTTCTTCGTTCCTTGGTTTGAGTTTGAGTTGAGTATCAGCGTGTATATGACTGTGTTTTCTGTTCAACTTTTGTGTGATATACATATTACCGTGCTCGTGCGATGAATCAACAGGTCCTTTACCATTCGTATCATCGTTTCACATTTTTGCGA
Source organism: Platycheirus rosarum (assembly GCA_963971375.1). Lineage (NCBI taxonomy): Eukaryota > Metazoa > Arthropoda > Insecta > Diptera > Syrphidae > Platycheirus > Platycheirus rosarum. Next base: position 34,374,586 of record OZ020510.1, on the reverse strand, counting down.
TAACTTTTTGAATCATCACATCCTTTACTATATAAACTTGTGGCAAAGTTTTCACTTGGCGTTTACCACTATATACCCTTCCGTTTTCGATGTGCAAGCAGGAGTCCTTGTCTTAGGCAAAGAGGTATGAGGCATTCAACATAAATGTACTCTGTATTGTTTGGTATTGGCTGACACTGCAAAAAAGGATGTTGTATTATATTAAATATCTGTAAATCTATTTTCAATTGTAAACTCTGCCTTTGGTTTTGCCAATCCTTGTCGCCAATTCACTTACAACAATATAATTTCCTTGTTGCTTTCTATAGTTGGCATTTATACAATGTTGGCAGGGGATTGAAAAAAAAAAAGAAAAATGGGGAATGAAGTTGTAACTTGACTTTATTGTGTTAACTTTATTAAGTTTTAATTTAACTTTAGGAAAAGACACGTTTCTAATGAAGTTATATATGTTATAGATGACTCTTGTTATTGATATTTGTTCAGTGTGAAGGGTGCAAGGTTGAGTCTTGCTTACATGAGGATAGTTTTGCTCTCACAGAAATGCTCAGTATTTAGTTTTAATCAAAGATCACAGCACCCTCAATATAATATGGAAATTATTGGAAGAATTGAGATACAATTTATTTTTGCTTTTATATAACGATTGGGGTTTCAAGATTATAACTCATTTCTTTTCGTCGATTAGGTTATTATGAAACATAAACTTCCACTTCAATAGGAATGCTCAAAACCTGGAAAGAATATTTCAATCAGTTGCTAAATAATGACTCTTAGCTCTAAATCACAATTCAAAATAGTCCATGTTTTTCCAATCCAAAATGTTCTTCCAAATCAAACAAAATATTTCTTTGTTACTCCATTCAACTTTGAAAATTCCCAAGTGCCAAGGATTTCAAATCAGTGATTCTTTCCAACTATTTTCCTATTCACACCGGCTAAATCGTAAACTACATGATTCCAATAAATTGAAAACTATTGCAGACTTGCTGCATGACATGTCACACACCCAACACAGCCCCGGACAAAGATGCGACACTCGCTGTGTCTCCATGAAGATAAATGTCCCCCCAAACGACAGGAAAAAATATAGAGAAACCGATAAAGGAAACGCACAAATTTCTTCACAATCGGACTCGAAAACTTTCTAAATCAGCGGGAAAATTCGAAAACTTAAGACCTCGAATGATTTATAAACACATGTCCACAGGTGTAGTAAGCTTAAAAGAATATGCAACCTGCTACTCCTGCACCTGTCTGTCCACTTATGGCGGTAGTGGTGGTGGCCACGAACCTATACTCCAAGGAGAAGAAAGCCAAACAGAGAAAAAAATATGGGAAAAAGGGAAATCATTTGCCACCACTTAGTTCGGGAACCTTCCTTCCTTTGCCGGAGTCATCATCAGGGGAATACACTCATCATGTAATAGTTTTTTAGCTCCAAAGGATCTTATTTCTTTGTTGAGTATGTGTGGGCAGAGACGTGGGATGTGTCTGTTGCTTCAGATGGTTTAGTGCCTGTGCCGTACTAAAACTGGAAAAATTATGGCCGAAATGAGAATTTAATCGAAATACGTGTGCAAAATGAAAATTTCAGTTTGGTTTTCTCTGTTGGTTGACGTGGTGGGGGATATATAGGATCCTTCATGAATTTTTGAAGAAGTCATCTTCGGAAAGATATCACCTTTGCTCGGTATTTGGAGGTAGACACAGACGGAGTCATTCTCAGTAGCATCAGTGCACCAGCCAGCTAGAAGTATACAGAGAGACATATTCCCAAATGATGCAGTTAAATTGTTTATTTCAAATGTAACGACACTGCAAGGCTGACGTCTTGGAGTGTTCTGCTAAGTCCTTGTTGTGGCCAAAAGGAAGGATTTTGCCTTTTCAATGGATTCTCAAAAGTGCAACATAAAGACAGAGTTATTGTTTTTCTTTTAGGAATGTTTTTTACGTCAAGAAGGATAGATGGCTTGTTTTTTTCTAGAAATTTTATAAAATATCTGGTCTAACTTCTGGGAAGAATGACTGGTATTTTATTAACCAATTGATTGATTTCTGGCTGAAATACAGATATGGCGGATTTCTTTCAGCATCAAAAACAATATCATTTTAAAATAAGACAATCGGACTTACAGCGATAACGCCGCGCCATGCCACCACCCTGAGTTCCCAGAAATCCGGGTTTTGGCAAAAAATCAAGTTCTCGGATGAGACCCAATTTCGGATCACTCAGTGGCTATGTCAACAACAAAAAATATTGCCGTTATTAAAAGCGAACATAATCAAAAAGTGTTTAACCAAGCCTAGATGGTAGATAGTAAATGGTAAATGATAAATGGATTTTAGATTTTAGATGGTAGATGGTAGATGGTAGATGGTAGATGGTAGATGGAAGATGGTAGATGGTAGATGCTAGATCGTAGATGGTGCGATGTCATTCAACATTATTTGAATAAAATATTTAGAATAAGTTTTGGTGAAAGAAACGTTGTATTACAGAAGTCTTTCTTACACAATTTTCTGCTACAAGAGCTCGTGGAAACCACCCAAGAATTCCAAATCGATACCCACCACCTCTTTATCGATTTTAAGGCCGCGTACGATAGCATTTATAGAGACGAGCTATACAGAGCCATGTCAGGTTTTGGCATTCCCACAAAACTCGTCCGACTGTGCAGGATGACGATGGAGAACTCTCGCTGCTCCGTCAAGGTTGGTTCTGACCTCACAGAAGCTTTTGATGTCAAAAAAGGATTCCGACAAGGTGATGCGCTATCGTGCGATTTCTTCAACTTAATACTTGAAAAAATTATAAGAAACTTGCAAGTCAATTGTAGTGGGACAATTTTTTTCAAGTCTGTGCAATTGCTAGCATACGCTGACGACATAGACATCATTGGCAGAACTCGGCGAGCTGTCACTGGAACGTTTGCTAGCATTGAAGCTAAAGCAGCTAAGATGGGACTAGCAGTCAATGAGGCCAAAACGAAGTAACTGCTGTCCACAAAAAGGGACACACAACACCGGCGGATTGGACAAAATATCACAATAGACAAGTACAACTTTGAGGTAGTTAGGGACTTTGTGTACCTCGGATCCGCTATAACATCTGACAACAACATCTCGTCAGAAATAAAGCGAAGAATTTCTCTTGCCAATCGCTGTTTCTATGGGCTAGGAAGGCAATTGAGTAGCAAAGCCCTCTCTCGAAAGACAAAGGAGACTCTGTATCAGACCCTAATCATCCCAGTCCTGCTCTATAGCGCCGAGGCATGGACTCTATCTAAAGCGGATGAAGATATCCTTAGTCGTTTCGAGCGCTTTGCAGGAGAAGGTTCAACCAGGAACTATACGAGCTGTACAGCGACATTGACCTGGTCAAAAAAATACGCATATCACGTTTAAGATGGCTAGGTCATGTAGAGCGAATGGACAACAATGCTCCGGCTCGCAGGATCTTCGATTCCATCCCAGAGGGTAGACGCAGTCAAGGAAGACCTCGCCTTAGGTGGCGTGCTCAAGTGGAGGACGACCTGAACCAACTTGGAGTGCAAAACTGGCTAGCCAAAGACCGAGTTGGCTGGAGAGGCATGTTGGTTGAGGCCCAGGTTCGTCCAACTGTAGCGCCACCTAAGTAAGTAAGTAAGTAAGAGCTCGTGATTGGATATCATCCTTTGCTACTTTCTTCTTTGTTTGTTTTGGTTGTGTTCATTGATACTTCAGTTACCTCAAAACTTGCAAATTTTATTCCGCTTTAAGAAATGAAATTTTGCGGAAATTCTAATTGCATTCTAAATGCTATTTTGAGCCATGCGTTAAATTTGTAAATTTGTAAGGAGTATATTTAGTCTTTAAACTATCTTAGTTAATATTTCGTTCAATCAAACTCATAAAAAAATTATAATTTAGCAGAAATTATTTCCAATTTCAAGGAGCACCTCATAACAGTTCTTTCCTGACCTTCATGCCTTGGACTTGGACCTTAAATATAATCAATCCTCATCAAGGTGACCCTGGTGACACTTAAACACATAAAAACGTTGCCACTAGTATGCATGCAATTCCCTGGGTTGGCACACATGGCGATCACTCTGGAGATCACTAGTGTGTGATCATTGAATATACATTCTATATAAGACAAATGGCATTCATGAAAGTTCATAGAATGTAAGTATGTGTATACAATGGTGTGATCCTCCAAAAAAGAAAAAGCACAAACAAGAACGGAGCATGCACGTGTCCAACAAATTATCGCGGAAGAAAGCAAAGTTGTTCCCTCTATGGGCACTATGGCGTATGCGCACTTTTTTAAATATTAATACTTGTGAAAATGTGTACGATAAATCTTACATAAATATTTATTATTTAGAAAACATTTAAATAATTTAATTTTTAAAAAAATATAAAATTTAAATTTAAAATAAATTCCTTTTAAATTAAAACCATCAAAATACAAACCCATAATCAAATTGCAATTATTTGTTTCATGGCGAATATCTAATAATGATTCGTTAAAAAGTCATTACAGATATGAATTATTTATTTCGTTAGGTAATCTATATATACATAAATAAAATATTAAATATTGAAAAACAACCACCCCCTTCATTATTTATATACCTTAAATCCTGGAATGAATGATGTGCTTACTTTTGCTTCGGAAAATAAGCCCCACATGGTGTTGGGACAAAAACAAACCCAAATTACCCACGGAAACATAGTCTAATGGCCTTATTATTGCCACAAAAAGGAGGCTACCACCTACATTACTCTCATCCGAAAGAAGTAGATTCTCCAGATTTTTCGACACATACTTCATCTTAAATACAAAAAAAAAATTAATGGTAGCTAATTAGCTCCAACACAACCACCCCCACAATGGGCTGACTCACTTCAGACACCAAAATGCGAAGCGGTAGGCAGACACTGCTGAATGCACTGAACCGGATTACAATCATAATTAATGACACCACCTGTCAGGGCACAAGAAACCCTACGTAAAGGTGTACACACAACTTGCTTGTGGACTATGCATTGTCAACTACGCGATGACAGTGAATGGGCTGTGGGCACTCGTGTGATTCATGAAGTGTGGCGCAAATCGAAAGTGAAATTCAGCAGGCGGGCTTTTGCCGGTGGTAAACAGACAAAGATGACCTGGACGCACGAGTGCTTTTGGAGTTGTCACCATCGATTTGAAGCTCAAGTGGCGTTGTTTTCTTGACCATGTCTTGTGGAATTTCCAATTATATTTTAGCACAGCCGAGCTCCTGGGTGTAGTGCAGGAGGTTTGGCGAATTTTATTTCAACATACATAGGCCGAGAGTTATTATGGAAATTCCGTCGACTGTTTTGGTTCAGCATACATCAGCCTTGGCGGGGCTTCCCACCAATTCGAACATCCAAAAGTTCCTCAATGGCGCTTTTCAGTCACGTCACGTCTCTGTGGCAGCAGTTAAATGCATTCTTCGATTTGGCCCATACGCACAGGCGCATCACTCGATCCAAAAATTGCAACTTGCAGTTCCGTGACGAAATATTATGCACTGAGGTCATAGACGCATGCATACAACAAAGGGTTTCTTCGGACACGTCTTTTCTGTTTTCTATCAAATTATGCAAGATGGCTGAATCATTTTGACAAGTGAATTGTGATTGTATAATGACATAACAACTTTGTTGTTTCATATGGTGAAACTTCTGAATGGCAAAAACAAGCCTCTTCTTTGGTTTTATTAACAAAAAAAAACATCAACAGACGAAATCGACGTCGCGTCGGTCGACGACGTAATTGTTTGGATCAACTTTGAATAATTACCTAAGTCATAAAAAGGTCAACAAACTTTCACAATTATATTTGTTTGTTGAGATTGTTTGGGTTACCACTGAAATGAGTGTTTTGAATTTTTACGATGCGATGTTGGGATATATCCATGATGTACTTGGTTTTTTTTTGGATTCAATGTTTACTTTGAAGCTGGGCTGTGTGAAGTATGGAAATTGATAATTGACGTATGAAAGCATAGCATATTATTATTAATTTTAAAAATTTGTTTTCTCAAATAAGCCATGGCATCTCAATTGAGCATAAAAATCGTGAAAAAATGGAAATACTTAAGACTCATGTAATAAGATGTTGACCAATTGAATACCCATTAAGACTTGTTGAATGCCTTTGAAGAAATTGACTTGTAAGTTGATGAATGGATATTTAAATATTGTAAATAGGTTAGCCGACTGTCTTAAGCAACAACTAGAAATATCGCCGCTAAAAATGTTGGTATTGAACGGATTCAAACATAAAATTCTGCTCTGGTGTGCCACAAGGTTCTGTTTTGTCTTCGAGACTGTTTATCATATCTGTCCTGTCCTCAAATCATAATTAATTAAGCAAAATTTGTCGCTGTAACATGTTTTTGGGTGTACTTATGTATGTACAATCAAAAAATGTACTTTAAAAGAAATCTAAACTTGAGATCACTTAAATGCTGCCAAAGACTAACATTAATTTGCTGAAAAAAGAAAAATCTGGCCGGTTTTCTGATGCATTTTTCAAATTTCAAATTTGAATATAAAGTTTATTTTTGTTATGAATTAAGCCAATAATGGCATAAACAGCAAATGAACTTTGTTTGTTTTTGTTAAAAACTATTAAGAAGAAGAGGTGAATCCTCTGATGCCATTTCTTTCAATTCAGAAGCGAAATTGATAACGATTATTGGAGACGGGGTCATCGGGTCATCAAAAAATTGCATAATCTTGTAATTTCGCTGATTTGCTCAAGTTTAATCCATGACGGACTCATTTATACATGCTCATGGGCCTCACTGTGACAAAGGTTTGCATTTCATTGAAAAGAAATTCAGAAACTTTTGATGCCTTATGTCGATTAATTTTACTAAGATAACGTTTATTTTGCGGAAGTAGAACTTGCGAAGAAATTTAAAATATTTCAAATGTGGCACAATAGTCAAACATATTTTTGGGAAGGACATATTGGATACCAGAGTAAGGTACAGTGACTCTTAGTCAACTTACTATAGGTAAAACAGAATCACCGAACGACAAGCTTTCTACACCACAAAAAAGTAAAATTATCGATAAAATTTGAGTCGTCTTAACTTTCTCATTGGCCTTATTCGTTATAACCAAGGCAGCCGAGAGGAGGGGGGGGGGGGTAACAGGTGGAGTTTCTTCGAGGGCCCGAAGTTCTTCGAAGCTGGGAAAACTGTTTTCTTTTTTTTTTTAAAGGGAGGTCCGTACATGGTTACCAACCGGCCCGAATATTCTGTTTGCGGCCCTGGTTATAACACTGTGTGGCGTGAGGCATGCATCAATGAAGTGGGAACGAGAAAAACAATCAAAAGAATAAAGAAAGAAGAAGAGGTTCTAATGGTGGTAATTTTTTTCCACATGTTTGTTTTGTGAGATTTGCATCTCTTTGTCCAATATAAAACGGTGAGTCATGAGGCATGCATAAAAGAAATTCGAATAAGAAGAACAATAACAAAAAAAACATGGTATATAAAGTTCACGGTGAGTTTTGTGCCGAATTTTAATTCCTCTTTTGGAATAATTTTTAGAAAAGGAATTTTAAATATAGGTATAACTCATGAAGCACTGTGTAATACCCGACATTTTGTAACTATGCGAGCATCATGCAATCAAAATTGAAAAAAATATTTTAAAAAGAGGCATGCTGTACTATGGTATCTCTAGGGAAACGGCTAAAAACAATTACAAGCAAAGCATACATAGATCTTTTGAATTTTAATAATGACTTAATTGTACGAGTATCCTGAAATAAGAATTGAAAAAGGAATTTTAAAAACGGCATCCCCCACTAAGTTCTGTTTATCACCGGACCGGTTCTCGTGTAATTACTCCAGCATTAAAAATCGAAAATGTTGTTTTAAAAAGAGGCATGAATCATAAATCACGCCGTTATAATAAAACTTGTATAATTAATCGACCATTTTGCAATTGAAAATTAAAAAATTAATTTTAAAAATAAACCTGGACAACGGTGTTTCTTGAGCAACGAATAAAAACTATATCGGGCAAAGTATAAGGCTTTTGAACATGAGTCACGACTAAAAAGTCAATTTGTAACTATACGAGCATCAAGGAATTGAAAAAGGAATTTTAAAAAGCGCGGTATACCTTACGAAGGTTCCCGCGCTTCCACTTCCAGTTCCACTACCAACTGCCCGGCTTAGTGGTAGTGGAACTGTAGTGCCCCGTGCCTTAGTGGTAAGTGTGTTGGACTGCTAAGCAAATGAGCCTGGGTTCGAATCCCGCTCATAACCACCTTCTTTTCCGGGGTACTGCCGTTCGGACTCAGCGATAAACTGAAGGTCCCTTCCATTCTTGCAGATTTACAACACACACACAGGAATGCTTGAGAGTATAAGTCACTAGGCCTTGGCTTCTTAAGGAGCTGTCGCGCGAGTAAATTTATTCATTTATTTTTACCTCACGTAGCACTTTGTTAACCGGACTACGGTGTTTATAGCTCTAGTTTAGAGTTTTTGAATTTAAGTTGTGACTTATGAGTCCTTCGTGTAGCTGTACAAGCTTCACGAAATAAGAAAAGTATATTTTAAAAAGAGACATACCTTACGAGGCACTGAATAATGACGGACTCTACTCTACTTTTAAAAGTTGACTTGACAGCTTTGAATTTAATTTGTGAACGCTACATTTTACTAATCATCGAACTGTAGTTCTAAATTTATTCAATAAACTCAAAATTTTTCTATGGTAAAGTACACGGGCGAGCATCGTCTGCAAATTATAAAAAATTTTCTACCGAAATTCGGAGTCGGTGACCGCATTTTTAAGAGCGTGGAATTGTTGAATTTCATCGCAAAATCGTCTTCTGTGACGAAGCTCATTTTTGGCTCAATGGGTTCGTCAATAGGCAAAATATGCGTTATTGGTCGGGTGAAAATCCACGTTTGCTTGAATCACCACTTCATCCACAAAAAATAACTGTTTGGTGCGGTTTGCATGCCAGCGCGGTGGCGATATTGTGCAATATTTTTTCGTCGACGATAACTATCGTGACGTTACTGTGAATTGCCAGCGTTATCGCGCTATGATTACTGAATATTTTTGGCCCGAATGTGAAGATATGGACTTGGACGTCATGTGGTTTCTACAGGATGGTGCGACAAGCCACACAACACACCTTATAAACGATTTATTGAAGAGTAAGTAAGAAGTAAGGCTTATTGGCCGCCTTGTTCGTGCGATTTAACTCCTCTAGACTATTTTCTTTAGGGCTACGTTAAGTCATTAGTTTATACCAATAAGCCGAATCGTTAGAAGAGCTCAGAGCCAACATTGAACGCGAAATAGCGGCCGTTTCACCCGAAATGTGTGGCCGAGTCATCGAAAATTGAGTCCAACGAATCGACCGTTGCAAACGTGCCTGCGGGGGCCATATGAACGAAATCGAGTTCCATTCATAAATGTTTTGGTTATACTTCAAGCCGATAATAAATTTTTTGAAATATCTCAAATGGTTTGCTTTTAATTAAAAAAATTCCTTATTGGAAAACCCTTTATATACCCAACAAGGAGGGTTGCAGGGGGCAGAATGCCTTCCATATCTATTTCATTGTTAACTTAAATTCACCATATGGCGTTATGGTCAAAACAGATGTGCAGATGATTTCGTGCAGGAAAAAAAATTACACAGGCTCTTATGGGGATGTAAACCCAAAATTCTGCAGGGTTTGTGCGGTTCTGCACGCAGTTATGCGTAAGAACAACTGCACATCTGTTTTCGGCTTTAGTTCACATTTAAGTGATGTGGACTTATGACTCACTATCTTTCTAAAATAAAGGAAGGCTGACCCATTTTATTATAGACTTTTGGCTCATCAGGCTGGCTCAAGAGTCCATAATTGATTTGTGGGCTTTCAACTCGCTCAAGTGGACTTTTGACCGCGCGCTCTTCTTGCACGGTTCCTGTGGGAGGGGTGAAATGATGAATGGCTGTTATGCTTCACTAATATGTAAAGTTCGGTACATGGAAGCGTTGCAAAATGCTACTTTTATTCCAAAAAATAAACTGTTCTTGCAGAACAAATGTGAAAAATGTTCTTTTACAGGTTTTGCTTTAAATAATACATATCATTTAATCTGAGTAGAAGCAATATTATTTATAAATATTGAAAAAATAAATATCAAAAATTAATTTTTTGTAGAAGTTGGTAATACCAGTTTTTTTAAAATATAAAATTTCGCAGAAATCCAAATTTTCAATTAAAAAAAGTTGGACATTGAAAACACTTTATGCAGTTATTTGAATAAAAAAAAATGCTGAACAAATATTCAGTAAATGGTAAACCTAAAACAATATTTAAACTGAAGCTTCAACAAAACTTTAAAGCAATAGATTCAGCTGTTAAGTCGAAAAATTGAATACACACCCCATATTTGATTTTAATATTGATCTTGTAGCAAAAAAGAAACGCATTTTCAATAAACAAAATCTTTGATAAATTCCATCTTATGTTAGTCATTCGTATTCAGCAAAGAAGATATCTCCTCCATTCCTGTCGACACAGAACTTTAAAAAAAAAAAATAGTCACAAAAGCAATTCTCATGTTCATATTCTATGCAACTTGGCATAACTTTTTTATTTTCTTATACAATTTTTAAATAAATTAGAAAAAAAACTAGTAATTCATTCACACTAATTTAAATTAAAAACATTCACACTGAACTTAATCTACGCAACGCCTCTCTGCATGTCCACCTCCAGCACTCTAATATCCTCCGCAAGTCTGCATGCACAACTTAAAGCTGGAGAAATTATTGTCGTTGCCATCACAACCTCCGAACTTGAATTCCCGACACTCTTTTGCAACAGGGTCATAGCTCCAGCGAGGAATCAGGGCTCTGCAAACACCCTTCCTGGCAGGCATCTTACAGAAATTCTCTGGCTGATGTCTAGCAGATGTCCTAGGAGCGATATCATCCAGATCCATTTCCTCGAACAGGTCACTCATCTCATCATATAAATCCAAAGGTTTGGCCTCGGAAACCTCGCCGACAAATAAAATCACCGCCGACAAACTGAGAAATACCGTTATATGTTTGCAGTTCATATTGTGTAAGCTTTGTTATTCGGAAAGACAGTTTTGAACTTTACTTGATCGTATCTGATCGCACTCTGATGACTTGACTTGACTGCTGAGCCGGTTTTATATGGATAGAGTTTGTCGTTACCTCAAACGACACGGAGTCTGGAAGTTTCTCGATGCGAATGGTTAAAACACACGACGCGTCAAAGAATGACGTTTAATGGTGTCTTCGTGACGTTTCTGTTTACATGCGGGCCGCACCTGGGAGTACACTTACCAAAGTATTGCGTGAAAAGTTGGGGTTTGGTTAGTGAAGAATGCCCATTTGCAAAGCTCTTACATGCAGAATTGCAGGTAAGCCAAAGACTTGTGGCCTTCTATTTGCGATGATGGATGCGATGTCAGTCAAGCACGCTGCAGTCTTTGATTTAAACGGTGCACTTGCAGTGCATCGACCGCAGTTGACATTGCGATTAGCTCAATCCGCCTGCAGAAATCCTCGATGGTAAATAATAACAAGTGTGGTGCAATTAAATATGCGCTTCTGTGAGCAGGCAGAGGTACTTCACATGAAGCCGCCATGGTGCTCCACGAGAGTGATGTCTATTTCTAGAGCCATCGGGAAAGCACACTTAATGAGGTAACCAACAGGTAGACATGTTTGTTTGACTCTTTTTCTGGCAGTAATCAAATCATTCATTGGTGCACTGTGGCATGGAAATGACAGAAGTTATGGGTTCAATCACCTGCCCACCGCCGCCCGTTTATATCGACCCATATGCCTAATTATAATTTGTTGTTGTTGTCACTTTTGAATTAAATGAATAATTAGTTTAATTGAATGTATTTGGTGTGTATGTATCTTTTAGCAGTCTCTGTGGGGATATTTAATAAATAACTAAGGCATCATTTGTGAATTATTCAAGAGCACAGAGGGGGTGCAAAGTGCATTTAAGGGTGAAATTCCGTGGTGGTGATCCATTTATCTGTTTTATTTTTTTACAAATTGTTATACATTTGAAGGGACTTTTTTCTGTTCGATGTTTAATTTTATTTTGTTAAAAAGAAACGTTTATATTAATTGAATCATGGAATTTGAAGGCTTTCAGATGATTTTTTGTTTAATTTTGCCAGCATTTGTTTGATAAATGAAAGTTGGTATTGAGTGTGAAAGGTTAAATTAAACTATTTATGCGTATAATTAGGTTAATTTTCGGTTCGGTTCCATTCAATCAATTTATTTGCAAATTTGAATATATTTATTTTTAATATAGTAAAAGGTCTTTCACATTTAGCGCTTCCTAACTTTATATTTAAGTAAAACAAAGTGTATCGAAAAATATATCAGAAAGATATCACCGACATTTTTTATTTGTTTGAAAGGCCTATCGATGCCTTTGTGTGTGGAATATATATATGTTATCCGGCTGCAATGCAGCGCTTCAACTCCTTCTGGAGCATAGGGCAGCATCCTGTTGCTGATTCGTTATTTGTGACGTCACGATCGTCATTTGTACATGAAATTTGCCGCACCCCCAAATCCGATGTGCGTTTTACTACAGCCGGGGCCGTAGGAGGATTCACCAAAGTATGGTTACCCCTTGGGGAATCATTTCCATTCGTTGTCATCTTTCATGCAAAAATATATTTTCGTCCCGCCGCTTAGTGTTTTCCTGGATAAGGTTAATAACACGCTCAAGCCAGGAGTTCGACAGGCACCACCAGCCCTTTGGATGGTCGAACACATGCATAAAACAAGGCCGCCCACTGTGGGAAAACAGACGCCTTTTGTAGCCGCCCACTATGGGTACAGACGCTACTTGCTGCTACCGTTGGCCAACTTTAAATAGGCTCATCCGCCACCAGACTAACATGCCGTTGACCGCAATCTACAGTTCTTCCGCCTTTAGGGAGATTTTCTTCAACCCAAGGACAAGTCCGTGCCCTAACCAGCAAAGCTGGGTTGGCTGCTTATTCCGGCAGCTGTTCGGTCCCCTTGTGCGTAAGCGTTACCCGCTCTCTACCGCGAGGAGGTGCACATAGGGATTTTCCTTTCATTGAGCCTAGGGCCACCGAAGTGGCGTTACCTAGAGCCCTCCAGTACTTTTAGAGAGCAAATATAATATATTTATTATATATATATAATAAATGGAATATAACATCGTTTAAATTGATTTAAAGATGATTTAAAGGGACCTTCCGACGGTTGCCCCCGCATATCTCGAAAACGGTGGGTCGTAGAAAAAAAAACTCTGAAGGAACAATAAAGCTGATACTACAATTTGTTATTGCACTATATTTGAACACAAAGAACCGTTTTTGAGATATACTCTTTGAAAAATGTAAAAATTTTCGAGAAAAAAAAATTCCCCAAACTTGTTGTTCTAACTCCTTACCAATTTTTTTTATAACAAACTTGTTGTGGGTTAAGTTGTAGAAAACCTAATTTCTTTCAAAAATATATGCATAAGTGTTTATTTATCTTCAACAGGTCAAGAGATATAGCGAATTGAAATGTTACTTAAAAACTTACTAATAAAATAATAGAATTTATAATTTATATATAAATAATTGTATTTTTCGCAATAATTCCTTTTGGAATGTGTCGCTTCATCAAGTGTAATGAATTTCGGGTAATACTGTTTCTTGTGTTGCGGGAGGCGGATTGAAAAAGTAAAGACCGAAAGCAATAAAACATCAGGCAATACAAAATAGTAGTAAAAAGTAGTAGTTGACAAAATAATAATAAACGAAGTGGTAATAAAAAACATTAGTGTCAAAAACAGTAGCATATAATTTTCAATTATTAAACAAATGAATTTAATTACATACATATGTACATAAATATCTAAATGTGAGGTCATTTAAAATTTAACGGATATTTATTTTTAATATTAAGGTTTAACAGAAACTTCAACGTTCATTACATCTCTTCATCTCCTTCGTCGTCCTGCTCTTCCAACGCAGCAGTGTTCTTACAAATGCCTTGGCAAGAGCTACACACGGTTAAGCAAAATAATCCTGCTTTTCTGCAACCGCTCCTGATACCACATCCGGTACAGCACCTGATGGTACACTTGGAATGAGTGTTGTTTCGAAGCGCTTTTTGTGGGTGGAAGAGAAGGGAGATTGGCCTTTGAACGGATAACGGATGCTAGACTTTGCGAAACTATTGTACCGGTGCCGATCTAAGATGTTTTCACAATCTGGGGCCTGATACAATAAAAGAAACATAAATGTTCTCCAGCTTGTGCGACCGCATCTTGTGTTGATTGGTGGTCGTAGAAAACCTTGGTCACGGCCTCGATATCGGGGGAGTGTTTTCGGAAGGTGTTGATGGCTCTAATTTTACTTTTTTGAAATATAGCAGATGTTGTATCGCAACCGGTGAAGCTGTGAAGGAAGAGAATGGATTGGCTGAATGGCAGTTGTTGGAGCTGCCTAGGTGAAAGAATAGTGCCTTCATTTTGCCCTCTTACAGGCTTTAAAAAAAATATACTAGTCTCAGATAGAGCAACAGCGAGGTCGACGTCTTCTCCCACTACGACGACTGTTGGGTGGAAAGTAGATTTTTTCACAGCGCATCTTATTACGTTCCCATCAGCATCTCCAGATGATGTTTCAATGCCTATGGTGAACAGCATTATTATAAACCTCATCTGTGAAAGAAAACAAAACCAGCCTTATTAACTTAGCACTATTTCATTGGCCAGGAAACGCTTTTGTTGAACGGTGGCTATCATATCCTCACAAAACATGATGTTTTTTGTAGATCCTCTCCTCTTCTGCTCAGATCTTTTTGTATAGTCGATGTTTTCATAATCGCCAAAAATAACCGCACAGTTGGTGTTCCCGTAGTTGCATATTGTTGGAAAACCACCATCGATGACAGTAAAACTACTTTTTACATCCAAATGACAATTGTCAACGGGAAATTCCTTGTATAAAGCTGATTTTTGCATCTTCCCGATTGCTCCAGTTGAAAGTGACATCAAAGAAGTGCTTTCAGGAAAAGGAGGATGTTGGATAAACCATTGAGCAACGTTTTGTCTATCTCGGTCATTTCTCTGTCTTAGTGACTGACCAAAATCTACGTGTTGCTCTCCGCCCAGAAATTGAACTCCCAGAAACTCGTACAGTGAAGAAAAAATATCAGTAGCTGCTGGTGCTCCTCGTACCCACTTCGCTAGCACAGATTCATTCACCCCTCTACCTCTTCTAAGGTCCCCTTCACTTTTCATTGAACGCATGAACGTTTGTTCAATTGTCATGTCATGTCTGACCAAACTCCTGCCCATGAAGATCCACTTCTGTTGATTGTGAAGTATCCTTGGTCGATGAATTGTGGCACAATATCAGGGTGGCGATTTCGTAATGTCAACATGTGCTGAAGGTATAGATGTGTGCATTTGGCGTAGTGGAAATGACCGCTCGCGTGAAAAAACGAATCATCTGTTGTGCGCATAAGGAGTGGCTTGTCCAATCCCCTGTAGGTTGCGCCGCAATGAAGTTTTTCATAAGGGTGATCATCGAAAAGTTTTTTTTATTTTATTATATATTATTATAAGTTCTATTATTTTATGACTAAGCTTTGACATATACAGTAACATTTCAATTCGCTGTATCTCTTAACCTGTTGAAGATAAATAAACACTTATGCATATATTTTTGAAGGATTTTCTACAACTTATCTGGTCACAAGTGTGTGATAAAAAAATTGGTAAAGAGTTAGAACAACAAGCTTGGCGAATTTTTTTTTTCTTGAACAATTTTCCATTTTTCAATGAGTATATCTTAAAAACGATTCTTTGTGTTCAAATATAGTGCAATAACAAATTGTAGGAAATTTTATCAGCTTTATTGTTCCTTCAGAGTTTTTTTTTGTACGACCCACCGTTTTCGAGATATGCGGGGGCAACCGTCGGAAGGTCCTTTTAAATCATCCCCCCTCCCACCCCGCGCCGCACACGGATTAACGCAGGTTGTCGAAATCTAATCTGTCACTTTTTTATTAAAAATGGTGGTTGTTAGAGACCTATGTACATCAAAATGTATGAAAAACTGCACACATCACCTTTATTTTATATTTTTTTTTGTTTATTAAAAAGCTATTTTATAAACTAATTACCACAAAAACTTTAAAATTAAGCCACGAGATCTACCTATTCTTCAGAACAAATAAACAAGCTAATGGTCTCTGGCGGCCGCCATTTTACTTTGATTTTGACAGATGCGCTGAAGATTGAAACAATAAGAACTCAAATTATATTACCAGATACACATGTGTACTGTGCGTAAGGAGCGGTTTATGCGGCTTCTCGTCCTAAGTTATGTATATCAAGGACCCAGTCCTCCAGATTGGGGGTCATGTAGTCTCTTAACAGAGAACGTGCAGCCAAACAATTAGCGGAGGCCCTGGACTGCTCTTGGGCAGACATAACCCTCCTAACCAAGAAACGCGATGGGCGGCAAAAGGAAGATAAAATAACAGGCACGACTGGGTTACACGTACTTGCTCCTATGTGCTAATCCTTTTTAAGTACAGGCGTCTTTTTGACAAAGATTTAATTTTAATGTTTTTTCTGACGTGCAACTTCTTTAGAATCGTTGTGGTTCATAGCTCGAACGAACATGCGTCACGATAAAGGGATAAACACATAAATACATACATATGTAGGATTGTTAGCTTTTGCAGTTTTTAGTGTATTATCTTTCCACTTGTTGTTTACTGTTTATAAAATAATTTGCTAATAGAAAGATATAAAGGTCTTTCATTTTGGTATGGAAAAATTTGATCTTTATGCCAGTTAAAGATTCGTGGGAATCAGCAGTAGGGCAATAATGCTAGGTAAGGTATAAGGACCTATATAGGTCTCAATAACAATAATTTTCTTTTTGAAATCAAATTAATTAAAATAGCTTAATTATGTTTGATGGATCGATAAACCTATGGTGCGGGTAGGCATTAATGGAATTTATTAAAGATAAAGGTTGGAAGGAAGGTAGGTACTAAAATTAAGATACACATTCCAACTACTGTTAAGCGAGTGGGTATAGAGACAATATTAAAAGTTAACACAGTAGTTTTGTTTATTTAGGGGCAGGTGTAAACTTTTGTTTTCTCGATTGAAATTTTTGCATTCAGTAGTAATCGAATAGTTTTTTTATTTGTTAGTTGTTTTTGTGTTTATCATAGGCTACCTTATTTATTCTGTGTGCTTTTATGATGATGAAATGCTTTAAAATACGTAGGTATGTATGTAGGTTGTCACCTTCTTTTATTTGACTAATGGCTATGGCTTAGCCGAGCAATATGAAATTAAATTTTGGGGAAAATATTAAACAAATAAAATTTTTATGAAATCAAAAAAACACTATTCATAACGTTTTTTTGGAAAAAAAACATTGTAAGCCATCTTATTTATTTTGCTGTTTTCTATTTTATGAATTTCTCATTTCAAAATCGTTCGACCAGTTTTTTTCAAAAAAATGCTTTTTTTTTGAAAAACTTTTCGAAAACATATTTTAAATTTTTTAGAGTGTGTCAATTTAAAGAAACCTATAGTTTATACTAGGAGAAAAATTTAAAAAAAAAATCTTTAGATCCATTTTCAAAATATTCAAAAAAACAAAATATTTTTTTTAAAAATATATAAAAAATTTAAAAAAAAATGTTTATGAAAATTTTATAAAAGCAATATTTCTTAAATCATAAAACACTATATATTTTGAAAATTTCATCAAAATCCGTCAATTAGTTGACGAGAAAGCCCGATTTCGAAAAACGGGTCATATGGGGGTACCGTTATAAAACTTTTTCTAAAAAATCCATTAAAACTAAAAGATAGATTTTGCATAGAAAACACCATTTAGAAAGTTTTATCAAAATCGTAGGAGCCGAGTAAAATAAGTTTTTCATTAAAAGTTATATGGCATGTACTGTTAGTATTGGAGCTAGAATGTCAATTCGAAAAACTGTTGGGTAAAGTACTCTAAAAATACTATATACCAAGTTTGAATCAAATTGGCCCAACCGTTTAGGCTGTATAAATATTTGAAAGAAACAAGTAACATTTACGTAGAAAAATGTACGCCTCTTCATTTTAAATTTTGTTTCTATATTTGACAATCGGTTTCTTTCAAGAGCTATAAGAAACCAACGTGAAGTTGGCCCCTGGCAGTCCACATCTATTAGGCCCATGGTCTGAACGTTTAAAAAGTATCAAAACCACAACACTTAACGTAACAGTTTTTAGTAAAAATGGAGTAGACCATCTCACGTCTTACATAATAACGAATTTATGGAAAAAGTATTTCGGAATTTGTAGGGCCATTTTTGGTGAAATCCTGTTTTTTTTATTTTTATTGTCTTTATTGAGATTTTGCTACGCAGTTTTTTAGAGTTTATTATATATTATAATATAAAATGTATATTATATTACAAATTTAGTTGGCCTCAGACATGGAACAATCAAAAACCGGGAGGCCTGCAGAAGTTTTTTTGAGGTCAACCCGGCCAACCCCACAGGTAGAAACCAACGGCAAAGTAGAGAAGTAGGAAAGATGTGGTCAACATTAGCTTTGTTCGATGTGTGCCCTAGGGCGCACTGGTGTACACTGGATTCGCACTGAGGTGTTTTATGTGACACTTTTTTCGCCCCAGTGTTTTTGCACTGTGTTCGATGTCAACCCCGAGCACGCACTGAGTGCACACTCTCACGCCCCAGGTTTTTGGTCGGTGTAAGAAATCAGTGCTGTCAAAATTCATATCAGCTGTTGGTGCTTGGTGGTGGAAGTTTAAAAGAAATTTTATTTTACAAATTTAGAGTGCAATATCTGGTAAATATAAGATATTTTGTAGGTTATTTTGCAATTATTAAGTTATTTTTGTGATTTTAGATAAAATGCCGAGATATACTCTATCTGATGGAAATGGAAAAACTGTAGCCTTTGTAAAGAAAATTAATACATACATGAAATGTCAAAAAATTAAAACTGTTGCACTGAGCTGTTCGATGTTAAATCAAACCCCGAGCAGAAACACAGTTTTTTGACAGCTAAACGAAATGCACTGACATTCCCCAGTGCGCACTGGGGCGGGGAACATCGAACAAACCTATTATAACAATCATCGGTTAAAAAAGAGGAAGAGTGGAAAGCGATTTTCCAGCGGTATAACATGTCCATGGGCGTTATGTCTTTTTGAAAATTTACATAATGCTTGTATTTAAATGTTGCTTGAAAAGATGTGGTTTGATAAACAGTAAGGTGGGTGGTGCAACTCCCATGCTTGGGCTCAAAATAGGATTTGAATATATGCGAATTTCGATATATCGAGTTTCTTTTGGATTCAAAGATTTAAAATTGTAATTACCTCCTTATGTGGACATATGTATGTATAAGTAGTTTCCAAATTTTTGATTCGGTCATAAAGTCTATAGACTCTATGACTGTTTCCTAATGTTCCCTATTTGATGCATGCATAACATCCATCGACCTTATGTCCGTGGACCTTATGTCATCATCCCCTTGCTCCTGCAGTTTCAATCGGTGAAGGTGTCAATGTCAAGAACCTATTTCTAAAGAAGGTTAATTAAACCAAACTACGAAAAACTACAAGTAGGTGATATTGTCGTGGACGGTATAAACAATAATGGTATCTATCATCGTATCCGATCGGAACAAATTTTTCTCCGAATTCTACGAAATATACGAATTTTGTTAATATCTTTGTAGCCGTTCCGATAGGCAAATCGGAAAGGCCTACAAAAACAATGTTGTGTGCGTTGAAAATGTCAAACTCATGCCATGCTTTGTATGCGGATTAAATTTGAAAATGAAAGTTTATATGACGATGTTTTCTTTCCGATCTCTCCGAAAGAAAATGAAAAGTGGTGGACATAAATGCTTTCTGGATTCAATTAAGAATCTTCTTTTTTCTTTATTTATTTTTTTTTGTTGAAATTTGCTTCAAAAAACACTGCGGTGGTAACCATGTTGAGTAGCTTATTTTAATTTATGTTTTGTTTATTTTTACAAAAAAAAATAAGTTTTTTGTGGAATTTTCTTACGGTATAAAAAACTTTTTTTTAAAATAAAACCCAAACCATTTGAGATATTTCAAAAATTTTACTATCGGCAACCAAAACATTTATGAATGGAACTCGACTTCGTTCATATGGCCAACGCGGACACGTTTGCAGCGGTCAATTCGTTGGACCCAATTTTCGATGACTCGGCCACACATTTCGGCCGAAACGGACGCTATTTCGCGTTCAATGTTGGCTCTGAGCTCTTCCAACGTCGTCGGCTTGTTGGCATAAACCAATGACTTAACGTAGCCCCAAAAGAAAATAGTCTAGCGGCGTTAAATCGCACGAACGAGGCTGGCCCATTTCTTGAGATATCACGGTTCTACTTATTCTCCAATAAATCGATTGTAAGGTGTGCTGTATGGCTTCTGGCATCATCCTCTTGAAACCACATGTCGTCCAAGTCCATATCTTCCAATTCGGGCCAAAAATAATCGGTAATTATGGCGCGATACGCTGGCCATTCACAGTAACGTGACGATCGTTATCGTCGACGAAAAAATATGGCCCAATAACGCTGCCGGCATGCAAACCGCACCAAACTTTACCAGACCAACAAAGCATATTTTGCTTATTGACGAGCCAAAAATGAGCTTCGCCACTGAAGATGATTTTGCGATGAAATTCAACAATTCCACGCTCTTAAAGTTGCTAGTTTGATTGAAAAATTCACCAATTTCGAAAAAATCGTGAAAAAAATCTTCCAAATGGAGAACTTCGACTAAACGTAAATAATCTCCAGTCATTTATAAAAGAAAATTATATTTCGGTTTCCAAAGCAATTTATTAATTTGCTTATCTCTTTATTTTACAGTTGAACATATTATCAAGGGAAATATAATAATAATTATAATAACAACACAAATAATTAAAATTATGTTCATCAATTATTTTTTTTATATAACGCTTCTTTAAATCTGTATTGCCAATAAGAATCTTATATGTATTTTGGTTTAAATTAATTTCTGTCTGCGAATATTTGTTTCCATTATTAAATATTACTTTATGTATTCTTCCTCCTGTTTTCGCTGTAGCAAAATATTTTTGAATTTATGTATTTTTATTCTTATTTTAAACTTTTTATCATAACATGCCTCCATGCAATAATTTTGCATTTTTTTTAGACAGAAGAAACAAATTTTAATTAATAATTGAAAAAAAAACAAAACCCAATGTCGGCTAAGGATTTATATTAAAACATTTATGTTGTATGTGTTGCATCTTGCACGTTTGTGTCGTGTGTGAATGTAATAAAACGTCAGTCAAATATCACTCATTCATTCCATGCATTTCTTAAGAATGTTTGTTTATTTTGATTTCTCTTTTTTTCGTCGTCGTTAAGTTTGTTTCTATGGTTAATATTAGCAGATTATATCGCTCGTCACACCTTTGATGCTCTCCGAGCTAAAGTGCACGCATCCATACTTGCACACTAAGGTCCAAACATAAGGAATGAAAAACTCTTCTGGGGCGTCCTCCTCGACGTATTTGAATTTGAGGTCAGGGAATTTCTAAGAACAGAAGAGACATTTTCGTAAAAAGGATACAGTTCGTGAAATAATTTTTATTACCCTTAGACGATCGCTGGACCATTGACTGGCACCTTTTGAAATCACTTCGAAAACCTCACTCACTCCTAGCTCACCGCGCTGATCCTGAACTCTTTGGAGACGAGATGAGAAGAATCCAACGACCTGTCATAAAATGTATGACAATTTTGTTTCCAGACAAACTTTATTCCAACTTACCATATCAATATTTTGAATGATATCCTGGAAGGCATGATGACTGCGAAAAGCTTCAAAAACACTGCGTTTATAGAGCAATGTATACACCAAATTCGGACAGTAGACCAGCTGATTTGAAAGGCAGGAGTTCAGAATCTCTAAAACCATTCGAAGGACTTCTTCGAGAACATTAAGATCGGCCAACATATCTTCTGGCGTTGTTGAAACATTCACCGAAACCGATCCGTTTACAGGTTCCTTTAGCTGAGCATCGACACGTGCATGCTTCCTGGCAAGAGTCTCAAACAAACTGATCAATCGTTGTGCAACATACGGATGCAATGATCGGAATTGTCCAGACATATTGGCCAATGCTGCCAAACAATTTGTATGAAGATACTTATCTCTCATTTTCAGCATATTATACTGAATCGTTCGTATGACCACCAATATGAGGAGTCCGCCGAGGGAAATCTCAGAAATTGTCCGTTCGGTGTACCAACCGATGTTCTTAAGGAGCTAGAAGAAGCAATCATTGTTAATTTGTTATAGAATTTGTTAACAAAAATTTACAATAGTGTGGACATTTTTGTTAAAAACATCGTCCTCGCTCAGAATCAACAGAACAATCAAGGACATGTAAATGTGATGAGACGTGCTGTCCGGAGCATTGTACAACGTTTGCAAGATCGGCACCACCAGATGTTCCAAATCGTTTTGCAGCATTACAAATCTAAAGAATCGTTCGTTTCGATGCAGCAACAGGTAAAGCAACAGAGTAGCTTGATCGATGGTCACGATGCGGCAGAGTGTATCATAGACGGCGGTAAAGTCGATTTTGAATGTTGCTCCATCTTTAGGTGAATCTTTTGAGTCCGAACAGCCAAATAAACTTGTTCTATATGGATTGTCTTTTGTGGTACAGTGATTAGTGAGAATTAGAATTAACAAAAGACTTTGATTAGCCAGAGGATAGTGTTCGCGGAATTGTTGTGATAATTCGGCTCCGGCTGTGTTGGATGTGAGTGCATCTTGGGGTTTGCGAAAGGTGAATATCGACATCAGAGATTCGGCAATTCCGTATACAAATGATCCAGAATGACCGGCACCAAACATAGTGCTAGGCACTTCAACCATTCGAGAAACAAAGTGAAGCAAAGCACTCATCAGTACGTTCGAATGCTGGCATTTGAAGATGGTTCTGAAAGAGAAAAAAAACTGTGTTTCAAAAAGGGTGTTCGTTGGGAATGTTTTGTTTTGTTGTTTTGAAAACTTTTTTAAAAACTAAACATCGAGTTCGATGAAGGCTTTGGAAAAACAGTGGTTTTCAAGAGTTATTCTTATAGTTTGGTCTATGATGTTTATTTTTTTTGATAAGAAAGTCTTTGACTGCTTAGTTCATTTTCACAGATTTCGTCCAAGAATTGACGTCATGTTGCGTTCCTCAAATTATATCAATATCGTCATTTCTCTTGTATTAACGCGACAATTCTAAACTATTCCTTCAAGTAAGCCGTTGAAGGTGATTGGGCAAAACCGCCACGTCACGCGGTGCCCGCTTGATAACAGAAAAGCGAACTAACTACAAATGTTGCATCCACCCCAGGAACTAGGAGCAGGAGAAAAGAAAAGCTCTGAAAATCCAACCGAAACATAGCCGGTCATGTAAGAAAACATTGTGATGAAAACCGATAGATATGCATCGTTTCCCTTTTAATGAAGAGCACACTGCGCGGGCATTAAAAAGAAATAAAGGGGAAGCACACGAGGTGTCGATTAACATTGGTTTTGAATGCTTGCAGATCAAAATGGCAAGAGAAAATCTCGCCGAGTAAACTGTTCCAAATTCGTGTTGTTCGGCTAAAAAAAGAATCCCTATATTTCATGGTATGTCCGAAATTGGGCTCAAGGATGAAGTGATGAGCATTCATTGCCAGGCGGGTATTGCGGGAGAAACTTTTAAGGGGAGGAATGCAACTGGCTACTTCGAGTGAACATTTTTTATAAAAGAAACGATAAAATAAGGAAAGACGTGAAACATTGCGTCGGTGTTCGAGAGGGGCAATAAAATTAATAAAAAAAATAAATAATAATAAATTGTTTGAGAAGCACCTGCCCAGAGGTGGGAGTTATACTCGAGTTTTTTTTTAACGAAAATGAAAAGCTAAAGATAGAATCGTCAGCAAAACAGCTAAGTGTAGTAGTAATAGACAGAAGATCATTTATAAAAATGAGGAAAAGAGTCGGAGACAGAACAGAGCCTTGGGGCACAGCAGCATTTATTTTTTGGGAATCAGGCTTGAATCCGTCCAATACAACTTGTATTGAACGGTCCAGAAGATAGCTTCTAATCCAACGAACAAGGGTATCATCGATCCCAAAAGCACGCATTTTCGATAAGAGAGCTTCATGCTAAACTCTATCGAATACCTTGGAGATATCAAGAGCAATAATCTTACTTTCACCAAAGCGATGTAAAGATTTGTTCCAATGTTCGGTGAGATATGCCATGATCAGATCATGGAGAAGCTTTAGGTCTTCGAGATATTCATTAAACTGACGGTTAGAAAGAAGGGACGTAAGTGCTATGGGTCCGTAGGACGAGGGGGATGGGTCACCTTTCTTAGGGACAGGCTGGACAAATGCTATTTCCATCTTCTAGAAAAGGTTCCAGAAGAGTAGGCGCGATGGAAAAGCTTACGAAGTGGATTTGCCAGTATGGAAGGACACCTCTTCAGAAGAACAATTTTTACTGCCTTTGGGACATTGCAGAATTTTTGCCGTAATTTTCGGTCATGTAAAAATTTTGTTCGTTCAATGACGGAGTTGCATGAGTTTCTTGCTTGTTTGTGTTTTTTTAAGATCGGAAACTTACTTCTTTGAGCCTGATAGCTTCTTTACACTCAGAGTTAAACCAGGACTTTTCTTTAGGCTTGATGCTTTTTACTCTGTTAGGAATAAAAGCACGCATCCCTAGATCATTTCAGCACTGGCATCAATGTCACTATCGAGAAAGCATAGTGACCAGGTAAAAAAGTTTCTTAAAAAAATATTCAGGCCGTCCCAGTTGGCTTTCTCGTATTGCCAAACGGTCCTGGTGGGAAGTTTTTCTTTAACTGGATGGGTGGAGGATGAGAAATTAGCTGAAATGACACAATGGTCTGAAGTGCCAAATGGAGAAGTTACACTAATGGTATATTTATCAGGATGTGAAGCAAGAAACAAGTCAAGAGTATGGGCGGCTTGCCCAGCAACATCCGGTATACGCGTTGGCACATCGATCAGTTGGGTAAGGTGATGTAACCCGGCAAAGAGCTCGACATACCTACCTTCGGGTGTTGTCTGACTAGAATAGCGTAGCCAATTGGAATTGTGTAGATTGAAATCGCCCGCATTAACTATTTCAGTGCGAGGACAAAGGGAAACAATTTTCGATATGGAATCAGACAGCGCATCAAACTCTTTACAAGTCGAACTACTGTCGATCTTCAGTGATCGGACAGTGAATTTGAGCCACAAGAAGTTAAAGTCCGTCTTGGAACATTAGCGAAGGCTCTGGCAAGCAATATCATTCCTAACATAAATGACGAGACCATGATAGGAAAAAAGTAGTGGCACCAAGCTTTACCCATTTAGGCGTACACGTGAAATAAATTCTTTCTTAGGCCGCGAACTTTGGAATAGACGACATTAGAGGATTTTTTAAACTATCGAGAAGTCAGCGAGAGAATTACAACGATCCGTATAAAGGCGAAAACGTCTTCGGGTACGAAATTTTAATTTTGCAAAACATGGTGCTAACCAGCACGCGATTTTCTCGTCTTGATATCAACAAGGGCACATGACGGTCACCAGCCAATCAAATCGATCATGTCGCGATTGACGAAAGACATTCCACTTGCATTTGAACGTTCGTACTTTCCGAGGAACAAACATCGAATCGGATCATTATCTAGTTAGTGCCAAACTTCGTGTACGGATTTCCATGGAGGAAATTAGTCGTTCAATAACCCTGCATAGAAAATTCCATGTTGGACGACTTCAATCGGAAACGACTAGCTAGCGAGAAATCTCCCGACTGACAATATAAACTCCGAAGACCAATGGCAACTATGTCAACTAGCCGTAAGAAATGCATCGTCTGATGTGTTGGGCTTCTGACAACCACCTGGTTCGACCACGAAGGTGCTCAGAGATATAAATTCCAAAACAGAAGCATACAGATCGTGGCTCCGCAGGAAAGCTAGTGCATCTTATAATCCCTACGTTAAGCTAAGGAAGGATGAGAAACGCTTACTCAGGAGAAAGAAAAAGATCACCAGCAACGTGAAGATGCAGAGGTGTTTTAATAGGAAAGAGATAAGAAATTTCTACAGAAGAGTGAAACAGTTAACATCAGTTTTCACTTACCGACCTGTGCCCTGCAAAGATGCGAATGGAAACTCTGTAGTAAATACGCAATCGATGTTAACCATCTGGAAAGACAACATCAACCAGTTATTGAATGGCGATTACGGCCAAGGCCAATGATCGACGCACGTGGACATGTCAATCTAGATGACAACCAAGACCTTCATCCACCCAACCAAAATGAGATCCAAGTAGCCATTACGAGACTAAAAAAGGAGATCGACTACTCTGCACCAACTATAAAAGAAAAAGCCTTTTAAACATCACCTACAAGAACATTTCTAGGGTTTTATGTGAACCTATTAAGTCTTGTTCAGATGGAATAATAGATCCTTACCAAGAAGGTTTTAGACCTGGAAAGTGTACAATCGACATTTCGCCATATCCCGGAGAAAAGCCAAGAATTCAACACCGGGATCCACTACCTGTGTATCGATTTAAAGGCAGCTTGTGATAGGGTAAACAAGGATGAACTGTACCGAGCCATGTCAAGCTTTGGAATTCCAGTTAAACTGATACATCTTACCAGGATGACGTTGCATCAAAATTGTTATGGATTTTCGCACTACCAGAAGGTTAAGACAACATCCTGCTTGAAAAGGTAGTACGGGCCAACCAGGCTAGTGCAGTGCAGTCCTTTATCTACCTTGAAACAAAAGTAGCAGCCGATTATACTATAGAAGAAGAAATACGAAGACTGCTGCTAAAATCCAATAGAACCTACTATTGTCTGTCGAGCCTCTTCAAATCCAGAAACCTTGTTGCAAAACTAAGCTGCTGCTTTCCAAGACTATGGTCTTACCAGTACTCACATTCGGATCCGAGACTTGGGTGTTTGCTAAAACGCCCCAAGTGCGAGGGAGGACGATTTCGGAGAAGATAAAATCATGAATTGTATGAAATCTACCTCAAAGGATATGTGGACAAAATAAAGCTCGCTAGACTCCGGTGGGCTGGGAACCTAGCTAGCATGAGCGCAGAAGAAGCAGCTCGGAAAGTCTTTGCAGTTCTTTTTATGGTAAAAGGCAACATTACAGACCTTGCTTACATTGGAAGAATGGTGCAGACCAGGACGCCCGAAGCCTTGGGGTGCGCAACTGGATGGCCTCGACCAACGATCTGGATTCATGGAAGAAAGAACTTTTTGAACGAAGCCCGGACCCTATCCCGGTTGTTGCGCTGATGATGATGATGATGATGAAGAAGAAACTGCAACGTTTTGTATGTGCTGTACAGCAGCATAAACCAAATTAAAAAAAATCCGTACCTATCGCGATCGCCTAATATGGCTTTGGCGCCACAGTAACTAAAAGAGAGAGACCAGGTAGAGAGAGGGATACCTCGACTGCTTGGAGTGCGAAATTGGAGACGGCAGGTTGGAGATCAAGCCGGGTGGAGGGGCATAATAAGCCCAGAAGCACAACGCTATGTAGCGCCACCAAACAGTAAAATAAGTATGCCATTGGATTTTCATCACATAGCATAGCGACAGAGTGTCCTTTCTAAAGTATCGAACAAAAAAATGATAAAGATCCCTTCATCGGTTCAAGCTTTTAAGCAAATTATCGCCGCAGCTTTAAAAAGCTTGGCAACTAAGCTATTACATCCAGCGGTGAATATGACAACATCCTTGCACTTCGTCCAAATTGGATAAATGGAGTAGTTGGTGATCTTCACCCAGATCTATTTGATCATTCTAACAGCGGAATTCGGTTCTACATCAGCGTTTTGGTTTGCAAAAGTGGTCTCCTTGAACAGCGATTTCTACAAGGTTATTTCCTCAATCCTTCTAGCAAACTTTGACTCGAGCTCTAAACCTTTCCTGAATGGAAACTGGTCCTCTTCTCTTACTTACTTACTTACTTTACTTTTTATGCTTAGCTGCATTTGCCTTGTCTGTCTATAATCATGGACAAGCATTCCACATCAGACTTGTAGACCGAACTCGATGGGCGCCTTTCCCAGGCCAGGTATGTAATGCGAAAACAAATCAATCCATTTTCTTCAATTACCAAGCTTAACGTCAAATAAATACAACGAGCGGAAGTTAACGACCCACAGTGTACACTCACCGGAAGCAGTTTTTTTTCGGTCTTCAAATTAAGATAACAATTCTTATCGTAAGCCCAACACGTCATTCTAAACACAAAAGTCAAATTCACAACAAAATATTCTTACCTGAAGATAACAGACTTTTCGACTGGCTGTGTGGCAAACAGGTGCACCGACAGGAGTGTGATTATCACGTTGACGGCTTCCAGATGTAGATGGTATGTAAATTCCCTACAAAAAATGTTTTAAATGCAATAAAACAAAATATGACTTTTAAAATCAAACTCACTTGACTGGAATAACTACAATAAGATTGACTAAAGCATCGTAAAAGGTCTCAAACTTCGACCCATCGATGGCAACCACTGCATTTGGTTTTGGTGCTGCCGGAGAATCTTCTTTGGCTTCTATTGCAATCGCTGTACTATCCGCTGTCGTTTTAGGGCTACCTTCTGGAGTAAGAGGTTCCTGTGTGGGAACAGCTTCGAAATGCTGCAGCAACTGGAATTCAGAGCCAGTTTCGTTGATGTACTTGACCAGGGAACGAATGATGAACAATGCATTGAACGTCTGCCATATGTGCATTGTGCTGCAAAACAACATTGTAACCTGTCTGTTTTCAATTGCAGAAGTACTTACCTCTCCTGATCGGAAAGTGATAACAATTCGGTCACTTTGTCCAGAAACACCAAAATCAACGAACCGAAGTTACCGGTCTTGAGATTGTTGGACAGAAATGCCTGGCAAAGAGTTTCTATACGTGAATCCAGACTCAATTGTTCCTGACTGCAATAAATAGGTAAAAAAAGATTTATCTTCGAATGACAAGAAACTGCCAACACAACACTCGACTACTGGGTTGGGTGGGACAGACAACCAAGAAAAAAAAACCTAATAAACCCACCTATTGGTCGGAGTTACAATATTATAGTTGAGAATGCCATTCCAGAAACTTAGTTCATCTGTGGGAATATGTGTGCGACTGACGAATTTCTTTAGGAATTCGTTTTCGGAAAGATCTTCGTGCCGACTTACGTTGATGCCCATTTTTTTTCTTATGATGTGGTGTCGTGTCTATTTGAGGCCGGGTTTTGTGTGGAATCTTAAATCATTGGATGTTTTTGATATATGTGGACAAAATATGTTAACATACACAATTGTTGTATACTTATTTAAATACACAGCGAACGCATTTGTTTTATTTTTTCAAATCTTTAGTTTAATTAGTTTTTTTTTTGGAAAAAATACGCGAACGATAATAAAGAAATGTTGACACATAAAACGTCATTGGTATTCAATATCGCACGAGAGAAAATATGTGTCAGACGAATCTTTTACAGCGGATGTTGTATGATTAGACATATAATAGCACTTTCATGTGGAGTTTCCCAAACATACGCTTTAGATTTAATAAAACAACTTTTTTTTTTTTTAAATTGGATTTCCTTATGGGGGGGTTACCATTTTTTATTGCATTTTATATTCTGTTTAGTTTGTAGCTGTCTTAAATTGCATACAGTTCGTACTTTTATTTTTTTCATAAAAATTACATGTACGAAATCGGAAGGTATTTAATTTTTTTGTGGTTGTAAATTATTATTATTTGAAAAGCATTCAATATTCCATTTCGAACTTGGTTTTTATGTTTATAGATAAGATACAGAAAACGAATTTAGAAGGCAGGCAATTTTAGGAAAAAAGACCAACGAGTGAATATTCGTCCATTTTGAAAATCATCACATAGCGTTTTTGTGTTTTTCATGATAATCTCACCAAAAAACTAAACCACGTCATTTTAAAGGTTAAATTGCACGCGAACAGTTTGTTCTTTGACGTGTGGATCGTATGTGGAACGTAAATAGAGTGTATCAGTTTGTAAAGGACTTTTCACATGAGAGTGATCAACGACTAACAAAAGAAAGAACATTTGTCCTTTTTTTAATTACTTTCACATGGAATTTTCTTATCCGTTGCTGTGAGCGACCAAGGAATGAAAAACAAGAGTGGTTTAGGATTCATGAAAAAATTGAGGTTATAATCAAACATGACATTAAGATCATAGAGAAGCCCAAATGAATTAAAATTCATGCCCGTCTGTCTCAATGTATCTGCAGCCTATAAGCAATTACCTTCAAATTTGGTTTGGTTCTTTTGGCATTCCTCAGAGGGGTTTTTGAAAATTTATTTTAGGGCTAAAAATATCGGTACCTCTTATATAGGCAAAAACTTACTTTCTCGAAAATGGCTCCAACGATTTTGATGAACATTTTTTAGAGTATTCTTGGTGGCGCTCAATGCGTCCACTTAGTCAGTCAAAGCGCCTCTGATTGGTCAATTTACCCTAAAAGTTAGTTAACATTAACTGGCTGAACACAATGGTGAAGCTGAAGCTGAAGTTTGAAGCGCATAAATGAAGCACGTCAAAATTGAAGCTAAGTGATGAAGCTGACTCGATCACAATGGTGAAGTACGGAATGTCAATTTTTCTGCCAAAAATATAAAACATATATATATATATCTTAAATGCTATCGAAATATTACTCCGCACTTGCGCCTTCTTTTCAATATTTTTATAATTCCCTCACACATTAACTTTGTTCGAGGAGCACTGGTGTACCCTGAAATCGCACTGAAGTGTTTTATGTGCCACTTTTTTCGCCCCATTGTTTTTGCACTATGTTCGATGTAAGCAGCGGGCGCCCCAGGTATTTTCTTGGAGTAAGATATCAGAGCTGTCAAAATTCAAAATTTAAATTCAAATCAGACAAAATATTGCTTTCGTGGGTCATTTTATTAACTTCTATTTATTTGCCACTGTTTAAAGAAAAGAAATTTTAATGAAAGAAATGTCAAAAAATAGAGATGTTGCACTAAGCTGTTCGATGTTAAATCAACAGCGGAGCAGCTATGATTTTGTTTGGCAGTTTGACTTAATGCATTGACATTCCCCAGTGCGCACTGGGGCGGGGAACATCGAACAAACCTATTTTGTTTTCGTTTGATTAAGCTAGTTCAAGTTTCTTGACATTTCGAAGTTATCAAGAAGCCCGGCCAAAACAATTGAGTACTGTCCCATTGTCGTGTCTGGTAAACTCTGCTTAAAGCGCAAGTTGCAGTTAAGTGAACTTGCGCTTCGGCTAAATTTCAAACTTCAGCTTCAGCTTCTGATTGTGTTCACCTTAGGTCTGTTTCCGTACTTTTTGGATGAAAGTTTGGGAAAAAGTTTGGGCTTGAGCTTTTTGATGTTGTTTTTGTAATTTTCTGCCCGAGCTTAAAAGTAAAGAAACGCATTTTGGGCTGTTTCTGGTTAAATGTCATACATGACAAGCTAGTTATAAATAAACTCAAAAGAGCTGGTATTTTCGTGCCAGAAAAAAATAAAGAACACTTTTTGGGTAGATTTGGGTAGTTTTGGGTAGATTCGTGTGAGTACACAGACTTCTTATAGAGTTCGCGTATATTTAACTTTGACAGCGCTTCACACTTCAGCTTTAGCTTCACCATTGTGTTCAGCAACTTAAGGGTTAACTATAATGGTCGGAAGCAAGCGGAAGCTAGTGTCAAAACCGACCGAAACATACCAATCCGTTTGTCAAATGAGCACGTCTACCCATAATGGACGGAATGTCGCGGAAGTATATGTCAATTTTTCTTCATTACAAACACCATCAGAAGCCAACTGTCAAGTTTTCGTCCGTAAAATGCGCTCGCTAGAGCAGTTAACGCCCGTAAGTAAAACTCATCGGAACATGACGAAACAGAAACATTTAGGGCATAAGATACGAATTACTTGTTCCCGCTCATTTACGGACGGGCCCGCCCGTGCCATTTCAACCATTATAGTTCAACATTTAAGTCAAAAAGTTAGTGAAGATTTCTTGACTTTCAACTGACAGTTTCCCCTTTACAATGTATTGGTGTCAGTTTGTCGTTCAATTGATTCACTTTAACTAAATGTTAGTTGACTAAAGCGTGGTTCACATAGAACAATGCAGAGGCCAAGACAATTAGACAAGACAATCATTGTTCCATGTGAACAATTGGTCTTTAAATTGTCCTCCGAGCTATCTCTGAGGACAATATCGACATTATCCAAACCCGTTCAAGAAGCTCGGACAAAACAATTGAGTATATTCCCATTGTCTTGTCTGCGTGTGGACGTTGCTTAAGTCAGTTAATGCATTGAACACGCCCATTGGCTATCAACCTGTCGAAATCAAATTTACCGGAAAAGTCTATACGCTACCTTTCATATAAAGGTTTTTAAATGTTCGACCTTCCCGTTAACGGTTCATTGGCTTTCTGTATAGTTTTGTTTGAAAAAAATCTATGAAGCCAAATTGATTCCGCTTACCAACATTTTGTTTTTCTATTTACCTATAATTAATTTTTCATTTTTTTGTTAATTCAAATATTTTTAATACTAATAAAAAAAAAATTAATTTTGTAATCAGCTGTATACATACATACCAATAAACTCTACAAAACTGCACCCCAAAATTTACGTACGATGGCGGACTCCATTTTTGCTAAAAACAGTTGTGTTGTGGTTTGACACTTGTTCAGTATCGCAACAATTAATGTTATATAATATTAAATTCTTTAAAAAGAATAAAACACAAAATTCGATTAAAAATCTCCAATTAAGGTGCATTTTTTTTTATTTCAAACATACTCTATTGTGCAATAAAAGTACAATTTACTTTTAACAACTTTTCTTCTTCAATTATTTAATATACAAATTTTTTCTCGTTACTTTGTGAGTTTTCTTGTTCGGTATTAACAGTGAGTTTAACAACAGCAGAAGCTATCTTTTTATATTCTTTTAGACATTATGAAACAAAAATATGTATGTCCGGGGTATCTATAACAGCAAAACCTATAGGACCCCAATTTCATTATTTTTATGGACAAATATTTATAATATTTTTTCCTTGTTCACCCACTAGATGGCATACTTATCAGTGAATGGAGAAAGGGATAACAAAAAGGGAGTACAAGACAAAATAAAAAAAAAAACTTCAGAATAAAATATTAAATGCAAAAATAAATTTAAATCTGAAAACCAAAACTTTTGTTTTCTTAAATTTATGGAGTGTAAGTATTTTTAGGTTATTCTTTTTTTATAGAATAACACTGTTTGGGTTTAACCCTTCAAGCAAAAAAAACTAACATACTAAATACACAGATTAAGGTTTTTTGTTTTGATTTTATAAATAAATATGAAACGATATGGAATTTAGTTGAACTGTTCTGGCATTACGTATGAGATGTCATCCCATGGGTGGCGGTAGAGTCCTTGCTTGAGTCGCTTCTGGTCCATGTAGTGACCAATGAATCCTATGCTGCGGCCGAGAACGAATAGTGAGTTGATAGCACCAATGTTTATGTACTCTTGGGCTTCCTCACTGAAAGTATTAATAGAATTTAGTTAATATTAGTTGGACTTTACTTCTTTTCCAAACAAACCTTGTGAAAGAACCGCAATTCCTCAGCATATCGACAAAACTTGTAGCAATCACACCATCGACGTTCAAAATTAAATTAGGCTTCTTGCTTGTTGTGATCTTCTCGACTTCGAGAGCATACTTCAACAACGGACAAGAGGGGAAGTTCTCCATGACGAATTCCTTGATGATTTTCACTCGAACATCAGGATTGTTAATCGATTTCACACGATGTCCGATTCCCATGATTAACTGACCCTTTTTGCGCATTTGGTTGACGAAGTCCATTGGATGCAAATTGGAGTCGTAAGCTTCTGAGAACTGTCTTGCAGCTCCATCCAAGGCTCCACCAAAACGATCACCCTAGAAAAAGATTGGTTGTAAGCAAATTGTTTTCAAACGTCATTGTTAAACTTACAATGGTCAATAAACCGCTTACGACTGACGATACCAAGTCCTTGCCAGCTCTCGCGCAGACAATTGTGTTATGAGCGCCAGAAACAGCAGGTCCGTGGTCAGCGGTTACCATAAGACACATTTCAAAGAACTTACAAACGTATGGAGGAAGACAGCGCTGGAACCACAACAACGAAATAACACCTCCAATTCCCACGTCCTTGCTGAGTACCTCACTAATAGGCATGCCAGCATATCGCAGCTCTTGTCCTCGCTCATCGCAAATAGATGTCATGAAACTGGCTGGTTTTCTAATAAGTCCTAACTCACGGGCCCAAGAATAATCCATTGGTACGGTTGGTGGTGGAACCTCTTCTTTTGGTACAATACGTCCAGATTTCACCAGCTCATTGTAAACACTGGCAACCAGGTCACCCAGCGAATCGAAAGAGTCCGGTACATAGGCACCAGCCTCACGCAATGACTTGTTCTTCGCGGTGGCAGTTTCTCGATCTGAGTTAGCACACGAACCAGCATGGCCAAACTGAACCTCGGCGGTAAACATACTAGCGCATGTTCCGATACACCATGCAACCATTGGCTTGGAAATTCGGCCATCCTTAAGAGCTTTGCAAACATCGTACTCTTCTGTTCCTCCTACTTCTCCTAGCAGCACTATTAACTTGATTTCTGGATCGGCTTGGTAGCGCATTATGTGATCCATGAACGTAGTTCCAGGGTAACGATCTCCACCGATAGCAACACCTTCCAATACACCATCTGTTGCCTTAGAAATAATGTTATTCAACTCATTGGACATTCCACCAGATCGGGAAACATAGGCTACACTGCCAGGACGGTAAAGTTTCGAATGAAGGATATTATCCAGCATTCCTCCAGTGTTTCCGATTTTGAAGCAACCCGGCTTAACACCACCCACTGTCGCCGGACCGATAATAGAGACACCCTTCTGGTTGGCAGCCAAAATCATCTTCCTAGTCATATTCTCCGGGATACCCTCAGCAATGATAGCCACTGTACGAATTTGTGGATATTCCAGAACTTCCATAGTCGAATCGTAAGCCGACCGCAGCGAAGCAAAATTAACCAACACATCGACATTCTTGTGCTTGTTCACAGCATCTGACATATTTTTATACACAGGCACTAAAACCTCCTTGTGGCCCCAATAGAATTTCTGCTTGTGATCACCGGTAAAGGGGTAGACCATGGCTACAACAGATGGTTCGTCACGTCTGCAAATTTTTTTTTATTGGCATAACAAAAGATTCATCTCTTTTTTCCATATTTGCTCTTTCAGTCTCACCTGCATATAAAATCAAAATCCATCATCGACTGAACAGCTCTCGCTTGCATTCCCCAGACTATAGCAAAGGTATTGCTGGAAAATAGCTTTTTAGAGACAGCACCAGCTTGACCTCCATCAGCCACATCGGCTCTCTGACAATCTGTCGAGATAGGGGGTAGTTTAATGGAGTGTTTCGTTGAACCTATATTTTACACACCAAATGCGCACAAAATGATCGCCAAACATTGTTATTTTCAAATCAAAATACAGCATTTCCCACACAAAACACATATTCCAATTTGTTTTTGTTTTTTTTTTTTTAATTTTTAATGCATCATCATCCAAACAAAAAATAAAAACATCGCAAAAGATTATGAGATTGCAAGCGATCGATAAATATTCATATCGATTTTTGTTTTGTGTGATTTGTGTTTTATTTGATTGAGTGATGTAAATTTGTGTTTTATTTTTTTTTTTTTGCCAATTTCGTGATTTACATGGACGAAACGAAACAATAACGAAGACACAAAACACAAATTCATGACGGTGATGCGAGACACATGCCAAACATGAAATGTAATGAAAAAAACGGATGCATAAAAGTTGCATTAAAATCAAAATTTGTATTAAATTTGATATTATTTTTAATTTATATTTACAAGTTAATCTTTAGAAAATTGTTTGTCAACACTGTGCAGTTGTGAATTGAGCTTATTTGCAGAAAAAAAATCATTAGCATGCAGACTGCTCTCTGCAAATTAAGCTCAGACAAAAAAATAAACATTTATGGTAAAATAATGGCAACCAACTTATAATGCATAACAGTGCTCCTAGCTGTTTTAATAAGCTAAGCTATGTTAAGCAACTCTTAGAGAATATGCTTGATTGTAAATAATAAAGGTGGTTTCGCTTTCAGTCTGAATGGCCACCTGAAGAACCTAAGTGAAGACAGCAATACCTAACCTTAAGACCAAAAACAAATTTCTGATGGACTGCCGGTCGAGCTTTTTTAAGCAGATGGAGGTGACTTGACTCAGATTTAGTTTGAAGAAAGTATTCCTAGTAATTTGAATCTCAGATTTACAAAAAAACAAGATGCTCTTAACTTCGCCAAAATCTCTTAAATTTCGCCTACGAGATCTTCTCCGCATATTATATTCACATCAAAAACCGTTCATAAGACTTGATTTATGCTATTAATTCGGTTTGAGGCCATGCATAGATCGAAGCAACAAACGTCCGATGAGACAAGGTGCATGGTCCCCTCCCTCACCAAGATGTTGTTTAACTTCATTGACTTAGTATAAGCAACAAAAACTTGGTGGATAAGAGGGCCTTTCAGGTTTTTAGGCTAGCCTTATTAAGGTGAAAATCAAAGGAGCGCAGGTTATTGATAGATTGGATACAGGACATAGGTTCATTGGATCCATAGCTGGTACGGTGAACATTTATTTTAAAAAAAGGAATCGAACGAAGGAGACTTTAAGGAGAAGAGATGGAATTGTCTAATTCTCAAAACAACTCTAAGTTATTAGAGTTAATTGATATATGCCTTACATCAGGATATTTCTTATACAATGGGAAATATTATTTACAAATTGATGGTGTTGCAATGGGTTCACCTGTTGCACCAATAATTGCAGACATATGGATGCAACATTTTGAGGAATTGGCATTAGGAACATCCTTAACGAAACCAACAATTTGGGTAAAGTACGTGGATGACACCTTCTGCGTACTCAAAGAGAATCAGGTAGAAAGTTTTCTGATTCATCTTAATTCCATCCACGAAAAAGTTAAATTTACAATGGAAAGAGAACAAGAAAACTCTTTGGCTTTCCTAGACGTTAAAGTCATAAGAAAGCAAGATGGTTCGATCGGTCACACGGTGTTCCGGAAAGACACTCATACGGACAGATATTTACATGCTACATCACATCATCACCCAGCCAACTTGACATCGGTTGTATCGGCTCTTGTGAACCGTGCTCACAAAATTTGTGAACCCGAACACCTCAAGCAAGAGTTGAAGGATATAGACATTGCACTTAAAAAGAATGGCTACAACTCCAAACAGAGAACCTGGAAACCCAAACCCAGCTCACAGAAACATTCGCTACCTCCAGCATTTGATAAAAGGGCCTTTTTACCCTATATCAAAGGCATAACGGATGGAATTGGGCGAATCTTACAAAAATATGATGTTAAAACCATCTTTAAACCGCCAACTAAGGTTCTTCAATTTTTAAGATCGCCTAAGGACAAAATTCCACTCCAAAATCCTGGTGTATACTCTGTTCCCTGTAGCTGTGGATCTTTTTATATTGGTGAAACGAAAAGAGGTATTAAAACGCGTTTAAACGAACATATCAAAGCTATCCAAAACAACGCTGTCACAAAATCGGCAATATGTGAACATCTGGCCTACAACGAAGATCACTTTATACGTTTTGATCAAGCTAGATCAATCGCAAATGAAAGATTTTATGTACCAAGAATCGTCAGAGAAGCAATTGAAATTAAGAAACATACAAATTTCAATAGAGATTCTAGCTTTAAATTATCGTCAACGTGGGATCCTCTCATAAGCAAAACCATAGTAAAGCAAATCAAAAAACCTATAGCCGATATCGTGAGCTTTGCATGTGTCCAAAAATACATCAACTCAACGCAACAACAACCTAGAACGAGTACACCACCACCACCCACAAGCAATCCAAGTGCATCAACATCTACGCACCGGTACTACTTGAGAGCGAGAGCTAAAAACCAATAACTTAAACAGCAGCAATCAAACGTCAGTCTCATCCCGTGACCACGAAGTATGAAACTTCTTCGAAACGTCGGGTAGAAATAAATAAGAAAATATTTCTTATAACGCGGTAAGTTACGAAAATAAAAAAACTTTATCTAATATGAATATCGTCCGCGAAAATAAAAACCTAAAATCTCATACATTCAAATTCTGTTTAGTTTCAAGATTCAGTGACGACGAAGAGAAAAAGAGAAAGAAAGAAAAAAGATTTGACAATCCTATGCAAAGTTAATCCTTTTTATTTACCTGAATCTTAACTAACTCCATACATTTGTTATGGATAATAATGTACTAGTAACAAATCATTCGATTATGGTTTCTGAAATGTATGTATATTTGGGCAAATTTGTTTTAAAACATGAGACAAAAAATTGAAAATCTACAGAGTAGAAAGTTATTTTGTATGTAGCATCAGTTACAACGAAGAGAAAAAATGAACATGTATTTTTTTTCTAGGTACTTTCCGCCATAATAAGCTCGACCAGTCTTCTTATTAGGACGTTACTTGTTATTTTAAACAAAAATAACGATTTTTGAATTATAAAAAAGAAAATCGAATCACAAAATC
This sequence comes from Platycheirus rosarum, assembly GCA_963971375.1. Taxonomy (NCBI): domain Eukaryota; kingdom Metazoa; phylum Arthropoda; class Insecta; order Diptera; family Syrphidae; genus Platycheirus; species Platycheirus rosarum. The sequence continues at coordinate 34,335,667 of OZ020510.1, read as the reverse complement.
TAACATCTTGCGGGTGTTTATTCTCCTCTCGTCAACAAATTTCTCGACGAAAGATTCGTCGTTTTAACAGTCGTTTTTTTTCTATGAAAACGACTTACGGAATACAAAAATAAATTGCACGACTGGATCGCACTTGCTCATATGTGCGGTCACATTGTAGAATAAAATTTAAGAAAATTAAAGTTAACATCAAAGCATTTATAAGATTTTTGTTACTTTTAATTGTTCGAATAAAGTACGTTAAATTGTATTGAGTGAAATAATTTAAACGCCATTTTATTTCTTTAAGAAATGTTAGTGTGAATTTTTTTTTCAAAATCGTAGGAAAGGTTTTTAAATAATGCTTACGCTACTGTAGGTAAGCATTTTTAACACTGATTTTTTCATAAAAATTATTGGAGCCGTTTTCGAGAGCTTTTACATAACGGTTATATGACATGTACCGTTAATTTTTGAGCTAAAAAAAAACTCCTCCGTAGAATGTCAAAATAACCTTAAATTATAAGTTTGAAGACGATTGGCCTCCGTTTAGGCTACAGTCCAAAATACAATCGACAAATTAACGTTTAACGACTAACGTAATGCCGTGCTTCCTCTGTCGTTTTTTGTGTGGCGTTTTGTGTCGTTCAACGACTTACGGAATAAGGGTAAATATTATTAAGCATTAGACGACATTCGTAGGGTGGGAGCCGCTGCGGTTCGTTCCAAAGAAGCCTTCTAAGGGCAAAGTGAACGAAGCTACATTGAACAGATTAAATGCGGGAGAGTGTATTCAGGGGTCGAACGAACGTTGAATACAGAGATTTCATCACAGAATTCTTTAGACCAGCGTTTTTACTAAACCCAGTGGTAAGTTGGCTTTTTTATAGGAATCTATTTGGCTCCGAAAGTTGAGCTCTTTCTTACAGAAAACTCCGAGATCGGAAAGAGAATCAACAAAAGATACTTTAACGCTATTTATAAGATACGATCTAGGTGGAAGATGTGTATGCTTACAAGTATGAGTGATAGCTAGGCATTTTGAGATATGTATTTAGTTCTAGGAAGTTTTTTAGGCACCAAATGGAAAATTTAGGAAGGTCGTTTTGGAGAAGCTTAGAGTCGTCTAGAGAAGATATGTGCCTGAAGATTTTTCCCAAACAGTGAGAATATTTAATGGACCTGTCGGACTCCAGATTTGGTATGAATGATATTCCCATGCGAAAACCATGATGGTTTGAAGAAATAATCCCTCTACAATGAAAAGCTAAAATTTCATAAACAATGTTTTCAAAGAGTTTTGGAATACAGGAGAGCTTTGCGATAGGCCAATAGCTAGAAACGTACTTTTTGGGGCCGTCAGTGGTTTTAGAAAGTGACAACTACATTTTTTCAATATAAGAGTTGGAACTCCGTCGGGGTCAGCATTTAATTGTAATTTATCACCAAGACAAAGAGGAGACCATTTTGGCTTAGACCAATTAACAAAACCACATTTAGGATGGCTTACAGGTCATGTAGAGTGAATGGACAGCAATACTCTTGCCGAATTTTTTATTCTACCCAAGAAATACGACGCAGTCAAGAAAATTCTCGCATTAGATGAGGGCCACAGGTAGAATATGATCTTAGAATGCGCAACCAAAAGCAGCAAACTAAGGAACGAGCTAATTGGAGAGTTCTGTAGTTTGAAGACAAGTTTTGTCCAGAACCGTAAGGCTACCTTGGTAAGAACCAAAGTATTTTAGGAAGAACCTTTTTTTTTTTTTTTTTTTGAATTTATTAGGACGTGAAGGTTTATACAAAAGAATCCAAAAAACTCATTTTTTAGTAAATTTGTTTTGATACAATTAAGAACGAAGTTCACACTTTAATATTTTTTTAAACACAAATATTTGTTTAACAATAAAAAGCGATCAGGAAAAACCATCAGGAAAAGTTGAAACAAAAGGAAAAGGGATTTTTTTTTCTGAGGAGCGTTAATTATAACAATCAGTGAAAAAACATCAGTAGACTTCACAAAAAAGCAGCACAAACCACCACCTTTCTTTTTTCCTCTTGTAAAGTTCAACAGTATTTGTTTTCCTGATGCTTGGAACAGGAAAACATTGGAACGCAAATAATTTAAACGATTTGAGTCAAATGACAATCAGCTGGCACGAAAAATGAAATTCCGTCAGGAAAATAAATTAATATTCAATTCTTACAAAAAATATTTTTTTAAATTGAAAACTTTTTTGGCAGAAAAAATTGTGATTTACCTTCGATTAGTATAGTAATTGTGTTTCAAATCTTATCACGACATAGTTAAATACCCATTAGGTTTTTTTTCCTGATACATATCCCTGGTGCCAAACGAAGAATTGCTACTTTTCTAGTTTTTTTTTCTTATACTTAACGCGCGCACAAGGAACTATTTGTTTCCCTTTTAATGTATGTGAGTAATACACTGCATAATAGGGAGGGGAAGGACGATATTTCCAAAAACAATAATGAAAATGTATAAAACATACAAAAACCCTCACAAAACAATATTAAAAACCACTTAAATAAGAAAAACATCAACACACATGTAAAATTTCTAAACTTAGCAATCATCAGTTGGTTGTCATTTTTTTTGCAAGAAAAAAAAACAAAAAGAAAAAAAATTGAACAAAAAACACATAACAACTTCCTTACCGTTTGTTGATTCCATATCACCCACTTCTGGCAATTTTGCACTCGAAGCCTCAGACACTTCTTGTTGTCCACCAGGTAACAAGAAATTAGCAGTAGAGAATTCAACATTGCATGATTTGGGAATTGGTCTCTTGCCCAGAGCCATGCCACAAATGGCAGTCATGTGTGTTTCTGGGCCAAATACAAACAATGGAATACCCAAAGAACTACCAATTTCTCGCATCTTTCGCAGACCTTCTTGGTAATTCGGACCAGCACGACGAACAAATATAGACACATTATGTTCGACCAATTTTGGCTGGAACTCACGAAGGGCGGTTATGATTCCTTGAGATCAAAAACATTAAATTAAAATAGAAATAAAACAACATTTTACATCCCACATGACCAACCTCTGAATGTAGCTGCAACATTGGTAAAGTTAGCAATTCCTCCTCCGGTGATCAAAATTTTGCCATCTGGATGTTTTGGCGATGAGGTCATCAAATTCAAAATTGTCTTTGCATACTCATAAGTCTGTTGTTCGGATGGTGCTCCACTGTATTCACCATAGTTGGCCAATTCCTCGGCTCCGCCTAAATCGCAAATTGTATCCGAATAGATCACACTAGCGCCGCCACCAGCTACCATAGTCCAAATTCTGCCATTCCTGTTCAGGATGGTCAACTAAATAGAAAGGAAACATATGTATATAAATTCTACAATGTTCATCATAACATCAACTCACTTTCAGTGAAGCTCCACTCTTAGCATCCAAATCAGCAATGTAAGCTTCTTCGGGGAAAGCATCACGTCCAAATGGTGGTGGGTATTCGATCTCACCCCACTTTGGACGGCAAATAAAATCGGCTGTCGAGTCCAGCTTGGCTGCCAAATCAAGAACATATATGCTATTATCGGTCACGACGAGAGGATTGATCTCGAGGTAAGTGAAGTACAAGTCCACGTACGTCTGATAAAGAGCATGTATGAAATTGCCAATTCGATCTTTTTTGGCAGCAGTCACATTGACTAGCAATATTTTTTTAATTTCATCGGCTGTCACGGATTGCCCGATTGGAATGTCGAGCTTAAGAGCTTTGGCATCGACATCGCCAACATCCACACCTCCTTGATGATGAAACAATATCGTGTCAGCTGAACGATGTGAGTAAATGCACACATAGGCTTCTTCATCCTAAATTAGACAAAATTAATTGAAGTGTTGATAGTTTAAAGCATTTATAATTTGAACTTACATCTTTGTGTGGGATAAATGGTTCGATAATGAAATTCTTTATTTTTCCACATGCAGCGCCAATTTTTTGGTCTTTGTTCATCTTCCCTTGAATCCATTCTGTGCACTCATCGATTGATTTGTTTACAGCGATAAGACCCAATTTACCACGACGTTTTATCAGCTGATCGGGTTTAACAACCAATTTCTAAAAGTTAACATACTTGAGTTAATTCATAATAATAATATTATTTTGTTTATAATAGAAACATCTTTGAGGTTGGTAGGGTACAAAATTGAAAAAAAGAAGAGCTAACTAAACGTAATTCTCTGTTTGAGATGGGCAATTATTTGTTTGTTATTGTAAGGCTTTTTTTCAACCGATTTACTAGGAATTCACTTTTTCCATTAAGGAGTATTTTCGTTGTGGATGTCAAACAAATAATAAATAAATGTTTTATAATTGAATTTGGTTAAGTTTGTTCCCTTTATACCACTTGAATTTCACTTCAAAAAGAAGAAACGTCTATCTCAGCTGCTGAAACACACTTATCTTTCATATAGCTACGAGCAACCGAACTACCCGCTTCAAGAAGAAAAATTCATTCATTCGCGATAACAATATGTTCCAGGCAGCCTCTTTGGGATAACGATAAAACTCTATATACGTGACAAGGGAATTGCGATTGAGTTTTAAATTAAGTCACCTTGTGTGTAATTGCAAATGACTGCAGTTTTCTTTGGACTAGAACTTGATTTGGACAGACGGTACCTTATAAAAATATGGCAGGCATTGAGTTTACACGGCTCATAAAAAGTTTTGAGACTTTTTTTGTTGGTATTGGCTATCATTTGATTAGAACCAAATTAACGGGAAAAAGTCTATTACCGGAACCTTTCATATAACGGTTTTTTTAATTTTGCGCTTTCTCGGTAACGGCTCTTTGGATTTCTGTCAAATTTTATATTTTAGAAGATCTAGGTAGCTTAACTAATTCTGCATATCAACATTTTTAACAACTTTTTTTCTAATAAAAATTAATTTTTGAAAAATCAATTCACATTTATATTATAAACTCTAAAAAACCAAAATTTCAAAAAAATATTTTTTCAAAAAACTAAAAATAAAAAAGTTTTACAATTTTCGAAATACATCTACATATACACATAAATAAAAATGAAGTGTCTGTTTTTAAAATCAAGCTTTTTACTTGATGTATACGAAAGGATATACAGTACTTATAACAAAAACACCATTTAAACAATTTTTGTCTGTCTGTCTTTTTGTCTTTTTGTTTCGGGTAATCTCGGGAACGGCTGCACCGATTTTGACGGGACTTTCACAGGCAGGGAGCTCATTTTGAAAGGAATAACTAAAGCTATTTGAATTACACTTAGGTAGCGCTGGGTTTGCTTATTTTTCGAAAATTAATAAAAGTCGCGGGTAACAGCTAGTTTTTCATAAATTCTGTTATTTAAGACGTGTTATGGCGTACTTCATTTTAAATAAAAACCGTTAAGTATTGTGGTTTTGATACTTTTTATAAGTTCAAACTGTGTTATTTTCAACGTAAATGTTACTTGTTTCTGTCAAAGATCTTGCTTTCCAATGTAATTAGGCACATAAGAGCAAGTACGTGCGACCCAGTCGTGCCCATTTTTTTAAAAGGAAGGGTAATACGCAAGGCTACGTTAGATAACGATTAATCAAGCAGATGTCATCCATTATTCTAAATGGATATAGCCTTTCGTTAAAAGCAACTAAAGGGGAAATCACTCAAGGCCATGAACATCAAGGCGAGCCTAGGAACACTTTAACACGTTTTTTTATAATGTTTTTAACTAAGTGTCTGTAAGGCACATTGCCTTTAAGAATGCAACATGACGTTGCACGACAATAGTTAGAAGATATAGAAAGATAGGAACGATTTTTTTTCGGCGCAGTAGATCGAGAATTAGGTGACTACTTTCTCACTTAAAACTCTCATAAGTGTGCATGCAATTCCTGGCTTGATTCCACTGGAGATCACATCACCGGTGTCGTTAAAAAAGATCAAACACAAACAAAAAATGTGTCGAAAAATTAACTTGCGAAAGAGGTTGGCGAACACTATAGCAAGGAGCCAAAAAACTCCTGGATCAAAAGAAATGCAACGACACCCGCTTTTGATTGGAGATAGATATTTAACAACCCAAAACCGCGAGGCCTGCAGAAATGTTTTTGAGGTCAACCCGGCTAACCCCAAAGGTGTAGACATAAGGTAAAGTGGAGAAGCTAAAGAGTTATGCTCCCAGTCGAGTTCAAAGCAATCGTATGCGTTGGTTAAAAAATTTGGTTGACTGTAAAGCCGGTTCACGGACGATAATTTTACGTGATAAAGTCATAAGAAAACATTGATGACACCAACACCAACATACAGCCCGTTAACTCACACCATATACAATTCCACTTGTCACGTCAAAAAATCTAGTACTAAATCTAAAACTAAGTAATAAATATAGTATTAAATCTAGTACTAAAAAACAATAGTACTAAATAAAAAAAAATCTAGTACCAACAACCTAGTAACAATCGGCACCAGTTTTATATTTAACTAGCGGTACCCGCGCGCGTTACTCGCCCTAGAAAAAACATGGTTTAATGTGAAATGCGACAATAATGCTAGCGGGACTTGGACTAAAACATTCACAGGAACGATCTCTGGACAAAACTATATTTACCATGTAAATTTCATTAAAATCCGTTGGGCGGTTTAGAAGTACATACTCGACATACATAAACACATATGTATGAACATACATCTGTTGTTCGCCTGGTGCTCAGAATACGTTTGCGATCGATTTTAGCTAAAGGAACCACAGTATCGCGATTAGCATGAGTCATGTTATTTGGAACGGGTAGCCTGTCATCGATTTATAAGACGTTATCACGTCAAAAGAAGAAGAAAGTATTAACAACATATGTAATTTAAAGGGTCACGGTCATAATGAAAAAAAAGTCTCGATTGGTTGATTCCGCAAAGGCTTTCAATAGCCAATAACAGGATTCCTTCAAGTATATCTGTGACGGAAACAGTGAGCATAAACGAGCAGTGTAAATAAAATATAGTATGATATCTTAATGGGATGATCAAAAAATACCAAATAATAGAAAGTGTGCATCAAGGAATTAACTTGAGTCATCAGCAGTCATTGAATTGAACTTCTGACGAACCTCAAACTGACATTTGGTGTACGATTGTTCTGCCCGTTTTATTTTCCACTAATGGTACCCCAGATCAGATTGCCAGTGATCAAAAATGTCCCTAAGCTGAAAGGAATATTTTTCACCATGGTATGCCGTCTAGTTACTTACGGCAACTGAGATAAATATGCTTTGAATGGCAGCAGATGTTACAAAGCATGGTATAATAAGAAGTTCGAAGGAGCGGAAGAGATTCTGATAGTTCAGCTAAGAAGACAATATCAATTAAAATTCGGACAAAAAGCCGAAACATTAGCTTTTAGTTTACATCAAATATCGAACAATTTGACATATTTTAAGGTCTATCAGGCGAATTCCATACGAGTAGCAGTACAGTGAAAAAGAAAAGTGAGAAAAATTGTATTGATGTTTTTTTTATGATCATCATTATAATCATCGGCGCAAAAACCGGTATCTGGTCCCGGTCTAGTTTTACAAGTTCTTCCATACATCCCAATTGCTGGCCGACGCGATCCAACTGTGGGCACCCTAAGGTTTCGGGCGACCTGGTCTACGACATCCTTATGCTACGTTCATTTGTTTAGTTTTTTTAGTTTCTACCACATGTCAAATTGTAAGCAGAGAACCATATAGCATTAGATTTTAAGGAACCAAATGCAAACTTGACTCAGTCATTTCTTTTCAAAAGGCTTCTTATTGTAGCGTTCTTTCTTTTGTATTGAAAGAGTTCACAAATGAGAATACCACATTTCTAATTGAAATGAATCCTTTTTATTAATAGGCATCTAGACCTGCAGATACAAAATAAGGTACATTTAATCAGTTCCAACATTAAACATCTCCACTTGCGCTTGATTTTTTGTTGGTATATCTTTAAGTAATATTTTAAATAATTTCCTTAACTTTCTAAGCAATTTAAATGCCTTAAATGAAACAAAAAAACTATTACTCTATAGTCGTTTTAAAAGTGGCTTTCATTTCTACCCGAAACCACACAAAATGCATTTGCAATTCAAATCGATTGAACCACACATAAAAAAACCCTCAGCTTATATTTAGGCAAAATGTTTGATAGTATAGATACTTTTCACGGCGCGAATATGCTAATTAAGAATTAATATAATTTTTAACGTTATTTTATCGAAAAAGTTCAATAAATTTAGCCCCATCTCCAGATGCAGCTTACATAGTAAGCTAAGCTTACGACGTTTTATCTTAACTCTTTTTTTCAAACAAATGGTTAAAAATGAAAACCAGAATTTCGACACCAAAATGCAGAGCTGGGTGATGTCTAGTGTGAAGATGAAAGTTTTATTCTTCTAATTTATTCTCAGATATTGGGGAATAATTTGAAAAGTGAAAGGTCAGAATTTTTTGGAAATCAATATTCAGAAAAAAAAAAAACAGTGGGTTAACATATGATTGGCTATATTGCTTTAGCAAACTAGTATAGAGTATTTCGTATTCTAACGTCAGTTCGCATTTCAAAATAGTTTAGCTATTTGCTTAGGTATTTTGTAAATAGATTGGAATCAATAGGTGAAATTGAAGCGTTTACTTCGCAATATTGTTTCTCTCTAAGTTAAACGTAAAATGTACATTATACAAGTTCTAATTGTTCACTTTGAAGCTTCTTAATGCGTCACAGCGGTGTTGAAGTATTTTAAGGTTGAATATATTTCGGTTTTAAACGGATTTCGTTTAGAAAAAACACTATATGAAATAAACAAAAGAAGGTTGTACTTTGAATTTTCGATTTCATGGAGAGATAAGAGGCTGTTTCAGTGTAGCTAAAGCTTTCACTAATATACAAATTTATCAGATCAAATTGTTTACTAGATTTTCATTTGCTTTATGAGGAGAAATATTAATTTCCTGTAGAAAAAATCAATATTGTAATAAAAAGTAGTTACCTAAATAAGTAGTTGTGTTGAGATTATTGCATTACTTTTTTTTCAGCTAGCCTTAAGTTGGTGACCTGCAATCAACTTACTACGAATTTCTTTCACAACAATTTCAAAATTATTTTAAACCGTATAGTGTTAATATGATCAGTTTTTACATTAAAACTATTTCCACCTACAGAGGAAGTGCGAGCTATACGTGCACATTGTTGTAATTGTATTAGGAATAACAGGATAAACTATTTTGAAAGGTTCACCTCTTAGCATTTGCTTAGTTCTGCAGCTATTTTTAAAGATTTTTTTTTCAATTTAAAATATTTTAGCTCCTTCTATCTTTTTTTTTCATTGAATCAAAATCTAGATTTCGAAGATTCTATATTTTATATGGACTTCTATATAATGTCTTCCAGTTGGCACTTTCAAACCCTGAAAGTTGATAGCAGCCATAGTTTTCTTTATACAGTGCGCACAAGGGATTTGTGTTTCCCTTTTAATGTTGAGTACACTGCGCGAGTATAGGAAGGTTAGGGAAGAAGGGGCAGAAGGTGTCGATTAACATTGGCCTTGAATGTTTCCAAATTGAAATGGCCAGGAAAAACCTCGGCGGGTAAACTATTCCAAATTCGTGTTGTTCGACTAAAAAAAGAATCTCTATAATTCACGATACGTCCGAAATTGGTGAACTGATGAGCATTCCTTGCGAGACGGGTATTACGGGAGAAACTTTGAAGCTACATCTGCCAAATTGGCCGTCATTTATTCAGTCTGTTTAACCAAATCATCATGAACAGATTTAGGTTCAACAACACGTGCAAACCAAATCATCACGTGCAAATGAATAAATTGTTCATAATCATCCTACCAATCAATCAACACGCTTACGTCGACGAAACGCAAGACGTAGAGAATAAATCACCGCTGTCTGTGCGAGTAAGAGAGAATCCGAGGCAGTCGATTTCGCGTCGCTCACAAGAACACGGCCTTTGGCGAATTTTGAGTCGTGACTTGGGCCTGCGCCCTTGCAAAATTCAACTGACCCACGAGCTGAAGGTAAACGACCATAGACAATGACGTGTATTCACTCATTGCACTCTGGAGCATCATCGTCATTGAAAAAATCATCTTCAACAAACAAAATTATCGAATTTGAAAAAATCACGGTTTGTTGTGAATTTTGGGCGACGATGTTGGCCAAGCCATCACCGTCAACAGCAAGCACAATAGGTAGATGGCTAGCAACTTCTTTTGGTCTCAATTGGATGATATGTACACCAACAGGATTTGGTTTTAACAGGACGGAGCTCCGTGCCACACAGCTTAAACTACATACAAAATTCTGCACGAACGATTCGAGAGCATGGTCATCCCACGTAAAGGTGATGTGAACTGAGATGATGCCCCATTAGACATTTTCTTGTGTGGTTTTCGTCCATGAGAATAAGCCACAAACCACATCTGCCATCAAAGCCAACATAACCAATGCCATCGGTCAAAGTCAGCCTGATTTAGGCGCCCGAGTCACGGAAAAATGGACATTTCGAATGCACGCTTCCCAAAGAAATCGCGGCGAGCATTTGAACGATGTTATGTATATTCCAAACATAAAGGCTCAATAGCACCAATGGGCCTTTCAAACGAATATAAAAATTCGATATCTCACACACACTTTGTTTAAGAAGAAAGATCGACCTATTTATAACTACGAAATGGGTTTTTGTATAAGAATTAATAAAATATTTTCAAGATTCTTAAAGGTACTTTTATTTTTTTAAATATCAAAAAAAAAAACAAGTTTTCGTGCGGTGTGAAGACGCACAGTTTATGACAGTTTTTGACGCTAACTGTCTAAACACAATGGTGAAGCTTAAGCTGAAGTATGAAGCGCAAAAATGAAGCACGTCAAAATTGAAGCTAAGTGATGAAGCTGACTCGAACACAATGGGTGAAGTACGGAATGTCAATTTTGCTGCAAAGAATATAAAACATATATATATCTTAAATACTATCGAAATATTACTCCACACTTTTGCCTTCTTTTCAATATTTTTATAGTTGGGGTTGGTTAAATTCCATAAAATATCGCTTTTTCAACCAGTTCTATAAATAATTCCGTGTTTCCCTCATACATTTTGTTTTCGTTTGATTAAGCTAGTTCAAGTTTCTTGAGATTTCGGAGTGATCAAGGAATTTTCTCAGTCAAATTCAATGGATCTGACAAAAAAGAGATCTCGGATAGTTCGGAAACATTGAACTAGCCTATTTCGTTCTTGTGAAATGTCAAAGATGAAGCTGAAGCGTAAAGCGCAAGTTGAAGTTGAGTAAACTTGTGCTTCAGCTAAATTTCAAACTTCGATTCAGCTTCTCATTGTGTTCGCCTTATAGGATTTGCGTATATTTAACATTGACAGCGCTTCATACATCAGCTTCGGCTTCACCATTGAATTACAAGTTTCTTATGAAACTTAACTTACCTTTATTCTGTAATTTGGGAAGATTCGATTAACGAAAACAGGTCATAATAAACCATTGAAATTCTCTGGTTGAATATGTCCTTGAAGCAAAAAAAAAATCTCATGAATTCTGCTTTTTTTTGTGGAGTTAAACATAAAACCAGAAAAATGTTGAAACTTTAGGTTCAAGTCAAAAACCAAAAATTTATTTGCAAAGACCACATTTTAAAACAAATTAGTCTTGTTATCCTTTTTGTTGGATGTCATTAATTCATATGTTATTATCGTATTCACTTCTAGTATATTCAAAGTGTAAACAAGTTTTGATTTTGAAGAAAGTCAGAGGTCAATTTCGACGTTACTTATATTTCAAAGTTCACTAACCTACACATACTTTATTAGCAATAAACTCGACACTAAAATTTATTTGAGGATGACGAGTAATGATTGGTTTAGTGTGTCAATCAATTTCTGTGACACTTTGGGTTAAGATCAACTACCTGTATAGTTATAAGATTTTCAAAGTGCAGATAAGGCACAGAATTCATTCTTATTAATTCATCGTGCCTAAAACTTTTGCATCTTTAAGTGTTAATATCTTGTGTCCAAGATTATTGTTCGACCTTTTAAGAGTCATAACAAATTTGACTAAGCCAACCAATAATTGTTGGTATAGCTATAGATAAGATAAAAATATTCTGTACACAACAAAGTCCATTCTAATGTGCGGTTCATAACAACATTCTATTGCCCTTAACCCAGTTAATTTGCAGAAATTGGCGTGAGTCATTAATCTTAAAGGTCGTATAGTACTTTCCCTCAAGTTACTGGACCAGAATACAACATTCCAAACAAATATTTAAGTTCCAAGGAGTACGAACAATCCCTCACAATCTCATCACCTCATCTTATATGCAAACAAGTTTTAATCGAAAGATTTTATTCTTTTCTTTTGAGCAAGTCGTGCTGTCGTCTGTCCCCGGTTCATGCGATTCATGACGTACACAAATACAAAAAATTGTTCTCTACTAGTATGCCATTGCTGCCGACCTGTTGTCGCTAGTTGTATTATTATTATCTCAACTCAATGGCCTGATACTAGCTTAGTCGTGTTGGTTAATTAACGACAACACCACATCATACATTTTGTAGGCAACCACAACCCAACTATGCATCTTTCAAGTTAATATAATCCCTTTGGTTGAACTTGAAAATGCTTAATAAACAAATAATAATTAAAAAAAAATACTTACTGTTTCCTTTAGCCATGGATGAGTGTCAACCAGTTTGGATAAATCCGTGTCCAAGTTAACCGTGGCAAAGCGACATGTGCTGGCCACATTATTGCCCAAATGCCGGTTGAGTATGTCCTTCCCAGTTGCTTCGTAAATAGCTTTTGCTGACATTTTCTCAAAACTATACTACACACCCTCTGAAACGAGACGAACAATTTTTAACAAACGTTGAGTAATTTTTGCCCAAACACATGGGCTGAGGAATTTACAGCTAAAAAAATAACAGCACACACACTCAAATGGAAAACCGATGATCGCAATAACCGAAACACCTTACTCACTTGCCGATTTGCACTTAACTGACCACCAGAGGAATAGGAATGAATGTAGCCCGTCAACTTAGAGAATTTGCACAAAAGTTCTGTCTGTTGCGTGTACCGTCTGGCCTAGAGCTCGTTCATATGATTCTATGGCGAAATGAAATCGGTAAATGGGGAAATAGGTATTCGTAGTATACATTTTATTTATACCGATACCGGGCTATCTGTCCCGAGAAACAGAAAATGCAAAACTAAAATTGATATGGAGAATGTTTATCAATTCGTTTTGAAAGATTGAAGTTGTAATGGACAAAAGCTTTCGCGGATTATCGCATGATGTTTGTTGTTTTTTCGCACTTGTTTTCATAGATTTGCTTTGTGTTTTTTATATGTCTATCCGCTCTCTTGGGGGCTTCTGCTCTTGATGTTGTGCAAAATCATTGTTGGCGGTATTTTGTCTATTTGTTTATTTATAAGTAGGGTTGCCAATATCTACGCTATACATTTTTTTGATTTGATATTATATGAGCGAAAGCATCTTTGATTAACGACTTTGGGACTGACAATTGGTAAGAATTGACCTTGAAATGTTGGTAAGGAGATTTGTATGTATAAACTGCTTTTGTATCCGATAGGCTTATGGAAAGCGTTACAGCCAAACTGAGATGCAAACGTCCTATCTTCCATGCACTGACAATTTATAATGGGCTTACTAAACTTTTTGTCAACCTGGTCATGATTATGAGTAATTTTGTAATAAATAATTATTGTATAAGCAACTGTTAAATAAAGTCACTTAAAACTGATAAAAATCATTGAACATTGCATTTCGACACTTCGAAATATTCATAAGATAAAATCGAACTTTTTTTAATTGAATGATTTCCTCTTTAAACTAATCACACAAAGTTTTAAATTAGAAAAAATATTCATATAGATTACATTCAGCAATTTGTTAACAATTTGTTGTTAGTCACGACTATTCTTTTATCTATTTTGATATATTTATAGCAATCTTTTGATAATATAGCCAGAGGCTAATTGAAATTAACTGATTTAAACATTTACAATATTTCAATGGATGTAGCAAACAATAAGGACAGATTTTACCATATAAACAAATAAATAAGGCACAGGTCTAAGATTTGTAATTGTTTTTAACAATTTAATGGCATTCAATGTAAATTTTGACGGAACATTATGTATCGTTCGAAAATTAACAACCGTTAACATCAAGACAAACATCGCTTCACCTGCTTCATAGAATACAAAATCGAGCGCTAAGATTGATAGAAAATAAAACTGCCGCTGAAACCCCCTCTCGAACAACGACGCAATGTTTCATGTCTTTCCTTATTTTATCGTTTCTTTTATAAAAAAATGTTCACTCGAAGTAGCCAGTTGCATTCCTCCCCTTAAAAGTTTCTCTCGTAATACTCGTCCCGCAAGGAATGCTCATCAGTTCACCCTTGAGCCCAATTTCGGACGTACCGTGAAATATAGGGATTCTTTTTTTAGCCGAACAACACGAATTTGGAATAGTTTACCCGGCAAGAGTTAATTATATAAAAAAATAAATTGCACGACTGGATCGCACGTACTTGCTCATATGTATGGTCACATTGAAAAATAAAATTAAAAAAATTGAAGTGAACATCAAAGCATTTGTTCGATTTTTGTGACTTTTGATTGTTCGAATAAAGTACGTTGTATTGGGTGAAATAATTTAAACGCCATTTTATTTCTTTAGGAAATGTAAAAAAGTGTGCATTTTTGTAGGAGCCGTTTTAAATAAAAATAATTCAAGAATACAAACTTAACCACAAAAATAACGTACATTTAAAAACAAAATTTAAAAAAAATCACTTACCCGTTTTTAAAATATTGATTTTTCAAAAAAAAAAAAAATTTAAAAATTATTAAAAATGCAAAAATAAAAGTTTTCGAAACAAAAATTAATGCAAAATTACTCAGGCTACCTACATCTTCTTTTTGAAAATTTTGATTGATTGTAATCGGATCTCCAGTTTTCGGGAAAGTCGAAGAAAAAAAAACCGGTCTTATGGGAGGTACCGTTTTTAGCCCACCATTTTAATTTTTTTTCACTAAAATATAATGCATACCTACAGTAGTACATTAATTTTTTTTATAAAAATTCTTGGAGCCGTTTTCGAGAAAAATAAGCTTTTACATAACGGTTATATGAGAGGTACCGTTAATGTTGGAGCTAAAATTGCTAAAAATTGAAAAAAACTCCTCTGTAGAATGTCAAAATAACCTTAAGTTCAAAATTTGAAGACGATTGGCCCAACCGTTTAGGCTGCAGTCCAATATACATCCGTACAGACAGACAGAAGGACAGAATTTTGCCAGTAACTCAAATATGTTTCTCTATCATCGTAATGTTATGTTTGATTGTTATCTCAAAATTTTTAATCTGCACGAATGCATAACTTGTATTATAGTACCTATAATCGCAAGTAAAAAGACATGCAACGTTCATAGAAAATTTGAAAAATGTGGGAAATATAATAGCTTGCGAGGTCGCGACAGTAAATAAATTTGACGACTGGATCGCACGTACAGGGTGTCTGCCGGGAAGGTATACTACTTTGTTTTGCCGCCATTTTGGTAAACATTAGTCTTGACCTTGACAGTTCATATTTGGCAGTCGTGAAGTAGACACGTGGCAAATTTATTATGGAAAACTATTCGATAAACCAACTTGTTTTAATCATTAAAACAGTTTATCAAAATCAATCATCGATTACTGTGACGATGAGAAAGTTACGTGAAATTTTTGGGAGAAACAACAAAACCACTATTTATCGTGTAGTAAATGATTTCGAAGAAAGAAGGTCTGTAGGTGATAGGCCCAAGCATGGACCACAACATACTGCAAGATCGGCAGAAAACATTACTGCTGCTCAAGGAAGTGTTCAAAACAATCCATCAACCTCAATTCGACGCCGTGCTCAGGAGCTTGGTCTTCAAAGAACAACTTTGGCCACAATTTTGGACAAGGATTTGCATTTGTTTCCATTTAGGATTCAGTTGACACAAGAGCTTCTTCCACAAGACCATTTACGCCGCCGTACATATGCCAATAGGATGTTACAGCTAGCCCGTGACAACCCCGATTTTCATGAAAAAATCATAATGAGTAACGAGGCAGATTTTCATTTGAATGGAAATGTGAATAAACAGAATAGTCGGTTCTGGGCAATGGAAAACCGTCAAATTATTCATCAGTCACCTTTGCATCCATTAAAAGTTAAGTCTGGTGTGTAATTTGGTCACGAGGAATCATTGGACCTTACTTCTTTGAAAATGAAAACGACGTAACCGTAACTGTGAATGGGGAGCGATATCGTGATATGATTGAAAACTTTTTAACGCCACAACTGCATGCTTTGGGCTTGATTAACATGTGGTATCAACAAGACGCTGCCACATCGCATACAGCCAAGATTACAATGAAATTACTGCGAGACCTCTTTCCGCAACAAGTTATTTCAAGAAATGGTGATGTTGATTGGCCTCCACGGTCGCCTGATTTGACTGCTCCAGACTCCTTTTTGTGGGGATATGTGAAAAGCAATGTTTATGCAAACAAACCAGAAACGCTTGAGCAACTCAAACGAAATATTCGTGATGAAATTAATGAAATACCGCGTGAAATGTGTGAGAATGTAATGGAAAAATGTGCTCAAAAGGGCTCGCATTTGTGAGACTAACAGAGGCGGACATTTACCTGATATTGTATTCCATACATAATTGCCGACATTAAATAAAACATCTATCATTATAAGATCCATTCTTTCATTTAATCAAAAATTATAAACAAACAAAGTAGTTTACCTTCCCGTGCGGTCACATTGTAGAATAAAAGTTAAGAAAATTAAATTTAACATCAAGCATTTATTCGATTTTTGTTACTTTTGATTGTTCGAATAAAGTAGGTTAAATTGTATTGAGTGAAATAATTTAAACGCCGTCTTATTTCTTTGAGAAATGTAAAAAAGTGTGATTTTTTTTTCCAAAATCGTAGGAAATGTTTTTAAATAAAACGGTTTTTTCACAACTTTTTTTAAAATAATTAAAAAAAATATCAAGAATACAAACTTAAGCACAAAAATAACATACATTTAAAAACAAAATTTAAAAAAATCACCTACTCATTTTCAAAATATTGATTTTTTCAAAAAAAAAAAAAAAATTAAATATTAAAAATTCAAAAATGAAAGTTTTCGACAAAAATTAATGCGAAATTGCTAAGGCTTCTTTTTGAATATTATTTTTCATAGTAATCGGATCACCAGTTTTCGACTAAGTCGAAGAAAAAAACCGGTACCGTTTTTTTTTTATCAAAATATAATGTTTACCTAAAGTAGTACACTGATTTTTTTTTCATAAAAATTCTTGGAGGCGTTTTCGAGAAAAAATAAGCTTTTACATAACGGTTATATTACAGGTACCGTTATTTTTTTAACTAAAAAAATGAAAAAAACTTCTGTAGAATGTCAAAATAACCTTAAGTTCAAAATTTGAAGACGATTGGCCCAACCGTTTAGGCTGCAGTCCAATATACATCCGTACAGACAGACAGAAGGACAGAATTTTGCCAGTAACTCAAATATGTTTCTCTATCATCGTAATGTTATGTTTGATTGTTATCTCAAAATTTTTAATCTGCACGAATGCATAACTTGTATTATAGTACCTATAATCGCAAGTAAAAAGACATGCAACGTTCATAGAAAATTTGAAAAATGTGGGAAATATAATAGCTTGCGAGGTCGCGACAGTAAATAAATTTGACGACTGGATCGCACGTACAGAGTGTCTGCCGGGAAGGTATACTACTTTGTTTTGCCGCCATTTTGGTAAACATTAGTCTTGACCTTGACAGTTCATATTTGGCAGTCGTGAAGTAGACACGTGGCAAATTTATTATGGAAAACTATTCGATAAACCAACTTGTTTTAATCGTTAAAACAGTTTATCAAAATCAATCATCGATTACTGTGACGATGAGAAAGTTACGTGAAATTTTTGGGAGAAACAACGTGCCAACAAAACCACTATTTATCGTGTAGTAAATGATTTCGAAGAAAGAAGGTCTGTAGGTGATAGGCCCAAGCATGGACCACAACATACTGCAAGATCGGCAGAAAACATTACTGCTGCTCAAGGAAGTGTTCAAAACAATCCATTTACCTCAATTCGACGCCGTGCTCAGGAGCTTGGTCTTCAAAGAACAACTTTGGCCACAATTTTGGACAAGGATTTGCATTTGTTTCCATTTAAGATTCAGTTGACACAAGAGCTTCTTCCACAAGACCATTTACGCCGCCGTACATTTGCCAATAGGATGTTACAGATAGCTCATAACAACCCCGATTCATAAAATCATAATAAGTGACAAGGCACATTTTCATTTGAATGGATATGTGAATGAACAAAATAGTCGGTTCTGGGCAGTAGAAAACCCTCAAATTATCCATCAGTCACCTTTGCATCCATTAAAAGTTACAGTCTGGTTTGCATTTGGTCAGGAGGAATCATTGGACCTTACTTCTTTGAAAATGAAAACCGCGTAACAGTATTTGTGAATGGGGAGCGATATCGTGATATGATTGAAAACTTTTTAACGCCACAACTGAATGCTTTGGGCTTGATTGATTTACATGTGGTATCAACAAGACGGTGCCACATCGCACAGCCAGGATTACAATTGAATTACTGCGAGACCTCTTTCCGCAACAAGTTATTTCAAGAAATGGTGATGTTGATTGACCTCCACGGTCGCCTGATTTGACTGCTCCAGAATCCTTTTTGTGGGGATATGTGAAACATTGCTAATGCAAACAAACCAGAAACGCTTGAGCAACTCAAACGAAATATTCGTGATGAAATTAATGAAATACCGCGTGAAATGTGTGAGAATGTAATGGAAAAATGTGCTCAAAAAGGCTCGCATTTGTGAGACTAACAGAGGCGGACATTTACCTGATATTGTATTCCATGCATAATTGCCAACATTAAATAAAACATCTATCATTATAAGATCCATTCTTTCATTTAATCAAAAATTATAAACAAACAAAGTAGTTTACCTTCCCGTGCGGTCACATTGTAGAATAAAATTTAAGAAAATTAAATTTAACATCAAAGCATTTATTCGATTTTTGTGACTTTTGATTGTTCGAATAAAGTAGGTTAAATCGTATTGAGTGAAATAATTTAAACGCCGTCTTATTTCTTTGAGAAATGCAAAAAAGTGTGGAAAAAAATTAATGCGAAATTGCTAAGGCTTCTTTTTGAATATTATTTTTCATAGTAATCGGATCACCTGTTTTCAACTAAGCTGAAGAAAAAAACCGGTCCCATGGGAGGTACCGTTTTTAGCCTACTATATTAATATTTTTTTTCATCAAAATATAATGTTTACCTAAAGTAGTACACTGATTTTTTTTTTCATAAAAATTCTTGGAGGCGTTTTCGAGAAAAAATAAGCTTTTACATAACGGTTATATTACAGGTACCGTTAATTTTTTAACTAAAAAAAATGAAAAAAACTTCTGTAGAATGTCAAAATAACCTTAAGTTCTAAATTTGAAGACAATTGGCCCAACTGTTAACGCTACAGTCCAAAATCCATCAATACAGGCAGAAAGACGAACAGAATTTTTTCCAGTAACTCAAATATCTCTATCATCCTAATGTCATGTGTGATTGTTATATCAATTTTTTGTTGTACAAATGCATAACTTGCATTATAGTACCTATAAACGCAAGTAAAAAAGGTCAATATGTTCCATGTGTTATTCAAATCATAATGTATGTAGCATTAAATTTAGGTTTAGTTGTCATAAGAAGGGAGCGCTTACACCTCGCACCTCGGAGACTTTCTGGTATAGAAAGCGTTTAAAACATGCAAAAAAAAAACAAAAAAAAAGCTTTTTGTTCGTCGTTGATCTTTCGTAGGGCACTTAATTAACATCAGATATTGTCAAGAAAGTACCGCACAACCGTTTAGCGGAAAAAAATACCGCTTACAAGCGCTCAAAGGTGCAAAAATATTGTGTCTCGCTAAATGGTTGTAGGCGAAAGATCAACGACGGTGCGATAAGTGGTGCCTTTTCGCGATGATCACTTTTAAATTGAAGCCCGCAGAGTATTTTCATCGACGAACAAATAAGGCATTCAAAACTATCGCGGGCTCCCGGACTATAAACAGTTGGCTCAACAAGATGTGTCAACCACAAAAAAATAATAATATTATTCAATATATTATTACCTTATAATGCGATGGGAGACCATGGCCAACATTACAAGCCAAGTTAAAGTAGCCGGTTTTCTGTCCAAACCAATGAACACCTTTAATGGATTTCGACAAGGGGATGGTCTGGCTTGCATCCTCTTCAAACTTGGCGTTGGATCCGTGACTCTAGCACGGTATCAAGAGGTACTATCGTCACCAATTCCAGCCAGATATTAGCTTACGACGACGACATCGACATCATCGGCAGAAGTCCACAAGCTGTATCAACTGTATAAGACTCCTCTTACAGGCAGCATGATAAAAACGGCCACCAAACTAAAGCTAACGAGTCTTAAGGTGAAGTTTGCCCCTTGGCGGAGGTCATGACCATAGAATTAGGGACACACAAGATTTGCATATTCCCAAGGAGCAGCATCGCAACACACCAACTTTCAGGAGATAGAACAAAGGAAACATAAGTGGGCCGCTGAATAATTTGCGGGAATTTTTTTCTGATGAATGGCTTCTGGGTTTCAGCTGTGATCTCTTAACCACCTTCGGAGGATTGTTGTCAACTAGCTCGCATGAGATATTATGAATTACATGATTTCTAAGCAGCCCCTAGACATCGGGACCGATTTCTTCACATGAGCACCAAGTCAGCCTTGTGCTCAGTCTAGCTAGGCCAGGTCCTAGCTCCGATCTTAACTAATAAATACCAAACTGACAAAACTAAGGCTTTAGACATGTTTAAAGAAATAACTTGATACCGATTTGAGTACTAACTTTAGGATTAGAATTGCGTAGAGTTTGTAAACAAATCAGCCCCTAGCAAAACAGACTCCTACAGGATGAACAGGCAAATTATAAAAATAGTTGTTGACCGTGATTGAAACAAGAGATTTGTTTGCACCAAGCAAATCAACTAGTGTTTATTCAAAATACGTTTTCTTTAACATTAGCTGTGTTTTATTATCCACCAAAATCCATATGGATCTTTGTCGATAAATAAAACGATACAGATCTAGATGCAGATCATGCATTATTTTGTGTTAAATCCCTTACAAAACTGCAAAAGGGCCATCTTTTTTTCAGAATTAGTACTAATTCTTGGATCTTGAAAAAGATCTGGACAGAAAGCAGGATTTAAAACTGTTATTGTAATACGTGCTAAGACATAATCCAGATCCAGATCCAGATCCGAAGATAATAAAACACAGCTATTGTTTACATTTTTATTATTTAATTCATCTATTCACATACATCTATTTTATTTGATACTCAATTCTCTGGAAGCATACAGATTAGATTAGGCAATGAGTTATCAGAACCTGTATACAGAGCAGGTAGACAAGACTGATAAGCAGCAACCTCTTCTGTATAGTGTGGTAGTAGAATAATTACTCGAAATATTACTAGCAATAGGTATCAAGTGCATTGGTTTTGCGGATGATATAACAATATTGGCCCTTATGATATGCATGCAAGAGAATTTCAGTCAAACGTGGGGTGTAAGCCAAGCATCTTACGATGGATGTACGTAATGATAATGAGACCGATCCTAACCTATGGAGCGATGGCCTGGTACAAAAGAGCAGACCTAATAACCACCAAAAAAAAACGCTGGAAAAAGCACAGAGACTTGGGTTTATATGCATAACAGCACGGAAAGCACGGCAAAAGCAACATTTTGCACGGTTTTCCAAAGTAAATCAGGAGAAAGAAATAGGTTGTCAGAAGAGTTGCCACTCATTGACATCCCTAAATAGTTTAATTTTGTTAAGCTATTTAACACTGAACTGAGCAACAAAAAGGAATGGCAAAGTGAGGAAACTTTTGGTTTAACTCGATCAGTTTCACAGTGAAAAATAAACTTACAGTTAACTAAACGCAGTTTTAGAGGCCCTGTTCCAGAAACACAAGTAGTTTCAGAGGGTGTGAGTGGCTTTTTTTGATTTTCTACCAACATCTTTCTTCTTCCTCTTTCACTTCTACAAGTTTTGCTGTAAGTACACATAGTTTTTGTGAAATAATGATGTGATTTCGTTTTATTAAATTATAGGTAACTTAGTTTTGAAATTGAAAAAAAATTTAATAAATATGAATAAAAATAGACGAGAAAAAGAACATCATAATTATCAAAGGCATATTTGTATTTAAAAATGATTTGCATTCGTTGAACCCTCACTGGTTTGGCCATTATCGTCGCAGATGCTAAAATACCCCTAAACTCAAAATGGCTGTGTATCTGTGTTTTTTGAAGTTAAGCAAAGCCGTTGGAGTGAAGTCGTTTAACTTAAACGTAAAGTTAAACTCCACTTTCGGTTTAAACGAGCACTTTGAATCCCAAAAAATGTTAAACGAAAGCTTAAACCGAAATCATAATTTAAACTCCCACTGTGAAACTGCGGGTTACTCAATAAAGTCATGCCTTAAAATGGTAAACAGATGGTTGGAATACCAAGCCATCTAGTAATATAAAAGGAAATGAACAGGGTGATGAACTAGCAAAAATAGGAGCGAATTCACCCCTTAGAGGACCAGAACATTTCTGTGCTTAACAGAGAACCATATAAAGAATGAACTCAAAAATTCGGAGGAACAAAACCAGGCAAAATACTGGAACGACCTCCCGAAATTGCGTCAAGCCAAGCTTTTAATTGGTAACAAAAACAAACGGTACGTAGACTTGACTAATTGGAGCAGAAACAATGTAAGAATTCTAGCGAATTAAACTTCCTTAACGTAGTCTAGGTCTTTAGCTTTATTAAGAAAACCAAACTGGACGAAATGTCGGGTTTTCCAATAGGGACTTGAATTTAATTTGTGAACGCACCCTTTCACTAATCATCGAACTGTCATTGTCAATTTATTCAGTAAACTCAACATTTTCGTCATCTTCAGCGAAGAAGCTCATTTTTGGCTCAATGGTTTTGTCAATAAGCAAAATATGCGTTGTTGGTCGGGTAAAAATCCACATTCCACTTCATCCACAATTGGAAGATATGGACTTGGACGACATGTGGTTTCAACAGGATGGTGCCAAAAGCCACAAAGCATACCTTATAATCTATGTATTGAAGAGTAAGTCGTGAGCGTGTTATCTCAAGAAATGGACCAGTTGATTGGCCGCCTCGTTCGTGCGATTTAACGCCTCTAGACTATTTTCCTTTGGGGCTACGTTAAGTCATTGCTTTATGCCAACAAGCCGACGACGTTGGAAGAGCTCAGAGCCAACATTGAACGCGAAATAGCGTCCGTTTCGGCCGAAATGTGTGGCCGAGTCATCGAAAATTGGGTCCAACGAATATGGCCCGCGTTGGCCATATGAACGAAGTCGAGTTCCATTCATAAATATTTTGATTGAACTTCAAGCCGATAATAAAGTTTTTTTAATTTTTTTCAAATGGTGTGCGTTGTATTTAAATTAAAATGCACGACTGGATCGCACGTACTTGCTCATATGTGTGGTTACAGAAAAGAAAATTAAAGTGAACATCAAAGCATTTATTCGATTTTTGTGACTTTTAATAGTTCGAATAAAGTACGTTAAATTGTATTGAGTAAAATAATTTAAACGACATTTTATTTCTTTAAAAAATGTAAAAAAGTGTGATTTTTTTTTCAAAATCGTAGGAGCGGTTCTTAAATAAAACGGTTTTTTTTAACAACTTTAAAAAAAATAAAAAAAAATAATTCAAGAATACAAACTTAAGCACAAAAATAACATACATTTAAAAACAACGATTATAGGGACTAAGGCAAGTTTAGGATTCGTGAATATAAAAAAAAATTGAGATAACAATCAAACATGACATTACGATCATAGCGAAGTCTAAAAAAGTCATTGGCAAAAAATGTCCGTCTGTCAGTCTGTCTGTCTGTGCGGGTGTATATCGATCTGCAGCCTAAACGGGTTAAGCGATTGCCTTCAAATTTGGTATGTGTGTATCTCTTGGCATTCCTCAGAGGGGAAATTGAAATTTTATTTTTTGGGCTAAAAATAACGGTACTTGCCATACGACCGTTTAGGAAAAGCTTATTTTTCTCGAAAACGGCTCCAACGATTTTGATGAACATTTTTGAGATTTTTTTGTTGGCATTGGCTATCATTTGACCAGAGCCACATATAAGGGAAAAGTCTTTTAACGGGACCTTTCATCTAACGTTTTTTTTAATTGTTGGCTTTCTCGGTAACGGCTCTATGGAATTCTGTCAAATTTAATATTTAAAAAGATCTATATAGCCAAATTAATTCTGCATATCAAATTTTTTAATAACTTTTTTTTTAAATAAAATTAATTTTTGATTTTTTTTTTGAAAATTCAATATTTTTAAAACTAATCAAAAAAAATTATTTTAAATTTTATATTCACATGTACATATAATAAACTCTAAAAAACTACATACCAAAATTTAAAAATACATTTTTTTTCAAAAAACTAAAAATAAAAAACAAGATTTTATCAAAATCCGTCCTACAATTTTCGAAATAATTTATTCATAAATTCTTTGTTTTTTAAGACGTATGGTGGCGTACTTCATTTTTACTAAAAACCGTTAAGTATTGTGGTTTTGATAGGATTTATAAGTTCAAACTGTGTTACTTTCAACGTAAATGTTATTTGTTTTTGTCCTAGATCATGTCTTCCAATTCCAATGTAATGATTAGGCACATAAGAGCAAATACGTGCGCCCCCGTCGTGCCCATTTTTTTATAAAAATTCTTGGAGCGGTTTTCGAGAAAAAAGAAGCTTTTACATAACGGTTATATGACAGGTATCGTTAATTTTTGACTAAAATTTTTTTAAATAAAATCCTCTGTAGAATGTCAAAATAACCTCAAGTTTTATATTTGAAGACGATTGACCTAACCGCCTAGGCTACAGTCCAAAATACATCCGTACAAACAGACAGACAAACAGACGGACAGAATTTTGCTAGTAACTCAAATATGTTTTTCTATCATCGTAATGTCATGTTTGATTCTTATCTCAATTTTTTAAGAATGCATAACTTGCATTATATCTAGTACCTATAATCGCAAGTAAAAAAAAAGTTCTGAAGTCCTTATTCGAAACCCCCAACTTTATTCATTCATTCACGTTAGAATCTAGAAAGTATGAATCAGTTATTGTTGTAGGTAGTATACGCAATTCTTTAATTTTCTTGTGCATCAAGGTCACACTCACAATGTTATGTATACATAATATTACTTATAAATTGCGTTGCATAACCCACACCTAATTCAGTCATACAGAAGATTAAAGATAAACAACTTATGTACCCCAATCCAAAAAAAAAATCAATATATATAAAGTTTTTTTATAAATTGATAAACAAAGACGCATAGCAACTCTTTAAAGGTATTGAATTGGACTATTAAATGTCACAAACCCCAATTTAAGAAAGCTTGTGAATTTAATTAATTGATGGATTAATAACACACTAACAGTCGACATCCAACCTCACTTTATAATTATGAAGGCACTTGTAAACACCTTACACCTCATCAACTGCGCATAAAAGAAAAAGGCAAAACGGTCCTTCTAAGGACAAATGTCCATCCAAAACTGGAATTAGTTGGAAACAAAAATAAAAAAAAAACAAATACCCATTAAACAATAATAACGGTCAGAGTGAAAGTCAACAGCAAACCAATCCAACGACCAAGCTTTTAAGAGTTAAAACATTAGATTAAGCTTATCGTTTAACACATTTTTATTACACGAAAAAGAGAAAGTGAATTTTGAATAAAATCAATATGCAGAGTACAACATACATAAGTACCTACATTTTTAGTCTTTCAAGGGCCTCATAAGCAGATATGAATAAAATGCAATACGCACAAGATAACCAGTGGTGGAATATTATTTTTAAATTATGAATTTCTAGAGAAAACATCATTTTGGTGTGTACTTACATTGCTTTTCAAGTTTAATAACTCTTCAAGTCTGGAGAGATATGTATGTCAGCAGAGGAATGGCGATATTTGCAACTAAATAATGTGATTTTAATAAGGCTGTTTAAACGCCCTAGCCGATCTTGAGTTTCAAAAAGTTTTAAATATTGTTTTGTATTCCTTGAATTGGGAAAGGAATTATAAATTTATTTGTATAAACTTTTTTGCCGTAGAAGATCCGCACATTACAAGTTACAACAGACTTCGAGGAAACAGAAAAAGCAAATCAAATTTGTCTGTCATCGCGCCTGGCGAACTGTCAATAAGAGTGGCAGCATTCAAATCTTTTCTATATTTCCTAAGCAGTTATTTGCATGGGCGCAAATAGCAACAAACATCAAAATCGATGAAAAAACAAAGGAATTATAAATTTGCGCCTTTTTAAAATTTTAGATTTGATTCTATTCAGTGGAATGAAAAATGTGAGAAGAAACGTTCATTAGAAACATTCTGATTAGGGAATATTTTTTTTTATTTATACGGTTTTGTGATTTCGAAATGAGAAAATTTGCTGAATTCTATTTGAAATCTCATTAGAAATCCAAGATTGTCAAATTAAAACAAATCAATCTCTTAAGTATTCAGCAATCAATAATTATGGAGGTGTAACAATAAGAACGGTAAAAATATTTCATATCATCTTAAACTGTTCCCTCTTTCATGTTCATTGTAAATTTTGATATTTAAAATCTTTGCCAAAATACTAGATTTCATTTTGTTGAAAACATAGAATAATAGTTGTAAGAGTCACGGATTAAAGTTCATATATGGTGAACTGATCAAAACCCCTGAAAAACTCTTGTTTTTTAAATCAAGCAAATCGCGTAGAGCGATGTTTACTATTAAGCAAATGCAAACACTACAAGAGAAAGGCGAGTATTAAAAAAAAAAGTGGAGCAGGCTTTCAAGGCTCTTTTTCGTCTTTTCCATGTGAGCTTAAATTCTTGCTAACCTAGGTATTGTGGGTTCGTTCGCACATTAGTTTTTTTTAAGCTTTTGCTGCAAGATAGTCTACATAGTACCCTATTATACGTATCGTCATATGACGCCATGTGACGGAGTATTTAGGCGAAGGAGTTGGAAAATGAAGTGGGGAATACATTTAAGTCGGTACCAAAAATTTATTGCGATTCGCTCATTCTCGTTTGTTATTTTCATTGCTTGCTTTGTCGGGACTTACACGGTGCATGAAATTAACACGCAACTCTTGCTTATTTCCTTTTGAATTTGTTTTCAATAATGCACTCGCACTTACACGAAAGCATTTTCGAATTGCGCATGATTTTATCAGATGCGCATTATTTTGACAGCTATCTTATATTTAACTTTATGTGTTTTAGTGATATCGGTATTTAAAAATCATTTAAATGAAATAAATTAATAAAAACTTAATGATTGAATGAATAAATGAAAATTAAATGAAAAGAAACTTAATCCATACACCATTGAAATTCTGCGGCCATCATACATATGTTGTTATCTTCTTGTAACGTGTTGTTTGAGCAACATCCAAAATAAGTATGAAACAAAATAAGAAGAACAAAGAATACAGACAAAGAAAAACGTCAAAAAAGTTGCAGGGACAGTTCTACCCGTGCATGTTCGAGTTCCTCTATTTCTATTTCATTATCCTTTTGCATTTCAAGCATGCAAGCCAAACACACGCCGTTTAAGTCTTGACTTTACTATTAGCTTCGTTAGTTTGTTGTCATATGTATGTTATGCTATAGTTAAGAGCGAGAGCATTGAAATAAACTAACGTAAAGATATACTGCTCTTTTTTACACACTGTCGCGTAACGCTGATTCAACGTGTGAAAGCTACAGGCGTGCCCAAAAACGAATTGACGGAGAATCCTTAAGACCTAGTGCAACTGGAGCAACTAGAAAAAAACTGATCAGTGAAATGAATTGGCAACTAGTTTGCTTTGATTCATACACTATGACGTGGACGTATTATATATGGACTGCTAGTCTAATGTCATCTTCATACAACAATTGTCCAAAAAAATGTCGCCAAAATTGAGAATGCGATGCTAGATCTCCTGAACCCACTTCAGGGAAAAAAATAATTACTTAAAATGTTGACATAGAAGCTAGCGACATCTGTTGTTTAAAAATTCAAAAAGTCGCATTTACCGATAAAACATAACTGACACTTTTGAATTCCATCCATTGAAATATGCGACATCTTTGGTATTTTGCCTCTTGTTTTTTTAGATCGTGGACAACTTTCTATTTTATTGGTTTGTGCCCAAGACAAGCTAAAAGCACTAGAAGGAAAAAAGGGATTTTTATTAATTAATTGTGGGATATTCTAAAAAACACAGGGAGAAAAAAGGAATTTTTAACATGCCAACGTGGCAAAACCCGCTGCTAAAGTCTGAGATTACTGGATGAAATGTCAAAATTGAGGTTTAATTTTTTTCCCGCTAGTGTACTCAGGAGGGCTAGTGTTGCCAAAAATAACTGAAATTAAAATGGAACCAACTTGAGGTAGGCAACCAGCAGTCCATATACAATAAGTCCATGCACTATGTAACCAAATGCGACGATACACACGACGCTACGATTTTATTCACAAAGGGTATCAGTTTTTTTCAGTTTCTCGGTGTGCATTGGGCCTAAGTGCCACTAAAGAGAAGTTTCGCCAAGTGCAGTTTCACCTCAAAAGACAATGATGCCTCACATACTACCAGTTGAAATATTATTACTTTTTTGAGCATTTTCAAATTGTCTAAAAAGAACATTTGCCCATTTGTATAGGTTATCAGTTGTTAAAATGGTTAAACAATTAAGCTTCGCACTCGACCAGTTAATCTTAAAATTAAGACCACACTCTACGAACATACTCACAGCTGTCACAAGAACCATTTTGCGTCACCGCGAAATATCAGCTTTGAAAACACAAACCGAACAGTGCTAATTAGTTGTTGCAGAAATTGCGGAAACGCATTCAGAAAATAAAAATAAATAAGAATTCTACTCAAAAAACCAACAATTTACACGCTGAAATTATTTATAAAATAATTCCTATTATATACCCAACAATATCTCCTGAATTTTTAGACTGAAAATAGTCCGCAAACTGCAATGACATTGGAATTTTCAATCGCACAACTCATCAACTCTGTTTCCAAAACTCCAGCAGCCATCAAAATAGTCTACCACTAAGGAGAACAAAAAAAAAAAAGACGAAAAGACCCCACGCGTTGCAAAACCCCACAATCATGCTGTTGCTAACCCTTTTGTGTGTCTTGCATAGTGCACTTATCGATTGTCAACTGGACAAGGCCGATAGCAGCAGTTATCAGCGCAACCAACGCCACCAGGACATTTTTGTGGAGAACATTCCTATTATATCGGCCGCAGACGCTGCTGTAGCGGCCGCCTCATCGGCAGACATACCCACAGACTTGGCATCTGAATTGTATCATAGTTTGTCTTTTCAGCCACCAAGTCTTGACTTCGGAGCATGGTCCATCGGTACTGCCCAATCACATGTGGTGACGCTTGTTAATAAGAACGAGAACAGCAGCGTCTATCTTAGCTCTGTCTCCGGCAAGACTGCCGACTTTTACAGTTCGTTTTTCCAGGACAAAGTTGTGCCACCGCAGGGGAACACAACGTTCAACGTTGTCTTTCTGCCGCGGTCACATGGCGCTGTTGAAACAAATCTCTTCATACACACGTCGTTTGGCCAAGCCAGGCTGCTGGTCAAAGGCGAGGGCAGAGATTGTCCCTATCGCCTGAAGCCATTGGTTGGCATTCGTGCGCCTTTGAATTCTACATTGTCGCCTGAGATCCACATGTACAACCCACACCCGAAGCCGCTGCAGATTGTAGAGGTGAGTTCTGATATTCCTAACAGCTAAACTTGTATTTTGAACATTTTCTCCATGCTAATAGGTACACAACCTATAAGTGGAGGTCTTTATACTCGACCTTCTGATTATTTTTGTTTTACAATCTAAAAAAATATTCTGTAAGCAGGTTTTATCAGTTAACGTATCGTATCTCTAGTAGGAAAAAAAAAAAACAAACAACTTGCCACAAGTTCGCACCACAATATAAAAAAAGTCGTTTATTTTTGTGATTGTGTGAAAAATAAAATTAGTTTGTGGTGAAACATTTTATATTTGTTGGGAATAGTAGAGATTAGATGGGACCATTAGCGAAGTTGTTGGAGGAAAAGGCTGCCTTGCGCAGTCAGATGAATGGTTTGTTTATGTTTTGAATGAATGTCGTATTTATAGCAAGACGGCGTCAGACTTAGAAAACCCGCCTCGATGTTGAAAACAAATGTTTGAAAAAGAAAGATTCAAAACGATTGTTTAAGGAGAAAATTCTGGCGCCATTGGCATCTTTACCTATCCCTTGCATTTTTTACACTAACTTACTTTCGGTGGCGCTACATGGCGTGGTGCTCCTGGACTTGGCTTAATATGCTCTCCAGCTGGATCGATCTCTAGCCTGCCGTCTGCAATTGCGCACTCCAAGCGATTGGGCTTGCTTCCTCAATTGCTTAGTTAGCTTAAAGAAAAATTGATTTAAATAAATAAATTTATTGGCGCGACAGCTCCTTAAGGAGCCAAGGCCTAGTGACTTATACTCTCAACCAGTTGTGTGTTGTTAATCTGCAAGAATGTTGTTTTCTGTGCTTACAGCTGAGCCCGGGTAGACAAATTCACTGACTACCTCGAAGTTATACCTATCAATCGGCACGTTCTGACCAAGTCGGTGGTAGGATTGGACTTTTGTTGATGAAAGCATAATCTTCGGTCCTCGTTTATAGTCCCATTCTGCTTGCAGCTGACTCCATGGAATGAAAGCAGCGGTTATTGCCCGCTTCACATCAATGTCGTTAGTCATCCTGTTAAGATGTATCAGTTTAGCAGGAATTCCAAAACTAGATATAACTCGGTATAGTCCGTTCCTGTTTACACTGCTGCTTTAAAATCGATGAACAGATGCTGCGTCTCGATGTTAAATTCTTCAGTTTTCTCCAGGATATGGCGTCTAAAACCGCCTTGGTCATGACTTAATATTCCATCAGCAAACTGCTTAAGGCGAGTAGATCTCCTTTTTTTTGGATAGGACAGATAATACTGAGATTCTGATCATCGAGTCGAGTGGATGTAATTCTTGGTTGTCATTTAGATTGACTGGTCCGGGTAGAACATTGGCGGGATATTGACCGTCATCGCGATCGCCATTCAACAACTGGTTGAAGTACTACAGTGTTTTCATCCCCATCTTTACAGAACCCAGGGTGGCTTGTGAATCCTGATATTGAATGATTCACTCTTCTGCAGAAGTTTTGCACCTCTATTCTGTTAAAACACTTCTGCATCTCCTCGACTTCACGTTTTTATTTTTTTATTTTTTTTAACTGTGTCTCTAAGGCACATTGCCTTTTAGAATGCAACATGACGTTGCACGGCAATAGTTAGAAGAATAAGAAAGATAGGAAATAATTTTTTTCGGCGCTGTAGATCGAGAATTAGGTGAACATTTTCTCACTTAAAAATGTGATCTTTTTTCTTTCTCCTATGTAAGTTTTTTACATCTTTCCTTCGCTCAGAATTGAGATTATAAGATTTGTTTAAGCTTTGTTTGCCTGAGCACATTCGGAATCGAATTAGGGGTTTCTCGAAGGCGGTTGTGAGTAGCCCAACACCTCTAACGCGTTTCTCATGGCTAGTTTACATAGTTCCCATTGGTCTTAAGGTGGATATTGTCAGCCGGGGGATTTCCCGCTAGCTCAGGGTATACGCAATCAGCATAGGCTGTGGCGGTCGCTTCCGATTGGAGTCGTTCAACACTGAATATCCTCTGTGTGCGGTTGTTGATCGCCTAATAGCTCCCATGTATATTCGTACACGAAGTTTGGCATAGTGATCCGAGTCGATGGTTGCTCCTCGGAACGTACAGACGTTTAGAATAGCAGAGGAGCGCCTTCCGTCAAAAGCGGTTCGATCGTTGATTAACACAATGTTTTATCCCGTTGCAAAATCGATGAATCTTCACCTCCGGACGTACAATTGCCAAGGTACCCTATGTTAAACTCATTGAACTCCGATTTACGCAGCATTGTTAAATGGGGTAATAGAAGTCGTATGGTGTTTAATGCTTCGAAAACTCAATGCTGTCTTCTGTCATTAAAGCTTAACATATCCCCATACTATTGTCCGTAAATGGAACTTGTATCACAGAAACCGAAGAGCTTTCAGTACTCGGTATGTGTTACAGGTAAGGTTAGGTTAGACGGTTTGATGATAGTCGAGTCATCTCACTCGGATCACAAGGATGCATTGCGGTCCCCAGGAGAAGAGGAACAGGTGGGGAATTCGCGGGAGAATAAGTTATAATTCTGCACAAAATCCTGAGATTTTGATGAAGTTCAGAATGTCTTTAAGTGGCTTTTTTGAAACGTCGCCCAGATCGTCGAAAAAAGTATTCTCCGAGGGCTGTTTTCCTGGTCTGAACTAGGCTGGCGCATTCACAAAGAAAGTTATATGAGCCCTCTTCTGCATCTTCGTCTTGACACTCTCTGCATAAGCCTGATGTGCTAATGCCCATTCTACTCATGTGGGCCCCCATTGAGTTGTGACCCGGTCTACCTAGCTTTTGAATGTATTCTGTATTTTTCTTTGAGATTTTTGGCCAAAAACTTCTTGAGAACCGACTGTTATCGAGCTTTAACCATCTCGTGAATTCTTTTTTTCTTATTTTCCAGTAGCTCAAGTACCCAGGGTACGGTTTGGCTTGGCTCCATCCATGAACCATTTTTGAACAATTCATCAGCCCTTTCATTTCCGTAAATGTCGCAGTGTCCGAGGACTCGTCGGAGGGTAACCAGGTTTGTTTCACTGATTTGCCGCAGATCATTGCGACATAGGTCAATCAGCTTGGACTTGGAGACAATTGACGATATGGCTTTAATTGCCGCTTCGCTGTCTATGAAAATATCAATATTTTTGTTCTCCAGGTTAAAAGATAAAAGGTGCTTTGCGGCTTCGCCTACTGCAAGCACTTCGGCCCGAAAAACACTACTAAAGTTTGCCAATTTTATAGATCTATTTATTGGTGGGTTTATCAAGAAGACGTTTTAGAACTGTCTGTATAGACCGAGAAATGATTTTTATTTATGACCCGGTTTTCCTTCCAGCATTCTCTTGAGGAAAGTCTGTTAGTGCCACCGTGTTAAAATCTAAGTGCGGTATAGTATAGTCGGTTTGGCTATGTCTATATAATTTTCTATAATTTTATGACCATAATGGCCCTTATTCCAGTTGTTGGTATGCCTTAATCTTAAGGCACTTTTGGCCCCCATCTCCTTTGTGAAAAGCTCTATTGGGGGAGAGGAATGATTCTAGGGCTGCGGGGTAAGTCTGTGAACGACGACCTCCGTTGGAACACGACCATATATTTGAGATCGCCAAAAATGCTGCCTTCTGTATAGATGCAAAAAGTTTTTTCCCCTTCTGATCTGGCTTCAATTTATAAAGGGTTTATACGCTAAAAACTTGAGTATAACTCCCACCTCTGGGCAGGTGGTTCACCAGCATCTCTACACCTGGTCGATAGAATACAAAACAGTGCGTTACGCTTGATAGGAAATAGAAATGTCTCAAACAAATAATCAAAATTATGGATCACCGTAATTCTCTCGCTGACTTTGCGAAAGCCTTATACCATTTACCGAAGTCTTCCTCTCACAGCAATTTCGCATCCAAACAAGCGCGAATTCCCACAGCAAAAATCGCAATTTACATGTCTTCTAAGGCCCATTCCAGCCTTCCGCATCTGCTGGAGAGCTGCTACACCAGCTTTCAAGCTGGCGAGGATCATCTCGGCTAGCTGTTCAGCTTTGCGTTGCCTATTTAATGTACACACGTTCACGTACATACAACTATCATTGTTCATTTTCGTTTCCGGAGGGGTGGGGGTGGGGTGTCGTCAAAATTATTGGTTTGTTCATCCTAAGCATCTCTAATGTTTCATCACAATATTCTCTTACATAACCGGCTTGTGAGACCATATAAGTGGATCATGCTCTTAGCCCCAGAGAAGGTAACGAAGGTTACGCTGGTGATAAGTTCACTTTTCTGTTATCTATCGGGAACGTGTGGAGGTGGCGATGCGATTTTGCCCACGACATCTTTTATGTTCTCATTTGAAACCCTAATGCAATGGACTACTGTTAGACATACACTTTTAACAATTCTATTTTTAGTTATATATCCTCTGTGTGGACCAATTACTGATTACTCTTGTATGTATGGTCGGACAAGCGTGTTTTCAGCAAAATTACGCACATGGTGGGAGCTGCATTTCCGACGAACCTGTATTTCAACCAACGGCATACTCCTACCCCTACTAGATGAGTGGTCAGTGATAACTACCTGCATTTGCATTTGCGCAATTGGCAATATTTCAATAATCTTCGCAGCTTCAGCTCCAATGCTGGTAAACGCCCCTGTGAGTTCTGCTAAAGAAGTTTATTTGTCTGCGGTGCTTACACTGAAGAAGACTTAAAAAAAATGTGGCAGAAGAGTTTATCGGAAGTTTCCCATTTTTTTTTTTTTTTTTTTTTAGTATACAATGTTGAACTAGAACCTTAGAACCTTACCAAAATCTTTTTTTAAACCTCCAGGGTGAGCTATTGCTTACCAGTCAGAATACTTAGTTCTTTTTTATTTAACCGTCAACGTTGTTCTCAGAACAGGGATAATAATGTTCCTCCTCTACTTTACGGATCCTCGTAAAGTTTTCACCAAGTCGGCAACCCCCCCCCCCCCCCCCATCTTGGATTCATAGCGTTCAATGCGTCGATTATAATACACGCTCCTGATGAGCCAGTTGCTCCCAAATATAACAGCATACAATATCTGTTTGCTATATTCCAAACTTTTCAATAGGTCTACAGCAGCGGAGGCCAGTTTCAACTAGAGTTACCAAGTGGCGGCCAAGAAGGACCCCAAGACCTCTGGGAGATACCACCTCACTCAACAAAACCCGTGGTACGCATTCGTTTTAATGGAGTTAATCCAGGCAACCACACGGCTTACATTCGCATCAAAATCGCCGGCACCGATGACGATAGCCTGGGAAGTGATAATATCTTGGTAATTCCTGTAGAATTCGAAATTTTAACCACCTATGGGTTATTCTCGCCAACGCCGGTTTTCGATTTTGGCCGGCTAACCACTCAAGATGAAATACGAACATTCAAAGTGGAACTTAAGAATTCAGGCAAAAACAAAGTGAATATTATTGACTATGAGTTGCGCAACATTGAGTTCCCAATTCGAATGAACCGAAATGTGTCCGAGTTGTCTCTAGATCCAAGCGCCTTCACCACCAGCACAATAATAAACGGAGAGCTGGTTGTGAAATCAATGTCAGAAATAAATCCCAAAGAAGTCGTGGAACTTGTACTCTTTGTAAGAGCTGAAGTGTTCAAAGGTGCTCTGGAATTCAATAAAAATATCGCGAAATTCATAACAAAATCACAAAACTACTCATCGCCACATAGAAACTTTTGGATAGTTAATACCTTCTCATCACCTGTGGCAGTGCTCAATGTCACCACCGAAACCAATGCATCATCGGTCTTCAAATTATCCAGCTTCGTACCGATTGTCTTGCAGCCCGGACAGAATCATTCAATATTCGAAATCACACTGCTAAATGAAACAGCAAATGTACAGACGTTTCTGCAAATTCTTACCAATGTGACGACCTACCAAGTACCAGTGATTGTGTGCACTGGTTTATTGGATTTTTATACAATTGACACGGATGATATACATGTGAAGACGACAAGTTCGGTGCTAGATTTGGGGACGGTTCCTTTTGGAGAGATGTCCCATTCAGGCTTTATTATATTTCAAAATCCAAATCCTATACCGCTGGAAGTGACATCTTGGGATTTTTCCAGCCCTCAGGGGGTCTACTTCCATTCGACTTTCCTGGGATGTCTAAAAACAAAGAAGGAAGAGAACAAACTACTGAGTGAATCAAAGTTCGAGCTTTGCTTCAAGTTGGAAAAGAATGATGTGGCAGTGTTTGAGGTCGGTATACAATCTTATATGGCAAAATCGCTGGCCGGAAACTTAAAGGTGTGGACCGAACATGAGCAGATCACAGTTACAGTAAAATTCGACACGATTATGGGACGGCTGGAGATTGATCAGAGCAAACTCCACTTTGAAGACTGTTTTCCGGTGAGTTTGTCATTATGTTTGTATATGCTGGGTTGTTGTTAATATTTGTTTAATCTTTCTAGGGAAAACGATGTTCCGCAGAAATATCCTTCCATTCAACCTTTATCAAGCCGATGCGAGTCAATTCAATTGTCTTCAGCGATTCTGGTCTTCAATTTGAAGATAATGTAACCGGAGGAACATGGATAATGCCAAACACAGTGACAAACGTTGGAAAAATCTACTTCGATCCAAGATCTCTGTGTCAATCACAATGCTATATACCATTCAACCAAACCCTCTCTCCAATGTTCACCTCTCTAGAGAGCCATTTGAACTTCGATGAGACTGAGCTTCGTAGAAGAACCGAAATATTTCGTCATTTCAAATATTACCTTAAAAAAATCACCTTTACAGTAAACACCAGTGAAGTCCGCTTGTTTAAGTTCAACTTAACGGTAGACATTATTTGGCCAAAACTTGTGAGTGGTGTACAAATTCTGCCAACTGTGGAAATTGGCCAGGTTTATGTGGCACAAATTAACCTTAACAATCCCTCGGACACACCATTGCTTGTTGATTTTTTTATATCAAATCCGACGGTTTCGAAGAACACAAAACTTTCGCTTCCGCTGGAGGTGGTAGAGATATGTCCACATTGTTATCTAACAGATAAACATGTATTCAGCCTGATCGGGGTGCACAAGCCACGAGTTATTCAACCCAAATCCAGTTATTGTGCAACAATTGAATTTATGGCCAAGGAACCTGGAGTTTTTTCAACTATTATGCACATAAGGAATAATTTGACGCTTTACGAGGCTGTTTGGGTGACTGCCAAAGCTGTGAGATCTCAATTCAAATTTGGCAATAAAAAGCCTGGTTCCTCGGCTACGCTTAATTTTGAAGTCGGTGAGAAGCATATGAATAGCTGTCTTAAAGAACCAATACCCGATGTCCCGCCGACTGTTGTGACTACAAGGCGCTCCTTTATGGCTCGGAATACAGGTGAGGTACCAATTTTAGTGGAAACATTTATGATCGATGACCAATATTGTGAAGGCTACGGATTCAAAGTCATAGACTGTCAAGGATTCGAACTGAAATCAAATTCTTCAAAGAAGATTGATATCGCCTTCACGCCAGACTTTACACTGGCACGAGTACTGCGGCCGTTGATCATTAAAACAAATCTTTCCTATCTGGTTAACTATACCCTGATGGCGACAATGACACCAGCGGTCTTGGAGCATTGTTCCAAGTCTCTGCAAAGACCTCCGTGGGAAGCTCGCATCAAACAAATAGCCATATTTATGTTGGCTACGGCTTTTGTTTTTGTTTTGGTTGCCGGACACCTAGACTCTGACAAAGTTCTGACCGATCATGTACAGAATATATCGCGGGATAAAGGTCCTCTCCAGCCAACACTCAATCTGCGGAATATCGCAATGCAAGCGAGTTCGTATGATGAAGCCGCTGATACTCAGCGAATTAGTAAGTTGACTATTGGCAAAGGAGTTAACAATGTGATAAGTTTAAGAAAGCGCTCCAACAAGAAAAGCTTCCCATTGGTAAGTAATAATTTACCCGACCGTTCGTGGGCACAAGAGCTTGCCAAACTTGGTGTTCGGCCAAAAGAAACTGTTATTACTAATGTTCTGCCAGCCAAGACACCGCAACCACAACTGCAACCGCAATCAGTGACTTCCAACCGAGTCTCACCAACAGAAAAACTAAAATCTAAGGGATCGCCGAAGGAATCGGAAAAAAGTTCAAGTTCTGCAATTCCGGAAAGCCCAAGTGAGAAAGAAAAACAGTCTCCGCCTAAGACAAGCTCCAAGTCTGATTATAGTATCCAAGTAAGTCAGTCGGATGTCAAAAAAATTCCCAAACAGAGTGCAAAGAAAACCAAAGCCAACTCCAGCCAAACACAAACTTCCATAGAGACACCAGCAGTTCCCAGTGAAACGTCACCGGCTAAAGAAATGATTGAGTCCAAACCG
Source organism: Platycheirus rosarum (assembly GCA_963971375.1). NCBI lineage: Eukaryota > Metazoa > Arthropoda > Insecta > Diptera > Syrphidae > Platycheirus > Platycheirus rosarum. The sequence continues at coordinate 34,297,237 of OZ020510.1, read as the reverse complement.
TTGTCGGATGATCGTCCAACGCCACAGCGACGAACTAAATCTCCCAAAACAGCAAACAAGACTGAAACATCCACTGAGAAGAAATCCGAAGCAATCGTTAAAATACAGACAACTCCAGAAGTCCAGAACACAGAAATAAGGTCCTCAAACGGTGGTTCTACGCCCGTGGGTAGCAATCACAGTGGTGGAAAAAAATACGGAAAAACTCCTGGACGTGAACGCAAAAAGGAACAGTCAAACGGAAGCAGTCAGTCAAAGAGATTCGACCGAAAAGTATCCAAATTCAAGCCAAATGCATTCCACTTCTCGTCACCAGTGACAAATAGTGCTGCAGCACCAATGTCCTTGTGGGATCCTAATCAGCAGGCAAGCTTTTCAGATGTTGTGGCCGCTGCAAGACCACCATCAAATGACCTTTCAACGCTGGAATGTGAAGAACCTTTGAGTGAATATCTACCTCTGGACAATGGTAACGACTGGAATGATGCAGATCTAAAGAACGAGGAGACATTCGGTGACAGCATGATGGTGCCCACTTCCCCAATAGTAAGCAACTCGAATGGCATGCATAAGATGTGTTCCAATGAGTTGGGACCGATTGGTACTAAGCGATCGCCTGCTTCGACTCCTAGCTGGGAACCATTTACCGTTTTGAAGCCGACAGTTTGCAACAATTCAAGCTTTTTTTCAAACGTTATGCCATCTTATATGTACAGGGATGCCAATCAGTACTTAGGTTGGTGGAAATATTTTTTCTTTAAAGCAGTTCATTCTAATGCTTTTTTTGTTTTTTGTTTGTAGGAAGGAACCATGCAAACTACGACCAGGATTACACACCCGGACACTTGCAAAACCAATGGAATTCAAACAATGAATATTTCGCCTCGCAGCCACAACAACTCACAGAATCTCATAAGAGCCCCACAGCTAATTGGTCGAATGGCAATGGTGGAGTTGCAGGAGGTCAAACTTGGGATCCAATGGGATACCAGCAGGCTAACAATGCTACTTCATCGTGGCAACGCGCTGCAGGTATCCGTCCTCCGCCTGGATTAGAATTTTCCAAGCGTGACAGCCCGATAACCAGTCTACAAGACCAGATGTCTCCCACAGCATTTGGCCAGCAACAACAGCAGCCAGATTCGGATCCACCATTCAATCCGATTTTTAGCTCATTGAGTAATATTTGGTCGGACAACTGGAACAAGAATAAGAACAACAACAATAATAATAATAATTGAAAAAGAGAAAACTTATTTAATGACCCTGAATACTAACTTACACTGGACCCCCCATATATTTCTCCCTCCCCCCTGCTGTGCTCTTGCAATCCCCTAATAACTTGAAGACGATGAATTGGATTGTCTAGATGCTCAAAATATCATTCGTAGATTTAACTACCATACAATTGTTATCTAATCATTGTGTCATATTAGTGGAAGCAAAATGAACAAAAAATTAAAAAAAAAATACATTTTAAAAAGCAAATGAAGTAACAAAGACAAAATGAAGTATTTTTTTTATTAAGTCGATGGCTTAACTCAAGAGATGTTGATTAAGTGATATGTGATTCAAGAATTGTTTTGAATAAAGAACCACTGATTAAGACTCCATGCCGATGATTTTACTGGGGATCCTTATAAACAAAAGAAGTGGTAAGTTATATTTATTAAATGCTTGTATTTAACTTGAGAACTATGCCACCTTACTTAAACCTACATATTGGGGAATTGATGCACGTGTTGGGTTCGAAATTAATGTTGTTTCAGTAATTTGAACATACAACTTGATTTAAAGATTTTAAGAGTTTATTAGACAAAATTAATTACAAAAGAAGCAAACAAGCGAGTAGATAAATTAGGCTGCAGATTTTTCTTTGTATTCTATGATCCCTTTTTCTATAAGATCCGGCACCTCCACAGCCAGCCATGGAGCTAACTGAAAAAAATAATTGCTTGTAGTGAAAACAACTTTACAATCATCTACTTACACCCAAAGCCATTGCATGCGCTATTCCAAATTTGGGTACATTTCTCGCCCACAGAGGCTTGAAATGATCGGTGAGACAAATTTTTCCGCCACGATACATTTTGGCTGTTTTACCATCTAGTTCTGGGAGTGCAATTTCAGGTGCTGTTGCAGGATACGTTACTGGCATCTAAAAGAAAATTTATTGTATTGGTAATTTGTGTTTACACCCAAGAAAACTTACATCAAATTCCACTTCGAATTCATATTTCAACAAGTTGTGCATGTACCAACATTTGCCAAACCATTTTGTGCCTTCTTTGTTAGATTCTAGACGAAACCAATCAATTCCTGATTCTTTGTTATTTTGAACATACTGTGGAATACACGGACTTTCGTATGATGAATCTGGATGTTCGTAAGAAGTTGATTACCTTGATTAGAGACTGATATTCTTCTTTGAGTCTTTGCACCCATAAATCCTTGTCCCTTGGACCAGCCCTGACTGTCAGGAGTGGAATACCACTTAAGCTCTTTTTTGTGTTAGCATCAACCATAATTATTAGCTATTTTATTTAAAAAACAAGAAAATAAGAAATCTTAATTTGGTTTCTGTTGAAAATGCAAAACAGCAACAAGAAAAACTGACAGATCAATTGACACGTTTGCAGTCAAATTTCGATAGGTGTGTTCAGCAAGAAGAATTCTCAGTGTACTCTTATACCCACTGCACACGAGTAAACCGATTGACTGAAATCGTATTTATTGATTTCTTTTTACGATTGTGAAATCAATTAATATGTTAAAAAATGTGTTTTGGGCGGGTTTCGATTATGCGCATTGAGCTAGACTTTTTTGTTGGTGTTCAAATGGCCTAAAAATACAGGGTGGTGCACCAATTCAAATAACTTTTTTTTAATCGATGTATTTCATTTATTTTTTTTTATTGGATTGAAAATTAAATTTTATTTCAAATAATTATTTTTTTTTTTTAAATATGATAGACCGCAAATGACCTCAACGCTCACTCACGCATATGCGCCACCTGATCAGAAAATTTTCATTGCGGCCTGAAGGGTTGAAGTTGGAATCGCCTCAATTATTGTCTTAATGAACAGGTTCAATTCATTCAAATTCCTTGGTTTCGTTTTGTACACCTCCTGCTTGGCATAACCTCTAAAAAAATTCTGGTGCAGTCAGGCCAGGTGGCCTTAAGAGCCAGCGAAAAGTGGAATTCCTGGAAATTAATTTGTTTGGGAATTTTTGTTTGAGCTCCGCCATAAAGTCGACACTTGTACGGCGCGTGTTTGCCTTGCATGCTTGGATTGGGAAAGGGAAAGATAATGAAATAGAAATAGAGGAACCCGAACATGCACGGGTAGAACTGTCTTGCCATCTGTATTCTTGGATGTTGCTCAAACAACACGTTATATATACGTTAACAACATGTATGATGGCTGCAGAATTTAAATGGTGTATTGAATTAGTTTTTATTTTCATTTATTTTTCATTTATTCATCCATTCATTAAGTTTTTTTGAATTTATTTCTTTTAAATTATTTTTTTAAATACTGATCACTGAAACACAGAAAGTAAAATAAAAGATAATGCGCTACTGAAAAAAACACGCGCAACTTGAACATGCTTCCGTGTAAGTGCGCGTGCATTACCGAATACAAGTTCAAAAGGAAGTAAGCAAGAGTTGCGCATTAATTTAATGCACCGTGTAAGTCCCGACAAATGGTCTGGCTATATGTGCAGTTGCTCCATCTTGCTGGAACCAAATGCTGTTTAATGGGATATGTTCCATTCGGTGCAGTTCTCATTAAATAACGGTTAACATTGACAGTTACCGTTACACCGTTTTCTTCAAAGAAGTATAGCCCCACAAAACATATTAATGAAACTTCGCACCACACTTTTTTTCATTTTTCAGTTTGTTGACGAATAGAGAATTATCCTCAGTTGTCGTTCTATGACCTAACGTACATATCAAAAACAAAAGTGATTCCAGAATTCATAATTTTGTAGGTTAAGTATGGACTGCTGGTTGGTTTTCATGTCCATACAATATCGTACAAACATGGGTCCCTCGATACCTAACAGCTGTAGGAAACCAATGTACAAATATTAAGTTACAAAAAAATTCATTTTTAATAAGCGTCTCTAGAATATGAGCAAGGAGGTGTAGCTAAAGTTCACTATGAATTGATTATTTTTTAAACTTTTTTAAATTGAATAATATAAGCAAAAGTACCAAGTTTTGCAATAAAAAAATAGAATTAAACAATTTGGCACAAGCAAACCTTAGTTATCAGTTATTATTTTACATTTTGTTGATATATACTTTGTGGTTAAGAAGTACGCCTCTTCATTTTAAATGTTGTTTCTATATTTGACAATCGGTTTCCCTCAAGCGTTAGAAGAAACCAATGTGAAGTTGGCTCCTGGTCCTGGAAGTCCATATCTATTAGGTCCATGGTGATATCATACGCAGGCTGAAAATTTAATTTTATCACATGTATTTAGTATTTACTATTTGTTTATTTTATTTGATTTGCTTAAACTGTAAGATAAAAATCTTATAAGGAAGTTAAAAGCTTTAAATGTATCTGTGCCAATATGCTAAAAGAGCTTAAGTAAATTTTTATCATTTTTCAGTATGATCAAATTAAGATTTGCGAACTGGTCTTTAAAACTTTTTTGGTGATTACTAAGAAAGTTTTGCTGCTGGACCAGTGAAATTTTTTTTTAAGAACACGTGCTTGCAATACTGTTAAAATGCATTTTTCTTTCTTGTTAAAAAAAATAAGTACATAATTAATTAAAAAGTATTTTTGAACTTAAGCTTTTTCAAAAAAATGTTTTATGGTTAAAGCTTCAGCTTATGTGACAAGATGTTTTAGAAAACAAATTATTTGTATTTTATGACTCTTATTTCCACATAAGCCTTTTAATAAAAATTTTAAAAACTTCACGTAACTATATAAGCTTAAAATGTTCAAATTTTTTGAATGAATACACAATGAACGGGAAGACTTTAGAGAACGAATTTTATTTTTATTGGATAATTTTATGTACAAATTTAATTTTTTAATTATTTTCATATTAAAAAACAAAAGAAATCAAAATATGTGATATTTTAGTCATTCACAATTAGTTTTAAGGAGCAAAAGTAATAGTAAGATGCTGGTCTTAAACTTATGTTTTAAAATACATCATTGATAAAACCAAAGTCGTAAACTTATAAACAAATAAAGACGACACGGGTATTTCTGTCCTTTGCAGCGCCGCTTTGTATGCTTATTGCTTAGCTGCGTGTGCTTGCCGACACTCATCATCAAACCAAGGGTTTCGTTGTGGTGGCCGAGTATAACCCAGCATTTCAGTGGCGGCCTCCCTGATGGCATTTTGGCAATGTTGCCACTGGTTCTCAATACTTGATGCGATGCTGGCGGTGAAGGACTCCTTTGGAGGTTATTTGAGACTCGATGGGAAAAGGACCTGGACATTTCTTGCAATTGCAGCCGTCCGACGTTAAACTTCCTCACAGTATTACCTGTTCTTGGCATTGGTCGGGATATCCTCAGTCGTACCTTGGCTTCAACGAGGTAGTGTTCTAAGTCAATGTTTGCCTCTCAGAAAGTTTGGACATCCATCAAACTGCAGTAATAACTTGCATTGATCGCAATGTGGTCAATCTGTTTGACAGTGGATTGATCAGAGGATCTCCATGTCCCTTTGTGAATGTTGAGGTGTGGGAACTTGGTACCAGCTATTACAATATTTCGCCCTGCACCAAAGTCAATTAGCCTGAATCCGTTATCGGAGGGGGTGTCGTGCAAGCTGTGTTTTCCGATTGTACCACCAAAGACATCTTCTCTTCCTAGCTTGGCGTTTAAGTCGCCTGGAACAATTTTAATGTCATAGCTAGGGCACTGCTCATATGTTTTGTCCAGGAGCTCAAAAAACATTTCTTTGGTGTCATCATCTTTTTTTTCTGTGGGGGCATGCGAGCATATAAGGCTAATATTTAGCCTTGATGCGGATTATCATGAGGCGCTCGTTCACATATTTGTAGCTCAAAACCTCTTGCCGGAGTCTGCTTCCAACTACAATTCCACATCCAAATAAGCGCTTTTGCGTTTTTGTTGTGTATAGCAGTTGCCATTGTAGATATCGCAGTTTTTCATCTTTCTTTTACCCGGCCCGTACCATCGCCTTTCTTGGATGGCGGTTATGTCTGCCTTACAGCAGTCAAGGGCCTCCGCTTGTTGTACGGCTGCAAGTGGTCTGTTAAGGGACCTAACATTCCACGTACATATCCGAAATTCGTTATCCTCATTTCGTTTGCAGGGTTCGTCATCAGTGAATCCGTCCGTATCCGAGGCTTGTTGTTTCTTCGAAACTAGTTGTTTTTGGCGTGGCCGGGAAGTTACCCCGACGGCACAACCCCCAACCTGGAGGACCAAGTCCTTACTGTGACTCCAAGGACGAAGAGCTGGATAAACCACTCCTTATAGGCCTGAGCCCCGAAAACGTCGTAGTAGCTCATATAAGGTGTTTACTTAGTTATTCAACCTGACTGGAACTGTAGACGGCACCGTGGATTCCATCTAGCGAATTCTTCCGCTGCCGCCTGGATGCAAGGAGAAGTGCCTTAGTGGTAACACTCCCCCTCTCCCTCTCTCGTTTGCTGCCACCAACAACCTTCCAAAGGGGTTGGAACCTAATCTCCAGTTGAAGTACTAGGCACCTGATGTTCACCACGTGGAGGTGAGAGTAGGAGTTGATAGACAGGGGTGATTTGTGGGTTATTGTACCCAGACACATATCTACCCCTTGAACATCATTTCATTCATTTCATTATCTCTACTGTTTGCAAATTGCAACGAATTTATCCCACGTATATAACAGTAGGCTTGGTTTGTTACACATTCACCTAATTTTCTTATAACTGATTTTATTTTCAAATTCACTCAGTAAAAAATTACAAAATATAATTTGTGCCAATTCTTTCCAAAGGAGCATCTTAATAAACAACGAACTCCTTACAACTGATTCTATTCTCAAATTCACTTAATTTCCACTAAAGACCTCCGTGAAATTCGTATAAATAGCTTAGGTCGTCTTAAGATTACAGTTTTGTACCCTTTGAAAGCAGTAAAATAGCTTGTGTGAACTTAAGCTGTTTCAAAAAACGACTTTGGTTGAAAATTATTTAAAACGGCTAATGTCGATATAAGCAGTCAAATGATTCGATATTGCGTAGATTTAAAATAGCTTAAGTTAACGTTAGCGATCATTTAATCTGATTTCCACAAGGAATAAGAGCTTATATCACGACTTAAGCCATTACAAAAAAATATATTATTTTTCTGTTTTGTTTGATTTGGGTTTAAGAGATAGATAAGCCGTTGTGCAAATGCATTTCTTGTCCACGTGGACATAAGCTCTTTTGATTTTTTTAGATTTAACGGCTATTTTTTGCCTCAGAGCAATGGGACCCAGACTCAAATCAAGATAAACTAACTGGAAAGCCTGTGAACTTAAAAGTACGATTTTCGCTTATTTCGACTTAAGCTCTTTTAACTTATTACCACAGGTATAATAAATCAAAATAGAAAATATGGCTAAAAGAATTTAATATTCTAATCCTTAATATTTAATTTAAAGTTAACATTATTTGATTTTCATTTTAAGTTTAAGTTTAATTTTAACTTTAATATTAACAGAAGTAAAAAAACAGAAAAAAAATTAGGAAAAAATCATAAAGAAAAAAACTATAAAAAAAAAAAGAATTTTATTTATCTCCATTTTTATTTATTTATTTAAGTTCACATCAGTCTTAAATAGACTGAAAGTAAATCAGTAACTCACTCCGAAACTGTGCTTCGCCTCTCAACGCCCTAACATGCTGCGGTAAGGTGTTCCATAGGCGAATGGCATTGATAAAAAACTACCTCTTGGATACCAAATAGTTATAACGCGGATGTATAAGTATTAGAGATCTATTCGAGGAGCTAAATCTTAGTCTAGCAAAAAGATAACCAGGTTGATGTGTTTGAATAACATTAAATAATAATATACGCGTTCTATAATTTAAAAGATAATCGAGAGAGATATTGAACATTTGCCTTTAGAAATAAGAGATTCGGTCATATCTTCTCAAGCCATATACATAACTGGCAGTATTGTTGAATGCAACGTTGAGCTTTCTTCTGCTAGCCGCATCACAATTACTAAAAACTTCGCACCCGAAAGTTAATGTAGGTATGACTAAAGTTTTGGCAACCATTAGACGTGTTTTTAGAGGGGTGAAATATTGTGAGGACCATAACATGCGAAGAACACCATAAACTTTGCCAACGGCTGCATTGATATGATTATTCCAAGTTTATCTTCTATTAAATAAAATTCCTAAATTTCTGACAGTTTCCACATATTCAATGGGGGTATTGTTGAGCGTAATGATTGGGAAGTAGGAAAGACATAAAGGGTTTTTGCTTATAACAATGCATTTTAACTTAGATGGATTAAGAATCAAACCATTTCTATAAGCCCATTTTGAGATTCTTTCTAGATTTGTGTTAATAGAATGAGCAGTCTTCAATTAGTCCAAGCTGACAGCTTTTAGGTAACTGAACATCATCGACATACATTTGAATAGAAGCGGATGCAATAATAGATGATAGCTCGTTAATGTAGAGGGAGAAAAGCAGAGGTCCCAATATTGATCCTTAGGGGACTCCTTTTACGGTGGGTAAGACACTCGACATTTTTGAACCTACCAACACAGCTTGTTTTCTATTGGAAAGATAAGATGACAAAATATTGACAGCAGACGTTGAAAACTCTTTCAAGATTATTGGTAAGATTGCCTTAATGAAAACCGGATGTATGCCATCAATACCAACAGCATTCGATTTAATTGACAAAAAGCACTCAACTACGTCACTATTGTCCACGCAAGAGAACTGAAAAGTATCTTCTATCAAAAAAGGAGACGCATTTGAAACATCAACGGTAGTTAACGTAGAAACAGATGGAGTAGCAGAAGGAAGGGACACAAATTTGTGATTAAGCTCATCAACATTTAAATTTTCGTAACACAATTTATTTTGCTTCCTAATTCCTATTTTGTTTAAATTTTTCCATAATTTTCCTCCTTTTATTGATGGGTTCAGAATCCTATTGTATGTTCATTTGTCTTTTTGCTTGTCTTATTTTACTAACAACTTGATTCCGCAGCCTTCGATAGAGTTGATTGTGTGCATCTAACTTAAAGCGTTTCCACTGCTTGTAAGCTTGGTCACGCTGAAGAATTTTTATTTCATTTGTAAACCAGGGACGTTGGCCTGGTTTGGAAACTTTGCTTCTGAGAGGGATATGATCATTAAATAGTGTAATGATATTTTGATGAAGAAAGTTAATTTGATCTGTAGGAGACTAGATTAAAAATAAAACCCCAATTTAAACTTGGCATGTGTCGCTCAAGTCGGAGATAATCGATTCTGCCAAAATCTCTGAATGTAAAAGAATTTGGAGGACATGTAAAATTGTAATCATATGTAAGATAAATGAGATCATGTTTTGAAAAACCCGGAGAATCTAGTTGGTTGTAAAGAAGAACATTACTTATATCATTAACGAAAAAAACGTCCAAAAGTGTGCTTGATTTTCCCACAAAATGTGTGGCGCAGGTGGTATTTACCGGGAATAAATTGAACGTTCTCATACTTTCAACCATATGACTTTCCAGCAAAAGGTTGCTATTAAGGTCACCACAAATAATAATTTTAGATGCAGACAAAATATTTTCCTCAAGTTGTGTAAATTGAGGGGAAGGATCTATATTACGATTAGGTCTATACACTGAACCAATGATAAGATCGTTATCTCCGAAGTCTGACAGAATTGTAACAAATGACTATCAAAAATGTGACTGTCATATCACCACGCCTGATTTTGGGTATCCAAAATTGCAAATCCGATAAAAAAAAGTTAATAAGGTGAAAGGTTTTTACTTGCGATTTAGGTACTATGAGGCAAGTTTAGGATTCGTGACTATACAAAAAGGAGATAACAACCAAACATGACATTACGGCCATAGGCCTTAAAAAGTTAGTGACAAAAATTGTCTGTCTTTCTGTCTGGCTTGGCAGTTTGGCTTACAACAATCCGCAGCCTAAACGGCTAAAGTGATTTCTTTCAAATTAAGTAAAGTATATGTGGTTATTTTGCCATTCCTCAGAGGACTTTAAAACTTAATTTTTAAGCCTTAAAATAATGGTACCTGTCATATAACCCTTAAAGAAAAGGTTATTTTTCTCGAAAACGGCTCTAACGATTTTGATGAACATTTTTGAGAATACTTTGGTAGGTATTGGCCACCTTTTTATCAAAATCAAAATTACCTGAAATGTCTATTAACAGTACCTTAACGTTTTTTTTTTTATTTAGAACCTTTTGGAAACAGCTCATTAGATTTCTATCAAATTGTGTACTTGAAAAGATCTAGGAAGCCAAATTAATTCTGCAAACCATCATTTTTAATACCTGCTTTCTTATTTATAATTAACTTTTGAATGATCACTATTTTTAAAACTAATCAAAAAATGTATTGCAAATGTTAAACTACATACCAAAATCTCAAAATTATTTGATATTATTTCAAAACTATATGAAAAAAATCTGGATTTTATCAAAATCGGTCCTTAAACCTTCGAAATACTTTTTTCATAAATTCATTATTATTCAAGACCTTATTGACATACAAGTATCCCGTTTTTACTAAAAAACGTTAAAGTGTTGCAATTTTAACACTTTTCATTAGCCGTGTTTTTTGGCAAAGTTATCCGCAGCGCAGCTGGATTTTAGACGCATCACAAAAAGAGCAACCACCCGCCGATAAAAAAAACATTTAGCTGCCATAAAAGTAGATGTTGAATTTGGCTGAGATAGAAGATTTGGCATAAAAAGATTTCATTCACAATAGATCATTTCTGTCATGACAAAAGACTTGTATCATGTTTTTCTGTGTATCTGAAAGGCTTCGTTCATAAAGTAGATTATGTGATTATCGGTACTCAATCAAACAAAATTATGAGAAGTTTGAGAAATCATGATGATGTTCATTTTGATTAAATAGCATTTCGTCTGCACGATAGTTTGATTCGTTTATAAAATAAATAAATTTATTGGTGCGACAGCTCCTTAAGGAGCCAAGGCCTAGTGACATATACTTTCAACCATTCCTGTGTGTGTTGTTAATCAGCAAGAATGGAAGTTTGATTCGTTTAGGTGTCTCGTTTTCTGTGTTTAGTCAAATCTGGTCATTTTACATATACAAGACTAAAATTATTAATTGATTATATAAAACTATTATCGCATTTAAAACACTTAAGTCCATTAAGATGATGTGATGCATCGTCATCCAGTGCTGAGTTTTAGCAAACCTCATAGTATTTTAAGAACCTCTTTAACTGAAATGGTTCATGTGTGTAAACGGCAGCATAAGTGCTTGAATCCTTCTAAAAAAATTATTCACATTTCTTAATTTCTAAGGAAATACATCTTTGGATATTTTGAAATTTCTTTTGTAACACAACCTGTAGAGAATTATTTGAACAATGCTATGATACTCTTTATGGTGTGGAATAGATTCATATTTCCCCTCTCTTTTAGTAATTTTCTATTGCTCTTTCAATGCGCGCCATCTAATGGACGTTTATTTTACTATGCCTATAACCTATATAAGCTATTCCTATTGAATCAGATAGCTCTGCATCTTCGAACGAACGGAATAAAATACGCAAATGAAAAAAATGGGTTCGCTCATTGCGAACAAGAGCCCACCTGTTTGTTAACCTGGAAACACCCTACTTAAGATTGTGTTGAATATACCGCAATTTTGTAAACGGTTTCTTAAAAATGATTGAAGTGTGAATATATGTACAAACAAATATAAGTATGTGCAGAACATACATATGTACATAACTTTTCGTGATAAAATAGAAAACTAACACCACTGTAAAACAACGAGCACAAGAATCCGCTTTCCATTTAAAATCTTTAATAATAAGTGAAAAAAAAACATAAAATAAATAAAAAACATTTTTAAAAGTATTCATTTATCTATTTCGATATAATATAGGTAAATCTAGAATATGTTTATATATAATTTTTTTATACTAATTATTTACTTCATTAAGAAATATCATTACTAATATATTTATGCATAATTTATAGCTTTATCACTTTACTTACATCAATTTCAACAAAATAATAATAACATTACAAATATCATTTAGCAAATATTTTATCAAAAAACATTTCTGGCTTCGGCATCTCTAGTTTCTCAATGGATCCAAACTTTCCAAAGAAAAATCATCAACAGTTTTCGATTTAAAAGAACTCTGTTGGAAAAATTAAAATATGATTTTTTAGTCAATCATTGTTGCATTTAAACTTACATCAAAAACATCAGGTGCATTAACACTAAATGGCGTGGATCCAAACAAATCCTGATGGCCATTTGGAGTGACTGGTGGGTTCCTTCTTGGTCCTGCCTTTGGTGGTGGAGCCACTAAAAATCAGATATAAAAGAAATTTAGTATTGAAGCTCTTGTTAAACTTTTATTATTTTGCAAACTTACACAGTGGAGGTGGACTTGTGTTCAGGATACTGCCATTGAATTCCGTACCCAAAAAATTATTATTGTTAAGTTTATCGTTGTTATTAAACAATTGTGGGCCTACGCTTTTAAGTGGCTCAAATCCAAATAAGTCGTTGTTTGTCTTACTTCCACTGCCACTGCTACTATCGTGCTCTTCTGCACGCGGATCAAAATCACTATCCGAATCCGAGTTGAGGAGTAATTCTCCCATTTTGTTGTCCGATTTAAAGACGTCGCTGATTTGACTATGTAGATTACGAGGTGGCACCACTGGCAATGACGGTTTATTGGAGGTCTCAATGAGGTTAACGCTTTCTAAAAATCAACAGGAATCCTTTAACATTATGTTGGTAGTTAAAATTTTGATTTTCTTACCACTTTCGTTGTTATTGCTATTAACATTATTTACTGGATTGCTGCATTCACTTGGAACTTCAAGAATATCCTTGATGCCTAACCTGCTCATCAATAGTTCCAGTTCAGCTTTTGAAACAATTTTCGACAGTTCTGTTAGACGTTGCTTGTAGATACTAACTGTTTTTTCTAATTCTCTTATTTGAGATTGATCCTTAGGGACTACATTTCCAGTGCTGTTAACATATTTCCTTGAAAAAAAAAACATACATATTAAATTAATAATTTTGTTCCACATAAACTTTAGCTAAAATATGCAGCTTGGAAAATTTTAAGGCGTGTATAAAAAGCTCTCACAAAAAATGAAACTGTGAAAATCTTCGGGAATGCATTGAACAAACAAATGTTGACCACTTTTTTATGTCAAAATCATATGAACAGAACTCTCACAAGCTAGCGCAAAACGCAGTAACACTAGCGGTAGAATTTTTCTTCGAAATTCTCTGTAGCGATAAAATACATTTTTAAACTTCTAAACGAAGTTTTCAATACAAAAATTATCAACTTCTATTTAACGCCAGTATAATAACGCCCTTTATATACATAAAGTGTTGTTTGGATTGCTTTTGCTTATCAGAAATTACGCTTTGCGTAAGGCAATAACAATACGTACATCGAGTTTATACATAATAAAAGTGTGAAGGTATAATCTTTCGCCCACTAACTGCCCCAAAAAAATTCGCTGGAACTCTAATTTCCGCGATTCAAGCTAGTTTGTGGGAGCCTTTATATTCCAGCTTTTCTTTTTCAGTTATCAATTTGACGTAACATTATCAGGGCTGTCGTTTAATTTCCTCGTAAGCAGTACTTTGAAAAAAAAACAATAAGCCAATGAAATGCGAATTGGCCCTAAAGTTTAGTTGACATTTAGTCAAAACGTTAGTCAAGATTTTTTCTATAACTCACACAGTACACATATCTAAGGTAATATCATTAGAGGTTTTATTTTTTGCAATTTTCTGCGCATCTGTCAAAATCAAAGTAAAATGGCGGCCGCCAGAGACCATTAGCTTGTTTATTTGTTCTGAAAAATAGATCTCGTGGCTATATTATAAAGTATTTATAGTAATTAATTTATAAAAAAGCTTTTTAATAAATAAGAAAAAAATATAAAACAAACGTGAGGTATGTAGTTTTGTTCATACATTTTTTTTCATGTATTTCTCTAAAAGCCGCCATTCTTAATACGAAGTGACAGTACAGATTTTGACAACCTGCGCAATATATTACCTTAGATATGTGTACTGTGCTTTCAACAGACAATGTGTTGGTGACAACTCGTCGTTCAAATATATTGGTTTGACTAAAAGTTAGTCGACTTACAAATTGTACACATTGAAGGTTATTAGTTTTAGTTTTGTACCGACGCAATTTAAATATTTATTTTTAACAAAATTTAATTTAAAAAAATTGTTTCACATTTTCAATTTGATAGTTCATCGCTTTCACAACATATCATGGACATGCTTGGAAATAGTTACAAACAGTTTTGAAACGATGTTTTCACATCATATACATACATATGTACATAGTTACAATCGTAACTATTTTGGTATTTTGAAATAGCAAAAGTTAGTAGTAGTTTAAAGAACGCCAACATCTGTCAACTTTAAGCTAGACTGCCCTATCACGTTTCGGTTCGGAAAAACCGCCGATCGGTGTAAAGTTACGTTCGGAACTTTTATTTTGTTCATGGTAATGGTATGCGAATCATAAAAAGTATATAGACGCATATCGACGCGTTTAGCTGCCATAAGACATATCTATGTCAAACAAGTAAATAATAAATTTTCAACAACGTAGAACTATTTTTGGAAATAGAGATATCAGCAAATCGAACAAAATGTCACTTTTGCTGTCGCAGACAATCAACACTGACAGACAGAACATAAACTAATGCATCGCATGAATTCTTTGTGCGTTGCATTGATTTTGACATTAAAATGAAATCATAACGCATTTTTGTGCAAACATACTTTAATGTTTTCAAAATTATGTCCGGATACTCCGAGTTTGCATTCGGAACATTACTTTTATATACAATCTTTCATTTTCCACAAATCGGAGACAATTTTTTTTAACTACTGTTAAATTTCATTGAGGGATGACTATGATGACAGTGCGGATTAAAAAAAAACCTTACAGCCGCAGTTGAACATAAAACTGCACTTCAATGGAATGACGCGTCACAGTTTGGTAGATTACCAGCTTGCTGTTGAGTTTCGCTGATAAGCACCGCATCTTGGTGCGTTTGACTCAAGAAAACTTCAGTTTCCATAAGTAAATAAGGAGACATCTTTTTGATTCATATTTTTAAAGTTGAGAAGTTTTAGTTTCCCTTCCCCTTTTGCCTCTAGCGATGTGCGCTCTTGGATAGAAATGACTTCTTGATCCTGAGACATGGCACTAAAAAAATTGTTAGTACAGTGAAGATAGGACGTTCATCTCTCACTCTGACTGCAATGGAATCTCAGTAAACTGTGAGAGAAGGAAAATATCAAAGGATTTCCATAGTGCACATTTTAGATCATTGGTCTTAAAAAGCACCAATTGTGAAAACTCTTTAACAAAATCCAAAGAAAAATCCACCATGGTTTGCATTAACGTAAAAGATGTGCTTTTTTGACGTGATAACGTCTCATAAATCGATTAAAGGCTACACATACGAAATAACATGACTCATGCTGATAAGAAAAGTGACGCACGCTGCGATACTCTGGTTCTTTCAACCAAAATCGATAGCAAGCACTAGGCGAACATGAAAAAGAACAGGCGCAAATTCCCAAAATAATTCCACTCAAATTCAAAAAGAACAAGAAGAGAACAAGAAATACGAAATAGGCGGAGTTTTGTTAAAGTAGAAAGTAGATGTAGATATTGGTGTGTGTGTGTGGTTTTAACGAGAGGGTTTGTGGGTGTCAGTTAACGAGCTGTATGTTGGTGTTGTTGCCATCAATGTTTTCTTAGGACGTGATTACGTAAAATTATCGTCCGTAAACCTCATTTACAGAAAACCAACTCTTATAATTGCATAATTCGTAGGATTTTCAGTGGTTGGGTTTTAGTTCAACAAAAAAGTAGTACCTTAGCCATGTGAGCAGTATGGCAGAAAGGAGTTTTAAATTCAAAAGTGGTATAACTATTAACTACTGGGTTTCAGTGCTTCATACATGATACTCATTTTCTTGGGCTGAAATTCGAAGGTGAGAGAAAGAAATATTTAACTTTCCGTGAACGCTCTTTTTTGTCAATAAGTACACATTTTTTACATATATCTATTGTGTAAAAGCAATTGCATAGTTTTTCACGAAATTCGTAGTTTTGCGGATATTAACAAACGTTTATTAATTAAGAAAACTATTTGATTTTAATTTATTATTATTTCTCTTGTGCGTTTGCACTTTAGGACCAACAAATAATAAAGAATGAGAGGGACTGCTTTTTACTTTATATGTCACACATATTAGCAGTGTTGTATTATCTTCTGATCTGGATCTTAGAACGTATTACAGTATGTGAAATCCTGTTTTCTATCTCGATCTATTTCAAGATCCAAGAATTAGTACTAATTCCGAAAAACAGAAATACTTTTGCAGTTTTGTAATGGGGTATGGGAATTGAACACAAAATAATGCCTGATCTGGATCTGGATCGTTTTATTTATCGACAAAGATCCATATGGATGGACCTTGGTAGATAAAAAAACGCAGCTTTTGACTAATATTATACATTATAAGAGATGCCTTCTTTATTTCGCTAACAGGGAGGATATGAAACATTCCTAATAATTCTGGTAAATGTAAATAAGATTTTGCCAAAATAAATCTCTTCACATAATGGTACATCCAAAATCAAAAATTGGAAATGAACGTCTAACTTATTTTTTTGAAGTAAAGCGAGCGGCGAGCAGTTCTATCACTATCACTTCACTTCCTCCTTCAACTGTCAAAATTACGTTAACGAAACTCATTTGTGTATTTTTACTTGCGATTATAGGTACCTACTATAATGCAAGTTATGGATTCGTGCAAAAAAAAAATCTAACAATCAAACATGACATTACGATAATAGAGAAGTTGAAAAAAGTGAGTCCGGAAATTCCGTCCGTCTGTCTGTCTTTCTGTCTATCTGTACGCGGCTCTACAGCCCAAACGGATGAGCCGATTTGCTTCAAACTTTGTCATTTGTATTAATTAGGTAGTACCTCGGGGGTTGTTTTTCATTTTTGCTCTAAGTCGAAAAATAACGGTACCTGCCATACAATCTAACAAAAAATTTGATTTTCTTGAAAACGGTTCTAACGATTTTGATAAAACTTTCCGAGTGCTATTTTTTTTTTACAACAATACATCTCAGTTAGAACAGTTTTTTTTCGAAATTTGTTCTATAACGGTACCTCTCATAGAATTCGGTTTTATCATAAACCATTATATTATTATAATTTCAATAAAATTTTGCACACAGGAAGTCATTTATAATTCAATTAATATTTAATTTTTTAAAAAAAAATCTAAAAAAAATTGGTTTTCGAAATATTTTTAAAACAGGTTGATTGATTTTTTTTAAAATAATTTTCCCAGATGAAAACTACAGATTTCCTTATAATGACATACTAAACAAAAATTTAAAATATTTTTTCGAAAAGTTAAAAAAACGACTTTTTAAAAAAACGTTCGAACGATTTTCAATATTTTTTTTTTAATTTTTGTATTTTTTTTTAAATTTAAAAATTTAAAAAAAGTTGTTTTCTAATAATAACTACCAGCTACTAGATGTTGGCATACTTAAAAACAAATTTGGAATGTTTTCGAAAAGTTTTTCAAAAAAAAAACGTTTTTTTGAAAAAAAAACTGGTCAAACGATTTTGAAAAAAATGTTTACTTAAACTTTAAGAGAAATTAAATGGCTTACTTAATTTTTTCCAAAAAACGTTTTATTGAACTAGTGATTTTTAAGTCATTAACAAAATTTCAAATGTCAAGCCCCAAGACTACTGTTGCACATTTCGTGCGACCCAGTCGTGCACGTTATTTGTATTGTTTTGAGAAGAAAATAGCAAAAATGGAGGAATTTCAACAGTTGTGCATCGGTTTTACATGGATTCCTTTCTTGCACAAAACTCAACTTTGTACAAAGAAGAATCCAAAACCAGGAGGCCTGTCGACGTTTTCTGATGTCGACCCGGTGAATTCGGACGGAAGCTAATGCAAGCGTGTCTAATAACCGAACGACACGCTCTCTTGGCAATGTCAAAAGAACACGTTACCGACAATGGACGAAAGTGTACGTAAATATCTGTCAAATTCTCTTTATTATACAGACTTAATTTTCGTCCGTAAAATTGAGTCGTGAACGAAGCTTACGCCCGTACTAAAAACTAATCGAAACTTGACGAATTGATTGTTCTCACTCCGTTACAGACGATCCCCTTTACTATATTTCGCTCATAATAGCTCAGCATTTATGTAGTTGTTGTCCCAGTTGAGATCATATCAATTGTCTTGTCGGTTAAAGAAGATTTTTTTCGCAATGAATTTGTGCTCTTCTTTTGTCATGCTAAACATACATAAAGGTTATTGGTTGCTCGATGCTTAGTTCAAAAACTGAAGGTAAGCTCACCCCTTACGTAACTTCCGCCAGGAGATAAAAGAGTCTTTAACTCAGAAGTGAATACATCTACACTCACAAATTCAATTCCTTATGAAATAATTTAATAGTTCAAAACACAATGATCCTCGAACAAAGAAAAAACCAACAGACGCACAGAATAATCAAGATGCAAAAACACAAATCTTCACTGTGATTTGTTATCAAAACCTTTGTTTAACAAACGTCAAAACAGATTCCTTCAACCCTCGGAAATATGGACTTGGAAGATGCAGACGAATAACCCTAATCGTTTTAAACGTACATTTTTAGATTTCTGATAAGCAAATCATATTGTAAGCATAATCTACATAGTCTACTTACTTGTAAGCCAAATCAAAAGCCTGTCCAATGGTCAATGTAATATCGGAAGCCAGTTTACTTGAAATAAACACAAAACATTCGTGTTTCTCCTCCACTGCACTATCATCGCCTTTATGAAATCCATTTGCCGAAGGCGGTTTCGGCTGCGTTGAATTGGAGGCGTTTTTTGCGATAAAACTGAAAAACTTTTTCACGCCCTTCTCATCTGCACAATACGAGATGTTGTACAACGGAAACTGATGTAGAATTTTTTGCGTTCTTGGTTCTTGAATGGCTACACCATCAACGCTGATCGTGATTTCGACTTTCTTGAATTTCTCCTGACTTCCGCTTTCCGCCTTTTTCATTTCGTGGGCGAATTGCAACTTCCGGATGGCATCTTTTACAACTTCAATACCTTTTGGCTGATCAACAGGTGTATTTCCAAAGAACTAAAAGATGAAAATGAAGATTTGTATGGATTAAAAGGGAATTTGATTGATTTTGGATATTTTCACTTACTTTGACTAGATAAACGACATGACCATTCATTAGAGCATCAGGACCATGAAGCCATGTGCGCTTGCCATTCTTGCCATCGCCATTCTGGGCATTGTTGCCATTGCTATTGCTATTGTTGTTCTGTTTGTTCCAAAACATCAAAGTCGACATGATTGGAGTAATTAATAACTACTTAATACTTGGTTTAGTTCAGTTATACGACGAGTATCCCTTTTGTGTGGTTTAGGTGGATATCCTTTTGCGGAAACAGTCTGTGAGAGTCTGGAAAATAAAATGAACTTGTCCAATAAGTTAAAGATGCATATACCTAGACACTTTTTGATGACTAACTACTGGTTTCAAAAATAACAAAAAAATTTGGAAGCTTTTACTGATAAAAAAGGCGAATAATTTTCTGAATTTCTGACAGTAATTTGTGGTCAATGAACGGCTATTTGTTAAAATTCATTGCGGTTAAAGAATTGATAAGAGTTCTTTGAAAACAATTAAAATATAATAACAACATTGTTCCGGGAATTTCGCACCCCACTTCCAGAAGAAAATAAAAATACTAGATTCATATGGGACAAGTTTCTCAACAATAACGACAGAAAAACCCTAGATTATCTCGATTTAAATAAACAAAGCTGATAAAAAACGCTGCGTTTTCATTATTTGAGTTAAGCGTCATTTAAGCGACGACGTCGCGTCGAGTCGTGTCGAAGCGACGATATGACACGGGAAGAAATCAGAAAAATAAACAAAAATATTTTCACAGCTTTTTTGAATAAATTAGTCAAAAATGTTCGTGAAGAAGGAACGATGTCATAGTCTATAAGTATAGAGATTAGCAGCTTGGTTTAGATGCAGTCCATAATTTATTATGTCAGTAAGTAATGCCTTTTTTGTTTTAGAATTAAGAAAGACCTTGTGATTCTACATTCTAGATGAGGTGTTTGCTTGAATTTATAGACAAGCTTACTCTTTGATTGATGGGATGATTCTTTTAATATTAATTTTTTGTTTTACTACCAGTTCGGTTTTATACTCTAGCTGTGTTATTATTCTACAAAGAAAATTAATTATTTTTTCTATGCGAATAATAATTGAGTAGTTTTGCATGCGCTCAAGGCCGAAAGCAGTTGAAGTGTGGAGAAAAATATTTTTGAAACGCCGCATTAGCATTAAGGAATCTTACATCTTGGAAGTCATTAGCGAAATATAAATTAACAGAAGTAGTGATGTTCTAGAGATAGCTTGTTTCACTTGACTTGGCACTTAGGTAGATTGTTTGGGGTTATTAAAAAAAAAGATTTGTATTTGTAGGATGACGATTTTATGAAAAGAATAATGTTTAAACGAAATTCAAGAAGGTATCATCAAGACTTAATCAAAACAGATGGCTGAAATAGAAGTAAGATTCTGCCAACAACCGATTCAGAGTTTACAAGTATTTTTAACATTTTAAGATTTTTACGGTGTTTTTTTACGATGATAGAGATAAATTTTCTGACCGTTATCTAATTTCGAAAGTCTACTATACGGATATACTTTTAGAGTTTGTCCATAAAAGATTGTCTGTATAGGCCAAATGAGAGAGCTCAGTTTATGTGCAAGAAGTTACAGAATTAATGTTTTTTAAAGCTTTTAGTATTTGAAATGTACAAAGTGTGTAAAAACAAAGAGGTGGCAACGTTGGTAATGTTTCACTTAACTTATAACGATTTATTATGCACACTACGGCAGGCATCGCGAAAAAACGTATTTATGAGATAGACGTAATGCTTAACTGATAATCTTTCAGCAATAAACTATAGTCTTAAAAATAATAACTACAAACGAATTTTCGTTTTAACTTCGTAAAAATTTCAAAAGAATGCTCAACCAATGTCAACGGTGTACAGGTGTACACCTGTACAATGTGTCAAGTAAATTCAATTCAAAAATAATTTTGAAAGAATGCACACTTTTTTTTTTGAAAATTATACTTATGTATCTTCCTGCGCTTATATATATTTTAAGAAGAATGTAAAAACGATGTCTTTCTTGTTCTCTTTATACAATTTACTGGCAAAGTGTGTCATTTTTATAACGGTATAATTCTCATTATAGGTATGTCGATTAATAACTGTCGTTCCCATAAAGAAATTATTTTAAAAGAGTTATAATCGTCAATAGGTTTGTTCCACACAAACGTGGGCTAAAATAGACTGGTTTCAAAATTTTAGGGGGGGGGGAATGTAAAATTCTCATAGAAAATTAAAACTTAGAAAATCTTTGGGAAAGCATTGAACAAAAGAGTTGACAACTTTTAAAACGCCGAAATCACAAAATTAGGGCTCTTACAAGCCAACGCAAAAAGCCGTTACACACTAGCGTTGGCGAATTGTAAAAAGGTTCCGGACCGGAAAGTTTACTTCTACTTAAGGTTCGAAATGATGTCGGCGTTGATAGATTTTTTCTTCATATAGAAAATTATTAACTTCAAATTATTTTTACTTGCAATTCTAGGTACAACTACTCGTATAAGAAAAATTGAAATAAAAATCAAATATGACATTACCATCATTACCTAAAAAAATTAAAAAATAAATAAATTTATTGACGCGACAGTTCCTTAAGGAGCCAAGTCCTAGTGACTTATACTCTCAACCATTCCTGTGTGTGTATTGTTATTTGTTAATCTGCAAGAATGAAAGGGGCCTACAGTTTACCGCCGAGTCCGGACGGCCACATGAGATGCACTTTTTCGAAACAAATTTTACTCTTGGAGGTTTTGTCAGTTCCTCGCAAGAGGCAGTACTCCGGAAAAAAGGTGCCTATGAGCGGGATACAAAATTTAGTGACAAAAAATATTTGCCTGTTTGTCTGTACATCTGTATAGGTTTGTACATACATTATGATCTGCAGCCTAAACGGCTAATTTGGTTAGTGTGGATCTTCTGTATTCCTCAGAGGCGTTTTTGAGATTTTATTTTAAATGCTAAAAATAACCGCTAAAAGCTTTTTTCTCGAAAACGGCTCTAACGATTTTAATGAAATTTTTTGGGATTATTTCGTTAGGTATTGGCTACCATTTTATCCATACCAAATTTACTACAAAAGTCCATTAACGGTACCTTTCATATGACGATTTTTTTAATTTTCTACTTTCTCGGTAAAGGCTCATTGGATTTCTATAAATTGTTTTCTCTTTAAGATCTAAATGAGCCATATATATTCTGCATACCAACATTTTCAAAATTTTTTTTTTCTATTTAGGTGTACCTATATAACTAGATTTTGATATTTTATTTAATTTTAAATATTTTAAAAACTAATCAATAATTACAATCAAAAATAAAAGAACAAGATTTTAACAAAATCGGTTCTACAGTTTTCGAAATACTTTTTTCATAAATGTATTGTTCTTTAAGGCTTGTGATGGCGTACTCTGTCTATACCCATAAATAAAATTGAAGTGTCTATTTGTAATATCAAAATAACAGCTTTTTACAAAATGCAGATACGGTACATATGTTTACCAAAATAAAAAAAATTAAATTTTGTGTCTGTTTCTTCCGGCTAATCTCCGAAACGGCTTCACCGATTTTGATTGGATTTTCAGTGAGATATTTAATGTTCAAAGGAGTAACTTAGGCTATTATAATTACCCAAAAGGTGATTTTTTTTTGAAAATTCGGATTTATGGCCCCTTTTGACTAAATATCACAAGATGTTGTATTTATAATATTCAAATAAAATATTAAAAAGAAATCTGTTGTTTTTACCCTATAAGTGGGATCTGAGGTGGAAATATTAAAGAAAATATTGTTTTGTCTATACATATATATTTTCGTTTCAGCAGTATTGAATTTTATTTAATGTATTAACACGATTACGTTGGTTAGTTACTTTTGGAACCTATATGTATTGTGTTGTCGGGATCCACAAAATGAATTGTAGACCCGAGCAACGCCAGGTAGGTCAGCTAGTTTTTACTAAAAACCGTTAAGTCTAGTGTTTTGTTAAGTTTTGACACTTTGTATGTATAACTTAAGACCGTGTAATTTTTCTTCGAAAATGTTACTTGTTTCTGTCAAAGATCTTGCCTTACAATGTGATATTAGTCATTTTAGAGCAAGTACGTTTTCCGTATAATTTTCCGTTACCGCGACCTTTTCACTAACTCTATCGATCTTGCTTTTTGCTTTGGTTTGTGTGAAGCAACATCAAATGTTTCTGGAGATTTAAAACAAATTGCCAACTTTTTTGTTCAATGCTTTGCCGTAAGTCTCAGCATTGAGGTATTCATTCTTCTCACAGTTTATGTGGAACAAACTTAAACTTTGTTATATTTATTTCCCTTAACTTTTTTTGGTACTACTAGCTTACCCACCCGGCGTTGCTTGGTTATACGATACGTTTTCGCCTTAGTCACTTCTTCCAAAATTACCTATCTGCACGTAAAACGACCCCAGCGGCACCAACGGTTGATGAAAACAGCCTTCGTTACTCCTACAACGTCAGCTATCTTTCTGTAAAACTGTCGTCAAAATCGGATCATAAATACGAATGAAAAAAAACGACTCCGCTCGCCTAGGTGTAATTCAAATAGCCTTACTTACCTTATAGTATCAGCTAAATGCCGGTGGAAGTCCCGTCAAAATCGGTTAATAAATAAAAAAAAAATCGAAAAAAACGACCCCAGCGGCACCTAGTGGATAATATAAATAGCCTAAGTTACTCCCTAGAACATCAGCAATCTGCCAGTGAAAGTCCCGACAAAATCGGAGCATCCGTTCCCGTGATTAGCCGGAACAAACAGACAGAAAGACAGACAGACACGAAAATTTAAAAAAAATTGTGCTTTTGTTATAAGTAGTAAGTACTGTGTATACTTTCATATGCATCTTGTAAAAAGCTGTTATTTTAATGTTAAAAAACAGACACTTCATTTGTATTTATGTGTAAAGATATAGTTAATGCAAGTTAGGCATTCGTGCAGATTAAAAAATTTGAGATAACAATCAAACATGACATTACGATGATAGAGCAACATATTTGAGTTACTAGAAAAATAGAAATAAGGTTGTTTTGGCATTTTACAGGGGGAATTTTCATTTTTTTGCTCAAATATTAACGGTACCTGTCATATAACCGTTTTGTAAAAGCTTATATTTCTCGAAGAAGAATTCTTATGAACAAAAATCGTTGTGCTTTTGTAGATAAGCGTTATATTTTGGTGGAACAAAAATTAAACGGTGGGCTAAAAACGGTACCTTCCATAGGACGTTTTTTTGTATTCGACTTTCTCGTGAACTGGTTGACTGATTACAACCAAAATTGATATTCAGGAAGATGTAGGTAACCTAAGTAATTTCAATTTAAAATATTTTCGAATTTTTAATATTTTTTTTTGTTTGAAAAATCGATATTTTGAAAACGCGTAGGTGAATTTTTTTTAAATTTTATTTTTAAATGAAGATTATTTTTGTGCTAAAGTTTGCATTCTGTAATTATTTTTTTTTAATTTTTAACAAAACCGTTTTTAAAAACCGTTCCTACGATTTTGAAAAAAATCACACACATTTTTTATAGAAATAAAATGGCATTAAAGACCTGCCTAACTATTAAGACGCAATGCAAAGCCTAAACGCGCTCAGGATAAATTGACTGTGCATTCTGATTTGAACATAACTAACGTCAATTTTTAAAATAAATATTAAATAAACAGAAATTTTTAAAAACATTACATAACAGCCGGATGAAGTTTGACGATCTTAGTGAAGTATTTAACAAATATATAAAGAAATAATCAAAACCTTAACTTCTACAATCTTTTTACTTTCTTATTAAAATAATAAGAAACGGAATTTTATTTGTCTTCTTATTTTCTTCTAAAGAATAATTTTTTATTTCGACATGCATTATGCCCTAATTAATTAGTCTCATTGGTGCATGCGTCTGCCCCAAAAGGGTTATCACAAATTCACCATTTTATATGTTATTATTACAAACCTTGACAAATTGTAATAAGAACAAGGCTTACTTTAAGGTCAACTATGTATTTTCTGATTTATAATAATATTCATGAGACTTTTTTCTTATCTCTTTAAAAAAAATGTCGTCGTCGTGATTCTCTTTGTTTTGAAGTTTTGAATTTGATAAGCGCTAATAGAAGTTATTTTATTTAAATTCAAAAATATTTAAGCTTAAATTAAATCAACTTTGATTTGGGTTTGCCTCCAAAATAAACATTTAATTAAGTTAGTTTTTAAACGCCGGATTACGCTCCCCTTAGCATTGTAGACTCTTTTGTTGAATTTTATTGTTGAATGTAGTTTCTTCGTTAATTTTTTTTTTTTATTATGTGTCATCAATAAAATGTATTACGCAGTTATACTGGTCTTGAACATATAGAACTGAATTGCAAATTTTATTGGATTTAAATATTTTGGTTCATAGAACTCATTTAAGTATGATGTGTGTCACCGTCACCTCACCTGTCTTGTTTTTATTTTATTTTTAGTAAAAACAATATTGGGTATTCACTGTGCATAAGTGTTTGCCTTGAACTGTTATTGTAGGTCGATTTAGAGTACATTCCTTGAGATGATCGGGTAATGACAGATCAATTGTTTCAGAGTCGTAAAAAAAAGAATACAACCTTTTTATTTCTGTGGTTTTTTAGAATTTAGAACATTCGTTTGTGAACATGGGACGACACAAAATTAATTCAGAACCGAAACCAAAATCACTGAAGCCATTTTCATAATATATGCTTTTAAATGCAAAATATGTTAATTCTCAATTCTCATGGTTGCATAAATATGTAGGTACATAAGTACGTTATGAAATTTTGTAAAACTTAAATATATCTTCTAATATATAAAAATCTCTTGTCACGGTGTTTGTGGTCGTACTTCTTTGAAACGGCTCCACCGATTTTTATGAATGTTTGGTAGGTATGAGAATAGGTCATAAAGTATATTTTATAGCGATAGGTGGTTACGGTGTCCATATGCAGACATTTTTTTTTCTATTTTTTGACGATTTTTTTTTGTATTTTTTTAGATTTGCTATAAAAAAAATATTGATAACACCATATTTTCACCCCCTTGCCACCAACACTGATTTCTTAATCGCGATTTTAGTATTTTAGTATAAACAATACGTTAGTAAACAGAACTTAATTATTTATGTTGTTGATTGACAGATGTCGCATCAATTTAACATTTCTCTGAATTCTTTATTTATCACTAAAAATTGCCTAAAAAAAAGAGTTGGTGATAACGTGAAAACGTCATATAACTTGGATGGCAGCAACACCAACATCCCGTTAACTCACCCCCACAAACCCTCTCGTTAAATCCACACACACACACATCCACTTTCTACTTTAACAAAACTCCGCCTATTTTGTATTTCTTTTTCTCTTCTTGTTTTTGTTTTAATTTGAGCGAAATTATTTTCGGAATTTGCGCCTGTTCTTTTTCATGTTTGCCTGGTGCTTGCGATGGGTTTTGATTGAAAAAACTACAGTATCGCAGCGTGTGTCACTTTTCATATCAGCATTATTAGCATGAATCTTATCAGCATGAGTCATGTTATTTCGTATGTGTAGCCTGTCATCGATTTATAAGACGTTATCACGATTTATTTTATTGACAAGAAAGTTATACGTGATTTGTGATTTGATTATACTTAAAGGTTGGTAAAATACTCAAAAAAAAATTCATTATCAGCATGCCCTTTCTCTTCTGTGTTTGTTACTGTGAATGTGAATAATGCAGAAAGACGCAAGGGGCCATCGAAAGAATAAAGTAACAAACATACGAAATATATAGTAAAGCAGAAAGAACGGCTTTTTATTGGGAAACAATCAATTTATTTTTTATCTCGATCTGTCAAAACAGATTTTTACAATTCTTGCGTACATTTTGATCTATGCAAGTAAATTTTTCAGCTCTCGATTTTCGGCAGATTTAACCTACTTTTCATTAATACCATTATAGGATTTAGAGTAATGAGTTTTATAAGTATGTTTTTGCTCCGTAATTAACTTTGATTGTGAAAAAATTGTAAATTTAAATAATTAATCAATTTACATAGTAGACATGGAAGCTGTTTAGCTGTTAGATGGATCTCGCTCATCTTCCTATTCGGAATCAAGTGATAAAGAATTGTATAACATTAGTTTGAAATAGGAATAATTTATATGGCAGTATAACGTTTGCCGTTATATGAGAACATATTTTTAATTAATTACACCACTTTTGATTTATAAATTAAAATGGAACAAAATTCTTTAATAACAGCAAAAACAAAAAAAGCAGCTTTAGTAAATCTTATATGTATATGATTTAAAATTTCACAAACAAAATTATAATGTTTTAAATGGACCAATGGATAAGGGTGTTCTTTCAGGTTACAAAACAAAACTGTTCTATTTGGTAAGAAATACTGATGAGAAGCCAATTTTTAAAAAACAGAATTTGAACACATTCAAGAAGCACTAACACATATGTAACCAAATGTTAAGAGAAAATATCCTTTGAAGGAAGTGTTTTTTTCTTTTATCAATTTCCCGTATGGTTAGCGTTGCCATGCGTCTTTTTTGCCTATGCGGGACGTCCAGAATAGTTTTAATTAACTGTCCAGGATTGTACTCTTTTTGCCTCCTACTTTTCCTTTATTGCTTAGTGTTAGATTCTGATTACTCGATTCATCGTCTTCGGTTGGTACGTTTGTTACCTTATTCGTCTTTTTGGTTTAGTTAGAAGTTTAGCTGTTTTTCTAAGAAAAGCAAAAAATAGTAAATAAAGCAAGATAATATCTATCTATTTTCACTTAAAAAAAATACATCCATTTGTTTTTAACTTCATTAATTCACTATTTTTAATCGTGTTCAAATTTTTTTTCGCCAAACTGTTGACGTCAAAGAGGGGAAGTTAAAATGCACCTCGATAAAACAAAATTATAGAAAATGGAGAAGATTATAGTGAAGTGAAAATGAACAAGTTCATTTTATTTAAAACATTTCGTCTGCATAATAGATTGAGTCGTTCGGGTGACTCGTTTTTTTGGGTTATTCAGTCAATTCTGAATTTCTGATAAAATAATAATATAAAATACTAAAAATCACACAATTTTAACTGTATTTAATGTTTGTGTTCGCGGAAACAAAAATTGTTTTTTTTTTGTAGTTGTATATAAAATTTCTTAATTTCTATAAACAACGACGTTCTTGAGAATATCAGATCTAATGAAAAATATGCTTTTTATCAAACATGGAACAAATAAAAGATTTTTTTAGTACTTAAGTACATATTTTTCTATAGTTTTTAGTATTTTTATGTTCTGTTTTTAGTTTTCTGGAAACATAAAGTTTAAATATGTAATTTACCTAAGAAACTATATTTTAATTTTCGATCAACTGAAGTAGGTTACTAAAATTATTAACTTAAAAAATCATGAAGTGTTTGTTTCTGTTCTAGTTTTGTACTCTTTTTTGTGTCCTAATTTATCCGAAGAATGTCCGGGATTTCTAGTCTCGTTTACTACTTTCATCAAAAACCTTGTGGCAACCCTAGGTATGATGTATAAATTTTGTTTACTATTTATGTATTTCGCAATTTTGTTGTTGTGCACTTCAAGTGCAATATAGTTTTCTTAATTATTTTAAATAAGTGAAACCAAATGAATTCATTGCAAAATAAATTACACGGCTGGACTGCACGTACTTGCTTTTATGAACAGTCATATCTTCGAATAAAATTTGAAATATACACAAATATAATATACATATGTATGTAGGTATAAGGGCATTTCAAGGTTTTTATTCATTTTTTTTTTAGTTTTGGTAGTTCCAACGAAGTAGGTACGTAAAATATTATTCAGAGAAATAAAAAAAATTAAATTTAATTTCTTTTAGAAATGTTTTTTTTTGCGCCGAAGGATGACAAATCCTTATAGACATATAATATCCAGTAGTGTAATATTCTTCCAAATTCGAAAGCCCGTTTAAAAAAAAACCCTTTTTTTTTAAACAACTTTTTTAATATTAATCGAAAGCAATCAAAAAAACTTAAACTGATTAACAACCTACATTTAAAAACAGTATTTTAAAAATTCACCAATTATTTTTCGAAAATATTAAATAAAAAAAATTTAATTATCTTATATAAAAATCACTCGATTGAAAGAAAACCTGTATTTATAGGTATAACAAAATAAACTTAATGTAATGTGGCGCGCGGGTCGTATCGCTGAATGCATTTCAAAGAACAATACAAAATGTCGAAATAATAAAATATTATAAAAAAAGAAAATACAAATCTATCTAACACCATAAGGAAGGTTTTT
This sequence comes from Platycheirus rosarum, assembly GCA_963971375.1. Classification (NCBI taxonomy): domain Eukaryota; kingdom Metazoa; phylum Arthropoda; class Insecta; order Diptera; family Syrphidae; genus Platycheirus; species Platycheirus rosarum. The sequence goes on along the minus strand of OZ020510.1, from coordinate 34,267,379 downwards.
AGCATGGTTTGTATAAAATCCTATAGACGTAGCACAATAAACTTGCTGTAGGTGGTAGGTACCTGCAAACGTATTAGAAAAAGCATTCTGCAATGACGATTTGCAATAATAAAATCAAAATCAAGCTATAAATAAAAAAACCGTTATTCGAAAAAAACAAAACAAAACAAAATTACTCGGTCAACTAGGTGCCAAAATGTATTAAATTTGAAGACGATTGACAATTCAGGCTGCAGTCAAAATACGAACAGACAGACGGAATTTTGACAATTATGCATGTTTGTCTATTATCGTTATTTCATGTTGTATCTCATTTATAACCTGCGATATAGTAACAATAACAAGTTTAGGATTCGTGCATTTTTCAAAAATCCAGATAATAATCAAACATGACATTACCATTATAGAGAAAAAATTATGTTGTTAGTGAAACAATTCTGTCTGTCTGTCCGTCGATGTGTATAGCGCTCTGCCTTTAAATAACGAAAACTATATTTTTCTCCAAAACGCCTCTAACAATTTTGATGAACATTTTTAAAAGTATTTTGGTAGGTATGGTAATTTAATCAAAAACAATTTTACAAAAAAAACTTTCTTGGTAACGAGTTATTTGATATCTACAAAATTTTATATTTTATAACTCATCAACGGCTTAAGGGATTTGGATAAAATTTGATAAAAAGATGGATGAGGTGCTGGATTGAAAAATATGTCAGTTTTTATCCTGGGCAAAATTAATGGTTCCTATGGGAGAGGCTTAAATGTGAATGATGTATTTGGTTTGTTTGTTATGTTTCCATGCCTAAACCACTGAAACTGAACTGAATATGTCATTTGTGAGGTTTGCCAGTCCAATTATATTCCGAAAAAAACATGGTTAATATGGGAGAAATCTGAATAAATTTTCTTGAATGGTTTCCGATTTATAAAAATCATTTAATCAGAAGTCTATGCAGATGAAGTCGCGGGTAGAATTTATAGTTTAAAATACCTAATAATCACTATTTTTTTTAATTTAACTCTCGAAAAAAAGGTTTTTTTTTTGAAAAAAAAACTAAAGTTAAAAAATAACTTATTTAATTAAAACCATACTAACAACATTTCGATTTATTTTTTTCATAAATTAATTTTTATTTGTGGCGAATGATAAGATATTTAATTTTTTACTAGAAACCATTTGGTATGATGGTTTTCACACTGTTTGGAGTATAGATTTTGATGTAACATTTTTACATAATGTCAAAGATCTTGGTACTTAAGACCAAGTACGTACGATCTAGTCGTGTCCAATTTTTTTACTTCCGATTATACGTACGTTGTTAAAGCAAGTTTAGGATTCGTAAATATATACAAAAAAATGTATGGCAGGTAACGTTATTTTTCGATCTATAGCAAAAATGAAAAAAACCGCCAAATAAATAATAATACCAAGTTTGAAGCAAATCGGCTTCGGTTTAGGCTGTAGAGGTGCGAACAGACAGACGGACGGAATTTCCGGACCCACTTTTTTCGACTTATTTATCATCGTAATGTCATGTTTGATTGTTAAAAAATGGATTTTTTCATGAATCCATAACTTGCATTATAGTACCTATAATCGCAAGTAAAAATGAGATGAAATGAGTTTCTCCCGCAATACACGTCTCGCAAGGAATGCTCACCAGTTAACCCTTGAGCCCAATTTCGGACGTACCAGGAAATATAGAGATTCTTTTTTTAGCCGAACAATACGAATTTGGAATAGTTTACCCGGTGAGGTTTTTCCTTGCCATTGCGATTTGAATGCATTCAAATCCAATGTTAATCGACACCTCCTTCCCTTACCTTCCTTTGCTCGCGCAGTGTGTTCAACATTATAAGGAAAACACAAATCCCTTGTGCGCGTGCACAGTAATACAAAAAAAAAAAGATCATAGAGAAGCGTTAAAAAGTTAGTGATACAAAATGCCTGTCTGTCTGTAAATCTGTCTGTCAGTCTGTCAGTCCATCTGTCTATCTGTCTCTATGTCTGTCCGTCTGTATATAGTAAAATAAACTGCAGCCTTAACGGCCAAAGCGATTGCCTTAAAATTAGGTATGTGTGATTCTTTTGGCATTCCTCTGAGGGATTTTTAAAATTTTATTTTAAGGCCTACAAATAACGGTATCTGCCATATAACCGTTAAGGAAAAGCTTATTTTTCTCAAAAACGGCTCCAACGATTTTGATAAAATTTGTTGAGAGTATTTTTGTAACTTTTTGTACAGAAAAAGTCTAGTCCGTACTTTTTATACCTAATAGGAATTTCTTGTAACTATCGACTTTCTCGGTAACGGCTCATTGGATGTCTGTAAAATTTTAGATACTTAAAAGATATTGGAAGCCAAATAAATTTTGCATACCAAAATTTGGAATAATTATTTTGTTCTATTTAATTTTTTTTTTTTTTGAAAATTTAATATTTTAAAAAGTAATCAAAAGAAATTGCATATTTTTAATTTTATAATCAGTTGTATATTAATAAGCTCTCAAAAACTGCATACCAAAATCTAAAAAAATAAAAAACTGGATTTTATCAAAATCCGTCCTGCAATTTTTGAAATACTTTTCTCATAAATTCATTATGAAAAACTACTGTCCATTTTTTTACTAAAAACCGTTAAGTTTCGTGGTTTTGACATTTTTTAGACACAGTGTGATTTTTTTACGTAGATCAATTTTAGTTATTTCTGTCAAACATCCTTCCAATGCGCGCAAAGGAGTAAGTACGTGCGACCCAACCGTATCCATTTTTTAATTGATACGAATGCTGAACTAAATACAAACACATGTAAATAATACAATTAAACGATGTTCTTTAAAGAAAGTCTATATATTTTTACAACTATTCCAGATTGCCATCTTCAATTCTAAATTTCTTAAGATTGCAAGTGGTAGGTATTTCATAACTAATTCATAACAGTGCGTGAGATTTTCGCTGAAGCAGGCACAGTAACCAAACAATGAAATGACTTTCCCAAATACCTAAATATTTGTAAAAAAAAAAAAAAACAAATTTCTAATTTAACAAGCTTGGAGAGAAATTGCATTAACCGAAGAAACTAGCGTACCAGTCCATGCTTCACAATCTTTAGAATTTTCTTTGAATAATGAATACAATAATTATTTACGAAATAGGTAGTCTACATTACGTTACAAAATGTATTCCTAAAGATGTAAATTAAAAAATAATGTCTGGTTTAGAAGATAGACAAAAAAAAAATAGAAAGGCTAATGTTCCTCATTGTGACATTTACTGGCAGATCTTAATCATCTTAAACAAAACCAATCCCACTTTACTAAGCAATGGTTGGGTTTGGGGTGTCCCCATTTTCTTCAAAAGGTTAATTATTGAATCAATAGACACATTCACGCAGGACCTTTAACGATAAACTTGATTTTAAAGCCTTACACTTACACTTAAGGTTTCTTGAAATAAATTTTGAAAAAATTATAATCACTTACCGGAACAAGAAAGTTAGCAAATCAAATCCACATAGAATTATTCTGTGGAAAAACTTAGGTAAATACACGAGCACTTACGAAACCTGTTCAATGCCTTAAGAACATCATCACTCAATCATTGAATAGCCAGTACAGGTAGCTAACCCAGGTAGATACCTAGGTAGTGTCCCTAGAGTATATTTTTATATGAACTACTACATCTATCATTTACTGCAAAAAAAAAAACGAAGATTATTCCCGATGCATCTTGAGATAAATCAAAAATGCATCAAAGTCGTTTTATAAAAAAAACAATATTAATGCATAATCATTAAAAATGCTTAGTTAATAATCAAGAATTCGTATGGAAGAATCAAACGAAAAGCACGTAAACGAGAGCTCAAAACACACAAAGCACAACACAGGCTCTGATGTATAAACAATTCCATAAAAAAATTAAATAAAAAAATCAATAGAAATAACAACAACAAAAAAACAAAAAAGTAGCAAACTAGCCGTGTTGCTAATTTATTATGCAAACATTGCGCGATAGTCAATACAACAACTATAGCCCAACAGTATAGGAACATACCAACTTGATATTGGATTTGGATGTGATCGCGCAGTTATTGTGTTCTCTTTCCCAGCCAGAGCCGAGAGCCAGAGCCATCACCCAGCTTGTATAGCAGAGCAGCTGCTGCTTCTAAAAAAACAGGTAAAACCGAACCGAACCAACACATAAAATAACAACAACAAACCTTCAATAAAAGGTAAGATCTCTGAGCCGCACCGCAAACGCGCCAGGTGGATCGATGATGATTTTGTTTGTAACTGCTGCGGTCTTTCAAGATTTGAAAAAAAGATTCCCACTGCAAGTCAAACTATGGGCAATCAAGACTAAGTTAAAAAAAAAAAACAGTTTTTTTCACCGCAAGTAGGTCAGAAACGTCAAAATACCTTCAAAAACTAGGTTTTTGAGTTATTTTTTTGTGTAATTCAACAATCCAGGTCAGAAATTAACTATAAGTCGTCTATTGATTGAGTTTCTTAAAGATCTGAGAGTTCACTCCAGGGAGCACAGAACACAAGAGCTATTGCTCCACAATCGCAACGGACAACACGGACCGTGCCAGGCCATGATGACTTGACGGATAGACAAAAAAGAAAGAAAGCAACTAAAAAAAAAAGATCGAGATGTATGATCATCAACTATATGTTTCTTCACTTCCTTATTAACCACTTACGTTGTAGGTATATTGTTGCACATAGAGTGGCAAGTACGTGTGTACGAACGTACTTAGCTCTGAATTTAGATCAACGGCAGTTTTTTCGTTGTTGTTCGGTTTCTGGTGCTGCTAGCCACCACCACCGCCGCCGCCGCCCTCAACGACATATTAGTTAGACGACTTAAATGACACTTTAGACGCAACTTAAAGAAATCAAAATCACAAATGAATTGTACTTGAAATTTCCTCCAAATACCTCCAGCAAACTAACAATCAAAAATATGACAATGACGACCGTTGTTAGGTAAAAAAAACCATCGCCATAATCATCAAATCAAAAAGATCGAATAGTTTGGACTATTGTGAAGTAAAAGTAAAAATAAATTAAATTATGTTTTTGTTTTCGACGCGTTTCTTAATTTCTGCTCGGAGCGGAGCAAATATGAAAGTTATACGTGATCGTACATAAATGGGAGGAATAAGGCAGTAGGTAGGTATATAATCAAAGGTATTTAACATACGTCGTCCATACTCTCCACACAAATCGGTTTCTAGTTCCGACCAGGGATTGCAATTATAAAACTTTTTTTTAATAACTATACATACTTTTACACGATTACGATGATTGTATGATCGTTCACTTTGGTATTTTAAGTTCAGAACACGAATTGTTTAAAACAAAAAAAGAAAAAAACAACAAATGTTTCCTTTTATCTTTGAAATACAAAACACTGAGTTCGAGCTAAGTTAGGTTTTTTTGTTTAATTTATGTCTTTTGTTTTTTATTTTTTTTTTAGTAACGAGGCTAGAGAGAAAAAATTCTGTAATTTTTTTTTTACTTTTCGAATGAACTCAAACGTAGAATTGGAAACTGCAACCAGATACCAGATTCATAGCTCTCGGACTGAACTGATGAACTGGATTTGAGCTATGAAAAAACTGAATCGGTTGGGTTAGTTGGTTGGGGCTAGTGATTCCTCGTTAGAGATGGAACACGACGTGGAAAAGTACTAGGTAGTGGAAAAAGTGTGAGCGTGGTTTGGAAAAAGTATCAAGTAATTGTAGTAAATGATTCGATTTTTTGCAGTTGTAGTTTTGAAATTCTTTAACTATTGATTAATTTTGGTTTATTTTATAAATGGGAAAGCCGATGACTTTCAGTTATTATATTGTAATCACTTAGATAATCATATAATCAAGTTTTAAACTAAAACTAAAATAACTGGCTCAAACTTATATCATTAAACTCGACACTAAAACTTTATTTTATTGCCACACTGGGTTGAAATTTGTATCATTATTTACGTTAGTGTCACACTAAATTTGCGATAGTGTCGAGTTGAATTGTCTATAATTTTGCGCCACTGAAATCTTATTTAAAAAAATGGGCACGACTGGGTCGCATGTACTTGCTCTTATGTTCCTAATTACATTGGAAATCAAGATCTTTGGCAGAAACAAGTAACATTTACATACATTGAAAATAACACAGTTTGAACTTATAAAAAACATCAAAACCACAATACTTAACGGTTTTTAGTAAAAATGAAGTACGCCATCACACGTCTTTAATAACAAAGAACTTATGAAAAAAAATTTCGAAAATTGTAAAAAATGGTTTTGATAAAATCTTGTTTTTATTTTTAGTTTCTTGATTTTTTTTTTTAAATTTTGGTATGCAGTTTTTTAGAATTTATTAATATACATGTGATTATAAAATTTAAAATAATTTTTTTGATTATTTTTAAAAATACTGATTTTTCAATTTAATCAAAAATTAATTTTAATTAGAAAAAAAGTAATTCAACATTTTGATATGCAGAATAAATTTGGTTACTTAGATCTTCTCAAATATTAAATTTGATAGAAATCCAAAGAGCCGTTACCGAGAAAGCCAAAAATAAAAAAAACATTATATGAAAGTTAGCGCGGTAATAGACTTTTTCCGTCGCACGTACTTGCTTTTATATAAGACAAATGAGTAACAGCTACGTAGAAAAATAGCAAAGTCTAAACTAATAAAGCGTCAAAACTACAACACTTAACGTTTTTAGTAGTTTTTGGTAGCCAATACCAACAAAAAAATTCTCAAAAAATTTCATCAAAATCAGTTTTCGAGAAAAATAAGCTTTTTCTAAACGGTCATATAGCAGGTACCGTTATTTTTAGGTCTAAAAATAAAATTTCAATTTCCCCTCTGGGGAATACCAAACGAATCACACACACCAAATTTGAAGATATATACATACTGATAGACAGACAGACATTTTATTTGTTGCCACTAACTATTTTAGACTTCTCTATGATCTTAATATCATGTTTAATTGTTATCTCAACTTTTTTTATATTCAAGAATCCTAATCTTGCCTTATAGTCCCTATAATCGCAAGTAAAAATGGACACGGCTGGTTAGCACGTACTTGCTTTTATATAAGACAAATGAGTAACAGCTACGTAGAAAAATAGCAAAGTCTAAACTAATAAAGTGTCAAAACTACAACACTTAACGTTTTTAGTAAAAATGGAGTACGCCATCATACGTTTCAAATAATAACGAATTTATGAAAAAAATCTTTCGAAAATTGCAGGATTTCGATAAATCCTCTATTTTTAATTTTAGTTTCTTGAACGAAATCACGAATTAATTATAAAAAGAAAAAAAATATTCAAAATGTTACTATGCAGAATTAATTAGGCTACCTAATTCGTTTCAAATATAAAAATTAATACAATGAGCCCTTACCGGAAGCCAATAATAAAAAAAACGCTATATGAAAGGGTTGTCAATATATAAACTTTTTCTTTAAAATTGTTTTTAGCCAAACCTACCAAAATATTCATTAAATTGTATCCCCCGTTCTCGAGAAGTTTTTACTTAACGGTTATATGGCCGCGGTTTGTTGTATTTAGCCCTTAAAACAGATAATCAGTTTTAGCCGTTTAGGCTGCAGATCATTTTACATATAGACCGACAGACATTTTAAAGAATGCTCATATCTGGTAAACGCAACGGCTCTCAGGTGCCAGACGTACCACGCTGATATCTAAATTCAATAAGAAAGGAAATATCAAAAAAATCAGCTGTTCTAAAATTCTCTCTCGAAAACGTCGCTAGCTCTCTTACCATATGGTCGTAATGTTATGTTGGATATTATCTCAATTGTTTGTATATTCACAAATCATAAACTTTCTTTAAAAAAAAACAATATATAGGTCAAAGATGGCAAATGGATTTTGGGAAGTAAGACGTACGAAACATTATGCACCCCCCCCCCCCTTATTCCTCTATGGTAGTTATGTATCGCTAGTGTTACTATTACTAATCTATAGTTGACTGTCTTTTTTATTTCGGATTTCGGCTTTTTTCATTCACAAAACAAACGGATTTTGGGAATCTCAAAATTGCAAATCCGATAAAAATGTAAATGCACCCATTGGTGATACATGAGCCAGGGGAACTTGCCCACCCCCCCTTGTCCAACCCTGCGGGGTTCTATGGATGAGGTGTTCTTCAAAGGTGACAAACCTCTGCGTCAGTTTTTCCATCTTTGCTATTCTATTACTCGGGTCTGTTTCCGAGTAAAATGAGTGAAAATGAAAAATGCCATTTGAAAGAAAAGGTTTATGTTCTTTCTAATATAAGTCCTTTAAATTCAATGTCATGGAAACGCTGATTAACTTTCAGGTTAAGGCTAATGCCACACGAGAGCTCCAAAATGGTCGCGCGCCCAATTGTTTGCGCCACGGAAAAAATTACGTTGTTATCACACAAGCTGCATTTTGACCGCTTGACAAAAATTCAAAATGCATAAGACTCACCTTTGCAAATTTAAATGACGCGCTCCTATTTGGAAGCTTGTGTGTTCATTCCGATATATTTCAGTACCCTTATGACGCTTTACGGTTCGCGCGTCATAGAGGGAAGTCGCTGTTTAAAACCGTTTGCGGGACCATACGGACTCCTTTTTGGTCGCGGGCGTACGTGTGTACTTTTCGATACTGGATTCGATATACTCATGGAGCTAGTGTGGCATAAGCCTAAGAAATAACTTGAATATCGAAAGCTTATTAATTACTGGCAGAATGTACGGCTTTTGTATTAATAGGTCTACTGATGATTTCTGATCTGATAGTATATCTTACCCTAAAGTGGAACCAATTTCTCCATCGTTTTGGAGAAAGTAAGATTATCGCGCAGACAATCTACAAAGCTTTTATTCGACCACAACTTAATTATTAATCCAATATTTGGCCAGGTGTTTCTACAACGCATTTAAATTTCTCGGATCGACTTCAAAAAAATTGATTGTTTACGTTACCACATATAAAATTCCTGAAGGTTTCTTGTAAATTCAATTTCTGATAGATACGATTGTATCTACGTTTCTATCTTTTGATTAAGATGGATAAGGAAAATATAAATAAACAAAAGTTAATTGCTTAGCAAATGAGGTGCAACACACCAATAAACATAATTAAACGATTCAAAGGAAAATATCAATTTTGTTTTGTTTTTTCTATATAAATTGGTGAGTAAAGTATTTATTCTTGCAACTTAAAAAAAAAGCATTGCAGTCAAATATTTGTAACTAAAAACTTTTGGACTTCAATTTTGTACATGAGGAGAAAAAATCTCTACACAGATCCATAAAATCAGGTCGCATCCCACTAATTTGCGAGTACAAAATTCCTTAAAATGTAACGGTTTGTTCAATAACGTTACCAAAACTACGAGTTTATGCCATTTTTGTACAAATTTGTGTCAAATGCTGTTCCACTAATAATTTGTAGTTATTGACGAAAGAAAGCGTTGCGTACAGTTCACTGTGACATTTAAAAGCGTTTTGCGTTGGTTTTCACAAACCTTCAGGAACAACTATGTATAGGCGTTTTTATTTTATAGCTCAGAGCTGATTACTGATCATAGTCTAACACATTAACTTAACAGGTAAGGTAAAGTTCTGAGCAGAGAGTTCTAAGAGCTCTCCGATTTAATTATGAAACAATTTGAGCACTGAATTGTCATACATAGAAATGGTAATGTCAAATATAAGAATTTGCATATTATTGTTTGTTAAATGTAAATGAATAAAAAACAATTAAAGCATTTAATATATTTTCGGATAACTATATATAATTGAAATGACTTCCCGGCGATTTACATATGAAAATTGCCACGATTAAGTCGCGCGTACTTTCTCTTAAGTGCTTAATTAATCACCATTGAAGCCAAGATCCTTGAACGAAACATTTTGAGCTTTTAAAAAGTGCAAAACACATTGCGTAAGGGTTTCTAGTTAAAATAGACAAAATTCAAAAAAACTTTATGTGAAATGTACTGTTAATAGTCCCTTACGCATCATTTTTACTTGCGATTATAGGGACTATAAAGCAAGTTTAGGATTTGTAAAAATAAAAACAATTAAGATAACAATTAAACATGACATTACTAAACAATTTAGTGACAAAAAATAAATGTCTGTCTGTCTGTCAGTATGCATAACGAGCTGCAGCCTAAACGGCTTAAGCGATTGTCTTCAAATTTGGTGTGTGTGATTCATTTGGCATTCCCCAGAGAGGAAATTGAAATTTTATTTTTAGGCCTTAAAATAACGATACCTGCCATATGACCGTTTAGGAAAAGCTTATTTTTCTCGACAACGGAACCAACGATTTTGATGAAATTTTTTGAGAATTTTTTGTTGGCTATTGACTATCATTTGATCAGAACCAAATTTACGGAAAAAGTCTATTAACGCGGTTACTTTCATTTAATGTTTGGATTTCTGTCAAATTTTATATTTGAGAAGATCTAGGTAGCCAAATTTATTCTGCATATCAAAATGTTGAATAACTCTTTTTTCTAACTAAAATTTATTTTTTTTTTGAAAAATCAATATTTTTTAAAAACTAATCAAAAAAATTATTTTAAATTCTATTCTTATTAATTAAAAAAAAACTGCATACCAGAATTAGAAAAAAAAACAGGATTTTATCAACATCCATCCTAAATACACTTCGAAATACTTTTTTTTCATAAATTCGTTACTATAGAAGATGTGTGATGGCGTACTCCATTTTTACTAAAAACCGTTAAGTGTTGTGGTTTTGACACTTTTTTAAGTTATTTTTCTACGTTAATGTTACTTATCTTTTAAGTTTTTTTCGACGATGCGACCGCCCATATGAGCAAGTACGTGCGATCCAGTCGTGCAATTTATTTGGTGCTAGTTTGATTTCTTGTCCACAGGCTAAGCATTCAGATAAGGTTAGAGGCTATTAGTGTGTTTTACGCACACTTTCGGACCTCTTCTCAATAAAAAGAAAAGTTTTACACAAACAAAATCTGGACATTTCAGTTCAAAAAGTCTTTCCAAACTATTTTTCTTTTTTCTGGTTTCATTGTATTTGACATTTTTAAAATTGTGCACTCTGCTGCGTTTTACTATTCTGCTGTTTTTGTTTCTCATTTATTATAGCAGGTGGTAATGGTACAGTATATGAGGTGTTTATACTTGCTAACCTAGAAATTGTAAGTTCGATACTCAGGTTTGGAAGCTTTTTCAAACTCTTAACTCCAAATAGCCTTTTTTAATATCTACATTTTCTTAAGACTTTAAATAATAGGAAACGTAGTTTCTGACCAATTTTTAAAGGAAAATTAGACAGTACAAATCAGAATGTTAGATTTTTCTATAAAACCTCATTCATAGTAAAGAATTCAGTAAAAAACAAACAAAAGGACTTGATATTAATGTTTTAGTACTAAACTAGTACTTTTTCAATCCACTATAGTACCAAATTAGCACATCTCCATTCAAAACTGAGTTTGACAGATCGCTTAAACACACCAACAATTTCTCGATTTAAACAGGTTTCATCTTAGCACAGTGTGTGTGTCATTATTGCGTATATGCATATACAGCAGAGAATATTTTATTCTGTAATGCAGTGTTTGTTTACGGCAAAAGTTCGTTTATCAGCCGCCCTAACGGCAGTGAGTTGAAGCTTGATTAGTGGCTGAGCAGAGGGGAGTATCGAAACAATGAGTAACAAGTGGTGTCTTGTTGTTGTAATAGTGTAAGGTTTGAAATTTTAGATTGTGATCACTCACCACTACAGGTTTTCGATATTTTCTTAATTCTTGTCCATCTGATGCACGAGCATAATTATATAAAAGAAAATAAAGGTGACATAGACACTCGAAACTCGATTCGATGGCGGGTGAATGAATCATCCGGCAAACACCGGGGGAGGTGTGCTCTTTTTGGTAATTTCTTTTAATTTACCTGAAATAATACCACAAAGAGTGGTGAACTATGAAGAGTTTTTGACACAATTAATATGTTAATGACAGAGCAACTTTTTTGCGGTAATTGCACTTTATTTATGTCAAAGCTGACAATTCCCAGTTCTGGAAAAAAGTGAACTGTCATTATTGTGTGTTTGGGAAGTAGTTTCACACTAGCCACAATATAACTAAAATAGCACTTTGTGCCAAGTGTAATTATTCATTATTTTGTTTTTTTTCCCTCTCATCCTCCTCTTTTCGTTTATCAATTTCTGGTTACCTAATTTGTGAACAATAGTTACATTGGCACGGCCTGGTACAGTAACAATAAGCTACTGTCATCGGCTGTGGCGCGCAGCAGTGGGGGCCCCTCTCTGTCTAACATCGTGAATCGTGGTTGCTGTCGATCGACGATCGTCGTGGAGCATGCATGGTATGCGACGACGACGACGACGTTATCATTCATAATTTCTTGTTTCTTGTGTTTGTTGATAGAGCGGGCGGTGGGAGTAGAATAGAGTAGACGACCACGACGCCATACGGGGGAACAAAAAAGTGAACGCGGTACAAAAAACAAATTTGTGATGCAAGATGCTGGGGATGAGAAAATTCGTTTTTCTTTCAGACTGCATTGTATGGGAAATGAAAATCATAGCTCGCGCGGAGGGTGTATCGTTTCGTTTTCAAGGGAAAACTCTATCCTATAATAATGAGAAAGCTGCTGATATGGTTGATTTATACTTTTTGTTGTTGTAAAGTATTTTTGTATTCATTATGTGAAGAAATGATGATTATGGGGCGTAAATTAATGAATTGAAATGATTGAAATTTAATGGGGCGTATTTACATAATGTACCTGTGCAATTGAACCTGCATTTTTATAGGTTTTTTAAGAAAAATCGTTAAACACCAAGAACGTTTGAAACCTGTTTGCATATTAAAAAGATTAGCTATCTAACTATGAAGTACTTGACTTGTGCAACAATTTTAAATGAATTTATAATTATTGTGAAGTTCACTTTGACAGGTCAAGGTCAAATATTTCGAATATTTACCAGCAAACGCTTACATATGTACTTTTATAATCTAAGTAGGTATGTGTTTACCTTATTTTTACTTACTTTAAGTGTCGCTACATTTAATATTTGTAATGCCTCTCAAACTCAATCGAAGATGAGGTCTGCCTGCTTTGATCACTGACTGCCTAGGGTATGACATCAAAGACTGCGCGCTGGAGCGCCGATGTTCATCCGCTGGATGCGGATTTTTCTCTTGTTTTTTTTGACGTGATAACGTCTTATAAATCGATGACAGGCTACAAGTACGAAATAACATGACTCATGCTAACCACAATACTGTGTGTGGTTCCTTAAACCAAAATCGCAAGCACCAGGCGAACATGAAAAAAACAGGCGCAGATTCACAAGATAATTCTACTCAAATCATTGTATATACATTTTCTATAGTACTCTCATGGTGGTAATTTTTCGTCTGGCCATCTTCCTGGTTGATTCAGAACTATCTCTAAATAGTGGAGACGAGAACCTTTACCGATATTTTACCAGTATTTAATAAACATTTGTTGTCTGTACTTATTCTATATTCACACCAATTGGCAATTTCAGCACGCCTCATTGCGACTTGATTCAGAACTAAAAAATGATGCTCCATGATAGTACTATATGCAGTGTATATACAAAGCTCAAATTCAAAAAGAAAAAGAAGAGAAAGAGAAATACAAAATAGGTGGAGTTTTGTTAAAGTAGAAAGTAGATGTAATAATGGGGGGTGTGTGTGTGGATTTAACGAGAGGGTTTGTGGGTTTGAGTTAACGGACCGTATGTTGGTGTTGCTGCCATCAATGTTTTCTTATGACGTTATCACGTAAAATTATCGTCCGTAAACCAGACAAACAAACCAACTTTTTTTTTGATAGGCTTAGGTACATATGTTGGTAGAGTTCTTTCCTGTTTACACTGTCGTATATTGCTTTGAAATCGGTGGGTCTTGATTTTAAATTGTTGGGTTTTCTCCAGGGTCTGGCGTAATGCGAAGATCATATATTTTCCAGTCTAAAACCGCCTTGTTAAGGACCTATTATTCCGTCAACGGCTTAAGACCTTAACATAAAACGCTGGACTATTTTCAATTAAATTTATAATTTAATCAACATCAATGGAGAACTTCATTTTTTATTCTTCAATTTCACAAAACAAAAAAAAATATCAGAAAGTTCGGCATCGTCAACAAACTCACATTGATTAACATTGTTCACTGCAACGGACAGTCAACCGTCTTACCGACGGACAACTTACATCTACACGTTGCCTGAGCGGCGGATGATTGTCCGCTGCCGTTGCGTTAACAAACAAGCACATAATCTTCACAACACTGGACGACGGACGACGGGCCGTTGCAAAAACGGTTCGGTACTTATGACACATATGTCAAATTCATGATACACAGAAATACCACAGTACACATGTCTAAGGTAATATCATTAGAGGTTTAATTTTTGCAATCTTCTGCGCATCTGTCAAAATCAAAGTAAAATGGCGGCCGCCAGAGACCATTAGCTTGTTTATTTGTTCTGAAAAATAAATCTCGTGGCTGTATTTTAAAGTATTTGTCGTAATTAATTTATAAAAAGCTTTTTAGTAAACAAGAAAATAAGAAAAATATAAAACAAACGTTAGGTGTGTAGTTTTGTTCATAAAATTTTTTTTGATGTAGGTCTCTGAGAACTACCATTTTGAATACAAAGTGACAGATCAGATTTTGACAACCTGCTCAATATATTACCTTAGTTATGTGTACTGTAAATTGATCCTCCCTCATTTTATTTTTTTGAGCAGACACATATCTATATTATATTTATATTTATTAAGTGTTCTGCTAAAAGAAATTTAAACTCATGTTTTAAATCCTTTTTGTTTTAAAAAATAGTCCAAAGCGAAAGTGGCTCTATCAGCCTTTTTAGAATTTATGTGGCTACGTTCAATTAAATAAGAACAGCTGTTTTGCTTTTCATTTATTTTTAAGCTTCTGTCATTCTTTTAATTTCTTAAATGTGTTTTAATTTTTGTAGGTATTAGTGAAAAAATGGATATGATGTGAACTTGATCTTGATAAAAGTATACATATTTGATAAAGACATTCAAGAGTTCGAGCTGAATGAATCTATTCGAACTAAAAGAAAAAGAATCCGCAACATAAAAAAAAATCATTTTTCAGTGTAAAGAAAAAAAAAGTAAGTTGGTGATTTATTTTTGCAAACAGAGACCACCTGTTTCCTGAGGCATTTTCTCCTCCACAACATTTGTCTGTCGATTGTCGAAATTGGGCTTGAATTTTAGAAAACTTTTGGAGATATATATTTTAATTAAATTTTAGCGCTCAGCCAAACCGCAATGATAAAAACGAAGTAACAATTGCTGTCAAAATTCTATGATACAAATATGTATATCCGAAACATATGCAAACCAAATAAAATCTATCTCTATACAAAATTCTAATTTACTAAAGGCGTCAAAAAAAAAAAAGATCCGTGTTTCTTTTTTAACTTGGAGCGCTCTGAGCGCTCAGCTTGTGTTTCTTTTTTCAATCGGAGCTGGCTCGGAGCGCACTCTATGAGCTCAGAATAAAATCACCGAGCACATGGAGTAAAAAGCTGATCGCGGCCAACTTCATATATTTTGTGTTTTGACAAATGACAGTTTTTGGAAAAAAACAAAAATCAAAATGGCGTCGGTTGAAGTATAATATTTAAATGAATTTTTCTAAGAAAATATCATCAATTGAATTAAATTTTTAAAATTAAGGTGCAAAGAGACCATAAGACGGCTCAGTGCACAAGTGTGTTTCTTAATTAAATCGGAGAGCTCTGATCATTCTCTGCTCAGAGCGTAATCGACTTGCTCATGCTCTACTCCGTGCTCTGCTCAGAGCTTAAAAAGAAAAACGCCTTAAGTTTACAAAAGCGGATTAACGAATCGAATTCAATCCAAAGCGAAATTATGATCCAGGTATATGGTGATTTATGCTTTCTGTATTATATATATACAGAACCATTTCCATTTGAACCAGCTCGTCCAGCTTGGTCGAATCGAGTAACCCGAATTCGCTTTGATCTAGGTATAAAAATACCTAAATCCTGATTCAATTCAGATTTAATCCTCCATGTAAGCGTAGTTATTAAAAGAGGCTTGCCTAAAAGCTAAATAAAAACAAGGATTCTCCACAAAAAACTTCGACTTAATCATAGAAAAAAGAAAAAAAGAACAACGACTCGTACCGACCATGCCCTGCAAACCCTGAAATTGTATTTCGTGCATGTGAATAGGTGTGAGATTCGTGTGAGAAGCGGCCAATCCGCCACCGCCATACGTTTCGTGCCCACATAAATGCAAACGTATTAGTAGTCCCATAAGAAATGTACAGGGACATATGTCGCTGAACGTTTTTTTTTTTAGTTTGAAAAGAGAGAATTATTCTCCCAGTTGTCGTTCTTGTTTCTTTTTTCTATGGACTTAGTAGATTGTTTGCCATTATTTATTTC
Source organism: Platycheirus rosarum (assembly GCA_963971375.1). Taxonomy (NCBI): domain Eukaryota; kingdom Metazoa; phylum Arthropoda; class Insecta; order Diptera; family Syrphidae; genus Platycheirus; species Platycheirus rosarum. The sequence goes on along the minus strand of OZ020510.1, from coordinate 34,250,842 downwards.
ATATGTTAATCTATATTCTTTCTTCTATCTCTTTTCTTTTCTAATAAATACAAGTTAATGTTTGCTTCTTTTGTACGAAATTTATGCGCTGCCATATCTTGCATCCTCGGGTATTTTCAACAACAAAAGGATCAACCATCCAAATATATCCATCAAAAACTAACAGCCCTATTAATAAAAATAACTATCCACTCGATAAGACATGTTTTATCTAACACACGGGTAGTAGACTTATTAGTTTGGTTAATCAAAAAATTAATAAACTTGTTTTATCTCCATTTTACATATTCAATCTATAGCATTGAAAAATTGACAGAACTTCCTTGAAAAGTACTAAATATTATGTTCCTGTTTCAAATTTTTGAAGGCTGACTTGTCATTACAGTTATTTGTCTGTCAGTTTTTTTTAAATTTAATATGTCTAGCGGTATCGATATTTCTTTAGTTTTGTTTTAAATGGATACAATAAATAAAAAAAACCAACGTAAAATGCACTTCCGGAGAAAAAGTAAGTAAAAAACGTATTAAAGAAAATTTAATATTATCCAATTTGTATGTTATCCGCTCGTTAAACACCAACATCGACGAGGTAAGTTATCCGTTAATTGTCAAACGTCATTTAACGTTAAAACAAGTTTATTATTTAGAATGTGAGTTAAAATACGTGTTAGTGTTGTTTCGCCCCTATTTTGTTTATTAGTACGGCTGCAAACGTTTAATTTAGACACATTGCTTCAATATATCAGTTTTGCATGCCACTGTAATAGAACTTTTCAAACCTAAACCATCATTTCACGAACACACCCCGTGGCCACAACTCATCACACACTTCAAATAATCTACGAACACCGTCCATCTATTCACCACCGTGCATTTCTCCCCGCTTTTCAGCCAAAACAACACAAAAAAAACCACGAACAAAAAACTTTATTCCCAGCAATTATTTTATTTCGCTCTCTGTGCATCATCCGTCGAATGCTTTTATCGTTTCTGCTTTTATCAAATTAATTCAACAACAACCCTGTGCTGTGTTAACAGAAATTAATAACAAAAAACTCACCCATGAATTGATAGTTTCAATTTAAAAACAAAACGAGTGTTTCCGAGTTGAAAAGAAGATCGAAATTCCGATAGTCACCGACAAACGCCAGAATCATGGGAGCCGTGTTGGCAAAGTTCAGAGTAAGTTTTTTTCCAAAGCCTATTTTAAAAATACGTGGGTTCCCGAGTTTATGCAACATCCGCGGCACCGTCTAATCTTCTATGGATATTCCACCATCAAGAGTGTGCGTCATGATGAATCGCGTAATCGTCTCTGGACCGTGCCGCTGCCGCCTAATGCCTTTGTTTACTGGTCCATCGCAATGCTTTCAGTTATTTTAAGCCTTTTTTTTTCTTAATTCTATCTATAAATAGCAATTGTGTGTGCATACACATCGCGAGCACACGACCAGATCAACCTCCTCAAGGTTGATTCGAAATCTGAAATCCCAATGTGGACAGCACATTATGGATTCACAAAGGGCACCTAGCTGCATTGACCCTAATTCTATATTCATCCGAATGCAAATTTTTCAATGGTTTGCCTCTGCACGTCCTCAAGCCGGCTAAATTAATTGTGTGTGCGACAAAATGACAAGTACAGCGTCTTCGGCTTCGTTCTCCCTTCCGCCGTCTTGCCATTCGGGTGTGCTTGATTAAATTTCTATGAAAAAATGATAACCCACTAGATTTTGTTGTTATTTTTCCCAGCCATTAAGAATTCGCATGTTTTTCTTTATCTCAAGAATCAAAGGTACATTTTATCACTACGACTTCGGGGCAATGATGAAGTTTCTATTTTAAAATTCCATTCCAAGTTGGAATGCTGTCATAGCTGAGCGATCACCGAGTATGCAGGCAGTAAGTGCATTAAATTTAACAATTTTAATGATGCTTTTTAAGTTTAGAGGCAAGTTGGTGTTAGTCACGCTTAGGAAAGTTGTTTCAGCAGTCAGGTAGGCAAAAGCAGTTGCAGATCGGTATTCCAAATTTGGATTACTCATTATGGTCATGCCTTTGCGCGAATGTGAGCTTCGATTGCCTTTAAAACCGATAAGCTTTAGATTTTTTTTTGGTTAAACAAAAAAAAATTGAGCTTTAGAATTTGGAACCACGTATCGACCAGTGAAATCGCCTTTTCGTATCATCAATGTCAATGCAGGTCTAGAGCGGCACCAAAAGAATGTTCTTTTAACAGTCATCTGGTGTAAATATTTTGAACATTAGTTTACTACGTGCTTGTAACCAAAATAGCCCAAAAAGGTCGCCTATAACCTCATATCTGTCTGTCTAGGTTTTCAAAAGTCTTCTCGAATATGTGTTGTGGTTGGAGTTCTTTATTTATCGTAATTCAATCAATTAGTTTGGGGACAAATACAAGTGATCTTGTTATTGATTTGTGAGTAAACAAGCGGGAGTAACTAATGTGTGTTGAATCAATCAAGAGAAGGGCTGGAGTTTCAATTAAACTCTTTGTTTGAGATGGATTGTTGAAAAAAATTATTTACGATTTTAATCAACATGACCCTTCAGCTTCCAGCCTTCCAGTTTCATACGCTAAGTACGACTTTCTTGACTTTCGCGGATTTCACTTGGTACAATGTCTTATGACTGGCATCGAAGACTAGATAAGCAGCCACTTTGTTGTCTATAAGCTTCAAGTGACCCAGCCATATCGGCCGATAAATTTAAAGCTCCTGCAGTTCGTTCGTGGCAAGGTTCATGTTTCAGATTTTTTTAGTTAGAGCTGGGGTCCTAGGACAAAAACTATTCATTGGATGTACACACGTTCAGGCCAATTCTGACGTACGCAAGCTTTGGAAGGTTTGGCGCCAGCCCTAACCAAGTCAATCAATCTCAAATGCATGATAAAAACTCAAAAACTAACGTTTATTGGTCAAAAAGTGCCATAAGAATTTAACCAACCGCAGTCTTAGAGACATTCCTCTCACTAGCTCCAATGGACTTTTTCACAAAAAAGCTGGCGGCCAAAAGTGCCTTCAGATTAAAGTTTACTAACAACAAAAGGTTTTTGTGTCCTTTACTCCAAAATGTGCGTTTCGCCCAAGCATGAACGGTGGGCTCATCAGTTAGACCATTCATACTCTTTGGACTTTGCTGGTCCACGAGTAAAACACCCAGATTTAGGTGCACAACTTTAACCAAAGTTCCCTAAAGAAATATAATTCACTATTGCTTTCTGCAATGGGTTTTATGAAGAGTCGATAATCATCGACCTATTTTGTGCGTCTTAGAAGAGCATTAACGGTCTAACTGATGAGCCTACCGTTCATGCTTGGGCGAAACGCACATTTTGGAGTAAAGGACAAAAAAACCTTTTATTGAATTTAATTCAACAAAAACTCCACAAAAAACAACAACAAATAACTAGTTTTTATTGTTGCAAATTATTTGTGTTTACTAACAACTGCAACTGCAAACCGACTATACTTACCAGACTTATATTTTAACACGGTGACACTAAAAGGCTTTCCTACAAGAAAGAATTTCTTTCACGTATACGTCTACACTGTTCAATACAGGCCAGCTGTTTTGGCATTAAGGGAAACTCAGGTTGCAGTAAATACTGATTTATCGGAATTTGCTCTACATGGATATGATACATGCCATTACTCTTTTCCCATCATGTTCTAATCGTCTATGTTGAATGATATTGCTTTCCAGAGCCTTCCCCTATACGGGCAATGTTCCAACACGGACTTTAACTTCTTGTGGCTCAAATTCACTGTCGACAAACATGTCATTCATTATTGTTTTATTTACAAGAGTCCAAATCTTGACAGTAATTCGACTTGTAACGAGTTTGATGCGCTGTCTGATTCCATCTCGAAAATTGTTTCCCTTTGTCCTCGCACTGAAATCGTTATTGCGGGCGATTTCAATGTACACAATCCCAATTAGCTCCGCTATTCTGGTCAGACAACACCCGAAGGAGGGTATGTCGAGCTCTTTGCCGGGATATATCACCTTACTCAACTGATCAATGTACTAACGCGTATACCGGATGTTGCTGGGCAAGCCGCCCATACTCTTGACTTGTTTCTTACTTCTCATCCTGATAAATATACCATTAGTGTAACTTCTCCATTTGGCACTTCAGACCATTGTGTCATTTCAGATAATTTCTCATTCTCCACCCATCCAGTTAAAGAAAAACTTCCCACCAGGACCGTTTGGCAATACGAGAAAGCCAATTGGGACGGCCTGAATATTTTTAATTATATTTTATTATACTAATTTGAAATAAAAGTCATTTAAAACTAACTTGATGCCAGTGCTGAAATGATCACAAATGTGATTCTTTTAGAGATGCGTGCTTTTATTCCTTACAGAGCAAAAAGCATCAAGCCTAAAGAAAAGTCCTGCTTAAATTCTGAGTGTAAAGAAGCTATCACACTGGCAAAGCCACTGCGTAAGCTTTTCCATGGCTCCTACTCTTCTGGAATCTTCCTAGAAGATGGAAAACAGCATTTGTCGAGCCTCTCCCTAAGAAAGGTGACCCATCCTCCCCCATCCTCCTACTGACCCATAGCACTGACATCCCTTCTTTCTAAGGGCATGGAAACACTGATTAACCGCCAGCTTAAGGAATATCTCGAATATCGAAAGCTTCTCCATGACCGTTAGTATGCCTTCCGTAGCAACCGTTCCACTGGTGATCTGATGGCATATCTCACCGAACAGTGGAACAAATCTTTACATCGCTTTGGTGAAAGTAAGATTATTGCTCTTGATATCTCCAAGGCATTTGATAGAGTTTGGCATGAAGCTCTCTTATCGAAAATGCGTGCTTTTGGGATCGATGATACTCTTCTTCGTTGGATTAGAAGCTATCTTCTGGACCGTTCAATACAAGTTGTATTGGACGGATTCAAGTCTGATTCCCACAAAATAAATCTGGTGTGCCCGCGGGCTCTGTTCTGTCTCCGACTCTTTTCCTGATTTTTATAAATGATCTTTTGTCTGTTACTTCTAATCCACTTAACTGTTTTGAGATCGCCAAGAATGCTGCTAAGTGCTTAGGTTTTCTGTATCGGTGTAAGGAGTACTTTTCCCCATCTGATCTGGGTACAATTTATAAAGCGTTTATACGACCAAAAATCGAGTGTAACTCACACCTCCGGGCAGGTGAGTCGCAAACATCGCTTCACCTGCTTGAAAGAATACAAAATCGAGCGTTAAGATTGCCGCTGAAACAATTTCCCCTCTCGAACACCGACGCAATAAAAAATGTTCACTCGAAGTAGCCAGCTGCATTCCTTCCATTAAAAGTTTCTCCCGTAATACTCGTCTCGCAAGGAATGCTCATCAGTTCACCCTTGAACCCAATTTCGGACGTACTGTGAAATATAGGGATTCTTTTTTTAACCGAACAACATGAATTTGGAATAGTTTACCCGGTGGGATTTTCCCTTGCCATTTCCCTTGTGCGCGCGTTAATTATAAAAAAAAATGCTGGAAGGAAAACCGGGTCATAAATAAAAATCATGTCTCGGTCTTTACAAACGGAAGTAGGGGTAGGGTCTGGTGTCTTCTCGATGAACCTACCAATTAGTAGATCAATAAAACTTTAAAACATCAGTGTGTTTTCCAGGCAGAAGTGCTAGCAGTAGGCGAAGCTGCAAAGCATTTGCAAAGCACCTTTAACCTGGAGAATAAAAATATTGATATATTCATAGACAAAAATGTTGATATATTCATCAAGGCCATACCCTCAATCGTCTCCAAGTCGAAACTGATTGGTCGCAATGATCTGCGACTAATCAGTGAAATAAACCTTGTTACCCTTCGATGGGTCCGCGTACACTGTTACATTTACGAGAATTAAATGGCTGAGAAAACTGGCCAAAAACGTTTCAATCTTGAATCCAAGCCAAATTGTACTCTAGATACTTGTACCACTGGAAAATGGGATAACAGAATTCACGAGGAATTTCTCAAAGCCGCAAATGATAACCTAAAGCCAATCCTACATAGGAAAATCGGAAAAAGCACTTTTCTAAGGGACATATCAAGAGTTCTCAAATCCGCTACCCCGGATGGTATACCCTCTATTCTTTAGAAGAGGTGTTCTTCCAAATGGCAGAATAAGCCTAAGGAAAGTGTAGCGCCGGCAGTAAGAGTGTGCTTAAAGCTCCTCCTCTGTAGGTTAGGGGATTACAGAATTGGCCTATGGTTGTGAGTGCCTGAGGTAAGAGTCCTCTAATCTCACCGCCTGTAGAATGTGGTGTAAGAATTATTCTATGGCCGGGTTGCCGGAAGTAAAAGTCTTCCAAGACCAAGTCTAGTTAAGCGCTCCACACATGATCCATCGTGGACGGTGTAGTAATACATACCTCAGATTATTAGGATTTCTTAGATCTGTTGCTTACTGGTTGGTGGGCCAGCGACTTTATGGAGTCGATCCACAACTGTGTTTCTTCGGAAATGGGCGAAGCCTTACCTTGGATTTAATTAGGTACCATGGGTTAGCAGGAGCCCCAGCTGATTACACGAGCCTAGCTCGGTAGCAGCTGCCTGTTAAAATCGCGTTAGGCCCACATGGGGGGGGGGGGGGGGGCTTCATGGTGGCTGTGGTTACTTCAAATGCGGAAGCGAAAAGGTATCTTTGGTTTTTGGGAGGATTGCACGGCTTCGAAAGAAGTGTGTGTACATTGTCTTATTTAACCTAGGGGTGCTGATAGGCCCTGCTTCTTAGCAAGGAGAATGAATTTACCATAATAAATTCATTATTTGCAACTAGGGTGGTTTGGGGAGCAACACTATAGTAATAAAGTGGTTCGACCAACCACACTAGAAGGAGTTTTGTTGCGCCTCAAGGTGACTTAAAAGTGGGTAGGCCCACCTTGAGATTAAGCGATAATCGGCAGGTGCCTTTCAACTGCTTGACCAAAATGAAGTGAGGCTAGCAATATCTAAACTAAAAAAACAACAAAGCTGCTGGACCCGACGGACTACCCGCCGAACTTTTTAAAGCGGCCGGAGATGACCTGGTGTAGTGCATACACCAACTCATCTCTAAAGTTTGGTCAGAAGAAAGTATGCCTGATGAATGGAACCTCAGCATCGTTTGCCCGATCCACAAGAAAGGAGAGACTCTAAACTGCGCCAACTATAGAAGAATAAATCTCCTGAATATCGCCTACAAGATCCTCTCTGCCGTACTATGAGAACGCCTAAAACCTTTCGTCAGCAACCTGGTTGGCCCCTATCAGTGTGGTCTCAGACACACACCCACAAACCACCAATATCTATATCTACTTTCTATTTTAACACAACTCCGCCTATTTTGGATTACTTTTTCCCTTCTTGTACTTTTTCAATTTGAGTTTAATTATTTTGGGAATTTGCGCCTGAACATTTTAAGTTGATATGATATTTTTTTTATAAATTCCCACAAAATAATTGTTTGAATGTTTGTCTTTTATTTTATTACAGAAAGAGAAAAGCTCTGGTGATATCTTGGAGAAGCTCGATACAGAAATTCGTACAATTGAAAAATACTCCCTCAGCACGCAAGAGAAACAGAGGCGTTTGGTTGGGAATTTTCTAGTCATATCCATTGGCCTGTATGCAATTGGATTCTTTGTAATATTTTTTGTTTTCTTTCCGACAACATGGCTGGATTGCATAACATATTCTGTGCCATTACTTGCATTTCCTTTGATGTAGGTATTCCATTGCACTTGGAAGTGAAAAATGATTTAATATCTTATTTTTTTCCAGAATTTTCTTAGTAAGAAGATTACTCGCTTGGTTTTTTCAAAGGAAAATCAACAAAAACTCAACAAAATTGGTAAAACTTCGAGCTGAAAAGAAGAAAATTTTAGAAGAAGTCATGGAAAAGGAAACATATAATGTAAATTATTTAAACTTGTACATAATTACGATTATAAGTAAATTTTTATTTTTAGGTTGCATCGAAACTTCTCAGCAAATATGGAGACAAGTCTTATGGAATTAAATCATTAACAGTAACCGGTAACAAAACTATAAAACATGTTTAGCAATTTTATTTTTTGTTAAGCTTTGTTTGTTTTTACTAATCAAATTGATATTTTGAAAAATCTCATTGTTTATTAAACATATTTTAAGATAAGAACTACTAGAGTGAGTTTTTTCGAAAGACACATATTGAAACTCTTCTTTATAAGGACTAGATTAGATAATATATTTTGTTTAAAACACTTATAAACTCGCAATAATCTGTGATGAGCTTTTGAAATACCAAAGTTGTTTTAACCAATTGATTACAAGTAATTGTCATTTGGCCAACTTTAAATATCCAAAACTACGGTATCTACATAACTAGTTATAAATCTCATCTCATCTTCGGTTTTTTATAATTTTTTTTCTGGATGGAAATATGCCGCGTTTTTGTAATATCTTAAACTAACATCTGACAATTAGAATTAAACGAATGGAACATTTTTAAGTACATATTGGCTATAATTTTGCCAACGTATGTTGAATTATTTTTTAACCATTTTTTGTTTGTATTATTTTTATTAAAGTTCATTCTACTAATAATTAATACATGGTCAGTAATAAATTCGATTTTGTTAAATATGGCAGTTCGTTTTTAATTAATTTGAAGATATTTTGTTATTGAATTCATCACAACAAAATTGAAGACTTAGGTTTCACTCTATAGTTCTTTTAGTAATTTTTTTAATATAGTAAAGGGTGTTTTTTTAGACGTGTGGTTTTCAAGAAGAAATAAAACGCATATAATTTAATGCTATGGCCAAGAATTTAGCTTTATTATTATTCTATTCCAATGCCTCAATCGTCTCGGGCTTATCTGCGTAGACAAGCGACTTCATATAAACTCACAAAAAAAAGTCCAGCGGTGTTAAATCGCACGATCTTGATATATATAGCGCGAGATAATGCGCTCTACAAAAGTTTCCTTCAATAAATTGATTGTTTTGTTGGCTGTATGGCATGTAGTGCCGTCTTGTTGGGACCAAAGGTCGTCCACATCAACATCCTCCAATTCAGACATGACAAAGTCATTAATCATGGCTCTATAGCGTTCCCCATTCACTGTAACATTATGGCCGGCTTCATTTTGAAAGAAATATGGGCCAATGATTCCCTCTGCCCTTAGTGCACACCAAACAGTAACATTTTGAGGATGTAACGGCGCCTCAACAATGGCTTGTGGATTATAATCACTCCAAATACGACAATGTTGCATATAAACGTACCCATTCAAGCAAAAGTGAGCTTCATCGCTGAACAAAATTTTCTTGTAAAAATCGGGATCGGTGGTTATGTCGTAAACATACGGAAATCTTCATCGTCATCGGGTGCTTCGATCGTCTTCAACGATACTCCTGTTTTGAGCCCTCAAGAAGAAGCTGATCTTGCAGCCCAATTAGCGGCCAGTAGGCGTCATAATTCCTCCTGTATTCGAGAGCATCAATAATGTTATGGGACCAATTTTTGATCGCACTCGTTTAATCATAATAGTCTTAAAAGATCTTAATATACGCAAATGTGGTGGGCCGAAACCGGATAGTATCCTTGCTATTGTTCTTAAGGGGTCTTCTTCAACGCTCGCTAAATCTATGCGTTATTTTTTCGATCTGCCCTTTTCCTCTGATCTCTGCGAGTGGGTGAAAAACGCATTTGTTTGTCTGAAATCTTGTAGAATTTAATGCTTCAAAAATTCAATGCAATGGATCAACTTGTAGTTATAGGTATGCCGTATGTACTGTACATCACAGATCGACGTCTACAAATATTTACTAAATGTCTAGTATAATTCCTACAGTTGGGCAGGTGCTACTTGAGAGTTTTAGGTCGTATCCAAAAAAGTGCTTGAAAATTGATAGGTTCCCCTTGGATTAGTGGTTAGTTTGTCGGACTGCTAAGCGAATGAGCCTGGGTACGAATCCCGCTCATAGCCACCTTCTTTTCCGGGGGGTGCTGCCTCTTGCGAGGAACTGACAAAACATCCAAGAGTACAATTTGTCTTGACGGTAAATTGTAGGCCCCTTCCATTCTTGCAGATTAACAACACATACATAGGAATGGTTGAGAGTATAAGTCACTTCAATTATGTCAAACCAAGGATTTACATACATGTATACTAGCGGGAAGTACCTGAATCATCGTGATATTAATTGAATACTAGCAGGTCAGGTACCCGGTGCTTTGTTCCGCTCTCTTTTTAAGTTAAAAGAAACATGGTTCTGATGACTGACAACATGGTTGAATTCTTATATATGATTATATGAATTAGAATCACATTTCTGTATTTCTTAAAGTGCCTGGCCACATTGACCGAAGCGCGCATGCAACTTGAATCAAAATTTAAAAGAGGAATGATTTTTAATAAGAAATAAAGAGATGGGCTAAAGAATACAAAATCTGCACGAATCTCATTTTATTTTAAAAATCTGTGCAGTGACTCAAGTTTCCTTCTCATATTGTTTCATTTTTGACAGATACATTCATTTGCATTTTATCGCTGTGATGGAAGGTACGTACATACAATTCACTTGTATTGTATTGATTTGAGTGATTTAACTCATTGAAAAAAATATATGCGTAAAGATAGATCCAAATTATTTAGAAAATTTAGCTTACCTAAAAGCTTCGTCAAACAGAACGCGTTTTTAACGCGGCGTTGAGATTATTTTGACGCAAGGTTATAATAAACTACGCGTTAAAGAACGTCAGACAGCTTCCGCAGCGGGTTTAATATCTGAATTTTCATTTCTCACCAAATGCCAATTCTGTTATGTTTTCCATTTAAAACTAAGATTCGCAAGGTAAAGTAGGTGCAAAAAGTGCGTTGCTATTGTAATATTGCTGAAGGCATTGCTTTTTTTTTTTTTTTTGAACAGCACCTCAGTGAAACTTGAATCCGGAATATCTTATTTGGGGTCTTCCTCACTTTTGATGAATGACTTGAGTGCTTTATAGCAGTATTCTTCAAACGAACTTCTAACTTAAGTTTATTGAAATCTTTTTGAACTGAACTGAACCCATTTTACGTTTTGAGCATCAATGTTGCCGGAAATTTTCCGTCCATACATGATTTACTACTAAGTTTTGTTGGGAACTTGTCTAACAGCGTAGGCATCTTTTTGTGATTCGGTAATGACTACGCTCAATTAAGGCTTTGAGGATTTTTTTCTGAAATGTTTATAATCGCATGAAACCAATGGCAAATCGCAGCCGAATAAAAAAAAATGGGCACGACTGGGTCGCACGTACTTGCTCTTATGTGCCTAATTACATTAGAAAGCAAAATCTTTGACAGAAAAAAAGTAACATTTACGGTGAAAATAACACAGTTTGAACTTATAACAAGTATAAAAACCACAATACTTAGTACGCCATCACACGTCTTAAATGAAGAAGAATTTATGAAAAATGTATTTCGAAAATTGTAGGACCGGTTTTGATAAAATCCTGTTTTTTTTTTAGTTTTTTAAAATTTTGGTACGCAGTTTTTTAGAGGTTATTAATATACATGTGATTATAAAATTTAAAATAATTTTTTTTGATTAGTTTTAAAAATATCTATTTTTCGAACAAAACATTTCAAAATTTTATTTTAATTAGAAAAAAGTTATTCAAAATGTTTATATACAGAATTATTTTGGCTACTGAGATCTTCTCAAATATAAAATTTGACAGAAATCCAAAGAGCCGTTACCGAGAAGGCCCAAAATTAAAAAAACCGTTATATGAAAGGTACCGTTAATATACTTTTCCCGTAAATTTGGTTCTAATCAGATGATAGCCAATACCAACAAACAAATTCTAAACAAATTCTCAAAAAAATTCATCAAAATTGTTGGAGCCGTTTTTGAGAAAAATAAGCTTTTCCTAAACAGTCATATGGCAGGTACCGTTATTTTTAGGCCTACAAATAAAATTTTTATTTCCCCTCTGAGGAATGCCAAAAGAATAGCACACCAAATTTGAAGATAATCACTTAAGCTGTTTAGGCTACAGCTCGTTATACATACTGACAGACAGACAGACATTTTTTGATTTTTTTTATACTTCTCTATTATCGTAATGTCATGTTTCATTGTTATCTCAATTTTTTTTTTATATTCACGAATCCTAAACTTGCCTTATGGTCCCTATAATCGCAAGTAAAAACGGCGATTCACGGAAATCGAATCCATGAAATGGCCGATTCTCAGTTCATCCATTGGGGTGGCTTGTAATCGATGGATATGACTGTAAAGATCCTGTTTCTTTAATTTACTTTCATCATCATCGGCGCAACAAACAGGATCCGGTACGGGCATCTTTCGTCCTTCAACAAGTTCTTCCATACATCCCGATTGTTGGCTGACGCCATCCAATTGCGCACCCCAAGCCTTCGGGCGTCCTTGTCTACGCCACCCTTCCAAGCAAGCAAGGTCTGCCATATTGTCTTCTCTACCATAAAAAGATCTGCAAAAGACTTTCCGAGCTGGTTCCTCTTCGCCCATGCGAGCTAGCTTTTTCCCACAACATCTGTTTCAAGGTAGATTTCATACAATTCAGGATTGTACCTTCGCCGGAATCATCTTCCCTCAAACACGGGCCAATAATTCTCCCTAAAACTGTCCTCTCGAACGCTGTTAAGAGATCAAAATGACTGCTAGTAAGCACCCAAGTCTCGGATCCGAATGTGATTAGTGGTAAGACCATAGTCTCAGCAGCTTAGTTTTATGGTGAGGTCATGCTCCACTGCCCTGATAGTTGGACCAACACTTCTCGCAGACGTAGCAACCATGTAAATACTTAGTCTTCACTTCATTAATATTTTTATTTATTTACCTTACACGACTTTAAAACATTACTCGACATAGCTTTTATTTAGCAACGACTTTATCAAAGACGTTCTCTGTGTGAAAATGTGATATGATCATGATCAGAAGCAATAGTAAACGATCTGGCCAAACAAGGCCAATCAAATTCGTGGAAAATCATATATGAAGAAAGTCATCATACATCAGTCGACTCAGCCGAGATTTATTATGATCTCCAAAGTACCCACAACTCCAACTGCTCTAAGGATTGTTTATTCTTTGTCATTACACATCAAATTGCATTAAAATATTTGTGCTGAATATGACTCCATGATTTTTTCATCATGCCGTTCTTTAATTAAAATTCCAACTTTACGAAAAGAGTAAGTTAAATGGGTAAATAACCAACAGGTTCAATTAAATTAATTAAAAGAATTTATCAAAACTCACAAAAATGTTAATTTAAAAGCTGGTAATAAACTTATAAGTCAAATCGTGCTGTGACGATGCAGTTAACCCAACCGACAAAAGTTTAAAACGAAAGCGAAACGAATAATTGAATCACCGTTGTTCCCAAATAGACTATCACTAACAGCATTCTCCTTCAAAACGAACAAATCTCCTTTATGCACAAAAGCATTTTCTATTAAAAAAAAATAAAACCAATCAACTTTAATCGATCCTTAAAATCCTACGCAACTCTACACCTTTAGCAAACAGAATAAAACGATTCAATTAGCATTCAATTGAAATACATTAATTGACTTTCTATTTCAGCTCCTACACCACAGCCAAACAGATCACAACAAACAACAGAAAACCGAATTCAAAATCTCAACACCAGCTTAGCTGCCCTTTCCAATCGCCCAGGTGGCGGTATACCAGTTCAGAATTTCAACAGTCAAATGGCAATAAATCAATCACTACTCTCTGCCGCTGCAAACAATGGGCAGCCAACAATCAGTCCCCCAACACCTCGTTCCACATTGGCAACAAACACAGGTGGTTCTCTCAGGTATCGAGGACCTGCAACGCCTCGCGGTAATGCACTTGCGTTGCAAAATAGCCGACCATATCCGATAATCAATCAGAAAGCCCAGGGCGTACTCGAAAAAGTTGTCGATTACTTAATTGGTGATGGACCACAGAATCGCTATGCTTTGATATGTAAAGAATGTTTTGCACATAACGGTAAGTTAGTGAGAAAGGTAATTTGAAAAGATGTAATGTATGGACTGGACATGTTTTTTTTAATTAGGAATGGCACGACAGGAAGATTTTGATTATGCAACATTCCGCTGTGCATTTTGCAACGAATTAAATCCATCTCGAAAGTCACGACCGGTGGCGCCAAGACTAACCAGCGGTATGAGTCCGCTACATCGTAACCGATCAATTGCATTTACAGCGAAAAATAGTGGCTCGTCGACGGAATCCAGTGACGACTCAGGTAAACTACATTCAGCAAACTCTCCAAATATGTTTTTTTTTAATAAATTGATTTGTTTTATCTTAGATGTTCCCCGCCAAGTTGAGGCCACAACTCCACCCCGAATCACAGAAGTAACAGAAGAAAAAAAGCAAGAATCTGAATCGGAAAATAATAATGAATATTCAAACACCAATGGAGCTTCGGTGCCCAGTAAAAAGAATGATTCCAAACCATCCAGTGAAACGGACGAGCTGCCAGGTCTTGAAGATGATGATTTAAAAATTACAGAAGAAGCAATCAAGGAGAGCGAGACTAAACAATAATTAATTAATATTTTCTTTTTTTAATTTAATAATATTGAACATGTACTATTATTTTAATACTACCGTTAAATCTTCACTCCTTATTCCACAATCCAGTGAAATTATTAGTGATAACCGCAGCACGAAGTTTAGATTTTACATCTTCACATAGCTTTTGGAGTTGGCTTTTCTGCAAGGGGCAAGACTCTCTTCAAGGAAGAGAGAAATTGTTGCATTTTGTGTAAAAAAATTAAACCTTTGGCTGTTCTGTGGCAAGGCTAACTTCGCAGGCAGAAGTTCTATTGAAAGCCTCTTGCTCAGTGTTAATTATTTTTCTGTTTTCGAGCGGAAATTATTAATTTTTTTTTTCAAACAAAACCCAACCTCAAGCTATGTGATGGTTTTTGTAAAATATTTGATGTTTTTTTTCAATTATGTTTGTTCCTTTTTAGAGGATTATTTATTTTCTTCTAGCAAATGAATTTTGATGTTTAAATAGAACAAAAAACACACGCTTCTGTAAAAGTTAATTTAAGTAAGAAATTTAAATTTTCGAAAAAATCGATTTTTAGTAAGAAATTTCAATTTTCGAAAATCAAATGCCCGAGAGCTGAAATAATAATTAAATGTAAATTTTGTCCGCGTGTGGACTGTTGAATTTTTTAAATTAAATTTATTGAATTTGAACGAAAAGATTTAAACGAATTTGCAAATGTTTTTTCATGTTTTTTAAAAAAGCTGCATACTGAGCAATTTAGCAGTCTCATGGAACGCGGGCACGCGAAGGTGGATAAAAAGAGGTCAGGAGAATAGGGAAAAGACATCACATACAAAAAAGGGAGCCTGGGAAAACCCATTGTCTGTGAAATGGAAAGAAATAGAGAATGAGGTCCGCACCAGTTGCGAAAGACCAATCCGTCTGAAAAATGTCGCAATATACACCACGCTGCACATACTGTACAGACGGAGAAGGAATTCTGATCACCGATCCTGAAGGTATTATGGAGCGATTGGACATGGGAATGGATGAATTGCTGAACGGTCAGCTCACGGAAGAAATGGAGACTCAATCAATTCAAGAGGAAGACCTCATGCTGTAGGCACCAAGCATTGAAGTTATATGAGATACAAAAGGCGATTAATCGGCTTAAAAACAACACTCCTCGGGAGCCGATGCGATGGCGTACCTGTCGTCAAGCTATTCATGAAATCATAGTACACGTATGGGAACACGAAGTTTTTTTTTATAATTGGCGCGCCTTTAAGTTGTTACTACCCTTATCATGAATTAACACACTGCGAGCGTTTAGGAAAATTGGGTATAAGATGAAAGGAGGCACTGATGCACATTGGTTTTGAATGTTTGTTAATCGTAATGGAAGGGAAACATTCGTGTAGTGCGGTTGAAAAATGAGTCTCCTTACTTAACAATGCGTCCGAAATTAAGTTCAAAGGTAAATCTATGAGCATTCCTAGCGGTATGAGTATTACGGGGGAAACTTTTAAGGGGAGGAATGCAACTGGCTATTTAGCTGGAAAAAAACGAATAAGGAGAGACAGGAAACATTTCGACGATGTTGTAGCGAATCATATATTCTTATCCCCAATCATTTTCAATGCACTCTTCTGGATTCTATCCAGGAAACGCAAGTGAGTAGCAGGGGCGAGAATTGTGCTCAAGCTTCGGGCGAATGTACGCCTTATAAATTGTAGCCACATCTAGGGGGGGAGAAATATTTCTTTAATTGTCTTAGAAAATCTAAACATTTCACAGCTTTTTGGCGATGTCATATATGTGTTCATTCCACAGAAGGTAATTTATGATACACATACCTAGAACGCAAAGAAAGCTGTTCGGTTTCCTCGATGCAAGTACCACTCATGGATAGTGGAATGGGGGATAGGTTATGCTTTAACGACAGCTGCACGCAGCATTGAGTTTTTGAAGCATTAAATTCCACACGATTAATAATTCCCCATCGAACAATGCTGGCCAGATCGAAAGTTACGTTGACGTTGCAGTTCAACATCCGACAACGGGGAAGTGAATATGAGAAGCTGAGGGTACTGTCATTAGCAAAACAATTTAATGAATTAGAAGTCTTAGACAAGAGATCAGTGATACAAATGAGGAACAGTGTCGAGACAGAATGGAGCCTTGGGGCAGACCAGCATTTATTTTGTCACTATCAAACTGAAAGCCGTCCAAAACACGAATGGAACGGTCAGAAAGGTAATTTCTAATCGATCATTCCAAATGAACGCATTTTCGATAAAAGAGCTCCGTGCCAAACTTTTGATAGAGTTATATATAGATAGATTTCTCCAAAACAGTGTAAAGATTGATTCCACTGTTCGTTGAGATATATCATCATATCATCAGCGGACCTATTGTTACGAAAACGTTTTGCCGGTCATTAAGAAGTTTCCGTGTCTCAAGATATTTCTTAATCTGATAGTTTATCAGCGATCTTGGAAAGAAGGGATGTAAGTGCAATGTCGGTAGTTAGATGGAGATGAAGATACGCCTTTTTTTGGTATGGGCTGGACAAATGCAGATGGATAAAACCCTGTAGAATACGACAGATGGAAAAGCTTACACAGTAGTTTTGCCACAGTGGAAGCACACCTCTTCGGAATACTATCCGAGATCCTTAAGAGCTCAAGCAAATGTACGAGCGATTTGTCCCATAAAACCATTTATGCCAAAATACTAGCAAAAAGGCACCATAAGTCCCAGACATAAGAATTATAGGAGTATTACGTCGTTGAGGCTTATCATGTGACTGCGATGGTGTGATGTGCAGGACGTCGCCTTTCGCAATCACAGAATCGCTTTTCCAAACTCAGAAGTTTTTCGATAAAATGGAACATAAAGTGATAAAGCACCACTAAACACAATAATTCTAATAATCGGTAACTATCAATGTTTTTTCATACCAGACAAATCAACAATTGGTGAGATCTTTACCCAGTCAGGTAATCTTTAAAACCGCCTACGATAGCAAAGCCAGGGTAGAATTTTATGAGGAAATGATAGAATTCGGTATCCAAATTAAATTGGCACGTCTTTGTAGCCTCACCAAAAAAGTTGCCAGTTTGCTGTCTGAACTAATCAATCAATGGACTCCACAAAGGGGTGATCTGGCTTGCATCGTCTTCAAACTGGGGTTGAAGAAAGCAATCCGTACTTTGGCACGTCAACAAGAGGGACTATCGTCACCAAGTCCAGTCAGATATTGGTTTGAAGTTGAAAAAAAAAACGGTAGATTCCGATGGGTGGAAAGTTGTTTTGCAGCATCTTTTTTTTATGGCAGAAGGCAACGGGGTAGACTTTGCTTACGTTGAAAGGATGGCGTGCACCAGGACGCCCGAAGCCTTGGGGCAACTAGATGGCGTCGGCCATCAATCGGGATGTATTAAAAAGCTTGTTGAAAGAGGCCCGGACCGGATCGCTGTTGTTGCGTTAATGATAATGTTGGGTTTTAAATCATAATCCTGTAATGCAAGTTGATATTAACATGGCCCTTTAAACTCCGTAACTACAAGCATATGGCACAAGTGAGTGTTCCTGGTCTCCAAGTGATATGTTGGCTTGACATCACCACAGTTTTCATAATGTTTGTATTTAAAACATGTGGTACACTTCACTTTTTAATGCCAGCGGTTTGGAGAAAAATTACAAACTTCGTAGGCCTTAAAAAAAATCAAGAAGTATACAAGGAGAACCAGTTCGCCTCGAATATATTTTCAGCTCTGGAATTTGGCCAAAAACCAATTCTTTCTTTTTCTGACTGAAAAACACTGTAATTTACCTTTATCTTAAGAAAAAACACGTTTTTTTAAATATTTTCTTTAATTTATTACATTTTTGGGGAAAAATTTAGGGAAAAGAAAATGAATACAAAAAAAAGGAATTCGTCAACATGTGAATGAAAAAAAAGACAGTAAAGTGATTTTGAAAAAAAAAAACAAAAAAAGTGAAAGAAAGCGGAAGGAATAGTGTTGAAAGAGATAAATGAATAAAATGTTTAGAAGCTAGGCAGTGCATCGGCTGAGATTTTTAAATATAGTATAGGATTGGCAACTAAAAAAAAACTGAACTTTCAGTTCTTAGTTGCAATATGGGAAGTTGGGACAACTGTGAGGTGATACGCCGGCAGGGTATTGTCGTTCAGTCCAGCCTGGTAGTGGCGGAGCAGCAACTGGACCATGTCCGACAGCACCGTCACAGAATGGATAGTTGGGGCAGCTCTGTGGATTCACTCCAGCTGGGTACTTGTCACCACCGGCACCGGGCAGATGGTTTGATGGAGCCTGATATGGAGCTGGATTCCATGATGGTTGAGGTTGTGGGTTCCACTGTTGTGGCTGAGGTTGTGGGTTCCATTGTTGTGGCTGAGGTTGGTTCCATTGTGGCTGTGGTTGTGGGTTCCAAGCAGGAGCAGGTGGACCCCAGCTAGATTGTTGGCTATGCAGGAGAGCGTTATCACAGATTGGAAAACCCGGGCACTTTGAAGGATCCACACCAGCTGGGAACTGAGCGGCTGGTTGGTGCTGGGGTGCGGCAACCGCAACTGAGATGAGCGCCGCCACAAGAGTCTACAAGAACGAAGAGTGTGATTATTTTGGCTTATCCATGCCGATCAATCGTCCTATAACTTACCAATTTTGAGAACATTTTGTATATCCTTTTGGAGTTAATAAAAAATATAAAAAAAATTGGACTATAGAGAGTATTCTAAACTTCCAATTAGGCTTTCAGTCTGAAGTGAACTGTACGAGTGACCGTTTATGCTTACAACTTATATACCCGGAATAGTTTTTGTCTCTCCTCTGAGAATTGTAACACACACAAGTCGGGCTGTGTGGCTATACCACGCCTTTGGCCAGAGCCAGATCTGTAAAGCGCTTGCCTAAGAGGTTAAAAATGTGGTTGCTGCAAAATTACATTACCAAGACATTGGCAAGCTGTTCTGGCGGCCAGTGGTGGGATACTTTCATTCACTTGTGCTCTAATTACCTTACCCCACGTTGTTGTTTTACTGGTCGCCGTCGTCGTCAGCTAAAGCGCGCCGCATTCGCATAGCATAGGTGTCCCTCGCTATTGTCGCCACCGCCGTCGGCCGTACCGGAAGACAGAAAGCTCAAGTCTTGTGGTGTGTGGAGCTTGTTCTGTTGCTGTGTCGCGCGTTATGGCAAGGGAATCGATTCGATTCCAATCCATTTATCTTTTTGTCCGTAGGCACAGGTATCCGTTGCGCAGACGCAAAACTTACTTGACTCATAAGTTCGGAGGAGAGTGAGTTTCTTACTCTCTTTTACTTGTTTGCCTTTGAATTTGTTCTGCTAGTGAGGCCAACTACTTAAAAAAGAAAAAAAAGAAATAAACTGATAAATCATTTGCTATTGATACAGCCATAGACTTTTTTAACGAAACTGGTAAACAATAAAAAAAAACCGATTCTATAATTATTTAAAAGAATTATTCTATAAGCTCTGAAAAACAAGAATTTTTGAAATAGTAGATTCGGGCATTAAATTCTTTAGAGTTTAGATGAAAGAATCTTAGGGTAACTACTGAGATTTTCAGTGGCATTTGAATTTACAACGAAACTACATACATAATTACTACCACACTTACCTGACTAGATTTTAACTAAACTACTTTTGATTCTTAGACTGATTTGGAGTAAACCTCTACATTGCAGAAGGGACAGGCTTTATTTTACTGTTTTTGACTTGTAAATCTGTACCACATGGTCTTCCAGGCGTAAAACTTCCTTTAAACTATTTATTTGCGTCTTCTGCATATTGGATAACTGAAGCCTGGAGCAGTTCAATGGGGCAAAATACCATTACACAACCAAAAAAACCTTTACCAAAATACAAAAAAAAACTACGCTGGTCACACTACCCTCTATAGTGGTGATAGGTGGGTGAAACCTTTAGACCCGATTTGTTGTTGGTTTTGGTGTCATAATTGCGGTCTCCGCGGGCAAAATTTTAATTGTATCTTTTTGTTTTGTCGAAATGACATTAACATAATGCCAATCGATGATTTGTTGGTGGTCAGGCCAGGGAGGTGCATTCGGAAAAAAGTCGTTTAGCCGTTTACTTTGAGTTCGAAAGCGTTTGCGATTTTGTTTGTATTTGATGTCAATCGGGTCAGATGGAAATGTAGAACAATCGTGCTCAAGGTCAGCAAACAGGCTTTAGGGTGGTTGCTGAGTTGTTGTTGGTTAAGTTGTCCGCTTTTTCCATTACTTCCTCGACTTGACCTGTGGTCAAATGGCGGCGAGTAGAGTAAAAGTAAAAGTCGTCCGGATAGCAGCGAGCAGTTGGGTTATTTAAATGCCTGCCTAATGGAAGAACAGGTCAGACCACATTCTGTGTACGGTTGACTTGGGTGGAAACGAGGAGTTCATGGGTTGATGAGGGAATCGTTTAAGATTTAATTCTTTGGATACTTAACCAGGGTAGATACAGTAAAAGATATTTAAAGTGTCATTGGATAACAATGATTCCTGCAAGAACAAAAGGTGGAAACAAGTTTCGTAGTTTATTTCCGTTTAGTTTTGAAATATATAAAGAAAATGGAAGGTATGAGCTTATGGCAGTCGGGCCTCGGGCATCAAGTGCTTTAGTAGTTTACCATTAAAAGTAAATCACTTTACACGTATTTCACATGGTTAACTAAACGAATATATTCCAGAATTTGAAATTTGTCATTGAGTCTAAAAAAAGATCATAATACATGTTTGGGATTTTACCAAATTTCAAGTCGGCGATCCTGCTACCTTCTTGAAGTTTTTTGTTGTTCAGTGTTATGTACTAAGTTGCCAAGACTTGGCAAAAAATTATTTTTGTCTTTATTTATTACTAGCTTATCCACCCGGTGTTGCTCTGGTATCGAAAAAACGAAGCCGGTGTGGCGCCACCTTAGTAATCAAAACCTTTTTATAAAATAAGTTATCTGCTTGTGAAATGATTAAAATAGACTTAGTTACACCTTGTGAAATGATTTTCACAGCTTTCTGCCTGTGAAAGCCCCGTTAAAATTGGGGCATAAATAAGAAGTAAACAAAAACGCCTCCACCGCCACCTAGGTATAATTGAAGTAGCCTTATTTAATCCTTACAATATCAGCTTTTTGCCTGTAAAAATCCCGTCAAAATCAAATCCATATGTAAGAATTTTCCAAAAAAAAAACACCCCAGCGCCACCTAACCGGAAATTAAAAAAGCCTTAGTTACTCCCTAGAACATCAGCAATCTGCCAGTGAAAGTCCTGTCAAAATCGAGCAGCCGTTCAGAAGATTATCCGGAACAAACACAGAAAGACAAACAGACAAATTTTTTAAAAATTGTGTTTTTGTTATAAGTACTGTATTTACTTTCATATGCATCTAGTAAAAAGCTGTTATTTTAATATTAAAAACAGACACTTCATGTTTATTTATGTGTATATGTATATACTATCTTACATCCATATCCCTTAGGAAGACTCACCAAACGCCAAAGAGTCTGATTGGAACATTAGTTTTTTGGTAACACTGCAGATAGTTGTACTAAAATATGTATCTAGTATCTGTCTGGAACAATTCAAAACAGGCTCTTTAAAAAATTGAGAACGGAATTTATAAAAACAATTAAACTTTTTTTTTTTTTAACACAAATAACTACATTTTTCGCATATAATGGTCCTAAGAAGTTGACATCTTGGCATTATACATCTTATGACCAGTGCCATCATGTATTTCATTTATTGCACAACATGCAAAATATTTCTTCGTTTTGGGGTTGGGGCTGGTTCCCCTGAAAAACTATTGCTCTGCTGCTGCATCGACCTCATGGTGGCTAAATGTGTGCTTTAGATTATCAAAACGTATCGGCAAGTTTGCTTCTAAAATCAACTAGAACTAACAAACTTTTTCTTTCGATCCTTATCCTTTTCCTTTTTTAGTCAAAACTTGCTTATACAATACAACACACATGAGCTCATCACCGTTAAGTCCAGGAGATGATAGAAAAGTCTTATGTACTATTTTCTGCTTTTCATTCAGATTCTGCCTGTACTGGCCCAAGTACGAATCCATTACATCCACCCGCTCATATGGGCGTTGTACTCTTTGACGTTTTTTGACATAGTATATTCTCCTTCTCTTTTCGGCCTTGTCGTACCTTTCTATAGTTGAAATAGGCTCTGCGCTTACATAGGTCGACAAAAAAGTAACTTCTTGATTGTCCTTCCATCTCACGGTAGACATCTCGATACCATCTTAACTTGTGACGTATTTTTCGTATGATCCTCTTAACACCGACTGCCATAATCTCTTGCTTTGTCGGGAGCTTACAATTTTTTTCCAAGACGGTTTCTTTGTTCAGTCCCTAAACACAAAATTCTTTCCTTGGCCATGTAATACATGATTGGCGCATTTTACGGACGAACATTTGATAGCTGGCTTTGATGGTGTTTGTAATGAAGAAAATTTAAAATATATTTCCGCTTCATTCTGTTCTTCATTGGTGATAGTAAAACAGGGCTAAAAATCTCTCCGTTTCGTCAAGCTTCGATAAGTTTTGCTTTCGGACGTAAACTGAGCTTACGACCGCATTTTACGGACGAAAATTTGACAGCTTCTGATAGTGTTTGTTATGATATGAAGAAAATTGTACAATTGCGTGTCCTTCTTCCGTCCATTATGGACGGTAAAGTATAAAGTAAAGTCCATTCGATAGACCGGAAATTCACGTTTCGTTTGGTTTTAACACTAGCTTCCGTTTGTTTCAGTCCATTATACTCGTAGTTGGCCCTCTAAATTTTTTCGAAGTTGTTATCAACTATTTCAAAATTTTAAAGATAATTGGTTAATAATTCCTTTTTACTTGCGATTATAGGGACCATAAGGTAAGTTTAGGATTCGTGAGTGTAAAAAAAAATTGAGATAACAATCAAACATGACATTACGATATAAAGAAGTGTAAGAAAGTTAGTGGCAAAAAATGTCTGTCTGTCTGTCAGTATGTATAACTGCTAACGGTTTCAGCGATTATTTTCAAATTGTGTGTGTGTGATTCTTTTGGCATTCCCCAGGGGGTAAATTGAAATTTTATTTTTAGGCCGGTACCTGCCACATGACTTTTTAGGAAAAGCTTATTTTTGTCGAAAACGGCTCCAACGATTTTGATGAATTTTTTTTGGAAATTTTTGTTGGTATTGGCTATTATTTGATCAGAACCAAATTTACGGGAAAAGTCTATTAACGTTAACTTTCAAATAACATTTTTTTTTAATTTTTGGCTTTCTCGCTTACGGCTCTTTGGATTTCTGTCAAATTTTATATTTGAGAAGATCTAGATAGCCAAATTAATTCTGCATATCAACATTTTAAATAACTATTTTTTTTTTAATTAAAATTATTTTTGATTTTTTTTTTTGAAAAATCAATATTTTTAAAACTAATAAAAAAAAATATTTTAAATTTTATAATTACTTGTATATAAATAAACTCTAAAAAACTGCATACGAAAATTTAAAAAAAAACATTTTTAATATCATTAATATTCAAGAAGCCTAAATAATTTTGCATTAATTTTTTTTCGGACTTTTTTTGTATTTGTAAAAAATTGTTTTATTTTTTTTAAATCAATATTTTGAAAACGGGTAAGTGAATTTTTTTTAAATTTTGTTTTTAAATGCTTGTTATTTTTGTGCTTAAGTTTGTATTCTTGAATTATTTTTTTTTATTTTTTAAAAAAGTTGTTAAAAACCGTTATATTTAAAAACGGCTCCTATAATTTTGAAAAAAAATCACACTTTTTTACATTTCCTAAAGAAATAAAATGACGTTTAAATTATTTCATCCAATACAATTTAACGTACTTTATTCGAACAATCAAAAGTCACAAAAATCGAATAAATGCTTTGATGTTCACTTTAATTTTCTTAAATTTTATTCTACAATGTGACCGCACATATGAGCAAGTACGTGCGATCCAGTCGTGCAATTTATTTTTGTCTACGATTGATATTTTTCGAATTATCCCTGATAGTGTTTATTGTGTCGGACTGCTAAGTGAAGAGCCGGGTTTGAGTCCCGCCCATAGCCAGTAAAAATGTGTCTCGAAAAAGTGCATCTTATGTAGCCGTTCGGACTCGGCGGTAAATTGTAGGTCCCTTCCAATCTTACAGATTAACAACACACACACAGGAATGGTTGAGAGTATAAGTCAATAGGCCTTGGCTATCGCGCCAATAAATTTATTTATTTAATTTATTTATATCCTTGAAAATAGGTTAAATATTACTATAATGTACATACGTATTTTGGTTTATTTAAAATCTGAATCTCTGAATTAGGGCTTAGAAAACTATTTGTGATTCTGGTAGTATCTCGGGGGGTGTTTTTCATTTTTGTTCTAGGTCGAAAAATAATGATACAATCTTTAACAAAAAGTTTGATTTTCTCGAAAACGGCTCTAACGATTTTGATAAAATTTTCAGGCTGCTATTTATTTACAACAATACATCATTCAGTTAGAATACATTTTTCCTTAAAATTCAAAACTGTAAAAGAAATTAAATGGCTTACTTATTTCTCCTTTCCTTTTTTCAAAAATTTCAAGCCTTTTAAGACTACTGTCGCACCTTAGAGCAGGTTCGGCGACCCAGTCGTGCACTTTATTTAATAACGTCACAAAATACGACAATAAAAAAATAAAAAAAATACAAACAAAGTATACCTAAAGTAAAAATTTCTACTGCAATGCAGTGGAGCAGGGATAGATTTACAGTAACTTCAATCTTTTTTTCCGGGATTATATGGGCTGGACTGATTTTAGATGGGCACCACAACAATACCCTTGGTTTGCGGCAAGCACATGTACCTTAACAAGAAGCGGGCGCTGCACATAAGCAGAAGAGCAAAGAAGCTGGCCGGTTTCTCAAAAGAAAACTATTGGCAAGATAGGGTCGCACGTACTGGCTCTTGTGTGCCTAATCACATAGAGATCTTTGAAAGAATCAAGTAACATTTACTAAGAAAAGTAAGATGATCTGAACTTATAAAATGGCTGCTTTTGACAGACAACACTTAATGGTTAATATTAATATCTTATAAAAGCAAATTTATGAAAAATTAATTTCGAAAAATGTAGAACGGATTTTAATAAAATCCTGTATTTCATTTTTATTTTTTTTTTAAATTTTTTTTTTGTTTAAAATGTTGGTACGCAGTTTTTTAGAGCTTATTTATATACATCTAATCGTTAAATTGAAAATATAATGCATCGACTAATTTTCAAAATATCGCAATTTCCAAACAAAATTAATAATACAAAAAATTTGGTTTTCAGAATTCATTTGGCTATCTAAGTCTTTCAAATATAAAATTTTATAGAAATCTAATGAGCCGTTACAGAGGAATGTGATTTTTATAAAATGATAGCCTATACTTACAAAAAAAAAACTCAAAAAATTCATCAAAACCATTGGAGATGGTTTTGAGAAAAAGAAGCTTTTCCTTAACGTTTATATTACCAGGTACCTACTCTACAGTAGAGCTGTCCCTGTCAGGTAGAATAGGGAAGTAAAACAATAATTCCGCCCATCCAATCTGGACAAAGTGAAGCTTAAGAACAATAAGGCGGCGTAAAGGCTTTGCTGATGAACTCTTCAAAGATGTTCGCATCCATTGGTTAGAAGTATGAACCAGCTTATAAGCAAGATATGTTCAGAAGAAAGCAACAAATCTCACCATTGTTTGCTCGAGTCAATGACGGAAAAACCAAGTATGTCCTGTCATCAAAAAGAAACACCCAACGTCTTTGACAAAATCATCGCGTTTGATAGCTTTAATTTTAAGGCAGTTATGTACTTTGTCTACCTGTGCCCATATAAACTTAGAAAACAATACCAGCGCTGAGGTCCAACAAAGAATAACTTTGGCAATCGCTGCTTCTTTCCGTTAAGTAGGCAGTTGTGTAGTAAATAAAGTGTCCCTTTATAAAGATTACTTCGCGTGATAAACAATATCAGACCATAACAAAGGATAGGCCAACTAACCTCAAGGCGTTTAAAAAAACTAGTTGCTTCTTAAAAAGCTGACCATGGTCTCTTTTATCTAATTTTTGATTTAGAATGTTTTCACGGACCTCTGAGACATATGCCCTTGAAATATCTATACACTTTCATTAAACATTAATTCTAAGGCATAAAATATCGTCAAAGTCACCAATTAAATTAATGGACAAATATTTTGTTTTTATATTTTGACTTCTAAATCTCTCAAAGCCTTTTAATTCAATTTGGCACGTGATGATTGGGCCTTTCATTATTGATCCAAAGGCTTGGCTATAAGGTGTTACGTGGAAGAGGTCAACACAGAAAACTAGCATCGACCCACCTTAATTTATTTAATAAATCAAATAGTAATTATGTTCATTGAATAGGCATTATCTCAATAAACAAAAAAAAACCTCACCTGCTTTACCAACAAGAGTCCATAGATACAGAGGTGTCCAAGCCATAAGCTACCTAGCTACTTCTTTCAAGCTAAATGTCTCTATCAATATGTCTACATTATAATAATTGTGTTCATAAACTTGAAAACAATTTCTATCTTAAAGTTTAATTGTCCGTTATAATGAAGTTGAAAAGTAAGAAACTTCTAATGTGCCGCAGACTAAATAAAGCAACGCGCCATCGATTGGAAGTCTAAAATTTATTGCAAACCCGTTCCGTTCAGCCCTCGTTCGGGTTTTTTTTTTTTTTTGCTAAGCTTATGGCCAAGTTGTGATCCAATTAGGTGCTAATAATTTTATTTTCAATGTACCTTGGCTTCATGGTGCACAATGCACAAAGTATATAACAACAATTATCCATGGAATGCATCAATACTAGCTTTTAAGAACGTGACGCATGCGCAGCTCGAGATTCTATAAAACAGCGGGTTTCACTGTCGCAATTTCTCTTGCAGTTTTTGCAATGGCAACGCATATTTCAAGCTCGTGTGGGTCGCTGATGTTGTTTTTTTTTTGCTGTAGTTGTTACTTTGCGTCTTAGCCGCGGATTGTGAAGCTTTGCTAACAAATTTTTGTGGTGCGGAATGTGTAAGCTTGTGCGGTTGGACTCTGCAACCACTGCAGTGCAGCAAATATCTACTCGAGCAGCAAAACACGTTGGCCTTGATCAATGGTCCGGAAAAGTTTCAAAACATTTTCAATGACTGGCGCAATGCAGATCGGAGTTAAGGAAACGAGCCTAGTACGAGTAGTAGAATGGGAACTTCCGGACTTAATTTTTTTTGGAGGATCTTCTGCGATTAATAGTTTGAGAGAGTCTGGTTGTTGTAGAAAAATAAATTCGTAGGGGTTTATCGTCTGGTGTTTTTTTCTTCAGATATTGAGACGTTAAATGAGACGTTAAATGGTTGTACGGACGGAGATAATGAAGGACACTACACCTTTGTCCGTCATCGACTGTTGTGCTGTAAACAACAGCTGGATCAATCTAGTAACAAAAATTGCAGTTGAATGTGCAATCTTTTCAGATCATATGCCAATAGTGGTTCGCCTACAGAAATAAACCTTAACTTGATCCCCCGTCTTTGCTGGAAAAACGTACAAAAAGAGGCGTACCAACGTTATTTGGATGATCTTTTACTACAAAATGACTTGACTGATCAGTACACCGATTCACTATGTAGGCAACTAACAGAATATGTTCGTATTCAGCACCGACTTAAATGATAGGAACGAAGTCATCTTTTAAGCAAAAATGGTTTGATAAAGACTGTTGGCAAGCACGTAGAAAATCATTTGCGCTTCTTCGAGCTATGCGATCTTCAAACAATCAGCATATAAAGACTTGATATATCGAAGCTAACACATACTACAAAAATCTGTGTCTACAAACGAAATTTGAATTTTATAACCAACAAGCCTTAGCACTAGGCCGAACTTGAAACTGCAAGGACTTTTGGAAAATCACGAGAGAAATCAATGGATCAATTTACAAAATTGGTATAGGCGTATCTGCTGGAGACCTTGCAACACACTTTAAGCTCCTGTTATTCTTTTTCAAATTTTTCATACGCTGAGCCACTTACTGTTGATGAGACACTTGACGTAGATGTTACAATTGACGAAATAAATGATGTTATCTCCAATGCAAAAAATAGAAAGGCTCCAGGTAAAGACGGAATACCGTACGAGTTTTTAAAAATGCAAAACCTTCATTCTGCAACAGGCTACAAACTTTATACAACAACATTTTTTCTTTAGCCGCAATTCCATCCGCATTTAAAAAGTCTGTGATTTTTCCAATACATAAAAAAATGTCCATTAGACATAGTACAAAATTACAGAGGAGTATCTTTTATGAACACCATTGCAAAAATATTCTGCGGAGTTTTGGTAAATAGATTGGAAAAATTGGTCCAGCAGAAAAATCTTCTAACTGACCTGCAGGTTGGATTTAGAAAGGATTATTCAACTGTAGATCAGATATTTACTCTCACATCTATTATTAAAGCGTTTCATGCCCGAATAAAAAAGTTTACTGTTTTTTTTTTTACTTTTGACCTTATTAACAAAAATGCCCTTTTTATAAACTGTCTCAACTTGGCATATCTTCAAAATTCATTAAGGTAATCAAAGAAATGTACACGCATACCAATGTAGCAGTTTGGAATGGTAAAACCTATTCAGAATGGTTTGAAACAGACACAGGTGTGAAACAAGGCTGTCTGCTCAGTGCGTTATTGTTCTCCCTGTTTATAAACGACGTAGTAAATTATCTTCCAGGAGGAGTAAGAATTGCTAATACCACAATCAATGTATTGTTATATGCAGTGCAGATGATCTCGTCATACTTTCAGAATCTCCGGAACCGTCGGTGTGCTGCAAAAAGAGCTCAAGACCACATTTTTGTAAAATGGACTTAATGATGCAAAAATGTCCTAAAAGTCATAATCTATGCCTGCAATAATATCCCATGTCCATTAAAAGTTGTTTTGTAGTTGTAGTATCAAAACAATTCATTATATGTCCAAAACACACAAATGTGTGGAGCAAGAAAGACCCAAGTGGACCTGAATCTTTTTTGTACAAATCTTTTTTTCTCTACTTTCTCTATTTTTGCTGCAAAAAAGCTCAAGTCCTCAAATTCAAATAAAGTACAACAAACAGAAAAAAAAATTTTATTTGAATGTACGTTTAGGGAAATGATCATTATTGAAAGTTGTTAATGTGAAAAGGTAGAGCTTTTAACTTAGCTTTAAAAAATTAATTCCTCCAGCCGAAGTGCTGTTATTTTACAATTTGCTTTTACTTTTTGAAAGTAAAATCTTTTAGGTACCAACAAAATAAACCTGGGGTGGAATCGGCTAAGGTGATAGTTGATTGTTGATCATCAAAAATAATGCTTTTGCTCCACGTAAGGTGAATATCAAAGTGACCATCACCTTTTTGCTAAGGTTTGCGGCTGACAGCTATTAAGCTGTCACCTTCATACATTTGTGTATAAAATTTGTGGGAAAAATAATTTGGGTCGGCTTGAGTTCTATTATAGCTCGATTTTTTTATGAAAAATAGTGAACAAATTATCAAATTTTAAGCAAAAACTGTAAAATGTGGTAATTTATACTTCAATGCAAACACAACGAGAAAGGAGACAATTATAACAAAGGTTCAATTGCTTCAAACTAACTTAAGAAACAAAACAAATATTTTTACATTCTGCAACAAATTTTGTTGGCGGCCTATTTACGTTCAAGGATCTCACATACTGCTCCCATTGATACTTTTAAGATACATGTACATAATAGCTTGAGATAGCAATGTAGGATCTGGCCAGCGCGAGATGCATTTCCATATACGCCGAGATCATCGAAATTTGTTGTTTGTAGCCGTCCTTAATGAAAACAAACATTTTTCTTAAAATAAATATTTCAAGAAATATGTAGTTGATAATCAAAATTGTCCATCAAAACAGTGACAGTCAACTATCACCTTAGCCGATTCCACCCCTGGTGTGATGGAGTACAAATACAACCACAGTGAAACCTATAAGGAAATACGTGTTTTTGGTAAAGATCGGCCCATAGATTTGAAAGAAGTTCACATAATAAGGTGTATAAAAGCAGCCTTCCTATCAGTATTGAAAAGAAAAAAGACTTAATTAATCTTTGCAAGTCAGGAGCCATCCCAGAAGAGTTTCATCGCTGGTACAAAAGCTTGAAAACCAGCAAATCCACCAGAA
The DNA here is from genome assembly GCA_963971375.1 of Platycheirus rosarum. Taxonomy (NCBI): domain Eukaryota; kingdom Metazoa; phylum Arthropoda; class Insecta; order Diptera; family Syrphidae; genus Platycheirus; species Platycheirus rosarum. The sequence continues at coordinate 34,220,009 of OZ020510.1, read as the reverse complement.
ATATGGCCCAGAACCTTATATAAATGATGATTCGGAATCAAATCAAGATTCATAAATTTAAAATAAAATTACAAACAAAACATTTCATAAAAAAACCCAGGTCCATAAAAAAATATTTTTTTTCACTAACAGATTTTATTATCGATTTTCAAATCGAAACAACTTAATGATTTTTCCAGAGGCCATAAACTTTAAATCTTCAATAACTCAGAAACACAATTATGTGAATTGAGCTCTTTTTCCAACAAGAGAGCCGCTATATCAGCAAAATATAATTTTTTTAACGCAGTTGTTAAATCAACTCTCTGCTATGCCTCTCAGGTCTGGGGTTCTTATGAGTATGAAGACATTGAAAAGTTCCAAAGGAACTGAAACACCCAGCTATGCTATATACCTAGAAACCGGACTACCAAAACTATTAACAGACACACTTAAATCACAGGCTGACTTTATGATGACGCAAGAATCGCAAAAAAACTTGTTTTATATGAGTTAAGAAACGCAGACCGGTGGTATACAACTTGGCAAAACATTAGTAACGCTTGTCGAGTAACATGAACAATCTTAGCAATTTGAAACATCAACTCTACCACATTATTCAAACGAACGAAAACATTACTCGAAAAACTAAAGCTTGAGAGTCCGAAAGCAGGATATTAGACAGCCAACTAAACTATGCTCTTAACCAAAGAAACTACTTTCAAGATGTGAAGTCCTTTCGTTATATGGTAACCCTTAAAATGACAAGTTTAACCAATTCTGCACGCTATGCAACCTACACTCGAAGGAAGACTGCTTTCATATCATATTCAGACAGCAAAGAATAATTTTCTTTGGAAAACAGACATTTACAATGCTCGAAACCTTACAAGTATTAAACGAATGCGAATGGAAAGTTCTAAGCAGTTTTGTTTTAAAACAATCTACAAATATAGAATGCTGTTAATTTCAAAATACGCTTGAAACGTTACATATCTTTTCTAATTTTGTTATTGAAAACAATTAACTTTTTTTTTGTCTTTTTTACAGAAATATATACATACATTAAATTTATAAATTTTGCTAACCCAGGGCTGACAGCTTAGCCATAGCTTTTAAATTTATATATTGTAACCAAGTGTTTTGTTATTAGTCGAAAATAAATAAATTCTTAATTTTAATTCTAAATTCTAATCCAGCATGGCCTACTGTCAAAATCACATGTGTCAATGACGCATACAACTTTCGTTAAGCATGAACTATTTCAATCTGAGAGATATCGCATTCAAAATAGAAAAAGTGACAGATAGCCATGTTCGTTATAGTTGTTCTTTATAATTTTAGAAACATGACTTGGTCCTAGATTTAAAGGTGTTTTAGGTAAAAGAGTACAAGTCGTTTTTTTATTTTTCAATGATTAGCTTTATTAAATGGAGTTTGAAAGTTGATGGCCAAACATTTATTAAACTCAACGAAAGGCAAATTGAACTCTGGCATTCTTCCTTAAACCGTACATTAAGGTGACTTTGTTTTTCTTTTAAACAACATAGTTATCGGACTTAGCTCGCGGCGTTAGCTAAATTCAGGTCTGAAAAATATACGTTATTCTACACTAGCCTATGACCTCGATTGCAAATTCTTTTGCTAGGCCTAGCTCAGAACAACTCCTTCCCTGGAAATTATTCATTTACCGTGTCAGTTTTAAGACAAAAAGACATATATCAGTGTTTTTCCTTTACAAAATTTCCCATCGACTTAGTGTCAACAAAGACTGAGGTGAACCAGCTTAATAGACAAAACGGGTATTTAGGCAAACATCCCCCACGATGATGGTGTATCTCAACCATAACCGGTGTAATCGGTTAGCATCAGCCGCAGTCTCTTTGAGGTTTCATTTATTGCTACCGAATTAGCCAGACCATTTCATTCCGAAATGAAACAGTTCCTCACTAGCGCTGATCACTTTGGCTGTGCCAACATACACCCCCGGGCAAGTCCGACTCATTTAGCAATAAAATAATCGGACTGGCTAATCTGAAGCGGAATTTAAGACTTCCAATTACCTTGTGGCCACCTCTTCGCTTGTGGCATAGATTTTTATTAAACAAAAAAAAAAACTTTGTTAGAATGGAATTTAGCGTTTGGTATGGTTCAAGGAGGGCGCTCCCATGTCCCATGTGCTATAGGCGACTTAGTTTCGTGGTGGCTGCTTTAGTGACTTTAGACGCTTTTGGTTGGCATGTCCGTTCGGTTGGACAAGACAACGTCCGTAGTATGGAATCGTTGATTTGGTTGTTCCATATATGCAGAGTTTCGTGGTGAATTATGACATTTTGATCGATTAAATGGTTTTCTGTGCACTCACTCTGGTGTGAAGTGGTTTGGCTGGCAATGTGTCCCTCCTCCGCACAAAAGAATTATGAATCTAAGAGGCACAACGGATATGGTAATTGGAGGGTTAGAGGTCAGTTACATAATAATCATATTTTTGGGTTAGAACAGAATGGGAGGTTTTTAAAGTCTTTGATGTGATGTGTATTGATGCACATAGGACTTGGATCTGTTTTTATAGAACGAGTGGCTTTTTGGTTTAAATGAAGCTACATATTTTAAAGATATTAAGCCAAGGCTCAGGTTATTTGTGTGTTTTATGAATAAGTTTGTATTTTTCAAATTGACGTAGGTCGTTACAATTTGTATTTAGAGTGAATTCTAAAAGACCTGGTTAATACACTGTTTTAATCAAAATGAAATCCTTAATTTTGGCAAAGAGATTTCAAGATTTCAAAATGATGTTCACTCCAAAACTCCAGACATTCCACATGTCAAAATTTGAAGTGAATATGAAAAAGCAAATAATATGAGATGATATATATATCATCATTATGATTTTACTGCATTCTTTAACCTTCATTTCATTGTATTCAGCGATAAGAAAATCGGTTGATTGAAAAACTTAGATTTTGGATGATTTAATTGCAATGCCCATTTTTCATGACCTTGTAATCAACTTGTCGTTGTTGATGGGACGCTCGTCATTGCGATGACTGTGTCCCAACAATGAAAATGTCATCCGACGTTATCAATGGTGCTGGAAACTTACTATTTTCATTTGTTCATTGATTTGCACTCTTTAAGGAAGGCGCCTACACAGTGGCGTATTGAGGGTGGGGCCCAGGGAGCCCGGCCTCCCAAGTCTGCTCCAAAACGGCTGACATTGAGGGTTGCGACCGGTTTTTGAGTCAACCACATTCCACATAATACGAGTATATGATAAACCGTTGGCAATTCTTTAGATTAATAATGCATTCAAAATAACAATTAATTTTATTAAGTTTATTAAAAAAAAGCACAAGGCTTATCCAACGCGTCAATTGAATTAAAAAAATTGCATATTTAAAAAAAAAAGTACCAAAAACATTAGCATTTTATATAGATATGTATTCAACAAAATTCAAAATAAGTTATTCGTAATAAAAAATATGTCAGTAAAACACTGACCAAACCATTCATTTTAAGTCTGCTGTTAATTCTGAACCACAAACAAGTACAGAAAAAAAATTTAATTTACAATTCATAACTCTCCACAAAATAATTATTTTTTTTTAAATTTAAATTTAGTAATTTTAGTTTTAATTATTGCAACAAGAAATGTTTGTGTGTTAGCCATTAAAGTTTATCACAAAACTGCTTTTTCTACTAACGCTTTCTTTGACGTACGTAAGGATAACGTAACAAAGCGAGTAATATACAAAAAATTTCGAATTGACTGAATTTTTGTTCGTTTATTGACATTTTACTCAATGAATACGTTCACATTGGATTTTTTTATTTTTACAGTTGGATCTCAATATTTTCACATTCACGGTGACAGAATAGCGCTCTAAAGCTTTACATACGTAACGGGACATTTTGTATTGTTGAACTTTTCGCAGTTGTCAAAGTCAGTCGTAAGGCGTGTTTGTGTTTCTGCTTTTACGCTCCAGAACCCGTTTTTTTATTAGAATGACAGGAAAATGTTACCTTAACCAAACCCCACTTTTTTTTTGTATTTTGATTTTTGTACGTATAAGTAAAACCTTAATTGTTAAATCGTTTAATTTTGAGTTCTTTTTGTCGTGTTTCTTCAAATTAATGTCTTCAATGTCTCAAAATCGATTCTACAGTTGTCTAAATACACGTACATATGTATGTTAACATTAACATATAAAAAAACAATTTAATGATAAATTTGTTCATTCTTTTCCGGTAACTTAAAAGTTATGTTTTTCATTATACTATTTAGATATGGAAACAAACATGGGAGGAGAAAAATGGAGAAAATATTCCAGAAACAGCCTTAACTTTTCTTCCCCTTTGTTTTTGTCAATTCCCAAATATAAGGAAGATACTAGAAGTACTATGTGTAATTCCAGTTACTTCAGCAGAGCCAGAGAGATTATTTTCCGTCCTGAGAAGGTTAAAGCCTTGGCTGAGGGCAACAACTTCCGAAGCACATGAAAAAAAAAAATGTACAGGTGGACATCCCCCACAACTTTATCTGGATACGCCACTGCGCTTACACCGATGCATCCATTTTTTACGGACTTGATCAAACACTTCATCTTCAACACAACGGAGGACATTTCCGCTAGTATACGGAGGAAAGAAAGTTAAAAGACCGCAACACCAACACTAACATCATCCCCATCATCGTCAAGCATGCAAGATTTGGCAGCGAAAATGCTGACCATTTTTGATGCAAAAGCACACGGCGATGCATTTCAGACTATTGGGGATTAAGTGGTGGAGTAACTTTTTTCACTTCCAGCCAAAGAATCATTGCTGCCCGAAAAAGACGCAGATGAATGAATATTAACTTCGTAGGCTCTTGCGTCAGTAATGATTTGTTGGGAACATCCTGAGAATGATGACAATAAAGCATATTTCTTCTTCACAGTGGCAGTGTGAAGAAGAAATATGCTTTATTGACAAAGCAAAGATTGAAATTTGTTTATGAATTCAAGTGCCAAGAAACAACAAATAAATCAATTCGACTTACTCCTTCCTTCTTACACTAGGTGCCCAGGAACAAAAACAAGTAAAGAGAAATCAAAATGATTTTCTCATAACTACGCCAAGCATCAGGGTTTAATCTGTATTTTTTGAAGAAGCAAAAAAAAGTCCAATATAAGCTATAAGAAAAAAATGTTTTATCAACAAATATATTTTATTTATTTTATAAACATAACAAAACAAAAAGATAAATAATTTTTTTTCAACACAAATTTTAATAAACGTAAAAACTTAAAATAATTCAGTTCTTTTTATAATTAAAATTAATTAAGTAACAAATGAATAAATAAATAAAAAATCTATAAATATTCATTGTTTGGAACAGTTCGCCTATAGTTCTGAACTTAAACATGGGTCAGGAACCCAATCTTCAAGCTGCTCATCTTGTACTGTATTTAGCTTAGTTTTGGAAATATTCTTTCGGCACCAACGCTGCTTCATGGCAATCTTAAAATCATATAAAATTAATCAACGAAAATTTTGTATCAACAAAATTATTTAGGTAAATTGTTTTAAAAAAGTCCTGAATTTTTAAAAAAAGAGTCCTTTTTTGATTATTTAAAAAAAGTTGCTTCCTACAGTCCAGACTTAAAAAGGAGTCAAAAGGAGGCAAAGAAGTCCCAAAGGTAACCCTGGCCTGAATCGCTCATAAGTCAGGAGAGTGTTCATAAATCCACCTTAATATCGGTTGGTGATATTCCCCTGAAACCTGATTGACAGTATTTATTCTAAAAAGACGAACAAATCGATTATGTTTTTCGGAGTCGAAATCAAAATCAGACTAACGCACACATAGACACAGTTTAAAATTCAAAATCGTGTAACGACATTTTTACTTGCGATTAAAGGGACTATAAGGCAAGTAAAAATGCCTTATAGTTTAGAATTCGTGAAATTGAGATAACAATTAAAAATGATAAAACGATCATAGAGAAGTCCAAACAAGTCAGTGACAAAAAACATCTGTCTGTCTGTCTGTCTGTCTGTCTGTCAGTATGTATAACGAGTTGCAGCCTAAACGGTTTAAGCAATTATTTTCAAATTTGGTGTGTGTGATTCTTTTGGCATTCTTCAGAGAAGAAATTGAAAATGTATTTTTAGGCCTACAAATAACGGTACCTGTTATATGACCGTTTAAGAAAAGCTTATTTTTCTCGAAAACGGCTCCGACGATTTTGATGAATATTTTTGAGATTTTTTTTGTTGGTAATGGCTATCTTTTGATCAGAACCAAATATACGGGAAAAGTCTAATAATGGTACCTTTCATATAACAGTTTTTTTAATTTTTGGCTTCTCGGTAACGGCTCTTTGGATTTCTGTCAAATTTTATATTTAAAAAGGTAGCCAAACTAATTCTGCATAGCAAAGTTTTTAATAACTATTTTTTTATTGAAACTAATTTTAGAAAGGTTTTTTTTAAATCAATATTTTTTTAAAACTAATAATTTTTTTTTTTAATTTTATAATCACATGTTATTAATAAACTCTAAAATACTGCATAGCAAAATTCCAAAAAAAAATTTTTTTTCTTCGACTTCTGGAGAACTGGTTAACCGAAGTAATTTCACATTAAAATATTTTCGAATAACTTTTCCTTTTGTATTTTTTTATTTAATTTTTTGTTTGTTGTTGAAAAATCAATATTTAAAAAATGAGTACTTAAATTTATTTCAAATTTTGTTTTTAAAATAAGGTTTATTTCGTGCTTAAGTTTGTATTTTTCAATTATTATTTTTTTTTTTATTAAAAAAAATTTAATAAAAACCGTTTAATATAAATTTTAAATTTTAATTTAATTGAAATTTAAATTTTAAAAACTGTACCTACGATTTTGAAGAAAATCACACCTTTTCACATTTTAAATTATTTGAAAACTATTTTATGTACTTTTTCGAACAGTAAAAGTCACGAAAATCGAATAAAAACTTTGAAGTTCTCTTAATATTTTTCAAATTTTATTCGACCGCACATAAGAGCAAGTCCGCGCGATACAGTCCATTCTTTTTCTTTCTTCCTCTTCCTCTTCTAGAATTTCGTCCATATTTAAGGCTGCTAAAATTGTGTTTATTTTGTTTGCCAGTTTGCGTCTTATTCGAAAATTAAATAAAAACTGATGTTTGACAACATCAGTATAAAAGGACACTGTGGTGTATGTGTAACATTAAAGACTGAACACATGGGAATATTTGATGTGAGTTTGATCCCTTTCTATAATATCCTACTAATAGTATAAATATAAAAGCTTGTTATGTTGTTCCATAATCACCTCTCGACGGCTTAACGGATAAAATTTGGTAGGTAGATGGATGAGGTGCTGGAATTAAAAATAGGTAACTCTTTATTACAGAAAAATTCATGGTTGCTGTTGGACAGGCTTATATGAAAAATAATGTATGGCTGGAGATCTACACAACTTTGCCACAACGACTTCAAAAATTTGTAAAGTTTGGTTTATGGATGAGTAACAGGATTCAATATACTTTAGCATCGGCTACTTCCATTCCAAAAAAATGCATGGCTCCTGTCGGAAAAATCTCAATAAGTTTTCAAGCTAGTAATATTATAAAGTAAAATTAAATATGAAAAATTAAATTAAAAAACTGTGGGAGTTTTGGTTGAATTCCCAATTAATTTGAAGAATTCTGGAAACTGCAAAGTAAAGTAATTGAAGAAATCTCTAGTTTATGCTAGGAAAAAAAATTTAAACATCGATTCATTTTCAAAATATTCAAAAACCAAAAAAACTCGAAAAACAGTCGGGTAGAGTACTGGACCGTTTAGGCTGTAGGAATCGATACGGACAGACAGACAGACAGACAGAATTTTCCGACCCACTTATTTCTACTTCCCTATTATAGTAATTCTCTAATTCAATAGTGATGCCAAAGAGGGCTTTTGCAGGCGATGGGGGCATTATGCACCTCTTTACTAATCACGTAAATATCAAACAAATTATTAGAAGAAAGGCTTAGAAATTTCCAATTTTCTCAAAAACTTGTAGTTATGGAATCATCTAATGTTAAGAGTTCGATAAAAAAACAATAGGAGTAATAAATAATGAAAGAAAATTCAGTACATATTTTCCTTATTTCCGATAAAAAGCTCAATATATAAAGTCTTTAAAACACTACACACACTTAATTATAAAAAAAAATAACTTCACAATTTAACTAATAATAATACTTATTTTTTTTATTTTTTATTTTCTAAACATATTAACTAAATCAATAAAAACATTTCTTTTATTTTCTTTCTTACAATTTTCATACACTTTACTAACAAAATTATATGTATATTTTTTTACTTCACAATTCTTTTGCTTTAAAATTATTTTTTTTATTTATTAAATCTTAATTTTTTTCTTCTATGTAATCGTTTTTTTTTTATCTTTTCATTTACAATTAAATCAAATAACACTATGTATTTACAAACACTTCACAAACTTTTACATTTTTACCTTATACTTCACAATTAAACACAATAATAGTAATAAGTAAAAATTTCTTAAAGCATTTAACGACATTATTTTACTACCATCATTTGAAAAAGTGACAACGTCTTGTTTTACTCAAGGTCCCTTTATAATTTTCTTACCCTACACGATACATGTTTCAAGATTGTATTCTTATTATACAATATCCGAAAATACACCTTATCGTACAATACTACCATCATTTCAAAAAGTGGCAACGTGTTATTTTACTCGTCGTCTCGATGATTTACTTACCGTACTCAATACATGTTCAAAGAATGTATTAATATACCCATGTATTCAAGCAATATCACCAAATACCGTTTTTCCACCCCTACCTAATTTTTCAACCGTCATTCAAAACGTGGCAACAAAACATGTTCCAAGAATGTATTCATATATTACCTAGCAAGCAATATAAGCATATACGATCATCTAGATAATTTCCTTACCTTACTCAATACTCAATACTTGTTCCAAGAATGTATTTTTTCCACCCCTACATCTACTTTCCCTTCAAAACTTGACAGCAAAACATGTTATAAGGATTCATTCATATACCATATTTCCACCCCTAACCTAAGTAAATTAAACGCCTTCTTCACCCTCTTAATGTGATATTCACTTATAATTTTCTCTTGGTACAACGTGCCTCTTCATTCTCTTATATTCCACAAGTTGTGGAAATTAGTTCTGCTTCAGCTCTATAGAGGGACTACACAAAAAATCTCCCCATGATAGTACTATAGATTTTATATACAAAGCTATTTTAAAACAGCTATATATTCAACAATGCATTTTGGAACGATGTTTTTATGTCAAATAGTTACGAATCGCCGCCTTCCTCTTAAAAAAAATCAAATTTTACTTTAAAAAAATGTTAACAAAAAAAAAACAAGTTCTTCAAGTCAAAATCAAATACATAAATAAGCTATAGTTAACGACCAAATATATTTCTAAAACCATAACATTAATCAAATAACAAACTAGTTGAACCATAAAACTAATGATCATCGACATTAACAGAGACATTTCAAATAAGAAAACGAGTAGTTCCACCTTTTAATCAACAAAAAAGTTTAATTACATGATTAATAGTTAAACAATTGATTTATGTGCTTAGACAACTAGCTGTCACATAAAAAAAAAAAACACAATAAATCAGCGTAACCAAATTGTTTGACATATCCATGACAAGACAAAAACTTTCTTGGCAGGAGTATTAAATCCCTTCTAACCCTTCAAGTGTCACAACAGTTAGTCACATTTTAGTTCTATTCGACATGCCACAAACCATTCTTAACTGTCACATTTTGTATAAGAATCTCAAAAGTCGTGCCACACCAAAACAAAGAAATACTAAAAACCTAGAACAACCGGTTCAGGTTCACCATCACCATGCCACACTAAATGCACCATATATTTCATTATCTAGCTGGCTGTAATAACAAACCTTCAATCAAACGACCGAAATCGTAATAAAACACACTATTTATCAGCCATGGACTCGTTACTGGGACTTACTGTCATTAATTAATATCTTAACGGTCTCTAACTACGGATCAGTGCGATAGTTAACATGGAATTTATCTAAATGAATATCCATTCTACATAATTTTTGCATTTTTTCTAAATTATGGCAGTCGCAATTATGGCCAGTAAATTTTGATATGGATAACGATTGCATCGTATAAACCCATACTTACCCTTGTGGAGCGTGGGTGGGTTTATACTACGCTTGCGTCAGATTTTAGGATATTAGACTTTGACAGAAAGAACTTCTGTCAGTTTGTATGTCTTTCAGTGGAGCGTGTGAATAGAATTTATTTGACTTCCTTGTTTTGCAAAAGCAAGTTTTTTTTCTTTCTAAATAGTTTCTTTGTGGGGGTTAGATACTCCAGCAAACCATGGTCGACAACTATGTGCAATATGCATTGCATTCTGAAGTCAAGCTGACCGCAAACGTGCAAGAATTGTCAGTGCTGCAATACACCACTCCTTGCCACTGACATCATATCTGTCAACGAATTTTCTGTTTTCTTATACTTCCCACAGATTGCAGCCAGTCGACTCTTGGCTGCTGGCTTTCGGTGAATATTTCAGTCCAGAATCACTCATTGACAATGTGGTTCCACTGGTTGGATCGACTGATATGCAGTTGATGGGTGAGATGATGTTTACCCTGGGATTGTTGAATGTCTTATCATCTGTCATTAAATGGTTAAAGCTAGATTAATCGCTTGATGTTATGCATATAAAGTTTGACGATTCCTTTTCTTAGGGTCTGTCCATTACATCGCCCGACCTGGTGGATCCGTGAAAATGACCTTGGTTCCTTGAATATAAATCAAACTCCTCTCTCCTGTGATACAGCGGCTGGTTTTCCATCGTCTCATTCAATGTCATTCACCGGATTTGTGTTCATATTCCTTATTTACTTAAATCTGTCACCTCACACCAGATGGCTGGCGGTGACACTTTTGTCCATCCCAACATGGGTAGCCTGCGTATATTTTGGCAGCCACTTCCTGCATCAATGCATTTGTGGGTCAATCGTGGCGTTATTTGTCATTGAGACCATACGACGACGACGACGACCAAGAGAAGGCGCTGGCGCTGGCACTGGCGTCATTTTCATGGAATCATGGCGAAAGACAACGGCGATAGCTGCCGTTACCACAGTTGGACTATTCGTCATAGGAATGTATTTTGCAATGCTGTATGCTGGATTGGATCCGCATTGGTCGGTTAGAATGGTAAGGCCGTGTCGGTCGTCTATGCACATAGTGTTGCACCTACATAATTTTCCTTTTCTCGTTGCAGGCATTCAAATGGTGCCCAGATCCGCAATACCTGCGGCACGAAACAAGTCCAATTTTCGTCATGTGTCGTGATTTAGGATTTATGATGGGCATTGCGTTGTCAAGTCCATTTACAAACAGGTAAACTGCTTTTTGTGTTTTTTTTTAATTATATCCGGTTAGGAGTGTGAGACATCTGTTGGCAAAGAGTATAATCATATTGTGTATAACAGTTTGTTTTTCTTTAAATTTGCAGGCTACAGCAGAGACTCGAACCGAGAAAAAGTATTCCAGCAGTTGTGTTGATTATGGCAGTTGGGTTCTTGGCTAGAAGTCGAACTCCGAAAAATTATGGACGATTTGTGTTTGTTGCATACGAATTTGTTAGAAATGCAATGCATTCTTTTGCATTGTTAACAATTTTAGCAAAAGTTTGTAAAAAGAATAAAATCCAAGAAAAAGTGAAGTAAATTGATAAAATGACGATGAGATGCCTTCCCAAGTTGTGCGGGTATTGAACCTTTTTTAATTTTATATTTTGTCTGAATGGATATATTTGAATTGAACTACGGTTTAAGCGGTTAAGCCAAAAATTTGAAATTAAATAATTTTTAAGAAATTGAACATATTTTTTGCGCATATCTATATCCAGAAACTATTTATTACTTGCAATAAAGAATCAGAAGAAGCTGTAAACAAAATCTGTTTGTTTTCCCTGATTTTAGACAAGATGCATATTTTTCTTTCTTCCGCGATTTTGCGATTCATCATTAACTGATTCAACAAATCGAGGGAAATTTTTTATTGTGTCAATGTTACGTTTTTTCTGTTGTTTTACAAAAATAATTTTCACATTATTTTGGAATAACGTAGATATTTTTAAGAAATGAATCGGTGAATTTTGTTTTATTTCTTATATAAGTTGATGCGTTTAAGTTTTTTTTCTTGATTTTGTTGTCCAATTAAAAATACCCGTTCAAAAACTATTATTTAAATAATATAATATTAATTACAATATTTAAGGATTTAACGAACTTTTAGGGTATTAAATCTCATATATGTTTTAAAATTGTTATGAAATTTAGAAACCGATGACATGTGATTCAATTTTTCATAAATAAATAAAAAAAGAAATTGGTAAGTCTGGGCCGCACTTACAATGCTGTTACAATCCGTTTTACGTTGTTTTTGGTTTATTTCTGAGAATTTCCGTAAATCCTTAGATAATTTGGGAAAAACTAAATGCAGAATTAAAGAAATATATATTATGCTTATGTTGCAAAAAATAATTTTAAATGAAAAGATAAATTCAATTTTTATTAGACAATAACAATTTCGAGAAATAGATTCGAACTTACAGGGAACACGGCAAATCTACCCGTTTCATAGCCGGCAAGATTGCAAGATGATTCACTGTTGTTCATAGCTATCTTTGGGATGCTGATAATAATTATGGACAGAACTGGAAAGCAAGAATAATCAAAGCAACAACAAGTTAGAATTGACGGGCTATACTGGTGTAGAGTTTGAAATTCGAAACTCAACAAAGACCGGGCCTGAACATCATGAAAAACGTGTGGAGATGGCTTTTATCAAGAACAAACTACAAAGGACGAAACCAATACTCTAACACGGAAGAAATGATGGAAGTCATAACTTGTTGTCTGAAATTTTATTAAATTATTTGGAAAGAGATTTATATCTTTTCACAGTAGGTTTCTTGAAGTGATACAGAGCGATCCAGAGGTAATACACATTATTAGAAATTATCGTTACTTTAAAAAAAAAACTAAATTATCTATTCAAACAATATTTGTATCGCTTTATTATTCTACTAGCTGACCAACCCGGCGTTGCTCGTGTTTACCATTGATTTCCTGAATACCGATGAAAGCGATACATATTGGGTTCAATTATAAAAAACCACAAACGCAATCTTATTAATTTACACACAAAATGTTTTAAAATCGATCAAGCCTTTCAAAATTAGTATTGTTGATATTTATATACATACATATAACGGGTGATTTTTTTGAGGTTAGGATTTTCATGCATTAGTGTTTGACAGATCACGCGGGATTTCAGACATGGTGTCAAAGAGAAAGATGCTCAGTATGCTTTGACATTTCATCATGAATAGACTTACTAACGAGCAACGCTTGTAAATCATTGAATTTTATTACCAAAATCAGTGTTCGGTTCGAAATGTGTTTCTCGCTTTACGTCCGATTTATGGTCTACATAATCGACCAAGTGAGCAAACAATTAATGCGATTGTGACCAAGTTTCGCACTCAGTTTACTTTATTGGACATTAAACCAACCACACGAATGCGTACAGTGCGTACAGAAGAGAATATTGCGTCTGTTTCTGAGAGTGTTGCTGAAGACAGTGAAATGTCGATTCGTCGCCGTTCGCAGCAATTGGGTTTGTGTTATTCGACCACATGGAAGATTTTACGCAAAGATCTTGGTGTAAAACCGTATAAAATACAGCTCGTGCAAGAACTGAAGCCGAACGATCTGCCACAACGTCGAATTTTCAGTGAATGGGCCCTAGAAAAGTTGGCAGAAAATCCGCTTTTTTATCGACAAATTTTGTTCAGCGATGAGGCTCATTTCTGGTTGAATGGCTACGTAAATAAGCAAAATTGCCGCATTTGGAGTGAAGAGCAATCAGAAGCCGTTCAAGAACTGCCCATGCATCCCGAAAAATGCACTGTTTGGTGTGGTTTGTACGCTGGTGGAATTATTGGACCGTATTTTTTCAAAGATGCTGTTGGACGCAACGTTACGGTGAATGGCGATCGCTATCGTTCGATGCTAACAAACTTTTTGTTGCCAAAAATGGAAGAACTGAACTTGGTTGACATGTGGTTTCAACAAGATGGCGCTACATGCCACACAGCTCGCGATTCTATGGCCATTTTGAGGGAAAACTTCGGAGAACAATTCATCTCAAGAAATGGACCGGTAAGTTGGCCACCAAGATCATGCGATTTGACGCCTTTAGATTATTTTTTGTGGGGCTACGTCAAGTCTAAAGTCTACAGAAATAAGCCAGCAACTATTCCAGCTTTGGAAGACAACATTTCCGAAGAAATTCGGGCTATTCCGGCCGAAATGCTCGAAAAAGTTGCCCAAAATTGGACTTTCCGAATGGACCACCTAAGACGCAGCCGCGGTCAACATTTAAATGAAATTATCTTCAAAAAGTAAATGTCATGGACCAATCTAACGTTTCAAATAAAGAACCGATGAGATTTTGCAAATTTTATGCGTTTTTTTTTTAAAAAAGTTCTCAAGCTCTTAAAAAATCACCCGTTATAAAGGAAAAAACTATATTTTCGATAATATCTCCACCGATTATCGGGATCACCATCTGGCCTTTGCTCGGGAAGCACTTAAAAGCACAACTCATATAATCTGTCCGTCCGTTGAGTTGTAATTTTCGAATGAGCACTTTACTAAATACACACATTCTTATGAGGAGCGTCCCATAAGCATCGCATGCGTCATCTAACTTGGTTTGATTTAACCTTTACTGCCAATTCAATATGTTGTATTTAATCAGCTAACTTTGTTGTAATTAGCCTACTAACTTAACTAACATAATTGGAAGATTTCAACAAACTTTGTTTGAATACATTTTCATGAGTGAAACAACCAAATCATTGTTATAATTTAGTAGATTTCAAGAAACCATCGATTGATTATTTTTGTATGAGTAGAACGGTTTTTAATTACCTTTCGATGCTGCTTTGGTAAAGTTGGTTGATAACAACTGTTAAGTGGCTATTTTTAATCGATGTGTATATAACCTTTTTAACTAGATAGCTTTTTACAAAACTATTTAATTGTTTGTTCACGAGTTTCGGTTATTTTTTACCGTTTTTACTTGCGATTATAGGTACTATATTGCAAGTATAGAGGCAAAATTCTGTCTCTGTCCGTCTGTGCTGAACTACAGCCTAAACGGTTAGGCCAATCGTGTAGAAATTTGGAATATAAGGTTATTTTGACATTCTACAGAGGACTTTTTTTAGCTTTTTTTTTCTTAGCTCAAATATTAACGGTACCATATAACCTTTAAGTAAAGCTTATTTTTCTCGAAAATGGCTCCAAGAATTTTTATGAAAAAATCAGCGAACAAACGGTACCTCCCAAAGAACCATTTTTTTTCTCCGACTTTCTCGAGAACTAGTTAACCGATTACAATCAAAATTGATTTTAAGAAAGATGTAGGAAGCCACAGTAGTTTTACATTAAAATATTTTCAAAAACTTTTTTTCGTAATTTTAATATTTTTTTTTAAATTTATTTTTGAAAAATCAATATTTTAAAAAGCTGTTAATGAATTTCATTTTCAATTTAGTTTTTAAATGAAGGTTATACATTACATTACATTTTAATCTACTCCGTAGGTAATACTAAGAAGTAGACACACTTACGAGCACTGGCTACTGAGGTTATTTTTGTTCTTAAATTTGCATTCTTGTTGTTATTATTATTTTTTTAATTAAAATTAATACGATTAAAAAAAATACGATTTTCAAAAAAAAATAAAATCACGCTTTTTCACATTTCTTAAAGAAATAAAATTGCGTTTAAATTATTCAGCTGAAAACTATTTTATTATTTTTTCAAACAATCAAGTCACAAAAAATCGAATAAAAAGAGTTGGTTGTCGGTAAAGTCAGTTCACGAACGATAATTTTACGTGATAACGTCATAAGAAAACATTGATGGCAGCAACGCCAACATACAGCCCACTAACTCACACCCACAAACCCTCTCGTTAAATCCACACACACCATTATTACATCTACTTTCTACTTTAACAAAACTCCGCCTATTTTGTATTTCTTTTTGTCTTCTTGTACTTTTTGAATTTGAGTGGAATTGTTTTGGGAATTTGGGCCTTTTTTCATCTTCGTTAGCATGCGTCATGAGTCTTATCAGCATGAGTCATGTTATTTCGTACGTGTAGCCTATCATAGATTCATAACACGTTATCACGTCAAAAACTTTAAGTTCCCTTAATATTTTTGAAATTTTATTTGAAGCTGTTTATTCCATTGCAACGAAAGTAGAGATATTTAGCACTTCATTCATGCTTCGGCTTCGACAACAAGGATTTTGTACAGAAATCCAAATCAATACTATCAATCTACCAAGTATTTCGACCTGATATTTCCTTAAGAGCTATGAGCAATATTTTTTGCGAAAGTACTATAAACTGTATTCCTCATAAGTCAGACCTACTAAGCGGGATGATACCAATATCCCAGGATTTTCTTAGGCTGTAGGCTAAATTGTCCTCTATAGAGTCTAAATTTAAGAAATTTCAGCAGGGTGGATAAGTCTACAGGTTTGGAAACCACGCACTTGTCTAGGTACAGAACAGTTTTTAAAAAAAATCAGTTTCGCTACTTTCCATTAAACTTTTTTCTTATGAAAAGATCTTACTTTTTTTCTTAATTCTTGTCTAAGGTAATCCTTTCCCTTGTTTTGATTTAATCGTAACACTTTCATGAAACTTCATTTTATCGGCGGCAACCTAACCACAGAAAATTCCCAAAACTCTTATCTCAAAATGGAGTTCTCTCCCCACAATTCTGAAGCCTCCATTCTACGCCATATCTATTAATGTCACATTAGTGATGGGAATAACAACAACAAACATTATATCAAAGATAAAAGCAACACTCAGTTCCCCCCCATTAAAAAAAAAAATACACAAAAAATTTTCAACAAATAAAAATATTAATTGCCTCTTAAAAATGAAGTCGACATTTTGTTTGTGAATGTCAAACGGAACCGCTCGGCACTTCCTTCCCGCCAGTATCCAACTGTATATTTAGCCTTGCAGTTGCATCCGAAATTAAATTCTTCTAAATAGCATGTGTGACACATGAAGTGAGGGCGAGAGGATGAGACACAGTCAGTCAAATTAGCATCTAGGCCACTATTTGGGGTTTTGTTTTGTGGTGTGTGGTATTGGTTGGTGACATGGCAATGGCATGCTCTAAAGAGTCTAAAAACCATCACTCAAGATGTTCATTGGATGGATCAGGACAAAGAATTCGGGAAGATGAAATTAAAATCATTTTAAGTGGATTCGAACGATCGACTATAATTCTTTCTAATTTCTTCTTCCTCGGATGTTCAATTAGCTGATGCATCAGTGCATCTGTGTGGGGAATAAAAAAATAAAAAAAAACTACTTCAAAGTTGAATTACTTCCTTATGTGGCACTTAGTTTGGGTACTAAGTTATAGCATCAGCAGGAAAACGGAAAAATTTTTAAGTGTGGTTTTTTTAATTAAATGGATCTAGTTAGTGATATGCACAAATTAGTTTAACTTTGTCACTCTATTTTTCAATAAGTGTGTAAGATATCAATCAAAATCGATTTTGGGATTCTCGAGAATCTTCGTATAAAATTATATCCGTAGAGATAGACATATATTTTTGAATGACAGTTGGAAGCCTAAACCATGAAATACATGTTGCCACAGTTGGAAATCCACAAAATAAAGTAGCAGTATAGTCACCACAGAACCGACTCTATTAGATACATTGACAAGATCACGTGTATCTAAAACCGAAACAAACCCAAAGATGCTAAAGAGGCATCCTTAAAGAAACTCTGGCCACAGCGTAACCAGATTCCCAGCAGGTGGTGCGAAAATATTTTGGTTTATTGATGTGCACAGTGCCTCTGTGCACTATTGCTGATTCAGAAATAAACATTGGTTCCGCTTTTGTGAGAAAACATACCGACGACGACACACAGAGATGTCTGTCTGTCCGTTCTTCAATTAGGTTCGCTCATCGGGGACACTGACTAATGAAGTGAATTTGGACGTTTTTTGGGCGAAAATTGAGTCGTTACGGCAACAGCCTCAATTAAGATACTTTAGGTGGTAACTGTATGCACTCCAGATCACATACAGACAAATGTGTGCGAGCAAACAACACATCCTAAATGAAGGATAAACTATAAGTTTTTGAATTTTCAAAATTTGCAGAAGGAGGTGCATTTTGTCAATTATTTTGGATCAAGGAGTGGAAGCGCACAATTTGACTTGGAGGTGGATGCGTTTTGTTTTAATGGCATAGAATTTTAATATTTCACACAAAAGGCTATACACCTGAATTATGAAATGTAGAGGGGTTTTTGTTTGACATTGCAGGTATGGAAACAATATAGAGGTGAGTAGAGTTGAAGAAGAACAAAACGTTTGCCAATTCAAAGGGAATCATATTTTTAGAAGAATGGGTACTAAATTACTGGCTATTTTTCAGAAGACGATAGACTTAATATGTATACAAGAAGTGAGCTAAGTATTCATCTCCTATATTTAACAAAAACGTTCGTTTAGAAGAAAGTTTTTCACATTTTTGGATATCGTAATGGAGATTTTAAAATATATCAGTTGTTAGACAATATCATTTCGCCTGTATGCGTTTGAAATTAACATGTCTCCTACCGTTTAACGACCTTATTACTTTCCAGCGAATCTGGTTCCTATATGAAACTTTGTACGCCAAATTTGCTGAATTCACCTAAGTTGCAGACTTCATCTTCAGGTTGGAAGGCTCTACAAATAGGAACATTATGATTCATGCGCTCCTAAAAACTAGATATCTTCTACTTCATTTTTCAAATTTCAACTGGGATCACAGCAAGCATACTTATTTTAAGCGTCTTTTTTAATAATAATTTTTGCCAACATGGATGCTCCGCTTTTCGTATTGCATCTTGTTTTACCAGACTGGTGAGCTTCAGTCTTGACAACCCATAGTGACCTGTGAGATATAAGTTCCAAATTAGATTTTGGGATTTATTTTATTACCTATGTGGGACATAAGTCCCAAAAGATAAAACTGGGACTTCTGGGACTGGGAATGAAACACAAAAATGCGTATGCAGAAATCACATTTGATTCACTAACAAGAAAAGCAATAAAGTTCGATGAAATACAAAATTCAAAGATCCGAAAAGCTTTAACGTCACTAAGAATTGGTTTTTCTATTAGGGAAAATAGGATGATGTAATTGGCTTCGTACATTAAAACAATCGGTAAAAAAGCCTTACCGACGTTTTTTCTGACGAACACCCAGAACATTCGGGGATCAGTAAACTGCAGCAGGAAAATGTAAGTTTTGCATCCTCGATACTGTGATGATAACATACTCGCCCAAATGAAGAACTAAGATGCATCTGGCAACCTGAATATTTTTTTGAATTACTGATTCTCGCACTGTTTTTAAAATGGAAACACTAACTTCCGGGTGAACTTATTCTAGCCCACAATTACAAGAATGTTATACCTAAACCAAATATGTTATTTTTTAAACGATTGCCTAATTCTGTGTTAGTTAGTGAATAAGTTATTATTGAAATGTTAGACTATTTCTTGGATATACATAAGCCTCAAAGAGATAAGCACAGACATATAATGAGGTTTATAAAAGTATATAATAACCGATGTTTTAAATATTAAAACAAATTACCAGAAAATTCTTATTCTTATTCTTATTCTTATTCTTATTCTTATTCTTATTCTTATTCTTATTCTTAATCTTATTCTTCTTCTTATTCTTATTTTTATTCTTATTCTTATTCTTATTCTTATTCTTATTCTTATTCTTATTCTTATTCTTATTCTTATTCTTATTCTTATTCTTATTCTTATTCTTATTCTTATTCGTATTCTTATTCTTATTCTTATTCTTATTCTTATTCTTATTCTTATTCTTATTCTTATTCTTATTCTTATTCTTATTCTTATTCTTATTCTTATTCTTATTCTTATTCTTATTCTTATTCTTATTCTTATTCTTATTCTTATTCTTATTCTTATTCTTATTCTTATTCTTATTCTTATTCTTATTCTTATTCTTATTCTTATTCTTATTCTTATTCTTATTCTTATTCTTATTCTTATTCTTATTCTTATTCTTATTCTTATTCTTATTCTTATTCTTATTCTTATTCTTATTCTTATTCTTATTCTTATTCTTATTCTTATTCTTATTCTTATTCTTATTCTTATTCTTATTCTTATTCTTATTCTTATTCTTATTCTTATTCTTATTCTTATTCTTATTCTTATTCTTATTCTTATTCTTATTCTTATTCTTATTCTTATTCTTATTCTTATTCTTATTCTTATTCTTATTCTTATTCTTATTCTTATTCTTATTCTTATTCTTGTTCTTATTCTTACTAAGCGAAAAAGGGAAAGGCATCTGGTGAAGATGGAATCCCATACGAATTCTACAAAAATATACATTCCACCGACATTTTTATATATTCAGAATAGTTTGGAACGAATACTGGAGTAAAACAAGGTTGTTTACTCAGTGCAAAACTGTTTTCGGTTTTCATCAATGCATCGGAAGAAATGCCAGGAGAAATAAGAATTGCTAATTCTGTTATCAATGTTTTGCGGTATGCCGATGTTCTCGTTCTACTATCCGAATCACCAGAAACTCTGCAATTGATGATCAACCGGTTAGAAATATACTCTAAGGAAATGGGGACTGACAATTAATACCAGTACCCTTAAGCAGGTCCGCCGAGAGAATATTGAGGCCCGTTGGAAACCATGTACGGCCCTTTTTGCGATTATAGGTACTATAAGGCAAGTTATTCGTGCAAAAAAAAAATTACAATCAAACACGTCATTACGATGATAGGGAAGGAAGGAAATTCCGTCCGTCTGTCTGTCTGTCTGTTCGCACCTAAAACTTCAAACTTGATATTTAGTATTAATTTAGTAGGAGGTGTTTTTCATTTTTGCTCTAGGTCGAAAAATAACGGTACCTGCCATTCAATCTTTATCAAAAAGTTTGATTTTCTCGAAAACGGCTCTAACGATTTTGATAAAACTTTCAGATTGCTATTTTTTTACAACAATACATCTTTAAGTTAGAATGCATTTTTCGAAATTCGGACTCGGCGGTAAACTGTAGGTCCCTTCTATTCTTGCAGATTAACTAGTCACTAGGCCTTGGCTCCTTAAGGAGCTGTTGCCGCAATAATTTTTTTACTCGGAATACATTTATTGAAAAGGCACGCGAATGTCGAAGCAGATTGTAATATTGTCAGCTCAATTTTAATCTTGGTGAAAAAAACTACTTCCATGATTCATCGAGTTACTGTGAAATTCCCTTAATCTTAAAGGCAAGATGTGAACTTCTGGACTTAAATGGCTCCCCTTACAATGGAAGCTTTTACCAATTCTGCACGCTTTGCAATTTAAGATCAAAAGAAGATTGCTACTTATTTAATATATGTCCAATATTGGTTTCACAAAGACAAGTTTTTTTCTGGAGAAATACTTTAAATATTTAAAAAAACTACGACTGGAAAAGATTGAGTAAATATTTAAAATCTACCTTGAAGTATAAAATGTTTCTAGTGACAGAATTTGTTTGATTTTTAAGTCATTGAATTCAGTTTATTTTTGTTATTGTAACACATACAAAAATATATATGTATGTACATACATACATACATATATCGTTAGGGTTTTACTGCTAACCAGGCTGACGTCTAGATTGGTCTTAAATTTAACTTAAATAAAAGAATTGATTACTTATTTACTACTTCTCTTCGTCTTCTTCTGTTTCTTCCTCTTCATCTTCATCTTTGTTTGCTTCTTTTCTTATTCTTTTTCTTCTGCTTCTAATTTTTGTTCCTCTTTTTCTTCTTCGTGTTCTTTCTTTCTGAAATCATCGGCAGGCCCCCGAATTAGGATTTTTCTACATACATATATTTGAATAAAGGAGGTTTCGTTGAATTTTTTTGATCCAGGAGTTTTTGCTTGCCATCTCTGTTGCGATATATGTAGTTGGACCTTGACATATGCGATATCCGTTTAAAGTGGTTCTCAAGCCATTCTTTCCTCATGACCTATCGTAGAATTGTATTGTTCCTAATTCGATCAGGAATTGTTACTCCTACTGTCGGGCGAAGGTTCTTCATTTCAACTGCTGTTATAGCAGGGTTGGTGATAATTTCCCCCAAGATGTAATCCCCAAAGGAAAATCCCCAAAGTGAAGTCCCCAGCAGCAAAATCCCCAAAGAGAGAATACCCAGGGCGAAAATCTCCAAGTAAATATCCCCAAAACAATTATATTATGCATAAAATGCAATCCAAAGATTTAATATACCATTGCTTATAATGTTTGTAGAGTTTATTGAAATAATTGTTTTTTTTTTTAAATTGGAAATGAAACAAATAGTAATTGTTCATAATAAACGTACTATGTTACAATACTATGATACTCTACGAATACTAAAGTCAGACTGAAAAGTGCATGCCTTCAAAGTGATTTTTTGTTTAGAAACTGTTAATCATTATCATTTATAAATATCGCAATAAGTGAATTTCATGAGAGTTTTTCTAAAAACTACATGCATAAATGAAGATGTGCACGCATACTAGGGATTTGGAGATTTCGTGGGGATTTTGGTAAAATAAATTATTTAGTTGGGGATTTTGTCCATTTGTGTTACGTCTCTTGGGATTTTATCAATTTGATTTAAATTTGTTTGGGGATATTATCCCGTGGGTTTTTTTTTGGGGGGGGGGGGTTCAATACGACACCCGTTCTAGCATACCCTCATGCGTCTTTAGTGTTGTCCAACATTTTAATCTGAGCAAACAACTAACGTGTATAGAATCTTTCTTTTCAGCTTAGGGTTTTTTTTTTCGATCACAGAAGGCTGTAGGGTTTTCTCGGCGCCTCAGCCACCCAACCCTTACGCGGTACGTCATATCATTCTTTTTTAGTGATCATAAAACCAAGATATTAAATTTTTCCTCTTTGGAAATAAATGTATCATCAGAAAAGGTATTAAATTTTTTTTACGCAATGCGGTATCCATATCTTTTCAAAACATCCACATCCACTCATGCACACTCTCATCATGCACACTCACATCGTTTGCCCTAACTGCTTCTCCTTTTTGAAGTTTTTACCGCAGCACTTAATTTTTCCATTGTGATGTAGACGTCTTTGTTGCTATAGCGCTAGGTGCAGTTATTGGAAAGAATAGCCTATTAAACTTATCATATAAAAGTCACTCACAATACTTTCGCCATTTGTAAAGGATTTTGTTGTAATCTGCAAGAATTTTGGTCAACGAAGCTCGTTAGCTTCCTTGTTCATATATAAAGAAGTTTCTTGGATAACTTGATTTGCATGATCTACCGCTCCAAAAAAAAGTTGGGCAGACTTCTTCTTTGCTTCTTTCATGCAACGTCTTTAAAACTATGCCGCTGAGGAGTGCTTTTTCATCTATATTTTGAAAGAATCATAAAGACTAAGCTTTGAAAGCCAATTTTTTCAAAGTCACACATCACACTGCATTTGTTTTATCAATCTATAACCATATGTGTTTCTGTGTTGCGTTGTTCCTTGATAGTTTCTGGCAAATTCTTTTTCTTTGATTTTACCTTAATTCCTGCAATAGGAGCCCATTTTTTGCTTGCATTTTTCGTATCCATAAACAAAATTCTGTCAGAGGAAGACGTTGTGGTCGCCTCTCCAACGACTTTTGCAACGCTCGTCAACTTGCAATTGGGGGTTCTCTATTTCCGCACAAGACCTGCCACAAAATCACATGGGAATCTCCGGATGGTCGAACCAAAAAATCAAATCGATCATTTCATCATACAGCAGAAATGGAGGAAGTCACTGTGCGAAGTTCGCAACGAAAGAAAGGCTGACGTAGGTAGTGACCATCACTTACTACTGGGTTTTCTTCGCTTACGAACAGGTGTTGCCCTGCGTCGCTCAGAAGGTATAGCGAGGAGACCAAGATTCAATACAAGCGTTCTAAATGACCCTAATGTACGTCGTAATTTCGTCACAACACTCGGCGACAAAACCTCAAATTTACAAAACCCTTGTTTATCGATAGATGAATGTGGGTTCAAATTTAGAGCGCTTTCATGGAAGCTGGAACTGAAACTGTACCAAGTCAGTCAAGAGCGAGACATCCCAAGACACCTGGGACAAAATCACATATCGCAGATCACTCAAAGTAAGGATCAACTCAGAAAATGATGCTGAGCGTAAACTGCTTCTACGGAACGAGTATAGAGCATCTCATAAGACAGTGCAGCGGTGTGTGAGACGTGATAATAGGGCAAGGGTGGAGAAACTTGGAACATGCTGGGGGAAGAGGAGACGCTAGAGAACTGTACAAAGTCACTAATGATATTGTCGGCCACAGTAGTAGCACGAACATTAGATTTGAACGGCAACCTTTTAGTGACGATAGAAGATCAGCTACAAAGATGGAAGGAACACTTTTGTGCACTACTAAATGACGACCAAAATGCAGTACTGAATCCTCAATTAAACGACATGTGCAGATCTTCTATTGACACCAGTCCCCCAACAAGTACAGAGATTAAGAACGCGATTCATCTTCTAAAGAGTCTGAGTACCAATCACCGCTGTACCTCATGTTTGTAGACTTTGAGAAGGCGTTTGATCGGGTTAATCGTGAATGCATCTGGAGATCGCTTATTGCGAGAGGTATCCCTGAGCAAATTGTCGCTCTTATTAAAGTCTTATAACAACGCAAGGTGTTTCGGTTTGCACAATGGACAGCTTTCCGACTCCTTCGATGTTCGTCAAGGAGTGAGACAAGGAGATGTCTTGTTACCAATTCTGTTTTTGCTGGCAATTGACGATGTGATGACTGCCACGGTGGGTGCAACTGAAAGACATGGTATCCAATGAAGTCTGTTTGACCAACTTAGCCACATAGACTATGCTGACGATATATGTCTCATGGCAAACAATACGGCTGGGTTAAATCAAATATGTCATTCGCTGCAATTAAATGGGGAAGTGGCTGGCTTAAGGATCAATGCAAATAAGACAAAAATAATGACCACGGGCCAAAACACACAACAAGTTATTCTAAGGCAGCGGCCCATAGAGGAGGTCACGCAGTTTAATCACCTGGGCAGTTTCATAGCACTCGATGGCGGAACTGACCTGGATGTTAACAATAGAATAAACAAAGCCCGTAGTGCATTTGGAATCGTTTCTCCTGTGTGGAACTCCAGCAAAATATCGCTACGCACCAAACTGAGACTCTTCGAATCCAACGTTAAATCTGTGCTGCTATATGCTTCAGAAACATGGAAATGCTCTGCAAACATCTCGAGCAGGCTGCAAGCCTTCGTTAACCGTTATCTGCGGTACATTCTGAAGATCCGGTGGCCGCAAACCTTATCGAACGAAGAACTATGGAATAGGACCGGACAGAAAAAATTGAATGTCAAGATCATGCAACGGAAGTGGCGTTGGATAGACCATACACTGAGGTAACCTAACGACAATATAACGAAACAATCCTTCGAATGGAATCCTCAGGGTAATAGACGAGTGGAAAGACCAAAAACAACTTGGAGGTCATCTGTTTTAAAGGAAGCTCGGTCCCAAGGCATTCAATCGTGGTCACAGCTAAGGTCAGTTGCGGGAGGAGTTAAAGTGCTGCTTTGCAGCCGGACAACATATATATTACTTGTGGCTTTATGAAACTGTTTTCCAGGTGATAGTCGATCTCAGTTTAATTTCCACGCTTCTGTAAACGATATGAGTTAAAGACGTCTTCATCAGGAGGATTCCTATAGTTCCCTACCCTATGTACCCCATAGCAGTTGTCACAATCCTCGTTCATGCCCAATAAAAACTCCGTTTGCAATAAGAAGCTCTTCTTTCTAGCAAAAACGCATCTTTTTCGACTTTTTCACATTCAATTTAGGCAGAATAAACGCTGACAATGTTCCACTTCCACACCTTTTATTGCATCACCAGCTTCGGAGTCATCAAATAGCCGCTGGACTTCACAATAGCGAAGACATTGCCAAGTAATTCCTCCGTAAGGATGACCATTTTGATCATGATACTGATTCCTTTTCTATTATTCTTCTTTGGGTATGTTTAAGCCAATGTTAAAAAAAACGTTTTGTATAAAAAATCTTGCTCACGATTTTGAAAAAAATTATTTTTATCCACATTTTGATAAGATATACAATGCATGGCGTAATTTGTTTCACTAGAAATTATTTTACTACTCTGTTCATAAATTATATATTTATTTATATTAAAGCAAGTACGTGGGATAGAGTAAGCATTTTTTGACACCCTAGGAAATACTATACGGATTGTGATGAAATTAAAATTAAGTATTTAGAATGTTAGTAGATTTTTATTAACAACATTTACAACTGATATTTTTAAATATATTTTCAATATTTTTTTTAAATAAATCAATATTTAACAAAATTTGTTATATTTTATCCAAGTTAAAAAAAAAATCATATTTTGAGATTGTCAAATAGTAACAGTCAAAGTCACTCACCATTTGTTATTGATCCATGAGTTTCCATGATCCATACACATTTAAAATTCATCAAACCGAAACCGAGCAAAATTCCGCAACTAACAGCGGATAAAATGAATTTGTATCTAGTACTCGTCCTTAAAACAAAAAACTATAAAATCACGAAACCGAGAAAAAAAAGATACAAAACATTGACAGCGTTCCTATCGTTCTAAATGCAAAATGCAATCCATAACGAATTGCACATCCAAAATATTTGTTGCGGCATTGTTTGGCATTTCGGTTTTCAGTGGAAAATGCTCAAAAACTCAACCAAAATACCATTCGACGAGGATGTTGAAGCATTTCCAGGGACCCAGTAGCCGTTGAATGTGGTTTTATTGAGGTAGTGTACCTCTCTACCTCAGTGAGAGAATCCTTTTCAGCCTATTCTGGCTCTGTGATTGTCGTCTCACTTCATCCTGCAGAATGAAGCGTCCTGGTTCATGTATACCGTATACCACCCGCTGAACCAAAGGAGGTTCATGTTTATGACAACATGTCAAACCGTGACGCGTACCAAATTGCTACATTCTCTCTCTCTGTTGCATTTGGTTCCGTAGGTAGCTCGCGGTGGTTTGGAAGTTTTTTCCCTGTGCCAGGTCAGAGATAGATCCTTAGATTCTTTGCAAGGAGGCTGCCAATTTGCCTTAATTCCTTACAAATTGAGACATGTCCGGTCAGTTTTTTTTCTTCTTCGATTTTCTACGTTTTTTTGTTGCATTTTCTTTTGCGGTATCTAGGATACTAGGTGTAGGTATGGTGTTTTTATTCAGAGCTGTGTATGGAAACATCAAACCAGGAAAACTGAAATAAACTATTGTGGACGAATTTTATGCTCTGTCAGTTGGAGCTACTCGCCATCCAAATATGCCAATTGTGGTTGCGGCCGTACCTAATTGAGACCTCAAAAGATGCCATGTTTCTGTATAAACACACAATTCGACAGTTCACAAGGACGCTAGAGGTGAATTTAAATTTCGCGCCACAAGATAAAAATGGCGGATGTCTTTCGGGAGAAATAAGGTACAAAAAAATGGGAGAAATATTAGGTAACTTAATGACGTTGCTAATAACGGGTTACCTAACTTTATAAGCCTTGCGTAAAAGGATTGATATTTTTATGACTTAACTGGGAATCCTTTATGGATGGGCGTAATGTTTTATGACGTGTTTTGCTAATTTTTTAGAGGATGAATAGTTATGGAGACAAAATAACGTTTTTTTAATAATAATGCATAATACAGTTGTTTTTTTCATCGCAGAAATAATTTTTAAAATTTTGGGAAAACCTTTCATTTTTAAAAATAGCAACGTGCTCAGTTAAATATAACTTATTTAATGATAATTTCTGGTGATTTTATTGCCCCTAATGCTTTTTTGCACCTACGGACATATATATTTGGCAAATGGATAGGTACCTGCTTAATATTATTCTACTAATAATTTTATTGTTCTTTAGGGGGTTATACGATTGATATTTTATTATTAGTTATTGGGGTTCATAAAAGATAATAAATAGTTATATGATTTTACATTTTTATTACTAAGTACTAAGAAGTAACTAGAAGCTTATGATTAGTAATCTGTTCCAACTTCACCAAGCTGAAAGAAAGGTATACTTTATTCAATCTCTTAAAAAATAAAACTTAATGGATATCATATACGGCAGACGGCTTATATGCCATGCTTAAATTTTTATTTGAATTAAATATTATATGTTATAAATGTTACTCTCTATTTTTTTTTATTTAGAAATGTATAGAGGGAACGCAGCTCATCTTAAGTAATTAAAAAGTTATCAACATATACTTATTTCATTTTCTATGTTATAATTATAAGCGACCACATAGTGAAGGTGCAAGACAAGAAGACTCAGACCCAGTTCCGTCACATCATTTAGAATTGCCAAAATGTGATAAGATCGATTCATAATTTTTAAATGTTTGAGGAGGTGTCAGGGACATGATCCCCAAGAAAACCGTGTTTAGGGCACAGGGCTAAGGCCTTATAAATTTCTGTGAGGATTCTTGCAGGGTATATGTTCTCCAATTCTAGCCACAAACCATAATCCAATGGATTATAGACTCACAAACGGTCAATCTTCTGCTGCTGTAAAGCCAGGAATATTGACCCTGAACCACTAATTCGTGGTTTTGGATTTGTGCGCTGAAGTAGAGTACTGTTGGAAGATCCATCTGTGTTCATTGAAAAGGGTACTGTCCAAACCCCTTACAAGACCCTCTAGAACATCTATTTGGTAAATCTTTGCACCAGTTCTTACGCCTTTTTCACAGAAATGGAGGGATGTGCCACCATGGTGAGAGATCCCCCACCAAACCATTACGGAAGCGGTATGATGGCCACGTTGAAACCTTTGAAATAACTTTTTTCGCTTCCTTAGACGAATTGGAATAAATTTTGTCATTTTGTCTGTTGAAAACTTCTTCCATAAAATGTTTTCATGGCCATTTTCCGCGTGCCACTGCAAAAGTCGCTTGCATCTTTCCGGTCTATTTTTTTAGTTGAGGAATTAGAAGAAGGCCCATGGACCGAGATAGGCTTTCATTTGCAGATCATCCCGAATCAGCCTAGACATCGATCTAATTGATATATCCAATTCCTTGGACATGGCCTTCTGCTTCCTAAGGGGATTCCTCGGAATGCGTTCACGCACTGCCTTTACTACCGCACTCGCACGGACGACCACTTCTTAGCTTGTCACCTACTGCAGGCAATTCGCCGAAGCGAGCAATAGCCTGATAAACGAATATTCTTGATATACTGGTTTTAGCAACTCAACAATTTGGCCAGCACTTATGCAACGCTATTACCGCGATGCGACATTCTTTAACGCCCCACCCCATGTTACTAGTTTGAAAACTGAAATCAAACTGACTAGTGATCAGTGCATCTGGTCTATAAAGCGTATATTCCTCCAAAACTTGAGTATAATTCCCATATTTGGGCAGGTGCTCCAATTACACACTTGAGTTTCTTAGACAGAATACAAAAAGAGCTTTGAAAATGATTGGCGACTGAATAATAATAAAAAAAATTACATCTCTTGAGCATCGTCGTAATGTTTCGTGCCCTTCGTTATTTTACCGTTATTTTAACAATCAATGCTCTAGCAAAATAGCCAGCTGCATTCATCCCCTGAAACAACTGAACCGTAATACTCGCGCTGCTAGGAATGCCCATAAATTAACCCTTGAGCCCAACTTCGGACTTAAAGTCAATTAAGAGATTCTTTCTTTAGCCGTACCACGAGAATGTGGAATGCCTTGCCAGACTCGGTTTTCCCCTCCCATTATGACTTGCCGAACTTTAAAACAAATGAGCATCGATATCTTCTTTTATACCCTTTCCAATTTTCTAACGCCCCGTTGTGCTTAATTAACATTATAAGGGTAGCCAAAATCCCTTTTGCGCGGGCCAAATATATATAAAAAAATGTGTTCTGGTTCTATTCCCGCAAGAAGTTTCAAAGGATTAAGAGCTGGAAATTGTGTAATAGAACTTATGACAAGACTAGGTAATACCATATAAGATTGCCAGAAGACTCGCCCTAGTTTGAGCAGTCAGAGCTTTGATTATATTTATATTTCTCAGATCATATTGGATTCATCGAAGAAGAATTCTCCTTAGTATCATTGACCTAATTGTGAAAGATGATCCTCGCGGCATTTTAACCTGTCCAGTAATAACAGATTAAATATATGGATCCAATATTTAACCTGCTCAGAGTCTATACAAACATTTAGAATGATTCATATCCATCTTTGGTCAGATCTGGTTGCTCGCTAGGCAAGTTACTCTCCATCTATTGCTTGTTTCATCCATGGCATTTGGTATCCTGCTTTAGCAGAAGCTTACAAGTAACGATGGGTATACCAATGATATGCTATCCTTCGATTTCGTCAGCTTTACAATGTCCTTGGAATGTCTCCGTGTCCTGAGTATGCGCCGCCACGCACCCCTTCTGGTAATTAAGACCCAAATCTTTGGTGATGAGCGCCGAATCGAAATTTCTGAATTTTCTACGTTTTTTTTTTTTTTTATCAGATTGGGGCTCTACACGATGGGCCTTGGCTCTTTAAATTATAAATGGCGGTGCATGGTTTCGTCACCTATACTACACACGATGACGATGTTCAGCTTCGATTTTGGCATAGATGAATATGGACTAAGAAGCCGCCAATGTTGCTGTGATCTCAAGTGTCAAGACCACTAGACTACCTTTTGTCAAATTGATGTTGATAACCATGTTAAGTATTGTCCCATGGCTTAGTGGTTAGTAGTAGTTAGGACTTCTAAGCGAATGAGCCTGGGTTCGAATCCAGCTCATAGCCATCTTCTTTTCCGGGGTACTGCCTCTTGCGAGGAACTGAAAAAACTTCCAAGAGTAAAATTTGTCTCGAAAATGTGCATCTCATGTAGCCGTTTGGGCTCAGCGGTAAATTGTAGGTCCCTTCCATTCTTGCAGATTAACAACACACACATAGGAATGGTTGAGAGTATTTATATAGGCCTTGACTCATTAAGGAGCTGTCGCGCCAATAAATTTATTTATTTAACCATGTTAAGGTTACTCTAAAACTTCAATGAATTAACATGATCCACTGTAAAATGACCAATGCCCTCCTGTGAAATCTATACTACCCATTGTCAAATTAGTACTAGCGTTTATATTGACCCCTTAATAGATAAAAGAGACGAACTCCAAATTAATAAAGGAACATTTATTTTTGTATACACAAAATAAAACTATTTACAGATTTTAAGGAATTCAATTTATTTACACATGTTTACTTAAATTACTTTTCAATAGAATACAATAATTATTTCAATTTTAAAAAAGTATGTTGAGTTATCATTTCTCCTTTAACATAAGCTTGTTAGTGTGTATAAAAATAAAGAATTTTATGTGCAACACAAATTTAATATTTTGTATGTGTCTTGTCACTACTTTATAATAGTTTTCTTCACTTAAACATAACTTTTAGGATTTACTGCCGACGACCGACCACGTTCATAAGCAACCAACTGGAATTGTTTTCTACGCGATTGAAATCTTTTGCTGTATTTAAATTCAAACCAATAGATACATTTTTGTATCTACACTGCAATAGTGTAAATATTTTAAAGGAACACGACGATCTTGGGTTGAAATGAGCATATATAGTGCAAATTTAACACGGTTATCAGGTAAACGGTGGATGGAACTAACGGTAAATTGTATATAGGACCAAGATGATCTGTTTACTTGGAGTGAAATGAGCACGTACAGAGTAAATTTTACAATGCCATCAGGTAAAGTGTGAATTGAATGAACTATAGGTTTTATTCTACAACATATTCTGTTTGTACTTATAGCAAGATATTTTGTTAAATCAATTCATAACCTTGTTGATAAACAACTAATTTACCCGTGTTAGACCAACACAGTGTAAAAGATAACTTGTAAGCTTGTAATTATTGTTTTCAATTTGTATGAGATAACATACCTTGTAATAATAACATGCGTCTTGTAAACTTTTTACCTGACGTTTTTCTCTGAGTGCAGGAAATGAGGAGACCAAAAATTTAACGCCGAATCCAAACTACTATACGAGGTGCAATTTTTCAAGACAAAATTTAAGGCAGTCTTTTAACTTTTGAAATAAATATTTAAAGAATGCAAAATTAATCACAACTAAGGCTTCTATAAAAAAAAAATTAAAAAAATTATTGAATTTATATAATGAATTTTTAATTTTAAGATATATAAAAAAACGTTATTAAAAAAATAAATAAATAATTAATGCAAAATTACTTGGACTATTTACATCTTCACGATTATCAATTTTGTTTGAAATTCTGTTACTATTTTTTTTCAAAAGGAAGTCGAAGAAAATAAACGGTCCTACCGAAGTACTGTTCTTAACTTTAACACCAAAACTTTTTTAACCAAAACATAACCAATACTTTATACCTTTTTTTTAAATCATTTCTGAGAAAACTGTTAGATAACTTTTAAAACTTTAACCAGTGCCAGCGTTAATTTCTTAATTCTCTGTCGAATGTCAAAATAACCTTCTGTTCAAATTTTAAGATGTTCAGGCTGTAGTTAAAAAAAATATTAATAAAGACAATCAATGTTTTTAACGGATGTAACCCTTGCCTTGTAGCTATAACAACAAGTTAAAATAGACATAACAATCAAACATGAGGTTAGGATTGTTGAGAAATATACATATTTTGCAGTTTGAGACAGAATTCTTTCTGTCTGTTGGTCTTTTGAGCCAAACGTCTTCAAATTTAACTGATGATTTGTTATTTAGATTTTTTTTTATAATTCACTAGCGCGAAAGGGGTTATTGTTTACCTTTAAAATGTTTGAACACCGTACGTGCATTAAGAAAATAAGGAAAGAGGAAAGAGAAAAAGCATTCCAAATTCATGTGGTGCGACTAAAGAAAGAATCTCTATACTTAACAGTACGTCCGAAGTTGGGCTCAAGAATAAAAGGATGGGCATTCCTTGCAGTGAGGAATGCAATTGGCTATTTTGCTTAGAGCATTGTTTATAGAAAAAACGATAAAATAGTGAAAGGCAAGAAACATTTCATCTGTGTTCAAGAGATGTAAATGTTTCTGTTATTGTTTGGTCACCTATCATTTTCAAAACTCTTTTTTGAATTCTATCAAGAAAACTCAAGTGGGTTATGGGAGCACCCGCCCAAATATGCGAAGATATATGCTTTATATACTGTAGCCAGATCAGAAAGGTTGAAAAACTTTTTGCATCTTCGCAGGAAACCTAAACACCTCGCAGCATTCTTGGCGATGTCAAATATGTGGTCATTCCACAGAAGTAGGCCTGTAATGCACATACCGAGAACGGAGAGGAGATCGGTTTCCTCGATGCAAGTGCCACTCATGGATAGTGGCATTTGGGGTATATTTCGCCTTAGCGATAAAAGACAACATTCAGTTTTGAAGCATTAAATTCTACGCGATTTTTTACTCCACATTCTTAAATGCTATCAAGGTCAGAATTAAATGAACTTATCATACGCTGCCGTTGCAGTTATCTACAGAATTCTACAGAAAACTAAATATGATATTGATATTTGTCCGCAAAATAATAAAAAGTTGTGTACTAAGAAAAGAACCTTAGGGTACCCACAATTTTATTTTCATTTTTTTTTAAACCTACGGGAATACAAATCAATCGAAT
This sequence comes from Platycheirus rosarum, assembly GCA_963971375.1. NCBI lineage: Eukaryota > Metazoa > Arthropoda > Insecta > Diptera > Syrphidae > Platycheirus > Platycheirus rosarum. Next base: position 34,186,047 of record OZ020510.1, on the reverse strand, counting down.
TCATACCATCAAATAATTATTTTTAAATACATATTATAAACAAAAATCCAATTAACGGCAGTCTTTAGTTTTTTAGAATTTTTTATTTCTGTTCTTTGTTAGTGTTCTGATTTAAATTAATTTGTAAATGCCTTCGAGGTACCGAAAAAAGCGCCACAAGAAAAATAAGGAATAAGGAAGTCTCCTACGATGGCCTTCACATCATGGATTCTTTTTTCTGTAAAAGTAAATTTTTTTTTTTTAAATCTGAACTCAAACAAAAATGGAATTATTGTGTCCATTAAAAAAATTAAATCACAAAAGAACGAATCTTTGAAAATAAATTCCTTAATAGCCTCTTCAGTCTTTTACTGACAATTCACTAGGAAATATGCTAATATTCCATCCAAAAGTACCTTGTTTGGTATCTTTTAAGAAATTGTGTCAACCTTAAACAAACATTTCCTTTAGTTCTTTGGTGGACAATTCAAATGAGTGTCATTGCAATGCAACCTTGCAAAATTACATCCTTTTACCGCATGGTACCATCATAGGCTATTGCACTATTTATTACGTCCATTCTCGCAACAATAGCTAAAGCAAACACAAATCGCCAAAGCCTGGATAATTCGCCAACATGGTGCAATAAACCCGCCAATTTATAGCCTTTTCTAAAACAAACAAACATTCGGACTCTTCCTTTCGCCCGAACATCAAACTCTTCATTGTGAACTAATTATGTTTTATATGGAGGAAGGGCCATATACATGTTGAACACCTCTTCGTCTCTCTAATCCGTTATCCCATGACATAGTATATCTTTGAGGACCGACCTGGACCCTTCATTTTAATCTTCAACAAACAATGGGCGAATGTTTGTTTTGCGACAGTTTACTGCTTCGTGTTTACTTTAGGTTACCGAAAACCAGGTCACTCACGGTGAAATGGAAATTAGGGTATGCAAAGAGTTCATGATCCAGTTAAGAAGAATCCGTGGTAAGGCTTGTAAATCATCTGTTGGGTTAATTTAAATGAATGAGAATTTTGTATGTGAAGGAGTCAACATTTTGAGGTGTGTGTATAGGTACTGTCCAAATTGGACACAACAAGGAATGCTATCCTTCCGGGTAGATTTCTTCTACGAATGAAATATAGATACACAACATCGATTGGTGGAATTATATTGCTTTATTGCTCTCAGTGATGACTTATTAGTGGAGATAATGTTCCGAGATTTGAGGCTCTACTACAAAAGGGTATATAGGCAAATGGTAATATACAAAACTGTGTCCTTGAGGAAATTAAACCCACCCGTCATTTGAAAGGAAGAGTTCCTTCTTTACACTCAGCGATGCCTCAAAGTGACGTCTTCTTCTTCGCCTAAGATGCAACAATACGTCCAGGACCTCAAACAATGAAAATATTTCCAAAAATTGTAACATCCAGGTCACCAAAACGGTGGCTCGAAATCCTCTTTGTCATTGATGCGGGTCCTTTCCTCTAGCACGCACCATTGTGAAGGCGATAATTTTTTGTGGATTTTTTTATAATGACTTGTTTACTTTTTTTTTAAGGAAGCACTCACTGACCTAGTTTAAAAAAGCAAATAAAAAGATAATTAGAGCATAAAAAAACTTGCACCAATAAACCCGCGACAGCACAATGGAAACAAGGTGAGTCCTCTCGGTATAGAGTTTATGACCTCTAGGACTTCGACCTTCCGGGAAGTATATGGTTTTTGTTTTCGGCCTCTAAACGTTCCGTAAAAATGTTACAATTAAAAAAATTACGAGGTCGCCATAAACCACGATCTGCTTAACAATGATAAGTTATATAGTTGTGTGTATGTCCTGTCGAAGGACCTCTCCTTGTGGAGTTTTGTTTGTTAAAAAATGCTCTAGTTGCATAATTTCATGCATTGTTCTACAAATATGAGTTTCGGACAATGGGAGAATTTTCGTTTTATGATCCTTCAGAAAGGACGAAAAATATGGATTTTTTTTGTGTGCGGAGGAACAAATGGAAAAAATCAGAGCAGTTTTTCAATGCGAAGCCATAAAATATTTCGTTCACGCATTTTTATGCTAATTTTTGGTTCTTCTTTTTGACATCAGCCATTTGTCCCATGTCCATTATTTTTATCGAGAATCCTGGTCATAAAACTATGTGTACTCACAAGCAAAAAATATTTCCATTAATTTTTAAGATTCTATTAGCCTGACTATGTCATAGGAGTCGGGGAAAAAACTGAAAAATTCTTTGTACATCACGCTCTCCAAGGACATGCCTATCCAAGCCTATACCAAGATTTACAAGTATATTGCATCACAGGCGGAAAAGTAATCGTTGACAGCAATAATCACTGCTAATCCTTTGGGAATTACTTCTGTAAAACGTCGCTTTTGAACAAAAAAAGAATATCATAAATCTCAAAAAATTCTCTGTTCTTAAAAAATAATATCAAAAAAGAAAAAACTGTGTACCGAGGATTCCTGGAAAAATCCAATTCTCACCAAACTGCAAAAGTGAATTGCATAATGGGTTAACGGGAGGAGTAACGTTGTGGTCATAAAACCCACCAAATAACATCCTAAAAAACAACGTTTTCATATTGTGTTTTTTTTATTTTTTAAGCTAAAAAGGACAATGGAATACTCTTTGATCCTCTAAGACTGTAATAAAATGCAACTAACCTTTTGCTTTGCGTAAGAGTTAATTTCTTTTTTTCCTAGGATTACGTAAGCCTTTTTGCAAAAGGGATATGAAAAAGGATAAAACGAGTTGCAAGGAATTTTGCAATAAGGTAGGCAACATAGTAAAGACACACAGAAAAACAGTAAGAGCATCCTTTTACCTGATTGACATCCTTATTGTTCAGCAGCTGAATGTTGATGAAACAGTTAAAGAGGTAGCAAAACTTTGACTTGTTATGCATAACTCGTTTATGACAACCCGTTTATTGGTGTTGTAAAGAGTTGCGGAACTTCTTATTGATAAGCTGGCCTTGAGAATTTGCGAAAAGAAACCAATAAAGGTAGGATTCTGGAATATATTGAGGCTTATAATAATTGAATGCCTTTGTCAAAAATGCCTAGTGATCTGTGTTGCAGTTGCAAATGCAATATGAGCATATTATTAGGAATAACTAGGATCATGAAATTCAGCTTTTTTTTAATGTTTTCTGTCTGCTAGTCAAAAGACTAACCAGAAGACCTCTTTATGACACTTTTTTTTATTGAAGGATATCCCATTATCTATGTATGTTCAAATAAAACAAAAATGCTTTGATCATGAATATTCTGGTTGTAAGAAGTGATTCAAAACACAAAATACATGTGGAATCAATGATCCTCGAAAATGAAACAAGTTCTATTTAAGAACAAACCCTTCTAGAGCTTTGGTTACAAACAATTGGAGAAACTTTCTTGAGACACTTTCTTGATAGAAAAGTTAACTTGAAAGCGGTGGATCTATTTGACAAAAAGTGGCGTACATATATGTAAGACTCGAATAAAAGAAATCCTGAGATTTATTTGACAAAATAAGCCTACTGGCAGTTGGTAGACCAGTCAATATCTACACAAAGAACTGCAATTAAAAGCTCTCTTAAGGTTCAGGCTGCTAAGCGAATGAGCCTGGGTTCGAATCCCGCTCATAGCCATCTTATTTTCTGGGTCACTGCCTCTTGCGAGGAACTAAGAAAACCTACACGAGTAAAAATTGTCTCGAAAAAGTGCATCTCATCTAGCTGTTCGGACTCGGCGCTAAACTTCCATTCCTTCCTTCCATTCTTGCAGATAAAGAACACACACACAGGAATGGTTGAGAGTATAAGTCACTAGGCCTTGGCTCCTTAAGGAGCTGTCGCACCAGGAAATTTAATTCCACATTCGTGTGGTGCGTCTGAAGTAAGAATTTTTGTAGTTAATAGTTCCTACCTATATGCCCGAAGTTGGACTCAAGCGTGGAATTCCTTAAAGGCATGAATAAAGTTGGTTTTTTCACTTACACCGTTTGTTAAAATATTGATTGATTCCAGTTTTCTGTGAGAGATACCATCTTAGAAGCTTTTGATCTTCAAAAAATTACTTAATCTGAAAGTTAATCCTTGAAGAGAAGAGACGTTAGTGCGATTGCCGATAGCTTTAGGGTAAAAAAGATTCGCCTTTTTTTTTGGAAAAATGTTGTTTCGTATCCGCTCGAAAAGAGAGCTAAGAAATAGGTTTTAACAGCCTTGAAGGACACCTACCTCTTCAGAACAATTACGAAGATACTATCCCGCCACCAGATTTGTGGTATATAAAGATGTCTTAAGACTCTTGCTACAGACCGAGTGCGAAAGAAAGATGCTCTCATAAGTCATTAAATAATGTACATTCTAAAATTCAAGAGGAGTTATAAAACTTACTGGCAATTCATTTGCCAATTGCATAATCACGTATTTAAATCACAAGTCATACTTTTCCCCTTTGTTTTTAACTTATTTTAGAATGACAATACGGGAGCATCTGGTAGAATTGTATAGATGTCGTCAATATGGCAAAGTTTTTATTCTCACGCGAAATTTTAATCCTGACATTCTTGCAGTTGATTTTGAAAGCAAGGAAAAGAAAAGTAAGAAAAAAACCCAGGTTGTGGTTTTATCTTTTTTGTAATAAACTGACTTTGCTGCTCGGAAGGTAGATTTCTATCATAATCTCAGACCTGGAACAATCCAAAACAGAGATTCCATGACGTTTTCTGAGGATGAATCCCACAGGTGAAGATGGTCCGAGTCGAGATCATAATAATCGTCGATTAAAGAAAAAGAAGATGTTTTCTAAATATTTCAAAGGGATTTTCTCAGTTAATAAACATTTTTGAACACATTTAGGTACCTTCCTCCGTATCCCCTTAACTTTAAAAAAATATGTTGAATTCCATCAAACGACTGTATTTCAATTAGAAAAATAGTTTTACTGATTTGGTTTTTAAATTTAAAAAAAGAACATTAAAGATTTCGAAAATCTGTATCCTTCAATTTAATGATGCCTCAGTAAAGTGAGATCTATAAAATGAATTACTGTAACCAGGACGCAAAACCCTTGTTCAATAACTGTTCAAAATCGATCTGAATACCAAACGCTCTTTCTGCAATGTTTCCTAACTGCCCACATTTTGCCCCTTATTATTATCCCGATCTGAGCCCGTAAACTCAATACCCATTACACCTTTAACCCTTCCTATATTCTATAAACATCTTTATATTCACTTAAAATTTTAATAAACTACCTTTCATAAAAAAAACTCAACCCTACATCCATTGCTTACCGTCATTTATGCGCAATTATGAACACAAAAAACCAGCAGCAAAACTTCTATTCTTAGTTTTAATCACCATACAATGAGGAACACGTTAAAATACCCTGCTAAGGTTTATAAAAAATATATACTAAGGGTAGGTAAACATAACTACCAACACTTTTCCTATATAAGACTCCAAACCCATCAAAAACAGAACAACACAGAGTGGTATGAAATTTTAATAAAATCCGAAAACGACCATTTAGCGAGTTGGAAAATTAGTACTGTACACGAAGCGTATATCTCTATGACTTGATCCATAAGCGCACAAAATACAAGACAAACACGGGGCAACCTACTCGCATCGCCCTCTCTAAGCCCTCGCTAAATCAACAGCAAAAAAGAAGAGTTTATATAAATTTTCTCCATATTATAGTGAACGTATAATAACGAGCGTAATTGGCACCACCATCACCGAGCATCAACACCACCAGCAATAAAACCAAAACAAGGAACACACTCTTTTGGGTGGGGGTTTTGGTTGGGGTGAAGGGATATGAAAAAGGGGATGGTGCGACTCATTCTCTGGGGAGCATCCATGCCAGACCAGCCGTTATTAAACGCAAAATGAAGGCAACTTTTCGCTTCTTGTCTGCCTGCCTATATCCTTTATAAAGGCATCAACCCCCCCGAATTATTAGCCCGACGAACATAAAGCCAACAGAAAAAAAAACAACGAAAATCAAATAAAAAATAACCTCCAGGGGATGAGGACTAGAAGCCACTATATAATAACAACAAAGAAGCAGCTTGATGGAACAGATAAAATCCCATTATTAAATCGCATCTTACATTTCCCTCGCACTAGCGGCGAGTTCCGCTTGTGGGCAAGTGAAACAGGGCACTCGTTCATTGCAATGAATACGAAATTTTCTCCCGCATAAAATGCCGAAATATCTTAATAATCGCCTGAAACGACGAAGACGAAAGCCATAACAACGGGAATGACTACGACGACGATGGCAACCCAACCAAACTCACTCTCTCTCTCTGTCGCTCTCACGATCTTCTGGGGAATGGTTTGTTGGAGTAAAACCACCATTTTTATCATTCTTTTGTGTTATGTGTGTGTATGAACACTAAAGGAACAAGCAGCGTTGTCATTGGTTGCTATGGGATGGCAGCCATTGTTCTTGTGAGCCATTGTTTGCCACACCCTCAGTTCAGATGACGTTGAGTATTTAAGAAGCGGGGGAAGATGTGATTATCACAGTCGAAGTGAGACGTCGAAACAAGTAGCATCTTCTACTTATTTCTCTGCCAATTTAAAAAAAATTAAAATATTTTCCCATTTTACCCGCAAACCTTAATTTCGTCCTGAAATTGGTGAACACGGATTAAAGTGACTAAATATCGTTAGTGAATTTAAGTGAACATATTAAGAAAAAAAATAAATAAAAATGCAAGGATACAGAAATTACGCCATGGAACACCACCAAGGAGTCGAACAGAAACCAATTGTGGTTGACTTAATGCCGTCGCAATATACAAAACCGCAAACTCCACCACCGTCGCCAAATGGTAAGTGTCATAATATGTCAACAAAAATATCAACAAAACAAGAAAAAAATAATTTTTGTTTTGCAATGATTTAAAAAAATATAAACTAATAAATTCTTTTATTTTTCTTCAGAATGTTCAAGTCCAGATCCACCAATGTCAAATGGCAACCAAATTCCCGCTGATCCATCAGTCCGCCGCTATAGAACCGCTTTTACCAGAGATCAATTGGCCCGTTTGGAAAAGGAATTCTATAAAGAAAACTATGTTTCTCGTCCACGTCGCTGTGAACTCGCCGCCCAATTGAATCTACCCGAGTCGACAATCAAAGTCTGGTTCCAAAATCGACGAATGAAGGACAAGCGCCAACGCATTGCCGTCGCATGGCCATACGCCGCTGTCTACTCAGATCCTGCCTTTGCCGCAAGTATTCTACAAGCCGCTGCCAACAGTGTTGGTATGCCCTATGCTTATCAACCAAATCCGATGCTCGCTCCCGCTATGCCACCTCAAATGGCCGCCGCATCAGCATACTCCGGATACCGCTACACACCGTACCATATCCCACCGCGTGCAGCACCTATGCAAATGCAGCCCACCGCTCAGCCTTTGGCCTACCCAACTATGTTGGGCGCGATTCCACAAGGATACACTCAGCTCACCATCCCCAAACCCCATACACCCCCGCACGAAATGCAATCATCATCATCGCCCCACTCAACGCTATCACTAAGTCCCGCTGGTTCGGACCACACAAAAGTCTTCGATCGCTGCCTTAGTCCCGTCCGTCAGTCGTCCGGCAATCAACATCAACATCAGCATCAAAATCAGCTTCCTGTCACACCAAACCGTCTGTCATCACATGAAACATCAGCCTACTCACCAAATGGACTCCTTATGGCCGCCCATCAGCAACCGAGTTCTCCAACACAAACCCACATCAGCGACTCAAACAAACCGAAACTCTTCAAACCCTACAAAACAGAGGCATAAGTGTCAAGTTGACAGTTTGCGCAAAGCCTCACAGTGTTATTGAGAAAAAAAAAACGTTTTAGTTTTGTGTTTCTATTTGGATTTTTTGAAAAATTGTGATTACGGTGCTAATAGCCGATTTTGTTTGTAGACCAAACGAATTGATTGTAAATAACTTTTTGTAATTTGTCCTAATTGTTATTATTTATTTAATTTTATTGTAGACATAAGGTAAATCTAGATTATTTATAAGTTTTGCTGAAAACAAAACAAACTCGAAAATATAAAATTACATATGAAAACAAAGTATGAAAATTAATTATGAAATTTTGCATTATTTATTTCCACCATCATCTGTCATCTGTCAAACACTTTTTTTTTTCTTTTGGAAACCTCACGCCTTTGCCTTATCCGCGTAATTTCTTTTATGGTTAATGGCTTTCTATTTCTTGGAAAATAATTAACATGGATGCCTTGAGTTAAAGTTTATGACAGATTAATTGTCCCATCAAACGCATTGCCTTTTGTTTATCTAATTCCTAGTCAGAGTACCTGCAGGAAATATTTTGAAAACTATTTTTATGACGGATTTGGAAATTTTAGTTTTTGAAATGTCTGTTTCTGTTGACAAACAGAAAAATGAACATTTGCATTTTTGATGTTTTTGTTTAAAAGCCGCGGCAGGGTTTATAGCGAAAATCCTTGTTAAGGAGTGGTTTAGGCTCTTTTCACATGGAATAAACCTGGAGAAGCTATTAAAGACTAGACAAGGTTATACATAGGTAATTATACAAGTAATGGAAATTTCAAAATAAAACAGTAAAATTGATGATGGATCTTTGAATTTTACAATAACTGTCGTTATGGATGTAATAAATATTTAATGAGTTTTAACGTCCTTGGCAGAGTTTTTGGGTATTAAGTGGTATTTAAGTGAACACTAATGCTGCATTTCAATAGCGATAAATTCAACAAAACAATCGGTTTCTGCGAAAGTTAAGAAACGTCAATTGATGACTTTACAGAAAAAGTTCGCACCTTAATTAAGTTAACAAGCGACAGGGCCAGTTCATTCTTAAGGGTGATTCAGGCAACGGTCTAAGGCGTTAAGATCTAAAGGGCCACTACTGGAAGGACTAAAAATAAACAAGGTAATATGTTTATGAGTGACGGTTTTCTTAAATTCTTAAACTTAATCTTTCATCTAACGTACTGGCCCCAACCGGGCGCCCAAAATTTTTCTTTAATCGAGTGATTTGGGAAATAGAGAGCTGCAGGAATATTAAGTTTTAAAGCTACAGAGCCTTAACTGAAGATTGCGAAGACAATCAAGGAAACATCTTAGGAGAATTGATGAGATGCTGAGAATATGAAAAAAACACTTCTGCAGATTGTACATATATCGACGAACCGAATATGTGTATATATATATATATGCCAAACATGAAGATTAAGGAAATCAAACCCAAAACCCAAGGGGATACCATCTGTTTTGATTGAATGGGTCGACACCATATTTAGTATAAAATCGACCTTCTAGCTACAGATAGACCATCGTTCCCAAGGAGCGGTGCTTTTCTAGATCTATTACTGTTAGATTCAAGACGAACAGGTCTTTATCTAAAGCTAACCAGATGGGGCATAAGTAAACCACTGCTATATATATTTTACGGCATGCGTAATGGTAGACAGTTTGTTGTCAAGAGTGGCAATGTAACATCTACCACAACGTTTGATATTAAAAACGGTCTGCAACAGGGAGCGGTGAAGTCGCCGATTCTCTTTAGTATTTACAGCAGAGATCTCATTGAGAGTATACCTCATGTAATTGCGTATGCCGACGATTTAGTTGCGTACAGAATAGGTCAAGATGGTTGTTTTATAGCAGCCGCCTTGATAGCAGGATGAAAGTGATTTGCTAAATGGCCCTCATCATGCCGATGACCTCTACTAATGGACAAATCTTCGGGGCTTACTACCCCCAAGATGAATTATTTGAAAGTACACGTTCGAGTGGTTTTATCCCGCCCGAGGCTTTCCTATACCTTGATAAACGAGGGCTGATTCAGGATAGATCGGCGGTTCCGTCGATCTACGACCTCGGCCGCAGAACAGTCGATGGGCGGCTCCCTTACGACCGAGACATAGTCGCTGGGAGCAAAGCGTAGCGCCTCCGATTCAGTAGGGCCGTGCCCGACCGGGATCGGAAGCAAGCACTTGATCAGGTCCACCAATTTTGGTGGCTCAGTTAGAACCCGATATTTTCAGTGGACATAGATGAAATATCGCCTATGGCCGACCTACATTTATCTTAGGTATCTTTAAGTTAGGTAGGGCAGTTGCGACGGCACCAAAAAATAAATAAATATAAAATCACAAAAAATACAAACAAAATATAAAAAATAAAAAATAAAAAAAATATAAAATTTAAAAAAGCTTGCTGTGGTTGTTCTATAGATTTAAGTATTTTAGGTTTATTTTAAGTTATTTTAAGTTTATTTTTTAATTTATTTTAGTTAGTTTTGAAGAAGTTTAAGATAGATTAAGAATCCGATAGAGTTAAGCCAGTTTTTTTTTTATTTTCTGGGTGACAAATAAAACCCCTCATAGATAAGATAATTTTAAGTTATTTTTAAGCCGAAAGGCAATAAAAATGAAGTAAGAGTTTAATTTAGAGCGCCCGCATAGGGCCAGTAAGTTAATTTAGTTGATAGTTTTACGATTTTTGCCTAGCACGTAAGTAGTTATAAGTTAAAGTTCAATAAAAAATCATTACAAAAAAAAAAACTATTTTAGGCTGAAACTGAGCGAAGTAGAACAACAATTCCACCCACCCGATCTCAACCAAGTGAAACTTGCTACACATGTAATATCCCCCACCCACCAAATTATTCCCATAGTCAAAACATCAAAAAGAGAATCCCAACATCGACGTCATGGACTTTACTTTGAGGTAGTTAGGGACATTGCCTTCCTGATTTCCGCTATCAATCAGAGAACAACACCAGCATTGAGGTCAAACGATGAATAAATCTTGCCAATCACAATAAGTAATCAAGCTTCTTTCGGGCAAATAAAGCATCGCTTTATGAGACGCTCATCATCCCAGGCCTCCAGGTTTGGGGCACGCCTTAGTTTCCAGGTGATTTTTTAGTCCCGTATGCATAAACGGCCAGTTAAGGAGATAGGACAAGGACACAGACCTAGCCAAAAATGTTAAACTCCAGCGTCTCAGATGGCTGGATTATAAGATTAAATTGCGTATCCAAGAATGGTATTTTGGCTTTGAAGCCCCTGAAAGTTTTTTTTAATTTTTGATTTTGTTTTCGTTTTATTTCAATATTTCCGTGACTTGTTTCGTAAAAAAATGCTCAAAACCGATCTACAGAATACAACTGTAAGTAAAATATGGGCTAAAAGGCAATGAACAGATCTTTGAAACGCCAGGAGAAGATTTTTTAGGCTCAACTTTCCTTTAAGGGAGCACGAATTTTGATACGCGGATACTTTTATTAGATAGATTAGCACTTTTTAATAACAAATATCACAATTTTAGAGGGAGGAATCACTTTTAACTATTTTTAATTCATTTTTGAAATTCTTAAATTCCTATATAAAGTGCATACGAAAATGGCTTCTCTTTAAGTGTTAGGAGTATGTGCGAGATTGGGTTTATGCAAAAGATCTTTAAATCAAAAAGAAACGTTGCACATACCCAACCTTGCACCTTCTCCAAATCCTATAGTGAGCCAAAGCAGGGGGTTGCAGGGGGCAGCATGCCCCCCATACCTTCTTCATACTTTGTAAAAAAAAAATTAGGTTAAAACCGAAAAAGAAAACATTTTTTTTACGATTTAACGGTGTTTCCTAACTCTAATATTTTAATTTTGTTCTATTGAGACCCCTACCTAACTGTAAAAAAAATCAAAATTATACGCGTGCTCCCTTAAAGTAAAGTCGCCCCATTTTATATTTTTCATATAATTTTTTTTTTTAATATCCGGCCTTGAGAATTTGTATTTTTTTATTGTTTTCTAATGTTTTTTTTTCTGCTTTAAATACCTTACAAATACCACAAAACTTTTCCAATATCTAAAATATGTTTTCTCCAACGATTTGAGAAAAAAAATTGTTTTAAAAAGTCACACGTTTTTGAAATATAGTACATTTTATAAACCTCTATTTTTTGTTCAAAATAAGGTTTTTCGAAGATCATACCCATTTTTAGTTCACAAACTCACCAAAAGATGGACTAATTTCGACTTACAACAATAACAACAATAGATACCTCCTTCAAATGAAGAAAAATTAAGGCATTTGTAAATGTTATGGACAGGTATTCCGCTTGGTGAGGAGAAAAAAGCACAAGTGTATGTGTGGGTTGTGTGTACTCTTCTGATGCCCAATGAGCGTTTTCAATTTCCTGTTTTTCTGAGAAAGGAAGAACGTGAATATTATTTACATAACCGGTTTTAGGTAGCTAGAAAAGAGGTGATGAACTATGATGAAAGAGATGAAGGGTTAGATGGTTTGGTTAGGTATGCCGGCCGGTTGAAAGATGGAAACCAGCACTGCAGGTCTAGACGTATGTGCGTGTAGACAATGTGATGCTGTAGTCCTATGTAATTATTGTACACACAGAGCGTTTTCCAAATCCTGTTCTTAAGAGAAGAGGAAGGTATTGGGTATTGTTTTCATAACCGGTTGTAGGGTTATATTATATCATATTATTGTATGACAGATAAGCTAAGCAAATATCAAGTTTGACTCACTATGCTGAAAAATATTTCATCGCAATTTTTAGACTTATTTTGGATAAAGTAACTATGGGTTAGCGAAGGCAAATGATGAAGGACCCATCGATTCTCCAGCAGTTTCCGGTATTTTTTACTTGCGATAGGGACTTTAGGGCAAGTTTAGGATTCGTGAATATAAAAAAAAAAGGAGATAACAATCAAACATGACATTACGATCATAGAAAAGCCTAAAAAAGTCATTGACAAAAAATGTCCGTCTGTTTGTCTGTCTGTCTGTCCGGGTGTATATCGAGCTGCGGCCTAAACGGGTTAAGCCTTCAAATTTGGTATGTGTGATTCTTTTAACGGGACCTTTCATATAACGGTTTTTTTAATTTTTGGCTTTCTCGGTAACGGCTTTATAGATTTCTGTAAAATTTCACATTTAAAAAGGTCTAGATAGCGAAATTAATTCTGCATATCAAAATTTTGAATAACTTTTTTTATGTAATAAAAATTAATTTATGATTTTTTTTTTGAAAAATCAATATTTTTAAAACTAATGAAAAAGTATTATTTTAAATTTTATAGTTACATGTATATTAATAAACTCTAAAAAACTGCATACCAAAATTTCCAATTTTTTTTTCAAAAACTAAAAATAAAAAAACAGGATTTTATCAAAACCGGTTCTATAATTTTCGAAATACTTTTTTCATAAATTCTTCGTGACGGGGTTTCTGTCAAAGATCTTGCTTTTCAATGTAATTAGGCACAGAAGAGCAAGTACGTGCGACCCAGTCGTGCCCATTTTTTATTTATTTACTAGGTATAGGTATTAAATTGTTTTTGGAATACTTTTACGGCCTATTTCAATGTTTAATTAATAAATATTGATTAATAAAAAAAAAATAAAAAAAATAAAGAAATAAATCTGAAAAAAGCTACAGCATTTATCATTTACTTAGAACTTTTTACTATACACCGTGACACCAATTTATCATAATGATTTCGAAAATCGCATAAAGCGAGATCATAAATTAATAAAATCAGAAGACTCTGTGAAAACTTAAATAATACATTTTTGTAGATATCAGTTCATAGCTTCCAAAGATCTTTTTCCTTCATAAGTAGAAGGATAAACGGAAACCTAAGTATGTGTTGGTATTGATGAACAAGATAATTTGTCCAACATGCTTTACTTATGAATATGCAAAACATATACATCCAAATAACCAGTTTTGCTATGGACTTGTTTTTGTTAGATAACTCTTGCTTTGTCCTCTATGAATGAAAAAAAAATACTACACAAAATATCCAGCCCCTGCATAGCTAAGCAACTCTCACTCTCTAACCACCGCTTCAAACGAAACAAGAGATGAATATGACACCAATGGAAATGTGTAGGTAGTTGTCTCGAACTTTGATGATGACCAAATTTTTTTGCCTGGTTTCGAAATTGCTGGTCTTCGAATTTGAGTTCGACTTTTTGTACGGAGTCCTCTTAAGGTCCAGATCCAGGCCACCTTAGTAAAGCTAAGGTAATTATAGGAAAAAAATACGTAAGCTGGCCACGGATTAACCAAAAACCTAAGCCCCTATGCCTAACTAACAATTATCAAGTGCAGATTGAAGCCAAAGCCGCCCTATATTTTCGGTTCCATTCGGAAACAAGCCTATACTGCAATCGATCTAGTGCAAATATGTCATGACTAGAAATAGCTGTCGGTCCAGGGTTCTTCGCCTGACGTGGTAGATAAGGGAACCCACCAATATTTTCTGAGCAAGCCCCTCACAATAATGGATTGTTTTTTTTTTTTTATAATTAACGTGCGCACAAGGTATTATTTGTTTCCCTTTTAATGTAGAGCACACTGCGCGGTCATTAGGAAGATAGGGAGGGGAAGATAGGAGGTGACGATTAACATTGGTTTTGAATGCTTGCAGATCAAAATGGCAAGGCAAAATCTCGCCGGGTAAACTATTCCAAATTCGTGTTGTTCGGCTAAAGAAAAAGAATTCCTATATGGGCATTCCTTGCGAGACGAGTATTACGGGAGAAACTTTTAAGGGGAGGAATGCAGCTGGCTACTTCGAGTGAACATTTTTTATAAAAGAAACGATAAAATAAGGAAAGACTTGAAACATTGCGTCGGTGTTCGAGAGGGGCAATTGTTTCAGGGGCAGTTCTATTTCCTATCAATCTTAACGCTCGATTTTGTTTTCTATCAAGCAATTGAAGCGATGTTTGCGAAGCACCTGCCCAGAGGCGGGAGTTATACTCGAGTTTAGGGTGTATAAACGCTTTATAAATTGTGGCCAGATCAAATATATGGTCGTTCCAACGGAGGTCGTCGTTGACACACATACCGAGTACTGAGAGCTTTTCGGAAGATTCGCCAGATTGGAATTTTCCTTTCCCTTTTTCAGATAGACTACAGACTTCTTGTTTCTTAAATGAATCGAAGATAAGCTATAGAGTTCTATCATCGTAAATAACAAGGAACTGATTTTTCTTTGCTTGGCGATTATGGCAGACCGTCTAAAATTTCCTTTGATCAATTAATTTAAGTTTTTGAACTTTATTTCGGGATTTGTAAAATTCCTGTTATTTGGTGGGAACATTATTCTCTCGCCTGGACATTTGGTAAAACCAGACAATCATCCAAAGTACTCATCCATCGTACTTTTGCAATGGACACACCCAACGTACTCAGCCAACTCCACACGAGCTCATTCGGGATCTGAATTACAGCAGCCAGTCCGCAGTGGTGACTGTCGTACTGACCAGTTTTGCGTCATGAGCCAATAGGTAGAGAAATTAATCGCTTCATGGAAGCTCCTTGCTCCTTCAACTCTGTAAGGATTCATCAAATTAAGAAAATCTTTACCTCTAGGATTATGTACTTAGGTGAAATAATTTTCTTACAAGGTGAGTCTAAGTGCGAGAGAAAGAATCTCGAGCTCTGACACACATATGTATGTAATAGGCTGCCGCATAAGCCGCAATTACATATATACATCCGCTTCCCTAGAGTCAGAGAGATGCATAACTCAAGAGTCTAGCGTCTTAAACTGTCTTAAGATGTCAACACCATCTCCTTCTTACGAAAAGCCATAAGGACATCAGGACTGAGATCTTGCAACAATTGAAACAAATTAGCTCTTCAATCCTAATGTAGATATTCGATGTGGAAACAGATGGAAACAGTTTTCTTTGATGTAAACAATCACATTAAACGCAACAAAATTCAGACAAACTCTTCATCAGCAACATAGTTTTTTGAAGTTAAGACTCCACAATGACGTAGGTAATTGTCAAGTTCAACTTCAGGTTTTAAAATTACCTTTTCTAATCGTTTGAAACATTAAATTATTTGCATCATCAACAAATGGTCTTTCAAATCAAGAGAAACTCTTCTAACCCATGATCATAGCAATAATGAGGCTCATCAGCACTTTCTTATTGAAAAAATCCAACAACCTTGTAACAATTATAGCAAATCGACATTAACTTTTGAACACAACAAAGTGTCAAATGTCACTTTAGTGTTCCCATATCGTTTTTTCTTCTTTCAAATTCAGACAAAAGAGACACGCGTACTTAATTCCATTTACAAAAAAAAAAATAGATTTTTAAGCGAAACGACATTAAGATGACAGCAAGAGTCCGATTGGACATGATTCCTTACAAAATGACCTTATCCAAGGTCATTCGATGTCAACTATAACATTATCTATCTATTTTCAAAAACAAAATAACAAAAAAAAACTAACAATTCTGGTCAGTGCCACCCATGGAGTCCAATTACAAAAGATTTAAAAGAAAAAAATATTTTGTCCCAAAAACGATCAAACATCAGGATACCGGAAAAAAATTAAAGAAGAGGTGAATGAAGGTCATAAAACCTATTAATGGCCATCAGCAGAGAGTGTATGTCATTTTGGGCAAATAGAGCTCCTGCCACGCGACACATCAACAGTTCTCTCTCACACGTTTGTTTGTTTTGTGCTTCACTGAACAATGCCAATGAATGTTCAAGTCCAGGATGTCATCTTCTCTGTGGCCTTGTGTATCTTTTTCTATGATCGGCAGAGACACTTTTTTGGACTCCCATTGATCACTCTATGTAGGTGCGTATGGGAAGTGGAATAAATGTCCTTCGAATTGTAGTTTATTTTTTGGAAAAAAATTGGTCACTTAAATTGCCTTTCTGTCATTGTTTTACATGGTAACACATTAATCGAAAGAGATTGCTGTAATTATGGTTGTGTTTGTCTTACAAAAGTGTCAAACTTTCACCAGAAATCGATAATTCAAGGTTATGACGAGTGGGTGTGGAAGTCTTAAGATTCCAACCAGTAACACATTTCTGTCAGAAATTAAGAGAATTGCAAACATTGACATTTCTCTGTTAAGTCACACACTTAGCACCATTTTAGATCTAAGAATTTTTGGGAAAGAACAATGTATACGACTTTCGATAAAAAAAGATTCTCCTGACTGCAGGATAGGGAAATGTCGTCTTGAAAAAGACTTCTTTGTGAACGAAGTCCCTGTGAAGAAGGCACGTGAAGTCGGTCGAGGTCCTCCTATAGTTGCCTGCCTCTCGGCCGAAGCATTGATGTCCATCCCAGCCATCTGAGACGTTGGACCTCTACTCTAGGTCTGTGTCGCTGTCTATGGTGTATTTTATCGAAGACGATGTTGTGTGTCTGTTCTTTATGACAGCATATACTTGATTTTGCCCTCATTCACCAGCTAAACCCATTTTCGCTGCTTCCGTCTCAAAACTCACAAAAGCACGACTGACATCACGCTGAGTTCTTCCGATTATGATTATATCGTTGGCATACGCGAGTATATTTGGATAGAATTTTGAAACATCGTGCCTCTGGTATTGGCGTCAGAGTTCTCAATTATTCGCAAGCCACATGACAGCGCATTATCTGATAATTGTTTTTGACTTTAAAGGTGTTATTGAGGTCTTTGCCGACCTTGACGGAAAAGCGTGCGTTTTCCATCGTCATTTGAAATCGATGACAAATAGGTTGGTATCGATTTGAAGTTCTATGGGTTTTTTTTCAAGATCTGCCGTAATGTGAATATTTGGTCGATTGTGGACTTCCTTGGCCTTATATGAACCTATCAGGTTGTTAAGGAATGGCTTAAGAGGCATGCACAGTCACTGCAACACAAAATATTTTGTAAGCGGTGTAGAAGAGATTGATACCTCTGTAATTGATATCAGAGTTTGTTGAAAATAGCTCGAAAAAGACTTGTTACTTCTCTTTTCATTTAAATGACAAAATTATAAGAATTATAGTAATAAGCTAATACTGAACTTCAATTTTTAAACCTACATAAGAGTGATCCATGGAAAGCAATAATTACCTGATTGATGTCAGAAATCATCGCCTATGCAGCTTTTCGCACATATATTTGGCCCAAATTTTGCTTTTTTTGTGTGCGTTTAGAATTTGCAGGAATGGAAGTAGGCTAAATGGCGATGCAAAATTTCCAAAACAATGTTTACTCATGACCTATATGAAGCACCTAAGTAAGATTAAAATTTGAAGGAATTTTTAGTGGGAACTAAGTCAACTTTAAAAAAATGGACTTAGATTCCATTTAAGGTAGGAATTTACTCCACTTTCTTATGGGAACTTAGTACACACTTCGAAGCATGAAAGGGGAACTATCTCCCAAAAACAATAAAGTCACACGAAGAGCTGTAAACTAAAGTTAGTTATCAGAACTCTTGATCTTGAATCGTGGCTATTTTCTTCAATTACTTTCGGAATCTTGTAAACTGAATTTTGAAATAAACTGCTGCTTTTCAAGATGTTTAAATTATTCAAAGAAAATGTTCGAAATTCAGTTTACAAGATTCCGAAAATAATCAAAGGAAATCGCCGAGATATTCTTGGATTATTATGTGGATTATTATGTTTACAAACAGCATAAGCTTCGTTCAGCTCAATATTAGTGCTTTAAAACATTTTTTTTCGATCTAATGTGGCCCACTTCGGGAATTTGAACTTCCTCTTCGTATTCAGCCCCGCTCAAGAATTATTGATGTAGTTCACCATGAACATTTCATCCAGTATGCTTCTGATAACTTGAGTTTATTTTAAAAGATGCAGTATCGTGCGTTAGAGAAGAAGAATATTTCTTCTAAAGTGTGTAATCTGCGTATGAGTTTTCGGTCACAGCATAAGTCGTTGGGACAACTTCAAAGCCATTATGAAGGATGAACACGCTTTTCTGGTAGATATAACACCATTCATATGCTTTAAAGTCTAAAAGATAGGTTTTGTAATGTTCTAAAAAGATTAAGATTGAAAACCAACAAATCTACACTGAAAGCAACACCGCGTTATGATTAATAAAGAAAATTTTGAATTTTGGCTTTTTGATGGGTTTCTCCTCGTTCAATCAATCTTGCCCTCCAAGTATTACAGTCGGAAAATATCGATTAGTTTAGGTATGTCTAATATCAAGAAGTTGAGAGAAGGTTTTCACTCATCACAAAAAGAGGCATCAAGGATTTGTGATAACTGAACTAGTGGAGTATTGAAGAAAACTTTGTTGAAAGAAAATCGCGTTAAGATCAAGATTCTCATCGATGAACTGTCCCATAAGACGAGAGATATTTATGATCCTCAAAAGCTTTTCCTTGTAACTATTTTCTACCCTATGATTGGCACTTTATCATATACGGCTTATGATCAGGTTTACTGCGTGGAAAATGTTTTAAAAACTAAACTCATCGATAATAACAAACCAATTGTTTAATTTTCAGAGAATGTAAACTTGCTCGCCGCCCATTTCGCTGCCACCTCCACGCTGCCTCACACCAACGTTGCCCCTCCCTCCTGTACTCGAGAATGTAATTTTTTTCCGCACTCGTACAGTAGCAAGAGTTCTCAAAGATCTCGATATGCACAAATCCACTGGCCCGGATGGTATACCCCCGATTTTTCTGAAGAGATGTTCTTTCACACTGGCAAAGACACTGCGTAATTTTTTCCATCACTTTGTGCCTAAGAAGGGTGACCCATTCTCCCCCTTTTTCTAACGACCCATATCACTTACGTACCCTATTTCAAAGGTCATGGAAATGCTGATTAATCGTCAGACCGCAAGCATCTCCATGGCCGTCAGTATGGCTTTCGCGGTAAGCGTTCTACTGGTGATTTGATGGCATATCTCACCGAACAGTGGATCAAATCTTTACATCGCTTTGTTGAAAGTAAGATTATTGCTCTTGATATCTCCAAGGCATTTGATAGAGTTTGGCATGAGCTCTCTTATCAAAAATGCGTGCTGTTGGGGTCGAAGATACTCTTGTTCGTTGGATTAGAAGCTATCATCTTGACCGTTCAATACAAGTTGTATTGTCAAATGGGGTAATAGGAATCGTGTGGAGTTTAATGCTTTGAAAACTCAATGCTGTCTTCTGTCGTCAAAGCTAAACATACCCCCAATGCCATTGTCCATGAATGGCAATTACATCAAAGAAACCGAAAAGCTCTCAGTACTCGGTATGTGTGTCAACGACGACCTCCGTTGGAACGACCATATATTTTAGATGGCTAAAAAGCTGCTAAGTGCTTAGGTTTTCTGTATCGGTATAAAAAGTATTTTTCCCCAACTATGATTTGGCTACAATTTATAAAGCGTTTATACGCCCAAAACTCGAGTAGAAGTAGTAGTAGTAGTAGTAGTAGTAGTAGAAGAATGTGATTTTATTTGATAATTTACAAAAGTTTACATATATTTACAAATTCACAAGTATAGCATTGACTTTTGCCGTCAGCCAGAAAAAAAAGAGTATTATTCAAACATTATGCGTAATATAGATCAAAGTAAAATTGAAATTGAAAAGATTAGACTCCTTTAAGATGATCACAACAAAAAATAAAAATACATATTTTTTTTTTTTTATTAAAAAGCTTCATTTAAAATTTGATTTCTGTAGTTAAGGTCTGTTTTAACGTAGCTTAATAACATTATCCAATCTTGACCATTCAAGACATTTGCAGCTTCATCAACAGTTAAATAATTTTTCCCCAAGTGCTGTCTCCGTATTGCCTGCAGAATCGGACATGTTCCTATAAAATGGAGAAAAAGATTGCGTAAACTGCATTCCGTACTTCCATTAGGTCCGTATGGTATGTAGTTCAGTCGTAGTAATTCTCCTCTGGTTTTGAAAATTAAAGAGATTGTTTCTATTGCGTATCGGTCGTTGAAGTAATTGTTAGGTCCAAGGTCGTTTCTCAGGAGCTTATACATGTTTCGGATACAATTCCGTTGGGCTGACTCCTTAAATTTAACAAAGTAAGAATCTTCAATCCTTCCCAACAATTCTGGAAAGATGTCTTTCCAATCACCAGTATTTTTTTCTACCAACTGGATGTCGTGCTGAACTCCAAGCCGTGACCATTCTTCGAAGAACTGTGATTTTCGTGATAGCAGATATTTTGCGATAATATTTGGCAGACGGTGATTTGGAAGAGCCATAACCTTTGTAATGAAGAACAAATGCAACTTGAGCGAAAAGACGTAGAGCGGAGACACCCCGGTCTCCAAATGTAGCATATATGTAGGTGTGTTTTCGGGGAGCCAAAAGATCTTTTTCAAAAAATAGCTCAGTAATTTTTCTACTTCCTCATTTTGAAGTTACCCCCATACTTGACCAGCATAGCACATCACTGACCTCATAACTGCTTCGAAAAGTTTATATTTAGCACTCGGGGTTATCTGTTTTTTCCCAAGGACCCCCCTCCAGTTGCAGTTGATGGCTTTTTTTGCTTCTATAAGCTTTTCCTGCAGATGCTTTTTGAACGACATCTGAGGCGTAATGATGACTCCAAGATATTTATATTCCCTCACCAACTCAAGCTCCACATTTTCCCACATCCATTTCTCCCCTTGTTGAATATTCTTTCCTGAAGCCGGTTTGAAACTCGCTTAGAAGATTATTTTGTTGTATCCAGTTTAACAGTCTGTCTTGAATGACATCAGTAAAATGGTGAGCAAGTATACTCGTACTTATTATTGTTTTCCTTGCAAAAGGTATACCGTTGAGTGTACGTGCCAGCTTCCAAAAGGATCGACTGTCTCTTACTTCCGACAATCTTTGCATGAGGTATCGGGAGTATTGCTTTTGTTTTTCTTTGCAAAGATATTTGAAAGCTTTATTCGCCTCTTGATACATCTTTTTTGCGAAATTCGATTTTGTTGCCCTGAGAAGTCTCAAAAAACCAAACGACTTTTTTCTTGCTCTCTCACAATCTGCATCGGACCATGGATCTTTCCAGCTTTGCAAACGGACTGTTTGAAATGATTGTGCGGCCTGAGATACGCATGTAACTAATGTCTCAATACCATGGACCGATTCAATTTGATCATTACTTACAGAATCAAGAAATTGGTTAAGATTTATTTGAAAGAGTTCCAAAAGAATTCTTCCATTGAAGTTTTGGTAACAGCTTAATGTTTTCGTTGGTGTAACCCGGTTCTTCATCAAATCGACATTTAACATTCAGTGGTAAATGGTCAGAATAAACCAGCTCATCTACTTTTAAATCATCTACATACTCGAACCATTTTCCACGTATGAGACAATAATCTATTGCGGAACAGGATGTTAAGATTGATAGGAAATAGAACTGCCGCTGAAACAATTGCATGCCCCTCTTGAACACCGACGCAATGTTGCATGTCTTTCCTTATTTTATCGTTTCTTTTATAAATAAAAGGCACGACTGGGTCGTACGTACTTGCTCCTATGTGCAAATCCTTTTTAAGTGCAGGCGTCTTTTTGACAAAGATTTATGTTTTTTTTTTGAGTTGCATTTTCTATCATTGTGGTTTGAAACTGGAAAGAACATGCGTCACGACAAAGGGATAGTTACATAAATATATAGGACTGTTAGCTTTTGCAGTTTTTTAGTGTATTATGCACTTGTTCTTTAATGTTTATAATATAATTTTCTAATAGAAAGAGTGCCCATAGTATAGTATAGTAGTGCCCCGTGGCTTAGTGGTTAGTGTGTCGGACTGCTAAGCGAAAGAACCTGGGTTCAAATCCAGCTCATAACCACCTTTTTTCTGGGGTACTGCCGCTTGCGAGGAACTGACAAAACCTCCAAGAGTAAAATTTGTCTCGAAAAAGTGCATCTCATGTAGCCGTTCGGACTCGGCGGTAAACTGTAGGTCCCTTCCATTCTTGCAGATTAACAACACACACACAGGAATGGTTGAGAGTATAAGTCACTAGGCCTTGGCCCTTAAGGAGCTGTCGCGCCAATAAATTTATTTATTTTAATAGAAAGATATAAAGGACTTTTTCGGAAAAAATTGAACAACTAGCATAAAGATTCGTGGGAATCAGCAGTAGGGCATAATGCTAGGTATAGGGACCTATATAGTTCCCAATAACAATAATTTACTTTTTGAAATCAAATTAATTAAAAAAAGCTTAATTATGTTTGATGGATCGATAAACGTATGGTGTGGGTAGGTATTAATGGAACTTATTAAGGATATCAGGTTCCTATAATAAGGTTGGAAGGAAGGTAGGTACTAAAATTAAGATACACATTCCAACTACTGTTAAACGTGTGGGTATAGACAATACTTAAAGTTAACACAGTTGTTTTGTTTATTTATAGGCAGGTGTAAACTTTTGTTTTCTTGATTGAAATTTTTGCATCCAGTAGTAATCGAATGTGGTTTCAGACCAGGAAAGTCCACAACCGATCAAATGTTCACTCTACGGCAGATCCTGGAAACCACCCAAGAATTCCAAATCGATACCCACCACCTCTTTATCGATTTTAAGGCCGCGTACGATAGTATTTATAGAGACGAGCTTTACAGAGCCATGTCAGGTTTTGGCACTCCCACAAAACTCGTCCGACTGTGCAGGATGACGATGGAGAACTCTCGCTGCTCCGTCAAGGTTGGTTCTGACCTCACAGAAGCTTTTGACGTCAAAAAAGGATTCCGACAAGGTGATGCGCTATCGTGCGATTTCTTCAACTTAATACTTGAAAAAATTATAAGAAACTCGCAAGTCAATTGTAGTGGGACAATTTTTTTCAAGTCTGTGCAATTGCTAGCATACGCTGACGACATAGACATCATTGGCAGAACTCGGCGAGCTGTCAGTGGAACGTTTGCTAGCATTGAAGCTGAAGCGGCTAAGATGGGACTAGCAGTCAATGAAGCCAAAACGAAGTACCTGCTGTCCACAAAAAGGGACACACAACACCGGCGGATTGGACAAAACATCACAATAGACAGGTACAACTTTGAGGTAGTTAGGGACTTTGTGTACCTCGGATCCGCTATAACATCTGACAACAACATCTCGTCAGAAATAAAGCGAAGAATTACTCTTGCCAATCGCTGTTTCTATGGGCTAGGAAGGCAATTGAGTAGCAAAGCCCTCTCTCGAAAGACAAAGAAGACTCTGTATCAGACCCTAATCATCCCAGTCCTGCTCTATGGTGCCGAGGCATGGACTCTATCTAAAGCGGATGAAAATATCCTTAGTCGTTTCGAGCGTAAGATTCTTCGGAAGATATTTGGCCCTATCTGCGTTAACGGGCTTTGGAGGAAAAGGTTCAACCAAGAACTATACGAGCTGTACAGCGACATTGACCTGGTCAAATAAATACGCATATCACGTTTAAGATGGCTAGGTCATGTAGAGCGAATGGACAACAATGCTCCGGCTCGCAGGATCTTCGATTCCATCCCAGAGGGTAGACGCAGTCAAGGAAGACCTCGCCTTAGGTGGCGCGCTCAAGTGGAGGACGACCTGAACCAACTTGGAGTGCAAAACTGGAGGCAGCTAGCCAAAGACCGAGTTGGCTGAAGAGGCATGTTGGTTGAGGCCCAGGTTCGTCCCGAACTGTAGCGCCACCTAAGTAAGTAAGTAAGTAATCGAATAGTTTTTTTATTTGTTAGTTGTTTTTGTGTGTTTATCATAGGCTTCCTTATTTATTCTGTGTGCCTTTATGATAATGAAATGTTTTTAAAATACGTAGGTATGTATGTAAATTTTCACCTTCTTTTATTTGACTGATGGCTAGGGCTAAGCCAAGCAATATAAAATAAATTTTTCGGGAAAATATTAAACAAATAAAATTTTTATGATATCAAAAAAACACTATTCATAAGGTTTTTTGGAAAAAATGTTGTAAGCCATCTTATTTCTTTTGCTGTTTTCTATTTTATGAATTTTTCATTTCAAAATCGTTCGACCAGTTTTTTTTTCAAAATATTCAAAAAACAAAATAATTTTTTAAAAAAAATATTAAAAATTAAAAAAAAAATGTTTTTGAAAAATTTAATAAGCAATATTATTTAAATCATAAAACACTATATATTTTGAAAATTTCATCAAAATTCGTCAATTAGTTAACGAGAAAGTCTGATTTAAAAAAAAACCGGTTGTATGGGAGGTACCGTTATAAAACTTTTTCTGAAAAATCCATTAGAATTAAAAGATAGTTTTTGCATAGAAAACACCATTTATCAAAATCGTAGGAGCCGTTTTCGGGAAAAATAATTTTTTCATTAAAAGTTATATGGCAGGTACCGTTAGCTTTGGTGCTTGAATGCCAATTCGAAAAATCATCGGGTAGAGTACTCTAAAAATACTATATACCAAGTTTCAATCAAATCAATCAAAGGCTGTAGGAATCGATACGGACAGACAGACAGAACGACGGACGGAATTTCCGGACCCACTTTTTTGACTTCTCTATCATCGTAATGTCATATTTGATTTAGATTTTTTTTTTTACGAATGCATAACTTGCCTTATAGTCCCTTTAAATCGCAAGTAAAAATGTTCACTCGAGGTCGCCAGCTGCATTCCTGCTCTTAAAAGTTTCGCCCGTAATACTCGTCTTGCTAGGAATGCCCATCAGTTCACCCTTGAGCCCAATTTCGGACGTACCGTGAAATATAGAGATTATTTTTTTAGCCGTACAACACGACTTTGGAATGGTTTACCCGGCGAGATTTTCCATTGCCATTTCAATTTGCAAGCATTCAAAACCAATGTTAATCGACACCTCCTATCTCTCCCCTCCCTATCTTCCTAATTCCCGTGCAGTGTGTTACATTAAAAGGAAAACAAAAAGTCCTTGTGCGCGCGTTAATTATAAAAAAAAAGACTAGATCTTTGAGAGAAACAAGTAACATTTACGGACAAAAGTAAAAATTGGCCTGAACTTGTAAAAATTGTCAAAACCATACAAGCATAATATTTGATACAAATCCAATGAGCTGGTACTGGGAAAGTCGAAAATTAAAAAAAAAAAACTGTTGTGTGAAAAGCACGGTAAGCAAACCCATTTGCTGATTTTTTTTCTTTTGATAAAATACTATTAATTCTCTCAAATTTTTTTATCAAAATCGTAAGAGCCGGTTTTCGAGAAAAATAAGCTTTACCTTAAAAGTTATATTAGCAAGTATATACCTTAATTTTAAGCTATAAAAAATAAAACTTCAAAAATCCGTCTGTGGCAAATGCCAAAAAACCACATATATATACCAAATTTGAAGTTTATTACTAGGTATAGCCGTTATAGGTTGCAAAGCCTTATTTATATTTCCTTAACCAAAGTTGTAATGTTGCAGCTGGTGTGTTTTGGGCGGAAACACATACATATGTTAAATGGCTCGACCTCTAAGCCTCTAAAAGAACTTTTTATTGAATTGGGCTCTCCCATTGTGCTTATTTTAATTTTAAAATTAAATGAGGGACTATGTTGACAAAAACAAAATAAGAAGTCTTGACAAATGTGTCTAAAAGAACGCCCATATAAAACAAAGGACTTCATGGATAAAATTCTGTTAGTTTTTATTTGACATCTGTCATAGTAATAAGTTTAGCTATGATAACACCAGTAAGGGTCATTTAAAGACCATCCACACATGTATTTTACCCTTGAAAACACTATTCCATAACCGATTGAAGGTTACTTAACACGGGCTTACTTCTGCATTTTAATTAACAGTGTTTAGTGTGCATAATTCCAAAGTATAAAAATTAAATATATTACTATAAAAGACACATGATATTATCCTTTTTCAATAACGGAAACTGCACACTTGACATAGAATATTTTATCTTCACAACAAGACACTCTTCTATAGAAAAAACAAAAACATTCTCAAAAAAATTCGTTTATCCATCTAAAAATAAAGACCGAAAATAAACTTTATTTTCGACCCACAAAAAAGGATAATATAAATAATATCTCCTTTTGCGAATGCAAAACAACAGCACATTATGAACCAAAACACATAATCCCACAAAACTTTCTCAAACTTGCTGTTTTCATAATGTTCATCCTTCCTTCTATCTATGTGTATATATGTTCATGGCGAATGCTCCATCTTTAAATCCTTATCTGTCGACGGACGCCCCGAAGGATCATGTGGCTCTTACCCGAAAATTATATTCATTTTGCGCACTCAAAGCTGCTCATCGTTTTGCAAATAAATACTTTTCAATTTTTCACTCCACCGACTATCCCCCACTTCGGAGCCATACATATATATATATACCATCCTTACTCCTTTCCACCCCCGCACATTTCATAATCCAAAGGCAAAGTGCTTCTGCAAGCAAAATTTACTCCACAAAGCAGAATCCTCGTTCTCCGACAAACAAAAACAAGGGAACGAGTCTCAAACCCGTCTTCGGCAACTAAAAGATAACATTTGAGTAATTGGGAAGATACATTCCCAAAAGTCGGAGCAAATAAAAAGGCCAAAAACACCCGAGCACAGTCAGAGTATAGATACAGTTGTTGTTTTCCTTCAGATGGGTTGGTTGGTGAAATAATTTCTTCATTTATCTGCGATAATAAAGTCGAAAATAATAAGCAGGTCCCAGGACACCAACGCCCTCCCGAGACTGGGCACACAATCAATTATGACGTTTAACAGGGTGTCTCTCTCTATACCTATATGTCGGCTTTTTCAGTGCGGAAAATATGTTTCTGTTTAACGGTAAGTTAAGCATTCGCAATTCCATCTCCAGATGATTATTCAATTACGCCAGTTCACTGCAAACAGAAGGGATTTCTCGCTGACAGAGAAAGGGTATACGACGATTAATCAAGTCTACAGCCATCAAATAATCTCTAAAAAACACATTTGACCATCTGACAGATTGCACCCTGTTTAAGGAAAGCGCACCTCCTCAGTACATGTGTGACGACAAAAAACCCAAATGTCATAACATCACTTTTTAATAGTGATAAGATTTTCATGCCTCATCCTCTCCCAAGGGGTTGGCAGAGCAGAGTATTTTCCAAAAAAAATAAACAACATTGTAAACAAGGACTATTAGCTAGATATAAGCCCAGAGTCCTTGCTTAGGGATCCATATTCACGCATGTCATCGTTTCGAACCCATAGTCTTCTTTTTATTGTTCCCAACTAGGTATACACAGATTTTGGCCTCTGAACACTCAATTAGTCATTTTTTTTTGCATTTTTTTTGTTATCCTTGCAGGGTAATATTGAAGAAGGGTGTGAAGGCAGTAATCCCGCACCGCACCGTGGAAACAGTAAGTTGCTTAAAAATTACCGAATCTCATGATACTCTCGGGTGTCAAGTGTAAGTGTCTGGCTCCTGGCAATAGGATAAGAAAGGGGTTGCTGGTGTCTGATGATTTCTTTTTTATGGGTTCCGCTTGGAATCAAGTGAATGCCATATGAATTTTCATTTTCATTTTTATTTAGGTATGGGAGATAAGTGAGCGTGAAATGTAATTTCAACGGATCACAACACATAGATGCTATGCCAAGTGGATTGTTGATAAAAAAAAAATAAATAAATTATTAATTGGGAATTTATCATAAATCGGATAATTTGTTTTTTATTTTTTCGGAGGGTTCGAATAATTAAAGGTGGTGTTTTTTTAAGAGGGAAAACGTAATAAATCAAAATTGTAAAGGTTCTTACTCGTAGTAGAATCATTAAGCATTTGGATATTTTCATTATTTTTTTTTGTTTACAAAAATTGCTTCTTAATTTTTTTTAAACAAATAATTTAAAAATAAATACAGGAATCATATTTCAGGAAAAATAAAAACTTTTTCAATTTCTTTGAAATGCATTACATACATGATACATGTGCATAGCTCGAAGACAGTGACGAATTTTGAATTATCGAAAAATAGGCAGTTTTTCAACACAGTTAAATGAACTGGGATTCTTTGATTCTCTTTGAATGTAGAGTCCACTGCGTGGCCATTAGAAAGATAGGGAGGGGAAGGACAGGAGATGTCAATTAAATGTGGTTTTGAATGCTTGCAGATCAATATGGCAAGGAAAAATCTCACCGGGTATAAACTATTTCAAATTCGTGTTGTTCGGCTAAAAAAGAATCCCTATATTTCACGGTACGTCCGAAATTGGGCTCAAGGGTGAACTGATGAGCATTCCTTGCCAGGCGGGTATTTCGGGAAAAACTTTTAAGGGGAGGAATGCAGCTGGCTACTGCGAGTGAACATTTTTTGTAAAAGAAACGATAAAACACGGAAAGACATGAAACATTGCGTCCATGTTCGAGAAGTGCAATAAAAATAACAAAAAATAAATAATAATAAAATGGTTGCGAAGCACCTGCTCAGAGGTGTGAGTTATACTCGAGTTTTTGGCGTATAAACGCTTTATAAATTGTAGCCAAATCATAGTTGGGGAAAAATACTTCTTATACCGATACAGAAAACCTAAGCACCTAGCAGCTTTTTAGCAATCTCAAATATATGATCGTTCCAACGGAGGTCGTCGTTGACACACATACAGAGTACTGAGAGCTTTTCGGTTTCTTTGATGTAATTGCCATTCATGGACAATGGCATTGGGGGACAGAAGACAGCATTGAGTTTTCGAAGCATTAAACTCCACACGATTCCTACTACCCCATTTGACAATGCTGTATAAATCGGAGTTTAATGAGCTTGACATATGGTACCGTTGCAATTGTACGTCCGAAGGCGAAGGACGTGAATTATCGAACGAATATGAAAAGCTGAGGGTAGAGTCGCCAGCAAAACTGTTAAGTGGTTAGAAGTAACAGACAAGAGATCATTTATAAAAATGAGGAAAAGAGTCGGAGACAGAACAGAGCCCTGGGGCAAACCAGCATTTATTTTATGGGAATCAGACCTGACTCCGTCCAATACAACTTGTATTGAACGGTCCAGATGATAGCTTCTAATCCAACGAACAAGAGTATCATCGATCCCAAAAGCACGCATTTTCGATAAGAGAGCTTCATGCCAAACTCTATCAAATGCCTTGGAGATATCAAGAGCAATAATCTTACTTTCACCAAAGCGATGTAAAGATTTGTTCCACTGTTCGGTGAGATATGCCATCAGATCACCAGTGGAACGGTTGCTACGGAAGGCATACTAACGGTCATGGAGAAGCTTTCGATATACGAGATATTCCTTAAGCTGACGGTTAATCAGTGTTTCCATGCCCTTAGAAAGAAGGGATGTCAGTGCTATGGGTCGGTAGGAGGAGGGGGAGGATGGGTCACCTTTCTTAGGAACAAGCTGGACAAATGCTGTTTTCCAACTTCTAGAAAAGATACCAGAAGAGTAGGAGCGATGGAAAAGCTTACGTAGTGGCTTTGCCAGTGTGGAAGAACACCTCTTCAGAGGAATCGGGGGTATGCCATCCGGGCCAGCGGATTGGTGTATATCGAGATCTTTGAGAATTCTTGCTACTATAGGAGTGCGGAAAAAAATATGTCCCATGGAAAAAAATACATTCTCAAGTACAGGAGGGGCAACGTTGCTGTGAGGCAGCGTAGAGCTTGCAGCGAAATTGGCTGCGAGCAAGTTTGCCTTCTCTCAAGAGTAGACAATAGGTTTTTCATTAGCTATGAGCATTGGAAGTTAAGTCATTTTACAAATGACCAACAATTTTTACAATTGAACCAGTCAATTGTCAATTATGGATTCGTGCAAAAAAATTAATTCTAACAATCAAACATGACATTGCGGTAAAAGAAAAGTCAAAAAAATAGGTCCGTCTGTCTGTCTGCCTGTCTGTTCGCACCTTTACAACCCAAATGGATGGGCCGATTTGTTTCAAACTTAGTATTTAGAATTTATTTGGTAATATCTCCAGGAGTGTTTTTCATTATTGCTCTAGGACAAAAAATAACGGTACCTGCCATAAAATCTTTTACAAAAAGTTTCATTTTCTCGAAAACGGCTTTAACGATTTTGATAAAACTTTTAGGGTGCTATTTTTACAACAATACATCTTTCAGTTAGTATGAATTTTTCAAAATTTGTTCTATAACGGTTTTATCGTAAACAATTATCCCGATTTCAATAAAACTTTGCACACAGGAAGTCATTTGTAATTCAATTAATATAGAATTTAAAAATTTCCAAAAACTATTTTTCAATTTTGAAAATTTACTTAAAAAAAATTCTAATAAAATATATGAATTTTTTTACATTGCAACATTGTTTTTATATATTCAAATGTAATTTAATGCCAAAAATTGGTGCCTACCCAAAATAGCTAAATCAAAAAAAAATTTTATATTTTCATTTTTATTCAAAAACAAATCAATTTTCGATTGCACATTTACAGTTTTTTTTTTTAATTTATTATAGAAATCTTCCAATTTGGAAAGGTGAAAATATGCATCATCTGGAATTGCATCTCTTGTTTCACTAAAACTTCATAGATTACCAAATGCAGTTTTCACATCACTATCGTTGGGTTTCTTTTATAATAAATTCGATTTCATCATTATCAACTGATGAACCCGATTCATCAGATTCAGTAACACTCAAAATTTACATCGGAAGGAAATTCCAGGGTAGCAACATTTGCATCCAGTGACATCGTTGACAATGGAACTGAGTCTTCTGCGAACCAATTATCAAAAGTACCAAAGCTAGCTTTGTTAAAACAATTACGAATTATACTTGTTTTAACATCGATGCACCAACTTTTATAAACATCTGCGTCCAAAAGATTGGATTTGTATTCCCGCGTCCCTGATCCATAGCTTCAAGAACACGTTGTAAGATACGATGACGAAAATACACTTTTAAATTTTGAATAACACCTTGCTTCATTGGTTGGAGTATTGATGTTGTGAAAAAACTTATAGCCTTTAAATAAATCCGAACGATTGGTGGGTGCGCCTTACAATTATCAAAAAAAAATAAAATTTTCCGGCCTTGACTCATAAAGTTTTGGTTTCTTTGGATTATCCACTTTTGGAAAACTTCACCGGTCATCCAAAAGTTTTTATTATTAAAATAATGAACTGGCAAGGGATGGATTGCTTTAAAACAATGAGGTTTTGCACTTTTCCCAATCACAAAAAGGCTCAGTTTTTCATCTCCCATCATATTCGATCCAACCATTAAGGTAATTCTCTCCTCGATTTTCTTCCCATCCGTGACATTTTTCGTTTTTAAAAGCCAGTTTTTTGAGGAAAAAAAGCCCGTTTCATCAACGTGCTATATCCGCGAGTAAATTAGGGAGCGTATTTTTAATCCAACTTTTACAAATTTTATCATCTATGTTAGCGCTTTGCCCACATAAAGTTTTTTGTTTGATGCCGTACCTAAACAGTAAATTTAGTTTTAAAATCAAGAACAAAATGTTCCTAATTTACTACCTTGCCGTGTTTTAAACTTGTCCAGCCGTCCTGTACTCCCTTTAAAATTATGTTCCCCCAAAGATCCGGAAAATATATTTGGCTTTTTCTTTGATTATAGAGCCCGGTGAGGGGTTTACTTGCACCAATTTTAACGTAGCTTTGTCCACATCACCGTATTTCGTTTTTCTAAGTTTCTTTTTACTGCACTTGCCGTTATAGAATAAATTTCGAAAAAATCATTCTAACTGAAAGGTGTATTGTTGTAAAAAAATAGCACCCTAAACATTTTATCAAAATCGTTAGAGCCATTTTCGAGAATATCAAACTTTTTGTTAAAAATTGTATGGGAGGTACCGTTATTTTTCGACCTAGAGCAAAAATGAAAAACACCCCCGAGATACTACCAAATAAATATTAAATACCAAGTTTGAAGCAAATCGGCCCATCCGTTTAGGCTGTAGAGGTGCAAACAGACAGGCAGACAGACAGACGGAATTTTCCCACCCACTTTTTTCAACTTCTCAATCATCGTAATGTCATGTTTTATTGTTAGAATTTTTTGGCACGAATCCATAACTTGCATTATAGTACCTATAATCGCAAGTAAAAATTGAGATAACAATCAAACATGACATTACAATCATAGAGAAGCCTAAATAAGTTAGTGGCAAAAAATTTCTATCTGTCTGTCTGTCTGTCAGTATGTCTAACGAGCCGCAGGCTAAACGGCTTAAGCGATTGTCTTCAAACTTAGTTTGTGTGATTATTTTGGCATTCCCCAAAGGGGAAATTAAAATTATATTTTTAGGTCTAAAAACAACGGTATCTGCCATATGACCGTTTAGGAAAAGCTTATTTTTCTCGAAAACGGTTCCAACGATTTTGATGAACATTTTTGGATTTTTTTTTGTTAGTATTGATCAAAACAAAATTTACGGGAAAAATCTATTAAAGGTACCTTTCATATAACTTTTTTTTTCTTCTTTTTTTGTTGGCTTTCTCGGTAACGGCTCTTTGGATTTCTGTCAAATTTTATTTTTGAGAAGATCTAGATAGCTAAATTAATTAAATTAAAAAAAAAATATTTTGAATAACTTTTTTTCTAATTAGAATTAATTTTTGAATTTTTTTTTTATGAAAAATAAAAAACATGTCATATCCGTCATATCAAAATCCGTCCTGCAATTTTCGAAATGCTTTTTTCATAAATTCGTTGTTATACAAGACATGTGATGGCGTACTCCATTTTTACTAAAATCCATTAAGTGTTGTGGTTTTGACACTTTTTACTTGCGATTTATAGGGACTATAAGACAAGTTATAAGCAAGTATTAAATTCTAAGAATCAAACATGACATTAAAATAATAGGGAAGTCGAAAAAAGTGGGTCAGAAAATTTTGTCTGTCTGTCTGTCTCTCCGTATCGATTCCTACAGCCTAAACGGCTGGGCCGATTTGATTCAAACTTATAGTATTTTTAGAGTACTCTACCCGACTGTTTTTCGAATTGGCATTTTAGCTCCAAAACTTACGGTACCTGCCATATAACTTTTAATGAAAAACTTATTTTTCTCGAAAACGGCTCCTACGATTTTGGCAAAACTTTCCGGATGGTGTTTTCTATGCAAAATCTATCTTAGTTTTAATGGATTTTTCAGAAACTGTTTTATAACGGTACCTCTCATATGACCGGTTTTTTTAAGATAAGAATTTCTCGTTAACTAATTGACGGATTTTGATGAAATTTTCAAAATATGTAGTGTTTTATGATTTAAATAATATTGCTTATTAAAATTTTCAAAAACTTTTTTTTTAATTTTTAATATTTTTTTTTTTAATTTATTTTGTTTTTTGAATATTTTGAAAACGAATCCATAGATTTTTTTAATTTTTTTCTCCTAGTATAAACTATAGATTTCTTTAAATTGTTCAAAATCGTTCGACCAGTTTTTTTTTCATAAAAAATGTTTTTATGTTTCATGGCTTAAAACATTTTTTTCAAAAAAAAAACGTTATGAATAGTATGAGATTTTAGGTTTTTATTTTCGCGGACGATATTCATATTAGATAAAGTTTGATATTTTCGGAACTTACCGCGTTATAAGAAATATTTTCTAATTTCTTTCTACCCGACGTTTCGAAAAAGTTTCATACTTCGTGGTCGCGGGATGAGACTGACGTCAAACTTTATCTGTTATGAATAGTGTTTTTTTGATTTCATAAAAATTTTATTTGTTTAATACTTTCCCGTAAATTTTGTTTTACATTGCTCGGTTGAGCCCTAGCCACTAGTCTAATGAAAGCAAACTTCGTTATTTTTTAAAATAAAGTTGTTAAAAAAAACCGTTTTATTTAAAACCGTTCCTACGATTTTGAAAAAAAAAAATTACACTTTTTAACATTTTTTAAAGAAACAAAATGGCTTTTAAATTATTTCACTCAATACAATTTAACGTACTTTATTCGAACCATCAAAAGTCACAAAAATTAAAAAATGCTTTGATGTTAACTTTAATTTTCTTAAATTTTATTCAACAACGTGACCGCACATAAGAGCAAGTACATGCTATCCAGTCGTGCAATGTATTTATAAACGTATCGCGTACTAATTAAAATCTAACTCTTAACTATGACCGCTGTGGATACGCGTACGTAACGTTTCTACTAAACACAAACACTTTTTCATACATCTATCTACTTGGGCAAACAGATTTTGAGACTGGCTTGCTTGTGGGCAACACTCATGGTCCTCGTCTTCGTAGGGTAGATAATTTAGCTACGGTGAATGAAAGTGTTCAAGACAATGCAGAAACATCAACTCGCGATCGTTCTTAAGAACTCAACATTCCACTCACCAGTCTGATGAGAATTTTACGAAAAGATATTTGATGACTCCCTTAAAAAGTCCAATTGCAGGAAAATTGAAGGAAAAAATTCAAATCGGTATCGCTTCTCCGTTTGGGCCCTTCAGCAACTATGAAAGTAAACGTCCAATTTGGGCGAAAATTATTTTTTTCTGATCAGCCACATTTTCATATCAGGAGCTGTGTTCCTAGTATAGCTCTTAAACCGTTTTCATTTTATCTCGAGACAATATTAAATCATTGACTTATGTATAGCTACTACAATCTACTGTTCTTCATCAGTATGCCGCTCATTAACAAATCCTCAGAACCATGTTAATTTTCAGTTTACAAAGAAAATTAACATCTTCCAACCATTGAAGCCTCCTCTAGATCCAACCTAATTGCTTGGTTATCCAGTGTTAATGAATTTAGTTCCATCATATGAATTGGTCAACCACACTTGATATGTTTGAATTTTAATGCGACTTGTTTAATTAAGGTAATTCGTCAACTGAAAATATAACATTTTTATTTTAAAAAAATTAATACTCATTATATAAAAAAAATCCGAGAGATTCCCCAATAAGTGGCCGAAGAGAAATCGTCAGCTTCTTTAAGCTTCTTAAAAGCATACTTAGAGTAGCAATAATGATGACAGTTTGTGTGTGTGGATTTCGCAAGCTAATGATGTTTTATCAAAGAAGCAATTCAGAAGATGATGATCCAATGTTGGCAGGTGTTAAAAACACTCAAATCATAAATCGAAAATTAAGTTCTGAGCCAAAAAGAAAGCCTTACATTCATCTTCATCACAGTGGAGTTTATAACAAAACTTCAAGTGTAAACGCCGCTTCAGTTGCCATTCATGCGATATACCGCCAGGGAATCATTTATGACCCGATAATCATTATTCACTACCTTGTGAAGCGCATTGAACCAAAGACCCTCCCAGCTCAAACTTCGACTTACCGTAGTACGTTGCGTCTTCATCGTCCGTCGTCGTCCAATTCTCCTCAATTTGATGTTTGTTGGGGTCAGCCACAGACTTGCAACCGTAAAATTCGGTAAGTAATTTTCAGTAAACATCTAGAGGTGCTAATTTACGATTAAAAAGGACAAAAGGAGTCTCAAACAAAAATCGAAAGCCGAAGTGAATACTATGACGATAGAACTGCTATTCGCTATGGGAACTGACTTTTCGGTACACAAGAGCCGATCCGATCTTTTTGATTTCTTGCTTGGGCGGTTATTTAAGCGTTTTCAAAGTGTTTGGCCAGCATAAATCTATAAAACGTTATAAAATGCAATTAGCAGCTTAATACAATCGCCTCCTCTGATTGTTATGGCCATTATGATGGTTATAGTTCAATTGTTAAAGCTGGCCAGGCGGCGAGGCGGCATCATTGGTGTGTTGGGTATGATATTCTTGTCGGTGTTACTTTGTTACTCAAGGCGGGAGCTACCATATGGTACGTCTTGATATCTATGGCTATAATAGTTATCAGTAGATGGCTTTTAATTTTGTATGCTTTGTTGGAAGTTTTATAATAGAAAGTTAAGCTTAAGTCATGATCAACACCATGACTTGAAAACTTGAAATCCACAGACCTAAAGAACAGGTCACCTCAAATAAGAAAAAACGAAGATAAAGGCAAGACTTCGTTACACCAAGCTTAGTGTTACGCTCGGAGTTCTAGAATACAAAGAAGATATCACATTTTATGTGATTAATGACACAATGGCTATTGTGAACCTCTGCTAACTGGATGAAAATGTATCTATAAACCTATAACCAAGAGGACTTCATTATACTTTGCCATCAATTTCTAAGCATTTTCCTCCAACAGATGGTATTGATTCTACCCCGTCTAATCACCAATAAACAATTCAATTAAACGCATCCCCATTAATCCTCAACTCTGATTGACAATCACAACCAAAAATGACCAAAACAATTAAAAACCACAAAACTTTCAACAAAGACTCACAAACAATTGCCACAGAATATGCGGGGGTGGATGTGGACATGAAAATGTCCTTT
The DNA here is from genome assembly GCA_963971375.1 of Platycheirus rosarum. Lineage (NCBI taxonomy): Eukaryota > Metazoa > Arthropoda > Insecta > Diptera > Syrphidae > Platycheirus > Platycheirus rosarum. The sequence continues at coordinate 34,148,932 of OZ020510.1, read as the reverse complement.
AAAGAAACACAATGCAGACCTAGAATCCCTCTGGACGATATAATGTCAACCAAAGTCAATTAGACAATTAGCGAGATGTTATTATCGCATTTCATTGAGCCAAATTGATTGTGCGTCTAAAGAGGGTTTTGATACCCTACCGAGGCATTTAAACGCGTGCCAAACACAACACATTGTTGTTGTAGGACACTGGTTGGTGGTCAGTGGTCGGTCGGACAAAAAAGAGGATATATGCCTTAACACCTTTCACCCCTCGTTTAAAAATTCCTATAGCTTCTGATCCATTTTGCAGTTGGATGCGCATTTCTGCAAGGGTGTTTCAATGGCATCGTATGGTGTGGCACAACAATTCATTTAAGGGTAACAAATGTAATCGTTCGATTAATTAAATGGAAAGGACTTTATTGTTGTATGTTCCAGCATTTAATTTGGAGGTGGTCAGCGCGTGAAACGGATATTGATTTGCGGCTTGTCTGTGAAGCGCATTGAATTGCTGTAATAGCAAGGATTTATCGATCTCAACCAGGAGACAAAAGGCATTTCCCATCATTGGCTTGAGTTTGAATTATTTTGATTTAGGGTTTTTTTGGTATATTTTAAATATTTTAGTAAAATTAATATTTTTTTCTGAAGGTTTGCATATGCTCTGTATCTAAACGTCTAGAGACCCGAAGTTGAAAGGGTTGCGATTATCATATGTTTTAATAATGGATCATAGATATTTACACATTTATATATATTAAAAGGGAGAACAATGTTAACCTTATTATAAACGACATTTCTCTACCACCATGCCATTGCCATTAAAGAATCAGTTCCTGTCTAACCCCTTCGAAATGTATAGCAAATAAAAACGAAAACAAATTTTGTTGAGGGTTGAAACATCCCTCGAAACAACTGTTTTGCGTGAAGATAGTTTACATAAATATTTACATATGTGTACATTTCAAATTAGCTATTTGAAGAAGAGATGGTTAGTCTACTACTTGATACCAAGTGGTAATGGTCAAAGGCTTGTTTACTTTACAGGTATCAGAGTACTGTACTAGCTTTTGTAAGACAAAGAATGTCTGTCTGTCAGTATGTATAACGAGCTGCAACCTAAACGGCTTAAGCGATTATCTTCAAACTTGTTGTGTGTGATTCTTTTAGCATTCCCCAGAGGGCAAATTGAAATTTTATTTTTAGGCCTAAAAATAACGGTACCTGCCATATGACCGTTTAGGAAAATCTTATTTTTCTCGAAAACGGCTCCAACGATTTTTAATAAAAAAATTTGAGAATTTTTTGTTGGTATTGGCTATCATTTGATTGGAACCACATATACGGGAAAAGTCTATTAACGAGACTTTTCATATAACAGTTTTTTTTAATTTTTGGCTTTCTCGGTTAAAGCTCTTTGGATTTCTGTCAAATTTTATATTTACGAAGGTATAATTAGCCTTATTAATTCTGCATATTAAAATTTTGAATAACTTTTGTTTTAATTAAAATTAATTTTTGAATTTTTTTTTGAAAAATCAATATTTAGAAAACCAATAAAAAAAATTATTTTAAATTTTATAATCACATGTATTTTAATAAATTTTAAGAAAACAAATTTTAAAAAATTATTTTTTTTCAAAAAACTAAAAATAAAAAACGGGATTTTATCAAAACCGGTCCTACAATTTTCGAAATACATTTTTTATAAATTCCTTGTTATTTATTATTATTATTTATTTATTTTCGGTGCCACAGTTATCGTACTCCTCTTTCTGCTCCCACAGAGAAAAAAAATATGTTTTTTGAGCTCTTGGTCAAAATATATGAGCAGTGCACTAGGTATGGCATTAAGATTTTAGGTGACTTTAACATTCAACGCCAAGCTATAGCATAAGCATCTTAGGCGGAGCAGTTAGAAAGCATAGCTTCTATGTCACCAACTCTGATCACAAATTCAGGCTAATTAACTTAGCTGTGGGGCAAAATATTGTAATAGCTAGTTCGCAGTTCTCACACTTCAACATTCAACAAAAAGGCATGAAGATATCCAGATCAAATCAATCAACTCTCAACTGACCCATTCGATTGCGATCAACGGAAAGACACTGTTACAATATCATGGTTGTCTGAATAAAGTCATAAAGTCCAGCCCGGACTGTAACTCTATACCTAAGGTAAAAAATGGCCATTTAACTCGCCTTGACCTCGTTAATATCTCGCTCGCTAGTTATCGGGGTTTTGGCCAAAAAATCATCTTCTTGGACACAGCTATCTATGAGGGTCTGATTTGGCCTGATTATATCCTAGCCACGAATAGCATCTTTTTTGAAACGTAATTCCGAAATTCTAAATGTTCGCTTCCCTACAATTTCGTGCAAGCTCTCATGCGTTTTTTCTTTGACTCTTATTTTTTGGGAGCTAACAATCTTCACGCCAGGTCTCAGGAAGGAAGACCAACTATTTTGCGTTTGGGTGCTATTACAAAATTAATATTTTTTTTAATTCTATAATAGACTTTCAATTAAATAATATTATCACTAACTTCGGTGGTATACTGTTAAAACTCAAAACAGAAATTAATCCTTCAGCCCTTCCTATTTCAGTCTGCTTACTTAATCCTTAATTTACTTACTACAGTCTTCGCACTTTGTCTAAACATATCCTTTAAAGAGTTTGACGTTTCTAATCTTCTATGTTCTTTGCTTTCTGTTAAACTTGGCAGATTGTTTTTTTTTAATAAAGTACTATTGCTTTTCGAAGAACTGTGTTAAATGCAAGAAATTAACATGAAATTATATTCATCTTATTCAGGATATTTGTCATTTTCATAATGCAGTTTTTTTTCGGCGAGGGAAGACTTTGTTTAGCGAAACTTTTAGATTGTGTTAAAAAAAATTAAATCCGCTAAACAAATTATTCCCTCGCCAAAAAAACTGCTCAATCACTTCATATTTTGTTTAAATGGGACAATAAAGTTTATTTTTATTAACACTAGATAGATTAACTAAATGTTAAGTCGATCATTTTTTTAAATGACAAATTTATCACATTTTTAATGAATCACGATATTTTTTTTAACAGAAAAACATCATCATTTGGCATTTAGCCAATCGTCAATGGTTGACACGCTCGTGATCAATATAACCACTTTGGACTAAGAAGATATAAAAGTATATGTAGGTACATTAAAATTCCCAATTAAAAAAAGAAAACAAAATTAAATATTTATAGGATAGACATTTCTATATTAATTATTATTTTAGTTTGTACAGTAAAAACCCTCTAAAAAGGTTTTGCATGTGCAAGGTCTTATCGCAAAATTTATCTGAAAGGATTATTAAATAACATCGAATAATACAAAAAATGGGCACGATTGTGTTGCACTTGCTTTTATGATCGCAATAGCATTGGAAGGCAAGATCTTTGACAAAAACAATTATCCCTAACATTTAGGTAGCAAAATAATACTTATAAAAAGTGTCAATACCACAACACTTAACGGTTCTTAATAAAATAGGAGTACGCCATCAGATGTCCCAAATAATTGTGAGTTTATGGAAAAAAGTACTTCGAAAATTGTAAGATCGATTTTGGTAAAAAATAACATTTTATTTTTCAGTTTTTTGAAAATTGTTTTATTTTGAGATTTTGGTAAGCAGTTTTTTAGAGTTTATTAATTAATATACATCTGTAAGTGAAATTTTAAAATAAAATTTATTTATTAGATAGTTTTAAAAATATTAAAAAAAAAATAATAAAATTAATAGTAAATAATACATATAAAATAAAAGTTATTCAAAATGTTGGTATGTACAATTAATTTGGCTACCTAGATCTTTTCAAATATAAAATTTGATATATTTGGTAACTCCAATGAGCCGAAAGTCGAAAAAAAAACTTATATGCAAGGTACATTTTTAATATATATATGTATTTCCGGTAAATATAGTTTTGATTAAATGATAGCCAATAACTAAAAAATAAAATACTCTCAAAAATGTTCATCAAAATCGTTGAAGCCGTTTTCGAGAAAACTAAGCTTTTCTTTAACAGTTCTAAGGCAGGTACCGTTATTTTTAGCACTAAGAATAAAATTTCAATTTCCCAATGCCAAAACAATCACACATACCAAATGTTAGGTAATCAATAAAATAGTCGTTTACCCTGCAGATCGTTATACCAACAGACAGACAAACTGACAGACAGACATTTTGTGTCACGAACTTTTATATGGTTCTCTATGATCGTAATTCCATGTTTGATTGTTGTCTCAATTTGTGTGTATTTACGAATCCTAAACTTGCTTTATAATACTTGTATAATCGCAGATTTCTGGGGAAAACAGGTGAGTGAATCTTTAGACTTGCAATGAGCCGATGCCATATTGATGGACTTTTTATTTAGGCAAACCTTAATTCACCCAGTAGACTTTTCTACAACATTATGCTATGTTTCAGAAGCTGTTAATGTTACCAATCAAATCCAGCTGTCAAAATATTAATGTTAGACTTGTTTTTTTATCAAGCATCGTTTGACGGTTGCCAAAAGGGTGGAAATGATTAAGAAATGCTATTGAAATTTCGGTTAATGACGTGAATTTTTTGGTGAAGTTGGTCGTCATTGTTGCTTCAGTGTGCAGGCAATACATCACGCAGTGGAAAATTTGAACATGAACACCTTAATGGAACTCCTACCATCAACCAAACAAAGACTGGTGCAAAATAAAAAAATACATTGCTGCCGTATAGTGGGAGAGGCGGTCGTAGGAACACCTATCTCATTGAGCCAATGGAAAATTTTGCCATAAATAAATGGAAAATTACATAAAATAAACAAAACCACTGGTAGGACAAACTTTTCCTTGTCTCTTTGGCGGTAAAATGGCTACTTCCGGTTCCGTTTTGGTGCTGGTTTACCTCATTGGGATTGAGTTAATAAACAAATGTGGTATCCAATGAAAGCTTAGACCGTCTACATTAAGAATCTGCTGGTCGGACAAAATTAACATGCGTCCGACTACTTAAACAAAATTACTGTACTTTTCCTAAAATTCGAAATTTGTTTTAGACAAATCAATATTGACGCATGTCAGACCAGCAGATTCTTAATGTAGATGGTCTAAGCTTTCATTTGATACCCGATTTGTTCGTTGACCATTGAGGTAAGCCAACACCAAACCGGAAGTGACCATTTTGCCGCCAAAGGTACAAGAAAAAGTCTGTCCAACCAGCGATTTTGTACATTTTAAGGAATTTGCCATTTATTTATGGCAACATTTTCCATTGACTCGATGAGGTAGTTGTTCCTACGGCCGCCTCCCGGACAAGTAGCTGTCAATATCAACTGATTCCAGAAATTTCTATTCGACGTCGAACAGATGAAATGGAAATCTCCTTATTTTTTTTTAGGTACTGATCTACACATATCCGCAGAACATAGAGCTGACTTAAAAACTGAAGCTGGACGATCATAGACATTGTCTTGAATTCCCATATTATGTGTCGTGATGATTTTTGCCGTCGACATACATTTTTTTTCAAAAAAAAAGAACGAGGCCAATTTCTGATAAAATGGCTTTGTCAAAAGGAAAATTTCCGTTATTGGATTGAACACAATTAACAAGTGCTTGACCAAGCATTATTGCATGCACTTAGATTGACCTTTTGAGCAGTTAAAGTCATGTATGCATAATCGGAAGAGGAGGAAGATACTGACATCGTTTATAGAGGTATACCTTCGTTCCCCATTTCGGTCATACTTAAGGCACAGAAATGCATTCTCTATTTTCCCATCTCGTTATGATGTTTTCAGAAGTTTATAGCCAATGTGCATCGGCATCTCCAAAAAATAGAATTAAACTTATAAGTTATGAACACTATCGTCTGTTTGTTTCAAGTTTTAAGAATGAAAAACCAAGATTTAGAAAATAGATTTCATAAAATTCCTGTAATAAAAAAACTGTGTAAGAAAACCGTTAAAATATAAATGCTGTGCTTTTAAAAAACTTAAAATAATTAAACGTCATGTTAATGGGCTATTATTACGTACAAAACATGCACAACTATCAAATAATAAGCTATAATGTCAAACAAAATGTGCCTTTGTTTTCCCATGAAAATTTCGCAATTTACGCAAATTTAATACAACACGACGACGTCCATAAATGTTAATGTCCATGGTTCCCCCCCATCCTACATGGGAAATTATCCTAATTTGCCAATTAATAGTTTCCACCAGAAACACCAGTCCCTCTGTCCAGCCGTCTATACTGGTGGATTTTAATATCGATTTATAAAGAGGCTCAATCAGGCAAACCATCACCCTGTGCGCTTGTGCATGTTTTTTTTTACACAGAGAGTCCTGGTAGCTACGCTACTCCTGCTCCTGTCCCAGCCCCAGCCTATAGGTCCTCAGCTGCTCTACACTCCTCCATTAGTCACATAATTTCCATAAATACGCAATCACGATGAATCCCATAACACAACATGTTAACATCGTCTTTTCATGCTGCTACACATACCCATATAACCAGCAAGGATTGTCGCCGCCAGCACCAGCCGCAGCCCATGGAATCGTTGCCAATTTTCCGAGCGTGTCCGATTCGTCCTGGATGTTCTCCCTTCGCGTATTTATTTAAAGAGGGATGATTATGTGAAAACGGGGAAGCAGTTTCATGTCCATATGTAGAACGTATTATACAACTCGAATCCTGCTCCTTTAAGGACGAAACAATCGATGTAAATGACAAACGATTACGCATTTGATAATAATATTGTGACAGGCATGGTTATTAACGCAAATCGGTTGGGTAATGTTGTAATTTTTTTTTTTTAGTATTTCCATTCGAATTCGGAAGCTTCACTGAATATTATCTTTTGGAATTGGGATGCGTGTCAAATGTGGAGCACGATTCAGAGATTGCAGATAAAAATGGAAGAAACAATCTCATGTGAATGACTCTTGTGTTTTTGAAGTCATGTAGTAGATTTGGCAATTATTGTGAATTGAAGGAAAAAAATCTTAACTGTCAGTTTATTGTATTTTTCTTATAAAAGTTCTTATCGGAGATCTTTAAACGAAAATGAAAATAAAGGAAAATGCATTTAGATGTGATGAGCATGGAAAATGTTAAGGATTTAAGTATTTCTATAGAAGATAAGGAATTTGCAGAGCTGTTGTTTTTATGATATATTTAAGCATTAAGCTGTGAAGTAGTTTATTTGGTTCAAGCGATTGAATTGCAAGTACGTCCTGATAAGCTGATACATTGAACTCCAAATGATGAAATTCAAACTTCTCTTCTATAATATCAGATCAATCGAAAATGCTTAGACAAGGGTTAAAGGAATTCAAGAAAAGAGTTGAAAAATAACGATGACCAGCTTTAAGAAATTATGGGAGCAAAGCGTTTGGATAAAGTTTTCTACCGACTCGACAGTATGCAGTTGTTTTAAGTTTAGGAGTGGGTTATTATAATGTATCTCCAAAAACCGTCAGCATGAGGTAAACTTGTTCAAGACGATGTCAGCACGGGGAATAATAAGTACTTGTAGGGTTAGGTATTAATTTCTAACTAGCTTGCGTTAGCCTCGGTCCATGGATGCCAACATCGTGTTTTAATTTTTTTAATATACGTGACATAATGATATACCTAACTTTCATTTAATTTTTAATTTTAAGATAAAGTCTTCACTTAAGAAATAATATAAGAAAAAAGATTATAGTGACGTCAGGAAATACTAAGATGGCATTTTATATTCATCATACTAGCATACCTGGTATTTCCGGGTATTATTAATTGCATTTCTCTATAAAATAAAAAAAAATCGGTGTTTACGTAGTTTTAAGAAGTGAAATAAAAACTTACAATACCTACGCCATCTGTATTAGAGTAGAAATACGCAATAATACTATGTATGGCGTGGATGTAAGAAAAAACACAAATATAAGTACATACGTATGTTCTGTCATTTTGAGTGATTTGGTAAAAAAATGTTGTCTCTCAAAAATTCCCATAAGTTTTAGTAAGTATATTGTGAAAAATTGAGTACTTTATATTTCTCAAATAAATATTCTAATTATTAAAAAAAAAAGATTTATTTAAATTCGTTTTGTCGTTCTCATGAGAATAAAAAAATAAATTGCACTACTGGATCGCACGTACTTACTTGCTCATGTGCGGCCACATTTTAGAATAAAATTTAAGAAAATTAAAGTGAACATCAAAGCATTTATTCGATTTTTGTGACTTTTGACTGTACGTTAAATTGTATTGAATGAAATAATTTAAACGCCATTTTATTTCTTTAGGAAATGTAAAAAAAGTGTAATTTTTTTTCAAAATTGTAGGAGCCGTTTTTAAATAAAACGGTTTTTTAACAACTTTTTTTTTAAAAAAATAAAAAATAATAATACAAACTTAAGCAGAAAAATAACGTACATTTAAAAACAAAATTAAAAAAAATCACTTACTTTATTACACTTACTTCCAAATATTGACTTTTCAAAAAAAAAAAATATTTTTTTTTAAATACAAAAAAAAGTTTTCGAAAAAAATATTAATGCAAAATTACTTAAGCTACCTACATCTTTTTGAATATTAATTTTGATTCTAATCGGATCATTAGTTCTCGAGAAATTCGAAGAAAAAAATCCGGTCCTATGGGAGGTACCGTTTTTAGCCCACCATATTATTTTTTTTTCACCAAAATATAATGCATACCTACAGTAGAACACTGACTTTTTTTTTATAAAAATTCTTGGAGCCGTTTTCGAGAAAAATAAGCTTTTACATAACGGTTATATGACAGGTACCGTTAATTTTTGAGCAAAATTTAGTTTTAAAGTCTTTTGTAGAATGTCAAAATAACCTTATGTTCCAAATTTGAAGACGATTTGCCAAACCGTTTATGCTGTAGTTCAATATACATCCTTACAGACGGACAGACAGACAGACAGACAGACAGAATTTTGCCAGTAACTCAAATATGTTTCTCTATCATCGTAATGTCATTCCTGATTGTGAGAATTTGTTTTACGAATGCATAACTTTTCTTACTTATAGTCCCTATAAATCACAAGTAAAAATTTGTCGTTTGCCAATTTACCAAGTTTTAGTTAGTAGGTATATTGTGAAAAATTTTGTCCTACATATGTATATATTTCTTGAGTAAATATTCTACTTATTAATAAAGATTTATTCAAATTCGTTTTGTCGTTATCGTGAAAATAAAAAATGAGTTTCTTAACGTACATAGGTAGCTTAAAATAAAAAGTAAAATAAGAAGTTTTTATATACTTCCGCCATCTGTTTTAGAGTAGAAGAACGCAACAAAACAATGTATAATGTATATACATGGCGTGGATGTGAAAAAAAAAAACAAATACAAGTATTTGTTGTATTTGTGTGATGTGGATAGAAATTTGTTTCTTTGGCCAATTTACAAAGTTTTAGTTAATGTATTTAAAAAAACTATGTCCTTTATGTTACTCGAGTAAATATCCTATCAATTAAAAAAAGATTTGTTCAAATTCGTTTTGTCGTTCTCGCGTGATGCGCAGTCGAGCCAAAACTGCTTCAATTTTATTATATAATAAGTGGGTATTATTAGGAAGATGGTTAGGAACAAAACAGAGCTCTGGGGCACATCAGCATTAAATTTGTGAATACCAGGTATGAATCCATTAAATATTACTTATTTTGGTCAGCCCGAAATATAATTACTGCAGGTTATTTTAAAATGTTTGTGCTCCGAAATATTTTTTAAGCAATATCTAAGTTAATCAGCGTTTCCATGATCTTAGAATAGAACAATGTACATACATATATTAAGTAGAATTGATCGATAGTTTGGGGGCGAAGAAGAATAAATTTGTTTTTGGGCACAGGCTGGACAAATTATTTACGTTCTCCAGCTTTTTCTTGATAGCTAAATAGCTAGAATGCATTTGAAGAGCGAAATAACCTAGCCAAATAAATTACCCTAAATTCGAAGCAGAAGCAAAACATAGTTAGCTGTTCATCACATGTTCTTTTGAAAGAGAAAATTATCCAACAAATTTTAAGATACCTTTGGATTTTCCCTCTGTTTTCATTTGTTCTTCAATCAGCTGTATATAAGCTGTTTTTACTTATACTTATTACAACAACAATATAAAGGACACAAAATGTGAACGGAGCCATTAGTTTTATGGATAGAAAGAAACAATGAAAGAGAGCTGTCAAAAACACGCGATGCAAAAAATGGGAAAAAAATCTAAGTGTAATACCTTGCGGTGGACGGGATAAGGGTTCAAAAGAAAATAAACGAAACACGCGGACTACAAAACGTCTAAGTGTAATACCGCACATAGAACGGGCACACGAAGATGTACATATGTATTTAAGGAGCCCAGAAGAACAGAAAAAGGACTTCAAAGACAAAAAAGGCAGCCTGGGAGAAAAACATTGTCTGTGAAATGGAAAAAAAATGGACACGACTAGGTCGCAGGTACTTGCTCTTATGTGCCTAATTACATTGGTAGGCAAGATCTTTGACAAAAACAGACAACATTTACATTGAAAGTAAAATAGTTTGAACTTATAAAAACTATAAAAACCACAATACTTAACTGTATTTAGTAAAATTAAAGTAAGCCATCACACGTCTTAAATAACATAGAATTTAAGAAAAAAGTATTTCGAAAATTGTAGGTCCGGTTTTGATAAAATCGTGTTTTTTATTTTTGTTATTTTTTTTTTTAAATTGTTTGAAATTTTGGTATGCAATTTCTTGGAATTTAATTATATGCACCTAATTTTTAAATTTAAAATATTTTTTTTGATAAGTTTTAAAAATATTAAATTTCAAAAAAAAAATCAAAAATTAATTATAAATAGAAAAAAATAATTTTTCAAAATGTTTTTATGCAGAATTAATTTAACTCTTTAGGTCTTTTGAAATATAAAATTTTATTGAAATCCATTAAGTCGAAAATTAAAAAAATCGTTGGAGCCTTTTTCCTTAGCGCTCGTATGGCAGGTACCTTCATTTTAAGCCCTACTCTGGGGAATGCCAAAAGAATAACACTCCAAATTTTTACACTTATCTATGATCGTAATGTAATGTTTGATTGTTATCTCAATTTTTTATATATTCACAAATCCTAAACTTGCCTTATAGTCCCTATAATCGCAAGTTAAAAGAGAGCGTGATCCGCACCAGGCGCGGAAGTTCTACTAAATCCGTCAGAGACATGTCGCAGTATACTACAAATTGCACTCTAAGGGCTGAGAGGGAAAACGGATCTCCGATTCTGAAGGCGTTCTGGAGCGACGAGGAGTGATCTCTGATGAATTTTTGAAGGGACAGTTCACGGAATAAATGGAGATTTCATCAATTCAAGAAGACCTCATGCTGCAGCCATGCAAACATTGAAGAGATACAAATGGAGATAAATCGGCCCCTCCTGAGCTGATCAATACTATTTATAGAACAAATGAAAAAAAAAGTTGTGTAAAATATTAAATTAAGTATAAAAAATAAAGAAAAACCAGTTGAATAATTTTCAAGTTTTTTATTTATCTGTTTTAAACACCACAACTTGGAGACTTAAAACACGAATTATGATACTATTTAGGGAGAACATTAAATCATACAATTTATAAAATTTAGATAAATACATATATAGGAAATGCGAGAAGAGTGGCGTAAAGACATCATATGTTCTGTTCATTTAAAGGGAGATGAGACATCAAAATGTGTAGCAGTTACTTTTGCCAATTTTTTTTTTTTTGCCAATTGATTATATTGTAAAAAATTGTCTCGCAAACTTTTGTTTCCCAATTTCTTATCTCAATTTATTAAGACTATATGTGTGCCCAGTAGTTTAGTAGTTAGTGTGTTGGACTGATAAGAAAGGGTCGGGGTTCGACTCGCCATCAGGATACTGACAAATCCTCCAAGAGTACAATTTGTCTCGAAAAAGTGCATATCATGTAGGCGGTCGGACTCGGCGGTAAATTGTAGGTCCCTTTCACTTCTGCAGATTGTCAAAACACACGAAATGGTCGAGAATATAAGTTACTAGGCCTTGGCTTCTTAAGGAGAAGAATCTATCTGTTAATTGTGAAGTAAATGTTGGCGAAACAATTTTGCCGAGGTGGCACGCTCCCGCTATAGGGATGTAACATTTTGGAGTACCTACAGTACATCCTTCAATATATTTTCATTATTCTACAAGAATGGATAGCCCCATACGCGAAATCCAAGGCAAATCAAAAGTTGATCTCTTTAACTCTAGGCAGGTGATGGAAAAAATTCTTGAATTTTACATTCCAACAGACCATCTTTTTATAGACTTTGAATGTGCCAACAATAGCACAGCCAAGGTAGAACTTAATAAGGCCATGAGAGAATTTGGCATACCAAATAAATTGACACGACGATGTAGGCTGACCATAAATGACATTACAAGCCAAGTTTAGGTCTGGACGGCTGGCTTGCATACTCTGGAACATTAATAAGTGGGATTGTTACCAAGTCCAGCCAGATGCTGCTTTTTTTTTAAACCTGATTCAGCATCAGCAGCAGCCCAAAACCTAGGACTTCACATTGATGAAGAAAAAACCAAGCAAATGGTGGCTGCGCCTGCGAAAAATGTTGGTCCGACAATCAGGGTAGTGGAGCATGAATTTGAAGTAATGATTAAATGTAGCAGCCGATAACACTATGGATGATGAAATATATTGAAATCCAACAGAACCTACTAAAGTCTTTTGCAGCTCTTTTAATGGAAGCACGAAAGACATTGCGTTTTGTTGAAAAGATGACGAAGATCAGGGCAGCCGAAGTTTTGCGGGTGCGATATTAGATGGCGTCATCGCCCAGCAATCGGGATGCATGGAAGAACTTGTCGAATGAGGCCGGAATTGGATTCCGGTTGAGGTGAGAAATAAGTCGAGGACATGAGGTGAGTTTGGAATGCAATATCAAAAATTCACGAAGACTCATCAAACTAAGTATAAAATGGTATAATTTCAGGGCTAATGTTAAGGGAAATAAAAGCTTGTACGGAATCTAACAGCTCATCAAGGTGGTTTAAATTGGAGCTGCTATATCTTTGTTCATACTACGAATCATTTGCCATATTGGCTTTTTTTATAATTTGGTATGATGAATGAAGAAGTTTAATGATAATAAGTATCTTTCAGTAAATCTTTTAAATATTTTATAATTTTGTTCTTGCTTCTATCTCTATATTAAACCAAAGTATTAAAAATTCCCTGAATCAATCCATTTTCAGTCTGCTTTCACTTGTTCCAGCACATCCTCCTGTTCTTCTGTCCGAAACAAAACGTAATTATTCCACAGAAAGATACACCGACTTGACTTAAGAAGCCTCCGACAAATTATCCACACATTAATCCTAAAAAGGCCGAATCGCCACTAACCTCTGGTTCCCGTTGTGGCATTTTAAACTTAACCCTCTCATTGGCATTCCTTCCATTTAACCTCGGCTCCTTAAAATACATTTGACCTTGTTAGCAATTTCATCGATAATCTAACATAATTCAATTAGATTTTTATGAATTTACCATCCGAATCGGTGTTCGTTTCAATCCAGAGATAGAATTGTCAGAATCGGTCTTTGGTGATTTATTGAAAGTCGCCGCGCCGCCATCCGTTTCGCTCATGTCCGAATTCCAAATCGTTTTTTTTTTTTGTTCCGCCATACCAAAGCCAGACAATGAAGCATCAGCTAGGAGAAAAAAAAATAAAAGAACAACCTTCTTCTTCCATGGAAAACTCAATAATATTCGCTCCTACGCGAAGGATGTGTTTAAGGATTTTATTGCCAAGCGAAACTCGGTTACTGAGAACTTATATTTCTTTACAGTTCTTCTAACACCTCTATAAAGTACTAAACGATTAAAGTGGTTCGACGGAAAAAAGGATCCAGGACCATCAACATTTTGCATTATTTCATGTTGGCTAAAGGAAAAATGTCGATTATTAAGAACCGACACCATTAATTGCGGGAGAGAGTAAAAAAAATCAAGAAAAAAGGACCAAACACATAATTTCCCAGGGGCCAACAGGGAGACGATGCGATGCCTTGTGCTTGGGGCAGATATCCATCTCTGGCGGTGCGGTGGTGTGCTGTATATAAATGCAACATCGAAGGACACTCGTCGTCGTCGTCGGTTGGCCACATTCAATAATTGATCGACATTGGATTAAAATTTAAATATTTCAACAGCTCCGCAGGACACACCCGAAGGATTGGGAAATTCTTGGTGTTCTGTGACACAATGGACAAACAATATATATGGTGTTGCAAATTTTATATTGAAATCCAGAGTGCTGAGTTGACCCACCACATAGTTCTATATAACATGGAAAAATGCAATGCAATGCCATGTAAAAGGACATAAAGGATCATAAATTGCTGGGAATTTCAGATGAACTCTTCTTGGCCAACCATTCAATTGATGTTAGTTTTAACCTTATTTTTCTATTCACTTTCGCTGTCGTAAACACTTTCGAAAATACAGACACATCCTCGCACCCACACACACTAACTCCTTCAGGTCCTTGCCATGTCTATAAACATTCAAACTCAAACTCATCGTTTCTATTGATGAAAGGAGTTTATGGTGCAAATAATTCAAATACCAAATACCAGTTATAAAGCCCTTAACCGTTTGCACACACAGAAGAAGTATTAAAGGTGTTTAGCTATGTTTTCAAAGCCCAGGTAAACGTTAACCCAACTAAATAACTCGCGATATTGCTCTTTGGGTTTTATGGAGCTCTTATTTCTATTTATTTGAAGGTAGGTTTATACCCTTAACTTCTATACCTCTTCGGGATAGAGTTTATGTTTTATAGTTTTTAGTCCTTTCATTTTTAACTGGGTATATGATTTTTACTCGTAAAGGTGTTGGTTTTTGGTATGATGATATGCTGTGGACAATGACTGGTTAACAAGGCGTTGTTCTCTTAAAAAACAATGAATGTTTGTGGGTTGTGTGGTTTTTTGTTGTGAGGATTTTTTTGTGGTTTTTTTAAGATGAAAACAAATATAGATTGGCAGCATTGTAAAATGAAGAAGATGCATATTTGTACGGCGAAGAATATTTGATTGCTATTAGTGAACCGATTCAATAACTTATTTAGGCTTGTCTTTTATGGCCTTTTTAGATATTCTATACCAAATAATACCAAATTAATGGTTTTTCGACTATATTTTAGGTTTTGTTAGATGGCATATGAAAGAAATAGGATTTAATATGTCGTACCCTCGTGGTCCACCTGTGATGCTTTCTACTATTTGCTTGAACTACAAATTTTAATATTTGATATAGCTTGCAGTTTGTTGACTGAGTCTTTTTCTTCTCCCATTATCCGAAATTGTTGTGATCACGGCTAAAATCACAACTCTCCTTCGCATTAAGACTTCACCTGTTGGCATTTTGCAGGGTTGACCTCAGAAAACGTTAGCGGGTCTCCCGGTTTTGGGATTGTTTTATATCTGTGGTCAGGGCTGAAGACAGGAGGGGGGATTACGATTGAATTACCCCCGGGCCCGTAGTTTTTAGAGGGACCGAAGTTCTTCGAAGGGTCTCGTGAATTTCTATTAATACTTTAATTTTTCTGGGAGAACTGAATTTGACCGCTGAAACTCGCAGGGATCACAATGATGCATCAAATAAAGGGAATTCTTTTTAGACGTGTAGTTTTCAAGAAGAAATAAAACGCATATAATTTAATGTTATGGCCAAGAATTTAGCTTTATTATAAAGAAAAGGGTTTTCCATTATATTTAAAAATGATTTCGGGCAAGTGGCCGTTGGCTCGAATAAATTCCAGCCGAGAAGCCCAATTTTCCCTATTTTGTGAAAATTGGGATTGGTGGTCATCTCGTTTTGGGCCCATTCACCAACTTTCGACGCGATTAATGGTCGTTTGGCTTCAATTCTTGCACGAGTTGGATTTTGTAAGCCGGCATAACCAAGATCCTTCCGCAAAATCTTCCATTGGGCACAGCTCCAATTGTTGTGCGCCATGACGGGTGGACTCATTTGGGTCTTCTCGATACTTTGCTCCACCGAATCGAACCATGATTTTGGTAATAAATTTGCACGATTTGCAAAGGTTGTTTAGAATAAGTCTATTCATTATAAAATGGCAAACCAAGTTGAGCATATATAAAGTAACAGCTGTCAAATAAACCAACTCCGAAAAAAGTATTGCTAGATTGAAAACTGTCTAAAAAAAACACCCTTTACATGTGCAAATTAAAATGTGTTTTTTCTTTTTTTTATATATATATTTTTAACTAAGTGTTTGTGAAGTACATTGCCTTTTAGAATACAACATGACGTTGCACGACACTAAGTTAGAAGAATTAGAAAGATTGGAAAGAATTTTTTTTTCGGCGCAGTAGATCGAGAATTAGGTGACTATTTTCTCACTTAAAACTCACGGTTGGCTCTAGCTTATACTAGGAGTATCGAACTGACGACCTCCGGGTCAGAAGCAAACATCTTATCTATTGCACCAATGCAGCCCGCAATGGCGTCTATATGGTTCAAAATGTTCAACACCATCAATGGTAGAAGTCTTCTACTGCAGGATAGAAGCGCAACCAAAGAAATTGAAGTACAACATCTCGCCAGCGTTCCCGAGGATTTGGAGCTTTTGCACAATCAAACATCGAAAACGTTACCTGCTCTTTAGAAAAAAAAAACACTTGGGTGCTGTAGCTGTACCCGAAATTGAAGGCAAAGATAATTCTGGAGAAGAAATCGGATTCAAGAGAGATATTTCTTACGTGATAATTCATTCAGTCATAATCAGGAATCAATCATAGATTTTCCGTGGTTAAAAATATTGTAATTTTGTTTTCTTTTTTGTGGATGTTTACAAAGATGAAGGAAGGTGATATATCATGAATGCTACAACCAGTTTTGATGAGAAATATGTTGTTGACTTGACTCAAGAATATTATCGACTGAAATTATCGGACGTACAAACAAAAACAGGGATTCTTTCCTTAGCCGTACTTATTCATTGCTCAGCTTAGGAATTGGAATAACGGAAATTATTCTTTTTCACAAAATGGCGTTAATTCTTTTCGCTGACTACGGTTTTTCTTATTTTTTGTTTTAAAAATTAATTTAAACTAAAATTCCCAAAAATAGAATGGCATCAAGTACATATTTTATAACTTCCGTTAAACTATAGCATCTATACACATAAATAAAAGTCTGTTTTTAATACCAAAATAACAGCTTTTTACGGGATGCATATAAAATTATATATTGTACTCATAGCAAAAACACAATTTTTTTTTAATTTTTGTCTGTCTGGCTGTCTTTCTGTCTGTTTGTTCCTTCTAATCTCGGTAACGGCTGCTCCGATTTTAACGAGGGGACTTTCACTCACAGGTTGCTGAACTCTGATGTTCTAGGGAGTAACTTAGGCTATTTAAATTACCCACTGGGTGGCGCTGGAGTTGTTTTTTCGAAAATTCTTATTTATGGACCGGCTTTAACGGGACAGACAGATACCTGATATTGTAAGGAGTAAGTAAGGCTATTATATTTTTATTTTCATTGTTATTTATTATTTCAAAGTAAGTTCTCATCGTTTAATACAATTTTGTTTAAGTATGTTTCTCAAATTTTTATGTTTATAACGTTTAATAAAGATCCCTTGAAGATGACAGCAGTCCCTGTCAAAACGTTGGGAAAATCGATGTAAACTTTGTTTTCATTGCCACTACAAGTGACCAAAAAAGCCGAAGGACGAAATAAAGATTTGTTGTTGTAATTTAATATATTTAAATTACCCTTATGGCTCTGCAGTTGTTTTTTTTTTGAAAATTCTTATTTATGCCTCTGATTTTGGCGGGACTTTTACAGATTTAAGGAGTTACAAAAGCTATTTTAATCACCCCTGATGCCGCTGAGGTCATTTCACGAGCAAATAGCTAATTTTGTAAAAAAAAATAAAGCTACATATTTTGATAACTAGTGGCACCACACCACGCCGCGCCGGTGTAGTTTTTACGAAAATGTATGGTATACCCGCGCAACGCCGGGTGGATAAACTAGTTCATCATAATTACGAACAGATTTCTCTTGGTATTTTGTATCCAGAGATCGCCACCAGGTCACACTAAAAAAATCATTGAAATAAACTAAGAAGAGGTGACGGATTGTCAATTTCAGTTGTAATTAATTTTTTTTATGCTATTGACCAGCTTTCATATTTTTTTTCAAGTGAACAGAAATGTAATTAAGGCTTATTTAACTAACGTCAACCTGATTCTTAACTAGCGTCGTCAGTTCAGTTGATCAATATAATCATTGAAGGCCGTTTTCCTGTTTCACTTGTCTGTATTTCTATTGCTTAAAGGAGGGAGAACATACATACTAGGTAGATATTACAAATGTGGCAAAAAATGTCACCAAATCCCTGATATTTTGAAAACTTTCAGAATTTGATGACACACTAAATCTTCTTAAAAGAGCGTCATTAAACCATTATTCCCAACATAAACCCTCGTTTTTTAACAAACATCATTATTTCCGTGGTCCCCTAAACCTAACGCATCTTATGCAGAAACCTAAGACGTAAATGTCATTGTTAAACAAACTCCAATCATTTTTTACAATTTTCGCGCAAAAACATCGCTTCCCTGGCACTCCATTGTCAATTGGCAATTCTGCGAATCAGCCTAAACTGATTTCGTTGTTCTGCATTTTACGAAAGTAGTTTTTTAGGTTAACAAGGTTAAAACACATTTGAATGGATTCCTGTGGTTGTAAATCTCAATCCCGCCCTTTTTACCAAGAAAGTTAGAAATACTGCAGAACGTAGAAATCTCCAAACAAAAGATCGATACAAAAAAACCGAACCTTTAAAACACCAAAAAGTGTTCTCGTTTTTTACCAAATACGATTACCCAGTTTCGATCAATTGTTCTAACGTTTTTTTCACTCAAAAAAAAAAAGAAACCATTTCCAACACAAGGCCATTAGACTTTTATGATATTGCAATTCGTTTTTTTTCCTTCTGACTGATTGTCCTTTATTGAATCATAAATCCAACTAACCAGAAAAAGACATGTTTTACTCAAGCAGATTTGCCAATGTGGCACTTTTTTAACGCTTGAAACTGAAGACAACATGTCACAATGGTGACAGTTGTTGTTGTAGGTAAAAAAACGTCAAACCGCAATAAAAATTAAACTCTGGAGTTTTTTCCTCGCTAATCTGCGTAAGAATACCCGCGTAAATGCAAACGAAACCCTCCATAAAAATATCCTAACTTTGGTCCTTATAGTTTTAGTTTTTTATTGACGGATGGATAATGAAACGTCACATTGACATTTGCAGTGCAAATGAGTGGGATAGCATTTTGTTTGGTGCAAAATGGATGACCTGAGATAAACTGAGGGTTAGGATGTCAATTATTCTGAGGTTATGCAGTAAAAAGGCCCATCAACGGGTGTAAATAAATAGTTAACGATGTGCACACATTGAATATTCAATGATTAGATGGCGGATGGGCGGCCATCTTTGTTTTTCGCTGCTGCTCCATCCAATTATTTAATCATTTCCTAGTCGGATGTCACGTGCAAATGTAACTGCCGCCACATCGTTCTTTCGTTATTTAGTGCTGCTGAACGAATTCCTTTGGAATTTTTTTTGGTTAGAATCGTTGGCAGTGCCAAAAGCGCCATAGGATGGAAAAGGATATCCCAGAGCCACAGCATTGCAGGCGAAAGATAAATAGACAAATAAATCCACATAATGAAGTTCGGTAGGTAATGGATGGTATTCCAGGAAGTAGGGTTAGGGTGGTGCTGAGCGCAGACGCGTATCTTCCATCCAACCCCCACCCACCGACCTGGACTAGCATGATGTGTCAATAAAATGGCAATAAAGTGAGTTTTGAATGGAGCTCTTATTTATAGCCAAACGATGGTTGGGGTTTTTTGGGGGAAGTTCGGCCTGGTGCTCATATAAGGTCACCTTACAAAACATCGACGGTTACATCCAACTGGGAGGTGATGAATTAGTCAAGTTACAGAAGGAAGCTTCCACATGGCTGGCTTTTTATTATACTTGTGGCCCCGATATATTGCCGCAGTTTGGTGATTTAGGATCGAAGAAGAGCGATGGAGTCGAAACAACAACGAACAAAATCCTCCACCTTCCTGTGTTATTTGGCAAAACTCATCTCGGAGATGGCTTTTGTGTACCCAAAGAGCTGGAAGCTTCAATTATTTTCGTTATAATTTAATGGTTGAACATGATTAATCGGCTATCTATTATCCTCTCAATCCGGGGGTAACTTATATATACACGGAGTAGTCGATTCGACACATTATTGGGGTGCGGATCGGTGCGGCTTTTTAAAGGATGAAGGCGGAGTTCTGTCAGCAAAACAATTTAATGGGATATTTGCTGCTGCTTCTCATGCTGCTGCTGTTGTTATAGCTGGTGCTCAGGTGGATCTTAATAAGGAGGGATTTATTATTGAAAATTATTTTTGGAACTCTATTAGTGGCTTCCGGGGTATATAAACAGATATCGAACTACGTAAAGAGATGAAACTGCTTTTTAGGGGATATTATTGCAAGGCATAGCTCTGGAGATGGCGAAGACTTCCAATGAAGCTATTAAATGGTCGTCTTGTTAAATTAAGATTAATGAATGCTTTAAAGAAAAATGCTAACTCAGGAAAAGCCAAACAGTGGGAAAAGCATCAGAAGGCACTATTTCAGGAGAAGTGTCAATAGTGTTTGTGGTATGGCGATGAATTTCAATTTGACGTTGACAAAGCATTAAAAACAACTTTTGTCTGTAGCTTGCAGTGATTATATTCATCTGAACAGTGTGTATCACATGGAAAACATTGAAGAATATTTACAGTCTTGAAGAAAAGCTTAGACAGATGGAATGGAAATAGATGGAAGGAGAGATTATACAGAAAAAAAGGTATTTTCCATAGACATGCTTTCAAATTTGACGCCAACTTTTATACTTTTCCAGGAAATGAATATATTTGTTGACAGTTTTGTAGATTTTCGATGATTAAAGCAATCTCAAGCCCTTATATCAGGGCTTTGCTAACACCGAAAAAAGCATCATATCTAACTCAGAAGTTAATACCAGCAATTTTGGCAGAACTTGGCGAAATGCTTACGATCCCTGTGTCATTTTTATCATTGTGATCCAGAAAAGAGAAAGGATAGTTCCAATCCGGGAAATATTCTGTCGACAAGTATTCTTCTTTAGAATATCAACAAGGACAAGGTATCTGGTTGGATCAGTTTCCAAATTTCAGACGACATGTAGGGACAGTTTTAGCCCTTACTCTCACCAAACGTGGCTGCTTTAAAGCAGCCGGCTTGATAGCCAGGTGACGGTCATTAGCTATAGCTACATGGAACTCATGACGCTCATGACAAACCTTTATGATTTGATAATTTGATAAAATATTGCGATCATTTTAAAAGTAATGTTTTTGTCAGAAATGGTACTGTATCGGTAGGTTGTTATAAAGTAAAAATCATCAACTGATGACATTGGAGGTTGGAGCGTTCAGTTTTTTTCTTTATTATTAGCCTCCAAAGCTATCGCAGTGGACATGAGGTTGGAAACTGCTATCCCAAAGGGTCAAGGCCCGCTTCTCCACCAGAGTCTCGTTTTTTTTCGGAGCACAGCATATGAGCAAATGACAAATCCTCTAAGAATTCGGACATAGTTTCTGGTGCAGTTTTGACAGAATTTAAAAAAGAGAGATCATTTACAGTATATTTGAAACGCTTTCACTTCATAATTACCCAAAAATTAATTAGAATTAAGTAGAATTTTTCTTTGGGCATCCGAAAGTATACTGGTGAAACCATCCATGATATTGTTCGAGTTGATGTACCAGGGTAAAAAATGCTCCTTTCTTGTTACGATCCATATTAAGTGGGTGCATATCCAAACATTGTCCCTTCTTAAAATATGTATAGGACATAAAACTACACAAAAGCTACTTTTTCCGTTCTCCAAAAATAAAGTTGTTTTGCTCTCTATAATTTGATTGTTTTTAACTATTGCTGACAAATAAAAAATGCAATTCGCAGCCACCTGCGACCAAAAATAAATTGCACGACTGGACCGCTCGTACATGCTTATTGTGCGATCACATTGTAGAATAAAATTTAAGAAAATTGAAGTGAACATCAAAGTATTTATTCGATTTTTGTGACTTGAATATTCGAATAAATGTGAAATAATTTAAACACCATTTTATTTCTTTAAGAAATGTTAAAAAGTGTGAATTTTTTTTTCAAAATCGTATGAACGGTTTTTAAATAAAACAGTTTTTTCTTAACAACTTTTTTTAAAAATATAAAAAAAATAATTTAAGAAAACAAACTTAAGCACAAAAATAACATACACTTAAAAACAACATTTAAAAAAAAATCACTTATCCATTTTCGAAATATTGAAGTAAATGGAAAAAAATCATCCGAAAAATATCTCCCGTTCAAAAAGTTTTCAACCAACTCCTAAGCTAAGAATTAACCAACAAAACGGCTCCACACGAAAAAGTTCTGAATTCTAAAAGTCAGGAAGTAACTTATAGATTTATTTTAAGAAGAAACTCAATCCAAATTCATTTACCTTTTTATGGGTTCACTCAAGCTATATCATCATTCAGAAGGACCGGAACTTGCTATTGACATATGCCTTTAATGTAAGGCATGGAGAATACAACGCAATGTCAGAGTTGTGGTGCATGGTATCATGAACTCTTCGTTGCACTTACAATTTATTTATATTATAAGGCAAGTTTAGAATTCGTGAATATAAAAAAATGAGATAAAAATTCGCTTTGAACCGCTATAATTTAAGAACGAATTGGCGTACAGAAGTCATTTATATTTTGTAGATAATTGTACTGTCTACAAGTAATTAATTTTGAGAAAAAGTAATTTTTTGGGACTTATTAAACAAAATAAAATAAATCAGTTTTTTTCAATATGGCAGCATTTCCTTCAACACTTATTAAACTTGTTTTTTTCCAAACATAGCCGAACAAAATGTTCTTACTTAAAACCATAAATTTATTACATTTTTTTGACTAAATGTACTATACCCCAATATTTTGGATTTGTTTGCTTTTAGGACGTAAAAATTAAGCTCTTTACCAAAACTCAGCTTTGTCGGAATTTTTTCGAAGTAAGGTCATTTTTTTTATCTAATTTTCTTGGACTACTATTGGTTTTCTGTCAAATTTTACATTTGAAAAGGGAAGTTCTGCATACAAATATTTTGAATAATTTTTTTTTTATAATCAATTTTTTTTTATTTTTGAAAATTTAATTATTTTAAAAGTAATAAACAATATTTTATTATTTTATAATCATCTGTATAATTAATAAACTCTAAGAAACTGCATACCAAAATCTCAATTTTTTGTTTAAACTAAAAATACAAAATATGTTGTTCATAAATTCATTATTATTTGACTTTTGCTGGCGTACTCCGTTTTTACTAAAAACCGTTAAATGTTGTGGTTTTAAAGTTTTTTATATGTAGGTTTTAGACCGTTTGATTTTCCTGCGTAAATGGTACTTGCTCTGTCAAAGATCTTGCTTCCAATATAATTAGGTACAAAAGAGCAAGTACGTATAACCCAGTCGTGTCCATTTTTTTGTTTGCATCTGATAAATGAAAAAGAAGCTTGATGTTCGCTCAGAAAAGAACGACTCTTTTTTATGTAGAAAAAAAAGATAATCTGCTTCCATAAATGCTTCCATAATTACAAAAAATAACTAACTAACTTCTAAGTTATCCGCACCAGTGCACAAAATTAACCCATTTTCTTGAATTTACTCATAAAATCTCGCACGTTCCGCCCCTTTTCCTGAAGAGCCGAATGCCGATTTTCCAAATTGCAAACAAATTAACATCATATCTGAAATTATATCTCCTCGAAGCGTTAAATTTAAATCCGAACTAGAATCCCTTGGCACACAAAAACACATTTCCCAGTTTGTCATAGAGGATGGCCAATGTAATTGTAAACCAAACGTCTGCTGCACAAAACAAACAAACAAGCAAGCCAAGTCTTCGATGCCAAATATTTGTCCACATTTGCGACTTAACACACGAGCTTACGTCCCTTAATCGTTGTTAATCCAATTGAAAGCAATGAAAAAGGGAACAGATCCACCTTTCGGCAACACCTCTGTATATCTGTATTATCTTCTGCCATTTGCACAGGTCCTCGCATTCTTTTCATAGACCGGCAAAAACCATTTAAAGTGGACTTGCACAATGGACGATCTTAATCCTTTTGGTATCCGCAATAAACCAGTGACCAGTGGCCATTGTCCTTGGCGACAGTCCAGAATTATAATGCGTGCCAATTTATTTGGACAGGTATAATGGTCGTTGATGGAATCCTTTAGACGCGATTCCATATTGGAGATTACCTGTCCTAAACCACTCGATAATCCTTTTATGCCGTGAAGAAAGTCAAGCTAGGAATTGAGAAAAAGGGTGCGCTCTGCCGAAAAGGATTGTAAAAGGATGATATGCTTGCTAATTCGCCACTGGCTACTTTATTCGCTTCTGCTGTCCAGCACTGCTAGAGAGCGGTGAATGGATGAGGTAGACCAATGCATCAGCTTCTGTTGCCCGCATTGCCAGATCGTTGTTGAGTATTGTTTGCCGATAGCAGGCGGTTCCGATATTCTTTTTTCCACAAAACCAATAAAATAGCCTTTGAATGTTGTGTATCCTTTTTGGCGAAAAGGGTTGTCGTCTTCGTTTGTGTGTTGTAGGTGGAAATTGCCTGAAATCATTGTACTAACAACTGCAATAAACTGTTTTACTGTTGCCGCTGATTGTTTGGACTTTTCGACGTTTATTGGGGTTAAGGTGTTGTGAGATTTTGCTGGAAAAAGGGTAGACATAGGTACGCGGAAGGGTTGCTCTGGCAGAAAGTTCGATTTACTTGTGTTTATGTTTGTTTAGTAGATACTTCACCCCCAGTTATTGCATTTTTGTTGATAGTTTTGTATAAGGTGCTTGGATGTCAAAAGTTTGCTGGGAAGTTATTGGTCTTATAAAAATTATTACGGGTTAATGAGCACACATATGTTTTTTTGAACGACTTGGCTTCTCTTTCAAAACAAGAATTTCCGAATCACAATATGTCGCGCCCTTATGGAGACGTTCCGCCTCCATGTCATCGCGTCATGTATCCCTTTTAAGCATCCACTTATGGTCAGCAATTTTGTCCTTCCTTGTCGCTATATTTATACCCGCAATGCAATACTCAATAATAATTATTATTGTACTCTGTTGTGCCCAAAGGAATGGGAAACAAAAAGAAACGAATTCTTCCGGTTGCAATTCATCCTCATCTATCTATCCCGCCAGACCGCCTGGGAAGCCACTTAGAACCGCCATGCATCTACAGCAGCCGCATCTCTCCTTGATGGGAACCAAGTTGAAAAGACTATAAAATGCTCACACACGCTTTATTCTTGTTCGCAAATTAGCCTCTACTTAAAGTGTTGTAATGGATCGTCAAGTGGATCGGCCTAGTGGATGGGCCTTGCTCGCACACATAAATAGTTGCCGCAGACGAAACCGAACACTCAAAGTCTAGCAATATCCGGCTGTGATCAAAGTCTGCGTTTGTCGGTGCGATCATCATAATGTTTCTTGCTTGCTGAAGAAGCCTGTGATCTTGTAAAAAAAAATTATGTTAACTAATTAAAAGAAAGTGGAATCTTCGTAAAGTTTCCAGCAAATGCTTAAAACCTGGCATGCGATTCCCTTATAATATTACAAGTAACCTTAACTAAGGGACAACACATTAGAAAGGTCAGACCATAAGACGGTAATCGAACTTTATAATAGGAACCTCCTCCGGAATTGACTCCCGAATACTTCATTTAATTTATATTTTAAATAGGGTGATCGATGAGGAGAGGATCCATCGCCACCAAGTCGAGCCAGATACTGGCTTATCGGTAGCTGTATAAGATCCCTATGCAAATCGTTCAGGTGGCACACAACAATGGAAGGGAAACCCAAATACGTAGTGGCTCAGTGGCTCAGTGGCTGCGTCTACAAGAAGTGTTGGCCCAACAATCAGGGTAGTGAATTTGAAGTAATGTAATCCTTTAACCATTTTGGCTCAAAAATACAAGCCAATAATACTATGAAGTTTTCTTCAATGCGCGAGCGGCTGCTAAGATCCAATATTATATAAAAGCTCTCCAAACGACAACTCAAAAACCTGTTTAAAAAAATCAACACTAAAAAGAAAAAAAATATCCTAATTATATGTGTATGTAGGACATTCATTTAAAAAAAATGAGATAACAATCAAACATGATATTACGGTCATAGAGAAGTGTGGATTCTTTTGGCATTCCCCAGAGGGAATTTTTTGGCCTAAAAATAACGCTACCTGCCATATGACCATTAAAGAAAAGCTTATTTTTCTCGAAAACGGCTCCAACGATTTTGATGAACATTTTTGAGAATTTTTTTGTGGCATTATCTTAAGGAAACCAAATTTACCGGAAAAGTCTATTAACGGTACCTTTCATATATATAAAGGTTTTTTAGTTTTCCACTCTCTCACTAAAGGCTAAACGGATTTCAATAAAATTTTATATTTGAAAAGACTTAGATAGCATAATAAATTCTGTATCCCAATATTTTGAAAAAAATATTTTTTTCTATTTATAATTAATTTTCGATTTTTTTTTTTTGAAATTCAATAGTCTTAAAGTTTTTTGCTTTATTATTATTATTATCATTATTATTTAAAATTTAAAAATTAGATGTATATTAATAAACTCTAAAAAACTGCATACCAAAATCTCAAACAAAATAAAAAAAAAACATTTATCAAAACCGGTCCTACAATTTTCGAAATATATTTTTCATAAGTTCCTTGTTATTAAGGACGTGTGATGGCGTACTTCATTTTTACTAAAAACCGTTAAGTATTGTGGTTTTGATAGTTTTTATATGTTCAAACTGTGTTACTTTCAACTTACATGTTATTTGTTTTTGTCAAAGATCTTGCGGCCCAATGTAATTAGGCACATAAGAGCAAGTACGTGCGATCCAGTCGGGCCAGTTTTTTTACAGGTAAAATCGTTGGTGTTTTCGTTTTTTTTCATAATTTTTAATGTATTTCATTAAAATTCGATAAATGTTCATATTTTTACTTGCGATTATAGAGACTACAAGGCAAGTTATGCATTCGTAAAAAAAAAATTCTAACAATCAGACATGACATTACGATGATAGAGAAAAATATTTGAGTTACTCGTAAAATGCTGTCTGTCTGTCCGTCTGTACGGATGTATTTTGAACTACAGCCTAAACGGTTTGGCCAATCGTCTTCAAATTTGGAACATAAGGTTATTTTGACATTCTACAGAATATTTTAGCTAAAATATTAACGCTACCTGTCATATAACCTTTAAGGAAGAGCTTATTTTTCTCGGAAACGGCTCCAAGAATTTTTATGAAAAAAATCATTGTACTCTTCTACTAGGTGTAGGTTATGTTTTGGTGAAAAAAAATTTAAGATGGTTAGCTAAAAACAGTACCTCCCATAGAACCGTTTTTTTTTCGATTTTCTCAAAAACTGGTCATCCGTTTTCAATCAAAATTGATTTTCAAGAAGATGTTGGCAGCCTTAATAATTTTATTTTAAAATATTTTCGAAATTTTTTTTTTGTATTTTTAATAATTTTCTTAATTTTTTTTTTCAAAATCATTATTTTTAAAACGGGTAGATGGATTTTTTTTAATTTTGTTTTTAAATGTAGATTATTTTTTGCTACGGTTTTTGAAAAAAAAAATCACGCTTTTTCACTTTTTTTAAAGAAATAAAATGGCGCGTTTAAAATTTTCCGCTGAAAACTATTTTACATACTTTTTTGTAACAATCGGAAAAATCGAATAAAAACTTTGAAGGTCCCTTAATATTTTTCAAATTTTATTCCAAGCTGTGACCGCACATAAGAGCAAGTACGTGCGTTCCAGTCGTGCAATGTATTTTTAGTAATCTTAAATAAATTTTCTTATTTAATAAAAATTTGTAAAAGTTGCATACAGCAAGAAAAAAATTGTAAGAAACATATGTTTTTATGGGAATTTCCTTCACTTATATACTTTCATATGCATTTTTTAAAAAGCTGTGTATATACGTAGATTTGTGTATAGATTTGGTAGGTCTAATTTTGGTATTCCTCAGCGTGTTTTTGAACTTTTATTATTACGGCTACAAATAACAGTAACTGCCGTATAACCGTTAAGTAAAAGCTTATTTTTCTAGAAAACGATTTCAACTATTTTAATAAACAATTTTAAGAGTATTTTGATTAGTATTGGTTATAATTTTTTTCAACAACTAATTTACCAAAAAAGTCTATTAACCGTATCTACCTTTCATTTGACGGTTTTATTTTTTTATTTTTGTCTTTCTAAGTAATAACTTATTGGATTTAATATTTGAAAAGATCGAAGTAGCCAAATTTATTTTGAATAATTTTTGTGTCTATATTTATAATATTTTTTTTTAATTTTCGATATTTTCAAAACTAATCAATAAATTCTATTTTAAATATTATGAACAGCTGTATATTAAATGACACTTAAAATCTGCATACCAAAAATTTCGAAAAAGATATATTGCACGACTAGATCGCACGTACTTGTACATACATATGTGACCGCACATCGTCGAATAAAATTTAAAAAATAAATAACATAAACGTGAAAAAATAACACTATGCAAACTTATAAAAAGTGCTAAAACCAAAATACCTATTTAAATGGAGTACACCATCACACGTCTTGTAACTTGTTATAATAACAAATTTATGAAAAAAGTATTTCGAAAATTGTAGGACGGATTTTGATTTAGTTTTTTGAAAAAAAAATTGAAAGTTTGGTATGCAGTTTTTTAGAGTTTATTAATATACATGTGATTATAAAATTTAAAATAATTTTTTTGTATGTCTTTTATAAATATTGATTTTCCAAAAATAATGTTATTAATTTTAATTAGAAAAAAAGGTATTGAAAATTTTGTTATGCAGAATTAATTTGGCTTCCTATAAAATTTGACAGAAATCCAAAGAGCCGTTACCGAGAAAGCCAAACATTAAAAAAACCGTTATATGAAAGGTACCATTAATAGACCTTACCCGTAAATTTGGTTTTGATCAAATGATAGCAAATACCAACAAAAAAATTCTCAAAAATTTTCATTAATATCGTTGGAGCCGTTTTCCGTTATTTGTAGCCCTAAAAATAAAATTTCAATTTTCCCTCTGAGGAATGCCAAAAATTTGAAGGCAATCGCTTAACACTCTCGTTATACACCCAGCCAGACAGACAGATAGACAGACATTTTTTTCTCGATCACTTTTTAGGCTTTTCTGTGATCATTATGTCATGTTTGATTGTTAGAATTTTTTTTACGAATGCATAACTTGCCTTATTATAATGGCAAGTAAAAATTGTAAGAAACTTAAAATTATAGAAAACATAAAAATTGGTCCTACAATATATTTTATATGTATTATTATAATTGTCAAAATACTTTTTTCCACAAATTCATTATTATTTGAGACGTTAAAAGCCGTTATGTACAAAAAATGGTTTTAAAATTTCTTATTTAAGTTTTCTACGTAAATTTTACTTGTTTCTGTAACCAGTAATCGTAATTACGACAACATTTCATCATAATTCGGGTTAAACAAAAGAAAATAAGGTGAAAATCTGCATTTGTTAGCAGTTTTTAGAGAAATTTGAAAAACACCTTCTTTTTCGAAGCGCCATATATGCCATATATGCCATAGAACGTTATTTATATAACGGGTCCGCCATCTAACGTTTTTTTTAACTAGTGCTTATTTCGTGAATGGTAACACTTAGCTCATGCCTGATTTGACAGATAATTAGTTTTATCCTTCCGCTGAATGAATATGGTTGTGTATACGCTGGGAAATATTGCGACATTACTGCCTGCGATCGACTTAGAGATGCCGATTTTGCCAAAAAAAATCATCTTTTCAGATGAAGCTCATTTTGATCTTGGCGTTTATGTAAACAAGCAAAATTGTCGCATTTGGGGTACAGAAAACCCGCACGCATACATTGAAAAGCCGATACACCCAAAACGAGTCACTGTTTGGTGCGGATTTTGGTTCAGAGCATAATTGGGCCATTTTTCGAAAATGAGCAAGGAGTGGCCGTTACAGTCAATGGCGATCATTATCGGGCCATGTTGAACGAATTTTTGTTCACAAAAATTGAAGAGGAGGATATTGGCAACATTTGGTTTCAACAGGACGGCGCTACGTGCCACACAGCCGAAGCTACACTCGAGGTTGATGAAGCATTTTCAAAAAAAAATAAATTGCACGACTGGATCGCACGTACTTGCTCTTATGTGCGGTCACAGCTTGAAATAAAATTTGAAAAATATTAAGGGAACTTCAAAGATTATATCGATTTTTCTGACTTTTGATTGATTGAAAAAAGTACGTAAAATAGTTTTCAGCGGAAAAATTTAAATGCCATTTTATTTATTTAAAAAATGTGAAAAATGTGAATTTTTTTTCAAAATCGTTAGAGCCGTTTTTAAATAAAACGTTTTTTTAACAACTTTTTTAAAAAAATAAAAAAAATAATTCAAGAATACAAACTTAAACCCAAAAATAACGTACATTTAAAAACAAAATTTACCCGTTTTCAAAATATTGATTTTTCAAGAAAAAAAAAAACTAAAAAAATTATTAAAAATACAAAAAAAAAGTTTGCGAAAAAAAATTAATGCAAAATTACTCAAGCTACCTACATCTTCTTGAATATCAATTTTTATTGTAATCGGATCACCAGTTTTCGAAAAAGTCGAAGAAAAAAAACCAGTCCAATGGTAGGTACCGTTTTTAGCCTCCCATATTAATTTTTTTTTCACCAAAATATAATGCACAGTAGTACAATGATTTTTTTTATAAAAATTCTTGGAGCCGTTTTCGAGAAAAATAAGCTTTTCAATAACGGTTATATGACAGGAACCGTTAATTTTTGAGCTAAAAAAAAAATTTAAAAACTCCTCTGTAGAATGTCAAAAGAACCTTAGTTCATAATTTGAAGGCGATTGGCCTAACTGTTTAGGCTGCAGTCCGAAATACATCCGTACAGACAGACAGACAGACAGACAGACAGACAGACAGACAGACAGACAGACAGACAGACAGACAGACAGACAGACAGACAGACAGACAGACAGACAGACAGACAGACGGACAGAATTTTGCCAGTAACTCAAATATGTTTCTCTATCATCGTAATGTCATGTTTGATTGTTATCTCAAATTTTTTAATCAGCACGAATGCATAACTTGTATCGCAAGTAAAAAAGTTATTTGGCGGACCCTTTATATAGGTACTCTGACACTCAAAAGCAATAATTCCGAAAATGTCTTGTAGTCTCTTTACAAACCTTTTTTTCTAATGCAATTTATAACACTTTAAATGTCTATTCGGTTCTTGTCTTTACTATTTGAAATACTGCAAGGAAAATCAAATGGAGGCGCTACCAGTCCTTCCGGAGCAAGTTAGAATGATTTTCAAAATCAATTTCTTAAATAATGTTAAAAAAGTATTTTTGTATAATATGTATTTATTCATTTCACGATATGTAGCATAGTGCATATAGTATACATTGAAGCAGCTTTATGCTTATGACAAATACTGAATGTTAAATATTCCACTAACGAATGAATTCAATACAATGAGACACAAAAAATAAAATAAACGCGGATATGTGTTTGTCTTAACAAAAACACTTTGAAAATTTACAAAAATTTCTTAGTTTCCTTAAGCAATGTACTCAAGAAACACAATGCAAACAGACAAATCACAGATGTCAATGCAATTAGACGCGCATTTCCATCTGGCAGCAATTGATCGTAAAAGTCAGCCCCAAGGAATGCACCCCAATAGCCGCAGCTTACTTGGAATCCAAGAATTAAACATCTGCAATCAAAGAAGATCACTTAGCCCCAAATACAAAAAAATACAACTCAAGAACAACTTACCTTCCAATCGTGTAATTGAATTCGATTGAATACAATGCCAGAGCCTGGAGGCCACAAAATATGGATGCTTGGATAACTCCAACAGTCCAATACATGTATGCTCCTTCGGAAACGAATTCAATTAAGATGCACACCAGTGAGGCAAGTAATATGCAACATGCTAAAAGTTATATATATTTTTTGTGACATAAATTCCTTAATTAGAGGAAATGGAATCATACTTGCAAACCGAATTCGTCCAATGCGATTAAGGATTTCTCCACCCCAGAACAAGATGATGACCGAAGGAACAATTATCTCAATATTTGCATCGTGCATTACTTTGTAGAAAAACGTATAGAGCTTGAAGGGTTCATCGCAATCGCTGTTTATTTGGTCGAACTCGGTGTTGATCATTTCACAGCCAATAAAGTTCTTGGACTTTAGATTTGTGTCGATGAATCTGTTGAGGAAAATAATATATCAAAATCTATACACATAAATAAAAATGAAGTGTCTGTTTTTAAAATCAAAATAACCGCTTTTTACTTGATGAATACGAAAGGAAAGGAATACCTAAAGCTATTTGAATTACCCGTAGGTGGCACTGGATTTGCTTATACTTCAAAAATTATTATTTTAGAACGAACAGTTTTTGATAAATTTCAGGTGGACGAAGTCGCGGGTAACAGCTAGTATTAAATAAAAATTCAGAACAGATTTTTGGGTTTTGTGATCAGGACATTGCCTGACAAGGATACTGTTTTCAAATGGAAGAGATTTACAATCTTACACCCAAAATAATAGAATATTAAAGCTGCGCAGTTCCACAAGCAAGTGCCTTTAGACCTTTACTGTTTTTTGCTGTCTCTTTACTCTTTATGGGTATGTAACTTGACTTAAAAGTATTTATTTTTTTTTTACTAAGAAAACCTCTATCCTTTTAATAGCCTAAATCATAGTCCCAGGAATTTCCTAAAAAAAGACGAATATAGTAGTTATAGAAAGGTTGGATATAAAAGTGTCCCAAAAAAAAGAAACCCCTCGATCTGAAGCCACTAAGCTGGGCATTCACGATCACTCATTAAGTACCCTCGTCTCATGTTATTTTGTTTCATATTTTGATATTCAATATAATAACTGCTTGATGACTGGTATTCATCAATTTATCAGTTAATTTTCGGCTTTCAGCAATCAATGTATCTATTTCTTTTATTTTGGCCACCATTCCTAACGTTGAATAAGAGATGGGTTGGATATGAAATCCAGACCCGACTCTTGAAATTCTTACTTCTGAAAATCAGACCTTCAAAATCCCGACAGCTTAGCTATATTTACGAATGAAATATAAAAAAAAATAATTTCTAAAAGAATTTCATTTGAAATGTTTGTTTGGTCTTGTTGATTCTCAGATTATCGTGTTGTTTTTTCCTTTTAACTGAAGCTATACTCACCAAATTTTATATTTCTTGCGATTTTATGTAGCAAGTTTAGAATTCGTGAATATAAAAAAAGAGTTGGTTGTCCGTAAAGTCGGTTTGCGGACGATAATTTTACGTGATAACGTCATAAGAAAACATTGATGGCAGCAACACACATACACACACCATTATTACATCTACTTTCTACTTTAACAAAACTCCGCCTATTTTCTATTTCTTTTTCTCTTCTTGTACTTTTTTGAATTTGAGTGGAATTATTTGAGGAATTTGCGCCTGTTCTTTTTCATATTCGCCTGGTGCTTGCGATCGATTTTGGTTGAAAGAACGTGGTTAGCACGAGTCATGAGTCTTATCAGCATGAGTCATGTTATTTCCTACGTGTAGCCATTCATCGATTTATAAGACGTTATCACGTCAAAAATTAAGATACCAAGCAAACATGACATTGCGATCACAGAGAAGCCTACAAAAAATTCTGCCCTGTCGTTTTATTGTATAACGATAACGCAGCCTAAACGGATAAAGGCATTACCTTCAAGTTTGGTATGTGTGGTTCTTGTGACATTATTGATAGGGGTTTTGGAAATTTAATTTTTAGGGTTTAAAATAACGGCACCTGCTATATAAACTTTTAGGAAAAGCTTGTTTTTCTCGAAAACGGCTCCAGCGAATTTGTTGAACATTTTCGAGAGCAGCTATGTAGGTAGGCATTAATTGTCATTTTATTAAAAACAAATTTACCAGAAAAGTCTATTAAGGGTACCGTTAAGTTTCGTATAGTTTTTACAGCTTTTATAAGCTTAGACCGTGTTATTTTTCTAGTCGTGTCCAATTATTTTATTGTTTCGACAACCAATAAGATCAATAAGAATAAGGAAAAAATAAAATAAAAATTAACTTAAAAGAATACTTTACCAAAAATTGTAATTATAAAATTTAAACATTCTGCAGAAAAGCTTTTCTAAGCTTCGCAGATTTTTATATGTACTTAAACAAAACTTTATGCAAATTGAATAAAATTGAAAATTGAAAAATTGAAAATGAAAATGAGTGCCTGAGCATTTACAATTCAATGTTAGATAGCTCAAATCGGAAGGGAACGCCACAACCTATGCCGATCGTCTATTCCTGGAACTAGTCTTAAGTCCCGCGACCAACCAGTTGTTGAATGGCAATGACGGCCTATATCCTGCCAATGATCAACCTGAACCAGTCAACGTAGATGCAAACCAAGAATTGTCAGACAAAAAAGAGTTGGTTGTCTGTAAAGTCGGTTTACGGACGATAATTTTACGCGATAAAGTCATAAGAAAACATTGAAACCAGCAACACCAACATACAACCTTAAGTCACACTCACAAAGCCTCTCGTTAAATCCACACACACACACCCCATTATTACATCTATTTTCTGCTTTAATAACAAAACTCCGCCTATTTTGTATTTCTTTTTCTCTTCTTGTTCTTTTTGAATTTGAATGGAATTATTTTGGGAATTTGCGCTCTTTTTCACGTTCGACTGGTGCTCCCGTTTTATGTAAACGTCTTAGCCGCTTGCTGGCGGAATAATATTTAAACAAGATGGTCTTAGATATGGACCAAATTTTCACATTAAGCCAGATCTTGAAAATCACCAATCACCGATCTTTAAACAGCTCCTGACAGTGTAAACAGGAATGAACTGTTTCGTGACATGTCCTGCTTTGGAATTCCTGCTAAAATGATACGTCTTATCAGGATGATGACGTTGGAGAATGCTCACTGTCCCGTCAAAAGGGATACTACTGAGACATTCGACACCACCAGAGAGTTACGACAAGTTGACGCACTGTCATACAGCTGTTTCAACATTGTGCTTGGAAGGATAGTACGGAACATCCAGGCCAGAGCATCAGGCACTATCTTTAATAAATTAACACAGTTATTTGGATTTGCTGATTGAATTTATGTAATAGGAAGAACTTAGGTGAACCGGTGCTTCCACTTCCATGGAGTCAGCATCAGCAATCAAATAAGCGAGGACAAGACGAAGTAATGGCCTTCATATCAATAAAAGTCCAATTCCAGCACCAAATTGGTCAGAACGTGACTATTGATAGGTATAACTTTGAGGTTTATAGTCAGTGAATTTGTCTTCCTGGGGCACTGAGCTGTAAACACAAAAAGACATCATCAACGCAGATATCAAACGCAGTCACTCTTTCTAATCGCCGTTTTCTTGGGCTAAGTTAGCAATTGAGGAATAAAGCACAATCGAAAAGAACCAAGAAGACGCTATACGGAAACACTGTCGAAGAAGGAATGCAAAAATTTGCTATCAAGCTTAAAACACGTTTACAAAGCCATTGGAATGAAGCATTCAAAAAGTCTTTGAAGAGGCAAACCTTGTACCGAATATCGGTCCGTTCGACATAGCGTAATTAGACGTACATACATAGATCCACTCTATAATATGGTAGCTGCAGGTAAATTCAAAGGACAAAAAAATTTAAAAACAATGGCTAATTTTGATCGGTTAAAACTAATTTAAAAAATTACTTTTTAAAGTTAAAATAAAAATTTTGCTACTTACTTGACTTTATTGAAAATTGAATACCAAAACGTTGTATAAGCAGCAGTAATCCCATGGAAATTGCTGTTGTAGAAAGTACAATTTTCGAATTGCACATAATTCAAAAGCTTCTGATCAAATGTACAATTGTAGAAATGGCAACTTGTAAAAATTGTATTAATTATATTTTCAGAAAATTCCTTGTTTTCGAATGTTTTGTTGACAGTATAGATCTAAAAATATGTAAGAAACCATTAAACTTGTTGATAGTAATAAGCATCTGTATGTTTTTTACTGTTTTTTCTATAAAAAGATTCGACTCAATGTCTTGGCCGTTATTAAAAGCATAAGCTGGCAATCCATAGCCGACAAACATTGCTGCTATCCAAATGATGGCAATTATTGCATTAGTCCTCCAAAATGGTGAACGGAAACATGAAAAAATCTTTTGGAAAATAAGTTAAAATTATTTTGGAAAAAAAATTAAATTACCTCAATCAAACAACTATTGGAATCATCACGTTTAGTACTTTTGGTTCGATGCTTCATCCTTGGAACTGCCATTTCTATGAAACTATAAGTGCCATTGGAATTATTCAAACGGTACATTTTCTGATAGATCCTCAAAGCTTCGGTTTCTTTTCCTCTGCTTAGCAAAAATCTTGGTGATTCACTTAGCATAAGCAGTCCCAAAATTACCAGGACAGATGGCATTGCCATAAGTAATGAATAAGTGTGCCAACCACTGAAGTGTTCTTCAGGTTCTTGCAATAGCTGAACTCCTGATTTGGGAAGAATGCCCCAAGATATTACAGCAGCTAGCATTGCACCAATACCTCCCAATGAAGTCACCACGCCAAGAGCCCTGCCTCGTAGGTGAGCCGGAGTTGTTTCGCATATATAAGTAGCTGCAATGGGGAAGGTGCCCGCTCCGAAAGCTGAAGCAATCATCCTTGCTGCACCAAATGCTTTGAAAACCGGCATAAATGCTGCAACTACCGAAAATATAATCATGCAGATAAAACAAGCTAGAAGCGTCCTCTTGCGACCAAATATCTCGGCAAATCCACTCGTGAATATCGCTCCAAAACTCGCTCCAACTAGATTGGAAACAATCAGTGTCTTCTTCTGTTTGGGCGTCATGCAAAACTCCAGGTCAATAGATGGAATGATGAAGTAAAGGGAGAAGAGTTGGGCGACTTGGGTTGCCAGGGCTATACCAGTTGTTATAACTATAAGGGTTTGATACCTTCCGAAGCCAATCTTGAAGAAGATGCGTGCTATGAAAAAGATTTAAGGAAGCTAATCCCACTTACTTGCTTCAGGGCATCTTCATGGAATTGTTGTCTTAGCGTTGCTCCAGATTTTGTCATCAGGTCAGCCAGCAGATTGGAACCCTGACTTTGATCTGCTGCACTTCCTGACAGATTGTTCTGATAAAAAAAAATGTTAAGAAAAAAAGCGAAAATTTTTGTGAAGCTGGGTAACGATAGTTCTAAAATAGATTCGCATTTCCCGTAGCGAAATAAATATTTTTTGTCATAGAAACTAACTTTGGTTTTTCTACAAACAATTTTCAAAAACGACTAAACGAATATTTACTAAAATTTAATCAAAAGAGATGTGAATAAATTACTCCTGCACGAACTAATGCGTAGATACTCTTTGAGAAATTAAATCGCAATAAACCGTCACATCCTCGCCTCTTCTATCTTCCCACCCATCGAACCTCTTATGGCTTCAAGGAACCCATCTCCCGAAGGCTGAGGAGTGTCAATTCAAACACTACTTATTTTGACTTCAATATCAGTTCCCCCTGTCTACAGCTTCGTCTCCTAAACCTCCCAAACAGTTAGCTGATAAGTTTCTTAGTTCTTAGGTTTGATTATATTAAACCAAATATAAATGGGGGTTTTGCCCCCACTAAAATAAAATAATAAAATAAAAATTAATCCAACTTCAAAATCTCATAGCAGCATATATGGCATATGGAACTCACCTTCCCCAAATTGTCATCATTTCCTCCATTCTGTACGTCATTTTCGTATGATGTTGCTGTTGCATCAGCATCTGGACCAAGAAGAGGAGGAACACTCGGTCCATCGGTATACCGCATGCTGTTCAATTTATTTTGATTTCCCATCAATAGGGCTTGTTCAGAATCGTCATCCATTTTTCAAAGAAAATCCAAAACCATCTGCAAAAAAAAATCAGTTGAACTTCATGAATATGCACTTGGAAATGTATCTAATGTCACAATAACAAATGGATTGTCAGTTTTGTTTTTGTCTGAGAGATTAGTTAGTACTATTGTGTGTCAACATT
Organism: Platycheirus rosarum; assembly: GCA_963971375.1. Taxonomy (NCBI): domain Eukaryota; kingdom Metazoa; phylum Arthropoda; class Insecta; order Diptera; family Syrphidae; genus Platycheirus; species Platycheirus rosarum. Next base: position 34,110,491 of record OZ020510.1, on the reverse strand, counting down.
ATCTAGGTTAGTGGGTGTAGGTGCAGGAAATTATATCGATTTATTCGGAATTTGTGTGCTTCGGTTTTTCAAGAGTTTTCCAGTCATATGGATGCAATGGTATTAGAGTTCTTATAATGAAAGTGTCAAAGCCTTTAATACATAAACTTATTAATAATGTTCTTACAAAATTTACTCAATAATATGGAAGTTTGGATTCGAATTCGCTTAGAGAATATTAACACTGCTCTTGGGAAATAAACACGATAATGAACTTACGTTAGCACAACTGAATTGTAAATTAAAGTTGGCGCATGTGTCACAAAAGACATTTTTTCGAATATGGAAAGGTGTGTTTCTTTAAGCTTAATTTCAAGCTTTTTAGAATTAGAAGAAAAGTCATTACTTTGACATTAGAAGTTTTTTGCTCAGAATCACAATTCTGGGTCTTAGGACACCTTTAATTTATTCTTGACACTAGAACTTAGTTGCCCTATCAAGTAGTTACATTTTATCGAATTTACCTCCAGATCTCAAGAGTTGGCCTACAACCTACAAGGTTTGTCTCGTCAAGAGTTTGATGCATACTTCTATTGTAATTAACCTATTTTTTATTTATTAGATGATTTCTTCAATACTTCTTCTGTTCTTTGACAGTCTTTTGTTCATTCCATGGGCTGTTAACGATTCCTCTTAAGACTTTATTTTAGTTCTAGCATTTAAGTATGTTTTGGCTTATGACCACCCTAAAATTGTACACCGTACGCCCATACTGGTTGTATATAGGCAATTTGTTATGGGTACTTTTATTGAATATAGTTCACATCAGGGTTTGGTCAAAATATTGTATATATATGTTGAACTTTATATATATGAAAGTGAAGGTATTATAAATGTGGAGGCTTCCTCAGATTTTCTTGCTTCACTTATACTGCCATGGGAAGCATTTTCATTTTAGCTGTCGCAATGTAACTCTTATACGTCTTGTACAAAGTGCAATGTTGTAAGTTCTGGTGGGCCTTCCTTCCAGAATAAGGCAAACAATTCTCCCAGCGTCATGTTATCGTAGGCGGCTTGAATTCCAAATTTTTTTTCATCACCTGCCTTACGTTAAGGATCTAATTAATTGTTGATTTGCCTGGTATAAATCACATTAAAAGTGGCCGAATTGCCGAAAGTTGCAGGGTTCCTACGTTCCGATGTAAGTTTGCATGCATCATCGTTTCAATCTCAGCGACTACTGCCTAAGATGTTTTCAGCAGTATTAATGACTTAGACGTCGTCCATTGGTCTTATGTAAGAAGATAGTCAGCTATTTCCCGAATTCATGTGGCGAACAAATCCGTTGCTTTCTTTCTAATTCTTCTAACGAGTGTCATCCAGCATCCAGTTGCATCCTTAAAAAGATTATGTACCTTGCACATTAATTAATTTTGTTTTATTGGCGCGACAGCTCCTTAAGATGCCAAGGCCTAGTGACTTATACTCTCAACCATTCCAGTGTGTGTGTTGTCAATCCGCAAGAATGGAAGGGACCTACAATTTACCGCCGAATCCGAACAGCTACATGAGATGCACTTTTTCGAGACAAATGTTTACTCTTGGAAATTTTGTCAGTTCCTCGCAATAGGCAGTACCCCGGAAAAGAAGGTGGCTATGAGCGGGACTCGAAACCAGGCTCTTCGCTTAGCAGTCGGACAGACTAACCACTAAGCCACGGGGTACATTTGCAGGTACATAGCTAAAATATTATTTAAAAACAACAGTTCTTCGAAGGCCACTCTAATGCCAGGCTGTAGATTCATACTTGAGAGATGGATGCAACACTTTTTCGCAAAGCAACCCGTTCCGACACCTTACCAAGTGATAGTGATCCAAGACTAAGTTGGCACTTTAATAAGCTGGTATCGTCATCATGCTCGAGTAGTGGCGACGATTTATCAAAGCGTTTTCATTTAAGTTGCGAGCGACTTCATCAGGTGATAACCAGATGAATCTTTAAATATATTTAGGCGTTGACCTAATACGCATGGACAGTTACGACCCAACTTTACGTTGGTTCTAAATAATTGCCTAAGGCAAACACACAGTCAAATATGTAAACAAAATTTCTATGCACAGACGTATGTACATTGGTATAGAAAGAAAGGCAACTAACCTCTCTTAACCACAAAAATATACATATACCAAAAAATATAATGATAACTAATGTTTACCTGTGCCAAATTGTTTATTACTATTTTGTATTGCAAAATTTCTTACTTTTGCTTATATTGTTCAATTTAAAAAAGTTAAAAAAGAATAATAAATATTTAGGGAACTGCAGCTGCAACCCCTTGAAGTTTCTTTTAATGAAAATTTCAAATTTGGTTTGCTTTTGGACCAAGAAGATATGGCGATACATTTTTTCAAGATATTTTATGGAATTGAAAAGCAACTAGCAGCCCATACTTAAGAGGTCCATGGCCTTAGGCGGGAGCATATTGCTCGCAACGCGAATAACTTCGTGGATTCTGACTTTCTTAGACTCGTAATCATTAGTGTTCTCATATACAATCTATGGTAGTATTTACCATATCCTTGTCTTTGGGTTTGAAATCACCAAGGATCATCTTGATCTTGATCTTGAAGAGGATGATGACAAGCTTCATTTTTGGCTGACTAGCAAGCTTAGCCCGAGCACATTGTGTTTGGGTTTTAGGCCCTCTCACTTTCGTGCAGTGATATTACGTCAGCCTTATATGTATGTGAACAGGACATTGGCTAGCTGCAGTGCAACTTGAGATCTGTGAAGCTATCTCACTTTTCATGAGAAAATTCGTATATCATTAAGCGTTGTCGTTGCTGGTTTGGTCATCGTGTAGCTTATTAGCTTATTTCCGGGTCTTGTTTAAAGTTTTCTTCTTGTTTTTCACGAAAGAGGTTACCAGGTTGTCTGGTTACTTTTGTTTAACTTTTTACTTGCGATTTATGTTCTGCATTCGTGCAGAAAAAAATAAATTGCACGACTGGATCGTACGTACTTGCTCATATGTGCGGTCACATCGTCGAATAAAATTTAAACATCAAAGTATTTATTCGATTTTTGTGACTTTTGATTATTTGAAAAAAGGGCGTAAAATTGTATTTAGCGAAATAATTTAAATGCAATTTAATTTTTTTTTAAATATGTAAAAACATGTTAATTTTTTGTTAAAAAACGTTGAAGCGGTTTTTAAATTAATAATTAAATAAGAAATTAAAAAAATATTATTCAAGAATGCAAACTTAAGCACAAAAACAACCCACATATATTTTTGAATTTATTTATTTATTTGTATTTGTATTTATTTCATATGAATCTTGTTTACACGTAGAAAAATAATATCTTTTAGTTGTGAAACAATATAAACAAGGTTAAATTTAAATTAAATTCAGGTTTAAATAGTAGTAGACATTTACTTATTTATTAATTATTTATTTATACTATTTATTTATTTATTATTTACTTGAAACAATTGTGATCTTAAGTACTATTTTATTAATTTTAGAATTCAATTATTTAGTTGTGCTTAACAGCGCTTATGTGCAATAATGTTGTTTAAGCTTATCCTGAAAATCTGTAATGCTTGAAGATCGTCTGATATAGACTGGAAGGGAATTCCAAAGTCTTATGGCGTATACAAAGAACTGTTTTTGAGTAACAGTGTAGTTCGAAGTCGGCGTAACAAAACTTCTGCTTCTATTAGAAGATGAAAATTGAATTCTTTGAAAAAGGTATTCAGGTACTTTATTGTCTTTTAGAGTGAATAGAAAAGTTAATGTTTTAAATTCGAAATATTTTTTGTAATTCCATTCCAAGGAAGGCTTTAATATAGCCAGAAATGTGTTCTCTTCTACCAAGATTATAAGCGAACCTTGCTGTGCTATTGATGGCAACTTTCAGCTTACGTAAGGAATAAGTAAGTCACAAAAAACAGGGTAGGCATAAAAATAATTGGCAACAAAAGTAACTAAACCAGCATTACCTTAGTCTTAAAAGGAAGATAGTTTGTAATTTAATTTAAAAACAAACTATAAAAAAAATTCACTAACCCGTTTTCAAAATATTGATTTTTCAAAAAAAAAAATTGTTTAGATTATTAAAAATACAAAAAAAAAGGTTTCGAAAATATTTTAAAGCAAAATTACTCACGCTATATGACGATCTTGTAATCGAATAACCAGTTTTCGAGAAAGTCGAAGAAAAAAAACGGTTCTATGGGAGGTACCGTTTTTAGCCCACTGTCTTATTTTTTTTTTTTTTTTTTTGAAAATATGATCAACGCTTACAATAGTACACTGATTTTTGTTCATAATTAAAGATTAAAAAAAAGGATTTTATTTAACGGTTATATGCCAGGTACTGTTAGTATAATGAACTAAAAAAAAAATTAAAAAAAGTCTTCTGTAGAATGTCAAAATAACCTTTGAAAACTCAATGCTGTCTTCTGTTGTTAAAAAGCTAAGCATACCCCCCCCGCCCCCCAATGTCATTGTCCATGAATGGCACTTGCATCGAAGAAACCAAAAAGCTCTCAGTACTCGGTATGTGTGTCAACAATGACCTCCATTGAAATGACCATATATTTGAGACCACCAAAAATGCTGCTAAGTGTGTGGGTATTCTGTATCGATGCAAGAAGTTTTTTCCCCTTCTGAACTGGCTACAATTTACAAAGCGTTTATACGCCCAAAACTCAAGTATAACTCACACCTCTGGGTAGGTGCTTCGCAAACGTCGCTACACCTGCTCGATAGAATGCAAAAAAGAGCGTTAAGATAAATAGGAAATAGAAATGTCTTTGAAACTAATACATCGACGCAATAATTCATGTCTTTGCATATTTTATCGGTTCTTTTATAAAGAATGTTGACTCGAAGTAGCCAGCTGCATTCTTCACCTTAAAAGTTTCTCCCGTAATACTCGTCTCGAAAGGAATGCTCATCAGTTCACTCTTGAGCTCAATTTCGGGCGTACCGTGAAATATAGGGATTCTTTTTTTAGCCGAACAACACGAATTTGGAATAGTTTACCCGACGAGATTTTCCCTTGCCATTTTGATCGGCAAGCATTCAAAACCAATGTTAATGGACACCTTCTATCCTTCCCCTCCCTATGTTCTAATGCCCGCGCAGTTTGCTCAACATTAAAAGGGAAACAAATAATCCCTTGTGCACGCACTTGTTATAAAAAAAAAAAAATATTATTGGTATTACATTTAACGAAAATCTCGCCAGGGAAAATCAAATTGTTAAGTCAGTTTCCATAAGATCTACCGATTTCATATGGGTTTGTATCAAATTAAGTAACTGATTTCTTTTTAGGACTAGGGAAATGCTGGTTAAGCACTTTTGTAGCCAATTACTTCGTATACCTACCCTGTTTTTTATGACCTATAGATAGCTACTCCTTACGTAATTTAAAAGTAAAACTAGCTATAAATAGTAAAATAAGGCTTATTTATAGCCGCGATCGAAGAAAATATATTTCTGGCTATAAAAATTTCTTGAATTCAAACATTACCCAAATATGTGGCAACAATCCAAAATTTTTATTGATTTTTTACAACGTTCTCTATAGTGTTTTTATTAAAACCTTTAATTAATTTAACCAAGTTTGGCCACGTGTTAAACCTCTTTCTTTTTAGCTTAATCATTTAAATTTTAATCTTATTGAATAAAGTTTACACTAGGGACCTACCTACCCACTGTCAAATGAAGAGTCCAAGTTAATTACTGGGACGAAACGCCAATTTTTTTATGGAATCAAAGGCCGTAAAAATCTATTTTGAGTCAATAATCCAATCCGTGCTGAGTCTTGTACTTAATATAAATACATTTAATCGCACGACAACTCCTTAAGGGTCAAGGCCTAGTGACATATACTCTCAACCACTGTATCTGTAACATCTCAGCCAATTTCATGTATTTTAAGTACGTTTACTAATTCAACAATTATCTTGTAATTTCACCAGATACAACTTACTTTAAAAAACCATAGCCCAGAATTTTTTTAAGTAATTATAAAAAGAATTATGAGTTAAACAAACAGTTCAGTAAAACAAATGAATTTTTATTTATCGAGGAAGGTTTCTTAGTTAAAAAATATTATTTTTTTTTTCGTATTTTGTAATTGCGAGCTTACCATCAGGCCTGTTACAAAAGATATTCAAAACCTCATACCCATTTGTTTAGTACAATATTCACCGAAAAGTACTTTTAATTTAACTGTCAACATACAAAGCCCACAATTCTCTCAACAAAAGCCTTGATTTATCACCACCCACGTTACTGACCTTTTTTCACTGACCAATCGTTGCACAAAAGTGTTGTAAAATCAAGATATCACTGCAACCATGCATGGTCTTCAAAACCTCTGCTGAATATTTCATGATGTTTTTCAGACTCGCCACTACCCTGACGTCGTTAACACAACAATGTCCTTTGACTAAGTTAAATGTTGTTTACTCAAAAACGACATTTAGATTTCTGTAGATAAGATTCACTTGTTAGTTAGCCCCTGTTCAGGAGAGACTTCTTGAAGACGAATTGTTCTGAGCCGATCTTCTTTCCGGATATATGTATATGTAATTCTCGACGTGCGTGCATCGTCCGACGATTACCTCTGAGAGGTAATTTTAGATAATCACAGACAAGGTCTTTGCCAGTTGTTGTTTTGACCAAAGTATTCGTGAAATTGTTCAAATCGGTATAATTGGCCAAGTTAGTTTCAATTTGTTTAACGAACTGAAAACAACAACAAAACCAACCAACCAATGGAACTCTGCGAAGTTGAATAAAAACTGAATTTGGTCAGTTGCTCTCCGGAGCTTGGACAAGACGAGCTGTCTCGAAAAGATAATAATATTTCAGCCAAAAACGCGTGTTGTTGGGTTAGTCAACAGAAATAATTCCTAGAAAATGACAACAAAGGCTAATGTGACAGCTTCACAAGCTACCGCGTTGAAGGGTGTATTCCGAAATGCCAGTTATGTGATACCAGGAGTTTACGATTTGAGTATCGAGGACACCAATTGGGTGTTGACTTCGTCATTTATCATTTTTACAATGCAAACTGGTGAGTTCTTGAAATATGATGGAAATTAAAAGATAAATTATTTGCTTACTTGAAGGTCAATGTGAATTTTTAAGAGGCAGAGAAACGTGGAATTGTTTTTTTTTTGATTAATCTTGTATAAATAATTCAAAAAAATGTGCGTTTCTTTCAGATATATTGTAAGCAAAACAGTGTTAGTGCTAAAAATAAAAAAAAAATATTTTTTTTGTGTAAAAAATACTTTAATACTAAAAGCAAAATGAAGTGCAGATTATGATAATATAAAATTTGAAAAGTCTAATTTCAATGAGCGTTATGTTGGCCCAAACTTTGCTAAAAATATAAAAAAAAAATAAAAACCCTCTGAAAACTAGGCTATAATGTCCAACAAAAAAACACAAATTTAATTTTTTTTAATGCTACGTTCGATATATGTAGAAATGTGAAAGTGTTAATTTCAAGGTCAACGGATAACTTTTTATTTTTTTTTATTTTTTTAAGAAAAAAAAACACTCATACGCCACAGTGTCTTGTTTGTCTGAAAGTCATGTGTCGTCGTCGTGTGTGTCACAGGCACGCTGACATTATTTGTTGGGTCATAGCTGTGATCATTTTCAATGACCATATGATAGCCCTGTCATCGTTGATGAGAAATGCTGATTGGTAGCTTGTCAATGCGATAACTCTGTCCCAACGCTGACACCGCAAGAATTTTTGCCGGGCCTTCGTTGTCATCGTTTGTCAATAAGGGCATTCTAGGTTGAACACCTTTTTGATTCAATATCTTCGGGAATGCTGTATCGGGATTACAATTTCGTATAACCAAAATAGGAGCTGACGACGACGACGCGCCACCGTTTAATTTTTTTTTTTCGAAAATATAATATGGTATACCCGAGCAACGCCGAGTTCGCAAGCTAGTGCTTAACTTCATATATTTCTTTCTTACTTGAAATTACCCACTTAATCTGTCACCAGAGAACCCACATTCTTCAGGTGCAAGCTCTTCACCAAAAGTATATTAATATTGATTTATTTCTTCATTAACTTATTAATGGTGAGACTGTTGTTCCTTATTTGTACGCCTGCATTAGCTTAAATTACAGTGAAGAGTCTCTCCATCTACATATTGGCTCTAAGCCTTTATTTTGTATTGACTATCAAATTTTCGGCTGAAATGAACTTATAGCAACGTACAATCAATGATCCGAAGCTCATCATCTAGAAAGTCGTTAGTAAACAAATTTCAGTAAATAAGTAACACATACCATTTAATACCCTAAACATATTTTGAACTTTGGGTAATAAATCAACATTAATAAATTACTATTGCAGAGACAGCAATACGTTCGATTGAATCATTGATACCAAATAATAATGACATTAGTATTGGCAAGCTTACCGATACAATGTTTCGTTCTAGCCATAGGTGATTTTGCACAGCAGAATATACTTTAACTGAAGATTTTCCTAGTGATGAGAATCACCAACAAGACTTATATCAGACAGCAAATTTGGGCCATCGATATAACCATTTATCAATTGGTTATTGATAACTTTTCTTTGAAATAAGGGGTTGGATCTGCAAGAGTCCTTCAGAACCTCCGATACCATTGAGGCCGGCATCATAAATCGATTTGAGAAATGTTGCTTTCAAAAAAAAAGTGGTGAACATCCAAGGGCCTCAGACATAAGTTACCGACATTATTAACCTTCAGAAACAGACAGAATTTCAACTAGCAGACAACGACTACACTACTACAAAGACTAAGAATGTACCAATCAATGCCACCACCTGTCATCATCACCAGCACCGCTTGCTCCCGAAATCAAGACCAACTTTTCCTCCTCTTTTTTTTAAAGTTAAAGACCTTAGTATAGATATATGATGCTATACACGGTGCGAAAAATGAATAGCGCTGTGTGTTGTGTTATTACATCTTGTCCTACTAATATTATAAAGGTGAATTGTTGTGTGTTCCGCAATAACGCCTCAATGGCTCAACCGATTTGGATGACATTTTGTAGATAGATGGATGAAGTGCTGGATTGAAATATAGGCTCTTTTTTATCACCAAAAAATTCCCGGCTTTTGTGGGAGAGGCTCAAATGTGAAATGATGTATGGCTTGAGGGTAGTTTGTTACGCTTTCATGTCTCAACCACTGCACGAACTTTTGACATTTGGCGGCTGGCAGAGTTCAGTATTCACTATATGACTTCGTTACAAAGGCTACTTTTATTCCGAAAAAATGCACGGTTCTTGCGGAAGAAATGTGAATAATTTTCTTTAATGGGTTGAGATTTAAACAAAAAAAAAAATCGCAGATGAATTCGTGGGTGGCAGCTAGTCTTCTTCTTATTTGGTTATGTATGTTCCTTATGGACTCCAAAACGAAGTAATCGCTTTTGTTGAAATTTTGAGACAATCTTAACATTATCTCCGTAGGTGATCCTGTTTTGAACCCGATCAATGTTGCTGGAGTAGTTTTTTTTTTTTGAAAATTTGTATTTATTGACCGATTTTCAAGGGACTTTCAAAGGTAGATAGCTAATATTGTAACGAGTAACATAAAATCACGCCATATAATATTATTTATTATATTGAAATAAAAATAATAAAAGTAAAGCCTTTGGCAAAATTTTGGCCCGATAGCTGGCGCAAAGGTGGAAATATTAACGAAAATATAGTTTTCCCTGAATACATTTTCATATCAACAATATTATTATAACATTAATCAATGCAATTACGTTGCTGGTGTTAAGTTACTTGTTGAGATACAGAAAATGTATACCTTATATACTATGTTGAACTGAAGAAATCGAAAGTTGCGTCTTGACAATGGTACTCACTATCAACTGATGAGTCCAAGTGAGTTACCGGGAATCAATAATTCAACAAAGTCCAAAATTATTTTCTTACAACGTAGTATATAGAGTTTATATTAAAACCTTCAAATTATAATTATGTTTTTTTTACATCCACGTCATAAACTGAGTAATTGCGTTTCACAACAAATGGCGTATTTCAACTTTTTTTAAGCTACGTCCAGAAACATATTATTTAAGGAGGACTAAAACTATAAATAACTTAATATCATATAAGTTTTTCAAATATTTCTTTAAAGTTTTTGATTTTTCTTAATTATAAAATAAAAATAATTCTTTTATTTTGGGCATACCCTAAGAAAGTCTACATCATATACCTCAACTGCGTTCTTTTATCGTTGACTATCGTGTTTGTGTCAAAAAAATTTGTTAAAGTGTCATTGTTAGGCTTTGTTGGGATTGTTACGATTTTATTTTGAAACGATTTATTGTTAGACATTATTAATCTGTCAAACAAATATTAAAAAAAAAAATTAACGTACTTCTCCAAACGAATACTTAATAAAATGTTTAAGATCATGTTTTCAATCATTTTAAATCCATTTTAATTTTTTAAACACCACCAAAACATAAAAAAGAAATTGAATTTAGAATTTTCATTTGAATTCTAAACGAACTTTGACTTTGACAGATCAACAATCTCAATTCATGTCGTGGGCATGAGTTGGAAATATTTACAAATCGTAACTATTTGACAGTTCAACAATGCATTTTGGAACGATGTTTTCCTGTCAAATAGTTATGAATCGTAACTGGAACGACAAATAGTTAGCAATTGTTAACAATTGTCAACGATAGTTAATAAAAAAACGCCCCACTGGTGTCTAGATAATTTGTGATCCAACCAGAAGAGAATATAATATATGTACATACATTTTTAAGTAAAATACGGTTTCTGTATTCGAAGCTATATAGGAAAATTAGACAAACAAATTACCTTATTACGAAAAAAATTCCGACAAAGCCGAATTTTGGTGAAGTTTCATTTTTACGACCATAACATTTCTTAAAAAGTACCCTAAATTTGTAGAGCTGCAAAATATTTTAGAGGGGAGTAAAGAGGGTAAAATTCAGTTTTTTTTCAAAATTACTCAAAAATTATAGGTGTTTTTTAAAAAAGTTATAGGTACACATTTTCTAAAAAAAAAAAAAAACAAATTTGAAGAGTGGTACCCAAAAAGTAATGCCAACCTCTTGAAAACACTTATTTATTTTATTTTGTTTAATAACTCACAAACAATTTATTTGGCAAGAGTACGATAACTTTTTCTATTTTTTTTTCTTTTTTTCTAATGCAAGGGCTTTTTTAGAAAATTGCCCCTACTGCCTAAACGGGGAGAGATAGATAGACGCCCCCCTTCTATAGTAAAACATGTTTGTATTTACTTATTCTACAAGAATTTGTTATTTATTTGCGGCGCCAAAGATATCGTACTCTCCCTATTTTTTTTTCTAAAAATAGTAGACAGTAAAATTATCTACAAAATGAAATGTTAACGACTTCTAAAGGGTCGGCCATCTAACGTTTTTTTTCAACTAGTGATTGGTAACACTTAGCTCATGTCTGATTTGACAGATAATTAGTTTTATCCTTCCGCTGAACGAATATGGTTGTGTATACGCTTGAACAACGCTGGGAAATATTGCGACATTACTTTGAAAATCATGGTAATGTTGCAGAATGTGTGCAGATTTTGGAAGAAGAGAAGCACCGTCAGCTCCGTATGTTCGATATCTTGTGAAAAAAGGGAAATAAACTGGCATCCTCATCGATAAACCAAAGCGTGAAAAGCCAAAAACAGAGCGTACAGCCGAGAATATTGCTGTCGTTCTCAACAATTGAACATTTCGGAGACATCATTGAGACGAATTTTGCATAAAGACCTTGGTATGACGCCATACAAAGTTCAATTGGTTTAGGAGTTGAAGCCAACTGACCATCCAATGCGTTTTCGCTTCGCTGAGTGGACCTGAGATCGACTTGGAGAAGATGCGGATTTGGCCAAAAAAAAATCATCTTTTCTGAGTGTAAAGAAGCTATCAGGCTCAAAGAAGTAAGTTTCCGATCCTACAAAGCCAACCCTACAGAGGAAAATCGGAAAAAGCACAAACAAACAAGGAACTCATGCAACTCCGTTATTGAAAGAACCAAATTTTTGCATGACCAACAATTACGGCAAAAAATTCTGCAGTGTCCCAAAGGCAGTAAAAATTTTTGGTCATTTGTAAAAAATATTAACAACTCCTCAACATCTTCGGTTCCAACGCTCATCGACAATAACAAACCAATTGTTTACTCTTCAGAGAAGGCAAACTTGCTCGCCGCCAATTTCGCTGCCAGCTCCACGCTGCCGCATAGCAACGTTGCCCCTCCTGTACTTGAGAATGTAAATTTTTCCATGGGACTGATTTTTTTCCGCACTCGTACAGTAGCAAGAGTTCTCAAAGATCTCGATATACATGGCCCGGATGGTATACCCCTGATTCTTCTGAAGAGGTGTTCTTCCACACTGGCAAAGCCACTGCGTAAGCTTTTCCATCGCTCCTACTTTTCTGGAATCTTTCCTAGAAGATGGAAAACAGCATTTGTCCAGCCTGCCCCTAAGAAAGGTGACCCATCCTCCCCATCCTCCCCCTCCTCCTACCGACCCATAGCACTGACCTTCTTTCTAAGGTCATAGAAACACTGATTAACCGTCAGCTTAAGGAATATCTCGAAGATCGAAAGCTTCTCCATGACCGTCAGTATGGCTTCCGCAGCAACCGTTCCACTGGTGATCTGATGGCATATCTCACCGAACAGTGGAACAAATCTATAAATAAATGATCTTCTGTCTGTAACTTCTAATCCACTTAACTGTTTTGCTGACGACTCTACCCTCAGCTTTTCATACTCGTTCGATAATTCACGTCCTTCGCCTTCGAACGTACAATTGCAAAGGTACCGTATGTCAAGCTCATTAAACTCCGATTTATACAGCATTGTCAAATGGGGTAATAGGAATCGTGTGGAGTTTAATGCTTCGAAAACTCAATGCTGTCTTCTGTCGTTAAAGCTAAACATACCCCCAATGCCATTGTCCATGAATGGCACTTACATCGAAGAAACCGAAAAGCTCTCAGTACTCGGTATGTGTGTCAACGACGACCTCCGTTGGAACGACCATATATATGAGATCGCTAAGAATGCTGCTAGGTGCTTATCAAAATTGTTGCATTTGGGGCACAGAAAACCCGCAAGCATACATTGAAAAGCCGATACACCCAAAACGAGTCACTGTTTGGTGCGGATTTTGGTCCAGAGCATAATTGGGCCATTTTTCGAAAATGAGCAAGGAGTGGCCGTTACAGTCAATGGCGATCATTATCGGGCCATGTTGAACGAATTTTTGTTCACAAAAATTGAAGAGGAGGATATTGGCAACATTTGGTTTCAACAGGACGGCGCTACGTGCCACACAGCCGAAGCTACACTTGATGTTTTGCGAACTGTTTTTGAAGATCGCATTATCAGCCGCAGTGCTGATGTCGTTTGGCCACCTCGGAGCTGCGATTTGACACCGTTGGACTATTATTTGTGGGGTGCCGTAAAAGATAAGTGTTACGCCGACAAGCCAGAGACAATTGACGCTTTAAAGGACAATATTCGTAAAGCCATTGGTGTCATTGGTGAAATACAGCTGCACCGGAAAAGAAGGTGGCTATGAGCTGAATTCGAACCCAGGCTAATTCGCTTAGCAGACCGACACACTAACCACTTGCTTATATGTGCATCGAAAAAAAAATTAAAAATAAGTTACATTAACGTAGAAAAATTAAACTATCTGAACTTAAAAAAAGTGTCAAAACCACAACACTTAAGGGTTTTTATTGAAAATGAAGTACGCCATCACACGTCTTGTATAATAACAAATTTATGGAAAAAGTATTTTGAAAATTGTAGGACGGATTAATGAAATCCTGTTTTTTATTTTTAGTTTTTTGAAAGCAAACTTTTATTTAATTTTGGTATGCAGTATTTTTTAGAGTTTATTAATATACATGTGACTATAAAATTTAAAATAATTTTATTTTATCAGTTTTAAAAATATCGATTTTTCGAAAAAAAAATTTATTATTTTTTTATTAAAAAACAAAAGTTATTCAAAATTTTGATATGCAGAATTAATAAAGCTACCTAGATCTTCACAAATATAAAATTTGACAGAAATTCATACATCCGTTACCGAGAAAGCCAAAAATTAAAAAAACCGTTATATGAAATGTACCGTTAATAGACTTTTTCCGTAAATTTGATTCTGATCAAATGATAGCCAATACCAACAAAAAAAATTCAAAAATTTTCCTCAAAACCTTTTGAGCCGTTTTCGAGAAAAATAAGCGGTCATATGTCAGGTACATCTGCGGAATGCCAAAAGAATCACACACAACAAATTTGAAGATAATCGCTTTAGCCGTTTAGGCTGCAGCTCGTTATACATACTGACAGACAGACAGACAGAAATTTTTTGCCACTTACGTTTTTAGACTTCTCTATGATCGTAATGTCATGTTTGATTGTTATCTCAATTTTTATATTCACGAATCCTAAACCTCATTAACTTATGTTAACTTATGTTCACCAAAGTTTGTTTAAGTAACTTCTCATATTTTTATTTAACTCTTAGCCATAAATTGAAAAGAGAAAAGACTTAACACTTAACTGCATACATTGCTGCCTTCATTTGAAAAGTTAGTATCGTACTAAATTACAGCAATCATCATCAAAAAATATTAATAATTGTAATTGTTTATACAAAGGTTTTTAACCTTTTGTGTAGCGAATATATCAGAATGTCATGTTTTGAATTCTGACGTTTTTCTAAATTGATTTGTTGACATTAATACGCTATTAAGCTCATTAAATATAGTAAAATTAATTTTAATATGAACAAATTATTTATAAATGTAATAACTTAGAGTATTGTATTAAAATCCAAAAAAAAAGTACAAGAGTTGTTAAGGCATAACTTTCGGTTTCTGGATCAAATTTCAATTTAATTTATGGAGATAAATGCGTATATTTAAAAAAAACTATATATTATTTTAATACATATGTATGTTATTAATAACTCAAACGAGACAGTGGGCAGTTAGCATTTATGAATGAACAATTTATTTTAACAAAGGTTCTTTGTTAAGCCATTTAAAAGAATAATTGAGATATCATTCATTCGCCAATTATTTAAATCACTTAGCCCTGCAGGTAAAACAAATAGGCATATCGCGTGCATTTAAATATATATAATTTCAATAAAATTTATTTAAAAACTAACAACAGTTTAATTTCAACTTAGCAGTGCCCTCAAAAAAAATTTTGGAGGATCATATTCTGAAATGTTGTTGTTTTTTTAATTTTATACAAAATTTATCTAATTAAATAAGAAAATTGTTCAAATTAAATTCGGCCATGTTTGGCGGTATTTAGTTCCAAAAATTGTTAGGGTGAGATGGGGCATTTCTGTTCATGGAGCACATTTGTGAAAAATGTAATTTTTAGTACAATTTTTGTATGAAAAAATGAGATATGCACTTGTTTCCTACTGCTGCCTAAAAGCAGCAAGAGTAACTCGAATATATTAATTGTACGAGTAAATATTAATTTTCACCCAAAGATGGAGCTAGTTGCGATTTTAATTATATCACATTCAAATACCATTTCACTTTTGTATCCACTTTTTACCTTTTACTACTTCTAGGGTTTGGAATGCTGGAATCTGGTTGCGTGTCGATTAAAAACGAAGTCAACATCATGATGAAGAATGTCATGGACATTGTCCTGGGCGGATTTACATACTGGCTCTTCGGGTATGGCATGTCATTTGGACGAGGACCACTTTCAAATCCATTCATTGCAATTGGAGACTTTCTTACCGACCCACTAGTTGGAGACCCATTAATGGGTCAGATTTTTACTGCATTTCTCTTTCAATTGTCATTTTCCACAACAGCGACAACAATAGTCAGTGGAGCCATGGCAGAAAGGTTTGTTGTCCAGCTCACCTGTAATCATCATTATTGCCTCCATCAATGTCTTCCCCCCTTTTTTTAGGACGAATTTCAAGGCTTATTGCTTATTCTCGCTGCTCAACACTGCTGTGTACTGTATTCCTGCTGGATGGGTGTGGGGTGAGCACGGGTTCCTGAATAATTTAGGAGCCGTTGACATTGCCGGAAGTGGGCCAGTTCATTTAATAGGTGGGCGATTCTTGCCCAAAGTGCCTATTCAAGTTTATTAATTTGTTTTGATCAAACAGGTGGTGCATCAGCATTTGCTTCAGCAGCAATGCTTGGACCGAGGTTGGGTCGATATGCAGATGGATACGACCCCTTGCCATTGGGGAATCCTGTCAACGCTTGCATGGGACTTTTTGTACTCTGGTGGGGCTGGTTGGCTTTCAATTCGGGTAGTACGTACGGAGTTAGTGGCGCTAAGTGGCAGTATGCAGCCAGATCTGCCGTTATGACCATGCTTGGATCTTTTGGAGGTGGGATCAGTAGTTGTGGATATTCCTTGTGGCGTAATGAAGGACGATTGGATATAATCGATCTAATCAATGGAATTTTGGGTTCCTTGGTTTCGATCACTGCCGGATGCTTTCTATTCCGGGCTTGGGAATCATTCCTTATAGGAAGTCTGGGAGCTCTTTTATGTTGTGTGGCAATGCCAATGTTCGACAGATTGGGTGTTGATGATCCAGTCGGAGCTAGTGCTGTACATGGAGTTTGTGGAATTTGGGGAGTTATTGCTGTGGGGCTCTTTGCCGACAATCCAATTCCCTTGAAAACAACAAAAGAAAGAATGGGATTGTTCAAGGGAGGAGGCTGGTATCTCCTGGGAATTCAAACGTTATCAGCATTCTGCCTGGCTTCTTGGGGCATTTGTTCGACTTTCCTATTGCTTTATATTGTCAATAAAATAATTCCAATACGGATGGATCCGAACGAAGAACTTTTGGGAGCCGATTTGATGGAACACCGTATTCGACATGCACAAATAGGTCTATCAAGGGCTATATCTGCTTTGGCACCTTTAAAGATTGATCTGGAAGAAATAGTCGGAATCAAACCGATTGGCATTAATCCAGGTCATGAGAAAAGTCTTGATGAGCTAAGAGCTGCGGAAGATAAACTTAATCAATGGCGACAGTATGTAGAACAGATGGATCCGACAAGACCAAAAGGGAATGTGCCGGTTATTGAAGATTCTCAGAAAACTGCTACTCGAAGGAAGAGTATCGCTGGCAACTCACTATCAAAGAAGATCAACAGTTTGAGGGGCAAAAATTCAGATAGTTCAGATCAAATTGTTGGCAGTGGTGTTGGGGGAGTATTTAAATCGAAAAACTCCGAAGTTTCAACAGTTTTGAAAGGGAAAGATAATGGTATGTTTGCTTGGATCGATTAGAGTGACCTTGTTAAGTTTATGAGAAATATATGTTTAATTTGAATTAAAGAAATGTGCTGAAATTTGTTTGCATGTATTTTTATATTTTTTTTTTCAGTGGTTGTCTTTTTATGAAATTTATTAAAGTTGTCATGTTGCACAAAGTTCGATGACCACACAACTACTATTTCGCAAGAATATCCATCATCACTTTATATACAATTTTGATAGTTAAGCCGCATTAATGCGTTAATTTAAGACACAAGTGAAACAGACATTAAAGCCAAGAGCGTTGTTATTTGTTCCATGAATTCTGGAACGAAGGAACATTTTTATTGGAAGCAATTTTATCATAAGAAAGAATTTTTGTAAACAAAATGTAAGTTAAGTTAAAGTACCCTTATTGCTATCCAGACCAATCAACATCTTAAAAGGAAATCCGACAAGTAGAAGATGTGGCCTATATCCTTTTTAACCTGGCGTTGAAGAAACGAATCCTTGACTCTAGTACACGTCAACTATAGACTCCGGTAGGCTGGGCACCTAGCTCGTATGAACGAAGGAAAACCAGGTCCGAAAGTCTGGTGGAAAATATAAGTGTGGCAGACCTTGCTTACGTTGCATTGGAAGGATATGGCGTAGATCAAAACCACAACTTTTTTTTTTTTTTTTTTATATAATTAACGCGCGCACAAGGGATTATGTGTTTCCCTTTTAATGTAGAACACACTGCGCGGGCATTACGAAGAAAGGGAGGGGAGAGATAGGAGGTGCCGATTAACATTGGTTTTGAATGTTTGCAGATCAAAATGGCAAGGGAAAATCCCGCCGGGTAAACTATTCCAAATTCGTGTCGTTCGGCTAAAAAAAGAATCCCTATATTTCACCGTACGTCCGAAATTGGGCTCAAGGGTGAACTGATGGGCATTCCTTGCGAGACGAGTATTACGGGAGAAACTTTTAAGGGGAGGAATGCAACTGGCTATTTCGAGTGAACATTTTTACTTGCGATTTATAGGGACTATAAGGCAAGTTATGCATTCGTAAAAAAAAAAAAAAAAATTCTAACAATCAAACATGCCATTACGATGATAGAGAAGTCAAACAAAGTGGGTCCGGAAATTCCGTCCGTCTGTCTGTCTGTCTGTCTGTCTGTCTGTCTGTCTGTCTGTCTGTCCGTATCGATATCTACAGCCCAAACGGTTCGGCCGATTTGATTCAAACTTGGTATATAGTATTTTTAGAGTGCTCTACCCGACAGTTTTTGGAATTGGCATTCTAGCTCCAAAACTAACGGTACCTGCCATATAACTTTTAATGAAAAACTTATTTTTCTCGAAAACGGCTCCTACGATTTTGATAAAACTTTCAGAATGATGTTTTCTGTGCAAAATCTATCTTTTAATTTTAATGGATTTTTCAGAAAAAGTTTTATAACGGTACCTCCCATATGACCGGTTTTTTAAAATCAGACTTTCTCGTTAATTAATTAACGGATTTTGATGAAATTTTCAAAATATGTAGAGCTTTATGATTTAAATAATATTGCTTTTTAAAATTTTCAAAAACATTTTTTTTTAATTTTTAATATTTTTTTTAAAAAAATATTTTGTTTTTTGAATATTTTGAAAACGGTTTAATAGATTTTTTTTTTAATTTTTCTCCTAGTATAAGCTTTAGATTTCTTTGAATTGACATACTCAAAAAAAATTTAAAATATATTTTCGAAAAGTTTTTCAAAAAAAACATTTTTTTGAAAAAACTGGTCGAACGATTTTGAAATGAAAAATTCATAAAATATAAAACAGCAAAATAAATAAGATGGCTTACAACATTTTTTCCAAAAAACGTTAGGAATAGTGTTTTTTTGATTTCATAAAATTTTTTTCCCCAAAATTTTATTTCATATTGCTCTGCTAAGCCTTAGCCATTAGTCAAATAAAAGAAGGTGACAACCTACATACATACCTACGTATTTTAAAGCATTTCATCATCATAAAAGCACAAAGAATAAATAATGAGCCTATGATAAACACACAAAAACAACTAACAAATAAAAAGAATTATTCGATTACTACTGAATGCAAAAATTTCAATCGATAAAACAAAAGTTTACACCTTCCTATAAATAAACAAAACCACTGTGTTAACTTTTAATATTGTCGCTTTACAAACTCGCTTAACAGTAGTTGGAACGTGTATCTTATATTTAGTACCTACCTTCCTTCCAACCTTATTATAGGTAAATAATATCCTTAATAAATTCCATTAATACCTACCCACATCATACGTTTATCGATCCATCAAACATAATTCAGCTATTTTAATTAATTTGATTTCAAAAAGTAAATTATTATTATTGGGACCTATATAGGTCCCTATACCTAGCATTATTGCCCTACTGCTGATTCCACGAATCTTTATGCCAGTTGTTCAATTTTTTCCATACCAAAACGAAAATTAAACTGAAAAAAGTCCTTTATATCTTTCTATTAGCAAATTATATTATAAGCACTAAACAACAAGTTGAAAGATAATACTACACTAAAAAACTGCAAAAGCTAACAATCCTATATACTTATGTGTTTATCCCTTTGTCGTGACGCATGTTCGTTCGAGCTTCAAACCACAACGATTCTAAAGAAGTTGCACGTCAAAAAAACATTAAAATTAAATCTTTGTCAAAAAGACGCCTGTATCTAAAAAGGATTAGCACACGGGAGCAAGTACGTGCGACCCAGTCGTGCCTTTTATTTGTAAAAGAAACGATAAAATAAGGAAAGACATGAAACATTGCGTCGGTGTACGAGTGGGGCAATTGTTTCAGCGGCAGTTCTATTTCCTATCAATCTTAACGCTCGATTTTGTATTCTATCAAGCAGGTGAAGCGATGTTTGCGAAGCACCTGCCCAGAGGTGGGAGTTATACTCGAGTTTAGGGCGTATAAACGCTTTATAAATTGTAGCCAGATCAGATGGGGAAAAATACTTCTTACACCGATACAGAAAACCTAAGCACTTTGCAGCATTCTTAGCGATCTCAAATATATGGTCGTTCCAACGGAGATCGTCGTTGACACACATACCGAGTACTGAGAGCTTTTCGGTTTCTTCGATGTAAGTGCCATTCATGGACAATGGCATTGGGGGAATGTTAAGCTTTAACGACAGAAGACAGCATTGAGTTTTCGAAGCATTAAACTCCACACGATTTCTATTACCCCATTTGACAATGCTGTATAAATCGGAGTTTAATGAGCTTGACATACGGCACCGTTGCAATTGTACGTCCGAAGGCGAAGGACGTGAATTATCGAACGAATATGAAAAGCTGAGGGTAGAGTCGTCAGCAAAACAGTTAAGTGGATTAGAAGTAACAGACAGAAGATCATTTATAAAAATGAGGAAAAGAGTCGGAGACAGAACAGAGCCCTGGGGCACACCAGCATTTATTTTATGGGAATCAGACTTGAATCCGTCCAATACAACTTGTATTGAACGGTCCAGGAGATAGCTTCTAATCCAACGAACAAGAGTATTATCGATCCCAAAAGCACGCATTTTCGATAAGAGAGCTTCATGCCAAACTCTATCAAATGCCTTGGAGATATCAAGAGCAATAATCTTACTTTCACCAAAGCGATGTAAAGATTTGTTCCACTGTTCGGTGAGATATGCCATCAGATCACCAGTGGAACGGTTGCTGCGGAAGCCATACTGACGGTCATGGAGAAGCTTACGATCTTCGAGATATTCCTTAAGCTGACGGTTAATCAGTGTTTCCATGACCTTAGAAAGAAGGGATGTCAGTGCTATGGGTCGGTAGGAGGAGGGGGAGGATGGGTCACCTATCTTAGGGACAGGCTGGACAAATGCTGTTTTCCATCTTCTAGGAAAGATTCCAGAAGAATAGGAGCGGTGGAAAAGCTTACGCAGTGGCTTTGCCAGTGTGGAAGAACACCTCTTCAGAAGAATCGGGGGTATACCATCCGGGCCAGCGGATTTGTGTATATCGAGATCTTTGAGAACTCTTGCTACTGCACGAGTGCGGAAAAAAATGTGTCCCATGGAAAAATTTACATTCTCAAGTACAGGAGGGGCAACGTTGCTTTGAGGCAGCGTGGAGCTGGCAGCGAAATGGGCGGCGAGCAAGTTTGCCTTCTCTGAAGAGTAAGCAATTGGTTTGTTATTGTCGATGAGCGTTGGAACCGAAGATGTCGAGGAGTTTTTTATATTTTTGACAAATGACCAAAAATTTGTACTGCCTTTGGGACACTGCAGAATTTTTTGCCGTAATTTTTGGTCATGTACAAATTTGGTTCTTTCTATAACGGAGTTGCATGAGTTCCTTGCTTGTTTGTGCTTTTTCCGATTTTCCTCTATAGGGTTGGCTTTGTAAGATCGGAAACTTACTTCTTTGAGCCTGATAGCTTCTTTACACTCAGAATTAAACCAAGACTTTTCTTTAGGTTTGATGCTTTTTACTCTGTTAGGAATAAAAGCACGCATCCCTAGAAGAATCACATTTGTGATCATTTCAGCACTGGCATCAATGTCACTATCGAGGAAGCATAGTGACCAGTTAAAGTTTCGGAAAAAAATATTCAGGCCGTCCCAGTTGGCTTTCTCGTATTGCCAAACGGTCCTGGTGGGAAGTTTTTCTTTAACTGGATGGGTGGGGGACGAGAAATTAGCTGAAATGATACAATGGTCTGAAGTGCCAAATGGAGAAGTTACACTAATGGTATATTTATCAGGGTGAGAAGTAAGAAACAAGTCAAGAGTATGGGCGGCTTGCCCCGCAACATCCGGTATACGCGTTGGCACATCGATCAGTTGGGTAAGGTGATGTAACCCGGCAAAGAGCTCGACATACCTTCCTTCGGGTGTTGTCTGACCAGAATAGCGGAGCCAGTTGGAATTGTGTACATTGAAATCGCCCGCAATAACGATTTCAGTGCGAGGACAAAGGGAAACAATTTTCGAGATGGAATCAGACAGTGCATCAAACTCGTTACTGTCAAGATTTGGACTCCTGTAAATAAAACAATAATGAATGACATGCTTGCGGACAGTGAATTTGAGCCATAAGAAGTTAAAGTCCGTGTTGGAACATTGCCCATATTGGGGAAGGCTCTGGCAAGCAATATCATTCCTAACATAGACCACGAGACCATAATGAGAAAAGAGTAATGGCACCAAGCTATACCCATGTAGAGCAAATTCTGATAAATCAGTATTTACTCCAACCTGAGTTTCACTTAATGCCAAAACAGCTGGCCTGTGTTGAACAGTGTAGACGTACACGTGAAAGAAATTCTTTCTTAAACCACGAACATTTGAATACACGACACAAAAATCACTTACCATTTAAAAATACTTACATACAAAACACAACTCTGATTAAGTCGAACTGCGCAGTGAAAATCCAAATTAACTTCTGTAATAATCAAACTGTCTTAGGTGTTATGCCCATAAGACAGCCTGTTTACAAAAAATCAAACTAACAATTAAGTTTGTATAAACCCCAATTTTTTACAAACTTTAAAAGGTTACAAAATTCAAACTTAAACCATTAAAAAATAGCTGCTATAAGGCTTGTAAAAGTTAGTTTGCCCAGCTCTATACAAGGCTTGTAGATAAAGGTTTTAAATAGCTTGTATAAGGCCTTCCAAAGATGTTAACTGAATGTTAAAAAATGGACACGACCAGGTCACACATACTTGCTCTTATGTGCTTAATCATACTGGAAGGCAAAATCTTTGTCAGAAACAATTAAAATGTACGTAGAAAAATAACACGATCTGAACATATAAGAATTACAACACTTAACGGTTTTAAGTAAAAATGGAGGATGGAATCAAACGTCTTAAATAAAAACAAGTTTATGAAAAAAAATATTCCGAAAATTGAAGGACCGATTTTGATAAAATCCTGTTTTTTTATTTTTAGTTTTTTTTTTAGATTTTGGCTTCCAGGTGCTCAGAATGTATTTATACACAGATAATCATATATTTTTTTCTTAAATTAGTTTTAAAAAATTTTGAAAATTAAAAAAAATAAATTAATTACAAATAAGAAAAAATCATTCAAAATGTTGGTATGCAGAATTGATTAAGCTACCTTAATCTTTTTTAAATATAAAATTTGATTAAAATCCAACGAGAGCTTTACCGAGAAAGACGAAAATTAAAAAAAGCGTTAGCCACATGAAAGGTACCGGTTTTCTAGTAAATGTGTTTTTCATAAAATTATAGCCAACTCCTACCGAAATAATCCCAAAAATTTTCTTCAAAATCTTTAAAGCCGTTTTCGAGAAAAATATACTTTTCCTCAACGATCGTTTTTTTAGGTCTAAAATTTAAATTTCAAAAAGCTCTACAATGAATGCCAAAAAAACATAAATAATAAATCTTAGCCATTTACTAACTGACAGACATTTTTTGTCACTAACTTTTTCAGGCTTCTCTATGGTGGTAATTGTTTTCTTAATTTGTTTATATTCACGAATCCTAAACTTGCCTTATAGTACCTTATAATCGATCCAAACACGGGTAAGTTTTCAGTTTTATAATTAAAATAGCATTTCAATCGTTACACTTAGGGACTAACTGAGGAGAAATTTAACTAAAAATGCAATACAAATAATATAATACAAATTCAACAGTATAAAACAAAACAAATGTAATGTATTTTTTTTATTTCTAAATGTTACTTCTTCAAATTTATTTTTATTTTCTATTGTAAGCTAGGAAAGGAAGTATCACGAAGTACAAAATAGCTCTTATATAAACATGTACAGCAAGTGCGGTATTACACTAAGACGTTTTTGCAAAGACGCAAATAAGTGCGAAAAAGAAAGCTAGTGAAATAGAAATATTTTAAATCGTCTCAACTCGGCAAGTTGTGGGTAGGACTTGCATCGAGTGTTTTTGACATTCCTTTTGCTCGCCTTCTTTATTCCTCGGCATTGGCTGAGTTAACAGTTTTACTAGATTTGCATTTCGGATAACAAAAATTTAATGAGCGTACAAACCTAACTAAATAGGTTACCTTAAATTCGAAGCAGAAGCAAAACAAAGTTAGCTGTTCATCACATGTTCCTTTAAAAGAGAAAAGTATCCAACAAATTTTAAGATACCTTTGGATTTTCCCTCTATTTCCATTTGTTCTTAATCAGCTGTGTCTTAATTGTTTTTAATAAGGGTTATTACAACAACAATACAAAGGACACAAAATATGAACGTCATTGGCTTTATGGACAGAAAGAAACAAAAGAAAACTGTCAAAAACACGCAATGCAAATTTGAGAAAAAACATCTAAGTGTAATACCACGTAATGGACAGGACAAGGGTTCAAAAGAAAATAAACGAAACACGTCTGAGTGTAATACCGCATCAAGCAATTAAAAGCTGTCATTAAAAGGGTTGCCTAAGACATTTTTATACCGTACAAAACATGCTATTAGCATTTAGATGCCATAAAATGGCTTGCTGAGATAAGCTAATTAGTAATTACATTTCAAGGAAAGCTATTTGCTGCTATTACACCTGTCAACAGAAACCTTATAGCAGTTAAATAGATTGCGAAAGGTGTGCCAACATAGCTTGTATATGGCTTTTTACTGTTTCAATAGCAGTCTGAAAATAGCTTGCTTGAATATATAACAAGTTAAGTTGTTAGTTAGCTTCTACTATCAGCAATCGGAATGTTCCGAATTGGAAGAACGTGCTGCATAACACTGGACCGGATCTGGGATGTGGAGTGAATGATTATCATTGTTTAGGTTCAAGAATCCGGTGTTGTAATAATATCATATGTACGTTAGAAAAAAACTGACAGGAAAATGTTTTTTTTTGTCGTTTTAGTATTTAAGGATTAGATTATAACAATATCAAAGCATCCTGGAACGCTAAGGATAAGTTAATAACGCCTTTTAGTTAAGCAGCTTAAGTCATTTTTTAGAAAATTGTACCAACCATACAAGCTATTAACTCAGAGAACAAAACCAGCACTGAGATCAAATGAAGAATAACTCTTGCCAATCGGTGGTTCTTCGGGCTTAGAACGCTACTGAATTGTCCTTTTAAAAGACCCTTATCATCCTAGTCCCGCTGTATGCTGTAGAGGCATGGACATTGTCAAAAGTAGATGATCACACTTTGAGTTGCTCGAGAAAAAAATTTGTTGGGTGATTTTAGGTCCCGTGAGCAATTTGAAGGACTTCTCCTCAACAATAACAAGGAACTGTACGGTGCAGTGGCTCTATAGCGCCGAAAAGTAAAACATCTAAGATGGCTGGGCCATATAGAGCAGTTGGACACCAATAATCCGGCCCCAAAAATCTTCGATTCTACCCCAGTCGTTTGTTAAACGTGTACGTCTTCCTATTAAGGCTTAGTTATACGGTGGACCTACCTACATAGGAGTCAAAAAATTAGTGATCCTTATTTTCCAAATAAAATGGACCACATCAACGCGTGGCCGGCTCTGCTAGTATGAAATAAAAATAAATGGTGGTGGCTAATAATTTATGTTTTTATTTTTATTAAAAAAAACATCACAACACTACTTACTGGCTCACCCATTATGACAACTGCAGTTGTCATCCAGATTTTATTTGTTTTTAAACTAAAATTTTGTTAATAAAAATATTTTCTTAATTTGCCATTTCAAAAACGCAGTGTGTAATAAACTAAATTCCATGTCTTTTAATTTCAGATTTTACCGCAGATGAGTTTCCAACTGAGTTTAGGATAAAACTGAAGCCAGCAAAAAAATTCTTAACCCCTTTTATATCGACAAAATAAAGTCAAAATGTCGGCCTTGTATGCAAAAGTGTCTCAAAATCGTGTCATTTAATTTCAAATCTCTTATCGATTTGGGAGGTTTTCAAGGTTAAAACCTTTAAAGGCTTCTTTGAAAAAAAAAACGGTCATCGAATATTTAAATAATTTGAATCATTGCCAATTAAGTTAAACATTGTGTCTTGGTTAAAAAAAGAACATCAATAGTCAGATCGGTAGACTTTTGTTAGAAAACATTACTCGGGTCTGAATGTTTAAACAAACATTGACCAATTTTATATTTCAATTAAAGGACAATTGCGTTCAAGGTTAATAGGTCCAATTTGACCTACCCAAACGTTTACCTAAACCAATATAATCGGTCAAATCAATTGGTTTCGATTCCAATGAAATGTTTAGAAAATAGTTTAATTCATTTCAGTTATTCTTGGAGTATAGTCGTGATTAATGCTGATAAAATGGTTTCAAAGAAATAGTTTTGAAAAAAAACTATATTTTTGTATCTAAAAAGGAGGAATCAAGAATTTGTGTTTTTAAGTTTACGTTAAAAAAATAAACGAAAACCTAGATAAAATGCCAAGTAATTTCAATAGTTCAACGATGGCTTCAAACCCTTCCATTCTCAAAAACGTCGTCCACAATGGCAGTTACGTGATTCCAGGAACTTATGACTTGAGCGTGGAGGACACCAATTGGGTTTTGACTTCATCGTTCATAATTTTCACCATGCAAACTGGTAAGTTGAAGAAAACGGAATTTGGGAAAAAAACTTGACCTCTAAGCCAATAAATTAGACACACTTGCTCAACTTTCCTTTACAATTCTATAATTGCACAATAACCTGCTTTTCCAGACGCACTTTTCGTGAGAAATATTTCTTAAGGCGAAGCACTTCTTCCATCTTCCTTGAAATTCTTTTCTTCATCTATCTCATTATTGATTAAGAAGAAAATTTTAAATATGGAAACAAATTTTTACCAGATCCTTTAAGCCATTTTCAATAAAAAAAAAACTCCACCTAAGCCAACAGTGGTCCAGTTATTAAGATATACATTTATTCCAACAATCACTTGTGTCAATTCAAGAGTCGAGACGTGCTATTACTATAGAAAATCCTTCTAAGCTGAACCTCACGAATGTGGAACGTGATTTTTTTTTATATCCACAACTTCAAAATTGATTTCCATCGTATATATTCATTGGAAGTCATCTGACCCTCGAATTTTGTATCTTTTGTTTCATTACTTAGGTTTCGGAATGCTGGAATCTGGTTGCGTTTCTATAAAGAACGAAGTGAATATAATGATGAAAAACATTATCGATATTGTCCTTGGAGGATTCACTTACTGGATTTTCGGATATGGGATGTCATTCGGACGTGGGCCACTTTCAAATCCGTTTATAGCAATTGGAGATTTTCTGCTGGATCCCGTAGTGGGAGATCCTCTAATGGGACAGATATTTGCTTCATTTCTATTCCAACTGTCATTCGCAACAACTGCGACAACTATAGTCAGCGGAGCTATGGCAGAAAGGTTGGTTGGTTAACCATCTTCATTTACCAAAATTACACTAAATATAACAATTTACAGGACTAATTTCAAGGCTTACTGCCTGTTTTCATTGCTTGACACAGCAGTTTACTGCATACCAGCTGGATGGGTTTGGGGTGAACATGGATTCCTCAATATACTGGGAGCTGTTGATATTGCCGGAAGTGGGCCAGTTCATTTAATTGGTTAGTACTTGAAAATAACGTTTAATTTAGTGTTTCTTATCTGATCCTATTGACAGGTGGTGCGTCGGCATTTGCTTCGGCGGCTATGCTTGGTCCGAGATTGGGTCGATATGCTGATGGATACGATCCCTTGCCATTGGGTAATCCTGTCAACGCTTGTTTGGGTCTCTTTGTACTTTGGTGGGGATGGTTGGCTTTCAACTCTGGAAGCACATACGGAGTCAGTGGATCAAAGTGGCAGTACTGTGCCAGAGCAGCTGTTATGACTATGATGGGTTCTTTTGGTGGAGGCGTCACTAGCTGCATATATTCATTCTTGCGACACGATGGTCGATTGGATATAATGGATCTAATAAATGGAATTTTAGCCTCATTGGTGTCCATAACTGCAGGTTGTTTTCTATACCGTGCATGGGAAGCTTTTGTCATCGGAAGTCTGGGAGCACTGTTGTGTTGTGCAGCAATGCCTCTATTTGATCGATTGGGTGTAGATGATCCTGTCGGAGCAAGTTCTGTTCATGGAGTTTGTGGTATTTGGGGTGTGATTGCTGTTGGATTATTTGCCGATAATCCAGTGCCATTGGACACAACAAATGGACGTTCCGGACTTTTCAAAGGTGGCGGTTGGTATTTGCTGGGAATTCAAACCCTATCGGCATTTTGTCTCACCTCTTGGGGTATTGGTTCAACATTTGTACTGCTCTATTTTGTTAATAAAATTGTTCCAATTCGAATGGATCCGAATGAAGAACTTCTTGGAGCTGATGTAATGGAACACCGAATTCGACATTCCCAAATTGGACTGTCACGAGCTATTTCGGCATTAACACCATTGCAAGCAGATCTAAAGGATCTGGCTAACGTAAGGCCAATTGGTGTGAATCCAGGTCATGATAAAAGCATTAATGAACTTAGAGCTGCTGTGGATAAGCTTGCTTACTGGCAGGCATATATGGAAAAGCATGGACCCAAGCAAATGAAGTCTGTAATCAAACAGGATAAGGACCAGAATAAGTTAATGACGCATAAAATGTATCCTAAAAAAGACAACGTTTTGGGTACACCACATATTCATACAATCTCTAGCGACGGCACAGGGATCCCTGGATTTGCTTGGGTTGATTAGATGTTGAGCTTCGATGAAACAAATTTTTTTTTTAAACACTTGAAAATAAAGTTAGTTATTAAAACAAAATGCATCCGTTTAATAATATAGACAATTTGTTTAATGAAGCACATTTTCGTATTCCTGTTTCAAACGGATATCGTTTTTATCCTTCCAAGGTCCATATATTTCTTACTCCCTTACTCACCTGGGCCTCCCAGGTGCAGTTGAAGATTTTACGGATCGGAGCTTTATACATACATATACCTATCCGAGTTTGACTTGAAGGCGATGTTGTGAAGACTGAGGATGCCTTTGCAGTTGCGCAGTTCCAAGGAACGAGGGTTTCCTTTCATAAGAACCGGGCTGAGATTCTATTCCCCGGGGATGCTTTCTTCTGGTCATATCCTGGTAACAAGTTCGTGCATTTTCTAACCAAGTCATTGCCTGCAGCTTTGAGAATCAAAGTTTGACAGCTTGGTCATCGGCTCTGACGACTTTGGCGGAATTGTTGTTCTATTTCGTCCACATAGAATGGTCCAATCTACCTTACAGCGAAAAAGGATCTTCATCGCGGTTGATAAGTGCAGATGTGCATATTTTCAGCATCGACTCTGTGAATCATTCTACCCATTTATCATCTTAGCTTTGGTTTAAGCTTTTTAGCCTTGAAAGTTTCTTATTAATGTTGGCGGTAAAGCACTTCTCTGGAGGTTAAAGGATACTCGACCATAAAAGAGCCTAGCGTTTTCTTGCGATTGCAACCATCTGTTTTTGGATGTGGCTTGGTTATGATTATCTTACAGGAGTCTGTTGAGAGGCCTACCACTCCACGTATAGATCCTAAGTTCGTTCTCCTCATTTAGTTTTCAGGATTCATAATCAGTGAATCAATTGGCCTATGGTTGTGGGTGTTTGAGGTAAGAGTGCTCTAATCTCACCGCCCTATAGAATGGGTGTAAAGATTATTCTATGGTCAAGTTGCCGGAAGTAAAAGTCTATCATGATCAAGTATAGTTAAGTGTCCTCCAGATTTTTTTTTTATAATTTGCACACGCTAAAGCGATTTGGGCTACCTTTTTGATGTCGGTGGACACAGCGCGAGCTTGGGAAAGAAGTAGAGGGTTTAATAGGAGTTGCCGATACACATTGCTCTTAAACTTCTGAACATCTTAATGGGAGGGGAAAACAGAGTTAGACAAAAGATTCCACATTCGAGTTGTACGGCTGAAGAACGAATCTCTGTACTTGACTGTACGACCAAAATTGGGCTCAATGGTAAATTAGTGGGCATTCTTGGAAGCGCGAGTATTACGGTGAAACTGTTTAAGGGGAGGAATGCAAGTGGGGAGACATGAAACATTCCGTCGATGTTCAAGTAACGTTCTAATGATCCTACGTCGACGGTATAGTAACACATAGCTAACTAGGCAGGGTGACAAGGAGAATCTAGATCTTCACTGCAATCGACAGGATTCAGATCTGTTGCTTTTTACTAGCTGGTGGGCAAGCGACTTTATGAAGTCGATCCACAAGTCTGTTTCCCCGGAAACTGGCGTGGCCCGACCTAGGTTTTAAATAGGAACCATGGGTTAACAAGAGCACCAGAGCCTAGCTCGGTAGCAGCTGTTTGTTAAAATTGCGGTTAGTCCCCTAGTGGGAGTTTCATGGTGGTTGTGGTTAAACCAAATGTGAAAGCGAAAATGTATCTTTGGTTTCTGGGAGGATGGTACGGCTTCGAAAGAAGTGTGTGTTCATTGTCTTATTTAACCTTGATACTAGGGGTGCAGATAGATAATAAACTCATTATTTGCAACTAGAGTTGGTTTGGCGAGCCACTCTAGGAATAGGAAGGTCTGACCAGACCGCTCTAGGGGCTTTGTTGCGCCTCAAAATGAATCCAAAGTTGTTTGGACCGCCGTGAAGGGCAGGTGCTCACATTAAGCCTTTCCATTGATTTGTTAGTGTCGGGCGACATATGTTTGTATGATATTGTATGGAAATGACAAAGAACCAGCAGTCCATACTTAATAGGTCTATGTCACCAACAATCTTCTAAAATGATTGAATACATATTTCCACTTGAGGTACTAGGCGTTTGGTGAGAGTTAAGCCTACAAAATAGATACTTAAACAACATGGCACAAACACTGATATTTCTTACTCAATTAAAATTTATTTATTTCTTTAAAATGTCTTTCTTTTTATTGAGGAATAAAACTCAATTGTAAAAAATCGTTACACAAATCCAATAAATCAGCAATTATCTGAAATATTTGTTGCTCAACTTAAAAATTAAATTGCAAAGTGATTTTTCGTTCTGCCAACTAATTGACCAATAGAAATCTACATTAATCTTATACAAGAAAAAAGATAGGGAATATTTTTGAGTTGTCAAAAATCTGTCAAAATTATTTGGGATGTTGGGAAAAAAAGATTTTAAGAACGAGTGCCCAGAATCATTTTCAATAAACATTTTTTCTGGCTCAAAAAACATCTTTCAAAGGTTTAATTCCATCACAATCTGATAATTGACAAGACTGCTATGTCTAAGGTAACAGTTGCCCACATGACACAACCTCAGAGGGTTCGAATCTTATACAAAACAGTTCTTCGTCTCCACAGAGGTAAACATTTGTATTTATAATTGTTGTTTTAATTGATAAGTTATGAAATTCGATTTTTCTTCAGGTCTTCCCGACGAGCTTAAGGAACTTGGCAACAACTATGCGCGAGACGAATTCCGGCGACATTTAAAGTGTAAACCATCTGAAGCGCACATTTTTATGACTGAATGGGCGGTAAGTTCTTCTCAAACAAAGGAGTTTCCTCTAACATAGATCAGTTGAGCAATGCTTGTGCATTGCTTTGCTTGGTGCATCCGAAGCAAATCTCAGTTAGACGATTGCGAACTCCACCAATCTAGATTTCCATTTTATTTTCTTGAAATTCCACAGAAGTACGCTGTAACTTTGAGTCAACAACTTGGTTTGAGAGGCAAACCCAAAGGAAAACTTGGTGACACGCTCGAAATAGACGCAGTGGAGAAGCTCAGCGACCAACAAACAGTCCAGCTTTACGAACTAATGGTGGCAGCTAAAGGACTCGACGAGAATGTTTCAGAACTAACTTCCGAAGAGTTAGGACCGATACACCGAAAATAACTACACAAAACCACTTTTAAGAAAAATATAGAGAAGTTTATTTATTAAAATTTAGTTACTATTTCCATTTGTATGCTTCTGTCGTTTCTGTAGAATCTTGTAAACATACTGTATTCCATCCTCTTCCTGTACACCATCTGCTATATCATCATCCAAAGGAATCTCTTCGAAATCACTTGGAATTTGCGGAAAAAAAACATCACACTTAAATGTAGCATCTATCTCGGTTAGGTACAAGCGGTCACATCGAGCAGAAGCCATGGCTTCTTTGTAAGCCTCACTTCCACCAACAATCCAAACGTTTTCTATAACAGACTTGAGATCATTTTGTTCGAGGCGTTCCATAGCATTTTCTAAACTGGAACAAAGAATCACACTGTCTGGATAGTCACTGTGCACAGGATTCCGGGTGAGAATGATGTTAATGCGATCTGGAAGAGGCCTCTTACTCTCTGGGATTCCAAAGTACGTTTTACGTCCCATGATGACCACATTTTTTTTGTTCGGGTCGCATGTTTTCTTTGTTGTTCGCGAGAAGTGCTTTAATTCGCGTCTTCGGAGAAATGATTAGATTTGTAAATGAAAAATGGAGAAAATTGACTTACTTGAGACGCCATGGAAGATCTCCGTTGATTCCAATGCCAAAATTTTTACAAACAGCTACGATTAAGTTAAATTTTAACATTTTTTCTTGGTTAGTATGTATATCGGCACAGCAGTACCAGTTTGGCGGTTTTTTGTATTTTTTGTTTTGAATTCTGATGACGTCTTCGTATTGATAAGTGCAGACTTGTTCGATTGATATTTGTTTGACGCCGTTCTTCGTTTTTGTAGTTTAGTATAATAGATGGCAAGAAAGGAGGAAAATCTGTTATATCTACGCTTTTCCGTGAAGTACTAAGTCTGCTATTAGACGATGAAACTAGATGCATGCACCTTGTTCGAATTCTTCTTTGTTTTTTCATCTCTGTCGCAAGTGCCATTACACGATGAATTTAGTTTCATGAAACAAGTTTGACAGTTCTCTTTCATTTTCATTTTCCATAATCATTTGCAATTAATTTGCTCTTTTAACCCTATCGATGTAATGACTGTGTTTAACCACATACACATTTTTCCTGGAATCATAAAGACATAATATGTCCAAATTAAGTACCTTAAACCACAAAAAGTTACATTCCACTTTATTTTCACTCATTTTCGTTCCTTTATTTTGAATCATATCAGAAGTTTACTCTGGGCACAACGAAACCAAGTGATAAAGAATTAAAGAAAGCGAACACGAGAAAAGAAAAACGTCAAACAGATTCTTCGAACATGCTACCCGTGCGACACACGACAGCTTTTTTCCTGTCTCATCTTTTCGATTTTTTCTCCCTTTTGCACTTACTATGTTCGAAGAATTCGAACAAGGTGCATGCATCTAGTTTCATCGTCTAATAGCAGACTAACCACATTTTATTATTTTTTTGTTCCCTTCGTTATAATATATATATTAACTGCGGGGGAGCCACAATTACTTGGTTGTTGGTCCATATAAGCCAATTTGTAAATTGAGAAACAAAGCGCAAATACCCCTAATTTTGTTTTGGATTCTGTTTCATATGATTACAGGAAAGAGCCAACGTCGAAGACACCCGTTTTTTTTTATGTGCTACGAAAATCAGTTTTTGGATACTCATACTGTTGCAAATCATCACGGGTGCGTTAAATACTTTTCGTTTTATCATTTCATGAACTCGCCCCATTCTTTAACTGATTATAATAAATTCGTGTCAAATATACTAAAAAGTACTAAAAGTTAAGTTCTGTCATTTATTCGTCCACTTTTTTTATTTGTTTGTGATATCAACGTAAGTACATGCGCTTCCATGTCATATCAAAGAGCTGAGTGCTTTTCAATTTCTTGCCATGGGTAGTTTTTATTCAACGTACTGCTTTTCCCAGCTCTTCGTAGAACGACTTGACTGTAATATGTATTATAAGAGAAGTTTTTGACGCTTGTTCTCAATTTTTCAAAGATTGTGAATCGAATGTAGCGAGTAGACGTTATTTACTAGACAGTTCACATTTCTAAGCCTCCGAGATCTCCGTTTTCTCAGGAACGTGAACACAATTTCTTAGAAAAAAAATTCAACTTTAGTGTCCAAAAGTGAATCCTAAAATTTGTTGGATTCGCTTGCTCAGCTTGTCAAGGAGAAAACTGTTAGAAGGAAAGACATACAATTTTTGTTTGTGTTTGCTGAGAAATGGCGTTCACATACATTTTTCAGCTCCATCCAAAGTGACAAGACATTTTTTGAGCACTCCGAAATCTCAAGAAATGTGAACTGCCTATATTATTTGAAGCGTTCAGAATATATTAATGGTCTAAATCCACTTTTTTTAATCTAGATTTTACTTTTGAACACATTATGATAATGTGTACCTACATAAAAAAAAGATCAACATAAAAAATGTACTATTACCAGTCGAGATAACACCATGAGGTTTTTTGAAAGGTAACTCTTAGGCCCAATGCACACGGAGCAACTCGAAAAAAAACTGATTACCGATTCGAGTGGCAACTAGTTTGCTTTGAAACATAACCTGTGTAATCAAATGGGACGATGCACACGACGCTAGTGGTTGAAAACTCGTTGGCGATTCACAAAAAGTCTGTAACCAGTCGTCTGTTAATATTCATTTCGGGTTGCCTAGTGAGTTAAGTTTCTAGTTAGTCGAAAATGAGCGAACAACAAAACAACCTGTTGCTGGTGCGGGAGATGGAAAAACATCTGTTTTTTTTATAATAACTGCCTTCCCGGCTATTCAACTAAAAATGAAATAGAGAAGGCGTAGATAAAATCGAGAATGTCGTAAAATTGACGGGTAGGTATGTTTTTTTATTTTGACTTGAATGCGGATGTTAATAGTTCCAGTCTACTGTGTCATATATTTCCACTATAAGTGCAGAGATGTTATTAGGTTGGATTAATAGCCCCTTCCTGAGAAAATAGTACAACGTGATACACCCGGTATCCATGACGACACTGAACGAACTAGAGATTTCGATTGGTGATGAGTTTTCTCGTGTGTGGACTCAAGTCACTTCTGGCCTGTAAGCCGAATTGCCAACCGGTTTAGTTGAATTCTGAATTTAATGCACTTGATTGAAATTTCGGTAATGGACAACGTTAATCACATTGAAAATAAAACGTTCCAAGTGCCTAGGAAACAACTTAAGTAATCCGGATAAAATAAATTAACTGATATTCACTCTTTTTGCTTGTTGTCTAGCCAGAATATAAGGTTGGAAGTATGTTGAGCGGAGGATTTTGATCATGAATACTGTCGCAGATTAATGTTTTTGTGACAAAAAAATGACAGCTGTTAAAATATGACCTCTTAAAAAAAAAAAAAGTCCAAATACATTACATACAACAATTATATCAAATTGATGGCATATAAACAATAATTTTCAGTTTGTACTAAAAATAATAATTAAAACACCTATTCGTGCCAATAAAAGGTATCGAAATGCTTTATTTATTAATTTAATTTAAAAATAAAAAAAAGCATTTTTTCTTTTTAAACAGTCTACAATTAAACAAAAAATCATTTATACAATTAAACGGAAAATCATTGCAGAAAACCATATGCTTCTGAATGACGTACGCAATGCATATTTTCCTGATTTCCCGAAAGCTTTTAAAAGTCTATTATTATTTTGATTTCATCAAAATAAATATTAATACAAACCTCAATTAAATTTAATTTATTTTTTAAATCCCACTCCAAATCACAGAGATCAAAGTACAAAGTTCGAAATAACCAAAATATGCACCCCTCTGTAAACTCTTCATCGACAAATCAGACAGTTTCTCCACTTAAAAAAGAAAACAAACAAAAAATTGTGACAAGCGCAAGAGAAAACGTCAAAAACATACGTCAGTTGATTATCAGTTTTTTTCTTCTCTGGAATAAGATGTCTACTTTAAAAAGTTGAAAGTGAATTTAGCTGGCGAATGCTCCGGCACAAATGGCAAACGCCTAAACCAATCAATCGTCTCAGTCAAGTGTTCCGAGAAACAAGGTTCACCTCACCTCCTCCATAACTGAGCCCACTCAACCTAAATCGAAAAAATACAGTTTTTGTTGATTTTATATGTAAATGTTCGGTGAAAAAAGCTGTCTATGCGAACAAAGACCCATCCGTTTGTTTTATTTGTGTGTTTTTAAGTTATTGTTAAAAGTGTTCTTTTGTTTTTAAAGTGAAAGAAATAATTAATGAATTTTTGTGTGGCATTAATGTCAATGACACTTAAAGCACCATTATAGATTGTTCCTGCCATAGACAGTGTAGCAAGGGTGATTTAAAAGAAAGAGCAACAGAATCTGAGCAATTGTTGAGTTGATAAAAGTAAAGTTGCAAAATTCCTTGCCAAAATGAGGATCTTTCCGTGGCGGTTGCAAAGCATCCATAAAATGCTGGATTTCTATTCCCAGTTCAATCCGTCACCGTTGTCAATAAAACAGTTTTTAGATTTCGGTGAGTACTACTTACTTTTTTTTTTTTTTTTTTTTAATTTTTTTGTGAGCATGCGGCTAAAGCACAGCTGGAACTACTAAGTTATATCCATCAAGGACACCTCAATGACAGTGCAGTAAAATGCAAAAGAATCAGTTAAAGTATTTTTCTACAAATAGGTAGAAAAAAGCCTTTTAAGGACGAATCAACTAAGAGTTTACTATTGGCTTATGCAATAACTACCCATCATAAGACATACTTATCACTTTTTTTATTTTTCAAAAAAAATCCAATCCAAACTCGTGTATTTTTTTCTAGACTAGGATTGTCTAATAAGGAGAATGTTCTATAATAGCAAAAATATTTTGTTTGCAAAAGGTGTTCTCATCATAGACTCACTAAGCATTACCTGGTGGTCGCGAAGAAAACTTGATTTTCTATTCATTGCCCCAGACGTACAGTAGATCGTTTGTTTTGAAATACTGGAAAAAAATGTATTCTTAAGATAAAAGAAAAAGTTATCAGATTAAAAAAAATAATAACTTAGAAGGTTTGAAATTAAAAGAATATACATATAGCCAGTTGACGGTACTTTTCGGAGTGCTCAAGATATTGCCTTGATCACTTTTGATGGAGCTGAACAATTTATGTGCCCCGTGGCTTAGTGGTTAGTGTGTCGGACTGCTAAGCGAAAGAACCTGGGTTCAAATCCAGCTCGTAGCCACCTTTTTTCTAGGGTACTGCCTCTTGCGAGGAACTGACAAAACCTCCAAGAGTAAAATTTGTCTTCAAAAAGTGCATCTCATCTAGCCGTTCGGACTCGGCGGTAAACTGTCCCTTCCATTCTTGCAGATTAACAACACACACACAGGAATGGTTGAGAGTATAAGTCACTAGGCCTTGGCTCCTTAAGGAGCTGTCGCGCCAATAAATGTATGAACAATTTATGTGAATGCCATTTCTCATTAAACACAGAAGAAAACTTTGTATCCTTTCCTTCTAACAGAATTCTCTTTGACAAACTAAAATTGGGCAAGCGAATCCAAAATAGGATTAATTTTTTGAAAACAAAGTTGAGATTTTTTTCTGAGAAAATGTGTTCACGTTTCTGAGAAAACGGAAATTTCTGAAGGCTTAGAAACGTGAACGGGCTAAAATAAAAATAAGAAAGTCAACAATATTTCAATTCTCGATTAAATTCTATCTGCTGAAGATAAAAGCACTGACTTTCCTAACTACCTCCAGAAACTCCGGCAGCCGAAATGGTCATAAAATGTGGACATCCCTGGAAGTTATCGGACTGGAATAAGAGATTAAGTGAACTCGAATCCGCCAATAATTCGATGTTTCCGGATGTAGCTTGGATCCGCTCTTATTTAATGTGAAACATTGTCGGCCTTATTTATAAACTCATATTAACGATTGAGTAAAGTTACGCAGCCTTTAATATGCCTCTAATCAAGAAATCCTTATTTATAAAAAAAATACGTTGATTAATGGCTGAGTAAGTTAAAATGAGTGTATAGGTTGATTAGATCAGTCAGACAATCGAAACATCATTTGAAATAAAAATTCCAAAACATTACAAGCGTTCTTTTACTTTAAAACTAAATTCTTTTAAATTATTCATATTTTTTAAATGACTTAAATGGTATAAATGCCTTAACTACATGAAGACAGAAGCATTACAAAAATAGTTTTGATCATATGACGCTCAGAAATGAAGATTTTTTTTGGTTCCCATTTCCATTTGTTGAATTTGTTTGATTTTGCCAGAATGATTTACCTCCTTAATTGAAGTTTATCATAACCAGAGTTTTGGATGAGACGTTTTTTTTTTAGATTTTGCGTTACGTTGCATTACATGAGCTCTAAGTAACTAATATGGGTTAAAAATTCTTTATAAATTAGGATTTACTCAACGTTGAGTAAAGGCTGAGTAAATGATTTGACGTTGCGTAACTAATCAACCGCTCAGCGGCATTTTAGCGAAATCTAATAATTAAGGCAGTGCCTATAGTACTCTCATGAATCGCCATTTTTTTAATTTCTGCACGACCCGCAAGAGTGGCGCTGAAATCAACAATTGGTGTGAATATAGACTAAAGGGCTCAACCCATAGAATAAATTCCCAATAGGAATGTGTCGGACGCACTGCATCAAGTAGACCAATTATTTTTGACTTTTCTCTCCGGCAAATCCGATGGCATCAGATGTCAATAGCAATTTGAAGTTTCATGTTTTTGTTAGTGATGGGTTGTTACTTAGCGCAATTTTGCTGCTACTTAAATAACTATTGCAGGAAAGGGAAGGGGTTATATTAAAATCATACTTGTTCGTAAGAGAGAAGAAACCAAAATGCTGGGATTTTCTTGGATTTGTTTTTAATTTTCAGATTTCAGATTTATTCTAGCAAAAACGAACATGAAACAAAATTGATCTTTTTTTGTAATTGTTTGAATGCCATTTAACAACTAGTTGTCATGTTTTCACAGCAACTTTGAACGGCATTGTAAAAAAAAAGAAAAAAAGAAGCTATAAGTACAAAGAAATTGGTTTCGCTAGAAAATTTAATTAAACCTTAATCCCTACCCTGGTGTCCAGCGCTACTGAAAGCAAACAATTTTTTTTAATTTTTAAAAACTAACTAGCCCACGCCAGCGAAACTATAGTATTTTCATATTATCATTGTAGACATCTAAAATTCAGCAATTTATTCCTTAACAAGTGGTGCAGTTCAAGATATTTGGACTTCGAGGTCCACTCGACCCCAGGGTAGTGATTGTGAATGTTTTTGAATACAGTACAGTACATCGAGACGAATGAAAAGATGGCCATTAGCTATGTTTTATGGAATCCTTAATATTGTGGGTTTGAATGCATATGTCCTCCTCAAAATGGCGATGTAGATCTTGGCGCAAAATTATAGACAACCTATATTTAATACATTAACATTAAGTGCTGCCCACAGTTATAAACAAAAGCCATTGTATTATTTAAAATCTTATTTGAAAGTTTGAAAACTTTAAGGAATTGTATTGGTATTGGATTTAGGCAGTGTTTTGTGTGAAGTTTATTTTCAAAATGGGGTTTTGTGAGATCGAGTTGTTATTCAGAGAGTTTTTAGTTTCACACTAGAACAGTAATGTAGAGATTTCCTGTTATTTAAAATCAATTTTCACACTAAGAAAAAATAAATCTTTTGGTTGTCTATAAATGAAAGACCAAACCTATAATCTTAGCACCATACTTTAAGTGTTTTAGATTCATATTAAAGCGTCTATAAATTTGCGCATTGTATCTAATGCAGATTCTAAAAAATCGTTTAACATGCATCTATTTTTTTCTACTTTAATTATCACAAAACTTTTGAAAACCAGAACAAGATCCAAATGAAAACTTCAGTGACATTTGCGAATTGTCATATATGAATATTGTAGTGTTAATCTTGCTAAAAATCCAGAATTCCAAAAAGTGATCTAGATAAAAAAAAGTTGTTCCTTCTTTTTTAAATAACTACATTACAATTACTATCAAAATGCAAAATTACCAAAATAAGGAAAAAAAATATTCTCTGCCATATGTTAGAAAACGAATATTTAAATCCACATTCACGTATTTCTTATAATCTTCATGCATTAATATCGCTACATTTTGATCTCCCCTCTCTCTATGGAACAAGTATGATTTTAATATTTTATATCCTCTGTATCAGTTACCAAATCACTTAACACTCTTAACTCACCCATCGGCCCATCGCTAGTTCGTTTTACATTTTGTTTCAAAATAACGCAACGGATTTATTTGGTCACCTCTTTTCATCGCATGCGGCAATGTCACCGGATTCGTTGCCGCACCAGACGAAATGGATTCTATTGGTTGAGTCCTTAAGAACAAAACACAAAAGTGTATTAAATGTCGGTAAATGTTCTCATCTAAAGAGTACGGCATGGCTCTGAAGATGGCCACACGCCAAATGACATCCATGAGAGTATATACAATGATGTGAACATTCGCATTTAACATTTCTGAATGTTATCCGATATCATCAAGAAACGACTTTCTTTCTTTCTTTACTCAACAATACCCAACCTTATTATTAACCTAAAAAAAAAAAAAAAAAAAAAAAAAAAAAGTTTATACATATAAAAATAATAACGCAGACTCCAAACCGGTGTCTTCCCTAACTTTTCTGTGGCTATGCTGTTGTCATCTCTCTAGGGAAAGACTTCTCCTACATCTGTGCTGCCGAAAGATTATCTCTTAATCTTTCTCATCCAAAACTGGATAATCGTCCACCAAATGTTATTCCTAGTTGGGCGCCCAGCATAATTCCGAATTCCGCTTTTCTTCCTAATTTCATTCATTCCACACATCTTGAATCCTTAATCCACCCCATTTGTTTCTAAAAATCAAACATCAAACTTACCGAACAAGAATATTGAATAGGGATTCAAAAACAAGGTTTCCTTAACTTCTACCAAATGTTGTTTATTATATATAACAATTTAGGAAAAAAAACATTCCCAGAACAAGTTTAAAAATAGATCCAATTTTAGTCGCAAATGTTCCACTGTAACATTTTAAGAGATCTAAGGTGTTTGACTGAGAATTTTGAGGCCAAACAAATATTAAGATTTCGCATTTGCCACATCAAACATATCAGTTTTTTTTCTATTTCTTTTTGTTGTTGCCGATAGCAAAACAAAACAAGGGGGCGTGTATACGCGTAACCTAACTGCTTGCAGCCTATACCAATGTTCAGGAAAAATTATTTGATTTCTTGTTTTTTTTTGTTAAATTTAATAGAAAACGAGCGATCATCGTCACCAAGACCACCAGCATCATCATTATCGATAAAAATACTTGACTCGAGTGTTTCTATTTCTATCGTTCGTGGATCTTTTTTGTATTTTATTTTACTTCCTTTCTTAATAGTTTAAAAAAATTGGATGAATACATCAATATTGTTGAGGATACTGCAAAATAAAAAAAAATAATTTATAAACATGTTTTTGTTTTTAATTATATACATATTTGGAGCATACTTGCACATGTATTTTTAAATGTGATTAATTTTATTAGCTTATAAAGTTTTATATACCTATTTGAACATTTTACCCGTTGGCTATTTTTTGTTTGTTTTGTTCGTATTTATTGCACTGTCATACCGTTCATCTGATTTTGATAAAACTTTGTCAAATACAAACCAATTTAAAGTAGATGGCGCGCGTGCCATAGTGGCAAACGTATTTGAAGGATCGGTACAAAATGTCAAAGTATGTACATTTCTACAAGAAATTTAGGGAAACATAAATAATTTATATATCTAAGGAAAGTTCTGAACGATAGGTGGCGTTAAAAAAAAATTCTTGTAAAGCCAAGCAACACGGGTTTTTAGTAATTGGCGCACATGGCAAACATATTTTAGTCATAAGAAATTTGGGAAATTATGTCTTTAAGCTTACAACACGAGAGGGGGTGACCCTGACATATACATATATTATGTCGTTTTTGAGGTGATTCTGAACATGTCTGTAATTTTTAAGGCGCACTGCACCTCCTTCGTTTTTACTTGCGATTATAGGTACTATAATGGAAGTTATGGATGCGTGCAGAAAAAAATCTAACAATCAAACATGACATTACGATAACAGAGAAGTTGAAAAAGTGGGTCCGGAAATTCCGTCCGTCTGTCTGTCTGTTCGCGCCTCTTCAGCCTAAACGGATGGGCCGATTTGCTTCAAACTTGGTATTTAGTATTTATTAGGCAGTATCTCGGGGGTGTTTTTTTGCTTTAGGTCAAAAAATACCCGTACCTGCCATACAATTTTTAACAACATTTTGATTTTCTCGAAAACGGCTCTAACGATTTTGATAAAACTTTCAAGGTGCTATTTTTTTTAAACAATACATCTTTCAGGTAGAATATTTTTTTCGAAATTTGTTCTATAACGGTACCTGTCATTGGACCGGTTTTTTCAAATTCGGTTTTATCGTTAACCATTATTCCGATTTCAATAAAATTTTGCAAACAGGAAGTCCTTTATAATTCAATTAATTTTGCATTTAAAAATTTTCAAAAACTTTTTCAATTTTTTTTAATTTTCTAAAAAAATTGGTTTTCGAGGTATTTTGAAAACGGGTTGATTAAGTTTTTTTCAAATAATTTTCCCAGATGAAAACTACAGATTTCCTTATAATGACATACTCAAAAAAATTAAAAATATTTTTCGAAAAGTTTTTCAAAAAAAAATTGTTTGTTTGAACGATTTTCAATTTTTTTTCCTCGAGATAGACATTTAGTTTTTAAATTTTATTGCATACTTAGTTTTTCCGAGAAAAATGAAACTAAATAAAAAAAATAAAGAATTTTTTTTTGAGTTTTTTTTCAAAAACGGTTTAAAAATTAAAAAAAAATTGTTTTCTTATAAATACTACTAGTGATTTTTAAGTATGATTAACAAAATTTCAAATGATTTTTTACCTCCTTTTTTTAAAAATCTCAAGCCCCAAGACCAGTCGTGAACTTTATTTTTCTCGAACTTACTCCAACTCTTATAGTGACCCCAAGCAGGGGGGTATGCTGCCTCGTATACATGTTACTGTTTACCCGGCTAGAAAAATAAATTTTGGAGAATTTTTTTTGAAAATTATATAATAATATATATTAGCTTAAAGACATAACTATTGAAAATTCCTTAAAATAATTGCTACTACCTATATATTATTTTTTTTATTTATAAGAAAATACAATCATTTTTCAATTATATATTTTTTTATTTTTAAATAATGCATCCATATTAATTAATCGGTAAAACATCCATAAAAATAAAGATTGTAATAAAATAAACTCGTCTCAGCAGGTGGTTGGTTGCTTTTGTAAATTAAACGTACCAATTGAACAAATAAATTAATTAAAAACAAAATCACTCATATATTTTTAATTTGATTACAGTGATCAATGAGTTTTATTCAATTACAATCACGGGGTCGTTGCTTCTATTGATTTCAATTTCGTTTTCATTTTAACGTTATTGCATCCGCCAAAAATCTTTTTAAAAACCCGAAATAAAAAAAAAATGTTTGGTTGACTGAACTTTTTGTTTTTTTGAGTGCCTTATTTTTAACTTGCGATTATAATTAGGTGCTATCCTGTTAGGCAATATAAAAAAAATAGATAGAAATAGAAACGGCTGCAAAGATTTTGATGAACATTTTTAAAATTTTTTTCTGAAGGCATTAGTTATAATTTTACTAAAACCAAATTCCCTGAAAAGTGTATTAACGGTACCGTTCATGTAACGGTAATTTTAATTTTCGGCGTCTCGTTAACGGCTCATTGGGTTTCAATAAAATTTTATATTTGAAAAGATATAAGTAGCCAAATTTTAAATTATTTAATTTTTGTATTTAAGATTAGTTTTTGAATTTTTTTTGTGGAAAATTCAATATTTTTAAAACTATTCCAAAAAAATATTTTAAATTTTATGATCAGCTATATATTAAGAAACTCTAAAAAACTGTATTTCAAAATTTCAAAAAAATATTTTTTTCAAAATTAAAAATAAAAAACAAGATTTTATGAAAATCCTTCCTACAATTTTTGAAATACTTTTTTCATAAATTCAATAATATTTAAGACGTGTGATGGGGTATTTTTTATTAGAAACCGTAAATTATTGTAGTTTTGACACTTTTTACAGGTTCAGACCGTGTGATTTTTCTATGTAAATATTACTTGTTTCTGTTAAATATCTTGCCTTCCAATGTGATTAGGCACATAAAAGCAAGTACGTTTGACCCATTTTTTTTCGATGTGAGAAATAAAAAGTAAAAGATATAAGTTTCAACTGAGTTCAATAAAGGTCACTCTTAATATTGATTGGATCATTATAAAGGGTCTTCCAATAGGTACTTCCGAACAAGTGATAGCGGCCATATTGTTGAAGCTAAATCTGTCAAATTAACTGTCATTTATTTAATCTGTTTTTCCAAATCACCATTGACAGACATAGCGTTTAAAAACAAGCAAATGATGAAATTGTTTTATCAAAATGGATGTTCTGTTCGGTCAACGTTTCGCGCGCTTCGCGCTTTGTACGGTCGCCATAATCGTAATACCGAGAAGACTATTCGCAGTGATGTGAACTGGCTACCGAGATCGTGTGATTTGAGCCCATATTAAACCTTTTCTTGTGGGGTTTTCTTAAGTCGCAGATCCATGCGAATAGGCCACAAACAACAGCGGCTCTCAAAGCAAACATAACCGATAC
This sequence comes from Platycheirus rosarum, assembly GCA_963971375.1. Lineage (NCBI taxonomy): Eukaryota > Metazoa > Arthropoda > Insecta > Diptera > Syrphidae > Platycheirus > Platycheirus rosarum. The sequence goes on along the minus strand of OZ020510.1, from coordinate 34,065,520 downwards.
TATCGGACAAATTCATCATGATTTATGCGCTAGAGTCATGGAAAATTGGACACTTTGGATGCACGCTACCAATAGAAGTCCCGGCGGACATTTAAATGATATTATATTACACACATAATGGCATCAATAGGCCTTTCTAACGAATACAAAATTTCCATGATATCTCATACACAGTTTATTTTATTTAAATTTTAAGTTAGGAAGCGCTAGTCAAATGGAAGGTACGTACATTTGACAGTTATGGCATTTAAATAAAAAATAAATAAATTTATTGGAGGAGCCAAGGCCTAGTGTCTTATACTCTCAACCATTACTGTGTGTGTGTTGTTAATCTGCAAGAATGGAAGGGACCTACAGTTTACCGCCGAGTCCGAACGGCTACATGAGATGCACTCTTTCGAGACAAATTTTACTCTTGGAGGTTTTGGCAGTTCCTCGCAAGAGGCAGTACCCCAGAAAAAAAGGTGGCTATGAGCTGGATTTGAACCCAGGTTCTTTCGCTTAGCAGTCCGACACACTAACCACTAAGCCACGGGGCACTACATTTATAGCATTTGCTAGTAGAAAAATGACAGATGTTTTAGCCTTTACAGAACTAAAAAAAAAATCTATCTCATTTTATGTTCGTTTTTGCAATCAAAATCTGAGATCTGTGATCAAATCAGAAAATTAGAAACGAATTCGATAAAAGATTTTATTTTGGTGCGAACATAGTATAAGGTTTTTATATTATTCTACGAACAAAGCCTTTGAGGTTGGAGATACATAAAAGTCAGCAGTCATACCAACCTTTAAAAATGAAACAACCAGACCTTAAAATCGATACTCGAACGTCAAAAACTTATCGGCAATAGGATTCTACTTCTTCTTTTATCGGCGATAAAGTTATAAAAAAAATAAAGTTATAAAAACTTATCATACATGGGATAGCTTTCCCAAAAAAAAACACGACTAATATAACCATACAAACTATGATGAAGTATTTTCTTAAAAGTGGTGGCACAAGTGTCACAGCGGTAACGCTGATTAACAAGTGTGGTATATATCAGTAATGCCAGATAGCTTTTATTTACATTTTTTTCGTTTGTTGTTGTGGCAGCAATAAAACTAGGCATGAAATTTAGAAATAGAGACATCGTGCAGATTCTGCAATCCTGCAGAATTTTGGGTTGACATGTCCCATAAGAGCCTTTGTAATTTTTTTTCCTGCACGAATTATCTGCACGCATGCAGTCCGGCACCTAAAACAGATGTGCATATTGTTTGATATTTATGTATTGGTGTATTAATGCCAAAATGCAGCGTTACCACTGGGCATTATTAAAAAGTTGCAAAAAATTGTTATACTGAAGAAAAAAATGTCACTTAGTAATAATGTAAATAAAATCAAATTTATGTGAATATTGAATTTAGAGAAAAAATCGATTTTTTAAGTATCGCATTAATGTAAGTGAACGAAATACATATAAAAACTATGATGAAGTGTTTTCTTAAAAGTGTTGGCAAAAGTGTCGCAGCGGTAACGCTGATTAACAAGTGTGGTATATATCAGTAATGCCAGATGCTTTTATTTACAATTTTTTTTCGTTTGTTGTTGTGGCTGCAATGAAACTAGGCATCCAATTTAGAAACAGAGACATCGTGCAGTCACTGCAACCCCTGCAGGAACTGGGTTGGTCGGTCCCATAAGAGCCTGTGTAAATTATTTTGACTGCACGGAAACAACTGCACATCTATTTTCACCATAACACTTTTTCTTGAAGTATTCTATTCAAACATAAACATACTAGTTGAAGATTAGACCGCACTACACGAAATTGCACCAACGGACATTGCATTGCAATGGAACTGCACATCGCAAAGCTTTTTAATACATCGTTATCGTTGCCATCCTTCAAAGGAATTTGACATTTTATGGCCAGATAGATGTGGCGCTAATATTGACAATTGCCATTTTTCCCAACAAAACATCAATAAACGATTTGTAATTATATGACGTTACAACGTTCCAAAATGCATTGTTGAAGTGTCAAGTTATTACGGTCTGCCCACAATATAAATTAAAAATGTTGATCTGTCAAACTGAAACGATTTGTTTAAAATATAAACGTATAATACATATATTAAGCCAGTTCAGGTTTTCAAGATTTCGGAGATCTCAAGAAATTTCCTGAGCCACTGACGCAGCTGAACAATTAATCTGAAGACTATTGCGGAGCAAATGCCAAACAAATGTATCCCTTTGCTTTTAATAAACGCCAAGTTCATAAATTTAAAAATGCAGCATTTATGCAAGATTTTCGTTGTAAATGTAAGTAAACTGCATCATCTTTCCATGATTGCACAAGCAGTTGATAACCATGTTCATACATAAATGGCATAAATGCAATCTGACAGTCAAAATGTGATCTATTTTGCAGTTGTTTCTTGAAAATATTGTATATTTTGCTAATAATGACGTGCTTATCTAATAAAAAGTTAAAACATATTATTTGTGTTTCATAGAAATTGAAGCGAACAACCTACACTAATATTTCCTACATTTTTATTATAATAACACAGCTTTATATAATTTTATTTTTATAGTTTTCGAATAAGGACTTGACAACTTCTTTTTTAAATAAAACGCAATCTTTGACGAAAAAATATATCCCAATAACGCCGACGGCATGCAAACCGCACCAAACACTTATTTTTTGTGGATGAGGTGGTGATTCCTGAAGCAAATGTGGATTTTCACCCGACCAATAACGCGTATTTTGCTTATTGACGAGCCCATTTAGTCAAAAAAATGAGATGAAATTCATCATCTTGGCGCATCTTCCTCAGGCTTCAATTCTTGAGTCAGCTTGATCTTGTATGGGTGTAAACCAAGATCCTTACGCAAAATACGCCATAATGTGGTCTGAGCGATGCCCAATTCTTGACAACTCTGTGGAATTGACTGATTTGAATCGTTTGCTACGGACGCCTAAACGGCAGCGATATTTTCGACACTTCGACCAACCCGTTGTCTCACTGATACGTCAACATCACACAACGAATATGTAGACTCAAAATTTTCCACTAAACTTGTTATTGCCTGTCGGAGAATTATGACCGAAAATTGGAGTTAACGCTTCTAAAGTTGCGGTCACCGATTCCAAATTTCGGTAAATTTTTTTTATAATTTGCAGACGTTGCTCGATCGTGTACTTTACCATGATGAAAATGTTGAGTTTACTGAATAAATTGGCAATGACAGTTCGATGATTAGTGAAAGGGTGCGTTCACAAATTAAATTAAAATTTGTCAGGTCCCTATTGAAAAACCCCATATTAATTTAGCTACACTAATTCATGAAAATCAACGAGAACAAAAAATCCTTTCTTTTCAGTGTTTAGAAGGCAGCGTTGAAACAGGCTGAGTAGAGCTTAATTAATAGCCGATTTTGCCCGCTGTGAGGAGTCAAAGGACAGAAAAAGAAACGGAAACAGACAGAATCTTGCCACTCATTCAAATATTTGATTGTTAAACAATTTTTTTAATTATCTAAAGGAACAGAAATGCATGCATAATGGCAATTGAAAATAGTAATGACTATTTTATTTGGTCACTGACGACAAATAATACTTTAAATGCGTAATTAATCTTAAAAAAAAATTTAAGTGAGCAATGAAACTTAATCTTATCGCTTCCAATTTGACGACTTCTGTAATAATTCCAGCCAAAACAAACTAAATAAAACAGCCATGAACTGTTTGAGACCAAAAGATCAACTCAAATGAAAGTGACCTTCGACAAATTAAGTTTCTCAAAAATATTACGTTATTTTTGTCTTGCCACTAGAATATTCTCTTCAATCTGGATAATTCTGGTAGCAGGCAGTTCCTTTCATTTTAACAGCTTTTTAACTCAAATTATCTTCAATTTAATCAAATTTTCTGTTCCATTGGTTTTGAAATGAAAGCCTTCGTTATCATGAGACAACCAGGCCAACGCCTGACAATATTTCATTGATATCACACTCCACTGACGGACAAAAGTGACAAGCCTCCATAAATGTTTTTTTTTTTTTTTTTTTAAGATCAATTGTGTATGATAACATTATTTCTTGAAGTAAACAACCTTACAGAAAGGAAGTGTTACTAAGGGTAAAGAATTATTGTTTCGATTTATGGATTGGAAAGCCTTTGTATATTCTGATAGCTCTGTTGGGACTGTTTACTTGTCCATAGCTATCTGTCTGTATTCCAAAGTACGAGTGAATTGTTTACTCTCTCATGGACATATTCGTTGGTTTACTGTTTGCGAAACGAATTATTTAATTGTGTTTTGCACAGACGACGGTATCTACAATTAAACACAGTTGAATGCAACATTGTACTGTAAGTCCGTAAGTGCCCTCAACTCATTAATTTACACAAATTTATTATATACAATTAAAATTCAAAATCAAAATGAACCGCAAGGTCTTTTTTGATTCGTTCACTTCCCTCTCTGATGTGGATTTACATTTACATATTGATGTATGTGGCTTGAGAATGATTCACTTGCTTAGCTAGGTAGGCGAACAAATAGACCGGGAAAAAATGTATGTTGATGATGGGGTTGCCATTTGAAAATGAATGCTTCCTTCCTTCACTGAGAAACCAGAAATTAATATATATACCTACTTGGCTCGACACTAATTGGAACAAATCTTTTTGAAACAAACAAAACAGTCTGTTGTATACTTAACGCCAGTTATATCATTCAGTAAAAATCAAAAAAGCTGCAGTTACTTTTTGTTACTCCTTACAACATCAGTAACTGCCTGTAAAAGTCCCGTCAAAATCGGTCCATAAATAAGAATTTTCGAAGAAAAAGACACCAGCGCCACCTAGTGTGTAATTAACATAGCCTAAGTTACTCCTTGGGATATCAGCTACCTGCCAGTGAAAAATCGGTGCAGCCGTTCCCGAGATTACCTGGAACACACAGATAGAAAGACAGACAAACAAACAATTTTTAAATGGTGTTTTTGTCATAAGTACTGTATATCCTTTCGTACATATCAATTAAAAAGCTGTTATTTTGATTTTAAAAACAGACACTTCATTTTTACTTGCGATATAGGTACTAAAATGCAAGTTATGGATTCGTGCAAAAAAATCTAACAATCAAACATGATATGACGATAATATAGAAGTTGAAAAAAGTGGGTCCGGAAATTCCGCCCGTCTGTCTGTCTGTCTGCCTGTCTGTTCGCGCCTCTACAGCCTAAACGGATGCGCCGATTTACTTCAAACTTGGTATTTAGTATTTATTAGGTAGTATCTCGGGGGGTGTTTATCATTTTTGCTCTAGGTCGAAAAATAACGGTACCTGCCATACAATTTTGAACAAAAATTTAGATTTTCTCGAAAACGGCTCTAACGATTTTGATAAAACTTTCAGGTTGCTAATTTTTTACAAAAATACATATTTCAGTTAAAATAATTTTTTTCGAAATTTGTTCTATAACGGCACCTCTCATATAACCTGTTTTTTTTCAAATGCGGTTTTATCGTAAACTATTACGAAGGAAGTCATTTATTATTTAATTAATATTGCATTTCAAAATTTTCAAAAACTTTTTTTTTCGATTTTTTATTTATTTTTTTTTAAATTTTAAAAACTAAATTAAATTTTTTAAATAATTTTCCCAGACAAAAACTAAAAATTGACTTATAATGACGAAAAGTTTAAAAAAAAAACGACTTTTTAAAAAAACTGGTCGAACGATTTTCAAAATTTTTTTTCTTCGATAGACATTTAGTTTTCAAATTTTATTGCATACTTAGTTTTTCAAAGAAAACTGAAACTATTTAAAGAAAATAACAAATTTTCTAAAAAAAAAATATTTTTTTTTTTATTTTAATAGACGTGTGGTTTTCAATCTGGCAATACTTTTTTCGGAGTTGGTCTTTTTGACAGCTGTCTCTTGATTTATGCTCAGTTTGGTTTGCGATTTCATAATGAATAGACTTACTCCTGAACAAAGTTTGCAAATTGTGCAAATTTATTACCAAAATAATGGTTCGTTTCGGTGGAGCAGAGTACGAAGAAGACCTAAATGAGTTCAATCGCCGTCGCGCGCGGAAGGATCTTGGTTTGCAGGCCTACAAAATCCAACTCGTTCAAGAATTGGAGCCGAACGCCCATCAAGCGCGTCACACGTTCGGTGAATGGGCCCAAAACGAAATGGCCACCGATCCCGATTTTCACAAAATTGGGAAAATTGGGCCTCGGCTGGAATTTATTCGAACCAGCCACGGCGGCCACTTCGCCGAAATAATTTTTAGATCATAATGCAAACCCTTATCTTTATAATAAAGCTAGATTCTTGGCCATTAAACTATATGCGTTTTATTTCTTCTTGAAAATCACACGTCTAAAATAACACCCTTTATATACATACATACATATGCAGCCACTAAGCAATTATCTAGCATAATAACAAGTTCATGCGACCCAGTCGTGCATTTTATTTAAATTTTATTCGACGATGTGACCGCACAAATGAGCAAGTACGTGCGATCCAGTCGTACAATTTATTATTTATGTGATGGGAACAGTAAAAAATAGACCACAAACATTGGAACGAAATGTTCCATTATTTTGTCAAATGACAATCAGCTGTTCAGTAAAACAAATTTTTATCAGTAAATTAAATAAATGCTTTCTTTAAAAAATAATACTGTTTTCTGGATTTATTTTTTGTCAAAAAAATTATTTCAAATTGCCATAGATTTGTAAAAGTTTCATGTTTTAAATCTTTTTCTAACACATGAAAATTTCCAAAAGAAATTTTTTACTGATGGATTTTACTGGTCGCTATAACTGCCCCCTTGATACTAACTTGTGATGAAAAAAAACGGCAATCGAAATGTTGTTTCTGTATTGGCTCCAATCATTCTTCCAAAATACTAAAATAAAGCAACAGGCAGTAAATTTGGAGATTGATTGTTTCCATTTTTCCCAAGAGAATGTATCAATTTGATTTTGTGGAATTTAGGTTTTGATTGCTAGAAAAAATATTAGAAACTTAGCTGTTAACCGGCGTGTTTTATTTGTTTCTATCGCATTCAAACATTTCACTTCTTCAATGCACTTTCAAGTACATATGCTCCACCTACTGCAAATTTATTGTACTATGCCTATGCCAGAAAAATATTTATGTTATATTTTCTTAAATTTCGAACTTTGCCAACTAAAGTTATTTAATCAAAACTATAGAACGCAAACCTATCATTTAAATGCTACAGCGCCACACAGTGGCTAATTATAACAAAGTTCATAGCACAAGAATCTTTTTCATACAAAAATGCTTGTATGTGGCATTTTTCATGGTGATTAACCGGGTACAATTCAAGTTTTGCGAACAGAAACACACAAGGAATTCATGTGTTAGCACATTTTATAATTTTTTTGGTAACGCTTCCTATCGGACATAGTTAACACTGCGCTCAGAACCTAATGGTTATATGGTGTGAGTTAAATTTATTTTTTACCCATTTTTATAAAACTGATACAACTACATATTTCGAAATTTTGTAATGCTCTTCCAAATACATTTGTAGTACGAAACAAGCGCCATCTACTGCAAATTTACTTAACTATACGCATGACTTTCCTATTAAGGCCCAACCATAAATCGCGAAAAAAGAAGGAAACTAGTGTCAAAACCGAACGAAAAGTTTCTTTCCGATCTGTACAACAACAGTTCGCTATTATAATCTTTTCTGCTTTTTTCGGTAAATGTCAGGTTTTCGTACGAAATGTACAACTGAAAGACAATGGGAACATACTCAATAATCTTGTCCGAGCTTCTTGAACGGGGTTGGATGATGTCGATATTGTCCTCAGAGATAGCTCGGCAGGCTAGCTCGGAGGACAATATAATGACAATTGTCTTGTCCTGGAAACAATGTTCAAATGGAACAATAATTGTCTTGTCTCATTGTCTTGACCTCTGCATTGTCCCATGTGAACCCCGCTTAAATTACGAACGAAAAGAAAACTGAACGAGAACTTGACGAAACTTATCCAAGTCATTTCGGGTTGGGTATACAAATCACATGAGTTTGGACTATTTTTTTAAAGCAACGTGGGTTCCAATTTTTTAATTATAATTAGACCTTAAGCCATCCTTAATAATAACAATATAGGGGAAAGCAGGTGTAATATACATTAGGGGTAAATTGGAAATAAACAATACATATTTTTTTGAATAAAATGGCAAAACTTAAATGCAATTTTTCACCCTCACCCTTTTAAAAAATGAACATTTCTTATATATTTAGAACTTAAAGTAGAATTGTTTTTTTTTTTTTTTGTAGCCAGTTACATACACTGGCCTGTAGAAGTTGCCTGGAAGCCGGACCCCTGTACTTCAGAAAAATTCCAATCCACACTCGGCACCATAACTTAAACCTTCAAAACGTGGTTTTCTGTCTTTATTTTTTAGATTGACTTGTGGACCAAACTTTGAAAGATAATTTTGTTTGCCTATTATCAGTGCCTGGGCTTATTATTATTATTATTTCGCTTTCGACATCCTGACACGGCTCTGCAATTAGAATTACTAAGCAAGCCGACTGCTTAAAAAACATTCCTCTGTAAAAATTATTTTAAACCCTTGAAATTAACGACCTGAAAAATGGCAAGTATTCTCAAGCTTTTATTTAAAATGTTTCGGCAGGCCGGCGAAAAATCTTTTTGTATAAAGCCCTGCGCAAACGGAAGCAATTGCGGTAGGGAAAACGAAATCGCTGTTCTTTTTGTTCCATTGCAGACACACTGTCAAAAAATGTTCACTCGAAATAGCCAGTTGCTCTCTCCTCCCCTTAAAAGTTTCTCCCGTAACCGTAATACTCGTCTCGCAAGGAATTCTCATCAGTTGACCTTGAGCCCCATTTCGGACGTACCGTGAAATATAGCCGAACAACACGAATTTGGAATAGTTTACCCGGTGAGGTTTTTCCTTGCCATTTCAATTGGAAAACATTCAAAACCAATGTTAATCGACACCTTCTGTTCCTCCTTCCCTAACCTTCTTGTGCTCGCGCTGTGTGTTCAACATTATAAGGGAAACACAAATCCCTTGTGCGCGTGTACAGTTAAAAAAAATATATATACATACTCAAATTTCTAATATTAATTTAAAAGCTAAAAAAAAGTAAGACATTTTTTTTGCCTATTTATGATATTGGGGGCAAATGATGTGAAGATGAATAATCAAACCAAACTTCCCGATCACTGGATTGCGTCTACATAGATGTGCGCATTTTCCATATAATTTAATATGTTTGTAAAGCATTTAGACATCGTTTGCTTACATGCATGATCTAACTTAGATTTAGAGCCGACATAGCCGGTTTATTTTTTAATGTCAATGCTCCGCCCCGTTTATTACAAAGACTGGTATCGTTTTTACCAGACAAACTATATCTGCTACAACTTAAAAGTCAATGACCCAGCCCAGACTATGATTTTGTTTTGTCTGATGAATTATACATATGTACATATGTATTTATCTATGTTTGTTTTTTACTTAACAAAATTGTCAAATGCAAGGTCAATTAAAAAAACAATCTTTAAAAAAATAAATATTTTTAAATGCCACCAAAAAAACAAACTTTTTGACATTATTCCAAAAAAATTAACCAAAACAAAGACTACTAAACAAATACTCAACTTGTGGCATTTTGTATGTTTTTTTTATTTTATAAAATTCTAAAATAAGCTAGAAGTTCCAAAGTTCAATTCAGTCACAACAAAAAATGTTCTTCAATTAAGTTTGCCAAACAAAATTTTTCCATCGGTTGCCGCTGCGCTAAGTTAGCGAAAATGTTTATCAATTATTTTTCGAGGACACTCATAAACAATCTTACTAATCGTATATGTATGAAAACGAAAACAATAAATTATCTATCTCATCAAGCTAGTAAAAATAAAAAATAAAAACAAAACTTGAATTAGCTTTTATAGTATCTATCTACCTACTGTTCCACTTTTTTAACTTATCAATTGGGATAGTAGTTGTTAGTATGCTTTTACTTAACAAATAAATACAGCATTCTGATTATTTGTGTTTGTTACAGTTTTCATCGCTGATAAGAATAAGAAGCGACACTTATAAGTAGATTTACTATAAAAAAAAGTTCTCATAAGATTGTAATCTAAGTAATGACATTAGTAGTATTTTCTAATCTGAAAGTAATTACTCAACAAGGTACTCCAAATAAAAACAGAAAAATCTATCAATAACTTTTGGTTTACTATAATAATAAATCTAGGTTACCATAACAATAATAGTGAGTTGCTATAATAACATCTGTCAATTGCCTGAATCTATTTAAATTATAACTCTGGGGAATTATTTATGTCATTGCGGTTCATCCAGCCACTTTAAACCACAAATTGGTGTTCGTTTCAGTTTCCTCTTTCAAAAGCCTCTTTGAACTAAAACATGCGAAGTGATCAAGCGGTAATCATGCCGGGTGCACTTCAAATGTGTCAAATGACCGAATGACACTTAGACGCTATCTGTCATACGTGCCTACACTGACGTTATGGCACATTCGTTGTTTATTTGTTTAAATTGTTTTCACATTTCAAAAACGAACCACCATGTATGTATGGAACTATGAACACGAACATCTGCTATAAATTATTTTATTTGTTGTTGTTTACAAATCGTAAGCATGGAAGACTAGAAGACGAGGCTGAGACCTCATAATGATACTATCTAACACATGTGTAAGTGTATAGTAGTGACTATGTTAATTTATTATAATAAAACTGAAACTTAAAACAACAATAGATGTTGTGACTGATAATAAGGAACATTTCCCGAAGGTCAGTTCAATGTCAACTGGTTATAGTGTATTTTATTCAGATTAATGAATACGTTCTACATGAATAGTCTCAGAAATCAATTTAATAACGATTCGTGGTTAAAATACACTGGGGACTAAAATTTGACGAACGAGTTGTTTTTTTTTTGCCGTTTATTAAAAATGACTAATAAACTTTAAGCATTGTATATACATTTTCTATAGTACTCTCATGGTGGTCATTTTTCGTCTGGCCATCTTCCTGGTTGATTCAGAACTAACTCTAACTAGTGAAGACGAGAACCTTTACCGATATTTTACCAGTAATTAATAAGCTTTTGTTGTCTGTACTTATTCTATATTCACACCAATGGGCAATTTCAGCACGCCTCATTGCGACTTGATTCAGAACTAAAAAATGATGCTCCATGATAGTACTATATACAAAGCTTTAAGTTAACATCTTTTGAAGCGAAAACCCCGCATATCCACATACATACGTTATTGGGATTCCAAAATTCGAGATTTCGCCATTATTTTTTGAAATCTCATCGGAAATCCTAATTTGTCAAATCAAACAAGCTTTTTATTATTCAGTTATCAATTTTATTTTTTTATTTATCGCTGAATACAACATAATTTTCCATTTTATTCCATGGTTCCATTTTATTCTGTTATTTTGAGCGGCACTAGCCCTCCTGAGTACACAAATGGATAAATACCTCAATTTTGACATTTAATCCAGTAATCCCAGACTTTGGCAGTAGGTTTTCTCACGTTGGCATTTTAAAATTTCCTATTTTCACCACGTGTTATTTAGAATATCCCACAAGTAATTAATAAAAATCCCTTTTTTCCTTCTAGTGCTTTTAGCTTATCTTAGGCACAAACCAATAAAAAAGCAAGATGCAAAATACCAAAGATGTCGCACACTTCTATGGATGGAATTCAAAAGTGTCTGTTATGTTTTACCGGTAAATGTGACTTTTTGAATTTATAAAAACAGATTTCGCGAGCTTCTAAGTCAACATTTTAAGTAGTTTTTTTTCCTGAAGTGGGTTCAGGAGAGCTAGCATCGCATTCTCAATTTTGGCGACATTTTTTTGACAATTGTTCTATGAAGCTGACATTAGACTAACAGTCCATATATAATACGTCCATGGTGTCTACATTTTCATTTCAGTTCTGTTTATTTTGATCACTAGTGTTTATTACATTAAAATACTCACACGAATAAACGTTCTGAGTTACACCTTCGCACATCAATCATTCATGCCGCTTGTTTAGCGTTTAGGATTGATGGAAGTGGAAGGAAGTGTTTCTCTTTAACGTTTGACGGTCAATTAACAAATTTAGGTAATTACCTGCGTTTGTTTTTTTTTTATTCAGAAACTTAATTAAAGTTAAGCGTCCGTGGTTGAGTTAATTCAAAAACAATTAATTGTGTGTATTTAATGTAATGTAACGTAATGCAATGTAATGTAACGTACTCGAAACAGTATTGAAAAAAATACGTTTTGCTTCCGTTAAAGTTAATCATGAGTTTATGATACTTGACATTTTGTATTTTTTTAATATACAAATGGAATCGTGTTACTATGGAAATTAGATCACAATTCTTAAAATATGATGAATTCATCTGGAACCAAAAATTTTGAATTCAAAGAAATCTACGCATTTTCCAATACGTTTTCGCAATTTCCATTTTGACAATTCGAGCAAACCTTTAAAGTTTTTAGCTTCAAAGTAAAGAAACTTATAACTGTGGTTCAAAATCTTCTACTCCTGGCAAAAACAAACATTGGCCAGCTTGACAGTGGGAGTTTAAAATGGAATTAACGTGAACCTGTAACTGTAACTTTGTTTGTTGAGCAGGTCACATGATGCAGTTTTTCAACAATTTACGGGCCATCTATGGAACGGAGGCAAACGGAAGCTTAAGTCAAAACAGAACGAAACGTTTCCTTCCGATGTGTCATTTTTGCTCTGGCCATCTTCCTGGTTGTTCCGTAACTAACTCAAAATAGTGGAGACGAGAACATTTACCCGTATTTTTAGAACAACATGCTTTCATTTAAAACTTTAAATGCAATAATGGCATATAATAGAATTACCAAGCCAAATAATATGATTCGACGCTGCTGGAGTACATATTTTTGTTCGTTTATGAACAAGTTCACACTCACACATAAACAAAAACATCAAAATTGATCGGAAGCATTTTTGCTGTTCCATTGGAATCAGAATGAGTGAAACCAATCTAAAACGACTTAAATCGCTCCGACAGATTGGAATTTGATAGCTTTGGCATTTCACAGTAGAAACAAATGACAGATAGTCATATAAACTATAGTTATTCCCCACGTTCAATGTGTCGACTAAAAGTTAGTCAACGCGCCTTTGATTGATCAACTGGCTCTTATGGCTAAAACACAATCACCCTTCAGCTTTGGCTTGGTCACGTTACATTTCACAGGCTTTGTATTCGCTTTATGTGACATTTTAAAATTTCGATTGTTGTTTTTGCTTTTTTCTGTTAAAGCAAGCAAAAGTTCAACTAGTTTCTACGTCGGCTTTGAGCTTGAGTCACGTTACCTTATCTTGTACACGAACCAAACGTAACATTAAAGCCAAAGCGACATTGTGATAAGATGTATTGATTTCCTATGGTTGAACTTGTAAACGTCAAGCGAAACCGAAGCTAAAGCGTGATTGTGTTTTAGCCATTAAAGTAAGTTGACTTTTACTTGACATTTAGTCAAAAATATATTCAAGATTTTTCGACTAACTTTCAGTTTCCCCTTTGCAATGCATTGGTAACAGCTTATCTTTGAATTGATTGACTTTGAATTAAAGTCAGTGTACGCATTAAACGTGCACATTCATCATATTTTTTAAAAATATGACGAAACAATTCGTTTTATATTATATATATTATATCCATGCTACATGATACATGATACATCGTCATATTTGTATTTTTCGGGGTCAAAATCATCCTTATTATTATTTTATTTATTAACGGCCATGTTCTGCATTTCGATCGAAACCGAATAGAAATCACTTTTTAATTTCACGTGAAATAAAATTGCGTATTTTATATTTCGATCGATTTCGAAAACTTTGGAATTGCTCCGAAATGTTGCTTCCATGTTTATAAGTAGTAGTAATTTCACTACTTTAAAAACAAATTCAAAATGGATAAAACTTTTGATATTTCGGAGTAATTCCGAAATTTTCGAAATTGATTGAAATGTAGAACACGCAATTTTATTTCACGTGAAATTAAAAAGTGATTTCAATTCCGTCTCGATCGAAATCCAGAACATGGGCGTATATCTTGGAATTGAAGATTTAAACGATATTTTTATAAATATAAGAACTATAAACATAAAAGAACATTAAAATTGCCGATTTTTTGTTTGTATTAATAAATTTATTTTCCCTAAGAACAAAAATTAGATGATAGTGACGTCACACGCAAAGTCACCATACCTTATATTTGTGTGTATAATGACCATGCTAGGTCATATCTATTATAAATGGGGCCTTGATTTCCGTCCAAATTCCAAGGTCTATAGTAAAATCGACTGCTACTTTTGTCACAAGATAGTTAAAGGATTGCACTTTTTCAAATTCATCCTTCACTTCTCTAATTGTTGGGTCTACACAACTACATATTATAATGTACATATTTAAATTTTCTTAAGGCACGAAAAAATCGTTTTCCTTTAAGCAACTACATACATATGTATGTGCGATATGTTTTTCACAGAATAGTTGGTTATATTCATACTCGCAACTACTATGGTAAATGCACTTCATTTATATTTTGCAAATCCCCATTGATATCGACATTATCATAATGCATTCCTAATTGAAACGTATCAGGCACACTCAATATTGAATAATGAAGAAGCCAAACATGAAGAGAAAGTTTTTTATGCAAAATTGATTAAAAAAACTTGGATGCTTTTTAGTTAACGTGGATTACAATTGTATAAAAAAAACTAGTGGTAACCGACGCGCGTTACTACGCCCTAGAAAACACATTTTTTTTAATTTGAAATGTGAAAAGCAATGCAAGCGGCACCAAACCTTCACAGGAACGATCCCTAAATAAAACTATATTTACCCTAAACATTTCATTAAAATCCGTTGGGCAGTTTAGAAGTCCATACTGGACATACATACACACATACATACATCCATTTTTATATATTGTGTTTAGTTACGGTTTGAACCGATAAGTTGTGCTATTGTCGGGATCTATCAAATGTATGTTATAACCGAGCAACGCCGGGTGGGTCAGCCAAACCTTCACAGGAACCATCCCTGTACTAAAAACTAAACTATTAAATAGAAATTGAAAATTTCCTAAAAATCCATTTAGGTTTAGAAGTCTATACTGGACATACATACAAACATATATCCATTTTTATATATATAAGAGATTAACAAAAATGAAAAAAAAATTCCTTTCTTCCAAATTTAAGTTATGGTTTTATGGTAAAGCTGTCTGTACAGGGATCCAGTGGCATCGTTTTCTCTATGTTTTATGTCCACCTCGGAAATGAGCCGCTAAAGAGAGAATTATCTAGATTCAATTCCATCCCAACCTATATTGCTAACTCGCTCCAGTCACCATACCAGCTTGCTTTTGTTTGGATAACTTGAAGAGCTGCTATCTTCGGAAGCCTGTGATTATCAATCTCCATAATTTTCAAAATATAATTCACTTGCATCTTCAGGGTTCGGATGGACAGAGGAGGTAAACCTGTTTCGAGCATAATCACGTAGTTAGATGTATTATTCGGCAAATGAAAAATTCGCTTGATATAGTATCGCAGAAGTTTTTCAACGGATTTATACTGCTTCGCTCCCCAAGTTTGTACTGCGTCAAACAAAACTGATTCTGCTATCGCCTCAAATATCTGGAACTTACTACTATGGGCGATACTTTTGTTATAGAAACATCTATTCCAAGCTGTGTTGATTGCGCCTTTAGCCTTCTGCAGTTTCCCTGTTAAATGTTTTTCCAAGCTTAGGTTTCGCTCGAAGAAGACTCCTAAGTACTTAAATTTCGTGACAACTTAAATGGCCTCCCCGTTGTAGTGCCATTTTTCATTCTCACGGTTTCGGGCTCCTCCGCCTCTAAAAATCAAAACCTTGAACTTTTCCAAATTCAACTTCCATGACATACCGATATCGTAAAGCTCTCAGCCACCCGAAAGATTTTTCTCTGGCTTTTAAACATTCCACGTCAAACCAAGGTGTGATATAGTTTTCCCGCTTGTTATTATTACAAATCCCTGCTGGATAGGAAAATTTGATAATTTGATCCACCTGCCAAGGTCGCAATTTGTTTATCCATGCAGTGACCTATCAAGTTTTGCCTGGTAGTGCATCGCCTTTGGTTGCTTCCATTTCAGTTTCGGGAAAGAATTCATCGTTCTGGTTTCTCCAGCTTCCATATGAGTATTCTCAAAAGTCAAGTGGTCGGAATACTTTCCGTCTTCATTTCCGTGATATCCTCTTAATAGTTTTTTTTATATTCCTTGCGTTTCCACACAACACCTCAAAACAAGCCGACGACTGCCTTTACACTGAAACCTTGAAAATTTAAATTATCATAAAAAAAATATACCTGCACTGCAGTTTGAAATGTTTTTTAAACATGAAATCCTATTTCCTCAACAAAAAAATCGATTAAACGCCTCGATAAACCTCTCCTGTCCATCAACATTAAATTTAACGTCAATCTACCACACATTTGAAGTTAAATTTAGAACTTTAATAAAAACTATTTTATCAATACACTTCCATCGAGAATATTAGCACACAAGTTAACCAAACCAATGACGCAACACCTATCCACTTGAAACTACCTGTTTTGGGATGTATGGTGCTAATCGCGGCTCTATTGATTTGCTAATTTAAACAAAAATATTTATATCAATAAGTTTTACTATGTTATTGACATTAAACTTAACTTATCTACACACAGGTACTTCAACCTTAATTAATCTCAAATAATTTTCTTGTTTTTTTTTATCTGTTTGTAGGTCAAAATGCTTGCGAACGGAAATCCTATGTTTTCCTGCGAAAAGAACTTCCTGTTCGATTGGCGAATATAATGAAAGAAATTGCATTGCTGCCGGAAAATCTGCTTGGAACACGCTCCGTTGGTGAGGTGAGTCAATGGTATGCGCGCAGTTTTGAAGAAGTTCTAGAATTCGAATTGTCCGAGCCGACGCACAAAAATCTCGAAAAGTAAATGCCCTTCGTATAGTTCTTAATCCAAGTGAAGTAAATGTTTTTTGTTTGTTTTTTTTTTTAGATTCTGCAGTACATTGGTTCAAATCCGCAACCGACATTCAGATGTGGTGCAAACAATGGCCCAGGGAGTCATCGAACTCAAAGAAAGCCAAGGGGGTGTTGTTGAACCTGCTATTGAAACCTCCATTCAGTATTTCCTCGATCGTCTATACATGTCCCGTATTAGTATAAGAATGCTTATTAATCAGCACAGTAAGGAACTTATGAGAATTTTGCTTGACAATTCACTCAAAATAATTTCTCTTTCCAACAGCAATACTCTTCGGTGAGCCTACGAGTGAGAAAGGCAGGCACATCGGATGCTTGGATCCAGCTTGCGAAATAAGTGGAGTAGTTCAAGACGCCTACGAGAATGCTCGTTTCCTCTGTGATCAATACTATCTGGCGAGTCCAGAACTTGTGATACACCAATACAACGACCTGGAGAAGAGTCAACCGGTTAGGACGGTTTATGTGCCCTCACATCTGTATCACATGCTTTTCGAATTGTTCAAGAATGCGATGAGAGCTGTCCTCGAATATCATGACCATGATAAGCAATTGCCTCCCATTCAAGTTGTTATTGTCCGAGGGAAGGAAGATATTTGTGTTAAGGTAAGAATCACAATAGTCCTTGGCTAGTATGCATGTGCAGTCAGCACTATGTTTTTTATTTACTTTTTAACAGTTGTTGTCTATTTTTTAATAAAAACAACAATCAAAACATCAAAAATTATTAATCAAGTTGTATGTTTATCTCTTAGGTTTCCGATCAAGGAGGTGGCATTCCCCGTTCGCAGACAGACCAACTGTTCAAATACATGTACAGCACAGCGCCACAACCATCAAAGTCAGACATGCACACCGTACCCCTCGCCGGGTATGGATATGGCTTGCCGATATCGAGGCTCTATGCGAGATACTTCCACGGTGATATTGTGCTACTCTCATGTGAAGGCTATGGAACAGATGCCATTGTCTACCTCAAAGTAAGCTTTCACACAATAACTCAAGTTTGTTTGTCTAACAAATGTCTCTTTCTATATTATAGGCCCTGTCTGACGAAGCAAATGAACTTTTGCCAATTTTCAACAAGACCAGCTCGAAATTCTATCGAGCAACAACACCGACTGGCGACTGGTCTAACCAGGTAAAACATCCCAAGAAATATAAACACAAAGACATTGGCATTAGTTTAGTATAGAGTAAACAAAAAAACCTACACAAACAAAACCAGAATACTTGTTTTAGTTGTTAAAGTATTTTTGTTTATAATTTTGCTTTTAATTTTAAAGAAAAAAACCACTAAATATTAAATGCATTTTTATCTAGTTTAGTTTATAAATTGTTAAGGTTTTTAATGTAATCCAGAATTAGCTGCATGTTTTTTTCCAAAACCCTGTTTTTTGTTTTATTATTTTATAAGAATGCGGGCTTGTAGAGTTTACTAATTAATATAATTTTTAAAAATAATAAGTTTTTTATGTTTAAAAAAAGTGTGGATTTCTAAAATAAAAACAGTGTGTGGTCCTTAGAAAACTGAAGATAGAAATGATCCTTTCCCCCTGAAAAAGAGTGTTGTCCATAGTTTCTGTTTTTATTTAAAGTCATATTGAAGATGAACGCCGGTCATTCGACATTCATAAATCAGTCATAGTTAAGTCAGTTTTTTAAAGCCTATATATATGTAAAGAAAGAATTATTTTCCCTGTTATTTCAGGATTTTGGCAATCGTTGGCGTTATTTGTTAAGTTTACTCCAAACTAAAAAAAATGAATAGTTCCTGCCGAATTCTACTAAATTGTGATAAAGTAAAGAAGTGTATATTGAATTTGTGTAAATGACAACAAATAAACAATTTTTCTGAAACGAAATGAGAGTTTTTTGAAGATCATTGTTGAATTATAATCATTTTTCATTTGATCCAAAAAGTTCAATCCGATTTTCAGAAAGTCATTTTCGCTAAATGTATCGAATTTGTGTCTCGATATTGTGTCATTTAATGTTGTATAAGTTATCACATATAATCATGTTCATCATAGCGAATTCCTAAAAAAACCTCTTAAGGTTATTTGTAAAAAAAGTAAAGAATTCTTCGTCATCATTGGTTCCTACGCTCGTCTTCAAAGATACTCCTACTGTCAGTTCTCAAGAAAAAAAGCAAGTGGCTTTCGTAGCAGCAAGTCCACTGGTGATCTGATGGTACATATATCTCACCGAAAAGTGGAACCAATCTCTCCACCGTTTTGGGGAAATCAAAATTATTGCACTTGATATTTCCAAGGCACTTGAAAGAGTTTTGGAAGCAAGCCCTTTTATCAAAAATGCGTGCATTTGGACTCAACGAATCTCTTCTTCGTTAGATTTGTAATGACCTTTCGAACCGTTCAATACAAGTTGTGTTGGACGGATTCAAGTCTGATATTCACAAAATAAATGCTGGTGTGACGTTATTTCTATAAACAATGCTCTAGCGAAATAGCCAGTTGCACTTCTCCCCTGAAACCATTCAACCGATATACTCGCACTGCAAGGAATGCCCATAATTTTACCCTTGAGCCCAACTTCGGACGTACTATTAAGTATATAGATTTTTTCTTTAGTCGCACCACACGAATGTGGAATGCTTTGCGACGCTCTGTTTTTCACTACCATTTTGGTATGCAGAACTTCAAATCTAATGTGCATCGGTATCTCCTCTTTCACCCATCCGTATTTCCTTAATGCTCGTACGGTGTTCAAACATTTAAGGGTATACAAAAACCCCTTTCGCGAGTGTGAATTATAAAAAAAAGCGAAAAATTATAAAAAATACGTATACGCCACAGTGGACAGATATTTTTTTTAATTTAAAGCTAAATGGTGTTATAGTTGTCACTAGCATTAAAATACTCTCGTTCGATGTCTTTACAGCTTGGAGGATTGGTGTCCATGCACACCTTATGACCTAGTCACCTGAGGCCTTTGGCTAGTTCCGTGCCGGTGTAAAAATTGTATAATTCTCGTCGTATTTTCTTCTTAACTCATCGCTTATACATACAGAGCCAAAAGTTAGCCGATGGATTTTCCTCATGAAACAGCCTGAAGCGTGGTTTTGCGCCCTGAAGCAGGCCTGGGGTTTTCACTGTCTGAAGTTATAGTGGAACCTAAGTAGATATAATTCCTAACCTTCTCTAAATTATAAGTATTTAGTGTGATTTTTTGTCCAAAACTTGGGACTTGGGTGTCTTTTCTAAACGAAAGCATTTTTGCTCTTAAACCATTCTCGCCGCTTTCATCGCAATACCTACAAAAGCTCTCCTGAAATCACGCTATATTCTTGCGATTATATACAGAGTGGCAGATTTATATTTTCAAAATTCAAGATAAAACTAACTGCTTGACGCATAGTTTTATTGAATGTACAGGGTGGGCCAAAAGAAGTCATTCATCCGATGTTGTTTGGCTCTCTTTATTTTCTAAATGAAAAACTTCGATTCTGTTTTTTGATTATGTTTATTTTGCTTGCTTGTTCACGTAAACACGTAAATCGGGCGATCTTGCGGGGCAATGCAAATCGCCAAAACGAGAGATGAGGCGACCCGGGAACGCCGCCTTCAGAATATCGGTTCATGTCGGTTCATGTATCGCTCCATGGCTTGTATTCTGCATCTGTCTAGTTCACAAATATCAAAACAGATTTGACATTGGCAGCCATTTGCAAAAATGAAAGCATCTTCCAATAGGGTGATTTCTTTTTGCCCACCTTGTATTTAATAACAGAGTAAATTTTGTTATTCATGTCATTAAAAAGTCTTCCCGTGAGTTTGACTTACTGTTCAAAATGAAGCCTCGTGTTGCTCGCCACACGCTGCAGTAAGCTCGTTTGAACCATGCTGATTTCTGAATAATGTTTTTTTTAATTCCACAACAGTTTGCGAATTGTTAGCGTAAACTCACTTTTTGAAGTAGCTCCATAATAAAAATCTATTGACGTAAAACCGTGTGACCTCGGTGGCCGCGGTATGTTCCCAAAGTGACTGTGATCAGTTTTTGAAGAAAAGTTTCCCGAAGAAAATTTATCCCAGTTCTTGCCATGTGTGGAGTTGCACCATTTTGTTAGAGAGTTCTTGCAGATTGCCTACATCTTAGATGTAGGGAGTTTTTAGTCAAAGCAGTTGCCCGGAATTTTTGCACTCAGGAACTCCCATACGCGCCTTGAAGTCGAAGCAGTGAAGTTGTTTTGGGTTACAATTTTGATGTCAATGACACAGCGCGAGCGCAGGGAAAAAAGTGAAGGGTGTTAAAATGGAGATGCCGGTGCACATTGGTTTTAAACTTCTGAACATAATATTCAGATGGGACGATAGGGTTAGGAAAAACATTCTACATTCGAGTTGAAGAAAGAACATAGCATTGATGGGCATTACTAAAAATACGGTAGAGTTGTTAAAGGGGAGGAATGCAACTGGCTATTTGTCTAGAGCATTGACAGTAGGATTATTCTAATAGAAAAGGAGAGACCTGAAATTTTCCGATCGATGTTTGAGTGACGGGAAAGTTCTAATGTTATTATTATTTTGAATGCTCTCAAATGAATATCATCCAAAAGACTCAAGAGCACCCGCCAAGATATGGGAGTTGTACTATAGTCATGGTTGAATACACGTTTTTGTAGATAGAAGCCAGAGCCTTTAGAGTTGTTAAAGGGGAGGAATGCAACTGGCTATTTGTCTAGAGCATTGACACTAGGATTATTCTAATAGAAAAGGAGAGACCTGAAATTTTCCGATCGATGTTTGAGTGACGGGAAAGTTCTAATGTTATTATTATTTTGAATGCTCTCAAATGAATATCATCCAAAAGACTCAAGAGCACCCACCAAGATATGGGAGTTGTACTATAGTCATGGTTGAATACACGTTTTTGTAGATAGAAGCCAGATCGGAATGGGATCATCGTCCGAGAAAGCCCAAAGCTCTTTTCGGATTTTGATGACATGTAGCGTATGTGATCGTTCCACAAAAAGTGGTTGGTGATGAACCTAGAATTTTAGCTGAATTTCCTGGCTATTTGATCTTGCATCATCATTGATCTTTTGGAAAGATGGATGCCTTCTTCAAAATTTCTTCATTCTCAAGGATCTCTTGCATAACTCATAACATTTTTCCTTAAAAAATTCAGCTAATTCAGTTCGGATAAATGGAATTATTGTTCTACTTTGCTTATGTCGTATGGTGTATTCAAATACTTTTCTATGATGGAATTTTGCAATAAGGTCTATAAAAGTGATGTTTTGCGAATGATATCAATTATACTATTATAGAGAAATTTATGGCAAAATGATAAGTTTAAGTTTTTTTGTCTTAGTCTGGCCACAAAGCATGGACGATAAACCCACAGCCTGTGTTTTGTATAGCAAGCTATCACATACCGCAACTTGGATGGCAGGATCTTTGCCCGGCTGCACGAGATCTAAGGTTTATTTAACGCTACTAATAGTCCGTGTGTAGTGCCCCGTGGCTTAGTGGTTAGTGTGTCGGACTGCTAAGCGAAAGAACCTGGGTTCAAATCCAGCTCATAGCCACCTTTTTTTCTGGGGTACTGCCTCTTGCGAGGAACTGACAAAACCTCCAAGAGTAAAATTTGTCTCGGAAAAGTGCATCTCATGTAGCCGTTCGGACTCGGCGGTAAACTGTAGGTCCCTTCCATTCTTGCAGAGTAACAACACACACACAGGAATGGTTGAGAGTATAAGTCACTAGGCCTTGGCTCCTTAAGGAGCTGTCGCGCCAGTAAATTTATTTATTTAATATTCCGTGTGATCTGGACAAAATTGGTGATCTCATAGAACGATTCTTCTTTTAATTCTATCCGAAAGCTATTTCCAATTCTACTTTCAAATGGTACTGATTATGAAAATAGAATCGAATGCCGGTTAATTCAACTATTTTCCACCAAATTTTCCATTTTCTAACGAGTTTCCCATAATGTTTGACTTACCCCATTAAAAAAGTCTGATGTGGAAACAAAAAAAAATGATTCGTTTTACAATTAAACTAAAACAATAATAATGACAAATAAAATTAACAGTGTCACATCTACTCATATGAAAATCTGGCCATAAGAGACAATATATATCCAACATAATAGCCAGAACTTGAAACTGTGCCGCTATCGTGTTTTAAATGATTCCCAGCACTGAAAACGTACATATATATTTGAAGGGTTCCATTATTAGTCTAGGGGTTTATACGAAATGATTCGATGCAACACAATTTAATTTGATTAAATATGGTTTAATTTTAATATAATTTTGATTGATACAATAAATACTTTAAATAAGCAAATAATATATTTTGGCAGACGTACGTTCGATATCATCACTCGTCGAAGTTAACGCTAAGATTAATTTGCCTTACGGTTTACGCACGTGTTTTTGAATATGGATAGGGGCGCCTATTCTCTTTGTCACGTCTTTCGTATCTGTTTGCTTCGTTCGTTTGTAGGGTGTGTTCCCACAGAATTAGCTATCCTACAAATATTATTATGAACGTTGTTCTTTTTTTAGCCCCGAGCGGGGCACAGAACAGAATCGACCTGAGCGCTCGGTTCTATTAAAGAAACACAATTGACCACGGAACTGTCATCATATTATTTTTTTTTTTAATAAACTGTGTTTTGTTTATGAAATTGGTATTTTTCAACTTCTTCACTTCAACCCTTCAATAATTAGAAAAGAATTAGCGCTTCGTCCTTACCTTCACTGGTAAAACGAATGAAGTTAGCCGCACTCAGCTTTTCGCTAGATGTGCACTGTTATTTTTGACGTGATAACGTCTTGTAAATCGATTACAGGCTACACGTACGAAGTAACATGACATGCTGAGATGACTCATGACTCAAGCTAACCGCGATACTGTGGTTCTTTCAACCAAAATCGATCGCAAGCACCACGCGACCATGAAAAAGAACAGGCGTAAATTCCCAAAATAATTCCACTCAAATTCAAAAAGAACAAGAAGAGAAAAAGAAATACAAAATAGGCGGAGTTTTGTAAAAGTAGAAAGTAGATGTAGAAATTAGGGTGAGTGTGTGTGGATTTAACGAGAGGGTTTGTGGGTGTGAGTTCACGGGCTGTATGTTGGTGTTGCTGCCATCAATGTTTTCTTATGACGTTATCACGTAAAATTATGGCCCGTAAACCGAATTTACAGACAACCAACTCTTTGTTAGCGAGTTCATCGATCGAGCTCCGAGCAAAAAAAGAAACACAAGTTGAGCGCTCCCCCCCCCCCCCGAGCTAAAATATTATTTATAAATTCACACGAATTTGACATGACTTTAGGAGGAAAAAAAACACTTGACAGTACTAGAGTAGTTTGATCTTTGTTTTTAGAACATGCTTGTAAAAATACGGAGTAGCTATTTTGTGAATTTGGACAGTTGCACTATAGAATCTAGTTAGGGCTCCAAGCAATGCGTCGAAACACTAGCCAATAAAATAAAAACCTCTTGTGGTAACATCACGTTTATTCTTTTGCACTGAGTGATCTGATAACCAACCTTTAATATATAAATCAAACTACTCTATTCTTGTACAAAAGCTGCCTGCTTATCGATTTTGTGACAAACGCTTTTTTTGTGCGCTTCCGTTTCCCTTCCACCCGATTGGCAAAATATTTTTATTTTAATAAAATTTTTTTCTTAACATCAAAAAATCTGTTCTTGTTTCTATTTCAGAAATTTCTTACAGCTGTTTATCGGTAAACTTTATTGATTAATAAAAAAATAAAAAAAAATATTTATAAGCTTGACACAAAGTTGTGATTTATGTTATTCCATAAAACAAAAAAATAATTTAGTAATTATTAAGTTGTAGTTTATTTAAAATTTAATTTTATTTAAATTTAAACTAATTTAATTAAACATCACATGTAGTTTTAATGTTTTTTTTTCTTGAATGGTTAAAAATGTATTTAAAAATTAATATTTAAATAGAAAATATATTTGCTTTATATTTTTTAGTAGATTTTGTTTTATTTACAACATTTTTTCTTGGTTATGGGATTCACTTACAATTTTAACTTTGGTTTAAAAAACACAACAAAATAAATCATCACATCTGGGCTTTTGTTAATTGCACATTTGGTTGAAAATGAAATTTGGATAAAATTTACTTGTGTTTGTTTATATTCTAGAGCTCCCACATGAACGCCCGACAAATGAATGCGTCGACGCCAAAAAAACTTTCAGATATTTTCGGAAAGGATCAGGAAATTGACATTTTGAAAAAGCCAATCATCTAGGATGGAATTGAAGTTAATGTTGCTACAAGAAACATTAAAAAAACATATTATTATTATTTAGTGCGTAGGATAGAAATGTTGAAAATTAATAAAAAATAGACGAAAACATTTTTGTGGTACAAATCCATGATGCATTTTTTTGTAAGAAAAACTTATTTTTTTCGTAAGAAAGCATTTATAGAATCTTTTATGTCGTCGTATATATAAAAATAGAAATAAAGAAAATGTTAAATATTTAAAAATATGTTTGTGTTTTTTTTTTGTTGAGGGGAGGGAGAAAGTGCTATAGTTTTTTTTAATTATAACTAGCTGGGCTGGCGGCTTTGCTTGCGTTAGTCTCGGATACAAAAATCGTATTTATTTTTTTTACACATACGGGACATACTTACTTACTTAGGGGGCGCTACAGTTCGGGACGAACCTGGGCCTCAACCAACATGCCTCTCCAGCCAGCTCGGTCTTTGGCTAGCTGCCTCCAGTTTCGCACTCCAAGTTGGTTGAGGTCGTCCTCCACTTGAGCACGCCACCTAAGGCGAGGTCTTCCTTGACTGCGTCTACCCTCTGGGATGGAATCGAAGATCCTGCGAGCCCCAGCATTATTGTCCAATCGCTCTACATGACCTAGCCATCTTAAACGTGATATGCGTATTTTTTTGACCAGGTCAATGTCGCTGTACAGCTCTTATAGTTCTTGGCTGAATCTTCTCCTCCAATGCCCGTTAACGTAGATAGGGCCAAAAATCCTCCGAAGAATCTAACGCTCGAAACGACTAAGGATATCTTCATCCGCTTTAGGTAGAGTCCATGCCTCGGCGCCATAGAGCAGGACTGGGATGATTAGGGTCATATACAGAGTCTCCTTTGTCTTTCGAGAGGGCTTTGCTACTCAATTACCTTCCTAGCCCATAGAAACAGCGATTGGCAAGAGTAATTCTTCGCTTTATTTCTGACGAGATGTTGGTGTCAGATGTTATACCGGATCCGAGGTACACAAAGTCACTAACTACCTCAAAGTTGTATCTGTCTATTGTAATGTTTTGTCCAATCCGCCGGTGTTGTGTGTCCCTTCGTTTTGGCCTCATTGACTGCTAGTCCTATCTTAGCCGCTTCAGCTTCAATGCTAGCAAATGTTCCCGTGACAGCTCGCCAAGTTCTGCCAATGATGTCTATGTCGTCAGCGTATGCTAGCAATTGCACAGACTTGAAAAAAATTGTCCCACTACAATTGACTTGCGAGTTTCTTATAATTTTTTCAAGTATTAAGTTGAAGAAATCGCACGATAGCGCATCACCTTGTCGGAATCCTTTTTTGACGTCAAAAGCTTCTGTGAGGTCAGAACCAACCTTGACGGAGCAGCGAGAGTTCTCCATCGTCATCCTGCACAGTCTGACGAGTTTTGTGGAGATGCCAAAACCTGACATGGCTCTGTATAGCTCGTCTCTATAAATGCTATTGTACGCGGCCTTAAAATCGATGAAAAGGTGGTGGGTATCGATTTGGAATTCTTGGGTAGTTTCCAGGATCTGCCTTAGCGTGAACATTTGATCGATTGTGGACTTTCCTGGTCTGAAACCACACAGATAGAGGACAATCAGGTTGCTGAGGAAAGGTTTCAGGCGTTCACATAGTACGGCAGAGAGGATCTTGTAAACGATATTCAGGAGACTTATTCCTCTATAGTTGGCGCAGTTTAGAGGGTCTCCTTTCTTGTGGATCGGGCAAGCTGCTTTGTTGTTTTTTTAGTTTAGATATTGCTATCCTCACTTCATTTTGGTCAGGTGGACGAAAGTTTTGTTTGTCATCGTCCATGTTGAATGGTTCATTCTGCCTGACAGCGGGATTTTGGTCTTCATCGCCGTTTAACAGTCTGTAGAAATGGTCCTTCCATGTACTCAGCACCGACTGTGACTCTACTACGAGGTTTCCATTCCTATCTCTACAGGCATTCTGTGCGGGTTTTTTTTGCTTGGCACGTTCTTTTTACCTGTTTGTAAAACTTCCGCACGTTGTTCCTGGAGTAGCATCTCTCAATATCTTCGATCGCGCGCTTCTCATGCTCTCTCTTTTTCTTTTGGAGAAGCTGGTGTTCTTCCAATCTTTTGTGCTCGTAGAACTCGCGAGCAGCTCTCGTCTTTCTTTGCAGCGCCGCTTTATATGCCTCTTGTTTGGCTGCATGGGCCTGCCTGCCATTCGTCATTGAACCAGAGGTTTCGTGGTGGTTGTCTGGTGAAACCTAGCACATCAGTTGCGGCATCTCTAATGGCTTGTTGGCAGTGTTGCCACTGGTCTTCGGCACTTGATGCTGGCGGTACTGGATTTCTTGAGAGGTTACGGGATATTGGATCGGCATAGGTTCTGGGGGTTTCTTGCGATTGCAGCTTTCCGACGTCATACTTTCTCACGGTATTACTCCGTTGTTGTGGAGTTTGGGTTATTCGCATTCTTACCTTTGCTGCAACAAGGTAGTGATCCGAGTCGATGTTAGCTGCTCGGAAGGTGCGAACATCCAAGATACTGGAGGCGTGTCTTGCATCGATCGCAACGTGATCAATCTGATTGACGGTTCTTTGATCTGGGTGTCGCCAAGTCCCTTTGTGTATATCGAGATGAGGAAACCGTGTGCTTGCAATGGTGACGTTATGTGCCGCTGCGAAGTCAATTAGCCTAGGTCCGTTTTCAGACGTTGTGTCGTGTAGGCTATGTTTTCCGACAGTCCTACCAAAGATTTCCTCTTTACCTATTTTGGCATTAAAATCGCCTAGTACGATCTTAACGTCGTATTAAGGGCATTGCTCATAGGTTTTGTCGAGGAGCTCATAGAAGTCATCCTTGGTGGCGTCATCTTTGTCCTCTGTGGGGGCATGAGCGCATATTAGGCTAATGTTGGCGAATTTAGCCTTGATGCGGATTATCACAAGTCGCTCACTTACGTGTCGAAAGCCCAAGATTTCTTGCCTAAGTGTACCGCTTATGACGAATCCGCAGCCAAATAAACGCTGTGGTCTTCTTGCACAATCACCGTAGTACACGTCACAGTTTTTCATCCTCCTTTTGCCCGGCCCATTCCATCGCACTTCCTGGATGGCAGTAATTCCTGCTCTGTAGCAGTCTAGGGCCTCCGCTAGTTGTTTGGCTGCACGTGATCTGTTAAAAGTTCTAACATTCCACGAGCAGATCCGAAGGTCGTTGTCCTTAATTCGTTTTTCCGGGTCGTCAACAGTAAATCCGTCCTTTTCCGAGGCTATTAGTCACTTCGCAACTTTTTCTTTGTTCCGTGGTAGGGTTGTTAACCCCACGCACAACCCCCAACCTGGAGGGCCAGGTCTTTATTGGATTCCTTGGACAAAAGGAACCGGAAAATCCGGAGTCAGTAACCCACTTCGGGGATATGAGCGCTGCCCTTGGCCCATTAAGGGTTCATCCGCCACCATCTCTACATACGGGACATACCTTTCATTTAATCCTTAATTTTAAGATAAAGTCTTCACTTTAAGAAATAAAATAATAATACAAGATGATAGTGACGTCAGAAAATATTAAGACGTCGATTTGTATGCATCACAACACTATACGCGGTATTTCTGTGTATCAATGCATTCCTCTTTAAATGTAGCTTTTAGTGATTCGGTGTGCTGTGCACGAAGCTTAAAATAAGAAGTGAATAAAAAGTTACGATGCCTACGCCACCTATTTTAGAGTAGAAGAACGATTTGCTTCGGCTTTTTTTAATAATTGTCTTATGTTTCAACTAACTCTACTTATACAAAGCAAATAGTACAGTGTACGTGTACGCACTTTTATCATTTAAATTCATCAACTTTATATAATAAAGCACCATCCAGTGAAGATAGTTATAGTAACTCATATATTTCCACATACTTGATTTTTGTTTGCAATGCCACCTACCAGAAATGGTTAAAACCAGACCAAGGTGTGAGATAGATTCATATTTTCCCTATCCTCATAGAAATCAATATTAATTTATTTTTGAATGCTATTTTATACGCATTGGCTGTACGACACTAGCGCCACCTACTGCAATTTTGTTGTCTACTTTTATAACCTTGTCAGAAGTCAGGCAATATGATGACAGTTTTATGACAATCAAAGGAACGTGAATGAAACGTGATAAATGGATTTTCCCTTAACTAGCTTGTCAAAAAAAATCCTTTTAAATTCATTGATTCATATTCTTGTTTTCACATCTTGAGGAAGCCCCACGAGAGAAGTTATGGTATAAATTTGGAATTTTTTGCTTTGTTTTTCAGCGCTGAGCGAAGACATTTAAATTCTGAGCAGAAAGTTGTTAAGTCTCCGCTCTGATTTAAGTATGAAACAACTTGAGCTCTGACTGTCATGAATAAAAATGTCAAATTTCAGAACTGTCAAACGTAAGAATTTGTTAAACTTGTTTGTTTAAAAAAAAATTGGTAAAGCAATGATTATGGGTATTGGCATGTACTGGAACACCCTGTGTATATTCAACGATCATACAAACATAATCTTTCTCAAACCTCTGATAAATAATTACAGTTATATGTCGTATGATCCTATAATACATACTCTATTTTTTCTGCAGTATATATAAACAGCTAACATGTCAACAGATTATCTCTCTTACATAACTTTCATGTAGTACAATCGTTTTTAAAGAATCCACTTTTGTTTTAGACATCGTGGCGACTGGTCATAATTTAATATTAAGTTTAACTAATAAAGTTTGGAATTATAAATAATACAATACGAGTATTTATTAGAATAAAATAAGCATCTTATTTAATTTATCTTAAGATGTTGTTGAAATAACAAATAATCTCTCTCTCCTCTTCTCTTAGGTGGCGCTACAGTCCGGGGTGGACCTGGGCCTCAACCAACAAGCTTCTCCAGCCAGCTCGGTCATTAGCTAGCTGTCTCCAGTTTTGCACGTGGAGTCGATTGAGGTCCTCTTCCACTTGTGTGCGCCACCTGAGTCTGGGTCTTCCTCTACTGCGCCGTCCCTCTGGGGTAGATTCGACTTTCCGGGCCGGAGCATTGATGTCCATCCGCTCTATATGACCCAGCTATCTGAGACGTTTTTTTTTTTTTTTTTACTCTTTTGGCTAGGTCTGTTCTTCATTGTATCTTCTTCTTCACTCTCCGTTTATGCATATTCGAAACAGCCTAAAGTGTCTCCATCCGTTTCGTCCATGCGTCTGCACCATAGAGCAGGACTGGGATGATAAGGGTCTTACAAACGGACAGTTTAGTTGCCCGAGAGAGGGCTTTGCTACTCAATTGCCTTCTAAGCATGAAGAAGCAGCGATTGGCAAGAGTTATTCTTCGTTTGATTTCAGCGCTGGTGTTGGTTGTTGTCTGAGTTAATAGCGGAGCCCAGGTAGACAAAGTCCCTAACTACCTCCAAGTTAAAGCTGTCTATGGTGATGTTTTGTCCAAGACGTTGATGACAGCATATACTTGGTTTTGCCCTCATTGACTGCTAAACTTATTTTCGCTGCTTCCGTGTCAATACTGACATCACGCTGCGTTCTTCCGATTATGTGAATATCGTCGACGTATGCGAGTAATTGGACGGTCTTTTGAAAGATCGTGCCTTTGGTGTTGGTGTGAGAGTTCTGCACTATTCTTTTAAGTATGCTGTTGAAAAAGTCGTATCGTTCACAGTTATACAGTCTGCAGAAATGGGTTTTCCATATTCTCAGCAAATAACAAATAATCATAAGAACGTAAAAGTAAAGCGGGGTTCACATGGGACAATGCAGAGGCCTGACAAAGAAACAAGACAATCATTGTTCCATGTGAACAATTGTTTCCAGGACAAGACAATTGTCATTAGATTGTCCTCCGAGCTAGCCTGCCGATCTATCTCTGCTTAAGAGTTAAATGTCTCAGTTGGCGGGGCCATATTGAGCGAATGGACATTAATACTTCGGCCCGGAAAATCTTCGATTTCACAATCAAACCTAGTAGCAGCTAGCTAGGGACCGAGCTGGCTGCAGAATCCTTTTGTTATAGTAATATAGGTAATATATTCCGAAATATTCTTTTGATTTTTTCTGCGCATCTACGTCATCTGTATTGCCCGCATTTTGTACAGCTGATACAATGCAACATTTAAGGTACTTCAATTCGTGCACAATATATAACCTTTTTTTTTTTTTAACATTAGCGCCACCTAATGTAAAGTATCTGGGGTGAAATCGGCTAAGGTGATAGTTGATTGTTGATCATCAAAAATAAAGCTTTTGCTCAACGTAAAGTGATTATCAAAGTGACCATCACCTTTTTGCTATGGTTTGCGGGTGACAGCTATTAAGTTGTCACCTTCATATTATATTTCGATTTTTTATGAAAAATAGTGACAAAATTATCAAATTTTAAACAAAAACTGTAATTTATACTTCAATGCAAACACAACGAGAAAGGAGACAATTTTAACAAAAGTTCAATTGCTTCAAACTAACTTAAGAAACAAAACAAATATTTTTACATTCTGCAACAAATTTTGCTGGCAGCCTATTTACGTTCAAGGATCTCCCATAATGCTCCTATTGATACTTCTAAGATACATGCATAATAGTGTTCGCCCAGAGCTTGAAAGGGCATTGTAGGATCTGGCCAGCCCGGGATGCATTTCTCTATACGCTGAGATCATCGAAATTTATTTTTTGTAGCCTTCCTTAATGAAAACAAACATTTTTGTTAAAATAAACATAAATATTTCAAGAAATATGTACTTACATATATATTTGGAAAAAAAAGTTGATCACAAACAAATTTTCACAACAAAACACAACACCTGATCGAAATGACATTTTATTTTGTGAGTGCTGCCAAGCGTTGACAGTGTTTTAGCGATCACCTCACGCAGAGCTAAGAAAAGTTGATAATCAAAATTGACCATCAAATCAGTGACAGTCAAGTATCACTTTAGCCGATTCCACCCCTGGTATCTGGGACAAACTAGAAGCCAGATTTTGTTTTCTTTATTTACTCTTTAATCCTATCTTACTTATATTATAAACTAACTTACCCAGGTTGCTCGGGACCTCGGATATACCATACACTTTCGAAGAAAACGGTCGGCGCGGCGCCACCTATTAATCAAAATATTCTTAGTTACGTCTTCCAAAATTAGATTTGTTGTGATACGACCCCAGCGGCACCCACGGGTGATTAAAAAAAGCCTTAGTTACTCCTTAAAACAGCAATCTGCTTGTGTTTTTGTTATAGATATACTGTAAATATTTCAATGTGCATCTTGTAAAAAGCTGTTATTTTGATATTAAAAACATACACCTCATTTTTATTTATGTGTATAGATGTGAAAGTTTTTATGTTTGGATGTTTGTTCCCCAATCACATCTCAACGGCTTAATGGATTTGTATGAAATTTGGTAGGTAGAGGGATTATGTGCTGGAGTGAAACATAGCCTACTTTTATTCAGAAAAAATGCAGGGTTTTTGTGGGAGAGTCTTAAATGTGAAATACTGCATTGCTTGAAGTTTGTTTGATATGCTTCCATGCTTTAACGACGGCACGAATTTTCGAAGTGAATTATACGGATCAGTTCCATTCACTATTCTAGAGGTATAGAAATATGGAGACATGTGCTATAGGGATATACATATGTAGAGACATAGAGTTATAGATATATATATATATATATAGATGGAGAAGTAGAGAAATAGAGAGATATAGAAATAAACAGATATAGAGGGTGATTCACTACTCATGAGAGATGTGACAAATAGCTAGAGCGTCTAGGTTGGGTCGAGACAAATAAATCGATTAGCTGGGAGGGGCAATTTTCAACAAAAAATAACTTAAAATAGAGCAAAATATATTAAAAAACAACGGCTACACTCACAATGACATGATATAAATGTTTGTAAGGCCAGAAATCTCTTTTGTTATTTTTAAATAAAGCTTTTTTAGGAAAAAGGGTTTTGAAAAATGAGAGAGGCTTAAATATAAAATATGAAATATTTTATAGAAGTCTGCTTTAGCTTCAAATTTATAAGTATTTTTAAAACCACCCACCAAGAAACCACCAATAATACATTCTAGTATCCAGATGGTATACCGCTAATCTGGCAGTGCCATTTTCTAGCAGTTTTTTACTATAAAATACCCATTCCTTCAACCAAAATATCCATCGGTTCAAGTCCCCACTACCTGTCATCTGTCAAAAACTACAAACCCCACCAAACCTCAACCAACTTCAGGTCATACATTTTGTTGCCTGTACATTTCATTTATTGTGTTACTTCGATGAGAAAATCCAATATTATTAATTTTCTGCAAAAGTTAAGTGTTTTTCCAACCTCCTCTTGTTAATTTAACAAACCACAAATGTAAACACACACTCTACCAAGTGAATAACACCATTTAAAACCCAATTTAACTCCAAATTTGCACAGCAAAAATCATCTTTCTTATGTCACTGGTTTTTGCCAAACGAACGAAAAAAAATGAAAATTTATAAATTTGTTTACATTTTGATTCGCTGTGCTGTTCCTGGTGCTACTGGTTGACCTACATGCGAATTAACTATGAATTTGTGCTCAAAATTTAATTCTTTTCATATCAATTAATCGCGTGCTTTTGCATTAATTTCACGCGGTTCTGCAGGCACTCCACGCGCGCCAAGTAAACAAGATTTGTGCAAAGAATCTTCGCCGTTTTCGGGATTTTTTCAGTTTTTGACGTTTTTTCGAAGTTTATAGTTTTTTTTCAATCGTATTGGAATCAAATTTGTGGACACTGCGCTGCTGCTCAACGTTGTTTTTCTAATTAGATTTGTCGTTGTCGTCTTCGTGGTTGTTGTTTGGTTTTTTGTTTTATTTTTCTCGGGAGTGCGAGTGTTGGACGCGTTTTGAAGAAGAATTTCGGTGGATGTCTCGTGGGAAAGTGTACACCAAATGAAAATAATTATGGAGCAACCTCGGATGTAGAGTGGGCGCAGGAGGAGGAGGTGGAAGACGACACGACGGACGTCGTCGTGGTTGCATTGAAAATTGAGTGGTGACCTCGAAGCAGCGGAATCGGTGTGGCGAGGTGCCTGGCGGTGGGCGCATTGTGGAGGTAGGTTGCGTTTTGTATTGGCGATGTCAACTAAATTTGATTTTGTCTTTTCATTTTATTTTTGTTTGGAGGACTAGCTGGTGCGGAGCATGATTAACCTAAAATGTTTTGGCAGAGCCATTTGCGGTGGGCAGAGTTTATAAAATCGATAGATTCGTCCCAAGGGAGCATCTAAATGTATAACATGAGGATGGAGGAGAGTTGTTTGAGAATTATTACAGTTGTTGTCGGACTTAGTGGTTGTTCTATTGAACAGATAGACAGCTTGTTGTTGGGAAGAATCCTTTGAAAACTTAGGATTTTGTTTGAATGTTTTTAGATTGTTAGAGGACGAGTGGGAGGACGAAGTCGATATTAGAAAGTGACACAAGCAATCGGAGTAGATTTGTTGGTGTGGCTGTAGTTTTGCCTTGAAAGTCACAAGCAGGTCTCCTACTAAGGAATTAGAAGAAATCTAAAAATTACTGAAATGAGGCTGGAAAAGTTCCATGCCTTTGCATAGCGATTCACACTGCAACTGAGGATGACCTAGGCCTCAACAAAGCTTTTCCAGCCAGCTCGTTCCGTAGCTATTTGCCTCCTATTTTGCTGTTAAAGTTGGTTGAGGTCCTCTTCCATTTGCGTGCACCACCTAAGTCCTAGTCTTGTTCTACTGCGCTGTCCCTCTGGGATGAAATCAAAGATTTTGCGGGCCGGACCATTGATGTCCATCCGCTCTATATTGCCTAGCTATCTGAGACGTTCGACTTTTACTCTTTTGGCTAAGTCTGTGTTGCAGTATATCACTCCTTTGACATTGTTCATGCCTCTGCACCATACAGCCGAACTGCGATGATGAGGATCTTATAAAAGGAGACTTCAGTTGCCGAGATAGAGCTTTGTTACTCAATTGCCTTCTTTGCTCGAAGAAGCAGCGATTGATCTGAGCGCTTTGTAGACAAAGTCCCTATAGCGTTGATATTGAGTTTCTCTTCTTGATGACGCCATATACATACTTGGTTTTGCCCTCAGTGATTGCTCAACCCGTCGCTAGTTTTTATTCATGAGTAACTCCATCAGGTGTTACCCAGGTGGCTTTGTAGATATTTTTATGCAGAAGCCTGGTACTCGCAGCTATCAATTTCATGGATGCAGCGGTTTCTATGACTCCATTGAAAATTTAGTGTTCTCTTGCAAACGGCATTGACGGTCCTCCTTTCAAATTCGTTGTAGGAATCTCACTCCTCTGACATTACACAATGGCGTCGAAAATTGTGCGCTGAAGTATCGATGTTCATCCGCTCTACTTGACCGAGTTATCTTAACAGCTGAAAAGGAAGTTTTTTTTTTTGACTAAGTTTATGTCGTTATGAGGTAAGCACAACTCGTTGGTGCATCTTCTTCGCCATTCATTATTTTCTAAGTTGCAAGCAGGTCCATACATCGTTTATAATACTTTTCTCTCGAAAACAAGGGAGCTTTCGTGCGCCAAGGTAAGGGTTTCCTTGCATCTGCACCATAAAGCAGGGCCGGGTTGATTAGTGTTTTGTATAGCGTCTCTTTCTTCTCGATTGGACTTTGTTCCTCAATAGCTTACTTAGCGCAAAGAAACAGCGACTAGCCAGATTTTGTCTACGCTTGACTTCCCCAATGATGTTGTTGCCTGTGCTTACCTCACTGCCCAGTAAGAAAAATTCACTGACTACCTCGAAGTTACTTACTTACTTACTTAGGGGCGCTACAGTTCGGGACGAACCTGGGCCTCAACCAACATGCCTCTCCAGTCAGGTCGGTCTTTGGCTAGCTGCCTCCAGTTTCGCACTCCAAGTTGGTTGAGGTCGTCCTCCACTTGAGCGCGTCACCTAAGGCGAGGTCTTCCTTGACTGCGTCTACCCTCTGGGAAGGAATCGAAGAGCCCGCGAGCCGGAGCATTGTTGTCCAATCGCTCTACATGACCTAGCCATCATAAACGTGATATGCGTATTTTTTTGACCAGGTCAATGTTGCTGTACAGCTCGTAAAGTTATTGGTTGAAACTTCTCCTCCAAAGCCCGTTAACGCAGATAGGGCCAAAAATCCTCCGAAGAATCTTACGTTCAAAACGACTAAGGATATTTTCATCCGCTTTAGATGGAGTCCATGCCTCGGCGCCATAGAGCAGGACTGGGATGATTAGGGTCATATACAGAGTCTCCTTTGCCTTTCGAGAGAGGGCTTTGCTACTCAATTGCCTTCCTAGCCCATAGAAACAGCGATTGGCAAGAATAGCGGATCCGAGGTACACAAAGTCCCTAACTACCTCAAAGTTGTACCTGTCTATTGTAAATGTTTTGTCCAATCCGCCGGTGTTGTGTGTCCCTTTTTGTGGACAGCAGGTACTTCGTTTTGGCCTCATTGACTGCTAGTCCCATCTTAGCCGCTTCAGCTTCAATGCCAGCAAACGTTCCCGTGACAGCTCGTCAAGTTCTGTGGGGATGCCAAAACCTGACATGGCTCTGTATAGCTCGTCTCTATAAATGCTATTGTACGCGGCCTTAAAATCGATGAAGAGGTGGTGGGTATCGATTTGGAATTCTTGGGTAGTTTCCAGGATTTGCCGTAGCGTGAACATTTGATCGATTGTGGACTTTCCTGGTCTGAAACCACACAGATAGAGGACAATCAGGTTGCTGAGGAAAGGTTTCAGGCGTTCACATAGTACGGCAGAGAGGATCTTGTAAACGATATTCAGGAGACTTATTCCTCTATAGTTGGCGCAGTTTAGAGGGTCTCCTTTCTTGTGGATCGGGCAAGCAGCTTTGTTGTTTTTTTAGTTTAGATATTGCTATCCTCACTTCATTTTGGTCAGGTGGACGGAAGTTTTGTCTGTCATCGTCCATGTTCATTCTGCCTGACAGCGGGATTTTGGTCTTCATCGCCGTTTAACAGTCTGCAGAAATGGTCCTTCCATGTACTCAGCACTGACTGTGACTCCAATACGAGGTTTCCATTCCTATCTCTACAGGCTTCTGTGCGGTTTTTTTCCTTGGCACGTTCTTTTTACCTGTTGGTAAAACTTCCGCTCGTTGTTCCTGGAGTTGCATCTCCCAATACCTTCGATCTTGCGCTTCTCATGCTCTTTCTTTTCTCTCTCTCAGTAGCGGCATCCCTGATGGCTTGTTGACAGTGTTGCCACTGGTCTTCGGCACTTGATGCTGGCGGTACCATTTCTTGAGAGGTTACGGGATATTCGATCGGCATAGGTTCTGGCGGTCTCTTGCGATTGCAGTTTTCCGACGTCATACTTCCTCACAGTATTACTCCGTTGTTTTGGAGTTCGGGTTATTCGCATTCTTACCTTGGCTGCAACAAGGTAGTGGTCCGAATCGATGTTAGCTGCTCGGAAGGTGCGAACATCCAAAATACTGGAGGCATGTCTTGCATCGATCGCAACGTGATCAATCTGGTTGATGGTTTTTTGATCTGGGTGGCGCCAAGTCCCTTTGTGTATATCGAGATGGAAAAACGGTTTGCTTGCAATGGTGACGTTATGTGCCGCTGTGAAGTCAATTAGCCTAAGTCCGTTTCCAGACGTTGTATTGTGTAGGCTATGTTTTCCGACAGTCCGACAGATACGAAGTTCCTTGTCCTTAATTCGTTTTTCCGGGTCGTCAACAGTTAATCCTTCCTTTTCCTTTTTCGGGGATATGCATTACATTACATATTGATCTGCTCCGTAGATAAATCTACGAAGTAGAGACACTTATGAGCACTGGCTACTGAGGCCATCGGCTCAGACAATTACAAGACAATCACACAAGACGATATTGATACAGGACAGAACAGAGGATAGTAAGAGGACGGAAAAACAGAAAACACATAACACACGTCAACAGCACGCACATGTCCACTAACCACGCGCAATGATGCTTGATTTCGCTGATCTCACGGAAAGCGATGCTTTATCGGAGCCAAGGCCGTTGACATTTTCGGGGATATGACTTGCATTGAATTGTCCCAAAGACCTTATCTCCAAATACGTCGAAGTAGCTCATTAAGGCATCTGCTTCGTTGACTGTTGACGCCACCGTTGGTCCAATTGGTTGGGCTCATCCGTCGTGCGTCCTCCTTCTGAGGGGCTCGTGCAATACTTCTGCGAATCGATCAGAACAGTCATTAAAGCAGAGCATTAAAGTTTAGCAGGAATGTCCGGATGAACAGACCAGTACCCGATGGTTACCGCGGGGAAGTAAAATAAGCACAATTAATGCGAACGAGATAGTTGCAACACTGTGCATCGTCTGGTTGACTCCGATCAGTGACAAACCCTATTCATACAGCACCCAACGTCATCAAGATTTGTCTAAATGCATTTAAAAAAGGAAAACCAGCGGTTTTCTCCGAGAAAAACTCGCAAACTCAGCAAAAACAATACAAGATTGGAAAAAGTAATTATTTTACAGGCACGGGCGATGGTCTTGAAGCACACTTTATCATAAAAAACTTCCTCATCTTCCCTTTACCAACAAACAAATATGATATTGAATGCGAATTTCAAAATAGAGTAAATTAATTTTAAATCCATTTGATTTCATGAGGTAAACATATTTGAATTGTTTTTTTTTTTACTAAAGGTTTTTTGTACCCATTTTTGCAAAGCCCAATTTTGGATGCTGACTGTATTACTCTTCTTTAGAAATTCCGCGCCTTTTTTTTGCTAAAGCTGCTCAGCATCTTCTTGGCTTAACGTGGATTTAGAGATTATTAGATGCTCTAATTCCCTTCCGGGCCCACGATCTGGTTTGTCTGAGCCAATTCGGAGTAGAACCAGAAGTTTCTCGGAGGTGGTTGTGAGAAGCCCAAAACTGCGTTTTTTTTAGCTTGTTGACATAATTGCAATTGGTCTTGATGATATCAGCCAGGGGGATTTTTCACTAGATATTGGGATACGGGATTAACATAGGCTGTGACGGTCGCTTCCGATTGAAGTCGTTCAACATTGAATTTCATCTGCGTGGTTGTTAATAGTATAGTAGCTACCATTGAAATCCAAAGCTTGGCACTAGCTACATAGTGATCCGAGTCGAGTTTTTCAGGTTGACACATACAAACGTTCAGAATAATAGATGTGTGTCTACCGTTAATGGCGATATTGTTGATTTGGTTACAAGGTTCGAGCATCTGTCTGTTGACCGCCATGTCTTCTTGTGGATGTAAAGCCGGGGGAAACGCGTACTGCTTAATACCATGTATTTTTCGGCGAAATCAATGTGTGGGAATCCGTTTCCGAAAATGGTGTGTAGGATGTGGATGTGCCTTCTGATTGACTTCCCAAGAGGGGGGCAGAGAGTAAGGAGTGTTGTCAACATTATTGGTTTAAGCATTTTTATTGTTTTACATTATAAAGTTTTCTTACATGACCGGCTCGTGAGGCATGAGAATCTTTTCTCTCTTCTCCTACTACTTGAGAAGGTAACTCAGGTATCCACAACCTATGGATCCGATGGATTTTGTTATACAGGTGTAAGGTGTAGAGATTGCGATGTAATTTTGCCCACAGTTCCTTTTTGCCCACAGTTCCTTTTTGATCCATCTTCATAGGCTGATGGAAATGATGTCCTTTGTTGGACGTCAATAATGTTGATCGGTAAATGTAAGATGAGGTGATTGTTTTTAAGTATTCTGTCATGTGAATGATCAATGAATAATGATCTCTATACGAAAGGGTGGCATGTTGGGTAATTTGTCAAGTGCCTTATTAAAAGAAAGACCCAAAGACTTGGCAGTTATTATGGCAGTAGAAATGCCGAGGGTGATTGATTGAGAGTTTTGAAGTCTTCATCAAAAAAGAGTTTTGGCTATTCCCATTTAGACCATTGCTCCTTGTCTTGTCTACCAAGAGCATTGACCATTTCTTTCTATATTACGCGATCCGGTTGACCTTAAATGTCAGTCGTGTATGACATTTTCCCGCAAACGCCTACCCTCTCACCCTAGAAACTATTAAATAAATATAAATTTCATTATTTATACATTATATAATAATTTACAATTTGTTGTTTTTGTAATTACAGGAAAAATGCTGGCTAGTGTATCATGTCTTCACAAGCTGTCTATTGTTTAAATCTTCAAATCCGTAAGTATTATTTTACAATACATATCATAATACATAGGCTAGGGTGGGCGCGGTTATGACACACGGAGCAATATCATCTCACTCGGATCTGAATAGATACGTTACCCTTCCTAGGATAAGATGAATATAGAAAGGAAAAGAGAAGAGGAGGTGTTTTTTTTATAATTAACGCGCGCACATGGGACTATTTCTTTCCCTTTTAATGTAGAACACACTGAGCGGGCATTAGGAAGATAGGGAGGGAAAGATAGAAGGTGTCGATTAACATTGGTTTTGAATGCTTGCAGATCAAAATGGCAAGGAAAAATCCCGTGTTGTTCGGCTAAAAAAAGAATCCCTATATTTTTTACGGTACGTCCGAAATTCGGCTCAAGGGTGAACTGATGAGCATTCCTTGCGAGACGAGTATAACGGGAGAAACTTTTAAGGGAGGAATGGAGCTGGCTATTTCGAGTGAACATTTTTATAAAAGAAATCTTAGCGATCTCGAGTATATGGTCGTTCCAACGGAGGTTGTCGTTGACACACATACCGAGTACTGAAAGTTTTTCGGTTTCTTCAATGTAAGTGCCATTCATGGACAATGGCATTGGGGATATGTTTAACTTTAACGACAGAAGACTGCATTGAGTTTTTGAAGCATTAAACTCCACACGATTCCTACTACCCCAATTGACAATGCTGTATAAATCGGAGTTTAATGAGCTTGACATATGGTACCGTTGCAATTGTACGTCCGAAGTCGAAGGACATGAATTATCGAACGAATATGAAAAGCTGAGGGTAGAGTCGTCAGCAATACAGTTAAGTGGATTAGAAGTAACAGACAGAAGATCATTTATAAAAATGAGGAAAAGAGTCGGAGACAGAACAGAGCCCTGGGGCACACCAGCATTTATTTTATGGGAATCAGACTTGAATCCGTCCAATACAACTTGTATTGAACGGTCCAGAAGATAGCTTGTAATCCAACGAACAAGAGTATCATCGATCCCAAAAGCACGCATTTTCGATAAGAGAGCTTCATCAAATGCCTTAGAGATATCAAGAGCAATAATCTTACTTTCACCAAAGCGATGTAAGGATTTGTTCCACTGTTCGGTGAGATATGCCATCAG
Source organism: Platycheirus rosarum (assembly GCA_963971375.1). NCBI lineage: Eukaryota > Metazoa > Arthropoda > Insecta > Diptera > Syrphidae > Platycheirus > Platycheirus rosarum. The sequence continues at coordinate 34,023,775 of OZ020510.1, read as the reverse complement.
ATCACTAGTAGAAGGGTTGCTGCGGAAGCCATACTGACGGTCATGGAGAAGCTTTCGATCTTCGAGATATTCCTTAAGCTGACGGTTAATCAGTGTTTCTATGAAAGAAGGGATGTTAGTGCTATGGGTCGGTAGGAGGAGGGGGAAGATGGGTCACCTTTCTTAGGGACAGGCTGGACAAATGCAGTTTCCCATCTTCTAGGAAAGATTTCAGAAGAGTAGGAGCGATGGAAAAGCTTACGCAGTGGCTTTGCCAGTGTGGAAGAACACCTCTTCAGAAGAAGCGGGGGTATACCATCCGTGCCAGCGGATTTGTGTATATCGAGATCTTTGAGAACTCTTGCTACTGTACGAGTGCGGAAAAAAATCTGTCCCATGGAAAAATTTACATTCTCAAGTACAGGAGGGGCAACGTTGCTGTGAGGCAGCGTGGAGCTGGCAGCGAAATGGGCGGCGAGCAAGTTTGCCTTCTCTGAAGAGTAAACAATTGGTTTGTTAATGTCGATGAGCGTTTGAACCGAAGATGTTGAGGAGTTTTTAATATTTTTTACAAATGACCAAATATTTATTTTTACTGCCCTTGGGACACTGCAAATTTTTTTGCCGTAATTTTCGGTCATGCAAAAATTTGGTTCTTTCAATAACGGAGTTGGGAATGAGTTTATGAATGAATGAATTTGTTTCACATGCTGCTGGTCTCTCCTTTCGAGTGGCGCTTTAGATTACATTTAACTAAACGTTAGCTTGAACTGTCCTACTTAAACGTTGTTTTCCTGGCCAATAAAAGCGTAGTTCATGTTAAACTCGTGTTTTTTAGCGAAGAGAGCGTAGTAAATTCCACCTCACTGCCAATTTAAACCAAAGTCTGTAGGCTAAATGTTTTTTTTATCCACACGCACTATACAACACAAAACCAAGACAATGTAATGCGAAAATCTAGAATCTAATTAAACCAATACATCATCCCGTAGACTTACTATAATTCCTAAACACTCATGCCCCAACACCTGTACTTAGTTCATTAATAAGATCGATACCATGGCAAAAACATTCATGACAAAGAAGCCATTGATTAACTTAATTTACAGAGAGAAGGCCCTAGGAAAGTCCGGAAACAATCTCTAAAAAAAAAGATAAAAAAAAAACAACCACGCCGTTGTTGGACAAAAGGTTCTAACCCTAAAATATGAGACAATTTGTCATATCACTAATTTAAGCGTCACAACGATAAATCACGCTTACAATGACCGCGCTACACTTTACCCAGGACAACCACACACAACAAGTTCTCCATACTAAACAAGTACCCCGGCCGAACTACTGGTTCTTGAAAAACCTTAACCACTGTACCCTGCACTCTACTACTGAATGTATGTTTGGTTAGTCTATTAATTATTTCCAGAGATATGCGAGTTTTTTTTTGTTGGTTGGTGTGCTTCATCTCGCAAACTTGCCACTGGTGGCACCATCCACGTATTAACAATTCACCGAACACCGACTCTTGTACGGTTGGCATTTCAAGTATGTGAATATTGTGTGGAAGTTGGGAGTTCTCTCTCGCCCAAAGAATAAGAGTCCAACTCGTCGTCGTCGTTGGAGTATTTATTTGGTACCGCGAAATTAAATTTTGTGTACCTACAGCTTGTCAGATTGTTGGTTGGATGCTGACCAACCCAGTGTATATGGTTGGAGGAAAAATAAATATTCCTTGCCGAACGTCAGTAGGCCCAGTGCACGGATACTGCCCCTTTGTACCTCAAATCTTGTCACACCACATCCCTGGAGCACAACTATTAAGAGATTTTTCACAAACTTGCTGAAAGTTTTATGATTCGCTGACCCTGGAGCAGCACAGCACACAACTAAAACGAAGGCTTAACTCTTCGGCCGGATTTATTGCATTTACATTTACGGATGAGCAAAGACCACCAACAAGAATGGTTGTAGAATGTCGTCGACACTGTGTAAAAGACGAAAGCACACTTTCAATTGTCCACGCTCGAGGTGTATAGGGACTGAAAATGGGACTGAGAGGCCTCCTCACACCTGACTTCCTCGTGATATTGGTCACTCTTGTTCTGTAGTGGGAATTTGTCGCGTAAAACACCACTAAGTGTTCCGTTTATAGCTTGCTGCTTGCTGCTGCCACTGCCGTTGCCATACACTGCCAGTTGGTCGTCGTCGTGGTTGGTTTTGGGGCTTTGCTGGCACATTTCTTCTTCCTCCAAACCAAAGGAACCAGCAACGTGTATACGCAGCGTTGACAGCACCGAGTGGAGGTGGTACTGCACACCATTATCATGAAGGATGGTTCCTTTTGTGTAACAATAGTCGAACGGACGGACGGACGGAAGGACGAAAATACGCTTCGAGAACCGAGAGTAGAGCAAAAGGCGAACAAAAACTCATCGGACAGCTAATTATGACCTCGCAATTTTATATTAAGGCGACTTCCACTATTTCAAGTCCCGCGTGTGTCGTGTCTCATGTGGCGTGTGTTTGAGTGTATTTTACATCGATTTCGGAGGGTAGGTGTTGTAGAATGGCCACAAGGACCCCAACCCCAGTGGAAGTGAACATTTATTGCGTTAGTAAGAAATAGTGCTATAAATATGTCCTGTTCTTGATTTAGCGATATGCCTCCGTTCCGTTGCTTGAAAGGATCATAAAAACACAGTCAGATAGATATAATATTTGTTTTGATGCCATAAAAAAGGACAAGAGCTTTCCGGTGGTCATAGGCGGAAGAAGACCAAGAAGAAGAAGAAGGGTTGCTGGACTGGACGACCGACGACCGACGACGACACTGTGGTTCTGATGGTGACGGCCTATATTGTTATTGAAACATGTTTTGTATATGAACGACGTTGTTTTTTCCGAGGGATGTTTGGGGTTTTTTAAGGGTTTTGTATAGAACGTGCGGACGGGCAGTTGCTATACACAAGTGTATAAAACTCGGTTTCATAATGGATTTCAATTGGGAGTTCCAATGTCAGCAAGTTCTTCTTTTCCTGTCCATCTCCCCGAATATATATGGAAGGGTAGTTGGAGGTTGGGGGACTGAAAACCATTAAAATCACCTTGCACGATGATGGCTGATGGGTGTAGAGGGGGATTTTGTTTGGAAATGTCAGTGGAGCATGGGTCATGGACCAGTTAAAGGGGGAGGACGACTTTTATTTTTTTTTCTGTCCATTCGTCGTCGTTGGCCCATTTCACGTTTCGCTGTTGAAGGTATTTTATTAAATTAAAAAAAAAAATCGGCAAAAAAACCTTATTTGCTGAGGGTGTTTTTCTTTTTGCTTTCTTGTGCTTCATGGTTATGTATTATATTTAATTTAATTCACTTTTTCTGTTAATAAAGTGGATTCCATTCCATCATACACATTTTGGCTGGCATATGTGGAGGAGAAGGGATGGGGTGGGGGGAAGGACAAAAAAATTGTTTTAAAAAATTTATATGCATAAATAAAAAGGACCGACTCTCAGTCCTCGCTCGCGGATCAAACCACACATTAGTGTTATGAAAAATTTTGTATGTTACCTATGGGATTTGGGGAGATGAGTCGGGTTTTTTTTTGTGTTGTCTTCAGCTGCTTTGTGATAAAGAGAGGTTATTTTTTGTTTTTTCGCTGGTTGACCTTTAAGTCTGGGAAGTGGGGTATATATTGTGGTTTTTAAAGGATATTGACTTTAAAATGCCAAATTGGAAGTGGCCAAATCACATATGGATAATGAAAGGCTAAGATAATAAAATACTGTTATTCATGATTCAAAAGATTTTCTCTAAAAGGTTTGATCTTTCAAAAGTGTTTCACTGAGAAAAAAAACATTCAGATGATATCGGCTGAGTTTTAACACGTAATGCATTTTTCTTATTGTGAGCGACATTTTTCAATGAAAATTAAGTCTTTTGGACTAAAGTTTCAATTAAAAAACTATTTAGTCTTGTGGATTCAACAAAATTGGAAAACAAGGTTTTGATGAGTCTATACTATTATATGTACATCCAAAGAGGTTCAGAATGCCGGTACTTGGCTTTAAGATTACCTTGTGGAACTTCTATAAGAACTTGTGTAGCATGACAAAAAGAGTTTCTAAACTTATATATTAATATAATATATAATATTTATAAGGAAATAAAGAGAGTTTAATTATTATTAAGCTAATATTAGACGGTCCTTGTAATTTGTCATTGCCGTGACACTGTGACGTATCATGGGTAGCTACAGTGACTATCACACGAATGACACATGTCTGTCATTGTTGTCCCAAAATACAATGAACGTCAAAGTGTGTCAAGGTGATCCCTGTGTCTCGGTGTCACGGCAATGACATGCAAAACAATGACGATCACATGGCGTTACTCAAATGAGTCATTGTGTCTTGGTTGTTTTGGTTAAATATAGACGTGAGTTTCTGAAGTGTTTCAATTACCTAAATTAATTTAATTAAAAAAAAGAATAAATAATACATTTCCAATTACAGTGACTAAAGGCCAAAGTGAAAAGTCACTTAAGTATATCCACACGAAATGGTGGCGATTCTCGCGGCCTACATCTTGGAAAGCAGCCAGTGACGATGATTCCGACAACAACCAAAGACCACCGCAAAGAATTCGTTCCTTGTGGTCCGACATGAATGATTCTGCCCAAAACTAATGCGAGAATTAAGAGCTGAGGAGCCACAGCTCTATCGTCCCGTCAAACAGCCGCATTTTAGAGCCAAGTTTCAACGCCGCGTTGTAATATACCGCAATACATATCCCATGTCACAAAGAGCGCGTTTTCAACGCCTCGTCGAGTTCAACGCGGCATCAATACGCAGGGTCAAGACGCGGCGTAGAAATAAATAACAAATTCTTTTTTTTGACGCAACGTTAGTAAAGATTTTTTTTTTTTTGAGAATTAAAGGCTTCGCCAAACAGAACGCGTTCTTAACGCAACGTTGAGATTATTTTGACGCGGCGTTATAAATGCGGTGCTAGATAACGTCAAACAGAGATCCGCAGCGCGTTTCATATTTGAATCTTGATTTTCATTTTTTCACCAAATGCCAATCAGGTTATTTTTTTTTCATTTAAAACAATATTAAATGACACAAAATGTGTCAAAAAATTCTACAACAAATTCAGAATAATTTAATTCACCAAACACAAAATAATTTAAAAAAAATCTTTCTAACGCGGCGTCAAAAAATTATTTTTTTTAACGCCGCGTTTTGAAGCCGTGTGGAACTTGACGCGGGGTTGAAAACGCTATCTATGTGACATGGGATATGTATTACTGTATATTACAATGCGGCGTGAAACGCGGCGTTAAAACGCGGCCTCAAAACGCGCCTTAAGGAGGCCTTAAGTCATTTCAATTATCGTTTTGATATTTGTTTTTGTGTCATTTTCATTTTTAATATTGCTTATCATTAAAAATAATCTCAATGTCGCGTTAAATCACAGTACACATATCTAAGGTTATATCATTAGAGGTTTTATTTTTGCAATCTTCTGCGCATCTGCCAAAATCAAAGTAAAATGGCGGCCGCCAGAGACCATTGTTTATTTATTTATTTAGTTTTATTTGTTCTGAAAAATAGATCTCGTGGCTATATTTTAAAGTATTTGTGGTAATTAATTTATAAAAATGCTTTTTAATCAACAAGAAAATAAGAAAAATATAAACCAAACGTAAGGTGTGCAGTTTTGTTTATCCATTTTTTTGATGTAGATCTCTGAGAACCACCATTTTTAATACAAAGTGACAGATCAGATTTTGACAACCTGTGCAATATATTACCTAGTTATGTGTACTGTGGCATTAAATAATCTCAACGACGCGTAAGAAACGCGCTCTGTTTGACAAAGCCTTTAATTCTCAAAACAATTTAAAAAATGGGCACGACTGGCCGCATGTACTCACTCTTATGTGCCTTATTACATTGGAAAGAAAGACCTTTGGCAGAAACAAGTAACGTTTGCGTTGAAAAAAACACAGTTTGAACTTTTAAAAAGTATTAAAAACAACAATACTTAACGGTTTTTTAGTAAAAATGAAGTATGCCGTCACACGTCCTTAATAACAAGGAAATTATCAAAAATGTATTTCGAAAATTGTAGGACCGGTTTTGATAAAATCCTGTTTTTTATTTTTAGTTTTTTGAAAAAAAAATTATTTTTTAAATTTTGGTATGCAGTTTTTTAGAATTTATTTAAATACATGTCAATCATAAAATTTAAAATAATTTTTTTGATTAGTTTTCAAAATATTGATTCTTCAAAAAAAAAAAAATCAAAAATTAATTTTAATTAAAAAAAAAGTTATTCAAAATTTTGATATGCAGAATCAATTCGGCTATCTAGATCTTCTTAAATATAAAATTTGACAGAAATCCAATGTTCATCAAAATCGTTGGGGCCGTTTCGAGAAAAATAAGATTTTCCTAAACGGTCATGGCAGGTACCGTTATTTTTAGGGCTAAATATAAAATTCCAATTTCCCCTCTACGGAATGCCAAAAGAATCACACGCACCAAGTTTGAAGATAATCGCTAAAGCCGTTTAGGCTGCAGCTCGATATACATACTGACAGACAGACAAAGAGACATTTTTTCTCGATCACTTTTGAGACTTCTCTATGATCGTAATGTCATGTTTCATTGTTATCTCAATTTTTTGAGATAACCAGTTTCCTAAACTTGCCTTATAGCCCCTATAATCGCAAGTAATAAAAGCATTTTATGTACCCAATCATGTTTTCTATTTTTTTAAGATTAAAACTTTGCTAACTAAAACCTAATCAAATAAAAGGCACGACTGGGTCGCACGTACTTGCTCCTGTGTGCTAATCCTTTTTAGGTACAGGCGTCTTTTTGACAAAGATTTAATTTTAATGTTTTTTTTGACGTGCAACTTCTTTAGAATCGTTGTGGTTTGAAGCTCGAACGAACATGCGTCACGATAAAGGGATAAACACATAAATATATAGGATTGTTAGCTTTTGCAGTTTTTTAGTGTATTATCTTTCCACTTGCTGCTTACTGTTTATAATTTAATTTGCTAATAGAAAGATATAAAGGACTTTTTTCAGTTAAATTTTCATTTTGGTATGGAAAAATTTGAACAACTGGCATAAAGATTCGTCGGAATCAGCAGTATGGCAATAATGCTAGGTAAAGGGACCTTTATACGTCCCAATATGGGACCAATGGAATTTATAAAGGATTAAGGTACCTATAATAAGGTTGGAAGGAAGGTAGGTACTAAAATTAAGATACGCGCTCCAACTACTGTTGGAGTAGGTATAGAGACAATATTAAAAGTTAACACAGTGGTTTTGTTTGTTTATAGGAAGGTGTAAACTTTTGTTTTCTCGATTGAAAATTTTGCATTCAGTAGTAATCGAATAGTTTTTTTTTATTTCTTAGTTGTTTTTGTGTGTTTATCAAAGGCTTCCTTATTTATTCTGTGCTTTTATGATGATGAAAAATACTTTAAAATACGTAAGTATGTATGTAATGTAGGTTGTCACTTTCTTTTATTTGACTAATGGCTAGGGCTTAGCCGAGCAATATGAAATAAAATGTTGGGGAAAAAATTTTATGAAATCAAAAAAACACTATTCATAGGGTTTTTTGGAAAAAATGTTGTAAGCCATCTTATTTCTTTTGCTGTTTTCTATTTTATGAATTTTTCATTTCAAAATCGTTCGACCAGTTTTTTCAAAAAAATGTTTTTTTTGAAAAACTTTTTGAAAACATATTTTAAATTTTTTTTAAGTATGTCAATTTTAAGAAATCTATAGTTTATACTAGGAGAAAAATTAAAAAAAAATCTATAGATCCGTTTTCAAAATATTCAAAAAACAAAATATTTTTTTTAAAAAATTATTAAAATTTAAAAAAAAAATGTTTTTGAAAATTTTGATAAGCAATATTATTTAAATCATAAAACACTACATATTTTGAAAATTTCATCAAAATCCGTCAATTAGTTAACGAGAAAGTCTGATTTCCCGGTCATATGGGAGGTACCGTTATAAAACTTTTTCTGAAAAATCCATTAAAATTAAAAGATAGATTTTGCACAGAAAACATCATTCTGAAAGTTTAATCAAAATCGTAGGAGTTGTTTTCGAGAAAAATAAGTTTTTTAATAAAAGTTATATGGCAGGTACCGTTAGTTTTAGAGCTAGAATGCCAATTCCAAAAACTGTCGGGTAGAGCACTCTAAAAATACTATATACCAAGTTTGAATCAAATCGGCCCAACCGTTTAGGCTGTAGATATCGATACGGACAGACAGACAGACAGACAGACAGACAGACAGACGGACGGAATTTCCGGACCCACTTTTTTTGACTTCTCTATCATCGTAATATCATGTTTGATTGTTAGAATTTTTTTTTTTTTTTTTTTAAGAATGCATAACTAGCCTTATAGTCCCTATAATCGCAAGTAAAAAATAAATTTTAATTGATTACATAAAACTTTCTTGCTAAACAAGCTAAAAATAATAATGTCGTTAGATATAGCCTGAAAGATGTAGGCAAAATAGCCTACTTTCTTCAACTTCTTTAATACCTATTACTGATAATTGGTTAAACATTAAAGCACTACTATTATTTTGTCCGCAACTGTACGTTATACATATCTGCAGTAACAAAAAAAAAGATTAACCCAATTTTTTCTCGCATTAAAGACATATCGTATCTTCTAAAAAAAGGCCCAGCTCGGGGCATTTTTTCTGAAGAAATCAATGAACAAACATTGAAAGAGATTTGAAATTCATAGTTTCAGAGAGGGACTTTATTGACAAATCTATATTTTGGCCAGAAAGTTTGATTTTTACTTATGAAAATATTATTAATTGGATCTTCATTGCTTGATAGAATACAAAATCGAGCGATTAGATTGAAAGGAAATGGAACTATAGCTGCTGAAACAATTGCCCCTCCAAACACCGACGCAATGTTCCATGTCTTTCCTTATTTTATTCCTTTACAAAAAATGTTCACTCGAAGTAGCCAGTTGCATTCCTTCATTCCTTCTGAAGCTGATTCTGCATCTTACTTGTTACCGAATAACTGAAGTACGATCGAGAGACCAAAATGGGAAATATACTTACTTTCTCGAGCAACTTCCAGCCGAACCAGTATTGCGTGATTCCTTGTTAGACATTTAAACAATTTCTTTTTGTTATGAAATATTTGGCGTTATTAAGTATTTTTTAAGAAATTATGTACTGTTTTTTCCGTATTCCGAAAGGAACTCGGTTTAGGAATTAAGTATTGCATATTTTCGTTTTCCGAAAGTAACTCGGCTTTATTGGATTTTTCCGTATTCCGAAAGTAACTCGGCTTTATTGGATCTTCCGTATTCCGAAAGGATCTCGGCTTTATTGGATTTTTCCGTTTCCCGAAATGAGCACGGCTTTATTGGATTTTTCCATATTCCGAAAGTAACTTGGCTTTATTGGATTTTTCCGTCCGAAAGTAACTCGGCTTTATTGGATTTTCCGTATTACGAAAAGATGTCGGCTTTATTGGATTTTTCCGTTTTCCGAAATGAGCTTGGCTTTATTGGATTTTTCCGTATTCCGAAAGTAACTCGGCTTTATTGGATTTTTCCATATTCCGCAAGGAACTCGATTTAGGAATTAAATATTGCATTTTTCGTTTTCCGAAAGCAACTCGGCTTTATTTGATTTTCCGTTTTCCGAAAGTAACTCGGCTTTATTGGATTTTTCCGTATTCCGAAAGTAACTCGGTTTTATTGGATTTTTCCGTATTCCGAAAGTAACTCGGCTTTATTGGACCGTATTCTATAAGGAACTCGGTTTAGGAATTAAGTATTGCATTTTTCGTTTTCCGAAAATAACTTGGCTTTTTTGGATTTTTCCGTATTCCGAAAAATAACTCGGTTTTATTGGATTTTTCCGTTTTCCGAAGTGAATTCGGCTTTATTGGATTTTTCCATATTCCGTAGGAACTCGGTTTAGGAATTAAGTATTGCATTTTTTGTTTTCCGAAAGTAACTCGGCATAATTGGATTTTTCCGTTTTCCGAAAGAAAACCCAAGAATTCGGCGAACTTACCTCCTACACTAAAGTATCACACATTATTACAAACTCATACAAATATTCTATTCTTTTTCATACACACGCGAACATACTAAATAATACGTTGATCTTTGTTTTTTTTTTATATATTTGAGTTTTGCACAAGTTATGACTTTTTTATATTACCATTATACAGTCCGAACTTCCAAGTGGGCAACGGCTTACGGCCGCCATTTCTTCTAAGGCTCTGTTGTCATCTCGAAGTACAGTAATGACATTAAATTGATAGGTTACATTTAATTTGTTTTGATACATATTATAAAAAAAGGAAGTTTAAAGTTTTTTTTTTTAAATTATTAAAAATTAAATAAAAAAATAAAAAATAATACATTTTGTATTGCTACTTTTTACTTACAGAATCGAATTGTGATGAAAATGGCAAGCCCATATCGACCAGAGCTCAGAATTCCCAAGAAATGTCCAAGTCATCTAGCATCGCCATGGACAGCAGTTCAAGTGATGATCCGTCGCCGCTGCAAAAAGCGATTGCCCAACATAATTCGTCACAATCGATATTCGACACCGGCCAATCGCAACAAACGACTGGCAGCACCAATAACATTATCCTCTTGCGAGGATCTCGCAATGAGAATGGCCAAATAATCATACAAAACAAGCACGATGTGATAAGTTTCATCAACGAAGAGGACAAACCCTTAATCTTACATACACCACGTAAGACTAATGGCGGATCCAACTCCAGTTCATCCACCGGTGGCGGAGGTGGTGGAAATACGATTCTTTTGCAGACACCAATCAATGCAAACCAACTGGAATCGGTACTTCTTCAGTCGGCCTCCATGAAGAAGGGTAATCTAGGTGAACGCTCCTTTCTTATCCAAAAGCAACCAAATCGGACATACAGCACCGATGGCAATCGGCTTTCAACTACAACTACACTCTCTGGGGCAAATGCCAAGGGGCCCTTCATATTACAAACGCTAAAACGCTTAGAAAAATCACAATCAATCCTAGTTATCCGGAACTCGAGTGCTAATACCAATACCAACAACAACAATAACAACAACAACACCTCTTCGGTGGCGACTTCTAGTGATGCTTCAACCGTTGGCAATGTTAACACTGCCACATCTACGCCACCATTAGCGACATCATCGTCGTTGCCTTCGTCTTTGGCCTTTACCAGAGTGGCAACCACCCCGCAATCAACACAAACCGGACTGGTAAAGCAAACTTCATCTGTGTCAGTAACAACAGGAACAGCTGTAGCATCTATTCCCAGTCGGGTCAAATCTACAAATGCTCGCTTAGGCATTATCCAGCAGCATGCCAACAACAATGGTCATAACAAAGGCAATAACACCGGCCATAACTACAGCCGGAACCCTCGGAATTCCCTTCATGCCGGGGTGGGAACCAACAACGGCGCCGGTACTGCTGGGAGCCTGGATGAAGTCCAGAATAAACTTGAAGCAGCGGCACAGCAAAAAAAGACGAATGTACCTCTTGGGAGTGGTAAGTGCTTTGTTGTTTGCCTCTCTCATAATAATTACAAAGCAATGCAATCCTATGCATCATAGAGTCGATATGTTTCAGGGATGTGTGCATGTGTGTGTGTGTGTTGGCTTTTGTTTTGTGCATCCTGCAGGTGCATATGGCTTTTTCTATGCACTAGCTTTGCCCAGTGTCTTTGGTATAGGGAACAGTGTCGATGATGGTGGCATATGAATCACGGGTTTCATAGGCCTATTTGTTGCGTTGCGTTTTGATAACGAAATCTGAATACTTGTCTAACTTTTAGTTATTCTGCCCAGGAGATGTTCCGGTGGCCCGAAGACATGAATTTTGGGGAAAACGGGAGTTTTAGTGTTTTATTTTCAAACAATAAAATAAATAAAAAAAGAAGAAAAAAAAGAGAAAGTTGAGGTGCTTGAACTCAAAACGGTAGTTCATTAGAAATGTGGCATGTGAACATGAGTGATTGACTTTTTGGCTGGGATTTGCTGGAATCAATAAATTAGTTATTTAGGCCACAGAGCATTAAGTTTTAAACCGAAATAATTTTCACTTCTTATTTGTTAAATCCGCTAGTGTAATGATTTTCACTTGGACCTTTACTCTCCGACTTCACTGCCTTATCTTGAGGCTCCTTTTTTAAGCCTTAATTCGAAAATCAGATAGACAATAGACAGACGAAATCTTGGGATGGAGCTCCTCATATCACCAAATAGACCAAGAGGTAGAGAGATCATTCGCTTGCATATTTATTGTGAAACATTCCTTAAATTGAGAGATACATCCGCGTAAATCAGCTAAATTTTGACAGTGACCATTGTGGACAACTAGCTGGACTTCCAAGACGAGGTGGTTCTTCAAATTCCTCAAATTGTTCTTCGAGAGCTGTAATACGGCATACGGCTTGTTTGGGACATATTTCGTCGTTATTGGATTTTTGTGAATACCTGTACAGCTCCTAAGTACCTCCCTTTCAAGAAGGTAGATCTTCTTCATATATATCGGTGAAATCGTCAACCAAATTGGGTACGCGTACAACAGGACGGGACCGATCAGCTGCTTATATATCAGGAACTGAGTCCGTTTCTCCTTCTTAAGAGCGGGTGGACCAGATGTAGGGAGGGAGAATTTAGCTTTCTTAAGCATAAGCGAAGAATGCTGTTGAATTTGAATCGATTGGTGAAATTCACCCCAAGATATTTTGGTGTTGTGTGGTACCTTGACACTGATGTTATCACATCAGCGTAATGCGATACCTCTGCGATTCCTTGTTGATGTCGTTTTCGTTCTGGAGCATATAAGCTCACTTTTATTGCTATTTATTTTCCACAAGTTTCGATATGATCCTTCTTATTAGATAAAGTTTTTTATTTTCGGAACTTACCGCGTTATAAGAAATATTTTCTTATTTATTTCTACCCGACGTTTCGAAGAAGTTTCATACTTCGTGGTCACGGGATGATCCTTCTTTCTCCTGGTTGCGATATCGAGTGAAAGTGATGTTTGGTATGTTATTGGGTCATCCGCATACAGCCGTCCCTAGGATGTTGGTAGGCTGATCAGCTGTTTAGGAATTCAGGAAGGAAGGTGATTGGAAGGTTTTTTGAATTGGGCTCTTTTCCCCAACGATGACTTTTTTTTTTGAGAGCATCGTGTTCCGGTTTGTTGTTTTCAAGCCTCTTCCTGAATTCATTCTGTAGGTGATGTTTCACTGCCTGGTTGAACATGGTGTTGGTTCATTGGAGTTCGGAGTATATATCTATACTCGTCGTTCTCTTTGTTGAATAATCAGTCTGTCAGCGTAGATGGCCTGTATATTTTCTCCGGCATATTCGCCTGACGGTCCCTATACCTGCTGGATCAATACTGCAATTGAGCTTTTCTGCTCTCCTCTCTACAGAAATATGCATAATTTTATATGAATATGGTTACACAAATTGATGATAATCAACTAGAACAGAAAATCCTATTTTCAATGTTTAAAAGACACTGACTGACATTTACCACACAACGAATTACTTTATTTATTAAACACAGCTTCTATAAGTTCATATCACAATAATTTGACTTCACCACTTATTCACAATTAAAATTACTTTATAAATTATTTATTTTATCTGAACCACTTTTTATTAATCGCTTTCGATGTTCACAATTCAACGCATACAAATCAACTATCCAATTATAATTTCTAGTACTTTAAGTTGCTGTCAGTGCTTTCGTTAAGTTGGCTGTGTTTGGCGAGATCGATGGGTGAATTCAGTGATTCCTGCATGTTCTAAAGGGGGTAACACAATGCATAGATAGTAAATAGTCACATTTTGTCATACCACAGTAATATGTATGTATTTCCTTTTCTGAAGAATGGAAGATTTTGGCAGCCTGTTGTGGCCATGTTGTTTCGGTAGCATCATGCATGACAAGTTACACGATTAAAAAGCACGTCCAAATGATACAACTTTATTCTTTAATCTTAGGGAAGACGTGTTCGCCCTTCACACTCGGTTCTCAACGTTTGTTGACCAAATTTGAGATGATCGGTTCGGTAATCTATTAGCCAACGTTCTTACGCCAAATTAGTGCAAGAGCGATCGAGAACATGCCCGCAGCAGAACCCTCGAGCTTTCGCAGACTTCAACTTGGCGAATTTTGTGTAGGGACTTAGACCTAACCCATACCAGATCCAATTGTTCGAAGAGCTCAAAGTTCATGACCAGAGACAACGCCGTTTATTCGCGCGGTCGAAAAATCATCTTTAGCGACGAGGCGTATTTTTTTGATGAATGGTTGTCAGCAAACAAAATTGCCGTATATGGGACGAGACCAACCCCTGCTTCACCAGGTGGCAATGCATCTTTAAAAAGTTTGGTTAGATATTGGGGAGATGGCGTTTTTGGTTCGTACTTGAACACGACGTTGTCGAGGCGTCGCCAGCGCTACAGAACGATGATAACACATTTCCATATGAGCCAAAATAGACGACGCTCCGTACCGCACAGCGGACGCCATGATTGACATTTTGCATGAACGATTTGCGGATAAGGTTATCTCTCGCTAAATTGACATGAAGTGGCCACCAAGGTCATGCGATTTGACCCCGTTATACTTTTTTGCTTGAGGGGTTTTCTTTCTTCGCAAGTCTATGCGAATAAACCAATCTGCCGATGCCCTGATAATGAACATAACACAAGCCATCGCTTAAATTCAACCGGATCTAAGCTGAAGAGTCACTGAAAATTCGACCCCTCGGATCTGGGCCACCGTAAAAAGCCGAGCCGGGTATTTGAAGTATGTCATATTCCATACATAATGGCATACATGGGCAAAATAAAAAAAAGAAGCTTGTTAATACCACACACAGATAATTTAATTCCATTCCAACATCTACCCACCATTATTGAAAACCCCTTTACATCTACACCTATTAATTTAATCTTCCAAATCCTGAAACAGAACCACCATAATGCAAACAAAAAATATAATAGTGTAGAAGTCCTTTTAAATCCTTTGATTATCTATTCGTTTTGCAAACATTTTCGACACATTTCACTCCCTTGCATTTCGCTTGCCTATTAGATACATTAAGCCCACACGACACAATTAGCTGAAGACATTAACAAACAGGGTCTCTGTTAAACGTCTATTTCTGTAACAGTCCTCATTCAATCCTCACGTCAACACATAAGTTCGTTCGAAATGCCAACAAAATGAAAATTAAAAATATACTTCAATACAGGCGAAATGTCCTTCGGCGCACATTTACCCCCACCCCCTCCCACCTTTAACTAAGGCTAAAAGTTGATTAACACCTCCTCATTCAGTGAGTGAAAAAACTACCACGTAGATACTCGTACCTGCAAAAAACCCTTGTGTTTAAAAAATTGTTTCCTGTTTTCATTTTGCTTCTTTTAGAGTTCACTTCCGCCACTCCGCCTATACCCCTATTTTTCAGCTGATGGGTCAGATTTAAAATTAAATGTTTGAAAAAGGAAAAAACCAACAAAAAAGCACGGCCAAACTGAACTAAGCCCCAGAGTGTGAGCTCCGAAAAAAAAAAATAGTCAAAAAAAAAAGCACACGGCAAGCAGGCAGGATACAAGCCTACATCATTACCCATTAAGGCCGAAGTTCGCTATCTCCTCGCTTGCATGTAAATACCCATTCAGGATGTGTACCCGTTGTTTAATTTTTTTGTTGGCCCTTTTTTTAGCCAGGATCTCAGAGCTCGAGCCTTTTATGCACTTCCTTTGTCCTCATCATCATCGTCGTCGTCGACCGACGTCCTCGTCATCCTCGTGTGCCATAAGCGCGGGGGCTTTTCAAACAAAATTTGAAAGGAAAAAGAAAATAAAACTGAGAAAAAAAGAAAAACGACAACGAATAACGGTACCTTTAACAGGGAGACGAAGCGAAAAAAATTAAGCAATGATATCTAATTAGTAGACAAGTGTTACCTAGTACCAGGATCCGCTTTTATATTTCGCCGGAAGTGTACACCAAAAAACTTTTTCCCATATTCGACGGAAGTAAAAGAATAAACGAACAAAAAAATAAAGTAAAAAAAAAAGATGAAGAGTGTGGAAAGTTATAACTTAAACTGTAACAACAAAATGTAATAAAATGAATAAAAAAAAGAAGACAACAAACAACAACAACTTTATGAAATAATTCGTGGTAGAGCGGTGGGCTGTATGGTGTTCCTCGATTTGTCGAGGCCACCTCTGTCTGCTTGGAAAATATTATTATTCATCTTGATGGGGTTGTTTGCCTTTTGTGGGAGGAAATCTTTTGCTTTGTAGACGCACAATAATGTCAATGGATAGAAATCCGATTGAATCCTCACTTTTCCAGACTACCAATGCTCGAGTGTTCACAAATCGATGTTGCATGATGGTACCCATCGAGAAATCAACACTTGGAAACGCGATTCGGAAATTATTTTGTCCTCTCTCGGAAGATTTACCATTGAATGGTAGATTGTTATCTGGAGATGGAGAAGACGATTCTTGCCGTGTGCGAAAGCAGCTGCCAAAATGGCAAATGACAAGGAAAGAGACTTTTGTTGTGGAGATTTACTTGTCGGTATTACTTTTAATCAGTCAATGTAAATCGAAGATTTTTTTTTGTGCTGGTGAAGGAAATTCTAACTTATTTTTAAATATTTATAATTCGAAAGTGAGTTTGTTTGTTACGCTTTGACGCCTTAACTACTCAACCGATCATCATGAAATTTTGTACACATACTGTCAGGGCTACAGAAAAGGAAATAGATAAACTTTTATTGCGATAAAAAACTGTTCCCGAGGGATATAAAAGAAACGCGAAAAAGCAAGGAGAGACTTTTGATGTCGAGTGGAGATTTACTTGTCGGTATAACTTTCAATGAGTCAATGTAAATCGATGGACATTTTTTGTGTTCGTAAAAAAATACAATACAATAACTACTTAACCTATTATCATGAATTTTTGTACACATATTGTCAGGGGTACAGAAAAGGAAATAGGCAAATTATATTGCGAAAAAATCTGTCCTCGAGGAATAGAAAAGTAATGACAACGCATTCACTACATGTATTAAATATGTAAAAGTTGAACTTTACTCTTGGATGTTTGTATGCAGCAAATACTTCAAATAATATAAGTTTATTGCTGTTCCATTTCTTGTGGCTCACATTCAACATTAGCTTAGTCGCGGTTTAATTCTAGTGTTAGGCTGTTTGAATTGGAATATCGATACTTCAAACTTTATTTTTAACCTTAACAAAATTATTTTACATTTTGAAAATGAAACAAATGATACAAAATGGCCATTTAAGTCTATTTTTAGCCATTAAAAGTTTATAAAGTTTGTCCAACTAGATCTTTTTTTCTTGAAAATTAAATAAATCTCAAAAAAATTAGAATAATCGTATAATCTTTATTTCCATTGGAAAAAAAAATCTCTTTCATATGTTACCCACGGTTTAGTTAGATGGTCGATTCTAAAGTTCTAATTTTCGATTACGCGTTGGGGCATCCTGATCGTTGGGCAAATGGCGTGAGTAATGTAGGCTTCCAATGCCTGAATCGTAGCTGGCTTATCCACATGGACTTTGGACTTTATGTAGCCCCAAAGAAAAAGTCGAAAGTTGTGATTTCTGTACGATCTAGCCAATTCACCATTTCGAAAAGTGAAATTAACTGTTCACCGAATTGTTAAACGCGCTGTGTGGAAAGTGGCACAGTCTTATTACAACTAAATCTCGACGAGAGCTCGGACTGTAATTTTAGGCAACAAACAGTTTATTTAGCGCGATATCGGTTGTCATTCACATTCCTGTTACCTTCCGATCATTCTCATCTTTGATGAAATATGGACCAATGATTGCACCGGCAAATAAACCACACCAAATCGTTATTTTCTCTGGGTGTAATGGCAGCTCTTGAACTTCTTCGGGTTGCTCATCACTACAAATACGGCAATTTTGCTTTTTAACGTAACCATTGAGCCAGAAATGGGCTTCTTCGCTGAACAAAAGCATTGAATCGTAATTAGCTGTTGCAGATCCAAAATTTTTGTATGTAGGTATTCTATACACGGTGCCCCGTGGCTTAGTGGTTAGTATGTCGGACTGCTTAGCAAATTAGCCTGGGTTCGAATCCAGCTCATAGCCATCTTCTTTTCCGGGGTACTACCTCTTGCGAGGAACTGACAAAACCTCCAAGAGTAAAATTTGTCTCGAAAAAGTGCATCTCATGTAGCCGTTCGGACTCGCCGGTAAACTGTAGGTCCCTTCCATTCTTGCAGATTAACAACACACACACAGGAATGGTTGAGAGTATAAGTCACTAGGCCTCGGCTCCTTAAGGAGCTGCCGCGCCAATAAATTAAATTATTCTATAAAACGGCTCTTTAACAAATGGTTAAGGCAAAAAAAATAAACGTAATTAGAAAAAGGTGTTTTTTTTTGTCATTTACGACTCATGACATAGAAAATGGTCAGAACATATCCGACTTACATTTCCCTCTTAAACTTTTACTTTTTTTTAAAGGCTGTTTGCAGGGATGAAAGATCCTCGCTTAGGATGACTTAATAGTCAGCGAATAATAAGTAATGTACTTCTGAGTTCTTCACGTTTGCTTCTAATAGGTTTTTGACGGTTTTCAGTCTGATTTTATGTGAATAAAAAAATTTGGTGTTTTCCTCTGTTCGGTTCTGTCACTCTTCTTTATATTTATCAAAAACCCCTTATCTAATCCACTTAATTGTTTTGCTGGCGAATGTATATATTGTTGCTCTTAATCGTTTCCAGATTCACATCCCTGTTCTTCTTAGATAGAGCTCCGATTGCAACTTATGAAAAGTTTAATAAATTAAGAACTTGACAACATTGTTCAATGAGGAATCATTTGGAATTTAATGCATTAAAAACTCAATGCTGCCTTCTGTCGAAAAAAAGCTTTACCTACCTCCCAAGTTTCTATTAATACTTACCTAACCCTACGCTATAAGGCGCTACAATCCGTGGTGGACCTGGGCCTCCACCAAAAAGCTTCTCCAGCCAGCTAGGTCCCTACGCAGCTGCTTCGCACGTAAAATTGCTTTTAGTTCAACATTTAAACATTAATTTTAACATTAACAATAACATTAACATTAACATTAATATTAACATTAACATTAACATAGATTTAATTTCAATCCTCGTTGTAAATGGGGAAACTGGAGCGATTCACTTAAAAATAGGACATTTATTGTGTATGACATTATGGAACCTTAGAATAAACCGATGCCTCCAATACTTCTCAAGATTCATACCAACCAGAATGTGTTGTAACAGCGAGACGCTGGTATGTCTCTGAATGCCGTATATAAAGCGAATACAGCCATTGAAAGTAACATTGAGTTCTCGCTTACATTGAAAATCAAGGATAGGATAGGTAAAATAATTAAAAATATAATATATTGCAAAATCAACGATTTTCTTCATATATGGATAATAACTCAGAGAAAGATGTCAAAGAACGCAGACCAAAGTAGATAACGCCTAAGAAATATCGAGTAACACTAACACTATTTCAACAAACTTATCAGAAACAAGTGCAAATGAAATATCTCATGTAACTTTTCACAGCGCAGATTCACAGCTGTGTTTGCTCCGAAACCCAGATTGCCATTGTAAAAGTAAATTAATTTTAGTTATATAGACTTGATTTTGGTCATGGATATTTTTTTTTCAAATACTTTACACAAGAAAGATAAAATACTGATAGGCCTGAAATCAGAAGGACGAGAAGGATTTGCATTTTTAGGGACTTTTCCACGCATCTGTGAATTGAGCACATAAATACAAAAATTACATAAATACATGAAGAATATGGTTCATTATGAATGGGAGAATTAGCTTTAAAAACAAATAAGAAAGAATTCTCATTCTCAGAAACATCAAACACATTTTGGGGAATACGCGAACCAGAAAAAGGTGGGATCAAAACATTGGACATTGATTGAGCACTAAAAGGGATTTTTTTTTCATTCTTGTCTTTAACACCATTTTCTTTCAAATTGTTTCATAATTCCTTATAGCTGAGGGACGGACGAAGCTTCATTGATAAAAAATCCCGTTTACGAATGAGAAAAACAAGTTTACTTTGTTAGGATCTACAATGTATTCTCTTTTATTACATTCGGGTTTGTTATTTTTAAATCTTCGGAGAAAACGTCCCCTTCAATGTCATGATGTTTTGTCCAAGGCGTCGATGTTGGGTGTCTCTTCTTGATGACGGCATATACTTCTTTATTAGCTCTTATTTACTGAAAAGACCATATTTGCTGTTTTCGTCTCAATATACTCTTACCATCATGTCATATTGACGAATGACGTTCGGCGCTCGCTAGGCCATCGCGGATGCCGTGGCTTTATTAGTTTTAAGCTTAGACATAACTAACTTTAATTCGTCCAAAGAAAATTAGAATGTGCTCCTGATATTCACGTTTTTTTCTTTGATATAATCCAGAAAAGTTCATTGAAAATAATAGGGAATAATGAATAAGATCATAACAGAAACGTCGGTCTCTACTTATTTTATCGCTACTTCAATAAACAATGTTATAGCCATAAGCATTCCTCCTCTTAAAAGATTTCTCCGTAAACTCCCATCGCTGGGAATATTCAACAATTGACGCTTGAATAAAGGTGCTGAACGCTTAACCCTGCTCAATTTTTCTTCATTAGGATCATTGTATTTTAGATTACATCTGTAGTTGATCTTTCCTCGACAAATGCTGCGATGGTCACCAGCAGATATGCATGATGGTTTCGTATCGATAGCAAAATTCATATAATTTATTTGATTTCTCCTCCCGGCATGCTTACTTATTTCAGGTGACGATGTTTGGACTCCTTAGCATTCAGTTACCTTTCAAATATTTTCATTTTCCGATTAAATCGCCGCTTAATCTAATCGAAAACTCTTCGTTTTCGAATATTCCTTAAGAGATTGTGAAAATCTAGCGAAACTTTCGGCGGACCACTTATCTGAACGAATGATACAGATTTCATTCTCTTTTTTTTCCGCCCTCAAGTCCTCACATTCGAAAAATTCGTCTTTTTATAGTGCTTCGGAATTTTGTTTCTGGACCAATTAAGATGCCCTAAAGCCACTTTCTTCTCAACCATTTCCCAACATTAGCAGCTTCGTCCGGTCATATATACCTACTTTTATTGTTCCAATTCCCCAATTTCGTATCCTTTTTGTTCCAATTCTCCAATTTCGAATTAATTTTAGTGTCGCAATATCATGTTATTTTCCGAATATAACCAGTACATTTCTACGATTTCGAAGATCATTTTGTTTTTGGCGATGTAGTATCCGACAATTTATTGGACGGCAAGGTTGTGCTGGACAAGGTAATATCCGGCAAGGTATTGTCTGGGAAGGTAGTTCCTACTCTATTATCCATTGTTGCTATAATGCCTTAGTTTTCGAAAATTCTTCACGTACATTAAGTTAAATGAAACTCGATAAAAATTTGGATCCAAATTCATTAACAAATAACAAAAATAACTCTCTTCCACCCCTCTTACTCAATTCATTTAACATATAAAGCTCAGCCGCACACTACATCTCCCACATACCATAACTATACCATTGAAATTCGACGACATCGCAAATCGAAGCCCAAGTGCGCCATCACATCATGCAATCGAAATATCAATAACTCGAAAGATTTAACACAAGGATGTCCTTCTATACTCTCTGCTACATCCTTCTGTATTGTCAGCTAAAAATTTATTTGATACATCAGCACAAGACCCCTAAAAAAAGTCCTTCCTCTCTACATCACTTCTTATGGTTGCCCACACTAACCCCCAACATGGTTCACACTTACTAATGTGTCACTCGCTTACACGGTCGCACTTGAGAACCACTTGTGCGAATAACGAGTGTTAAAGAAGTCCTTTTCATCCAAAAAAAAAAAATTCCCTCCCTCAGATTTTAAAGGAGATAATTATTACACAAGACGATTACATGAGTTAAAGTGCTACCGAGAGACACTCAAATATCTGATATCGGAAAAAGAGTCAAGACGACAAGACAGAATAAAAAAAACAGACTTTTATAGACAGAGGAAGGGAAGGAGCAAATTTTAAGGACCTTGTGTCCAGTTAAGTCATTCATCATCAATATTCATTGCTTGATCCAGACAACACAGCCAGAAAGAAGAAACTTTTATTTTATTTTGAAGAATAATAATAAACAAGTTCAAGAGGGGGCAGGAGGAGGCTAGAGTCAATCCAGATGATTCCCCCGAAAAAAAATAACAACACAAAAAATTCCCCCAAACTTGCTTTCGCTCTTTTGTGTGATTTTGATCGTGTCTTCTAATTTATGTCCAAAAAAAAAGAAAGTTCCTCCATCTGGCTCTCTGCAAATAAGCCGAAGACGATGAAGACGGATATTCGCAAATTAAGATGTTTTCTTACCCTCTTCCCCCCGCCCCAAACTACGCCTTAGTTTTTTGTTTGAAATGGTGGCTGCATCTTGGAAACTTAATGAGGGACACCCCATTCCATCGGAATGTCCTGCTCCTGGTCAGTTCGAAGACGGCACTGAAGACCCCTCATCAGTGTTTCGAGAAAGGTGCTGGAGAAGATGGAAACTGTTCGACCATACAGGCCGAAATGTATTAGCCCTCTTCGCCGTGAACTAACTAACAAGAAAACAAAGTTCCTTATATTTTTGTATTGTTGCTCCTTTCTACACATAGCCAGCTGGCTATGACGACGACGTAGTCCTAGTCGTTGGTTCTTCGTGATTCTGATTATATTCATTGAGAAGAGTGTTGGTTCGGAGTAAAGAAGCAAGTCCTTAAGGAATTATTCTTTGAGGGTTGCTCCAAATGGTATTGAAAAGGAGTCTCTTCACGCTCACTCACTCCTCACTACCCTCATTGTGGCCCACATCATACTTCACTCACTCTCGCATCTTATCCTGGGGCTTTTTATTTGAATTTAATTGAATAATTGTTTATCATGCCGAACACGTTTCACTGAATTGCGAGTATTTTTTTGCTCTGCGAGGATTTTTTCCAGCTCCTGCTTGGGTAGCAATCCTAGTCTATGGTCCTTTTTTTTTTTGTTTAGAATTTTTATTTTTGTAGCCTCTTCTCCCTGAGTGAATTTGTCTGGGTAGTGAGGACGAGAAGCTTTCAGGCGATGTCCTACTGAGTGAATGGTTGTTTATTTGTTTATGAGTTTTCGTTTCCACAGTGTGTCTTCCCAGCAAGCAAACTATATAACACTATTCCTATGATTGTGTGTGTGTCGGTGTGTCTGTGTGCAGTTGATGTTTTTTAACGACGGAAAACCTGTGATTATTTTTATAGTGGCATATCCTTTCTATTATACCATAACATAATAAAAAGAACTAAATCCACAAAAATAGACGAAGAGTTTGTTTGGATTTCTAGTTGGCAAAGGTGAGTAGCACACGAAGTAACATAAAAATTGAAAGGATATAACACACACACACACAGGCACATACAATAGTTTAAGGCCTTAATTAGTCCTTGTACGTTGGAAGGCATTTTTGCCAAAGGAGATGAGTTGAGTTGAAGTTTATTTTTTTTATTTTTTTTAAGTTTTTTTTTAGTTTTTGGTTCTGTCAGACAGGTTTGACGTCATTGAAAGAGAAAAGGATTGATTTTGATAGTTGTACGGCATTTTTGAAGGAAATATTTCTTTCGATAAACTAAAAATTGCTTTATATTTTTTTTTTTTTTTTTTTTATAATTAACGCGTGCACAAGGGACTACTTGTTTCCCTTTTAATGTAATTTAAAATAACAATTTATAATTTTCGAATGGACACTCCAGAATAAGACAAAATAGCCTTATTTGTAATAACAAAGATAGTATTCAAATTAGGTTTGGATTTTGATTAAATTCAATTAGCCGGATGTAAAAATCGTATTTTATTTTTTTTAAACACATTAACGTGCCGTGACACCGGTGTAATACTTTTCGTTTAACGCGCCATCTATTGTGCAGTAGAAGTACAAAACATATAACTCAATTAGCCACGCATCTATAGACACCAGAGTATATATGTGCTTATATATAATACCTTACCCGGCGTACTTTGTTACGCCCAAGAAAGAATATATGAACTATTTTATTTCGAGATTGAAAAAAATGAGTTTATTTTATAAATGACAATGAAAATGTTTATTGTAAATAATTACTGTACTTCGAGTGAATATACAATATT
This sequence comes from Platycheirus rosarum, assembly GCA_963971375.1. Classification (NCBI taxonomy): domain Eukaryota; kingdom Metazoa; phylum Arthropoda; class Insecta; order Diptera; family Syrphidae; genus Platycheirus; species Platycheirus rosarum. The sequence continues at coordinate 33,999,438 of OZ020510.1, read as the reverse complement.
CTTGTTTTTTCCATTTGGTGTGAAAATGAACAATTTTTTCGGCGTCCCAACTCTGGAGCAAGCAACATAAAACTGGCCATTGGAAAAACATGGATTCTCAAGATTCAATACCGCAACAGCAAGCGATTGTCCTTGGGCTTTATTGATTGTTATCGGAAAGGCAAGGCGAATGTGAAATTGCAATCGCTTGAAATTGAACGGTAGATCGGTGGGTATCATTGGAATTCTTGGAATCAGCACATCTTCTCCTTTGCTTTTACTGCTAATAATTGTTGCTTCAATAACATTTGGCATTTATTTCTTAACGGGAAGTCTGGCTCCGTTGCATAACTTTGGTGGATCCAAATTTCGAAGAAGCATGATGAGCCTACTTTCAAGACGGCTGGCTCCAGGGAATTCAAAAATTCTACCGGATAATTGACTGTTTGATTTTCATCTTGTAACTGTGTCAATTGATTTATATTTCATTGTCTCTCCTGGGATTTGCAATTGAATTCGATCTTTGTTTTTGTTAAAATCATCATTTTCCGGAGCTAAAATTGCTCGTTCGCGAAGCCAGTCATGATTTTTGAAGTTTGTCGAAATGTTCAGGAAAACCATCTTTTCTATGTCTTGAATTGACGACTGCATTTGGCAAAAACTTGATGGAAAAGATATTTCACTTGTAAAATGATCGATCAGAAATTTGCCGTCACCAATATCCAATAGTTGCTTGGAGAATGTTTGAGCAGAAACATATTTGAGTAAATGTACACGCATATTGGTCGATAAAGAGATTTTTTTCACATTTCTCCTAAGTGGTGATGCTTTCAAGCAAGCATTGAGCTCATCAGCGGATGTTGATCTTGGAATCACAGGTAGAGTTTGACGAAAATCACCAGCTAATAGAAGTGGTACTCCTTTCATTTGTTGATCTATTCCTCTCAGATCTCGCAAGGTACGATAAAGTTCCTCGAGCGATTTCTTATGGGCCATTGTGCTATCATCTCAAACTATAAGTTTACATGTTTTCAATACCATGGCCATACCTGATCTTCTACCAATGTTGCAAGTAGGTTTTTCGGTATGATTCACATTCAACGGTAGCTTCAGGGCTGAATGTGCCGTTCGCCCTCCATCAAGTAACGTTGATGTTTCTTATAACGTACGTAACGAACGTAAAATTCCACGCGATGATAAAATGTCAGCGCCATCTATCGGCAGAGGGTCGGACCGCTTGTAGAATAAATTGCTTTCCTTACCGAACAGGGTTGTGTGCATAGTTTTCGAGACTATAGCGTACACACACACAAATTTTATATATATAGATTTGTGAAATATTTGAAAAACTGAAATGATTCTAAATTATTTTGAGTCCAAGCCCCTGTTTAAACGAGGGTTTTGGGAACGTAGCTTAGAATAAAAAATTTGGGCACGACTGGGTCGCACGTACTTGCTCTTATGTGCATAATTACATTGGAAAGCAAGATCTTTGACAGAAACAAGTAACATTTGCGTTGAAAATAACAGTTTGAACTTAAAAAAAGTATTAAAACCACAATACTTAATGGTTTTTAATAAAAATGAAGTATGCCATCACACGTCTTAAATAACAAGGAATTTATGAAAAATGTATTTCGAAAATTATAGAACCGGTTTTAATAAAATACTGTTTTTTATTTTTAGTTTTTAAATTTTTTTTTTTGAAATTTTGGCATGCAGTTTCTTACAGTTTATTAATTAATATACATGTGATTACAAAACTTCAAATATTTTTTTTAGATCAGTTTAAAAATATTGGTTTTCGAAAAAAAATCAAAAATAAATTTTAATTAGAAAAAAAGTTATAAAAAAAAAAAAATCAAAAATAAATTTTAATAAGAAAAAGAAGTTATTAAAAATTTTGTTATGCAGAATTTATTTGGCTACTTAGATCTTCTCAAATATAAAATTTGACAAAAATCCAGAGTTTAAAAAACCGTTATATGAAAGGTACCGTTAATAGACTTTTCCCGTATATGCGGTTCTAATCAAATGATAGCCAATACCAACAAAAAAATTCTCAAAAAATTTAATTAAAATCGTTGGATTTTCCTAAACGGTCATATGGCAGGTACCGTTATTTTTAGCCCTAAAAGAATGCCAAAAGAATCACACATACCAGGTTTGAAGATAATCGCTTAAGCCGTTTAGGCTGCAGCTCGTTATACATACTGACTGACAGACAGACAGACAGACTTTTTTCTCGATCACTTTTTTAGACTTCTCTATGATCGTAATGTCATGTTTCATTGTTATCTAAATTTTTTTATATTCACGAATCCTAAACTTGCCTTATAGTCATTATAATCGCAAGTAAAAAAAGTTTCAATACGTCATCTGTAGTAAAGTAGAAGAACTACTCAAATGTATGACGTTAATTTAAGAAAAATAAATACATTTTTTTTCTATGGACAATTTACATTACGAGGCGCTACAGGTCGGCATGAACCTATGGCTATTTACCTAGTTTTAGTTAGTTTGTTGTGGATAATTGTGTCCTTCGGGTTCATTTTCTATTAATTAAAAAATCGTTCAAATTCGTTTTGTGGTTCTCGCGGGATGTACCAACAACATGTAAGCTAGTTCAATTTTATTATATACTAGCTTCTACCCGGCACTTTGGCTGGGTGGACTTCATACTAAATTAACTTTTATTTTTTAAATAAAAACCCGTTGAATTTTTATTTTCAGATTTCTCCTACAGGAACCGTTAACTTTTTTCGGAATAAAAGTAGCCTAGTTTAAAGTACAGTTAATCCTGTTACTGATCCATTTACCAAATTTCACAAATTCGTGCAGTCGTTTGGGCAATGTAGCTTAAACAAACCTCCTTCGTTTCACATACAGCCTCTCCTACAGGAATGGTACATTTTATCGGTATAAAAAACTGGCATATTATTCAATCCAGCACCTCATCCATCTATATACCAAATTTCATCCAAATCCGTTAAGCCGTTGAGGTGAGATTGTGGAACAAACATCCAAAAATACAAACATATAATATAATATTAGTAGACAGAGTAAGATTTTCGAGTGACGGTATGTTAAAACGCATTAACAACTATTTCTGGTCGTCATTCTTATCCCACTAGAAAAATAGCTCAAAGTTTAGGGAACAAATTTTCGCTGCTGGAAGTTCTATTGCCAGTAACACATAGATTTGGTCGAAGTGTCGGAAATATTGTTCAAGCATGGGTCGCAAACTATTCAAAACACGATTCGATTCGACTGTGTTCTAAAGAATTGGACATCGTTGAGAACACACTATGATCCTGACCTGTACCACTTTAAGAAGAAATTAACTCAAAAACTTATGCCATGCGATTATATTAAGTGCTGTACGTTCTACGCCTCTACGGGTTTTAGAAACGTTAGAAGGTGACTAATTTCGTGGCAAAAACATCTTCAGTGATGAAGCGCATTTTTCGTCTTTTCCGTCTTCTTCCTCCTCTTTTATCTTATTATTCTTCTTTTACTCTTACATTTTTCTTCTTCCTCTCTTTCTCCTCCATCATTTTCTTCCTGCTTTTTCTTATTATTCTTCTACTTCTAATTCTTTTTCTTATTGTTCTACTCCTGTATCTCCTTCTTTATCCGACGATTGTTATTAACTTCACCTACTTCACTTAAAACTTCATGGAACTTGCCTGCGTGACGTCAAAAACCCTAGCATGCCTCTCGGTTGTGGATTATCCCATTTCTGATGCCGACTTAATGCAGTTCCTTTTATTTGTGTCAGAAGTTCTTGCATCTAGCTTTTTTCAGCGATAACATTTTGACGTGCCTTTTGAAACACATTGGTTCTTAGGACATCTTTCGGCCGTTTCCGTCGAAATATGTGACCGAGTCATCGAAAATCGGCTTCAACGAATTAACCGCTGCAATCGTGCCCATCCATGTTGTACATTTGACGACGTCGAGTTCCATACATAAATGTTTTGATTTTACTAAAAAAAATAATAAAGTTTTCGAGATATCTCAAATGGTTAGCGTTTTATCAAACAAAATTGTCAATACCTATTGGAAAACTCGATAGTTTTTAAATATGAGAAAATAATCTTTTATCTGATTTTAAAACGCAAGCAACATTTATGTTCGATCTAAAATTAACATATTGCCATAATTTAAAAAACATTCGGCCAAGTCGCTAATAATCATTATATAAACTCCATTTAAATTATCATCACGACCATTAAGTATCAGATTAGTTCTTATTATAACATTTTTTCTACTAAAAAAATTTATATTTTTGATTCTAATAATGTTATTCTTATGCATAAAAGTACCTCCCGTTTACAAAAACATAATTCCAAATCCAACAAAATAACGAGCAAATCCCAAAATTCGAAAAATGTTAAGATAAATACGACGGTCAGACATCAATTAATTATTAATAATTTAAATATTACCCGAGTTAGATAATAACGACTCTATTAGCCGCAAAGCAAAAAGGCTGGAAAAATAATAGGAAAACATTTCTGGCAAAAGGACTCTATACAGCAATCTAACTAAATTAGTTTCCGGGTTTACAGCATATGGAAATATCCTTCCGCTTGCCCAACATGGCAGAGTAATTTGTTTACAAAGTTCCCATCGTAAAACGGTCCATTCGACAATCGTTCGATCAAAATTTTCCGATATAATGACATTTTCTAATGCCAATTAATTATGAGAAAATAAACGTTACCAACCTAAACACTGCCATATTGAACAGTTAATTATCATATGGAATTAGAGCACACAGGATGCGCTGGTATTGATTAGGGTTTCTGGGCGAATCGAGTTAATTTTTAATGACCCAGTGATATGGTGTATACACTTATTACAGGATATGGAAAATTAGTTCATAATTACTGGCTGGATATTGAATGAAAAAAGTTATTGACTTTTGGATTCAAAAGAGGTTGCGGAATATCATAATGCTACTTGATTTTATAAACTTTGTTGTTACAAGTGCTTTATATAAGATTAAAACAAGATTTTTTTGGTCTTAAGTTTGTTAAGAATGAAGAATATAAATTAACTCAAAATTAAAAAAAATAACCAAAACCGAAAGGTTTTACTTAAAACAAAACCACGATTTTTAATTTGTTGTTTGTTCGGGCTAGTTTCGGAAACGGCTGTACCGATTTTGACGAGATTTTACTGGCAGATAGCTAATGTTCTAGGAAGTAACTTGGCCTATTTGAATTACCCACTAGGTGGCGATGGGATCGTTTTTTTTCGAATATTCTTATTTATGGACCGATTTTGACGGGACTTTCACAGGCATATAGCTGAGTTGTAAGGAGTAACTAAAGCTATATTATGTACATATTTTCATATCAACAATATTAAATTTTGTTTATGTACTGACACAATTAGATTGGTGGTGTTTAGTTACTGTTGGAACCGATTTGTGGAGCTGCTTTCGGGGATCCAGAAAATGTATGGTATGCCCCAGCAACGCCAGTTAGTTTATTATACAAATTAAGGTAAAATAAAAACAAATGAAGTTCCATTTCATTATTATAGCTAAATAAATAACGGAAGGATCCCCGTATCAAAAGAGTCAGATATAGCGTTCATTGAGCCTTTTAAAGGTTTTCTAAATCATTTATTATTTTGAAACAGAAATGAGTAACACACGTTTATTTAAAGCATCTTTATGTAAATTATGATCAATTAAATTTCTGCTAATAAATACATTCAAACTATCAGGTTTATAGTGTCATCAAAATAATAACTGGTTTTGCTTCATCATCTCTAAATTAAAAATAGATATTTTTAAGTCAGTTTTAATGATTATTATAACTGGTGCCTTTGATAACTAAATAATAGTTAACATTAAATGAGTTTTACTCTGAAAGTTCATCTTTTTGGAGAGGATTGCTTGTCATATTTTTATTCACAAGATATTTATCATTTATAAAACTGTGTCAGTGCAGAACACGTTGGAACTTGTAATCGACTTCTTAGTTTTTATTATATTTTGATATGAAAAATTCTTTCAGAGTTTGCTGAAGAATGAGGAAGGCAGAAAGCACCCTGAATAAATCGATGAATACTTTGAAAATAAACTGCTTACATTAATTCTTTTCAAAACCCCAACTTTTACCACAAATTCCGATACAAATTCATTTCTCAGTTTCTTAATATATTCGCTGTAAGTTTGAGCTCTATATTCTTTATTTATAGCTTTTATGCTTTTGTGTTCGTTAGGAAAAAAAAATTCTAACAAATTGAACTATAAAGTTAACTAGACCATCCAATACTGCGCTTTCTGCGAAATTTTGAAGTGCGTTTCTTTTGCTCTAAGCTCACTAAATTAAAGAAAGTTTATAAACAAATTTTATATTCCAGATGAGAAATGACTATCTGTTGACTTCGTCTCATTTTTGTAGATTGTCTAGTTTTTCTAATCTTGGAATCAAATTTGTCTTAAAACTTTATTTCATTGATCACTACAATTAACTAACTAATATAATAAATGGAAATGTAACTTTGTTTGCTTGTAATGCTTTCACGGCTTAACTACTCAACGGATAATAATGAAAATGTAGGCAAACATTTTCAGAGGAACAGAGTAACCCTTGGTGTTAAAAACAAGTGCGTGGATGAAATTTGCTATAAAAACGATCTGAACAAATCATTTTTGGAAAATTATGTGATTTTAAACCTTGTTTGACTTTTTACTTTTTTTTCATCTTTGCTTTCATTTCATCATTCCTAAAGTTTTGTCGACTTGTCACGCAACCAAGTCATCTGAAGACCAAGTAACAGCTATAATAAATCACTTTTAAAAAATAGTTGATAAAAAATAATTTTTGTTTCTCTAAAACGTTTGAATCTGTTCCGCAATTCGCACAAACTGCTACTAAAAATGGTTAAAACACAATTTCTTTGTTGATAAATCGGCAATCTTTCTCCTAACAGGGGGAACTCAGGCTGTTATGGTAAACAATAAGATGCAAGCTGGTATTCCACAAGGGTCCACTTCACTTCACTCTTTTCATTAATGGTTTACCTTTGACCCTCGGTCTTTTTAAAATCTTCTAAACGCGGATAATATTAAAATTTATTTAAACTATCGGTTTGCAATGGAATTGTTGAAGATGCAACTACAAGAATTAATGAATATCTATTTTTTTTTTTATATTTTCAGTACAGTGAAGATAGGGTATTTGCCTTTCACCATTACTATTTTAAGGCTATCTCACATGATTGCCGTAGTGATGATTTTAAATTTGGATAATTCTCGCACAAATGTCGATATGGTTACCAACTATTTATTAAGATTTCATGAATAAATCTAAAAAAAATTTGTATGAAATCTAAATTAAATTAAACCTATCTTTTTCGACACCATCAAGAAGTAAGAAAGTAGGGGCGTTTTTTTCTCTTTCAAAAACTTGGTTAAAAAGTAATTCTTCCTTAAACAAAATAGCCAGCAAATATTTCTTAAAAACAAAATAGCCAGCAAATATTGTATACCTAGCTGTTTTTGTTCAAGAAAAGAAAACTAAAATATGTAAACAGAAAAACACACAGCGTCAACCACTTTTACTTTAAACTTAAAATATATACTCTCAAAAGCTCCAAGAAAGTTTTAATTCTGAAAGCTCTATAGCAAAAACCAAGAAAAAAGAATAATAATTTCAATATGACGAATGGTAACTCTGAATCATTGTTTTTTTTTTTTTTTTGTAATAAACACAGTAAGCGAGAGGCAAATTGGCGATCAGTCTCCTCACAGCCTTACCTTACCTTAAGTGGTGCTATAGTCCGTGATGGACCTGGCCTCCATCAATAAGCTTCTCCAGCAGGTCGGTCCCTAGATATCCGCCTTCAGTTTTGCACATTGGTCGAGGTCCACTTCCTCATGAATGCGTCACCTAAGTCTGAGTCTTCGGTGATGGAGACGGTAATGAACGCAACGTTCACCTTTTTTCGATTGTCCAATTCACTTTCACTCTTTTGTTGACTCGGCATTATTGCTAACATCTATGGTGGTGTCGTCATTTTCTGTGCCTCTGTTGTGGTTATGTCCCAATTCAAGTTAGAGCTCTAGATTTCTTCATCGTCCACAATAGTTCCAACGATCATTTTCTGTATAAATGACCTTCAGATTCTTATTTTCTTCTGTATAATAAATCAGATCCGCTTTGACTGCAGTTATGTTATTGTTTTTCAACATGGAGGCTTTCTTATGTCTTCCAACCAATAAATCTTTAATGTTAAATGTTCCCAAGACAATATATTCCCCGTGATGAAATATAACCAAGCATTAAACATTTAGTTGATCTTTTCAAATGTTGATGGGTTATATAAAATTACAAAAAATTGTAACATTCAGAACCAAAAATTCATAAATGTGACAAATAATAAACAAATTGCACCTGTTGATTATATCGGTTCTTAACGTAGTTTGCAGCAACAATCGCAACACTCTAGAATCTTTGATTTAACTCACTTGTCAACAGTATGGTTGTTGCTATTTTTTTAAGCGTTCAATTTAGTTGCTCAAATACCAAGATTATTTCTGGAGTCGATAGAACAGTGAACAGTATTATTTACCTTTCGACTTACATACAAGAACTTTTAAATTAATGCAAAGTGTGTCCTCCACTATTATCAGCCATTTAGTTTACAACTTCCTAGCCATGCAAAGCTAAACATATAGCAAGGAATGCGTTGCATTTGCTCAGGACTTCGTTCTTTTGTTAAAAGCAAAAAGCCATTGAAGCACTTAAATAAATCGTTTGTGAATTTAACAAACTAGCTTCCATCATGAGCTGCAACTGTCATTGGACCGCAGACACACACAATGACTTCTAAAATCCGTTTGGATCTCACATTTTTATTTCTTATAAAAGATGTTCATGTTTGTATACCAATAATGATGACTTTGAAAAATCTCAAAAAGGAATTGGGTAAGTCTTAAAATTCTAATTTCAAAAAAATTAATTGATTACTCAAAAAACAAGCTTTGACAGAACAACAATTTACCAATTTATTATCAGCGAACACATCCTTTTATGTAAAAATTAAGCAATCTTTCGTGGCACAATTTTGTTTACATATATATCCAGTTAACAAGCATTCCAATATTTCATCTCAACTTCAACTTCTATATTCAAAAAAAAATTATAATTGAAGTAGTGTCATAATTAATTTAAAAAAACTGCCAAGAGTATGAGTTGAAAATGAAAAATTAAAAAATCTTATTGAAACAAAAATTATTTAAATATTTCCACAGATTTTCCACTTCTCCCAGCTGTGTTATGATAATCATCAACTAGAATCTATTAAAATCATAAAACACCATAGAAAAAACTTCCCTTCCCTAAAAATAAACCCCAAATGTGATAAATCACTGACCTACAGAAAAAAAATAAATAAATAAATATATCTAAACTTTGGCAAAATAAATCTATTGAAATTCGAATCTCATTCAATTTCCCTAAGTGAAGTTCATGGAAAATATCTCAGATTTACCTTAAGTCAAAATGTTTTATGGAACGTGTTTACTTGAATTGTTTATTGTTTTCCCATCCCCTTAGAAAAAACGCCTCCTTTTCCCACATTATTCTCAAAAAATATCAAAGAAATTCATTCCCTCTCCCTTAGGACTCTATTACTCTCAATATTGTTCTCGAACACATGTTCCATACTCTATCAAGGGAAACATAACAATAACAAAAAAAAAAAAAAAATCACCCTAACCACATGGTCGTCCTGAATGCACTAAAGTTGTTGCTATCTGTTTTGGGGAAGGAACAAATTTTAGGCGCTGAAAAAGCACATGGCACGTCCTCACACAACGCATGTCCACGCGCACTCAATTCGACTACCCCTACAATCACAGGAAATAAAACTAAAATAGAAAAAACCTCAAAGGAGGCAGATCCAGTCCAATGGCAGGATGAGTCTAAGTATTGTTGGTAGTTTTTTTTCCAATAAAAACAAAAAAACTATAAAACTTCTCCTCCGTTTTGAGATGAAACACCATTTTTTCCTAGAGGTCCTTTAAGTTTATGTTAATGTAGGCTCTTGGAAGCAAAGCAGTTGCATATCCTTAAGGGGAGAAAATTTTACAGCAACATGTGCTTTTCTATTGCCTTATGCTGCCTCTCTGTAAATATTCTCGAGTAGGTGGATTTTCAGAGAAGGATTGCCCCAATGTCCTTGTTGGCTCTATCGCGTGTGAAAAACATAGAAACAGTCTGTCTATCCTTTTCGGTTTTTTGTTGTTGTTGCAAAAATAAAAGAAAACCCAAAAAATTAAAAAAAAAAAAAAACAGGAATGCAAGGAGGAAATTCCAACGAATGTCGTCGTTGAATAGTTTAGTAACTTAACTTCGTCCTTGCCGAAAGGATGTGCTGTGACGGAATTCGCAAAAAATCGTTTTCACGTAATATCACTAGAAATAGTTTCGGATACTATTTTTTAACGGACGGATGGTCGTGTTAAAAAAAAAATTAAATCAAGTGAATTAAACAACGTCCCTTCTTCGACAAATATTGGATACTTTCAACAATTAATCGACGACTTGATTAAGGTTAATAAACAAATAAATGTTGTGGTTCGTTAATGTTAACGCAAATAAAAAAAAAAAGAAAGTTACATTAAGTAACTGTATGTGTGCCTTAGATGTTTTGTTTGTTGATGTTGTGTCCTTAAAAAAAAAACATAAACATAGTTTTAAAACACTAACACAAAATAAAAAAAAAACAGACATTTATTGTATTTTTTTTCTATAATTGTTTTTAACCAACTTGATGTATAATTATGTGTGTTGTATAAAATTGCATAGAAAAACAATTGATAAATGTTTTGCACCCTTGTAATTAAGTTAATTATATATATTATCCTTGCAAATGCACAATTGATGTATAGTTTTATGTTTGTAGTTGGTGTTAGATTGTATTTTTTAGATATGTGTTATAAATCTTTTTTTTTTTTTTACTTCATGTTTTATGAAAAAATCGTGTGGATCTTAAAAGTCTGGAGACATCTCAACTGTTTTCTGACCTTAAATAAACTATTTTCTTAATTAAAATTCAAATGAAAAAGAACTTTCTGTGTAAAATTTAAACTAGCTATTTTCGATTCTGAATTTTTTAGAAACAATTCGAATTATTTGAAAGAGACATATATTCTAGAACTTCCTTACTTACTTACTTTTTTTCATCCATTTCTTCTTATTTAACAAAATAGAAATTCCGAAAAACAAAACTTTACCAATACAAAAAAAAATATTTCCTTCTGGCGTTCGCTTGAAAACGTCTTAAAAATCTTTTCTGAAACTTGAGATACCTAAGCGATTTCAAATCTCATCGCTTGAATTTAGAATAAAATATTTATTTTTTAACATTTTAGATTTAAATTTTTTTCAAATTCGTCGAATTCGTAAACTCAAGTAAAAAAATTGATTGTTGAACATTGCTCTTTTATAAATATTGAGTTTGAATTTTTTCAAAAATAAGTGAGATAAAGTTAAAGTGTCCAAGAGTCCGTCGGGGTTATATGAGTTGTCTCAGAAAATGTTACCTAGAATCCTGGTTTTGAGATTCCTCCATATTTCAAAGAACAAATTAATTCTTTTTGGTTACATGCCTGTGTCCCTTTTTTTGCGATTGTCTCGGAACGTTGTAAGATATTGCCCATACTTTCTTTCATGGTTTTCAAACCTCTAAATATGGCAATACCAGCTGAGCCAATCATGCTCTATTATCTCTATCATGGTGTTCTCAAAGTGAAGGATTGATCGGATTTTTTAATTTATTAATATTTGTTTATTTCTTTACTAAGGTTAATAAAAAGATCAAATTTGTAAAATTCCAAAAAAAAACGCCACAGTAGCCCACATGCGATTATGAGTGTTATCATTGTTTTCCTTTTATGAATAATTGTACTCAAGTGTAATTTTATAAATAATTCGCTTTTATCATGTGGCTGCGATGGTGCGATGTGCAGGACGTCGGCTTTTGCTGGATCGCTTGTTTACACCCAGCTCGTTACCAAAAGGTTGCGCCAAATCTGGTAGATGCCTCAATTATAGCTTTTAGTTATTTTTCCCTAAGGAAAAACCATCATAATAACAGTGAGTCCAGCTTTTTCAAATGCAAATACTTCAGCAAATGCGTGTTAATAACGATTAACTCTTTTTTCCTTAACCCATATTAAGCGGTGAATTTGATGCTCCTTATTTATTTGCCTATATGGGTTGAACAACCGTGGAAGATTCTACGACCTGTGTGGATCTGAATGACTTTCAAAGAAAAAACAATGGCACATATTATGAAGCTCTAAACCATATGATCAAACTTTTTAATCTTAACGCTTCATCTATGGACTTCAAATTAAGTAAAGTGGCAATTAAAATCATTATTCCATAATTTTAATCACTAATTATTGTTTTTAAATGTTTTTGATGTGAATAACTCGATTGCATTTTAGTTAATTCTTGGATTTTGTACGCGTGTCAGGCTAGCATTGTTTATATTTTTTTTTCCAACTAACACCTAACACATGAACTTTTGATGAGCCTCTGATCGTAGAAAGAAGCTTGCCCTAATCTTACCTCATTAAAGAATCTGAAGTTAAGTTAAAAAGTCATCCTTCATATGAATATGCCGCAGATATATTTCATGAAGAAAATAAGCATTTTCTTCTTAAAACAAACGATTATTATGGCGATTTACTGATGGTTCACCGGAAGCTCAACTTATGTTGCTCACGGGTTTTCTCTTTTTAATAATTCTCGACACTCGTAAGGTTTGAAGAAGTCTTTAAGTTTCATTTTATGGCAAACGAGCAGGCGCAGCAAGAATATTTTCAGTCCTTGCACAGGGTTGACATTTCTTCGGAGAAAGAAAGTTTAATTTGGAAAGCTATTAGGTCTTAAGCAACATTGCAAGTAAGTTCTTTAAGGTACCCTAAAAAGGTACAGAATAAAATGTGTTTCTAAAGTTATTTACACAATTAAATTGGTTCAATTTCAAAATAAATTTGCAAATCAATTTTATTTTCCTTTTTTTTAATTCCTAGAATAAAATTTGATATATATAAAAGAAAGTCGTATTAGTTACACTATTTATAACTCAAGAACGGCTGAACCGATTTGGCTGAAAAAAAATTGGTGGGGAGGTAGCTTAGAACCAGGAGGCGGACATAGGATCATTTTTATCCCATTCGATTGCGTTCCCATGTGACGTGACATAATATTCGATCTGAAATGTAAACAAAAATATAGAAAACAAATGACACCAACTGTCAAATCGATTTATCTCAATGGGCAAGTTCAATGCGTACACTGACTTTTAGTAAACTACCTTTTTGAAATTATTGAACGACAAGCTGACCCATTTCATTGTTAATATCAAGTACGAGTTGATAGTTTTTTGAATAACTTTTTGACTAAATGTCAACAAAAAGTCATTTAACTTTAAGAGCCAATCAATCAGAAGCACGTTGACTGACTTTTAGTAGACACATTAAATGCCAGAAATCATTTTCGAAAATCGCGAAAGTATTATTTTTGAATGTTTGTGATTTGTTTAAAAAAAACATATAAAGCTAACTCGGTCGATGAGAGTGTAATAAGTAATAGAAAATCTAATCTTGCCCACCAAAGATAAAATACAATGAAGCTTCGTAACAGTGGCTACTCAATCCATTGAAGAAGAACGACAAATCAGATGAGAGGACCAATGCGTTTATATGGCCTGACTTCGTGCTTTTAGTTGAAATATTCAGAAATTTTTAAATTGGCCCGATAGGTAGCGTTGGAGTAGAGATATTTACGAAAATTTAGTTTTCCCTCTATGAAATATGAAAATGGTGCCTTTGGTTGTTTTAAGGCATAGTTGGACCCGATAAGTGAAGCTGTTGTCGGGATCCAGAAAATATGTTGTGTTTCAAGTAAGGCTGGGGCCGGGGCACTCATTATATTCTTGATTTTGCTGAGATTTTTGCTTTTAAGTGATTTTGTGTAATTCGGCAGCGATCAACAGAACTCTTTTTTCAAGGCAATTTCGATTCATATTTTTAATATGAGTAAATAGGCACTGTTCTTATAGATGTTTGCTTACTTGAGACATGGCCAACTACATATCATCCAGAATCTTTAGATACAAATAATATGTGCTTCCCGTCTGAAGCCCTTTGTAATCCTTTAAGATTTTGACCCGATAAGCGATCCTCGGGTGGTGTATTAACGAAAATAAAGTTTTCCCTATAGGTATATATTTTCTTATCAACAACATTTATTTTTAAAGGATTAAGCGATTTTGAAAACACTTTGTGTGCATGCTAACATGATTACTTTTGTGGTTTTTAGCTATAATTGAACAAAATATATTGCAACAACAAAAACTATTGCTAGTTGTTTGTTGTTGTTTTTTTGTGGAGTTTTTGTTGAATTAAATTCAATAAAAAGGTTTTGTGTCCTTTACTCCAAAAAGTGTGCGTTTCGCCCAAGCATGAACGGTGGGCTCATCAGTTAGACCGTTCATGCTCTTCTAAGACGCACAATATATATAATATAATTGAACCCAATATGTGGTGCTTTCATCGATATTCAGAAAACCTATGGTAAACACGAGCAACGCCGGGTGGGTCAGCTAGTAATAAATAAAATAAAACGTAGTACCCTATGGCTTAGTGGTTAGTGTGTCGGACTGCTAAGCCAAGCGTCGGGGTTCGACTCCCTGTCAGAGCCATCTTTTTTCCGGGGTACTGTCTCTTGCGAGGACAAAACATCCTAGAGTAAAATTTGTCTCGAAAAAGTGCATCTCATGTAGCCGTTCGGTAAATTATAGGTCCCTTTAATTTTTGCTGATTAATAACACACATAGGAATGGTTAAGAGTATAAGTCACTAGGCCTTGGCTACTTAAAGAGTTGTCGCGCTAGTAAATTTATTTTATAGAATAAAACAATAGCTAATATTCAAAACATACATTATGAGCAAAGCCACGTAATAATGAGTTACGGGAACGTTCTGCGAATTCGAGGAATGATTTGATGTTTGTCCCTCTAAGCCAATCTATCTAATTAAATCAATCGATAAAATTTCAGGAACGCAAAAGTTTTGTTCATAGGCAGGCTTTCTTCTTATGGCAGAAAGTAAAACATCAACCATGTTATTCAAAGTTTGTTTTTTGGTTTTCTTAACAGCGAAAAATTGCAGTTGCAAGTTTTAAGTTGGTGAATGAACCTTAATTTGTTCTTACATTCCAAACTTTATTATATATTTTTTAAATATTTGAATTTCAATTCGTATATTGTATAGTGTATTTAAAGTGCACTTAGTTCTCCGGTTGCTTTAGGAAATTCTATGTGGACTTATCTGCTGCTGTCAGTTCGATTGTATACTCTGTTTCACCAAACCTCGGATTTCGTCACAAGGCTTTGTTTTCAAACGAAATCATCGCATTTCCCTATTCGTTTTCAGGATTTCGAAATGCCAGATTTTGTTCAATTCTAGTTGGCCAAATCGAACGAATTCTAACATTCAGCAATAATTTTTTTTATCGCTGAATACGTAGCATATAGCATTTAAACTGGAACTGGAAACAGCGCTATTCAATCTCTTCAAAATTTTTGAAATGTCTCATTTCTTTCTTTTTTGTTCGTTTTTTTTCGGTTTTGAGGTAGCTAGTTGCATTTCTTTCCAGAATCCACCTCTGATACCCGTCGTTCATGGAATGCTAGTGCACCTCTGATAGACACAACAATGGGCACGACTGGGTCGCATGTACAGTAGAGTTTATTAATATACAGCTGATCATAAAATAAATTTTTTTGGATTATTTTTAAAAATATTGAATTTTCCAAAAAAAATTTAAAAAAATAGACAACAAAGAATAATCAAAATGTTGGTAGAGAAAGTCAAATATTAAAATAACTGTTATATGAAAGGTAGCGTTAATAGACTTGTCCGATAAATTTCATCAAAATCGTTGGAGCTTTGCGAGAAAATTAAGCTTTTCCTTACCGGTTATATGGCAGGTACCGTTCTTTTTAGCCCTAAAAATAAAATTTCAAAAACCCCTCTGAGGAATGCCAAATGAAACACACATACAAAATTTTAAAGTAATCACTTTAGCAGTTAAGGCTGTAGATGAATATACATACATACGGACCGACAGACGGACAGACTGACAAACTAGCAGACTAACAGACTGACAGACAGACATTTTTTCTAACAAAATTTTGTATGCTTCTCTATGATCATAATGTCATGTTTGATTGTTATCTCAATTTTTATTATATTGACGAATCCTAAACTTGCCTTATTCTCTATAATCGCAAGTAAAAAAATAAATCATTATTAGAAAATCAATACAAAATTGTCGGATTTCTGATCCTAATAAATATTCGTACAACTTCAATTACGTGGAAATATGTCTGTCAGGGTAGTGTTATTTTAAACAACAATTTTTTTGTTGAATATTCGTTAAATATATTTTTAAATTTCGGTATTTAATTGCATTTTTAGAAAGTAACATAGTTGTACATAATTATGACCATTAAGGAACAGATAATGGTCAGCTGCTTACTATCAAGAAATTGTTTTAAGTAGGAACTGTATATTGGACAGACACCAAAAAAGAAAAACTGCATCTCATCTAGCCGTTCGGACTCGGCGATAAACTGTAGGGCCCTTCCATTCTTGCAGATTAACAACACACACACAGGAATGGTTGAGAGTATAAGTCACTAGGCCTTGGCTCATTAAGGAGCTGTCGCGCCAATAAATTTATTTTAATTTATTTATTTAAGCTAATCATATCTCGTGCATTTGTAGCATTTTAAAATATTCCAGATTGCAGTACTCATCTCGGGACTGTAATTTAACCCATTCTGACATAAAAGACCAGTTGAACTCCATTTCAATGTCGCTGAAAATATATCTCTCTTCGTCTTTAGGAAGTACTCTATATTCAGCGTTGAGTTGGGAGAGTTGCTGAAGTTTTTCGACCTCTGCATGTTCAGAATAACCCCAAACTTGGTCTCGATAGATACTACCTGATTTCGAACAGGCTTCGTGAATTTTGTATTTTGAAGAATGCATTATTTTTACTTGCACTTATAGGGACTATAAGGCAAGTTAGATGATAGAGAAACATATTTGAGTTACTGGCAAAATTCTGTCTGTTTGTCTGTCTGCCTGTCCGTCTGTACGGATGTATATTGAACTACAGCTTAAAAAGGTTTGGCCAGTCGTCTTCAAATTTGGAACATAAGGTTATTTTAACATTCTACAGAGGACTTTTTTAGTTTTTTTTTAAACTCAAATAATAACGGTACCTGTCATATTACCGTTAGGTAAAAGCTTATTTTTCTCGAAAACGGCTAAAAACGGTACCTCCCATAGAAAGGTTTTTTTTCTTCGACTTTCTCGATAAGCCTATGTAATTTTATTTTAAAATATTTTCGAAACTTTTTTTTGTATTTTTAATAATTTTTTTTTCCAAATTAAATATTTTAAAAACGGGTAGGTGGATTTTTTAAAATTTTGTTTTTAAATGTAGGAGAAACATATCTGAGTTACTGGCAAAATTCTGTCTGTCTGTCTGTCTGTCTGTTCGTATGTTCGTATGAAAAACGGAATGCTACCGTCATACTTAGTGGATAATATTACCGGGGTTTATGAAGTAAACAAAAAAGAAAAATAATCAGGACATCAGACCAATCCGCTGAAACAGAACCAGTACCTCAAATTCTTTAATGTATGCAGGACTGTAAACATTAAACAACCTACCATAAAATTTAAAAACTGAAGCAAGATTATTACCTTTTAAAAGAAAACTTAAAGATTTTTTAAACACTAATTTCTTACTTTGAAAAATTATGTTGAATATAAAACTACAAACAAACAAACTAATAAACATTATTATTATTTTGCATATTGGGCTACAGCCTAAACCGTTTGGGCCAATTCAATTTTAGTACAAAATCAATCACCAATCAAAAATTTAGTTCATAGGGTGACATTGGCGTTCTACCTTAAGTAAACATTATAACCTTAAGTAAAGTCTTATTTTTCTGGAAAACGTCTCTAAGAATTCCTATGAAAAAAAATCTGTGTGCTTTTGTATAGGTGTGGTTTATGTTTTGGTGAAAATAAAATTTAAGTTGGCGGGTTAAAAACGGTACCCCCCCACGACCGTTTTTTTTCTTTGACTTTCTCGAGAACTGGTTAACCGATTACAATCAAATTTGATATTCAGGGTCCCTACTCTGAAATTCGATTCGAAAGTTAAGTCGTTCGAAACCGGATAATTAGTACTCAGGAATAAGAGATTCAGAAAGGAATATCCGAATTTTATATCCTTAAATACATTTGTTCGAAAATTGGAAATTTCGCACTTTGAAACTTTATTTTCGCAAAACAAGAACACATATTGATATTTAACAAACGAAAATATTTGCGTGCACCATTTGTCGCATTCACAATTTTACCCGATTTGTGATTTCGGATACAAAAAATCGATTTTTATTTAAACTAAAAAATCCAACCACAGAGGTTACCTTTCAAAATGCAAAGCAAAAGAGACACAGTTTTTCATCACATTTTCCTCCAGACAGAAAAGTATTCAACAATTTTTAGGATACCTTAGGATTGCCTAAACGATATTTCCTACGTGTTCTACAATCTGAAGTTTTTTAAACATGCAAATTACAACAAAACAGTAATGAGTGCAATCCAAAGGATACAAATGTGAACGCGACTGTTTGTGTCATTTTTGATAGAACAAAATACGATACTCGAAACACTTACTCGACAGTTGCAAAGGTTAGTCTGCAGCATTTTCGTTCGAACCGAAAGCTGCTGGAAACAACTTTCGGACAGATTTAACTTTCAATTCGGATTTCAGAGTAGGGCGCCAGGAAGATGTAGAGATAGGCGAAGTAATTCAACAAAAAAATATTTTCGAATAATTTTTTTTTTTGTATTTTTAATAGTTTAAAAATTTTTTTTTTTTTTTTTGAAAAATCAATATTTTAAATGAAGGGTATTTCTGTGCTTAAGCTTGCATTCTTCAATTATTTAAACAAAAATTAAATTCACACATTCACGCTGAAAACTATTTTACGTACCTTTTTCGACCAATACAAAATTAGAAAACTCGAATAAAAACTTTGAAGTTTCCTTAATATTTTTGAAATTTTATCCGACGCTGTGACTGCAGATAAGAACAAGTACGTGCGATCCAGTCGTGCAATTTATTTTATATAATTTACATGTGCTAAAGTAGTTTTTGTATATCTTTTAAATATTTGAACACCGTAAGAGCATTAGGGATTTAAGGAATAATAAAAGCATATCAAAAATGGGAGGAACAAAAACATAGCCTGAAAGCGTGTGGTGCGACAAAAGAAAGAATCTCTTTACTTAACAGTACGTCCGAAGTTGGGTTCAAGGTTAAACTGATGGCCATTCCAGGCAGTATGAGTACTACGGCGCTGTTTCACTGGAGTACTGTTTGTAAAAACAATAGCGATAAAACATGTTTTTATTTTTCATAAAACCTTACCAGGTTGTATTGATTGAATTCTTTTACATTTCCAATCTTTGATTAAGATGGTATTTTTAAGGCATGTTATAAGGTTCAGCCTAGATATTTGCAATGTTGATTTCATCAATGTTCGTGAACCATCGCTCTCTAGTCGGTCGACTTCCACAGTTCCCTAAGATTATTATCTCCGATTTGTTCAGATTTACGCACAGACTCCATTTTCGATAATAAGTTGCAAAATCGTTTAGTTTCAGAGAGTTTCAGAGACTATTACGATGTCACCTGCGTAGAGGAGATTATATACGCTTTCTACATATACTTCACCTGATAGTTCCGAGTCAAGGTCATTTAAAAACATGCTAATTAGAAAAGCACTTAAAACACATCCTTGTGGTGGTTAAAAAGGCGATGGTGTCCGTTCTATTCCAGACAAACGCACTGGTGTTGCGGTAGAGTGCTTTAAGGACTGAAATCATTTTTGATGATATGCTTGCAGCCTTCCTATGTTTTTTTCTTATATCCATTGTTGAATAGTCTACCCAGGTATTCCCTTCTCATTTCAATTTACAAACAATCAAAACCAATGTTCATCGACACTTCCTTTCATCTATCCTAATTAAAAACCTCATCGCGGATAAATCACAAAAAAAAATTTTAATCATTCGAAGAATTCACCGTAGATGAAGTAATGTTAGTTACTTTACTTACCTTAGGTGGCGCTACAGTCCGGGTGGACCTGGGCCTCAACCAACAAGCTTTTCCAGCCAGCTCGGTCTAGCACGTTTCGCACGTGGAGTCGGTTGAGGTCCTCTTTCACTTGTGTGCGCTACCTGAGTCTTGGTCTTACTCTACTGCGTCGCCGCCGTCCCTCTGGGATGGAATTGAAGATTTTAGTAATGTTAGTTGCGCTTTTATAAATATCGACTTTTTGGCTTGGGTTATATAGCCCAAATTTCTTCTTCTTGTTGCGAATCGTTAAGAAGAAAAAAGATTAAAAATGCAATCTGATCCGTTACTACACTCAGTGGTTACAAAAATTAGAAAACAACTAATTGTTTTAAAATTTTCAAAAACAAATCTTGTAATTTATATGTAACATTCCATTCAGTATAAAGATGCGGTTGGTAATAAATAACAGGAGCTCTTGCAATTGCTAACCTAAAGAATCACCATTGTGAGCCCTTAAATAACATTTTTACTTAAGTATTTGAAGGCATTCAACAAAATCTATATCCTGCCTCCATTTAAAATATTTCCCACAATTCCAATAGAACATCCATTGCTCCAGTGCCGTTTCTACCTTTAAAAGCAACAACACAATGCAATGCAATGCAATGCAATGCAATTGAAATGTTTCACTTTGCTTGCAACTAATAAAATTATAAGTAAATATTTCAAGTATGTGAAAAGTCGGTTTCCATGTGCGTCTCTCTGTGGCACTGCCACCTGACAGATTTATTTAAATTCCCCACCGGAACTATTGCGAATAAACGATATAATTAATTAGGACCAATTAAGATCCAACAACAATGCCACCACCACCACACACACGCTGCAACCAACGCATCCACAGTAACAAGACACAGCAAACAGATAAATGTGGCATTTGTAACAAGTCAAACGACGCCCCAAGTATATTCCATATACGTATTTGTTTAGTACATCCACACACTCCATATAGACAGAGTAGAGACAACCAGATCCCGGAACCAGAACCGAAGCCATCAGCTCAGGGAATACCCGGTGTACTTGTGAAGATTACCTGTGAAACTTTGCAAAGTAATTCCAGCCACACCGGGATTACACACTCAAATGCCCGGAATTCAAATATTCCCACCATGAAATTGCGTTACGTTCGTTTTGTTTACAAAGCGGTAGCAGGCGCCTCATCTCGCCTTGCCACCAGAACGCACTCCTCAGTTCTCCTAGTAAGACACGTAGAGCCCCGTGGCATTTCTAGTTCCCGTCCTGGCAAAATATACAAATGGAAACAGGAAACGGATGATGTATTTGCCTTAGCCACTCGTACAGCGGTGGCAGTATGTTGTTTTCCTCAATATATGGCAGAAGCACCGAACGAGTGGGGCAGCAAAAGCCAGTTCCGTGTTAAATCGTATTTAACCAAAAAGACGTCAGGTTGCACAAGTCAAGTGCAAATGAAATTTTAACAATATTAAAACAGACAGTAAGAAAGATAGTAACCGGGAGGGCGGCGTGGCATGGCGGGAGGAAGATGTAAAAGTGTATGAAAGATTGGCAGAACAAGAGGCACGTTGTTCTGTTCACATTGCTTCAAGGTGGATTGGAATCCCTGTTTGCCCAACAAAATATATGGAACTGGGAAAATATTTACCTCCAAATGAAGGTCAATGGAGCAACGACTGTGATGAATGTCCCTTCAACGAAGTATCTTGTTAGTTTTGTTTTTTGTTCGTCATCTAGTTGTATACATGTTCGTTGGTATTTAAAGCGACAAATAAGTGGATATCAGATAATGGCTGTCAAGCTTATCTCAGAATTGTCAGATTAATTCATTTCTGTTGACATTTTATTTCAACTGAAGTTCGGTTGAATTATAGGGAATTAAACTGTATGTGAAAAACTTTGGTTTTTGTCTTAATGGGGTTTGATTATAAAAGATCATTTTTGAAAATAATTTTGTTAGGCTTGTACCAAGAAAAGTTAAGGAGGAGTTAGGAAACACTATCTTCGGACAATAAGATGGTTTTTATTAATTTTTTGAGTTAGTTCAAAAACGATGACAAATGTGTTTTATTTTCAATGCTCTCCAATTTAAAAACATATTTTTTTTTAAAGAAGGCCAAAGAATAAAATCTACTCAGCGGTAAAACGAATTCACAACTTCTAGGCTAACAAACAAAGACGTATATTTCTCGGGAACTAGTAAACCGATGATGAGTAAATTTGGTAGCTACTCAAAAATATGGAGCAGTCCGAGTAGTTTAAATTTGTATATGTATAAAGATTATCATTTCTTCGTTTGGAATAGAGTCTGTTTTTAGATTTTGAAATTTGTTTGTAGCGCCATCTATCGTCCATCTATGCCTATTGTCTGAGATAGAATAATAGCCGTATTTTTTTGGGAAAGCTATTCCCAAAAAAACGCATCTGCAGCAGCCTGGTTTCTTATATATTTCAAATTTGACACTCTTGACAACCTAGCTGTCAAATAATTGATCTACAAACAAAAAGCATAAACAGGTAGAGCGAGAAGGTACAGAAATTAATTTTTTGACAAATAAAATGGAAAAATTACAAGAAAATTCAGTATCTATCCGCAACTGACTCAACTTCTGCTTTTATCGGTAGTGGAGTGTTATATTTGTAGTGTGTGTAATATCCTACTGCACTGTGGATAGCTTTTACAAAAATACACGGCTAATATTTCCACCATTTTTATATGAAGTCATGTATTTTAAAAATGTTGGATGCTCTTTCAAGCATATTTGCCGGATGATACACGCGCCACCTGCTGCAATTTTATTTTACTACCTCAGGTTAGGTATCTAAGGTGTGTTTTCATCCTTAAAAGCAGCTAATAATTGTATGAAAGCGCATAAAATACAAACAAATAATAATTTTTAAAATATGTATACATAATTAGATTTATAATAAATTTTTTTTAAACTTTTTAATATTTTTAAAACCAATTACATATTGTTTTTAATTTTATGCTCATCTATAGATTGCTTGATATGAAATTAAGGATTCCATCAAAACCGGTTCTACAATTTTCGTCATCCTTTTACTTGCGATTATAGGGACTATAAGGCAAGTTTAGGATTCGTGAATATAAAAAAAAATGAGATAACAATCAAACATGACATTACGATCATAGAGAAGTATAAAAAAGTTAGTGGCAACAAATGTCTGTCTGTCTGTCTATCTACCAGTATGTATAACGAGCTGCAGCCTAAACAGCTTAAGCGATTATCTTCAAATTTGGTGTGTGTGATATTTTTGACATTCCCCAGAGGGGAAATTGAAATTTTATTTTTAGGCCTAAAATAACGATACCTGCCGTTTAGAAAAGCTTATTTTTCTCGAAAACGGCTCCAACGATTTTGATGAAAATTTTTGAGATTTTTTTTGTTGGTACTAGCTGTCATTTGATCAGAACCGTATTTACGGGATAAGTCTATTAACGTTACCTT
This sequence comes from Platycheirus rosarum, assembly GCA_963971375.1. Lineage (NCBI taxonomy): Eukaryota > Metazoa > Arthropoda > Insecta > Diptera > Syrphidae > Platycheirus > Platycheirus rosarum. The sequence goes on along the minus strand of OZ020510.1, from coordinate 33,975,731 downwards.
TCATATAACGGTTTTTTTTAATTTTTGGTTTTCTCGTTAACGGCTCTTTGGATTTCTGTCAATTTTTATATTTGGGAAGATCTAACTAGCCAAATTAATTGTGCATATCAAAATTTTGAATAACTTTTTTTTTCTAATTAAAATTAATATTTAATTTTTTTTTGAAGAAACAATATTTTTAAAACTAACCAAACAAAATTATTTAAAATTTTGTAATCAAATGTATATTAATAAACTCTAAAAAACTGCATACCAAAATTTCAAAAAAAAAAAAAAAAAAAAATATTTCAAAAAACTAAAAGTAAATAAAACAGGATTTTATCAAAATCCGTCCTACAATTTTTGAAATACTTTTTTCATAAATTTATTATACAAGACGTGTGATGGCGTACTCCATTTCTACTAAAAATCTTTAAGTGTTGTTGTTTTGACAGATTTTTTAAGTTTAGATAGTGTTATTTTTCTACCTTAAGGCATTGTTTTATTTTTTAAATTTTATTCGACGGTGTGACCGCACATATGAGCAGATACTTGCGATACCGTCGTGTAATTTATTTATAATTTAGTTTGTTAGGTACATTATTTTTATACTAGAAACCGTTTGAAATGTTGGTTTCTGTTTTCATACTTTATTTTGTATTTACCCGTTTCTTTTAAAAATGTTGGTTAACAATGTTAAAGGCTATGATGAGAGCAAGTACGTGCGACCTTGTGGAAGAGTAGTTGTAAATTGGCTCGATTGCCTTAAACGTGGTCTTGCGTACTACGCCTGAAATACATCCTCGTCAAATGTCTTAAATTTAATTAAGGTATGAACGGAAAGACTTCTCTATACCCATTTCCAATCCTTTGTAAATAAAACTTTGCAAATATTACTGTAGTCAAAAAAAATCAAAAAAAAAATATTATTTATGCTTTATTTATGAACTGAACAAGTCTTAAAATCATATCCGAATTCCTGTTAAAATACTTTTATGGTCCATTATTGTAGCATAATTTAAGGTGTGAATTTATAGCCATGATTAACGAGTGTTGCCATTCAGTTATCTGCTAATTTTAACATTATTTTAGTCGCTTTTATAAGTTTTTAAATGCAATGCTGCAAACAGAAAATAAATGCTTAACGTGCAGCTAAAAATATAAAAGTGAGAGCAAAAATTACCCAGAATTCTTTTCTCTAGAAACTGGCTAATGAGCGTCCCAATCCTCTTTTGACATGTCCATTGTTCATGCTACTGCATGACTGGCATGATAAAGGACTTAAGGTAGTAAGCCCCGAAGATTTGTCCATTAGTTGAGGTCATCGCCCTTGCAATGTGTCCGCGAATAAGCTTAATTAAAAAGTTGTCTATCTTGTTGGAATAATAGTGTTTGTACTCCGACTCTGGTGTTCTGTAAAGTCTGAGATAAGTGCGTAGACACTGTCTCTCAAACACCCGAATCTTTTCCATAAGAGATGGTGCAACGTTGAACCAGACAGGGCATCCGTAGGCAATTATCGGCCTGATGAGAGCAAATCACTTTCACCCTGCTGTCAAGGCGGCTGCTATAAAACAACCGTCTTGTCAGGGAAAAAGCTCCCCTAACCCTGGCCAGAGCAGCATCTCGGTTGAAATATAGAAGATGATCCAGCCAGAGGCCAAGGTAATTTACTACACTTTTACTCGCCAGTGGATGTCCATGTGGCCCAGCGATCACTAGCTTGCACCAGTTCTTTCTCGTATCCCTAGAAGCCCTAGAAGACAAGGGTTCTAAACAGGATAGTTTCACATTTCTGGAAGTTCATTTTCAGTTTCCAATCAACCTTCTCCAATGGATCTTCGATCACAAAGTAATCGTCGTCCAGTTCTCTGTAGCTTAAGACACGGAAGATCGTTTTGAGTGTTCTTTCTAAAAATTTTATTAATCTTGGTCGCTAGAGTTAATGGCTCGAATTCTGTTATCCCAGTACGAGTTAATAGACAATCGATAGTTTTGTTTAATGAGGGAGTTGACATTTTTGATTGACGACTTCAGTGTCCTAATTTCCAGATCGTTTCTGTCAGTAAACCGCCTGTACAAGAGTTTTAATCTTGTCAGACAGAAAGCCACTTTTTTGTCGGTGTGCGATTGTCCCGTTCTTGTAAATTTCAGTTGCGTTTTGTTCTTTGTATCGTGGGGTTCTTCTGCCCATCGTTTGTTTTATGACACCATCCATCTAACGCAGGTATCCATCGATCTCTCCGTTCGATAGATTCCTGTCGTTTGGAGGCACAATGTCGTTGGAGTTACTGTCAGTCTTGAGTCTAACAGTAGTAGGTCTAGAAAAGCACCGTTCCTTGGGAACGATAGCCTATATGTAGCAAGCAGGTCGATTACTCAATATGGTGTCGACCCATCCAATCAAAAAGATGCCATTCCCTTTATTTTGTATTTGATTTCCCCAATCTTTATGTTTGGCCTTTAAATCCCCAGCGATAATATAATAATTTTCATCCGAGTGCAGACGAATGCACTCGAAAAGTTTTTCGAGCTCTTTTACAAAATTTGCAGGTTGAGTTGCTTCTTGTGCGTACACTGCAATCACATACAATCGCTTCCCATGTTGGAATGGAATGGAATCTTCGCACTTCACTTTGACCTTATGATTAATATCTTTTCGCAAAAAGATAGAGACCCCACCCCCCGGGAGTGGAGTTAGGTCCCTTTTTATATTTATATTGTAGTTATTATGAGTCAATTTGTGGTTCTGGTTTAGCTTGGTTTCGCTAGCCAAAAAGACATCTGGACTGTGATCATGCAACAATTGAAACAAATTTGCTCTACATTCGGTCCTGATTAGTGAACTTACAATCACAGCCAGGATTTTAAAGGGGTTGTCGTACAGCGCACCCATTAAGATTTAAATTGCCCTAAGCTGGGAAGGTAAGCGTAGACATGGTGTAGTCTTTCCTCCTGCTTTCCGAACTGTTGTTGTAGGCTGGTTAACTGGGCCTCTGCATAGCCAGCAACGCAGACATAATATCTGCAGGTGCCGTAGGCACGGGGGCCTGTTTGGCAAGATCACGCTATGTTCTTCGGTTTATATCAACTGGACTGAAAACTTCTTTAAATCTTAATAATGGTCAATATCCGTCATTAATGCTTTGGAAAGATTAGGGATGGAATCATCGTCTAAGGCATAAGGTACATGGGTGCTTTATCACTTAATAAGTTTACATTTTACAGAATTTCACCGAAAAGTTTTGATAAAGTATTTATTTAATCATTCTAACCTTTTTTTAAAAGCTATCTGGGTTTTTTTTTCAACACAAAGAACTAAATGAAGTTCTGTGATTGATGAGATTTCATGTGGTGATTATACTAAGATTCTTGATGTAAAAACAACCACTTTCGTATTAAAATAATTTTTAAAAGCGGGCGGCAGTGGTGTAGTAGATAATATGTTTACTTGTCAACCCAGAGATCTTAAGTTCAATACTCAGATTGGGAAGCAATTTTTCTAACTCTAAATACAAGCTAGAGCCGTCCGTAAGTTTAAGTAAGAAATTGAGAAAATAGTCACCTAATTCTTGATCTACTGCGCCAAAAAAAAATTCCGTCTTATCTTTCTAATTCTTCTAACTAGTGTTATCCTTCATTTAAAAAGCGATTATTTCGCAATATTGATCTGTAGCTGAGATATCCAAGATTGACTTAGAATTAGTCGGACTTTTTACTTCCTCCGGAAGTTAACTGCTATTGGAATTTTCGGTTTTGTAAAAGCGAATGCGAAACACTGATTCCGCAAAATTCGTTATTGTTAGTCTAGTTTCCTTTAATTTACTCTCATACTTGTTTACCTGCGAAAAAAAAATATTTAAAATTTTAAAATCAGATGTAAATTAATAAATTCTAAAAAACTGCATAACAAAATTACAAACAAAAATTTTTTTCAAAAAACTAAAAATAAAAAACAGAATTTTATCAAAACCGGTCCTACAATTTTCGAAATACTTTTTTCTTAAATTCTTTGTTATTTAGGGATGTGATGGCATACTTCATTTTTACTAAAAACCACTAAGTATTGTAGTTTTGATACTTTTTATAAGTTCAAACTGTGTTATTTTCAAAGTAAATGTTAATTGTTTCTGTTAAATATTTAATTGGCCAAATAAGAGCAAGTACGTGCGACGGGGTCGGGCCCATTTTTGCATTCCTTATTCGAGTAACGAACAACTCTTCTTAGAAGCCTTGATTAGGTAGCAAAGGAGGCAAAATTTTCCCCTAAATGTTATCTTCCATATAGTTTTGGCAAGCGAGAGCGAAAGCTCTATAAGAAGCGATTGTTGGTATAATATATTGTTGAAGAAAAGGATTTATGTTTGATATTGAGTTCGACAAATAAGATTTTCCCCAAAAACTTGATTCTTCTTTAAGTGACTAAAGATTTGAATCTATTACCGTCAGCTTAGTAGTTGCGTAATAACTACTGAAAAGTAATAACTACTGAACTATATACATATTTTTTTCCAATTTAAAAGTAGTGTTATGTTCAAATAAACTTCGGAGAAAGGCCTAAGCGGATCAGTAAAGACAAATATTTTTTTTTTTTTATAAAAATAAATTTCTTACAATAATGACTAAAAATTATCTTGTTAGATTTTTATTGTTCTCTGTGATATTTCAAAAAACGTTTATTATTTGTTGATTATTTAGCTAAAAATTTTATTTATATGAGTAATTTAAAACAAATGCAAAGCCAAGTGCTTATGATTTACGATCTGTTTTGTGTAATCAAAACAAATTTTCATTAACTATGACGAAAACAGTGACGGTATTGGGGTTTTTGTATTTAGTTATAATAAATAACGCCCTATTTTCGGTCTTATGACAACGTTTTTATAGAAATACACACCAAACCATTTGTTTGAAGCAATGCGTTTTGGTGATTTTTTTGTTCGGTAATTAACGTTTTCTTACCTTGCAATTTTTTTTCTGTGATTTCTATGATGCTAGTTGAAACAATATAAAAAAACGAGTAATTGTTTGATCTTTAATTTCGAAAGAAGTTGTAAAAAATGTAGGAAGTTTGAATACATTTTCCTGGTTAACCTTTTAATTTATTATTACCTACTAATATTTCAAAGAAAGAGTGGCCTCAATCAATTTGTTCGTAGTGTACAAAAATAAAATCTCGTTTGAGTGGTAACGAATTTGTAGAATCACATTCTTTCGACACTGTGAGCAAATGAACTTGTCCTTTTAAGTATGTGGGAATAGATGGGATCTACATTTTTTTGCAGAATAGGAAATTCTAATATGGGTCTAATTTTTTTCGAAACACACACGTTTTGTTTATGGAAATTTAACAAGAATACCTGGCCTAACTAAGTACAAATTATATATAATATATATAATATAATAATATTATAATACATATATACAAAAATTATTAAAAAGTTTAACGCATATTTTTGAATTAAGAACCAAAAACGTATTTATAAGAAAAGTATTTCGCAACTCCTTAAGCAAATTTAGACAACACAGATAAAAAACCCAAAACAAGATTAAAATGTCAAAAAAAGTTTATTTGCAAACTCTATCTCAAAGATACAATGAAACTCCTTGGCTAAAAGTAGAAATGAACAATCCAGACAAACGTATCAAATTAGTTCAAACAGATCTATCTACCATCTGTGTGCTTTTGACTTGGACATTTAGTGTTATTAACTGACGCGTAAATTTAGTGATAAATCTATAGTCAAGCAGTGAATAGAAGAATACAAAAAACGTAAAATTAGTTTAAAACGTCAAAAAAAAAAAACAAATAATTTAGATTTAGAAAAGATAGTTCTTAGAAAAATCAAAACCTAAAGTTCATATTATTTTTAAAGAAAAAAAAAAGAAGAAAAATTTCCGTTTAAATGCATCGCAAGTGAATGCCTCAATGGCTGGCTACAGACAATTACCACCGCCTCCACCTAACGCGAATCTCAATCGACCATCAATGTACCAAATGGCGATGGCCAACCATAGTTTGGTCTATCAATCGGCGGCACACGCGTCTTCGATGCACGCGTTAAGTAACCTTCACAATCAACGAACTAGTGGCCAGTTGCAACATCATGCCCATCACCACATCATGGCTGCGGCTGCTGCTGTGGCAGCAAGTCGACAACAACAACATCACCACCAGCAGCAGCATCCGCAACACCATCAACATCCGCAGCAGCAGCAACATCATCATCAACAACCCACGTCACATCAACAGCACGGCAACCATCTCCTGCTCAATGGAGGTGTTGTGGGTGGACAACTGCACAACCATCACCACCATCACCATCCGGCATCTCGACAGATTTTCAGTCAGATGCAGAGCACTATTATGCCATTAAACGTTAGTAAGTATAAAATCAAAAAAGCAATAAAAATAAAAAAAAAAAAATTTTGTAAAGTAGTTGTGTGACATGAATAGGTGATAGGAATGTCACGGTTTACCCTTACAACATCGAACAGGGTGAGGGTGTGAATATTATTTGTGTGAAGAGATTATATGGGTTCATCCTTTGGATTTGTGGGAATTTTACACAAGACTGGCTACAAAATTCAATGTGTATTCTATGCCCCGTTTGAATTGTATGGTTTAGTTTTTAATATTGATTTGTCCTGACACTCAGCTGTGGTTTCAATTTAATATGTCATTTGAATTTTAAATGATTCGTTTTACTTTTTACCAACAAAAGTGAGAACTTAAAGCTCAAAATTAGGGCTAATGATTCTACCCGGGTATTCAGCTACCCGGGTTCCTTGTACCCGGGTGTTTAATTATCCGGGTACCCGGTAAACCAGGTAAAATGGTTACTACCGGTTACCGGGTAGTCGGGTAGGCAATATTACCCGGGTACCCGGGTACCCGAATATAAAATACAAACTATTTGCTTTATGCATATCTCTTTTTTAAAAGCTCATACAAATCCTGGAAAAATATATGATAAAAGTAGGTATACCGAAGAACTTTGGAGAACACAAAACCATTTATTTAATTCAAAAATAAAAACAGTATTTTGAAATATGTACATATGTATAATGGAAAAAATAATACATTATTGATTAGGAAAATGTGTTAAATATATGTCAATGGAAAATGTACAAAACCGTTGGTCGGACATACTTTTTCATGTCCCTTTGGCGATAAAATGGCCACTTGTGTTTTTGGTGCTGGTCAACCTCATTGGGATCCAGTTAATGAACAAATGGGGTATCAAATGTAAGCTTAGACCGTCTACATTATGAATCTGCATGTCGGATAAACTTAACATGGGTCTAACATATCTACGTCCGACCAATTTTTTCAAAAAAAAGTACTTCTTCAAATTTTATTAAGTCAATCGACATTTTTTTAGACAAATTAATATCGAAATAAAGCTATTAGATTTGTTGAAAGCCTTGCCTTGTATCTCGTCTTTGAGGTTTTTTGGAAGTTATACTCCAATAATAATGTAGTTTCTTTAGCAATTCAAAGCCTACCCAAAAATACCATTCTTTTTTGTTGCTATCACTCACACCCGTTTTTTGCAGTCTGCCCTGGGACTATTCTGCTTCATTCACCAAGCTCACCAAACAGACTAACAGAGCTCGGCTTAGTTATATTATTATAGCATGTTCAATTCAAGTGCAAAACATCTATTGGCAAATAGGAAACGGTAACGGTACTATTAATTCTCTATTCTTGAATGAATCATTTGGCTAACTTTAACAACAAGCGGATGTGTTTCATTTCTAATAAACCTGAACGTTGTTTCTGGACTTTAATCATACACCACAGGTTACCCAGGTAGTCGGATACCCGGGTAATACCCGGTTAGTCGGGTCTTACTCGAATTACTCGGGTACCCGTGTATTACCCGGGTATCATCAGACCTACTTAAAATAGAATTTGTTGCCAAACTGATTTTTCAACTAACTATCAATATTCTTGAGGATTTGTTATTTCCTCGCAAAAGACTGTACCTCGGAAAAAAGGTGGCTCTGACGGGGTTTTCGTGTACATACGTCAAATTTAGTAAGAGCACTTGAAATGGCTCACTGCGAATTTATATGTTAATCTTTCTTCTTTCTGTTATCAGAAATTAAGAGGATGGTAAAAGTAGCATCCTAAGCTACAGTGCTTCCAATAACCTTACGTAAGTTTTAACTATGCAAATGATAAAATTATTAAGGTTTGTTATTTTTTTGGATCTTAACTAGTCCAAAACAGTTATTTCTTTTCCTTGCAGAGATGATAGCCTGTCTCTTCCCAGCGTTTATTTTTAGGTTATAGTATTCCATAATACAGCTGTAGAACCATATTCGCCAGAGGAATATAAATATTAATGGTTAGTTAGTTAGTTTTAAGTTTTTATTTAGTCATTATCGATTTTTTCATAAACAAACTACAAAATCTATTTAGCTTTGTTTTTGCCGAATGCCAGATTGACAATTCTATAAACTAGTAATTTAATTATTTATTTAGTGATCTTATAAAAACAGAAAGGAACTACTTTTCTCAAATATAAGAAAAAGGGTACAACAAAAATACATATATAAAAATGGCAGGCCGTCCCTATGTGGCATGTAGTTGAGCTTTAAAAGTAGTCCACGAATCTTCATCATAATTGAGATTTTTAGCAATCTACATATTTATAGTGGAAATAATTCTTCTCCGACAAATTGTGCTTCAAGCGGCTAAAAATATCAGTGCATTGAAGATTCAGCTTCATATCTGTATCTAGCTTTACAATTATCTTACAAAGAGTTTTCCAATAAGGACTTGACAATTTTTTTTTATTTGAGATATTTCTAAAATTTTATTAAGGGCTTCAAGTACAACCAAAACATTTATGAATGGAACTCGACTTCTTTCGGTCGATTATCGCAAGAAATAGGATGCCAATCGACTGGCCCGTTTGGATTGGGATAACACGCTCATCAAACTTATATTTCAATAAATCGAAGGTGTGCTGTGTGACTTGTGGCACCATTCTGTTGAAACCACATGTCGTCCAAGTCCATATCTTCCAAAGAAGCCAAAAATCAGCTTCGTCACTGAAGATGATTTTGCGATGAAATGCAAAAATTCAACGCTCTTAAAGTTGCGGTCAAATTTTTTATAATTTGCAGACGTTGCTTACTCGTGTAATTTACCATGATGAAAATGTTGAGTTTACTGTATAAATTGACAATGACAGTTCGATGATTAGTGAAAGGGTGCGTTCACAAATTAAATTAAAGTTGTCCCTATTGGAAAACCCGGTACTTTCCAGAAAGTAAAATACTTTTCGGGTCGTCACACTATGGAAGCGAAAAAGTTTTCTGAAAGTGTTTTATGTGTAAACGGGAAACACTTTCCCGTACTTTCCTTTCATTGTGTGACGACACCTTTACATCCAATTTTTAATTTTAATTTTTTTTTCAAAATTTTGAGTATGAACCAATTTTTTTAACGTTTCACTAAAACTACAAATGAATGGTGTTACTGTTTTTTTTTTAATACAGGAATCACCACCCTGTATTTGCTTTTGTTTGTATTATGAATTATTTTCGAATGTTTTGTCGACACCTTTATGTGTATTTCTTATTTTTTTTATTTTTAAGCTTCTATTATAATCTCGACTTTCCTACATTAATTTATTCGCCTTAAAGCTTTATTTGTGGGGTTCAACGGATTGAATGATTTTTCCGTATTAACTAAGCGCAAGTGTCATTGCAATTACTTGATCCAGAAGTTTATAGAGTTTAAACTGGGATCTCAGGAAATAGCTGCTAAGTTGGATATGCTGTATATTGTCCAAGATTCTATTTTTTTGATTTTGGTGTTCCTACTTACTTTTTGATCGTTCTTTGTACCCCTGCTGTCATGCGAAAAATCTTCAATTCATTTATGCCGCCAATTAATTCTCACTCATCTTTTTCTCCTTCTTGTTAGCTTTGGTGACATTTTTCGATCACAGAGGATGGCAGAGTTTTCCCGGCTGAAAGTTGCCAAAACTTACGCAATGCTTGATATCATCATCACAAAATAATGCGATATTAATCAAAAATCCAAGATTTTTAAAAAGTTAGTGTTTGGGAAAAATTGCTTCTTTTAAATAAATGTTCGGGATAGATCTGTGTGAATAACATAGGTCTTCAGTTTTTTTCGCGCTAATGGGGTATCCATTTTTCTCCAGAACGCCCAGCCATACATTAAGTGCTCACCTTGTATAGCTCTATTATCAGGAAGAATAATTGATTCGCTTTTGGATCTGCCACCTAATGCTCTAGCAGAAAAGCGAGGAATGTTATAAAGAGAAAAGGACTCAACACGCTTCCCTCGTGCACACCAACTTGGATTGGGAATTCCTCAGTGACTCCTGGGGGAATGTCTTGTCAAATGAGTTTTCCCGACTTCCGCGTAATCTTAGCGCAACCGATATCAGAACTCGTGGTTGTCTGTTCAATGATTTTTCAGAATCATCCAACAAAGTGTGCAAATCTCTTGAGGAATCCCGAATGCATTTTTAAAATCTCCGGATTGCATCTGTGGTTGATTTACCCGAAACAAATCATCAGAAAACCGTTTTATTTTTTTGCAAATGGTTCTCCAAATGACCGTTTAACGATCTTTATATCGTATGATATCAGCTTGTTTAGACAGTAGCTATCAGAAGTTCGTGTACCACCCTTCCCCTAGATTGGGTGATGGTAACTTCCTTTTCACTGGTAAAGCACTACTTGATCACCGCTTTTTATTTTTTTGAATTTTTTTTTTTCACGGCAAACTTATTTCTTCAACGTTGATGTTGGGGACGTTTAATTAATTGAGTTCAACTACTGGAAACTATAGCCTAGGTAACTGTTCATTTCCTCAAATCCCTCACAACAATACGATAGCCATCTGTGATAAATTTTGTCATCGTCCAAGGAGTTGGGACTTTAGTATTGCTTATGAATTTTTGTGAAGAATCTTCTGCACATTTTTTCCTTCTCTGAACGCAATGTTGAAAATAGTTGCGCCCTTTGTCTATGTAAGCAAGTCGCAGTTCCTGCTTTGTATCAGCAGCCGATACTCCCGATTTATGCTATTTCCGTTTTAGCTTTCGTGCAACGTCCGTAACCACTGCCATAATTTAGATATAAAAGCACGCCTTTTCATCCAAATTATGAGAGTGCACATTGACAAAGCTTTGAAAGCTTGTTCCTTCCGACAACTTTAACCAAAGTTGGTTCCTCATGGTTTCCAGTGATTAGTGAAATTGTTAAGTTAACTGGGAATTCATTCTCCTCGGAGTAAGATTTACTTAAATAACTCAAAATCTTTTCACTAAGCCTAAGCCTAAGTTGAAATATCAGTAAATTTATGAGAATCAATTCGATATTCTTAAATGATACTCACAAAATGTTCTGAAATAAAAAGCTGAAATTCCAAACTTTAATAAAAATACTTATATTATATTTCATGCTCGAAGAAACATGAATATTTTAAATTCAAAATGCAAAAATTATAATTTTCATTCAAAATCATATTCATTACCTAAATTCTTAAAAAAAAAAATTAAACCACGAATTTGTTCTCAAAACTTTTTTCAAGCAACTAACTTACCGAATAGAAAAACGAGCGCGCGGTATCCCACTTCTGACCCACATCTGTGGGAATGAGTTGAACGACGTCTATAGAAGCAGATTGTTTTTGTTGTTGTTTTTTTTATTCTTTGTTTTCAATTAAATTTATATTCTTTTCCCCAACACAATGTAGGTACTATAGTATACTTCCATTGTTCATTTCTTATAAAAAAATGAAAAGAAGTCTCTTTCGCGTGTTTCGTCTCCAAAAAACCAGGAGTCATTAGGGCAGATACACCGAAACAAAAAACACATATTTAAAAGAAAGAAAAAAAAAACATAAAATAAGAAGAAACCCGCTGCCCGCGGCAGAAAAATGATGTTTTGTTTAAAATTTTTCACCAAATAAAAAAAATAAAAAGAAACTACAACAAAAAATTATATAAATAATAGCTGAAGTATTGTAGATATAAAAGTTATATAGCGCCGTTCCTCTCTCTATCTTTATCTCAATCTACAATGAATATTTAAACGTATCTTTGAACTATGCAAGGGAAGATTAGAACAGTGGTGACAACAGTGATGTTATACTGACCATTGAAATTTTTTTTTTTTTAATATTTTTTTTGCTAGTTCTAGTTAACCTTAAGTTAAGCTTCAATGTGTTTTCTTGTAACTGGTCTCCTACAGAGATTCCACAAACTAATGATTGTTACAGTTTTAGCTGACGATTCAAATGTGGGTTTGAACAAGTTGACCAACCTCCAAATCTAAAATTCTTTGACCTACCACCTACAAATTCTTAAATATAATGATTTTGATTATATTCTTAGCTTGTCTTCTCATAGCATAGCAATGTTCAAGACATTTTGACGACAAAGCTACTTATGATCTATGAAATGTACGTACACAATACTCCCTACTCGTGCTCGAAGTAAGCAGATGCTTGTTTCTGAGCATCGCATTCAAAAAAAACTTTAATCTGATTATTTATAAAATCAAAAAAGCTAATAACAATCAAACTTTGTTTTATAACATCGCTGAACTAAAACATAGTCGGCATAAAACATTGAAGCAGGTGTGGAATAAAGGAAGTCGACATCGCGCGCTTAGACATGCAGAATAGCAGAGGCATTCCGTGAACCAACAACGCCACGCATCTATAGCTCCAAACAAAAGGATCCAACGAGCAATAACACAACACCAGCCAAACACAAACACAAGGTACAAAGGAGGGCTTCTTCTTGAAGCGGGCGCCTTGTTGAATGTTGCTCCAACTGGCTTTGGTGCTTGTCCTCGGGCCTTACAATCGACGTCGTCGTCGTCGTTGTCCTAGTCGTCCTTAGTCGACGACGTCGTTGTTGTCTTCTTTTATAGTTGTCATTTTTTTCGCCCACAATTTTAGGGGAGCCTTATATGGGGGCACACAGAACCCAAAGAGCAGAATAACTGACATACATTCGCTGTGTTGTGTTTCACTTTTTTTCCCTTTTCACACTCGGTGTTGTTGTTCTCCAAACAAAAAGCTCCATTGGGGATAAACAACTCTGTGGCTATTGTTTTTATTGTTGGGTCGTGTTATCCTTGTTAAAATTTCATAAAGTGTGGGTGTTTACAGGAAGAGGAATATTCTCGGCTCTGCTGAGCCATCTCCTCCGTCCATACCACTACTACCAATACCTACTCCTCTACTGTCCGAAAGGGTCTTTGAGAATAAACAAACCTATATAGACAAGAGGATGAGTTATTTTTATTTCGTTTCACAGTTGTGGATTCAACTATTATTGTACAAATAATTTAATATTCACAAAACTACAAAACAATGAATAGTTAGACGACAATCGGTTTTGGAAGTATACGTTTTGAGAATTTTTGTTCCATTTGGAGTTGTTTTAGCTTCGCTTGACTTGTGTGCTTTACAATGGAAAAGGAATGGGATTTTTCCAGGTCAGGTGCGTTGAGTTTTGGCGTGAGGTAAATCCTGGTCTGGAGTTGTTTAAATGAGGCTTATTTTATCAGAAAAGGATAGGGCTACGTAATGGGGAACTTGGTTTAAATTATAAACGAACTTGTGTGTTTCGGTACGATTTTTTAAGGACACTGATTGGATTTGATTTTGCGTTGTGAATTGGATTTAAAATGCAAATAAATAACTATTAAAAAAGATAAATCTGGTGTTACGAAAATGACATTTTCGAAAGTTTTTGGAGGTACACTTATTAGCGGTTCTTGGTAATAAACATATGCATGTGAAACGAACAGTTTTGCGAGAGAACACAGAAATTTTCCTTTTCGTACTAAGAATATTTTTTTCTAACATTTATTTAAACTTGTAATTCTTCCGATGCATTTTGATAATTTTTATTTTTTAAACATTTGATTATAATTGAATTTTATGTGTCGAACAAAAAATTTTTGTTTTGAAAAGAATTTAATATAACACAAATATTGACTATATTATAAAACATACTAGGTTAGTTCTTTGTGATTCTCATCGTTTAGACACCCAAACAATAAGAATATTTTAATTGAATTTAATTGAAAAGTTAGATTTTTTAAGAGAGTTCTAAGTGATTTTATTTATATAAACAACAAAGCTGCAATAACGGAACTGATAAATGGTTGGAGCTGGACCTCGAAAAGAGAGTTAAAGGACTCGGCTTTTCATCCAAAATAAAGTTTTACATATATCCATACCCTCGAAACTACTTATTTTTTTTTTTTTTTTTTTTTTTTTTTTTTTTATTATTGACGCTTGCACAAGGCACTATTTGTTTCCCTTCTAATGTATGTACACTGTGTGACCATTTGTTTAATAGGGAGGGGGAGGACAGAAGGTGTCGATTAACATTGGTTTTGAATGCTTGCAAATCAAAATGGCAAGCGAAAATCTCGCCTGGTAAACTACATATTCCAAATTCGTGTTGTTCGGCTAAAAAAAGAATCTCTATATTTCACGGTACGTCTGAAATTGGGCTCAAGGGTGAACGGATGAGCGTTCCTTGCGTGACAAGTATTACGGTAGAAACTTTTAAAGGGAGGAACGCAGCTGGCTATTTCGAGTTAAATATTTTTTGTAAAAGATCCGATAAAATAAGGAAAGACATGAAACATTGCGTCGGTATTTTAATAAGGCAATTGTTTCAGCGGCAGTTCTATTTCCTATCAATCTTTACGCTCGATTTTGTATTCTATCGAGCAGGTAAAGCGAGTTTTGCGAAGCGCCTGCCCAGAGGTGTGAGTTATACTCGAGTTTAGGGGGTATAAACGCTTTATAAATTGTAGCCAGATCAGATGGGGAAAAATACTTCTTACACCGATACAGAAAACCTAAGCACTTTGCAGCATTCTTAGCGATCTCAAATATATGGTCGTTCCAACGGAGGTCGTCGTTGACACACATACCGAGTACTGAGAGCTTTTCGTTTGAAAACTCGTATTTATGGACTAATTTTGACGAAGCTTTCACAGGTAGATAGCTGATGTTGTAAGGATTAACTTACAGTATTTTTATTACCCCTAGGTGGCGCTGGGGTTGTTTTTTTTCGATTATTCTTATTTATAGGCCGATTTGATACAAAATCACACCATATAATAATATTTATAATATTAAAATAATAATATCTAATAATAAAAAAGGCTTTGGAAAAATGTTGACCCTATAGGTGGAGCTGAGGTGGAAATACTAACGAACATATAATTTTGCCTGTATATATTTTTCATATCAACAATATTATTATATTATCATTATATCAACAATATTATTATATTATTATATTATGTGTTAATGTAATGATCGTGTTAATGATCACGTTGGTTGTTGCGTTCCACAAAAATGTATTATACCCTAGCAACGCCGGGTGGGTCAGATGGCTTCAACTGAAAAATGCACGGTTCCGCTGGGATAGGCTTATATGTGAAATGATATTTGGTTGGAGGTTTGTTTGTTATGCTTGCCTCAACGAATGCATAAATTTGTGGGTTTTGGAAGATGGAAGAAGGCTTCACTATACAACTACTAAACAGTAGTATTTTTTACTACTTTTCTTGAGTGCGGGTTGTATCTGCAAACAACTCGTTTAACATTTTTCTTGGCCGTTTTTTGTAAAACTGTCTGGAAATACTTCTGTAGCTACCTCTATTGTCTGATGTTTTTCTGAAGGTCTGATTTATAAAAGTTGGCAACAAGGCTTTGTAACCAGCCAAGGTGCCTAGGGATATGATTTTTTAAGAAAACGTGATTAGAGAAGGTAGTAAAAGTTGGCAACAAGGCTTTGTAAACAGCCAAGGTGCCTAGGGATATCCTTTTTTTTAGAAAACGTGATTATAGAGAAGACTAGCTGTGAATAAAATGTATCCAAACCAAAGAGAGAAGTCGCTTAAATTAAAAAACTTCGTTGGAGTTTTACGTCAATTCAACACCTTCGTCAAGATCTGGATATTCTGAGAAGCTTTTTATAGCGTTTTCTTACGAAGGGAAAACATTACTTATAAACTTTGATTGTCGCCAGAGTTGTAGCCTTCTAATCACATATTTCAATAAGATCCATTTCCGTCCTGATGGCTTTGTTAATTGCAGTGATTATGCATTTTTTCAAAATGTGTATATACATATCTATTTCAATATCTGATTTTCCAACCCCCAAGGCGAAAGAATTGTACAGAATTTCCTATTTCGTTCAATGCTATCCGTCAACTAATAATAAATCAGCCTTTTAACACATTTAAAATACACACACCTTTTTAAATTTCTAGCCAACCTTAACAAGTTCACCCTGATTGAAAATCAATACGTTCACATAATTTTTTTCCTGAAAAAAAAATAGTGGGAACACTCGTTTTGTTTAATCAATGATAAAACCGTTGCCTGTCTTAAGGCCGATTGAGTGACTTCAGTGTGAGTGGTGAACTGAAATGTTCGAAATTAATTAAAAATGAATGATATCGCCATTTTATTTCCACAACAAAAACAATCCTCACTTGAGGTTGAGAAAAATTTGATATTCCATCGTTGATTCGATATCGTGTAGACTATGGCCTCCAAGGGACACCAGTTATAGTGACAGGAAAAAAGAGGATGAAGAAATACTGAAGCACTTATATTTTAACTCACCGTGCATTCATACGGAATCACATCCTTCGAAAGAGATTCCTTTGGAAACCCTGAGTCCCATTGCCCCTCTCACTCTTTCTCTCACCCAATCGAGCATGTCCCTTGGACGCGACAAAGATGTAATAGTTTTTTTTTTTGTCTTAGATGGAATGGTCACATCAGGACATTTCAAAGATCACGTACTCAATATATTTCCTTTTTCTGCTCTAAGTGGCACTTTTTGGATATTCAACTCTGTACGAGTGGCCCCATTAGAGAGCATATACGAAGAGGTAACTCGACGTTTCTGGGGACTTTTTTTCATTTTATTTTTTTATTTTTTTTCCTTTCACTTTGATGTATTTTGCATGTTTTGTTGAAATGTATTGGAAAATTTAAATTTGATACAAATCGAACAGCCGGTGCTTTATAATTAGGCTGGCTGATGGAAAATGATAGATGAGCTTCGAACAAAAATTTGCATGATGTAATATGTCGAGAGGGAAATAAATGAAATTGAAGGAGTTTTGCCATCTGGAAGGAATTTTAATAAAGAAGTCGACAGTTTGCTTCATTTTTAAACATTTCAAACAATTGGTTTTTTTTGGATCACTTAATTCAAACTATTGACTATTATTTTAAGGATATTCACTTTTCATAAAAAGTAGAACCAAACAAATAAAGTGGCATCACTATTCATTGTCGATTCATTTACTCCACAAATG